>OY728136.1:997025076-1002025076 GCA_963277665.1 Viscum album | reverse complement strand
GTAGGTAGTATCATTCAGTTCTATCTAACTACCTACATCCTCCTTGGTTAAATGTTTGGATTGGTGAGTTCCATTAGTTTAATTAGGGTATGGTATGTGTAACCTTGTTTGATGTTGTGGTTCGTTTGGGTAAACTACTTGAGTCTTGTTCAGATGGTGATTGAGGTGTTTCGTTTGGGATTAATTCAGAAGGGGCATGATTGTTATAGGAAATTGGTGTTAGTCTTGGATTGGGAGAGTATTCCTTCCTTAATTGACCAACTGTATATATCTTTTCCTTTTTTTGCAACAAAATAAGGCCAAGGAGTCTATTTCGGCCATTCCGTTGGGTTTGGTTTTTTCTATAGGCCTTGTTGAGACTATATGAAGGTAGAAATTTTTATTTTGGGTATAATTGTCACATCCATGAATTTTTTTAAGGAATTTTTCATTTAATTTCCATTATTGCTTTGTTTTTGGGGATTCCCATTCTTTTGGTGGAAACGGTGGGTTTTCAAAATCTAAGCCAAACTGTGATCCCATTTTGGGATTTAAAAATAATTTCCTTTCCTTTTATAACTCTATTTTTCATTATTTTATACTCATTAAACTTCCCAATTGAGATAACCTTGTATATTAAAACCACCATATTAATTTGGACCCCATAAGAATCTATAATAATGACGGATTTGGGTTTTTTATTAAGGTGTTGGGCCAACTCAAAAGCCCTTTTCCTATATTAAAATACTTTTTAAATTTTTTAAAATATCATTAATGTTTACTATTTTTTTGTGATTCCACCTCTTACACAATTCCAAAAAACCTAGGCTCAATTTTCATTATCTATTGCGTTGATTTGCAGCTCATTTGTATCTAGGATTTTGGAAAAACATCTTCAGGATACTCAAATATTCCATATATGAGAATTTAATTTGATTCATTCATAAACCTTTCAATTTTCAATCTTTCTCCCCTATTTTAGTCTGCACTTAAACTACTCAGCCTTTTTTGAGCCTACCTCTCAGTTTTGGTTGCTTGGAGATTCAAACTTTGGTGGATTTGGGGTAATTTCTTCAAGATTGTTCAATGTAAGTGATTAATTCTTGGTTTCATCCATTTTCATTAGGGTCTCCTCCCTCTTTCATGATGTTATAAAATTTCTATGATTTAGGGTTTGAACATAGGGTTTTATTTGTTGTCTTTTCTAGTCAAATATTGTGGTTTAGGGTTGTTTTTCACCCCCTTTTGGTGCATTAGTGGTGCGTTTGATGTTTTCCACCATGTTTTAAGGGATTCGACACAAAAAGGTCAGTGGTTCCATGTGTATGTAGTTATTTATGAGTTAGATTTCTTGATTTACATATTTTCATGTTCTTAATATGTTTTATGTGGTGAGAAAACTATTTTTGATGGATTTGGTTAAGCATTTAATTTTATTATTTCACTTTAGCTTTAAATGGTTATTTTTCATGAGTAACTCTTGGGGTAGTATTCAGGTGTATTTTATAACATAATAAAGTGGTTTAATTAATATTATTTGAGCTGAAAATTCTACTTTAGTATGGTTTTGATTAGACTTTGTGTTTAAAAGAGGGTTTTCAAATGGGTTTTATGTGTAAAATCATGTTATGGCACTTGAAAGTGTTTCATGAAAATGTGTGTTTTTCATGTACATATTTTGTGGTATTATTCATGGTGATTTTATAATAAATGAGAGTCTTTTGATAAATATTTCTAGGGATGTCTATTCTATTTTGGATTGTTATTGGTGTAATTTTGTTTTGAAAAAGGGGTTTGAAATGGCTTGTGTGCAAAACATAGTTATTCCGCTTGGGATTGTTTTATGAAAATAGTAAATGATTTATTGGGTTAATGAAAGTGTTAAATGGATGTATATGTACTATTTTAGTGAGTGTGTTCACCTAAAATGATTTTTTGAAAGATAAAGTGGTCAGTTGTTCTGTAAAACGTTTTTATAATATTTTGTAATTTGTCAACGTGACTTATAAAGTAGTGGCGTGGGTGCGAAACATGTTTGTGGGCTGTTTTGTGTGTGTGTGATATGAAAAATGGATTTTTTTGTATAAAATAGGTATTACATAACATGTGAGTGGGATGCTATGTGATTTTTATCATATTGGGAAAGATTTTATAAATTTGATAATGGATTTTATGAATTGTGAAAGAAATGCAAAATGTGTTGTGGGCTATTTTGGTGTGAGTTTTATTTCAAAATCAATTTGAATGAAAAATGGTGATGATGTGACTTTTGTGATTTACATATGGGTTATTTGGTGAATTTTTGATGTGAATGTTGTATTTTCATGTGAAAATTGTATTTCAAGACTTGATGAACTTGTTTGGGCACAAGAGAGAAACCGGGGTATCTAGGTGGGTGGACGTGTACTAGTATGCAAGTGATCTCATGGGGTTTAGCCTCAGTTTCAGGTAGAAATATTGACGACGACGACACTAGCTAAACTACGATGATGAAGATGATTAGGGACCATTAGGTTATGGGTATGTTCCCCAGTAGTGTATTGTGCATGAGAATATATATTATGATGGTTACTCTCACTGAGATACGAGGTACTTGGGACCCACATCGAGCTAGTGCCTAGGGGTTATTTTCCAGTTGCTTGTGCTCATTAGATACATTGTACTAACCATCGGCATAAATTATGATTGGCTGGAAAATTTAGTAGCTTTGAAAATTTATTTAAAACCTTTGATCCTTAAAAATAGCTCACTTGAAAACTGTTATTAATTGAAGTTGCATTCTTTGGAAATTGTCACTAGCATTTCTTGTTTACCAAAAAGTTGTAAGATTTTCATCTTTAAATGTTTATCATATAGAATCTCTTAGTGGTGGTATCCTATTAGGATTTCTCTCACACCCTACTAACACCTTTGGGTGTAAGTATACTTTCTTATCATGTCGTCTTGGGTTTGGTTACAGGTTTTTTGCCAATGCTTCGAGTTTTTAGTGGTCCTTCATGGTGAAGTGTTGGGGAGAAGGCTTGAGGGTGGTGCCTATTTCCATGAAGAAGTTCTTGGGATATAATTTTTTGTTTTGTACCTTGGTAATAGTCCTGGAAAATTGTTTTAAATTTTATAATTAAATTATAATATTTTGTAAAAGATGATTTCGTTTGAAAAATTCAGATTCGTTTTATTGGATTCGTTTTTTGTTTTTTGTTTATAAACTCCAGTAAAAAGTTCCCAATTTTTAGTTTATGATTCCAAGTCACTTGTGACATCCCATGGGGATCCGGAATGCCCTTTGGGCCTTGTCACAAATAGGGTATGATGCCGGTTTTGATGGAAACCCGTATTTGGTTTGTGATATATAACATATAAATACCATTTTTAGAAGAAAAAAATGTATCTATAGGCATAAAAATGAATTA
This sequence comes from Viscum album, assembly GCA_963277665.1. Lineage (NCBI taxonomy): Eukaryota > Viridiplantae > Streptophyta > Magnoliopsida > Santalales > Viscaceae > Viscum > Viscum album. The sequence continues at coordinate 1,002,021,687 of OY728136.1, read as the reverse complement.
ATTATTACTCAAGGCCATGTTACAGCTATTAGATGATTTTTACTTTATTTTATAGAATATGTTACAAAAATCATAAATTAAAAAATTATAAAAAATATTAATATAATTTTATTAAGACAAAATACATTACGTGTAAAAAAATATAAAAAATTTCTATTTTAATCATTAAATAATTTGTTATTCAATTATAACAAATTGATAATAAATTTATGAATTATTATTCAAGTTTTTAAATATCTAAGTAGTTTTTTTAAATAAATTTAATTCTCTAAATAAGATTATTTCAGTTTTTATGTAAAATATGTAATAAGAAATTTTTTTATTGAAACATTTTCATTTAGATAAGAATTATTTGCTTTTTTCTAATTATAACTATAAGATAATTTTTTGGGTGTTATTATTTTATTTTACTAATAACAAGTTAAATTTTATCAAATCATTTTATTGATATTATTTCCTCAAAATTAATATATTTTTCAGAAATATATTATTCATCAAACCAATTTTTCTACAATTAATAGTTTTTTCCTAATTAAAATAAGACCCATTAAAGTATAAAAAATCATCTATATTATTAATTATTTTTCATTTAAATATCATTTTATACTATAATAAATCATTATTCACTCTTGTTCGATTTTTTTGTATCCAAATATATCGTACATACCGGTTTTATTTAAAGGATAATATGTATTGAAATCTTGTTTAATTACAAGATTCATCTATAGTGAGAGAACCAACTACAACGATGTTCTCTACACCTCAAGAGGTCCAACAAATTAGAGATAAAGCTTACATCCATTGAAAAATCTCTACTTCCTACGTTTTTTAGATACCTCCAAGAATACATGATCTCTAATATCAACTGATAGAGGCCTCATCCTAATGTTATCATAATAATTTTAATGGTCTTGGGGTTCCTTCATATTTTTTCAAATCACCTATACCATGTTTTCTATACTCAATACCAATTCCTATGTCAAGATTACTGACTCTCCATCCTTGTTCAAACATAATTGATATTTTCATGGTTGCTTATAAAATAATTTGAAATTATATATACCAATGGTTATGTGATACCTATTATTATAGAAAACTAAACTGAATGTTGGTGCTTCTCCCAAGAACCTATGAAATCCTGAACTCATGCACCCAACATGTCATAGAAATATTTGATTGTCTGGTTTATCTAATCATCTACATATGGATGAAATGTTTTTAAATTCATATCTGAGATCTAAAGTTTCATTCTATTCCACTCGACACATAATAGGTAAAATCAAGATCATTTACAAGTTTTTTCATCCTCAAAACCCTAGAGATCCTAAAAATCACCTCCAAATACTGCCACATTAATATATATGATGTTTTTTATTCATTTTTCCCCAAAAGTAATATGAATTTATCAAACAGACAATGAAAACATTTATATCATCATATAAACACATTGATTGAGGTAAAATGGTCATAAAATCCATTAATATGACCTCCCACTTCCAATGAGGAATATATAATGGATGAATAAATCCCTATGTGATTCCTTTAACCCACAATCTAGGAATTCTGTGTGAACAAACACACACATTACACACCATCACTGAAATAAATTGAAGCGGCCCAAACATAACTATCCTTAATTACAATATAAAAAAATTATTAAGTCGCATACATACTAACGAACATTTAGGATTAGAGTTTAATAGCGTTAGAAAACCCATTTAACTGAGATAACACATATTATTCTAATTCAATGGACATTTTTTCCATTATACCATTATTTATTTATTTAACACCAATTCATAAATATATCACATTAAATTTTCTATAAATACCTACCATATATTTATTTTATATGTAATAATATTCTTTAAAATCCTAGGGAAATGGGAAAAATAATAATTGTGGCTCAACTACTCAGTAATAGGTAGTGTATATTAGAACCTATCAAACCATAAACATGGAATAAATAATTATCATAGTAATAACTCATAATTAAATTATTCCATATAAATTATCACACTATCTAGATATAAATACTTTGATCAAATAATTATATAGTTAATCATATGGGCAATAATAAACTTTTTCACGATTTCAAAATACATAACAAGGGACATGTAAATTTTACTATCATGGCCTCATCCAAGAAATCTTATATACCATAAGGGCCTTAGAAGATGCATACTATATACCTTAAAGACCATATCCAATACATATTATATTATTTTATGTTCTTTATCAATTCATTCAATGTACCATCATTATTTATCAATGATATTTTATTAAATGGGAAAGAAAACACCAAATACCTACACTAGTTTGTCTCATGATACCGACTAATAAATCATGGGGCTATATTACTATAATCCCTAAACCATTAAATAATTAATTATAATTAATTAACCATATTAAATAAATTAATATCAATGCAATATATAGTCAATTTTTCATAGAAATAAATAAACGTCTGTTTTGGAATAACAAAAATATAGGATGCCAATAATATCCCCAGTCAATAAATAGAATAACATAATCATAAGAAATCTGAAGAAACAAGATGGATGGTATCATTATGGTATATTAAAATTGAAACATAATATATTTTAATAATTTTTCAATAGATACAAAATACCTTTATAAGAATATAAATTAATATGGTATCACATAAGAAGGGATCAATGATACAATTGTTTGATACTAAAATTTTCATTAAAAAAAGAAAAATAGTATATGATATTTGAAAAGGTAATTCATTTAGTATAACTCCATTATATACGGAATATTTATATATTAAGTATAAAAATAGAAGTTAAATCATATAAATATATTTTATCATACATGTTACAGATTTCATAAAAAATGAATGTATGAGTCACTTTCATGAATTCATTTTCATTAACGGGATTAAAAAATCATAAATTAATTAGAAAGAACTTCCAATAATGAAAACATTTAAAGAAATGCCTTTTAATTTAATAAATGGGTATTGAATGATAAAATATATTAATATGAAATAAAATTTCTTTTGATATTTTAGAAATACTTTTTTGGAAGACCACACCATATAAAGTATTATAAATCATCCATTTGAAAAGCTGTGAAAAGAATAATGTCACATGAGATAATACATATTATAATTTAAAAATATGAAACGAAAAATTTTATATCAAAAAAATAATATGGATATGGTGGATAAATATCAATTAAATAGTATGGGGTTATTCTCCGCATCTTTGTATTTTTATGAAGAAATAAATCCATCAATAGAGAAGATTTGATATAGAAGTCCCTCAAAAATAAGTTTATGAGAAATAAATATTAATTTATAAAAAATAAAATGGAATTAATATAAAATTAAATCATCATGTACAATATAAAAAACATATAAGAATAAATTTTAATAATAATGGTCATGATTATGTTAATGGAAAATGTGTTTGAAAAACCATAAGACATTGTGTAACACATGAATATATAGTCCTTGAAAAATACTATATGAGATGGATTTTTAAATACCATGAATTTCATGATAGTTTTTCTTAAATTCTTCCATATATTTCTATATAAACCACATAAAATAAACTAAGTGGTGAATATAAAATATGTCTTAGAGAAAGAAAATTGAGACAAGAAACCTTTACCTTAATTCTAGACTTCCATGAAATTGATTTAACCTCCAATATAATAATGCTAAAAATATTAATACCTTTTTTCAAAACCTTATTTATGACTATTTAATTTTCTACTCTTCAGTTATTGACATTCATTATACATTACTTAAATAGTTATTATTTGTTTTCATTATTGGGTGCCAGTATCCTTGATTGTTTCATACAAGTTTCATAATATCCTTATCAATCCTCGCTATTTTATATAACTTAATAATTCCAATATTAGTTGAGGTAGTATAATATGGGTCAAATAATTATTTAAAAAGTTATAATTTCATTAAATTATATATTTATTTATGATTTGTGTTGATTAAATCAATTACTTGCATGTTTTAGTAATTTTGAACAAATGAATGGTGGAAACTAAATTAATGTGTTAAATATTAATTTTCCCTTTACATAATTAATGAAAATAATATTCATATAATAATATAAAATTTATTTTATTAATTATATTCTTTAAACAACCAATATAGGGTATTAATAAAAAATTAAATACACCGTTTTCTGGAGGTGGTAGTTTTCATGTACATACAGATCACATTTTCATTTTTTATTGAGGGGGAGGAAAGTACAAAATTGTTTATATTTTCAAAATCATAAGAATTTTATAAATTTATTATTTATTCATTAAATAAACATTTAATAATATCCAGGTGATGTATGAGGAAAAATAAAATTTGTCTTTCATGGAGGTGGTAGTCTTTATATAACATGAGCGATGTTTTCAGTGTTTCAATTGATGGTATAAAGATATTAAATCAAAATTCCGTCAATATTAAAACATTTAATTATATAAAAAATATATATTCCATTATATTAATAGGCATATTATAGGTTTGGAGAATGATAAAAAATTAAATATTAGGGAGTGGATAACAATCACGTTGAAGACTTGATTGTCCCTTTGAATGACATCTTAGAAATGGAGGACTTGGGAGATTTTATTGAGAGTTTGGGATAAAAACATGTAACTGAATTCAAAATTAAGTAAATGGGTAGGGTTTAAACAATAATTTTAATGTGATGTGATTCTTGAATAGGGTATTCATAGGATCCTTTTATCGGTGAAAGGGAGGGACTTTTCCTCAGAAAAGAATGATAACTGAGAAGTAAGGATGGAATCACATGGGATTTAGGTGAGTAATTTAAAAACACAATATTTTAATATATATTTCTCTTTTAATATATTTTATATTGTTGAATAATTTATTTACACAGAATACTGTGTTTAAATGAACCACGATATACTACGAAAATATTTTTATAATATGTGAAATTAATCCCTAATTCATTGGACTAGGGGGGTATGAATTGTCCAATTAAATTATGATAAATTATTTTTACACATGTATAAAATAAATTAATTGGTTATAAATTCATTAAAAATTAATATAAAATCCTTTAAAAGTAAAAAAGAGATTTTTTTTAAAACATGTTTTTATGCATGAAATATGTTACTACATTAATAATTTTAATTAATACCTATTTACAAATAATATTAATGGGATTTTTTGATAATATATTTAATAAATTATTATAATAGTTATATAATGGTTATTACTAAGAAATGAATAAAAATAAATTCAATTTTATTATCAATAAGGTATTTTTTTGAAAATGGTTTCTGTTGTATTTTTTGAAATAATTTTATAATTAATTTCTTCCAATTATAGGAATTTTAATTGATAAAATGGTTTCCATTTATGGAACCAAGATTTAAAATTTAGGTAATTATGCCTCTTTCATTTTTGTTCAAAATTAATAGTAACTATGGAATAAATTTGTCACTTCAATAATGATTAAAAGGGGTTAACATGTGGTTAAAATATATGTATAAGGGTGAAAATAACCTAAAAACTTGTATAAAACCAATATTTAGTGTATTTATATCCTATATAATCCAATATTGTAAATTATTTCAGTTTGGATCCATTTTCCCATGAGATTGACTTTATGAAATTTAAATATTCTTAAAAAATACAAATGTGTCACCCCTATCACTTATAATAGGGAGCCTATAATCCTCTATTATTTACAATTCTTGATCCATTTAGCTTGACCAAAACATGAAAACATATCTTATTAACTTTATTTAACATAGTTTATAGGTTATTCTATTCATAAAAGAATAAACCAAGGGTCTTTTGAAGATATTCACAAGAGGCTTCTCGAAGAATAGGTATACATTCTTACAAATCCTTTTAAGTTTGTTTTTTCTAATATCTCCCCCAAATAATTTATAGGAATCAGTACATGATGAAATTGGTATATTTACTATACTAAGAGTTTTTCATGTTAATGTTAAACTCAATTTTTTACCTTTGTTATATCATATGAAATCTGATAATGTGGTTCATGTGTACATACGGACTACCATATCCATAAGTGATTGGATATTTTTCATGTTTATTAGAGATTTATGGTTATATGTATGTTTTTAATGAATATATATGATATTTATGAAATTATTACGATATTTTAATGACATATTATTATTTTTCTTTATTTCCATTGGTTGAAAATTTAAAACATTATGTGTGTGTATACGTATAGACTCCCATGTAGTTCATTTTTCGTTAACACCTTATATGAATGGTTATAAAAGTGCATATATTTAATAAATTTTATGTTTATAACATGATTAATATACTTTACATTATTAAAACATGACCAATGTTTAGTGACTATAACTATTGAACTGAAAAATGCATGAAAAAGATACCTGTTTTCACCCAAATGTGGATAATAATAAAAAATTATTAATGAATGGTTAATTTGAAATTATAATGGAATGTTATATATCCTAAAAATTAATAATATGTTTTTGGTATATATTTATAACACATATAAATTTATTATAACTGATCTTAAGAACACATATAATGAAATATGGGACATGAGGTATGGGTTTATGTTAAAATCTGAATTCATTTCAGGGTTATCTATATTAAATTTACATTAAGTAAAATTTAATTATCATTACCCTATAATTCCCATATATGTTTTTTATCCTATGGTTATTTCTACAAATTTCCAGTATTTTTATCATTTTACTGTCTATGGTACTTAAACATATAGATATAATGTATTAAGAAAAGATGTTTGTTTTCCTCTTTGGTCGATGAAATTTTTCTTCCTGTATGAATTATTTTTAATGTTTTCAAGAATTTTTTTATTCCTACATAAAAAATTTATAAAATCCATTTTTAAATAATTATTAATTTGTTTACAATGGATTATAAAAGAATCTTTTCAAATTTTTCCATATGAGTCGTTTTGGAAACTCTTTACGAAAGTGTGAAAAAAATCATGTTTTAATGACTATTTAATAAATACAATTTCTTACGGTCATTATTGTTTCTAAATTTAAAGCATACATTACACTTTTAAATGGTTATTTTAAAATAAAATATATTTTTCAATATTCGGATTTTTTTTCAATTCTAAATATGTCAATTAAAAAGAATATTTTCCTCTCTTTTCAAAGAAATGTTTTAATACTGTTTTAAATTTAATTTCATCATTGTCATAATCCTTTTATATTTATTATTATTCCTTGGTAAAATGGTTTAATAATATCATCAATTTTCATTCTCAAAATGAATTTTTATTATTTGATGATTACATGTTTATGAAACCAATTTCATATCTGTGGGTTATATTATACTAAATTGATGAATGTTATTATAATCTTGTGGTGGACATATGTATGGATTTCATTATGTGATGTGTTGGTCTATTAAATCCATATAATTCATTTGGTATATACTAATATTTGATAAGGTTATATGAAATGTAATGAGTAATTATCCTAGTCCAGTAGGTAACTTTTCCCAGTATTATATACTTAGGAGTGAACCTTAACTAAGGAAATGATGGAATAGGGAGTGAACTAAATTCATTATGGGACTTTTTTCACTATGATAGTATTGGTATGAACCCTTTACTAACGAAATGGTTTTCTCTGATGATTAATATGCCATTAAATTCTTTTGAAAAGTTCATATTCTTATGATATTCTCTCTCAACACATGATTCTTTAATTGTAATTCCTCACTCCAATGACACGTCTATTTGAAAAAAACTAAATATTTATTCCATGATATATAATTAATGATCTATGAATGATTGGGTATGAACTCATATAATTTAGGATCATGGACTTAGGAATTATTTTCAGGATTTGTCACTCTAATTATTTTATCTTGATGCATGCATTTTGATATTTACGTTTAGTGAGTAGCTAGAACTGGAGGGAATCATGTGAATAATGAATGTGATATACTATGAAATGATTGTCTTCATAAGAAACCAAATGAAATATGATAATTAATAGGAAAATTTATAATTATGAATACACAAATATCACGATATAGGATTATCAAACTCAACATGGGTGAGTTTCTTGACACTCTTATTAAGAAAAATTGAGTTTTATTGATTTTAAGTTTTTGAATACTACAGAGAAAAGAATATTTAAAATCTTATATGTAGAGAATGTAGGAAAAAATACAATGAAAATGTCTCAAAGTAATGGTAATATATTTTATATATTATGAAAAAGGGAATAAATATAGTAATTATTGAGTAAAATTAAATACTTCAACAGAGGGAAAATAATTTCATCCTAAGGTAAGATTAATAGTTCAATGTTTAATATGTGAGGAACTTGGGAATTATCCACGTAAATTCTATAATCCAAGAGGAAAATCTTAGAGTAAATAATTTTTCATGTTATATCAATCATTGAATTTGATCATGATGGTTAAGGAACATTTATCCTCCACTCTAAAGTTATATGTGTCATGTTCATGTCAATAATAAATATCCTCTGAAAATATTATTGTGAATCATTTAGTGTAATTTAATGTCATTTTGTGAATTGATTTTATTTCTTTACATAGATTTAATATCAGTTACTAAGGGGGGAAATATTTTATATTCTGAATTAACCTATGATTATCTATTAGTGTGAGAATGAATGTTAACTTCCAATAGAGATTGTATTTATTTTATGGGTTTACAACATATTCATGAGAGTTATTTATCTCAAATGGTTTTGGAGAAACTAAACATTGAATATATTGTTTTTTATTAGGAATATATTTATGTTTTTCATAAATTCTTTCCTACTCTCACCTTAATTTGTAATGTTTAGTTTTTAAAATAACTCAAATATAGTGTTAAACCTATTTCAATGAATCTATATAGAATGTACCCAATTTAGGTTCAGTAATAGAATAATAGTATCTAATAGAATATATAAAATGGATTCATACACCAAATTGAATCGCCATCGGGGGAACCAATTCATTTTATTATGAAAAATGATAGTTCAATGCATCTTTTAATTGATTATTAAGAACATAACATGATCATGATCAAGAAAAATTATCATTTAACTAGTATTGGTGAATTATTTAATTTGATTTATAGATCTCAATACTTTTCAAAAATTAACCTCCATTCTGTATATCCTCTATTGAGGTTCAAGAATGAGGATATACAAAATAAATCTTTTTTTATAAAGTATGTTCATTATGAAATTATAGTGATTCCATTTAGACAATGAAATAACCTGCTATCTCTATGAATCTAATAAATATATTTTTTAGTGATTACCTAAATCAACTTGTGGTAATCTTTATAAATGATATTCTTATATATTCAAAAAGAAGTATCAATCTTGAAATTAATTTTTGGATTTTTTTTTGAATACCCAATGGAAGGATATGTTGTATAGAAAATTTAACAAAGGGGAATTGTTTCTAAAAAATGTTCCATTCTTAGATAATATAATTTTAAGAAATGGAATATCAATAGATCCTTCAAATATAAAGGTTATTAAGAATTATCCCAGAACAACTTTGTTGACCAAGATATATAGTTATATTTCGTTTGGAAATATATTATTTATGGTTTGTGAGATTTTTTTCAGAGATATCTAATACAATAAAAAAGTTTAAATAGAATGGATACAATTTCCCTAAGAAATATGAATGTGATGAAAAAAATAAGGAACTAAAGAGAAGGTTAGATAGTAAAAACATTATAGAGAAGGTTTTATGATCTATAATGATACATAAAATAAGGTAATATGATGTGTACTCATGTATTACATAATTTTGATATATTATTCCTCATGTTGATTGAAAATTCATGAAACAAATTCCTCGACTCGTGATTTGGAGTGGGCAGCAATAATTTTTACATTTAAAAAATGAATCCATTATATTTATTGTGAAAATGTGATAAATATATGGATCATTATTTTTTTATATATACATTCAAACAAAAAGTGTTAAATATGAATGAAATGAGATGGTTGGAATTGTTTAATGATTATGAATACTCAATATATTATCACCCTGGGAAGGAGAATAAGTTGGTTGATGCCTTCAGGCATAAGAACCATGATACCTTATCCATGATCCTGATTTAAAGAGATCCAATACTTATTGATTTGTGAAGGATGAACCTTGAAATCATAAGGGATAAATATTTTATCAAAATAAAATGAATGTTAAAACATCCATCTATGTGAGGATTGAAGATCAATGGAAGGGAGATGTGGAGTAATAGAAAAAGTTGAGAAATGTTCTTAAGTATAACCATGATTTAGAAAGAATGATAAGTTTCTAGAACCATGTATATTTCTCATCAATTCAGAATTTAAATGAGCTATTGAATGAAACTCATAGTTCAACATTCTCTATTCATCTCAGAAGTAGAAATATGTATAAAAATTTGAAATATTATTTCTGGTTGGAAAACAAGACAAAGGGATATTGTGGAGTATGTATCTTGTTGTGAGGTATTCTAGAAAGTTATGTCTAGGAGAGATAATTCAAAGGGGATGTTAAAAGTATTAACCATAAATATTAGAAAATTAGCATATACCTACAATTTGAAACCATTGGTATCGGTCCCATTATCATTTATATAGCCTATACCAACAGTTTGGAGGGACATTGATAGATTTGGTTTTTGGATAAACCTATCCCAATGGTTTCAGAATTGCTGGGATAGGTTTTTTAAAATAAAATAAACAGTGGAGGATTGAACCCATGACTTCCACCTATATACGAAGGACCTAACCACTATGCTAAAATTGTCTTTGTAAATATATTTGGATATATTTATATATATATATTAAATAATTTATTTATTGATTTATTTGACAATATTTGACAAAAAAAGCATAAAAAATAATGGTACTTATCCAAACGGTTATCAAAACTATTGGCATAGCCCCACCTAATACTAATGGTTTTGAAGAAACGTTGGGATATGAATATATTTTTTGGATCTATCCCAATGATCATACAATACTATTGGGATAGCCTTATATAACATGACATACCCATACATTTATGAAGAAATATTTCTAAAGGACCCCCTATCCCAACAGTTTTTAAAAACTATTAGGATAGGGGTATTGGTACAGTTATGATTTCCAATAGTGTACCATTGTGGAAATAAGAAAGCATCACCATAAATTTGGCCATCAGACACCCCAATACATCTAAAGAGAATAATTCTATTTGAGTTTTATTAAATGCCCTTAAAATATCATTAAATTTCAATTCTAATAGAGAATATTTATCTATTGATTATCTCCAATGTTCTATATAAATGATATGGTAAGGTTTGTAGAGTAGCATTATCTATCAAATTTGATCTAGATCGATGGTTTACGTCAAAGTTATATAAATTGCATCAACATGATTTGAATACATAGATGAACTTTAGCATTATATATTATACTTTGATAGAAGGTAAATCTAATAGGACCATTGAAAACCCAGAAAGATATGTTTTGATCCTATTTTATGAATTCAAAATGTGTTTGGGAGTAACAGCTTCATTTTTTTCAAGTTTTTTAATAACAATAGCATGAACTTAAGAGTTTATATGGATACTTATAAAGACTTATATGGATATAAGTATAGAAATTAAATGTCATGGGATGAATCTAGAGAAAAAAATCTATTGATACTTGAACTAGCTGAAGAAATGGAAGAGAGTATTAGAGTCATTTATCATCACATCAAGGTATATTTTAGTTTATAGAAAAGTGATACTAATAATCATCATTGATATATTGAATTTTATCTTAGTTATAAGGTATCCCAATGAATATATCCTTAGAAAAAGGTTATGAGATTTATAATGAAGGGAATCTAATTACTTAGACATCCAGTCACATCACAATTCTTGATCATAATGGGTCATTTTCATATCCTTTGTAACTTCCAACAACTCCCTCTCATGTACTCGATGAGTTTTTAGTATCTCTCCTAACAATGTCAATATATGATCTTTCACTTGTACTTAATTAATAATTCATAACACTGGAGAATGATAATTATTATAAGGAACAACCATTTTAGATTATATAATAAACAGATAAAATGTTTCATAATAATAATACTAAACTATTCAATGTTTTTTTTGGCAAATCATAAATTTAAGAAAGCTATGTGGGAAACCGATGATATGATTAGGCTGATGTATCCTGTGTTTTTTGTATCTAAGTGAAAAAAAATAAAGAAAAAAGATATTATACTAGGGTATAATGTACCACCATTATATTTTTGGATATATTTTTCTTTAAATAAGTTTTATGACTTTTATAGGTATCATTATATACAACGGTGAGTTTAAATAAACTATGACATACTATTGAAATATTATTATTAAATGTTAGAGTAATTGTGTTAATGTTGTATTGGAAGGTTTAAATTGAACAAACTAAACTATGAAAAATTATTTTTTATTAATGTATAAAATAAATTAATTGGTAATTAACTATTTATAAATTAAATTAAAATCATTGAAAGGTATAAAAGATGTTTTTTTTCAAAAAAATTGGTGCCCAATGATTTTTTATATCAAAAAATTAAAGTACTCCCTATTATTGAATTATTTTATTGAAATTTGTAGATAATATATTCAATAGAATATTTAATCACTCTTTTAATTGTAATTATTATGTACTGAATGAGAATAAATTTTGTTTTATTCTAAAAAAATTATTTTTTCTAAAAATGGTTTATATTTCATTTTCTGCATTGGTTTTAAAATAAATTTATACAAATTATGGGAATTGAAATTATTAAAATGGTTCAAATATTTTATCGCAAAAAAAATTAAATCTCGTTTTATTTTTTCCATAATGAATTATAATGATGGTAAAAAACACATCAAAAAATATTAAAAGATGTTTAAAAGGGTTTAAACTAAAGAGGTAAGGGTTAAAATGATCTAAAAGATTTATAAGACAAATTGGTTGAGTGGATTTATAAATTTTATCATCCCAACTAAAACATTAATTCTTTTTTGATCTACTTTCAAATGATATTTTCATTATTATATTTTAATATTCTTAAAAATCATAATTGTGCAACTCCACTCACTTATAAAAGGGAATCTCCTCTCCTCTTTTATTCTCAGTTATGGAGACATTTAGATTCACTAAAACCTACCTAAATATCTTATAAATTTCTATATAAATTTTCAAAAGTTTATTGATTTTTTAAAATATAAACCCAAGGCCCATTAATAATAGATTCAAAGGAGGTTTCTCAAAAAAGCGGTATAAGTTCATACATATCCTTTTCCAGATTCATTCTTCTCTTATCTCCCCCAAATATTATATATCCATATTAACAAGATGTGATAATTATATTTACAACTATAATATGTTTTTTAGGTTAATTAGATATCAATTTTCCTACCTTATTACCATTCTATGAGAAATGATAATTTCATTTATGTTTATGTTTAGAATATCACCCCACGAAGCGATGTGATTTTTTTTCATGACATAGAAATAGGTATGATAATATTTGTAACATCCCAAGTAAATAAATAATAATAAATTTTAATGTATATTAATATATGTGAATTGAATTTTAATTTTACTTTAATGTTGATGTTATGTTTGATTGCTTTCCTGATACGTAACAATGGGTTTCTTTGAAATATTATATTGCACACTAATAATATAATATTATTATTTAATGCCTCACCCTTATATTGGCGGGGATGAATAGAACTAACTACAATATGATTATAATTTTTTTAAAATATTTTTACATTTATCCAATAAAAGTTAGAGGTTTAAAATGTGAATAAATATAATTTTAAGAATAAATACTCTAATATTCTTTAAAAGGTCGATTTACTACCTTTTGATAGAGAAACCTCTTTAAATATATTTTTGGCCACTTTTATATGTTATATTTGATAAAATAAAATTATTTTTTTGATTCGGGACATAAAAAATTTAAATTGGGTAAATTTTTGGTATTTTTCTGATAAAGTTCATTTTTTAATGAATAGTAAAAAATATTGTATTTAATTTAAAAGTGCCTTTTAATATAATTTATTTATATGGTTATATTATATTATTAATTAGTTTTAAAATTTAATTATAATATTTTTTACCATTTAATCTAATTTTGGTCATTGCAATTAATTTCTCTTTGAAATTGGACATAAACAAGTATCAATCATTTGATAGTTATTGTTTCATAAAAACACGCTATTTGTTTTGACAATGAGAATTATTTTTAAATTAATTAATGTAACTTATATGTTTTGAATTTTTTAAAATATATATCATTTTTGAAATTGGAATATCAAATATAGCTTAGGCCAAATTTTTGGTAGTTCTCAGAAAAACATCAATTTTTGATGAATAGTGTAACCACTAAATAGTAGTTAAAAACAAAATTTTTTCCTTTTAAATAAAATTTACGACTTATGTGAAATGAATTTCAAAAATCCAACATACATGGTTGTTATTAGTAAGTAAAATGTGGTTCAATAAGATGAAAATAATTTTTTGTGAATAGTAACTTTTGACTTTTATTTACCACGGTTAAACGTAAATATGGTAATTCAAGGTAAAAAAATATCATAATATTAAAAATTTACCTTAACACATGTCATAACCTTATTTTATGACTCATGGCCGCCCATGGGCATCCTTTGGTCTATTTTGGGACCCCATTAAGCCACTTAAGAGTGATAATAACAATTTATTTTAATTAACTTAAATTAAGGAAAAAAATGACATAAAAAATTATCTTTTAGTAAATTAATTATTATAGGGGGTTATATAAGTTATCTTTTGTAATATATATATTAATTATAAATATAAAAAACTTCCTACATTATGGTATTTTTTAAAACAATTATTCATCAAATAAAAAAAATTATTTATGACACAATAGTGATGCAGTGTTTACCTCATTTATAAATTATTTAAGTAAATAATATTATAAAGATTAAAAAAATATATAAAACCTATAAAATTCTTATTGGATGATTTTATTTACACCATGATTCATATTATCTTCGACTATAATAAGTTTTGGTCCTTTAGAAACTGAAAATCATTATATCATAAAATAATATTTTCACACTTTCCTAAAGAGCCCCTCCTCTCCCTTATAAAAATCCCTCACCACTAACCCATTTATCACACCTATAAAGCCCCTTGTCTCATCGAACCCATGCCCAAATAAGCTGTCATGATCCCTATCCTACTCCAAGAATCCTTACCTTAGGCAGAAGGCACTTCAAGAAGCTCTTTTGGATCAAACCAAAGGGTGTTACACAAATTAAAGGTAACGGTTTCTCTTAACTTATTTTATTTTATTTTACTTCAACAACCCAAAAAATATTTTTATTACTTTATTTTCTAACAATTCCAGTATCCTCAATATACTAGGATGTTTTTATGAGAAGGATTCAAACTACACTTACA
Organism: Viscum album; assembly: GCA_963277665.1. Taxonomy (NCBI): domain Eukaryota; kingdom Viridiplantae; phylum Streptophyta; class Magnoliopsida; order Santalales; family Viscaceae; genus Viscum; species Viscum album. Next base: position 1,002,006,234 of record OY728136.1, on the reverse strand, counting down.
CACACCTTCATCTAATTGGTGAAGAACATAATGTTTCTGTGGATGGAAAACTAACGCCTCACGATACGATGATTGATCAATTATATACTACCACCTCTCATGGTGGCCATTAATTTGAGACTATATTTATATATTATATATATTATTTTTATGTTTCCTTTATTTTTATTTATTTTACATTTATATCATACCTTTATGGTTTCCATAATGGGTAAATGCGATAATTTCATTTGAGGAAGTGCAGACTACCACCCCTCAAAGTGATTTAACTCGTTAATGTCATATGTGGGATGTATAAATGAGAGATTTACTGATATTATATATGATATTATACTAGATTTATAATATAACTACGTATAAATATTTTTTAATTCCATTAAATTACGAAATAGAAATGAAAGTAGCGTTCATGCGTACGTACGGCTTACTGTCTCCATGAAAGGTACATTTCATTTCTATCTCAAAATGTTATGTACTCTTATAAATACATATATATACTAGATATATATGATATATATGATATCTAAATCATGAAAATCATTCTGAAGAAAATAGACTATTGACCACATGGACAACTTTAAATTACAAGGTGTTCATTTTTTACTCAAGTACCAAATATCAACAAAAAAACTAGTATTAACTTAAATGATTACATAATTTTTATAAAATTTTAAAAGTGATATGAAAGAAATAATAAACTTCAAAAGGGTTCCTAATAAAGTAGAAATTAACTTTAGTTTATTATTTTAGAGATTAAATAACGATCGAGTCAAGTCGGACACCAGTTAAGGGACTTCCTCTCGATCTCCTTTCATTGAGGCATATTTTGTTTTAATACACAACTTTATTTTATACTCTGTATAAACACCCTTGAATTTTCATTTCATTCAAAGGTAATATTTTTCTGTGAATCATTTTACCAAATCATAAAAAGGAATGTTTCTTTTTAACATAAGCTGTGACAATGACATTTTCTTCCGCCACGAGTATTATTTGATCTTTGTCTTCCTAAACAAGCTGTAATGTTTTTAAAAGGAAATTAAATACCATATAATCTATTTACATATTTTGGTATTTAAAATGGTTTTGATAATGTATTTTTTATGTCAATATATATGAATGATATATTGTGATTGAAATTTGAAAATGTTTTCTTTTCTTTTATATTGGTTTTATGTGTTATTAATATGTTATGGTTCTTGGGAATTGTTACATATATGGGTATTTTCGTGATAAACCTAGGGTGGTTGAGCCCAAGATAGATCTCCAATGCATTGGTTAATGTGGTGGAGGTACACATTAATATTTCTCCTGAGATATTTAGGGAATATATTGTGATGGGTATTCCAAATGTAACTCTCTACATAGATTTGATAGATACAGTGTAAGTATGATATGGATGCCACATGTTACCTTTATGATTTATGATTTCTATGTGTTGTTCATAAATCTTATGATTCCATGACGTATGTTAAAGATCTTATGTTATGTATTCAATTATAAAGTAATGTTTTATTTCATTGTTTTATAACCATTACTGAGCTTTTTATGCTCATCCCATGTTTTGTAATGTTTTTAACAGGATCTAAATATGAATAGGGTTAAGGATGGGATCAAGGAAAATTCATGCTATCTAAAACATGGGACTAGACATGAATCTTTTATTCAAGAGTTTTTTTATGAAAAAAAAATTTGAAATTGAGTAGAAGTTTCTACCTTGTAATTTTTGAGATGTAATGTAATTGTTATGGCCTAATTCTCTAAAACTATAAACCTAAAAAGATCCTCAATGTAAATTATTCATTTAATTCAAGATTATGTAATGTTTGAGGTCGGGTCCTTATAGTTGATATCAGAGGTCAGTTTGGACAACATTAGGAGTTAGGTTACTGTTAAATTAATATCCAAAAAATTAATTTATGTTAATATTGAAATGATATAGCATTTATAGATTAACATGTTGCTTCACCTAAAGATATTTCTGTGTTTAGAATGGTTTTACGCAGATGAAACAGGGTAGCTATGTTGGGATGACATCAGGAGGAAGACAACTTTCCAAATCAGCAACCTGAGATGGTCAGAATCAGAACTGAATAGTTTGTTTCAGTGATGGAACAATTGACTCAGGCTGTAAATGTTGGTGGTATCCATGCATGAGATCTGCCAGATCAACCAAAAAGGAACATGTCAGTAGTGATCATTTCATGAGGCAACATCCCCCATCATTCAAAGGATCATCTGACCTTGTTCTAGAAGAAGAGTGTATTAATGCACCGGAAAATATTTTTGATGTCATAGGGTGTTCAAAACATCAAGAGGTTAGTCTCGCTGTTTACCGTTTTGATGGTGAAGTTGATCAGTGGTGGTCGATGGTGAAAAATATCAGGGATAGTGAGGAGATTGATGCTCATGGTTGGGGTGAATTCAAAGTAATGTTTCTTGAGAAATATTTTCCTAAGGTGGTTCATCTTAGGATGGAAAAACAATTCCTGGAATTGAGGCAGGAGGATGATTCAGTGGCTGCTTATGAAGCAAAATTCACTTGACTGGAAAGGTATGAACCAAATTTCATACAAGATATTGATATCAAAATCAATCATTTTTACTCTGTATTAAGGCCAATTATCTAAGGGATTTAACTTATTATGAATTCAAAAGTTATGAAAAACTTGTTCGATGTGCGGAGAATGATAAAATGGAGTTTGTTGATGATCAGGTGTCCTTTTCCAAACAACAGAATAAGAGGTCAATGGGGCTGGATAAAGGAAAGAACTCTTCAAAAAAGTCTGATGGTTGTAAACTTAAGTTTACAGTTTGTGAAAATTTTAGTAAAAGCATATTGGGGAATGTTTTTTGAATTCTATTAAGTTCTAATGATGCGGTAGAATAGGAAATAAGGCACGTAATTGCACTGAAAAAGATCAGGTTAATGGTAAGACAAAATCTGATTTACAATCAGTAAAATGTTTTAAGTGCAATAAAATGGGTCATTATACAAATGAGTGTCCAACGAAGAACACAACTGAGGGAAAGTAGCCATAATACAAGAATAAAGGGGTGGTGAAGTCCTTAGAAACTACTTCAGCAGATGTTGCGCCATCGAATGAAGCAGTATTAGGTATACTGTTTGTTAGTTCATATTATGCCAATGTGTTGTTTAATTCAGGGTCTACACATTCATTTATTTCTGAGAAGTTTTCTAGAAAATTGGGAATTCCATCTCAAGTTATGAATCCTAAACTTATGGTAAAAACACCAGGGGTAAATGTTGAGACAAACAGAAATTATAAGAACATTCATGTCCTTGTGGGTGTGAAGAATCTACCTACAAACCTTATTGGTTTTCCACTAGTAATGATTGATGTTATTTTGGGTATGGAATGGCTTCCTGTTTATCATGCTAAGATTGACTGCAGATCTAATGAGGTTTCTTTTCAAGATGATTTTCAGTTTGTGTACAAGAATGAACCCTTACTTTTGATAACATATTAGGAAGTTGATAAACTAGTAAATGATGGAATGGAATGTTACGTTAAAAATATTGTTGAAAAAAAGGATCTATTCATATTAATGGTTTCCTAGTGGTAAATGACTACCTTGATGTTTTTTCTGATGAGTTTTTTTGGTATTATACCTAATCAGGATGTGGAAATTACTGTTGAATTAGTTTCTGAGGCTAAGAAAATTTCAAAACCCCCTTATCGAATGGGTCAAATTGAACTTTTGGAGTCAAAGAATCAATTGTAAGAGTTATTAGATAAGGGTTTCATTCAACCAATCACATCACCATGGGCTGCTCTTGTCTTTTTTGTTAAAAATAATTATGGTTCAATGAGACTTCGCATTGATTATATAGCATTGAATAACATCACTCTTATGAACTAGTATCCTTGGCCTCATATCGATGATTTGTTTGATCAGCTCTAGGGAGCTCAGTATTTTTCAAATATTAGAATTAGGTCGGGGTACCATATGTTGAAAGTAAAAGAATTATACGTTCCAAATAATGTGTTTCGTTCAAGATATGGCTATTATGAATTTTTAGTTATGCCTTTTGGTTTAACCAATGATCCAACTGTATTCATGGATCTTATGACTAGAATTTTCCGTGTGATCTTGGATAAGTTTGTGGTTGTGTTCACTGATGTTATTTTGATTAATTATAAAACTTAAGAGGAGCATGAAAGTCATTTAAGGGTTGTTTTGAAAACACTAAAAGAAAAAAAACTTTTTTGCTAAGTTCAGAAAGTGTGAGTTTTGGTAACAATAAATTTCTTTCCTTGGTCACATTGTTTCTATAAATGGAATAACTGTTGATCCTTCTAAAAAAAATGTTGTTGAATAATAGAAAAGGCCCACAAATATAACCATGATTCATATATTTCTGGGTTTGACAGGTTATTACCGAGGGTTTTTTGAGTATTTTTCACGATTATATTTTCGAATGACTTTGTTAACTCGAAAAGCTTCTATGTTCATTTGGACAAAATAATGTGATGATTATTTTCAGGAATTGAAAAGAAGATTCATGAATGCACCACTTTTTGAACTACCTTCCAGAAATGGTGGGTTTTCTATTTACAATGATGCTTTGTTGAAAGGACTTGGATGTTTTCTTTATGAATAATGATTAGTTAATTGCTTATGATTCACGTCAGTTGAAACCTCATGAGTTAAATTATCCCACGCATGATTTGAAATTAGCTGCTAATGTTTATGAATTAAAAATTTGGAGGCATCAGTTGTATGGAGTCAAATGTGAAATATATACTAAAAACAAAAGCTTGAAGTATATATTCACTCAAAAACAATTAAACATGAGACATAGGAGATGGTTGGAATTAATCAAGGATTGTGATTGCATGATCCTTTACCATCTAGGAAAAGCCAATAAAGTGGCTGATTCTTTTATTGGAAAAAGTACTGGTTCATTAACCATGCTACATTTGGAACAAGATACTTTGGTTTTTGATTTGATGAAATTTGTCATAGAAGTTGTTGGTGCAGGAAATTCTTCTTTTTTGTTTCAGGTGTTAGTAAAATCATCTCTATCAGACAGAATAAAGCAAGCACAGAAGGAAGATAGTGAGTTGCAGAAAGAGGTAGTGTTGGTTCAGAAGGGCAAGTTGCCTGAATTTAACATTGATAATGATTTTGTATTGAGGTTTGGAAAGAGATTACGTGTGCCTTGTGATTCACAGTTAAACAATGAATTGTTATATGAAGCTCATAGTTCCCTATTTTTAGTTTATCCTGGTAGTACTAAGATGTACAAAAATATTTGAGATTATTACTGGTGAGATGGAATGAAAAGCGATATTGTTGATTTTACTGTGAAGTGTTTGACTTGTCTACAGGTTAAAGTAGAGTAGTAGTTACCTAAAGGGATGCTTTAGTATATACTAGTGCCAGAGTGGAAATGGGAAAATATATCCATAGACTTTGCAGTGGGATTACCAAAGACATCTGGTGGTAATAATTCAATCTGGGTTATTGTTGATCGATTGACTAAATCTTTTCATTTTCTTCCTATTCATGATAAATTATTTGTAGATCAACTTTCTCGGTTGTATGTTAAAGAGATAGTCTGGTTTCACTGTGTTCCCTTATCCATTGTTTCTGATCATGATCCTAGGTTTACTTTTAACTTTTGGAAAGGCCTTCAAGAATCATTGGGTACTGAATTAATTTTAAGTACAGCTTTTCATCCACAATAAGATGGGCAGTCAGAATGAACAATTTAGACCTTGGAGGATATGCTACGTGCTTGTTCACTAAATTACCAGGGATTTTGGGACCAACATACTTCTTTGGTTTAATTCTCTTATAATAACTGTTTTCATTCCAATATATAGATGGCTCCATTTGAGGAATTATATGGAAATCATTGTCAAACTATAGATTTTTGGGATGAATTAGGTGAATGGAAGCTAATGGGACTAGAATTGGTTGAAGAGAAGGAAGAAAAGGTTCAGTTGATTCAGAAGAACTTGATAATAGATCAGAGTAGGCAGAAAAGTTATGCAGATAACCAGAGGAAGGATCTCTCATTTGAGGTAGTTGATCATGCCTTTCTCAGAGTTTCTCCATGGAAGAGTGTGATGCATTTTGGTAAGAAAGTATAGTTGAGTCTGAGGTTCATTGGACCTTATTAAATCCTATAGAAAGTTGGATTAGTTGCGTACAAAGAGGCTTTACATCCAATTTTATCCTGGGTACAGAATGTTTTTCATGTTTCAATATTGAGAAAGTTTATGCCAGATCCATCCCATGTTTTATGTCCAGAGGTAGTTCAGTTGGAAGATAATCTCTCTTATGAGGAACAACCAGTCCAGATTACTGACTGTAAATGTGTTGCATAATAAGGGAATTCTTCCGGTAATGGTTTTGTTGAAAAATCTTATGGTTTAAGTGGAAATTTGGGAATCTAAAAATTTTATTAGGGATAAATACCCCCCATTTATTTGAAAAGTGAATAAAATTTTGAGGATGCAATTTCCAGAAGGGGTAAGGATGTAATATCCTGGGTAAATAGAGAATAGAACATTTGAATGTTTATTAATATTTTTGAATTAAATTTTAATTTTACATTAAAGGAGACACTATGTTTGATTGCTTACCCAATATGTAACAATAGATTTATTTTAAATATTACATTGTGCACTAATAAAATAATATTATTATTTAACTCCTAACCATTGTATTGGAGGAGATGAATAAAAATAACTACAATATGATTATACATGTTTTTTAAATGGTTTTACATTTATCCAATAAAAGTTAGAGGCTTAAAATGTGAATGAATCTAATTTTAAGCATAAATACTATAATATTCTTCAAAAGGTCGATTTACTATATTTTTTTGTTGAACCCTCATTAAATAGAGTTTTGGTCACTTTTATATGTTCTATTTGATAAAACATAATTATTTTTTTGATTCGGGACATAAAAATTTTCTTTGGGTAAATTTTTGGAGTTTTTCTGATAAAGTTCGTTTTTTTAATGAATGGTGAAAAATACTGTATTTTAATTCATAATTTCCTTTTAATAAAATTTATTTATATGGTTAGATTATATTTCTAATTGGATTAAAGATTAATTTGATTATATTTTTACCATTTAATCCAATTTTGGTCATTGTAATTAATTTTACTTTGAAATTACTCATAAACAAGTATCAAACTTTTGATAGTTATTGTTTCCTAAAAAAGGCTATTTGTTTTGACATCGGGATTTAATTTTAAATTTATTAATTAAACTTTTATGTTTTGAATTTGGTAAAATAGACATCATTTTTGATTTCATAATATCAAATATATCTTAGACTTAATTTTGGGTAGTTCTTTGAAAAACATCAATTTTTGATGAATACTGAAACCACTAAGTAGTTGTTAAAAACTGAATTTTTCATTTAAATTAAATTTTACCACTTATTTGAATTGAACTTATAAAATCCAACATAAAAGGTTGTTATTATTAAGTAAAATTTAGTTCAATAATATGAAAATAATGTATTTGAATAGTAATATTTGACTTTTATTTAACACGGTTAAATGTAAATAGAGTAATTCAAGGTAAAAAAATATCATTATAATAGAACAAAATTAACTTAAAACATTCCATAACCTTATTTAATGAGTCATAGCCGACCATGGGCATTCTTTGGTTTATTTTTGGACCCCATGGAGCCACTTAAGAGTGGTAATGACACTTTATTTTAATTAACTTAACGTAAGGACAAAAATGACATAAACAAATATCTTTTAGTAAATTCATTTTTACAAGGGGTTATAAAAGATATATTTTAGGCTATAAATATTCATTGAAAAGATAAAAATATTTACTAAATTATGGTATTTGTTTTATAATATTTATACATAAAATAAATAAAATTATTTATGACACAATAATGATGTTGTGTTTACCACATTAATAAATGATTTAAATAAATAATATTATAAAGATTAAAAAAATATCTAAAACCAATCCATTTCTTATTATATGATTTAATTTGGACCATGAGTCATATTATCTTAAAATTGAAGAAGTTTTGGACCTTTAGAATCCTAAAATCATTCTATAATAAAATAATATTTTCACACTTTCCTAAAGAGCCCCTCCTCCCCCTTATAAAAACCCCTCACCTCTAACCCATTCATCACACCTATCAAGCCCCATAGAACATAAAAAACCTGCCCAAATAAGATCTCAAGATCCCTATCCTACTCCTAGAAGCCTTAACGTAGTTATAAGGCCCTTAAAGAAGCCCGTTTGGTTCAAACCAAATGGAGTAACCCAAATTAAAGGTAACAGTTTCTCTTAACTTCTTTTATTTTATATTACTTCTACAACCCATAAACTCTTTTTATTCCTTTATTTTATAACAAAAAAAGTATCCTAAATATACTAGGATGTTTTTATGAGTAGGATTTGAACTACACATACACACACCTCTATCTAATTGGTGAATAACATATTGTTTCTCTGGATGGAAAACTGACGCCTCACGAAACGATGATTGTTCGATTATCTCATACTGCCTCTCATGGTGGCCATTAAGATAACACTATATTTAAATATGATATAAATTATGTTTATGTTTTCTTTCTACCGCTATATTTTACATTTATATCATACCTTTATGGTTTCCATAATGGGTAAATGCGATAATTTCATTTGAGGAAGTGTGGACTACCGTCCCCTCAAAGTGATATAACTCATTAATGCCATATGTGGGATGTATAAAGGATAGAGTTAATAATATTATATATGATATTATATTGTAATTATAATTTACCTATGTTTAATTAGGTTTTAATTCCATTAAATTATGAAATAGAAATGAATGTAGTGTTCATGGGAACGTACGGCTTACCGTCTCCATGAATGGTGCATTTCAATTCTTATCTCCAAATGTCATGTACTGTTATAAATACATATATATACTGGATATATATGATATATATGGGATATAAATAATGAATAACATTATTTAGATAATGGAATATTGACCACATGGACAACTTGAAATTATAAGGTGTTCATTTTTTACTCAAGTACCAAATATCGACAAAACAACCGTTATTAACTTTAATGATTACATAATGTTTAAAACATGGTAATAATTGGTATAAAAGGAATAGTAAACATGATAAATGTTCCTAATAAATCATAAATTAACTTTATTTTATTTATCAGAAGATTAAATAACAATTGAGTCATGTTGGACATGAGGTAACGGTCTTCGTCTCAATCTCCTTTCATTTGAGGGATATTTTGTTTTAATATACGACTTTATTTTATACATTGTATAAACTCCTTTTACATTTGATTTCATTAAAAGGGAATATTTTTCTACGAATAATTTTAATAAATGAAAAGAAATAATGTTTCTTTTTAACGTAAGCATTGACAATGACCTTTTCCGCCACCGCGAGTATTATTTGATCTTTGGCTTGCTTAACAAGCCGTAATGTTTTTAAAAGGAAAATAATTACCATATACACTTTTTGCATATTTTGGTATTAAAAATGGTTTTGATGATGTATTTTTTATGTCGATATATATAAATGATATATTTTTATTGAAATATGGAAATTTTATCTTTCCATTATATAGGTTTTATGTGTTATAAATATGGTATTGTTCTTGGGCATTGTTATCAATACAGGTGATTCCGTGATAAAACTTTGGTGGGTGAGCCCAATATGTATCTCTAATGCATTGGGTAAAAAGACGGAGGTAAACGTGAATTTTTCTCCTAAAATATTTAGGGAATATAATATGATGGGTATTCCAAATGTAACTCCCTACATAGGTGTGATAGTTATAATGTGAGTATGATATGGATGCCACAATTAACATTTATGATTTATGATTTATTTGTGTTATTCATAAATCATATGATTTTATTAGTTATGTTAAAGATCTTATCTTTTGTATAAAATGATGAACTAATGATTTATTTCTTTTTTTTTATAACCCTTACTGAACTTTTTATACTCATCCCAAGTTTTGAAATTTTTTTAACAGGACCTAAAAATGAATAGGGTCAATGATGGGATCAAGTAAAATTCATGCTATCTAAAACATGGGACAATACCTGACTCTTTTTTCAAGATTTTTTATTTTATGGAAAAAATGGAAACTGAGTAGATGTTTATACCTTGTAATTGATGAAATGTAATGTAATAGTTATGTCCTAATTCTCTAAAACTCTAAACCTGAGAAGATCATCAATGTGAATTATGAATTTAATTCATGATTATGTAATTTTTATGGCTGAGTCCTTATAATATGGATGGTTTTAATTAATATATATGATATTATTATGATTATTTAAAGATATACTAGTATTTATCTTTCTTTATTTTGTTGGTTGAAAAATGAAAACATTTCTAATGTGTACGTATGGACTACCATCTCCACAAAATGATGATATTAATATTTCATTGCCACATTATATGAAAGGTAATTAAAGTATAAATAATGAAAAAAAAAATAATTATTTATATAATTACAAATATTATTTTGATAACTAATTTATGACAATAGTGCAAAGACTAGAATAGTCGAACCAAAACATGCATGTAAAATAGACCTTTTCTAGCCGAATGATGATTTTAATGAAATAATGACAATAAATCAGTAATTAGAAATTATAAGGTATTTTTATAATTTACTAAATTTATGAATATGGTTATTATATATATATATATAATAACTTTATATTTATTATATAGGATCATAGTAATGAATATGAAGAAAAACATAACCTGACGTAAGGGTTTATGTTACAATATCATTTTTTCCGGATTGACTATGTTAAATTTATCATAGTGGAAATTACAAGATATTAATATTTGAAACCAAAAATATTTTACTATAATATTTTTAATTTTTAATTTTAATTTATTAGTGCCATTTTACTCTATTATTTACTAAAAATGATTGAGAAAATGTCTTATGAAAAGTAGATGTTATTTCTTCTTTGGTCAATGATCATTTTCTTTTATATACATGTTATTTTTAATATTTTAAAGAATGTTATTATTTGTGATTCAAAATATTTTTAAGGGTATTTTTGAATATTTTTTACCTTACAAGTTATTTAAAGTAATCCTTTCTATGTTATCTACATGTTCTATTTTTCACTTTCTTTAACAATGTGTGAAAAGAATATTTGTGTCAACTATTATCGAATGATAAGATTTTACCACATTTATTACTATTTTTTACTTTTAATATTAATTTAAAAGGTTCTATGGTTATTTTAAAATAATATATTATTCTCAATATTCTTGAATCTTTTTGTTTTAAAGATACAGATGAAAAAAGATATTTTTCATTTTTTTAACAAAATGATCAAATTATTTTTTAAAGTTATTTTCAATATATATCTAAATATTTTTATGTTTATAATGATTCATTGTGAATATTATCTAATATAGAATCAGTGTTATTTATAGTAATTTATTATGATTATTTGATGTTAAAATGTTTATGAAACTCATTTATTTTCCCTAGGTTATGTTATATTGAATTGATAAATATTTTTATAATAATGTGGCAGGAATATTTATGGGTTTAATTATGTTATTGGTGAGTTAATTAAATACATAAAATTAATTGGGTAATGATTTATATCTCATGATATAATTTTAATGGAATGGGGAGTTATCTCAATTTAGTAAGTATTATGCCCATAATGATAGTGTTGGGAGTGAACTTTGACTACGGAAATGATTGAATGGTGAGTGAACCCAATTAATTGTGGGACTTTCTAATATATGATAGTATTTATAATGATAATTGACTAAGTAAATGATTCCTTTTAATTATTATTATGGTATTTCATCATATCTCTTGATTTATTAGAGATGATTCCTCTCCATAAATTACTCCTGTCTTTTGAAATGTTAATTATTTATACCATGAATCATAATTTATGATGTTATAATGATTGGATATGTAATTTTTAATTTATTATCATCAACTAATTATATTTTCCTTATGTTTTGTTTTCGTATGATCATAGATTTATATATCTCTTTTTTACCCTTACTGAGCACTTGAGCTCACCCAATCTTATGTTTTCATTTCATCGAGTTTTAAATAAATGTTATAAGTATAATATTACTAATATTTTTATTATGATATAATACCATTTTGTGATATATTGAATATATTTCATAAAAATATGATTATTATTTATCTAGTCTTTAAATAGACTAAACTTTTACAGCCCTTGCGAATACAGTACTATGAAAGGCACATAATATTAATCTAAAAAAATGAAATAATTATGTATTTTATGATCAAGTGTCATAAAATTAGGTGTGTAATGTTTTTTTGAGACATATTAGTAACACATCTAGATTTTAAAGGAAGAAAATTATTTTTATTAGTGTGTACGACATAAAACACCGAGCTGGATAGACCTATAGAATATATTATTTATGTATGAACATTATAACATAACCGTTAAATTAGTATGTATGGATAGTATTAAATAATTTATAAATATATGTAAATTTATTATTAATTATAAAAATATAGATAAATTATTATTCAATAATCACTCAATTTTTAGTAATATCATTTTATTCATTAAAAATATGATTTATTCAAATATTTTTTTACTGATTTTTGAGTGAAAATGATATAAATAATTTTTAACATGTTTTGAAAAAAAAATATTAAATGAAAATATTTTTTTATTTCAATATAAATAAGTTATCTTAGGATTAATTTTAGGGATTTTTCTAAAAAAAATTTAATAAATCGTGAAAAATATTGTTGTTTATTTAAAACTATTTTAAAATGAATAATGGATTTCAATTTTAATTAATTAAAATTATCCTTATAAATGAATAATTAAAATTAAATATATTAATTATATACAAATATATATATTTAAATACATATAATGATTATCACTAGTCATATATTTAATATTGGATCAATCTATGTTTGAAAAATGCATTCTGTGAAAACATTGTTTTCGACACATTATGTGGGTTTATTATTTATAATAAATTATTACCCATATATGATTTGTAGTTAGAAAAATATATTCCAAAATTTAAATTCATCAAAATACGTATTGTGTATTAAGGTAGACTAATTTTTTTATCTTAATGTATAGTAAAAATATTAAAAAATTATTACCATAGTTAACGGTAAAACAGGTTTGCTGAGGGTTAAACTCATAATATATTTGCCATAATAACCTAAAAACTTATATAATTTAAATTTTAAGTACATATTTCAAACATAAATCATCTGATTTATGTACATTTCCCTTTTTTTATTAATATGGATACAATTATGACCATTAAAACCTTTTAAGTAAAGAAGTAGACAAAATGTCACACTTTTACTTCAAAATCTATCTAATGTGTTCCCATAGAGATATAAAGAAGAAATTTTTAGTTTTAAATAATAAAATGAATTAAAAATACTATTTATTGATCATGGTAATTTATTTATAATTTATATTGAAGAAATAATTATCTTAAATCACATTATTTATTTAATCAAATGGAAAATAAAATGAATTATTTTAAAAATACTAAAAGTTATATAATATGAACAAATTATTGTAGTTCACAAATTTTGTAGATGAATATTACATTTAATGGGATTTTTAAAGGCATAGATTAGAATTACATCATTGTCATCATGATTTTAAAGTCAAATTAATTGAATTCTATCAAAATTGACAATTATGATACTTTATAAAAAATAATGTTTTATTAATGATTTTAATTTCCATAAAATATAATATCTATAAAATTTAATATTAAATGGTTTAATATATAACCCATGGTCCATTTATTGGTCGTTTAGAATTTGATAGTAACATTATTGACCCCTAAAGAGTAACAAAATTAATTATTGTGGTTAATGTTAAAAAAGGGTTTTGTGTGTCACATGTTCATGTGTTAAAAATAATTTTCTAGACACATGGGTTTTTTATAGGATAAATTTTATTTTAAATACAAAATTAATGGGTATAAAATATCTAATATGTATGATTTTATTTTTATGCTTAAAGGATATGTTACCTATGTAAAAAACTAGTAATTGTGGTGAAAACTAAAATGGTAAATGTGAGTAACCATAGAGGTTATCTTTATAACATTTACATTTTTAGTGTTTGAGGGGTGGATAGACATTATATTACATAAAATAATTTATTTATAATTTTTTTAGGTACTTGTAATAGGAGTGAATTCCCATTATTGAAAAGTTTTGGGTATTTACAAAAATGTCACACCTCACTTATAAAAGAGCACCCAAAATCTTCTCATATCAAAGCTTCAAATCCCTTTTGGTTAATAAAATACCTACTCATATACCTTCATTATGACCTGAAATTTTATACAGTGGGTTTTTTTATCATAAAAATAACCTATAGTATCCTTTGGTGCAAACCTAAAGAGGTTTGTCTGATGATGATGTGCCTTTCTTAACCGAGCATTTCGGGTTATTTATTCTTCCACATCCATATAATCTTATTAAAATATCATGAAATAATAACACCAGTATATTTCTTATAATGAGGTGTTATTTTTTATTATAATAACCTATATTTATCTCAACATTCACCAAATGTGAAGTGAAACTATAGATCATGTGTTTGGTGGACTACAACCTCGTGAACTAATGTAATTTGATTTCCATCATCAAATATTTTGGATGTATTTAATGATGGATTTATTTTATATATAAGATATTTATGACATAATTATACTTATATATTTATAATAACACACATAAATTATTTCCTTCCAATTTATTGGAAAATAATAATGACCCTTGTGTGTACGTGTGGACTATCGCCTCCATAAAGCGATGTGATAAATTTTTCATTTTATTTTCACACAGATGGTAATAAATATTGATTTAATGAATATAGATGATATATATTTTGTAGAAATTATTCTATAAGGGTGAAATAATTTTTATATTTTTTTTTTCCGTCAAAAAATGATAATAGTGTTCGTGCATATGTATGGTCTACCATCTTTTGGAACAGTGTATTACATTTTTCTATCATTAACTTTTATTAATGACTATATATATGTATATAATTAATATATATGATATTTATATCATTATTAAGATTCTACATATTATTTAACCAATGTAACAAAATTATTGATCTAAAAAATATATATAAAATGAAGCAATTAACACCCAAAACAGTGATTTGAATATATAATTGTTAATAAATGGGTGGTAAATGGACAAAAGAAAATAATATATTGATTGATATATATTTTTAGGGGTTTGGAATATTTTCTACAATAAATCTATATTTATTACATTGGAGGTAGAGACATGTGTGGATGAATTCAAACCTTAGGAAAGGTATTTTTTTCCACACATTTATTTATATGGGACACATGCCATATTCACCTAATGTTTCTTTTATGTGGGGTATATACTGACCAAGAATGTATTTAATGATTATTATCATAAAAATTAAGGGAAATAAATATCCTTATAAGGATCTTTCTTTCATGGGGCTTATAATTCAAAAATATACCGAAGTTGTAAGGGCTTTATATTACAATCTCATTATTTATTCTGGTTGTTTGGGATCAAGTTTCTAGTGATGAAATATTATGATCTATATCTCAATAAATTCATGAATTTTATTCTACTATTTTTATTTATTTACTTTTCATATTTTCCTTTCATTTTACTCCTTTTATGTACTCAGTAGTCAAAAAAAATATTTTTAATGAAAAATCAACAATTTTCTCACTTTAGATGAAAATACCTTTTCTCTCATATCTATTTTTTCTAAAAATGATTTAATTAATTTTATGAATAACCCTCTATGACTTTTTAAGTTAATTTTTAACAATTTTTGAATTTTTATAAAAAAATTTAAGGATTCTTCTTTCAATTTTCTAAATTACATACTCTTTAATTTTGACTTAAAATTTAGAGAGAATCCTTGTTTTAACATACGTGGCATGAACAAAATTTTTTTCCATAATGAAAATAAAATTATTTGAATAAACATTTACAGGGTTCTATAGTTATTTTCAAATGAAAAAGTTTATTTAATATTTGGGATATTTAAATTAATAAATTTCAACTTGAAAAGGATATTTTTTCCAATAATTTTTTTAATGATCTTTTAATGGTATTTTTATTCATGAAATAAAACAACCATTGGACTTAATTATCATAAACTAGGGATATTATTTAATAATACCATCCATTATTTGGTTTATGATTAATATTATAGGATGTTTATGAAACTCGTTAATTTTCTGTGGGTTATTTTCTAATAAAAAGATGAAATATTTATTAAACCAGTTTTTTCATGGGTTTTGCTATGATGAAATGATTATGAAACCCATTTTCTTTTCATGGGTTATGATATAGTGAATATTTTATTATATTTTTTAACACATATATATGATTTTTATTTTGTGGTGGGTTGGCCCAGAATTATATTTCTTTCAGATTCATTGGGTAATTATGGATATCCCATGAGATAAATATGAATGGAATGGAATGGGAAGTGAAACCAATTCATAAATATGATAGTCTTCATAGTGAACCTTGAATACTATGATGGTTTGGGGAGTGAAACCATTCTACGATGATAGTCCTAGAAATGAGCCTTTACTACTAAGGGTGTGATTTCCTATCCCATAGTGTATGCCATAAACGTATGTTTATGCCATAAATCTATTTCATGTCGATGTTAGTTTCTCATAGATGATTTTGTTAGATTCCATAATGATTCTTTCTTTATAAACTACCATGATTTATTTTGTGATTCAATATTATGAACAATATTTTGTAGGGTATAGATTTTCAATTCTTATACTCATCTTCTGATACACATATTCTCATATTATGTTGATATATCCCTTATTTACCCTTAATGAGAATATAATTTCACCCTTTCTTATATTTCCTTTCCCCAGGTCATCAAGAAAGGTATTAAGTATGATATTTATTTGAAGGATTCGAGTTATGAAGAGCTAAATGGGAGAAAATGAATATATTGTATGAACCAGTTGGTTATAAATCAATGTTTCCAAATAAAATAAACCTATATGTTTCCTAAATGGATCATTATGTTATGTAATGAATATTCATCTAATAAGATATAATATCAATGTATGAAAAGTGAGATCCATTATAGTTGGTATGAGATCATGTTTTAATTAACCATTTAAAACTATGATGAGAAAATATTTGTAAGAATCATTGGGATAAAATAAATATAATATAACATCCTAAAGTTTTTTCAAGGAACACAATATATGGTTTTCCATGAAATAAATTCTTATCTAAATACTATAATTAGATTTGGATCTATCATATTTTTACCTAGGTGTAATAACTCCTAAAAGGATGCAATTGGAATTCACTCATCAACTCCCAGTGCACGAAAATGAGGTCTTGTTTCCCAAATTTTTCTAAACACATAAGGGATATTCTTGGGATAATTCAATTTATATCTAAAAAACATTATGAATAATTTAAATAGATGATGATCATAGAAAAACTAGGTTAAACCTAAGTTATCTTAAATTGAAAATAATGTGCCATTATTTAAACATCCTATACGTGATTTTTCATAATTATGAATATTATTGAACACTTAATAATTTTTGGTTTCCTTATATGGAAGGAACAAGGGGGAATTTTGTTAATACATAATGTGATAAGAAATGAAATGATTTTACTTGTGAGAAACCAAATGAAATGCTACCCAAAGTGTGAAACCTTGTGATTATTCCTGATTAGCTAACCTGATATATGATTACCAATCCCAACATGGGTGATTTTCCTAAAACACATAATAAGATAAAGGTTATGTTTTTTGAAAACTATGGAGGGAATAATATTTAGTTTCTAATATTTCAATAATGTGAGAAGAAGAACCCAGGATAACGTATCATTAGATGGGTAAGATGTTTTCAATGTGTAAATGAAGGATATATAGTATGAAATTGATTATTATATTAATGTGTTATATGTGGGGAACATGGGAATTATATCATTCAATGACCAAATCTAAGAGTTAATCTAAGACCAAGTAATAACCTATAAAATAAAAATCATTTAAGTGGATGGATTGAAGTCTTCATGTATTTTGATTCAAGAATTATGGTGTAGAATTGTCTTTACAAATGGTATTTTAGGTATAGGAATAATAATACATATAATTATTGTATTAATTTTTGAATCATATATTTATTCAGTAAGATTAACTTCATATTTTGTGATATCATCATTGGTTTATGAGATTAATGTTGATAATAAGTTTAAATTCTTAAACACCACTTTAGAGGTTTTAAGCGATGGGTTAATGTGATTAATGAAATTTTTGGAGATGTTTTATGTAGGATCATGGATCTTCATAAGGTATATTTTTGTTTAATATTGTTATTGACCCCTTATTTTTGTCTATATAAGTGTTTCCCCATGTTCATGTTAAGAATTGAGGGAGTTTTGGGGGTTTCGGACCAAAAAGAGGAAGAAAACAAATTATGGACATGTTGCATGGTTTGGACATGGTTATTGAAAACTGGGTGGAGCATCACGGGTAGTTTTGAAGCCTTGGACAGAACCATACACATGTTTTTTGCATGGTTAAGAAAACGATGTTGAATTCCTAGGAAACTGTTCAATGGGGATGATTTTTGGGAAGTAGCTACCATACGGTTTGGGCATGGTTTGGCAAACCATGCGGGTAAACCATGTGGCCCAGTAAATTTGGAAGATTTACAAAATTTCCACTATGATATTTTTAACACCAACTCCGTTTTCTCCTCCATTTCAACCCTATAAACCTTAGTGACGAACTGGGATGATCCAAGAATCCAATAGTTGGTTCTCCTTTGATTCTTGGCTGTTTGGATGTTATTGGTTGCGAATCGAAGCCTCGGTTAAGTCTAACGATCCTCTTGCTTCTCTTT
Source organism: Viscum album (assembly GCA_963277665.1). Lineage (NCBI taxonomy): Eukaryota > Viridiplantae > Streptophyta > Magnoliopsida > Santalales > Viscaceae > Viscum > Viscum album. The sequence continues at coordinate 1,001,987,269 of OY728136.1, read as the reverse complement.
TTTAGATTAGGGCTTGTGGTTTCTCCCATCTTTTTCTGAAACCCTAAAACCATATTTTTCTATTGGGTCCTAGGTTGGGGCTTCCTGGGATACTTGAATCTGAATCTCAGGCCAGGATTAAGAGTGTGTTCATCTTCAGATTTAAGGTTGGTGGTCTACAATTATTATCCCATAGTTTTATTTTTGATTTTTGTATGGAAGATAATGTTCTTCTTTTTCCCTAATTTTTTCCTTCGTTACATTAGATTTTTGATAAAAGGGTGTGTCTAAGTGACCAATTGAAACCCTCATTATCCTTGTGAGATGCATGGAGGAGGGATTGACCTTTTTAGGGCCACCCATTGGGTGCGCGGGAAAATCCCGGACCTAAAGAGTGGTAAGGTTAATTGAAGGACTGTCAAGTAAAGTGTGAAGCCCATTTAAAACATGTTTTAATGGTTTATTAGGATTTAAATTGAATGATAATATATATAACTATAGGTATAATTCATAAGGGATTGTTTGGAATGACATAGAAATGGTCAATTTGGGTCGAATGGGATTACGTGAATTGTTTAACAAAATTTGGATAGAAATACCTAAGAGGGTTTTTTCATATTAAATGGTAAACTAGTAATTAGTGAATAGAATAAAGGGGGGGGGGGTATGTTAATGAGATGAAATAATAGAATTGATGAATAAGTTGAATGGGTTAATATATGGGAATTATGTGCTACACCTAATGGGTTGAGTGTAATAAAGTGATTTTGTTACGTGATCTGAGAAACGTACTTGAAATGATTAATGGGATAAATAGGTTAATTAATGGTTAAAGATGAATTTGGATAAGTCATAGGGGTTGTTGAATACGCCTAATGGGTTAAAGAATGGGAATAGTGATTTGGTTATATGGCTAGGAATTGTAATTAGTAACTGTGTTAATGGGTTATGGCTTGATATTAATTCACTATTGTTATCATATATTTTGAGTTTTAATGGCATGGAATATGCTTGGTTCTGTTATGGTATGTTTGTGGGGACTTGATAAATAAGCATGTGAACATTGCTTGGCAGAGTGGGGTATTGAATTGAGTTTCCACACCCACAGGTTGAGTTAAACTGAGGCTCTAAACTCCACCCCAAAATGCACGGATTAGAGAAGGGGAGAGAGTCTCTATTCCCCTAATGGTTTCATTCCACTCGGACTGAGGCTTCGAGATGAGGATAATGTGTTGATGTGATATGTGTATCCCTAGTGAGATCGGGAGTTGATTTATTTCCCCTGTACAATTTTATTTGTTGCCTTAGACCCATGTGTATATGATATTTATGCCTAACCTAGGGAACATGTTATTAAATGGATTGAGTAATGAAGATGGTATAAGGAATATAATTGGGATATATGCTTAGAATAAATTAAAACAAGTTTGATAACATATGACACCCAAACATTCCCTTGTTTACTTAATATTTTTTTGTACTTGTATGGACTATCTATTAGAGTGGATATTTTAAAGACACTGTAGGTGGTGACCTATTGAGTTTTGTACTCACACCCTGCTCGGGCTGTCATTGGGTACCTGAGTAGATCTCTTGGTTTCAGTTCAGGATGATGGAAAGGGCCCTAATATAGGATGTTGAGTTGGGATCAAGATATATATAGAGAAAGATATAGACCCAGAGTTAAGACCCATTTATAGACTTGCCTGTTTGTTTTATTTTGGGATTTATTCACTTTTCAACACTAGTATGGAATGGCATGGTTGTATTTGATTTTTGGTTGTACCCTATTGGGAAACCACTAGTTATCCATGTTTATTGGTTGTTTCATATTTCTTCTATTATATTTATTGTGTTTTGTTATGGATTACTCTGATTAAGAGGATATAGTCTCCCCACATGATTTCTTAGACCCTTACTTGTAGTTAGAAACCTTCGGTGTATGGGGAAGTGCGCTTGAGGTCATGTGATGACCAGGCTTGGAGCACCAGTTTACTAGATTCAAGGTTAGGGATGTTACAAATTTGTATCAGAGGAGTTATTTTCTCTTTCTTACTATTTGGGGATGGTAGACTAGATATTAGTATGTGTGGGGACTTGCTAATGAGTTCATTCTTGGGAGTAGCTAACCCATGTATGAGGCAACACCCAAGTCTCCCTAGGTGGGAATTGTCGTTCTTGATGTGTGTTATTAAATTTGAATGATATTTCACCATTGGGTGATGCACATGTTGTGTGATCTAACTGATTTATGAAATTTTTCTCGTTATCAGAGTGACATGAGGTTGTGAATTAATGCATCATTCCATGAACCCAAGGATAGGGGTGGCGTGCATCATTATAGGAATACACATGGGATGGGTGTACGAGGCATAGAGAGTAGAATGCATTTTACTTCCGTGATAAATCTGAGGAAAATGATTCCTAGTAATTGTAACATAAGTGGGTTAACGAAAATAATGTCAATGAATAGTTATGTAATATCATTTATAAATAAATTTTATGAATGGGATTACATTTTTGGGTTGTGATAAATTATAAGGGAAGATTTGGTGTCTAAAAGAGAATGATTTCATAATGAAGGTAAAACAGTTAACGAATTTTTCCTAAAGAATGTTATAAATGAGTTAAAATGGTGATTTTAATAGGTTTGGAAATAGAAATTGTTCCTAAGAAGACAATATTGTGTTGTAAAATAATAATTGGTTTGAATATGTGTTGACAAAAGACATGAAATTGAGTAAATTGGTTACCCCATGTTGTCCAGGACCAGTGGTAGCTATGGTAGAGGGTAGTGTCCAAAGTGTGAGGTTGATTGTTGGGATAGAGATTGAGGAATGGTTTGTATAAAGTTGATAGCATGAGATTTTCCAATCTGTGGTTATATCTTGTTGGTCATTCTTCAAAGAGTTGGGTGGATGGTAAGTTAAAATGAGAATGATTGAGTTCAGATGTGGGGATACTTAGTGTTGTCGGTTTGACCCTTATTGTGTGGGTTCGAATAGTGAGAGTTCCCCTATCTACAACTACTAATTTGGATTGTGAGGCCTTTCTAGGTTATGAAATTTCCTTCATGGTGTTTTTAGGGATCCGCTAGCAGGGTTTTGGTAGTTGGGCTGCAAGGCGTTTTTTTGGTAATGTGAGTGTGGAAGCTATCGTGGTTTGTGACTGTATTGAGTGCATGCTAGACCTTAAGGATGGTGCCTAGGTCTTATTTAACATGTGAGTAGAGACCTTATGAGTTTTGTATTGAATCTTGTAGGGTATGTTTGGATCATAGTGTTGATGCATGTGTACACCTTTGGTATGGAACCTAGAGAAAATGGTTGTTTGGTGCAATAGGCACAGTGTGCATAGGAACTGCGGTGAGAATTCCATTCACAAGAATTGTTTTGTTTGTGTCATGATATGTATTTTTTGGAAATGGGACCAATGTATTTCCTAGTTTTGACTCTAGTCTAGGGTGTTGGTAACATTCATCCCTTGAGGTGACCTAATAGAGAGGTCAGATGGGGTCTCTAGAACTTTTGATAGTGTCTCATGAATGTAGATGTTTTGGACCTTGATAGTGGAACTCATAGTTTTTTATGGTGTGGATTTGTTCGAGAGGGATAGGTGGGAATGTTGAGGTTTTTTCGTGCTACCCTAGTTATGGTTATGTGCTGATACTTCCAATAAAGTATGGGTAACCTCATGTGAGGTTAGCCCCTTAGTGCGGGTGTCTTCGAATATGGAGTATGGGAGATGCTTTTGAGGTGTTGTTGATGTGTACTAAGTACCACCATGTTTTAGTAAATGGTATATCTGTACATGGTTCTTTCAAAAGGGAACCTTAGTTCTCGTGATAGGATCTAAGGTTTTCTTCGATGGGTTGTATCATATGGATTCATGACTCACCTATTTGAATGATGATTAATGGAGGCATGAGGTTGTTTTCGAGTGGAAGAGATGAAGGTGTCTGGAGTGTTGTTATACTCTTTCACTTTATTGTGACACTTGAGGTATGGCTGGTCATATGGATGAAATTATTTGTATGAATTGTTTGGATATTGGGTGAGATGCAGAGGCTAACTCAGTGCTGATGAGACTGACTGACCAATAGACATGGTTAGGTAAGTAAGCATATAATGGGATATACCCAAGTTAAGGTTGATTTGTGTGAGACAGTTGGTTTGATTGGTGTGGTAGACAATTGTTCTTCGGTTTTTAGCTATAAGGGACATATCGGAAGGACTCGAGTGGTGTGGTGAAAGTAGTGCCATATGAAATGTTAGTTCACTACTATATGGTGATCTGGTTGTGGAATGATGGTTGAATCTGGTTGGTAGTCACACATGAGTGATGGTGGATAAGTGTTGACTAGACATGTTCAGTGTAGGATCTCGAGATCCATGGATGTTCATGGTGTCCCATAGCTTGACATCAGAAATGTATAATTTGGTGGTGGTTTTCTTAGACAACTTCATCGCATTCCTCAACTAGCGATGATCATTCCCTATATCTTGACATCATCCCAAGCATGTTGAGAGGCTTTGGCTCATGCCAAGAGACTTGAATGTGTTTGGTTTGATGAGGGACATCATGGGGATTACACGCATGGAACTTCATGTGTAGAGATTGATGATGTGATGTACGCCCTATATGGCTTGGGGTGAGGTCCCCAGGATGATCCCAATGTCGGAAAATGTCATGGGTTTCATTCATGGAAGTTGGGAACAGGAAATGGGTGATGTTCTTTTTCTTATAATGGGAAAAATCTGGATTTCCATGTCTAATTTTGGGGTTTAGTTTGTCATCAGGTGTAATAGGTAGTGTTTATAATCCCTCTTGAAAGTTGTGGTAAAAACACTCCTACAGGGGGAGTGATGATTCAGTCATAGATGTATAGAGGAAAACGTCAAGATTATGTGGTGGCATCAGGATTCCAATGAGGAACCTGTAATGTGTTTGTTAGGTTCCTCAGAAAGGAAATGTGGAACTTGGATGTGGTGAATGATTAACCAAGTGTCAACTTTGGGATTAGGGTGGTTTTGTGTCAAGCTTGTAATGTATGTGCTGAAGTCATAGAAGAATGTGGTTGGATATGAAAATAGGTTGTGGAAATATAGGTTGGGTTCTAGAAATCCTAATAAGATCAGGGTTAGACACATGAAATTAATTCTTAGGTAGTTTTAGAACATCTCAACGTTGGGTGAAGCTTGACCATATGATGTTGTGTCATACCAATGGTGAAGTCAATGACAGTTTAGAGGGTAGTAACACCACAAGGATGTAATTCTACTAGAATTCAAGAAATGACCACAGTGGGTTTGTGGGATGATAATGATAGGCTTCATGTCAATAATCATTTTGGGAATATGATAAAGGGGTAGCGTACCACCAGTGTATAGTAGTTGTTCTTGGGTAAGCCAATCGTGTGTGGACTAACCTGAGATGATAAACTTGGAAGTGTGTGGTGGGAGTGCAAAACATCTTGGTTCCTATTGTGGTGGAAAGTGCATTTTGGAAATTAATTTGTACCTAAGTGAGGTCATTTTTATCTTAGTCCTCAAAGGGGTAGTGTAGGAATGTCCTTCTAAATGGTTTTGCCGGTGCAGATAGATGCCAATTTTGGGTAATGCCCCTATGGATGTTTGGGTGTAGTGATTTGGAACATGGTAGGTGATGGGAATGATTAGTTTATTTATGGTGGTCTTTCATCGATGGGAAAGGTTCCATGAAACCCAAAATGGCGGAGAGAACCATAACATATAAATGGTTTGTTAATGACATATTTAGAGTTTCGGGTTGGAAGTACTTGAGTGGTCATTGTTCGAGTAAGTTACCCATGAAAGAGATCCTTGGAACGAGTTTAGTTGGTCGAGTACCCAAGAGTTTTGGGTGGAGTTTGTTTGTATAGTTATTGAATAAAATCATCAAGAAATGTGGTTGGAAAGATCATGTTTTTTTTCTTTCAGGTGATACTGGACTATTCACCGTTAGAGTTGGTGGAACAAGAAAATTGACACTAAGTGATTTGGTTCATGAGTTTTGTAGAGGATCGGTCTGATGGGGTGTTGATTGGTTCCTCCATGATGATGTGATTTTTTGTGTTAATTTTCCATGTTTTTTGAGTTCTTTGTTGTCAGCTATGTTTTCCCCAAGTGGTTTTCATGGTGATAATGGTTGGTGTGGATGAATCCTTGAAGAGTTTTTCTGGTTCGAGTTGTGGGTTTTAGTGAGGAATCCATGAGTGGGATGTGTGTTCCCTTGGTTCATTTTCAGTATCATTGTGATGGGAAACTACAAACTAGGAAAGTGGGAATGAATATGTAGGCCATATGGTATGATCCTTTGTTATATAAGTTAGTTATGCTCGGAAGATTGTCTCAAGGATGAGTCATTATAAGGTGGGGAGGTTGTAAGATCTCAAATCATATTAAGGTATTTTCTTGTTTACCATTTGGTTTGGAATATTCTATTTGGCTTGATAAGTGTTTCACCATGTTCATGAGAAGAACTGAGGGTGTTCTGGAGGATCAGGACATGGAAGAGGAAGAAAACAAATTTCCGGTCATGTTGCACGGTTTGCGGTTGGTTAGTGCAAACTGTGCGGAGCATCCCAGATAGACATGCAGCCTTGGACAGACTTGTATGCATGGTTGGAGCTTGGTTAAGATACTCATGTGGAATTCCTAGGAAACTATTCAAAGGGGGTGATATTCGGAACGTAGCTTCCGCACGGCATAGAAAACAGAGCAGGTAAACCATGTAGCCCAGTAAAGTTGAAACATTTACAAAATATTCACTCAAGGATTTTTAACCAAAACTCAGGTTTCTCTTCCATTTCACCCCTATAACCTTAGTGAGTAACTTTGATGAACCAGGATTCCAATATGTGGTTCTCCTTTGATTATTCATCATTTGTAGTTTCGTTGGTTGTGGATAGCAGACTCAGGTAATTCTAACACTCCTCTTGCTTCTCTTTTTTGGGTTAGGGATTGTGGTTTCTCCCATCATCTACTGAAACCTTGAAACCCTCTTTTTCCAGTTTAACCTAGGTTGATGCTTCCTAGGATTCTTGAATACTTATCAAAGTCCATTATTTAGAGTTTTTTCATCTTCAGATTCGATGTAGGTGGTCTAAAATTATTACCCATGGTTTTATTTTTGATTTATACAGGACGCTCTTTTTTCCCTAATTCTGTTCTATGTTTAATTGAAGTTTTTTATAAAAGGGGGTGTCTAAGGGACCAACTAAAACCCTCACAATCACTGTGGGATGCATGGAGGAGGTCTTAAGAATTTTAGGGCCACCCATGGGGTGCGTCGAAAAATCCCGAACATAGAGAGTGGATGGGTTAAGTGAAGGATTGCTGAGTAAAGTGTGATGCACATGTAGAACATGTTTTAATGGTTTATTAGGTTGTGAATGGAATGATAATAGATATGACTATGGTAACAAGGAATAAGGGTTTGTTTTTCATGACATTGAAACGTGAAAATTGGGTCGAGTGGGATTATGGAAATTGTTTTATGAAATTTGGTTAGAAATGCCTAATAGGGTTATTTTATATTAAATGGTAACGTTGTAATTGGGAAAAGGAATGAAAAGGGGGAGAAATGTTAATGATATGAAATAAGGTAATGGAAAAATAAGTTTAATGGGTTAATACATGTAAATTATGTGGTACACCAAATGGGTTAAATGTAATAAAGTGGTTGTGTTACATAATATGAGAAATTTACTTGAAATGATAAATGGGATAAATGAGTTAACGAATGGCCAATGATGAATATGGATAATTAATAGGGGTTGTTGAATACACCTAATGGTTTAAGGCAAGGGGATGGAAATTTGGCTAGATGGCTTGGAATTTTCATTGGTAAATGTGTTAATGGGTTATGACATGATATTAATTCCCAGGTTGTTGTCATGTATTGTGAATTAACATGGAGCTGAATATGCCTAGTTTTGTTATGGTATGGTTGTGTTGACTTGATAAATAAGCATGTGCACATGGCTTGGTAGAGTGGGGTGTTGAAATGAGGTTCTACACACATAGTTTGAGTTAGACTGATGCTCCAAACACCACCCCCCAAATTCAAGGGTTGGGGAAGGGGGCATAGGCTCTATTCACCTAATAGTTTCATTCCACCCAGACTAAGGCTTCAGGATGAGGATAATGTTTTTTTGTGATATGTGTATCCCTAGTGAGATAGGGACTCTATTTATCTCCCCAATGAATTGTGATTGATTTCCTTGGACCCTTGTGTAGATGATATTTATGACTAACCAAGGGAATGTTTGATTAAATGGATTGAGTAATATAGATGGTATGAGGAATGTATTTAGGATAAATGCTGGGAATAAATTAAATAAACATTGTTAACTTATGGAACTTGAACTGTTCTTTTTTACTAACCATTTATTTTTACATTCATGCACTATCTATTAGATTGGATATTTTGTAGACACCGTTAGTGGTGAACTACTCTGTTTTGTACTCACACCCTGCTCGGGCCGCCATTAGGGACCAGGGCAGATCTCTTGGTTGCAGGTCAGGATGAGGTAAAGGTCCCTACTCTTGGATGTTGAGTTGGGCTCGATACGTACTTGGAGAAGGATCTGGACTCAGATTCGAGACCAATTTGTAGATTTTTCCATTTGTTTTATTTGTTTATTTATTCACTTTTTACCACTAGTATGATATGGCATGGTAGTATTTGATTTTTGGTATGTACCCTATTGGGAAACATTTGGTTATGCTTGTTTATTGGATGTTTCATATTTCTTCCATTATATTTATTGTGTTATGTTGTGGCTTACTCTGGTAAAGAGTGTATAGCCTCTCCATGTGAGTTATTAGACCCTCTCCACTAGTCGGAAATCTCCAACGTATGGGGAGGCATGCTTGAGGTCATTTTATGACCCAAATCAGGGAACTAGTTTAGTGGATTTTGGGATGTGGATGTTACATTTTATTGGGATAATTTATATGCATCCCTTGAATTCAATGTAATGTATTTTTTGAGAAGAATGGTCTTCTCATAATTTCATAGGTATTGATAACCATTATGGTAAATATAATGTTTGATTATTAATGATATTTTTATGTAGTTAGTAATATTTCTAGGGATGTAGTATGAATTATATTAATATATTTTTAGTGAAATTGATAATTTAATGACCCAAACATTTATCAATGAAAATTACTCTTGAAATAATTTAATGTTTTATTATGTAAAATTTTTATATAACAAATGCACTTATTTGGTTTTATGATTTTGGATTTCAAAATACTGTTAAGAATTGTTACTTTGCTAATATAGTTTTTGAACAATGATCACATGATTAGTATAAATATAGAGCTTTAACAAATCCAATTTACTCAGACAAAGGAAGTGATGGCCTCATCTATTAAAATTGCTCCGTATGAAGCCAATTTGTTGGAGATCATAAAGGAGGTGGCATCATTGGGCTTCACTCTTGACCAAGCCCAATCTGAGCTTCATCACTTTAAGCTCGAATAGAACTTACTATGGGAGACGTGTATGTTGATAGAGATTACCAACAGAGCGATGTTATTCGAGCCACCCCAAGAGTATGTCATCATCAAACACCTTTCCCTTTAGTCTTATATAGGTGTTATAAGGGGTTACGGAACAAGAGCATAGAACTATGATTATGTAAATTATTTTTGTATATAATAAATAATATACAATCATTTTATTATTGTTACTTTGTAAATGGTTTTAAAAGCACATATAGTTTTTTAGTTAATATTCAATTTATATATCTATTTTAATGAATTAAATAATTTTTTAATTAAAATAATATTTTAATTAAATATTATTACTAAATTACTTTTTATTAAATATAAATGATTTTATAATTTTTATGAATATAATTGTGATTTTTATCAAGGTTTGAAAGTCGTTTTTGCCAAAACCCCATAACTTTCAATAAATGTCAATTTTTATTTTAAAAGTAAAAATTCATATATTTTGAAAATTATTTAGATAAAATGAATATTATTTTTAGAATCAGGATTTCTAAATAATCCAATAGTGAATGTTTCATAATTTTATGTGACAGTCGAATTTTTGGGTTAAAATTATATACTGTTTAATTGTATAATGTGTTTTATGGCATCATAATGACCTAATAGTGATGTAATAAAATTATATAAATGGTTTTTTTAGAAAATATTGTGTTTACCATTAAAATAATGTGACTTTAGTTTTGTTTGATTTTTTTACAAAGCATTAGTGGACCCTCCAAGACTTATAAATCATTTTAACTTTTTAAAATGATATCCTTGAGAGTGTGACTCACCTAAACATAAGAAATCCTAATATATTCAGAATTTAGGTCATTGTGCTTATAAAATAAGGTTTTACACTCCCATGTGGAAAACATAATGGTCAAAAACCATGGGTTGGTTTTTTTTTTTGATTAATTTAATGTGTTGTGTCCAAAACCTAAATAATAAAGAATTCCCTCTCTTTTCCTATATAAACCCACCCAACCTCCCACTTCCACTTCAATCAAAGCCTTTGGATCTCAACCATAATATTCCATAATCTCTATATAATCCTCCAAATTTACTCCAATCTCCCAATAATCCTCTCTCAAGCCTCTCACAAACCTTTGGGATCACACTTCCATGTAAGGGATTTCTTACTTCCTCATTTTTTCCCCAGTTTCTTTATGTTTTATACCTTTGTGTTTTCAATGAAAAATATTGGGGTAAGATTTATAACCTCCCCTATACTGACATACTTATTTTTGAATGATTATAGACTCCTTTCTCTTCCATTAAGTCCTTCCTTGTACACCTATTACTATGCTGAAATTCTGTAAGGAATATCTCTCTTTTCATTTACATTTAAGCAATTTTTTGGTATTCTGAATAAAAATTCAATTACATATTTTGGTAAAGGTATCTACATTACCCCCTTACTATCAATTTCATTTATATATGGTGATACACACATTTCTATATCATCATCCATTTTTATTAATTTTTATGTCATGTCGTTATGTTGCCGAAATTGCATCAGGATTTTCCAAGACAAAGTCATTGTATAGTGAATACCATGCCTATTTCACTATCAAGGGTATTCACCTTTATTCACATTTACTTATTGATTATATAGTTTCATGTATTAATTCCATGTTCATTTATCATGGAATAAATTATTATGTTTAATGAATCCATGTTATATGATCCATGTGGCACACTAATGCATGAAATGAAATGATTAAGAAGGGTGCTCCCTAATAGCACTCCAATGCATTGGTTAAAGATTAGTATCATGATACATCATGTGAAATTATGGTTTAATCATGCTAATTCAAGTGAAGTTAGGTTTTAATCATTCTTCATGTGAAATATTCCTTGGCTCATGCTAAAATCATCTTAAATGTTGTTGCCATATTTCCATGTTATAATCTTGCCTTTATGTTCATGTTTCTCTTATACTCCGTTAATATGATTATTTCCTAACTTGTATTTTATTCTTCATGTTATTCCTTTTTAATACCTTACTAGGCTTTATAGATCACCCTTTTATTATTCATTTCCTTAGGTTATCCAATGCAATGCTAAGTACGAATAAATGATGTGGTCATGTAAAATAAGTTTTCAATAAGATGTTGTGTTTTATGATTTATGTTGTGATGTAATGTTCCTAAGTACCAAAGACACTAGAACTATCTATCTTCTATGTTTTATCAAGTGAAGGTTTTTATGTATAAATTATGTTTATGTGTGAAATAAAGTTTAGTGTTTTTATAGTTGGTATTAAAGGATAGGTTTAAATATTTTTGGGATTAGGATTACGAAACCCTGGTGAAAGACATAAGGATAAGACAAAATGTAATAAAAACATAACTAAATTTTGGGGAGTATTGAGTAAATGGTTTATCAAGAAAATATATCACCGTATGGATAAGAGAAGGTAGAGGCGGCTCTGGCACAAATGTATCTAGGGTTAAAACCCAAAAACACGGCTTTGAGCTAGACTCGAATAGGAACCGATTCATGACAATGGGCTTTGTTGCACTCTTGGTTATGACACTCCTTTGGGATATGATTTGGTAACATCACAAGAATATTATGAATCATTGTTAAGGTAATAAGAAAATTCCCCACAGAATATATGTTGGTAAGTAGATCATGGATAACGTAGATTGATTCCTATAAGTTCACATGTTAAGGAAATAAATGTAATTTATAAGTCAACCGTTATTGTTTTTCGATTACCCTTTATGTGTTACCCCTAACATCCCTTTTATACAAGCCAATTCCTGGTAATAGGAGGACTCATGCTGACAACTGATGTAAAGATCAATGTGATGACTATTCCAGTGAGATACGCAATCTAATGGGAGATGGAATCATGAACTTTGTCCTAATACTCTCTCAGTTAACTCATGTTTTGAATAGAAACATGGGTTAAGAAGAACATTCAACCCCCTCCCTCCCCCCCATAAATAAAAATTCACAATCGATAGCTTCCTAAGACAAATGCCTCCTAATTTTAATAGATCATATGATCCCTCAATTGTAGAACAATGGATGAGCTTTATTGAGAAGATATTCTTCATCCATCAATGTTCCTAACAAGAGAAGGTTCTTATGGGTGTCTATCATATGGAGGGTGAAGTTGATCAATAGTAGAAATTGATAAAAAAAATATGAAGACTGAGGAAGATATTGAGGCATTGGATTGAAAGGATTTTGAGAAAAAAAAATTTGTAAAATATTTTCCTCGCACCCTCTGACTTAATATGGAAAGGGACGCGGAAATTATTTAGGTGTAGAAGATTAAGGCACGTGGATATTAACTGTCAGCAAGAAAAACATGCGGCTGTGATAGAGGACATGAGTGCTCTGGTCGACCCTCAATGCGTTGTTCATTGTTTCAAATACAAAGAACCAAGCCACTTTTCAAACCACTTCCCTAAGCCAATGGTTTACGGAGGCAAACAACCACCTATGAGGAAGCAAGGGTGATATTTTTCCATCACTACCATCGAAGTGAACCCTAACAACGAAGTGGTGAAAAGTATGCTAGTTATTCATTCAATTATAGCAAACATACTTTTTGATTCTAGTTCTATGCATTCTTTTATATCCTAATGTTTAGTAGAACAATACCAGCACCACCACAAATCATGGAAGTAATGATATCATTGAGAATGGAAAATGGGTCCATCATTTCATCCCACGAATATAACTCATCACGTGTCATAATTTGTCTATTAAAAATCCCAATGAAACTCTTCATAATCCCCCTAGTGGAATTTTATGCAATTCATGGCATGGATTTTCTTTCGATATATAGAGACAACATAAAATTACGTGAGAGGGAAATCAGTCAACATATGGATAATCATCCCCCAATTCTGTACAAGTGAAAGCACAAAGATGAATCTTCTTTAGAACCATCATCTCAAACATGGATATTACATCCCTAGGAGAATGTGTATCTGGCAAACATCATTGAGTCTAAGGAAGCAACCATCCTTGAAGAAAATTCTATTGTGTGGGAATTCATTGAAGTGTTTCCCAAGAAATTACATTGTATTCTTCCTAGAAGATATGTGGAATTATCAATTGATCTTATGCCTGGGGAATTTCCAATATCCAAGAATCCATATAGAATGACTACTGTGGAGCTTTAGGAGTTGAAGAATCAACTATAAGAGAATCTGGATAATGGTTTTATATGCCCAAGTGATTCACCGTGGTGTGCACCTATCCTCTTCCTCAGGACGAATGATGGGTCAACGCACCATTGTATTAATTATCGTTAGCTCAAAAAAATCATGATAAATTACAAGTATCCTCTTCCCTGAATTAATGACTTGATTAATCAGCTATGTGGAGCAAAATACTTCTCCAATGTAGATTTTAAATCAGGATATTATCAAGTAATTGTGAAGAATGAAGATATCCCAAAGACTGATTTTTGTACAAGATATGGGCACTATGAATTCATAGTAATGCCTTTTCGGATCACTAATGTACCAAAACTCTTCATGGACATGATGAATAGAGTCTTTAGAGATTACCTTGAAAATATTTTGGTAGTATTTACCGATGATATTCTAATATAATCCAAAACCAAGGTGGATCATAAAGATCATCTAAGAACTATACTATAGACCTTATGAAAGGATAAGCTCTATGAAAAGTATATAAATTGTGTGTTATAGTGGAATGAGGTCTCATTCATGGGACATATCATCAAAAGAAATGGGATATCTGTAGATCCCTCCTAGATAGCTACAATTGATGGATGACCATGTCCGACATAGGAAACATATATATGTAGATTATTGGGGTTATCTGGATATTATCATTGTTTTCTAATAAATTCATCATGATTGTCCAACCCACTAACTGAGCTAACTTGGAATGGAGTAAACATTTCATGGAGTGATGAATACGAAGAGATCTTCAAGGAGTTGAAAAGGAAGATTATCACTATACCCATGTTCACATTACCAATAAGTGGATAATTTTTTTGGTATTTATTCATGCTTTAAAGAAGGGTACGGGTTGTGTGTTGATGAAAAATGAAAAAGTAATTTCTTATGCTTCAAGGAAATTGAAATTTCATGAGAAAAACTATCCAACACATGATCTAGAGTTGGATGCAGTAATATTTTCTTTACGAAATTGGTGGCATTACCTCTTTGTGGAGAAGTGTGAAATATACATAGACTACAAAATCATCAAGTATATATTCACACAGAAAGAGCTGAACTTGTAAAAACAAATATGGTTAGATCTGATCAAAGTATATGACTGGTTAATCCATTACCACCCTTAGAAAGTGATTACTGTGGTAAATAATCTATGTAGAAAGGACCCAACAATTCTATCATTGATGATAATTGAAAAGGATACAATATTCTTACATTTTATAAAGATGGACATGGGAATCATAAAGACGGAAAAATCATCAATACTTTCACAAATGATTTCTCAATTGTCTCTTTTGGAAGGATTAAAGGATGCTCAAAAGGATGATGTAGGAATTCAAAAAAAATGGAAACTACCAGAAAATTGAAATCCATAGAGTTCAATGTTAATATACAAGGAATTGTGATATTTTTGATAAGACTATGTCTTCCATAAAATCCAGAGATAAAGAGAGAAATTTTGGATGATGCACATAGTTCAAATTTCTCCATTCACCCAAAAAATACAATGATGTATCGACATCTCCGAGAGAATTATTGATTGGATAACATGAATAAAGGTATTGCTGAGTATACATAATATTTCTTGGTATGTCAGCAAGTGAAGGATGAAAGGTAGAAGTCTTAGGAGATGATGTACCCATTACCCATACAATCATGAATGTGCGTGTACGCCACCATGGAATTTGTCACCGGACATCCGAATACATCCACATGAATCATTTCTATTTGGGTTATTGTGGATCATATTACAAAGACTACACACTTCATTGAAATTAGAGAGAATTTCTCATTTGATTAACTGACACAACTATATATCAGAGTGGTGGTAAGGCTACATTGAGTACCACTATCTATTGTATCTGATCAAGATCCAAGATTCACCTCTATGTTCTAGAAGAGTCTTCAAATTGTGTTGATTACTGACCAGGACTTTAGTAAAACTTATCATCCTAAATATAATGGCCAATCTGAGCAATCTATCCAAACACTTGTGGACATTTTGATATCATGCTCAATATAATTCAAAGGATTATGGGATCAACATCTTCCTCTAGTTGAGTTCTATTACAACAATAGTTTCCACTCAAGAATCCAAATGTCTCCTTATGAAGCCTTATATGGGAAGAGGTGTAGAACCCTAGAATGATGGGTAAAAGATAGGGAGAAAAAACTCATAGGTCTAGAAATGGTTGAAGAAATGGTGGATAATTTAAAGACCATCCAGCATCACATTAATGATGCTCGGAGTAAACAAAAGAGCTATGCTGATAATCGTTGATGAGAACTATATTTTGATGTTGGAGACACGGTATTCCTCCACATATCAATGTGTAATAGAGTTATGATATTCCGGAAGAAGGTAAATCTTAGTCAAAGTTACATCATCCCTTTTGAGATCCTTGAACACATTGGAGCAGTGGTCTATTGCCTAGCACTCCCAATGAACCTATCTAAAGTACATGATGTATTCCATGTATCATTATTGAGTGAGTACATACTCAACCCATCGTATGCACTCAATCCATAGGTGGTACCATTGGAGAATGGTCTATCATATGAAGAGAATACTATGATGATATTAGATCATAGGGAAAAAGTTCTACAAAATAAGACAATGCCCCTCGTCAAGGTGTTGTGATGAAACCACATGTTTGAAGAAGCAATGTGGGAATCAGAGGAAGTAATGAAGCAGAGTTATCCACATATACTTTAGTGTTGGAAAAGGGAATTTCAAGGGTGAAATTTCTTAAGGGGGGGATTGTAACGATCTAAACTTTTATCAATGAAAATTCATCATGATCTAATTCAATGTATTATTATGTTAATTGGTTGTATAACAAATGAGATTATTTAGTTTTTTGATTTTGGATTTCAAAATACCATTAAGAATTGTTATCGTAGTTAATATAGCTATTGAATAGTGATCACATGATTAGTATAAATATAGGACTTTAATAAATCCAATTTACTCAGACAAAGGAAGCAATGGCCTCATCCTGTAGAATTTCTCCATACTAATCACATTTGTTGAAGATTGTAAAGGATGTGGTGTCATTGTGATTTTCTATTGACCAATCCCAAGCCAATCTTCAATATGATAAGCTCAAACGGAACTGCCTATAAGAGAAGTGGAAGTTGATAGAGATTACCCCCGATAGATATTGACTGAGCCACCTAAAGAGTCTATCATTATTGCACACCTTATCCTTTGGTCTTATGTGGGTGTTATAAGGGGTTATGTAATGGGACCTTATCACTATGATTATGTGTATTATTTTTGTTTATAATAAAGAATATTCTTTAATTTTATTACTGTTACTTTCTAAATAGTTTTTAAATCACAAATAGTTTTTTTAGTTAATATTCAATTAAGAAATATATTTTGATGAATTAATGGATTTTTAAATTAAAATAACATTTTAATGAAATACTACTAATAATTTACTTTCTATTAAATATAACTGATCTTATAATTTTTATGAATACAATTGTGATATTTATTAGGGTTTTTAAGCTGCTTTCGTCAAACCCCATGAATTTTTGATAGATGTAGGTTTTCATTTTAAATGTAAAAATTGAAATTTTTATAAAATTATTTCGATAAAATGAATATTTTTTGGAATCAAGAAGTAAAAAGTATCCAATAGTGTATTTTTCAAAATTTTCTGAGACAGTCAAATATTAGGGTAAAAATTAAATACTTTTAAATTATATAATGTGTTTTATGACATCATAATGACCTAATAGTTATGTAAGAAAAATACTATAAAAGGTTTTTTCGAACAATATGTGTTTTTTCCATTAAAATTATGTGATTTTAGGATTTTTTTTATTTATTTTACAAAGCATTAGTGGACCCTCCAAGTCTTATAAAACATTTCAACTTTTTGTAATGATTTTCTTGAGAGTGTGAATCACCTATACGTAAGAAAGACTAATATTTTAAGAAGATTGTCCATTGGGCTTATAAAATAATGTTTTCCACCCCCCTCTGTCCAAACCCATGGTCAAAACTCATGGTTTGTCTAGTGTATTTCATTAGTTTAATGTGTGGTGTCAAAAACATTAATAATAAATATTTCCCTCTCTATTCATATATAAACCCACCCAAGCTCCCACTTCCTCTTTACTCAAAGCCTTTAGAGATCGACCAAACTCTTCCCTCCACTCTCTAGAATCCTCCCAAGGTGCCCCATGCTCCCAAGAATCCTCTCTCAATCTTCTCCCAAGCCTTTGGGATCACACATCCAAGTAAGGGATTTCTTTCTTCCAATTTTTTTCCTATGTTTCTTTATGTTTCTATACCTCTGTATTTTCAATTAAAAATTTTGGGGTTTGATTTAAAACCTCCCCTATACTTACCTAATTATGTTTAAATGATGAGATACCCCTTTTATCTCATTAATTCCTTCCATGTGCACTTGTTATTATGCTGAAATTCTATTAGGAATTTCTTTCTCCAAATTTACAATCAAGCAATTTTTTTATTCTGAATATAAATTCTAATAATTCTGTTGGGACATGTATCTATATGATCCCCTTACTTTAAATTTCATGTACATATTATCATACACTATTTCCCCCTCATCAACTATTTTTATTAATTCTTAAGTCACGTCGTTATGCTACCGAAATTGTACCGTGATTTTCAAATCCAAAGTCTTTGTGTAGTGAATACCATGCCCATTTCTATATCAAGGGTATTCACCATTATGAACATTTACTTCTGGATTATATAGTTTCATGTATGAATTCAAAATTCTTTTATCTTTTAATAAATCATGATTTTTAAGGAATCCATGTTATATGATCCATGTGGTGCACTTATGCATGAAAACAAACGATTAAGAATGGTGCGCCCTGATAGAACTTCAATGCATTAGGTGAAGATTATTATCATGATGAATTATGTTAAATGAGAGTCTACTCATGCTAATTCAAGTTAAATAAGGGTTTACTCATTCTCCAGGTGCAATTATCCTTTTCTCATGCTAAAATCATGTTAAATTTTGTTGCCACATTTCCATGTTATGATCATGCCTTTATGTTCATGTTTCTCTTATGCTCCATTGAAATTCATATTGTCTAAAATGTATTGTATTCTTCATGTTATGCCTTTTTACTCCCTTAAAAGACTTTATAGATCACCCTTTTATTATATATTTCCTCAGGTTGTCCCATGTAATGATAAGTATGAAGGAATGACTTGTCTGTGTAAAAGAAGTTTTCAATAAGATGTGGTGTTTCATGTTATAAGCTGTGATGTAATGCTTCTAATCCTAAAAGACACTAGACCTCTTGATATTCTATGTTGTATCAAGTAATGGTTTTTATTTAATTAATTATTTTAAAATAGGAGATATAGAGAATGGTTTTTATAGATAACATGTCACATCTAGTAGGGTTGTGGGGCTTAAATCCATAACCAAAAGGTGATATGGGTGAAACACCTACCACTATCATGTGTGGTGTCTTGGTTAGTATTAAATTTAGAAAATTGACTTGATAGATAAATAGTAATTTTTTTTACATAAAATAGGTTTTATCATATATATGACTATGGTATTGAAAATTGATTTAGTAATTAATGTCATTTTAGATGAATTTCACTATTTTGGGAACCTTATATGATTAACAAAAACAAAACATTATCGTATTTTATTTTCAGAGTAAATTTTGAATTATCTTTTGAATGTATATGTGATTTTAATGTGGATTTATAGTGATTTAGAATATTTATGGAAATTATTAGCATATTTAGGAGATTATATGATTAAGGAATATACATATTTTTTGTGATACATTAAGTTTTATTGATGTTATTTAGAGATAAATGTTAAATTTATCTTCAAAGAAATGATATTGAATAATTGTACTATTTTATTTTCATTATTATTTTGGTATATTTTTATGAATTTAAATTTATTTATTTATTTATATATATAAATTGATCTTTGGGTGTTATTATAGGGGATTTAGTGATTAAAGTTGTATTTCATCATATGGTGACTTATTCATTTTTAGAAGAATATTTTCTAACAATTTTGGTTTTTTAATTTATAAAGATAGGAGGAATATATTTTTATGCTCTTTATAGATTATGTGGCCCAATAGAAGGTAATGTTAGTGATTTGGGCATAAATAATTCATCTTTGATATTCGTTTCATGGAGTAAGAAATGAAGTGATAATTGATCAAACCAAAACCAAATGATGAAATTATTCATATAAAATAAAAACAAATATAGTAAGTATAATTCATTAAGTAAATGAATCCTTAAACATTAGTAAAAAGATCTTGAAATGAAATTTTTTCTTATTACCTTCTTTTGCAATGAATTGATGGTCTTTTTCAAAACCCTTTGGCTTAAGATTTTATTGTAAATATCTTTCTCATAATCATTCAATATCTTATGATAAATGATCTCATACACTCTTTAGTTTTATTTGGGTATTATATTTTTTTCCATGTCAACATTTTCCCTTTCCACTAATTGGTTCCTACATGAAAACTTAGTTATATTTTATTATATATGATCTTCATACTACCCTTTCTCTCATATCAAGAAGATATTTTATTAACCCTTATTAATATGTGGGTTTTCAGAAAAGATATTTTAAAATATAAAATACTCGATTTTTGAGATCAAGTTTAAATTATGAGGATTAAATTTATTCAAGAGGAGAAAATATAACACCTGGATATTTTAAAATAATAACATTACTTTTTATAGTGTATATTAGATGCAACATCATGCTTAAACAATACTTAGAATATTTTTTTAAAATATGATGTAATAACCTAACTATCAAATTAGAAGGTATGAAATGAATTAAAAAAACATTATGAAATGTATATAAATTCCAAATTAATATAAAAATATTTATAAATATGTAGTAAATAATCACTCAATTTTTAGTGAAGTCTTTTTATTCATCAAAATTTCATTTTCTTCAAAAGTAATTTTTACTAATGCCTTTGAGAAAATGATATAATTAATCTTAACCTCTTTCATAAAGTGTATTAGATAAAATGAATTTAATTTTTTAATTCAATATATGAATTT
Organism: Viscum album; assembly: GCA_963277665.1. Lineage (NCBI taxonomy): Eukaryota > Viridiplantae > Streptophyta > Magnoliopsida > Santalales > Viscaceae > Viscum > Viscum album. Next base: position 1,001,966,519 of record OY728136.1, on the reverse strand, counting down.
CAAATTAGGGTGAATTTTATGGATTTTTCTGAATGTTTTATTTGTCAATGAATAGTTAAAAATGTATCTTTTTATTGAAATCCCTTTTAAATTTCATCATGTCTTTACATTTTAATTAACTAAATTAATATTTAATAATGAATAGATTAAATGAAATATATACTATATATCTAAGTCTATGAATTTAAATCAATACAATTATGATCACTAGTCATACAGTTAATGTAAGATCATCTCATTCTTAAAAATGTATTCCCTAAAAATTATTTTTCAACACATTTTGTGGGATTATTTTTATATTAAATTATTCTAATTAAGTGAATTAAATTTGATAAAAATGATTCCATACTTTTAATTAGTACAATTAATACTATTTAATATGGTCAACTTAATTTTTTTTCATAATGATGAGTAAAAAGATTAAAAATATGTTATCATTGTTAAGGGTAAAATAGGTTTACTATAGATTAATGTAAATAGATAAGCATTATAATGACCCTAAATTTTTTTAATTTTTCTTATATGCCCATATTTAGAACCTATATCATATAAGTTAGGGAAATTTCACATTTTTTAACATTATTTCAATGATTATGACCTTTATAATAATTTAAAAATAATGACAAATTGTCACTTTATTAGATTTAAAAATATCTAATGTATTAACATTTTGATAAAAATGATATATGTTCAATTATAAATATTAATTTAATGTATTAATAATTTATATTTATCATGTTAATTTATTTCTCTATTTTAGTGATGAAATAATAACCTTAAATGCATAACCAATGCCAAAGCTGTATTTATTTAATTGAAATAAAAATAAAATAAATGGCATTCAAAATATTAAAATTAATTTAATTTGAATAAATTATCATATTCTAAAAATAAACTATATTAATATATAATTTTAGGTATGTGTGAAATTTATATATTATAATTCCATCTATTTCTTGTTGAATTTTCATTCAAATTAAATAAATGTTGTCAAAATTATCATTAATGGTACTTTATAATTAATAATAAAATTTCCATTAATTTAAAATTCCTAAAAATATTAAATTTGGAAGATATAGTGTAAATATTTTTATAATATCAAATATTTTCTATTTATAGTATTTTATCTTTTGATAGTAACTTTCTTAACCTTGAAATAGTAAAAACATTAATTAACGTGGTTAATGTTAAAACGTGGTTTTGCACATTACATCAGTATGTGTTAAAATTAATTTTCCACAAACATAAGATTTTTATTTGATAAATTATATTTAATATTTAGAATAATTGGGTCCAAATTATTTAATAAGGCCAATTTTATTTTTAGTCTTAAATTATAAATTACTTAGGAAAAAACAAGTTACCATGATGAAAACTAAAATGGTAAAAGTGAGTAACATTATAAGTTAAGAGAATAACTTGTTTAAGACATGTTTATTTTTAGTGGTTTAATTGTTTCTGTAACTTATTTTTATAAAACTTATTTATTTATAAATTTATTTGACACTCGAATTGAGAGTGAGTTCCCATTAATGAATAGTTTTGGGTGCATACAAAAAATGTAACTCCTCACTTATAAATATGAACATCCTCTTGTATCCTATACACACTTCAAAAGAATCTTTTTAGAAAATAAATAACTATATACACTCTTCAAATATATCACCGTGTTCTATATTCCTTGTATTGAACATAAATCCATCCTATGGATGTTTTTTAGTGCAACGCTAAATATGTTTTCTAAAAAATGTAGTGTCATTATTAACTGAGCGTTTTTGTTTTATTTCTTATCCCACCTCATTAGAATTTTATTCCACTATGATCAAATAAAAAAAATATTATCTTACATATAATGATAATTTATAATATTATTGGAATAACCAATATCTATATCCTCTTCCATTAGATGGTAAAAGAAGTTGTTGTTCGTGTGTACGGTGGACTACCATCTCGTGAACCTATATAATTTATTTTCCATCAATGCCTCACATAGTTGGATGTAATGATGAATTTAATATAATTTTATGATATTTATGGAAAAAATATATTTATGTAATGATAATATCACATCTTTCTTCTTATGTTTCAATCTTATGAAAAAATATAATGTCACTCGTGTATATGTGTGGACATCGCTTCCATAAAGTGATGCCATGCATTTTTCATTTTATTTTGACATGGTTGGTTATAAAGATAGATTTAAGGAATATATATGATATATAAAATATAAAAATTATTCTTTAAATTTTAATTAATATTTTCATTTAATTTTTCCAACCATCGAAAAATGAAAAACGTGTTTATACGTACGTATAGTCCACCATCTCCATGAACGGTGTAATTAAGTTTTCTATTTTTAAATTTTATAAATGACTCTAAATATATATGTAATGAATATATATGATATTTATATCATGAATAACATTCTTAAGATAATGGAATCATAATCAAATTATAATGACCAAAACTAAAAAACTAAAATATACATTAAAATGGATGAAATTATCACTGAAACAGTGATTTTAATAAAGAAATTTTAATAAATGGGTGTTATAAGGATATAAAAAACAATATATAGTATAATATATGTTATAAAAAAATCCATCAAGGTACCATTTCTGTGTTTTTGGATTGATTTTTTTTATAAATCTAAAGGATTGCATTTCAGTATAGTTAGTGTTACCGAAGTAGATGTTTAGGTGGCGTAGTTTCCTAGTATTTTCCAAAAATTTTGGGCCTAAAAATTGGGTGTTTTTCAAATGGAAAAGGATGGTTTTCTAAAAATGAGTTAATGGATCAAAGTTCATAGGCCACAATGCGTGGAGTTCTCGAACATACTGGTTGTGTACCTATTTTATTCAAATAGAAAACAATGTATGCAGAACTGTGAAGGATGCTGTCATTTTGAGGATAAAGGTGGTGAATTAATTCTACCTCAAAGGGATCTATATTATGTGAACAATAAAGTGAACTACACGTATGGAATAGAAAAATTAGTTTGTTGGAGGCTCATTTTTTTTGGAAGGCACATCATTCTTGGGATACTCGTCAGTTGTATATTTATCGGGAGATATAAGGCTGTCTTAATGGGTTTTCATTTGTGGAATATATAATCCACGGTAATGAATTAAGGTTTTATGTAGACCACATAGAAAGTTTGCGGTGAAGGTTATACTGCATCGTAGTTTTGGGTATTTGTGATTACAATTTTATGTGGACATTATTTTTCTATATAAAGGACCCTAATCACGCCATCAAAAAATAGAGTGTATTTCATTAAAGATGATCATCACTGGAAGAATTTGAGGAAGTCGAAAGTAGTTCTTGAGGGAGGATTATGAGAATGACAATTAGTTTATGAGGGATAATTATACTAAGGAGGAAGATTGTGAAGATAGATCATAGAAGGGAGTTCTGTGTAATTTTAGCTCATAAAGGAAAAAAAGTTTGTGGAGTGTCATACATCAGCGAATTGAAGGTAGTCCACTAAGAGAGATTGGTTGAAAGAGGTTGTTTATGGGACACTATAGTCTGAAAAGGTGAAGAAATACACAAATCATGTGTAGTACATAGTACAATGTGGTTTTCCAAGTTGGAGTTTTGTGAACATAGTGGTTCGAAAATGAGGTTTCGACAAAAAAGAAAATTCAGTTCACGAAAGGACTATCCACAATGCAATCTATATGCAAAGAAGAGTATTTCATCTATAAAGTTAAAATATTAAAACATGGTACACTTAATTGTGAAACTATTTTGAGTGTATCATGTAAGGAGATACATGTTAGGGTTACCTAGTGAAATATATAATTTCTATATCTAAATTCTAAAAAATAATAAGACGGAGAAGATAGAGGATATACATCTAAAAAATTATTTTTATAAGGAGTTTGTTCATTCCAACATTCAAGGTTGTGAAAGGAAGACTTGGAATCTCTTAATGATATTTCCAAATAAAAGGTAATTATTATTTCTACAGTTAAGAGAAGTATGTTTAAGTTTACTCGAATATGGAAGTGCTTCATCTAGGTTTTTACATAGAATTAAAGAAGCATCCCAGAAATAAATTCAATAGAGAATCTACCTAAAATTTATGATAAAATAATTATTGATAATTATGGGACCTATACATCCATAAAATATGTGTGGATATTTTCTATAGAATTGATAATTGGAAGAGGTATAAAGTGGACCCTTCCACTAACAACGAGTCATCAAAGAAGAGATTCAGGGAGTTACTATATGGACGTAATGAGATGGCCCTAAACATTGTAAAGTTAGTGATCCTGGGCATAGAAGTGATCTATTTTGATCCATTTATTGGTAGTTAGCCTTAGTGGATTTGGTACATCGATACATTACCATTTTATACTACTAGGGAGTATCCTAGTAAGGGTGAACAAAGTAAAAATATTTCTGTTTGTGTGCTTTATTTCTTTATTTACTTTCTATTCATCATCATCAAATATATCTGTAAAGGATAACATAAATATAAACACAATAGAAAAAAAATTGGACCTTATAATAAAAGGTCAAGATCTAATAGGGAAATAATAATTTTTTAAGGAATATACATACCCTTATTCACCACACTCTCAGGGTATCTCAGACCCTTTTGGGCCTAACAATTTTTATCATAACATAGTTTACTTTTTTTTATTTTTTTTGTCTAATAAAGATAACTCTTATATTGAAATTAAATATTTAGTTTAATATTATCTTAGTTTTCCAAGGAAATGGTATTAAATACAATGATGAATCAAAATTATGGTGGTATTCCTCAATTTAGAAGTGTCAATGGAAAAATTATGATCCCGTTTAAGGAAACCAACAATGTATAGATTAATGGTTTAGATGAATCAAATAAGAAAAATATATACTCTCTCCATAATGATTCAAGAATCTGTGAAGAACCATATATTCCAATTTATGCTAAAACTATTAATGATGAAGAAACTCGAAGAAGGAAAATGTGAATGTTTTCCATGAAAAATTAAATAAAATCAGAAAATGGATGAAGAAATTAAATATAAAGATATCAGGATACAAGTGCCAAAATTGAATTCGAAAAGATAAAATGATTAAATAAAAGTCTTTTTGAAGTGGCCATTGATCTAAGATATAAGAATAATTCCCAAGCTGAATAACTAAAAAATTTATGTTTTATGACTTTTATAGAGATAAAAGCTATTATATTAGGGTAAAATTTATCATCATTGTATTTTGAGATATATTTTTCTTTAAATAAGTTTTATGACTTTTATAGGTATCATTATATACAACGGTGAGTTTAAATGAACTAGTACATACTATTGAAATATTATTATTAAATGTGATAGTAATCATCTTGATGTCGGATTGGAAGGTTTAAATCAAACAAACTAAACTGTGAAAATTTATTTTTTATGAATTTATAAAATAAATTAATTGGTAATTAACTATTTATAAATTAAATGAAAATCATTTAAAAGTATAAAAGAGATTTTTTTCTCAAAAAAGTTTTGTGCCCATTTATTTTTTTATTAAAAAATTAAATTATTCTCTATTATTGAATTATTTTATTGAAATGTGTAGATAATGTATTAAATAGAATATTTATGCGCTCTTTTAATTGTAATTATTATGTACTGAATGAGAATAAATTTAGTTTTATTCTAAGGAAAATTATTTTTTCTAAAAATGGTTTATATTGCATTTTCTGTATTGCTTTTAAAATAAATTTATACCATTTATGGGTATTGAAATTATTAAAATGTGTTAAATATTTTATATTAAAATTATAAAGAAAAATTAATGATCATATTCTTTTTTTCCATAATGAATTATAACGATGGTAAATTCACTTCAGAAAATATTAAAAGGGGTTAACAAGGGGTTAAACTAAAGAGGTAAGGGTTAAAATGATCTAACATATTTATAAGAAATATTGGTTGAGTGGAGTTTAAAATTTTATCATCCCAAATTAAACATTTATTCATTTTTTATCTACTTTCCCATGATATTTTCATTATTATATTTTAATATTCTTAATAATCAAAATTGTGCAACTCCACTCACTTATAAAAGGGAATATCCTCTCCTCTTCTATTCTCACTTATAGAGACATTTAGATTCACTGAAACCTAACAAAATCTCTTATAAATTTCTATATAAATTTCTAATAGTTTATTGAATTTTTAAAATATCAACCCAAGGCTCATTAATAAGAGATTCAAAGGAGGTTTCTCAAAAAAGAGGTGTAAGTTCCTACAGATCCTTTTCCAGTTACATTCTTCTCTTATCTCCCACGAATATTATATAACCATATTAACAATATGTGATAAGTATATTTACAACTATAATATGTTTCTTAGGTTAATTAGATATCTATTTTCTTACCTTATTACCATTCTATGAGAAATGATAATTTCATTTATGTTTATGTGTGGACTATCACCCCACAAAGCGATGTGTTTTGTTTTTCATGACATATAAACATGTGTGATAATATTTTCAAAATCCCAAGTACATAAAGAAAAATAAATTTTAATGTTTATTAATATATGTGAATTTAATTTTAATTTTAATTTAAAGGTGACTCTATGTTCAATTTATTTCCTGATATGTAACAACGGGTTTCTTTGAAATATTACGTTGCACAAAAATAATATAATATTATTATTTAACGCCTCGCCCTTATATTAGAGGGGATGAATAAAACTAACTACAATATTATTATATATTTTTGTTAAATATTTTTACATTTATCCAATACAAGTTAGAGGCTTAAAATGTGAATAAATCTAATTTTAAGCATAAATACTCCAATATTCATAAAAAAGTCAATTTACCTCCTTTTGATAGAGAACACTCATTAAATATACTTTTGGTCACTTTTATAGGTTATATTTGATAAAATAAAATTCTTTTTTTGATTAAGGACATAAAAAATTTACTTTGGGTAAATTTTTTGTATTTTTCTGATAAAGTTCGTTTTTTAATGCATAGTGAAACATATTGTATTTAATTCAAAAGTGCATTTTAATATAATTTATTTATATAGTTATATTATATTATTAATTAGTTTTAAAGTGTAATTACTTTATTTTTTACCATTTAATCTAATTTTGGTCATTGAAATTAATTTCTCTTTGAAATTTGACATAAACAAGTATCAATCATTTGATAGTTATTGTTTCTTAAAAACACGCTATTTGTTTTGAAAATGAGAATTATTTTTAAATTAATTAATGAAACTTCTATTTTTTGAATTTTGTAAAATATACATCATTTTTGAATTCGGAATATCAAAAATTTCTTTGGCTGAATTTTTGGTAGTTCTCTGAAAAACGTCAATTTTTGATGAATAGTATAACCACTAAATAGTAGTTAAAAAAAGAATTTTTCCTTTAAAATAAATTTTACCACTTGTGTGAAATGAATTTCAAAAATCCTAAATACATGGTTGTTATTAGTAGATAAAATTTGGTTCAATAAGATGAAAATAATTTTTTTCGAATAGTAACTTTTGACTTTTATTTACCACGGTTAAACGTAAATATGGTAATTCAAGGTAAAAAAGTATCATAATAATAAAAATTTACCTTAACACATGTTATAACATTATTTTATGAGTCATCTCCATCCATGGGAATCCTTTGGTCTATTTTGGGACCCCATGAATCCACTTAAGAGTGATAATGAGACTTCATTTTAATTAACTTAAAGTAAGGACAAAAATGACATAAAAAATTATCTTTTAGTAAATTAATTTTTATAGGGGGATATATAAGTTATATTTTGTACTATATATATTAATTGGAAATATAAAAATATTTCCTACATTATGGTATTTTTTTAAAAATTTATACATCAAATAAATAAAATTATTTATGACACAATAATGATGTAGTGTTTACCTCATTTATAAATGATTTAAAGAAATAATATTATCAAGATTAAACAAATATCTAAAACCTATCAAATTCTTATTGGATGGTTTTATTTCTTCCACGAGTCATATTATCTTTGACTATAATAAGTTTTGGTTTTTTTGAAACCAAAAATCATTATATAATAAAATAATATTTTCTCACTTTACAAAAGAGCCCCTCCTCTCCCTTATAAAAAACCCTCACCTCTAACCCATTGATCACACCTATAAATCCCCTTGTCTCATCAAACCCCAGCCCAAATAAGTTTTCATGATCCCTATCCTACTCCTAGAATCCTTACCTTAGGTAGAAGGCACTTCAAGAAGCCCTTTTGGTTCAAACCAAAGGGAGTTACCCAAATTAAAGGTAATAGTTTCTATTAACTTCATTTTTTTATTTTACTTCTACAACCCATAAAATCTTTTTATTTCTTTCTTTTATAACTATTCCAGTATCCTCAATATACTAGGATGTTTTTATGACAAGTATTCAAACTACACTTACACACACCTCCATCTAATTGGTGAAGAACATAATGTTTCTGTGGATGGAAAACTAACGCCTCACGATACGATGATTGATCTATTATATACTACTACCTCTCATGGTAGACATTAAGTTGATACTATATTTATATATGATATATATTATGTCTATGTTTCCTTTATTCTTATTTATTTTACATTTATAGCCTACCTTTATGGTTTCCATAATGGGTAAATGCGATAATTTCATTTGAGGAAGTGTGGACTACCACCACTCAAAGTGATTTGACTCATTAATGCCATATATGGGACGTATAAAGCATAGATTTACTGATATTATGTATGATATTATACTGGTTTTATAATATAACTATGTATAAATATTTTTTAATTGCATTAAATTATGAAATAGAAATGAATGTATCGTTCACGCGTACGTACAGCTTACCATCTCCATGGAAGGTACATTTCATTTTTTATCTCAAAATGTTATGTAACCTTATAAATGAGGAAATGTTTTCTTTCCTTTATATTGGTTTTATGTGTAATTAATATGTTATGGTTCTTGGGAATTATTACGTATATTGTTGGTTTTGTGATAAACCTAGGGTTGGTGAGCCCGAGATAGATCTCTGATGCATTGGGTAATGTGACTGAGGTAAACATGAATATTTCTCCTGAGAGATTTAGGGAATATACTATGATAGGTATTCCAAATGTAACTCCCTATGTAGCTATGATAGATACAATGTAAGTATGATATGGATGCCACATGTTACCTTTATTATTTATGATTTTTATGTGTTATTCATAAATCTTAAGATTTTATAAGGTATGTTAAAGAGCTTATGTTATGTATTCAATTATAAAGTAATGTTTTCTTTATTTCTTTTTATAACCATTAATGAGATTTTTATGCTCATCCCATGTTTTGGAATGTTTTTCATAGGATCCTAATATGAATAGGATTAAGGATGGGATCAAGGAAAATTCATGCTATCTAAAACATGGGACTAGACATGAATCTTTTATTCAAGAGTTTTTATTTAATGAAAAAAAAGAAAACTGAGTAGAAGTTTCTACCTTGTAATTTTTTGAGATGTAATGTAATAGTTATGGCCTAATTCTCTTAAAATATAAACCTAAAAATATCCTCAATTTGAATTATTCATTTAATTCAATATTATGTAATGCTTATGGTTGGGTCCTTATAATTGGTATCATAGGTCGGTTTAGGCAACTTTAAGAGTTAGGTTTTCGTTAAATTAATATCCAAAATATTAATTTATGTTAATATTGAAATGATATATCATTTATAGATTTACATGTTGCTTCGCCTAATGATATTTCTGTGTTTATAATGGTTTTCTGCAGATGAAACATGGCAGCTATGTTGGGATGACATCAGGAGGAAGACAACCTTCTAAATCAGCAACCTGAGATGGTCAGAATTAGAAATGAATAGTTTGTTTTAGTGATGGAAAAATTGACTCAGGCTATAAATTGTGGTGGTATCCATGCTTGAGATCAGCCAGATCAACCATAAAGAAACATGTCAATAGTGGAGCATTTCATGAGGCAACATCTCGCATCATTCAGAGGATCATCTAACCCTCTGCTAGAAGATTGGTGTATTAATGCACTGGAAATGATTTTGGATGTCATAGGGTGTTCAGAACATCAAAAGGTTAGTCTCTATGTTTACCGTTTTGAAGGTGAAGTTGATCAGTGGTGGTTGATGGTGAAAAATATCAGGGATAGTGAATATATTGATGCTCTTGGTTGGGATTAATTCAAAGGTATGTTTCGTGAGAAAAATTATTTTCCTAAGGTGGTTCATCTAATGAAGGAAAAACAATTCTTGGAATTGAGGTAGGAGGATGATTCAGGGGATGCTTATAAAGCAAAATTCACTTGACTGGAAAGGTATGCACCAAATTTCATACGAGATATTGATATCAATATCGATCATTTTTACTCGGGATTAATGCCAAAGTACCTAAGGGATTTAACTTCTTATGAGTTAAAAAGTTATGAAAAATTTGTTCGATGTGTGGAGAATGATAAAATAGAGTTTGTTAATGATCATGTGTTCTTTGACAAACAACAGAATAAGAGGTCAAGGTGGATGGAAAAAGGAAATAACTCTTCAAAAAAGTCTTTTGGTAGTAATATTAAGTTTAAAATTTTCGAAAATTGTAGTAAAAAGCATATTGGGGAATGTTTTTTGAATTCTGTTAAGTGCTAACAATGAGATAAATTAGGACATAAGGCTTGTAATTGCACTGAAAAAATATCAGGTTAATGGTAAGACAAAATCTGATTAACAATCAGTATAATGTTTTAAGTGAAATTAAATGGGTCATTATACAAATGAGAGTCCAACAAATAACACAACTGAGGGAAAGTTTTCGGAATACAAGAAGAAAGGGGTGGTGAAGTCCTTAGCAACTACTTCAGCAGATGTTGGGCCATCGAATGAAGCAGTATTAGTTACCCTATTTTTTAGTTTAGATTATGCCAATGTGTTGTTTAATTCGGGGTCTACACAGTTTTTCATTTCTGAGAAGTTTTCTAGAAAATTGGGAATTCCATCTCAAGATATGAATCCTAAACATATGGTAAAAACACCCGGGGGAAATGTTGAGACAAAAAGAAATTATAAGAACCTTCATGTCTTTGTGAGCATGAAGAATCTACCTTCAAACCTTATTGTTTTGCCTCCAGTAGAGTTTGATGTTATTTTGGGTATGGAATGGCTTCCTGCTTATCATGATAATATTGACTACAGATCTAAAGTGTTTTTTTTTTGTAGATAATTTTTAGTTTGTGTACAAGAATGAACCCTTAATTTTGATAACATATTAGGAAGTTGATAAACTAGTAAATGATGGAAAGGAATGTTACCTTAAAAATATTGTTGAAAACAAAGGATTTATTCATATTAATGGTGTCCTAGTGGTAAATGAGTACCTTGATGTTTTTTTGATGATATTCATGGTATTATACCAGATCGGGATGTTGAAATTACTATTGAATTAGTTCCTGATGCTAAGACAATTTCAAAACCCCCTTATCGAATGGGTTAAATTGAACTTTTAGAGTTAAAGAATCAATTGCTAGAGTTATTTGATAAGGGTTTCATTCAACCTAGCACATAACCATGGGGTGCTCTTGTCTTGTCTGTTAAAAATATTTATGGTTCAATGAAACTTCACATTGATTATAGAGCGTTGAATAACATCACTGTTAAGAACTAGTATCCTTTGCAGCATATCGATGATTTTTTTGATCATCTCTAGGGAGCTTAGTATTTTTCAAAGATCGACATGAGGTCGGGGTACCATATGTTGAAATTAAAGGAATTAGACATTCCAAATACCGTGATTCATTTTAGATATGGCCATTATGAATTTGTAGTTATGACTTTTGGTTTAACCAATGCTCCTTCTGTATTCATGGATCTTATGAATAGAATTTTCTGTGTGTTCATGGAAAAGTTTGTGATTGTGTTCATTGATGATATTTTGGTTTATTATAAAAGTAAATAAGAGCATGAAATTAATTTAAGGGTTGTTTTGAAAACCATAAAAGAAAAGAAACTTTTTTGGGAAGTACAGCAAGTGTGAGTTTTGGTTACAGTAAATTTCTTTCCTTGGTCACATTGTTTCAATAAATGGAATAACTGTTGATCCTATTAAAACAAAAATTGTTGAAAAACAGAAAAGACCCACAAATATAACCATGATTCATATTTTTCTAGGTTTGGATGGTTATTACTGGAGTTTTGTTGAGTATTTTTCACGATTATCTCTTCTAATGACTAATTTAACTCTAAAAGGTGTTATGTTCATTTGGACAAAATAATGTTATGATTATTTTCAGGAATTGAAAAGAAGATTCATGAATGCTCCAGTTTTGGAACTAACTTCCAGAAATGGGGGGTTTTTTATTTACAATGATGCTTCATTGAAAGGACTTAGATGTTTCTTTATGCATAATGATTAGGTAATTGCTTATGCTTCACTTCAGTTGAAACCTCATGAGTTAAATTACCCCACACGTGATTTGAAATTACCTTCTACTTTTTTGAATTAAAAATTTGAAGGCATGATTTTTATGGAGTAAAATGTGAAATATATACCGAACACAAAAGTTTAAAGTATATATTTGCTCAAAAATAATTGAACATGAGACATAGGATATGGTTGAAATTAATCAAGGATTGTGATTACATGATCCTTTACCATCTGGGAAAAGAAAATAAAGTGACTGACTCTTTGAGTGAAAAAAATAATGGTTCAGTAACCATGATACATTTGGAACAAGATACTTTGGTTTTTGATTTGATGAACTTTTTCATAGATGTTGTTGGTGCAAGAAATTCTTCTATTTTGTTTCAGGTGCCAGTAAAATCATCTCTATCGGATAGAATAAATCATGCGCAGAAGGAAGATAGTGAGTGACAGAAAGAGGTAGTGTTGGTTCAGAAGGTCAAGTTTCCTGAATTTAATATTGATAATGATTTTTTATTGAGGTTTGGAAAGAGATTATGTGTTCCTTTTGATTAACAGTTAAAGAATTAATTGTTATGTGAAGCTCATAGTTCCCTATTTTTAGTTCATCCTAGAAGTACTAAAATGTACAAAGATCTTTGGGAGGATTACTGGTGGGATGGAATTAAAAGATATATTGATGATTTTACTGTGAATTGTTTGACTTGTCAGCAGGTTAAAGCAGAGCGGTAGTTACCGAAAGGGATGCTTCAGTCTTTACTGGTGCCAGAGTGGAAATGGGAAAATATATCCCTATACTTTGCAGTGGGATTACAAAAGACATCTAGAGGTAATAATTCAATCTGGGTTATTGTTGATCGATTGACTATATCATTTAATTTTAATCTTATTCGTGATACATTATCTCTAGATCAACTTTCTTGATTGTATGTTAAAGAGATAGTCTAGTTGCATTGTGTTCCCCTATCCATTATATCTGATCATGATCCCAGGTTTAATTTTTACTTTTGGAAAGTCCTTCAAAAGTCGTTGGGTACTGAATTAATTTTAAGTACACCTTTTCATCCTCAATCAGATGGGAAGTCAGAATGAACAATTCAGACCTTGGAGGATATGCTACATGCTTTTTAACTGAATTACCAGGGATGTTGGGACCAACATATTTCTTTGGTTTAGTTTTCTTATAATAACAGTTTTCATTCGAATATATAGATGGCTCCATTTGATGCATTATATGGAAAGCATTGTCGAACTACATATTTTTGGGATCAAGTAGGTGAATAGAAGCTAATGGGACAAGAATTGGTAGAAGAGATGGCAGAAAAGGTTCAGTTGATTCAGAAGAACTTTATAATAGCTCAGAGTAGGCAGAAAAGTTATGCGGATTACCAGAGGAAGGATCTCTCTTTTGAGGTATTTAATCATGCCTTTCTCAGTGTTTCTCCATGGAAGAGTGTCATGCATTTTGGTAAGAAAGGATAGTTGAGTCTGAGGTTCATTGGACCTTATGAAATCCTAGAGAAAGTTGTATTAGTTGCTTACAGAGTGGCTTTACATCCAATTCTATCCCAGGTACACAATGTTTTTTATGTTTCAATGTCGAGAAAGTATATGCTAGATCCATCCCATGTTTTATGTCCAAAGGTAGTTCAGATGGAAGATAATCTCTCTTATGAGGAACAACCAGTCCAGATTCTTGACTGTAAATGTGTTTTGGAATAAGGGAATTCATCCCGTAATGGTTTTTTGGAAAAATCTTATGGTTGAAGAGGAAATTTGGGAATCTAAAAATTTTATGAGGGATAAATACCCCCATTTTTTGATAAGTGAATAAAATTATGAGGAAGCAATTTCTAGAAGGGGGAAGGATGTAACATCCTGGGTAAATAGAGAATAGTACATTTGAATGTTTATTAATATTTTTGAATTAAATTTTACTTTTACATTAAAGGGAACACTATGTTTGATTGCTTACCCGATACGTAACAACAGATTTCTCTTAAATCTTACGTAGCACACTAATAATATATTATTATTATTTAACGCCTAACCATTATATTTGTGGGGATGAATAGAAATAACTACAATATGATTATATATGTTTGTTAAATTTTTTTACATTTATCTAATAAAAGTTGGAGGCTTAAAATATGAATGAATCTAATTTTAAGCATAAATAATCTAATATTCGTTAAAAGGTCGATTTACTGCTTTTTATTGGCGAACCCTCATTAAATAATGTTTTGGTCACTTTTATATGTTCTATTAGATAAAACATAATTATTGTTTTGATTCGGGCCATAAAAATTCACTTTGGGTAAATGTTTGGTATTTTTCTGATAATGATCATTTTTTTAATAAATGGTGAAAAATACTGTATTTTAATTCAAAAGATCCTTTTAATCTAATTTATTTATATGGTTAGATTATATTTTTAATTTTATTAATGATTAATTAGATTATTGTTTTACCATTTATCCAATTTTGGTCATTAGAATTAATTTCACTTCGAAATTGCACATAAACAAGTATCAAACTTTTGATAGTTATTGTTTCTTAGAAAACGCTATTTGTTTTGACAATGGGAATTAATTTTAAATTTATTAATGAAACTTTAATTTTTTGAATTTTTTAAAATAGAAATCATTTTTGATTTCAGAATATCAAATATATCATAGACTTAATATTTGGTAGTTCTTTGAAAAACTTCAATTTTTGATGAATAGTGAAACCACTAAGTAGTTGTTAAAAACTGAATTTTTCATTTAAATTAAATTTTACCAATTATTTGAATTAAAAATACAAAATCAAACATACATGGTTGTTATTAGTAAGTAAAACTTGGTTCAATAAGATGAAAATAATTTTTTTGAATAGTAACATTTGACTTTTATTTAACATAGTTAAAAGTAAATAGGGTAATTCAAGGTAAAAAGAATATCATAATAATAAATAATTACCTCAAAACTTTTCATATGATTATTTTATGAGTCATTTCTGACCATGGGAATCCTTGGGTATATTTGTGGACCCCATAGATCAACTTAATAGTGGTAATGACACATTATTTTAATTAACTTAACTTAAGGACAAAAATGACATAAACAAATATCTTTTAGTAAATTAATTTTTACAAGGGGTTATATAAGATATATTTTAGACTATAAATATTAATTTGAAATATAAAAATATTTCCTACATTATGGTATTTGTTTTATAATATTTATACATCAAATAAATAAAATTATTTATGACACAATAATGATGTTGTGTTACCTGTTTAATAAATGATTTAAATAAATAATATTATAAAGATTAAAAAAATATCTAAAACCTATATATTTCTTATTATATGATATTATTTAGACCATGAGTAATATTATCTTAAAATTGAATAAGTTTTGGACCTTTAGAAACCTAAAACAATTATATAATAAAATAATATTTTCACACTTTCTTAAAGAGCCCCTCCTCCCCCTTATAAAAAGCCCTCACCTATAACCCATTACTCACACCTATCAAGCCCCATGGATCATCAAACCCCTTCCCGAATAAGATATAAAGATCCCTATCCTACTCCTAAAAGCCTTACCTTAGTTTTAAGGAACTTCAAGAATCCCTTTTGGTTCAAACCAAAGGGAGTAACCTAAATTAAAGGTAACAGTTTCTCTTAACTTCTATTCTTTTATTTTACTTCTACAACCCCTAAACTATTTTTATTCCTTTATTTTATACCACAAAAAAGTATCCTAAATATAATAAGATGTTATTATGAGTAGGATTAGAACTACACGTACACACACCTCCATCTAATGGGTGAATAACATATTGTTTCTGTGGATGGAAAACTGATGCCTCACGAAACGTTGATTGTTCGATTATCATCTTACCGCCTCTCATGGTATCCATTAAGATGAAACTATATTTAAATATTATATTTATTATATTTATTCTATCTTTATACCTCTATATTTTACATTTATATCCTATATTTATGGTTTCCATAATGGGTAAATGCGATAATTTCATTTGAGGAAGTGTAGACTACCGCCCCCTCAAAGTGATATGACTCGTTAATTCCATATGTGGGATGTATAAAGGGTAGTGTTAATAATATTATATATGATATTATACTGTTATTATAATTTACCTATGTTTAATTAGGTTTTAATTCCATTAAATTATTAAATAGAAATGAATGTAGTGTTCAAGCGAACGTACGGCTTACCGTCTCTATGAACGGTGCATTTCAGTTATTATCTCCAAATGTTATGTACTGTTATAAATACATATATATACTGGATATATATGATATATATGATATCTAAAAATTGAATATCATTTTGTAGATAATGGACTATTGACCACATGGACAACTTGTAATTATAAGGCGTTCATTTTTTACTCAAGTGCCAAATATTGACAAAACAACCGTTATTAACTTAAATGATTACATAATGTTTAAAACAGGGTAATAATTGTTATAAAAGGAATAATAAACTTGATAAAGGTTCCTATGAATTCATAAATTAACTTTAGTTTCTTAATCATGAGATTAAAGAACAATCGAGTCATGTTGGAAACGAGGTAAGGGACTTCATCTCCATCTCCTTTCATTGAGGGATATTTTGTTTTAATATACGAATTTATTTTATACACTGTATAAAAACCTTTGAAATTTTATTTCACTCAAAGGGAATATTTTTCTACGAATCGTTGTAATAAATGAAAAAAATAATGTTTCTTTTTAATGTAAGAATTGACAATGACCTTTTCTGCCGCTGTGAGTATTATTTGATCTTTGGCTTTCTTAACAAGACATAATGTTTTTTAAAGGAAAATAAATACCATAAAATCTTTTTACATATTTTGGTATTGAAAATGGTTTTGATAATGGATTTTTTATGTCGATATATTTAAATGATATATTTTGATTGAAATATGGAAATTTTAAATTTCCATTATATAGGTTTTATGTGTTATAAATATGTTATGGTTATTGGGAATTGTTACGTATATGAGTGGTTCCGTTATAAACCTTTGGTGGGTGAGCCAAAGATATATCTATAATTCATTGGGTAACATGAAGGAGGTACACATGAATTTTTCTCCTAAAATATTTAGGGAATATAATATGATGGGTATTCCAAATGTAACTCCCTACAGAGGTGTGATAGCTACATTGTAAGTATGATATGGATGCTACAATTTACCTTTATGATTTATGATTTATTTGTGTTATTAATAAATCATATTATTTTATGAGGTAAGTTAAAGAGATTATGTTATGTATGAAATGATGAACTAATGATTTATTTCGTTGTTTTATAACCCTTACTGAACTTTTTATGCTCATCCCATGTTTTGAAAATTTTTTTAATAGGACCTAAAGATGAATAGGGTCAATGATGGGATCAAGTAAAAGTCATTCTATCTAAAACATGGGACAAGACATGAATCTTTTTTCAAGAGTATTTATTTTATGGAAAAAATTGAAATTGAGTAGAAGTTTCTACCTTGTAATTGTTGAGATGTAGTGTAATAGTTAGGTCATAATTCTCTAAAACTCTAAACCCGAAAAGATCATCAATGTGAATAATGAATTTAATTCAAGATTATGTAATGTTTATGGCTGGGTCCTTATAATATGGATGGTTTTAATTAATATATATTATATTATTATTATTATTTAATGATATACTCGTATTTATCTTTCTTTATTTTATTGGTCGAAAAATGAAAACATCTCTAATGTGTATGTATGGACTACCATCTCCACGAAATGATGATATTAATATTTTATCACCACCTTAGATGAAAGGTAATTAAAGTATAAATAATGAAAAAAATAATTAATTATATAGTTAAAAATATTCTTTTGATAACTAATCCATGACAACAGTTCAAAGACTAGAATAGTCGAACCAAAACATGCATGGAAAATAGGCCATTTTTAGCTGAATGATGATTTCAATGAAAAAAGGACAATAAATCGGTAATTAGAAATTATAAGGTATTTTTATAATGTACTAAATTTATGAATATGGTTATTATATATATTTATAATAAATTTATATTTATTATATAGGATCATAGTAATGAATATAAAGAAAAACATAAATTGACATACGGGTTTATGTTACAATCTCATTTCTTCGGGATTGTCTATGTTAAATTTATCATAGTTGAAATTATATTATAGTAATATTTGAAACCACAAATATTTAATAATAATATTTTTTATTTTTTATTTTAATTTATTAGTGACATTTTACTCTATGTTTTACTAAAAATGATTGGGAAAATGTCTTATGAAAAGCCTATGTTATTTATTCTTTGGTCAACGATATTTTTCTTTTATATACATGTTATTTTTAATATTTTCAAGAATGTTCTTATTTGTGATTCAAAATATGTTGAAGGGTATTTTTGAAATTTTTTTACCTTACATGTTATTTAAATGTAATCCTTTTTATGTTATCTACACAATCTATTTTTCACTTTCTTTAACAATGTGTGTAAAGAATATTTGTGTCCACTATTATCGAATAATAAGATTTTACCACATTTATTACTATTTTTTACTTTTAATATTCATTTAAAAGGTTCCATGTTTATTTTTAAATAAAATATTGTTCTCAATATTCTTGAAACTTAAGGTTCTAAAGATACAGATGAAAAAAAGATATTTTTTCCTTTTTTAATGAAATGATCAAATTATTTTTTAAAGTTATTGTCAATATATATCTAAATATTTTCATGTTTATAATGATTCATTGTGAATATTATCTAATATAGAATCCATGTTATTTATATTAATTTATTATGATTATTTTATGTTAAAATGTTTTTGAAACTAATTTATTTTCCATAGGTTATCTTATATTGAATTGATAAATATTTTTTGTAATCTTGTGGCATTCATATTTATGAATTTCATTATGTTATTGGTGAGTTAATTAAATACATAAAATTAATTGGGTAATTATTTATATCTCATGATATAATATTTAATGGAATGGGGAGTGAGCTCAATTTAGTAAGGTATTATGCCCATAATGATAGTGTTGGGAGTGAACATTGACTACAGAAATGATAGAATGGTGAGTGAACCGAATCCATTGTGGGACTTTCTAATATATGATAGTATTTATATTGATAATTTACTAGGTAAATGATTCTTTTAAATTATGCTTATGGTATTTTATCATATCTCTTGATTTATTGGAGATGATTCCTCTCCCTAAATTACTCTTGTCTTTTGAAATGTTAAATATTTATACCATGAATCATAATTTATGATGTTATAATGATTTGATATGTAATTTTTAATTTATTATCGACATCACATTCTATTGTCCTTATCTTGTGTTTTCGTGTGATCATAGATTGATATCTCTCTTGTTTACCCTTACTAAGCATCTGAGCTCACCCAATCTTATGTTTTCATTTCACCAAGTTTTAAATAAATGTTATAAGTATAATATTACTAATATGGTTATTATGAAATAGTATGATTTTTTTAGATATTTAATATATTTCATAAAAATATGATTATTATGTATCTAGTCTTCAAATAGACTAAACTTTTAGAGCCCTTGGGAATGCAGTACTATGAAAGGCACATAATATTCATCTAAAACAATGAAATAATTATGTATTTTATGATCAAGTGTCATAAAATTAGGTGTGTAATTTTTTTTGAGACATATTAGTAACACATATAGATTTTAAAAGAAGAAAATTATATTTAATAGTGTGTACGACACAAAACACCGAGCTGAATCGACCTATAGAATATATTAATTAACTATGAACATTATAACCTAATTGTTAAATTAAAATGTATGGATAGTATTAAATAATTTATAAATATATGTAAATTTATTATGAATTATAAAAATATAGATAAATTATTAGTAAATAATCACTCAATTTTTAGTAATATCATTTTATTCATTAAAAATATGATTAATTCAAATATTTTTTTACTGCTTTTTGAGTGAAAATGATATAAATAATTTTAAACATGTTTTGAAAAAAAATATTAAATGAAAATATTTTTTTATTTCAATATAAATAATTTATTTTATGATGAATTTTAGGGATTTTTCTAAAAAATATTTTTTTAATAAATCGTGAAAAAGATTGTTCTTTGTTTAAAACTATTTTAATATGCATGATGGGTTTCCATTTTAATTAATTAAAATTATCATTATAAATGATTAATTAAAATTAAATATATTGATTATATATAAATATATAAATTTAAATACATATAATGATTATCACTAGTCATATAGTTAATGTTGGATCAATCTATGTTTGAAAAATGCATTCTGTGAAAACATTCTTTTCGACACATTATGTGGGTTTATTTTTTATAATAAATTATTCCCCATATATGATTTGTATTTAGAAAAGTGTATTCCAAATTTAAATTCATCATAATACATATTTTGTAATAAGGTAGACTAAATTTTTTTATCATAATGTATAGTAAAAACATTAAAAAGTATTACCATAGTTAACAGTAAAACAGGTTTGCTGAGGTCTAAACTCATAATATAAGGGCCCTAATAACCTAAAAACTTATATAATTTAGATTTTAAGTGCATATTTCAAACATAACTCATCTAATTTATGTACATTTCCCATTTTTCATTCATATGGCTACAATTATGACCATTAAAACATTTTACGTAAAGAAGTAGACAAAATATCACACTTTCACTTCAAAATATATCTACTGTGTTCCCATAGAGATAAAAAGAAGAAATTTTTAGTTTTAAATATTAATATGAATTAAAAATACTATTTATAGAGCATGGTAATTTATTTATAATTTATATTGATGAAATAATTTTCTTAATTCGCATTATTTATTTAATCAAATGGAAAATAAAATAAAATATTTTAAAAATACTAAAAGTTATATAATATGAACAAATTATTGTAGCTCCCAAATATTTTAGATAAATTTTAAATTTAATGGTATTTTTAAAGGCATATATTAGAATTACATCATTGTCTTCAAGTTTTTAAAGTCAAATTAAGTGAATTTTATCAAAATTGACAATTATGATACTTTATAAAAAATAATGTTTTATTAATGATTTAAAATTCCATAAAATATAATATCTAGAAAATTTAATATTAAATGGTATAAAATATTATCCATGTTCCATTTATTGGTCGTTTAGAAATTTATAGTAACATTCTTGACCCCTAAAGAGTAACAAAATTAATTATTGTGGTTAATGTTAAAAAAGGGTTTTGTGTGTCATATGTGCATGTGTTAAAATTAATTTTCCACATACATGGGTTTTTATAGGATAAATTTTATTTTAAATATATAAATAATGGGTATAAAATATCCAATATGGATGAATTTATTTTTATTCTTAAAGGATATGTTAGCTATGTAAAAAAATGAGTTATCGTGGTGAAAACTAAAATGGTAAATGTGAGTAACCATAGAGGTTATCTTTATAATATTTTAATTTTTAGTGTTTGAGGGCTGGATAGACATTATATTACATAAAATAATTTATGCATATTTTTTTAGGTACTTGTAATAGGAGTGAATTCCCTTTATTGAATAGTTTTGGGAATTTACAAAAATGTCACACCTCACTTACAAAAGGGAACCCACAATCTTCTCCTATCAAAGCTTCAAAGCCCTTTTGGTTAAGAAAATAATGACTCAAATACCTTAATTATGACCTAAAATTTTATCTATTAGAATTTTTTTATCATAAAAATAACCTATAGAATCCTTTGGTGAAAACCTAAAGAGGTTGTCTGATGAAGATGTGCCTTTCTTAACAGAGCGTTTCAGATTATTTATTCTTCCACCTCCATAGAATCTTATTAAAATATCATGAAATAATAACACCAGTATATTTCTTATAATGAGGTGTTATTTTTTATTATAATAACCTATATTTATCTCAACTTTCCCCAAATGTGAAATGAAACTATAGATCATGTGTTTGGCGAACTACAACCTCGTGAACTAATGTAATTTGATTTCCATCATCACATATCATGGATGGATTTAATGATGGATTTATTTTATATATAAGATATTTATGACATAATTATACTTATATATTTATAATAACACGCCTAAATTATTTCCTTCCAATTTATTGGAAAATAATAATGACCCTTGTGTGTACGTGTAGACTACCACCTCCATGAAGCGATGTGATAAAATTTTCATTTTATTTTCACCCAGATAGTAATAAATATTGATTTAATGAATATAGATGATATATATTTTATAGAAATTATTCTATAAGGGTGAAATAATTTTTATATTTTTTTCATCCATCAAAAAATGATAATAGTGTTCGTGTGTATGTACGGTCTACCCTCTCCTGGAATAGTGTATTTCATTTTTCTATCTTTAACTTTTATTAATGACTATAAATATGTATATAATGAATATATATGATATTTTTATCATTATTAAGAATCTATATATTATTTAACCAATGTAAAAAATTTATTGATCTAAATCATTCATATAAAATGAAGCAATTAACACCCAGAACAGTGATTTGAATATATAATTGTTAATAAATGGGTGATAAAAGGATTGAAGAAAATAATATATTTATTGATATATATTTTTATGTTTTTGGAATGTTTTTACAATAAATATATATTTATTACATTGGAGGTAGAGACATGTGTGGATGAATTCGAACATAAGGTAAGGTATTTTTTCCTCACATTTATTTATATGGGACACATGCCATATTCAACGAATGTTTCTTTTATGTGGTGTATATACTGACCAAGAATGTATTTAATGATTATTTTCATAAAAATTAAGGGAAATAAATATCCTTATAAGGATCTTTCTTTCAGGGGGCTTACGATTCAATTATATACTGAAGTGTTAAGGGCTTTATGTTACAATCTCATTATTTATTCTGGTTGTTTAGGATCAAGTTTCTAATGATGAAATATTATGATCTATATCTCAATAAATTCATGAATTTTATTCTAATATGTCTAATTATTTACTTTTCATATTTTCCTTTCATTTTACTCCTTTTATTTACTCAGTAGTCGAAAAAAAATTTAATGAAAAATTGACAATTTTCTCACTATAGTTGAAAATACCTTTTCTCTAATATCTATTTTTTTTCTAAAAATGATTTCATTAATTTTATTAATAACTCTATATGAATTTTTAAATTAATTTTTAACAATGTTTCAATTTTTACAATTTTTTTATGGAATCTTCTTTCAATTTTCAAAATGACATACTCTTTAATTTTTACTTAAAATTTAGAGAGGATCCTTGTTTTAACATACGTGGCATGAACAGAATTTTATTCCATAATGAAAATAAAATTATTTGAATAAACATTTACAGGGTTCCGTAGTAATTTTCAAATGAAAAATTTTATTTAATATTTGGGATATTTAAAGTAATAAATTCCAACCTGAAAAAGATATTTTTCTCAAGAATTTTTTTAATGATCTTTTAATGGTATTTTTATTCATGAACTAAAACAACAATTAATCCTAATTATCATAAACTAGTGATATTATTTAATGATGCCATCCATTATTTGGTTTATGATTAATATGATAGGATTTTTATGAAACTCGTTTATTTTCTATGGGATACTTTCTGATAAAAAGATGATATATTTATTAAACTCTCTTTTTTTCATGGGTTATGCTATGATGAAATGATTATGAAACCTAGTTCCTTTTCATGGTTTATGGTATAGTGAATATTTTATTATATTTTTTAGCACATATATATGATTTTTATTATGTGGTGGGTTGGCCCAGAATTATATTTCTTTCAGATTTATTGGGTAAATATGGATATCTCATGAGATTAATAGGAATGGAATGGAATGGGAAGTGAAACCAGTTCAGAAATGGTATCTTTATACTATTATAGTCTTGATAGTGAACCTTTAATACTATGATGGTTTGGAGAGTGAAACCATTCCACTATGATAGTCCTAGATTTGAGCCTTTACAACTAAGGGTGTGATTTCCTGTCCCATTTTGTATGCCCTAAACATATGTTTATGCTATAAATCTATTTCATTTCGATGTTATTTTCTCATAGATGATGTTATCAGATTCCATAATGATTCTTTCCATATAAACTACCATGATTTATTTCATGATTCAGTATTATGAACTATATTATTTAGGTTACGGTTTTTCAAATCTTATGCTCATGTTCTCATACACATATTCTCATATTATGTTGATATATCCCTTATTTACCCTTAATGAGAATATAATTTCACCCTCTCTTATATTTCCTTTCCCCAGGTCATCAAGAAAGGTATTAATTATGATTTTTATAAGAAGGATTCCAGTTATGAAGAACTAAATGGGAGAAAATGAATATATTGTATGAACCGATTGTTTATAAATCCATGTTTCCAAATAACATAAACCTATATGTTTCCTATATGGACTATTATGTTTTGTAATGAATATTCATCTAATAAGATATAATATCAAGGTATTAAAAGTGAGGGCCATTATAGTTGGTATCAGATCATGTTTTAATTAACCATTTAAAACTAGGATGAGAAAATATTAGTAAGAATCATGGGGATAAAATAAGTATAATATAACAAACTAATGTTTTTTAAGGAACACATTATATGGTTATCCATGAAATAAATCCTTATCTAAATACTATAATTATATTTGTATCTATCATAGTTTTACCTAGGTGTAATAACTCCTAAAAGGATGCAATTCGAATTCACTCATCATCTCCCGGTGCACGAAAATGAGGTCTCGTTTCACAAATGGTTCGAAACACATAAAGGATATTCTTGGGATAATTCAATTTATTTATAAGAAACATTATGAATAATTTAAAAAGTTGATGATCATATAAAAACTAGGTTAAACCTAAGTTATCATAAATTGAAAATAATGTGTCATTATTTAAACATCCTATACATGATTCTTCATAATTATGAATATTATTTCACACACAATAATTTTTGGTTTCCTTATATGGCAGGACCAAGGGGGAATTATTTTAATACTAAATGTGATAGGAAATGGAATGATTTTACTTGTGATAAACCAAATGAAATGGTACCCAGAGGGTGAAACCTTGTGATTATTTTTGATTAGCTAGCTTGATATATGATTATCATTCCCAACATGGGTGAGTTTCCAAAATCACATAATAAGATAAAGGTTATGTTTTTTGATGACTATGGCGGTAATATTATTTAGTTTTTAATATTTCAATAAAGTGAGAAGAAGAACCCAGGATAATGTATCATTAGATGGGTAAGATGTTTTCAATGTGTAAATGAAGGTTATATAGTATGAAATTGGTTATTATATTAATTTGTTATATGGGGGGAATATATGAATTATATGGTCCAATGACCAAATCTAAGAGTTACTCCAAGACCATGTAAGAACCTATAAAATAAAAATCATTTAAGTGGACGGATTGAAGTCTTCATGTATTTGGATTCAAGAATTATGGTGTATAATTGTCTTTACAAATGGTATTTTAGGTATAGGAATCATAAAACATCTAATTATTGTATTAATTTTCGAATCATATCTGTCTTCAATAATATTAACTTAATATTTATTGATATCATCATTTTTTATGAGATTAATGTTGATAATAAGTTCAAATTCATAAATGCCACTTTAGAGGTTTTAAGCGATGGGTTAATGTGATTAATGAAATTTTGGGAGATGTTTTATGTAGGTTCCTAGATCTTCTTAAGGTATGTTTTTGTTTAAGTTTGTTATTGGCCCCTTATTTTTGCCTATATAAGTGTTTCCCCATGTTCATCTGAAGAATTGAGGGTGTTTTGGGGGTTTTGGACCAAAAAGAGGAAGAAAACAAATTATGGGCATGTTGCATGGTTTGCACACGGTTATTGAAAACTGGGTGGAGCATCACGGGTATTTGTTCAGCCTTGGACAAGACCATACACATGTTTTTTTCATGGTTAAGAAAACGATGATGAATTCCTTGGAAACTGTTCAATGGGGGTGATTTTTGGGAAGTAGCTTTCATACGGTTTGCGCACGGTTTGGCAAACCATGTGGGTAAACCATGTGGCCCCGTAAATTAGGAAAATTTACAAAATGTCCACTATGATATTTTTAACACCAAATCCGTTTTCTTATCCATTTTACCCCTAGAAACCCTAGTGACTAACTGGGAAGATCTAAGAATCCAATATTTGATTCTCCTATGATTCTTGGCTTTTTGGATGCTATTGGTTGTGAATCGAAGCCTCGGTTAAGTCTAATGATCCTCTTGCTTTTCGTTTTTAGATTAGGTTTTATGGTTTCTCCCATCGTTTTCTAAAACATTAAAACCATATTTTTCTAGTGGGACCTATGTTGGGGCTTCCTGGGATTCTTGAATCTGAATCTCAGGCCAGGATGTAGAGTTTGTTCATCTTCAGATTTAAGGTAGGTGGTCTACAATTATTATCCCATAGTTTTATTTTTGATTTGTGCATGGAAGCTAATGTTTCTCATTTTCCCTAAATTTTTTCCTTGGTTATATTAGATTTTGGATAATAGGTTGTGTCTAAGTGACCAATTGAAACCCTCATGATCCCTGTGGGATGCATGGAGGAGGGGTTAACCATTTTAGGGCCACCCATTGGGTGCGCGGGAAAATCCCAGACCTAGAGAGTGGTAGGGTTAAGTGAAGGACTATCAAGTAAAGTGTGATGCCCATTTAGAACATGTTTTAATGGTTTATTAGGTTTTAAATTGAATGATAATATATATGCCTATGGGTATAATTCATTAGGGGTTGTTTGGAATGACATGTAAGTGGTCAATTTGGGTCGAATGGGATTATATCAATTGTTTAACAAAATTTGGATAGAAATACCTAAGTGGGTATTTTCATCTTAAATGGTAAACTAATAATTGGAGAATAGAATAAAAGGGGGGGATATGTTAATGAGATGAAATAATAGAATTGATGAATAAGTCGAATGGGTTAATACATGGGAATTATGTGTTACACCTAATGGGTTGAGTGTAATAAAGTGGTTTTGTTACGGGATATGAGAAATATACTTGAAATGATTAATGGGATAAATAGGATAATTAATGGTTAATGATAAATTTGGATAAGTCATAGGGGTATTTGAATATGCCTAATGGGTTAAAGAATGGGAATAGTTATTTGGTTATATGGCTATGAATTGTAATTAGTAAATGTGTTAATGGGTTATGGATTGATATTAATTCCCTATTTTTATCATATATTGTGAGTTTTAATGGCATGGAATATGCCTAGTTCTGTTATGGTATGGTTGTGGGGACTTGATAAATAATCATGTGGACATGGCTTGGCAGAGTGCGGTATTGAATTGAGTTTCCACACCCACAGGTTGAGTTAAACTGAGGCTCTAAACTCCACCCCAAAATGCATGGGTTAGAGAAGGCGGCATAGGCTCTATTACCCTAATGGTTTCATTCCACCTGGACTGAGGCTTCAAGATTAGGATAATGTGTTGATGTGGTATGTGTATCCCAAGTGAGATCAGGACTTGATTTATTTCCCCTATACATTTTTATTTGTTTCCTTGGACCCATGTGTAGATGATATTTATGCCTAACCTAGGGAACATGTGATTAAATTGATTGAGTAATGAAAATGGTATAAGGAATGTAATTGGGATATATTCTAGGAATAAATTAAACCAAGTTTTCTAACCTATGACACCCAAATTGTCCCTTATTTACTTAATATTTCTTTGTACTTGTATGGACTATCTATTAGAGTGGATATTTTGAAGACACTGTAGGTGGTGACCTACTGTGTTTTGTACTCACACCATGCTCGGGCCATCATTGGGTACCTGAGTTGATCTCCTGGTTTCAGTTCAGGATGATGGAAAGGGCCCTAATATAGAATGTTGAGTTGGGATCAAGATTTACATAGAAAAAGATATAGACTCAGAGTTAGGACCCGTTTATAGACTGGTCTATTTGTTTTATTTTGGGATTTATTCACTTTTCTCCACTAGTATGTAATGGCATGGTTGTATTTGATTCTTTGTTGAACCATATTGGGAAACCATTGGTTATTCATGTATGTTGGTAGTTTCATATTTCTTCTATTATTTTTATTGTGTTCTGTTATGGATTACTCTAATTAAGAGGGTATAGTCTCCCCACATGATTTGTTAGACCCTTACTGATAGTTAGAAACCTTCGGTGTATGGGGAGGTGCACTTGAGGTCATGTGATGACCTGTCTTGGAGCACCAGTTTACTGGATTCAAGGGTAGGTATGTTATAAATTCATATCAGAGGAGTTATTTTCTCTTTCTTACTATTTGAGGATGGTAGACCAGAGATTAGGATGTATGGGGCCTTGGTAATGAGTTTATTCTTGGGAGTAGCTAACCCACGTATGAGGAAAACCCAAGTCGCCCTGAGTGGGAATTGTCGTTCTGGATGAGTGTTATTATATTTGAATGATATTTCACCGTTGGGTGATGCACATGTTGTGTGATTTAACTGATTGATGACATTTTTCTCGTTATCGAAGTGACATGAGGTTGTGAATTAATGCATCATTCCAGGAACATAAGGATCGGGGTGGCATGTATCATTATAAGCATACACATGGGATGGGTGTGCGAGGCATAGAGAGTAGAATGCATTTTACTTCCGTGATAAATCTTTGGAAAATGATTCCTAGTAATGGTAACATAAGTGGGTTAATGAAAATAATGTCAATGAATAGTTATGTAATATCATTTATAAATAAATGTTATTAATGGGATTACATTTTTGGGTTTTGATAAATTATATGTAAAGATTTGGTGTCTAAAAGAGAATGATTGCATAATGAAGGTGAAATAGTTAAAGAATTTTTCCTAAAGAAAGTTATAAATGAGTTAAAATGATGATTTTAACAAGTTTGTAAATAGTAATTGTTCCTAAGAATACAATATTGTGTTGTAAAATAATAATTGGTTTGATGATGTGTTTAAAAAAGACATGAAATTAAGTAAATTGGTTACCCCATGTTGACCATGACCAGTGGTAGCTATGGTAGAGGGTAGTGTCCAAAGTGTGATGTTGATTGTTGGGATAGAGAATGAGGAATGGTTTTTTTAAGGTTGATAGAGTGAGATTTTCCAATCTGTGGTTATATCCTATTGGTCATTCTTCAAAGTGTTGGGTGGATGGTATGTTAAAATGTGAATGATTGAGTTCAGAGGTGGGGATACTTAGTGTTGTCGGTTTGACCCTTATTGTGTGGGTTGGGGTAGTGAGAGTTCCGTAGTATACAACTATTGATTTGGATTGTGAGGCCTTTCTAGGTTATGAAATTTCCTCGGTGGTGTGTTTAGGGATCTGCTAACAGTGTTTTGGTAGTTGGGTTGGAAGGCATTTTTTGTTAATGTGAGTGTTGAAGCTATCGTGGTTTGTGACTGTAATTAGTGCATTCTAGACCTTAAGGATGGTGCCTAGGTCTTATTTAACTTGTGAGTAGAGACCTTATGAGTCGTGTATTGAATCTTGGAGGGTATGTTTGGATCATAGTGTTGATGCATGTGTAAACCTTTGGTATGGAACCTAGAGAAAATGGTTGTTTGGTGCATGAGGCACAGTGTGCATAGGAACTAGGGTGAGAATAACATTCACAAGAATTGATTTGTTTGTGTCATGATATGTATTTTTTGGAGAGTGCACCAATGTATTTCCTAGTTGTGACTCTAGTCTAGGGTGTTGGTAGAATTCATCCCTTTAGGTGACCTAATAGAGAGTTCAGATGGGGTCTCTAGCACTTTTGAGAGTGTCTCATGCATGTAGATGTTTTTTACCATGATAGTGGAACTCATAGTTGTTTAGAGTGTGGATTTTTTTGAGAGGGATTGGTGGAAAATTTGAGGTTTTGTTGTGCTACCCTAGTTATGGTTATGCGCCAATACTTCTAAAAAAGTAAGGGTGACCTCATGTGAGGTTAGCCCATTAGTGAGGGTGTCTTAGAATATGAAGTATGGGAGATGCTTCAGAGGTTTTGTTAATGTGTACTAAGTACCGCCAAGTTTTAGTAAATGGTATAGTTGTACTTGGTTCTTTCAAAAGGGAACTTGAGTTCTTGTGATAGGTTCTAAGGTTTGTTTCGAAGGGTTGTATCATATGGATTCCTTACTCACCTATTTGCATGATGATTAATGGAGGCATGAGGTTGTTTTTGAGTGGAAGAGACGAAGGTGGCTGGAGTGTTTTCATACTCTTTCACATTATTGTGACACTTGAGGTATGGCTGGTCATATGGATGAAATTATTTGTATGAATTTTTTTGATGTTGTGTAAGATGCAGAGGCTGCCTTAGTGCTGATGAGACTAACTAACCAGTGGACATGGTTAGGTAAGTAAGCATATAATGGGATATACCCAATTTAAGGTTGATACATGTGAGACAGTTGGTTTGATTGGTGTGGTAGACAATTGTGCTTCGGTTGTTAGCTATAGGGGATGCATCGGAAGGACTCGAGTGGTGTGATGAAAGTAGTGCCATATGAAATGTTAGTTCACAACTACATGGTGATCTGGTTGTGGAGTGATGGTTGAATCTGGTTGGCAGTCACACCTGAGTGGTGGTGGATAAGTTTTGATGAGACATGTTCAGTGTGGGATCTCGAGATCCATGGAATTTCATGGTGTCCCATCGCTTGACATCATAAATGTATAAGTTGGTGGTGGTATTCTTAGACAACTTCATAGCATACCTCAACTAGGGATGATCCTTCCCTATATCTTGACATCATCCCGGGCATGTTGAGAAGCTTTGGCTCATGCCAAGAGACTTGAAAGTGTTTGGTTTGATGAGGGACATCATGAGGTTTACATGCATGGAACTTCATGTGTAGAGATTGAGGATGGTATATACATCCTATATGGCTTAGGGTGAGGTCCCCAAGATGATCCCAATGTCGGAAAATGTCATGGGTTTCATTCTTGGAAGCTGGGAACAGGAACTGGGTGACGTTCTTTCTCTTCTTATGGGAAAAATCTAGATTTCCATGTCTATTTTTTGGGTTTAGTTTGTCATCAGGTATAATGTGTAGTGGTTGGAATCCCTATTAAGAGCTGTGGTAACAACACTCCTACGGGGGGAGTGATGAGTCAGTCATAGATGTATAGAGGAAAAAATCGAGATTATGTGGTGGCATCGGAATGCCAATGAGGAACATGTAATGTGTTTGTTAGGTTCCTCATAAAGGAAATGTGGAACTTGGATGTGGTGAATTATGAACCAAGTGTCAACTTTGGGATTAGGGTGATTTTGTGTCAAGGTTGAAATGTATGTGCTGAAGTCCTAGAAGAATGTGGTTGGATATGAAAACAGCTTGTGGAAATATAGTTTGGGTTCTATAAGTCCTAATAAGATCAGGGTTAGACTCATGAAATTAATTCTTAGGTAGTTTTAGAACATCTCAACGTTGGGTGAAGGTTGACCAAATGATGTGGTGTCATACCAAGGGTGAATTCAATGACAGTTTAGAGGGTGGTAACACCACGATGATGGAATTCTACTTGAATTCAAGAGATGACCGCAGTGGGTTTGTGGGATGATAATGATAGGCTTAATTTCAATAATCATTTTGGGAAGATGATAAAGGGGTAGTGTACCACCATTGTATAGTAGTTGCTCTAGGGTAAGCCAATCATGTGTGGACTAACCTGAGATGATAAACATGGAAGTGAGTCGTGGGAGTGACCCATATCTTGGTTCTTATTGTGGTGGAAAGTGCCTTTTGGAAATGAATTTGTACCTAAGTGAGGTCATTTTGATCTTATTACTCGAAGGGGTAGTTTAGGAATGTCCTTCTAAATGGTTTTGACGGTGCATATAGATACAAATGTTGGGTAATGCCCCTATGGATGCTTGGGTGCAGTGATTTGGAACATGGTAGGTGATGGGAATGATGATTTTAGTTATGGTGGTCCTTCATCGATGGGGGAGGTTCCATGTAACCCAAAATGGTGGAGAGAACCATAACATATAAATGGTTGGTTGATGACATGTTCAGAGTTTCGGGTTGGAAGTACTCAAGTGTTCATTGTTCGAGTAAGTTACCCATGAAAGAGATCCTTGGAATGAGTTTAGTTGTTCGAGTACCCGAGAGTTTTGGGTAGAATTTGTTTGTATAGTTATGGTATAAAATCATCAAGAAATGTGGTTGGAAGGATCATGTTTTTTCTTTCAGGTGATACTGTACTATTCACCGTTAGAGTTGGTGGAACAAAAAATTGACACCAAGTGATTTAGGTCATGAGTTGTGCAGAGGATCGGGCTGATGGGGTGTTGATTGGTTCCCCCATGATGATGTTATTTTTTGTGTTAAGTTTCCATGTTTTTTGAGTTCTTTGTTGTCATCTATGTTTTCCCCATGAAGTTCTCATGGTGATAATGGTTGGTGTGGATGAATCCTTGAAGAGTTTTTCTGGTTCGAGTTGTGGATTGTGGTGAGGAATCCTTGAGTGGGATGTTTTGTTCCCTTGGTTCATTTTCAGTATCCTTGTGATGGGAAACTACGAACTAAGAATGTGGGAATTAATATGTAGGTCATATGGTATGATCCTTTGTTATATAAGTTAGTGATGCTCGGAAGATTGTATCGAGGATGAGTCATTGTATGTTGGGGAGGTTATAAGATCTCAAATCATCATATGTTTTTTTTGTTTTCCTTTTGGTTTGGAATATTCTTTTTGAATTGATAAGTGTTTCACCATGTTCATGTGAAGAACTGAGTTTTTTCCGGAGGATCAGTACATGGAAGAGGAAGAAAACAAATTTCTGGTCATGTTCCACGGTTTACGCCTGGTTAGTGTAAACTTTGCGGAGCATCCCGGGTAGACATGCAACCTTGGACAGACCTGTATGCACAGTTGGAGCTTGGTTAAGAAACTCATTGGGAATTCATAGGAAACTATCTGAAGGGGTGATATTTGGAAAGTTTCTTCCGCACGGCAAAGAAAAGGGTGCGGGTAAACCATGTTTCCCAGTAAAGTTGAAACATTTACAAAATATTCACTCTAGGATTTTTAACCCAAACTCAGGTTTCACATCCATTTAACCCCTATAACCCTAGTTAGTAACTTTGATGTACCAGGATTCCAATATGTGATTCTCCTTTGATTATTCATCATTTTTAGTTTCATTGGTTGTGGATAGAAGAATCATGTAAGTCTAACACTCATCTTAATTCTCTTTTTTGGGTTAGGGCTTATGGTTTCTCCCATCTTCTTTTGAAACCTTGAAAACCTCTTTTTGCAGAGGAACCTAGGTTGAGGCTTCTTGGGATGATTGAATATGTATCAAAGTCCTTGATTAAGAGTTTTTTCATCTTCGGATTCGAGGTAGGTGGTCTAATATTATTACCCATAGTTTTATTTTTGATTTGTGCAAGGACGCACTTTTTTTATTTTTCCCTAATTGTGTTCTTTGTTTCATTAAAGTTTTTGATAAAAGGGGGTGTCTAAAGGACCAATTAAAACCCTCACTATCACTGTGGGATGCATGGAGGAGGTCTTAAGCATTTTAGGGAAACCCATGGGGTGCGTCAGAAAATCTCGAACATAGAGAGTGGTTGGGTTAAGTGAAGGATTGCTGAGTAAAGTGTGATGCACATGTAGAACATGTTTTAATAGTTTATTGGGTTGTGAATGGAATGATAATAGATATAACTATTGTGACATGGAATAAGGGGTTGTTTTTCATGACATTGAAACGTGAAATTTGGGTCGAGTGGGACTATGCCAATTGTTTTATGAAATTTGGTTAGAAATGCCTAGTTGGGTTATTGAATATTAAATGGTAATGTTGTAATTAAGAAAAGGAATAAAAAGGGGGAGATACATTAATGATATGAAATAAGGGAATGGAAAAATAAGGTGAATGGGTTAATACATGTAAATGATGTGGTACACAAAATGGGTTAAAGGTAATAAAGTGGTTGTGTTAAATGATATGAGAAATTTACTTGAAATGATAAATGGGCTAAATGGGTTAATGAATGGCCAATGTTGAATATGGATAAGTAATAGGGGTTGTTAAATACACCTAATGGTTTAAGGAAACGGGGTGGAAATTTGGCTAGATGGGTTTGAATTTTCATTGGTAAATGTGTTAATGGGTTATGACATGATATTAATTCCCATGTTGTTGTCATGTATTGTGAATTAACATGGAGTTGAATATGCCTAGTTTTGTTATGGTATGGTTGTGGTGACTTGATAAATAATCATGTGCACATGGCTTGGTAGAGTGGGGTATTGACATGAGGTTCTACTCACATGGTTTGAGTTAGACTGAGGCTCGAAACTCCACCCCAAAATGCATGGGTTGGGTAAGGGGACATAGGCTCTATTCCCCTAATGGTCACATTCCACCCAGACTGAGGCTTCAGGATGAGGATAATGAGTTTTTGTGATATGTGTATCCCTAGTGAGATAGTGAATCGATTTATTTCCCCAATGAATTGGGATTGATTTCCTTGGACCCTTAAATAGAAGATATTTATGAATAACCAAGGGAAAGTGTGGTAAAATAGATTGAATAATGTAGATGGTATAAGGAATGTATTTGGGATAAATGCTAGGAATAAATTAAACAAACATTGTTAACTTATGGAACCTGAACTGTCATTTTTTTACTAACCATTTATTTTTTACTTTCATGCACTATCTATTAGATTGGATATTTTTTAGACCCCATTGGTGGTGAACTACTCAATTTTGTACTCACACCTTGCTCGGGCCGCCATTGGGGACCAGGGCATATCTCTTGGTTGCAGGTCATGATGAGGGAAAGGTCCCTACTCTAGGATGTTGAGTTGGGATCGATACATACTTTGAGAAGGATCTGGACTCATATTCAAGACCTATTTGTAGATTTGGCCATTTGTTTTATTTTTGGATTTATTACCTTTGTACCACTAGTATGACATGGCATGGTAGTATTTGATTTCTGGTTTGTATCCTATTGGGAAACAATTCGTTATTCTTGTTTATTGGTTGTTTCATATTTCTTCCATTATTATTATTGTGTTATGTTGTGTCTTACTCTGGTAAAGATTGTATCGTCTCTCCATGTGAGTTATTAGACCCTCGCCACTAGTCAGAAATCACCAACATATGGGGAGGCATGCTTGAGGTCATTTGATGACCCAAATCAAAGAACTAGTTTAGTGGCTTTTGGGATGGAGACGTTACGTTTTATTGGGTTAATTTATATGTATCCCTAAAATTCAATATAAAGTACTATTTGAGAGGAATGGTCTTTTCATAAGTTCATAGGTATTGATAACAATTTTGGTAAATATGATGTTTTATTATTAAGGATATTTTTATATAAGTTCATCATATTTCTAGGGATGTAGTATGAATTATATTAATATATTTTTAGTGAAATTGATAATGTAATTACCCAAACATTTATCAATGAAAATTCTTCTTGATATAATTTAATGTTTTATTATGTAAAATTTTTATATAACATATGAACTTATTTGGTTTTATGATATTGGATTTCAAAATACTGTAAAGAATTGTTACTTTGATAATATATTTGTTGAACAATGATCACATGATTAGTATAAATATATATCTTTAACAAAAATAATTTACTCAGAAAACGGAAGTGATGGCCTCATCTATTAAAATTGCTCCATATGAAACCAATTTGTTGGAGCTCATAAAGGATGTGACATCATTGGGATTCACTCTTGACCAAGCCCAATCTGAGCTTCATCACGTTAAGCTCAAATAGAACTTCCTATGGGAGAAGTGTATGTTGATATAGATTACCAATTGTGTGATGTTATTCGAGCCATCCCAAGAGTATGTCATCATCACACACCTTACCCTTTAGTCTTATACAGGTGTTATAAGGGGTTACGTAACAATATCATAGAAATGTGATTATGTGAATTATTTTTGTATATAATAAATAATATACAATCATTTTATTATTGTTACTTTGTAAATAGTTTTAAAAGCACAAATAGTTTTTTTAGTTAATATTCAATTTATAAATCTATTTTAATGAATTAAATTATTTTTGAATTAAAATAATATTTTAATGAAATATTATTAATAAATTAGTTTTTATTAAATATAAATGATTTTATAAATTTTATAAACACAATTTTGATTTTTATCATGGTTTGAAAGCTATTTTTGTCAAAACCCCATAATTTCTAATAAATGTTAGTTTTTATTTTAAAAGTAAAAATTCCTATATTTTGAAAATTATTTTCATAAAATGAATATTATTTTTAGGATCAGGATTTCTAAATAATCCAATAGTGAATGTTTCATAATTTTCTGTGACAATCAAATTTTTGGGTAAAAATTATATACTTTTTAATTATATAATGTGGTTTATGGAATAATAATGACCTAATAATGATGTAATAGAATTATATGAATGGTTTTTTCAGAAAATATTTGTTTTCCCATTAAAATAATGTGACTTTAGTTTTTTTTTTGTTTTTTTACAAAGCTTTAGTGGACCCTCCAAGACTTATAAATCATTTTAACTTTTTGAAATGATTTCCTTGAGAGTGTAACTTACCTAAACATGAGGAAGACTAATATATTCATAATTTAGGTCATTGTGCTTATAAAATAAGGTTCTACAGTCCCATATGGAAAAAATAATGATCAAAAACCATGGGTTGGTTTTTTGTTTTGATTAATTTAATGTGTGGTGTCCAAAACTTAAATAATAAAGAATTCCCTCTCTTTTCCTATATAAACCCACCCAACCTCCCACTTCCTCTTCAATAAAAGCCTTTCAATCTCAACCAGACTATTCCATCATCTCTATATAATCCTCTAAAGTCACTCTAATCTCCTAATAAGACTCTCTCAAGCCTCTCACAAACCTTTGGGATCACACTTCCATGTAAGGGATTTCTTCCTTCCTGATTTTCGTCCAAGTTTCTTTATGTTTTATACCTTTGTATTTTAAATTAAAAATATTAGGGTATGATTTATAACCTCCCATATACTGAAATACTTATTTTTTAATTATTATAGACCCCTTTCACTTCAATTAGTTCATTCCTTGTACACCTGTTACTATGCTAAAATTCTGTAAGGAATATTTGTCTCCTCATTTACATTTAAGCAATTTTTTGGTATTATGAATAAAAATTCAATTACATATTTTGGGACATGTATATACATGACCCCCTTACTGTCAATTTCATTTATATATGGTGATACACACATTTCTATCTCATCATCCATTTTTATTAATTTCTATGTCATGTTGTTATGCTGCCGAAATTGCATCAGGATTTTCCATGCCAAAGTCATTGTGTAGTGAATACCATGCCCATTTCACTATCAAGGGTATTCACCTTTATGAACATTTACTTATTTATTATATAGTTTCATGTATTAATTCCAGATTCCTTTATCATGGAATAAATTATTATGTTTAATGAATCCATGTTATATGATCCATGTGGCACACTAATGCGTGAAATGAAATGATTAAGAAGGGTGCTCCCTGATAGCACTCCAATTCATTGGTTAAAGATTAGTATCATGATACATCAAGTTAAATTATGGTTTAATCATTCTAATTCAAGTGAAGTGAGGTTTTAATCATTCTCCATGTGAAATGTTCCTTGTCTCATTCTAAAATCATCTTAAATGTTGTTGCCACATTTCCATGTTATGATCATGCCTTTATGTTCATGTTTCTCTTATGCTCTGTTAATATGCCTATTTCATAACTTGTATTGTATTCGTCATGATATTCCTTTTTAATACCTTACTAGGCTTTATATATCACCCTTTTATTATTCATGTCTTTAGGTTATCCAATTCAATGCTAAGTATGAAGGAATGATGTGGTCATGTAAAATAAATTTTCAATAAGATGTTGTGTTTTATGTTTTATGTTGTCATGTAATGTTAATAAGTACCAAAGACACTATAACTCTCTATCTTCTAGGTTGTATCAAGTGAAGGTTTTTATGTATAAATTATTTTTATGTGTGAAATAAAGTGTAGTATTTTTATAGTTGGTATTAAAGGATAGGTTTAATTATTTTTGGGATTAGGATTACTAAACCCTAGTGAAAGACTTACGGATAAGACTAAATGTAACAAAACATAACTAAATTTTGGTGTGTATTGAGTAAATGGTTTATAAAGAAAATATATCCATGTCTAGATACGAGAAGGTAGAGGCGGCTCTAACACAAATGTATCTAGGGGTAAAACCCGAAAAAAATGCTTTGAGCTAGACTCGAATAGGAACTGATGCATGACAATATGCTTTGTTGCACTCTTGGTTATGACACTCCCATGGGATATGATTTGGTAACTTCACAAGAATAGTATGAATCATTGTTAAGGGAATAATAAAATTCCCCAAAGAATATATGTTGGTAAGTAGATCATGGAAAACGTAGATTGATGCCTATAAGTTCATATGTTAAGGAAATAAAAGTAATTTATAAGTCAACCATTATTGTATTTGGATTACCCTTTATGTGTTACCCCTAACATCCCTTTTATACAAGCCAATGGCTGGTAATAGGAGGACTCATGCTGACAACTGATATGAAGATCAATGTGATGACTATTCTAGTGAGATACACAATCTGATGGGAGTGGGAATCATGAACTTTGTCATGATACTCTCTCAGTTAACTCATGTTTTGAATAGAATAACGGGTTAAGAAGAACATTCAACCCCCTACCCCCACCCCCAGAAATAACAATTCACAATCGATAGATTCCTAATACAAAGGCCTCCTAATTTTAATATATCATACGATCCCTCAATTGTTTAATAATGGATGAACTCCATTGAGAAGATGTTATTCATCCATCAATGTCCCGAACAAGAGAAGGTTCTTCTGGGTGTTTATCTTATGGAGGGTGAAGTTGATCAATAGTAGAAGTTGATCAAAAATATGAAGACTGAGGAAGATATTGAAGTATTGTAATTGAAGGATTTTGAGAAAATGTTTTTTGGAAAATATTTTCTTCGCACCCTCTGACTTAAGATGGAAAGGGACTTCCTTAACATCAAGAAAAAAATATGACTAATCCCTCAAAGAGTTTGAGGAAAACATCACAATGCTTGCATGATATGCCTTCAACATTTTCATTACCCCCGAATGCAAGTTTTACCACATCTTTGGTGGGATAAAACCTATCCTATGGAAAGCCCTTGCGATTTGTGACTTCAAGAGCTGTGAGAAAATTATCCTATGTTCCCTTAATGTTGAAATGGATATTGTAGAATCTCAGGGCTATCATGGGGATAATATGAATAAGGAAGACTTATTCGGGCGGTCAGATGGAAAAATCCCAAAGTGCAATGAAAATATAGAATCCCACTTTCCATAGTTGTTGAAAGAAGCACCCTATAAATTTTTTGAAGGGGACAAGGAAATGCATTAGGTGTGGAAGATTAAGGCACATGGCTATTAACTGTCAGCAAGAAAACCTCGCGACTGTGACAGAGGAGAGGAATTCTCTGTTCGACCCTCAATGCATTGTTCATTGTTTCAACTACAAAGAACTAAGACACTTTTCAAACCAGTTCCCTAAGCTAGGGGTCTATGGAGGCAACCAACCACCTCTGAGGCAGCAAGGGTGAGATTTTTCCATCACTACCATCGAAGTGAACCCCAACAATGAAGTGGTGACAAGTATGCTATTTATTCATTCAATTTTAGCGAACATACTTTTTGATTCTAGTTCTATGAATTCTATTATATCCCGAAGTTTAGTAGAATAATACTAGCACCACCACAAATCATTGAAGTAAAGATATCAGTGAGAATGGAAAATGGGTCCATTATTTCATCCCATGAATATAACTCATCCCATGTCACAATTTGTGTATTAAAAATCCCAGTGAAACTCTTCATAATTCCGCTAGTGTAATTTTTTTCAATTCATGGCATGGATTGGCTTTACATATATAGAGAAAACATAAAATTACCTGAGAGGGAAATCAGTCAACATATGGAGAATCATCCCCCAATTCTGTACAAGTGCAATGACGAAGATGAATCTTCTTTAGAACCATCATCTCAAGCATGGATATTAATTCCCTATGAGAATGTGTATCTAGTTAAGATAATTGAGTCTAAGGAAGCAACCATCCATGAAGACATTCCTATTTTGTGGGAATTCATTGAAGTGTTTCTTGAGAAATTTCATGTTATTATTCCTAGAAGAGATGTTGAATTCTCAATTAATCTTATGCCTGGGGCATTGCCAATATCTAGGAATCCATATAGAATGACTGTTGTGGAGCTTTAGGAGTTGAAGAATCAACTATAGGATAATCTGGATAATGGGTTTATATGCCCAAGTGCATCACTGTGGGGTGCACCTATCCTCTTCGTCGGGATGAATGATGGGTCAATGCACCATTGTATTAATTATCGTGAACTCAAAAAAATCACGATAAATAACAAGTATCCTCTTCCCTAAATTAATGACTTGATTAATCGGATATGTGGAGAAAAATACTTCTCCAATGTGGA
The DNA here is from genome assembly GCA_963277665.1 of Viscum album. NCBI lineage: Eukaryota > Viridiplantae > Streptophyta > Magnoliopsida > Santalales > Viscaceae > Viscum > Viscum album. The sequence goes on along the minus strand of OY728136.1, from coordinate 1,001,925,526 downwards.
TTTGAGGTCATGATGTTATCAAGTAATGGTGAAGAAAGATGATATCCCAAAGACTGATTTTTTTACAAGATATGGGCACTATAAATTCATATTAATGCCTTTAAGGCTCACTAATGTACCAAAACTCTTCCTGGACTTGATGAATAGAGTCTTTAGAGATTACCTTGAAATTATTTTTATAGTCTTTACTGATGATATTATAATATAATCCAAAAGCAAGGCGAATCATAAGGATTATCTAAGAACTAAACTAGGGACCTTATGAAAGGAGAAGCTCTATGAAAAGTATATAAATTATGGGTTATGGTGGAAGGAGGTCTCATTCTTGGGACATATCATCAAAAGAAATGGGATATCTTTGGATCCCTCCTAGATAGCTACAATTGATGGATGTCCATGGCCAACATCGGTAACATATATATGTAGATTCTTGGGGTTATATAGATATTATCAGTGATTTCTAATAAATTTATCACGATTGTCCAACCCTCTAACTGAGATAACTTGTAATGGAGTAAAATTTTCTTGGAGTGATGAATATGAAGACATCTTCAAGGAGTTGAAAAGGAGGCTTATCACTACACCCATGATCACACTACCCACAAGTGGAGATATTTTTTTGGTATTTATTGATGCTTTAAAGAAGGGTATGGGTTGTGTGTTGATGAAAAATAAAAAAAAATCATTTCTTATGCTTCAAGGAAATTGAAATTTAATGAGAAAAACTATCCAACACATGATCTGGAGTTGGATGTTGTAATATTTTCTTTGAAAAATTGGTGACATTACCTCTTTGGGGAGATGTTTGAAATATAAATAGACTACAAAATCATCATGTATATATTCACACAGAAAGAGTTGAACATGTAAAAACAAAGATGGTTAGATCAGATCAAATTATATGACTGGTTAATCCATTACCACCCTTAGAAAGTGATTAGGGTGGTAAATGATCTATGTATAAAAGACCCAACAATTATATCATTAATGAGAATTGAAAAGGATCCTATATTCTTAAATTTGATGAAGATGGACATGGGAATCATAAAGAAGGAAAAATAATCAATACTTTCACTAATGATTTCTCAACTGTCTCTTTTGGAAGGATTAAAGGATGCTCAAAAGGATGATGTAGGAATTAAAAAGAAAATGGAAACTTATAGAAAAGGGAAATCCATAGAGTTCAATGTTAATGTACAAGGAATTGTGAGATTTGTGATAAGACTATGTCTTCCATAAAATCCAGAGTTAAAGAGAGAAATTCTAGATGATGCACATAGTTAAAATTTCTCCATTCACCTAGTAAATACAAAGATGTATCGAGATCTTCAAGAGAATTATTGATGGGATAACATAAATAAGGGGATCGCTGGGTATACATAAAATTTCTTGGTATGTCATCAAGTGAAGGATGAAAGGTATAATTATTAGGAGATGATGTAACCATTACCCATACAAGCACGAAAATGGGTGTACGCCACCATGGAATTTGTCACTGGACTTCCGAAGACATCCACAGAAATCATTTCTATTTGGGTTATTGTGGATCATCTTACAAATACTACACACTTAATTGAAATTTGAGATAATTTCTCATTTGATCAACTGACACAACTATATATCAGAGTGGTGGTAAGGCTACATTGATTACCACTATCTATTGTATCTGATCGAGATCCAAGATTCACCTCTATGTTCTGGAAGAGTCTTCAAAATGCGTTGATTACTGACCTGAACTTTAGTAAAGCTTATCATCCTCAAACTAATGGCCAATCTGAGTAGACTATCCAAACACTTGTAGACATTTTTATAGCATGCTCAATATACTTCAAAGGAGTATGGGATCAATATCTTCCTCTAGTTGAGTTCTATTACAACAACAGTTTCCACTCAAACATCCAAATGGATCCTTATAAATCCCTATATGGGAAGAGGTGAAGAACCCCAGAATGATGGGTAGAAGATAGGGAGAGAAAACTCCTTGGTCTAGAAATGGTTGAAGAAATGGTGGATGATTTTAGGACCATCCAGCATCACATTAATGATGCTCATAGTCAACAAAAGAGCTATGCTGATAATCATTGATGAGAACTAGAGTTTGATGTTGGAGATACGGTATTCCTCCACATATCAATGTGAAAGAGAGTTATGATATTTGGGAAGAAGGTAAAGCTTAATTAAAGTTACATCAGCCCTTTTGAGATCCTTGAACACATTGGAGCTGTGGTCTATTGACTAGCACTCCTACCGAACCTATCTCAAGTACATGATGTATTCCATATATCATTGTTGAGTGAGTACATACTCAACCCATCGTATGCACTCAATCCAAAGGTGGTACCATTGGAGAATGACCTATCATATGAACAGAAGACTGTGAAGATATTAGATCAATGGTAAAAAGTTTTACAAAATAAGACAATGCCCCTCGTCAAGGTGTTGTGATGAAACCACATGTTTGAAGAAGAAATGTGGGAATTGGAGGAAGTAATGAATCAGAGTTATCTGTATCTATGTTAGTGTGGGAAAAGGGAATTTCAAGGGTAAAATTTCCTAGTGGGGTGGGAATTTTAACGATCCAAACTTTTTTCAATGAAAATTCATCATGATCTAATTCAATGTCTTATTATGTCAACTGGTTGTATGAAAAATGCAATTATTTGGTTTTATGATTTTGGATTTCAAAATACCATTAAGAATTGTTACCATAGCTAATATATATGTTGAATAGTGATCACATGATTAGTATAAATATAGGACTTTAATAAATACAATTTACTCAGACAAAGGAATCAATGGCCTCATCCTGTAGAATTGCTCCATACAAATCCCATTTGTTGAAGATTGTAAAGGATGTGGCGTCATTGCGATTTTCTCTTGACCAATCCCAAACCAATATTCAACATGTTAAGCTCGAATGAAACCGCCTACAAGATAAGTGGAAGTTGATAGAGAATACCCCTCGATAGATGTTATCCGAGCCACCCAAAGAGTATATCACTACTGCACACCTTTTCCTTTGGTCTTATATGGGTGTGATAAGGGGTTATGTAATGGGAACTTATCACTATGATTATGTGCATTATTTTTTGTATATAATAAAGAATATGCTTTCATTTTATTACTTTTACTTTGTAAATAGTTTTTAAATCACAAATAGTTTTTTTAGTTAATATTAAATTAAGAAATATATTTTGATGAATTAATGGATTTTTAAATTCAAATAACATTTTAATGAAATACTACTACTAATTTACTTTTTATTAAATATAACTGATATTTTAATTTTTATGAATTCAATTGTGATGTTTATTAGGGTTTTAAAGCTATTTTTGTCAAAACCCATGATTTTTTGATAGATGATAGTTTTTATTTTAAAAGTAAAAATTGAAGTTTTTAGAAAATTATTTCGATAAAATGATTATTTTTTTGGAATCAAGAAGTCAAAAGTATCCAATGGATAATTTTTCAAAATTTTCTGAAATAGTCAAATATTGGGGTAAAAATTAAAAATTATTTAATTATATAATGTGTTTTATGACATCATAATGACCTAATAGTTATGTAAAAAATACTATAAATGGTTTGTTCGAACAATATATGTTTTACCATTAAAATTAGGTGATTTTAGGATTGTTTTATTTATTTTACAAATCATTAGTGGACCCTCCAAGTCTTATAAAACATTATAACTTTGTAAAATGATTTCCTTGAGAGTGTGACTCACCTATACAAATGAAAGACTAATATATTAAGAATATCAGCCATTGGGATTATAAAATAATATTTTCCACCCCCTCTGGCCAAAACCATGGTAAAAATCATGGATTGGCTAGTGGTTTTAATTATTTTAATGTGTGGGGTCCAAAACATAAATAATAAAGAATTCCCTCTCTATTCCTATATAAACCAACCCATGCTCGAACTTCCTCTTCACTAAAAGCCTTTATAGATCGACCAAACTCTCCCCTCCACTCTCTAGAATCCTCCCAAGGTTCCCCATGCTCCCAAGAATCCTCTCTCAATCCTCTCCCAAGCCTTTGGGATCACACATCCAAGTAAGGGATTTATTTCTTCCAAATTTTTGTCTATGTTTCTTTATGTTGCTATAACTTTGTATTTTCAATTACAAATGTTTGGGTTTGATTTATAACCTCCCCTATACTTACCTCATTATGTTTAAATTATGAGATACCCCTTTTATCTCATTAATTATTTCCATGTACACTCATTATTATACTGAAATTTTGTAAAGAATTTCTCTATCCACATTTACATTCAAGAAATTTTTTTGTATTCTGAATATAAATTCCAATACATATGTTAGGACATGTATCTATATGATCCCCTTACTTTAAATTTCATGTACATATTATGATACACTCTTTCCCCCTCATCAACCATTTTTATTAATTCTTATGTCACGTCGTTTTTGCTACCAAAATTGCACTGTGATTTTCAAAGCCAAAGTCTTTGTGTAGTGAATACCATGCCCATTTCTATATCAAGGGCATTCACCTTTATGAACATTGACTTATGGATTATAGAGTTTCATGTATGAATTAAAAAATCTTTTATCTTGAAATAAATCGTGATGTTTAATGAATCCATGTTATATGATCCATGTGGTGCACTTTTGCATGAAAAAAATGATTAAGAATGGTGTGCCCTGATAGCACTCCAATGCATTACGTGAAGATTATAATCATGATACATCAAGTGAAATGAGGGTCTACTCATGCTAATTCAAGTTAAATGAGGGTTTAATCATTCTACATGTGCAATTATCCTTTTCTCAGGCTAAAATCATGTTAAATTTTGTTTCCACATTTCCATGTTTTGATCATGCCTTTATGTTCATGTTTTTCTTATGCTCCATTGAAAAGCATATTCCCTAAAATGTATTGTATTCATCATGTTATGCCTTTTTACTCCCGTAAAAATCTTTATATATCACCCTTTTGTTATACATGTCCTCAGGTTATCCCATGTAATGCTAAGTATAAAGGAATGATTTTTCCATGTAAAATAAGTTTTCAATAAGATGTTGGGTTTTATGTTTTAAGCTGTGATGTAATGCTTCTAATCCTCAAAGACACTAGACCTCTCGATAATATATGTTGTATTAAGTAATGGTTTTTATTTAATAAATTAATTTTAACTAGGAAATATAGAGCATGGTTTTTATAGATAACATGTCACATCTAGTAGGGTTGTGGGGCTTCAATCAATAACCAAAGGGTGATAAGGGTGAAACACCTACCACTATCATGTGTACTGTCTTGGTTAGTATTAAATTTTAAAAATTGATTAGATAGATAAATAATAATTTCATTACAGAAAATAGGTTTTATCATATATATTACTATGGTATTGAAAACGGATTTAGTAATTAATGTCATTTTAGATGAAGTTCATTATTTTGGGAACCTTATATGATTAAGAAAAACAAAAAATTATCGTATTTTATTTTTAGAATAAATTTTGAATTATCTTTTGAAATTATATATGATTTTAATGGGGATTTATAGTGTTTTAGAATATTTATGGAAATTATTATCATATCTAAGAGATTATATGATTAAGGAATATATAAATTTTTTGTGATACATTAAGTTTTATTGATGTTATTTAGAGATAAATGTTAAATTTATCTTCGAAGAATATGAGATTGATTCATTTTAGTATTTTATTTTCATTATTATTTTGGTTTATTTTTTAAGAATTTTAAGATTATTCATTTATTTAATGATATAAATCGAACTTTGGGTGTTACTATAGGGTATTTTGTGATTAAATTTGTATTTCATCATATGGTAATTTATTCATTTTTAGAAGTATATTTTGTAACAAATATGGTTTTTTTTTAATTTATAAAGATAGGACGAATATGTTTTTATGATATTTATATATTATTTGGTCCAGTAGAAGGTAATTTTAGTGATTTAGGCGTAAATAATTCATCTTGGATATTCATTTCCTGGAGTAAAAAATGAAGTGATAATTGATCAAAGAATAACCAAATGATGAAATTATTCATATAAAATAAATATATATATATAGTAAGTATAATTAATACAGTAAATGAATCCCTAAACATTTTTAAAATGATCTTTAAATGAAATTTTTTCTTATTACCTTCTTTTATAATGAATTTATGGTCTTTTCCAAAACCCTTTGGATTATGATTTTATAGTAAATATCTTTCTCCTAATCATTCAATATCTTATGATAAATGATCTCATACACTCTTTAGTTTTATTTGGGTATTATATTTTTATTCCATGTCCACATTTTACCTTTCCACTAATTGGTTCCTACATGAAAACCTAGTTATATTTTATAATATATGACCTTCATACTACCCTTTCTCTCATATCAAGAAGAAATTTTATTAACCCTTATTAAGATGTGGGTTTCCAAAAAAAATATTTTAAAATATAAAATACTCGATTTTCGAGATCAAGTATAAATTATGAGGATTAAATTTATTAAAGGGGAGAAAATATAACACCTGGATATTTTAAAATAATAACACAATTTTTCATAGTGTATATGAGACGCAACATCATGCTTAAAAAAATACTTAGAATATTTTTTTTAAATATTACTTTAATAACCTAATTATAAAATTAGAAGGTATAAAATGAATTAAAAAACATTATGAAATGTACATACATTCCATATTAATATAACAATATTTATAACTATATAGTAAATAATCACTCAATTTTTAGTGAAGTCGTTTTATTCATTAAAAATGATTTTTCTTCAAAAGTAATATTTAGAAATGTCTTTTAGAAAATGATATAATTAATCTTAACCTCTTTCATAAAGTGTATTAGATAAAATGAATTTAATTTTTTTAATTCAATATATGAATTTCAAACTAGGGTGAATTTTTTGGATTTTTCTGAACGTTTTATTTGTCAACGAATAGTTAAAAATGCAGTTTTTTATTGAAAACCCTTTTAAAATTCATGTCGTATTTACATTTTAATTAACTAAATTAATATTTAATAATGAATAGTTTAAATGAAATATATAATATATATATATAACTCTGTGACTTTAAATTAATACAATGATGATCACTAGTCATACAGTTAATGTAAGATCATCTTATTCTTAAAAATTTATTCCCTAAAAATCATTTTTCAACACATTTTGTGGGTTTATTTTTAAATTAAATTATTCTACTTTAGTGAATTAAATTTGAGAAAAATTATTCCATACTTTTAATTAGTACAATTAATACTATTTAATAAGGTCAACATAATTTATTTTCATAATGATGAGTAAAAATATTAAAAATGTGTTACCATTATTAAGGGTAAAATAGGTTTACTATAGATTAATGTAAATAGATAACCATTATAATGACCCTAAATTATTTTAATTTAAATTATATGACCATATTTAGAACCTATATAATATAAGTTAGGGAAATTTCACATTTTTTAACCTTATTTAAATGATTATGACCTTTATGATAATTTAACAAAAATGAAAAATTGCCACCTTCTTAGATTTAAAGAAATCGAATTTATTAACATTTGGATAAAAAATATATATGTCCAATTATAAATATTAATTTATTGTATAAATAATTTTTATTTATCATGTTAATTTATTTCTCTATTTTAGTGATGAAACAGTAACCTTAAATGCATCCCCAATGCCAAAGCAGCATTTATTTAATTAAAATAAAAATAAAATAAATGGCATTAAAAATATTAAAATTAATTTAATTTGAATAAATTATCATATTCTAAAAATAAAATATATTAATATATAATTTTAGGTATGTGTGAAATTTATATATTATAATTACATCTATTTCCTTATGAATTTTCATTCAAATTAAATGAGTGTTGTCAATATTAACATTAATGGTACTTTAGAATTAATAGTGAAATTTTAAATAATTTAAAATTACTAAAAATATTAAATTTGGACGATATAGTGCAAATATTTTTATAACATCAAAACATTTCTAGTCATGGCCTTTAATATTTTGATAGTAACTTTCTTAACCTTGAAATAGTAAAAACATTAATTAATATGGTTAATGTTAAAACGTGGTTTTGTGCATTACATCAATATGTGTTAAAATTACTTTTCCACAAATGTAGGATTTTTTTGATAAATTATATTTAATATTTAGAATAATTGGGTCCATATTATTTAATAAGGTCAATTTTATTTTTAGTCTTAAATTATAAATTACCTAGGAAAAAAACAAGTTACCATGATGAAAACAAAAATGGTAAAAGTGAGTAACACTATAAGTTAAGAGAATAACTTGTTTAAAACATGTTTATTTTTAGTGGTGTAACTGTTTATATATTTTATTTTTATAAAAATTAATTATTTATAAATTTATTTGACACTCGAATTGAGAGTGACTTCCCATTATTGAATAGTTTTGGGTACATACAAAAATGTAACTCCTCACTTATAAATGCAAACATCCTCTTGTATCCTATACAAATATCAAAGAAATATTTTTAGAAAATAAATAACTATATACAATCCTCAAATATATCACCATGTTATATATTCCTTTTTTGAACATAAATCCAACCTATGGATGTTTTTTTAGTGTAACCCTAAATATGTTTTCTGAAAAAGTAGTGTCATTATTAACTGAGCGTTTTTGTTTAATTTCTTGTCCCACCTCATTAGAATTTTATTCAACTATGATGAAATAATAAAAATATTATCTTCCATATAATGAGATTTTATAATATTATGGGAATAACCTATATCTATCTCCTTTTCCATCAGATGGGAAAAGAAGTTGTTGTTCGTGTGTACGACGAACTACCATCTCGCGAGCCTATATATTTAATTTTCCATCAACGCCTCACATGGTTGGATATAATGATGAATTTAATGTAATTGTATGATATTTATGGAAAAATTATATTTATTTAATCATAATATTACATCTTTCTTCTTACCTTACAATCTTATGAAAAAATATAATGTCACTCGTTTATATGTGTGGACATCGCTTCCATAAAGTGATGCCTTGCATTTTTCATTTTATTTTGACATGGTTGGTAATAAAGATAGATTTAAGGAATATATATGATATATAAAATATAAAAATTATTCTTTAAATTTTAATTAATATTTTATTTTATTTTTTCCATCCATCGAAAAATGAAAAACGTGTTTATACGTATGTATGGCCCACCATCTCCATAAACGGTGTAATTAATTTTTCAGTCATTAACTTTAATAGATGACTCTAAATTTATATATAATGAATATATATGATATTTATATCATGATTAACCTTCTTAAGATAATTTAATCCTAATCAAAGTATAAGGACCAAATCTAAAAAACTAGAATACACGTTAAAATGGATGAATTTATCACTGAAAACAGTGATTTTAATAAAGAAATTTTAACAAATGGGTGTTTGAAGGATATAATAAAACAATATATAGTATGATATATGTAAGAAAAAATCCCTCAAGGTACCATTTCTGTGTTTTTGGATTTATTTTGTTTTTTTATAAATCCAAAGGACATCATTTCAGTATAGTTAGTGTTACCGAAGTAGATGTTTTAGGTGGCGTAGTTTCCCAGTACTTTCCAAATTTTTTGGGCCTAAAAATTAGGTATTTTTTCAAATGGAAAGTGATGGTTTTCTGAAAATGAGTTCATGGATCAAATTTCACGGGCCACAAAGCGTGGAGTTCTCGGACATACTAGTTGTGTAGCTATTCTATTCAAATAGAAAATGATGTATGCAGAACTGTGAAGGATGCTATCATTTTGAGGATAAAGGTGGTGAATTAATTCTACCATAATGGGATCTATGATATGTGAACAATAAATTGAACTACGTGAATGGAATAGAAAAATTAGTTTGTTGGATGCTCATTGTTTTTGTAAGGAACATCATTCTTGGGATACTCATTATTTGCATATTTATCGGGAGATATAAGGTTGTCTAAATGGGTTTTCATTTGTGGAATATATCATCAACAATAAAGGATAAAGGTGTTATGTAGACAACATATAAAGTGTGTTGTGAAGGTTATACTGCATCGTAGTTTTGGGTATTTGTGATTAAAATTTTTTGTGGGATTTATTTTTCTATATGAAGGACCCTAATCACACCATCAAAAAATAGAGTGCATTTTATTAAAGAAGATCATCACTGGAAGAATATGAGGAAGTTGAAATTAGTTCTTGGGGGAGGATTATGAGAATGAGAAGTATTTCACGAGGGATAATTACACTAAGGAGGAAGATTGTGAAGATAGATCATAAAAAGGATTTGTGATTAATTTTATCTCATAAAGGAAAAAAAGTTTCTGGAGTGTCATACATCAGCGAATTGAAGGTAGTACACTAAAAGAGGTTAGTTCCTAGAGGTTGTTTGTGGGACACTATAGTCTTTAAAGGAGAAGAAATAAACGAAGCACGCATAGTACATAGTACAATGTGGTTTTCTAAGTAGGAGTTTTGTGAACAAGGTGGTTCGAAAATGATGTTTCCAGAAAAAAGAAAATTTAGTTCATGAAAGGACTATCCGTAATTAAATATGTATCTGAAGAAGTGTATTTTATCTATAAAGTGAAAATAGTAATACAAGATACTCTTATATGTGAAACAATTTTGAGTGTGTCATGTAAGGAGATACATGCTAGGGTTACCTAGTGAACTATATAATTTCCATATCTAAATTCTAAAAAATAATAAGGAGAAGATAGAGGATCTACATCTAAAAAAATATTTTTAGAAGGAGTTTGTTCATTCCAACATTCATGGTTTTGAAAGGAATACTTGGAATCTCTTAATGATATTTCCAAATATGAGGTAATTATTATTTATATAGTTAAGAGAAGTATGTTCATGTTTACTTGAATGTGGAAGTTCTCCATCTAGGTGTTTACATATAATTAAAGAAGTATCCCAGAAAGAAATTCAATAGAGAATCTACCTAAAATTGATGATAAAATAATTATTGATAATTATGGGACCTAAACATCCATAAACTATGTGTGGATATTTTCCATAGAAGTGATAAAAGTAAGAGGTATAAAGTGGACCCTTATACTAATAATGAGTCATCGAAGAAGAGATTCAGGGAGTGACTATATGGAAGTAATAAGATGGCCCTAAACATTATAGTGGTAGTGATCCTGGGCATAGAAGTGATCTATTTTGAACCATTTATTGGTAGTTATCCTTAGTGGATTTTGTACATCTACACATTACCATTGTATACTAATATGGAGTATCCTAGTAAAGGTGAACCAAGTAAAAATATGTGTATTTGTGTGCTTTCTTTCTTTATTTATTTTCTATTCATCATCATCAAATATAGCTATAAAGGATAAGATAAATATAAACACGAAAGAGAAAACAAAGTGGACCTTATAATAAAAGGTCAATATCTAATAGGGAAATAATAATTTTTTAAAGAATATGCATACCCTTATTCACCGCACTCTTAGGGTATCTCAGACCCTTTTGGACCTAACAAGTTTTATCATAACATAGTTTACTTTTGTTTTATTTTTTTGTCTAATAAAGATAACTCTTATATTGAAATTAAATATTTAGTTTAATATTATCTTAGTTTTCCAAATAAATGGTATGAAATACAATGACGAATCAAAATTATGGTGGTATTCCTCAATGTACAAGTGTCTATGGAAAAATTATGATCCCATTTAAGGAAACCAACAATTTATAGATTAATGGATTAGATGAATGAGATAAGAAAAATATATACTCACTCTATAATGATTCATGAATGTGTAAAGAAACATATATTCCAATTTATGTTGAAACTGTTAATGATGGGGAAACTCCAAGAAGGAAAAAAGTGTATGTTTTCCATGAAAAATGAAATTAAACCAGAAAATGGATAAAGAAATTAAATATAAAGATATCAGCATAAAAGTACCAAAAATTGAATTCAAAAAGATAAAATGATTAAATAAAAGTCTTATTGAAGTGGCCATCGATCTAATAGATAAGAATAATTCCCAAGCTGAATAGCTAAAAAAATTAAGTTTCATTACTTTTATAGAGAAAAAAGCTATTATACTAGGGTATAATGTATCATCATTATATTCTCGGATATATTTTTTTTAAATAAGTTCTATGACTTTTATAGGTATCATTATATATAATGGTGAGTTTAAATGAACTATGACATACTATTGAAATATTATTATTAAATGTGACAGTAATCATCATGATGTTGGATTTGAAGGTTTAAATCGAACAAACTAAACTGTGCAAAATTATTTCTTATGAATGTATAAAATAAATTATTTGGTAATTAACTATTTATGAATTAAATGAAAATCATTTAAAAGTATAAAAGTTATTTTTTTCTCAAAAAAGTTTGGTGCCGAATGATTTTTTATATTAAAAAATTAAATTATTCGCTATTATTGAATTATTTTATTGAAATGTGTATATAATATATTCAATATAATATTTAATCACACTTTTAATTTTAATTATTATGTACTGAATGAGAATAAATTTAGTTTTATTCTAAAAAAATTATTTTTTCTAAAAATAGTTTATACTGCATTTTCTGCATTGGTTTTAAAATAAATTTATACCAATTATGGGAATTGAAATTATTAAAATGGTTTAAATATTTTATATCAAAATTTTAAAAAAAAATTAAAGCTCATTTTCTTTTTTTCAATAATTAATTATAACGATGGTAAAAATCACTTTAGAAAATATTAAAAAGGGTTAACAAGGGGTTAAACTAAAGAGGTAAGGGTTAAAATGATCTAAAACATTTATAAGACATATTGGTTGAGTGGATTTAGAAATTTTATCATCCCAAATAAAACATTTATTCATTTTTGATCTACCTTCCCATGATATTTTCATTATTATATTTTAATATTTTTAATAATCATAATTGTGTATCTCCACTCACTTATAAAAGGGAATATCCTCTCCTCTTCTATTCTCACTTATGGAGACATTTAGATTCACCTAAACCTACCTAAATCTCTTATAAATTTCTATATAAATATCTAATAGTTTATTGAATTTTAAAAATATCAACCCAGGTCTATTTAATAGAAGATTCAAAGGCAGTTTCTCAAAAAAGATGTATAAGTTCATATAGATCCTTTTCCAGTTTTATTCTTCTCTTATCTCCCCCAAATATTATATAACCATATTAACAAGATGTGATATGTATATTTACAACTATAATATGTTTTTAGGTTAATTATATATCTATTTTCTTACCTTATTACCATTCTATGAGAAATGATAATTTTATTTATGTTTATGTGTGGACTATCACCCCACGAAGTGATGTGATTTTTTTTCATGACATACAAACATGTATGATAATATTTGTAACATCCCAAGTAAATAAAGAATAATAAATTTAAATTTTTATTATTATTTGTGAATTGAATTTTAATTTTACTTTAAATGTGACGCTATGTTCGATTGCTCTCCTGATATGTAACAACAGGTTTCTTTGAAATATTACTTTGCACACTAATAATATAATATTATTATTTAACACCGCACCCTTATACTGTAGGGGATTAATATAACTAACTATAATATGATTATACATTTTTGTTATATATTTTTACATTTATCAAATAAAAGTTAGAGGCTTAAAATGTGAATAAATCTAATTTTAAGCATAAATACTCTAATATTCATTAAAAGGTCAATTTCCCGCCTTTTGATAGAGAAACCTCTTTAAATATAGTTTTTGTCACTTTTATAGGTTATATTTGATAAAACAAAATTCTTTTTTTGATTCGGGACATAAAAAATTAACTTTGGGTAAATTTTTGGCATTTTTCTGATAAAGTTCATTTTTTAATGCATAGTGAAAAATATTGTATTTAATTCAAAAGTGCCTTTTAATATAATTTATTTATATGTTTAGATGATATTATTAATTAGTTTTTTACTGTAATTATATTATTTTTTTACCATTTAATCTAATTTTTGTCATTTCAATTAATTTCTCTTTGAAATTGGACATAAATAAGTATCAATCATTTGATAGTTATTGTTTCTTAAAAACACGTTATTTGTTTTTACAATGAGAATTAATTTCAAATTAATTAATGAAACTTCATTGTTTTGAATTTTTTAAAATATACATCATTTTTGAATTCAGAATATCAAATATAGCTTTTGCTGAATTTTTGGTAGTTCTCTGAAAAACATTAATTTTTGATGAATAGTGTAACCACTAAATAGTAGTTATAAATAGAATTTTTCCTTTAAAATAAATTTTACCACTTCTGTGAAATGAATTTAAAAAATCCTACATACATGTTTGTTATTATTAAGTAAAATGTGGTTCAATAAGATGAAAATAATTTTTGGTGAATAGTAACTTTTGACTTTTATTTACCACGGTTAAACATAAATAAGGTAATTCAAGGTAAAAAATATCATAATAATACAAATTTACCTTAACACATGTCATAACCTTATTGTATGAGTCATTTTTGTCCATGGGCATCCTTTGGTCAATTTTGGGACCCCATGAAGCAACTTAAGAGTGATAATGACACTTTATTTTAATTAACTTAAAGTAATGACAAAAATGACATAAAAATTATCTTTTAGTAAATTAATTTTTACAGGGGGTTATATAAGGTTTCTTTGGTACTATATATATTAATTTAAAATATAAAAATATTTCCTACATTATGGTATTTTTTTAAAAAAATTATATATCAAATAAATAAAATTATTTATGACACAATAATGAGGCAGTGTTTACCTCATTTATAAGTGATTTAAACAAATAATATTATAAATATTAAACAAATATCTAAAACCTATCCAATTATTATTGGATTATTTTATTTCCTCCATGATTCGTATTACCTTCGACTATAATATGTTTTGGTCCTTTAGAAACCGAAAATCATTATATAATAAAATAATATTTTCACACTTTCCTAAAGAGCCCCTCCTCTCCCTTATAAAAATCCCTCACCTCTAACCCATTTCTCACACCTATAAAGCCCCTTATCTCATCGAAACCATACCCAAATAAGCTGCCATGATCCCTATTCTACTCCTAGAATCCTTACCTTAGGAAGAAACCACTTCAAGAATCCCTTTTGGTTCAAACCAAAGGGAGTTAACCAAATTAATGGTAACAGTTTCTCTTAATGTATTTTCTTTTATTTTACTTCTACAACCCATAAAATATTTTTATTCCTTTATTTTATAACAATTCCAGTATCCTCAATATACTAGTATGTTTTTATGAGAATGATTCAAACTACACTTACACACACCTCCATCTAATTGGTGAAGAACATAATGTTTCTGTGGATGGAAAACTAACGCCTCACGATACGATGATTAATCAATTATATACTACTACCTCTCATGGTGGACATTAAGTTGAGACTATATTTATATATGATATATATTATGTTTATGTTTCCTTTATTCTTATTTATTTTACATTTATATCCTACCTTTATGGTTTCCATAATGGGTAAATGCGATAATTTCATTTGAGGAAGTGCGGACTACCACTCCTCAAAGTGATTTGACTCGTTAATGACATATGTGGGACACATAAAGGATAGATTTACTGATATTATATATGATATTATACTGGAGTTATAATATAAGTATGTATAACTATTTTTTTAATTCCATTAAAGTATGAAATAGAAATGAAAGTAGCGTTCATGCGTACGTACGACTTACCGTCTCCATGAAAGTTACATTTCATTTATTATCTCAAAATTCTATGTACTCTTATAAATACATATATATACTAGATATATATGATATATATGTTATATAAATCATGAATATCATTCTGAATAAAATATACTATTGACCACATGGACAACTTTTAATTACAAGGTGTTCATTTTTTACTCAAGTACCAAATATAAACAAAACAACTAGTATTAACTTAAATGATTACATAATGTTTATAACATGGTTATAAGTGATATAAAAGGAATAAAAAACATTAAAAATGTTCCTAAGAAAGTAGAAATTAACTTTATTTTATTATTCAGGATATTAAAGAACTATCGAGTCAAGTCGGACACGAGTTAAGGGACTTCGTCTCGATATCCATTCATTGAGGCATATTTTGTTTTAATACACAACTTTATTTTATATGATGTATAAATACCATTGAATTTTCATTTCATTCAAAGGTGATTTTTTTCTATGAATCATTTTACTAAATGATAAAAAAGAATGCTTCTTTTTAAGGTAAGTTGTGACAATGACATTTTCTTCTGCCACGAGTATTATTTGATCTTTGGATTCCCCAACAAGTCGTAATGTTTTGAAAAGGAAAATAAATACCATATAATCTATTTACGTATTTTGGTATTGAAAATGGATTTGATAATAGATTTTTTATGTCAATATATATAAATGATATATTGTGATTGAAATGTGGATATGTTTTCTTTCCTTTATATTGGTTTTATGTGTGTTGGTCGGAGTGGATACTCAAGATGGTGGGTGAATTGAGTTCCAATTAAAATTTTTGTTTTAAAATCCTTTACCAAAATCCCACAATTTAAAATACTAATTGAATGGTAGTGAATTTGAACTAAAGCAAAATTTCATCTAGGTTATCAAGGGATTGATTAATTCCTAGTTAATCTAATCAGAGGATCAGATTAGCTTTTGAAACTAACTTACTGATTTACAAATAATGAAAACACTTGCTAATTCAATTATCAGAGTAACTTTGAAAAACAGTTTAGGGTTTAAAGCACTTGGTAGTAGAATAAAATGTTTTAGATAAAACTAAATAAAACACAGTATATATAACCAAGAGGTTCAGTCTCAAGCTGAGACATAGTCCTCTCAAAAATTTATAAAAAATTGGATCCACACCCTGGATCGGGGTTCACGACAGTTTACAACTATCCAGGTCAAAGACCTCTACCAATGTTCTACATGGGAAACAAGGAAATGTAAGGAGTTTGAATGAGGATTTAATGATCCTCCAGTTAAGGTTCAGGAGACAGCGTGTGTGTGTAACTTAAAACAGATCATACACACTGCTCGTAACGTAAATAATAAATCACTGAGTAAGATATAGTGTATAGAATGGCTCTAGTGATTTGCAGTGTAGCTTTGGAATTCTTCGAATTTGATCAGAAATGGTTCAATTTCCACTTCTGTATTTTTTTCTGAAAAACAGAGTGTCGTCTTCTTGACATCCAGGTTCATAGATAGTGAAAATGTAGTCGATGAAGTTCTTCAAAGTCCTTGTGAATGTAACAAACTCTTATTGAGTAAAATTGAGTGTGTATGAGCTTCTGTGTCTTCATGGTCATGCATGAATTATTCCTTCTTGTGTATTTATTTTATAGGTCACTTCCATATTGCTCTTGTCTATTCCTTGTCTTTCACATGTGTTTCTCCTTTTCAGCAACAGGGACTTCTGCTCCGGCAAAAGAAATGATTTCTTTTTGTAGGTACGAGGTACGGTTTCCTGACATCCAACAACCATTATTAAATAAATGACAGAGCATTAAAATATACCTGATATGACTCTTGGTTAGATTAAATAAATATAAATAAATTAAGGCAGCGTTGGATTCTTCTGGAATGGTAGATTTGGATATCGGTAGCCTTGTGTATCGGTAAGTCTTCGTATCGGTAACCTCTTGTATCAGTAGCCTTTCTATCAGTAGACTTCATGTCTGTTAGTAGACTTGATCGGTAGCAGTAGACTTAGTGTACCAGGGACCTTTCATGTAAGGGTATCCTTGATGTACCAGTAGCTTCCTTGTTGTATCAGTAGACTTCCTTCAGTAACTTGTCTGTAACGGTAGGCTTGCATAATGGTGACTTGTTGTATCGGTGAGCTTGTATAACGGTATACTTGTTGTACCGGTGGACTTGATGTATCGGTGACCTTTACGTATCGGTAGACTTGATGTATCGGTGACCTTTACGTATCGGTAGGCTTTATGTATCGATAGCTTCGTTCTGTAACGGTGACCACTTGTCTGTTTAAGCATTCTATTGGTAGAATGGGTTAAGTTAGAATATATATCAATCCAGTAACCGAATTCTCAGAAGATCATTTAAACATTATAATATATGAATATGTGCATAGTGTACAGAAATACTGAAATAAGTAATCAACCATTAATCATTATAGGGATTATCTGACCATAATTGGGATTAGCATAATATGAGTGAGGATAATTGGGATTATCATAATATAAGTGAGAATATTTGGGATTATCAAAATATGAGTTCAACTAAGTCTCCCAGAGGGTTCAACAATCTCTCCCATTTTGATAATCACAACTTATGCCAATGTATTAAGAAAATTAAAATAATGTTAGAGGAAAATTTTCCTATGAAAAACTATAAAAAAAAGTTCTCATTTTTCTCCCCCTTTCAATTTCACTCTCAGTTCTCATTTGTTTCATTTTGTCTCCCCCTTTGTGATTAAGAAAAAGAAGGGTTGAATTAGAGAAATGTAGAGACAAACAGATTGCAAGGAAACACAAACAAAGTAATGTGGAGAATGTAAGAGTAAATTTTCATTAAGGTACAAAAGTTATAAACAGAGAAAGTCAGGATTACAAAAAAAAGACAAGTGAATCCTATCAAAAACATCCAGAAGTCCTCAATAATCTGCTTTAATGGGAGTCTTTCCCTTAGGATTAGAAGAGGGTGTAGGTTCAGATTGAGTAGATGGCTTAGGAATAGTTGAAAGAACAACCGGAGGGTCAGCCACTGAAATTGTACCATATCTAAAATCTGTGCTCTTCTGTGAGATCATAGGTGTCAAGCTTCGAATATCCTGAACTGCAGTCAACTGAGGTGTACTCCTAGAGGAAGAGGCAGGAAGAGCAGGAGGTACAATCATAGGTCTGGCATCCACATGCAAGAATGGTAGCAACAGGTTCCTGAAATCCATAATAATATTGTCGCCTCTCCCCATTGATGACACAAAATCATCTCGATGTTCAATGAATTTATCCAAGGCAGGAGTAAGCTCCCAGAGCTTACTAACCTGTTCCCTGAAAGCTTGAGTCACTGGAGGAAACTTCATATTTTCCATCAAGTGCTTGAAATGGTTGGTCATATGATGCTTGGTATAGACCTTCTCAAAATATGAATCCACCTTATTTTTAATTACCTCTTGAGAAGAAGTAGCTGCCCGTAGGTGATCACAAACAAAACTACTAACTTCCCTAGTGGTAGCAAGGATCTGAGTATCCAAGGAGCCACTGGTACTGGCCTTAGCCAACTCTTCCTAGATAACAGTTCTGATATGGTCAACGTTCATAGTGGAGTTGGATGAGGGAAGGGGTTTAACTATGAGATCTACTGTCTCATTGAAATATTGTGTCCGATTACTGACCACCTTCTAAACAAGTTCATATTTACTGTTCAAATGTTCTTTGACTGATTTCTTAAAATCCTCAAAAACATCCACAAACTACTTAAATACTTCTTTGATATATCTGATATCAGTATTCACTTGGGTTTGAGAATTGTTCATGGCAGTCAATAAAGAAATCAATTTTCTTAGAGCCACCACAGCTCCTGTCCAACTCTCAATTTGAGTATGGCATAATTTAACTTCATCCATCATTCCATTCACTGGACTAGAAATAGAACATCCCATAGATAGCTCCAGGAATTTCTCCACACATCTCATTTCATCAACCAGGCTTTTCTTCAAATCGTCCACTTATATCATAGTGTTTCTTTCATTTCAACCTTTAAGGACTCACGGTCCTCCATGGTTGCCAAATTTTCAGCCACAGTATGTAGGATAACTGATTCTCTTTGGGGCTGGTCTTCCTCATCAGAATATTCATAATTAAGTCCAAGAACAATATATCCTGGATCTGATGTCCAACCTTCAATGTCATACAACACTGATACTATACCATGTTGATCCCCCTCACTTAGAGCATTCACCTGAGGAGTCTCCTCCAACTGTTCTGCTCGAGGTAATTCTATAACTTCCTCTACAACTACAGAAGATTCAATAGCCATTTGCTCTGATGGCTCAAAGACTCTCTCATCAACAGATGCTACTTCTGCTTCTTGATTAGGAACTATCTTGACTGTACTGTCTATCATAGGGCTCAAAATGAGCTCTTCTTCTTCATTTTCCTCATCATCTACTTCACCAGAAGCCTCCTTTTCTTCATGAGCAGTCTGATATGACTCGGTTGCCTCATCCTCTTTAGAGGTGTCTTTGACAACAAACTGATATTCTTCTTTTTCTTCTTTTGTAGTCTCAGTGTCATTGTCCTTCATAATAGTTTCTCTCCTTGGTAGTTCTTTTGGACGGCTAGCTGCTCCATAGGAAATGTTTTGGGGCATAGGACTAGGAGGTAAATCTGGGTCTCCTCCTTCCTCAACTGATGTCTCTCCCTCCTCGTCTTCAGCTTCATTATCACTGTAGACTGGTTCTGGCTCATCTGGTCCAAGACCAGGATCCCTCACATCCTTTGGTCTAGAAGGATGGTCCAGAGGAGTGTATTTGTCATAGATTTTTCCATCATCATTAACCCATGATTTCTTCCAAGGGTTCCAGCTGACTTTCATAAACTTACAAACAGTCTTGGTGAGACAAAAGTTATCCTTAACTACAACAGTTTCATCTTGAGGTCCAGCTACCTCCATTGCCTTCAACATAATAGAAATCAACTTTTAAAATAAAAGTGCATTGGACTTAGACTTCGGTCTAGTCATCTCCTCAATTTGAATAATTAAATGTCTGCATAAATTCACCATTACTCCATTCTTTAACAGATACAACAAATAAATATCCTAAAATCTGAGGGTATCAAAATATCCTCTCCTTGGACTAATCACATGCTGAATGAACTTGAAAAGTAGTTTATCCTCCCCTACCTTCTCTGCAGCAATGACCTTTCTAGGAGTTCCATTTCCTCTCAATTCTAACAAGGCATCCTCATATTCGAAAAAGTTACTAGCAGTATGTATGGATTTTGAATAAAATCCATAATCACCACTATGAGGAACTTTAAGGTTCTCAGCCCATTCAACTGATGAAAATGAAAACGTTTGACCATTCACAAAGGAAATCATCCTCTTCTCCTCCTCTGATTTCTCAAAACAGAAAAACTCATAAAACTCTCTTACCAGTGTTGGATAATAAGGTCCATTATTTTTTATGAAGCATTTGAACCATCCTTGTTCTTGTAAAACCTTCAGAATCAAGGACTTGCTTTCGAGCAGTCATGCCGCACGTAATTCCTTTTCCACTACAATTTCTCGCTTCAATAAATTGGGATTCACAAGATTCCTTCAAACATCACCTCTACTGCTTCCACTAGCACCAGCATTGGTTAATTTCTGCTTCTTAGCTTGTGGCGCATCATTCCCTTCATCCACTGAGTGTCGCTTCACACGGGCCATTTCAGATTCTGAGGCTTAGGGTTTTGCAAGCTTGAGAGGTTTAGGTGGGAGGGATTCAAACAGACGGGTACACGGTGATTGAGGGATGTCTAGAGTTGGGTTTAATATCATTTAGTATTCACATATAAAATAAATCTTATATTAAAAAGAAATTCAAAGTCTTGGCCTTAATACAAAAATTTAAAACAGCACGACAGATGTACCGGTGAGGTTTTCCTTAAATGGTGAGGTTTGACGGTGAGGTTTATCTAATGGTGAGGTGCATCCTAACGGTGAGGTTCATCCTAACGGTGAGTTTCACCCTAATGGTGAGGTTCATCCAATGGTTTAAGAGTAATTTATCATTCCTAATTTGTCTCTAATGAAAATTAATCTTTCTGAATTTAATGGATTAGTGAAAATATCAGCTAATTGGAGTTCAGTGCCTATAAATTCAAGAGATATATCACCTCTTTGATAATGATCTCTTAGAAAGTGGTTTTGAACATCAATGTGTTTGGTTATAGAGTGAGACACAGGGTTCTTTGAGATGTTGATCGCACTAATGTTATCACAGTTAATTGAAACATGTTTAAACTCAAATCCATAGTCCAATAAAGTGTGTTTCATCCACAGAATCTATACAAAGAAACTACCAGCAGCTATATAGTCTGCTTCGGCAGTAGATAATGCAACTGAGTTCTGTTTCTTACTACACCATGATACTAGGGACATTCCATGTAAATGACATGTTCCATATGTGCTCTTTCTATCTAACTTGCATCCAGAAAAGTTAGCATCTGAATAACTTATTAAATCAAATTATTGTTCTTTTGGGTAAAATAGTCCCAAATTGGCAGTGTATTTAAGATATTTGAAGATCCTTTTAACAGCAAGTAAGTGTGACTCTTTAGGGTTAGCTTGAAACCTAGCACACATACATACACTAAACACAATATCAGGTCGACTAGCAGTAAGATATAGTAAACTCCCAATCATACCTCTATAATTAGTTTGATCTACTGGTTTACCAGTTTCATCAATATCCAATTTACAGGTGGTACTCATAGGTGTATCACTTCCCTTAATACTATCCAAACAAAAAAAAATTCATAAATCCTTAGTATATTTAGTCTGATTCAAAATAATACCATCTTTAGTTTGAAAGATTTGAAATCTGAGAAAGTACTTAAGCTCTCCAATTAAGCTCATTTCAAACTCATTTTTCATATCCTTTGAAAAATAAGTACATAAAGAATTTTTAGAATATCCAAAAATAATATCGTCAACATATATTTGTACTATTAAAACATCTTTTGAAATTCTTTTTATAAAGAGAGTGGGATCAGCAATTCCTTTTGTAAATCCTTTTGAAGTAAGAAAATTTGTAATTCTTTCAAACCAAGCTCTTGGAGCTTGTTTTAAACCATATAAAGCTTTAGAATGTTTAAAAACATGATTTTGAAAGTGAGGATTTGAAAAACCAGGTTGTTGTTCTACAAAAACATCTTCAATAATAAAACCATTTAGAAAAGCACTTTTCACATCCATTTGATATAAATTGAAATTTAGATGTGATGCAAAGGCAAGTAAGATCCTAATTGCATGTAATCTAGCTATAGGTGCAAAGGTTTCCTCATAGTCAATTCCTTCTTCTTGATTGTGACCTTGTGTAACTATTCTAGCTTTGTTTCTAATGGTATTACCAGATTCATCAACTTTGTTTCTAAACACCCACTTTATGCCTATGGTTAAAGTGTCCTTAGGTCTTTCTACTAATTCCCAAACTTTATTTCTTTCAAATTGATTTAGTTCTTCTTTCATAGCTATTACCCAAAATTCATCATTGATATCATCATTTATATTTTTAGGTTCTAATTGTGAAAGAAAATCTTGATGTTCAACATGATTTCTTAGAAAAGCTCTAGTCTGTGTTCCTCTATCTAGATTACCAACAACAGCATCTAAGGGATGGTTCTTCAGAATCCTGGTTGGTCTCAAAAAGGTAGGGCTAGAGATTTCAGGTTCATCAATAGGTTGGGAGTCAACAGAAGCAGGTTCTGGAAAATTTCCAAAACTGGATGTTTTAACTATAGGTCCACAGTCTTTATCATTAAGGTTCAAAACAGAGAGATCATCTTCAAGATTTTCAAGAGAGGTCTTAGGTTCATGTGGATCAGTTTCATCTAATTTGATGTGAACAAATTCCTCCACACATTTGGTTCTCTTATTGAAAACTCTATAGGCTTTACTAGAAATAGAGTAACCTGGGAAAATTCCTTCATCACTCTTAGATGCAAACTTTTCAAGATTATCTTTAGTATTAAGAATAAAGACTTTGCAACCAAAAACTCTGAAGTAGTTAACCTTAGGTTTCCTATGGTTCCACAACTCATAAGGGGTATTCTTAAGAACAGGTCTGATCAAGACTCTATTGATAATATAACAAGCTGTATTGATAGCTTTAGCCCAAAAATAAACTGGTAGGTCATACTCATTGAACATGGTTCTGGAAATTTCTTGAAGGGTTCTATTCCTCCTTTCTACTACACCATTTTGTTGAGGTGTCCTAGGTGCAGAGAAATTGTGACTATAGCCATTGTGTGAGTAGTAGGATTCAAACTAATGATTTTCAAACTCACGAACATGATCACTTCTCAAGGTTTTAATCTCAATTCCACTAAGGTTATCTATAGACTTCGAATAATTAACAATGTAAGAACAAGCTTCACTTTTGTGCGCTAGAAAATGTACCCAAGTATACCTAGAATAGTCATCTACTAGAACATAGACATAGTGATTTCCATTTAAACTAGAAACTCTAGAAGGTCTAAACAAATCCATGTGAACCAACTCGAGAGTTTGAGAAGTTTACACTTCTTTATTTGATTTGAAGGAAACTTTATGTTTCTTTCCCTTTTGACAGGGATTACAAACTTTATCTGCTGGGAATTTAAGTTTTGGTAGGTCTCTAACTAAGTTCTTCCTAGTTAATTATCTAAGTGAATGTACATCGCAGTGTCCTAATATTCTGTGCCAAAGCCAAGACACTTTATGAAAAGAATTTAAACAAGTAATATTTTTCATATCTAAAGAAGTTAAATCAACAGCATAGACATTTTAATTTCGCAAGGCAGAAAATACTAAAGAATTTTTATAATTAAAAACATTGCAAGAATAATTTTCAAATTTAACATTAAAACCATCATCACATAAATGAGAAATTCTTAGTATATTATATTTAAGTCCATCAACAAATAGAACTTTGGAAATTAATACTGAGTCAGTTTTCCCAATCTGGCCTAAGCCGATGATTTTCCCTTTAGAATTTTCACCAAAAGTGACAAAACCTCCATCAATTCTGACTATGCTTTTAAAGAATGAGAAGTCTCCTGAAATTTGTCTTGAACATCCACTGTCCATGTACCAGGTCATTCTACAGGATCTCTTTAATCAGGTTTCCTACAAAACAGATTTAGATAGGAAATGATTTTGGTACCCAGATTTTCTTGGGTCCAGACAGGTTAGCCAATAAAACTTTAGGTACCCAAATTTGATTTATGGGTCTCATAAGATTTGCAGATTTAATAGATTTAGACAGATAAAATTTATTAGATCCATAACAATGAATATAACTGGTTGAAGCATATGAACTTCCAAAATTATAACTATCTATATTCTGTCCATATTTAGGAATACATTTAGTATTGGTAATTTTTCTTTTTCCAGGTTGGTATCCTATACCAAGAGTATATCTAGGTGCAATCTTCTAACCTATCATTTGATTAAAAGTATCTTTTCCATTTGTGAACTTTTCTAAATCCTTCTTAAGTTTCTCATTTTTCAATTTTAGTTCAGTGTTTTCTTTAAGTAACTAAGCATTATTTTCCATTTCTATGTCAATATCATATTTATGTTTAATAGTTAAAGCATACTGTTTCTTTAAACCTTTGTATTTGTCTTTCAGCTGATTACATGTTTCTTCCAACATATGACAGTATTCAAATAGTTCAGATTTTGACATATTTTCAGAATCGGAATCATCTCCAGAATAATAAGAATTTAAAGCAGGTGTTTCATATGTTACCTCAGAAGTGTTTATCATAAAACACATGTTTTCCTTATTTCTCTTTTCAGTTTCAGAAGCTTCAGATTCACTGGAGCTATCCTCAGAAGCACTCCAAGTATCCTTCATGGATTTCTTATACTTATTTTCCTTATACTCATACTTCTTATTGTATTTTAGCTTTGGAAAGTATGCTTTTATATGTCCTTTTCTTTTGCATTCATAGGAGACATCTTCATCAGATTTGTCATATTTCTTCTAGTTCTTTTTCCAGTGTCCCTTGTTGTCATACTTACCTTTGTAATTTGATTTTCTGAAAAACTTCTTTTTCCTATAAAACTTCTTAAATCTTCTGGCTATGTGAGCCATTTCTACATCACTGTCAGATGCACTTTCACTTTCTTCACAGCTGGAGCTATCACTTACAACTTGATGTTTCTCTTTATCCTTGTTCTTTGAAGTAGATGTCTTGAAGGCAATTGACTTCCTTTTTGGTTCACCATCTTCTTCTTTGTTTACCTTAAGTTCTTCTTCATACATCATCAACTTACCAATAAGTTCCTTGACTGGAAGTTCACCAATATCACAAGATTCTCTGATTGAATCATAAGTGCCCCTCCACCTTTTAGGTAGGCATCTCAAAATTCTCATGATCTGCTCCTTTGATGGAACATCCTTTCCCAGTGAGATCATTGTGTTGAAAATTTTGTTAAACCGGAGATACATATCAGAAATGGGTTCATCAGGCTTCATCTTAAAATTATCATATTTAATAGTATAGGTGTTCAATATCATTTCCTTAACGTTAGTTGTTTCTTCATGAGAAACAATTAAAGTATCTCAAATTTCATGTGCAATCTTACAAGCAGATATTCTATTAAATTCCTCATCTCCTAAAGCACAATACAGAGCATTCATAGCATTTCAATTATTATTGTAGGATGTCTTATTAGCATCATTCCAAGTAGATCTAACAGTAGTAGGAATTTTTTATTCTGATTCTATGGCAGTCCAAATATCAAAACCCATGCTTTCTAAATGAATTTTCATCTTAATATTCCATTGATCATGGTTGTTTCCATTGAAAAATGGTGACATATTAGTAGAAACACCTTCAAGTCTATTATCTATGATAACTAGGTTAAAAAATATTAAATAAATAAAAATTTAGAAATAACAGAATTTTTAAGAACCTTAAAATACAACTAAAATTATAGTTGAAAAACAGGGTACTTCAGAAAATATTTTAAGTTCCTCTGATACCAAATGTTAGTCGGAGTGGATACTCAAGAGGGGGGGAGAATTTAGTTCCAATTAAAATTTCTATGTTAAAATCCTTTACCAAAATCCCCCAATTTAAAATACTAATTGAATTATAGTGAATTTGAAATAAAGCAAACTTTCAGCTAGGTTCTCAAGGGATTGATTAATTCCCTGTTAATCTAATTAGAGGATCAGATTAGATTTTAAAAGTAACTTACTGATTTACAAATAATGAAAACACTTTCTAATTCAATTATTTGAGTAACTTTGAAAAAAAAATTACGTTTTAAAGCACTTGGATGCGGAATAAAAGGTTTTAGATAAAACTAAACAAAACATAGCAGATATAACCAAGAGGTTCAGTCTCATGCCGAGACTTAGTCCTCTCAACAATTTTTAAAAAATTGGATCCACACCCTGGATCGGGGTTCACAACAGTTTACAACTGTCCAGGTCAAATACCTCTACCACAGTTCTATGTGGGAAATAAGGAAATGTAAAGAGTTTGAATGAGGATTTACAGATCCTCCAGTTAAGGTTCAGGAGACAGTGTGTGTGTAACATAAAACAGATGATACACACTTCTCGTAATGTAAATTATAAATCACTGAGTAATATATAGAGTTTAGAATGGCTCTAGTGATTGTAGTGTAGCTCTGGAATTCTACGAATTTGATGAGAAATGGTTCTGCGTCCTCTTCTGGTTTTTTTCTGAAAAATAGATTGTCATCTTCTTGACATCCAGGTTCAGAGATAGTGAAAATTTAGTCGATGAAGTTCTTCAAATTCCTTGTGAATGTAATGAACTCTTCTTGAGTAAACTTGAGTGTGTATGAGCTTCTGTGACTTCTTAGTCATGCATGAATGAGCTCTTCTTGTGTATTTATTTTGTAGGTCACTTCCGTATTGCGCTTTTCTATTCCTTGTCTTTCACATGTGAGTCTCCTTTTCAGCAACAGGGACTTATGCTCTGGCAAAAGAAATGATATCTTTTTGCAGGTACGAGGTACGGTTTCTTGACATCCAACAACCTTTATTAAAAAAAAGATAGAGCATTAAAATATACCTGATATGACCGTTGGTTAGATTAAATAAAGATAAAGAAATTAAGGCAGCGTTGGATTCTTCTGGAATGGTAGATTTGGATATCGGTAGCCTTGTGTATCGGTATGTCTTTGTATCGGTAACCTCTTGTATCGGTAGCCTTTCTATCGGTAGACTTAATCTCGGTTGGTAGATTTTATCAGTAGTAGTAGACTTAGTGTACTGGTGACCATTCGTGTAATGGTAGCCTTGTTGTACCGGTAGCTTCCTTGGTGTATCAGTAGACTTCCTTCGGTAACTTGTCTGTAACGGTAGGCTTGCATAACGGTGACTTGTTGTATCGGTGAGCTTGTATAACGGTAGACTTGTTGTACCAGTGGACTTGATGTATTAGGTACCTTTATGTATCGGTAGACTTGATGTATCAGTGACCTTTACGTATCAGAAGGCTTGATGTATTGGTAGCTTCGTTTTGTAATGGTGACCACCTGTCTGTTTAAGCATTCTATTGGCAGAATGGGTTAAGTTAGAATATATATCCATCCAGTAACCGAATTCTCCAAAGATCATGTAAATATCATAATATATGAATATGTGCATGGTGTATAGAAATACTGAAATAAGTAATTAACCATTAATCAATATAGGGATCATTTAACCATAATTGGGATTATCATAATATGAGTGAGCATAATTGGTATTATCGTAATATAAGTGAGCATAATTAGGATTATCCTAATATAAGTGAGCATAATTGGGATTATCAACATATGAGTTCAACTAAGTCTCCTAGAGTGTTCAACAATGTGTTATTAATATTTTATGGTTATTGGGAATTATTACGTATATGGGTGGTTTCGTGATTAACCTAGGGTGGGTGAGCCTGAGATTGATCTCCAATGCAATGGGTAATGTGACAGAGGTAAACAAGAGTAGTTTTCCTGAGAGATTTAGGGAATATACTGTGATGGGTATTCCAAATGTAACTCCCTACATATCTATGATAGATATAGTGTAAGTATGATATGGATGCCACATGTTACCTTTATGATTTATGATTTCTATGTGTTATTCATAAATTTTATAATTTTATGAGGTATGTTAAAGAGCTTATGTTATGTATTCAATTATAAAGTAATGTTTTCTTTCTTTGTTTTATAACTATTACTGAGCTTTTTATTCTCATCCCATGTTTTGGAATGTTTTTCACAGGATCTAAGTATGAATAGGGTTAACGATGGGATCATTGAAAATTCATGATATCTAAAACATGGGACTAGACATGACTCTTTTATTCAAGAGTTTTTATTTTATAAAAAAAATTGAAACTAAGTAGAAGTTTCTACCTTGTAATTTTTGAAATGTAATGTAATAGTTATGGCCTAATTCTCTAAAACTCCAATCCTAAAAATATCCTCATTGTAAATTATTCATTTAATTCAAGATTATGTAATGTTTAAGTTTGGGTCCTTATAGTTAGTATCAGAGGTCAGTTTAGATAACTTTAGAAGTTAGGTTATTATTAAATTAATATCCAAAAAATTAATTTATGTTAATATTGAAACGATATATCATTTATAGATTACTATATTTCTTCGCCTAATGATATTTATGTGTTTAGAATGGTTTTCTGCAGATGAAATAGGGCGGCTATATTTGGATAACATCATGAGGAATACAACCTTCCAAATCAGAAACCTGAGATGTTCAGAATCGGAACTGAATAGTTTGTTTCAGTGATGGCACAATTGACTCATGCTATAAATGGTGGTGGTATCCATGCATGAGATCATCCAGATCAACCACGAAGGAACATGTCTATAGGGGAGCATTTAATGAGGCAACATCCCCCATCATTCAGAGGATCATATGACTCTGTGCTAGAAGAAGGGTGTATTAATGCACTGGAAAAGATTTTTGATGTGATAGGGTGTTCACAACATCAAAAGATTAGTCTCACTGTTTACCGTTTTGAAGGTGAAGCTGATCAGTAGTGGTTGATGGTGAAAAATATCAGGGATAGTGAGGATATTGGTGCTCTTGGTTGGGATGAATTCAAAGGAATGTTTCTTGAGAAATATTTTCCTAAGTTGGTTCATCTAAGGATGGAAAAACAATTCCTAGAATTGAGGCAGGAGGATGATTCCATGTCTGCTTATGAAGAAAAATTCACTTGACTGGAAAGGTATGCACCAAATTTCATACGAGATCTTGATATCAAAATCAATCATTTTTACTCGGGATTAAATCCATAGTATTTAAGGTCTTTAACTTCTTATGAGTTCAAAAGTTATGAAAAACTTTTTCGATGTGCAGAGAATGATAAAATGGAGTTTGTTGATGATCAAGTGTTCTTTGAAAAAAAACAGAATAAGAGGTCAAGGTGGTTGGATAAAGGAAAGAACTCTTCAAAAAAGTCTGATGGTAGTAAACATAAGTTTATAGTTTGCAAAAATTGTAGTAAAAAGCATATTGGTGAATGTTTTTTGAATTATGTTAAGTGCTAACGATGCGGTAAAATAGGACATAAGGCTCGTAATTACACTGAAAAAGATCAGGTTACTGGTAAGACAAAATCTGATTTACAATCAGTAAAATGTTTTAAGTGAAATGAAATGGGTCATTATACAAATGAGTGTCCAACGAAGAACAAAACTGATGGAAAGTAGCAGGAATACAAGCACAAAGGGGTGGTGAAGTCCTTAGTAACTACTTCAGTAGATGTTGGGCCATCGAATGAAGCAGTATTAGGTACACTATTTGTTAGTTTAGATTATTCCAATGTGTTGTTTAATCCGGGGTCTACACATTCATTCATTTCTAGAAATTTTTCTAGAAAATTAGGAATTCCATCTCAAGATATTAATCCTAAACTTATGGTAAAAACACCAGGGGGAAATGTTGAGACAAAAAGAAATTATAAGAACCTTCATGTCCTTGTGTGCGTGAAGAATCTACGAGCAAACCTTATTGTTTTGCCTCTAGTAGAGTTTGATGTTATTTTGGGTATGGAATGGCATCCTGTTTATCATGCTAAGATTGACTTCAGATCTAAAGAGGTTTCTTTTGAAGATGATTTTCAGTTTGTGTATAAGAATGAACCCTTACCTTTGATAACGTATTAGGAAGTTGATAAACTAGTTAATTATGGAAAGGAATGTTACCTTAAAAATATTTTTGAAAACAAAGCAGCTATTCATATTAATGGTTTCCCAGTGGTAAATGAGTACCTAGATGTTTTTTCTGATGAGCTCCTTGGTATTATACCTGATCGGGATGTTGAAATTACTATTGAATTAGTTCCTAATGCTAAGACAATTTCAAAACCCCTTTATCGAATGGGTCAATTTGAACGTTTAGAGTTAAAGAATCAATTATAAGAGTTTTTAGATAAGGGTTTCATTTGACCTATCACATCACCATGGGGTTCTCTTGTCTTGATTGTTAAAAAGAATTATGGTTCAATGAGACTTCACATTGATTATAGAGCGTTGAATAACATCACTATTAAGAACTAGTATCCTTTGCCTCGTATCAATGATTTGTCTGATCAGCTCTAGGGAGCTCAATATTTTTCAAAGATTCTCATCAGGTCGGGGTACCGTATATTGAAAGTAAAGGAATTAGACATTCCAAATACCGTGTTTTGTTCTAGATATGGACATTATAAATTTTTAGTTATGCCTTTTGGTTTAACCAATGCTCCTGCTATATTCATGGATCTTATGTATAGAATTTTCCATGTGTTCTTGGATAAGTTTGGGGTTGTGTTAATTGATGATATTTTGGTTTATTCTAAAAGTAAATAGGAGCATGAAAGTCATTTAAGGGTTGTTTTGAAAACCATAAAAGAAAAAAACTTTTTTGGGAAGTTCAATAAGTGTGGGTTTTGGTTACAATAAATTTCTTTCCGTGGTCACATTATTTCAATAAATGGCATAACTGTTGATCCTACTAAAAAAGGTTTTTGAAGAATAGAAAAGACCCATAAATATAACCCTGAATCATATTTTTCTGGGTTTGGCAGGTTATTAACGGAGGATTGTTGATTATTTTGCACTATTATCTTTTACAATGACTAAGTTAACTCGAAAAGGTGTTATGTTCTTTTGGAAAAAAGAATGTGATGATTATTTTCATGAATTGAAAAGAAGATTCATGAATGCTCTAGTTTTGGAACTACCTTCCCAAAATGGTTGGTTTTTTATTTACTATGAACTTTTTTGAAAGGAATTGGATGTTTCCTTATGCATAATTATCAGGTAATTGCTTATTCTTCACGTCAGTTGAAACCTCGTGAGTTAAATAACCCCACACAAGATTTGAAATTAGCTCCTATTGTTTTGGAATTTATAATATAGAGGTATCATTTGTATGGAGTAAAATGTGAAATATATATTGAACACAAAACTTTGAAGTATATATTCGCTCAAAAATAATTTAACATGAGACATAGGAGATGGTTGTAATTAATCAAGGATTGTGATTTCATGATCCTTTACCATCTGGGAAAAGAAAATAAAGTGGCTGATTCTTTGAGTGGAAAAAGTAATGGTTCATTAACCATGCTACATTTGGAAAAAGAAACTTTAGTTTTTGATTTGATGAACTTTTTCATAGAAGTTGTTGGTGTAGGAAATTATTCTATTTTGTTTCAGGTGTAAGTAAAATCATCTCTATATAGATAGAATAAAGTAAGCGCATAATGAAGATAGTGAGTTGTAGAAAGATGTAGTGTTGGTTCAGAAGGTCAAGTTTCCTGAATTTAACATTGATAATGATTTTGTATTGAGGTTTGGAAAGAGATTATGTGTGCCTTGTGATTCACAGTTAAAGAATGAATTGTTATGTGAAGCACATAGTTCCCTATTTTTAGTTCATCTTGGTAGTACTAAGATGTACAAAGTTCTTCAAGAGTATTTCTAGTGGGATGGAATGAAAAGAGTTATTTCTGATTTTACTACGAAGTGTTTGACTTGTTAGCAGGTTAGAGCAGAGCAGTAGTTACCGAAAGGGATGCTTCAGTCTTTACTGGTTCCAGAGTGGAAATGGGAAAATATATCCATATACTTTATAGTGGGATTACCAATGACATCTGGAGGTAATAATTCAATATGTGTTATTGTTGATCGATTGACTAAATATTTTCATTTTCTTCCTATTCGTGATACATTATCTCTAGATCAACTTTCTCGGTTGTATGTTAAAGAGATAGTCTATTTGCATTGTGTTCCCCTATCCATTGTTTCTCATCATGATCCCAGGTTTACTTTTGACTTTTGTGAAGGCCTTTAGAGGTCGTTGGGAACTAAATTAATTTTAAGTACAGCTTTTCATCCGCAATCAGATGGGCAGTCAAAATGAACAATTCAGACCTTGAAGGATATGCTACGTGCTTGTTCACTGAATTACCAGGGATGTTGGAACCAACATATTTCTTTGGTTTAATTTTCTTATAATAACAGTTTTCATTCCAATATATAGATAGATCCATTTGAGGCATTATATGGAAGGCATTGTAGAACTACAGATTTTTTGGATGAAGTAAGTGAATGGATGCTAATGGGACCAAAATTGGAAGAAGAGATGGCAAAAATGGTTCATTTGATTCAGAATTACTTGATAATAGCTCAAAGTAGGCAGAAAAGTTATGCGGATAACCAAAGGAAGGATCTCTCTTTTGAGGTAGTTGATCATGCCTTTATCAGAGTTTCTCTATGGAAGAGTGTGATGCATTTTGGTAAGAAAGGATAGTTGAGTTTGAGGTTTATTGGACCTTATGAAATCTTGGAGAAAGTTGGATTAGTTGCGTACAGAGTGGATTTACATCCAATTTTATCCTTGGTACACAATTTGTTTCATGTTTCAATGTTGAGAAAGTATATGCCAGATCCATCCCATGTTTTATGTCTAGAGGTAGTTCAGTTGAAAGATAATATCTCTTATAAAGAACAGCCAGTCCAGATTCTTGACTGTAAAAGTGTTGCAGAATAAGGGAATTCATTCGATAATGGTTTTGTGGAAAAATATTATGGTTGAAGAGGAAATTTGGGAATCTAAAAATTTTATGAGGGATAAGAACCCCCATTTATTTGATAAGTGAATAAAATTGTGAGGACGCAATTTCCAGAAGGGGGAAGGATGTAACAACCCGGGTAAATAGAGAATAGTACATTTGAATGTTTATTAATATTTTTGAATTAAATTTTAATTTTACATTAACGGGGACACTATGTTTGATTTCTTACCCCCTACGTAACAACAGATTTCTTTTAAATCTTACATTGCGCACTAATAATATAATATTATTATTTAACACCTAACCATTGTATTGGCAGGTATGAATACAAATAACGACAATATGATTATACATGTTTGTTAAATGTTTTTACATTTATCCAATAAAATTTAGAGGCTTAAAATGTGAATGAATCTAATTTTAAGCATAAATACTCTAATATTCACTAAAAGGTCGATTTACTACTTTTTGATGGTGGACCCTCATTAAATAGAGTTTTGGTCACTTTTCTATGTTCTTTTTGATAAAATAGAATTATTTTTTTTGATTCGGGACATAAAAATTTACTTTGGGTAAATTTTTGGTATTTTTTTGATAATGTTCATTTTTTTAATGAATGGTGAAAAATACTGTATTTTAATTCAAAAGTTCCTTTTAATCAAATTTATTTATATGGTTAGATTACATTTTTAATTGGATTAAAGATTATTTAGATTACGTTTTTACCATTTAATCCAATTTTGGTCATTGGAATTAATTTCACTTTGAAATTGCACATAAACAAGTATCAAACTTTTGATAGTTATTGTTTCTTAAAAATGATATTTGTTTTGAAAACAGGAATTAATTTTAAATTTATTAATGAAACTTTTATGTTTTTAATTTGGTAAAATAGAAATCATTTTTGATTTCAGAATATAAAATATATCTTAGACTTAATTTTTGGTAGTTCTTTGAAAAACTTCAATTTTTTATGAATAGTGAAACCACTAAGTCGTTGTTAAAAACTGAATTTTTCATTTAAATTAAATTTTACCAATTTTGTGAATTGAATTTCCAAAATCCAACATACATGGTTGTTATTAGTAAGTAAAATTCAGTTCAATAAGAAGAAAATAATTTTTTTAATACTAACATTTGTCTTTTGTTTAACACGGTTAAAAGTAAATAGGGTAATTCAAGGTAAAAAGAATATCATAATTATAATAAATTACCTTAAAACATGTCATAACCTTTTTGGATGAGTAATGACCAACCATGGGCATCCTTGGGTATATTTTTGGACCCCATGTAGCCACTTAAGAGTGGTAATGACACTCTATTTTAATTAACTTAACGTAAGAACAAAAATGACATAAACAAATATCTTTTATTAAATTAATTTTTACAAGGGGTTATATAACATATATTTTAGACTATAAATATTAATTGTAAATCTAAAAATATTTACTACATTATGGTATTTTTTTTATAATATTTAGACATCAAATAAATAAAATTATTCATGAAACAATAATTATGTTGTGTTTTCCTCATTAATAAATTATTTAAATAAATAATATTATAAAGATTAAAAAAATATCTAAAACCTATCCATTTCTTATTATATGATTTTATTTGGACCATGAGTCATATTATATTTAAATAGAATAAGTTTTGGACCTTCAGAAATCTAAAATAATTATATAATAAAATAATATTTTCACACTTTCCGAAAGAGCCCCTCCTCTCCCTTATAAAATTCCCTCACCTATAACCCATTCCTTACACCTATCAATCCCCTTGGATCGTGAAACCCCTGCACAAATAAGATCCAAAGATCCCTATCCTCCTCCTAGAAGCTTTACCTTAGTTATGAGGCACTTCAAGAAGCCCTTTTGGTTCAAACCAAAGGGAGTAACCCAAATTAAAGGTAGCAGTTTCTCTTAACTTCTTTTCTTTTACATTACCTCTACAACACCTAAAAACTTTTTATTCCTTTATTTTATTACAAAAATAAGTATCCTAAATATACTAGGATGTTTTTATGAGTATTATTCGAACTACACATACACACACCTCCATATAATGGGTGAATAACATATTGTTTCTATGGATGGCCAAATGACGCCTCACGAAACAATGATTGTTCGATTATCTTCTACGGACTCTCATGGTGGCCATTAAGATGACACTATATTTAAATATGATATGTATTTTGTTTATGTTTTCTTTATACCTCTGTATTTTACATTTATATCCTACCTTTATGGTTTCCATAAGGGGTAAATGCGATAATTTCATTTGAGGAAGTGTGGACTACAGCCCCTTCAAAGTGATATGAATTGTTAATGCCATATATAGGATGTATAAAGGATAGAGTTAATAATATTATATATGATATTATACTGTAATTATAATTTACCTATGTTTAATTAGGTTTTAATTCCATTAAAGTATGAAATATAAATGAATGTAGTGTTCATGTGAACGTATGGCTTACCATCTCCATGAACGGTGCATTTCAATTCTTATCTCCAAATGTTATGTACTATAATAAATAATTATATATGCTGGATATATATGATATATATGATATCTAAATAATGAATATCATTCTGTAGATAATGGAATATTGACCACATGGACAACTTATAATTATAAGGAGTTCATTTTTTACTCAAGTACCAAATATCGATAAAACAATTTCTATTAACTTAAATGATTACATAATGTTTAAAACTTGGTAATAATTGGTATAAAAGGAATAATAAACTTTATAAAGGTTCCTAATAAATCATAAATTAACTTTAGTTTATTAATCAAGAGATTAAAGAACAATCGAGTCATGTTGGACACGAGGTATGGGACTTCATTTAAATCTCCTTTCATTGAGGGATATTTTGTTTTAATATACGACTTTATTTTATACAATGTATAAAAACCTTTGAATTTTTATTTCATTCAAAGGGAATATTTTTCTATGAATCGTTTTAATAAATGAAAAAAATAATTTTTCTTTTTAACATAATCATTGACAATGACCTTTTCTGCAACTGCGAGTATTATTTGATCTTTGGCTTGCTTAAAAAGCCGTAATGTTTTTAAAAGGAAAGTAAATACCATATACACTTTTTACATATTTTGGTATTGAAACTGGTTTTGATAATGTATTTTTTATGTAGATATATTTAAATGATATATATTGATTGAAATATTGAAATTTTATCTTTCCTTTATATGGGTTTTATGTGTTATGAATATGTCATGGTTCTTGGGAATTGTTATGTATACGGGTGGTTCTGTGATAAACCATTGGTGGGTGAGCCCAAGATATCTCTCTAATGCATTGGGTAACATGACAGAGGTAAAAGTGAATGTTTCTCTGAAAATATTTAGGGAATATAATATGATGGGTATTCTAATTGTAACTCCATACATAGGTGTGGTATCTACAATGTAAGTATGATATGGATGCCACAATTTACCTTTATGATTTATGATTTCATTGTTTTATTCATAAATCATATGATTTTATGAGTTAAGTTAAAGAGCTTATATTATGTATGAAATGATAAACTAATGATTTATTTCTTTGTTTTATAACCCTTACTGAACTTTTTTTGCTCATCCCGAGTTATGGAATTTTTTTAACAGGACCTAAAGATGAATAGGGTCAATAATGGTATCAAGGAAAAGTCATGATATCTAAAACATGGGAAAAGGCATTAATCTTTTTTCAAGATTTTTTAATTTATGGAAAAATTGGAAACTGAGTAGAATTTTCTACCTTGTAATTGTTGAGATGTAATGTAATAGTTATGTCCTAATTCTCAAAAACTCTAAACCTGAAAAGATCATCAATGTGAAATATGAATTTAATTCAAGATTATTTAATGCTTATGGTCAGGTCCTTATAATATGGATGGTTTTAATTAATATATATGACATTATTATGAATATTTAAAGATATACTAGTATTTCTCTTTCTTTATTTTGTTGGTTGAAAAATGAAAACATTTCTAATGTGTACGTATGGACTACCATCTCCATTAAATGATGATATTAATATTTCATCACCACCTTATATAAAATATAATTAAACTATAAATAATGAAAAATAATAATTAATTATATAATTAAAAAAATTATTTTGATAACTAATCCATGACAATAGTGCAAAGACTAGAATAGTTGAACCAAAACATGCATGGAAAATAGACCATTTTTAGTTGAATGATGATTTTAATGAAAAAATTACAATAAATCGGTAATTAGAAATTAGAAGGTATTTTTATAATGTACTAAATTTATGAATATGGTTATTATATATATTTATAATAAATTTATATTTATTATATAGGATTATAGTAATGAATATGAAGAAAAACATAACCTGATGTAAGGGTTTATGTTACAATCTCATTTTTCGGGATTCTCTATGTTAAATTTATCATAGTGGAAATTATATGATAGTAATATTTGAAACCACAAATATTTTATTATAATATTTTTAATTTTTAATTTTAATTTAATAGTTCCATTTAACTCTCTTTTTTACTAAAAATGATTGAGAAAATGTCTTATGAAAAGCCGATGTTATTTCTTCTTTAGTCAACGATCACTTTCTTTTATATACATGTTATTTATAATATTTTCAAGAATGTTCTTATTTATGATTCAAAATATGTTGAAGGGGATTTTTGAATATTTTTTACCTTACAAGTTATTTAAAAGTAATCCTTTTTATGTTATCTACACGTTCTATTTTTCACTTTCTTTAACAATGTGTGAAAAGAATATTTGTGTCAACTATTATCGAATAATAATATTTTAACACATTTATTACTATTTTTTACTTTTAATATACATTGAAAAGGTTACATGGTTATTTTAAAATAAAATATTGTTCTCAATATTCTTGAAACTTTATGTTTTAAAGATATAGATGAAAAGAAGATATTTTTTCCTTTTTTGAAAGAAATGATCAAATTATTTTTTAAAGGTATTTTCAATATATATCTAAATATTTTTATGTTTATAATGATTCATTTTGAATATTATCTAATATAGAATCCATGTTATTTATATTAATTTATTATCATTATTTCATGTTAAATGTTTTATGAAACTCATTTATTTTCCATAGGTTATGTTATATTGAATTGATAAATATTTTTATAATCTTGTGGCATGAATATTTACGGATTTCATTATGTTTTTAGTGAGTTAATTAAATACAGAAAATTAGTTGGGTAATGATTTATATCTCATGATATAATATTTAATGGAATGGGGAGTGAGCTCAATTTAGTAAGGTATTATGCCCATAATGATAGTGTTGGGAGTGATCTTTGACTACTGAAATGATTGAATGGTGAGTGAACCAAATCCATTGTGGGACTTTATAATATAGAATAGTATTTATAATGATAATTGACTAATTAAATGATTCGTTTTAATTATGATTATGGTATTTTATCATATCTCTTGATTTATTAGAGATGATTCATCTCCCTAAATTACTCTTGTCTTTTGAAATGTTAAATATTTATACCATGACTCATAATTTATGATGTTATAATGATTGGATATGTAATTTTTAATTTATGATCATCATCACATTCCATTGCCCTTATCTTGTGTTTTCGTTTGATTATATATTGATATCTCTCTTGTTTACCCTTACTGAGCATCTGAGCTCACCCAATCTTATGTTTTCATTTCTCAGAGTTCTAAATAAATGTTATAAGTATAATATTACTAATATGGTTATTATGAAATAATACCATTTTTTGAGATATTTAATATATTTCATAAAAATATGATTATTATGTATCTATTCTTTAAATAGACTATACTTTTAGAGCCCTTGGGAATATATTACTATGAAAGGCGCATAATATTCATCTAAAACAATGAAATAATTATGTATTTTATGATCAAGTATCATAAATTTAGGTGTGTAATGTTTTTTGAGACATATTAGTAACACATCTGGATTTTAAAGGAAGAAAATTATATTTAATAGTGTGTACGACACAAAACACCGAGCTGAATCGACCTATAGAATATATTATTTAATTATGAACATTATAACCTAACCGTTAAATTAGAATGTATGGATAGTATTAAATAATTTATAAATATATGTAAAGTTATTATTAATTATAAAAATATAGATAAATTATTAGTCAATAATCACTCAATTTTTTGTAATATCATTTTATTCAGTAAAAATATGATTTCTTCAAATATTATTTTACTGGTTTTTGAGTGAAAATGATATAAATAATTTTTAACATGTTTTGAAAAAAAATATTAAATGAAAATATTTATTTATTTCAATATAAATAAGTTATCTTAGGACGAATTTTAAGGATTTTTCTAAAAAAAATATTTTTTAATAAATCGTGAAAAATATTGTTCTTTATTTAAAACTATTTTAAAATGCATAATGGATTTCCATTTTAATTAATTAAAATTATCCTTATAAATTAATAATTAAAATTAAATATATTGATTATATATAAAAATATAAATTCAAATATATATAATGATTATCACTAGTCATATAGTTAATGTTGGATCAATCTATGTTTGAAATATGCATTCTGTGAAAACATTCTTTTCGACACATTATGTGGGTTTATTTTTTATAATTAATTATTCCCCATATATGATTTTTATTTAGAAAAATGTATTCCAAATTTAAATTCATCATAATAAGTATTGTGTAATAAGGTAGACTAAAATATTTTATCATAATTTATAGTAAAAACATTAAAAAATTATTACCATAGTTAACCGTAAAACAGGTTTGTTGAGGGTTAAAATCATAATATAAAGGCCATAATAACCTAAAAAGTTATATAATTTAGATTTTAAGTGCATATTTCAAGCATAACTCATCTAATTTATGAAAATTTTCCGTTTTTCATTCATATGTCTACAATTATGAGCATTAAAACCTTTTAAGTAAAGAAGTAGACAAAATATCACACTTTTACTTCAAAATATATCTAATGTGTTCTCATAGAGATAAAAAGAAGAAATTTTTAGTTTTAAATATTAATATTAACTAAAAATACTATTTATTGAGCATGGTAATTTATTTATAATTTATATTGATGAAATAATTATCTTAAATCTCATTATTTATTTAATCAAATGGAAAATGAAATAAATTATTCTAAAAATACTAAAAGTTAAATAATATGATCAAATTATTGTAGTTCACAAATTTTATAGATGAATATTAAATTTAATGGGATTTTAAAAGGCATATATTATAATTACATCATTGTCTTCAAGTTTTTAAAGTCAAATTAAGTGAATTGTATCAAAATTGACAATTATGATACTTTATAAAAAATAATGTTTTATTAATGATTTAAAATTCCATAAAATATAATATCAGAAAAATTTAATATTAAATGGTTTAAAATATAAACCATGGTCCATTTATTGGTCTTTTAGCATTTGATATTAACATTCTTGACCCCTAAAGAGTAACAAAATTAATTATTGTGGTTAATGTTAAAAAAGGGTTTTGTGTGTCACATGTGCATGTGATAAAAAAAATTCCACACACATGGGTTTTTTATAGGATAAATTTTATTTTAAATATATAATTAATGGGTATAACATATCCAATATGGATGATTTTATTTTTATTCTTAAAGGATATGTTACCTATGTAAAAAAACTAGTTATCGTGGTGAAAACTAAAATGGTAAATGTGAGTAACCATAGAGGTTATCTTTATAACATTTTAATTTTTAGTGTTTGAGGGGTGGATAGAAATTATATTACATAAAATAATTTATTTATAATTTTTTTAGTTACTTGTAAAATGAGTGAATTCCCATTATTGAATAGTTTTGGGTACTTACAAAAATGTCACACCTCACTTATAAAAGAGCACCCACAATCTTCTCCTATCAAAGATTCAAATCCCTTTTGGTTAAAAAAACACCTACTCAAATACCTTAATTATGACCTGAAATTTTATCCAGTGGAATTTTTTTATCATAAAAATAACCTATAAAATCCTGTGGTTCAAACCTAAAGAGGTTGTTTAATGAAGATGTGCCATTCTTAACTGAGCGTTTCGGATTATTTATTCTTCCACCTCTATAGAATCTTATTAAAATATCATGAAAAAATAACACCAGTGTATTTCTTATAATGAGGTGTTATTCTTTATTATAATAACCTATATTTATCTCAATTTTCCCCAAATGTGAAATGAAACTATAGATCATGTGTTTGGCGGACTACAACCTCGTGAACTAATGTAATTTGATTTCCATCATCACATATCATGGATGGATTTAATGATGGATTTGTTTTATATATAATATATTTATGACATAATTATACTTATATATTTATAATAACACACCTAAATTATTTCCTTCCAATTTATTGAAAAATAATAATGACCCTTGTGTGTATGTGTGGACTACCACCTCCATGAAGCAATGTGATAAATTTTTCATTTTATTTTCACACAGATGGTAATAAATATTGATTTAACGAATGTAGATTATATATATTTTATAGAAATTATTCTATAAGGGTGAATTAATTTTTATATTTTTTTTATCTGTCGAAAAATGATGATAGTGTTCGTGCGTATGTATGGTCTGCCATCTCCTGGAACAGTGTATTTCATTTTTCTATCTTTATCTTTTATTAATGACTATATATATGTATGTGATGAATATATATGATATTTATATCATTATTAGGATTCTATATATTATTTAACCAATTTAACAAAATTATTAATCTAAAACATACATATAAAATGAAGCAATTAACACCCAAAACAGTGATTTGAATATAGAATTGATAATAAATGTGTGGTAAAAGTATAAAAGAAAATAATATATTTATTGATATATATTTTTATGGTTTTTTAATATGTTTAAAATAAATCAATATTTATTACATTGGATGTAGAGACATGTGTGGATGAATTCAAACCTTAGGTAATGTATTTTTTCAAAACTTTTATTTATATGGGACACATGCCATATTCACCAAATGTTTATTTTATGTGGTGTATATATTGACCAGGAATGTATTTAATGATAATTATCATAAAAATTAAGGGAAATAAATATCCTTATACGGATATTTCTTTCATGGGGCTTATGATTCAAAAATATACAGAACTGGTAAGGGATTTTTGTTACAATCTCATTATTTATTCTAGTTATTTAGGATCACGTTTCGAATGATGAAATATTATGATATATATCTCAATAAATTCATGAATTTTATTCTACTATGTTTATTTATTTACTTTTCATATTTTCCTTTCATTTAACTCCTTTTATGTACTAAGTAGTCGAAAAAAATATTTATAATGAAAAATCAACAATTTTCTCACTTTAGTTGAAAATACCTTTTCTCTCATATCTATATTTTTCTAAAAATGATTCATTTAATTTTATTAATAACCTTCTATGATTTTTTAAATTAATTTTTAACAATGTTTGAATTTTTACAATTTTTTTAGGGAATCTTCCTTCAATTTTCTAAATGGCATACTCTTTAATTTTTACTTAAAATTTAGAGAGAATTCCTGTTTTAACATACGGGGAATGAACAGAATTTTTTCCATATTGAAAATAAAATTATTTGAATAAAAATTTAAAGGGTTCTATATTTATTTTCAAATGAAAAATTTATTTAATATTTGGGATATTTAAAGTAATAAATTTCAACATGAAAAAGATATTTTTCTCAAGAATTTTTTTAATGATATTCTAAAGGTATTTTTATTCACAAACTAAAACAACAATTGATCCTAATAATCATAAACTAGGGGTATTACTTAATGATACCATACATTATTTGGTTTATGATTAATATGATAGGATGTTTATGAAACTTGTTTATTAACTATGGGTTATTTTCTGATAAAAAGATGAAATATTTATTAAACTCTTTTTTTCATGGGTTATGCTATGATGAAATGATTATGAAACCCAGTATCTTTTCATGGGTGATGATATAGTGAATATTTTATTATATTTTTTAACACATATATATGATTTTTATTATGTGGTGGGTTGGCCCAGATTTATATTTCTTTCAGATTCATTGGGTAAATATGGATATCTCATGAGATAAATAGGAATGGAATGGAATGGGAA
Source organism: Viscum album (assembly GCA_963277665.1). Taxonomy (NCBI): domain Eukaryota; kingdom Viridiplantae; phylum Streptophyta; class Magnoliopsida; order Santalales; family Viscaceae; genus Viscum; species Viscum album. The sequence continues at coordinate 1,001,881,569 of OY728136.1, read as the reverse complement.
GTGAAACCAGTTCAGAAATGGAATCTTTATACTATGATAGTCTTGATTGTGACCCTTTAATACTATGATGATTTGGGGAGTGAAACCATTCCACTATGATTGTCCTAGAAATGATCCTTTACTACTAAGGGTGTGATTTCTGATCCCATTGTGTATGCCATAAACGTATTTTTATGCCATAAATCTATTTCATGTCGATGATATTTTCTCATTGATGATGTTATTAGATTCCATAATGATTCTTTCCTTGTAAACTACCACGATTTATTTCATGATTCAATATTATGAACTATATTATGTAGGGTATGGTTTTTCGAATCTTATGCTCATGTTCTCATACACATATTCTCATATTATTTTGATATATCCCTTATTTACCCTTAATGAGAATATAATTTCACCCTTTCTTATATTTCCTTTCCCCAGGTCATCAATAAAGGTATTAAGTATGATATTTATAAGAAGGATTACAGTTATGAATAACTAAATGGGAGAATTTGAATATATTATATGAACTAGTTGTTTATAAATCCGTGTTTCCAAATAAAATAAACCTATATGTTTCCTACATGTATCATTATGTTATGTAATGAATATTCATCTAATATGATATAATATCAATGTATGAAAAGTGAGGGCCATTATAGTTGGTATCAAATCATGTGTTAATTAACCATTTAAAACTAGGATGAGAAAATATTAGTAAGAATCATGGCGATAAAATAAGTATAATTTAACATCCTAAAGTTTTTTAAGGAATAAATTATATGGTTTTCCATGAAATAAATCCTTATATAAATACTATAATTATACTTGGATCTATCATAGTTATACCTAGGTGTAATAACTCCTAAAAGGATGCAATTGGAATTCACTCCTCATCTCCCGGTGCATGAAAATGAGGTATTGTTTCCCAAATGGTTTGAAACACATAAGGGATATTCTTGGGATAATTCAATTTATATCTAAAAACATTATCAATAATTTAAATATTTTATGATCCTTGAAAAACTAGGTTAAACCTAAGTTATCATAAATTGAAAATAATGTGTCATTATTTAAACATCCTATACGTGATTTTTCATAATTATGAATATTATTGCACACACAATAATTTTTTGTTTCCTTATATGGTAGGAAAAAGGGGGATTTATGTTAATACTAAATGTTATAGGAAATGGAATGATTTTACTTGTGAGAAACCAAATGAAATGGTACCCATAGGGTGAAACCTTGTGATTATTCCTGATTAGCTAGCTTGATATATGATTACCAATCCCATCATGGGTGAGTTTCCTGAAATATATAATAAGATATAAGTTATGTTTCTTGAAGTCTATGGAGGGAATAATATTTAGTTTCTAATATTTCAATAATGTGAGAAGAAGAACCTAGGATAATGTAACATTAGATGGGTAAGATGTTTTTAATCTGTAAATGAAGGATATATAGTATGAAATTGATTATTATATTAATGTGTTATATGTGGGGAACATGGGAATTATATGAGTCAATGACCAAATCTAAGAGTTACTCCAAAACCAAGTAAGAACCTATAAAATAAAAAACATTTAAGTGGATTGATTGAAGTCTTCATGTATTTGGATTCAAGAATTATGGTGTAGAATTTTCTTTACAAATGGTATTTTAGGTATAGGAATCATAAAACATCTAATTATTATATTAATTTCTGAATCATATATTTATTAAATAATATTAACTTAATATTTAGTGATATCGTCATTGTTTTATGAGATTAATGTTGATAATAAGTTTAAATTCTTAAACACCATTTTAGAGGTTTTAAGCGATGTGTTAATGTGATTAATGAAATTTTTGTACCTGATTTATGTAGGATCCTGGATCTTCTTAAGGTATTTTTTTGTTTAAGTTTGTTATTGGCCCCTTATTTTTGTCTATATAAGTTTTTCCCCATGTTCATGTGAAGAATTGAGGGTTTTTTGGGGGTTTCAGACCAAAAAGAGGAAGAAAACAAATTCTGGGAATGTTGCATGGTTTTCACACGGTTATTGAAAACTGGGTAGAGCATCACATGTAGTTGTGAAGCCTTGGACAGAACCATACAAATGTTTTGTTGCATGTTAAAAAAATGGTGTTGAATTCCTAGGAAACTGTTCAATAGGGGTGATTTTTGGGAAGTAGCTTTCGTACGGTTTACGCACAGTTTGGCAAACCATTCGGGTAAACCATGTGGCCTAGTAAATTTGGAAAATTTAAAAAATTTCCACTATGATATTTTTAACACCAACTCTGTTTTCTCATCCATTTCACCCCTAGAAACCCCAGTGACGAACTGGGATGATCCAAAAATCCAATAGTTGGTTCTCCTTTGATTCATGGCTATTTGGATGTTATCGGTTACGAATCGAAGCATTGGTTAAGTCTAATGATCCTCTTGATTATCCTTTTTATATTAGGGCTTGTGGATTTTACCATCTTTTTCTGAAACCCTAAAACCATATTTTTCTAGTGGTACCTAGGTTGGGGCTTCTTGGGATGCTTGAATATGAATCTCAGGCCAGGATTAAGAGTATGTTCATCTTCAGATTTAAGGTTGGTGGTCTCCAATTATTATCCCATAGATTTATTTTTGATTTGTGCATGGAAGCTAATGTTCTTATTTTTCCCTAATTTTTTCCTTGGTTGCATTAGATTTTTTGATAAATGGTTGTGTCTAATTGACCAATTAAAACCCTCGTGATCCCTGTGGGATGCATGGAGGAGGGCTTAACCATTTTAGGGCCACCCTTTGGGTGCGCGGGAAAATCCCGGACTTAGAGAGTGGTAGGGTTAGATGAAGGACTATCGAGTAAAGTGTGAGTCCCATTTAGAACATGTTTTAATGGTTTATTAGGTTTTAAATTGAATGATAATATATATTCCTTTGAGTATAATTCATAAGGGGTTGTATGGAATGACATTGAAATGGTCAATTTGGGTTGAATGGGATTACGTCAATTGTTTAACAAAATTTGGATAGAAATACCTAAGAGGGTTTTTTCATATTAAATGGTAAACTAGTAATTGGAGAATAGAATAAAAGGGGGGATATGTTAATGAGATGAAATAAGATAATTGATGAATAAGTTGAATGGGTTAATACATGGGAATTATGTGTTACACCTAATGGGTCGAGTGTAATAAAGTGGTTTTGTTACGTGATATGAGAAATGTACTTGAAATGATAAATGGGATAAATAGGTTAATTAATGGTCAATGATGAATTTGGATAAGTCATAGGGGTTGTTGAATATCCCTAATGGATTAAAGAATGGGAATAGTGATTTGGTTATATGGCTATGAATTGTAATTAGTAAATGTGTTAATGGGTTATGGCTTGATATTAATTCCCTATTTTTATCATATATTGTGAGTTTTAATGGCATGGAATATGCCTGGTTCTATTATGATATGGTTGTGGGGAATTTATAAATAAGCATGTGAACATGGCTTGGCAAAGTGGGGTATTGAATTGAGTTTCCACACCTACAGATTGAGTTAAATTGAGGCTCTAAACTCCACCCCAAAATGCACGGGTTAGAGAAGGGGACAGAGGCTCTATTCCCCTAATGGTTTCATTCCACCTGAACTGAGGCTTCGACATGAGGAAATTGTGTTGATGTGATATGTGTATCCCCAGTGAGATTGGGACTTGATTTATTTCCCCTGTAAATTTTTATTTGTTACCTTAGACCCATGTGTAGATGATATTTATGCCTAACCTAGGGAACATGTTATTAAATGGATTGAGTAATGAAGATGGTATAAGGAATGTAATTGGGATATATGCTATGTAAAGACTCGTAAAATTCAAGGGAAATTTTTTCTTAATTTTCGTTGGAATTTTATAAGAACGCGGTTTCTGACGGCACCTGATTCTGAGGCTCGGTGTGCCTGAAATCAATATTTGAAGTTTGGCTCGGGTACGTTCAGTGAACAAACGAGCGGGATTTTCTAACTTTTGAACCGGTGCCTAGAATCTAATTCTGAGGGCACCGATGGAACCGCAGCGCTGGTATTTTCTTAAGAACTCCTGTTCCGGAGATGCGTTTACACGGGTGTTGATGATAAAAATTGTGGAAGTTATTTTATATTTATTCTACAAATTTTTATCTTTTTCTAAGTGTTTAGTTCTTGATGGAAGTTGGGTAACCACCCAACCTCCCTTGGGAGGTTATGAGGGTGGTGGGGCCCACACGAACCCCACCCTTTCATATCCTATAACCCCTCTCAACTCCCACTTTAATTTTGATAACATATGTTTACTTAACTTATGTAATTAATATGGTGAGTTACATGTAAGTTTTTGAAATTCAAACAAATGAATTTCAAATGCTTTGTTGTGTTAATAAAATAAGTTTAGAACATATTTTATTAGGGGTTGGTGTTTGGTTGTTTCAGAGCTTTTTGGAGAAAAAGCTAAGGAACACCTTCTTCCTCGACGAAGAACGCGAAGAACACCGTTCTTCAACGAAGAACTTCTCCGCCAAAGAACACGGTTCTTCCGCAACGTCGTATCCACGACTCGACGTTCTTCTTCCGCGTCGTCTCTTCCGCGACGGTTTTCTGCGACGAAATCGCCGTCAACGACTTCGAATCCTCGCTTCGCGACGTCGACTTTCTTTTCCCGCGACGCTCGACCTCCAAGACACTCGTCTTCCGCGGGACGTTGACGACCACTGTTCCTGAACCGAGGTAGGGGATTATTTTATTTAATTATTTTTGTTCATGATTCTAGTTTATCGATCATCATAGATATTAGACTAGATGTTATCTTTTAACGAGAGTGGGGTCGGACCGCACAAACACGGCCGAAACCCCCTCTTATGTTCATGTTTGATTCTTTGTGAATGAACGGAATGGCGTGGTGTCGTCGCACCATGCAGAAATCACACGGAAAGTAATACGCGACGTCGTCGCACCGCGCCGTGGAAAGAATTTTAAGAACACAACGCCGTCGCGCCGCATCAAAGAAAATCAAAGGCGTCGCGGCCGGAGCGGAGTCGCGGCTGAGGGGCGCGGTGTCGTCGCACCGCGCCGGACGACAAGGGCCGCGGCCGGTTCCGGGATGCGGCGGATCATGGTGACTGGCGGCCAGCGGGGCCATCAGTGTCGGTGCCAGAAGGTGATCGGCCACCGCCAGTCCCATTGAGAAGGAGCCGGCCGGCCAGGTCAGGCCGGCCGGAAAGGGGAAAGCCGGGGGAATTAAATTCCCCCGGCCAGCTTCAAATGTCCCCCCATATATGAGGGGGGGGAGCGGTTTCACAAGTGGGTAGGCGCCCTCCCCCCCTCCACCCCTTTTCCGAAACGGCTCGGCCAAAGGTCGAGCCAGACAGCGCACTGGCCGCGCTGTCCCCAGTCGGACCGGCGCGTGGCCGGTCTGCCAGGCAGGGCCGCGCCTAGCCGGCTGGGCCGCGCCAGGCCGGGCCGCGCCGCGCCCAGCTGGTCCGGGCCATTCCGGGCCGGGCCGACCCGGACCTGGGGCGGGTCGTCCCGGTTTGGGCCGACCGGGGGGTCTCGGGTCGGGTCGGTCCGGTCCCGAAACCCCCGTTATCGGACTGTTGGGTTCAAATTCCCATAACTCGGGCTACGTACCTCCAAACGATGCGCCGTCTGCGGATATGCGATCCTTGGATCGAGACGGTCATTTCGGTATATTGCACTCAAGGTTTTGGAATACTTTGGGTTCGGCCGAGTTGGTTCGTACACGAAACCAACCAGGCCCTCGGAGCGGAAACACTCATATCTTGAGCTACGGACGTCTGATTGACGTGCCATCAACATTTTTGAGTTCCTCTTGGTGAGACGGATATTTTGGAATACTTCTCCTGAGGTTCGGACGCAGGTGGAGTATGGTCGGGTTGGTTTTTCCTTAAAAACCAATTTGGTCCCTAGGACGAAAAAGCCAATAACTCTCAGACCATGCGTCCAATTGACGCGCCGTCCGGGACGTTGAGTTCCTGTTGACGATACGTAACCTTTGGATACTTCAACTCCGGACTATGTGTCAGTTGATGTATCAGACTCTCGGCTCGTGGAGCGGACCCTCCTGAACGAGCTTGCTGTGTGCGGGAACCCTAGAGCTGGCTGCGACGACAACTGTGTAGAGATCCTCAGTGGATTCGACGACGACGACTGCAGCACTCAGCGAACCTATGTAGATCAGTGCTACCGATCCTGTGTGGTTTTGATCCTGTGTGGGTCAGCGCTCAATGGTTCTGTGTGAGGCAGTGCCTACAGATCCTGTGTGGGTCCGATCCTGTGTGGGTCGTGCGGGAGTTAGTACCTATTGATCCATTGTGGGTCTGATGACTTAGATGGACCAGAGATCATATTTATCGTATTACGAAGAAGTATACCTGTCTGAGCTGAATCCTGTTTGCTTCCTGTGTGGAATGTGTTGTGCTATCCTATGTGGATTACGTTTTGCTTTTCTGTGTAGAATACGTATACTTTCCTGTGTGGACTGAGTTGTACTTGTGCTCGGAGGTTGGAGCATATTGGAATTGATGACTTAGGTATATGTATGGGCATATACCTAAGCAGTGTCGGTTGTTACTTCGTGATTGTATCTTTACTTTGTGGCTTATCCTTTGTGTATTTTGGGAGACCTTCGGGGGTCTCGGGGTCCCTAATGAGTAGCTTATACTCACCCCTGCATGGGCTATGCCCGCACTACGTTGTGTTGGTTGCAGACGACGGACAGCGTTGATCGTGGTTGAGGCTTGCAGAGCGGGACGGTACTTGGAGGTGGACCACTGGGTGAGACGTACTTGGAGTGGACAGCGGGACCCAAGGAGTAGTGGAGCTATCTATACCCACCCTTCAGGTGGGATTTCCAGTGGACAGCTCGGTATAGCGACTTTACTTTACAGTTGTTGTTTTCCCTTTCGAGTTGTACTTTACAGTTGGGCTTGTATTTCCGGCCCCTTTTCCTTTCCGTACTTACTGTTGTACTCAGTTTTTACTTAGTGTTTACTTCATCCGCTTGTACTCTGTGGTTCTTGTTTACTTTACAATGGCAATGCCTTCCATTTTTATCAGGATTTACGCCTTTGTGCTAGTCGCCAGCCCCTGGCCTATGGAAGGCAGGCTTGGGGTAGTCACGGCACGGGCCCTGAGGACGGGTCGTGACAAATTGGTATCAGAGGCGTTCGGTTCTACCGCAAACTCTGATCTTTTCTATGTGAAGCAACAGTGTTTAGCATATTAAGTGTGGTTATCAGTCCAGGGAGTCCAGTGTTGGTGCGGCAGCCGACGTATCCGTACACCAGGACCCTGACTTCTGATTTCCGACTTAATGCACGAAAACATTGATTGTGTCTGTGTTTCAAGTTTTCTTTGTGATTACTTTGTATCAGCTCACCAGGTATGCTGTTCTGACCGTGGCGCACCTGTTTATTTTTCAGGATGGCCCCACGATGGTAGCCAGGAAGGGTTCCGAGAGTCGAGTGTGACGACAGCCCACCGAGCGACGAGGCCTCGGTGTAGGGCCCTTTGTCAGCAGTGGCACCGGCGGTAGCACTACCCGCCGAGCCACCGATACTTCCAGAACCAGCTGCTGACGATGCACGTCACCTCAGCGCACTGCATGAGTTCCAACGCCAGTGACCACCCAGGTTTCATGGGGAGACGGACCCCCAGGCAGCCGAGGACTGGCTGGAGGTAGTCGTATGAGTTTTCAGGCAAGTGAGGACACCAACAGACCTCATGGTGATCCTCGCTGCGAGCCTACTGCACCCAGCAGCGGGCCGATGGTGGAGCTTGATGGTCTAGGTGCACGATGAGGCATCTCTACTTTGGACGGACTTTGAGAGCCTCTTCCGCTCAGAGTTCGTCCCAGCCACCCTCTGTGCGGTGTGTATTCAGGAGATTCTTTAGCTGTGGCAGGGCAGCATGACGGTCGCCCAGTACTCGGCGAGATTTACCGATCTCTCGTGCTACTCGACCGACGTGGTATGGGACCCATTCTTCTGGGGCCGGACCTTTGAGCAGGGATTGAGACACGAGATCAGGGCATCGCTGATCTCCCTCAGCATTCCGACTCAGACAGTAGTACTGGAGAGGGCCCTTTTGATCGAGAGATTTCTTGCTGAGTCTACACCAGCGCCGAGACCCACCATAGTGCGGCACGTAGCAGAGTCTTCTGCAGCAGGCAGTCGATGGATGACTCTTGGGTCCAGGAAGACCAGACCCTCGGGCAGACGACCTCAAGACACTGGCTCAGCAGTGTGGGGCACACAGCGCGGAGCCAGTCTTTCGAGAGGCAGACAGTGCTACTCGGGCGGCGGGAAGGGCCACATGGCTCGTGACTGCCCGACTCACCGTGTCGAGGAGCAGCAGACGGTTGAGGGACCACAGAGGTAGAGGCAGAGGGTCGACCGTGGCGATCTGCAGGGAGGAGGCGGACGTGGCAGAGGAGTTGGCCGAGCAGCAGGTGGTGGGCGACGCTTTGAGGCTCTACCACCACCACCACCAGGAGGTCCACCCCGACTACAGGGAGCTGGTGGGCAGAGACAGGCACAGCTCTAGGCAGCGGAGGCCTACGACCACGGCGCGCCAGATATGATTCGAGGTACTATCTGTGTCTATTCCACCCTTTCTGCAGTACTTGTAGACACAGGAGCGAGTCACTCTTTCATAGCCTCTTCCCTTGTTCGGAGCTCGGAGATTCCGACAGAGCCGTTGGCTCGATCCTTACGGCTAGAGACTCCTACGGGAGCAAACTCGATGATTACGCACTGGTGTTGGCAGTGTGAGATTACTCTAGGAGGTGAGATCTTCAGTTGGGATCTTCGTGTAGCAGCGTCGAGGCCTTATGACATCATCTTGGTCATGGAATGGTTGTCTACGGTCCATGCATAGATTGTCTATTTTAGGCGCAAGGTGCGATGTGTACGCACCGACGGGAGGAGGTTCACCTTCACCGGCAAGAAGGGAGCCTTTGCAGCACAGGATGGACTTACGCGGAGGACAGGACAGCCCATCACTCATCAGTTGGCTGGCCTTATCCTAGGAGCAGTTGACGTGCGGAGTCCTGGTTTTCCTACAGTGGTGGATCAGTTTGCGGACGTTTTCCCCGACGACGTCCCAGGGTTACCTCCCCGCAGAGAGGTAGACATTTATATTGACCTATACCCCAGGACAGCCCCGATATCCACCCCAGCATATCGGATGGCCCCCGCAGAGCTTCGAGAGCTATGAGTACAGTTGGAGGACTTGCAGGGCAAGGGGTTTGTCCGACCCAGTGTTTCACCCTGGGCTTCCCCGATATTGTTCGCCAAGAATGCTGATGGGAGCTTGCGATTGTGTGTCAACTATCGTTGCCTAAACCAGGTGATAGTGAGGAACAAGTATCCACTACCGAGTATTGATGACCTCTTTTATCATCTCAAGGGAGCACGGTGGTTCTCGAATATAGACCTCAGTTCAGGCTATCATCAACATAGAGTTCGAGACGAGGACGTGCAGAAGACGGACATCAGATGTCAGTATGGCCACTATGAGTTCTTGGTTATTCCATTCGGCGTAACCAATGCTCCAGCAGTGTTCATGGCCCTCATGAACAGGATCTTTCAGCCATACCTCGATCGATTTGTCGTGGTCTTCATCGACGACATTTTGATCTACTCGACGACTGAGGAGGAGCACGCCTACCACTTACTAGTTGTACTAGACACACTCTGAGAGTACCAACTTTATGGTAAGCTCTCAAAGTGCCAGTTCTGGATACGTGAGGTCCACTTCTTGGGAAACGTCATCTCTAAGGTGGGAGTTGCAGTGGATCCTGTGAAGATCGAGGCAGTGTTAGCTTGGGAGCCACCCAGGAGCGTGACAGAGGTGCGGAGTTTCTTGGGACTAGCTGGATACTACTGGAGATTCGTGCCAGACATCTCTAGAGTTGCGGCACCACTCTCAGCTTTGATAAAGAAGGGGAAACCCTTCGTATGGTCAGACAGATGTCAGTAGAGCTTCCAGGAGCTGAGACAGAGATTTTCCAGCACACCTATATTGAGGTTGCCTGAGGAGGGAGTAGGGTACATAGTTTACTGCGATGCATCAGGGTCCAGACTCGGATGTGTCCTGATGCAGGAGTGGGAAGTGATCACCTATGGATCACATCAGTTGAGGCCACATGAGCAGAACTACGCTACCCATGACCTGGAGTTAGCAGAAGTGGTCTTCGCCCTAAAGATGTGGCAACACTATCTGATGGGCTAGCGCTTTACAGTCTTTTCTGACCATCAGAGTCTTAGGTACATCTTCTCTCAGAAGGACCTGAACCTAAGGCAGAGGCTATGGATTGAGTTCCTCCAGGACTATGACTTTGATATAGTCTATACTCCTGGGAAGGGGAACGTAGTAGTCGATGCCCTCAGCAAAAGGACGGGCATTCAACTACTTGAGGGGCGATAGAGAAGCTAGCTTCTTTGTAGATATCCTTTGTGGATAGAGATGGAGCATCCTTCCTTTAGTCTCTCACAGTCACTCCTCCAATACTGCAGTGAGTTAGAGAGACACAGCGTGGGGATACCAACTGTGAGATGTGGTGTGCACAGATATCCTCAGGACAAGCACCTGATGGTTTCTCCTTTGGAGCAGAGCACGACATACTTTTCAGAGGACGTACCATGGTACCAGTCGCTTTACGGGAGGAGGTGCTGAGAGAGTTTCACACTTCTCCTTTGGCGGTACATCCTGGAGTGGCGAAGATGTACCAGGATCTCAGACGACAGCACTGGTGGCCGGGCATGAAGAAGGCTGTGGCAGAGTTCATTTCTCGATTCCTCACCTGCCAGCAGGTGAAGGCTAAGCATCTGGTACCAGCAGGCTTGGTACAACCCTTGGAGGTTCAGGAGTGGAAGTGGGATGGCATATCTATGGACTTCGTGACTAGACTTCCACGCACTTCTAGAGGTCACGAATCAATTTGGGTGATTGTCGACCGACTCACCACGTCGGCTCACTTATTACCCATCAGAGAGCAGGGCTCAGTGGAGAGCTTTGGACGTCTTTACGTTCAGGAGATTGTGCAGCTTCATGGTGTGCCATCATCTATCGTCTCTGATCGAGATGTTCACTTTAATTTCCGGCTTTGGAAGGGGTTGCAGGAGGCGTTCGGGACACAGCTACGTCTGAGCACAGCCTTTCACCCTCAGACGAATGGTCAGACAGAGAGGACCATTCAGACTCTCGAGGACATGCTCTGCGCATGTGTCCTCGACTTTGGTCGCAGCTGGGAGGACCACCTACCCTTGGTGGAGTTCGCGTACAACAACAGCTACCACTCCACCATCGGGATGGCACCATACGAGGTGTTGTACAGCCGACCTTGCAGATCTCCTTTGTGCTGGACAGACCCTGGGGAGTCAGCACTTGTTGGGCTAGAGATGGTCCAGGCCATGACAAAGAAGGTCCTGGTCATCAAGGAGCGGATGAGGACAGCTCAGAGCTGGCAGAAGTCATATGCTGACAGGAGGCGGAGGCCACTAGAGTTCGAGGATGGCGACCACGTCTTTTTGCGTGTCTCACCTCGACGTGGATTATGGAGATTTGGCCGAGGTGGCAAGTTATCTCCGCACTTCATCGGACCATTCCAGGTCCTCAGCAGGATTGGCGAGGTGGCTTATCGTCTGGCTCTACCACCTCAGTTGCACCGGGTGCACGACATCTTCCACGTATCTCAGCTGAGGAGATACGTGCATGACCCGATGCACATCATTGACCATGTGGAGATTGACGTTGACGATGTGGCGAATTTTACGGAGATCCCAGTGGAGATCGAGGATCGACAGGAGCGGGTCCTACGTAGATGGTCGATTCCTCTAGTGCGCATCAGATGGCAGCACGGGAACCTCCAGGAGAGCACTTGGGAGCGGGAGGCTCAGATGCGTGCTTAGTACCCTCATTTGTTTCCCTAGTTTTGATGTATCTTTATGGGGATTTAAATCCCTGAGGTGGGAGTAATGTAAAGACCAGTAAAATTCAAGGGAAATTTTTTCTTAATTTTCTTTGGAATTTTACAAGAACGCGGTTTCTGACGGCACCTGATTCCGAGGCCCGGTGTGCCCGGAATCAATTTCCGAAGTTTGGCTCGGGTACATTCAGTGAACAAACAAGTGGGATTTTCTAACTTTTGAACCGGTTCCCGGAATCGAATTGCGAGGGCACCGATGGAACCACAACGCCGGTATTTCCTTAAGAACTCATGTTCCAAAGATGCGTTTACACGAGTGTTGATGATAAAAATTGTGGAAGTTATTTTATAATTATTCTACAAATTTTTATCTTTTTCTAAGTGTTTAGTTATTGATGGAATTTGGGTAACCACCCAACCTCCCTTGGGAGGTTATGAGGGTGGTGGGGCCCACACTAACCCCACCCCTTCATATCCTCTAACCCCTCTCAACTCCCATTTTAATGTTGATAACTTATGTTTACTTAAATTATGTAATTAATATGGTGAGTTACATGTAAGTTTTTGAAATTAAAACAATTTAATTTCAAATGCTTTGTTGTGCTAATAAAATAAGTTTAGAACTTATTTTATTAGGGCTTGGTGTTGGGTTTTTTGAGATCTTTTTGGAGAAAAATCTAAGGAACACCTTCTTCCTCGACGAAGAACACGAAGAACACCGTTCTTCAACGAAGAACCTCTCCGCCGAAGAACACGGTTCTTCCGCGACACCGTATCCGCGACGTGACGTTCTTCTTCCGCGTCGTCTCTTCCGTGATGGTTTTCTGCGACGAAATCGCCATCAACGACTTCAAATCCTCACTTTGCGATGTCGACGTTGTTTTCCCGTGACTCCGGACCTCCACGACGCTCGTCTTCCGCGGGTCGTTGACGAACACCGTTCCTGAACCGAGGTAGGGGATTATTTTATTTAATTATTTTGGTTCATGATTCTAGTTTATCGATCATCGTAGATATTCGACTAGATGTTATCTTTTAACAAGAGGGGGGTCGGACCGCACAAACACGGCCGAAACCCCCTCCTATGTTCATGTTTGATTCTTTGTGAATGAACGTAATGGCATGGTGTCGTCGCACCATACGGAAATCACACGGCAAGTAATACGCGACGTCGTCACGCCGCGCCATGGAAAGATGTTTAAGAACGCGATGTCATCACGCCGCATCGAAGAAAATCAAAGGTGCCACGGCCGGAGCGGAGCCGCAGCGGAGGGGTGCGGTGTCGTCGCACCGCGCCAGACGACAAGGGCCACGGCTGGTTCTGGGCCGCGGCGGAGCATGGTGACCGGCGGCCAGTCGGGCCACCAGTGTCGGTGCCGGAAGGGGACCGGCCACCGCCAGTCCCGTTGAGAAGGAGTAGGCCGGCCAGGTCGGGCTGGCCGGAAAGGGGAAAGACGGGGGAATTAAATTACCTCGGCCAGCTTCAAACGGCCCCCCTTAAATGAGGGTGGGCCGCGGTTACACAGGGGGGAAGGCGCCCCCCCCCCCCCCCCCCCCCCTTTGCCGAAACGGCTCGGCCAAAGGCCGAGCCAGACAGCGCGCTGGGCGCGTTATCCCCAGCCGTACCGGCACCTGGCCGGTCTGCCAGGCCGGGCCGCTCCCAGCCGGCCAGGCCACTCCAGGCCGGGCCGGGCTGGGCCGACCCGGTCCCGGGGTGGGTCGACCCGGTTCGGGGCAACCGGGGGGTCTCAGGCCGGGTTGGTCAGGGCCCGAAACCCCCATTATCGGACTGTTGGGTTCAAATTCCCATAACTCAGGCTACGGACCTCCAAACGACGCGCCGTCAGCGGTGATGCGATCCTTGTATCGAGACGGTCATTTTATTATATCGCACTAAAGGTTTCAGAATACGTTGAGTTCAGCCGGGTTGGTTCGTACACGAAACCAACCGGGCCCTCGGAGCGGAAACGCTCATATCTTGAGCTACAGACGTCTGATTGACGTGCCGTCAACTTTGTTGAGTTTCTCTTGGTGAGACGGATCTTTTGGCATACTCCTCCTGAGGTTTGGACCCAGGTGGAGTACGGTAGGGTTGGTTTTTCCTTAAAAACCAACCGGGCCCCTGGGAAGAAAAGGACAATAACTCTAAAACCGGGCGTCCGATTGACGCGCCGTCTACGACGTTGAGTTCCTATTGATGATACAGAACTTTTGGATACTTCAACTCTGGACTATGTGTCAGTTGATGTATCAGCCACTCGGCTCGTGGAGCGGACCCTCCCGAACGAGCTTGCTGTGTGCGGGAACCCTAGAGCTGGCTGCGACTGCTACTCTGACTGCGACGACGACTGTGCAGAGATCCTCAGTGGATTTGACGACGATGACAACAGCACTCAGCAATCCTATGTGGATCAGTGCTATTGATCCTGTGTGGGTCCGATCCTGTGTGGGTCAGCGCTCAGCGGTTCTGTGTGAGCCAGCTCCTACAGATCCTATATGGGTCGTGCGGGGGTTAGTTTCCTACCGATCCTGTGTGGGTCATTGCGAGGGTTAGTACCTATCGATCCTTTGTGGGTCCGACGACTTAGATGGATTAGATATTATCTTTATCATCTTACGAAGAAGTATACCTGTCTGAGTGGAATCCTGTTTGCTTCCTATGTGGAATGTGTTATGTTATCCTATATGGATTACGTTTTTATTTCCTGTGTGGAATACGTATACTTTCCTGTGTGGACTGAGTTGTATTTGGGCTTGGACGTTGGAGCGTATTAGAATTGACGACTTAGGTATATGTATGGGCATATACCTAAGCAGTGTTGGTTGTTACTTAGTGATTGTATCTTTCCTTTTTGGTTGATCCTTTTTGGATTTTGGGAGACCTTCGGGGGTCTCGGGGTCCCTACTGAGTAGCTTATACTCGCCCCTGCACGGGCTATGCCCGCACTATGTTGTGTTGGTTGCAGACAACGGACAACGTTGATCGTGGTTGAGGCTTGCAGAGCAAGATGGTACCTGGAGGTGGACCACTGGGCGGGACGTACTTGGAGTGGACGGCGGGACCCGAGGGGCAGTGGAGCTATCTGTACCCACCATTCAGGTGGGATTTCTAGTGGACAGCTCGGTATAGCGGCTTTACATTACAGTTGTTGTTTTCCCTTTCGAGTTGTACTTTACAGTTGGGCTTGTATTTCTGGCCCCTTTTACTTTCCGTACATACTGTTGTACTCAGTTTTTACTTAGTGTTTACTTCTTCCGCTTGTACTCTGTGGTGCTTGTTTACTTTACAAAGGCAATGCCTTCCCTTTTTATCGGGATTTACGTCTTGGTTCTAGTCGCCAGCCCCTGGCCTATGGAAGTCGGGCTTGGGGTAGTCACAACACGGGCCCCGAGGATGGGTCGTGACGTGGTAGGAATAAATTAAACCAAGTTTTCTAACTTATGACACCCAAATTGTCCCCTGTTTACTTAATATTTTTTGTACTTGTATGGACTATCTATTAGAGTGGATATTTTGAAGACATTGTAGGTGGTGACCTATTGAGTTTTCTACTCACACCCTGCTAGAGACGTCATTGGGTACCTGAGTAGATCTCCTGGTTTTAGTTCAAAATGATGGAAAGGGCCCTAATATAGGATGTTGAGTTGGGATCAAGATGTATATAGAGAAATATATAGACTCACAGTTAGGACCCATTTATAGACTTGTCAGTTTTTTTTATTTTGGGATTTATTCACTTTTCTCCACTAGTATGGAATGGCATGGTTGTATTTGATTTTTGGTTGTACCCTATTGGGAAACCATTGGTTATTCATGTTTATTGGTTGTTTCATATTTATTCTATTATTTTTATTGTGTTCTGTTATGGATTACTCTAATTAAGAGGGAATAGTCTCCCCACATGATTTATTAGATTCTTTCTGGTAGTTAGAAACCTTCGGTGTATGGGGAGGTGCACTTGAGGTCATGTGATGACCTGTCTTAGAGCAACAGTTTACAGGATTCAAGGTTAGGGATGTTACAAATTCGTATCAGAGGAGTTATTTTCTCTTTCTTAATATTTGGTGATGGTAGACCAGAGATTAGTATGTGTGGGGCCTTGGTAATGAGTTCATTCCTGGGAGTAGCTAACCCATGTATGAGAGAAAACCCAAGTCGCCCTGGGTGGGAATTGTCGTTCTTGATGTGTGTTATTATATTTGAATGATATTTCACCATTGGGTGATGCACATGTTGTGTGATTTGACTGATTTATGACATTTTTCTCATTATCGGAGTGACATGAGGTTGTGCATTAATGCATCATTCCAGGAAGCTAAGGATAGGGGTGTCTTGCATCATTATAGGCATACACATGGGATGGGTGTGCGAGGCGTAGAGAGTAGAATGCATTTTACTTCTGTGATAAATCCGAGGAAAATGATTCCTAGTAAGGGTAACATAAGTGGGTGAACGAAAATAATGTCAATGAATAGTTATGTAATATCATGTATAAATAAATGTTATGAATGGGATTGCATTTTTGGGTTGTGATAAATCGTAATGGAAGATTTGGTGTCTAAAAGAGAATGATTGCATAATGAATGTGAAACAGTTAAATAATTTTTCCTAAAAAAAAGTTATAAATGAGTTAAAATGGAGATTTTAAAAAGTTTTGAAATAGGAATTGTTCCTAAGAAGACAGGATTGTGTTGTAAAATAATAATTGGATTGAATATGTGTTGAAAAAAGACATGAAATTGAGTAAATTGGTTACCCCATGTTGACCATGACTAGTGGTAGCTATGGTAGAGGGTAGTGTCCAAAGTGTGATGTTGATTATTGGGATAGAAAATGATGAATGGTTTTTTTTAAGGTTGATAGTGTGGGATTTTTCAACCTGTGGTTATATCCTGTTGGTCATTCTTCAAAGTTTTTGGTGGATGGTAAGTTAAAATGAGAATGATTGAGTTTAGAGGTGGGGATACTTAGTGTTGTCAGTTTGACCCTTATTGTGTGGGTTGGGGTAGTGATATTCCCTAGTCTAGGACTATTGATTTGTATTGTGAGGACTTTCTAGGTTATGAAATTTCCTTGGTGGTGTGTTCAGGGATCCGCTAGCAGGGTTTTGGTTGTTGGGTTGCAAGGTGTTTTTTGGTAATGTGAGTGTGGAAGCTATCGTGGTTTGTGACTGTAATGAGTGAATGCTAGACCCTAAGTATGGTGCCTAGGTCTTATTTAACTTGTCATTAGAGACATTATGAGTTTTTTATTTAATATTGAATGGTATGTTTGGATCATAGTATTTATGCATGTGAACACCTTTGGTATTGAACCTAGAGAAAATGGTTGTTTGGTGCACTAGGCACAGTGTGCATAGGAACTGGTGTGAGAATTCCATTCACAAGGATTGATTTGTTTGTGTCATGATATGTATTTTTTGGAGAGGGGACCAATGTATTTCCTAGTTATGACTCTAGTCTAGGGTGTTGGTAACATTCGTCCCTTGAGGAGACCTAATAGAGAGGTCAGATGGGGTCTCTAGCACTTTTGAGAGTATCTCATGCATGTAGATGTTTTAGACCATGACCGTGGAACTCATTGTTTTTTATGGTGTGGATTTGTTCGAGAGGGATATGTGGAAAGGTTGAGGTTTTGTTGTGCTACTCTAGTTATGGTTATGCACCGATACTTCCAACAAAGTAAGGGTGACCTCATGTGAGGTTAGCCCATTAGTGTGGGTGTCTTAGGATATGAAGTATTGGAGATGCTTCAAAGGTGTTTTTACTGTGTACAGAGTACCACCAAGGTTTAGTAAATGGTATAGTTGTACTTGGTTCTTTCAAAAGGGAACCTGAGTGCTTGTTATAGGATCTAAGGTTTGTTTTGAAGGGTTTTATCATATGGATTCCTGACTCACCAATTTGCATATTGATTAAAGAAAGGAATGAGATTTTTTTCGAGTGGAAGAGACGAAGGTGGCTAGAGTGTTGTTATACTCTTTCACTTTATTGTGATACTTGAGGTATGGATGGTCATATGGATGAATGTTTTTTTATGAATTGTTTTGATGTTGGGTGAGATGCAGAGGCTGCCTTAGTGCTGATGAGACTAACTAACCAATAGTCATGGTTAGGTAAGTAAGCATATAGTGGGATATACCCAAGTTAATGTTGATTTGTGTGAGACAGTTTGTTTTATTGGTGTGGTAGACCATTGTGCTTCGGTTGTTAGCTATAAGGGATGCATCGGAAGGACTCGAGAGGTGTGGTGAAAGTAGTTCCATATGAAATGTTAGTTCACAACTACATGGTGATCTGGTTGTGGAGTGATGGTTGAATCTGGTTGGCAATCACACCTGAGTGGTGGTGGATAAGTGTTTATGAGACATGTTCAGTGTGGGATATCGAGATCCATGGAAGTTCATGTTGTCCCATATCTTGACATCAGAAATGTATAAGTTGGTGGTGGTGTTCTTAGAAAACTTCATAGCATACCTCAACTAGTGATGATCCTTCCCTATATCTTGACATCATCCCAGGCATGTTGAGAAGCTTTGGCTCATGCCCAGAGACTTGAAAGTGTTTGGTTTCATGAGGGACATCATGAGGTTTACACGCATGGAAATTCATGTGTAGAGATTGATGATGGGATGTACACCCTATATGGATTGGGGTGAGGTCCCCAGGATGAACCCAATGTCAGAAAATGTCATCGGTTTCATTCATGGAAGTTGGGAGCAAGAACTGGGTGACGTTATTTTTCTTATTATGGGAAAAATATGGATTTCCATGTCTCATTTTTGGGTTTAGTTTGTCATCAGGTATAATATGTAGTGGTTGGAATCCCTCTTGGGAGGTGTGGTAACAACACTCCTATGGGGGTAGTGATGAGTCAGTCATAGATGTATAGAGGAAAACATCGAGATTATGTGGTGGCATCGGGATGCCAATGTGGAACCTGTAATGCGTTTGTTAGGTTCCTCAGAAAGGAAATGTGGAACTTGGATATGTTGAATGATGAACCAAGTGTCAACTTTGGGATTAGGGTGGTTTTGTGTCATGCTTGTAATGTATGTACTGAAATCATAGAAGAATGTGGTTGGATATGAAAACAGGTTGTGGAAATATAGGTTGGGTTCTATAAATCCTAATAAGATCAGGCTTAGACTCAAGAAATTAATTCTTAGGTAGTTTTAGAACATCTCAACATTGGGTGAAGCTTGACCATATGATGTGGTGTCATACCAAGGGTGAAGTCAATGACAGTTTAGAGGGTGGTAACACCACGATGATGGAATTATACTGGAATTCAAGAAATGACCGCAGTGGGTTTGTGGGATGATAATGATAGGGTTCAGGTCAATAATCATTTTGGGAAGATTATAAAGGGGTAGTGTACCACCAGTGTATAGTAGTTTCTCTTGTGTAATCCAATCGTGTGTGGACTAACCTGAGATGATAAACTTGGAAGTGTGTGGTGGGAGTGACCCACATCTTGGTTCTTATTGTGGTGGAAAGTGCCTTTTGTAAATTAATTTGTACCTAAGTGAGGTCATTTTGATCTTAGTCCTCGAAGTGGTAGTGTAGTAATGTCCTTATAAATGGTTTTGACGGTGCAGATAGATTCCAATGTTGGGTAATTCCCCTATGGATGCTTGGGTGTAGTTATTTGGAACATGGTAGGTGATGGGAATGATGATTTTTGTTATGGTGGTCCTTCATCGATGGGGGAGGTTCCATGTAACCTAAAATTGTGGATGTAACCATAAAATATAAATGGTTGGTTGATGACATGTTCAGAGTTTCATTTTGGAAGTACTCGAGTGGTCATTGTTCGAGTAAGTTACCCATGAAAGAGATCATTGGAATGAGTTTACTTGGTTGAGTACCCGAGAGTTTTGGGTGGTGTTTTTTTTATAGTTATGGAATAAAATCATCAAGAAATGT
Organism: Viscum album; assembly: GCA_963277665.1. Lineage (NCBI taxonomy): Eukaryota > Viridiplantae > Streptophyta > Magnoliopsida > Santalales > Viscaceae > Viscum > Viscum album. Next base: position 1,001,861,702 of record OY728136.1, on the reverse strand, counting down.
GGTTGGAAGGATCATGTTTTTTTCTTTCAGGTGATACTGGACTATTCACCATTAGAGTTGGTGGAACAGAAAATTGACACCAACTGATTTGGGTCATGAGTTGTGCAGAGGATCGGGCTGATGGGGTTTTGATTGGTTCCTCCATGATGATGTGATTTTGTGTGTTAAGTTTCCATGTTTTCTGAGTTCTTTGTTGTCATCTATGTTTTCCACATGAAGTTTTCATGGTGATAATGGTTGGTGTGGATGAATCCTTGAAGAGTTTTTCTGGTTCGAGTTGTGGGTTGTGGTGAGGAATCCTTGAGTGGGATGTTTGTTCCCTTGGTTCATTTTCAGTATCCTTGTGATGGTAAACTACAAACTAGGAAGGTGTGAATGAATATGTAGGCCATATGGTATGATCCCTTGTTATATAAGTTAGTGATACTCGGAAGATTGTCTCGAGGATGATTCATTATAAGGTGGGGAGGTTGTAAGATCTCAAATCATCTTAAGGTATTTTTTTTGTTTACCTTTTGGTTTGGAATATTCTTTTTGGATTGATAAGTGTTTCAACATGTTCAAGTGAAGAACTGAGGGTTTTCCGGAGGATCAGGGAATGAAAGAGGAAGAAAACAAATTTCTGGTCATGTTGCACAGTTTGTGCCTGGTTAGTGAAAACTGTGCGGAGAATCCTGGGTAGACATGTAGCCTTGGACAGACCTATATGCATGGTTGGCGCTTGGTTAAGAAACTCGTGTGGAATTCCTAGGAAACTATTCTAAGGGGGTGATATTCGGAAAGTTTCTTACGTACGACATAGAAAATGGTGCGGGTAACCCATGTGGCCCAGTAAAGTTGAAACATTTACAAAATATTCACTCTATGGTTTTTAACCCAAACTCAGGTTTCTCTTCCATTTCACCCCTATAACCCTAGTGAGTAACTTTGATGAACCAGGATTCCAATATGTGGTTCTCCTTTGATTATTCGTCATTTGTATTTTCGTTGGTTTTGGATAGAAGACTCAGGTAAGTTTTACACTCCTCTTGCTTCTCTTTTTTGGGTTAGGTCTTGTGGTTTCTCAGATCTTCTTCTGAAACATTAAAACCCTCTTTTTCCAGTGTAACCTAGGTTGAGGCTTCCTGGGATGCTTGAATACATATCAAAGTCCGTGATTAAGAGTTTTTTCATCTTCAGATTTGAGGTAGGTGGTCTAAAATTATTACCTATAGTTTTATTTTTTATTTTTGAATGGAAGCTCTTTTTTTCTTTTTCCCTAATTGTGTTCTTCATTTCATTAGAGTTTTTGATAAAAGTGGGTGTCTAAGGGACCAATTAAAACCCTCACTATCATTGTGGGATGCATGGATGAGGTCTTAAGCATTTTAGGGCCACCCATGTGGTGCGTCGGAAAATCCCAAACATAGAGAGTGGTTGGGTTAAGTGAAGGATTGCTGAGTAAAGTGTGATGCACATGTAGAACATGTTTTAATGGTTTATTAGGTTCTGAATAGAATGATAATAGATATGACTATGGTGACAATGAATAAGGGGTTGCTTTTCATGACATTGAAACGTGAAATTTGGGTTGAGTGGGATTATGTCAATTATTTTATGAAATTTGGTTAGAAATGCCTAATAGGGTTATTTCATATTAAATGGTAAAGTTGTAATTGGGAAAAGGAATGAAAAGGGGGAGATACGTTAATGATATGAAATAAGGGAATGGAAAAATAAGTTGAATGGGTTAATACATGTAAATTATGTGGTACACCAAATGGGTTAAACGTAACAAAGTGGTTGTGTTACATGATATGTGAAATTTATATGAAATGATAAATGGGCTAAATGGGTTAATGAATGGCCAATGATGAATATGGATAAGTAATTGGGGTTGTTGAATACACCTAATGGTTTAAGTCAAGGGGATGGAAATTTGGATAGATGGCTTTTAATTGTCATTGGTAAATGTGTTAATGGGTTATGAAATGATATTAATTCCCATGTTGTTGTCATGTATTTTGAATTAACCTGGAGTTGAATATGCCTAGTTTTGTTATGGTATGGTTGTGGTGAGTTGATAAATAAGCATATGCACATGGCTTGGTAGAGTGCGGTATTAACATGAGGTTCTACACACATGGTTTGAGTTAGACTGAGGCTCTAAAATCCACCCCAAAATGCATGGGTTGGGGAAGGGGACATAAGCTCTATTCCCCTAACGGTTTCATTCCACCCAAACTAAGGCTTCAGGATGAGGATAATGTGTTTTTGTGGTATGTGTATCCATATTGAGATAGGGACTCAATTTATTTACCCAATGAATTGTGATTGATTTCCTTGGACCCTTGTGTAGACGATATTTATGACTAACCAAGGGAAAGTGTGATTAAAGGGATTGAGTAATATAGATGGTATAAGGAATGTATCTGGGATAAATTCTAGGAATAAATTAAACAAACAATGTTAACATATGGAACTCGAACTATCCTTTTTTTAATAACCATTTGTTTTTTACATTCATGCACTATCTATTAGATTGGATATTTTGTAGACACCCTTGGTGGTGAACTACTCAGTTTTTACTCACACCTTGCTCAGGCTGCTATTGGGGACCAGGGAAGATCTATTGGTTGTAGGTCAGGATTAGGGAAAGGTCCCTACTCTAGGATGTTGAGTTGGGCTTGATACGTACTTGGAGAAGGATCTGGACTTAGATTCGGGACCCATTTTAATATTTGTCCATTTGTTTTATTTTTGGATTTATTCACTTTTTACCACTAGTATGATATGGCATGGTAGTATTTGATTTCTGGTATGTACCCTATTTGGAAACATTTGGTTATACTTGTTTATTGGTTGTTTCATATTTCTTCCATTATTTTTGTTGTGTTATGTTGTGTCTTACTCTAATAAAGAGTATATAGTCTCTTCATGTGAGTTATTAGACCCTCGCCACTAGTCGGCAATATCCAATGTATGGGGAGGAATGCTTGAGGTCATTTGATGACCCAAATCAGGGAACTAGTTTAGTGGCCTTTGGGGTGGGGACGTCACATTTTATTGGGATAATTTATATGTATCCCTTAAACTCAATATAAAGTACTATTTGAGAAGAATGGTCTTCTCATAAGTTCATAGGTATTGATAACCATTATGGTAAATATTATGTTTGATTATTAAGGATATTTTTATGTAAGTTCATCATATTTCTAGGGATGTAGTATGAATTATATTAATATATTTTTAGTGAAATTAATAATGTAATGACCCAAACATTTATCAATGAATATTCCTCTTGATATAATTTAATGTTTTACTATGTAAAATTATTATATAACATATGCACTTATTTGGTTTTAGGATTTTGGATTTCAAAATAATGTTAAGAATTGTTAATTTACTAAAATAGTTATTGAACAATGATCACATGATTAGTATGAATATATATCTTTAACAAATCCAATTTACTCAGACAAAGTAATTAATGGCATCATATATTAAAATTTTTCCATATGAAGCCAATTTGTTGGAGCTCATAAAGGAGGTGGCATCATTGGGATTCACTCTTGACCAAGCCCAGTCTGAACTTCATCACGTTAAGCTCTAATAGAACTTCCTATGGGAGAAGTGTATGTTGATAGATACTACCAACCGAGTGATGTTATTCGAGCCACCCCAAGAGTATGTCATCATCACACACCTTACCATTTAGTATTATACAGGTGTTATAAGGGGTTACGTAAAAAGAGCATAAAACTATGATTATGTTAATTATTTTTGTATATAATAAATAATATACAATCATTTTATTATTGTTACTTTGTAAATAGTTTTAAAAGCACAAATAGTTTTTTTAGTTAGTATTAAATTTATAAATCTATTTTAACGAATTAAATTATTTTTGAATTAAAATAATATTTTAATGAAATTTTATTACTAAATTACTTTTTATTAAATATAAATGATTTTGTAATTTTTATGAATACAATTGTGATTTTTATCATGTTTTGAAAGCCGTTTTTGTCAAAACCCCATAATTTTCAATAAATGTCTGTTTTTATTTTAAAAGTAAAAAATTCGTATATTTTGAAAATTATTTAGATAAAATGAATATTATTTTTAGTATCAGGATGTCTAAATAATCCAATATTGAATGTTTCATAATTTTATGTGACAACCGAATTTTTGTGTAAAAATTATATACTGTTTAATTATATAATGTGTTTTATGGCATCATAATGACCTACTAGTGATGTAATAAAATTTTATAAATGGATTTTTCAGAAAATATTTGTTTTAACATTAAAATAATGTGACTTTAGTTTTGGTTGATTTTTTTACAAAGCTTTAGTGGACCCTCCAAGACTTATAAATCATTTTAACTTTTTAAAATGATTTCCTTGAGAGTGTGACTCACCTACACATAAGAAAACATAATATATTCATAATTTAGGTCCATTTTCTTATAAAATAAGGTTTTACACTCCCATATAGAAATAATAATGGTCAAAAACCATGGGTTGGTTTTTGGTTTTGATTAATTTAATGTGTGGTGTCCAAAACCTAAATAATAAATAATTCCCTCTCTTTTCCTATATAAACCCACCCAACCTCCCACTTCCTCTTAAATAAAAGCCTTTGGATCTCAAACAGACTATTCTATCATCTCTATATAATCCTCTCAAGTCACTCCAATATCCCAATAAACCTCTCTCAAGCCTCTCACAAACCTTTGGGATCACACTTCCATGTAAGGGATTTCTTCCTTCCTCATTTTTTTTCCAAGTTTATTTATGTATTATACCTTTGTATTTTCAATTAAAAATATTGGGGTATGATTTATAACCTCCCCTATACTGACCTACTAATTTTTGAATGATTATAGACCCCTTTATCTTCCATTAATTCCTTCATTGTACACCAGTTACTATGCTGAAATTCTGTAATGAATATCTCTCTCCTCATTTACATTTAAGAAATTTTTTGGTATTCTGAATAAAAAATCAATTAAATATTTTGGGACACGAATATACATGACCCCCTTACTATCAATTTAATTTATATATGGTGATACACACATTTCAATCTCATCATCCGTTTTTATTAATTTTTATGTCAGTTGTTATGCTGCCGAAATTGCATCATGATTTTCCAAGCCAAAGTCATTGCGTAGTGAATACCATTCCCATTTCACTATCAAGGGTATTCACCTTTATGCACATTTACATATTGATTATATAGTTTCATGTATTAATTCCACATTTCTTTATCATGGAATAAATTATTATGTTTAATGAATCCATGTTATATGATCCATGTGGCACACAAAAGCGTTAAATGAAATGATTAAGAAGGGTGATCCCTGATAGCACTGCAATGCATTGGTTAAAGATTAGTATCATGATACATCAAGTGAAATTATGTTTTAATCATGCTAATTCAAGTTAATTGAGGTTTTAATCATTCTCCATGTGATTTTTTCCTTGGCTCATGCTAAAATCATCTTAAATGTTGTTGCCACATTTCCATGTTATGATCATGCCATTATGTTCATGTTTCTCTTATGCTCCGTTAATATGCCTATTTACTAACATGTATTTTATTCTTAATGTTATTACTTTTTAATAACTTAATAGGATTTATAGCTCACCCTTTTATTATTCATTTCCTCAGGTTATCCAATGCGATGATAAGTACAAAGGAATGATGTGGTCATGTAAAATAAATTTTCAATAAGATGTTATGTTTTATGTTTTGTGTTGTGATGTAATGTTCTTAAGTACCAAAGACACTATAACTCTATGTCTTCTATGTTGTATCAAGTGAAGGATTTTATGTATAAATTATGTTTATGTTTGAAATAATGTGTAGTGTTTTTATAGTTGGTATTAAAGGATAGGTTTAATTATTTTTGGGATTAGGATTACTAAACCCTAGTGAAAGACTTATGGATAAGACTAAATGTAATAAAAACATCAAAACATTTTGGGGAGTATTGAGTAAATGGGTTATCAAGAAAATATATCCCTGTCTGGATACGAGAAGGAATAGGCGTATCTGGCACAAATGTATCTAGGGGTAACACCCGAAAACACTACTTTGAGCTAGACTCGAATAGGAACTGATGAACGACAATGGTCTTTGTTGCACTCTTGGTTATGACACTCCCATGGGATATGATTTGGTAACATTACAAGAATAGTATGAATCATTGTTAAGGGAATAAGAAAATTCCCCAAAGAATATATGTTGGTAAGTAGATCATGGATAACGTAGATTGATTCCTATAAGTTCATATGCTAAGGAAATAAGAGTAATTTATAAGTCAATCGTTATTGTATTTAGATTACCCTTTATGTGTTACCCCTAACATCACTTTTTATACAGACCAATGGTTGGTAATAGGAGGACTCATACTGACAACTGATGTGATGATCAATGTGATGACTATTCTAGTGAGTTACGCAATCTTATGGGAGCGGGAATCATGAACTTTGTCATGATACTCTCTCATTTAACACATGTTTTGAATAGAAACATGGGTTAAGAAGAACATTCAACCCCCCCCCCCCCCCCCCCCGAGAAATAACAATTCATAATCGATAGCTTCTTAAGAGAAAGGCCTCCCATTTTTAATAGATCATATGATCCCTCAATTGTGGAATAATGGATGAACTCCATTGAGAATATCTTCTTCATCCATCAATGTTCCAAATAAGAGAATGTTCTTCTGGGTGTTTATCATATGGATGGTGAAGTTTATCAACAGTAGAAATTGATCAAAAATATGAATACTGAGGATGATATTGAGGCATTGGAATGGAAGGATTTCAAGAAAATGTTTTTTAGAAAATATTTTCCTCACACCCTCTGACTTAAGATGGAATGGAAATTCCTTGACCTCAAGAAAAAATATGACTAATACCTCAGAGCGTACAAGGAAAACATCACAAGGCTTTCATGATATGCCTCTGACTTTTTTTTACCCCTGAATGCAAGTTTCACCACCTCTTTGGTGGGATAAAACCTATCCTATGGAAATCCCTTGCGATTTGTGACTGAGAGAGATATGAGGAAATTATCCTACATTCCCTTAATGTTGAAATGGAGATTGTAGAATCTCAGGGGTATCATGGGGATAATATGAATAAGGTGGACTTATTCAGGTGGTCAGATAGATAAATTCAACAGTGTAATGAAAATATAGCATCCCACGTTCCAAAGGTGTGGAAAGAATCACCCTAGAAATTTCATGAAGGGGATGAGAAAATGCTTTAGGTGTGGAAGATTAAGGCATGTGGCTATTAACTGTCACCAAGAAAAACCTGTGGTTGTGATAGAGGAGAGGAATGATCTGTTCAACTCTCAATGTGTTGTTCATTGTTTCAACTACAAAGAACCAAGGAAGTTTTCAAACCAGTTCCCTAATCCAAGGGTTTACGGAGGAAACCAACCACCTATGAGGCAGCAAGGGAGAGATTTTTCTATCACTACCATCGAAGTGAACCCCAACAATGAAGTGGTGACAATTATACTAGTTATTCATTCAATTGTAGCAAACATACTTTTTGATTCTAGTTCTATGCATTATTTTATATCCTAAGGTTTAGTAGAATAGTACCAGCACCACCACAAATCATGGAAGTAAAGATATCAGTGAGAATGGAAAATGGGTCCATCATTTCATCCCATGAATATAACTCATACCATGTCATAAAATTTGTATTAAAAATCCCAGTGAAACTCTTCATAATCCCCCTAGTGGAATTTTATGCAATTTATGGCATGGATTGGATTTACAAATATAGAGACAACATAAAATTACGTGACAGGGAAATTAGTCAACATATGGAGAATCATCCCCCAATTCGGTAAGTGCAAGGACGAAGATGAATCTTCTTTAGAACCATCATCTCAAGCATGGATATTACTTCTCTATGAGAATGTGTATCTATCTAAGATAATTGATTCTAAGGAAGCAACCATCCTTGAAGACATCCCTATTGTGTGGGAATTCATTGATGTGTTTCCCGAAAAATTTCATGGTATTCTTCCTAGAAGAGATGTTGAATTCTCAATTGATCTTATGCCTGGGGCATTTCCAATATCCAAGAATCCATATAGAATGACTGTTGTGGAGCTTTAGGAGTTGAAGAATCAACTATAAGAGAATCTGGATAATGGGTTTCTATGCCCAAGTGCTTCACCGTGGGGTGAACTTATCCTCTTCGTTGGGAAGAATGATGGGTCAATGCACCATTGTATTAATTATCGTGAGATCCAAAAAAATTCATGATAAATAACATGTATCCTATTCCCTGAATTAATTACATGATTAATCAGCTATGTGGAGAAAAATACTTCTCCAATGTAGATTTGCAGTCAGGATATTTTCAAGTAATGGTGAAGAAGGAGGATATCCCAAAGACTGATTTTTGTACAAGATATGGGCACTATGAATTCATAGTAATGCCTTTTAGGCTCACTAATGTACCAAAAATCTTCCTGGACTTTATAAAAAGAGTCTTTAGAGATTACGTTGAAATGATTTTGGTAGTTTTTATTGATGATATTCTAATATAATCCAAAACCAAGGTGGATAATAAGGATCATCTGAGAACTATACTAGAGACCTTATGAAAGGAGAATCTCTATGAAAAGTATATAAATTGTGTGTTATGGTGGAAGGAGGTCTCATTCATGGGACATATAATCAAAAGCAATGGAATAACTGTGGATCCCTCCTAGATAACTACAATTGATGGATGGCCATGGCCAACATCGGTAACATATATTTGTAGATTCTTGGGGTTAGCTGGATATTATCGATGATTTCTAATAAATTTATCATGATTTTCCAACCCTCTAACTAAGCTAACTTGGAATGGAGTAAACTTTTCTTGGAGTGATGAATACGAAGAGATCTTCAATGAGTTGAAAAGGAGGCTTATCACTACACCCATGTTCACACTACCCACAAGTGGAGAATTGTTTTTGGTATTTATTGATTCTTTAAAGAAGGGCATGGTTTGTGTGGTGATGAAAAATGAAAAAGTCATTTCTTATGCTTCAAGGAAATTGAAATTTCACGAGAAAAACTATCCAACACATGATCTGAAGTTGGATGCAGTAATCTTTTCTTTGAAAAATTGGTGACATTACCTCTTTGGGGAGAAGTGTGAAATCTATATAGACTACAAAAGTATAAAGTATATATTCACAAAGAAAGAGATGAATATGTAAAAACAAATATGGTTAGATCTGATCAAAGTCTATGACTAGTTAATCCATTACCACCCTTAGAGAGTGATTAGGGTGGTAAATGATCTATGTAGAAAGGACCCAAAAATTCATTCATTGATGAGAATTGAAAAGGATCCAATATTCTTATATTTGATGAAGATGGAAATGGGAATCATAAAGAAGGAAAAATCATCAATACTTTCACAAATGATTTCTCAACTGTCTTTTTTGGAAGGATTAAAAGATGATCAAAAGGATGATGTAGGAATTCAGAAGAAAATGGAAACTATCAGAAAAGGGAAATCCTTAGAGTTCAATGTTAATGTATGAGTAATTGTTAGATTTGTGATAAGACTATGTCTTCCATAAAATCCAGAGTTAAAGAGAGAAATTTTGGATGATGCAAATAGTTAAAATTTCACCATTCAACCAGGAAATACAAAGATGTATCGAGATCTCCGAGAGAATTATTGATGGGATAACATGAATAAGGGGATTGCTGAGTATTCATAAAATCGCTTGGTTTGTCAGCTAGTGAAGGATGAACGGTATAATTCTTAAGAGATGATGTAACCATTACCCATACAAGCATACAAATGGGTGTACGCAATCATGGAATTTTTCCCTGGACTTCTGAATACATCCACATGAATCATTTATATTTGGGTTATTATGGATCATCTTACAAATACTACACACTTCATTTCAATTTGAGATAATTTCTCATTTGATCAACTGACACAACTATATATCAGAGTGGTGGTAAGGCTATATTGAGTAACACTATCTATTGTATCTGATCGAGATGCACGATTCACCTCTATATTCTGGAAGAGTCTTCAAAATGCATTGATTACTGACCTGAACATTAGTACAACTTATCATCCTCAAACTAATGGCCAATCTGAGCAGACTATCCAAACACTTTTGGACATTTTGATGGCATGTTCAATATACTTCAAAGGAGTATGGGATCAACATCTTCCTCTAGTTGAGTTCTATTAAAACAACAGTTTCCACTCAAGCATCCAAATGGCTCGTTATGAAGCCCTATATGGGAAGAGGTGAATAACCCTAGAATGATTGGTAGAATATAGGGAGAGAAAACTCCTAGGTCTAGAAATGGTTGAAGAAATGGTGGATAATTTTAAGACCATCCAGCAGCACATTAATGATGCTCAGAGTCAAAAAAAGTTCTATGCTGATAATCGTTGATGAGAACTACAGTTTCATGTTGGAGACACGGTATTCCTCCACATATCAATATTCCAGAGAGTTATGATATTTGGTAAGAAGTTAAAGTTTATTCAAAGTTACATCAGCCCTTTTTCAATCCTTGAACACATTGGAGAAGTAGTATATTGACTACCACTCCCACCGAACCTATCTCAAGTACATGATGTATTCCATGTATCATTTTTGAGTGAGTACATACTCAACCCATAGTATACACTCAATCTAGAGGTGGTACCATTGAATAATGACCTATCATATGAAGAGAATAATGTGACGATATTAGATCATAGGGAAAAAGTTCTACAAAATAAGACAATTCCCTACGTCAAGGTGTTGTGATGAAACCAGATGTTTGAAAAAGCAATGTGGGAATTGGAGGAAGTAATGAAGCAGAGTTATCCACATCTACTTTAGTATGGGAAAAGGGAATTTCAGGGGTGAAATTTATTAAGGGGGGCGTGAATTGTAACGATCCAAACTTTTATCAATGAAAATTCATCATGATCTAATTCAATGTCTTATTATGTAAACTTTTTGTATAAGAAATGCAATTATTTGGTTTTATGATTTTGGATTTCAAAATACCATTAAATAATTGTTACTATTGCTAATATAGCTATTGAATAGTGATAACATGATTAGTATAAATATAAGACTTTAATAAATCCAATTTACTCAGAAAAAGGAAGCAATGGCCTCATCCTGTTGAATTGATCCATCCGAATCCCATTTATTGAAGATTGTAAAGGATGTGGCGTCGATGTGATTTTCTCTTGACCAATCCCAATCCAATCTTCAACATGTTAAGCTCGAATGGAACCTCCTACAAGAGAAGTGGATGTTGATAGAGATTACCCCCCGATAGATGTTATCCGAGCCACCGAAAGAGTCTATCATTATTGCACACCTTATCCTTTGGTCTTATGTGGGTGTTATAAGGGGTTATGTAATGGGACCTTATCACTATGATTATGTGCATTATTTTTCTATATAATAAAGAATATGCTTTAATTTTATTACTTTTACTTTATAAATAGTTTTTAAATCACAAATAGTTTTATTAGTTAATATTCAATTAAGAAATATATTTTTGATGAATTAATAGATTTTTAAATTAAAATAACATTTTAATGAAATGCTACTACTAATTTACTTTTTCTTAAATATAAATGATCTTATAATTTTTATGAATATAATTGTGATGTTTATTACGGTTTTAAAGCTGTTTTTGTCAAAACCCATGAATTTTCTATAGATGTCAGTTTTTATTTTAAAGGTAAAAAACTGAAATTTTTAGAAAATTATTTTGATAAAATGAATATTTCTTTGGAATCAAGAAGTTAAAAGTATCCAATGGTAAATTTTTCAAAAATTTCTGAGAAAGTCATTTATTGGGGTAAAAATTAAATACTGTTTAATTATATAATGTGTTTTATGACATCATAATGACCTAATAGTGATGTAAAAAAAATACTATAAATGGTTTGTTCAAAAAATATATCTTTTACCATTAAAATTAAGTGATTTTAGGATTGTTTTATTTATTTTACAAAGTATTAGTGGATCCTCCAATTCTTATAAAACATTTTATCTTTTTAAAATGATTTCCTTGAGAGTGTGAATCACCTATACATAAGAAAGACTAATATTTTAAGAAGATCGGTCATTAGGATTATAAAATAATGTTTTCCACCCCCTATGGCCAAAACCATGGTCAAAACTCATGGTTTGGCTAGTTTTTTTCATTAGATTAATGTGTGGTGTCCAAAACATAAATAATAAAGAATTCCCTCTCTATTCCTATATAAGCCCAACCAAGATCCCACTTACTCTTCACTCAAATCCTTTAGAGATTGACCAAACTCTTCCCTCCACTCTCTAAATTCCTCCCAAGGTGCCCCATTCTCCCAAGAATCCTCTCTCAATCCTCTCCCAAGTCTTTGGGTTCACACTTCCATGTAAGGGATTTCTTTCTTCCTAATTTTTGTCTATGTTTCTTTATGTTGCTATACCTTTGTATTTTCAATTAAAAATATTGGGGTTTGATTTCAAACCTCCCCTATACTTCCCTCATTATGTTTAAATTATGAGATACCCCTTTTTATCTCATTAATACCTTCTATGTACACTCATTATTATGCTGAAATTCCGTAAGGAATTTCTCTCTCCGCATTTACATTCAAGAAATTTTTTTATATTCTGAATATAAATTCCAATACATATGTTGGGACAAGTATCTATATGATCCCCTTACTTTAAATTTAATGTAAATATTATGATACACTCTTTCCCCCTAATCAACCATTTTTATTAATTCTTATGTCACGTCGTTATGCTGCCAAAATTGCACCGTGATTTTCAAAGCCAAAGTCTTTGTGTAGTGCATACCATGCCCATTTCTATATCAAGGGTATTCACCTTTATGAACATTTACTTCTAGATTATAGAGTTTCATGCATGAATTCCAAATTCTTTTATCATGTAATAAATCATGATATTTAATGAATCCATGTTATATGATCCATGTGGTGCACTTATGCATGAAAAGAAATGATTAAGAAGGGTGCACCCTGATAGCACTTCAATGTATTATGTGAAGATTATTATCATGATACATCAAGTGAAATGAGGGTCTACTCATGCTAATTTAATTTAAATTATGGTTAAATCATTCTCCATGTGAAATTATCCTTTTCTAATGCTAAAATCATGTTAAATTTTGTTGCCACATTTCCATGTTATGATCATGCATTTATGTTCATGTTTCTCGTATGCTCCATTGAAATGCATATTTCCTAAAATGTATTGTATTCTTCATTTTATTACTTTTTACTCCCTTAAAAGTCTTTATAGATCACCCTTTTATTATACATGTCCTCAGGTTATCCCATGTAATTCTAAGTAAGAAGTAATGATTTGTCCATGTAAAAGAAGTTTTCAATAAGATGTTGTGTTCTATGTTTTAAGATGTGATGTAATGCTTCTAATCCTCAAATACACTAGACCTCTCGGTCTTCTATGTTGTATCAAGTAATGGTTTTTATTTAACAAATTAATTTTAACTAGGAAATATAGAGCATGGTTTTTATAGATAACATGTCACATCTAGTAGGTTTGTGGGGCTTCAATCCATAACCAACAGGTGATAAATGTGTGGTGTCTTGGTTAGTATTAAATTTAAAAAATTGATTTGATAGATAAATAGTGATTTTTTTATGAAAAATATGTTTTATCATATATATGAATATGTTATTGAAAATTGATTTAGTATTTAATGTCTTTTTATATGAAGTTTACTATTTTGGGAACCTTATATGATTAAGAAAAACAAAACATTATCGCATTTTATTTTCAAAATAAATTTTGAATTATCTTTTGAAAGTATATGTGATTTTAATGTGGATTTATGTTTATTTATAATATTTATGAAAATTATTAGCATATCTAAGAGATTATATGATGAAATAATATACATATTTTTTGTGATACATTATGTTTTATTGATGTTATTTAGAGATAAATGTTAAATTTATCTTCGAAGAATATGAGATTGAATCATTGTAGTATTTTATTTTCATTATTATTTTGGTATATTTTTATGAATTTTGTCTTTATTTATTTATTTAATTATCTAAATCTAACTTGGGGTGTTATTATAGGAGATTTAGTGATTAAAGATGTATTTCATTATGTGGTGATTTATTCATTTTTAGAAGTATATTTTGTAACAATTTTGGTTTTTTTAATTTATAAAGATATGACGAATATATTTTTATGCTCTTTATAGATTATGTGGTCCAATAGATGTTTATGTTAGTGATTTAGGCATAATTAATTCATCTTAGATATTCGTTTCTTAGAGTAATAAATGAAGTGATAATTGATCAAAGCATAACCAAAGGATGAAGTTATTCATATAAAATAAAAATATATATAGTAAGTATAATTCATTCAGTAAATGAATCTCTAAAAATTAGTAAAAAGATCTTTAAATGAAATTTTTTCTTATTACCTTTTTTTATAATGAATTGATGGTATTTTTCAAAACCCTTTGGCTTAAGATTTTATAGTAAATATCTTTCTCATAATCATTCAATATCTTATGATAAATGATCTCAGACACTCTTTAGTTTTATTTGGGTATTATATTTTTATTCCATGTCCACATTTTCCCTTTCCAATAATTGGTTCCTACATGAAAACCTAGTTATATTTTATTATATATGACCTTCATACTACCCTTTCTCTCATATGAAGAAGAAATTTTATTAACCCTTATTAAGATGTGGGTTTTCAAAAAAGAAATTTTAAAATATAAAATACATGAGTTTCGAGATCAAGTTTAAATTATGAGGATTTAATTTATTAAAGGAGAGAAAATATAACACATGGATATTTTAAAATAATAACACTATTTTCTATAGTGTATATGAGACGTAACATCGTGCTTAAACAATACTTAGAATATTATTTTTAAATATGACTTTAATAACCTAACTATCAAATTAGAAGGTATGAAATGAATTAAATAAACATTATGAAATGTATATAAATTCCTTATTAATATAAAAATATATATAAATCTTTAGTAAATAATCACTCAATTTTTAGTGAAGTCATTTTATTCATCAAAAATTCATTTTCTTAAAAAGTAATTTTTACTATTGTCTTTTAGAAAATGATATAATTCATCTTAACCTCTTTCATAAAGTGTATTAGATAAAATTATTTTTTTTTACTCAATATATTAATTTCAAATTAGGGTGAATTTTTTGGATTTTTCTGAATGTTTTATTTGTCAATGAATAGTTAAAAATTTAGCTTTTTATTGAAAACAATTTTTAAAATGCATGATGTCTTTACATTTTAATTAACTAAATTAATATTTAATAATTAATAGTTTAAATTAAATATATAATATATATCAAAATCTATGAATTTAAATCAATACAATGATGATCACCAGTTATACAGTTAATGTATGATCATCTTATTCTTAAAAATGTATTCACTAAAAATCATTTTTCAAAACATTTTGTGGGTTTATTTTTAAATTAAATTATTTTGCTTTAGTGAATTAAATTTGATAAAAATGATTCCATACTTTTAATTAGTAAAATTAACACTATTTAATAAGGTTGACTTAATTTATTTTCATAATTATGAGTAAAAATATTAAATATTTGTTACCATTGTTAAGGGTAAAATAGGTTTACTATAGATTAATGTAAATATATAAGCATTATAATGGCCCTAAAAGTTTTTAATTTATACTCTATGCCCATATTTAGAACCTATATCATATAAGTTAGGGAAATTTCACATTTTTTAACCTTATTTCAATTATTATAACCTTTATAATAATTTATCAAAAATGACAAATTGTCACTTTATTAGATTTAAAAATATCAAATGGATTAACATTTGGATAAAAAGGATATATGTTCAATTATAAATATTAATTGAAGGTATAAATAATTTTTATTTATCATGTTAATTTATTTCTCTATTTTAGTGATGAAATAATAACCTTAAATGCATACCCAATTCCAAATTAGCATTTATTTAATTAAAATAAAAATAAAATAAATGGCATTAAAAATATTAAAATTAATTTAATTTGAATAAATTATCATATTCTAAAAATAAACTATATTAATATATAATTTTAGGTATGTGTGAAATTTATATATTATAATTACATCTATTTCCTGATGAATTTTCATTCAAATTAAATGAATGTTGTCAAAATTAACATTAATGGAACTTTATAATTAATAATGAAATTTTAGTTAATTTAAAATTCCTAAAAATATTAAATTTGGAAGATATAGTGGAAATGTTTTTATAATATCAAACATTTTCTATTTATGGTCTTTTATCTTTTGATAGTAACTTTCTTAACCTTGAGGTAGTAAAAACATTAATTAATGTGGTTAATGTTAAAACGTGGTTTTGTGCATTACATCACCATGTGTTAAAATTAATTTTCCACAAACATAGGATTTTTATTTGATAAATTATATTTAATATTTAGAATAATTGGGTCTAAATTATTTAATAAGGCCAATTTTATTTTTAGTCTTAAATTTTAAATTACCTAAGAAAAAACAAGTTTCCATGACGAAAACTAAAATGGTAAAATTGAGTAACATTATAATTTAAGAGAAAAACTTGTTTAAAACATGTTTATTTTTAGTGGTGTAATTGTTTCTATATCTTATTTTTATAAAACTTATTTATTTATATAATTATTTGACACTCAGATTGAGAGTGACTTCCCATTATTGAATAGTTTTGGGTACAGAAAAAAATGTAACTCCTCACTTATAAATGCGAACATCCTCTTGTATCCTATACACACTTCAAAGGAATATTTTTAGAAAATAAATAACTATATAAATTCTTCAAATATATCACCATGTTCTATATTCCTTATTTTGAACATAAATCCAACCTATGGATGTTTTTTTAGTGCAACCCTAAATATGTTTTCTGAAAAAAGTAGTGTCATTATTAACTGAGTGTTTTTGTTTTATTTCTTATCCCACTTCATTAGAATTTTATTCAACTATGATTAAATAATAAAAATATTATCTTCCTTATAATGATATTTTATAATTTTATGGGAATAACCTATATCCATCTCCTCTTCCATCAGATGGGAAAATAAGTTGTTGTTCGTCTGTACAGCGGACTACCATCTCGTGAGCCTATATAATTCATTTTCCATCAAAACCTCACATAGTTGGATGTAATGATGAATTTAATGTAATTTTATGATATTTATGGAACAATTATATTTATATAATGATAATATCACATCTTTCTTCATACCTTACAATCTTATGAGAAAATATAATGTCACTCGTGTATATGTGTGGACATCGCTTCCATAAAGTGATGCCATGTATTTTTCTTTTTATTTTGACATGGTTGGTAATAAAGATAGATTTAAGGAATATATATGATATATAAAATACAAAAAATATTCGTTAAATTTTAATTAATATTTTCTTTTATTTTTTCCATCCATCAAAAAATGAAAAATGTGTTTATACGTACGTATGGCCCACTATATCCATGAACGGTGTAATTAATTTTTCAATATTTAACTTTTATAGATGACTCTAAATTTATATACAATGGATATATATGATATTTATATAATGATTAACATTATTAAGATAATGGAATCATAATCAAAGTATACGGACCAAAACTAAAAAACTAAAATATACATTAAAATGGATGAATTTATCACTGAAAACAGTGATTTTAATAAATAAATTTTAATAAATGGGTGTTAGAAGGATATAAGAAAAAAATATATAGTATGATATATGTTAGAAAAAAACCCTCAAGGTACCATTGCCGTATTTTTGGATTGATTTTGTTTTTTTATAAATCCAAAGGACTGCATTTCAGTATAGTTAGTGTTACCGAAGTAGATGTTTTAGGTGGCGTAGTTTCCAAGTATTTTCCAATTTTTTGGGCCTAAAGATTTCGTTTTTTTTCAAATGGAAAAGGATGTTTTTCTAAAAATGAGTTCCCGGATCAAAGTTCATGGGACACAAAGTGTGGAGTTCTCGGATATACTAGTTGTGTAGCTATTCTTTTCAAATAAAAAACGATGTATGCAGAAATGTGAAGGATGCTGTCATTTTGAGGATAAAGGTGGTGAATTAATTCTACCTCAAAGGGATCTATGTTATGTGAACAATAAATTGAACTACGCGAATGGAATAGAAAAATGAGTTTGTTGGAGGCTCATTGTTTTTGTAAGGCACATCATTCTTGGGATACTCATCATTTGCATATTTATCGGGATATATAAGGCTGTCTTAATGGGTTTTCATTTGTGGAATATATCATCCAAGGTAAAGGATAAAGGTGTTATGTAGACCACATAGAAAATTTGTGGTGAAGGTTATACTGCATCATAGTTTTGGGTATTTGTGATTACAATTTTTTGTGGGATTTATTTTTCTATATAAAAGACCCTAAACACACCAACAAAAAATAGAGTGCATTTCGTTAAAGAATATCATCACTGGAAGAATTTGAGGAATTCGAAAGTAGTTCTTGAGGTAGGACTATGAGAATGAGAAGTAGTTCACGAGGGATAATTATACTAAGGATGAAGATTGTGAAGATAGATCCCAGAAGGGAGTTGTGTGTAATTTTAGCTCATAAATGAAAAAAAGTTTGTGGAGCGTCATAAATCAGCGAATTAAAGGTAGTCCACTAAGAGAGATTAGTTGAAAAAGGATGTTTTTGGGACACTATAGTCTGCAAAGGAGAATAAATACACGAATCATGCGTAGTACATAGTACAATGTGGTTTTCCAAGTTGTATTTTTGTGAACTTGGTGGTTCGAAAATGAGGTTTCCACAAAAAAGAAAATTCAGTTCACGAAAGGACTATCCACAATGGAATCTGTATGCGAAGAAGTGTATTCCATCTATAAATTTAAAATAGTAATACATGGTACACATAATTGTGGAACAATTTTGAGTGTATCATGTAAGGAGATACATGCTAGGGTTACCTAGTGAACTATATAATTTCCATATCTAAATTATAAAAAATAATAAGAAAGAGAAGATAGAAGATATACATCTAAAAAAATTATTTTCAGAAGGATTTTCTTCATTAAAACATTCAAGTTTGTGAAATGAAGACTTTTAATATCTTAATGATATTTCCAAATAGGAGGTAATTATTATTTCTACAGTTAAGATAAGTATGTTCTAGTTTACTCAAATGCGGAAGTTCTCCATCTAGGTGATTACATAGAATTAAAGAAGTATCCCAGAAAGAAATTCAATAGAGAATCTTCCTAAAATTGATGATAAAATCATTATTGATAATTATGGGACCTATAAGTCCATAAACTATGTGTGGATATTTTCCAAAAGAATTGATAAAAGGAAGAGCTATAAAGTGGACCCTTCCATTAAAAATGATTCATCTAAGAAGAGATTCATGGAGTGACTATATGGAAGTAATGAGCTGGCCCTAAACATTGTAAAGGCAGTGATCCTGGGCATAGAAGTGATCTATTTTGATCCATCTATTGGTAGTTAGCCTTAGTGGATTTGGTACATCAACACAGTACCATTGTATGCTACTAGGGAGTAGCCTAGTAAGGGTGAACAATGTAAAAATATGTGTGCTTGTATGCTTTCTTTCTTTATTTACTTTCTATTTATCATCATAAAATATACCTGTAAGGATAAGATAAATATAAACACTAAAGAGAAAACAAAGTGGACCTTATAATAAAAGGTCAAGATCTAATGGAGAAATAATAATTCTTTATAGAATATACATACTCTTATTCACAGCACTCTCAGGGTATCTCAGACCCTTTTGGACCTAACAATTTTTATCCTAACATAGTTTAATTTTTTGTTTAATTTTTTGTCCAATAAAGATAACTCCTATATTGAAATTAAATATTTAGTTTAATATTATCTTAGTTTTCCAAGGAAATGGTATAAAATACAATGACGAATCAAAATTATGGTGGTATTCTTCAATGTTGAAGTGTCTATGGAAATATTTTGATCCCGTTTAAGGAAACCAATATTGTATAGATTAATGGAATAGATGAATCAGAAAAGAAAAATATATACTCACTCTATAATGATTCAAGAATGTGTGAAGAACCATATATTCCAATTTATGATGAAACTATTAATGATGAGGAAACTCCAAGAATGAAAAAAGTGTATGTTTTCCATGAAAAATGAAATTAAATCAGAAAATGGATGAAGAAATTAAATATAAAGATATCAGGATACAATATCCAAAAATTAAATTCAAAAAGATAAAATGATTAAATAAAATTCTTGTTTAAGTGGCCATCGATCTAAAAGATAAGAATAATTCCCAAGATGAATAACTAAAAAAATTAAAAGATGATGAAATGGGAAAAAATATGGACTCATCTAAAATTCAAAATTTAAAAACTAGAAATGATGATCTTATTACACAGCTATCTAAACTAGTTTAGAAGAAGAAAAGGATACAACATGTTAATGAAATTTTCAACTATTTTTTTGCTCATATGAATTCTAAAATAAAGAGAAATGTGAAATAATGGATAATGTCACCCAAGAATTTGATGATGAGGTGACTAGAGGGAATAATCTCAAGAGATAACTTAATGCTCAACCAGAATCAAGGAATATGAATATTCAACAATTAGAAGATGATATTGAATCAGTCAGGTATGAAGTGGAGCAATATCATTCCAATGGAAAGCCAAAATTGAAGGATTATTTACCCTTTTTTATTTTATTATGCTTCAGAAAGTGATAATTAAATGAAAATAAAATATTATACTTCATAGGAACAAAATGAGATGATTTTCTCATCCCAAAGGCCATGTAGTTTTGGAAAATATTTTATTGTTTATGATAAACCTTCTCCCATTCCAGAGAGGAAGAAATCAATGAATAGTTCTACAAATAGGAAAAATCCTATAGATTCTGGAAATAGACCTAAAAAATATTTTATAGGAAGTAATTAAAAACTATGTTATTTCATTTGGATGCATGGTCATATTTCCAGTTTTTATTTTGAATCATTGGAATATATTTCATATTGTGAAGATATAAATAATACTAAATAATAGAATAAGAAGAATATTTTTGAAAATTCATAAGTAAAGGTATATTATTAAAAAGTAGTCATCAAATTTGATTATTTTGAAAGAGAGTTACACCCTAGGAGTAGGTGTCAAAAATCACAAGGTATTAATTTTAGAAAAAGAACTCTAGCCACATCAATGTCTCATCTGAGAAATAATGAAATGAGTAATTTCTTTATTGGAATATATTTTATATGTTCTAATCAAGGGAATTTGGTAGGACATTTTAGATGGATGAAATAAGAAAAGTAAAAGAACCAAATAAATATATCCCCAACTATGGTTTTTTATAACGAAAAATCCTCCATTGTAAAACACCATGATAAGTTAAAAAATAAGTTTACATGCTCATATGAATTATAAGTATCTCAATGGATGGTGTGTCCATCACCTCCTCTTTTACACTAAAAATATCCCTCTTGGAAAGAATGTGAGAGATCCTTTTAGAAAAAAGGTTGAGGATTCTCCAGTTTTGATTAAGAAGAATGTAAATTTAAGGGAAGACTCAACCCCGATAAGAAAGGGTTATGTGAATTTAATAAATGATTAGTGAAAATTAATAAAGAATTTATTTAAAATTTCTCATGTCTTTTTACATGGTGAGAAGTGAAGGAAAGAGAATGATCCTTCCAATAGAGAAAGAACCTTGAGAATCTAAAAGGTGGAAAGACATCTTCTCAATTAAAGAGTCATGAAAAATGGCATATTGGTGGAGAATGAAAGAAAGATAATTATCCTATGGGGTTTCAATCAAAATTTTGAAAAAATACAAGCCTATACAATCTATATGTCAAAGTAGGCTCAACATGTTGGTATGTAATGATTAGTTATATGGCTGGAATAGTTGAAGTTGGTTTGGTGGTTTGAAAAATAACATAAAGATTTCCACCCTTTACAAGAAAATGTGAAAGGGTTGGTCCATCAGGATCCACCACAATCCTACGATTGAGGATTCAAGATGAAACCTTATCCCCATTCATTAAATGTTTCTAATATGTATACAAATTTTTATATCCTCGTTGGGGATATACAATTCATGCGTTGCAGGTGTGTGCTAAAATTTCATGAGTTCATAAATTGAATAGAGATACATGAGACAATAATTATATGAAAAATTGAAATTAAAATTAGGTATCAAATTAAATAAGTGTTCTTACACAAAAAAATCTATTTTTAAAATCTATATCTAAGGGTTTTGTTCTATTGAAAACTGAGATTGTGTAATGAAGATCCAAATGTTAAACTATAGCATAGACAAAGCTATTCATGAATAATCTAGTGGTTCAAGGTATCATTGAATATTCCACCATTGGTATAATGCATCTATTAAAAGAGTTATCTTTTTCATATATATAAGATGGGTTAAAGAAGAACCAAGGTTTTTTGGGAGATATGGTGATAAGAACACTAGGTGATATAGTCTCATCTGATAAGAGAGTGCTATGAAGAATTGAGGAAAGTCATGCTGCAAGAATATGTGGAAGTATGTGAGTGACATGGAAAACATTAACATTTATTGGATTAAACTATTTTTTCATACAAAGAGTTATTTCTCAGGAGACTTAATGGATCTATCAATGTATCACTTCTAAGAGGTAATTTCACTTTCTGAAAATATTACAGCACAATTTAACTATAAATAAAAATATGAATTATATATTGAAAAGTTCTAAATGAATCAAAGTTTCAATCGCAAGTTGATTAATAGATAAAAAGTTGAAATTCCATATAGTTGACATATCCTGGTGGTGTCGAGCTGTTAAACTATTATGTATCTTGGGATAATAAAAAGTTCAAACCCAAAGGGGGGAGTAATATCGCTTTATCTGAATTTCAAGAAATAAAATAATAATATGATCCCATAATTATTTTTTGGATTATTTAAAAACAATTAACAAATATCATTGAATAAGGGGGGATATGTTTGTAATTTAATAATTCCTCTATTTAATTCTATGAGAATGGGAGATTGAAGTGAAGTCTATGCTTGGAATTTATTATGATAATATATGTATTTAAAATCATAGAAAAAATCTATTCCATCACTCAAGGGAACATAATAATAAAATTAAATATCACTTCCTCAAGATTAATGTGAAGCATGGGTGAGAGAAGTTAGAGTATAAGCCTACAAATAAACATGTTGTAGACATTAGGATGAAGGCCTTTCCTAAATAGGTGTCTGAGCGGCATCGACTGGATCTTAGATTTCAGTCGATTCCCCACACTTAGATTGTGTAGATATGGGACCGCATCTTCCTAAGGTATGGTGTGATATTTACTAATGTGATTATCTGTGTTCTTTACCCTATGTAAGAACAGAAATTAGTGACCATTAGGTGCGTTGAGAAATAGGGTAAATCTTTGGCAATAAAAGTGGTAGAAAATATCTTAATTAATATAGGGGAGAAAGTAATAGGGTTAGTAGTGAATTATGGGGTGTTTTAAATATAATGATGTTATGAATGATCAATCCAAGGTTATATATCATGAAAGATGGTGTTCATGATGAATGAAAATGAGTGGTTATAGAATGAAGTGATTCGTTGATGAACTTTGAATGCTACTCTTGTTTCTCACACCAGGCATGAATCATGTGGGCTTAGATTGTGTGTTGAGTAAATATTTTATTTTTATATGAACAAAAATAAGTTTATATTCTAAAAATATGGATGAATCATTAACATGGTATCAAAAAGTGAAAATTTTCTAACAAACCCAAAGGGGGATTGTTGGTAAAAAAACCCCTCAATGTATCATTTCAGTGTTTTTGGGTTGATTATGATTGTTGAAAATGTTGGATGCCCACGTTTTTGTATGGTTTATGTTTATTAATAATAGTCTTAAGGTGGTGTCATTTCCTAGTGTTTTCCAAATTTGTTGGACCTCAAAATAATGAATTTTTTTATAGAAATGGAAGGTTTGTTTTGCAGAGAAGTTCACATACCATAGTACGCGGACTATGAAGCGTGATGTTCAAAAACCATCTAGTATCATAGCTATACTATGTGGAACCCAAAAGAGGTATGCAGAACTACAATGTATGATTTCGTTTTTTTGATTAAGTGGGTTAATTAAGCCTTATTCAAAGGGATCTATGCAATTGTAAATATAATGTGCGATAATAAAATCATATAGAAAAAGCAATTCACAGGAGGCTAATTGTTCAAGGGAGGCATGTCATTTGTAGGAGGCTCATAATTTGTGGATTGAGGTGGTGATTTAGGGTTGTTGGAAATGGTTTTCATCTTCATAATACATATACTACTACAATGGATAATAGATTTATGTGTACTATATAGGAAGATTTCATTGAAGGCTGTATCGCATAAGAGTTTTTGGTGTTTTTGATTTGCAGGTTTTGTGGGATCTTTTTTCCTACCTAAAAGACCCTAATCATATCATTAAAGAAGATATATATAATTTCATTAGTGAATATAAAATTTTTAAGAATTAAAGGAAGTCTAAATAATTTCATGAGGGAGGATTCTGTGAATGAGAAGTAGTGCATGAGGTAGAATTCCACGAAGGAGAAAGATTATGAAGATACTTTATAGAAGGGGGTTGTGGGGAATTGTTTCTCATAAAGGACAAATGTGTTTGAGGGGTTTTATTTGTCCTTGAATTTAAGGTTTTCTACAAAACAGTATTAGATCATTATGGTTTTTTGTGATACATTATAGTCTACAAAGGAGAACTAGAACATGAATCACTCATTGTACGTGGTGCAAGGTGGTTTTCAAAGTAGGGGGTTTGTGATGTAAGTGATTTGTAAATGAGGTTTTTGAAAAAGGAAAAGTTATTTCATGAAAGGACTCTCAACAAGGAAATCAATACGTGTAAAATTTTATTCCATCTACAAGTTGAAAATATGAATTCATCGAACACATAAATGTGAAACTATTTTAAGGGTCACACGTAAGGAGATACATGCCCATATTACGCAATGAACTATATAATTATTGTATCTAAATTTTGAAGTAGAAGAAGATAAAGGATCTATGTCATCATAATATATCTATAAAAGGTTTTTTTCATTACTACATTGAAGGTGGTAAAATGTAAAACTTATCATCTCTTAAATATATTTCCAAATAGAAGGAAATTGGTATTTCTATAGTAAAGAGAAGTTCTTTATAGTTAAGTAGAAAGTGGAATTGCTCCATATAAGTGTTTTCATAGAAGTGAAGCAGAATCCCAAAAAAATAGTCAACAATGAATCTACCAATAATTGAGGAATAATTAATTATTGATAATGAAGGTACCTACATGTCCATAAACTATGTGTGGGTCCTTTCCAGAGCAGTGAGAAAAGATAGAGGAGGAAGGTGATCTCTTCCACTGAAAATGGTCCATTGAAAGATAGATTTTAGAAGTGACCTTGGGAATAAATGAGTTGACCCTAAACATTGTAAAGATGTTTATCATAGGTATATAAGTGATCTAGCCCAAACCATGTATTGGTAGTGACCCTTAGTTGATTTAGTACACCATCACGCTGTCTTTGTATTGTCCTTGGACATAGATCAGTAAGGGTGAACAAAGTAAAAATATTAGTGTCCATGTGATTTGATTCATTCTTTACATTATATTCATCATCCTTAGATAATGTTTTAAAGTATAATATAAACATAAACACTAAAAATAAAATGAAGTTACCTTTATAATAAACAGGTTAAGATCCAGTGATGAAGAAGGAATTTCGAAAATAAAATCCATACCCCGATTCACCCCACCCCTATCTTAGGGTATCCAGTTTCCTTTTAAACAAAACTATATATATGAGTATCGTTCTAGAATACATTTACAATAAATATATATTTATTGTACATGATGTTTGAATATGTATGAAAGAAGTCAGTCCTAAGCTAAGATATTTTCAGCACACATTTATTTCCATGGGACCCAAGTCATATCAACTACTTGTTTGTTTTATGTGCTTTATATTCTGCCCAAAAATTTATTTTATGATTATTATCATAAATATTATTATACATACACATCTATATATGGTTATTTATTCCATGTGGATTACGATTCAAAAGATACTATACTAGTAATGGTTTTATGTTACAATCTCATTATTTATCTAGGTTATTTATAATTATGTTTACCATTATGGTTTAGTTGGATAGAATTGATGGATTCATGATATGGGACATGGTCAAGAATCCATACATACTTAGTTTTTTAATTTATTAACTTTTGTTTTGAGTTTTATAGGATATTCCCAAAAGATATCATAATGTGTATGCCTGACATTAATGATATCTTGTAAAGTTTATTCTGATAATACTTACAGTTTATTTTGACGATTGGTTGCATATTGATTAAGAAGTGATTTTATAGTTGAATGTTCCATAGGTTATAATCTCCCCCATGGTTTCCCCTTATACCCTCAATGCTATTCAATATCCATTGGCATATGTAGAGGCACGTATGAGGACATCTGGAACTCTTATATAGTTACGGTATATGGATGTATGTTGGGATGTTAAACATAATTTTAATATGAAATTAAAAAAAACATTGATAACATAAGTATTTTCTCAAGTAAAGGATAAAATATACATATAAATCCATCATATATAATTTATAAAATAATTAATTTTATGAGAATTCATGTTATAATACAAAATCACACGGTGTTATGAGATAGGGGAAATTTTATAATTCCCTACCAAAAACCAATAAAAATGAATTCATTCAATCAAGAAATAGTTGACTGGGGAATAAAAAATATTTTCACTCCTAATAATATGAACCCCCCCCCCCCCAAATTTTATACAAATGCTAATAATATAATTTTCCACTGTGGGTATTTAGATCAATGATAGTAATGAATAAAAATAAGAATATGCAGAGGAAGATAAATAGATCCCTAACCTTTTAAATTAATCAAGAAATCCACAAAATATAAGCTAAATATATAGGAATAAGAAAAGAGGACCTATGGGAATCCTCATGTTCTATGGTTGGATAATATAAGGAAGTATTCTAGGAGGAATTAATGAAATAGGTCCTTTAAAATTAAATTTATTATAGTTTTAAATATATATATGTCCTGGTTGATTTTTCTACCAAAACATGCATGAGGACATGTTATCCCACAAGAATACTCATCTATTATTAAATAATCAAAATGAATTGTCTACCAGATAATGAATTCTAACATTTCATTCTAAGAAGTTATCTATTTTTAAACAATTTCTTACATGAAATTCATGAAACTCAAATAAATAAATATTAGATAACTTAAATACATATCACTGATATTTTGGGTATAAAAATTCACCCCACCATCATACTCTCTATCTATAAAAATTTATCAAAATTCATCACTAGAAAAATATAAGAGGATATCAATCCAAAAACCAGGATTCTCTCTCATAAGTATCATGAAAATAATTCCCTTGTTTTGAACATATAAGAACAAGATGAATTGATTTAACCAACAACATCATACTCTATTGTTCAATAATATGAATAGGTTTCATTATAATAGTGGCATCTTTCTCCATATCTAGATCCTAAAAATAAATAACATTTTAGGGGTTAGGGTGGTGTTTATTAAAATGTGATACAATGAAGAAATTATGCTTTCATTGGAGGTGGTGATGTTACATATTTTAAAGACTCTATATGATATTTGATGATATAAAATGGATTGACCTATAATAACATATGGTTTCCTTACCTCCCCTATATTATATATCTTTATTAATTTTAACATTTAGGAACACTTGATCACAAAACAAAACACACCATTGGTTAGTAAATGAAATTCTTTTAATACATTTAAATACTCTAAATTTCCCCCAATCAATTCTGAATCAATAAGATCTATTCAATTTTCTCTTCTATAATGATTTTTCCTTATAATATGGGATCATGAACTTAATTCAAACAAAAATGAGACTAACATGGATGACTATAAAGATATTGGAAAGTATTTGTCTTGATTAATAACTAATAACGATTATTATATGAGAACTCAATAATTTTAATATGAATCTCCCATAGACCCTCTAAAAAAAATATAAGGATGAAATATATTTTCAAGTATATGAATACATTACATTGTATAATCATCAGTTTGTGGATGATATATCAAATTGAATTATAAATGTGAATCTATATCCTCTTAATGACTCTTCCATAAATAAGAGGTAAATCAGTGGTCTCAATTAGTAATAATAATAGAGGGAATAATGGACAGTTTCATAATCTACTATATAACCAACTTTCTTAAATCTCTTACCTTGTAACTTTCCATTATGGGAAGGAAATGATTAAATTTAGTCAACTGATTAATAATCAACAAAACACTTTCTATCCATTAGAAGAATAGGGTAATTCAATCAAAAATTCAAGGGAAAATTTATCTCATATTCAGTTATTAATTAGTATAGGTTTCAACAAACTTTCTAGGTTTTAATACATTAAATTAATTTTTTGAAAAGTAAGACAAAAAGACACAAATTTATCAATTCCCTACCTCATATATAGTCACCGGTATTGAAATTTGATATTGTAATACATGAAGCTAGAACATGGTTGTAAAACCTAGTTATAATGATAGAAATCACTCATTATATCTAAAATATATTCTTTTTTAAATATAGACTCCCGTCATATTGCTAATATCATTAACTAATGGTATCCTTTCTATTTAAAATGTCACATATACTCTAGCATTCAAAATTCAACACCTTCTCATATAAAATTGGATCAATAAAAAATATGTGACTTGTATAAAAAAATAAGAATAAATTTTTCTCCTCTTTATTTACATAAAAATTCCAGTCAAAATATAGACTCAATAATTTCTTTTAATCTAGAGAATCTTTAATTATTCAAACAAGTAATTTACAACTATGAGCATGGGTGGAAGAATTTTTCTTACCATTGCTAAAAGGTGAATCAAAATCAAAGGTATAGAGTGGTTCCACACAAATTATTTTATCAAGGATATAAACTGTCTTGATAAGAAATATATATTATAATTTTATGAACTGTATAAACAAAAAAATATTGAGTTAATAGTGTCACTAACCCCTTAAATCATGAATCACCACTGCCAATTCAAATTCATGGGTTAGATAATTCTTCACATTGTTGTCAAATTTTTGGGAGCAATATACACATACATAATCATTATATATAATAACAAAACCCAAATCTATACCCAAGGCATCACAATAAAATGTGTAACCTTCACCTGGCTCAAGTAAAATTAGTACAAGTAGTAATGTAAAATTCATCTTGAGTTTAATAATGGATTTTCTAAAATCATATCTCTATTTAAATTTTATCCATTTTCATATAAAATAATTCAAGAGTCATTCTAAATTTCATATTTAATGAAAAAATTCCAATAATATCATAAAAATCCTAAGAAAATTTTAAATTCAAAAGAATTTTAGGATCCTACCATTATATAAATTCTTTAATCATATTTATTTTGACTAACTTCCTTTTTTAAAAAACCACATAACATAATAATTTGAATTTTTGGATATAGAAATTGAATTTTAATAATTCATCATATAAGAGATTTTCCTTTAGAGTTATGAGTACCATTTTAAGATTACATTCATGATTCTTATTTAACATGTATTAAACAAGAATATCATCCACAAACATCAAAACAAATGTATCGATACATATATGGAAGATCCGGTTTATCATGGATATATATACTCTTTGATAATTTATAAGACATGGGGGAATTAAAAAATATTTAGAATTTCCATACCTACTCTCTATATGATTTTTAGGAAAATGAGTGTCTTCTAACCTTTGTTATCAATCATGGAAAACAACATTGATCCTCTAATATAATAAATGTGATCATCAATATATAGAAAAGGGTTCTTGTTCTTTATCATCATGTGATTGATCTTCCAATAATCAATTTGTAATTATATAATTCCATGTTTCATTTTTTCATAGAGGATTAGTAATTCCTTGGGTGACACAGATTTAGGAATAAAACCCTTATCTTCAAGAACTACAATTGAATTTTCAATTATTATAATTTCACCACATCTATATGGCAAGAGTAATTAAATTGGACTAGCTCTTATAATCAAATAAATCAAATACACTAATTTAAACTCTAGTGGTAATACATTAAAATAATCATGAAATACTTCAAGATATCAATTTACCATGCTAGGAAGTTCATTTTAAGGACTCCCATACATAAAATAAATAAAAAGGCTGATTCTTGAAAAGAGACATTCCCACTAACCTAGAGAGTTAGTATTAGTCTACCTGCTCTTGAATCGCACTCACCCTAAAATATGAGATTTTTGTCTTCAAGTGATAGAATCACCATTTTATAATGATATCAATCTACATGGTATTTTAATATAATATTCATTTATATTCTTCAATTGTGATTGAATGTATCTATGTTAAGAACAATGGTGTATAATATGATTTCAACATCTGATATTACCACAATTAATGAGGGAAATCGGAATCTATAATACATTTTCCTTCCCAAAACTATGGAAATTTTCATCCCTTATGACATGAGATCTGCTTTTAAACTCAATTAGTCAACTACTTCATTATATATAAAATATTGTGGTGTACCTATAGTTCCAGAATCACAAAATATGCAGTAAGAATAGTACCTAAAAATTTCACAATCCCAAAATTTAATTTTTTAGGTTCATTATATGCTTCATATAATCACAATGATTTGGGTTTTCATTGAGATATTCTACAAGGATATGAGAATCTCTATACTAAACCTATCCTCAAAGAGGTTCACTTCTCCATCCCCATCTATATGATTAGGTCTTCATGATCTTACAAGAATTATATTATATTTGATAAATATTTATCTAACTAATCATACTCAATTTAAGAATAGGGAATATACAAAAACCCTTATAGGTAACCCAACATACCACAAAGATGAAAGATATTTAGATTTTCTTAAAAATTATGATTTTCAATACACATATTTCTATACTAATAACACAATATCATTTCATGTCTATATAAATGTATTATAATATTATTATAATAGAATTTTCTACTTCCACCACTTCTCCACTGAAATTTCTCATGCTTCTTTTTATAACCAATAGCGGTACTCTTGTTTCCTCTATATGAAATACATATAGACTTGATGTCTTTCATTCCAATGATATTGGTCTTGATCTTCATTATCATATTGACCACATTGAAATATATAAAGTCGGGATGAAAAGAAATAATTTTTATATGATACCAATTTACAATCTCATATCATGTATATAAGACTTTAAAGCATAATCTAAGAAATGAATAGGTATTTACTCCTTCACAATATGGTATCCCTCCAATATATATTGAAATTATCTTAACATGGACATATTGATACTCTCTGGATAAAATTTCATTATTGAAAATATCCTTTAATCCTTTCAAGGTGACATTATAATGTAACTTATACTTCACCATTGACTCCCACAATTTCCTATGAAGGCATTCCAATATAAATGTAATGAATTTTACCATAAAAATGAGGATTCTAGAGAAAATAAAATATTTACTTTATATTCTCTTCCCATTATTTGACCTCTTGATGTATTTTATCAATAATAAAGGAAATTAGTTTCTGCCTATTGAATTCTTCATTACAATACATATATCAATTAGGATCCCCATATTCTTAACTTTTTAGATTATAAATAGTTTTATTTACTTTATCCACCATGTTCGTGTCAATAGTTGGACTACTGCATGGAAAATTAGCTATGTACTCTAACGAAGGATTCTTCAATTCCCTTATGGGATAAATATTTATATAAATTATAGAAAATAATAAACTTTATTAAAACATAATAAAACTTTATGTTAATATAAATTAAATCAAAAATTAATTAAACATCATAATCATGTAATAAAATCACATAAGATAATATTAAATAGATCAAAATTTCTAATAGAGTTGATGTAAACCTTTATAAATGAAAATCAAAACAATAAAAATGGACCTTAAAATACATGGAAATGAATGTATTCTATCCTAAACATGAATATAACAGTAAATTGACCACTAAATTCCATTGAGTGACTTACACAATCCATATGAATTGTCTACAGTTTATACATCATGACTAGGAGACATGAAATTTATTCAATTCATAACTCTAAAATTAATATTCTATAAAATACTCTATAAGACTTAAATATAAATCATAAATACATTGATTTGACTTAAAACATCAAAATAATAATTTATGAGGTCATATTTTAACAAATTAAAACTTTTTCTACTTACCATGGTATCTCAATGATTGACACTAAAAGTTTTTCATAAGATCTTATTCATAATTTTATAATATACTACAATTGTCCTAAATTATGTCCACCACTAATCACTAATTAACATTTTTAAAGATGTTCATGATACCATATTGTTAAATACAAACCCAATTATTATTCCTTAACACCCAAACCAGACTATCACACCGGCTAAAGAGTGTTCCTAATTACTATTGGTTGTAACAAGTATCTTGAGTATTAACCAACTTAAATTCGTAAATAAATTCACCTTTACTAATATCATATTAATAATAAATAAAAAAATTTCTATAAATCCATCATGAAGTATCCATATATATTAACTTGTATGTTATATATTGACATGCATTTGTTAGTAAACTAACCCATACAATTCTTAATGACTCTTCCATAAATAAGAGGTAAATCAGTGGTCTCAATTAGTAATAATAATAGAGAGGATAATGGACAGTTTCATAATCTACTATATAACCAACTTTCTTAAATCTCTTACCTTGTAACTTTCCATTATGGGAAGGAAATGATTAAATTTAGTTAACTGATTAATAATCAACAAAACACTTTCTATCCATTAGAAGAATAGGGTAATTCAATCAAAAATTCAAGGGAAAATTTATCTCATATTCAATTATTAATTAGTATAGGTTTCAAAAAACTTTCTAGGTTTTAATACATGACATTAAATTTTTGATAAGTAAGACAAAAAGACACAAATTTATCAATTCCCTACCTCATATATAGTCACCGATATTGAAATTTGATATTGTAATACATGAAGCTAGAACATGGTTGTAAAACCTAGTTGTAATGATAGAAATCACTCATTATATCTAAAATATATTCTTTTTGAAATATAGACTCCCGTCATATGGCTAATATCATTAACTAATGGAATCCTTTCTATTTAAAATGTCACATATACTCTAGCATTCAAAATTCAACACCTTCTCATATAAAATTGGATCAATAAAAAATATGTGACTTGTATAAAAAAAATAAGAATAAACTTTTCTCCTCTTTATTTACATCAAAATTCCAGTCAAAATATAGACTCAATAATTTCTTTTAATCTAGAGAATCTTTAATTATTCAAACAAGTAATTTACAACTATGAGCATGGGTGGAAGAATTTTTCTTACCATTGCTAAAAGGTGAATCAAAATCAAAGGTATAGAGTGGTTCCACACAAATTATTTTATCAAGGATATAAACTGTCTTGATAAGAAATATATATTATAATTTTATGAACTGTATAAACAAAAAAATATTGAGTTAATAGTGTCACTAACCCCTTAAATCATGAATCACCACTGCCAATTCAAATTCATGGGTTAGATAATTCTTCACATTGTTGTCAAATTTTTGGGAGCAATATACACATACATAATCATTATATATAATAACAAAACCCAAATCTATACCCAAGGCATCACAATAAAATGTGTAACCTTCACCTGGATCAAGTAAAATTAGTACAAGTAGTAATGTAAAATTCATCTTGAGTTTAATAATGGATTTTCTAAAATCATATCTCTATTTAAATTTTATCCATTTTCATATAAAATAATTCAAGAGTCATTCTAAATTTCATATTTAATGAAAAAATTCCAATAATATCATAAAAATCCTAAGAAAATTTTA
The DNA here is from genome assembly GCA_963277665.1 of Viscum album. Taxonomy (NCBI): domain Eukaryota; kingdom Viridiplantae; phylum Streptophyta; class Magnoliopsida; order Santalales; family Viscaceae; genus Viscum; species Viscum album. The sequence continues at coordinate 1,001,827,626 of OY728136.1, read as the reverse complement.
AATTCAAAAGAATTTTAGGATCCTACCATTATATACATTCTTTAATCATATTTATTTTGACTAACGTCCTTTTTTAAAAAACCACATAACATAATAATTTGAATTTTTGGATATAGAAATTGAATTTTAATAATTCATCATATAAGAGATTTTCCTTTAGAGTTATGAGTACCATTTTAAGATTACATTCATGATTCTTATTTTACATGTATTAAACAAGAATATCATCCACAAACATCAAAACAAATGTATCGATACATATATGGAAGATCCAGTTTATCATGGATATATATACTCTTTGATAATTTATAAGACATGGGGGAATTAAAAAATATTTAGAATTTCCATACCTAATCTCTAAGTGATTTTTAGGAAAATGAGTGTCTTCTAACCTTTGTTATCAATCATGGAAAACAACATTGATCCTATAATATAATAAATGTGATCAAAAATATATAGAAAAGGGTACTTTTTCTTTATCATCATGTGATTGATCTTCCAATAATCAATTTCTAATTATATAATTCCGTGTTTCATTTTTTCATAGAGGATTAGTAATTCCTTGGGTGACACAGATTTAGGAATAAAACCCTTATCTTCAAGAACTACAATTGAATTTTCAATTATTATAATTTCACCACATCTATATGGTAAGAGTAATGAAATTGGACTAGCTCTTATAATCAAATAAATCAAATACTCTAATTTAAACTCTAGTGGTAATACATTAAAATAATCATGAAATACTTCAAGATATCAATTTACCATGCTAGGAAGTTCATTTTAAGGACTCCCATACATAAAATAAATAAAAAGGCCGATTCTTGAAAAGAGACATTCCCACTAACCTAGAGAGTTAGTATTAGTCTACCTGCTCTTGAATCGCACTCACCCTAAAATATGAGATTTTTGTCTTCAAGTGATAGAAACACCATTTTATAATGATATCAATCTACATGGTATTTTAATATAATATTCATTTATATTCTTCAATTGTGATTGAATGTATCTATGTTAAGAACAATGGTGTATAATATGATTTCAACATCTGATATTACCACAATTAATGAGGGAAATCAGAATCTCTAATAAATTTTCCTTCCCAATACTATGGAAATTTTCATCCCTTATGACATGAGATCTGCTTTTAAACTCAATTAGTCAACTACTTCAGTATATCTAAAATATTGTGATGTACCTATAGCTCTAGAATCACAAAATATGCAGTAAGAATAGTACCTAAAAATGTCACAATCCCAAAATTTAATTTTTTAGGTTCATTATATGCTTCATATAATCACAATGATTTGGGTTTTCATTGAGATCTTCTACAAGGATATGAGAATCTCTATACTAAACCTATCCTCAAAGAGGTTCACTTCTCCATCCCCATCTCTATGATTAGGTCTTCATGATCTTACAATAATTATATTATATTTGATAAATATTTATCTAACTAATCATACTCACTTGAAGAATACGGAATATACAAAAACCCTTATAGGTAACCCAACATACCACAAAGATGAAAGATATTTAGATTTTCTTACAAATTATGATTTTCAATACACATATTTATATATTAATAAAACAATATAATTTCATGACTATATAAATGTATTATAATATTATTATAATAGAATTTTCTACTTCCACCACTTCTCCACTGAAATTTCTCGTGCTTCTTTTTATAACCAATAGCGGTACTCTTGTTTCCTCTATATGAAATACATATAGGCTTGATGTTTTTCATTCCAAAGATATTGGTCTTGATCTTCATTATCATATTGACCACATTGAAATATATAAAGTCAGGAAGAAGAGAAATAATTTTTATATGATACCAATTTACAATCTCATATCATGTATATAAGACTTTAAAGCATCATCTAAGAAATGAATAGGAATTTACTCCTTCACAATATGGTATCCCTCCAATATATATTGAAATTATCTTAACATGGACATATTGATACTCTCTGGATAAAATTTCATTATTGAAAATATCCCTTAATCCTTTCAAGGTGACATTATAATGTAACTTATACTTCACCATTGACTCCCACCATTTCCTATGAAGGCATTCCAATATAAATGTAATGAATTTTACCTTAAAAATGAGGATTCTAGAGAAAATAAAATATTTACTTTATATTCTCTTCCCATTATTTGACCTCTTGGTGTATTTTATCAATAATAAAGGAAAGTAGTTTCTGCCTATTGAATTCTTGATTACAATACATATATCAATTAGGATCCCCATATTCTTAACTTTTTAGATTATAAATAGTTTTATTTACATTATCCACCATGTTCGTGTCAATAGTTGGACTACTGCATGGAAAATTAGCTATGTACTCTAACGAAGGATTCTTCAATTCCCTTATGGGATAAATATTTATATAAATTATAGAAAATAATAAACTTTATTAAAACATAATAAAACTTTATGTTAATATAAATTAAATCAAAAATTAATTAAACATCATAATCATGTAATAAAATCACATAAGATAATATTAAATAGATCAAAATTTCTAATAGAGTTGATGTAAACCTTTATAAATGAAAATCAAAACAATAAAAATGGACCTTAAAATACATGGAAATGAATGTATTCTATCCTAAACATGAATATAACTATAAATTGACCACTAAATTCCATTGAGTGACTTACACAATCCATATGAATTGTCTACAGTTTATACATCATGACTAGGAGACATGAAATTTATTCAATTCATAACTCTAAAATTAATATTCTATAAAATACTCTATAAGACTTAAATATAAATCATAAAGACATTGATTTGACTTAAAACATCAAAATAATAATTTATGAGGTCATATTTAACAAATTAAAACTTTTTCTACTTACCATGGTATCTCAATGATTGACACTAAAAGTTTTTCATAATATCTTATTCATAATTTTATAATATACTACAATGGTCCTACATTATGTCCACCACTAATCTCTAATTAACATTTTTAAAGATGTTCATGATACCATATTGTTAAATACAAACCCAATTATTATTCCTTAACACCCAAACCAGACTATCACACCGGCTAAAGAGTGTCCTAATTACTATAGGTTTTAACAAGTATCTTAAGTATTAAGCAACTTAAATTCGTAAAAAAATTCACGTTTACTAATATCATATTAATAATAAATAAAAATTTTACTATAAATCCATCATGAAGTATCCATATATATTAACTTATATGTTATATATTGACATGCATTTGTTAGTAAACTAACCCATACAATTCTTAAAACTAATAGAAATCGGTAACCAAAAATACCCATCTATAAAAAAAATAAAAAATTACTTTAACTATTAGGAAATGACCAGAAAGACCACAAATAATTTTTTTTTATGTTTGATGTGTTCTTTTAAAAATTTCTACAAAAAAATAAAACAAAGAAAGATTAAAAATAAAAAAACATCATCTCCTTATGACACATGTTTATATCCTTTAATTAACCTCCCCCATAGATCTATATGTACCGAAATTTTCCATCACTAAATGAAATTAGTGACTTTAATATTCATGTTTCATAGATAAATAAAATTATATACATAGAATCACATGTTTATAGGGATTGAGTACAAACATTGTAAGATACTTTAAAATAATTTATATATTTCATTTCTTAAGTCAAACCAAATTTAGAAATTTGAAAAAACAAGGAAATATAAAAATGGTAAAATATGAGATATTGAGATTCTAAAAAATCGTTTAAATGTTTTTCTTCAAAATAAATATTATTTTCATGGTCCATTGAACTAAAAATAAAATATTCTCTAACTTATTTCAAACTCTAACACAACTTATCATCAAATAATAAAATCAATAAGATATATTAAATCATCATGAGGATTCTTAATTATCATGAGTTAAATCCCCATCTTCTAAAAGAGAAATTTTATGACATGATTTTATGAAACCATCCTATTATTATATATTTTAATCCTATAGTACCTTGAAATTTATATATTAAAACTAATCGAGGGCCTCCCATTATCAAAATTATGATCATAACTAGGGTAATAGTTTCATATTATATAATAACTAGTATATCACTCATCATTAGAATTGACACTTAAATTCCTAGGGTTTCCCATAAAGGTTAATGTAATCAAAAAATAGGTTAAAAATATTTATTAGATCACCCATGTACTCTCTTGTACACCTTCATATATAAACGGTACCTTTTATATTCATATACAAAAATTCCATTACATATAATTCAACAATGTAATATGTCTCATTAGGGGTATATCAATAAATAATTCTAACATAAAACTGACATTTATTTCATGAAAAACTGACTTAAAGCCTAAAAAATAATACCTTAAAAAAATATTTATATATCAATAATTATTCATAAATCACAATTTTGATATTCAAATATGTTACCACATTATGATAAATCATGAATGAATTTTCAATCACAAGATCCTAAGTCAAAAGAGTGAAATTATAGAATCACATATCAATAACTAACACAAAAAAGGACATTACTTTAAATAAAAGTAGATTGAAGATCAAGAAATGATTCATACACCTTATAATCCAATACCCATAATTTCAAACAATCACTTATAATAAAATTTCCCCATATAGGGTGGTTAAGGGAATAAAGGAATAAAAAGTGATATAATAGGTAGATAAAGATATATAGAGCCCTCGCCTTTCAATTTTTCCAAGAAATCACTAAAATTCATGTCATAGAGTGAATATGAAGAAAGAAGAAGTTATGGTAATCCTTTTGTTTGATGACTAGATTCCAAAGTGAAAGAATAGGGGTAAACATTTAGGTTGGATCTTTAAAACAAAATTTATGAAATTTTTATAAACATGCATGTCCTGACTATATGGTCTTATACACTATACACGAGACTATGTATTTATCATTAGAATAATTTGATAGCATTTTATAATCAAATTGAACAATCTATTTGAATATACATCTAAATGAGACCCAGATTTACTAAAATATGATACCTATATAGTTAGGTAATAATATGAATTTATTGAAATAATCTAGAAATATTTTGATTATTGGCTTTAACTTCTCAACAAATGTGAAAATGAGACCCATATTTACTAAAATAATGAATTGTAAATGGATCTCCAAATATCATTAAAATCCAGAACAAAATCATAAAATCGTATCAACAAGGATCCAAATAGATCTTTCTACTTTACCTTTGATCTGAGGATAATATTTTGGGCTAAATTTTAATATATTTACCATAGGCACTTGAAAACACTTCTAAAATAGGGATATAAACAAGGGTTGGTGGTAAAAATAGTATCATAAGAATCCCAATATAGTTTCATAATATCATATATATACAATATTCCCAGATATTATACTTGAGAAATTTTATAGATTGAAAGGTAATGAGTTGATTTGTCCAACCAATTCATAATAACCCAAATCATATTCCTTCCTTGAGTAGATAATAGTAGTCAAATCACAATGTCTACATACACTTCATCCCACTTCTTGATAGAAATATAAAGGGGATGTAATAAACCAATAGCATCCTGATTCTAAATATTCACTTATTTAATAGTGATGTAATGAGACATAATTTTAAAAAAATCCTATTGAAGACATGTTAAATATTAATAGGTAAACTAAAGATTTTGGAAAAAAAACACCTTCCAAGATCACGCCATACTGTTTTATAATCCCTATCACATAACATTTTCTTAAATATTTTATCATGAGATATTCCTTGATGGGATATAATTGAATTGACTTAGTCATCTCAAAAATAATAACCCAAATTTAATTCCTTTAATGATGATATCAAGGTAGTTTAATTAAAAAATTTATGTATAATTTTTCCCACCTTCAGTTATGAATATGAAGTGGTTGAAACAAATTGGAATGATTTTCATACTCAACCTTCAATTGTTGAAAACTAAAGAAATGTGACATAATTTTACAAAATATCTCTCATCCATGACCACAAATATTAACACTTAATATGATAATAAATCTTTTTTGAACTTAAATGTAAAACATAGTTTGAGTTATTGAAATTCTTCATCACCACATTCCTTAAGAATAGTGGAACAATTAGATGCTTCTTGAAATAGTGTTTTCTATGAGAATAAATGACCATTAAATGAAGGTCTCCACACTATTAAAATTCCACTTATATTTTGGCATTCAAAATATAACTCTTAAGAATATTTAATTTTGTTAATTTGATATGTTTTAACTTATATACTAAATAGGAATACTTAATTTTTGAATTCTTTCACATGTAAACACCATTAAATAAATTGGTTCATCAATTTTAATTCATTCTTAGATTCATTCACTACATCCACTATAAATTTTCTACTAAGATAATTGGAAACAACATTACTATTTCAAGGGGTATAAGAAAAATATAAATAAAAGGTTTGTAAGTATTCCACCCATTACCTTTTCCTATGGTATAAATATTTTTGACTGTATTTATAATTTATACATATATTTCTTGTATAAATAATGGAATTCTCTATGAATAATTTGTAACTCTAACCCCTAAAATTATATTTTAAAGATACTATTTTAAGTCCATGTGTAAGATAATTATTCTCAAGTGATCATAGAAAATTAAATCCATATTCCATCACATGATCGTTTTTTTAATAATATAATCCAAACTTATACATGACGCATCACAAAAAGTGGTGTAACTTTCACTCAAATTATGTTGAATTATTATAATATTATAATTCAAATTCCTCCTGAGTTTGTCAAATATTTTTAAAAAAAACTAATGCTCCTTTAATAATCACTTCTTTTCATGTCAAATAAATCAAGCGTGATTCAAATTTTGAGAATTTATGAAAAATATTTCTATAGTATTCTACCAATCATAAGAAAATTTTCATTTCAAATATATTATTAGAATTATCCCAATACATCACATCATCTATATTATCTTTTTCAACTTATATCTATATCTCAATTACCACATGTCATAATAATTTTACTTTATTGATCTAGAATTTTCATTTAGATATTTTACCATAAATATTATTCTCCTAAAGATTCTTGAATACAATATCTATATGATTCCCATAACCCTCCTTAAACATGATGTAAATATGAATATCAACCAAAAACTATCTTCAAAAATTATCTTTGTATTTATCAATGATACGGTTCATTAAGTCCATAAATACAATTCAAGAATTTGTAGGACCATAAATCATCAAAAAATGTATAATACCCATACATACTCCTAAATATAGACTTGAATATCATCCTCTATTAACTTCAATTATTAATATCACAACCATTATTCAATCATAGAAACTAACCTCACTCCTCAAAAAAGATCATAGAGATCAACAATATAATTAAATGGGTACATTATCTTTACTTTAACATAGAAGTTATTTTATAATGAATGCATAAGAGAAGATTTCTATCTTCCATTTCAGCAAAGAGAACTAGATTTGATCTGGGTGACACACTCAGATGAATAAAACCCTTACCTCTAACCAACTCTTGAAATGAATCATCTAGATCAAGGCATTGATGCTACTATTATATGAAATCTCCATGGGTTCCATATATTTCTCCCATGAACCGTTTTAATCCAAACAATAGGCTTGTTACATATCTTCTAGTACCAAATAGTCAACTCATATTGACCATCAGTTTGAGGATGATCAGATTTTCTAAAAAAATAATGTGATCCCAAAGACTTTTGAATACTCATATAGAGTCGCAATATGAAATGAGGATCTATTTATTAAATGATACACCTTATAAAATTATTCAAACAAACTATCTACCACACATATAGACTACCTAGATCATCAACTGTGAAGGTCTCTCTGATAGGTAAGAAGTGGGATAACTTCTTCGGTCGATCCATGATCACCCAAAATACATCATTATTATGGGTTGTACTGAGTAATACTAGAACAAAATATATAATTAAATCATCACATTTTTACTCTGGAATGGGAAGATCCTAAAAACCCTAGCTAGATTTTTATTATTAGATTTTACTTGCAGACTAGTGAAATATCTCACCACAAATATGGATCCCTCCTTCTCCATTCCTAACCACTAGTAATTTATATGGAGATCACACTAATTATTTTTCAAACCATGATGTACCACCCATCCAAAATCATGAAACTCTATTGTCATCTCCTCATGAAAACCCATAGGAACCCATAATTATCCATGTAAAATAATAGAATTTTATCTTCTATGAGACCATCCAGATGATGTCTCCCCACCATATAAGTTGTGTTTTAGAACTAATCCCTTCGGATATGATAATTTTTCTATTGTGATCTTATCCAAAATAATAGGTATAACATATGTAAAAGTTAGATATACTCATCCTATAGACTCCAGAACATATAGATTAACCTTTTTAGTGAGTTCCACCATCTACCACTCATTATAAGAATTATGAACTACATACATATATATATTCTAGATAAATTCATTTACAACATCATTTACATTTCCCAATGTATAAGATAAATCAAAGTCAAAAAAACTACAGATACATGACCCAACTCCTCTATAAAAGGTTCAATTACCTCTTATAAAAGATATACCTAAGGATCTTATGGTATCTATATAACAATAACCTCTCTCCCAAAAGATATTGTCTCTAGAATATCAGAGAATGTACCAACGCTTCCTACCCCTGATAATGTGTAGGTTAATTCCTCTCATGTGGTCTCAGTTGTGTAGAGCCATAAGCAACCACTCGATCCTTCTACATCAGAACTGCTCCATGCCTAACTTCACGTGTATCATAGTATATGGTATAGGATTTAAAAATAATAGGTAATGTGATAATAGGTGTTTTGGTTAGCCTTCTATTTAACTCTATAAAATCTCCCTCACAAAAATTCGACCAAAAAAACTTCACACCTTTCATGTTCAGCATGTAAAACGGTGGTTCTAGATGAAATAAAACCTTAATAAAGCTTCTATAATAACCTGATAAACCTATAGAGCTCCATATCTCAAAGACATTGTTGGGATGAACCTCTGATACCATGGTTTCAAAATTATTTGGGTTCAAAGACACTCCAACTTCTTAAATGACATAACCCAAGAAGTTCACTTCATCATTCTAGAAAGTAAATTTAGTTATCATTGAGTAAATTTTATGATCTATCAATGTAATCAAGATGATTTCAAGATGTTCAGCATGATCGTCTGTTAATTGGGAGTACAATATGATTTCATCAAAAAACCCACAACAATATGATCCAATAAAGGATGAACGATGTGATTCATTGAGGCCATGAATATAGATCATTAATTTTTAACCCAAAAAACATCACTAGGAACATATACATGCAATATCAGCTCCTAAAATCGTTATTGAGGTATGTCTGATGGTCTCACCCTCAATTGGTGGTATCCAAATCTAATATCAATCTCGTATATGAAGTTATAACCTCTCATCTTATTTAAGAGATCATCGATATGTAGAAAAGGATACCAATTCTTGACCATCATCTATTTTAATCATTGATAATCTATACATAAGTGAAAAGATGCATCATCATTCTTAGAGAAACAAATTTGAGAACCCCATAGAGATAGTCTAGGTCATATGAAACCTTTAGCTTCTATATATTCCAAATGAACTTTCAAATACTAATGCTCTGTTGGTTCAATCCTGTACAGTGAGATAGAAATCAGTTTTTCTCCCAACAACAACTTGATCATGAACTATATCTCCCGCTCTTGCAATAGGCTATAGAAATCATAAATAAATACATCATGAAAATGTTCTACCACTAGAGGAAAATAATTCGTCTTCATTCATTCCTCTTCTAGAATAAGATTTTCTATCTGATCCATGAGAATATGCAATCTATACTGAATTTTTCATGCATGAAAACCCTAAAGATCCCTCTCAACCTAGTGCAAATAGCTACCTCATTTTGGAGTTATAAATTTAACTCTCCTCTAGTAATAGGTAATGTGAGACTAGTATAGAACTACCCAATATAAAACAATAATCAAATCAAAAACTATCATTTCTAGAACAATTGGTTCCCAAAAGAAATGGTAACTACATGTCTGTAGAAAACATGTCTTGAAATGCTTGATATTATCTGACCACACTCCCAATAGTGTCATAATAGAGTAATAACCATCTATTATTTCCATAAAAAAAAGTTGAAAATATTTTTAAAATTATCTGATAAAATGGAAATTGATGATCTTGAATCAAAAAAACACATGAAATAGTGGATGATACCAGAACCGTACCTCTGAAAATAGAAGGTCCTACATCTAAAATAGTCAGACTACTCTACATAGCATGTATCTAACTAGGCCCTCTTCCCCAGCCTCTAGTCTAACTCCCCTAATCTATCCCCAAATCTTGGTACTATCATTATTTCACTATAGTACCACAAATCCTTCCTCGACCTGAACATCCTTTAGAACTCCATCTACCTATCTACTGAGGTGTAGTTGAGTCCATACCACACTATGGTACCCATCATGATCTCCTACAACTACTCTTCTTCTTTATTCCCTAACAAAACCTATATAGGTGACCCAGCCTACCACAGGCATGGTACTCCAAAGTAGGTCATAGACTCTAAGTCTACTTGTATCCTGACATTCCACACTGAAAAGATTGTAATGAAACATGTTTCTGATATGGATGACCAATATAATGAATTATATGTTTGTTGTCTCCTTGGTGAAATATTTTATAGTGGTGTATCTTTCCACCAAAATAAGTGCTCTCAGTTAACCCTACAGAAACATCCTAGCCACTGCTCGAGACCTCACTCAGATTCCTCTCTATTATTAGTTCCTAATTTATATCATATAAAAAGATACTAAAGATAAAGACATCCACTTGTGACCTGAACTCATAACTTTTCCCATCATAAATGTGTCTCAACCGATAGATCTGTCTAGTTACTAGAGATGGCTCAAACCAATTTTTTATGGTAAAATATCCAGTATAGTCTAGCACTAACATGCCCTCCTAGGTCAGAGGTATAACGTCCCCAACCCAGAATCCACTAAACCGGTGCTCCGAGCTGGGTAATTACATTACCTTAAACATGCCTCCCCATACGCCAAAGGCTACCAATTAGCAGCGGGGGTCTATGGGGTCAAGTGGGGAGACTATACCCCCTTTTTGTCAGAGTAAGCCACAACACAATAACCAAATAGTGGAAAAAATAACCAATAAACAAGGAACATGTATGAAAACCATTTCCAATAATAAATATGTCATGTCATTCTACAAGTGCAAGAGTGAAGAAAATCCCAAAAATAAAGACAATAGCCAAAATCCCCAAGATGGTCCTGACTCGAAGTCCGGATCCTCCACCAACTGCTACCCATGTCCAATCAGCTATCTAGCAAGGACCCTTTCCCTTGTCCTGACCTGCAAACATGAAGTCTGCTCGGGTACCCAATGGTGGCCTAAGCAGGGTGTGAGTACAACTCAGTAGGCCACCACCAACGGTGTCTACAAAATATCCAGTATAAGTTGGTAGTGCATGCAAAAGGAAAATGAATGATAAATTCAAAGTAATTAATTAGGGTTCCATTAACCAGTTCAGATCCAAAGCCATTTCCATTCCATTACCATCCATTTATTACAATTTACCATCACATACCCTTACATAACATTTCCATGTGTTAATCACAAACATTATGTTACATGGGTCTAAGGTTAATAATCACATGCAAGAGGGTAAACACATCGTTATCCTATCTCACTAGGACTAACTCCCTCATGGAAACCATATCCTCACCTCGAAGCCTCAGTCCGGGTGGATGCAACCGTTAGGAGAATAGACACTCAGTCCCCTTTCCTAACCTGTGCATTTAGGGTGGAGTTTAGAGAATCAGTCTTCACTCGACCCGTGGGCGTAGATCCTCAAGTCATACCCCACTCTACCAAACCATGTGCACATGCATATATATAAGTAACCATCAACCATCCATACCATTGCCGTTCGGAAAACACTATTCACAACACCCCACATGGGAATTTCATATCATGCCTTAACCCATTGACACATTACCATTTCACATCATTTAACCATTCACCCAATTCTCATGTGTTCTGCCTAACTCACTAAGCAATCAACACTAAACCCATAACCCATCCCATTATGGTCTTTGATCAATTTACATGTTGACCCATTTAACCCATTCCATTTAACCCTCCAGTTATTACCAAGTCTAGGTGCATCACCTAACGTCTATCCCAAGTTCAACTAATCATGACAACATGTTTATCAAGGGCTCTACCCTTAATTACAACAAGGTCACTCGTTCAATCACATTCCCTGAGCCCGAGAGAAGATGACACATCCCATGGATGGACCCAATTAGGTCAAGCCAATCCCAACACATCCCATGCAGATCATGAGGGTTACCATTTACCATTATAAACACCATTAATTCCAAACATGCCAAGGTTATCCAAAACATAACCAAAGGAAAACAATAACATAACCAAACGTTCACAAATTACTCAAACAATGATGGGATAAAACTTGTAGACCACCTACCTAGAAACTGCAGTTGAACGCACTCTCAATCGAGTCCGTTGACCTCAATTCAACCAACCCTTGGAGATTCAACCTAAGTCTCACCCAAAAGATAGGGTCTTAGAGATTCGGAATAAGAGGGAGAGAAGATACAAAACCTAAACCAACAAAAGAACCAAGGATGGGATTAGCCTTACCCGGAGCTTCGATCCGCAACAAATGGCGCTCTAAACGGCCATGAATCGATGGAGAACCACCCTTGGGAAGCTTGGTTCGGCCAAGTTCATCACTAGGGTTGGGAGAGGAGGAGGAGAGGAAAATCCTGAGTGGGGTTTAAAATCCATGAGTGGAAAATCTGTAATTTATTTCCAAACGTTAAGTGGTTTCACGATTTAGCCGCACGTTTTAGAAAATCGTGCGCAAACTTTGCGCATGCTGATGTCCGAATGAGGAAGGGTCACATGGTTTCACCGGGGCAGGCTGCACGGTTTCCCTAGCCATGCGCAGGTCGTGCACCTTGGCCTGTCTTGCCCAGTTTTCCTTTCTTCCATGCCTAAGCCCCTGAAATACCCCCATGGCCTCTCATACATTCAGAAGACATCCCTTGAGGCCCAAAATAATGGATTTAACCAAAACAAAAAGAAAAACATACCGTTCCAAAACCAAGATCTTACAACTTCCTCGCCTTATAATGGCTCGTCCTCGAGCTGAGTTCCCAAGTCTCATTGCTCCACCGAAGAGAAGAGTTCAGGCCACTGGGCCCGTATATCTAATACTCGCTCCCAATTTTCTTCCTGAACATTCTGATGTTGCCATAGTACTCGCACTAATGGAACAACCTTTCCTCGCAAGACCTTTTCACTGCAATCCACCACACGAACCAGATGCTCCTCAAAGGATGCATCATCCTCAAGCTCCACATCCTCAACATCAACCACGTGAGATGGGTCAGGGTGATACCGCCGAAGCTGCAACACATGAAACACCTCATGCATCCCACCATAATGCTATGGAAGATCCAATCGGTAAGCCACTGGTCCGATCCTCTTCACAATCTCAAAATGCCCCACATACCTAGGCGCCATCTTACCCTACTTTTAAATCCGACGGTGACTCAACCTTGGTGACACCCGAAGGAACACTTTATCACCCACCACAAACTCAGGAGGTATAAGCCTCCGATATTCATATGAATTATACCTACTCTGATCCGTATCCATCTGCTTCCTAATCATCTTAACTCTCTCAGAAGTCTCCCTGTACGAGACTTCACCCCAACAACTCAGATTCACCAGCCTCTAGCCAACACAACGGAGATCTACATGGCCTCCCGTAGAGTGCCTCAAATGGTGCCATATGAATCATAGCCTAATAACTGTTGTTGTAGGAAATCTCAACCAACGATAGATGTATCTCCCAAGAACCACCAAAGTCCAAGACACAAGCTCTTAACATATCCTCCAACACTTGGATCGTAAGCTCCGACTGCCCGTCCATCTGCGGGTGGAAAGCCGTACTCAAAAACACCTGCGTACCAAGCACCTTCTGCAACCCTTTCCAGAAACGTGACGTGAAACACGGATCTTGCTCCGAAACTATGGTCTGTAGAACGCCATGAAACTGCACTATCTTTCGAACATACATCTCACCCAACTGGTTGACTATATAGGTCTCTTGAATCGGTAAGAAATAATCCACTTTCATTAACCGATCCATGACCACCCAAATTGCATCGTTCTTCTGCCGCATCCTCGAAAGACCCACAAAAATATCCATTGTTACATCATCCCACTTCCATTCCGTAATGGGAAATGGATGCAACAAACCTCCTGGGCATTGATGCTCGGCCTTCACCTGCTGACAGGTAAGGCACCTTGCCACAAAGCCCGTAACTTCCTTCTTCATTCCAGGCCACCAAAACTGCCTTCAGAGATCATGGTACATCTTGGTCAAACCAAGATAAACTGCCCACTTTGATGCATGGAACTCACGCATCAACTCTTACTGCACAAACCTTTGCACAACCACACGATCACGAATGCGAACAACACCTTCTACGTCAACGGCCCAATGAGAAGGTAGCTCCCCACCTTTAATCTTTTCCTTCATGAAAAAACACTCATGATCATCAATATGACCTTCCTTAACTCAACCAAAAAGCGTCGAATCCATCGTTAAGGAAGCAAGAGTGACCTGACCACTTTCCTCCTACACCTCCAGGTGCATCTCTGCAAACAAAGCCATCACCTTCCACTCAGTGTTGGACTCCTGAACTATCTGATTCTAAACCTTCCTGCATAGAGCATCAGCAACATTGTTTCCCTTTCCCAATGTGTACACCAAATCAAAGTCAAAATACTGGAGATATTCAACCCATCTTCGCTGCCAAAGATTCAGATCCTGCTATGAGAAGATGTACCTTACCCTCTTATGGTCCGTAAACATGGTAAATCGTTCCCCCAAAAGATAGTTCCTCCAGCACTTCAAGGTGTAGACTACAACAACCAACTCAAGATCATGAGTGGTATAGTTCCACTCATGGGGTCTTAACTTCCTCGACCCATAATCCAAAACCCGCTCATCTTGAATCAACACAGCCCCAAGTCTGATTCCGGACGCATCAAAAAAACACGACATACTTCTTTACCCAGCTCAGGTAAGATCGGGATAGGTGTGGTCGTCAGCCGCTTCCTCAACTCTTGGAAGGCATCCTCACAAGACCCCAACCACTCAAACCTGATTCCCTTATTGGTCAAGCCCGAGAGTAGTTCTTCCAAGTGATAGAAATCCTGAATGAACCTTTGGTAATACCCAGCCAGACCTAGAAAACTCCGAACATCAGAAGCACTCTTGGGCTGCTTCCAAGATACAATTGCCTGCACTTTCTCTAGAACCATTGTCACACCTTCCTCCGAGCTGATATGTCCCAGAAAATGAACCTCATCCATCTAGAATTGACACTTTGATAGCATGGCGTATAGTCGATGCTCTCTTAGGGTACTCAAGATGATGTCAAGGTGTTGGTCATGATCGTCGTGAGTTTTCGAGTACACTAAGATATCATCCACAAAGACAACCAAAAATTGAACTAGATAGGGATGAAAGATCTAGTTCATAGATGCTATAAACACCACTGGTGCATTGGTCAATCCGAAAGGCATTACCACAAACTAAAACAAACCATACCGACTCTGGAAATTAGTCTCTGGTACGTTAGAAGACCTCGCCCTCAACTAGTGATAACCCAACCTCAGATCAATTTTAGAAAACACTGATACACCCCTCAATTGATCAAACAGGTCATCAATTCTAGGAAGAGGGTACCGATTCATCACTTTCATCTGATTCAACTTTTGATAGTCCATGCACAGCCTCAACAACCCATCGGCCTTCTTTGTAAAAAGCATGGGAGATCCCCAAGGAGACGTACTAGGATGGATAAACCCCTTACGCTCCAACTCCTCAAGTTGAACCTTCAGTTCCTGGAGTTCTGTCGGTGCTATTCGGTATGGTGGAATATAAACTGGATCCGCTCCCTGCAACAACTCAATCGTGAACTCAACATCCCTCTCAGGTGGTAACCCCGATAAATCCTCAGAAAACAGATCCTTAAATCGATCCACCATGGGAATAAAATTAGCATTTTCCCCTCCCTCACCATAATCAAGCTTGAGGCATGCCACGTGCATCGTGATTCCACACATCTGTTGGTAAAACGACCATGCACGCCCTGCTCAGACATCCCATTCACCACGGTGGACATAAGTGTCGCCCTCAAGAGACCTGAATGATACTCTGTGACGCCAGCAGTCTCTGTGCGCCCGATACAACACCAACCAATCCATTCCCAAGATTAGGTCAACCCATAACATCTTGAGACCAAACAAATTACATAGAAAACGATACCCACCAACATCCAAGGCACATCCCTTGCACTGCTTGATATCCTCAACCCTTACTCCCAACGGAGTGTCAATAGACATAACTCCACACACCCTCTGCACCGGTAAACTCAGCATTACCACAATTTGAGTAGAGATAATGGAGTGTGTGGAACCTGTGTTAAAAAACGCACTATAAAACAAAGAAGCTATAAGAATCGTACCTTGAACAGTCGACGGTCCGGCCTTGCCATCACCCGGCACAAACTGAACTGCCTGAAGCTGACTTGCCCCTCTACGCTGGGCTCCAGCCTAAACACCGTCCATTGTACTTCCCTGATGGTGTGAGAGATCTTGCCCGGTAGTTCCACATCCACCAGCCCAGCCAGTACGGCCCGTGGAGCTCCAACTACCCGTCTGATACAGGGCAATTGATCACCTTCTCGTATCTGGTACCTACCTTCCACCATCATGCTCACCTGTCTGCTGAGGATTCCTACAGAACCTCTACACATGTCCAATCCTTCCGCATGAATGACAATCAACTTGAGGTTGAGGAAACTGACCACGTATATGCCCCGGCCTACCGCACTGATAGCAGAACACCTGATCCCCACCCTGAGAGGCAGACCCTCTCTTCCAGCCACTTTGCACACTTCTGCCATGACGTGAGCCCTCATGGAATCACTTCCGACCCTCGTTAGCTGCACTACTCTTCTACCCCACTGGCACCACATGACCACTACTAGAAGCTCCCTTCAGTTTTCCATCCGAGATCAATGCCTGATCTACTACCTCTGTGAACCTATTTAAGAAGAAGATGTTTGCTTAAGACCGGATATCATGTCTCAGCCCATCCTGGAAACACCTTGCTACCACTGCCTCATACCCTGCTAACACTGGGATAAAGAGTCTCAAATCAGTGAAGAGACTAGCGTAGTACATCACCAATAGCGATCCCTGAGTCTGGCTCATAAACGATGCAGCCCACTCCTGCCTCAAAGTCTTTGGGTAGAAATGCTCCAGAAACTTTTCCTGAAAGGCTTTCCACGAAATTCCCTCATCCTGCTCGATTTGGGCCTGAATGTCCCACCAACGCCTAGGTTGGCCCTGTAACATATAAGCGGAAAGATTTACTCGCTTCTCAACATGGGTCTTGAAATGATCCAATATCATCTGAACAGACTCTAACCAGAATTCCGCTGCCTCTAGCCCACCCTCTCCGGTGAAGGTCGGAGGGTGTTGTAGCTAGAACACCCTGGTCAGCTCAAACATACTCGGTGCAACCCGCCCTGGGTCCCGATCCATCATTTTCATAAGGAGATCCAGGTTCTCTCAGAACTGGTCTTCTCTACATTCATTGATCGCCACATTTTCTTACTCCTCTACTGGAGGAGTGTTCTCAGTAACATCCTCCCATTTCCTAACTGGTAACTGATGTTGTGGTGGAATTTCTCTACATTGACAAGCACAAGATTTAGCACACCTTCCACCAAACTCACACAACATTTCACAGAACATTTTTCACTTCATTTCAAACCTTTATATTTCATTAAATGTCATTTATCCACTTGTTTCATTTCATTCTTCTCATTGTTTCTTGGTTCCATGAAATGCATGATGCACCCTACCTTCCTGCCTCACACACCCATCTCGTGTGTGTGCCTAACACAATGCATGCCACCTATCTCCCTAGGTTCCTACAATGATGCATGAGTGAAAATTTTCATGCCATTAAGGCCACGAGCCAAATATCATAAAATAGTCACATCAACCCACATGGGCATCACCCAATGGTGAAATATAATCAACTGTAACAACACACAACCAAGAACAACATTTCCCACCCAGGGTGACTTGGGTTTTCCCCCGTACTTGGGTTAGCTACTCCCAAGCACGAGCTCATTGCCATGGACCAACACATCCTGACCCTTGGCTAGCAATCCCAAATAACAAGACCTCAGAGAAGGAGAAGAAATACCTCCTCTGATACCACTTTGTAACGTCCCCGACCTGGAAGCCACTAAACCGGTGCTCCGATCCGGGAAGTTACATGACCTTAAACGCGCCTCCCGTATGGAAAAGGCTGCCGACTAGAAGCGGGGGTCTATGGGGTCATGTGGGGAGACTATACCACCTTTTTATTAGAGTAAGACACAACAGAATAACCAAATAGAGAAAACAATAACGAATAGACAAGGAACATCTATGACAACCATTTCCAATAATAAATATGCCATGTCATACTACAAGTGCAAGAGTGAACAAAATCTCAAATATAAAGACAACAGCCAAAATCCCCAAGATGGTCCCGACTCCAAGTTTGAATCCTCCACCATGTCTACCCATGTCCACTCAGCTATCTTATAAGGACCCTTGCCCTTGTCCTGACCTGCAAACATGAAGTCTGCTCGGGTACCCAATGGCTACCCAAACAAGGTGTGAGTACAACTCAGTAGGCCACCACCAACGATGTTTACAAAATATCCAGTATAAGCAGGTAGTGCATGAAAAATGAAAATGAATGATAAATGCCAAGTAATTAATTAAGGTGCCATTAACTAGTTCAGATCCAAATCCATTGCCATTATATTACCATCCATTTATTACCATTTACCATCACTTACCCTTACATCACATTTCCATGAGTTAATCACATACATTATGTTACATGGTTCTAAGGCCAACAATCACATGAAAGAGGTTAAACACATCGTTATCCTATCTCACTAGGACTAACTCCCTCATAGGAACAATATGCTCACCTCGAAGCCTCAGTCCGGGTGGATGCAATCATTTGGACAATAGACCCTCAGTCCCCTTTCCTAACCCATGCATTTAGGGTGGAGTTTAGAGCATCAGTCTTCGCTCGACCTGTGGGAATAGATCCTCAAGTCATACCCCACTCTACCAAGCCATGTGCACATGCTTATATATAAGTAACCATCGACCATCCATACCATTTCCCTTTGGCAAACACAATTCACAACACCCCACATGTAAATTTCACATCATGCCTTAACCCATTAACACATTACCATTTCACATCATTTAACCATTCACCCAATTCCCATGTGTTATGCCTAACTCACTAACAATTCAACACTAAACCCATAACCCATCCCGTTATGGTCTTTAATCAATTTACACATTGAACCATTTAACCCATTCCATTTAACCCTCTGGTTATTACCAAGTCTAGGTGCATCACCTAACTTCTATCCCAAGTTCAACCAATCATGCCAACATGTTTATCAAGGGCTCTACCATTAATTACAATAAGGTCACTTGTTCAATCACATTCCTTGAGCCTGGGAGAAGCCGAAACATCCCATGGATGGCCCCAATTAGGTCAAGTCAATCCCAACACATCCCATGGAGATCATGAGGGTTCCCATTTACCATTATAAACACCATTAATTACAAACATTCCATGGTTATCCAAAACATAACCAAAGGAAAACAATAACATAACCAAACATGCACAAATTACTCAAACAACCATAGGATATAACTTTTAGACCACCTACCTCGAAACCGCCGTTGAACGCACCCTCAATCGAGTCCTTAGACCTCAGTTCGACCAACCCTTGGAGCTTTATCCTATGTCTCACCCAAAAGATAGGGTTTTAGAGCTTCGGAACAATAGGGAGAGAAGATACAAACCCTAAACCAAGAAAAGAACCAAGGATGAGATTATCCTTACCTGGAACTTTGATCTGCAACCAACGGTGCTCTAAATGGAAAAGAATCTAAGGAGAACCACCCATGGGAAGCTTGGGTCGGCCAAGTTCGTCACTAGGGTTGGGAGAGGAGGAGGATAGGAAAATCCCAAGTGGGGTTTAAAAGCCCGGAGTGGCAAAACTATAATTTTTTCCAAATTTAAGTGGCCGCACGGTTTAGAAAACTGTGCGCAAACCGTGCACATGCTACTATCCGAAGGAGGAAGGGTCACACGGTTTTACCTGGGCAGGCCGCACAGTTTTCCTGGCCATGTGCAGGTCATGCGCCTTGTCCTTTCTTGCCTAGTTTTCCT
Organism: Viscum album; assembly: GCA_963277665.1. Taxonomy (NCBI): domain Eukaryota; kingdom Viridiplantae; phylum Streptophyta; class Magnoliopsida; order Santalales; family Viscaceae; genus Viscum; species Viscum album. Next base: position 1,001,807,154 of record OY728136.1, on the reverse strand, counting down.
TTCTTCCGTGCCCCGAGCCCCTGAAACACCCCAAAGGCCTCTCATACTTTCATAAGACATCCCTTGAGGCTGAAAACAAGGGATTTAACCAAAACACAAAGTAAAAAATACTGTTCCAAAACCAGGATATTATAAGATGCATGAACATGCAAGCCTTATCATCCCTCAAAATCTCTAGATAGAAGTGTCACAACAATTCAACCTAAAATTCCTTACAAGATAGATCCTTTTTTACCCATCTTTTCCCATAATCTCCCACTAACACTTTTCTGGTCCATGAATCATGTATGCAGTTAGGTTCACCCTTCAATCTATGGGTGTCTCAAGATACATGAATATTTTCGGGACTAACTCAATCTATAAATTGGATTCTTAGAGGGAACCCTCCTTCATGAATGTTGGTAGATGATTCAGTAAGAACTCTCTTGCCATCTTAGATATCGAAATCATGGTATAATTAGTATCACTTCCCATGGATCACATGAACCCCAAGAATTTTTCGTGATGTTGAACATATATTTTATCCTTATGAGCTATAGAGAACTCCAACTAAGATGTGTTAGGAACATAATGATTTCCACTCTCTTAATTATTAACTTGAATATGATGAGGACGTATTTTCTCTATAATATAAACACATTATTTAGAACACAGTGTATAATAACAAGGTCATCCTCAATAGATAATAATAATAATAGGGAACCACTACTTTTGGTCTCTCTAAACTTGGATTAAATGTGTTTTATCATGTCATATCAGTTCATTTAATTTCCATATATCATATATAATAGATATATCATTTCGTAATTCATCAAGGGAAATATATAGCATTCAATAAATTTGTCCCTATCATGAACAATGCAAGACAATATATCTATATGTGCATATCATGATGCATTCATACTCATCACGCACCATATGGGGCCATGAGTATAATTCTTAAGGAATAGTAACATCACACCACATGTGAATCACTCAAGGTGAAATAACATAAAATATGAAAATCAAACATCATGAATAGAAATCACATCCCTATGAACTCAGATTTCCCCCTATATATGGGTTAACTACTTATATACACAAGCTCATTACCAAGTCCTGAAATATCATAGTCTCCTTTCTACCTTTCATAAATAGTAAAGTTATAGAGAATAAAAACATTGCTTTGATTCCTCTTTATGACATCCCCTCATTTAATAGTCTATCTTATGGCCATAACTGGTTGGTAATGAGACCACAAAAATACCTCCCTATATGTCAGAGGACGAAAACTAGAAATTGGGGTTTGATGAATATATTTTTGATACTATACCCTTAGTATAGAGTTATAAAATAGCAGAATAATTATGAATTAATAAAATTACACAAACAAAGAATAGAGGAAACCATATATCATACAACCAAAAAGTAAAGAAGATACCAATAAACCAATAATGAAGAAATGCGTAATGAAAACTGAGATAAATCTAATTATCAAACTAAAAAATCAAATAAATAAATCAGGTTATACAACTAATCTCAAAAGACCCAAGTCCCAAGCTATATGTTGGCCATGTCTCCCAACTACAACCCATCCAGCAAGAAACAATCAGAAATAGGGTCATTTTACCTTGTCCAAGCCTATATCCATGTAATTTTATTAGGTACCAAATGGTTTCCCAAATAGGGTGTAACTAAAATATAGTGGTTTGATACCACCTTGTCTAAAAAACCATTATAATAATAAGTGCTTGAAATAAAGAGATAGCATGTATATTTATTAGTCAATTAATACAATACATCAATCAACCTACTTTGGAACCATCCTAGAATGACTCTAAGCATGTAGTACAACCATTCCATCCATAACCATAAACCATGGTATAATTAACCAATTGAGAAGAGACCTATGTATAATCATTTCATAATTTAGGCATAGCCCTATATATAATAATTTCATCATCATCTGGTCCAAGATAGTAATATAAGCATTTCATCATGTATATCTAATCCAAGACCACTATATAAGTATTTCAACATTTATCACTTGGCCAACATTTATATATAAGTATTTCAACCTATAGTAAAATCCCTATATATAATCATTTTTGCATCAAATCAAAAAGCCATAGTAGAAATAATATCACACCATCACATCATAGTCCTCAATGGTTAATTATGAAAATTACCAGTTGTCTTTAAATACTAATTTCTTTTACTTATAAATTATTTAATATCCATATCAATAGACCATAAGGTACAATAGGGATTCTATATCAAGCAATCACCTGAAATTTCATGTCTTTCTAAACACAAATTAAACTAATATCCATGTTCTTATTATTAATTGGTTAACTCACCCAAGTGGTATCCATAAGTTGGGTTTCATCAAAAATTGAATCCAAAGATATTCAACTAATATTCTAATCCATGATTTCTCATTAATCAATAAATAAATTAAATAGATAAAGTTTAATGTTAGAAAAATTAAAATATTGCACAGACTTGATAATTAATATCACCATAAGGTTAGATTTAGATCCCCGACCTTTATCTAGGGATTTAAAAAAGGCTTAAAATGGATTCACTGATAAGAACGGAGGCACATAATATCATAATGTGAACCTAGATCAAACTAGATAAAGATCAACATGATTCCACTATGGAGTTAAAAATAAAACATTGCTTCAATAAATGAAGCCAGAACAGAAAAGAAGACCAATGTAAAGTGTCCTATTTGGGATCAAACTCCAATCTATGATGTCCAGAGGTGATGAAATATCTCCATAAACACGAATAGTCTCTTAGGGATCTATAAGAAGGGCTAAAAAAATTGAGGAATGAGAAAATAGGCATACAAAACTAGTTAAAACTGTTTCTCATGATAATTACATAGCATGTAACCCATTTATGGATCATGTATTTATTTATAAAGGGTTTTTCTGAAAAACAAACCCATTGCCTTGGATTAATTTTAACCCCTCTCAAACATTACACATCTTGTAATGTCAACACGACCTGTATTCACTTGACTTCATGAACCAGGTTAATGGATTCTTTTTGGGGAATAGTTATGTGTTTCCTAACATGTAAATGGCATGTAAATTTCATATAGACAGTTTCCATCCAATATTCTATAAAAGTGATTAAACCACCATTAAATCCCTATAAACTCTAGAAAATCCCTCATAATCCCATTTAACACATTTATACATATATTTTATTAATTAAAACAAACATACATACCTAAACATTAGGTCATTTTACCCATTAATTTCTCTCTATATCTAAACAATACTTGGAAACCACATTTTAAAGACAAATAAAAACTTTAGAAAATATATTTAATATTAAGATAAAATAAGTTTGTACCTAAAAAAGATTAGATCTTAAGGCATCAATGAAAAAATGAGGTAACTAAAAACATAAACAATGAAAATAATGAATAATTATTAATGAAATGGTGATAAGATGTAATAAAATCATCATATATGAAATTATAAATATTAATATGGTTCTATTATAATTTAATAACTTGTTTTAAACCATTATACATCTGGTTAAATCATGTTCAACAAAATGGAAGCATGAGGTAAGTGATTATGTCTCAATTTCCTTTAATTTAATAAAATATGTATATTATGAACTAATTTCTTTTATATGGTGTATAAACTTACCATTTCACAAGTAATGTCTTGAATAATTCATAATTCATGGTATATTATGTTTTTATTTTATTTATTTCATGGCATTAATATTACCAATGGGTAAGGGACTTCGTCTCAATTTTTATTCATTAAGGTATATTGTAAGGTTATACACCTAATTTCTTCTATATAGTGTATATACTTCCCCTTGGACATATAATCTTTTGAATAATTAATTATTAATGGTAGTTTAAGTTTCTATTTCACTTTTTTTTTCAATGGGATTTTACATCAAAATTAACAATTGGTAATGAGTTTCATAACTCAATTTCTTTGCATTAGTTTATATTACATATTTATTGTCTTTAAAATTATTAAATTTTTTGTATAATTATTTTTTCAAAACTATTTTTATATTTCCACTTTTTTATGTTAATTTATATTTGATATAAAAAAATTTATTTATTAGTTAATTTCCATTTCAAAATTGTGGTCATTGTAAGGGTTTATTTCATAATCTCATTTTAATTGGTATTTTTTATACTTCAATTTCCATTGATGGAAATTATTTAGTCATTGGATAACAAACCAGTTCATTTTCTTCTCCTCTAGTTATTCAAGAATATTTTAGTTAACAGTACAATTTTCACACTCTTTGGTTCTCAAAATAATTGAGAAAATACTTTTAAGAAAATATGACTTCATTTCTCTCTGTGGTTGGAAATCCATTTTCTTCAAAAACCATGTTTTATAAAAATTATTTCAAATATCTTTTGAACCATTTTCAAATAATTTATTAAATATATTTTTACCCATTTTAAATTTTTAAAAAATGCTTTTGATGGAATATTCTTATACATAATGCTTATTTACTTTTTCTAAAAAAGTTAAAGTAATTTTTTTTAACATATACAACTTATATCGAATTTAAATCTCTCAAGACCACTAAATGTTTTAAATTTTTTTTATATGTTTCAAATATTATTTTCAAATAAAATTATTTTCAAAAAAATTGTACACTTTTATTTTATAAAATATATTTAAAAAATGAAATTGATATTTTCCTCAAGAATGGTTTTAAATATCATTTAATGGTATTTATATTAAATAATTACAAAAACACATTATTCATACACCATTAGGTATATGTTTTATTGATATCATTTGTGTTCTTCCTATAGATGGATTATGATCATTATGATCAAGAATAGTATTTGAATTCACTTTCTTGTTTTATTTTTTACAGTCATTAACTTTTCCTTGAAATATTAACTTTTATTTAATAATTAGAAATAAATTTACCCTTAATAATCATATTATTTTTCATGGATATGCTTATTAAATAAAAAAAATCTTCTTTCTACATATAAGGTTTTACTTTGAATGACATTAGATTAATTGGAGGAATATTGATAATCTATATTCTTTCTTTAATATGAATATTTTATGATAAGGTTAATAATTAATTAATTAAATTGATTATTAGATATATAGGAATTATTTAGACATGAAAAATAAGGCATAATTCCTTTTTATTACATAACTTTTCATTACATGGTACATACAGAGGATATATTAAAGTTTAGTTTAATGGAAATTAGGTATATAATATATAAAAATATAAAACATTATTCCAGATACACTTTAATACATCCTCATGGGTTCACCCTAAGTACATTTACAACTTCTCATATCATAGGAAAATACATCAAAGGAAAGGGGTGAACATGAAGGAAAATATTTTACGTGTCATCATGAGGAATATCAATAAGAACATGAAGAATATCATTATAGAATGAACACGGTAAAATGAGGAATATAATCATAAAAATAACATGAATCATAAAATTTAAATGGGTCTATAGCCTTTAAATGATAAATTCATAATAATATCCCCATGGTTTTTCACCAGGGTGTCATAAATGAACATTACCAAGGTTATTCAACAAGGTGTTGTAAAACATACTATATCTAAAGATTATATGCTTGGCCCAATGCATTAGATAGATATAAGTGCACACCATTTATATGTATTAATTAATTTGAGAAACATAGATCAGAATAATAAATTTTATAAATAACATGGGGAGAATAAAGTTCCCACAAAATAATTTTTTTAAAATTAAAGATTCCATTTTACACTTTGGAATGTAACTTATTGGTTTGGGAATTGATTAAAATCTATTGAAATAATTGATATTAATAAAATAACATATTTTAGGTCGTTTATGAAGTTTAATTAATTAATACATCATAATGTAATAATTATTAATTCATTAATCATACTGAAAACTACAAACAATATTTTTATTGTTAATGAAAAAAATAATGTTTTAGAAAATTCTCATAAATTCACCCAAACATAATTTCGACATGTTAATTTAAAAAATGGTGTTTATATTATTAGAATAATTCATTGAATATAATAATTTTAAGTTTTAAATATAAAAATACTTATTTTTTAAAATACATAGTGGGTTGTAATGTATAGTCAAATTTATGAAACTTAAAAATTTCTTAAGACATAATAAAATCATTTTATAATTTATATTTTAAAAAAGTTTTTTAAAATTAATATTTCATTAAAATGAATATTATTCATAATACATTATATTATTATAAAAAAAATATATATATTTTGAAAAGTAAATTTTTTGTCTGAAAATTCAATTTATAAAATATTTCTTAATTAAACACATATTTTATTAATAAAAATTATTCTTAAAATAGAATTTATGGAATAAATATTTTATTTAAAAAAAGGAATTACATATTATGTAACTAAGGCCTAGAGACATAACCCCTTATAACTCCCATTTATGACCTATGTGTAAGGTGTGTGATGGTGGTGGATTCATGGGGGAGGCTTGGCTAACATCGAATAAGTGGTGGTTTCAAAAAGCTTGAAAATCTATTGAAGTTGAATTTGTTAAAGCTTCACTTTTTCAAGATTGTCTTGGGATTTTCCAAATAAGGATCCCATTAAAGCTACCTCCCTCCCCAGTTCTAATACATGGTCTTCATAATGAATAACTATACTGGTCAGGCCCATCATTTATCCTTTCTACATTAATAATCATTTTTCATTTCTACTTATAGACAATAATTATAATGCTAAAACTACTACGAAGATAATTGTTTTCAATGGTCATTTTTACCAATTGTCATATTGACCAATGATCAAATTGACTAACAGTCATATTGATCGACGGTCATATCGACCAAAGATCATATTAACCAATTGTCATATTGAAAAATGATTATATTAACCAATGTTCACATGACGGTCAAATCTTGATGGCCACATTTCTCTTTATAATAACTTAATTATTAAATAGATATGTTTTTTATGTATAATATAATATAACACACATTTTTTTAGGAAACAAATATAATTTAAAAATTATTGGTCTTTAAATTCTTCCCCCCTTAATAAATTTTGTTCCTAAAATTGAAACTCATTCACTCAGTTAAGAAAAGGTTTGGGTACTTATGTATCATTTTTTCCTCAGGTTTCCACATCACTTATTTATATTTTGAATTCCTTCCCAAAACTTTGATGAGGTGGGTAGTCTTTTTTTATAGAATGTAGCTCCTCAAAAGATATTTCATGTTCCAGTTGTACCACCTCCAGGTTTAGTACATGTGAGAGATAAGGTAAGTACTTCCTCAAGAGAGATACATGTAAATCATCATGAACATGAGCTAGATTTGGTGTAAGTGTATTCCAATAGACTAATTCTTCTATAAGATCAAATATTTCATAGGGGTTAATGTACTTTGGTATAAGCTTCCATTTCATCCCAAACTATATTACTCTCTTCCATTTTGATATTCAAAGGAAAACATTGCCGTAAATATAAAACACCAATTCCATTCAATGGTTGTCAACATAGCTCTTCTAATAACTCTAAGAAGATTTTATAATTTATTGGATGGCATGAACCTATTATATCATCTCTTAATCAAAATAAATACCAATTAGAATTCTCTCGCCAACTTCATCTCCACAATAAGTAGTTCTAAAACACTTCTCATATAGAGCTTCATAGGGTTCTATTTGAATTCTAGAGTGGAAACACTTTTTTTATGAGAACTAATCTAATGGGGGTGTTGATCCCATCCACCTTTAAATTCCATTTAACAAGTTCTCAGCATTTCATTGAGTATCTGAATAGTCCTTTCAGATTGGTCATCAGTTTGGAGGTGATAGGCCATACTAAAATTTAATTTAATATTCTTATCATGTTGAATACATCTCCATTAATTTAGGTGTAACCCTTGCATCATGACCATAATTGATACAAAGTGGTACCTCATGCAGCCATACCACATCCTTCATGTATATTATGGAATGATGGTCAAGAGAGAAATCACTAGAATAATGATAAAATGGGTAGTCTTGGATAGTTTTTCAACTATAACCTATATCGAATTGTTTCCTTTTGAAGTTCTTAGGAGACCAGTGAGAAAGTCCAAAGTGATATTGTCCCACTTTCATGTTGGTTTTGGTTGTAATACCCCTTTCATAATTTTTCTCTCTTTCTTAACTTTTTGACACATCAAAAACCATTTAGTGTAGTTTTAAATCTATATTTTGTTATTATCCTACCAATAAGGATCACGAAGGTCCATATACATTTTAGTGACTGCAGAATGTATGTAGAATGTAGGGATATAAGATTCATCAATCAGTTATTTCTTTATCTTCGGAATACATGGAACACATCTCCTTGAATGGGATTTCATTACCACTTCTTGATCAATATAGAACTTAGGAAACTTCACATTCTTCACATCCTCTATATTCTTTTGTAACGAAGTAGTTTCTCTTCGATTTTTCTTGATCTTCGATATTTATTATGCTTGATAAATCATTCGGGAAGGGTTTATGACAACCCTTACCCTATAATTCCCATGTTCAATTTTACTAGGTCCTTGTTCAAATAATCTCCTTGAATTCGCATCATTTCCCACACAATAAAGTCTTTCCTACTTAATACATTAGTGAAATTATTTTCTCTTCTATAGAGATAATGAATTGAATAGTTATAGTATTTAAGAAGTTCCAACCATCTCTTTTGTCTCATGTTCAGTTCATTTGTGTTAATATACAATTCAATATTTAGTGGTATATGTATGATTAACATTTATCCACATAAAGATAGTGTCTCCATATCTTCAGAGAAAAAATAACCATAGCTATCTCCTGGTAATGCATAGGATAATTCTGCTCATTATGCTTTAACTGACATGATGCATAATCAATCACCTTATCATTTTTCATGTGGATGTACCTAATCCCTTTTGGAGATAAATCGCTAAAAATAACAAGTCCTTCTGCGATAGAGCATAGAGTTAACACAGGTGGAGTAACCAATATCTACTTTTCTTCATGAAAACATTCTTCACCCTCATTAGTCCATATGAACATAGCCACTTTTTGAGTTAACATGGTAAGTGGATTATAAATTCATGAATAGTTTTTCACAAACCACCTATAGTATCTTGATATACGAAGGAAACTATGAATATAAATTACTATTGTATGATAAGGTCACTCCTCCACAACCTTTTTCTTCAAGGGGTCAACTAGGGTTCATTTATTTGTTATAATGTGCCCCAATAAAGCAACTTATTGTAACTAAAATTCACATTTCCAGAATGTTCCAAATAGTCTACCCTTCCTTATATTTTTCAATATAAACATTAAATGATCCTCATAGTCCTCAATATTTTTTTAATATATCAAAATATAATCAATAAAAACAACAAAAAATTTATCAATCTAGTAATTAAAGACTTTATTCATCAAATACATGAATATAAAACGGAATTATTCAAGATGAAGGGCATAAAAAAAATCTAAAAATTCTAATATCTTGATCAGAAGGTATTCTTTGAAATATATTTTCTATTCACCCTCAATTGATGATAACCATATTAAAGATCAATCTTGGAGAATAATTTATCCCCATGAAACTGGTCAAATAAATTATCAATCCTTAGAGAGTGTACTTTTTCTTCATTGTGTTCCTATTAAGTTCTCTATAATCAATGCATTCCCACATTGATCGATCCTTTTTCTTCACAAAGAGAATAGGTGAAACCCAAGGACACACACTTAATCAGATATATCCATTCTCCAATATATCTTAAAGTTTTTTCTTTAATTCCAATAGCTCCACAATTTCCATTCAATTTTGGTTTCATGATATGGGCTTGGATCCAGGTATGAGATCAATGGAGAAATCTACGTCACTTTCTGGGGGGGAGTTCCAAGTAAATCGTTAGGAAGTACTCAAATTTATTTTTGAATGATATGGTCATTACCTATATTTATACATAAATTTCTGTATCCCCCTTCACTAATAATCTCTATAAATTATGATATGAGAGCTACATTTAGAAAAAGATCATATCTACCCTTTGGAAATAATTCTCTGTTTTCCATTTAAGAATGATGATATTTCTTTACATCTGTAGCTAATATTACCATTATACATTAATATCATGTCTATACCTAGAATTGTGTTAAATTCCACCATGGGAATGACTACTTGATTTTAGATAATATTGTTCTCAAAACATTCAATACTAGAGATATATACATTGTTGATTCATGGATAATCCCTCCAAGAGACTTTCTTGATAACTCTACTTCAAGAATATGAGGTATTTATTATATATTATTTTCAAACATGGAGTAAATAAAGGAATAAATAGCACCAGAATAAAAAAAATCACTTTCAAGATTCGATAGAACAATGACTATAACTACTACCACATCATTTGGATCTTTTAATTCATCCATCATGATAAAAAATTCCAAACCTTTCTCCTTTAGCCTATTTTGAGGTTGATTGTGATTTCCATCCATTATCTTTTGATTTGGATAGTGATTAGGAAATTTCCCAATATGTCCACACTTGAAGAATTTGACTTCAATATGGGCCTACACCTATTTCCATTTGACTTTAGTGTTGAGAAGTTGAGGATTCACCTCACTTTGAAAGTTCCAAGCTATATGGCCATCTCTTCCACACTTGTAACATTTTCTACTTCTGAGAAATAATTCCTCAAATACTTCTTCCACATTTTTTTCATGTGGGAATTTTCACTTTATTTACTCCTATTCCATGATCAATGTTACTCCAAGAGTTTGATTCCATTTATCTCTTATTTTCATTAGATCTATATGACCATTGTGTCTCTCCAAACTCTAGATAAACCTTCATATCACTCTACTCTATCTTCTAAAAGATTTCATAGTATTTATTTTCTAGGTTCCTCTATAGTTGGGGTCTTAGTCTAGAAAAGAAAATATAGAACATTTCCTTAGGATCCATCATAATGATAGAGATGTATCAATAAAATAGTTAAGTTCATCTCATAGATTCCCACCAATTCATTTTTCATTCACTTCAACTCTAGTAATTCCTTACCTATTGTAATTGACATTGAATGAGGGAAATATTTATTGAAAAAGATTCCCTTGAACTCTTCTCACTATATATCATCAATCATTATTCTTGGATTCATGTTTTTAATCAGTTTCCACCACTGATCAGCTTCTCCTTCTAAGTAGTATACTGTTAGGATGACTTTCTATTGCTCTAAAGAACATATTATTGAATATATTTTTTTTATAGATCTTATCCATTAATCAAAATTCAAAGGGTCTATGGATCAACTGAAAGAAGGTGTTTATTGATGTATAAAGAACATGATGGAACGTTGTTCCCTTCAAAGTGAATCTAGTCTCTTGACTTGATTCAAGTTATTCTTCACAACTCCAGATTGTGTATTCATCATTCTCATCAATATTACCACTATGGATTCCACTGGAGGGTCTTCATCGCATCATCCATTGGGTTCAATATTTATATAGTTCATAATATTTCTTACCATTTTCAAAAAGAAGAATAACATAGTAAGAAACATGTTTATTTTAATAATCTTATAATTAAAAAGTAATTTTATATGTTAAAATATCATGATTAAATTTGATATTTTTTTCAAAAATTATATCGTCTATATATCCTTCATAATGATTCATAAAAATCTTAGGATTTATTAAACATATCCTCTAGGAGTGTCAAACATGGAGTGCAGCAAGGCCTATTATCATGCACCAATTCATGATCAAAACTATATCAAAGTAGCAGTTTTGGGTGTTACCCTTTTATACATCTATTCCAGAGCCACATTTACTTTTTTATATCTACATAGGGATTTATTTTCTCAAAACCCACTTACATAATACTACACTTAAATACTATGAAGTATTATAGTATTTAAATTGTTCCCAAGAATTTTGCCTAATGTTTTCAAATCATATTTTCAAAAAATAATTAAATTGCCTTTTAATACCATCTATTTAATCCCTCCTTTTTATTACATAACTTTTCCTAACATGGAACATACATGGGGTCTTTTAATGTTTGGTTTATTATAAATAAGAAACATAATACATAAAAACATAGTACATTATTCTGAATCCACTTTAACACATCCTAATGGGTTTTTCATAAGTATATTTACTACATCTCATATCCTTGGGACATACATAAAATGAAATGGGTGATCATGAGGCCTAGTAAGAGAAATAGTTTTTGTGTGATAATGAGAAATATCAATAAGAACATGAGAAATATCATTATGGAATGATCAAGGGAATATGAGGAATATCATAAAAAAAGAACATGAATCATAACATGGAAATGTGGCTACAAAATTTAAACGATACATTCATAAGCATATCACCACAATTTTTCACCATGGTGTCATAAATGAAAATTTTCAAGGTTATTTACTAAGGTATGATAAAACATGTTATCTATAGAAATTAAATTCATTAACCAATGAATTGGATTTATATAAGGTTGAACCCTTCATATGTATTAATTAATATGATCCACATATATCAAAATCATACAATTTATAAATGTGTAGTGGAGAATAAAAATGATTTTCTTAATAAAATCATGATATTTCAGAAGTGCTTAAAGACATGAACGTTATGTAATTTTTAACCCACGAAAATGGAATAAGGGTGTTATGTATATTAATCCATAAATAAAATAAATCATTCATCACAAATAGGTGAATAAACCTAGTAAATAAATTGGTTTGTGTATTTACACAATGATAATTAAAGGGAATTTTTGAGGGGGATCAAGAAATTTTGAGAGGTGAATTTAACAACATAATCGGTATAAAATGTGGTTTTTAAAATGGGTAAATAAGATGGGACAAGGGTATCCCTTTGATAAATAATAATTATAAAGTAGTTGTATTAAAAAAAATGGTAATAAAAGAGTGTATACATAATATTTAAAAGACATATACAAAAATAAGATCTTGAATTGAAGATAAAGGAAGGATAATCCACATACCTTGAAGAGTTACTCTTAGATCATAAGGAATGGAACCTTGGGGGATTGGGGACACCTTAGGGGGACTCCTTGGGTGGTGAAACTTCCATAACATTAAGTATTTTGGATTTTTATTGAATTTAAATGGAGAAATTGGTGGGTATTTATAGAAAAAGTGCTGGATTTGTTTAAAAATTTCCAAATATAGAACTTCGGAATCTAGGTTATGGAAAATAAAAAAAATGACTTGTATATGATTTTTGGCCATGGTTTTGGAAAATTTTGTCATATTTTAAGTTATTTTAATCCACAAGAACTGACCATAATGTGAATTACTACTTTTAACAGTGAAATGTAATATTTCCACATAATAATGTTTTTAATTTTCATGTTTCCATTTTAGAATTTAGAAAGTAACATAGAAGTTTCAAAATTGATTAAAATATATTTAAATATTTGATACTAATAAAATAAGATATTATTTATCATAAATTGTGGTTAAATAATCATTATATCATTATTTTCTAACTTTGAAGTCATTAAACATAAAAAAACCTCAATCTGTATTTTCATTATTCACAAAAAACTATGTTAGAAACTTCTCATGAATTAACCTTAACCTAACTTCCACATGATGATTTGAAATTTGATGTTTATTTTTCCGTAATAATTCTATAAATATAATAATATTTACTTTTAAATATAATAATTTTATATATTAAAAAAATATCTAGTTGTAATGCACAGTCATATTTCTGAAACATAAAACTTTCCAAGGATATAAAAAATGATTATATCATTTCTATTTTACAAATAGGTTTTTTAACATAATATTTTATTAAAATAAATATTATTAAAAATTCCTTATTTATTTATAAAAAAATTATATATTTTCTAAAAATTACAATTTGTGTATAATATATTCAATTTATCAAATTTTTTTTATTTAAATATATATTTTTTTAGAAAAACTATTATTAAAATGGAATTGATGGAAAAAAACTTATTTATACAAAGGGATTATACCTTATATAACTAAGTTCAGGACATATAACCCCTTATAACACCAACATATGATCTGAGGGAAAGATTTTCGATGGTGATAGATTCATCTGGCAGCTGAGCTAACCTCGACCGAGTAGTAATTTCCACTAACTTGAACTTATACCATGGGTGATTTTGATCAAACATAACTTATTGAAGAAATGATTTGTAATGGTTAAGTTTAATCCTCATTTATGTTACCTAACTCATATGTTTTGATAAATGAGCTTCAAATGTCATGACTCTATGGGTTGAGGTCATCGCTTCTCCTTTCTTCATTAATTATCCTTTTTCATTTCTATTTATAAACACTAATCATAATAATTAAATTAATACTATGAGTATAGTTTCTGTGGGTCATATTCACTAATGGTCATATTGACCAGTGTACATATTGACTAACAGTTATATAATGGTCGAATCTCGATGGTCACATTTCCCTTTAGACTCACTTCATTATTAAAGATATACATTTTTTGTGTATAATATAATATAATACAAATTTTATCAAGAAAAAAATATCATTTGAAAAGTATGGGTTGTTATACAGACATAGGTGGGGACAAAATACATATATAACCTTGTTTTATATGTTGTCTCATGAGGTGAATTAGTATGCAAACATAAAATTAGTTTCCCAAACTATATGTGTTTTTACCCATTAGTTTTAAACAATATAGTGAATGATATTGATGGTAGAGGTATCCTGATCTTGAGTTCATAACATTCAAAAATTAAGTATTTCATTTATTCATATTTTCTTTATTATTATCCATGATATTTTCAAAATTATATTATCTATAGATGCATTTCATACTTGGTTATTGATTAAGTTGAATGTGTTTTTAATTATTTACCTTACTATAATGATTATTCTGTATCTAGTTATTATAGTCATGTTATTGGTTAAATGTGATGTTTTTTAGTTATTTACCTTTCTATATTTATTATTACCTGTGATATTTTCACATTGATATTATCTCTAGATATACTTCCTATAACGACCCATACTTTACATACATTGTTAATACTTCAAAATTGAAGCACCCTTATTACAACATATGACAAAACCACAAAGGACCGTATAGGTATAGTGTCTTTAGAAACTGGGAAACATAAACAACTGGTTCATAAATCTTCTACAGTGTCTCCCATTTATTTCATCATATCTAGGGTCCCTTTTAGCATATTCTACTTAATATCCATCTTCCTGACCTGGGGAAAAGAAAACATAAAAGGGTGAGCTCAAATGCTCAGCAAGGGCAAATAAAGGAAATAAAAATCATATCATATCTTTTGAAAATCAAAACCTGCAAAAGAGATCATAATATCTTAACATGGAATAAATCATAGAAGTGAAAATGAGATCCCCAAAATCATAACATAAAACTTGAAACTTTGTGGCATGCACACATAATCATGGAAAATCATTTCTTGTTAGTCATGACTCATCGCCAAGACTATCTTAGTGGACAAAGTCCCTTTCTGAACCGAGTTCACTCCTCGTTTCAGTCCTGTATCACTGAACCGAAATAACCTTCCGTTCCAGCCATGTCTATCTCATGAGATATAAAATCTTTACCCAATGAATTGGAGGGAGATATAGGTCCCACCCATCTTATAATGAATCCTTTCTTATGTGTGCCACATAATCATAAAACATACATCATCGCATAACACATGAAACAAAAATGGGATTCTTGAAACATCATGACATCATAAATCAGTTCATATAAGATAAAGGAATTCATAAAACTAATTCCATCACAACATGATCAAATCAATGTAATAATAGGGATAAAAACAGAACCCTTTATTATATTAGATGGAAAATAATTTTGAAAATCACTTGAACTCCATTCTTGAGGAAAATATCCTTTCTTCTTCAAAAACATTTTTCCTTTCATAACATGTCATATAACTTTAAAATAAAAGAAGTTGATTAAAAATAAACTTGAAAACTTGTAAAGGAAGCTTCTTGGAAATAATGTTTTAAAAATCCATTCATGTCGTATAAGTTAAAAAAAACATTCTTCGTACTTTTGTCGGAAAAGTCAAAAAGTACCTCGTACGGAAAAACGACAAAAGATTCCTTTCATATTCTTTACTAAAAACTCACCTAAGGGTAAAATTGGATTTAAACTATTGCAAGTGGATGGAAACAATATTTCATATTGAGGGAACATGGATGTGGATGATAAAATACACCCCAATAATACTTACGAATAAACAATCTCGGATAAAAAGGAGATTGTGATATTTCCCTTACCTTAGGTCCGATTAGCTTTGTACATGTCCGAAGCTCCTGTATAATGGTTTAAATAATGTTATTGACTTATTCCAGAATCATACATATTTATATGATATCATATATGGTCATATTATTAGCTTCTTGTTAGTAATATTTCATTGTTACTTGTTACTCGGGTCTTTATAACTTTTTGTTCTTATGCGTGTTTTGTTGAATAAATTCTTATTCTTATCTTTAGGTTATAGATAATTCATTTCCAGAATGGTATTAGTGTAGTATATACCATATTCATTCATTCAATTCATTTATATAATCATTATGAAATGAAGATCATGTAGAACGAGTCGCATCACATCGTGGAGACGGTATTCCGTACGTACGCACGAGTGATGATATCGTTCCTATGATCGTGGAATTGTATTGGAGTATATATATATTATTTAAGTATCAATATTACTTCATAATAATCATATGTAGTTACTCATTACACCATTATACCCATCCTTGTAAGGTGATGGTGGAAAATAGATTACACCACGGCGTGGAGACGGTATTCCGTACGTACGCACGCGTGGTGATTTCATTTTTCCGTAGGATGGATAGAAGGTGAATTAGGTTTGTTTCATATTTATAATAACATATCAGTATGTAAGTAATACTTATGTTATTACTTTATCATGAAACAACTAAAGAAGAAGAAGTTGAAGAAGAAAGAAATTGAAAAGATCGGTAATGGATATTACCTCTTCTTTGGAACACTTCTTTGAATCCTCCACTTAAGGAACTAAGATTGGTCTGTGGAGAATACCAGGACCTCTAGGATTATTCTAGGGAAGTGGAGAGGATAAAATGGCAGGGGTTGGCCGAGCTTGAGTGCTCAATTTGGTGTGAGGAGGAGGGGGAGGAGGTGCCCTTTTATAAGGGAGGAGAGGGGCACCTTAGGAATATCTCAAAATATTATTTTATATTAAAGTCAAAATCGGTTTATAATGGTTCCAAAGGGTCTTATTTCGAAGATAAAGTGGGGATGGGTCGAAATCCTATCAACCAATAGGATTTAGACAAGTTTAGGGTATTATTTTAACCTTATCAATTAGATTTAACTCTAAGTTAATTATTTTAACTTTTACCGTGTCTTTTTGTTTTCCTTCACTATATGGTTAATACACTTACTATAACATGCCAAACGAACCCCAAATTGTTTATTATTAATATATATATCCTTATCTAAGTCATTTGGCCGAACCTTAGATTTTTAGGAATAAAATAACAATTAATAATATAATATTTGATTTAAAAACTATTTTGTGTCAATTTTGACACTATTTGATATATGATTTGTTTGAAAGTCATAACAGAATTATATGTTCGAACCAAGTTGATTAAATCAACACTAATATATCATAGTAACCTATAAAATTAGTGTAATTCATAAAAAGTCTCAAATTACATTTATTTTGGTGTTTATAACATCAATTATGTCAATATTTCATTAATAAGATAATTACTGCATCATCATTATGTCATAAATAAATTAAATTATTTAATGTATAAAAATTACAAATAAAATATCATCATGTAGGAAATCGTTTTATCTTTCTAATGAATATTTACAATTGAATTTATCTTATGTATAACCCCATATTAAAAATGATTTACTTATTAAACTTTGATTTTAACTATTTTTACCCTTCTTTAAATAAATTAATAATAAATGTCCTAATCTAATCCAAGTGGGCCTAAATGGTCATATTTTATTCCTAAGTTTGTTTTTGGTCGAATTACACTTGTCCAATAGAATTAGGACATGTGTTAGGGTAATATTAATATCATATTTACCCTTAGTTACCCTATTTACTATTAACCGCGGTAAAAATCGTAAAAAGTTACTATTCACCAAAAAATTATTTTCATCTCATTGAACCACATTTTAGTCCTTGATATTAACCATGTCTCTCGGATTTTCGAAATTCCATTCACAGAAGCGGTAAGATTAAGTTTTATGCAAAATTCAGTTTTTAACCTACCACTTAGTGGTTTCACTATTCATCAAAAATTGAAAGTTTTCAGAAAAATACCAAAATTTCACCCTAGGCTAATTTCGATATTCTGAGTCCAAAAATGAAGTCCATTTTGAAAAATAAAATTTATAAAATTTCAAAAAGTGGTTATTACTATTCATAACGGCTAGTTTTAATAGCATATTGTTGTTTAGTGAAACTCGGTATTGCGTACGACGCAAGCTATCGAGGAAGGTCGCGATTGCGTGTAAAGCAAGTCAAGCAGGTGTTGCGTAGAAAAAGATTCCTTTGATAATTTATATAACATAAAAGTCTCGGGTGTTACATTCTACCCCCCTTAAAAGAATTTCGCCCTCGAAATTCATCACTTTGTAACAAACAGATGAGGATACTTCTCCCTCATCATATCCTCAAGCTCCCATGTAGCTTCTTCAAGTTGGTGGTTCCTCCATAAAACTTTCACCAAGCGAGTGGTCTTGTTTCGTAGGACTTTTTCGCTACGATCCAGAATCTCTATCGGCTGTTCTTCATAAGAAAGATCTTGCTCCAGCGGTACAACTTCTGAGCTGAGTACATGTGAAGGATCTGGTATGTACTTTCTCAGGAGAGATACATGGAACACATCGTGAACTTGAGAGAGATTCGGTGGAAGCGCCAATCGGTAAGCTACCTTCCCAACACGATCCAGTATTTCGAAAGGACCGATATATCTAGGGCTCAACTTCCCCTTCTTTCCAAATCTCATAACCCTCTTCCAGGGAGATATTCGTAAGAACACTTTATCACCCACTTCAAACTCTAGGTCTTTTCTTCGGTTGTCGGCATAGCTTTTCTGTCGACTCTGAGCTGCTCTTATGTGTTGTTGAATAGATCTGACCTTTTCTGCCATTTCATCAACGAGATCAGGTCCTAATAGCTTTCTTTCCCCAACTTCATCCCAGCAAGTTGGAGTCCTGCATTTCATTCCATAGAGAGCTTCATAAGGAGCCATCTGAATACTGGAGTGAAAGCTATTATTATAAGAAAATTCTACCAAAGGTAGGTGTTGATCCCAACCTCCTTTGAAATCCATAGAGCAAGCTCTCAACATATCTTCTAGGGTTTGAATTGTTCTCTCAGATTGACCGTCTGTCTGGGGATGATAAGCAGTGCTGAAACTCAACTCTGTATCCAGAGTATGCTGAAGACTTCGCCAGAACTTCGAGGTAAATCTCGGATCTCGATCAGATATAATAGAAAGTGGTACTCCATGCAATTTTACCACTTCCTTTACATATATCCTGGCAAGCTGATCTAGAGAGAAATCCTCTCTAATAGGAATGAAGTGTGCAGACTTTGTGAGATGATCAACTATGACCCAGATAGCATTATTGCCTTTGGATGTTTTAGGAAGTCCTTTGACAAAGTCCATAGTGATGTTTTCCCATTTCCATTCGGGTATGGGTAATGGTTGTAACATCCCCTTAGACTTCTGTCTCTCAGCTTTAACTTGTTGACAAACCAAGCATCGAGAGACATATTCAGCAACATCTCTTTTCATGCCATCCCACCAGAAGTACTCTTTCAGGTCCCTATACATCTTCGTGCTTCCAGGATGAATAGAGAATGAAGAACTATGAGCCTCATCCAACAGCTCTTTCTTTAATTCGGGGATGGGAGGAACAAAAACCCGATTCCTGAACTTTATTATCCCATCACAATCAAGGTTGAATTCAGGAACATTTCTCACCTTATTTTGTAACTCGACATCTTCTTTCTGTGCCTCTTTAATCTTCACATGTATAGATGGTTGAACATTCATTTGAGAAAGATAAGATTTTTCCCCTTCCATTATAATTCCAAGATCCATCCTTTGTAAATCCATAAATATTGGATCTTTTGTGATCCTCATCATGGATAAACTAGCATGGTCTTGTCGACTTAATGCATCTACCACCTTGTTTGCTTTCCCAGGGTGGTAATGGATTGAGCAGTCATAATCCTTAATCAGCTCCAACCATCTTCTTTGACGCATATTCAACTCCTTTTGTGTGAAAATATACTTTAAACTTTTATGATCAGTATAAATATCACACCTTTCACCATAAAGGTAATGCCTCCAAATCTTTAATGCAAAGATTACCGCAGCCAACTCCAAATCATGTGTTGGGTAATTTTGCTCATGGATTTTCAACTGTCGTGAGGCATAAGCTATCACCATATCATTTTGCATAAGAACACACCCCAATCCCTTCTTGGATGCATCACTGTAGATCACAAACCTTTCTCCTCTACAAGGCAGTGTGAGTACAGGTGCACTGGATAACCTTCTTTTCAACTCCTTGAAATTCTCTTCACATTCCTCTGTCCAGACAAACTTAACTCCTTTCCGAGTCAACTTGGTGAGTGGATTAGATAATCGTGAAAAATCTTTTACAAAACGTCGATAATATCCAGCCAAACCAAGAAAACTTCGGATCTCAGTTACTGTGGTTGGTCTCGACCATCTTTCGATAACCTCTGTTTTTGCTGGATCCACAGATATCCCCTCTTTTGAGATTATATGACCCAAAAATGCAACTTTTTGAAGCCAAAATTCACACTTGGTAAATTTGGCATAAAGCTTCTCCTTTCTTAGGGTCTTCAATATAATTCTCAAGTGATCTTCATGCTCTTCCTTGCTCTTTGAATAGACAAGAATATCGTCTATAAAGACTACCACAAATTGATCAAGATAGTCTCTAAAGATTCTATTCATTAGATCCATGAAGATAGCAGGGGCATTAGTAAGACCAAATGGCATCACTATAAATTCATAGTGTCCATACCTTGTACGGAAAGCCGTCTTTGGTATATCCTCCCTTTTGACCCTTAATTGATGATACCCTGAACGAAGATCAATCTTGGAAAAGTATTGAGCTCCGCGTAGTTGGTCAAATAAGTCATCAATGCATGGGAGAGGATATTTGTTCTTGATAGTGATCTTGTTAAGTTCTCGATAATCAATGCAGAGTCTCATTGATCCATCTTTCTTCTTAACAAATAGAATAGGTGCTCCCCAAGGTGACGCACTAGGGCGTATGAATCCCTTATCAAGATTCTCTTGGAGTTGCTTCTTCAATTCCTGCAACTCAATTGGGGCCATTCTATAAGGTGTCTTTGAAATAGGCAAAGCACCCTGTACGAGTTCTATTGAAAACTCAACTTCACGATTTGGTGGAAGACCCGGCAATTCCTCCGGAAAGACATCATCAAACTCCCGTACAATGGGCATATTATTAATCGTGAGTTTCTCACCAACCATTTGAGATAAATAACCTTCATTTAGTGGAATCAATACCCATAAGATGGAAGAAATTTCCACCGGAAGGTTATGTTCATCCTTGCATTGATATACGATCGTAGATTGATCTGGAATATGAAATGTGACTTCCCTTCTTTGGCAATTGATATGAGCTCCATGTAGAGAAATCCAATCCATGCCAAGAATCACATCAAATTCCACTAAAGGAAGGATCACAAGATTTGCAGGAAGCACTTTCCCACAAACTTCGATCGGAGAAGAATTATAAACTTTTGATGCGATTGATGTGCCATTAGGTGTTGTCACGGCTAACTCAACATCTAATTGTTGAGGTAATACGGTGATACCCTTAGAAAAGTCTTCAGAAATAAAAGAGTGGGTGGATCCAGAATCAAATAAAACATTTGCTACTTTAGAATGGATGGTAAGTGTACCTTTCACCACATCGTTATCGTACTCCACATCGCTGATAGAAATTGCATGTGACTTTCCTTTGTCTTTAGCCTTAAGATTTTGTTGACGTCGACCATCATCATCAACCCTTGGATTTGGGCATTGATTGGCATAATGCCCCATCTCCTTGCACTTGAAACATTGAAGTGTAGTAGGTTCATTCTGTGTATCCCTTCCTTTGTTTGCATCATTAGACATCTTCTTCCCATTATCACGGCATTCAAATGCCCGATGACCTTCCTTTCCACATTTAAAACATTTACTTGTCCCTTTAAGACAACTCCCTCCATGTTTCTTTCCACACTTTGAGCATAATGGAAAGTTCATCTTCTTTTCAGTGTGCTCTTTAGAGTTTCCTTTGAATTCCATCTTCCTCTTATTATCAAACCCATGTGACTGATGGGTTACTCCAATCTCCATCTCGACTTTGAGAGCACATCGAACGATTTCCTCGTAGCTATTGAAGTCCCTTATGGCTAACGCCCTTCGAAGACATGGCTTTAAGCCACTAAAGAATCGATCGATCTTACTCTCAGGTTGGATAATAATACCAGAAGCGTACCTTGCAAGTCTTGTAAAATTTGCTTCATAGGTACTAACAGATTCATCATCCCTTTGCTTGAGTTCAAGAAACTCTTTCTCCATCTTTTTTCGGAGAATACGAGGGAAGTACTTATTGAAAAATAAGTTCTTGAACTCGTCCCATTCCATAGACTCAATTTCATCCCTTTGCCTCGTATTCTTAACAAGATTCCACCATTGATCAGCATCTCCTTCCAAACGGTACACAGCTAGGATGACTTTATCATGTTCAGAACATTGAAGAACTGAAAATATCTTTTCAGTAGTACTAATCCATTGTTCAGCAACTAATGGATCAGTAGACCCGCTGAAAGAAGGTGGACGCTGCCTCATGAAGGATTCAACAGAATGTTGCTCCCTCCTTTGCTCGTTTGGAAATCCTGCATGATTCATAGCTTGAGAAAGTTGTGTGAGCATGGCTACAAGATTTTGCATTCCAGCTCCCATATCGTTTGGTTGCTCAGGGGGACAATCATTGCATTGCCCATCGCATTCCGCATTAACACGGTTCCTTCGGGTTCCAGCCATTGACTAAAACCAAGAAGAATAGTGTGAGCAACACTAATTATAATAGGAAACCACATAATTCAAGAATAAAATTTTCATGCTTATGGTCTTATCCTAGGTTATTCATGGCCATTTCTAAGATTGTGTTCTATGCTTAGACTTATTCTTAGGGTTCTTACTAAGGCTTTCACATCCTATTTTCCAAAGGTTGACTATACCTTTCCTCTGATACCAACTATAACGACCCATACTTTACATACATTGTTAATACTTCAAAATTGAAGCACACTTATTACAACATATGACAAAACCACAAAGGACCGTATAGGTATAGTGTCTTTAGAAACTGGGAAACATAAACAACTGGTTCATAAATCTTATACAGTGTCTCCCATTTATTTCATCATATCTAGGGTCCCTTTTAGCATATTCTACTTAATATCCATCTTCCTGACCTGGGGAAAAGAAAACATAAAAGGGTGAGCTCAAATGCTCAGCAAGGGCAAATAAAGGAAATAAAAATCATATCATATCTTTTGAAAATCAAAACCTGCAAAAGAGATCATAATATCTTAACATGGAATAAATCATAGAAGTGAAAATGAGATCCCCAAAATCATAACATAAAACTTGAAACTTTGTGGCATGCACACATAATCATGGAAAATCATTTCTTGTTAGTCATGACTCATCTCCAAGACTATCTTAGTGGACAAAGTCCCTTTCTGAACCGAGTTCACTCCTCGTTTCAGTCCTGTATCACTGAACTGAAATAACCTTCCGTTCCAGCCATGTCTATCTCATGAGATATAAAATCTTTACCCAATGCATTGGAGGGAGATATAGGTCCCACCCATCTTATAATGAATCCTTTCTTATGTGTGCCACATAATCATAAAACATACATCATCGCATAACACATGAAACAAAAATGGGATTCTTGAAACATCATGACATCATAAATCAATTCATATAAGATAAAGGAATTCATAAAAATAATTCCATCACAACATGATCAAATCAATGTAATAATAGGGATAAAAACAGAACCCTTTATTATCTTAGATGGAAAATAATTTTGAAAATCACTTGAACTCCATTCTTGAGGAAAATATCCTTTCTTCTTCAAAAACATGTTTCCTTTCATAACATGTCATATAACTTTAAAATAAAATAAGTTGATTAAAAATAAACTTGAAAACTTGTAAAGGAAGCTTCTTGGAAATAATGTTTTAAAAATCCATTCATGTCGTATAAGTTAAAAAAAACATTCTTCGTACTTTTGTCGGAAAAGTCAAAAAGTACCTCGTACGGAAAAACGACAAAAGATTCCTTTCATATTCTTTACTAAAAACTCACCTAAGGGTAAAATTGGATTTAAACTATTGCAAGTGGATGGAAACAATATTTCATATTGAGGGAACATGGATGTGGATGATAAAATACACCCCAATAATACTTACGAATAAACAATCTCGGATAAAAAGGAGATTGTGATATTTCCCTTACCTTAGGTCCGATTAGCTTTGTACGTGTCCGAAGCTCCTGTATAATGGTTTAAATAATGTTATTGACTTATTCCAGAATCATACATATTTATATGATATCATATATGGTCATATTATTAGCTTCTTGTTAGTAATATTTCATTGTTACTTGTTACTCGGGTCTTTATAACTTTTTGTTCTTATGCGTGTTTTGTCGAATAAATTCTTATTATTATCTTTAGGTTATAGATAATTCATTTCCAGAATGATATTAGTGTAGTATATACCATATTCATTCATTCAATTCATTTATATAATCATTATGAAATGAAGATCATGTAGAACGAGTCGCATCACATCGTGGAGACGGTATTCCGTACGTACGCACGAGTGATGATATCGTTCCTATGATCGTGGAATTGTATTGGAGTATATATATATTATTTCAGTATCAATATTACTTCATAATAATCATATGTAGTTACTCATTACACCATTATACCCATCCTTGTAAGGTGATGGTGGAAAATAGATTACACCACGGCGTGGAGACGGTATTCCGTACGTACGCACGCGTGGTGATTTCATTTTTCCGTAGGATGGATAGAAGGTGAATTAGGTTTGTTTCATATTTATAATAACATATCAGTATGTAAGTAATACTGATGTTATTACTTTATCATGAAACAACTAAAGAAGAAGAAGTTGAAGAAGAAAGAAATTGAAAAGATCGGTAATGGATATTACCTCTTCTTTGGAACGCTTCTTTGAATCCTCCACTTAAGGAACTAAGATTGGACTGTGGAGAAGACCAGGACCTCTAGGATTATTCTAGGGAAGTGGAGAGGAGAAAATGGCAGGGGTTGGCCGAGCTTGAGTGCTCAATTTGGTGTGAGGAGGAGGGGGAGGAGGTGCCCTTTTATAAGGGAGGAGAGGGGCACCTTAGGAATATCTCAAAATATTATTTTATATTAAAGTCAAAATCGGTTTATAATGGTTACAAAGGGTCTTATTTCGAAGATAAAGTGGGGATGGGTCGAAATCCTATCAACCAATATTATTTAGACAAGTTTAGGGTATTATTTTAACCTTATCAATTAGATTTAACTCTAAGTTAATTATTTTAACTTTTACCGTGTCTTTTTGTTTTCCTTCACTATATGGTTAATACACTTACTATAACATGCCAAACGAACCCCAAATTGTTTAGTATTAATATATATATCCTTATCTAAGTCATTTGGCCGAACCTTAGATTTTTAGGAATAAAATAACAATTAATAATATAATATTTTATTTAAAAACTATTTTGTGTCAATTTTGACACTATTTGATATATGATTTGTTTGAAAGTCATAACAGAATTATATGTTCGAACCAAGTTGATTAAATCAACACTAATATATCATAGTAACCTATAAAATTAGTGGAATTCATAAAAAGTCTCAAATTACATTTATTTCGGTGTTTATAACATCAATTATGTCAATATTTCATTAATAAGATAATTATTGCATCATCATTATGTCATAAATAAATTAAATTATTTAATGTCTAAAAATTACAAATAAAATATCATCATGTAGGAAATCTTTTTAGATTTCTAATTAATATTTACAATTGAATTTATCTTATGTATAACCCCATATTAAAAATGATTTACTTATTAAACTTTGATTTTAACTATTTTAACCCTTCTTTAAATAAATTAATAATAAATGTCCTAATCTAATCCAAGTGGGCCTAAATGGTCATATTTTATTCCTAAGTTTGTTTTTGGTCGAATTACACTTGTCCAATAGAATTAGGACATGTGTTAGGGTAATATTAATATCATATTTACCCTTAGTTACCCTATTTACTATTAACCGCGGTAAAAATCGTAAAAAGTTACTATTCACCAAAAAATTATTTTCATCTCATTGAACCACATTTTAGTCCTTGATATTAACCGTGTCTCTCGGATTTTCGAAATTCCATTCACAGAAGCGGTAAAATTAAGTTTTATGCAAAATTCAGTTTTTAACCTACCACTTAGTGGTTTCACTATTCATCAAAAATTGAAAGTTTTCAGAAAAATACCAAAATTTCACCCTAGGCTAATTTCGATATTCTGAGTCCAAAAATGAAGTCCATTTTGAAAAATAAAATTTATAAAATTTCAAAAAGTGGTTATTACTATTCATAACGGCTAGTTTTAATAGCATATTGTTGTTTAGTGAAACTCGGTATTGCGTACGACGCAAGCTATCGAGGAAGGTCGCGATTGCGTGTAAAGCAAGTCAAGCAGGTGTTGCGTAGAAAAAGATTCCTTTGATAATTTATATAACATAAAAGTCTCGGGTGTTACACTTCCTTCTCAGTTTACAAATTATATGGAATCTATGTTCAATTATTTACCTTTCCAAAATGATTATGCTTATTTATTCATTATTGATTTTTCTGTACTTAAATCATAATTAGTATTTGAGATCGCTGAATTTTTTTCCTTTCCCTATGATTCCATGAAGTGTACCATGGTTTATGTGAAAGTATATACTAGAGGGAATAATGTTATTCTCAAAAAAAATATGTTGTAATTTAAGTTTCTAGAAGTAACTTGAGATTCAAGAATGTGTCCATTTTTTCAAGACTACTAAACTATTTGGTTCTTCAAAATAAAATTACTTGTATCTTATTCCAATATAATAATGTACACACTAGATCTAGGATATTGGGGTTGATTTATCTATAATAAAAATATCTTTAAGTCCATGTTCCCAGACATCATACAAAAACTGGTAAGGATTACCCCCAAATAAACAACTAGTTTACCCCGTGTGACCTCATGATGAATTAAGGGGCTATATAATTTTGAACCTCCTCTGTCAGATATTATTTCCAAGGAATATATCATATAAATATAATTTATAAACAATATATATCATAATTTCTACTACGGAACCTCATACATATTCATGGCTAAGTGATCAATGGTTTTCTATAGAGATATAATGGATATATAGAATATAAATATTTCCCCATTAAATGGGTAAATATGGCTATCTTGATGAATATACCATAATAAAATTTTAAACTATATGATATATGAAATATAATAGAAAATGTACATATTAAAGGAATTATAACATGATACTAGTGAATAGAAATTTCATGGTCTAGGTATATCAATAGGAAATAGTCATTGAGTTCAATAGTTAGCAATGGTATGAGACAAAAAATTGTTAAAAAATAATCCCTAGATCCATACATATGATTTAGTGAAAAAATTACTTTAGATACATAAATTAAAACTTATTTAAATACTATAATAAAATTTAAATCCATAATTATGGTATGTAAAAATATTTTTAATCATCCAAATCACATCCCTTTGTGGTATAAAACCAAGTGTGTGGTTAAGCCCGTTGGTTGCGTATTGAGTAAAGATAAAGTTAATGTATAACCAAATATTTTAAGGGTAGTTACCCAAAGTTGAATTTTATTTGAATCCTATATCAACTTTTAAAATCTATATAGGTATTTCATTTCTAGAAAACTAAAAACTCTTTAGTTTTCCGAAAAAAAATTGATTCTTTCCTTTATATAGATTTATCCCTTAGGTTCCCACTAATGATTGACATTATAACAGATTATTATAGTAGTATAATTAGTGGGAATTGTTAAATCATATTGATATTATGATAAGGAATTTATAACAATGAATTATAATAACTTTTCACTTTGAAAATAAAATGGATTGGGGAGGATTTAAAAAATAAAGGACAATAAGGGGTTAGGAACCCTTATATTGGCATAATAATGCATAAGAAAAAATAATAATAAAATTGAATAATTAATATATCATTAAGAATATATCAAATTAATGATAATACCATGTAATTACATGAATGTTAGTATATTAAAAATACTTGTAAATTTTATTATATCAAAGGATTCTAATTGAAAAGCAATGAGGAGGATTGGGAACCCTTAAATCAATATAATAACAGTTTATGAAAAGTATATAATGATATGGAATAATAAATATATCATTAACAATAAGTCAAATATATGATGATAACATGGACTTAAAATCATTTTAGTATATAGAAAAAATTAAATAATATTATAACAAAAGGAATTTAATAGATAATGAAACAGGAAGATTATGAACCATTACCTTGAAAGGTAGCTTCTTAATTCTTGAGAATATAATATTATAAACTCATTCTAGATACTATTGAGAGTGAAAATTAGAATAGAATGATGAGAAATAATTTTGGAGTGAAGTGGAATGGGATAAAGGGTGGGTATTTATAAAAAAATCAGGGTGATTTCATTATTAATTTAAAAACATGTTCTATGGACTTCATATTAATAAAAAAAGAAACATAGTCATTTTACCATGACATTAGCTAGTGGTTTTTAAAATTTACGGATTATGTTTTTTATTTTCAATGTTTAGGAACCAAAATCTTTTAAAATATATTATTTTATATGCAGATAAGATTCTTATTCATAAATAATTTCTTTAAAATATTAACATATACTCCAGGTTTTAAATGATTAATAAAGGGTTATAAAAATTAAAATTATTAGTTTGAGATATATTATTTTAATAATTATTTTCTATTTTTGATCTATAAAACTTAATTTCACTAAATATATTATTTTTAAGTCATTCTGATGACAAAAAACTTACTAAATATTCATACTACATTTTAGTTTTTACACAAAAATTCAACATTATTGGAATATTATTAAAATACCACGATTGGATAATTTTTATGGGTTGATTCCAAATTTAAATTCATTTTTATATAAATAATTCTTTATCTATATGAAATTTATTTATAAAGAAAACATTTTATTTCAAAATCATGCATTTGTGCCTGAAATGCAAAAAATCTTATTATTATTATTCTGAGATGCACATGTGTTATTATGTTAATATTACTAGATCTAAATAAATTATTAATTATTAATTATATTGTTATGAATTGATTTTTCAGTACTAGTTTTATATTTTATTATTTATATAATTTCTATATTTTTTGTATTATATTATATTATACTACTATGATGAAAGAATATAATTTCAGTGAGAAATATTTTTTATGATAAAATGTTTACCTACTATAGTAGAATATCGAGTATTTCACTTTAACTTTGTGTTTTTACTAGAATATTCTTTTAGGTTTTATGATTTTAACTTCTATATATCTTAATATACTCTCACTAGTCTCTTAGAGACAATATTCCTTTTATAATATGTTTCTAAGATTACAAAACTCCTTTGTGTAAGTAAATAAAAATTATTGTCATTGATGGGAATATTTTAAAAACAAACTACTAATTATCATAAAATATATTTTTTCTTTGTTTATGGAGTAATAGTATGAAAATAATATTTTATTCTTTAAAATATCCCATTAATGGGTAGTGGGATCATATCCCATACATTTTAGAAAATGGATAAACAATGTTATCCTTGATAAAATATGTTTATCCTTATCTTCTATAAAAAATATTTTATTGAATATTTTGATTAATAAACAATGAAAATAGTCTCATATTATTCATAAGAAACACATTTTAAACATACCAATCCCCTTATCACTTCGGCAAAATAAGATGGAAACACCCAACATTTGTTTAGATCCTGCTAAACTTGATATTTTACATTGTATCCATTCTATGATTTAGAATCCCTTTACTTCAGTATTTTAATACAAACTGAAATCTCCACCAATCCTTAGCATGATTTTGACCTCCTATATATTAATAAATTTTTTAAAGAATGCATTTGGAGTTCTATACCCTTAAAATTTATAGAATTTATTTTTATAACACTGATAACTGATATGGAATTTCCATAGAGTTTATCAAACCCCTTCTGGTATCCTAGAAAATTAAAATTTATAGAATCATTATCATTCCATATTGATAACATTAGGTTTTAGTGACCATGGAGATCTACTTGAAGAATCATTTTTAGGCTTTCGATACTCTCGGAACATTCATATTATGAAATGTGTATTGATAGCTTATGTGGGAGAAAAATCTAACCATTGACTGTTAACAATAGACTTCCAAAATAATCATAAGAATCATCATTAATCATACCATATGATTCATTTCCTCGTGACTTCCCTCTTCCATATGTTGTGATTGGATGAAGGAAGTGCAATTCTATCCAATAACATTCCTTATGTTATACTCATATAAAATCTTATGATATGGACAAAATATAACACATGTGTAATGGATTTAGGTAATATCACTTTTATATAGAATAGTAGTGGTCCACATCTAAAGGAAGCTGATGAAATGGGTTTAGATTATCATTTTTTACTTCCCATGATAACACAAGACTCATAACTAAAATTATTGGAGAGAAACTTATTTATAATATCCCCTTGAGATCCAATGATAATATCTCAAGTATACCATGAATTCAAAAATAATATATTTAAAGAGGGTTCTGATACCATTTTGTAATATATTGACCTTGTTATTCGTGATCAACATCGTGTATAGTATGTTAAGAATTCCTAGATGACTTAGGTTGTCAAAAGTATTGAGGGTATCAACAATTTTAATTTGGGAATTATTTCACCCACACTAAAATTATATGATAAATGACTCGTATTTCTTCTAAAAAAATAGGCATGAAGTTTCCATAAATTTTAATTTCCATTCTAAATGAAACATAAAAAAGATTTCTAAAATAAATTAAGATAGGAATGGCATAATAACAAAACTAACCATTTGGGTACTTCAGTCACCACCTTCATTGGTCTCCTCATCATCACCCAAATTATATATATATTTTCTTTACTGTTTATTAGTATATTGAAAAAAAATATAACCAATTCATCTCTCTTCATCAAAATATAATTGGCCACTCCAGTCCCATTTATAATTGCTCTCAAATATCTTGGTTCATCTTAGTATGTCTATAGTGAAATGAGAAAGATTATTTGTTGGAGTAATATAGTATTTCCTTATTTATCTTAGGTGTTGATATCATTTAGAGCCTTTTTCTAAATTGAACAACTCCTTATTTTATTATATTCAGTTCATGAAGCTTCCATTCCTATTTTTATATCATCTTCTTTTGAATCTCAGCATTATCCTTCTATTCCATCTTGATTTTATCATGAATAGATGGTTAGGAAACCATTTGGTAAATTTTTTATGCCTTCCTTAGATTTATAATTTATATATCAATCTTTTTAATATTCTTGAAGATGTGGTCTTTCTATATAATAATCATAGATATAGTGGAAGATTTCATTCTCCTATGTTCATCTTATACATTTTCCACCTTAATAGGATGGTATTGAATTGAGAAATCATAGTCCTTGATTTACTCCAACCACATTTTTTTATGCACGTTCAATTTTATCTATTTGAATTTATACTTTAAACTTTTTTGATTAGTATTTATGTCACACTTCTATCAATGGAGTTAGTTCCTCTACGTCTTCAATGAAAATATCATAGTTTCTAACTTCAAATCATGCATCTATTAGTTCAAATCATGGATATTTAATTCTAATGAGGCATATATTATCATGTTATCATTTCTCAAGAGTAAATAACCAAATATATTCATTTAATAATTTTAATATATCAAGAAACATTCTCTAATAAAATATTGTGTCAGGATAGGTGTAGTGATTACCCTCTTATTGAGCTCCTTAAATATTTCTTCACATTATTCCATCCAAACATAATATACCCATTTACGTGTTAACTTTTTTTGTATGATAGACAATTCAAATAATTTTCTCATAAGGCATTGATAGTACCAAGATATAATACGAAAAATATGGATCGTCATGACACTTGTGGGTCTAGGAAATTCCAAAATCACTTTTTAATTGATGTTTCCATTTAAAATCATTTACCCATGATCACATTTCTAAATAATGTTACATTTTTCATCCAAAAGTTAAAATTATAAAATATATTGTAAACCTTATCCGTCTTTAACTCTTTTAGACAAATCCTTATATACTATTCATTTTCTTCTAATCTCATTGAATGTATGAGAATATCATCAATAATGACTACCTAAAATTTATAAATGGAATCTCTAAAGACATTATTTATCAATCTATAATATGGGGTTTTTATATGTTTAAGTGGTATCAAAATGTAATCATAATGTTCAAATACTATACAGAATTTTTTTCGAATATATTCCTTCTTCACCTTTAACTAATGTCATCCAAAACTAATATCTAGTTTTCACAATAATTGAGCTATTTGAAATTTATCAAAAAAATGCATCAGTCCGTAGTATTGGATACTTGTTTTTAATAATGATATTTTTAAGATCAAAATAGTGTATGAAAATCCATATTTGATCATCCTTATTCTTTTCACGAATAACTTGGGTTCCCCAAGGTGATACACTAAGGTTTATGAACCTTTTATACAAATAATATTATTGTTACTTCATTAACTTCTAGTTATATTAAGTATTTCCTATAGGGAATCTTGGATATATGTTTATTACTTGGTATGAGTAATACTATGAACTCTACCTCAAGATCTGGGGGAGGGAAAGTAAATTATTCATAGAATGCATTATTATATTCCCTTATAATTTAAATGGATTCAAGGTTTTTGTTTTCCTTTATCCCAACAATTTTATTAAAATATGTTTCATCATTGGTTATCAAAAACCATAAATTTAAAGTATTTTATAAAATATGTTCATAATCATCCTTTCATATGTACATGATAATGGGATGGTTTTAGATGTGGAAAGAGTTTTTATTTTCTCAATAGTTGATTTTAGATCTATAAAATGAGAGGTAATCCATATCCAGTATATGGTAAAATTACATAAATGGATTAATTGTGTGATTAATTCAAAGAATCATATATCATATGCTAACAGAGGAATATTCTAACACTTGGGTTCTAGAAATTTCCCCACTAATTTTTTTAAAAGTATCACTCCTTCATGTTATCTTGGTGGTGATTCAATGGTTCTAGTAATCATTCAAGATATAAATGAATAAATAGAAACCAAATAAAACAAAACATTCATCATTATTATGTGGATAGTAAGTGCTTCTATAAACACTTCATATTGTTACTCCAACTTAGTGCTGGTGATGGAATATTCTGTCCCTTTCTTCCTTGAATTAATTAGTTTTTGACATTTAATTCCCTCAATGACCCATGGTTTTGTACACTGGTATACATAGTGTCGAAACTTATTACGATTTAAGTGTAGAATCACAGAACACATTCACTCCTAAGTAGTAGAATTTAGTTTACCATATGGAATCAAGCACAACTCCACAAACTCTGAAGTCTATTGACTAGTAGTGAGGTCCTAGGGTGTGTTTTTTGGGAGACTATACCATCTAGTAAAATTGATGCACAAGAGATAGTAACAGATAAATTAGTGGAAACTATGTAATAATATGAGACAACACAACCAAAATTAGATCATCCAGATAATGAATACGACTAGTTTCATACAAAAAATGATGATCGTGTCATAATATTATACAAAAAGGGAAAGGCGTGGAATAAAGAGATATAGTCATATAAAACATTCTATACAAAAAGATGACAATAGTCTCAAGATAACTCCAATATAATCCTGAGTGTAGGCTTGGGCCCCCTCTCTCTTACTCCGTCCTAGGCATACAATCAATCATCCATAGCCAAAACCTTGAATTTTTCCCTACCTACAACCAAAAATTATATTCGGGTACCAATTTGTGTTCCATATAGGGTTTGTGATATAATCAGTAGGCCCCCACCAATGACATCCATTATGATCCATTAGTTCATATCAAATGGATGTGTGTATGTATAAAATTTTAAATAAAAAATGTGAACTATAAATGAGTAATCTCTAATTACTAAAGGATACCATGATGACGCTACCATATTTATCCTATAATGGGATACCTCTAAACATGTGTCACTATATATATAGGTATTTATTTACATATATGAACTATATATAGAGTAAAAAATATATCTAAATATATACTAATACTATAAAATAATCATGTAACAACTCAAGCATCCATGAATAACTACAAGAGTCCATTATTATAATAACGTATCAACCCAAGAATTTGATCAGGGAAATAGATTTCAACATATTTGTCATCCAGATTAGTGAAGTGAAATGTCATGTCCAAAAACTCTTGGGGAAAGTGAAACATCATGTCCACCATTCAATAAATCATTTGAATCATCATGTCAAACATCACATGTTATGGGAGAATGAAAATTCATATCCAATGTTATCATTAATCACTTCTCATTGTATATTATATATTGGAAAGTTTTCATAATAATAATTCGTTATGTATATAATGTTTTATCATAATACAAGGATTGGTTTACACATAATTTAACATTAAATTTATCAATTCATAATATGTTGTTCAAGTAATAGTTGTGTGACATGGTCCTACACTCACATCCCATTTTATTACACTAATCTTTTTAATTATGTGGAAAACCAACCCCCTATATAAGAACACCCAAAGGGGTGTCATTGTTTGAGTTGGGAAACCTCCGACAACAAATAAGGGTCTAATGGAGTACCTATAACAATTTTAGTAATTTAAAAAAGGTAATTC
Organism: Viscum album; assembly: GCA_963277665.1. Taxonomy (NCBI): domain Eukaryota; kingdom Viridiplantae; phylum Streptophyta; class Magnoliopsida; order Santalales; family Viscaceae; genus Viscum; species Viscum album. The sequence goes on along the minus strand of OY728136.1, from coordinate 1,001,771,907 downwards.
ATATTTTTAAGGCAATGATTAGAAATCTCGGTGGGAAAAATAGTGAAACATGATATAAAAAACATTGTTTTAGGGTAAAAATACTATACCATCAATCATTTGGTGGTATATGACAACATACCTCCTATTGGCCTCTCATTCAAGTTATAACTGAATAAATATGTAAAATAGAGAAATTACCTAAAATTGGTCATATTAGCTTACCCATAAATTGAATTCATGTGGGATAGATAAACATATGAATGAATAAAGAGTATTATAAATCTTACTACTATCTATCCAAAGAAACCGAAGATGAACGATTCTAAGTTCAGATGAATAATCTAGAACAAATCCTAGGATGAGAGGTATGGATCTATCTAGTAATGTGGTCTATAGTTAAAAATATAATATATGAATAGGTTTGAGTTTATTAGGTGGCATGGGGAAATGAATTTTCACCCTTCATTTAAAGGGGTTCAAAGTTTGGATGCATTTTTTTGCCAAATCATATGACAACCATGTACACCCACTACTTAGGTTTCACCAATAATTTGATCTTGGTTCATGGTTTGTAAAAACTAGGTGCATATTTTATTCCCCTCTATAATCCCTCTATAGTTCCCTGTAGGATTTACCCAATCATTGAAGCCTTAGTGGCACAATTTAAGAAAATCATGTGCATAATTTTTTTATCTAAAACTCGATGATCCAACCTCTAAATGATCCATAATAATTATTTAAACCTTTGTTAAACTATTATGAATTAATATTAAATTAAAACCAATTAGGAGAATTAAAATTAAAATAATTTTTACCTCATAATAAATGATGAGATGTTACAACCTCTCCTCCTAAAAATAACACATCCTTGAGTTTCCCTTCAGAGGCTAGTAAAGCATTCTCTGGGAAAGGTTGTTTCCACTATGAATGTATGTATGCCTCTCTCATAAGAGTATCTTCCTTTACATGGAAATTCTATGATAGAACCTATACTAGAGGAACTAGCCAACCTCAAAAATCATTTTTACTCTGATCAAAAATATAAATAGGATTCTCCTTAAAAGAAGCATTATCCTCCAACTCCACAACTTATGGGTCAAAATAATGAAATGGGTATGATTGATAAAATTTATTCTAAAATACATGGCAGATATCGTACATGGCCCAATACCTTTGAGGTAAGGTCAACCGATAGTCTACCATCCCAACTCTCTCCTATATCTCAAAATGATGGAAATAATGAGGTGATAGCTTGCTCTATCTTGAAATCTATCTATGAAACGACCTATGAGAAACTCTCAAAAAACTCAATGTCCCAGCTATAAATCTAGATTTTGATGATGAAAATTATTTTAAGACATATACCCAGAGAAAGTTTCAACCATATTCTTTCATATAATTTGTACCTGCTCAAATGTCTCCAAAATGAGATGAGGTCCCAATAGTATATCCTCACCTACCTCTAACCATCACAATGGTGAATGAAACATCTTACTGTAAAAGGACCCTTATGGAGCCATATGTATAGTCTCTTGAAATCAATTATAATAATATAATCTGTAAGAGGTAAGTGTCACTCCCAAGTGAGTAAAAAATAATTTATGCATGCCTAGAGGATGTCCTCTAACACCTGTATCATACACTGAGATTGTTTGTCAGTTTATGGGTGATATGACAATATCAAATGTACTTATGAACCCATAAATTTCTACAACCCCTACTCAGAATGCAATTTCAATTGATCATCCATTTATGATCTTAAAGAATGAGGAACACTATGAAGATGTAAAATCTCTTGGATATAAATCCTCTCAAGAACTCAATTGAAAAGGTATATCTGATAGGTAGAAAGTGAGCAACCCTGTCCAAACTATTAATGATCACCCATACTGTATCACTACCTCAAGACTATACATGAAACATAGTCACAAAATCTATAGTGATTTCATCCCATTTACACTTCGGAATAAACAGAGGCTGTAAAAGTCCTGCTGGCGGCTGGTTCTCTACCTTCCGTTACTGACAGGTGAAACACAATGTAATAAAACCACCAAACAACCTATTCATTCCTAGCTGCCAATATTGTTGGTTTATATCATGTTATAACTTGTTAATACTAGTATTTAAAAACCATTTAAAGGCATGTAACTCCTACATCAACACTTCTAGTTCATCTATAGGTACGCAGACATGTTCATGGATGTTTAGAATCTCATCCTTATCGATAACCCAATCATGAGGTGGGTCCTCACCTGATATGATCTCCCTCTAGACTAATACCTCGAAATTAGAAATCTATATCACCATTAATCACTCTAAAAGAGAATATTTAAATTCCAAGACTGTTAAAAAATGATAATTAAAATACTCTTTAAAATCCAGATGCATCTCAAAAGAACCTTCAACTTACATTCACTACTGGCCTCTAGAATAAAATTACTATAGAACCATCATCCAGTATATTTCCTTTCCTTGGTGTATAAGTGTTGTTAAAATAAAATTACAGTAGATATTCTACCCATTTGAGAATTATATGATTAAATTAATGCTGAGAAAAAATGTATTTGAGACATTAATGGTCTGTGTAAAAAAATAATTATTGACTCAACAAATAATTATTCCAAGAGCATAATCTATAAACTATATAAACTAGTTCTAGATTATTCATTTTTTAGTTACACTCATGAGGCCATAACTAATGTTACCTATATTTCATGACTCACTCTACCTACATCAGTATGGTTCTTAGCCTGATGTTTAATGCATTACAATAAAATGTATAACTTCAGCCGAGATCTCGAAAAATCTAGATTGGTGGTGAAGTCAATCTCCCTTTAAACTCCTAAAATGTTGTTTTTCAAAATTTATCCAATGAAAAATTAACAAAAAATTTCGTTAGGACTTTAATATGTACATTTAAGAAAGAGAAATCACAAATAAAGAACCTCTAATACTAATCCAACCCCAAAACAATACTTATATAAAATATGTTCTTCGAAATATCCCATGATACCACAAATATCACCTTCTCTAGGCCAATGTATACTCATATATATGAGATAATGTAACCTATTAAGTGAACATTATCAATCAATAAGTGTAAATTTGTGAGATTCTCATACAAATAATGCTCCACTAGTGTATTTAGTATGTTCTCAAGATGTTTTTCATGGTCTGGCAGAGTTTGATAATACACCAAGAAGTCATCCTAGAAGACTACAAAAAATTAATTCATATACATGTGGAAAACCTAATTCATTAAAACCATGAAAACCACAGGCACATTTTTATGACCGAATATAATTACCCAATACTCATACAATCCATATCAAATTCAAAAAAAATTGTGGTGTATCTAAAGGTCTGACTTGTACCTGATGGAAGATCAGCCTTAAAGAAATCTTTGAGAGAACCCAAAATCCTCAGCGATGATCAAATATGTCATCTATATGTGGTAAAGGATAATAGTTATATATCATAAGTTTTTTCAAAATTTTGTAAACCATAAAAAACTTGAGGGTATCATCCATCTTATTGGAAAAAAATTAAAGGTGAACCACATGGTGATGTATTGGGTCATATACAACTATTAGATTATAAATCATCTAGATTCTTCTTGAGTTCCTTAGGTTTTTTAGGTTCCATCCTTTAAGTATGAATGGTAACTGGGGTTTCTCCTAGAAAAAATCTAAATAGTAAACTCCACCTATATCATGGAATGTAACCCAAAAATAATTAAAAATGATTTCCCCAAAACAATCCGTTAAAGGAGAGAAATTTTCACATTGCATTCCAGAATTACTTATAAAGAGACTGACAATCCAGTTTATCACTCAAAACATCCCATGATGATCTATTCTATGTTGACTTTTTTGGACATCCCATTATCCCTTACAAATATAAGTATCGCCCTCAATTGTAGTGAAATACACCATTTGGTTAAAGAAATCAATATGGTCTTGAAACAGGTATAACTAATTAGTTATATGAATGACCTAAATACTAACCATGTCTAGGAAAAAGAGGTTCCATAATAAAAAAAGTTTCATACCTCAAGGTAAAATCCTTACATGGGTGTATACTCTAAAATCACATACCCAATGATGTATCCATGTTCTTTACCTTGCAAAAGTACTATGATTCAAGCCCCAAACTTTAAATAGTAGAAAAAAAATAAAATAATGTGAAGTAACTATGTCAAATAAAGAATATACTAAAGTAGAGACTATTATAACAGTACCTATAATTTTTAAGGCCCAATTCTATACTCTTATGGTATATGATTCACAACATGAAGTCCAACAGTATCACAGCCTTGAGAAATAGAATGCACATCATGACAAGGCTCTCTCTACTAGTGATATATCTCATAAGACAAGACCACATTGTCACATCCACCTCCTTGTCCTGATTGAATTATAGTATCCAAGATTCTCTTTGATATGAAGCAGTTACACCTAATCTTGAACATGGATTCATTGAAGACCCCTTCTAACTATAAAATAGGGGGAAAGTTTTCCAAAAAAGATATAGATGTAACATTTTTTCATAAGATTTTCATTCAACTAGATCATTGTTTCATTGGGGCTTCATATGACCATGTTTCCAACACTGGTGCATTATCTAGTAACTATCACAACATTCTATCTAATTGGAACTACACCCAGATGAAGAACAAAAGAAAATCTACTAGCCACGAGATGAATTACTAACATGTCTGAGAGATGATTCACCCTATCCCATAGCAGCAGCATCTCTAAAATCCACTTATTGTTTAGGTATTTGTTTACTATATTTCAAATGGTAGTAAATTTAAGGATATTAACTAGATATCATATGGCATAATCTATGCCATCCTCAAACTGTCTCACTATTATCATCTCATCATCAATGATAGTTATCATGAAACATTCGAGAATTTTAAAGTGAGTAGAATACTCCATAATAGAAATAAAACTCTGGTGAAGGTTCATAACCACCATATCCTACTCATATCTTAGCACTAATTGGAAGAAGTATTCGTAAAAGGATATCTTGAAATCCATCCAATCCATATCCCAATGTTGACCATCATAGGTGGAAATGTCCCACCATCGCTAAGAATAATCACACAACTGATAGGTTGTGATATTGAACCTCCTTTCTAGAGGAATCTGATTGTTCTTGAATATAGATATCATGGCTTCCGGTAATGACTCAGCAGTCTATGGACCTACATTACCTAAGGAAAAAGGTGGATGCTACTACTGGAACTCTCACATCAATTCCACTGTAGAAGACAAAACTCATAGAGATCCCTACATGGACTATATAAATGGTAAGAAATTATATCATAACTAAGAGTTAGTTCTCATGTAGTGTATTATAAGAGGTTCCATAAGTGAAACTATAGAAGGTTGTACTGGTGGCTTAGGTCCCACCACCTCAAGAGAATGGTCATCATTGCCTTCCTGGAACACAACCTGAGATCATCGTGGTTTCATACTTTTACATTTTGTAAATGCATGCCTTTGATTATAATTGATAACTGAATAGATAACAGACAATGAAATATGACAAGTACAATTCCTTCCTATATAGGATTCAATACCCATCTTCCAAACTCCTAATTTCAGGTTTATGTAATTGTAGAATATAATTAGAGTTATAAGAGACACTCCCTACTACCCACTACTAAGTTCAATTCAATATCAAAGTCTCACACCAAATAACAGAGGTCTCGATATATAGAATTTAAATTTCAAGGTATAGAGGAAAACCCCATTTATGTTACAATTGGAATCAACATTTAACAAAAACCATTTTACATTATATTCAAAAATTCAAATTTTTTATTTCCATATATATATATATATATCCTAGTATAGTTAGATGTGTCTTATATTCTCGTGTTATAAATTAATATTATTTATAAGTTTCAATTCGGTACCCCATTTAATTACCACTAACCTTTATAATGTTTTAATTATCTAAATCACCGTTCCCAAATTACAGAAGCCCACTCTCTTTAAATTTTAATTGGCATCCAATTAATTTTTAACCACTAATTTTTCATCCCATGGGACCAAAGGACTATGGCTCAAACATTCCATAATTGGTTATATGGAGTGAAAACATCAAGTTATATGGGAAAACCCTTATTAAATTGATGAAGAAACTTTAAATAACTAATTATTTATCACCCAAAAATAAATTTTAGATCAATTTGAATATAACCATCAAGACTCATACGGGCACCACAGGTAATATAGCCAATGAAAGAAATGAAATACACTTATATGGAATTTCATAATGTATGAATGAGAATCTATACATGCCTATGATGATTCATGTACAGTATTTCCTTAAATTACTAGTCTAAGGGTAAATGAAAATCTATAAATGTCACTTCATAAAACAAGTGCATCATCCATTTTTGAAATCAATATAACTGTGAAAAAATAAATCTGGAACATTAAATCACATCACAGGTAATTTTTCTATATCTAGCGTGTACATCAGTTACTCCCAGCCATAGGCTCATTACCAAATTTCAACACTTCCTAGTATAGTATCTAACCATTTCCCAAAAATAAAGACAAAAGGGAAAAAGAAGTTGCCCAAAAAACACTATGTAGTATCCCAAACCCGATTCACTCCAATGTAACAAAATCTAATTAAAAACATGGCCTCAAGATCACCTCATCATATTCCATAGGCTACTGACTAGTAGAGAGGACCTAGGGTGTGTCCATGGGGATAATATTACTTTGGTCATAGGGGAAAATAGTATATAATAATAGATAAATCATAGGAAGTATTTTAATAATATGAGACTGCCAAAGAAAAATTAAATCTTCTAGATAAATAAGACCACTAGTGTCATATACTAAATTATGATCATGTCATGATACTTTACACAAAAATAATTGTACAAAATATAGAGCAGCATGCCTATAAAATATACTTTAAAAAAAGATAACAAAATTCCCAAGTTAAATATAGTAACATCATGAGTATAGGATCAATCCTCTTCTACCATACTACATCCTAGGAAAACAATCATGAATCCATATCTAGACCCTTGCCTTTGTCACTACCTACAACCAAGAAGAATATTAAGGTACCTATCAATGGCCTGAATAAGGTGTGAGATATATTTAGTCGGACACCACTAATAGAATCTAGTGTGATCCAACCAGTTCATATAAAATGGAAATATGATGATAAAAAAGGTAAAGAATAAATGTAAAATTTAAACAAGTCAAATCTACTTTCTAAAGGACACAAGGATGATGCTACCTGCTTCATCCTAAGCTAGGATACCTCTAAAAATGTGCCACAAAAAATATATATATTTATATAATTATATTAATATATATATATATATATATATGTGTGTGTGTGTGTGTATTTATGTATATGGGAAATTTATGAAGTGACATATATGGTTATATATATACTAATACTATCCAAGACATGGGGTGAAAATCAGGAATCCATGCATAGCCATAAGAGTCTCATATAGTAATGGGGTACTAGATAAATATTTAGATTAAGGATATGGATTTCATCATATTATTAAACTCAATAATAGAAGTGAAACTTCTTGTACAACATCTTCTAAGGGAACATGAAACATCATGCCCACATTTTAATAAATGATGTGAGATGTTATTCCCATCATTACATTTCATGGGAGTGTGAAGTTTCATGTCCAGCGGTATTCTTAACTATGTTTCATTATACTTTATTCATGATCTAGCTATAATAATAATAATCTATTATGTATATAAATCATTCACATAATCCATGTATTGGTTTACAAATCATTTAACATTCCATTTAATTAAGGAATGCTTCATTGTTCATGTAAGATTCATGTGATGATGTCATACAACTAAGTTCCCATTTTTTTATAATAATCCATTCAATTAAGTGGAAAACCAACCCCACTTAGAATGTGGTTTTTCCACATTAATATCAAATAATTTAAGGAAATTTAATAAGCATGCCCAATGTGGGAGGAATCTGTCAAAGTGGGTGACCTATGAGAATAAAAAGTGTTTAAGGGATTTAATCTCATAAGTTTAATAATTTAAATATAAGAATTTAAATTTTTAAGTCAATGCTCTAAAATTCCATCATGTGGTATAGTGGAACGTGATATAAAACAACTATATTTTAGGTTAAAAATATCTATTCCACCTACCTTATGGTAGTAAATGACTCCTCATATAGTATTGACCTCTAATCTGAGCTAAAAGAGAAGAAATATTTAAAATAGAAAAATTCACTAAAATTTTGAATTATTATCTTACTCAAAAATAGTATTCGTGTAGGTGAGACAAAAAGATGAAGGAATGAATGTGATTGGATAGCTTACCCTTAGTTATCCAACACAATCCATAAAGAATGATTCCAAGAATGGATAATGAATCTAGATCAAATCATATGAAGAGAGGTATGGATCTCTCCAAGCATGTAGTCCACTTTGTAAAAGAGTATATAGGAAGAGGTTTGAGTTTATGCGGAGGTAGTATAAATTTTGACATTTCAACCTTTATTTAAATGGGTGAATGATTTGGCTAAATAGTTAGGCCAAATAGTACACCAACCATGCCCACGCATTTCCTAGGTGGCACTAAGCGTGTGGGTTGAGGGAATGATTTGGAAAAACTATTCATAGCCAAAGTTCCTCTATATAGACCCTTAACACTACCCCCACACAATTTTTCCAAACTATACAACCTTAAGAGAACATTTTAAGAAATTCTTGCATCATGTTTTTTTTCTCCAAAACTCAAAGATCTGAGCTTCGAACAATCCATGGATAGTTCTAAAACCTTCCTTAACCGTTTAGTAACTCATATTAGGATAAATCAAAAGATAAAAACGTAAATTCAAAGGATCTTTACCACATAAGAAAAGTCAGTATGTTACATGAATAAGTTGATTATGTCTCATGAATTGGTTGGTGACTTACTTTATCCAATCAAATTATTTGGACTCATTATTTACCTTTAATATTTCTGAGCTATATCTCCTTTTAATACATAGTTGAACCAATTCTTTATTAATTTGAGGAAATTCATGTGGTTATTCATTCCATTTCTTCAAAATTAGGGAGGTTGATTATATTTCTACTTTTATCATTTGATCCACTATTTTGAAACATCATCCCTCTATTTTTTTCCATATGTTCATGATGTAATATCCGGAGATTCTAAAATAAATACTATATTTGATGGTGTATAAAATATGAAACACAGAACTCGAAAAAACCAAGAAATATTATTATTTAAATATGACTGTTATAACCTACCTGTTGAATTGTCATGTATGGATAGGATTAACCGAATTATGAAATATTTATAAATGTTTTGAATTAATATAAATTAATTAATTAATTCTTAGTAAATGATAAAAATTTTTTAGTAAAGCCTTTTTATTTTTCAAAAATACATTTTCATCAACAATGGTTTTTATTTATTTTTGTGCGAGAATTTTATAAATAGTATATTTGAAATTTAAGAAATTTTATTTGATAAAAATGAGATAAATTTTGAAATAATAATTTCAAAATTATTGTAAAGTGGATTTTTTGGATTTTTTTTAAAGTATTTGTTTTCTATTGAACAATGAAAAATTATAATTTTTATTGAAAACTTTATTTTATTTTAAATTCCAAAGAAGTTAGATCTTATTTTAAAAAAATTAAATGTAACATTAGTTTTCTTATAGTATTAATAATTTAATTATTTCATTTTAATTATTTTTTTGTTTAAATTTGGTATAAAAACATTAGTATACTTAAAACGGTATTTTTTTAAAAAACTGTTTTTCATTGTGTTTTTTGTTAAGATATTAAATTAATTTCTAGAACTTCTAAAAATTGAATCATGAAAATTGGATTCCATATTAGAATTTAAAAGAGACAAATTTTTTAAATATTTCACCTATTTTATCATTATTAATAGTAACCATAGTAAATAATTGTCACTATGGCGAAGCTAAATCCGGTCATTAATGTTAAAAATAATATAATAAGGTCCAAAATGAACCTAAAACTTTCCTTTATCCTATTTTATGAGTTTTTCTGGAAATTTCCATCCAATATTTGAAAGTATGGAATCTGGTGCAATATCTGTGTGATTTTTAACTTTATAATATTTAAGTATCATATATAAAAAAAATGTTAAATTCTTTCTTTTAATATATATAATATTTTGTGATAGGGATGAAAACAACTTATGTTTGTTTATAAATTTTTTTTAAAATATATATTCTATTTTTCATGTAAATTAATTTCAAATTATTAGTGATTACATAGTTTCCTTAAATGCTTGTGCAATGCTGACCCATTATTTATTCAATTAATAAAAAAATAAATTAAATTATCATACAAATATTAAATGTAATATAATTTGATTGAATTATTTTGTTCCATAAATACTGTAGAAAAATATAAAATTATAGGGTTGTTTTATAGGATTATATTCAAATTTGATAATTTTCTTGTTTTCTAAAAATCTAATTAATTGAATATATCCAAAAATGGAATCAAGGATATTTTATAATAAATAATATTTTTTTAATTTATTTAAAATTTATAATATATATATATATATGGCTAGTTGATTTCGATATATTTTAAATTAACAACCACAATCCATTAATGGTCTAATTATCATTTTATGGTAACTATACTGACCCTTAAAAATTAAACAACTTTGTTATCTCTATAATCATTAAATGGGTTAATGAAGGATTAAAAAAAGAAAATTTAAGAGTAAAAATAACTTAAACTTGTAAACCTTTTATTTAATGATATTATTTAAACTAATAATAATTTTATATACTAATTCTATAAATTTTTATCCATTTTAACTTGAAAATTAATTTATATTAATTTAATACATTAGGAATTTCAAAGAATTACCCTCCCCTCATAATAAATAAAAAAATCATCTCCTATTTTAGTTGAAATTCCTATTCTTTGTTTTAGTCAATGTAAAATGAAATATGTTAAAAACCACACATTTAATTTTATGAACATAATTTATTTTATATGGTGTATATACTTTCCCTTTTAAATTTTATATCATGAAACCTTCTTGATTGTTGGTCTTTTATTTTTCAATTAAAATTATTTCATACAAGGGGATTTGACTTCAATGTTACCAAGTTGTAAGGTATGTCTTATCAAAATTTTCATTCATTGGGTAATACTTCTACTTCATTTACTTTTTTATTCAATAAATTTGTGTGAATTTATCTCTAAATTATTTATTCTATATTTTAATTTTTTTAATTATAAATTTTCACATAATCACTTCATGGTTAATAATCACTTCAAATGTTATGATCTTTCCAAGGGTTTTCATTGTCTCAATCTCGTTTTCTTAAGACAAGTTTCATGTAGTTCATAATAATTTCCTTGTATGGGGTACTTATTTCCCCATGAATTAATATTTATACATTACTTCATAAAAATAATGGAATTTATAGATCTATATGATACTATTTAATTCAATTAGTTTTGATTAGAATGTTATCTAAGTATTAATGGCTTTATGTTAAAATACGTGTTCTTTCTGAGATTTTTTATATTCAAGATTCCTTTATGGGGAGTCTTATGTGCATATTTTATTAAAAAAATATATTTAATTATACTCTATTTTAAAAAAAAATCATGTTTAATTTCCATTTCCTCCCTTGTTGATTAAAAAATAATCAATCATGTTGGTTGTAAGAGATTCTGATCTTGTATCTTCTTTTAGATTGGAAAACTTTCTCTTTCATATCCATGTTTTCTAAAATTGTTTCAATAATTTTCATTTATAAAAGTAAATTATTTTCTATAGTTATTTTAAATGACCTTTTAACTTCTTTTTAATTGTTTTAAAAAGGAATTTTTTAAAAGTTTTCCAATAAATTCATTTATGATTTTTTATAAAAGTTTAAAAGGAATGCTTATTTTTAACATTTACAACATGAATAGATTTTTCCACCGCTATAGAAATTATTTTTTTGTAGATTAATATATATGTTTCTAGGACTATTTTCAAAGAAAAAAATTACTCGTATTTGGTAAAATTATATAAAATATTACTAAAATAAAAGAGTATTTTTCCTTTTTTTTAAGAAATGTTTTCAATAATATTATAAAGTTATTTTCCTCTATATCGTCAATATTTAATGATTATTATATATTATTGGGATTATTATCTTCTGATACCATCCATATTCTTTATATGGGTATATTATGGTGATTTTTTTAATGATATTTTCTTGAAACCCATTTCTTTTCAATGGGTTAAAAATTTTATATAGTAATGATGGTTGTTTTTAGGGGTGTTATGTTGAAAAGTTCCATATTTTAAAAAAATTATTTATAAACAATACTTGAAAATTATTTGTGAAGATAAGATGATCCTTATATAGCTTATATGATTAGATAATTCTGATATAGCTTCTATGAGTGGGTGATCCCAATACATATTATACAAGTGGGTGAGTCTAATATAGTTCTTCAATGCATTGGGTAATGTTCTATGTCTTTTAAGGGGATAAAGAGGGAGTTAACTAGTGAGGTCTCTCATATGGATTTAATTGGAATCATTTATTTATTACATGGGTTATGAAGGTAATTTTACAATATATTGACATGTTTTATTTATTATTTCAATGGGTTTTTAATGTATCATTTGATCAAGAATAACTTCACGTGGATCATGATTATTTATTCCTATAACTCTTTCCATTATTATAGGTTTATGTAATTTAATATGATTAATGATACCAGATTTGATTGGTATGATTTAATTTATATTATGAACTCTGATTATGTCATCGTACCCTTATGATCAACATATTATCATTGGTAACATTCAATTGTTTAGGAATATTTTCACCCTTGCTGAGAATTTGATATCAATATTATTATGTTTCACTTTCCCTAAATTAAGAAGATTTTTATTAAATTTTGTTTCTAGAAATATTTCATGTGTGAATAATTTTATGGGATATGTTGAATACTTAATATAGAATATAAAAAACTGGTTATAGTAGGAAAAACACACACTTGAATTCACAGATATAGTTTATGTAAGAGTTAGTATCGATTATCTAAAACTATAAACTTAAAAGGTCCTTGGGTGTGTTAATGATCTAATGTTTCCTTTTGATGATGTATATTTTTTATGGATAAAATTGGGTTAAATTTCTCAGTATCAAGATAAAAATGTAAAGATAATGTTGTTATCACTGAATCTAGGAGTGCACATTTAGGACACTTATACATGGGACCATCCTCCAATAATTATCTCAACTTTAAGAGCACACCAAACTACTTCTTCATAACCTAAAAATCCTTGTATATCTAGATATTTTCAGAGATGTGGTTTTAAAACACATAATAATATATCTTGTGTATTCATCATGATTTAAAAAAAATGGTATAAATTTAAATTCATGAAAACTTATCCTAATATATTTAGATCGATTTATTGTCTATTTTCTTAATCTCCTGAAATTCATTATCCATCGTCATGTGAAGAGTTCATTATAAATTTTTATTAATTAATATTTTCTCAAAATTCTTCCCACTCAATTTATTTAATTTCATTCTTTGGATTTTTATACTTGTCCAATGTCCAAAATTTATCATCTTCTAATTCTAAATTGTAGTTAGTTAGAGTAACTTTCTCATTCTCGTAATAATAAGGCACTAAAAATATATTTTTTCATATAGTTGACCCATTTATCTTTAATAAGTGGATTAAAAGATCCAATAATTAAATGAGGTCTTTGTCTTATAAAGGGTTCAATGGAAAACATCTCTTTCTTAGATTAAGGAAGACATTCTACATGGTTCAAGATATTATTCATAACCTAGGAAAAAGGGTTAATAATTTCCCAAATGTTTTGAACTCAATATCCCATAGAATTTGGAGTTTCATTTGAACAGTTTTTTTAGTTTACATCACATGATATTTTCCCCTCATTTCCCCTAGTTCATATAAATTTCAAAAATAGATATGGTTAGAACAAAATATAATTCAATAAACCATGGGTGAATAAATCATTCACATGTATAATTCAATTATAAAGTATTAAATTATGAGGTATCTCAGTTTAACCATTTTTTTCTTTTTTTAAATATAATTCCCAAAATTAACTAAAACATTTCATTAGAACAACTATCATTTCACACTTAATTCATACATGAATAATACATAATTTTTAAGATAATGATACATAATAATATTACTTTCAAAATCAATAGGCTTAGTGTCTTTGTTAAATAGGTTCATAAAAAATGTATACATATAAAACAATAAAGCTTATTTGAATACGTATTCATATTTCTCGTATAATATTTTTGTATATCCTCGATATATGCAATAACTTGGGGATATAAATAAAGAAAAGTTTGTCTAAAATCAAATTAAGGGGAGGGATAATAAGGAAGTAACATGATTCATGAATCAATATAGTACATGGTTGAACATAATCATCATCATCATATGATAATCATAATATCAGCACTATAATAATGAGGAAATAATTTTAAGGATATTTGGAATATATCACATGCATAATAATGAAACATCATTAAATTTTAGATAAATACCACACATAGAATTTGAACAAAGCTATCATCATGTTCATGCATAACATATATGTGAAAATATCATTTCAAAAATGTGAATAAATATTTTATCATGTTCATGAATATAATATATAATACCATGAGATAAATCACTTTAGATAATGAAATATGGGTATATATAATTCTTGGACTACCAAATACATCCCAATATGCTTATAATCATGCATGCCAAATAGGAATAAAAATGTTCATTAGACATAAATATGAAATGATCTTATATAAAAAGAATGGGCTTGTTAGTGATGTGTTAAATCATATATTAAGAATAACCTTTTGGTTCCAAAAATAAGAAAATAATACATAATTTTAGATATTCAAGTGTGTTATTAATTAGGAAAATATATAATTTCATGGATAGAAAAATAATTAAAATAAGAATAATCAATGAGATAATTGAACAATAAAGTCTAACAATAATCATGAATATGTATAAGAATGTATCACAATGAACAAAATATAATAAGTTACTCATAATAATAAGAGGGAAATTAAAAAATAATAAATTTTGAAAAAAAATATAAACAGCATAGTGAAAAGATATAGGAAGAGAAGATAAACACTTATCAAAGAGTTGGGATAGAGAGTCCCCTATTGGACATTACACAACGAAATATGGGAAAAATAATTGAAATTACATTAAATATGAATTTAAATAATCAAAATTTTAAATAATAAATTAATCAAGAATATTAGAGTTCAAATGACATAAAATAATTTTTAAATATAATTAGATAAAGAGAGTGAATCCCCTTACCATGAGTCATGTTTTGTTTTGTTATGGTAATGCCTACTGTATGAAAAATACATGTTTATTAAAACATGAATAAAAAGGTAAATTATATTCATTTTGTTTATTATTGATCAATTTTATTCATTTTAATCTCGTTGAAAATATTTTTGTTAAGGATTCAAAGTTCTAATGTAATGTTTCATTGAATTAAGCTATTTTGTTTCGATTTCATAGTTTTGACTCATTTTTTCATTTTTTAGTGAAATGGCCTCCCAAAGCATAAAATACCAAATATTTATTTTTTATACAATATTTCTAATTTATTATAACCATTAATTAAGTAATTGGTAAGTAAATAATTTACAACACACACATAGAAGGATAAAATCAACCATTAACAGGACATGTCAATGAGCGGGATATATATAAATACTATGTAGATATTGTAAATAACATTTTTTGAGTTATATAACATCATTAAAATCATGATGACATATTTATTAAAAAAATGGGAGTGTAGGTTTAGAGAAGAGTAGTTGAATAGAAAAATAGAAAAATAAAATTAAAGGAAAAATAAAGTATCATTACCTTGTTTTTTATGTTCTTCCTTCGCTAAAATGCTTAATTCCTTAAAGACGTAGTTTTTTATAAAAACAAAACATACCTAGGGTTTTATGAACATATAAGAGTAGATAATTTGGTATTTCTTGGGAAATTTGAAGTTCATGGGAAGTGATTACCCTAGGATAGGAAGAGGGGATATTTATACTTGAGGAAAGAGTTATATTAAGTAAAAATAATGAATAAAATAATATTTCCAAGGTAAATATTACAATAGTTGTATTATATAACATTATGATTTATTTTTTACTAAAATTAAAATATTTTATGACTTTTAAATCATATCTCTAACAAATTTCTTAGTTTATAAAAAATAATCAATGAAAAAAATGAAAATTAGATTTTAATGGTTCACTTTAATTTTATAAACTTTTTAAATTACTTTTTAGGTTTCGAAATAGATTATGTTACTTTTAAATAAATATTTTATGTTATTAAATTTTTTTTTCTAATATAACCATTTTATGATTAACTGGATAATTATTTCATCAACATTA
Source organism: Viscum album (assembly GCA_963277665.1). NCBI lineage: Eukaryota > Viridiplantae > Streptophyta > Magnoliopsida > Santalales > Viscaceae > Viscum > Viscum album. Next base: position 1,001,755,421 of record OY728136.1, on the reverse strand, counting down.
CATTTTAAAACATTAGTATTTCAAGAAAAAGGTATTTTTACTGTTCTCCTAAAAATTTATGTTTTTTAAAAAGTTACTGAAAATTTAACCATAAAAAAAATTTGTAGATTCAAAAAATGAAATTTATTTTTTCAAAAAAAAATTAACTTAATTATTTTTAATGTTTAATATAAAAATTATGGGTTTTCGGAATACGGTAAAATACACTCCATTAAAAATGAACTTATAATTTCTTTTGAGTTTTCAAATTTGAATATTTAATTTATATAAAAATATTTTTTATATTTATTATTTAACTCAAATTAAATGTTATTTAGAATCCATTTTTATATTCTATTGGACATATCACTATTCTAATGGTCATGTTGATATTGCAAATGGTTAGGTTACTATTTCAATTAGTCATTTTTTCCAATGGTTATATTTTACATCACTATATATACCCATTAATTATATATAATACATGTACTTTGATTCACTTAAGATTTTCTATATTTCATTTTACTATTCCAAATTTATTTATAATCATTGAATTTAATTTTAATATAGTTTTCAAGGTTATGGTGATTTTGGGAGATCACGACCTTAGGGATTTTCAAATTTTACTTACACTATATTTTTTTACTTCTGTTTTGTACTATTTTTAATTTTATGGAATGTGTCTATTCATGTAATGTAATTTTATTGTGTTGATGAAATAAAATAGTTTTGATTTATATTACATAGTTTATGTGTTTGATTTTATATCTTACATATATATATTTTAAAAGAAAATATTATATGGGAGTGTTTGGGTCATTACACATGTGATTTTTGGTCTACATGTGTTAAAATTCAAGACTATAAAATAAACATTTCTTTAATTGGAGTAGAATATTTGATTTTTAGAGCATAATGAAAATTATAGAATAAAATATACATTCTTAGAACTAAAAAAAGTATCCAATATCTCGACACATTAATTTTTATAATGACTATCACTACAACATTTAAAATAATAACTATTCAATATATATTATTTATTGGTATTAAGAACAAAAAAATTTAAATTTATATAGATTGACCAAAATATATAATTATGTGTCTATCCATAAATACCTTTTTCTAATTATAAACAATTTTATTGAGGTATTCCTCCCTTTTATATAATTTAATAACAATCAAATTTAAAGTAACTATCTCCAAAAATAAATCATTAATTATATTATCATGATAAGTAAAAGTGGAATCAATAAAAAATAATTTAGATTTAAAATAAAAAATCTATTTTAATAAATAATCATTCTCAATAATAAAAGGATCAAGAAAATTCTAAGAGACTTATACTCTTTATTCAAAATATCATATTTATCTTCAATAATGGAATGATACTCATTACATTAATCAAAATAAAAATCATCATTTTACCGAATAGATGATAAAAATGAATGTACCTATTCATTTTGATGATAATAAGTATGTTAAATATTGATTATATTGGTAATTTTTTAATCAGAATTCGATAAATCATTGGAATCTTGAAAAGAACTCCAAATAGTGTTCATAACTTTATATCTTATCAACTTATAATTTTTATTTCTATCATACATTCTTTTAGGTTTCTGATTTTATTTAACCAAGATATAGTCCAGCTAAATATTCCTAAGTTTCTTTCAATCATAAAGTGTAATTTATTTTTAGAATATCCATAATTATTTTTATAATTAGTTCTAATACCAATTATTATCTTTTATATTTTTAAAAATATACATTCTAACTAAGAAATATCATCACCAAAATGTGAACTACTATAATTTCCATCATCAAATTTGCCAATAATAAATACTTTTTTATCTTTACAAGTAATAAATTTGAATGATGTATTTTTCCTATTTAATTAGTGTTTGATAATATACCTTTCCATTTATATAACGTCCATATATCATTAGATTACTAAAACTATTTTTCATTTTTAACTCTTTTATAAGCATAGACTATCTAATAGAAATTGAAATTCCACACCATCATGTTAGAAAAACTCTTAAACCCTTAAATTATTGATCAGGTTTAGGAATTATTATTCACTAACCATAAACATTGTTAATAATCTCACTAATTATTTAATTCATATATGTAATTATTTCTCCATTAAACAAATTAATAATAACAAAACATAGAATACATGTATTATATCCCAAATATTGGACATTCTTTGTACCTTCATTAGCATATTTTACAACATTTCATATGTACTAGAACAATGGGAGACTCTATTAAATTAATAAATATAAATACCAAAAATAACTACATTTATTAAATGGTTTTTTAAATTAAAATCATTTTTTTTATCTGTACTCTTCAACTCTGGTTCCCTAATCAGTATTTTATAAGTTTATATAACTTTACTATATACCATCAAAACTGAATTCTTGATATATAAATATATTTTCATATTGTTCTTAAAATACCCATATTTCACACCATTAAAACATATTTCTGTAAACATGGGCATTATTTTTTTAAGATTATCCATTGGATATATAAAAAATCCTAAGATTTCAACTAATTTGATTGAGAATTAGAAGGAAGATCTCTAATATTAAATTTTATTACAATTTTTATATCAAATGAATCTAGAGGGACATGAATTTTGTTTTATAATTTCTCATTTTAAATTAAAATTATCAAGACCTACCATCATTGGTACTTCTCATTGGATGGTAGTAAAGAAAGGAACCTCCCCTGAATATTTCCTCCAATAGACCATAGGTTTGAGAGTAACATTAAAGGCATAGAACACTCATATGGGAGAAATTAACCTCAAAATTTATTTGAAATGATAAAGAATCCACCTATAAAATCCATAAAAGTAATAAACTAAAACCAATTCTAATACATGAAATCATTTAAAAAAAGACCCACATGAGATATACCACATGAAATTCCAACAACAATGACCACGAACACTGTAAACCATCGAACAACCTCTTTGGGCTAACAAGGCCCAATTTTATCACTAACTCACAACTGAAATCCTAAAAATCATATGTGTATTTGTGATAGAGAGATAGATAGAGAGAATAAAGGTATACTCAATAATATCCTACCAAAAACCTATCATGTAAATTTCAAAGAAGAATACTAGGTCCCAAGTGAATAAAAAGAGAAACCACCACGTTAACTAAATCAGGTGAACTATATTCCCATACCCACCAAGGTTTTCTCAACATGTAATGCACAGAAATATGTAACATAATATCAATGTCATATATACAAGAATGGTACCCTACTTATATGTTCCCATTGAACCAGTCACCCAAAACACCAATGTCTTATTTCCTAGTTCTCTCATCCACTCCATAAGTCATACTAGAAATCTTTTCTAGAACATCATATCTAAATCCATATAATCACACTCATATCTCCCTCACACGTCCATGATCACATACTAAAACCAATATCCATTACATCTCATGTAAATACACACTGAACCTTGATCCATTACAGCACATACATAAATACAAATATAATACTTTTGATGTATACACTATAACCTTAAACAAACACAACCCTTATATACTTGTATGTCATAACCCGAAGTCACTACAATGCATATGAGAATATTCCATATAACTATAAGTAACCATACCCCATATACGCCTATATACCACACTAAATCTAGAGTAGAGAGTGGGGTAGTGTAGGATACAACCATCCATATCCTCAAAAACTTAAATGTTGGGAAGACACCTAGAATCCTTGAATAAATATAGGTGCTGATTTTACTAAATAAATCAGGTGGTAGAGGATAAGAAATATCAAAAATAAAGAATATTATATCCCATAATCATTTTAGGGGAACCAAAATGTTAAACTAAAACTATTTATAACATCCCATAGGAAAACCCATCTACCATAAATAAGTACTAGGAAGTTAATAATTTCCAAAGAAAACAAGTATTAAGGTTAAATATTATCTTAACATTAATTATTAATCAATATGATTCATTTATAATTCCCTATCATTAATTTTTAGACTGATATTAATAATAAACGTTAAAATCCAAATGGATATTATTCATTATCATAATTTTGGTTTTCATATTCATGCCTTATTTACTATTAATCAACTTGAAAAATATAAAAATATTACTTTTTCATATATCATATGATTCCTAGAAGCATTCCCCCTTTCATTAATTCAACATTTATTATCATCCAAGTTTTTAGGATTTAAAACACAACTATCCCTACTCATAAAAGGATATACCTGAAATAGAAATAGAAAATAATAGTAAGAAATATTCATTTAGAAATTTATAAGTGATCTTAAAGCAATTAAACCATCTAAAAAACATTCTTATCACATTCACACACCAGCCATTCCATCCCTCCATCAACCACATCAAGTCATACCTAAAACAACATCAACATAGCATAACCCTCTTCATATCAACCAATCATAGTTTATTCCCATTTAAATCATAATGATGGATTTAATATTATCAATACACATGTTAGAAAATAATAATTCTAACAACATCAAATGAAATTGATTAATCAATTATACTTCACTCAATACATGAAATATTATAACAAACATGGTATGAAAGTGGGAATACATAAATACTAATTTTAAAAAATGTAATTTTACATTACCATTTTGATTAAATAATTCATTATAACAAATTTATAAAAAATAAAAATCCTAATAATCAATAGATAATAATAGTTATAATCATCAAAATAGTATACTCAATGAATCACCTTATCATGTTAAGAATTCTAAGAATGGGTAATAAATTCAATTCATTCTTAATTCATTATCCAATATGACTTACCATTTTTTAAGTTAATTAATCAGTTTTAGGTATATTAAATATGAAATGACATGGATTGTGATATAAATAAAATATCACACTATAATATCCAGGATAAATTGGCCTGCTCATTTTTTCTAAGGGATTGTCTCTAGGGTTCAGAGGGAATAAGAGTTTTTTTGGAGTTAATTCAAAACCTAGGGTGTAGACTACTTTATGGACACTTTTATGTCATAATTTCTATCTTACAACATACTTACTTTAATCGGAACTGGTTGTAATATGGTTTAAATCATAACAATCATGCAATCTATAAAATCATTTTTATGCCATAAATTTTTTCTACACTGTAATATCTAGTTTTATGCTATAAATCATCAACGGGACTAAATTTTACATTAGGTGATTTTTTTTTCCTATATATTTGAGTTATATGATATTTTCACCACAAACAAGGTGTTTGGACTATAAATACTTCATCCCAAAACGTTTTATCACGCTACAAGTGTGACGATTATCTCATTCTATGTGTAGGTTCCTCCATCAAAACCTAGGTTGTTCCTGGGTAATTTTTAGTGTTCTTTATCCTTTTATATCATATTATTTCAGTGTTGGGTCTTCATAAAGGTTGTGTCACTTCTCCCTAGTAAGAAGATTTTATGGTTTTTTTATCATCAGTCATCATAGTGGTGTTGTGATGAATTTTGGTTTCATCTTCCCTGTGGTAATTTTTTATTTGATCCCTTCTAGATCTATTGTGTGATCTTCTTTTGGGGTTAACCCAATATTGGTTATAGTGTGATAGGTGCATGCTATTTGGTGTATGTTGTGATTTACCCTATATAAAACATGTTTTAATTTTTGAATATGATTCTAAGAAGTGGGAATCAATTATAGGGCCTCTGTGGTTGTCTTTGTATCCCTGCCTATGTTTTTGCATACCATTGTAGGCATGTGTGACCTCATTTTGAGGTAGGTAGTTATAAATCTAGAAATTGTTGAATGAACCTTGATTTCAACTATTTTAATAATTGTTTTATAAAATAATTGGCATGATGTTTTTGTGTAAATCATTTTCTAATAAAATATGGTTTTTCCTTGGTTTTGGTAAAGAAAAATGGCTGTTTTAATGTATTATGATACTGTTTTTTAAATAATTTTGAATAAAAGGAAAGGGTTGTTTAAAATTGAGAATGAAAATGCCTTTTGAAATGTATTTCTAAAATTTGACACATGGGAAGCCTTGGAAACTTAGGTAGAATGTGTACTTAGGGGTCATTGCCCATTTTTTACTATTTGGGGGTTTACTCATGGGGTGTTTCTCCACTCCCAATACCTGTTATTCTAGGGACTTGATTTAAAATGTTGGGAGGTTCACTAATGGGGTGTTTTTCTACTCATCATGCATATATTCTAAATACATGGTTGTATACTAGTCAATTATTGTGGTACGAGTTGTCTACTAGCGTAACCTATTGTGATTCTTGGAATATTTTACCTTTAATTTGGCATTATTTTATCCTAGATTTGATATACCAAATTTGAAGTTGATAAATTTTATTATAAATTTTTCTTTGAAAATATTTTTCATAGCTTGTTTTGGAACTACGAAAAATGGGGAAATATTTACCATTACTTTCATATAAACTACATTATCATTTATCATTACATCTTATAATTAAAATGATCTTATTTGGATTGTTTATATAGAGACTTGATATGGAACACATGGGTGGAACCCTGTTGAGCCTATCAAGATGACACCCTGTACACCCCTTCGATGGTGTGTAGACCAATTTATGACTTTTTCTATAGGAAAACGAAATCCATCACATTGAGGTGATGAGGTTTTCTATTATCTGTGTATGGGTAGTTGGTGGTGAGATGGTGGGAAATTTCCCATATTATCACATGAAGTAGTTAGTTTCTATTATTTTTCCTTTGTTGATAAATTTTTTCTTTTTGGTTTGTTCGGACTACTTTGAGGTGTATCGCTTCTTATTTCACCTTTTATTTATTGATTATATTTTATTTTAGTTTTTCTTTTATGTTTTTATTTTCCTGGTGTTTATATATTCCATTAATTAGGATGGGAAAAATTATTACCTCAGGTTTTTGTTGTTTTCAGGTTCTAATCACAAGCTCGTGGGGACAACGAATACCCTTTGGGTATGTAATGGATTGGGTTGGGTTTCAAACTATGAGGGTATCTTAGGTTGGTTCATTGCAAAATAGTATTAAAGTTCCGGGTTTTTCTTAGTCATGGTAAGTTGGTAGGTTTGATAATGGACTATCTATACTTCATGTGTAGGTTTTGGTGAGTGTCTAGCCATCTCTTACTATGTCAAGACTCAAGTTACCATGGTATGTCAAGATGTTTGTCTCTTGTGTTGAGTTATTTATCTTAATCACTACTTTTTCTTATGGTTCTCTGGTCTAAACTGAGATTATCCTATTTTAAAACAATTTCATTTTTTCAAAGTGTAGTAATATGCCACTGAGATTTCTTATACATGTTTCAAAGGTGGGTGTAATGGATTATTTTTAGGGGAATCCTCTTTTATATCAAAATCTTATTGATGTTATCATGTGATAAGTTCATGTTATAGAAAAAAATGTATCACAAGTCCATAACGTGGTTGTTTAGGCATATCTAAGAGTTTTAGGGTAAAGGGTCTATTTGGGAAGTTCTTATGTGAGAAAAGACCATCCTTTAATAGTAAAAATAAGACCTAAAAGGTGGAATATTAGATTGAAAATATCAATCAATATATTTGAATTTATAGATACACCTAAGAATATTAAGGTACAATGCATAGTTTTCATACTTCAGTGTACCATTAATTGATGGTAGTGTTATATGGTATATAAATATAGGAATGTGTGATTGGATTGGAAGGGTTTCAATAAAATATTATTTCATCAATTCTTCCAAAAATCTCTGAAGATAAAAAAGCCACTTTATTTTTAATCATTGTATTTAAGAGAGCATTTGGTGTAAGGGTATACCAATCAGTTTTTGGAGATGATTCATTTTTCTATAGAAGTAGTAAAAAATGATTTGATGAAATATGATATCTACCTATAGGTTTTGTGACCAGATATTAGATCACATGAATTTATATTGAAGATTTTAAGCAATACAGAGATGGTATGTAGAGATTTGATGTTAGAAATGAACATGAATGTAAAGATTAGATATTCTACCCCTTCCCTTTATGCTAGTGGAAACATCAATGGTTTGAAGGGAAGTAAGAGGAAGTGGAATAACCATTGTAGTAGTGGTGGAGGTGGTTCCAAATAAAAGGACTCCTCTAAAACATCAGTAACAACTAGTAGTGTTCCCCTAAATTTCTATTAGTGCAGTATGTTTAGGCACACCCGATATTATTTTCCCTTGCCATAAAATATTTGTAATGGTTGTGGCTACTATATTCATCTATAGAGATTCTGTCAGGCCATGTCAATGACTCACTATAGATAGATATCATTTCCACTAAAGGCCACTACAACACGGTCAAAATATTTGAAGTCTACACAGCTCCAACCACAGGCCTTAAAAGTGAACCACAATATTCATGTAGTGGATGATTTTCTAATGGAGGTTAATGTGGGTATATACGTTGTGAGTGCTACCATTTTTGTTTCATCCTTTATAGCTAATGCTTTATTTCTTACTGTTTCCTCCCACATGTTTATATCTTCCCATATTTTTAATGTTTTGAGACTTCAAATATAACTCATGTCCTTTGTTAGGGAGTTAGAAACACCTCTTGGGAAGAGAAGAGAGTAGTGGTTTTGGTGTCCATATTGTTCTAATTCAATAGGTGATGTGTAATTAGGATGTGATTTCATCACCTTGATCTATATTTTTTCAAGTTCATTATCAAGATATATTTTCTTGTAGTTTATCGGGATAAGGTTTATTGTTATCGTCAGTGCATCTCATTCTTTTTTAACGATGGGAGATCTCATGTATTTTAGGGAATGTGGGATTAGAGGTCTGGTCATGCTGGACCTTCCTACCCAAATCTTAAGAGTTTGTTGTCTACAATTTTTTTAGCCCAATTTCATTTTTTTTTCTATTTTTGATATTCCTTTGGTTGTTAGGTACTTTCATAAAATCACCCATGTTTACTTATATGATATTCCTTCGAAGTGTGAGGTGGTGTTCATGATTGATCTAGTTCCAGGTATGCATTCAATCTCGATACCCTCTTATATTATATAACCAATAGAGCTAAGAGATCTCAATATTCAGTTGGATGGTCTAAGGAAGATATGTTTTGTTCTCCCTAGTATTTGGATGTGGGAATCCCCATTGCACTTTTCCAATAAGGATGATGGCTCACTTCAATTGTTTGTATATAATTGGAAGTTAAACTATATAAATGTTTATAATAAGTATTCTTTACCCTATATGGATGAATTGTTTGATTAGTTAAAGAGGGAGTAGTGGTTTTCAAAGATCAAACTTATGTGGAGTTATCATCAGCATAGAGTTTGGGTGTCTAATATATTGAATATGGATTTCAAGGAAAATTATTCCCATTACGATTATCTTGTGGTGCTATTTGGTCTGACTAATGATCTTAGAGTTTTTATGGCTTTGATGATTCATATATTCTTTCAATATCTTGACACTTTATTAGTATTTTTCATGAATAATATTTTGATTTATTCAAGCTCTAATCATAATCATGATCACTATCTAAATCTAGTTTTGTAAATCTTGAGGAATCGCCATAATTATGGAAATATATTGAAATGAAATTTATGAATCCAAGAAGTAAATTTATTGGGCATATGATTTCTAAACATTAAATGTCAGTTGAACCTAAGAAGGTGGAGGATATCTTATCATGGTAGGAGCTACAAAATGCCTTAAAGATTTAAAGATTCCATGGCATAATTAGATATTATCGATGGTTCTTCAAGGATTTATAGAATTTTTTGTCACCTTTGAATTATCATTCCCTAAAAGGGGGGAAATTTATATGGGATACAAAGTGTAATTGTTCTTTATATGAGCTGAAATGACTATAGAAATATGCACATATCTTGATTCAACCAAATCCTGGTAAGGGGTATGAGGTATACTATGATGATTCTGGTAATACTTTGGATTGTGTGCTTATGTGGGAGGATCTTGTTTTCACTTATGGATCTCATTGGCTCTGGTCACAAGAGATGCCTTACCCACTCATGAGTTGGATCGTTTCATGGTTATACATGCACTATTATATTAGAAGCATTACCTTTTAGGTGAGAGATTCAAAGGATTTTCTGACTATATTAGTCCAAGTTATATATTTTTTCAAAAGGATGTGAATCTTAGATAAATATAGTGGTTTGAATACCTTTATACATTTAATTTCAAAATCATCTAGACCCTAGGGAAGGGGAACTTCATCATGGATGCTCTTAGTAGGAAAGTACCATCGTAGGATGTCTTCCAATTGAAGGAAGAGTGGAATCTAGTGGAAATATTCACTCAGTTTCATTTGGATGATCAAGAGGATGGTTTGATTATGATAATGAATAATGTTCATCAATATTCATCTCTCCTTGAGTCTATTTTTCAGATTTAGAAGCAGGATGATGAGTTTAGAGGGATAATAGAAAACCATTATGGTGGGGTGACTGTTTCTAGCTGGTCTCTCCCATATGATGGTATTCTATGCTTTTGGTATAAATTTTTCATCCTAGTATCAATGAGAAGATTTTTTTCTTGAATGTTATATTTATTCATGGGCCATTTATCTAGGCACTATGAAGATGTATTATTATATGATATGATGAATATTAGTGGCCAGGTATGAAGCGTGACATTTAAGATTATATGTCTATTTGTTATACCTATCAACATATAAAGTTAGATAATCTGAAACATTTTTTCTCCATACTCTTCTGATGATTTTTTAGGAATGGTATGAGGTGTCTATGGAATTTGTTATTATATTATCAATACCTACTTCATGGAATAATTCTGTTTGGGTTGTGGTTGATTAGTTGATGAAATATGCTCCTTTTATTCTGATCATGGGAACCATTGAGGTTCATGATTTAGGTAAGTTGTATGTGCAAGAGGTTTTAAGGTTTCACGATGTTCCCTCTATCATTTTTTTAATAGAGATACTAGTCTTACCTCTTGGTTTGTGAATATTATCCAAGAGGTGATGGGTGTTCATGTTTGGTAGAGTACAGTTTTCCATTCATAGACAGATGGTCAGAATGAGTATGTTATTGAGATCCTAGAGGATATTCTCGATTCCTGAATCTTTTATTTTTGTGGATCGTGGGATATTCATCTAGAATAGATGATTTTTTTGTACCACAATAGTTATCAGTCATCGAAAAAAATGGATCCCTTAAAGGATTTGTATGTTCACCCATGCAGATCTCATCTTTGTTGTTCATAGGTGGAAGAGGTATCTATGTTGGGACTTAGTCTCATTTAGGAGTTTTCAGCAAGGATTTAGGATACACTTCAGTGTATAATTATAGAATAGTGTGTTTTTAAATAAAATTATCATCATTAATATCATACTTTTTAGTTTTTTCATAGGTGACTAGGTTTTCTTGAATGTTTCTCCTCAATTGGGTCACTATCAGCATGGGAAATTGGGAAAGTTGGATCCAAGAAATTTTGGACAATTTTAGCTCACTAATTATTTGGGGAAGCTTACGTATTGGTAAGAATTTCTATATCATTTGATAGTTATCCCTGATTTTCCCATGTATCTCAACTCAAGAAGTACCATCCTGATCTATCTCATGTTCTGGATTGGGAAGAGATCAAGTAGGATATAAAAGTTTCAGTGGTAGAGCAACCATTATATATATTTTATTATTAGGTGATAGTTCTGCATGGGAAGTCTATCCTATTGTTCATAGTGTTATGGAAACATGAATCAGATTATCACGAGACTTAAGAGAATGAATCATCAATGAGTGAGTGGTGGCATCACCTATTTTTATAGAACCCTCCTTCTATATGACTTCTCAGGGATGGAAATTCTTAAGGTTGGGATATTATAACATTCTTGATAAAGAGGTGTGTTATTTTTATTGTTTAATGGATTTTCTCTCATGTTAGGAGGGTATAAGTGTTTTTTTGTATTTAATATAGAAACTACAGTATAGACTACTTACGGGACACTTTTACATCATAGATTATAGATTACGACATAAGCCCTTCATTGGGCATCATCAGTAAGATGATTTATAACACAAGAATATTATAATCCATAAAATCCTTTTTACACTGTAAATTCCTTTTATTCTATGAGAACTACTTTTATTTTATACTGCCATTGATTGGTGGTAAATTTAACTTAAGGTGATGTGTTTTCCATCGTATATGAGTTATGGGATATTTATGACATAATCAAGGTGTTTATGTTGTAAATCCTTCACCCTAGTATGTTTTTCCATTCAAAACACCTAATTATTTTCTTATTCAAAGTACATGTTCCTCCCTCAAACCCTAGGTAATTCCAAGGTTATTTTAGGTGATATCCCTCCTTTCAGATCATTTCATTTGGAATTTAATCTCCATAACTATTTTCTTTCTTCTCCTTGGTAAGTGGTCTTTTATCTTATTCATTTACATTGGTCAGGGTATTAGTGTTATGGTACAATATGTTTTCATAAACCCTATAGTAATGTTTTGTTTGATTATTTTTATATCCCTTGGGTGATCTTATTCCTTAGGTTGGTCCCCAATTGGTTATTGTGTGGTGGGTGGTTTTTCTTTGAATTATATTGTGATATACCCTCTCAATCATCTCTGTTATTTCTATAATGTAATTATAATATATAAGAATAAATTATAGGGCCTTCATTGTTGTATTTTATTTCCTTCTTGGGTTAGTGGATCCTGTTGTGGGTATGTGTGGCCCATGTTTTAGGTAGGTGGTTCAGTCTCTATCCTTTTTTGAAGGGACTTTGATTTAACCTATTTTATAAATTATTTTATAAATGAGTTATCATGATTTTTGTCTATATATAAATGTATTTCAAGTAAAATATGGTTTTCTCCTTATTTTGGGTAATGAAAAATGATATTTTTAAATCATTTTTAAATGGTTTTTTAAAGGTGTTTTGATAAAAAAATTGTTGTTTCAAATTTATTATGAAGATATCTTTTGAATTTTTTTTGTAAAATACAACACATGGGAAGCCATGGGTACTTAGGTGGAAGGAGTAACTACGGGACATCATTTATTTTTTTACTATTATGAGGTTCACTAATGGTAAGTTCCTCTACTCCCAAAACCTATTTTTCTAGGGACTTTATTGAAATTTTTGTGGATTTCACTCTTGGTGAGTTCATTTTCTACTTAGGAATGTGTTCTAAGGACTTGGTTGTGCACAAGTCATTGATTATGGTATTATTAGTTTTCTAGCCTAGCTTGTTTTAATCCTGGGCATGTTTTACCTGGCCTTTGGATTTTTATTATTTTGGATTTTATATACCCTTTTTGATATTGATAAATTTTTATAGAAATTATTCTTTGAAAAAAAATTCTTGTCTCATTTTGGAACTATGGAAAAAGGGATAATATTTTCCACACATTTGTTATTAACAAATATTTCGTTTACCAATCCATGTTTTCCTTAAAATGATCATATTTGGTTTTTTCGTATAGAGGTGTGATATGAAACTCGCGGTTGGTATCCTGCTGATAATTTTTAGCGTACACCTTGCACACCCCTTAGGTTGTCTGTAGACCAAGTAATGTTTTTAGTGGAAGAAAGGGAAAGGTGATGCAATAGGTCAGTGGGGTTTATTATAAGATGGGTATGGGTAGTTGGTGGTGAGATGATGGGATGTTGCCCATGTTATCACAAAGAGTAGATATTTTCTGTTAGTTTTCCATTTCTATTGGAATTAATATTTTAGTTTTTTCTATATTATTTTAATTGTATAACTTTTGTTGTCACCTTTAGTTAGAGTATATAGTTTCTTCCATTATTTTCTTTATAAAATTTATATATATTCTATTTTTTCTACTTCATTTTGGGATAAATAATTTTATATGGTTGTTATTGATGCCTGAGTTCTCGTTTCCAACCTATTGGGATTGGGAGCTCCCTTTGGGTATGTGGAAAATTAGTTTGAGTGCCAGTTTATAAGGTATCCCAGGTTGATTTTTCACACACACTATATAGAGAATATCATGATGGAATCAATATAAAGATTACTATAATTTCTTGAAGAATATTATATTCACATGTGATGTTATGAAAACACCCCTTCAATATTTTAATTCTATATTTTTATCTTATTTTTTTCAATCCCATATATATTCCCATTAGAAACCAAATAATGATTAACCAACATTTATATATAATAAAGGGAAGAATGATAAAATTTCATACCTTGATACAATGATTCAACATCCACCAAACAAAAAAATGATAGATGAATAAAACCAACACAAACCCTCTTGAGGAACCCAAAAACCCAATAACATCATCCCATCAAGAATCTTCCTGCAATATTCAAAAAGATCCCCATAGAAAAGTGATGGTTGAACAATCTTGGATTAGAAATAAATAATGATAAAAGAATGATGGGGGTAAAAGAGGTAGAGAGTGTTATCTTATATCAAAGGTAGTATTTAAAAAAATTAAAGGGATAAGGATTAATCGTAGAGGCCTAGGTTAATCCGAAATAATACCACATCTTCTAATGGTATGAGAGGAGGAAATAGAATGAATTTCGGAGGCACTATGAGTTTATAGTAATTTCTATAAAATATAGCTTCCCACTGTGATAGGAATTTTTTACGCCACAATGATAATATATTTAAATATCATGGTGTGATCTTCCCTCTTATCCCCCCCCCCCACCAACATTTCACTTACAACCAATTATTCTTTCTTTGTTGGAAACAAGGAGCATTACATCATGGATATGGGGGTCAAATCACATTGTTTAAAACCCCAAAAATCATTGTGAAACACCCATAAAACCTCTCTCATCCTTACCAACCTCATACATGAGAATTACTATTCAAGATCAAGTATCACTAAGAAAGGAAGGTGGTGAATCAATGATAAGTTTCCATTGCTTTGAAACAACCTTTTACTCCTATTAAATAATTTCCTCTTTGCTGGAAAAAAACTATCACCCGTCCGCAGGAACATAAGAATTTACATAGTTCACTACTCAATAAGTGTATTTATTTCCTTATTATGGTTTGGAAACAATTCAATACCTCAAAATCCATAAGAAAACTATATTTTTGTATGGATACAATTAGTAGGATATTCCCTTGAATTTTTTTAGCACTATATTCAATACAATAGTGAATGTGTGTCAAGTATAAAAACATTATGTAATATAATTTTGTGTAACAAGTTAAGAAACTTTTACTAGATACTCAAAAAAATGTTAATGTTATTCCTTATCAACTTTTCAAAAAAAATTATTCAAGAAAATTCATCACATTCCTACCCAAAAAAAAAAGTAATAACTTCTCTAGACATAATAAAAACACTAATTCTAATTCTTTAGTCTGATTATCTAGTCTAATTTATCAATATGATAATGTAACTCTACTTAAATACAATTGAAAAAAATATGAACTTCTTTTTTCTCAATCTAGAAATCCCAGTCTAATTGATCATTCCAATCTATAAACTATAAATACGATCTTCCTTCTCCTTCTTATATCTATAAGACTTCCTTAGGAATTCTCAATCTGAAAACTCCTCTCTAAAAACTTCCAGTGCTCTACATTCTCTCTTCACTTATGAACAGTACTTGCGTTCAAAAGTACAATGTAATTCCCTCTATTAATTAGTGTTCTTGATATGGTTTTGGTGGGAATATAGAATATTTTCTTACTCAACAAAATTTCTAGAAATATATGTCTTCCTTATATTTCATATATATATTTGACTTCTTCAAATATTCCCAAATCTTCTTGTTTCTTATTGAACGTTCTTTAATCATCTCACAACTTTGGCTCTCTTTAGACTTTCGTCATAAACATCAGCCTGATTCTTATTTATATTCTAATTTTAACATTTTCCTGAAATCATTTTTATAGTATAAAATCATCATTATGTTACTCTACGCCAATTAAAAGATATGAAAAGAACATGTTTTCTCATTATGATTCTCAAAACCAACTGAAAATACATTTCCCATTCTAATGCTCCATACTAATTGAAAATAAATATGCTAATTATGATGATCCATACCAACTATTAATTGTAAAAATTAAAATCATTATTCCATAAACATTGTTACTACATCGTTAGATTGTAGCTATCTTTATTTTTCCATAAACATTATCACAACATTTAAATATGTCTATACTTCTTATCAGTACTTCATCATTAGATTCAAACATTTTCAAGAAACTTTCCAAACCTTCTTTGACAACACTTTTGTAACTAATTTAATAATTTATCTCTTTATTTATTTTCCTCACACTAGTGCTCCTCTTTTTGATGATGTTGTCAAGGTGAGACTAAATCTGATGGATCGGTCTCTATATTCTTCTGATTGATCGGTGTCACCTCCAGTCTGTAAGTCGGTAATACATATAATATGATGAATCATGATACATTTCAAACAAAAAATTAATATTTTTCACTTTATAAGAAAAAAAATCAGATCTTTTCTTTTCTCTTGACCTAATTGAAAACAACTATCAATTCATCTTGACGAAAATTGTTGACAACATTATTCATTTTACTCTAATACAATGTTACTTTGGTCCTAACAACTCCTTTATCGTCAGTCCTGAAAACCTTTAATTTCTATTATTTATTTTTAAAACCACCAGTTTATCTTATTATTGGTGTCATAATTACTCTGATGATTAGTGGAACACCACATTCAGTGAAATGGTTCTAGAAACTTTGACTTCAACAATATCTTACCTTTCTAATTATTGTACATGTCAACTTCTTTATCTCTAACCAAACATCAATACGGTTGGAAGAACTTGTTCTCCCCATTTTTTTCATAAGGATAGCATAAAAAGTTTTACAAACAACTTATGATTTTTGAGAACTCCATTATTAGTAAGGAATAGGTATATTTTTATCAGATCTATTCTGAATATGATTCTCTTCCTCATTACGATTGAAACTTCATTCTAGAACCATGGTGACTTCGATGAACCTTTTCATCAAGAAATATTATTCTCAGTCAAATAGAATTAATTATCCTTTTTAGTCTGATCTTTTGATTATGATTTCAATTTCAACCACTAACTTTTACAAGTTTAAGTGATTTCTTTTCATTGAAAACAAAAGACAACACAAACTTCTTCAAACTTCAAAAAAAATCCTATATCCAACTTTGTCACAACAATCGCTCTTTTTTTATTTTGTTGTCAACCAATGTTCATAAATCATTTAACTTTATAATATCGAGAAATTTATCAATTATAAAAAATTCTAGGCCTACTTGAGATAGCTCATTATTGGAAAAAATAATCATTGATATACAATCCATGTTGTTCAAAAGTAGTGACTCATAAAAATTCTTTAGCTTTCATTCACATCTTTCTTCACTTATTCAACTTACATAAAAAACAAATGTTTCCAAAAATCACTCCAAAAAACTATTATAATAGTTCACACACTTACATGATAGATTCACATCTAACCCAAAACTCTCTCTATATACATGCTTACTTAAAATATTTAGCAAATATCAATAGATAGATTTATAAAATAATTCTCCCACTTGACAAAACTATCCAAACTCTAGATGAAAATTGGGAAAAAAATACCAAAACCATGATGAGAAAGAGGTTGGATTCCCATGTTCAACCTCAGTTTATAGAAATGTCCCTTCAATAATGGTTTTTTGAAAATATCAGTAACTTGTTCTGATATAGGAACATATTCCAGCTTTAATTCATTCTTCTCCACATGTTCTTTGATGAAATGATATTTGATATCAATATGTTTTCAATGAGAATGTTTTACTAGGTTTTTTGTATTTTTGATAGTAGTTTGATTATAACAACCCAAAATCAAAGGTAAATTTACTTCAACAAGTATGTCTTCCAAATTATTGTTTATCCAAATAAGTTTTTTAGAAGATTCAGTGGCAGTAAAATACTCATATTTAGACATGCTAAGAGTTATTCAAATTTTTTTCTTTGTATCATAATTAAAACAACTTATCCCTATAAAGAAGACTTCACCAAATTTGGATCTTCAATCATCAATATTTACTACCTAATCAACATCTAAATACCCAAAAAAAGTCAATAATTTATGAGCTATCATACATGATTCAAAAAAAATTATTCCTTTTATGTATATGAAAATTATTTTTCCATCCAATAGATGTAATTCTATTAGTGCACTCTAAAATATTGGATATAATGTAACAACATAAACAATATCGATTATTTAGGAAATCAAATACAATAAACTTCCAATTAGCATCTGAAACTCCTTAGAGGAAACTTCCTTTCCTTATACGTATTTAGAAAATGTGGTTCCCATTGAAATCAGTGTGGAAAACAATTTTGAATTTTCCATGCCAAAGTTTTTAATAAATTAATTATCATGATTTTCTTAATAAATAAATATGTATTTATTATTTTGTGAAATTTTTAACCCAATAAAGTATTTAATTTCTCCCTTTATGGGAATCTTAAAGAAATTTTTCATTCCTTTATAAAACCTTTCAAAAGTTCTTTCATCATTACTAGAAAGGATAATATTATGAACATAAATAATTACAATGTGGAAAAATCCTGACTTTCATTAACATAAAGATTACTATCAACCCTTCCTTTTGTAATAATCATCTTTCTTAAGTAGGTATCTAATTTTTATTACTATCCATTGGTTATTGTTTTATTCTTAAGCAAGTATTTATTCAACATGAACACATAACTTTAATCCTTCCCCAAAACAATGCCACATGGTTGTCCTATATAAACTTCCCCATAAAGATCACCATTCAAAAATGATGATTTCACATCCATATAAAAATTATTGTAATTTTGTTGTATAGAAATAGAAATATATATTTTTATAGTTTTTAACCTTTTCACCAGAGAAAAAGTCTCATCAAAATCAATGCCTTCAATCTGTGAGTAACCTTTTCACACTAATCTTTCTTTGTTTCTTGTTACTTCACTACAGTCATTTATCTTGTTCTCTAAAACCCACTTTTTACGAATAACATTTTTTTTATTTTGTTAAGGTATGAGTTCCCAAGTATCATTGTTTTCAATCTAATCCAACTCTTCATTAATTTCCATAACCCATTCCAGATTCACAAAATCTTGATTCACATATTTTATATTAACTTTTGAATACAAGGAAGTAAGTGTAATAACTTTTTATGTTCTTATTCTTTAAAAAAAATTATGTTTATCACCAGTAATTTTTTGAGCTTCCACTTGCTTCCTTAGCTTGGGATAATATTTTTAAGATTCTTCTTCATTACATAAAGTAGATGATTCTAATTTTCCTTCTTGAGTAGGATTACAATTGTTTGTATACTTATCTTAATTGTTAACAAAAAATATTTTATCCAATTCATAATCCTTATTAGTACATGTTTTTTCATCTTCCTCACCTTTTTCAATAACTTTCACATATAAAAATTAAACCAATATTACTAACTCTTTATTTAAACAACTATATCATCTTCCTTCCAAATAATAGCCAAGAAAAATTCCATCTTCACTTATCTCATAAAACTTTCAAAGATTACCACCTTTCATTTTTTTGATGCATGGACTCCAGAAAATTATTAGTTGTTTAAAACATGGAATTTTTGTCATAAAAAATATCGTATGGAGCCATATCTAAAATATTCTTATAGAAATAGTTGTTTTGAACATAAATGGTAGTGCTCATGGATTGCCTCTAAATGTAATGAGAGATACCATGTTCAAGTAACATAGTTCTTCCCATTTTAACTAGACTTTTATTATTTCTTTTTAAAACATAATTTTTTTGAGGAGTGTGTGATATACTAAACTCATGATGAATTCTATGTTTCCAAATATAAAATTCAAATTATTTATTTTTTTATTCACCACCATTTTAAATTATCATCATCCTTACTGAATACTCACATTTCTTCTAACCATTCCTCGTGAAACTTTTATAATTTTTAAAGCATCTGACTTATGTTTCATATACATAACACAAATAATTTTATTAAAGTCATAAATAAATTGAATGAATTAATTATCTCTATAATTTGATTGTTTTGTCATTGGCCTAATGATGTTAGAATGAATAAGCTATGGGGGTCGTTTTGAACAAATTTAAACTTTCTTATGCATAGAGTATGTTATCTTTCCATTCTAAAAAATATTTCAATACCAATCTATTCTTCATTACATGTCATGAATTCGATGGATAGTGTCTCATTTTTCTTACTTGATCATGTTTATCTAACACATGTTTTCTATCCATTTATGCCACAACTGATTCTCTTCCACCAGGCCTATGCAACAAGAGTATTAATCCTTACAAACTTGTAACAAGTTTACTTTTATATGTTGTCCTCTTGTAACTATTTTTCTATCTTCCCCGAATTTCACAAAAAATAAATACTTTCTAAAAATAACTTTTTTGGATTCATCAAAAAGTGGTGAAACACTTAAAAAGTCATGTTTCAACCCATCAACAAACAAATCCTTCTTGTATTTAAATTTTTCTTCCCCAATGATGGCTTATCTAACACTTTTGATTCCAAGAGATTCATAATTTCCATTTATTATTGTTCCTTAATTGAAGCCTTTAACTTTCTTCAAAAAATTTAAGCCTAATATCATATGATAAGAACAACCACTATCCAATATCAAATGTTTTTCTCCTTTTTTACTTTGAAATTGGTTTCTAAAATAAGATCATTTTAATTCCCTGTATTTTTCTTCACATCCAGCTTCTAAAAATTTTTAACAAATTTTTGTTTACCTATAACAAAACAAGAAAACATTTTTCATGATGTCCAAGTTCTTCACATCTTTCACAAATTTCTTCAAAAGGTTATAACCTATTTTCAATTTTCACACAAACATTTTCATGTTTCTTCCAAAAATCCTTATCATAATTATTCCTTTTATAGGATTGACTCCCACTCAAACATTGACTTCTATAATTTTTGAAATAGTAAAAATGTTGTTCATTAAACCAACACGTATTTTTCATGTATAATAATCCACCACAAAATTATCAGTATCTATAAAAATAATATTTTCTTTTAGAACATATATAATATCCTTGGTTGTGAGTATGTTTCCCAGTAACCTTCTTTTCTTGAACTTTGTTGACCACCAACCATTCTATAATCACACGGAATCCTACTTTTCATCTCAGTTTTCTTTTTATCCATATCAGATCCAGAAGTAGTATAAAATATTTTAGAATTGTAATTTTAAGAGTATTTTGACTTTTCCATTTTGTTTATTTTTTTCATATACATATCTTTTATAAATTTCTTATTCTCAGAAACAATTTCAAATTTCATCTCAATATATGAATTTATCTTTTGATCCTTCTTAGTGATACCCTTAACAGATCTTTCACCAACATCATAGAAAGGATTTTTGAAACTTTTAACCCTCTTTTTATCTTTAGGAAGTTTTTTTTGAAAAAGTTACAATTATTCATTTTTAGATTTTAGCTTGAATTCTAGTTTCTCATTCTGATTCTTTTATTTCTCATGAGATTTTTTCAAGACATCAATCTCTTCTAGTATTTTTACATTCTCATTAGAAAAACATTATTGATTGTTTATTATATATTTTCCTTTTTCCAACTTAATAATTTCTTTCTCAAGCCTCCCAATATTTCTCAGGCATTCTTTCAACTCTTCATTCAGATGAAATTATAATCGAGTTTCTTCTTCTTTATAATTGTTTCTTCCAAACTCTTCATTGTTAACTTTTGAAATAAAATTATTCTCTCTTGCATGCTCAGTAGAGGTTTTGGATTCAAATTCACTTTCTTCTTCTACATAATATTTAGAAAAAAATCTATTCTTTTTGGATTTGAATAATTTTTTTCCATTCCCCGTGGAATAATATTTAAACGTATCACCCTATTTCTTCCACGATTTTATCTACCTTATATCATCATCCTTACTATCCTCTTATTTCTTTCTTCAAGGATATTTATCCACAAAGTTTCCAACAACTCCACATTCAAACCTTTCAAGTTAAGTTTCCCTTTGTATTTATTTGAATCTGTTTTCAATTTTTTTGAAAACAAGGATAAAAATTCATCAAGATTTTTACATACCTGATTTTGGAATCAGAATACCCAATATATTGTTAAATTATATTCTTAGTATTTTCTTTCTTGGAATATTTGAAAGACATTTTATGATAAACTTTTATTTCTTTCCTTAATAACTTTGTCCCATATAATTTCATATGTAATGAAAGTTATAAGAAAATAATCTAGATATAATGTTTCTATATCTCTATATTTCAATAATGAAACTTTGGAATTAATATTTTTGGGAAGAATTATCAATATATTTATAAAAATAGTAGAATCTTATAACTTTTAACAAGAAATATGGTTGTGCTAACGGTTTAATTCCTTAAATTAAAGAAGCTACCAATGGATTCAAACTCACCCATCTTGAGAACTTCATACTTCATTCTCTAGATTTTTAACATTGTATTCTTCAATTTTGTATTTCCTTTATCAATGTTATTCAACTTATCCTAGTTACTATTTTTAGTGGAAACATTTTTTACTCTTAGTAACTCACTTTTAGAAACTGGTGAGAGTAAATAATTCGTTTCCACTCCATCATTATAAATATTCTTCTTGTCAACAGATGTAAGAAAAACTTATTCATCAATAGGAGGACATCCATCTATTACAGCTTCAAGAACATTATACCCAAGAGACATCATATAAGGAAACATTATACTTTTCTATATACGATAGTTCTTACCATCAAAGAATGGAATCCCCTAACAGTTCACACAATTTAGATTCTCTATCTCAACTTATTTTCAAAAAAATAAATAAAGAGTAAATGAAGGGAGCCTTAGGCTCTGATTCCATTTGAGATTTCTTAGACAAGATCAAATATCACTGAGAGCGATAGAGTGAACCAATGATACACTTTTCTTTTAAGTTTCCTTCCATTTGAAGCAACATTCACCTCCTATTAAAGAATTTCCACTTTTCTGAAAACAAAACAATCACACATCCACAGGAACACAAGAATTTACAAGTTTCAATTCTCAAAAATAGTAGCTAAATCCATGGTATGGTTTAAAAAAAATCAAATACCACGCAATCCACTAGAAATCGATATTTTTCTATTGATAAAACATGTAGTATAAACATTTAAAATTGTGAAGTAATATATTCAATACAATAGAGAATATACATCAATTATCATGAAATTATGTAATATTTTTTTTGGTAAAATTTTAACAAACATTCACCATATGATTCAAAACATGTTATTGTATTTCCTTGTCAATTTTTCTCAAATATTTTCTTCAAACCAATTCTTCACATTTCTAAAAAATAGTAGGTAAGAAATTATTTGGACTTTGTAATGAAACTAAAGTTGATTCCCTAGTCTAATTCACCAATCTAATTGCTCAGTCTAATAATGTACATCATCCAAAATACTACTGAAACATATTAACTAATTATGTCTCAGTCTAAAGATCCTTGTTTGATTTCACAGTCCAATCCAAAAACAAAGAATATGATCTTCCTGGTTCTTCTTAATTATAGAAAACTTCCTATAGAATGTTAAATTTGGAAAATACTTCTCTTTAAAAACATTCATCACTCCATCTTCTCTCTTTACCCATGAATATTACTTGCATTAGAAATTAAAATGTACTTACCTCTATTTATACCTGTTCAAAATTTGGTTTAGGCAGGAACCTGAAATATTTTCCTTGTCAACAAAATTTCCCAAAAAACATTCCTTACATTTCAGATACATATATGAATTCTTTAATACATAGATACTCTTCTTATTTCCACTCAAAACTTCTCAAATCTTCTCAAAATATCATCTTACTTCATACTTTATTCACAAACATCATTTTGATTCAAATTTTTATTCTAATTTATTTACTATGATGAAATCATAAATACAAAGTAGATTATTCATTATGTTACTCCACACTAATTGAAAGACATTAAAATCACATGTCCTCTCATTACTATTATCATAACCAAATGAAAAAAACATTAATTTTTGATGCTCTATATGAACTGAAAATAAATATTCTCATTATGATGCTTTGTACCAACAGTTAAATGTATAAATTCAAACCATTCTTATATAAATATTGTTTCTACTCAATTAAACTTTATTTTCCTTTATTTTTCCATAAAATTAGTCACAACATCTAAATATTCCAGTACTTTTAGGTAGCACTTCACCATCATATTCAAACTTATTCAAGAAACTTTCTAGTCCCCCTTTGAAATAAATTTTGTAACTACTTTAAGAAGTTGTTTATTTTATTCTTTTACTCAGACTGATGATCTAGTGTCCAATGATCTTATGGGTGTCATAATTCTTCCGATTGATCTGTATGTATCTTCTGGTAATGGATCAGTGTCATGTCCAGTCTGATAGTTTTCACTACATGAAATCTGATGACTCTAGATACTTTGGATACAAATTGTTCTTTATATTCACTTGATAAGAAAAAAATATGAGATTTTATTTTCTCTTAAACTAATTGAAAACAACCAACAAATTAACTCAATGAAAATGGTTGACTACATTATTGATTGAACTCGGATCTCATTTTTCATTGGTCCCAACAAATTTTTCTTTATCATCTGCCCTGAAGAGCATTTCTATGTCTAATTTCCATTTGAAAACACTAATGTGTCTTATGATCAGTGTATGAATTACTCTGATAGTTAATGGGACACCTCATCTGATGAACTTGTATCATCAAATTTGCATCAGTAACTTCTTTCTTTTTTGATTATGGTACATTCAAAATTATTTCTCTCCAAATAACCCCAAATATGATTGGTATCACTTGTTATCTCACTTTTCATCATAAGGATATTATCACATGTTTTCCAGAAAACTTATGGTTTATGGGAACTCTAAGATTAGAAAATCAACAATAGGTTTTCATCATATCCATTCATACTCTAATTCTCCTCCTCATTATGATCAAAAAATAGTTCTAGAACCTAGGTAAGTCCATTGAACTTTTCTTCTAGAAAGCATCTTCTCAGTCCAATGGAATTTATTTAGATTTTTTTATCTAATAATTTGATTATGTTTTTGATCCTAATCAACAACTTTTACTATGTGATGTGATTTATTTTCCATGATAAAAAAAGATAACACAAAATTCTTCCATTTTCCAAAA
This sequence comes from Viscum album, assembly GCA_963277665.1. NCBI lineage: Eukaryota > Viridiplantae > Streptophyta > Magnoliopsida > Santalales > Viscaceae > Viscum > Viscum album. Next base: position 1,001,730,265 of record OY728136.1, on the reverse strand, counting down.
ACATCTTCTCACAAACTTGGTCCTAGTAATACAAACACCCAAGTGTGACCTATGCACCATGGTGTAGTGATATCTAATCTTGTAAACCCAATGAAATCTTCCAATTCAATAAGTTTTCCTTATAAATTTTCTATTCCTCTATGTTTTGAAAATAAAAACACATTTTTTTAAAGAAAATTATATTTCTATAAGAATTATTTTCTTAAAGAAGATTATCTTTCTCTATGAAAAGTTATATTCTTACCTTGGTAATCAATGCCTTATCCAATGTATTCTCAAAAAAAATCTAACCATTTTCTTACTAAGTAAAAAATTTATCCTTACCTAAATTCTGGGAATCGTGGATATCGAGTCTTTTTGTTTTTATACATTGAATTCCCTGAAATTTAGACTCTAAATTATCTAAAATTTAGACACTTAATTCTCTAAAATTAATATTCTAAATTCTTTGAAATTTTGACTCTAAATTCTATGAAATATAGACTCCGAATTCTATGAATTTCAGAATCCAAATTCTCTTAAATTTATACTCTGAATTCTATGAAATTTAAACTCTGAATTCTCTGCAATTCGGACTCTGAATTCTCTGAAATTCAAACTCTGAATTCCTTAGAAATTAGACTCCAAATTCCTTAGAATAATAACTCCAAAATCTATAGTATTTTGACTTAGAATTATTTGAATACATAATCTGAATGTCCATGTTTCTAGAGTTCAATTGTTTATATGTTTAGACTTGGGATTTTATTTCATTCCCTAGATTCGGATTATTCAAATTTGGTTAAGCTACATCATTTTAAATACACATGTTTTTCCTACACAAAATGATGTCATACTATTTTTTTATAACTAACCGTTGGTTGAGTGACATGTGTATAGTTCCCTCCGACATTCAAGGACAAATATGAATGTTGGGGGAGGGTGTCGATCGTTGGAATTTTTCTTATAAATAGGAGCTCACTCAAACGAGATCAAGAGAAAAAAAAAGATATGAAATCATTCCAATATCTTAGAGATTTCATTTTGTTAAGTCATTTCTAGAGAGAGAAATGTTCTCATGCCTTTTGTGTTTTATGAACATCTTGTTCAATAGTGAACATATTGTTCAGATTGCTTCATAAAACTTTCATTATTGATGAGTACAATCGAGGGCTTATGGATATAGGAAGACTGAGTTTCTGATTACCTTAAAGTTTGAGGGCTTGCGAGGATAGTAAGACAGACTCTGATATTATTATCAAGGGCTTATCCTAGTGTGGGTGAGACAGACTTTCTTGATAGTATAAATTAAGAGATCTTTATCCAATGTTGTTGGATACCCAATTCTTTGAGTTAAAATATTTCAAACTTGTTTACTTTATTGTTGTTTCAAGTTTCATTTACAATGTATTTTGATAAAGAAAGAAAGTATAAATTTCTTATACTTTTACTTACTCTGATATATAATATTTTATATTCTTTAAGGAAGAATCATTATCATTGTAAATTGTTCTTAAGTTTCTTTTCCGGATCCATCTTTTTAGACCTTAATCTTGTTTGTTTCTAATTTAAGAACAAAATATAGTTTTTGAATTTACCTTGTTTAACTTTTAAAAACATAGATTTCCTTAAGGTTAAAAGAGAAAATTATTAAACCTATAATTCACCCCCCCCCCCCTCTTGTAATTGAGCATCTACATATACTATTTTGATCCTACAATCGGTATGAGAGAAATTTCTCTGAAATACTTATACTTACATATATGTTTTCTTGCTCTAGGTTTTCTTTCTTAACTTTTCTTATTCGAGTTTTTCTAAAAAAAATAACTTTTTCTATTAACAAATATAGTGGAAAATTATTTTCTAATAGAATGGAAGGTATAAATGTTGGTTATATTGACAACCTTAATCCTACCATACCACCAATTTTTGATGGTAATGATTATGAATACAAAAGAGATAAGATGAATAATGTTTTCATTAACACTAGAGTGGATAATTTCGTTATGCTCACTGTGGATTACAAAATTACATATAAGGAAGTCAAAACCTTTACCAACCCATAAAAACAATAATATCAACTAAATTACAAGGTACACAACAATTTTTTGTGTTCTATGACCAGAAATACATATAGTCAGATATCTTCTTATGAAACAACCGACTTCATTTGGAAGAAACTTGAAGTTACACATTTTGTGACTTATAAAGTGATAGAAACCAGAAGAGCTATGTTAAGATCTGAATATCATGGATTCTTATTTCCTTATGGAGAACATGTTTGAAAAGTACGACAAAGTTTTATGACAATTATCAATAGTCTTCAATCTATGGGAGATAAAGGTCTTAATGATTAAGTTCATGTGGATAAAATAATTGAAATCAAGACAATTGAGTGGGAATCAAAAAGGGAAGTTATTAATGATAATAGAAAAGTATCTAACCTTACTCATGATGAATTATTTTGTACTCTTCTTCATCATGAAACACGAATATGGATAGAAGTTGATTTCAACAAAAAGAAGAATGGTAATGGAAGTGTAGCATTAACTATTACATCAAAATCGAAGACTCTATAAAGGGTAACTAGATCTAAAGATAATAAAGTTGTTGTTATAACAGAATCCAATAACTGTGATCAATTTGAGAATGAATTAGCCAATATTTCCCAATTAATAAACAAGATTTTGGAAAAGAAAGATTTTCAGTATAGATATAAGAATAAAGATAAAAAGGAACATAATGATTATGAAGTAACCTATTATAAATGTAAAAGGGATGGAAATGTTAGTGCCGATTGTCCCATGTTTAAGAGAAAATATTGGAAGGAAAATCATTCTGAAAGAAACAAAAAGAAGTTTTACAAATCTAAGTCTAAGAAAGTATTAAAATAAAATGACACCTGGAGTGCCACGGGTGGTGATTCTTTAGATTAATCCTAAAATATTGAATCGTCTAGTCAGAAAAATAATTGTCTTATAGTAAGAGTACCTATTAAAAATCATTGTCTTATGGATAAGGTATATAATGTTGAATCTTTAACCAATATTCCTTTAAATGAAATTTTTTCTAGTGAAGTATATTATGAATTTTCGGATGAATAATATTCTTCATTGGAAGACAATACCTTAACATAATTTTAAAAAGTTTATATATTTTTCTAAACTACTTTAGAATGAAAATTGTAAGATAAAAAACAAGTTTGAGAAAGAAAATTCTAGAATTTTTATTTTAACTAACGAAATATCATATCTTTCTAAAGATCTTGATCAGAAAACATTTGATTTTTAATTGTTTCTAAAAACCTTAAGGAAGTTAATTTTGAGAATTATATACTTTCTAAGCATCTTGAAAATATTATTTATTAGTAAAATATTTTAGATAATAACCCATGTTCTAAAACTAATGGCTTTGAGGATAATAATTTAGTCATTATACCAAAATCCGAAATTTTTTCCTTAAATAAACTTTTATCAAATTTTACATCAAGAAAGAAAGAATTTGATAAAATGTATTCTAAAATTCATCCTCTAAAAAATAGTTTAGGAATTGGTTATACTCACTCAAACCCAGCTTTTAGTAATAATTATTTTTTCCCCAAAGTTATCTCATTTGTACTAAATGTCAATGTGGTGGAAATTGGGAAAGAATTTGTTCTTTAAATAAAACCTAATCCATAGGTTTTCATAAATATTACTTTACTAATAAAATGTTGATTCTTAATATTTTACTTTCTGAAATTTCACGATCCAAGAAACATTGGATTTCAAAAGTCTAACTCCTTTATTTTGCCAAAAAAGAAAGTATCAACAAGAATACATGGTACATGGATAGTTTATATTCTCAGTATATGATTGGTAACAAAAACATCTTTGAAAGTATTATCGTGATGAAAGGAAGAAATGTAACATTTTGAGACAATTCTTAAGGATAAATTATCAGTAAGGTTACATTGTTCTTTTGGAAAAACTTTGATTTCAAATGTTTTATTCATTAAAGTTATTAAGAACAACCTCATTATAATAATCCAATTATGTGATGAAGGTTATATTTTGAATTTTGGTAATGATAAATGCTTAGTACACAATTCCAGGGAAGAGTTTATTCTTTCAACCCATAGGCATGAGAATGTTTATACATTAAATTTATAAGACCTTAAGAGACCAGACCTACCTTTCCTTAATGCAATGGAAGATAAATCTTGGTAATAGAATAGAAGACTACGACTCTATAATCTTATAAACATATGTAAACTCTCAATGAAAATATTTTTTAATGATATACTAGATCTTAGATTTTATTCTTCAAAATATTTTAATCCTTGTCAATATGGCAAGAAACATAAGTTAAGATTTAAATCAATCAGTGAAGTCCCAAATTTTGATGCATTACAGTTAGTGCATATGGATCCTTTTGGTCTAATATAAACTAAATGTATTAAAGGAAAAATTTATATATTTTTATTATTTTATGATTACACCATATTTATAAGCGTCTATTTTATTGCAAAGAAATATGAATCCTTTTCTTATTTTAGAAACATTATAGCCCAAGTTAAAAATGATAAAAACCATTCATTGACTTGTATTCATAGTAATCATGGGTGAGAATTTCAAAATTAATATTTTTAAACTTTTTGTAGTAAAAAAGGTAGGGCTCATAACTTCTCATCCCCATGAACTTATCGATAGAATTGTGTTGTTTAAAGAAGAAATTGAAAACATTAACTAAAAAAAATAGAACCATGTTAAGTGAATATTATATTGCCAAAAACTTTTTGGATGAAGTTGTTATTACTTCTTATTATAATATAAATCATGTTTTTATCATACCTTTTCATAACAAAACACCTTATGAGTTGTGGACTAGTCAAAAACCTTGACTTTTATACTTCAAGGTTTCTAGATGAAAATTATTCATTCTGAATACTATGGATAACTTACATAAATTTTCACCCAAATACTATGAAGGAATTGTCTTAGTTAATTACACTACTTCTAAGTCTTATAGTGTTTTAACAAAAATAATTGTACGTTCGATGAAATATTGCATGTTAAATTTGATGAAACTGATCCTTCTGTTTTTAAACAACCCCGACCTACATCCACAGATGTGTTTTTAAAAACTGATTATTATCCTTTAATAGAATATTCTTACAATAAGAAAAATACTCAAGAAAATTTTTCTGAATTATTTACCCCATAAGATTTTCTACCTTATGTTGATGAGTAGGTTTTACAAAACCAAAATCAGTTTTTTCTTATGAATAATCCCAGTGATAGTATTATTGGTGATGTAAATCAACCTATAATGACTAGAAGTTCTAAATGAAATATAATAGGACATCTAGTATATAATTTTCCAATTAGAACCAACAAACACTGGTGAATCTTTAGGTGATGATGATTGTATTAAATCCATGAAATATGAGATAAAGGAATTCGAAAGGAATAAAGTCAGGACCTTGGTTGAAATAAATAAGTAAACTTCTGTAAATGGAGTAAAATGGGTATTCAGAAATAAATGAGATGAAAATGGAATCATGGTAAGAAATAATTCTAGATTAGTTTATAAAGGCTATAATAAACAAGAAGGAATATAATATGAATAAACCTATGACCCAGTAGAAAGACTTTAATCTATTCACATTTTAATTGCCTTTGTAGCATTTATTAATTTGAAACTTTTTTTAATCAACGTGAAGTGTGCTTTCCTTAATGGATATGTTCAAGAAAAAGTTTATTTTGAACAAAATCTTAGATTTGAAGACACAAAACATCATGAACATGTTTTCAAACTTGTCAATGCTTTATATGGACTTCAACAATGCCCCTAGAGCCTTGTATGATAAACTTACAAGATTTTTGTTACAAAATGGGTATGTTAAGGGAAATATTGATCCAACTCATTATATTAAAAAAGATAATAAAAATATTTTCATTGATCAAATATATGTTGATGACATAATATTCAGATCAACATATAAATATTTAACTTATTAGTTGGTGAATCTCATGAAATCTGAGATTGAGATGAGTATGATGGGTGAGTTAACATTATTCCTTGGTTTTCAAATATCTCAAAAACCAGAAGGAACATATATATCTCAACATAAGTATATTAAATAACTTCTTAAAAAGTATGGATATGATGACACTAAAAATATAGGCACTTCAATTGGTACCTTAAGTTTTCTTGATCTTAATGAAGCTGGTAAACCAATAGATCAAACATATTTTATAGGTTTGATAGGAATTTTATTATACATAATGGCTAGTCATATAGACATAATGTTTTCAGTATGATTATGTGTAAGATATTAATATAATACAAAGGAGTCTCATTTTAAAGCAGTGAAAAAAATTTCTCTATTTAAATGGAACCATGGATTAATAACTTTTCTATTCTTCTGGAAATGATTTTGTTTTAAACAGTATTTTAGATGCTTATTTTGGGGGATGTATAATGGATAGAAAAAGTAAATTTGAAACATGTCATTTCTTGTGAGATCCATTTGTTTCATGGTCATTCAAGAAGCATTATTCAGTATCACTTTCCACTTCTAAAGCTGAATATATAGCAGTTGGAAGTTTTTGTGCTTAAGTGTTGTGGATAGAACACATAGTCACTGACTATGGAATGAGTTTTACCAATACAAAAATATTGTGTGATAACACAAGTTCTATTTCCATAATAGAGAACCATGCACATCACTCTTGTGAAAAACACATAGATATTAAGAATCACTTTCTTAGATATCACACACAAAAAGGAAACATCATTCTTCAATTTATCATAACACAATATCAACTTGTTGATATTCTTAAAAAATCTTGGCCCTCTGATAGATTTGAATACAACAAAAAAAATTGGAATGATTATTGTAAGCTAATATTCTATATTAACATATTATTAAAACCAATATCAATATATTAACAAACTCCTTGTCATAGGGGACTACATTTTTTTATTGTTTTCCAAAAGAAAATTCTTTCTTAATCAAATTTTTAGGAACCTAATTTTTTTTCTTTCTTAATTAAATTTTTCGTACCTGAAATATTTTTTTTGTTATTAACCAATTTTTTTTGGAATCCAAATTTATGGAATCAAAATTTTCCTTTTCTTAACAAAAATTTTCAAAATATAAGAAGAACTTTCTCATATTTAACAATTCATTCTATGTAATCTGGAAGGTATGCTTCCTCACTTAAATCTATGTAACTATATTTTTACTTGTTCGTATCTCTAACATTTTTTAATAAAATTATATCAGATTCACTTTCCTTAAACCTGATTGTTTTCCCAAAACCATAAAAGATCGGAACTTGTGAATCCTTCTATGAAACTCAACTCAATAGTCAGATCAGATCGTGCTTATATTAGCCATTGGATCAAATTATTAATTCAAACTGTTGCCTAAAAGCCTATATAATGGCCTCTCTATTTCTTTCCCCAAATCAATTTTTCAAATCTTTGTAAGTCGAAACTCTACTTCTCTTCAAGTAGGTTGTCCAGTTTTCCTTGTTTTCATACATTTTGGATGTTGTTTGAAGCTTCCCTATAGAAATATATGTCTTCAACTAAGGAAATCAACGATTGAAAAATCTATAGGGAAAGTTTGGTTGACCTAAAATTTGTTGCTATGTATAATTCATTGATTACGAAGAATGTAAATATGAAGGTATGAGAGATTCTATATGTAACTAAGCCGATGAGTCTGGATCCAGTTTATCCTGTCCTTATTATAGAATTCTATAATACAGTATGTTTTTATGTGGAAGGGGGAGGGGAATTTTTCATTTAAAATCTATAAGAAATCCTACTCTATGTATTTAAATATAGAATAAAATATTATTGTAATTCTGTATGAAGGTGAGGAAATTATTTTCTCACAAGTTTTCAGATAAGATAAGAAGCTTTGAGAAGGAAAAGGCAATTTAGTTCCTTGGACTCAAGGGAGTAAAATCATTAAAGATCAACCATCTGTCAATAAATTTCAGGATATTATCCTTGTGGGTACATGGTTACTTGATTCTGAGAAAAAAAGACGAGGAATCTTTAAAGAAAAGTGATATTTTTATTTTGGACATTTTTATTAACCTAATAAAGGTAAATATTGTGAAGTACATCCTCCTGACAATCACCAACATTAAGAATGAAACTCTAAAGTCTCAGATTATCATGTATCTGGTCATCTTTTTAAAGATCATAGTTCTTTGTTAAAAATCTTATAAAATTACATGAAGTTCTAAACCCAGAACCTTCAAAATCATGTTGCTCAGTGATGACACCCATAGAATAATGAATGTTGGTTCCAATACCAAATCAATAAAATTTTATGACCCTTACAAAAGTGAAATTCAAACTTTATCCAAGAAAGGATAATTAGGATAAACTTCTAATAAATCCCAGAAGAAGAGAAAAGGGAAGGTACCAAAAACCAAAGAAAACTCTACAGTTCCAGAAAGTCAGTTAGCTCCACCAAAGAAAATTAATCCAAAAACAATCTCTCCTGAAGTGGTAGTGAAATGGAGGGAGTAGAAGGAGGAGGAGGAGGGAGATCCAAGATTTGGGTTAGATCCTACTAAGGAAAAGGCCTTGAAAATACAAATATCTGAATAACTTTAAAGGAAAGAAGAAAATAAGGAGTTAAAGATGAAAATTTTAGAAGATGAAATTATCCAAGCCTTACTCAAAGATACAGAAAAGGCCTCTGAATAGATTCAGGTACCAAAATCCATCCTCCATGAATCAATTCCTTTAAAAAAATTGGGAAATAAAATGTCAATTCTGAAACTAGTTATATAAGAACAAATAATCCATGAAGTCGAAGAAGAGGAAGGAGAACAAGAAGAGGAAGAAGGTGAAATTGATTATGTGATTAAGCAATAGAATAATACCATGAGAAGGAAAGTACATCAGATAATATTTCAATCTGTACTTCATAGGTTGAGTCAGCCAAAATTATTTCTCTAGGAAAATATAATAACGGAAAAGAAGAGGTTTACAATCCTACTGATAATGAGAGTAGAAATCATGATTCCATCCATCCTGATGATGTTAAGGGAGATGTTGAGAAAGAAGATGTTGATGAAGATAAGATAGTTCAACTCTCTAATAGTGATAATGAGTCCACAAAGGGTGAGAAGGTTGTTTCCAAAGTTGATAAAGGAAAGTTTTTGGTTTTTGATACGCCTAAGAAGGATGTTATTATAAAATCCAAGAAGTATGTTGGTGGATCATCGAAGAGAATAGCTGAAGAGATAGAAAATTATCATCTCTTACAATGGAATCATCTTCTGAATCTTCATCTTTGATGGGTCAGTATTTTTTTGTTCAGTATTTGAATAATTTATTGAACACAATAACTTTGATCCCTAGTATTGATTCTATATATCAATTGATTCACCATTATTTCAATCAGAAGTCATATTTATTTAGCATGGTCATGGAAACTTTTATCATGCGTGAGGAATATTTCAAAAAAAATCATATTGGTTATAATGTTAAAAGGAGATCATGTAAGGAAATAACAAAATTGTCTAAAATAATTATATAATACATGAGAATATATGATGACTTCCAAGATTCAGTAAATTATGCTTTTATAATTCAGATGATATAATCGAAGATCTTTCAATAAGATTTTCTGAAATGCTGAATCTTGATCATGTATCTCTGAATTAAGAGGATAGAGATCTCAATGTGAGGTTAAATTTAATAGCCTTAAATTTTAAGAGAAAAATTAATATTAGGGAATAATAATAAGAAAAGTTCAATATGCAAGAAGAGGTTGTAAATTTTCAGGCAGAAATTCTAAAGTCTCAAGAAGAAAAGATCAAAGATCCGGAAAAGAAGAATTGGGATCATGATCAATTGCTCAAGTGGTTTGAGGACAATCATAAATATCTCAAGAATAAAAATTCCACCTTAAGAAATTTCATACCGAAGGAAAATAAAGATGAATAATTTACCTCCCAATTAGATATGTTTTTGTATTTTTTCTTTGTAACACGTTTTCCTATCATAATGAAAAAAATTCTATACTTTAATTATTCTATCTTGTATATCACTAACCTTTTAGGTATAATTTTGTTTCATTCTTTCTATTCCATTTTGAAAATCACAAAGGGGGAGAAAATAATGATCAAAAGAATACTATTTTTAGAGAAGATAATTCCCTAAGAGGGATATTATGTAAGAAGGAGTCTTCTTAAATAAGATTTTATTAAGCAAGAAAACATCACTTTTCTAATAAATACAAGAATAAAATCCTTAGGGATTTCAAAACCAAATGGGAGTTAGTTCTATTCGTCATGGTTTATAAGTAAAGGGAGATAATTTTTTCTTTTATAGTTCAAAAAAATCCTTATTTCTTATATTTTTTTTTGAAAAGTTGTTTGTGCTTTCCAGAAGGGGGAGATTGTTAAGTCAATAAGGTTTTATTATGACTTTTCGATTCCTCTATGTTTTGAAGATCACAAACACATTTTATTAAAGAAAATTAACTTTTTCTAGGAATTATTTTATTAAAGAAAATTTTATTTCTCTAAGAAAAGTTTTATCCTTACCTTTTTTTCAATAACTTATTCAATGTCTTCCCAAAACCAACTATAACTATTTTCTTACTAATTCAAAAAATCAGATCCCTATCTAAATTCTTTTAATCTTGGATATCGAGTCTTTCTATTTTAAGACTCTAAATTCCCTAAAATTCAGACTCCAAATTCTTTGAAATTTAGACTATGAATTATCTAAAATTGAGACTCCAAATTCTCTAAAATTGAGACTTTGAATTCTATGAAACTTAAACTCCTAATTCTCTAAAATTAATACTTCAAATTATATAAAATTAAGACTCTGGATTCCTTAGAATTCAGACTCCTAATTCCACAGAATTCAGAATCTGAATTTATTAGAATTCATAATCTGAATTCCTCAGAATTCAGACACCAAATTCAACAAAATTCAGACTCTGACATCTATAGAATTCAGACTCTGAATTCATTGAAAAATAGAATATGAATATTCATGTTTCTATAGTCCAATGGTTTATATGTTTAGAATCTAAATTTTATGTTTTCCCTAGATTTTGATTATTCTTATTTGGTTATACTACTTTATTTTCCTTACATATTTTTTCCAACATAAAATGATGTCGAACAATTTTTTTATAAATAATTGTTGGTTGAGTGACACATCTACATGTCTCTCCTAGATTCAATGAAATATATGGTAGTTGGAGGAAAGAGCTAACCATTCAAATTTTTTCTATAAATAGGATCTCATTTGAACGAGCTCAAGAGAAAAAAAGATATGAAAGAGTTCTATGATCTTAGATATTGGATGCTGTAAAGTGATTTCTAGAGAGAGAAAGACTCTTATACCTTGTTCTTTTTATAAATATCTTGCTCATCCATGAACATCTTGTTCAAATTTCTTGATGTGACCCTCATTGTTTGTGAGTATAATCGATGTCTTTTAGGGATTGGAAGATAGAGGTGTCGACTACCTTAAAGTTCAAGGTCTTATAGGGATAGCAAGACGGACTCTGATATTCTTATCGATGATGTACCCTAGTGTGGTTAAGACAGAATTTCTGGGTAGTATAAATTAAGGGACCTTTATCCAAGGTTTTTGGATACCCTTTTCTTTGGGTTAAAATATTTCCTACTTGTCTATTGGATTGTTATTTCAAGTTTTATTTCCTATATATTTTGATTAAGAAAGAAAGTATAACTTTCTTATACATTATTGTAATTTTACATACTCTAATAAATAATATTATTTACGCTTTAGGTTTGAATATTTTTCTTAGTAAATTGTTCTTTCTTTTCTTTTCCAGATCCATCTTTTCATGCCCTAAGTAAGTTTTTTTCTTATTTAAGAAAAAATAGGGTTTGTGAATTTACCTTATTTAACTTTGTTAATAATATATTTCTTTATGGTTAAAAGAGAAAGTTTTTAAACCTACAATTCAATCCCCCCCTCTTGTAATTGAGAATCTACATATATTATTTTGATCCTACAAAATCAGCATCCATACCTACATGGTATGAAAACCATCCTTTATATCCTGATGGGAAAAATAGAAAAATAGATACATAAAAGTAAATCTTAGAAATCATTTTTCATTTGATATGTAACTATTTTTCACTTTTATAAATTCCACCAAAAGACTTCTCATATTATGACTAAATGTTCAACCTAGAATAACTTGGCACCCAACTCCCATGGCTTACACCCCCAATTTATGACACAAATTCCCATCATAATATATACCATCACACTATAATAGATTACGTCATAACATGAATTTCTATTAGGCCAAAAAATAATTCCCTAACCCATAAGATTAATGTAAAACGTCCTCAAACTCTCTCAGAACCTGAGAAATCATAAAGGAATAGTTTGGGAAAATCTATACCCTTACATCAAACACCTCTTAAATGATTATCATTTTAGAGAATTAAATTTAAATAAGGTAAAAAATAGATAAAAATTCAAGAAACAAACATGCTATGATATACCTCTCTAGGATCTCGCAGTAATAAGAGGACAACCATATTACCAAAAAGAAAGACATAAACCCGCACATCATAATCAATCTTATCATAAATAAGGAAAAGGTTAAACAGAACAAAATAAGTCATAAAACAATTTAGTATATTTAGTGAATATCTGTGACTATTGTTCCCAAGTACACTCTTATAAGATAACCTATTGTTATAGGTCACAAACCAAAGGAATAGCACACCCACATTACACCTTCTCCGAATAGTTTTAAATCTTAATAGGTCATTCCACAAAAACCACTTCAAATTTAACATATAACTTTCTTTATTCAAATACATGGTATTCATCATGAATAAACCAGTGAAGATATAATATGTGTGAAATTTCATGGATCTAATTTTTTGAAAAACTGAATCCACACTCCCATATCCAATGATGAAAACCTATACTATAATTATTAGATTCAATACTAATTGACATGACCTAAACATAAACATCTAATATTATAATATAATTAACAAATATGGATTAACTTACACACCTAATTATTTTATGTTTATAGATTTAGATAATTTGGAAAATCTTGTAACTAAAAACCTAAATCTTTCTCTCCTATAGGGACATTTTTTCCATTATACAAAATTTTATTTATTTTATTATAATTCATCAACATCTCCCATAAAATTCTCCACGTATGATATCCTTATAGGAATATAAAAAATATTTTCCCTTCATCATAACCCATGTAAATTGATACATAATAAGGGGTGATCTCAAATACTCAGTAAGGATTATATTATATGGGAATCTATTATAGAACAATCACAACATTATAAATATGATGGGAATAAACAATAATAAAATATGACATAATAACATAAGAATGAAATATATCCATGGATAACATAAACATGTTAATAAAAAATGGGAATGAGTAACTAACTCAATAATTATATAATTCATAATATTGGACATCTTACTCTTACTGTTATTTCCTTATACCAATGTATTTTAAATAAATTAGGTAAATGTCTAATTCCCCATCTAGTTTGTATCATGATACCAACTAATGATTTGAGAGGAAATATAATTCTAGGGCCCCCATTTAACTAGAAAAGTCTAATAAATTCATCATATTAAAGTAATGAATAAAAAAATCATAATCAATATTCCTTATAAATTAATAAATATTCGTATTTAAATAACAAGTGTGGAAATTTTCAATAATTATCCGGTCAATAAACAGAATACCATTATTAGTAAACACCCTTAAATTTCTATGGTGTTTACCCTATATATAATAATGGATATAATATTAATTCAATAATGAAATTAATATATAATATACCCATGAGATTAAAGAACATGGATATGAAGGTGAAAAATCAATTCAATGGAGGTATGGAGAGTGATATAGAACATAACCATTATGGAAAATCTGTGGTTTGAAATATAAATTCATATGGAAGGAAATAATATAATCAATTCATAAAAAATGATAGTAAGACAATAAGGTGAAATATTATGAACCGAAAATAATTCATAACTCCATCATATCTTATCTAACCTATGAAAGAAAAATTTATTCTCATAAAAACATTCCTAATATGTTATCTTAGTTTGTCGAGAGAAAGAAGGTGAATGGTATCATTATAAAATATACAAACAAAGAATAAAAAACATGAAATTGTATTTAAATAAATTAAAAACTATTTTATGGAAAATTATATCACTTATAGCTTATTAATGGTGTTAAACACATGAAGATCAAAAGTATTATCATTTAAAAATGTGGGTCCAATGCTTCATAAAGAAGCATGTGAAATATCCAAATCATTTCCCCCCAGACTATAAAACCATGTGGTTATATGAGTACACTTTTTTACTTAGTTGAGATCTATTTAACACTTAACCAATATTTTTTAGGGTTATTACCCAAAGGTGTATCTTTTCCAAAGCCTGCATCCACTTATTCATATCCCGACAGCGATGTCATTTCTAGGAAAAAAACCCTTTTATATTAAAGAAATTTAAGATCATAAATTGTATTTAGATTTATCCATAGTAATTCCAAAAATTAATTCTATTCCTTATTACCAATTATAATTAAACCTTAAATAATTAATGATATGAAATGTGGAGTGGAAGATAAAAATATATATAAGTGAAAAAATTACCCTTTTAAAAATTTATAGAGAATAATATAATTATATTTTGAAAAAATAATAGAATAATAGGAATATATATTACATTATAAAACTATAAAAACATAAATAGGGATATATATATATATAATTAAGAATTGTCATGATGACAGGAAACTCTGTTAATGTAGAAAATATTAAAAAGAGATTTCTTTCATCCTTTTGAAAAAAGTCAAAAATGACTTGTATGTAAAATGAAAAAAAGATTAATTTTAAAAAATTTAATACGAAGAAAAATTTTAGGGAAATTAAAAATTATAAATCATTCATTTATACAAAAGGATATTCATGAAATAAAATACAGAATTTTTATATAGAAGAGAAATTATTCCCACTATAAAGGGTGAAATAAGGTCGGCTTTTCTTATAAGAAATATTTTAGAGGTTTTCTTTAAAAAAGAGAATTAAAATTTAAAATAGTACATTAAAACACAAAAAATTATCATATGGTAATAAAATAGATGGGTTTTATCCAAGAAAAACATATTATTTTTCTTTAATGACAACTGAAGCATAAAAAAGTTCCGATAATAATGATATTGTAAAATAAACCCTTACAAGTTTTATAACACATGAATCAAGTCATATTGAAATATGGAACGTGATATGGAATATTAATTACAATTATTTAAGATTATATCAAGATAGAATATTTCAAATAAGAAACATATACACCATATAATGGAAAACATGTCTCAAATAACAATGTTTTAGATGAGAACCCCTTACCTTGAATCACTACTTACTCAAACATATTATATCTTCCACCGTAATAAAATAATATCCATTAATAATTTTTTTCAGAAAATTAATCTTGTTTATTTATTTTTATATTAATATTTTCTATTCATTTATTACATAGTTATTACATATTTTCGATAAATATTAATCATCGATTGTTAGTAGTTCAAATGTCCTTTCTCTATTTCAATGAATCAATTTTGGTAATCACTTTATTTTCATAAGTTTATCATATAAAAAATTAGGAAGTTTTATATTATTTTTTATATAGTTAAATTGTTCTATGTTCATTTCAAGGAACTTATAGTGATGATTCGCGTGGAATGTTTAAAAACCATGTTTTTTTAGAATATAGATTCTATAAAAATAATTTTTTATTAGTAAATATATAAATATATATATATTTATAAATTAATAGATAATAATAATGTTATAAATATCATATTCACCCAATAAATTCATTTCTATAACAATTATTTTTAGGATTTTATGGAAAATTGAATGTGTTATTCAAGGAAGTTGTAGTATGCCCGTACACATCAATGGCATTTCCATTTCTAGTGAATGGGAGTGAAGGAGGGTAAATGATGGTTTATATTCAAATAATTAAAATTGTTTCATAAATATAATATTAATTCATTTAATATTTCTTTTATAATGTTCCACGTAATGTGATGATAAAAAACTAATGTTCATCCTACATGGGGGCAGTAGTCTGAACATAACATTGGACATGTTTCCTTTATTTTATAAAATGTGGGTTAAAGGTATAAAATGACAATAAAATTAACATAATAAAATTTAAGTACATTAATGACACTTATTTTATTATATTATACTGGGTAGAATATATTTTTAGGAGCTATAACACAAAAATTAAAATTAGAAATCTAAATAAAAGTGGTCACTATACTTCTTAGGAGGGCTCCCTTACTAAGTAGTTTATACATTCAATGAGTGGTCCATCAATGTGAATAGAATATATAGGATATATCTAAGAGTTTTTGGGATGGTTTTTAGAAGATTTTGTTTTATATATAATTCTCAAGGAGTGTGAATAATTTATGGGGTGAACGGCTCCTTTTATAAGTGAGAGGGGTTTTACTTTTGTAAATACTCTAAATTATAAAATGATATAAATGTACTTATCAAGGTCAACTAGAACCAAGTATAAAATTTTTAAAATATAAGATATTTTCGGGAAAAAACTCATTTAATCAAATTTAAGAAACATTTAGTGATATTTAAATATTTATCCCTTAGTTTAACCCCTTCATTAACCCCTTTTAATGATAAACATGGTAAAAAAATTGAAATGGTAATTTATTATTATTTCTAAAAATGAAATTGGCCTTATTAGATAATATAAATATGATTATTACAAATATTAATTCATTTTACAAATTAAATATCTATATATATGTAAAATTAAATTTATTTTTAGTACACATAACACGTAAAACCCATTTTTTATAAATAAAGTATCTTTAAGAAAAGAATAATTGTATTCTTATTCTAATCCCATAAATAAAAATTAGTTGGTTTTTAATTTGTTTAATTGAATATAATATCAATATATTTAATAAAAATATTTTTAATTATTATTAATTTAATTTAATTATTATAAAATACATTGTGTGAAAAAATAAAATTTTCGGAAGAATAATTTTTTTACCACAAAAAGATTTCATCTTAATTTTCAACTAATTTATAGTAAATGTATGAATGATTATTTATGTGTTTAAATTTTAAATAAATTTAATTCTATAAATAAGTTAAATTGAGTTTTAAAATAAAACATATAATAACTACATTTGTAAATAAAACATTTCTATTTAGCCAAAAATATTATATTAGTGCACCTTATAATTACCAAATTATTATATGGATATTATTAATTTATCTTACTAAAAAAATATTTTATTTTATAAACTCATTTCATTGATATCATTTCCTGAAAATTATTAAAGTTTTCAAATATATGTAATTCATTAAAATAGTTTCTCAAGAATTAAAAGTTTGTTCATAATTAAAATAGAACAATTTTAATTTTAAAATATCATTTACATTTTCAATTATATTTCATCTCACTATCATTTTATATTTAAATAAACATTATTTACTCTAGTCCAATGTTGTGTGTATCAAAAGCTATCATATATACTTGTTTTATTTAAAGGTGAATACATGTTGAATTCATAGTGTGTAACACCCTGACCTCGGATACACCTTTATTTTATTCTTTTCATTGTTTGGGATCATTCCATAGAGGTTCAGGAGTGATTCCTATTTAAAATTTTCAATTTTTGATGTTTTGGGTGGATTTTGGCATGTGCACAAGCACCACACAGTTAGTAAAAACTGTGTGGTCACCCCAATTACCTGTTCTCCCACTCCTGGTTTGGGACATAAGATACCACACGGTTTGCAAATAGTCATACATAATGTGTGGCATGGATTTATGGTAGGTCTAGTATTTAAGTATAAGTTACCACACAGTTTGTACATATTCAGACAAACCATGTGGGGTGGTCATGAGGTTGGTTCCTGCTCGGCCAGAGTCTACCGAATGGTTGGCGCATAATTTAGTAAATTGTGCGGATAAGTTTTGTTTTCATTCCAGATCATTAAAATGTTGAAAACCCAATTCTACCCTTTCCCCCCTTTCTCCCTAAATTATACCCCTCTCACTTGTGTCATTTTTGGCTTATGAAGGGATCCCCCTAGTCCCCTCTCTTTGGATCCTCCTCCCCCATGGATTCTTCCCCTTCAATCACAGGTGAGTTTTTAGGGTTTATTTCCCATTTTCACTCCTCTCCCACTCTTTAACTATTGATTCCTTGTTTTTTATTTAGGGTTACCTCCCTTTCTAAACCCTAATGGATAGGGTTTTTGAGTGGGTTTTGCTTCCCTTGAATCTTGGGTGTGTTAAGGGTCCATAGGTCTTAGATCTCTCTTCTCTGAAGGTTTTGTCATATTCGCACACAGGTGAGGTAGGTGTTCCTACCTCCTTCCTATCCTGTTCAATCCATATGATGTTTTGGTATTTTCAATTAATTTTTAGACATGATTCTTACCTTTATAACACACCTAGTTAACATATTGTGGTGTTATCAAGGTAGTTTAATTTTTAAAAAATATATTTCAAATTGAATCTATGTATATGCCTATGTGTATGAATACCAAATGGGTTTGATAAAATTCTCATTTAATTTTGATATAAATATTTTCTGATTTGTATGATTTATTATATTAAGATATTTTATTAAATTGATTAGATTAGGATTGGGCTTGTTATGTGGTAATTTTATTAAATATATTTGTTGTCTTAGTTGGAAATATCATGCTTTTTCATTCAAAATTTTTTAGGAGGGAAATACTTGTGGTATTCAATTAGATGTGGTCACATCCATGGGTGCATTGAGTACACGCATGGATGAGAATGAAAAATATGATTGCATTATAAGTAATTATTTCATTGAACTTTGGTTTCCTATGAAGTTTCTTTATCTTCTCTTATTCCCATTTTTCTTGTAAAATGGTTCCATGGTTTCCAAATGAGATAAAGTGGTGTTAATATTTTTTTTGGAATTTATGGAAAGTTTTTATTTTATAAAATAGATTTTGTTTCTAAATAGTATGAAATCAAATTTGGAAATCCTTGATTATTTTGTGTATGTTTTCAAACTTTTCTTTGAAATGGTTTTATAGGTAAAATTGTGTTCGGAAATTAAGGGCCCAACTGGAATCTTCAATTATCTTGTGAACTTTTGTCTTGGTTTTGGAATAGCATGAAAGTGGAATTGATTTTGAGGATTTAAAGTCTTGTTTGGAAAGTTCTTATAAAAGTGGTATTTCAAATTGTTTTGGAAATGGGTTTTAAAGTTTTATATAAATTTATTTGGGTGTGTAGAGTTAAAGGCATGTCTGTAAAATTGGTGTGTTTTTAACAAAAGGATTTAATGTTGATATGATGTGTCATCCCGGTTGGCACTGTGATGATGTGATGAATATATATTTTTATATTCAGATCATCTATTAGTGATTTCCCATATGGGTTTTCATATATTTGGTGTCCGTGTTTGGGGTAGGAAAGTGTGGTGATGGTAGGTAAGGTGGCTCACGCATGCAAGGGCCTCGAACATGCACAGTATACTTTTACCATGGGTTCCTAATAATCTTTTAGAGGATAGAGTAATGGTTTCTTTCTAGATCTGATTATACAGGTTAGTACCCCCCCCCCCCCCCGAATCATTGATAGGATACGAGGGTTGTTCCATTGGATTAGTCAGTTTAGGGCGGCCAGTGGTTATTAACTATGGGGCTTCTCCATACGTTGGTAGGTGGTTCCTAACCAAGTACATCCTAGTGTTTCACTATGGATTTTTAGGAAATTCCCATTGTTATTATTTGTATAATCTTATTAACATTCTATTTCAATTGGTTGTTAGCTTATACTATTCTTTTATTTTCAGCACAACCATGTATTGTTTTTCCTACGAATTTGGTTTGAATTTTGGTTTTAAAATGGTAATCTATTTTGAAAATGGAATGTGACCTTTGTTGGATTTTAAAATGGGGAATTCTATTTTGTTTAATAAAATGTAAAACACTATTTTTATACATGTATTTCAAACTAGTGTTAGTGGATTTTTTTCAGGAAAGGACACACATGGATTCTTTGGTGGTTTCCTACTAAGATGATTATCTCATACCCTACTTGTACCACTCAATGTCGATAAACCCAGCCTATTTTGCAGGTTTAGGTTATTATTTAGTTTTTTTAGTTAATCTATCTTTTAGATCAGTTTGATCTTGTGGAAAGTGGTGACATTGAGGCCACAAGGATATCAAGGTGTAGAGGTTTGGTCTTTTTTCATTTCGTATTTGTTCATTTGTATCTTGTAACTAAATCATTTTATTATATTCATTAAGATTTAGTTGTTTTTAAATGATGCATGCTTAGTTTGTTTATTTTTCTTATTCGATCAAGATTATTGGGCTGAAATTTTTCCCACTTGTATTATATTTGATTCCCAACACTAGTTTTCTGCCTGTGGGATTGGGTACTCCCTTTGGGCTATGTCTTGAAGTTGGTAAGATGTCGGGTCGGATGGCACTCTGACTTGGATTGTGAAAAAATTCTATTAGAGTAGGTTCTTTGTTATTTATGGTGTTAGGTAGATTGGATATTTGGAGTGTCAGTACATGGGAGTTAGTTACACAAAGAGCATTGTGAACTCTTACTCGTTCTGATCATTGATTTATGAGGGGTAGTCCATGGTTTGGTTCTTTTGTCTTTATATTGGATTTAGGGATGACAATGGAGGTGATCTGGTGTCATGTTGTGACCACACATGGAGTAGTGACCCATGTTATGTCCAAGTGAATGGTTCAAGGTACTCTAATTGTTTTGGCTTACTCGGGGCATGGACCACTACCATATCACCAAGTTAGGAAGAGATACTAGTTCATTATTTTGATGGGTTAGTGAAAGTTGAGATCTATTTTTGTTTTTATTGGTGTGAGTGGGTGTTTGAAATGAAAATGTTTTTTCAAATAATAATGGTTTATTTTAAATTTTTTGGAACTTGTAAAATGGGGTTTAAAAGAAAAATTATTTTGATTGTAAATGTTGTGGGGTTTGGGTTTTGGAAATGGAATGGGAAGTGTGTAACCCTTGGTATTTCTTATAAATGTTTTCACATGTGAGGTTATATGTGTGGAAGCTGTGTGTTGGAAAATGTCGACGGAAATGGATGAACACATGTGCAACGGTTAATGGGATTCCATGGATGGGTGTTTGAAATCAAAGGATTGTTCTAATTCTAAATTTATTTTTGAAAGAGGAAAATGAATTTGGAAATTGGTCATGGTTTTAGGATGTGGGTTTTCTTCAATGAAAAGTGGTTTTTTCTTTTGAAAATGGCGTTGGAAGAAGGCAATTTTGAAATTTAAATGAATGTGGTGGGTTTTGAAATAAATGTATTCGGTTGTGCTTATGTGTGTTTTTTTTCTAAACAGGTTTTTTGGTTCATGTTGTTACATTCAGTTGTGTTTTTATTTGATGATTGGTTTTAGTTTTTTTATATGTTGTTTAGAGTATGCTACCCAGAAAGGTCCCCAAAGTTTCTAATGATTCATGACACGTTTCTGATTCTTCTTGAGTATCACTTATCCTTTGAGGTGATCAGGGTCCGTTAGAGGTAGTTGAGTGTCTTGAAGAATTTGAGCACATCTTTAGATCATTGGGAACAACCAAAGATATTAGAGTTCATGCCATTATGGTTCTATTTGAGGGTCTAGGTTTGGAAGAATGGGAATTTTTTCCCTACCATTGATGCAAGTTTAGATGAGGTGGGATTTTTTTAAGTTAGTCTTTGTCTGGTGGTTTATAACTAAGGAACTGAACAATAAAAAAATGGAAGAGATCATGAGAATTCAGCAAATCCAATGGACATTGAAGGCTTATGTTGACCACATCATGGATTTGGTTTTCTTTTATTTGGAGGTGGCATTGCAGTATCTAGTGAAGGATTCTCTTTTACTTGGGGGTTCTTTATCCAGAGATCATGGAGTGGGTCCTCTCTTCTAAGGGCCTTTTTTGAGAAATTGGTGGACAAAGAATTCCAAGCATAGTTGGTTTCTAGAGTGGAGGTAGTTGGAATTCATGTGTCTCTCATTTCTCGTGAAGGTTCCCCATCTAGAAAAGTGTGCATGCTAGAGGAACATGTCTCTATGGTGTCTCCTTCGTGTGTTTAGGCTTCCACCCTGTTAGACCATTCTCTTGGGTGATACCAGTATGGCCGATTCAGTCACTCGATGTCATCTTGTTGTATCCCTTTTAATACCTTCCACCATTTTGGACACTTAGAAAACCTAGAGGTGTTTTGTAGGAAGAATTACCTAAATAAGAGGTATTCATCAAAGGATGTTACTTCCTGAATGTGAGGCTGTAGATGCTTCAGTCATCAGGGCTCCAGCCATAGGCCTCATAGTGAAGCTTGTGTACAATCAGGAGTTGATAGGGGTGTGTTAAACATTTTTATATTTTTTGTTTTATGTTTTTGTATGCATATATTTACATGTTTCCTTGTTTCAGTTTCTTTTGTAACTATAAGTTCATGTTTTCATCATAGAATTCTGATGAACTCGTCCTTTCATGATATAAGTGGTTTTTTCATCTGAATGTGGATATTGGGATTTTTTTTGTTTTTATTAGTGTTTGATCATCTTTTGTGTCGGTTGGTTGTAGTTTTAACAGTTATTGATTGGAAATTCTTGAGTTTGTGGAATTAATAGACAGTGTTTCAAGTCTTAGTTGAGCTCTTTCCATAGACTTTCCCCATGTGTTGGGGGTCTAGATTATGTGAGAAATTTCTAGTTCTTATGGGGGTGTTGTTTCACTCATATTAGGGAAATTTGATTAGTTTTTTGGAAGTTTCCTAGTTATTGGTTGCAGTAAGGGTGTTGTATTATTATTATGAAGAAGTTTAGTTAGTATTGGGGTCCCGATTTTACGGGTATCTCCATAGTAGATTTCTCATTTACCTTTGGTGGTGTTATTTGGGTTTTTAGTTTCCTATACTAGTTGAGTTATTTTGGTGGGTAGAACCCTATAATGTTTTACCCCCATTCTTATGTTATGGTTTCTTTGGGATTAGTCATGTGTGACATGTTGAATCCACATTCACCCTGAGGTTTTTGGTTTCCTTGAGTTTTTTTGACATGAATTTGAGTTTTGGTTATCGTTCATCATGGTAACCTTTTGGGGGGGAAGTGTTATAGTTGGGAGAATAGTCACATCCCAACCTCATACACTTATTTATTTTAATATTTTCATGGTCTTGGATCTTTTTGGTTGAGGTTAAGAGTTATTATAGGTTAAAACATTCAATTTTGGATGTTTTTTGTAGATTTTGGCTTATGAACGGGCACCACATGGTTAGTATAAACCGTGCGGTCTGCCCAGGTACTCATGCATCCACTCCTTTTTTGGGAAATAAGATACCACATGGTTTTCATACGTTCTCACAATCATTGTGGACTAGTCATGTGGTAGGTCATGTATTTAGGCAGAAGCTATTACATGGTTTGTTCATGGTCATACAAACTGTGTTGGTTGCTCATGTGGTCGGTTCTTGTTTGGGTAGATGCTACTACTCAATTAGCACATGTTTTAGTAACTCGTGGTTCCAAAAAATGATATCATTCCATATCATTAAAATGTTAAAAACCACATTCTACTATTTCCCCCCTTTAACCCTAAATCATTCCCCTCTCCCTTGGGTCATTTTTGGTGCACTATGGGAGTCCCCTAGGTCCCTCTTCTTGGATCATCTTCCTCCATGGATGCTTCCCCTTCAAACCAAGGTGAGATTTTATGGTTTATTTTCCATTTTCTATCCTCTCTCTCTTTCCCTCTTGATTAATTGGTTTTTTATTTGGGGTTTCCTCGTTTAATCGAACCCTAATGGATATGTTTTGTGTGTCGGTCATACTTCCCTTGAATCTAGGGTGTGTTAAGGGTTTGTGTGTCTTATCTCCCTCTTCTCCGAAGGTTTTATCGTATTTTCACACCGGTGAGGTAAGTATTTCCATCCATTTCCTTTATGATTCAATCTATATGATTATTGGGTGTTTTCATTTAATTTTTAGGCATTATTCACACCATTATAACTCAATTATTGAACTTATTGTGATTTTTTAATGGTAGTTTAATTTGTTAAATATATCTTTTGAAGTTAATGTTTTTATGCCTATGTGTATGTATACCAAATGGGTTTGATAAAATGATAAATTTATTTTTATAGAAATATTTGGTGATTTGGATGATTTGTTCCCTTAGGATATTTTATTTAATTGATAGGATTGAGTTTGTTCTTGTTATGTGGTAATTTTTATAAATTGATTTATTGCACTAGTTTAAAAACTCATGTTGTTTCATTGAAAATGGTTTCCGGGAAAATACATTTGGCATGAAATTTTATTTGGGTACATCGATGGGTGCACAGAGTGCACATATGGATGAGATTTTAAATTATAAAGACATTGGAAGTTATTATTTCCTTGAAATTTTGTTTCCTAAGATGGTCATGAATCTTCTCTTCTTCTCTCTTTTCTTGTAAAATGGTTCCATGATTTCCAAATGAGATAAAGTGGTTTCAATATTGTATTGGAATTTATAGTTGGATAGTGTTTCATAAAAGAGAGTTGGTTTCAAAATAGTGTGAAATACTGTTTGGAAGTCCTTGGTTATTTTTTGTATGTTTTCAACCTTGGATTTCAAATGGTGTTAGAGGTTAATTGTATTTGGAAAGTAAGGGCATGTTAGGAATCTTCGTTATCTTATGAAATTTTGTCTTGGTTTTGGAATATAATGAATGTGGAATTGATTTTGAGGATGTAATGCCTTGTTTGTAAAGTTCTTTTGAAAGTGGAATTTTACATTGTTTTGAAAATGGTTTTTGAAAGGTTTAGATAAATGTGTTTAGGTGTGTAGAGTTAAAATCACATTTTGAAAACTAGTTTGTTTTTAACAAATGGGTTGAATGTTTATATTATGTGTTGGTCTGGTTGGAACCTTTTTTACATGATTAATATATATCTATATAGTGGGATCACCTATTGTGGATTTCCCATATGGGTTGTTGTATAGGTGGTGTCCATGTTTGGGGTAGGAAAGTGCAGTGACAGCAGGTAATGTGAGTCACGCGTGCGAGGGTCATCTGCTTACATAGTATACTTTAACCATGGGTTCCTAGGCGTCTTTTAGAGGATTGAGTGATTGTTTATTTCCATCTCCTATTATATAGGTTTGTAACCCCTGGATCACTGATAATCCAGGACATTTGTTCCATTAGATTGGTCAGTTTAGGGTATCTAGTTCTCATTGACTATGGGGCTTCACTATACTTCAGTAGGTGGTTCCAAACCGAGTACGTTTAGGGGTCACTCTTGGGATGTTTAGGAAACTCCCACGGTTATTATCTATATCTTCTTGTTTACTTTTTGTTGCAATTGGGTAAAATATTGCACTGTTCATTTATTTTAAGCACTGCTTGATATTGTTTTAACTTGGTATTTGGTTTGTGTTTTGGTTTTAAAATGATAATCTATTTTAAAAATTGAATATGTTATGTGATGGATTTTAAAATTGGGAATTCTATATTGTTTAATAAAATGTGAAAACCCTATTTTTATACATTTATTTAAAACTAGTGTTAGAGTATTTTTTTCAGGAAAGGAAATACATATATTTTTTGGTGGTTTCCTACTGATCTATTTAGATCACATCCTACTTGTACCACTCAGTGTCGGTAGACCCAATCTGGTTTCTAGGTTTAGTTACTTATTCAGGTTTCCTGGTTGAGCTAGATCTTGGAGTAGTTTGATCTTATGGATGATTCTAACATCGAGGTCACATGAAGATCATGGCATATCGATTTAGAATTGTTTCAGTTTATTGTTTGTTCAGTTGTATCTTCTATTTAAATCATTTTATTATATTCATTGAGATTTAGTTTTTGTAAGATCCTAGATCTTTTTATGTT
The DNA here is from genome assembly GCA_963277665.1 of Viscum album. Lineage (NCBI taxonomy): Eukaryota > Viridiplantae > Streptophyta > Magnoliopsida > Santalales > Viscaceae > Viscum > Viscum album. The sequence goes on along the minus strand of OY728136.1, from coordinate 1,001,704,272 downwards.
ATGTTTTTGTTTATTTTTTGGTTTATCCCCTTATTCTTGGCTAGATAAGTATTTCCCAAAGTTCATGTGAAGGATCATGGGAGTTTTAAGGGTTCGGGAAACATAAGAGGAAGAAAATTTGGTTCCTAGGTATGTTGTATAGTTTCTGCATGGTTTGTGAAAACCATGTAGAGCATCCCAGGTAACTGTATAACCATGGATAGAGGCTTACAAATGGTTTGTGCACAGTTTGGAAAACAATGTGGAATACCCAGGAAACCTTGCAAAAGGGGGTGATTTCAGGCAGTAGCTTCCACACGGTTTGCACACAGTTTGGCAAACCATGTGGGTAAATCGTGAAACCTAAAAAATTTGGAAATTTTAAAAAATGGTCACTCTGAGATTTTAAACCCCAACTCGATATTTTCTTCCATTCCTCCCCTATCAACCCTAGTGATGAACTTAGATGACCCAAGCTTCCAAGAGGTGCTTCTCCTTTGATTCTTGGTAGTTTTGGACATTATTGGTTGCAGATCAAATCTATGGGTAAGTCTAATCCTCTCATATCTTATCATTTTCAGATTAGGAATTGTGGTTTCTCACATATCCTTATTAATCTCTAAAACCCTATTTTTCGAGTGAGATTTAGGTTGAGGTTTCAAGGGATGTTTGAATTTGGATTCAAGTCTACGATTAAGAGTGTGTTCAATAAAGGATTTGAGGTAGGTGGACTACAAGTTATATCCCATAGTTTTTCTATAGATTTATGCATTTTTGTTTGGTTTTTTCCCTTATTATGTGGGGTATTTTTTATCTTGGGTATGAATTGGTAAATTCGATGTCTAAATGATTTCTTAAAAACCCTCACGATCCTCATGGGATGCGTGGAGGAGGACTTGATCATTTTGAGGCCACCTATGGGGTTCACTGACAAACCTGGACCTAGAGCGTGGTGGGGTTAAGTGGAGGGTGTTCAATTCTTAATGTAGAATCCATATAGAATATGTTTTTATTGGTTGATTAAGTTGTAAATGAAATGATGAATAATACACCTAGGGATATAAGAGAATAAAATATTTTTTGAATGACATGAAATGGGTAATTGGGTTGAGGGAGATTATATCTATTGTTTAATTAACTTTGGTTAAACATTTCTGAGGGGATTTCTAAATACTAACTGGTGAACTTGTAATTGGGTAATGTAATTGGAATGGATGAATTTTTTTAAAGGGGTGAATACTTGAGAATTAGGTGGTAAACCTAAATGTTGAATTTAATAAAATGGTTTTATTAAGCCTTATGAGAAATTTACTTCAAATGATAAGTGTGATAAATGGGTTAATGAATGGTTAATGATGAATTTGGATGAGGCATATGGGTTGTTTAATACACCTAATGGGTTAGGGTACGGGAATGGGAATTTGGATAAATGAACATGAATGGTAAATGGTAAATGTTAGGTCCAATAGGGGCCTATATACCCTGAGAGGGGGGGGGTGAATCAGGGTATGGATATTCTTTTTCAATGTTCTTCTTGCCCCACTGGATCTTGATCTCTTTGTTACAAGGGTCACTTTGTTTGCACTTGTGTGGTTATTGTGATCACTTGTCTCATTTACCTGATAATGATGCTTTGAATGCAATGCAGGGAAGTAAGCAGGCAGACACAGATATTTTTACTTGGTTCACCGCTAAGGGCTACATCCAAGGAGCATATGCCGACAAGTTGTCATTTCGTACCAAATTCCACTAGACTTCACTAGCTGTGGATTACAATGTTCGGGCTAGATCACTTCTATGCCCAGGCTCACTGCCTATACAAGGTTTAGGGTCAGCTCACTGCTTTTCCAAGGGTCACTCCCTGTTTCTCTCTCTCTGGCTCACTTCCGGTGGAGAGGATCACCTACTTCCACTTCCTAAGCTCACTGCTCCAGAAGGGATTCACTCACAGTTTATAGACCTGTAGGTCTCTTCATTTCCATTAAGGAATGTATCTTTCTCTGTATGTAGATGCTCTGTTGAAGTTCAACTTTCAACTGTAGATGAATACCCATTTGTCACTATCCACTGGGCAAAATACCTTTGGAAAGACCTTCGTGAAGCACCCTACTTCGCTAGGCTCCCAATTTCGCGAAGCTCAAACAAGCCTTCGCGAAGCTCCTGCCTTTTCGCAAAGCTCTCTCACGAAGATCTTTCATGAAGCACTCTCGCGATGCTCAAGCCGTCGCAAAGCAATGACCCTCGTGAAGCTAAGTAAGCCAACGCGGAGCTCACGGGTTTCGCGGAGCTAAAATAACCGCCGCGAAGCACCTCTTTCGCGAAGCACACTGGCTCCGCGAACCACCTTCGCAAATCGAGAGCGAATAATCTTCTCTGAAAAATTCTCTCTACTTCCCTCGAAGTGGTCGGACTCAATTTATAGGCGATTCCACCGACCCGCGTCCCTTCCGCGCGAAGTCAACGCCACGTCATCTCAAATTGCGAAGCTCCAAAGTTTCCTCCAGAAATCTGTCCAAATCGCGAAGCACCACGGAAATTATCCATTCGCGGAGCTTGACGTAGCCATGAAGAATCACTGTCAACTTACCTTTGCGAATTAGCCATGAAGCTCCCTTGCGAAGCCCAACATTCCTTCGCGCCTTCGTCGTGAAGCTCCCTCGCAAAGCCCTTCACCGCTGCGATGCGCTTCAGCCTCTGCCGTTCGCGAAGCTTGACGTAATCGTGAAGCATCACCACCTCCATTCTTCTGGTCTTCTCAATTTCCAAACCATGCATCCTATCTTCACGAAATTCATGCCTTTTCCATATTAAATTATGCTCTTCATGGAAATCAACTTTTCGCGATGCTCACCAAACTCCAAATTTTGGACCCCAAAAATTTGGCAAACACTGGAAAACGGCGCCACCTTGTACTGCTCTTTTGTACTGCCTCCAGATCGTCCATTCCTTTGTTATCATTCTTTGTCAACATGGAATGTCAACAACTTCTCGGGAACTCGACAATTCTCCAGGGAAACCTGCTTTGTCAACAAACACAATCAACCCAAAAATACTGCAATGTTACCTTGAGGGATTTTTTCCCAACAGTAAATGTATTAATGGGTTGTGGAATAGTATTAATTCCCATGTTGTGTTATGTGTTATGATATCAAATGGAATTGAATATGCTCGGTTGTGTTATGTATTGTGATATCCAATGGCATTGAATATGCATGGTTGTGTTATGTATGGTTGTGGTGATTTGATAAATAAGCTTGTGCACATGGCTTGGAAGAGTGGGGTATTTCCTTGAGGTTCTACACCCATAGGTTGAGTAAGACTGAGGCTCTAAACTCCACCCTAAAATTCACGGGTTAGGGAAGGGGATGGAGGCTCTATTCCCCTAACGGTTTCATTCCACCCAGACTTAGGATTCGAGGTGATGATAATGTGTTGATGTGATATGTGTGTCCCTAATGAGATAGAGATATGATTTATTTCTCAAATACATTGATATTGATTACCTTAGACCCTTTTGTAGATGATATTATGCCTAACCCATGGAATATTTGATCAAGAAGGATTATGTAATGGGGATGGTATAAGAAACGATGTTGGGATAAATGCTACGAATTAACTAAATGAAGTTGGAATATCTAACGGAAGATGAGTTATCCTTTTTTACATACCATTTATTCTATTATTTCATGCACTATATATTGGACTGGATATTTTGTAGTCACTATTGGTGGTGGAATACTGATTTTTGTAATCATACCCTAGTCGGGCAGCCATTGGGTACCCAAGCAGATCCCATGGTTGCAGGTTAGGACAAGGGAACGGACCATACACTAGGATGTTGAGTTGGGCTTGGGATGTATAGGGAGAAGGACCCAGACTTAGAGTCGGTACCCATTTGGAAATTTGGACATCTTTTTGGGGGGGCTTATTCACTTGCACTACTAGTAGGTCATGACATTATTGTATTTGATTTGTGGTTTGTACCCTTTTTTTTGGAAATTCTCAGTTATGAATTGTTATTGATAACTCATATTTTTTCCACTATTTATATTATGTTATACTATGGATTGCTCTGATAAATAGGGTATAGTGGTCTCATGTGACTTATTAGACCCTCACTGCCCATCGGCAACCTCTGGTGTATTGGGAGGCGCGCTTGAGGTAATGTAACTACCCAACTCAGAGCACCAGTTTAGTGGATCCCAGGTTGGATACATTAAAAAGAGGTATCAGAGGAGTTATTTTCTCTTTATTAATATTTGGGGATAGTAGATAGGATATTAGGATGTGTTGGTCCTTGTTAATGTGCTCATTCTTGGGAGTATATAACCCATGTACAAGGGAAACCCAAGTCACCCCGTGTGGGAATTATTATACTTTATATGTGTTGTTTCATTTTAAGGATATTTCATCATTGGGTGATGCACACATTGTGTGATTTTATTGATTTATGATATTTCTCTCATTTCCAGAATGGCATGAGGTTGTGAATTCATGCATCATTTTAGGTACCTAAGGATATGGGAGGCATGCATCATTAAAGTCACACACACTGGATGGGTGTGCGAGTCATAGAAAGTAGAATGAATTTTACTTCCTTGATAAATATGAAGAAAATTATGCTTAATAAGGGTAATGGAAGTAGTTGGATGAAAAGGACACAAATTAACTATTAAGGAATATCATGTGTACAGTAATGTTGTGACCGAGTTAAAATTTTGGGTTGTGACAAGTTGTAAAGGTTGTTCTTGTGTCTAAAGGAAAAAGGGTTTCATAATGACGGTAAAATTGTTCTTTAATTTTTCCTAATTAAAGGTGTAAATGAGATAAATTAGGATTTTAACTAGTTGTGAAATGGTAAAAGTTCTTAAGAGGGAAATAAATTGTGTTGTAAAAGAATAATTGGGTTTAATTGGTTTTGAAAAAAGACTTGTGATTAAGTAAATATGTTACCCCCATATTAACCATGACCCATGGTAAGTATGGTAAAGGATGGTGTTCTATGTTTGATGATGACCATTGGGGTAGATTATGAAGAATGGTTTGTTTAAGGTTGATAATGTGAGATAATTTCATATATGTTTAAATATTTCTTTACATTTTTCAAGTGTGAATGATATGTTTAAAATGGGAAGTATTGAGTTCAAAGCTGGGTATCCTTTGTGTTATCGGTTTCACCCTATTATGTGTAGGTTAGGGCAATGAGATTTCCCTAGTTTGAGACTTTGTATTTGGATAATGAGGCCTTTCCGGTTATGATGTGGCCTAGGTGGTGTGTTTAGGGAACCCTTGGTATGGTTGTGGACTTTGGGTTGTGAGGAGTTGTTCGATAATGAGAGTGAGGAAACTCATGTGGTTTTTAACCATACGGAGTGCATGTTGGACCATATGGCTAGTATCTGGGTCTTGGTGACCTTTTGAGTAGAGATCTTATGAGTTTTGTTTTTAATTTGGAGTGAATGTTTTTCTTGTAGTGATCGATGAATGTGTACACCTTTGGCATGAAACTTAGAGTATATTGTTGTTTTTTTTCTAGGTGTAGTGTGTATTAGAATGGAAGTGATTGTTCCATCCACGGGCATCTCTTTGTTTGTTTCATGGTATGTATGGTTCGGATAGAGGACCAATTATAAGGACCCAACCATGAACATTTCATAATCTTGAATTAAGTTAACAATTCACATTGAGGATCTTTTTAGGTTTATATCTTTAGAGAATTAGGTCATAACATATACATAACAACTTTAATATTACATGTAGACACATGTACTCAGTATCCATTTTATCATAAAATAAAAACTATTAAAATAAAAGAAACAAGTTTAGTTCCATATTTTAAACAGCATGATTCTTCTATGATCCCATCCTTGACCCTATTCCACTTTATGTCCTATGAAAAACATTTCAAAAACATGGTAACTACATAAAAATCTAAGTAAAGGATACATAAATAAGGAAAACCTTTTGGTTTTAAAACAACATGTAAACCAAGAATACTTTATCATAAAGTAATGATTTTTAAATTAAAGAAGTAGAAAAAACACTTAACTGAATATAAGGTCATTGATTAACCTTCTTTTTTAGCCCAAATATTACCATAAACCCCATAGAAAGAAACACATAGCATATAAAAGTTAAACATGGAATATAATCATACTTAAATGGAATAACCATACAGTCGACTTTCATATATCATTCTTACAAATGGAATAGTCATACAGTCGACTTCTATACCTAATGAATTGGAAGTTATAATGTAACCACCCTTCCTTGGTTTATCATGAAACCACCCTTCATTTTTTTTATCACATAACCACCCATCAAAGGTCCTAGTACCATTATATAATCATCACACATAAAAGATTGAAAATAGCATCATTTCAAACATTAAAATTTCATTTTCAATCACAAGAAATAATTTCAAGATATTGGAATATTAAATCCACCTTCAAAACCATTTTTAATACCAAAAAAAGTAAAAAGGTATATGGTATATATTTTCTATTTAAAAACATCATGGCTTGTTAAGGAATCAAAATATCAAATAATGCTCGAAGAGGCAGAAAGTTATTTTTCACTGCATATATTAAAAAGAAACATTCCCTTATTTATTTAGTAAAATGATACATAGAAAGAGATTCCATTTGAATTAAATTAAATTTAAAATGGGTTTATACATAGTATAAAATCAAATCATGTATAAATCAAAATATGCCTCAAAGAAAGGGGATTCAAATGAAGTCCCTTACTTCGTGTTCGACTTGACTCGTTCATTCATTAATTTCTAGAATAATAAACATAAGTTAATTTATAATTTCATAAAAACTTTTTTCAAGTTTATTATTCCTTTTATATCACTTATTATATTTCTATAACAATTAGTTAATTATTTGATTTCATATCAGACAATTTTTCGATGTTCAGAACTTGAGTCAAAAATGAACTTGCTATAATTATAAATTGTCCATGTGGTCAAAATTTCATTATCTCAAGAATGATATTCATGTTTTAGATATCATATATATCATATATATCAAGTATATATGTATTTATAATAGTCTATAGCATTTGTATATATGAAATGAAATGCACCATTCATGGAGACGGTAAGCCGTACATATGCATGAACGCTACTTTCATTTATTTTTCATATTTAAAGGAATGAAAACTAAATGATAAGTATGTATATTATAATTATAGTATAATATATATGTTATATATGTTACATAATTTCATTAATTACTTCCTTTATACGTTCCAATATTAACATGAATGATTCATATTACTTTGAGGTGGCGGTAGTCTGCACTTCCTCAAATGAAATTATTGTATTTATACAACATGAAAAGCATAAAGGTATATTTTAATGATAATTAAAGAATAATATATATATAATAAATATCATATATATCATATATAATTATATTTAAATCATAATATCCACCATGAGAGGTGGTAGGGGAAAATCGAACAATCATCATTTCGTGAGGGAGCAGTTCGTCGTACACAGAAACAGTATGTTCGTATCCATTAGATGAAGGTGTGTGTAAGGGTAGTTCAAATACTTCTCTAAACAACAATATAGTATATTGAGGATAATTTTTTTTATATAAACAAATAATAAGAAGATATTAGGAAGTCGAGAAGGGAAAATAATGGAAAGAAACTTGAGAGAAGACGTTACCTCAAATCGGGTAACTTTTTTGATTTTAGCAAAATGGCTCTCATTAATTTAATTTTAACTAGGGGAAGAATTATAGGTGAAATATACAAATTTTGGGATATTATTTTGCCAGAGTTGGTATGAGCCATGTGGCTTGATAGGTGTGAGTAATGGGTTAGAGGTGGTGCCCTTTTATAAGAGGGAGGAGGGGCACTTGAGGAATATCTTGAATTATTATATTATTATAAAATATATTTCGAGTATAAATGAGTCTGAATTCATCTAGTTTAAATATAAGATGAATATAAGTTTAAATAAAATAATCAAACAATAATTAGATAGGTTTTGGATATTTTTAAATTCTTATATTTTTTATTTAACCCTTTTTTACTCTTAATGTTTTATCAAGCATTTAACACTTTGAGAATCAAAATAGTTACCCAAACATGAAAAATATCCTATTAAAGATTCAATAATAAAATTTTATACTTGTGATAAATATTTTTCTAAATCTTAGATTTTTTAGAATTTTAAAATATTTAATAAAATATTTTCTATTTTAAAATATAAATTATGTCAATTTTGGAACTATTCATATCGTGACTTTTTTAAATATCCATAACAACATGATTGATTCTATAAAACTTTATTAATACACAAAAAAAATGGAACTATCATCCAAAAAATTTGTGGATTATATCAAAATAACCAAATTACATTTCTTTTAACATTTATAATATTATTTATTTGAATCTTTTATAAATGAAGCAAGCACTGCATCGTCATTGTGTCATAAATAAATTTATTTATTTAATCTCTAAAAATTATAACTAAAATACTGTGATATAGGAACTAATTTTGTCTTTTTAATTAATCATTATTGTTTAAAATATAACTTATTTAATGCCATATAAAAAAAATTACTAAAAGATACATGTTTAGGCTATATTTTCTATAATTTTAAATTAAAAGTAATTAAATGTCATTTTCACACACAAGTGGCTCCATGGTGTCCTAAAATAAGCACAATTATACCCATATAAGGATATATCTCATACAATAGGGTTAGGACACCTGTTAGGGTAATTTAATATTATTATAATATTATTCTATACCCTTATTTACCAGATTTTACCTTTAACTATGGTAAATAAAATATTTACTAAAGTTACTATTTATAATGTATAAAAATAAAAGTTACCTATTTAAACAATTTGGAACACCTAATTCCAAATATGGAATCCATTTTTCCAAATAAAAACACATAATTTGTAGAAATCAATTTAAAACTAATTCTTATTGTCAAAACAAAGAAGCGGGTTTTTAAAAAATAATAACTATCAAAAGATTGTCATGTGTTTATGTCTAATTAAAAATTAAATTACTTAAAATGGCCAAAATTATATTAAATGGTAAAAAATAATCTAATTATGCTTTAAAACCAATTAAAATGATTATCTAACCATATAAATAAATCACATGAAAAGATAGTTTTGACTTAAAATGCAGTATTTTTCACTATTCATTAAAAATGAACTTTATCAATAAAAATACCAAAAAATTAGCTGAAGTAACTTTTGATGTCAGAATTCTAAATAAATGGAATATTTTGTAAAAAATAATATATAAAAGTGAAAAAAACAAGATTTAAAAGGTTTCTCCATCAAAGGGTAGTAAATGTACCTTTTAAAAATAAGAGTATTTATGTTTAAAATTGGATTCATTCTCATTTTAAGCCTATAAATTTTATTGGATAAATGAAAAAACATTTAACAAACATGTTTAATCATAATATGGTTAGTTCTGTTCATTCCTGCCAATACAATAGCTAGGTATTAACTAGCATTTAAAATAATAATATTATGTTATTATTTTTCAGTATGACTCAGCCTAGTGTTCAACATAAGATTTCAGAGAAACCCATTATTGTGTATTGGGTATGCCATCATACATAGAATACCCATTAAAGTAAAATAAATATTCAATTCACAAATATTAATAAATATTAAAATTTTCATATTCTTTATTTACATGGGATGTTGCATCATTCCCCCCTTTTGGAAATTATGTCCTCGAAATTTTATTCACTTATCAAATAAGTCGGGGTATTTATCCCTTGTAGAATTTTAAAATTCCCATGTTGCCTCTTCAACCATATGGTTTTTTCAAAAAACATTTACCTGATGAATTAGCTTCTTCCACAACACTTGCTCGCTTCAGTCAAGAATCTGGATTGGTTGTTCCTCATAAGAAAGATTTTCTTCCAACTGAACTACCTCTGGACTCAAACATGAGATGGATAGGGAATATACTTTCTCAACATTGAAACATGAAAAACATTGTGTACCTGGGATAAATTTGTAGGTAAATCCTTTCTGTATGTAACTTATCCAACTTTCTCCAGGATTTCATAGGGTCCAATGAACCTCAGACTCATCTTTCACTTCTTACCAAAATGCATCACCTTTTTTCATAGAGAAATTATGAGAAATACATGATCACCTACTTCGAAAGAAATATCCTTCCTTTGGTTATTTTCATAACATATATGCATGCTCTGTGATTCCCTCATGTGCTTCTAAATTAACTAATCTGTTTCTTCCGTCTCTTCTACCAATTATGGTTCCATGAAATTTCATTCACCTACATCATCCCAAAAAGTTGGATTTCAACACCGCTTTCTATATAATGCCTAAATTTCAGCCATCTGTATACTAGAATGAAAACATTTATTATAAAAAAACTCAAACAAAGAAATATGTTGGTCCCAAATTCCCTGGCAATCCATTGAATAATCACATAGAATATCTAACAAATTATGAATTGTTCATTCTTACTGCCTATCTAATTAATGATGAAAAGTTGTACAGAAATTTAATTCAGTACCCAAAAACTTTTGAAGGCCTTTCCAAAATATATAATTGAACCTCGAGATGTATTCGGTAATCCCATAATGAAGTTCATGGATATATTTTCTCATTTATACTCTATCACTGGTAAAGTCGAGTCATCCCTTTAAGTAACTATTGCTCTGATTTAACCTTCTGACAAGTCAAACACTTCACAATAAAGTCATCAATGTCTCTTTTAATTCAATCCCACCAGTAATACTCTCAATGATCTTTGTACATCTTAGTACTACTGGGATGAACTGAAAATGGAGAACTATGATCTTCACATAACAACTCTTTCTTCAACTATGAGTCATAAGGCACACAAAATCTCGTCCCAAATCTCAAAATAAAATCATTAACAAAGTTAATTTTAGGAAACTTACCATTCTGAACCAACTCTTCCTTTTTCTATAACTCATTGTATTCCTTCTATACTTGCTTAATTTTGTCTGATAGATATGATTTCAATGATTCCTGAAACAAAACAAATTAATTTTCTACACCAACATCTTCTATGGAAAATTCAATCAAATAATTAATAAAAGGATCTTGTTCCAAACATAACATGGTTAATGTATCATTACTCTTTCAGATCAAAGCTTCATCCACTTTATTTTCCTTTCATACATGGTAATAGATCATGAAATCATAATACTTGATTAATTATAACCATCTCCTTTGTCTCATGTTTAATTACTTATGAGTGAATATATACTTCTATCTTTTTTTATCAATATATATTTTACATTTTAAACCATACAAATGATGTCTCCAAATTTTTAATACAAAAACTACAGCAGCTAATTCCAAATCAGGTTTAGAGTAATTTAACTCATGAGGTTTCAACTGACATAAAGCATAAGAAATTACCTGATCATTCTTCATTAGGACACAACCAACTTCTTTCAACGAAGTATCACTTTAGATAACAAACTCACCATTTTTGGTTGGTAATTCCAATATTGGATCATTCGCCAATATTCGTTTCAATTCATGAAAAAAATAATCACATTATTTAGTCCAAATTAACTTAACACCTTTTTTAGTTAACTTATTCAGTGGGATAGATAACTATGAAAAATTCTCAAAAAACCTTCTATAATATCCTGCCAAACCCAGAAAACTACAAATCTCAGTTATATTTGTAGGTTTTGGCCATTCTACAACAACTTTTGTTTTTGTATCATCAACAGTTATGCCATTTTTTGAAACAATGTTACCAAGAAATGAAATTTGTTGTAAACAATTCTCACACATTCTGAATTTCCCATACAATTTATTTTATTTTAATGTTTGCAAGACAACCCTTAAAAGGCTTTCATGTTCCTCTTTACTTTGGGAATGTACCAAAATTTCATCAATAAACACAACTAAAAACCTATCCAAAAACTCAAGGATATTCTATTCATAAGTTCCATGAATATAGTAGTTGCATTGGTTAACCAAAAAGGTATAACTACAAATTCATAATGGCTATATATAGTATGAAACATTGTCTTTGGAATGTTTTCTTCCTTTACATTCAACTTATGGTACCCTGACCTCAATTCGATCTTCGAAAAATATTGATCTCCATGTAGTTGATCAAAAAAATCATCGATGTGAGGAAAAGGATACTTGTTTATAACAGTGATATTATTCAAGGCTCTATAATCAATGAAAATTACCATTGAACCATATTTATTTTTAACAAACAAGACCGGATCACCCCACAGTGATGTACTAGGTTGAATGAAACCGTTATATAACAACTTCTACAATTGTTCCACTATTTCTAAAAGTTCAATTTGAGCCAGTCAATAAGGGGGTTTTGAAATTGGATTAGCACCAGGAACTAAGTCAACAATAAATTCAACTTCTTGATTAGGTATAATAATAGGAGAAAAATTAAGATACTCATTTATTATGGGCACATCATTAATCTGAATAGTTTATTTATTTTCGGCAATATGTGCATGGTAACATTAATTTCCATTTTTCACTAGTTTCTCAGCTTCCTGATATGTTATCAGAGATAAGGGTTCATTATTGTACACAAATTGAAATTATTTTTGAAAAGAAACCTCTTTAGGACTATAGTCAATCTTATCATGATAAATGTAAGTCCAATCCATTCCCAAAATAACATAAAACTCTACTAGAGGAAAAAAACAAGGTTTGTAGGTAAATTATTTCCACAAATAAGAATAGAAATATTCTTATAATTTCTTTTTGCATCATGTTTTCCCTCATGTGTTTTTACCATAAGTTTTAGATTCATTTCATGAGGTGGAATTCCAAATTTACCTGAAAATTTCTCAAAAATGAAAGAATGTATAGATCCTGAATCAAACAACACATTGGCATAATCATAAAAACAAACAATGTACCTCATACCACTTCATTTTATGGTGGCACATCAACCTTAGTAGTTGAAAAATATTTTTTCCCACCCTTCTGCTTTTTATCTTTTTAGTTTTCACCCTAGGTAATCAACTTTGGACACACATTAGAATAATCTCCATACTCATTGAAATTAAAAAATATTACTGCCAGATTATTATTGCCTACATGATTGTATTCCTTATAGTTATGAGAAATATTACATGTCTTACCACACTATAAGAACATTCCATACTTTGATAAACATTCTCCAAGATTCATTTTACCACACTTCTCACAAGATGGAAGTTTAATTTTCTTACCTCCAGGATTTTTTGATGAATTCTTTCCTTTTTCCTTCCAACTGGACCTCTTCTTTTTCTTTCCCTCTCGGAACACCTGATCCTAGAAAACTCCATTTCTATCTTCTTAGCACATCTGACAGGTTTCTCGTTTATTTTGAATTCACGAGAGGATAATGCTATTTGATATCACAGCTTCAGTCCTGAGTAAAATTGATTTATCTTAATATCAAGATCTCAGATGAAATTTGGAACATACCATGCCAATTTAGTGAACTTTTCTTCATACATAGCCACCGATTCATCCTCCTACCTCAATTCCAAAAAAAACAATTCCCATCCTAATTTGAACCTCCTTAGGAAAATATTGCTCAAGAAACATACCTTTGAATTATTCCCAACAACGAGCATCAATCTCTTCATTATCCAGGATATTTTTAACCATCGACCACCACTGATCTACTTCTACTTAAAAACAATAAATATCTAGACTAACTTTTTGATTGTCTGTAAAACCCATGAAATCAAAAATCTTTTCTATTTCTTTGATAGACCCTTCATCTTGAACAGGTTTAGATGATCCTCGGAATGATGGGGGATGTTTCCCCATGAAATGCTCCACTATAGACATGTTCTTATGGGGTTGATCTGTTTAATCTCATGCATGGATACCACAAACATTTATATATTGAGTCAATTATTCCATCACTTTAACAAACTATTCAGTTCCAATTCTAACCATCTCAAGATGCTGATTTGGAAGATTATTCTCCTATGTATGCCTTCCCAACATAGCTTCCATGTTTCTACTGTGGAAACCTATTTTAAACAAACATATCTTAGAAAAAGAAACATGGTAATCTTAAAATGATATATCATTTCAATTTGACCATAATGTAATTATCATTTATGGATATTCAATTAAAAAAATCTTAACTGCTAAAGTTATCTAAACTGACCTCTGATGCCAACTATAAAGACCGAGCCTTAAACATTTCATAATCTTTAATTAAGTTAATAATTCACATTGAGGATATTTTTAGGTTTATAAAATTAGGGAATTAGGTTATAACTTATACCTAAAAATTTTAATATTACATGTAGACACTTCTACTTAGTATCCATTTTTTATAAAATAAAAACTCTTAAAAGAAAAGAAACATGTCTAGTTCCATGATTTAAATAGCACAACTTTTCCTTAATCACATCCTTGACCTTATTCCACTTTATGTTCTATGAAAAACATTTCAATAACTTGGGATGGGTATAAAAATCTCAATAGAGGATACACAAATAAAGAAATTTGTTAGTTTTCAAAACAAAAAGTAAACCAAGAATACTTTATCATAAATTAATATTTTCAACATAAAGAAGTAGCAAAAACACTTCACTGAATATAATATCATTGAATACCCTTCTTTTGTAACCAAAATATTACCATAAAACCCATATAAGGCAACATATAGCATATAAAAGGTAAACTTGGGACATAATCATACTTAAATAGAATAACCATATGGTCGGCTTCCACAAATCAATCTTACAAATAGAATAGCCATACAGCCGACTGCCAGACCCAATGCATTGGAGGTTATAATGTAACCACCCATCCATGGTTTATCATGGAACCACCTTTCATTTGGTTTATCATGTAACCACCCATCAAATTTCCAAGTACCATTATATAATCATCACACATAAAATATTTCAAATATCAACATTTGAATCATAAAAGATTCATTTGTAATCATAAGAAATAACTTCAATATATTGAAATAGTAAATCCACTTTCAATACCATTTTCAATACCAAAATACTCAAAAATGGTATATGGTATTTATTTTCCATTTAAAAACATCACGGCTTGATAAGGAATAAAAATATCAAATAATGCTTGTAGTAGTGGAAAGTTCGTTGTCACCACGTACATTAAAAATAAACATTACCTTTTACATTTTTAAAATTATACATATAAAAAGATTCTATTTGAATTAAATTAAATGTAATAGGGTTTTATAAACCGTATAAAAGAAAGTCATGTATAAATCAAAATATGCCTCAATGAAAGGAGATTGAGATGAAGCCTCTTACCTTGTGTCTGACATGACTCGTTTGTTATTTAATTTTGGGAGTAATAAACTTAAGTTAATTTCTACTTTATTTAGAACCTTTTTCAAGTTAATTATTCCTTTTATATCACTTATTACCTTTCTATAATAATTAGTTAATTATTTGAGTTCAAATCATACATTTTGTCGATGTTCGGAACTTGAGTCAAAAATTAACTTATTATAATCATTAATTGTCCATGTGGTCAAAATCTCATTATATCAAAAATTATATTCACGATTTAGATATAATATATATCATATATATCTAGTATATATGTATTTATAATATTCCATGTCATTTTTTTTATAAGAAATGAAATGCACCATTTGTAAGAACTTGGACCTTCCTTCTAGGTATGTTTTTCCTTTTCTGGTTATTTTTGAGAAAAGGAGGAAATTTTGGAAATTTTGTAAGTACACGCCTTGTATTTTATGAGTACACGCTGTGTACTACCTTGCTTTAGGAGGCCGTGTGTTTTCCATGTTGTACCCACACACACGACGGTGTAGTAGCCACACACACGTCTTCTGGAAATTTTCTAAGTACACGTCGTATACTTTACGAGTACACGCCATGTACATACTTGCCAGAGGTGGCCGTGTGTTGGTCGTGTAGTCACCACACACATGGCCATGTGGGAGTGACTTGGAGGCCACATAAAGTGGAGTACAGAAAATGTGAGTACACGTTGTGTACTTCAAAAGTACACGTCGTGTACTTTCTTTTTTTAATTAAACGCACCGGGGTCACGTCTGACAGACAGAACACCCCTCCTTTAGGTTTCTTTCATCCAAGAGTGTCAAGCATCCACAGAACTTCAAGGAGACCCCGAACCTCCATCTTTCCTCTGATTCTGACACCATTGATTGTGTTGGAATCGCATTGGTGAGTTTTCTCTTCTTCTAGAACCTCGTTTCATGTTTCCTCTTATTTTCCAAGTTATCATGGGTTGAACATTTTATACATTTTCTTAGATCTATGATGTTCCAAGGAGATTCAAGCTTCAAGGTTCAAGTGTATTGATCTCCTAACCCCGGGGTAGGTGGTTTGTGTCTTTCCATACGAAGTCTTTGAGTATTATTGGAAAATTCCACCAATACCCTTGAATGGGGTATTGTGTGTTTACTATTTTACCCCTGTTGTTTTCCTAACATGCTTGTATGCCTATGTAGAGGATATTTGGGTATGAATATGTTTGATTTATATGCTTTGGATGTGTTTTATCCATGCATGTTCTATTTACAACTATTTGGTCATGTTTAGTCTTTGGATACCTTGCCTATTTTCCATGCCTATTGTGGTTGGACGGAGAGTTAGTATTCTGACATTCTTCTTATGTTGTAGACTGTTTAGCCAAGTAATTTTATAGGTTTACTTGGGATATATTACACTGTTATGCTTGTTGACATACACAGGGTTGTGAGAACCTGGCGTGGTAGACTATAATGGGAATTCACCAGGTGAGCTTCCTCAAAGTGTCTTTGAGCACTTTTAGCTATAAGGGGGATTGACCGAGTGAGCATCCTCAGAGAGCCTAGAACCACTTAGGGCTATAAGGGGGTTGACCGAGTGACCTTCCTCAGAGAGTCTCTGTTTCAATCCAGAATGGTTTAGACTATAAGGGTAAATGACGGTGAGTTCTTCCTCAGAGAGTCTATGATCGACCTGTGCTATATGGGGAATTGACCGAGTGAGCTTCCTCATAGAGTCCTAGACCTTGGGGCTGTAGGGGGGAATTGACTGTGTGATCTTCCTCAGAGAGTCTTTGACTACCATAGACTATATGGGGAATAGACTGTGTGAGCTTCCTCATAGAGTCTTGATTTACCTTTGACTATAAGGGAATTGACTGTGAGCACTTCCTCATAGATTCTAATTATAATCATATACAGAACCAGAGGGGTTAGATCGAGTCTATTGACAAGAGGGTTGCTTGTAATTTTTAGGTAGGACCATAGGGGATGGCTGTGAGTACTTCTTAGAGGGTTTCCTATTTGTGGTTTAGTTGTTTTCTTCACTGTCGCTTGTTATGGAACTATGGATTGTTTATTGCTTAGTACTTTCCTCTTTACTGCTTTCTATACTTTTTCCTTCCATATATTCACTGACTGTTAGGAATATATCTTTGGGTGATTTCCTACTGGGATTTAGTCTCACGCCCTATTTGGGTCATGCTTTTGGGCCCAAACAGATTATATTGCTGTAGGTATAGATAAGGGAAATCGTCCTTCTAATTCAGGTACATGACTTTCTGTGGAGATGGAGAGCATGGGACTAAGATATGGATTGCAATGTTGAGGGGCTATTTATCTTTATTTTTGTAATTGGTTTTAGAACTGTTTTTATTTCTAGCATTTTGACATGTTTGGATGCTTTCTTAGACATATGTATCTTGCAACATTTCATATATATATATATATATATGCTCTCCAGTTGTTTATTATTCTAGTCTTCTGCTATTTACTATTTTTGGATATTTACTGCTTGGGATATTGTATGTGTTGTTCACTTCCACTCTGTACTCTTCTAATGAGGGAATAGTTTCCCCACTATCACACCCAAGTCCCTCGCTGCTAGTCGGCAGCCTCTGGTGTTTGGGGAAATGATATTGAGGCCATGTGACCAACCGGGTACAGGGCGCCTCTGGGTGGATTCTGGAACCGGGACGTTACAAAGTAGTATCAGATGATTTCCTTTCTCTTGACTTACTGTTTGGAGCCTTATCTAGGGATAAGATAGAATAGGTACTTGGTAATAATTTGTGCTCAGGAGTAGCTAACCCGTGTGTAGGGAAAAGCCAATCTACCTCATTTAATTTCAATTTTCTAGTTTTTCAATTATTACAGTTGATTGATTTCACCGTGAGTGATTCGCATGGTTTGTGTTGTTGTTGTTGATATTATTGAGGTTCTATTTCTGTTAAAACCCGATGAGATGAGGGTATTCCATCTCATTCATCATATAGGCACTTGCTAGAAATCACATGTCATGCATTTTTCCCTACCATCTAGGATGCATTAGTGATTGCATGTTGTTGTGATAGGTGATGTGTAAAAGATGCATGTTGTTGTGATAGTTTCCTTGATAGAAATACCTAATGTTTGATATGGTATTGCTTTGCATAGAGATATTCTTGAATGAACGCCAAACTTTGGTTCTTGAGGTGTTATGGGCCCTCCTAGACCAGAATTTGGTAGATCATTACCTTGTTTTCCAGAATCTAATGTGTATAAGATTCCAAACATTAATTCTAGGGGAGTATGGGCCCTCACAGATAGGAATTTGGCACTTTCAATGCTTGTTTCAGTTTTTCCTGGGTTCCGGAGTAGTTTATGTGGCTTACTGTCTATAAAAACCCAGAATACACGTTGTGTAATGTTAAGTACACGTCGTGTGTTCTTCTGTTCGGGAAGAAATAGTTTTTCTTAAGTACATGTCGTGCACTTTATATACACACCATGTAGTCTATTACTGTTTCATAGGTCATGTGGGTAGAGACACAGGATGGGGGAAATATGGAGTGAACATGTTATGTATCTTCCATACAAGTTGTGTAGTGTTGACCTCGTGCCCACCCGTGTCACTAACAACATAGGTTGGCCAGGTCGTATCTAATACACGTCGTGCGCTGTCTAAGCACACCGTGTAGTCTGACCTAGGTACCCGGCCGTGTCACGAACAACATGGGTTGGTGTCACCCATTCTTGTACATGCCCTTTCCACTTTGAACACGCTGTGTAGTATGACCTAGGTACCCGGACGTGTCACGAAAAACACGAGTCTGTGTTATCCCTTATCATACATGATCTGTCTATTTGAAACACATTGTGTAGTTGATCCGTGTGTTAGTCCATGTCACTAACAACACGGGCTAGGTGAATCTTGTCTAGTACACACTGTGTAGGAATTTTACATGCCATGTAGTCTTGACTTAGGAGATCCGTGTTGTTTAACCGTGTAGAAGGACTCGGGTAGGGGAAGAGGATTCAAGTACACGTCGTGTGTTAAGACAACATGACATGTGTTGGGGTTTTAAACGACCAGCTTAGGAAATATTACACACCCATGTAAATGAATTTAGAAAACATGTCGTGTATGAAATGTACACTTCGTGTAGTCATGTATTGTAAAACATGAAATTTTCCTTCTCTTGATCCCTTATTACACTCCTTGTTTTCATCCGTTGATAATATTAATCTAAGGTGGGCACATGACCTTGGAGATTCATGCCGCCGAGACATCCTCCCGGTGTTCTAGTCTTGCAACTAACTGTATTCCAGACATAGGTGTTGAGGCACAGTTCCAAGAGGGTTTTATAAGGTTCATACAGACCTTCTGAGGAGGTGGGATGCATCTTCTGGTAGCCAAGTGGTGTGCTACCAGAGTGGGAGAAGCGGGCATACGAGGCCATGTTGCTTGAGAGACCCAGTGGAGTGCCGATCTTGTGGCAATATGGGTTACCTTCATCACATTTGTGAGCTCTTCTCACCAGCAGCTAGTGACAAGGGTTCTTATATGACTCCTCATTCAGGAGCAGCGCAGCCAGTTTCCCACCAGTCTGGGAACTGGACTTCTTCCGGTCGTTCGGTCCAAGGTGGATGTTGTAGACATGGCAGCCAGTCCCCTAGTTTTTAGCGACATCAGGGCATATTAGTTCAGAGTCTTTAGGCATGGTTGTAGGGCCACGGTACATGCCTAACTTTTTCATTGGAGCAGACCCAGCAGGATCAGGATCCTATACCTTCTACCGTTTGAGGTATGATCTTAATAGCCTCAGTTTTAGTTTCTTATCTGTTTGATATGGGGGCTTCCCATAGCTTTATATCTATTTTTTTGTGTATGTTTTCATGGAGAGCCTTGGGATCTGCATCTTTTCTTCAACTGATATCTTGACACTAGACACACCGTTGGGGACTAGAATGGCTAGTGTACGACAGTGCAAAGAGATCCCTCTAGAGGTTGGTGCATTTCACTTGTTATAGGACCTCTATGTCCTAGAGATGACAGACTATGATGTCATTATTAGGATGGACTGCTTTGTTCCATTCCAGGTAGTCTCCGACTGTTATCACCGCATGGTGAGTTTCATATCACTAGAAGGTGGATCTTTTCATCATAGGGGCGAGTGGAATGTCCAGGAGAGAAGAGCAGGTCCAGATCATCTTGGGTTGGGAGGAGTTACATCCTAGATTGCTAGTATTTATCTTGATGACCAGGGGACTTCACAGTTAGATTTTCATACAGTGGTGGATCATTTCAGAGATGTGTTTCCTGAGGAATTTTTAGGTTTGCCTCTAGATAATGAGGTAGACTACTCGATTGAGCTTGTGCTAGGAGTGTAACTGGTGTCCATTCCTCCTTATATGATGGCTACACTTGAGTTGGAGGAGCTCAAGAAGCAGTCGGAGGAGTTTCAGGCAAAGGGTTTCATCTGACCCGGTACTTCTCCTTGGGGTTCACCTTTCTTTTTTGTGTAGAAGGTAGACGGTACCCTCAGGCTTTGTGTGGACTATCAGAATTTGAACCAGTTGAAGGCCAAGAACCGATATCCCTTGCCCAAGATTGATGATCTCTTTAATCAGCTTTGAGGAGCCCAGGTGTTCTCGAAGATTGACCTGAGATCGGTTATCATCAGTTGCATGTTAGACCATCAAATATACCTTTTACTGCCTTCAGGAGCAGGTATGGTCTATATGAGTACTTGGTTATGCCGTTCGGTCTCATGAGCGTGCCTAACGTTTTCATCGCACTGATGAACCGAGTGTTCCACACACACTTGGATTCTTTGGTGGTTGTTTTTGTGGATGATATCTTTGTGTACTCTCACACTCAACACGACCATGCTACCCATCTTGAGATCGTTTTTAGTACACTGAGGGAGCATCAGTAATATGTTATGCTCTCAAAGTTCCACTTTTGAATGGATCAGATTCACTTCTTGGGCCATGTTATCTTAGAGGTAGGAGTATTAGTAGACTCAGAGAAAGTGAGAGATGTAGTTTCCTGGGATCAAATTAAGAATTTCTTTTAGGTGCGGAGTTTTCTAGGGCTGGATGGATACTAAAGACATTTTCTAAAGGGCTTTTCAAGATTAGAAGCACCATTGATAGGTCTGAATAATAAGGGGGCGAACTTCTTATGGTCATATTCTTGTGAGTCAGCCTTTCAGGAGTTGAAAGGGATATTGACTTCAGCACTAATACTAGTCTTTCCAGAGCCAG
The DNA here is from genome assembly GCA_963277665.1 of Viscum album. NCBI lineage: Eukaryota > Viridiplantae > Streptophyta > Magnoliopsida > Santalales > Viscaceae > Viscum > Viscum album. The sequence continues at coordinate 1,001,682,740 of OY728136.1, read as the reverse complement.
GTAAGAGTTATATTGTTTACTGTGATGAATTATGTATCTGGCTGGGAGCTTTGCTTATACAGAGAGATGGAGTTGTTGCATACGGGTCTCGGCACTTAAGGCCACATGATAGGAATTAACCAATACATGATCTAATGTTGGAAGCTATTGTTCATGACCTACGCTATTCGAGGCATTATCTTCTCGGAGAGCACTTTGTGGTTTTCACCGACCACAAGAGACTCAATTACATCTTCACTCAGTGTGATCTGAATTTGAAATAGCGCAGGTGGGTTGAGTACCTACAGTGCTTTGACTTTGAGCTTGCCTATACGCTTGGGAAAGGCAATACAGTGGTTGATGCGTTGAGCAGGAGGACTCAGATACAAGAAGTTTGAGAGACCAGCAGTGAGTTAAAGCTTATGGCTCTATTCTCTGATATGCATTTGGAGGTGCATGAAAGACTGGGGGAGAGTTTTCTATCTTCTGTAGTTGTTACCTATATGCTTCTTGATCTAATTTGAATGAGGCAGCTATCAGATTCTGAAGGCCTAGTCCTACGGGAAAGCGTGTCAGGATAGGACCCCATTCTGGGATGGACCATAGGTGAGGATGAGATCTTGCATTTCTAGGGGTGTGTATGGGTGCCAGTAGACATACGTGAGGAGCTGATGCTGGATTTTCATTCCTCAGTTTGGGCAGTTCATCATGGCATCACCAAGATGTATTGTGATCTACACCATCAGTGTAGGTGGCCAGGTATGAAGAGGGACATTGATGGTTTCTTCATGAGGTGTTCCAATTTTCAGCAGGTGAAGGCGAAGCATCAGCGACCAGCAAGGCTTTTACAGTAGTTACCCATTCCCGAGTGGAAGTGGAATGACATCTCGATGGTCTTCGTGACCAGTTTGATGAGGTCGCCTTGAGGGGATAATGCTGTTTGGGTTGTCATTGAAAGACTCATGAAGGTTGATCACTTCTTTCTGATCAAGGATCCCTTTAGTGTTGATGAGCTGGGATGGTTATACATCCAAGATATTCTATGTCTACATGGATTTCCACACTCCATTGTTTTAGATAGGAATGCATGTTTTACTTCTCGGGTCTGGCAGGGGCTTCATAAGGCTTTGGATACACAGGTACTTTTGAATACAGCTTACCACCCCTAGATAGATGGTCTGTCCAAGCGTATGATTCTGGTGCTTGAGGACATGCTTTGAGTATGAATTATTCATTTTGGAGGTTCTTAGGAGAATCATATACCTCTTTTGGAGTTTTCCTACAACAATAGTTTTCATTAAACTATTCAGATGGAACCTTATGAGGCTTTGTACGGTAGGTCATGCCAATCACCCTTATGTTGGCTAGAGACAGGAGAGTCAGATTTACTAGGACCTCATCTTTTTCATGATACCACAGATCAAATAGAGTTGATTCAGAAGAGGCTGGCTACTACACAGTCTTGACAGAAGTCTTATGCTGATCAGCGGAGACGACCTCTGGAGTTTGAGGTCGAGGATCAGGTTTTCCTGCGTGTCACAACGAGGTTGGGACACAAAGGGATTTAGAGATAGGGTAAGATTTCCACGAGGTACGTCGTGCCGTTTGAGGTGTTGGAGAGAGTTGGGCCGGTTTCCTATTGGTTGCAGTTACCTCAGAGGTACCGAGCTATGCACGACGTCTTCCATATTTCTCAGCTTCGACGTTAATTTTCAGACTTGTCTCATGTCTTTCAACCTGAGGAGGTTGATATTGATGTGGATTCTTTCTTTGAAGATAATCCTATCCAGATTGTGGATCGTAGTATAAATGTTCTCTGTGGTCGGTCTATTCCTCTTGTACGAGTGTTATGGCAGCACGAGTGGGTGTAGGATGAGACGTGGGAGAGGGAGGCCGATGTACGAGCACAGTGGCCAGAGCTACCCGGGGTTTCTTCTTCTACTCCGTGAAAGGTAAATTCAGGGACAAATTTCATTAAAGGGGGAAGTTTGTATGAACCTGGACCTTTTTTCTAGGTATGTTTTTTTTCTGGTAGTTTTTTGAGAAAAAGAGGAAATTCTAGAAATTTTCTAAGTACACGTCGTGTACATCATAAGTACACACTGCGTACTGCCTTTCCATAGGAGGTTGTGTGTTTTCTGTGTTATAGCCACACACACGGCCATGTAGTATCCACACACCCTTATTTTAGAAATTTTTTATGTAAATTCCACGTACTTTACGAGTACACGTCGTGTGCATCCTTGTCGGAGGTGGATGTGTGTTGGCCGTGTAGTCACCACACACACGGCCATGTGGGAGTGACTTGGGTGCCGATTAAAGTGGAGTACAGAAAAGGCAAGTACACGTCGTGTACTTGAAAAGTACACACTGTGTACTTTCTTTTTTTATTAAATGAACCGGGGTCGCGTCTGACGAACAGAACACCCCTCCTCTAGGTTTCTTTCGTCTGAGAGCACTGAGTAGCCGCAGATCTTTGACGAGCCCCTGAGCCTCCGTCTGTCCTCCGATTCAAACACCGTTGATTGCGTTGGAATTGCATCAGTGAGTTCTCTCTTCTTCTGGAACCTCGTTTTATGTTTCCTCTTCTTTTCCATGTTATCATGGGTTTAGCGTTTTATACGTTTTATTAGATATACGACGTTCCAATGAGATTCAAGCTTCTAGGTTCAAGTATATTGATCTCCTAACCTCATGGTACGTGTTTTGTGCATTTCCATTTGATGTCTTTGATTATTATGTGAAAATTTCACCAATACCCTTGAATGGGGTATTGAGTGTTTACTATTTTACCCCTTTTGTTTCCCTACCATGCTTGTATGTCTGTGTAGAGAATATTTGGATATGAATAGGGTTTATTTCTATGTTTTGGATGTGCTTTTCCCATGCATGTTCTGTTTATGACCATTTGGTCTTGTTTAGCCTTTGGTTGCCTTGCCTGTTTTCCATGCATGTTGTTGTAGGATGGAGAGTTTGTATTCTGATATTCTTGTTATGTTGTAGACTATTTAGCCAGGTAGTTCTGAAGGTTTACTTGGGCTATATTACACTGCTATGCCTATTGACTTACATAGGGTTATGAGAACCCGATGTAGTAGACTATAAGGGGAATTGACCGGGTGAGCTTCCTCAGAGAGTCTTTGAAAACTTTTGGCTATAAGGGGGATTGACTGAGTGAGCATTCTTAAAGATCCTAGAACCACTTAGGGATATAAGGGGATTGACTGAGTGATATTCCTCAGAGAGTCCTTTATTTCTTTAGACTATAATGGGATTGGCCGAGTGATCTTCCTCAAAGAGTCTTTGTTTTAATCCTGAACTATTTAGACTATAATGGTAATTGATGGTGAGTGCTTCCTCAGAGAGTCTATGAATGACCTAGGCTATAATGGGAATTGACCATGTGAGCTTCCTCAGAGAGTCCTAGACCTTGGGGATATAAGGGGAATTGACAGTGTGATCTTCTACAGAGATTCATTGACTACCCTAGACTATACGGGGAATGGATAGTTTGAGCTTCCTCAGAGAGTCTTGATTTACCTTTGACTATAAGGGGCCTGACTATGAGTGCTTCCTCAGAGAGTCTTATTATAATCATATACAGAACCAGATGTCTTAGACCGCGTGTGTTGCCCATAGGGTTGCTTGTACTTTTTGGGTTTGACCAGAGGGGATGGCTGTGAGTACTTCCCAGAGGGTTTCCGGTTTGAGGATTAGTTGTTTGCTTCACTGTCACTTGTTTTGGAACTGTGGATTGTTTACTGCTTAGTAATTTCCTGTTTACTGCTTTCTGTACTTTTACTTTCCATATATTCACTGACTGTTAGGCATAGATCTTCAGGTGGGTTTTTTCTAGGATTTAGTCTGACACCCGGTTTGGGTCATGATTTTGGGCCCAAATAGACTATATTGCTACAGGTATAGATAAGGCCAAGCGTTCTTCTACTTCAGGTACTTGACTTTCTGTGGAGCTGGAGAGCATGGGACCAAGCTATGGTTTGTGATGTTGAGGAGATGTTTATCTTTCTTTTTGTACTTGGGTTTAACACTGTTTGTATTTCCAGCCTTGTGACTTGTTTGGATGATTTCCTAGACATATGTATCATGCATCATTTCATATATATATATATTTTCTCTAGTTGTTTATTATTCCAGTCTTTTGTTGTTTACTATTGTTGTAAATTTACTACTTCCGCTATTGTATGTGTTGTTCACATTCATTGTGTACTCTACCAATGAGGGCATCATTTCCCCACTATCACACCCAAGGCCCTCGCTACTAGTCAGCAACCTCTAGTGTTTGGGGAAATTCTCTTGATTCCATGTGACCAACTGGGTATGGGGCGCCTCTAGGTGGCTTCTGAAACTGGGACGTTACACTGCTCATGGAGACGGTAAGTCGTACGTACGTATAAATTCTACTTTCATTTCATTTTAATATTTAAACAATTAAAACTAAATGATAAATAGGTATATTATAATTCCATTATAATAATTATGTTATATATGTTACATAAGTTCTTTCATTCCATCCTTTATTCATTCCAATTATAGTATTAATGAGTCATATCACATTGAGGGGGAGAAAGTCTGCACTTCCTTAAACGAAATTATCTTATTTTTACAACAAGAAAAACATAATGGTATGTTCTAAATGAGAATTAAAGAAGCATATATATAAAATAAATATAATATATATCATATATAATTACATTTTTATCATAATGGACACCATAAGAGGTGGTAGGGGATAATCAAACAACCATCGTTTCATGAGGCTGCAGTTCGTCGTACACAGAAACAGTATGTTTGTATCCATTGGATGGAGGTTTGTGTAAGTGTAGTTATAATACATTTTATAAAAATAAACTAGTATATTTAGGAAAAAAATTTATATAAAAAATGATAAGAAGATCATAGGGAGTGGAGACGGACAAATAATGGAAATAAACTTGAGAGAATATTTTACCACAAATCAGGTAACTTCTTTTTATTTGAGGAAATGGACTCTCTTGAAATTCCTTAATCCAAGTGGAAGGCTTCTTAGAGATATATAATGATGTTGGGAGTTTATTTGGGAAGTGTTTTTATTATGTAAGGGGCTTTATAGGTATAATTAATGGGTTAGAGGTGGTTCCCTTTTTTAAGAATGAGGAGGGGCACTTAAGGAATATTTTGAATTATTATTTTGTTATAAATTCAAATTAGAGTATAAATGAGTCGAAATTAATCTAATAAGAAGATAAGATGAATTTATTTCTAAATAAAATAATCAAATAGTAATTAGATATTTTTTGGATATTTTTTAATCCTTATCATTTTTATTTAACCCTTTCTTTACTCCTACAGTTTTATCAGGCATTTAACACTTTGAGAATCAAAATAGTTACCAAAACAAGAAAAATATAAAATTAAAGAGTCAATAATAACTTTTTAGACTTTTGATAACTATTTTTCCTAATATTAAATTTTTTTAATTATATAATATTTTATAAAATATTTTATATTTTAAAATATGAATTATGTCAATTTAGACACTATTCATATCATGACATTTTTAAAAATCCATAAAAACTTTACTGATTCAAAAAAAAATCATTTATACAAATATAAAATATAAATATAATCCATAAAATTAGTTAATGACATCAAAATAACCAAATTACAGTTAATTTAACATTTAAAATATCATTTATTTGAATCCTTTATTAATGAAGAAATCACTACATCATCATTATGTCATAAATAAATTTATTTATTTAATATCTAAAAATCATAAATAAACTTCAATGATATAGGAAATATTTTTATCTTTATAACTAATATTTATAGTCTAAAATATAACTTATATAAACCCATATAAACATTGGTTTATCAAACGATGCATGTTTAGGATATATTTTCCTTAACTTTAAATTAGAAGTAATTAAATGTCATTTTCACACACAAGTGGCTCCATGGGTTCCTAAAATTGAATGAAGGATTCCCATAGTCATATATATTTCATCAAATAGGATAAGGATACATGTTAGGATAATTCAATATTATTATAATATTATTTTATACCCTTATTTACAATATTTACCCTTTAACCATGAAAATAAAATATTTATTAAAGTTACCATTCATAATGTCTAAAAAAAGTTACCTATTTACACAATTGGGACCTCCTGGTTCCAAATATGGAATCCATTTTTCAAAATTTAAAATACAAAATTTGTAGAAATTAATTTATAATTAATTCCCATTGTCAAAACCAAAAAATGTGTTTTTAAGAAATAATAACTATCAAAAGATTGACATGTGTTTATATCTAATTAAAAAGTGAAATTACTTCCAATGACCAACATTATATTAAATGGTAAAAAAAATAATCTAATTAAACCTTAAAACCAAGTAAAAATATAATATAACCATATAAATAAATCAGATGAAAAGACAGTTTTTACTTAAAATACAATATTTTTCACTATTCATTAAAAATGAACTTTATCAGAAAAATACCAAAAATTTACCCAAGGTAAATTTTGATGTCCCGCTTATAAATATAAAGTTTATTTTGTCAAATGGAACATAAAAAGTAACAAAAATTAGATTTAAAAGGGGTTCTCCATCAAAAGGCGGTAAACTACCTTTTAAAAATATTAGAGTATTTATGCTTAAAATTGAATTCATTATCTTTTTATGCCCTTGGATTTTATTGGATAAATTTAAAAACATTTAAAAACCGTGTTTAATCATAATATGGTTAGTTATGTTCATTCCTTCCAATACAACAGCTAGGCGTTAACTGCTATTTAAAATAATATTATGTTATTAATTTTCAATATGACTTAGCCTTGTGTGAAACATAAGATTTAAGAGAAACCCAGTGTTGTGTATCGGGTACGCCATCAAAAGTAAAATCCCCATTAAATTAAAATTAATATTTAATTCAAAAATATTACTAAATATGAAAAATGTCAAATTCTTTATTTACCTGAGATGTTACACCAATGGTTTCTCCTGGTTGTGACTTCAGTCTAGGGAGTTGGTATCATCCAACCTTCAAGGTGACCTATGAGAGTGGTCGAACAGGGTGTCTAGTGATTTTGGGTGTGTTATGCCCATGTAGGGGTTTTGTACTTTGATAGTGGGACTTAGAGTGTTCCATGGTGTAGGATTGGCCTTGAGGGCTAAGTGGGATGATTGATGGTTGGTTGTGCCCCTTAAGTTGTGGTTATGCGATGAAGGTTTCTAAAAATCAAGTGTGACCTCGTGGGGGGTTAGGCCAGAGATGCAAGTACCTTGGAATATGTAGCATGGGAGATGCTTCAGAGGTTGTGGCAACGCATAATAAGTACCCTATGTTTTAGTGAATGGTATAGTTGTTCTTGGTTCTTTCATAAGTGCACCATAGTGCTTTTGATATGAGGTAAGTATTTTTTTGGAGAGTTGAATCATATGAATGCCTAACTCACCTATTTGGGTGAGGATTAATGGAGATCTATAAGTTGTTTTTTATTAGAAAAGACAAGGTTGGCGGAAGTGTGGTTAAATTCTTTCGCTCGATGGTGACCCCTGTGGCGAGGGGTGGTCACGTGGTTGAAGTTGTTGGTATGAATGGGTTGGTTTTTGGGTGAGATAAAGAGGTTTTCTCAAGGATGATGGGGCTAACTAACCAGGAGACATGGTTAGGTATGTAAGCAGGCGAAGGGCTCTACGCAAGATGAGGTTTTTTTGTGATAGATCACTGGGTTGATTAGTGTGGTGGACCATTATATGACGGTTTTTTGCTGATAGTGATGCAACAGAAGAACTAGAGCAGTGTGGTGGGAGTAGTGCCACATCAAATGTTTGTTTACGGTTTCATGGTGATTTGGCCATGGACTAATGGTTAAACTTGGTCGGAAATCACACCTGAGTGGTGGTGGTTAATTGTTGATGAAATGTGTTCGGTAGGGAAGCCTGAGATCCTTGACTGGACATGATGTCCTATAGTTCGACATCAGAAATGGATAAGTTGGTGGTGGAGTTCATCGAAAAATTATTATCATACCTCATCTAGTGATGAGCATGCCCAACATATTGACATCGTCCCAGGTACGTTGAGAAGCTATGGATCATGGTAAGAGACATGGAGGTGTTTGGTTGGATGAGGGACATCATAGAGTTTACGTGCATGGAAATGGTATATGTGGATCTTGAGGATGAATTAAGAACCCATTATGGTTTTTTTTGAGATCCTTAGGATGGACTGAATAATGGCCAACGTCATGGGTGTTGTCCACAGAAGTAGGGAACCGGCACTGGGTGACGTTCGTTTCTTGTTTTGGGAAAAGTTTGAATGGCCATATCTAAGTTTGGGGTTTGGTTTGTGATCAGGTATAAGATATAGTGGAAGGAATCCCTCATAGTGATCAATGGTAAGTGGGGAGTGATACATCAGTCCTGGGTACGGAGAGGAGAACATCTATTCGATGTAGTGTCTTTGGGATTCAAATGAGGAACCTATAAGGTGCATGTTAGGTCCCTCAAAGAGGGAATGTGGGACTTGGAAGTGGTGGAAAATGAGCCCAAGTGTTGGACTGAGCTCAGGGTGTCACCAAATAAAGCTTGTGGGGTTTATACTGAGTCATAGGAGGGTGTGGTTGATCATGAAAATAGGTAGTTTCAAGAGATGTTGGGGTCCTATAACTCCAATGAATATTGGGGTTATACTCGAGTAATTTTTTTACCTTGTGTGGTCTTGAAAACATCATTATGTTCAGTGAACCTTGGCCATGTGATGTGGTTTCATGACAATGGTAAAGTTGATGATGGTCTAGAGGGAGGTAATGTTGTGATGATGGAATTTTACCAGAATTTAGGAAACGAACTTAGTGGGTTAGAGGGATTGTAATGATAAACATGAACATGTATGGTGGAAGTGACCCACCTATGGGTTCATGTTTTTTTGGAAAGTTCCTTTTTTAAATGAAGTTGTACCTGAGTGAGGTCATGTTGATCTTATTCTTAGAAAAGGGATAGTTTGGAATGTCCTTCTGAATGGTTTTGACGGTGTGACTAGATACCAATGTGGGGTAATTCCCCTATGGATTCTTTATCATGGTAATTTGGAACATGTTAGATGATGGGAGATTTGAGTTGAGTTCATGTGGTCCTTATTCAATGGTGTAGGTTCCAAGTAACCGAAAATGGTGGAGATAACCTTACCGGATAAATTTTTGGTTGATGACATGATCAGAGTTTCGGGTTGGGGGGACTTGAGTGGTCACTGCTGTGGTAAGTTATCCCTTATAGAGAGCTTTGGAATGATTTAGTTGGTCAAGTACCCATGAGTTTTGGGTAGTGTTTATTTGTACAATTATGGAGTGAAATTTTTTGCAAATTTGGTTAGAAGGATCGTGTTTTTTTCATCAGGTGATACTAGGTTTGGTCATGATTAGAGTTGGGGGAACATGAAAAATGATACAAAGTGGTTTGGGTCATGAGTTGTACAGAGGATCAGGCTGATGAGGTGTTGATTGGTTCCTCTATGAGGATGTTATGTTATGTGTTATGTTCCCATGTTTTGTGAGTTAGGTGTTTTCACCTATGTTTTCCACATTATACTCTTCTAGTCATAATGGTTCAAGTGGATGCATCCTTGAAGAGTTTTCAGCTCGTTTTGTGGTTGTAGTAAGTAATGATTGTGGGGAAATTTCATACCATAGATCCATGTTTGGTGGGAATTGTGATGTGTATCCAGAAACTTCAGACATGGGTATGGATAGGCAGGCCCTATGGCGTGATCCCTTATTAGAGAAGTTTGGAGATGATCAGAAGAGCGACTCGAGGATGAGTCATTATAAGGTGGGGAGGTTGTAAGATCTTGGATCTTCTTATGGTATGTTTTTTTATGTTTTGTTTTGGCCTCTTATTCATGTCTTGATAAGTGTTTCACAAAGTTCATGTGATGGATCAGGGTGTTCTCACGGTTTGGGACATGAAAGAGGAAGAAAAGAGGGTTCATGTGTATGTTGCACGGTTTGCACACGGTTAGTGCAAACCATGCGAAGCATCCCAAATAACCATGCATTCATGAATAGAGGGTTATGCATGGTTTGTTCATAGTTTGGAAAACCGTGTGGAATTCGAAGGAAATTTTCTAAAAGGGGTGGTTTAGAGAAGTAGCTTCCACATGGTTTGCAAACTATTTGGAAAACTGTGCGGGTAAACCATGTGGCCCAGAAAAGTTAGAAAATTTAGGAAATTTCCACTTCAGTGATTTAAACCTCAACTCGTAATTTCCCTACGTTCATCCCCTCTCAACCCTGGTGATGAACTTGGAGGACCCAAGCTTCCAAGAGGTGTTTGTCCTTCGATTCTTGGCTTTTTTGGGTACTGTTGATTGTAGGTCTAAGTACTAGGTAAGTATAATCCTCTCATCCATTCTCTTTTTTGGATTACTGATTATGGTTTCTCCCATCTCCTTCCAAATCTCTAAACCCCACTTTATTGGGTGAGATTCAAGTTGAGGTTTCAAGGGAAGTTTTAATCTGGATCCGAGGAAATAATTAAGAGTGAGTTCAGAAAGGTATTTTATGTAGGTGTTCTATAGGTTTTATCCCATAGTTTTTCCCTAGATTTGTGCATGTGAGTTGGAATTTTTCCCTTATCATGTGGTGTATTGGTTATCTTGGGTATGAATTAGTAAACTGGGTGTCTAAATTATTTGTTGAAAACCCTCACGATCCCCATGGGATGCGTGGAGGAGGACTTGAACATTTTAGGGCCACCCATTTAGTGCACCAGCAAACTGGGACCTACAGTGTGGTGGGGTTAAGTGGAGGGTTTCTGATAAATTATTGTGGAACCCATGTAGATAATTTTTTTAATGGTTGATTAAGTTGTAAATTAAATGATGAATAATACGCCTAGGGAAATATGGGCATAAAATGTTGTTAGAATGACAAGAAATGGGTAATTGGTTTGAAGGAGATTATGTTGATTGTTTGATGAACTTTTTCTAGAATTTACTAAGGGGATTAGTGCATACTAAATAGTGAACTTGAAATAGGGTAATGGAATGGGAATGGATGGATTTGTGTAAAGGGGTGAATACATAAGAATTAGGTGGTACCCCTAAATGTTGAACGTAATAAAGTGGTTGTGTTATGTGATATGAGAAATATACATGAAATGATAAGTGGGATAAATGGTTTAAAGAATGGTCAATGATAAATTTGGATGAGGCATAGGGGTTGTTGAATACACCTAATGGGTTAAGTTAATGGAATAGGAATTTGGATAAATGGAAATGAATGGTAAATGGTAAATGTATTAATGGGTTATGGAATTGTATTAATTCCCTTGTTTTGTTATGTATTATGATATCCAATGACTTTTAATATGATTGGTTGTATTATGTATTGTTATATCTAAAGGAATTTAATATGATTGGTTGTGTTTTGTGTGGTTGTGGTGACTTCATAAATAATCATGTGCACATGGCTTAGAAGAGTGGGGTATTGACTTGTGGTTCTACTCCCACTGGTGGAGTTAGACTGAGGCTCTAAACTCCACCCAAAAAATGCATGGGTTAGGGAAGGGGACAGAGGCTATATTCCATTAAAGGTGGATTTCCACCCAAACTGAGGCTTTGAGGTTAGGATAATGTGTTGATGTGATATGTGTGTCCCTAGTGAGATAGGGACTTGATTTATTTCCCCTATGAAATGTGATTGATTTCCTTAGACCCTTGTGTATATGATTTTATGCCTAACACATGGAATAATTTATCAAGATGGTTTATGTAATGAGGGTATATAATAAATGAATTTGGGATAAATGATAGGAATTAAATAAATGAACTTTGAATATCTAATGGCACCCAAGTTGATTTTTCTTTACTTATCATTTATTCTATTCTTGCAAGCACTATATATTAAACTTGATATTTTGTAGACACCATTGGTGGTGGCTTACTGAGCTTTATACTCACACACTGATCGGGCTGCTATTGGGTACCAAAGCAGATCTCTTGGTCATAGGTCAGAATAAGAGAAAGGACCCTACACTAGGATGCTGAGTTGGGGTCAGGATGTACAAGGAGAAGGACCCAGACTTCGAGTCAGGATTCATTTGGGGATTTGGGTTGTTTTTTTATTTTGGGTTTTATTTACTTACACTACTAGTAGGGTGTGACATTAGTATATTTGATTTGTGGTTTGTACCCCTTTTTTGTTAAATTCTCAGTTATAAATGTGTATTGGTTATTTAAATTGTTTCCACTATTTATATTGTGTTCTATTGTGTATTTCTTTGATAAAGAGGTTATAGTATTCCCACATGACTTATTAGACCCATGCCGCTACTCGAAAACCTCTTTTGTATGGGGAGGCGTGCTTGAGGTCATGTAACTACCCAGATCGGAGCATCAGTTTAGTGGATCTCGAGTCAGGGCTATTATAGTTGTAGTTAATTACTATGTTCTCAGTTTTTTTTATTTGATCCTAATTATTGGGTTGAAATCATTCCCACTCATATTATATTTGATTCCTGACACTAGTTGCTATCCCTTGGGGATCGAGAAAACCCGTCAGGAAATGTATTTGACTGGGATGGATGTTGTGCTAGATGGAACTTCGGCCTAGTTCGTGACATAATGTATTACATGACATGTTTGTGGTGGGAAAACTAATCAATATGAAATTATACTGATGTTCTCAAACACCACAAAAGGACCAAAAAGTATGGGAGATATATTACTTACTTGAACAAGGATTTTCATCCCACGATAACTAGATACCTTAAAGAATACATTATCTCTAATGTAAAGTTTTATAGGCCTCATAATGTGATCATCATAGAAATTGTGATGATCTTGAGTTACCTTCAACTTCTTGAGAACCACCTATGACTGCTCCATTTTTTTCTACACCAATTATGGGTTGAGAATTGCTGACTCTCCAGCCTTGGTCCAACATAATGGATATATACAATGTTTTCCAAAGATTTATTTTAATGGATCCATACTAATGGTTGAGTGATAGAAATTATTATAGGAAAAAAAACCAAAGGTAACTTCTTTACCCAAGAACCTCTAGAATTCAGAACACATTCACAAAATGTGTCATATAAATTCTAGACATTCCACTCCTTATGATCATCAGCCTATGGATGAAAAGTTATGTTAATGAATAACTAAGATCTAAAATCATATTAGAAACCTCTCAACACTTGATAGGTTAAACGGGGATCTGGATCAAATTTTACCTTCCTCGAAAATCTAGGGATCCTCAAAATCTTCTCAAAATACTAATACGACATGACATATATTGTTTTGTATTCCCTAATCACCAAGAAGTGAGATAACATTGTCAAATAGTCTATTACCACCCATACAACATAATATCCACCCTAATATTGAGGAAAACTAATCACAAAATCTATTAAGATGTACTCCCACTTCCATAAGGGAATTTCTAATGGCTGAATGAACTCCTATGTTTCACCTCAGACCTGTACTCCTAGAATTCAGTGTAAATAAAATTATACATTACATACAATCACTAAAATAAAATTAAGAGGTCCAAACAAAAAAATCCATAATTAAAATATCAAAAACAAACATTGAGTCACTTATATACTAAGGACCTTTTATGTTTAGAGTTTAAGAGAGTTTGGAAAAACCTTCAACTATGAAAGTCCATATCATTCCTATCCAATGGACATTTTCCTATTATAACCAAAAAAATTTATTGAAAAGTAATTCTTAAACATGTCCAACAAGATTCCATACACATGACACCTATCTAGTCATTTCATATTTAATACACTTATTCCTAATCTAAGGGAAATGGAAAAACAAGAAGGGTGTGATCAACCTCTTGCTAAGGGGTAGCGTATATTAGAATCTATAAAAGCATGATCATGGAATAAATAAATTTTCTTAGAATAAATAAGAATAAAATAATTACATATAACTGGTCACACTATCTTGAAATAAATCTATTGAATACATAACAATATAGTTAATCACATGGAAAATAATTACTAATTTAAAGATAGTGAAATGCATAATATATGAGATATTAATTTTACCGTTAAGGCATCATCCAAGGCATATTATATACCATAAATGCCTCAAGAAATAAATTATACATACATTCAAGACCATTTATAAGTGATATTATATAATTTCAAGGCTTCAACCAAGACATCCTACATACCATCATGGCCTTATATAAGATATCCTAATAAGTGGGAAAGTATACACAAAATACTCAAACTAGTTTGTATCATGATATCTACTGATACATCAAGTCTCTATATTACTCAAGACCCACCCATCATTTATTAAAAGAACAATTCATATTTTATAACATAAGAAGGGATCAATAATAATATTTTTTGATACCGCGAGTTTAATCCCACCAAATAAATATCATATAATACAATTTCTATGTTAACTCATGAAACATAACTCCATAAGAGATGGGTATTTGGTATATGAAGATGAAAAATGGATGTAAAATCAAATAAGTATATTTTATAATATATCATAACATTTTCATAAAAATGATGGCACGGGCCACTTTTAAAAAATCATTTTCAAAAAGTTCTTCAATAACATTTTCAAAAAAATTATAAAGAATTCACAATGATGTTGACTTTAAAGTAAATAATTTTCAAAAAAAATTTGGATTTAATGATAAAATATATTAATGTGAAAGAAATAACCTTTTAAATATTTTAAAAATAACATTATTGAAACCCATATTGTAAAAAAGAGAATATATCTTCCTTTTAGAAAAAAGGTGAATAAAATAAGAAGGCCCCATTAGATAATACATATAAATAATTAAAAATAAGAAAGGAAAACATTTATAGAAAAAAATATTGAAATGGATGAGAAATATACATTAAAGAGGATGGTGTTATTCTCAATAGTGGTGCTATTTTTAGAATAAATAAATCCATCAATGTTGAATTTTTGATGCAAAAATCCTTCAAAAAGGATTTTATGAGAAAGAAATGTAAATTTATAGAAAATAAATAGTAATTAATATATAATAAAATTATTATTGATAATATAAATAATTTATAAGAATAATGTTCAAGAATAATTATCAAACTCAATTAATTGAAATTGATTTAGAAAAACCATTCCAACTTTAGTGGTAAAGACCCCCACCCCAGTAGCCACGAGTTAATAGTTAATTTATTACATATTCATATAATAAAAGGAAATGTATCCCAGTGGACGGAGCAATTTACCAATCATAGAAAGCTAGATACATAAATTAAATTAAAAATATATTTTAAAACATAAAATACACAATGTATTTTCTTTTATAATTCAATTATTTCCCTTAGTGTAACCCTCAATATCAATCAAAAAACACTTCCATGTATCCTAGGGAACAATAAAACATAATAAATGGGAGATTTCAAATTATTATTAAGGTTTAAATATATTATAAGATATTATTAATCATTAATATTAATCAATTTTTCATACCATTTAATCAAACATGAACATAATGTGGTAGGAATAAAGGAAAATCAATAAATTCTATATAAATAATCACAACAGAATAAAATATAAACATGGATATTATACTAATAGAATAATACCATGAAATATCAATAACCAATCTAATAATGATGTAATGAATAATATTGGAAGTCTAAAACATCCCATCAAAGCCTTGGCCCAAAAATATACTTAAATGGATAAAACCCAATCTAGTTTCTCTCATGAGACATACCGATGCATTGAGGGGCTATATTAGGGCTCTCTTATCCCTTAAAAAGTCCAATTAATTACTTATATAAAATGGGTGAAACATAATAAATATAAACATTTGTATTTAAAATACAATATGATAGTAAATACTTTTCTCATTAAATAAACATAATAAAAATAATCCGAATAAATATGGTGAATGGTATCAAAATAGTCCATCCTCAGTCAAAAAGATCATAAAAATTCAATAAAAAAGGAAAATGGTATCATAAGATATTAAAATCAATGAAAAAATAAGATTAAAGAAAGTATTTTTACAAAGATACTTTAATAATATCATTGAAAAAATATTCAAGAAAATACACGTTTTCGCTTTGAAATCAGTTATTCTTAAAAAGATTCCAAAAAATAAAAGATATAATATTCATTCAAAATAACCATGTAATATTGTAAATGAAGATTCAAAAATTAAGTCATCATGAAATTGGGAAAATCCACTCATGCTATATTAGTTTTTAAACAAACATTCCTTTTAAATTTTGAAAAAGAAACATTTAAAATAGTATTTTTAAAAGAATTTCCTTTACAAATGTCATATCATTAATGTGGTAGTTAATCAAATGAATAGATTTTGTGTATTATCTATAAATAAACATAAAAACGTTCAAATACAAAATAATATAATAAAAATTTATTTCACACATAATCATATCATGACATGATCAATGAAGTAGAGGCTTAACATAAAGAATGGAAATTGGTTTAAGAATTGTCTTACCTCATGCTTGAATTATTTCAAACCTGTCTAAACATCATTTATAGTGTTTTTAAACGTGTTATTAAATTATAAAAATCATATTAATATTTATTATATCATATATGATCCCCTTATATCGTTTTAAAACTTTTTTATTAATAATTTTTTATTTATTTTATATTTTGAATGTTTATTACATTATTTTCTCAAGCTTATTTTGTCTATAAATTATAGGTTATCTTGAATAGTATAAATATCCAAAATCTCCAGAATAAAATTAATTTCATAAATATCATATTTATTCATTAAATACATTTTTGTAACCACTCTTTAATGTTGAACATTGAAAATTAATTGCATCGCTTCATGTAGACAGTTAGTCGTGTATAGGCAAGAGTGATGATATAATTTAAAGATGGTTGAAAGGGTAAGGAATTTCATGTTATACTAATTTTCCATAATCAATATAATTTCATAATTATCAAATATATCAATTATTTTCATAATTATAACTATCCATGTAAAGTAGTGACGAAAAATGAATTACACCACTATGTGGAGATGGTACGACGTATGTATGCATGTGGGGTGCTTTCTTTTTTCATAGAATGGATAAAAGATATAATATAGTTCTTTAATAATCATAATAAAATATAATTATTTATATTATATTACAGTTATTATTTTTTTTAGTGAAACATAATATGAAGATGTAGTATGAGAAAAAATGGATTTGAATGAGTTGCTAAAAACGATTATATCTTCTTTAGTGGACTTCCTTTATATCTCTTCCTAAGGGATCTAGATGTTGTCTTTTTGGAAGACCACGACCAAAGGAAATTATCTATGGATTTTTGGAGGATAAATAGTAAGGACATGGTTGAGATAAATTTCTTAAAGTGGTGTGAACGAGTTAGGGAGTAGGTTCCCTTTTATAATTGAGGTGAAGGGAACTTTTAGAATTTCTCACAATATTAAAATAAATTAACACTATTCTGGAGAAAAAGACTTAAAAATTGACTATAAATAAATATTGGATGAAATTTACAACCATAAATTTTACAATTTTGTGTTATTTAATATTTTTATTATTTTTAAATAATTTAATAAAATATTAATTCCATATAATATGACTATTGTGAAATTTGATACTATTTATTTAACTTGACTCAAATACATCAAGACAAAGTGTTAATTCAAATATAATAGGATAAAACCTCTAGAATATGTTATATATTTTTATAAAACTCATTTCACACATTTACACATTCAATTTATATCAAAACTAATATTTTTAAAATCATTCATTTTTTATTTATATTAATTAAATAAATACAGTATTATCATTTTACAAGAATTTAAAGGGATTATATAATTTTTTAAAATTATAAAAAAATTGATATAATAAAAATAATTTCATTAAGATAAATATAGACATTTATGTTCATTCATATCTTGATTTTTTTCTATGTGGGCTCATAAAATATATTAAATAAAGAGAGAGTGATATTTTTTAACTATCATTGATTTAAATAATATATAAGTTATTTTCATGTAAAAGTGTATATTAAAAAAATAAAATTAAATATTAAGGTGATAATTTTTTAATAATATTAATCTAATATTTGGACATGTTTATATCAGGGTTATACCCTTACCTTTTTGTTTAAATCACTCGTCAACTCTTTTAACAATTAACATATTGTTAAATTTTTCTACTATATAAAGGTCAATAATGTTATAATAAAATCTCAAAAGACCCCAAAATAGAATATGGTATATTTAATAAATCATATAAATTTATTTTGCCCAAATTTATTAATTTTATTATTTTTTAATCATTTGATAAAATATTATTAACTATGAAATATTCACAATGTTAATTTTAAGGATTGTTCATTAATTTGGCTTTAAGGATATCAATGTTCCAAAATATATTAGAAAAAATAATTTTAATACATCCATAATATTTTATATTAATCTATAAAATTCATTTATAACCATAATTAATTCAAATTATGTTAATTTGTATATTTTTAATATCATTTATTCGATTATCCCATTTATTTAAGAATTACTACATCATCGTTTTGCATGCTTTTAAGGTAATTATTTATTAACTAAAAAAATTAATGATGAAGATACATTTATTATATTTAAAATAAATATTAATGATCGAACATATCTTCTAGAAATACATATATTATAAAAAAATATACTTATTAAAAACTATTGTGTGAATAATTTGACTTTCTTTTAAATAAAACATTATAAGGGAATTAATTTCAACCAAGTGGACCCAATAGGTCATAAATTTAACCAATTTATTATAATGGTAACAATATAATCAAAAATTAATATTTAGTCATATTTTGGGCCATTTAAGGGTTCTTATTATTTTAATTAGATTATTTTTATTAATTTTTCTTCTACTTTATCAAGTATTATTCCAGTGTTTCATAAGCATATAATGTAATTATTTCATGTATAAAAATTAAAAATAAATTAAATAGGCTCTATATAATCTTTTATATTCATTAATTATGTATATTTACTCACATCCATGTCAAGATAACTTATGTAATTTGTTAATTTGAGTTTTCTAGCCATGCAGAAACATTACACAAGCATTTGGAAAAGATTCTTGTTATATAAGTCAAACAAATTGAAAATATAAGTTAAACCATAATTTATGAATGAATGTTTATAATAAATTCATGGAAAGACTTTTTACCTCTTTATTAATATCTATACAGTACCGAATTTTACTTCTTCAACACTACATAGGTACTGTGTTGGCATTGAAAATGATTTTTTTTATTTATCATGAAATAAATAATAATTATATGTTATGAATTTATTTTTAATTTTATTTTAATTATATTATAATAAATGAGTCTTTAAATAAGTTTAATAAATGTTTATATCATATTTATGTGTTGATGAAATCACAAAAGATGTTGTATTTTAAAAATTGTATTTTTTTACTATTCATAAAAAATTTAACTTTTTTTGAAAATTATCAAAATTTCACCATAGACTAGTTTTGATGTGATTATTTAAAGAATTAATTTCATTTTTTTAAATACATTTTTTAAAAGTTTTGAAAAATAGTTATATTTATTTTCTCATAGAAATAAATAAATTTTTTTTGAAGAAAACATATATTTGAAGAATAAAATGACTTTACTAAAAATTATGTCTTTATTTTCTAGGAATTAACAGATTTTTATTTAATATTAACTTCATATATATTTTATAATGTGTTTAATATTGTTCATTCCCACTAATTTAATGGAAATATTATAATTTTAAAATAATAATATTTATTTATTTATTTAAGTTGGGTGTTGCGTGCAATATAATATATATCAAAGGGGTTAAATTCAAAAAGAGACATGCCATTACTCCTTCAATAAATTTGATCCTCGCAATTTTAAATTTTACTTTTAAAAATAAAAAATTGATACTTGAATATTTATTTGTGGGAAACCCGCATCATAACTATAGTTAATTAAACATCTATTTGAAAATAGGGAAATGGAAATGTGAAAGTCCCCACAAAATTATTATTTAAAAGAGTATAACATTAGTGGGAAGTTAAAATATGGAAATAGAAGAGAAATTTAAGTATCATGTTTTCATGGAGTTTAATAGAGAACATGGTCATTATAAAGTTCTTAATCAAAAAACCTTATATTTGTGATGGTTTAAAGACAATTTCTTTCTCAGTAAGAAAAGTAAATATATAACATTATTGTTCCAAAATACTTTTACTAGATTTAAGGGAATGCTTTACTATCCAAATAAGCACTTGTGAAAATAAACTTACGATATTTATTTTCATTTCACAAATATAATCTCATCCTTTGGATGTGCTTATATCTATTTCCACTTCATCTCTTACTCTAGGAAATGGGTATTCAAGATGAATATTTTTTTATGCCTAATGAAATTTTAATGAATCAAAATCTCTATAAGTTATTCCTTCAGTCTTTAAATGTTTACTGAAATGAAATAAGTTATAAGATGTTATCAATAAAAAATAATTTACAGAGTTCAAATTAATCCATTCCATAAGTAGTCAATCTTAGGACACACCCAAAATATGTATGTACAAATTCAAAGACCAAAAATTTAGAAGGAAACTCACTAAATTTTAAAAAATAAACTTAACATTATATTTCACAAACTACATAATTTAAATCTTAATGGTACATTCCAAAATATGAATACCTTTTTCACTTTAAAACATTAATGAAAAAAATTCATTCTTCCAAAAATAAAATCTCAGGTTGTCGAATATATTCCTTAAATCTAAACATGTAGTAAACCATACAAAGAAAACATAAACCATCATTCCAATAGACAATTTTATGGTCACCAATAAAATCCTATAAACATATATTTTTCATTATTATCTCAACATCAAGCACATATTTTGAGTTATCATCCCCAAATAATGTGTTTTACAAAAGATAAACATACAATAGAGTCACTTGTATAGGTTGTTGGTACTATTAATCACATTCTTCCAAATCCTTAAAGAATAATTACTGTAGTACAATCCATATATATTTCATAATTATTATAACCATTACTTCATTGATAAAATACTAAAATTACATAATTCTTTAATCCAAGAAAAAGAACATTAATCATTCCTCTTCGTTTGTGGTAATAGAATAAGCTTTTCTATTATCTATTAGCTACTTTTGGGGTATATTAATTCGATGTTTGGGGAATTATTTTGTATAGTACCATATATCCTTATAGTTAAAGCATTTAACATTGGAAAATTATTTATTTATCTTGAAATCATGAGCACGGTGGCATTTTTTCCCACATATAAAGAAAACTCATTTTCCTCTTAATCATATTCCAAGGTGTTTCCTTCCACTATTATCAGATTCAGGAAAATCCCCCTTTCCCTTATTCCATTTATTCATCTTTTTCCCTATTTTCCTCTTCTTTTAATGCTTCTCTTTGAATCCATATTACCTAGATAATTGTTTATCTATCTTGATATCACATGATATTACTTCACTATAAGCTGATAATTTTTTTCAAACTAGTTCTCTTTGAAATATTTTCTTAAACCCATCAAAGAAATGATCATTCATAATATTTAGATTATATGCATTGATACGGTTCCCATTCCTTCCACTAGGTGCCATTTCTAAATAACTAGCATACATGTTATATCTAATCTCTAAATCATAAGATATTTTATTTGGGAAAACTTTGAAATTATGTCATATGGTTTTGTTATCTAATATGATATTTCCTAACTCTAGTTCCCAAAATTTATACTAAACTTCTTCTGATACCAACTATAAATATCCCAAACCCAGTATCCCAGAGTTATTGGTTACATTATTACATTGGAATAAGATACAAGGAATCACATCCCAAAGGACCGAATAGTTCAGCAGTCTTAGTAAAGCGGATATAAATTTGAAATTCAAAATAAATTTCAAACATAAAATACAAAAAGTATTTTCTTATAAATACCATTATTCCCCTTAGTGTAACCCTTCATATCAATCATAAAACACTTCCTGGTATCCTACAAAAAAATAAAACATAATATAGGGGTGAGTTCAAATGCTCCTAAAGGGTTAAATACAGTGGAATCTATTATGAATCATTAAGAATAATCAATATGGAATATCATTTGACCAAACATGAGAATAATATAGTAGGAATAAATGGAGACCAGTTGAGCCCCGCCTTTCACTTACTATATTCAAATAATTTCTCATTTGAAATGGGTGAAACATAATCAATATAAAAATTCATATTTAAACTATCATATGAAATTTAAATGATTTTACATTTTAATAAGCTTAATCATAAATAATCTAAATAAATATGGTGAATGGTATCAAAATAGTACATTCCTAGTCCAACTGATCATAAACCATTCAATAAAATATGGTAAATGGTATTATAAGATATAAACCTCACCAAATTCTAGGATTCAACAAAGTATGTTGACATATATAATTTAATAGTATCATTGAATTTTTTTTGAGGAAAATACCCTTTTCACATTGAAATAGCTTATTCTTAAAAAGATGCACAATTATAAAAGAATAAAAATTCTTTGAAAATAATATTTTAATATTATAAAAGAAGATTCAAAAATTAAGGCATCATGAATGTAATAAATTATTATCATACCATATATGTTTTAAAAACATTCCATTTGAATTTTGAAAAATAAACATTTTAAAGAATATTTTTAAAATAATTTCTCTTAAAAATATCATATCATTGATGTGAGCATTGACCAAATAAATATATTATGTGTATTAGAAATAAATCTAGATAAAACTAGTGGAAATAAAACATAATATAATTAAAATTCACTTCGCTCATAATAATATCATGAAATAATCAATGGAATAGAAGTTTAACCCAAAGAATCACAATTGGGTTAAGAATTATCTTACCTCATGTTCGAATTCCTTCAACCATGTCTGAACCTCTTGAATATTGGTTGTTAATGTAATAGTAATTTATACCAAAGTAATATTAATATTTATGATATCATATATGATCCATGTAGTATCCAAGTAGTTTTTTTATGTTGAAATTGTTATCAATTACTTAAGAAGATGAAAATTCATTATGGCATTGGTTATTTCAATTTGTTACAAATGTTTATAATATTTGGAAAGATTTATTAGAATCAAATACTTGGAATTAATTATTTAATTCAAAAAATGAGATGAGTTGTGGTCTAAGTATGTTGTATTTGGCTTAGTATTATTATTGATGCGAAGTTTTGATGCTCAAATTGGTCTTAATCAAAAAACTATCCATCACACACGATATGGACCTAGCATCTCAACCTTTACCATATATGGGAACCTAAAGGGTTAAACATGGATGACGGGGCCAAATTGGGCCATGTTAGGAGGTTGTATAGTGGTTGGAGGATCATGCCTGTATGAGGGCATAGAGCCAACAATGATCCACTGAGCGAGGGAGTTATGGCGGTGGAGGTGGATGCCAGCACAGGGGTGCCAGCGAGAGTAGAGAGTGCCCAGTAACTGATTTTTGGACTTATCTCATTATGTAATGTATTATAAAGGAGGGAATAAATGGTCACTATTTCGACAAGGGATCAAGTATTGTACCACTGAATAGAATCGTGGTTATTTGATTTGTTAATCTGATTATCTAGACTGTCAAAATTCATCAGCACCATCATCTTATCCATCAATCCATCAAAGAAGTTTTTTTCATTGGGATCTCACCATGAAATTTAATCTTGGAGATCCAATTCAGATTCTAATCCTCATTAGAGTAGTATGATGATCCCTTGGTGATCGAAGTCATTATGTAAGTTCATTTTAATAATATCACAATTAAATAATCGATGTTGTATGGGGTTTAGAATATTGATATTTTAGTGATGATGATTTGGGTGTCCTAAAGGAGAGTAAGTGAACTTTGAAATGAGATGGTTCACAAGCGAGGTCGGTGGAAGACCATCAATAAATACCACTCGAGGTGTTTGGTTCTATCACTATGTTTTTGTTTTTTTTAGAAGCTAACATTTTCTAAGTAACATAGCACTGTGAATCCTTATGGTTCATTAAAAGGAGTTTCATGCTTACTATATTTTTTAGGAATAATACAGTTATCATTATGAAAATGGTATGTGATTTTCAAACAAGTTATCTTTTCGAAGAAACTAGTTTCCATAAAGCACTTGGGATAGCACATTTTGTCTCTCCTAAATTTTTCAAAGATTAAATAGAATCTATTTATGATCATGGTTGCATGAAGGTCTTGAAATAATATTATTTCTCAAATAATATTGATTATTTTCTTTGATAATGTTTTTGTTTGAGTTTCATGCACACACTCTGAACCCAATAGGTAGTGTGATGTTACTTGCATGTAAAAATAAAGAAGCACATTGAATGATCCATTTTTTCCCCAATGAGGTATTATTATAGGGATAAAAACTTTTATTTCACCATATTCTAGTTTTCATGCACGAATAAAGTAAGGGGGTTCATTCCTAGTTCTATTCATATGTGAATATACACATATTGAGAAACAAATAGTGTATGTGTGAAAATAAAGAAAGAGGCAGTAGAGAATTTATGAACCCTAATGTATATATAAATATATTTTTATTTGATCACATGAATACATAAAAAGTAAGTGTAGTATGTAATTTTAATTCATGAAGATAGTATGAAATCCTTGTTAAAAAATACACAAGACCACATGCATTAATTTTGGATACCATGAAATGTATTTTTATACATGAATGAAGTTGGAAGAGAAGCATGTATGAAAAAATAATTAATGATTTGGGTTTATTGTTTTGAGACTGAATATTGAAAAATATTTCTTTCAGTGTTTTAGAATATTTTTGTATCTAATTTTTTTATTGTTTAGTGAGGATGGGTCTTTATTTGAAGAATGAATTCATGCCCAAGCAGTGTTTCACTAAGACAGATGACCATTTGTAGGTGATCAGAATTAATTGAGCAAGACGAGCATCAATTCAAAGGTTCTTGAATTATATGTAATATAGTGTGCTCTAGAAATATTTTGGATTAAGATCAAAGTAATCATCATATATGTGGATTCGATATTCTGAAAAAAAAATAACTTATGATTGGGGGTGTCTAACCAATTATTGAAGAGGCACGAGAGAGAATGGTGGGTTTAACCATTTCGAACGGTGTATAACTAGTTTCTTCCTGAACCATTATAATTTATAAAAATATTATAGTGTAAAATCCTTGTTGTGGGGTCTAACCAATATGAAAAGGATGTAGGTCTTAGAACATAACCTTGTAAAAATATTGTGTGTTGTGTTTCATTTACTTTATACATTAAATTCATGATTCACTCATCTTAACATTTGATAGAGATCTGATTTAAAAGAAGAAAAATAATTTAGTAAAATAGGTCGCACCTGATCCCCCCTAGTGTGATTTCATGATCCTTGAACACTTAAATTTGTATCAGAGCATATGAAACCATTGATTTGATATAATTAACTTGTCCAATTGTATTTATCATAATCATATGATTTTTAGATACAAGTTTGAAGAAAATTAAAAAGATCTTATGTTGTAAAAGAATATTTCTACTTCCGACACTAAAAATGTTGAAGTTTCAGTCAAAGCCTTGAAAAATGGGAAGAAAAAAAGTTGAAAATAAGATCAAGAAGGATTAAAAGATAAATGAAGAACAAATACTAGATGAAGTTACTTATAGTGGAAAATATTTAGTGAAATCAGTTGGTTATAATTCCAATGAATCAAGTTCAAGATATGGGGAATATTTGATCAATTATAAAAATTAAAAACATCTGAAGAAGGTTCCCAAAAAAATTTCACTTGTATGACAAGAGTTTTCAAGGAACTTAGGGATGAAAAATTATAGCTATAAGAAGTGGAAAATTCTATGTAATGGACACTAGCTAAAAAGGTTAGCATATCCAACAATCTCACAAAACTAGTGAAAGAAAAGGAAGAAACAATAATTCTTTACAAAGAAAGATATGCTAGAGAAATTGAATAATAGAAAACAAATGTTTATGAAAAATATATTATTGAAATTCTTTTTACAGAATTTACCCACGAACTTTAAAATCTATATAATAAATCTATGAATGTAAAATATGCTAATCTAAATTATAAGGCTGAAATAATCATAAAGCTTGAAAATTTGTTACTAAAGGAAAATCAAATGCATTAAGAAAAATATTTAATAGGAATAAGACATGAAATAAGTTGAAGATGAGAATATTTCTCTTAGTATGAAATGTCTTCAATTGGAAGTGAAATTGAATAATATATAAGAGACATAGGCTTAGACTTCCCAATATTCTATGAAAATTAGATTTTTCAAGGATTCATCTAATAAGAGTCATATTTATAAAAATAATAAATCTAGTTGTAGGAATAACTTGATATTATCTAATGATAAATCTATTAATGGATCATTGAAGAAGGTAACCCTTTATCCTGATTAATCTATGTGTACTAATTTGGTTTTGTTGACATGTATAAATTCAACATTTAAATCATAAAAACATGGGTGAACAAAAATACTCAGGAATCCATTACATCTTCAAAGATGGATATGAATAAGTGTGGAAATTATTGTTCCCCAAAGAAAACATATAAAGAAGAAATGTGATGCCTATAATCATAAAAATTATTAATATATTAAGAAGTTTTCACAGAAGAAGAAGTTAATATTTTTTTCCACTGTCAGTGCTATGGGAAGTTTGGAAATAAGGAAATTAATTTTTGGCATAATGTTTCATTGAATGAAGATTAAATAATGCCTATATTTAAAGGGATAAAAATGAATACAAATTAAAACCTCTATAAAATAAGTAGATATTACAAAAATAGAATCAGTTTATTAGGAATAGATACGATTAGCTTGAAAATTTATATGATTATTGCAACATAAGTAGTCATTGTTATGATTAGTGTTAGTATATACCAATCATGCAAAAAAATTATTGATGTGAATATAATACTATAAAAAGTTACATTGGTAAGAATTGAAGATAACAGGTCAGTCATGGATTGTGAACAAAAGAAGGAGCTTGTTAAACTAACAAATCTTAAGAATTTTGTAAAGAATGATTTTAAGAGTTTCAAGCCTAATAAAATATACTTCTATTATGGTAGGAAAGTTTACATCATGTATTATTGTGATTTGGAAATGAATATCCATAGTAAAGGAAGAAATATGGAATCAATGAAAGAATAAATCCAGAAGAAATATAAGATGATTGATTTGGTGAAAGAAATCTTCAATGAAGAATCTAAAAAGTTTCCTAAAACTGGTAAATTGTAGAAATCTAAAGTTGTGTGTCATCGATGAAATATGTATGGACATAGAAATGAAACAAAATCACATGGTTATCTAGTCATGAAGAATTATTGAATAATAATGGTAAAGAATATGTGAATTATAGTTTCTGGAAATAGAATACTGGGTATGTTTTGAATGAATGTTTGATCAAATGGCTAGAACAGTCTGAATAAGAAAGAAATTTGGATCAGGCAAAGAAAAATGCAATTGTGCTGTTAGAAAATGTTATGATTTCTTTTTTATCTAGGTAAATTATTGGGTTGATAAGAAACTCTCATCCCTGTTGTTCTAACTGGGAAGAATTGAAGAACCACCTTATTCTCGTATATATATATTTTTTTTCATG
Source organism: Viscum album (assembly GCA_963277665.1). Taxonomy (NCBI): domain Eukaryota; kingdom Viridiplantae; phylum Streptophyta; class Magnoliopsida; order Santalales; family Viscaceae; genus Viscum; species Viscum album. Next base: position 1,001,655,065 of record OY728136.1, on the reverse strand, counting down.
TATGGTGTAATGTCCTGGATTTTTCCATGTATTATTTTAATATTATATGGGAATTATTTCAAGACCAGGCTCTGAGACAGCACGCAGTTCCGAGGCCCAGTGAGCGTGGAATAAATGTTTGAATTTAATTTAATAATTAAATTACGGGCGCGTGCGGTTTTTCTAAAAATGTGGAATAACTCCTGAATGGGTGCTCGGATCAGAAATCGAAGGGCACCGTTGCATTCAGAACATCGAGTTTACCTTAGGCGAGGCCTAACTTCGGCTGGCGTTGGTCGGTGTTGAAATCTGGTTTTTACACGCAACGGTAATAAAATATTTAATAAAAATATTTTATTTCTGCAGAAAGATCTTTAAATCTTATATCTTTCATCCTCTTTAAATAAGGGCTTGCGCCAGGGTCCACGGTTACAACCCCATAACCCTGAAAACCATTGGCGGCTCTGGAGGCTCTGGAGGAAACCCCCAACGCGGCGGCGGCGACGTTCTTGATGGATTTCGATGGCAATGACGATGCGACGAGCGGATCTTTGCCAGAAAACCTACCGAATCCAGGTAGGATGTTGTTGTGATTTTAATTTTTCCCCGTTTTTGATTTCCACGACAAACGCGGACTAATCCACGAACAAATTAGCCTTCGGATCGATCGTTCTTATGGGATGAGATTTTACGGGGATTTTTGGGGATTTAATTCTTGTTATTTGTTTGGTTTCGTTCAACCTTCTAACGGTGATGAACCATGATCGACACGAACATCGATCGAGTTTCATCGCTCTCGATTTGTTGTGTGTTCTTCCCCAAATTCTTGTGTTCTTCATGAGCGTTATTCGCGTTCTTCACGAGGTGATGAACAAAGGATTGTTGCGCATCCATTCTGTGACACAACGATCCCAAATTGAAGGATCAACACTGCAACGGTCTTGCGGAGGTGCGACGATGGTTTCGGCCAATGGATCGAAGCGGATCGAAAGAAATCCTTCTTTGGACAATTTTCGCTCGGTTGGCCGGAATCGGATTTTGGAGCCGATTGAAGGCCTGAAACCCACATATTTGGCTTCACGGAGACGAGGAAACCTGGTATCTAGAGTTTCGCGGCGAACGGATGACAGAATCGAGATCCGGAAGATCAGCTGAGGCGCGCGGAGGAAGACGCGGTTTCTGGAATTTTCCCGACTACACGCTGTGTAGTATGGGATACACGGTGTGTGTTCGTCAGAAGGGTTACCCAGCATGTACTCCGGGAGTACAAGGACATTGGAAGGATACACGGCCATGGACACGTCGTGTATACCCCTCCCCGGCCAGACCCGAACAGATACACGGGGTACCCCGTGTATTGGTACACGAGCAGGAGACACGAACACGGGCAAAGACCGTGTACGGGCACATGGCCTGCGTACACGGAGTGAGACAGGTGCTCAAACACGGCGTGTGATTTCTTCTACACATCGTGTAGTTTTTTTCTTTCCGAAAATCCGAATGACACGGGCCTATTACACGGGCAGCACCCGGGGTCAAGGAACACGGCGTGTACTTTATTACACGCTGTGTAGTTTGGTTTTGCACGGCTTGAACGAAGGACACGGGCCATTTACACGGGTATTACCTGGGGTAAAGGAACACGGAGTGTAACCATACTACACACTGTGTAATAAATTCTTCAAGGATTGATCCAGTTTCCTTCTGTGACTTGGACTAGTTCTCCTAGGGTTTGTACCCTTATTCTTTTCCCTGAAGGTTCTGGTATCATTTCCTTTACACATGAGTATGATCCCTTCAGCAAAAATCCCTGAATAGAATTTTTGGTATCCCCTCTATGAGATTTAGAGCCGGATCCTCTATTCATTCCTGGATCCCTAGGTAGAGTTCTTGGTATCGACGTGACCAACTTTACCCAGGCACCGATCCTCTGCTTAGCGGATTAGCTCAGAATGAGTTGTCAGAATCACCACATGACTTGGCTGTGATCCTCATCTGAGCATCATGTTCCCAAGGTACTTGTGGAGTGTGTTCTCCCAGAACGAGTACTTCATGTCTCTCTCTCCAGACCTAGGAGTGTGTTCTCTCGATGGAATGCTTAGTGGAATCTTTGAGATGGATCTTAGTGGTGGTTTCATGATGGTCACATGTGTATGAGTATATCAGGATATTCTTGCTGTATGTTCCGTAGACATATACTGTTTGTATCTAATTGTACCCTTATTTGTGGTATTTTCCTTTTTTTATTTCCTTTGTGGTTTTCGGGGTGTCCTACTGGGTTTCATTATACTCATCCATGCACGGGCTTTTCCCGCACGTGTTGTGTCCTGTGCAGATGGGTGAGCCTTTGACAGGATTCTAGGCGGACCAGGACCGGATGGTGCTCAGTTAGATCATACAGGCTGAGGTGCGTTCCTTCAGCGATGGGTTGCAGTCCCAGTACCTTTCTCTAAAGGTTGGACTTGTTACAGACTTTCTTTTGGTGGGATTGTACTTTTGGCCCAGGGTTTTACTTTACTATACTTTACTTCCCTGTCGTACTCTGTTGGTTGGGTTTTAGTGTATGCATGCATCTTTTCCTTTTAGTAGTTTTTACTTTTCATCTTTTTGGGCTTGGAAATGTGTGTGTGTGTGTACAGGTTATAGGAAATGCCTCCCATGTTAGTAGCATGCCTACTCGGTGCTAGTCACCAGCCCCTGGCCTATTGGAGGCGGGCGTGGGGAGTTGCGGCTCGGGACCCACTGGGACGGGTCGTGATAGAGTGGTATCAAAGGTGGTCGGTTCTACCTTAGGACCGAGATTCTGTGAGTTTGTTTGGGGCAACATTGTTAAGTGTTTCGAGTTCGGCTCTCAGGCCAGGGACCCCAGTGTTGGTGCGGCGGCCGACGTATCCATACACCAAGACTCTGATAACTTGTTTTTTCGACTCGGAACATGAAAACACTAGTTGCATGGGGGAAAATAATGGTACATGAAACATATAGGAATGGGTTGTGGTTTCCATGTCCTTCTTGAGTCAGCTCTCCAGATATACTCACTAACTGTGATACATCTTGTTTCTTAAACAGGATGCCTCCGCGATGCATACCCACTAGGATCCAGCAGCTCGATCACGAGGATGACCCCCTCAGTGATGAAGTTTCGATATAGGGACGAGAACCCCCAGTTCTACCACCAGGTGGCATGCCAGTTATTCCACAACCAGTGGGGAAGTGTTTAGCGCCTGTTGTACCAGTGGAGGAGGAGCGCAGGCTGAGCTCCCTCCAAGAGTTTCAGAGACAGAGACCCCTCAGGTTTTGAGGTGAGCCTGACCCTCAGGTAGCATAGGACTAGCTTGAGGCAGTGACCAGAGTCTTCTGTTTGGTCAGGACACCAGCAGAACAGATGGTGATCCTGGCAGCGAGCCTTCTGCAGGGCTCAGCAGGGTGATAATGGAGTTTGGTCATCCAGACTCACAACGAGGTAACTCTTGCATGGTCGGAGTTTGAGAATCTCTTCAGAGAGGAGTTTTCACCAGTTACCCTAAGAGCAGTACGTATATAGGAGCCTCTTTATCTTCAGTAGGGAACCATGATGGTGGCTGACTATTCATCAAGGTTTACCGACCTCTCGCGGTACTCGATGGACATGGTCAGATATCCGTACTTTAGAGCTCGGACTATTGGAGGCGGGATTGGGGAGTTGATGCTCGAGCCCTACTTGGATGGGTCGTGACATAGTGGTACTGTGTGGAGCTGATTGTACATTTATTTGTGGTATTTTCCTTGTTGTATTTCCGTTGTGGTTTTCGGGGTATCCTACTGGGTATTGTTATACTCACCCCTACATGGGCTTTGCTCGCACGTGTTGTATCTTGTGAAGATGAGCGAGCCTTTGACAGGATTATAGGCGGACCAGGACTAGACAGTGCTCAGTGAGATCAGACAGGCCGAGGTGTGTTCCTTCGGCAACGGGTTGTAGTCCCAGTACGTTTCTCTATAGGTTGAACTTGTTGCAGACTTTCTTTTGGTGGGATTGTACTTTTGGCCCAGGGTTTTAATTTACTGTACTTTACTTCCCTGTCGTACTCTGTTGGTTGGGTTTTAGTGTATGCATGCATCTTTTCCTTTTAGTAGTTTTTACTTTTCAGCTTTATGGGCTTGGATGCAGGCTTGGGGAGTTGCGGCTCGAGTCCCACTAGGATGGGTCGTGACATATGGAATTTCAGGTGAAGCTTATATTCATAGGGATACCTAAATTTATAGAATATGTGAATATATTACATCTAGAAATTTTTCCATTATAGAAGATTATTGGCTTTATGTTTGTCTTATTACAACATTTCAAATAATCTAAAATGATGTTTGTAGCTTATTATTCAATAAATTCAATTATGATAAAGAAATATTGAGTGAATATCTTGAAGTGGAGAACATATGATCATCCATCATATATTTATATCTCAGTTGGCATCTTATGAATATCAAGATTTCTAGTGAGGTTTGAATCTGATAATTTTATATGAATAAAATATAAAGTTGGAGCTTGTCATCATTGAGGTATGTTGATTACATTATCATATTTTAATGTTCAAAAAATCAATTCTAAAAGGGATATATTTATTACTTGATAAAAAATGGAAAGGTAATTTGAAAGGGGAAATAAATTCTTCCTCTTGAATGTTTTTAATCCTTTTTTTGATATGAATGTAGAAAAATATCTGAATTTTTTTTTTAGAAATTTCTAAAAAGGATTTTCAGTGATTTGTATCACATGATGGAATTTTATTGAAAATATTGATGTTAAAATTGATCAATCTTGTTGTATACACAGATAATTGCTCACATTGACTTAGATCTGATTAATTTTATATTTTTTCTAATCTAGTGGTGATTTAATCATTATTAGAAGTAAATTAGACCATAAATGTCATAAGGGAAGAGGATGTTCTTAAATATTTTGGATTTATTTCCAATAAGGGGGAGAAGATATCATTGGATTTTTAAATGAAGTGGGTATTGAAAAAAAATCAAAACGGGGAGATTGAAGTATCCAAGTAGTTTTTTTAGGTTGGAATTGTTTTCAATTACTTAAGAAGATGAAAAGTCCATCTGTCATTGGTTATTATATTTTTTCACAAATGTTTACAACATTTAGAAACATTTATTAGAATCAAAGATTTGGAATTTATGATTGAATTAAAAAAATGATATGAGTTGTGGTTGGATTATGTTTTATTTGACTCGGTATTTTTATTATTTAGAAGTCTTGAAGTTCAATTTGGTCATTAATCAAATATTTATCCAGTGAACATGAGTTGGCCCTAGAAGCTCAACCTTTACCTTATGTAGGACCTTGAAGGGTTAAATATGGTTAAAAAAGCTCGTCTGGTCCAAGTGAAGAGGATACATAGTGGTTGGAGGAGCATGCCCACATAAGTGCATAGAGGTAGCAGTTTAGCCACTATGTGGTGGAGGCATGGTGGCAGAAGAGGATGCCGACACGAGGGGTTGCTAGCGGGAGAAGAGAGTGTCCAGTAATCGATTTATAGACTGCTCTCACCATAGAATATATTAAAAAGGAGGGATAAAATGTTCTTATTTTTGATGTGGGATCTGATATTATAGCACCATATAGAATCATGGTTTTTTGATTTGTTGATCTAGTTATCTGGGCCATCCAAATTCCTTTAGCATGTCTCCTTCTCCAAAAATTCGTGGAATAAGTCATTTGTGTCTGGAGATCACAGTGTAATGTCATCCGAGAGATCTAACCAAGCTTCTAATCATCACTAGAGTAGTATGAATCCATTGGAGATATAAATTATTATGAATTTTTTTTTTCATAATATCACAATGAACAAAATGAGGCTTTATGGAATGAAGAAAATTGATATTTCAGTGATGTTGATTTTGGTATCATGAAGAAGAGGTGGTGGCCTGTGAAATGAGATAGTGTGCACAATCTAGTTTGATGGAAGACTGTATATAAATATCACTCGAGGTGTTTGGTTCTGTTGCTGTGTTTTTTTAGAAACTCCCATTTCCAAAGTAACGTAGCACCATGAATCCCTCTGGTTAGAGGAAAGTAGTTCTTCACATACTCTATTTAGTGTAAAGAATATAGTTCTCGTGATTCAAATTATATGTTCTTTGTACACTTGTTATCTTCATGAAGAAAATATTTTCTACATAGTACTTAAGATAACACATTTTGTGTCTACTGGATTTCATAAAGATTAGAGAGAATTTGGGTATTCTCATGGTTTCATGAAGGGCTTGAAAGAATATACTTGTGAAAATAATAGTGAGTATTTTCTTTTGTAGAGGGTTTATTTGATTTGCATGCACACATTGTGAACCCAATAGGTAGTTTGATGTTACTTGCAAGTAAAAAAAGAAATAATCATAGTGAATTCTCCATTATTGAGCACCAAAGTGGTGTTATGATTGAGAAATGAGCTTTACTTTTCACCATATTCTTGTTTTCATGCACGAAGGTAGTAAGGGAGTTCATGCATGGTTTGATGCATATGTGAATTTACACATATAAAGAAGAAAATAGTGTCTGTGTAAATAATGAAAGCGGTATTGGAGAATTTTTTTCATGCTAATGTATTTATAAATATATATGCATTTTATCACATGCATAAATAAGAAGTAAGTGAAGTATGTGATTTTCTTACATGAAGATAGTATAATATCCTTATAAAAACACACAAGGAATTATGCATTAATTGTGAAGAACATGCAATGTATTTTTATACATGCCTGAAGTTGGAAGATCAGCGTACATGAAAATCATTTTTCATGATTTGGGTGTTGTTTTTTGAGACTGAAGTTGGGATAATATTTCTATCAGAGTTTCCAAAGATTTTTGTATCCTATTTTTTTATTTTTTAGTGATTTCGGGTCTTTAGTAGAAGAAATAACTCTTTCTAGAGTATTATTACGCTAAGATAGCTAACCATTTAGAGGTGGTCATAATTAATTGAGCAAGACTTGCATCATTGTAAATGTTCTTGAATTGGATATAAGAAAGTGTGATCTAGATAGCTCATGGATGAAGATCAAAGTGATCATCCTATATCTGTATCATATATTCTAGAAAAAAAACTTATGATTGTGGGGCTTAACCAATTAATGATGTGGCTCTAAAGAGACTAGGGGTTTAATAAGTCGAATGATTATGGTGTCTAACCAACCAAGTCATAAGAGTTTTATTTTTGGGGGGTATAACTAGAATCAACTAAAGGATCAACTACTGGGGTGTATAACCAGTTGCTATTTGAACCATTATAATTGATTAAGATATTATAGTATAAAATACATGTTAGAGGGGGGTATAACCAACATGGAAAGGATATATGTATTTGTATCAAACCTTGTAAAAATATAGTGTGTTGTGTTTCATTTACTTTATTCATTACATGAATGATTCACTCATCTTAACAGATGATAGAGTTTTGAATTCAAAGGAGAAAAATTATTCTTTAAAACAGGTCACACAAGATTCATCCCCATATCGGTGTGACTACACAATCATCATAATCATCACCCTTATAGAATTTTAGCACTCGTAAATTGGTAATATTTTATCCATTTAACTATTTCAGGTGTTAATTGCATTGTTTTCCCATGCATGTTTTGTCTTGAAATTTCTTGTTCTATTGTAGTGGATATAGATCAAAATTATCTAGAATAACATTACTATCATAAATATCATATTTAATCATTAAATAAATTTTTATAACCATTTTGGAATATTTAACATAGAAAATGAATCGTGTCACTTTGTGGAGATGATAAGTCATAAGTATTCACGAGCGATTATATCATTTTTAAAAGGTTGAAAGGGTACATAAGTGGATGTTATATTAATTTTAAAGAATCAATATCATGTAAAATTATCTTATATATCCATTAATTCCATCATTTTTATCAACCAATTAATGTGTTGATGAAAAATGAATTACCCCGCTATGTAGAGACGGTAAGACATACATATGCATGTGTGATGCTTTTGTTTTTCATAAGATGATTAAAAGGTAGAATGTGGTTATTTAATAATCATAATAATATATAAGTATATATATGATACCATATTTAATATTTTATGAGGGAAACAACACATGAAGAGGAATTAGAAGAAGAAATTAATTCGAATGAGTTGGTAAAAATGATTACCTCTTCTTCAGCGGACTTCTTTTTGATATCTTCTTAATGGATATAGAGTTAGTGTTTTGGGAATAACAGGACCTGCATAACATGTATAAGGATTTTTTGAGTATAAATGGTCAGGAATTTGTCAATTTAAATGGCTAAAAGTGGTTTGAATAAGTGGGGTAGAAGGTACCCTTTATAACTGAGGTGATGGTCACTTTTAGAATTTCTCAAAATATTAAAATATCATAAGGTTATTATAGAACCAAAGACTTCAAAATGGAATATAAATGAATAGGGGATGAAATTTTAAACCATATATTATTAGTTTTTGGTCTATTAAATATTTTTTGATTTCTAAAATGTAAAATAAAATATCAATTCCACGTAATATCATTATTGTCAAATTTGATACTATTAATTTAATTTGACATCAAGTACATCAAGACAAAGTGGTAATTTTAATATAATAATTCAAAACCTATCTAATATGCTATATGGATCTAGAAAATTCTTTTCACACACTTACACATTCATATTATGTTAAAATTAATATTTTGGGAACCATTTATTTTATTTTTATGTTAATTAAATAAATACAGTGTTAGCATTTCACAAGAATTTATGGTAATTATATAATTTATATATATTAAAATAAATTATATAATTAAAATAATTTCATTAATTTCAAAATATATATTTATTTTGATTCATATCTTTATTTTTTCTCTATGTGGACATATAAATTATATTAAATACAAAGAGGGTGACATTTTGTAACTATCTTTGATTTAAATAATATATAAGTTATTTTCATGGGAAAGTATCCATTAAACAAATAAAATTATATATTAAGGTGGTTTTTCTATAATATTTTTAATCAAATAATTTTTTGACAAGTTTAGGTCATGGTTATACCCTTATCATTTTTTTTAACCACCTATTAACTCTTTTGAGAATTATCATACTATTAATATTTTCAACTATATAATGTTCAGTAATGTTACAATAAAATTTTAAAATAACCATAAATGGACTAAGGTAGACTTAATTAACAAAATCACTTTCATTTTTTCTATTTTATGACTTTTATTATTTTTAATAATTTAATAAAATATTATTTACTATAAAATATTTATAATTTCTATTTAAGGACTACTCATTACATTGACTTTAATAATACCAATATAACAACATATCTTACAACCAAGACTTTTAATACATCCAAAATATGTGATATTTACCTATAAAATTTATGTATTTCTATAATTAATTTAGATTATATTACTTTTAATAATTTTAATACATTTTATTTTATTTTTCCATTAATTTATTAATTACTGCATCAACATTATGCATAATTTTAAGGTAATTTTTTATTCCCAAAAATTAAAAATAAATTTACATGATGAATATAAATTTATTATTTTTAAAATTAATATTTATGGTTTAACATATCTTCTATAAAACAATATATTAAAAATGTTATACTTATTAAAAAATATAGTGTGAATAGTTTGACTTTCTTTTAAATAAAATACTATAAAGAACTTAATTTCAACCTTGTGGATCCAATAGGTTATAAATTAGACCCTTGGATGATACTAGTAAAATATACTAAACTGGTAACATTTAGTCAGATTTTTTGTTCATTTAATGGTTCTTATTATTTTAATTAAAATCATTTTTTTAATTTTCCTTTTACTTGAATAATAATTGCATCAGTGTTTCATAAGAATATAATGTGACTATTTCATATATAAAAATTAAAAATAATATCCTAAAAAAATTAATTATTATCAATATAATCTTTAATATTCATTAAGTATGTTTATTTACTAATATCCATGTCAAGATAACTTATTTAATATGTTAATTTGACTTTTCTAGCCTTGCAAGAGCATTTGGATAAGATTTATGTTATATAAGTAAACAATTATAAAATATAAATAAATATCATCATTTATGACTAATATTTGATAAGAAAGTTGTGAAAATATATTTTTTCTCTTAATTAATATCTATATGGAACCAAATTTTACTTTTTTATTATTTCATAGGTATTGCACCATCACTAAAAATGATTTTTTTATCCTGAAATAGTTTATAATTTATATGTTATGATTTTTTTTGTTTGCTATTTTCATTATATTATCATACATGACTCTTTAAAGAAGTTTAATAAATTTTTATATCATATGTATCCGTTGGAGAAACTGCAAAATATACCATATTTTAAAAATCATATTTTTTCTATTCAAAAAAATTCAACATTCTCATAAAATTCTCATAAATTCACAATAGAATAATTTTGCTATGATGAATTAAAAAATTAATTTCATTTTGTATATAAAGTTCTCTAAAATTTTCAGACATTAATTTACTTATTTTTCTCATAGAAATTAATAAAAATTTCTTTTCTAAGAGAACATATTTATGAAGAATAAAATGACTTCAATAAAAATTGTGTGTTTATTTTCTATGCATTAATAAATTTGTATTGAATATTACCTTAATATATATTTTATACTAATATTAATAATATTCATTCCCTCAAATTTAATAGTTACTTTATAATAATTATATAATAATATTTTATTGTTCGTTTAAGCTAGTTTTTGGGTGCAACATGAGCTATCGAATATGTTAAATTTGAAAAGAGAAATTCCATAAAATCTTGGGGTGTTACATTAGTAAAACTTGAATATGAAGCCCTCGAAAAACAAAACATGAGATGAATTTGTAAATCTATTTAATTTCATGAAATTTGTGAAAAAATTCATCCATAAGTTAGTATATATAGCATATAAAATAAATCAAGTGGTGAATATGTAATATGTCTCAATGTATGAAAATTGGGACAATAATACATCACCTTAACTATCGAATTTCATGAAAGTGATTTAAATAACTTTAAAATAAAGATAAACATATTAATAACTTAATTCATAACCTTATTTATGTTTATTTCCTTTTATACAATTTAATTATAATCATTAAATATACATTCATTAGTTAGTTATTATTTATTTTCATCATTATGTGTTAGTGTATTTAAATGTTCTATATAGGTTTTTTAATGTCCTTAACAATCCTCATTATTTGATATAAGTTTATCATTAAAATATTATTTAAGGTACTATAATATATGTTCCATGATGATTTATAAGGTTATAATTTCATTAAATTAAATCTTAATTATGATTTGTGGGAATGAAATTGATGACCATCAAGTTTCAGAAATGTTGAAAAATGATAGGTGGAATATTAATTAATGAGTTAAATATTAATATTACCTTTATATTGTAACACCCCAAGCTTCCACGGTATGTTTCCCTTCGAATAATGCAATAGCGTGTGTTGTACGCAACCTCGAGCTCTAACACACACCACAACTAATTAAACTAGCCGTTGTGAAAAGTAATACCTACTTTTTGAAATTTTATAAATTTTATTTATCAAATTGGACTTCATTTTTGGATTCGGAATATCGAAATTAGCCTATGTTGAATTTTTGGTATTTTTCTGAGAACTTCTAATTTTTTATGAATAGTGAAAAATACTTAAAAACAACTTTTTTAATCAAAATAATTTATAGTGATAAATTATACTATTTAGTGGTTTTAAAGTATAATTAGAATATATTTTTACCATTTTATCCAATGGTGGTCATTAGAATTAATTTAACATTGAAAATGGACATAAACAATTGCCAATCTTTTGATATAAATTGTCTCTTAAAAACACGCTATTTGTTGTGACAGCGGGAATTAATTATAAAATTAATTAATGCAACTTATATGTTTGGAATTTTGTAAAATAGACATCATTTTTGAATTCGGAATATCAATTATAGCTTAGGGTGAAATTTTGGCATTGTTCTGAAAAACTTCAATTTTTGATGAATAGTGAAACCACTAAGTGGTAGTTAAATAACTGATTTTTTGTTTAAATGATATATTACCACTTCTGTGATTTGATTTTCAAAAATCCGACATACATGGTTGTCATTAAGAGGTAAAATGTGGTTTAATGAGATTAAAATAATTTTTGGTGAATAGTAACTTTTAAGTTCTTAATCGCGATTAGAGGTAATTAGTGTAGTTTAAGGTAAAAATAATGTTTTAATAATTTGAGATGATCTTGACACATGTCCTACCCTCATTTGATGTGCCATGGCCGACTAAGACAATCCATGGGTCAACTTGGGGACCCCATGGAGCCACTTTAGTTGGAAAATGACATAAATACCTTTTATTTAATGTTAAAGTAAAAAAATGACACAAACATGAAATGTTTTACTAAAACAATTTTTATATGGGGTTATAAAAGTACTATTTTTGACTATAAATAGTCATTGGAAAGATAAAGAGATTTCCTACATCATAGTATTTTTTTTAGAATTTTTAGACATTAAATAAATCAAATTATTTATGACATCATGATGATGCAGCGATGACCTCATTATTTAACGATTTAAATAAAATGAGAAGATAATGAAAAATACAAGTCTTACACTTGTCCAAAGACTATTGTATGAGTATATTTCGAACCCTTATCACCTTATCCACGAATTTTATAAGTGTGGGACCTTTAGAATCCGAAAAGAATTGTATAATAATGTAACATTTCAATCTTTCCAAAAGAGCCCCTCCTCTCCTCTTATAAAAGGCCCCCACCTCTACCAACTTATTCACACTTTCAAGCCTTTTGGTTCGGCCAACCTCTGCCCAAATACTCTCCCAACTTCTCTCCCTTCATCCTAGAAGCTTTACTTTAGTCAGAAAGCCATCCTAAGGAGTCCTTTTGATCAAATCAAAAGGAAGAACCTGAAGAAGAGGTAACATTTTCACCACCCTCTTTCAAGTTTCTTTCTTCTTCCACTCCCTCTTTGTTTATTATTTCAATTCTAAAATTATAACTCCAGTATCTACTATATACTGTGATGTTATTATAAATATGGAACAACCATATTCAGTATTCTACCCATCATTTGAATGACATGTCACCATACGTGCGTACGTACGGCTTACCGTCTCCACGTCGTGGTGTAATTGTTATTCAATATATTATTATTTAGATGGGTATAATAATGATATGTAATTCATGTAAATAATAAATATAACATTATAATGATTCTGTATAGATGATATACTATCCAATTATATATTATTTTAATATCAAAATAATGATATTGTCGCTCGTGCGTACGTACGGACTACCGTCTCCACGAACGCGATGAGATTCATTCTCCGTCGTATCCATTCAAGTATAATTATCATTTGATGATTTAAAAATAATGTTTAAGGACATGATATCATTCTGCATATGAATAAGATACAACATATCCATGAAAAACACGACTTATGTAACAAAACAAATAAAAGAAAACGAGTAAGTTAACACCCGAAACAACGATAAATCTAAGATATTGTTAACAAAGCAATGTTAAAAGATCATATATGATATCATATGAATGAATATGATTCTTGTATAATTTAATAACAATTATTTCACCATTATACAGGAGGTTAACCTACCCCAACCAAGGAAAAGTACAAGGTAAGGGTTTACTTCACAACCTCTTCATTATCCAAGGTTGTTTATACATAATTATCTACTGGGACCTCGTTATCATCCACATCCATGTTTCTTAAAAATGTCTTTCAAAACATTTTTACTATTAAATGGATAATGTGTTAAAGTCATTTATACCCTTATAAGTTTTTGAAAGGAATCTTACCGTCGTTTTCCAAACAATGTACTTTTTGACCTCTTTGACAAATTTAAGGTAAGAATGTTTTTTTTAACTTATACGGCGGGTGCGGCTATTTTCCGCCATTATAACTTCGTCGAAGCTTCCCTAACAAGCTTGTAAGAATATCTTAAAAGTAAATGTATTATTTTATAATTATGGGACTTTTAAATAATTTCAAAAATGATAGATATTACTCTCAAATATCTTTGATTTCATCCATGTCAACATCCTTTGATGGGTTTTAAGTTTAATTGAAATTGATTTATGATACAAAACCTCCATTGAACATTTTTTGAAATATTTGACTGTGGATGTGTTATTTTTATACCATCCATAGTTTATGGAGAAATTGTTGACATTTCGTATGCTAGTTTTAATATGAATATTTATGTTATGTTTAAAACTATTCATATGAGGAATGTATTGGACTTAATATGTGACGGGTGGAGCCCGCTATAGCTCCTAGATGCATCGGTAGGTCTCATGAGACAACTAGACGTGGAATTGGCCGAGGACCATTCCCAATTTGATTTATGGTTTTGGCCGAGGCCTTAATCACTTTAGACGTCTTGGCTGAGGCCTTGACAAAACGTTTCAGAATGTCTGGAATTATACATTCCCTCATTATGAAAGTGGTTATTGATATTTCACGTGATTATTCGTCTAGTAGAATATCCATGTGAGTAAGTAATGGCATTATTTTATTTTACTTTTGCCATATTATGCTGAAGTTCAAGTTCAATAAGGCTTTTGTTTTAGTTATACATTGCCTTAAATGCTTATGTTTTCTTATGAAAGTTTCCGCTATATTGTTATCCTTACGGAGCATTTGAGCTCACCCCTTTCAATGTTTTATTTTTCCCAGGATGTGAAGAAGTGTATTATGACTGACTTGCAAGAATAGTCAGTGAGGATATGAGTGTGGACTAGGGAGACCATGTTATTGTAGTTTTCATTTTTATGATGTAATGTAATGTTTATGAATGTATCTAGTGTTTCCAAGGCTACTAAACTAATCGGTCTTTCGAGACTTGATCTTTTGTGATCATGCCAATGTTATGAAGTAATGCACCAACTCTGGGTAGCTAGGGTCGGGGTATTATAGTTGGTATCAGAGGAAGTTTAGTACAAACCTTGGAAGCTAGATTTAGATAAACTCTGATTAGAGCACGTAGACCTAAGATGAACTTTGAGGATTAGTATAGAAGAACTTCCTAGAATTTTGGTATTGTAGAGATTTTGTGAGGTTTCCCAGCAATACATCCCTATCTGGATACGAGCAGGTAGAGGCGGCTCTGGCACAGATGTTCCTAGGGGTAAAACCCGAAAACACCGCTTTGATCTAGACTCGAACAGGAACTGGTGCACGACAACGGGCCTTGCTGCACTCTTGGTTACGACACTCCTGGGGGATATGCTTAGGATAATTCTCATTTTCTTTACAAACCACTATGAAGGGTTATGAGTATATACTTCCTCAAAGAATTTTTTTTTTATAATTATGGATTATATCCATAATTAGTTCAATTTATGTTAAGTGTTTTACAAGTATGGAATTATGTATTTTGATTCATGAACTAATCTAGTTTATGCCATTATTTAGAAATGGCGCCTAGTGGAAGGAATGGAAATCGTATCATTGCATGCACTCCGTGTAGGGATTTCCCTCCTGTTCAAGATAATTATGGTGGAGCTAGTGATACAACTGGTGCTGATCATCTTCTCACCGTACTGGGAAAACTCACGCAGGTTATGAATAATAACCTTACTCGTATGGAGAACCCTGATCCGTAACGTGGAGGATCAATGCTAGACCGTTTCATGAGGCAACAACCACCAACCTTCAATGGGAGTACAAATCCTATAGTAGATGAGCAATGGATAAATTCCTTAGAGAAAATATTCCACGCCTTGGGGAGTAGTGAAAGGGAGAAGGTTTTCATGGAAGTTTACCGCCTCAGTGGAGATGTCGATCAGTGGTTGTCACTAATTCAAAACACAAAGGAAGATGATGAATTAACAAACATGGAATGGCAGGAGTTCAAAGAGATGTTCTTAGAAAAATACTTTCCTCGAGACCATCGAGCGGATATGGAAGGGCAATTTCTGAGTCTGAGGCAGAAAGAGGATGAGAATGTCGCAAAGTATGAGGCTAACTTTACAAGGTTAGAAAGGTATGCTGCATATTACATACGTAACCCAAGAAGTAAGACTGATCATTTCTTTGATGGGTTGAAACCATTTCTCCGTCGAGCTTTAGTATCACAAACCTTCTCTTCATACGAAGGTATTGTCTCGTGCGCTATCAAGACAGAAAAGGAATTCTCTAAGTCTTATGACTTTAAATCAAAGCAAGATAATAAGAGATCCGTTGAAAACTCTGGGAAAGGAAATAAGGAAACAGGGAAGAAGGGTAGAAATGAATTTCCACCCTGTGATAATTGTGGTAGGAAGCACCCTGGTGCCTGTCTAAAAGGAAAAGGAGTATGTTACATGTGTGGTGAAAAAGGCCACCAAGCTCATGAATGAAAGGGAAAGAAAGCGGCTGTCAACATGGAATGCTATAATTGTAGAGAGAAGGGACATTATGCAAATGAATGTCCTAAGCGTCAGGGGAACTTACCTTAAAAGAGGCCAAGGGATCAGGGCCAGGCTTATGCTATCACTACTGCTGAGGTGGAAGCTCCGAAAGACGTGGTGGCAGGTAATTTAATGGTTTCCTCAAGTTTAGCAAATGCATTATTTGATTCTGGATCATCGCATTGTTTCATATCTTCCCAGTTTGCTAAGAAAATTACATATTTCCAATTTGATTTAACAAGGGAGTTGTCGGTCAAACCCCTAATGGAAGTATTGTTGCAACAAAGTTTTGTCGATTAGTTCCCATTAGAGCACCTAAATGTTCTTTACCTGCTGATCTCATCATCATACCCATGATTGAATTTGATATAATCCTTGGTATGGATTGGCTTTCGGACCATGATGCAAAAATTTATTGTAAGAGGAAAGAGGTTACAATTCTTGATGATGATGATAAGGAACACCTTATCTTTAGAGCCGAATCGTCGCCACATAATTCTTATCTAGATCCACCCCCAGTAGCTCAACTAAATTCAATTATTGGGGAGGAAGAGAAGGAAATTACTAAGGTTGAGGAAAGTAATATTCAAATATAGTATGTACCTATTGTGAGAGAATATGTTGATGTGTTTCCGGAAGATTTACCTGGACATCCTCCAGAATGAGAAGTTGAGTTTTCCATTGATTTAATTCCTGGATCAAGGCCCATATCGAAGAACCCTTATAGAATGGCCACTGTGGAATTAGTTTAACTAAAGAAACAACTAGAGGAATTGAGTAATAAGGGATTTATTCGCCCTAGTGTTTCTCCTTGGGGATCCCCTGTTCTTTTTGTTAAGAAGAAAGATGGATATATGAGTTTGTGCATTGACTATAGGGAGATCAATGCTATAACAATAAAGAACAAGTATCCCCCACCTCGCATTGATGGTTTGTTTGACCAACTGCATGGAGCTAAATACTTTTCAAAGATTGACCTTCGGTCTGGATACCATCAGTTGTGTGTGAAGAAGGAAGACGTTCCAAAGACAGCATTTCGAACAAGGTACGGGCATTACGAGTTTACAGTAATGCCTTTTGGATTGACTAATGCACCCTCTGTTTTCATGGATCTAATGAATAGATTTTTCAAGGAATATCTTGATGACTTTGTAGTGGTATTTATTGATGATATCTTGGTATACTCCAAAAGCCACGAAGATCATGAAAATCACTTACGCATTATCCTGAAGACTCTTAGAAGACATGAATTATATGGGAAATTTAGCAAGTGTGAATTCTGGCTTCATGAGATTTCTTTTCTTGGCCATATTGTCTCTAAGGATGGAATTTCCGTTGATCCTTCTAAAACCAAGTAAATCCAAGAATGTCCAGCACCGACAAGTATAACTGAGGTACGCAGTTTTATTGGTTTAGCAGGTTATTATCGATGTTTCGTCCAGAATTTTGCCAGATTGGCTAACCCATTGACAAAGCTCACATGTAAAGGGATTAAATTTTTCTGGACAAAAGAGTGTGAAGAATGTTTTGAAGAACTAAAGAGAAGATTATTCAATTCCCCTATATTGACTCTACCATCGGGGAATGATGGGTTTGTTATTTATAGTGATGCATCGAAGAAAGGACTTGGTTGTGTCCTTATGTAGAATCATAAGGTCATTGCCTATGCATCACGACAGCTAAAAATTCATGAGAAAAACTATCCTACTCGTGATCTTGAGTTAGCAGCTGTGATCTTTGCTTTAAAGATATGGAGACATTACCTCTATGGTGAAAAATGTGAGATTTATACTGATCACAAGAGTTTGAAGTATATTTTCACACAAAAATAACTCAACATGAGGCAAAGGTGATGGCTTGAACTACTCAAGGATTATGATTGCACGATACATTACCACCCGGGGAAGGAAAATAAGGTGGAAGATGCTTTCAGTAGAAAAGACCATGGAGTTTTGAATGTGATGAGAATTGAAAGGGATCCAATTTTCTCGGATCTAGTGAAGATGGACATGGGAATAACTAGGGATGGTGAAACATCCATGCTTTTTCAAATGGTTGCCAAACCATCATTACTAGAAAGGATTAAGAGTTCTCAGACCAATGATGAAGAATTTCAGAAGAAGATTAAAGATGTGAATGATGGAAGATTGGGGGACTTTGTGTATAAGGATGGAATTTTGAAATTTAGGAAGAGACTTTGTGTTCCTGATATACCTGATCTAAAAAGGGAATTGCTGGATGATGCTCATAGTTCTAATTTCTCTATACACCCTGGGAGCACCAAAATGTATAGAGATTTGAAGGAATATTTTTGGTGGGACAATATGAAGAGGGAGATTGCTGATTTTGTGTCAAGGTGTATGGTTTGTCAACAAGTGAAAGTTGGAAGGCAACATCCTGGTGGAGTATTGCAACCTATTCCCATACCTGAGTGGAAATGGGATAATATTACGACGGACTTTGTCATGGGAATACCAAAGACTCCTAGAAGGAATGATGAAATATGGGTCATTATTGATCGTCTTACTAAGTCACCACATTTTCTGGCTATACGGGAGGATCTACCACTTGAACGTCTAGCAAGATTATATATTAATGAAGTTGTAAGACTTCATGGAGTACCCCTATCGATTGTTTCTGATCGTGATCCTCGTTTTACTTCAAGATTCTGGAAAAGTCTTCAAAAGGCCTTGGATACTGAACTTTGTTTGAGCACTGCATATCACCCTCAAACAGATGGACAATCAGAATAGACTATTCAAACCTTAGAAGACATGTTGAGATCATTCTCTCTTGACTTTCATGGTATGTGGGATCAATACTTACCACTGGTAGAATTTTCCTATAACAATAGCTTCCATTCAAGCATTCATATGGCACCTTATGAAGCGTTATACGGAAAGAGATGTCGTACACCAACCTGTTGGGATGACGTTGGTGAAAGAAAACTTGTGGGACCAGAACTGGTGGAAAAAACAGTGGAAAAGGTGAAGGTAATCCAAAACCACATCAAATCAGCTCAAAGTAGGCAGAAGATCTATGCCGATAACAGAAGAAAGGTTTTGGAATTTCAGGTGGGAGATCATGTTTTCCTAAAGGTATCTCCATGGAAGGGAGTTATACGTTTTGGTAAGAAGGGTAAGTTAAGTCCCAGGTACATCGGACCTTTCGAAATTCTAGATCGTATTGGGGCTGTAGCTTATCGTTTGGCGATGCCGCCAAATCTCTCCAAAGTTCACGATGTTTTCCACATATCTCTATTGAGAAAATACATGCCCGACCCAACACATGTACTTACCTATGAGGAATTTGAACTGGAACCCGATCTATCTTATTGCGAAGAGCCCATCAGAATTCTTGATGTGAGGGAGCAGGTGCTAAGAAACCGGACGACTCGTCTGGTAAAGGTTTTGTGGAGAAATCATAAAATGGAAGAGGAAACGTGGGAACCTGAGGAACTTATGATGAAGAACCACCCGAGTCTTTTTATGTAGTAATACACTAGAAATTGCAAGGACGCAATTATTTGAAGGAGGGGATAATGTAACACCCCAAGCTTCCACGGTACGTTTCCCTTCGAATAATGCAATAGCGTGTGTTGTACGCAACCTCGAGCTCTAACACACACCACAACTAATTAAACTAGCCATTGTGAATAGTAACACCTACTTTTTGAAATTTTATAAATTTTATTTATCAAAATGGACTTCATTTTTGGATTTGGAATATTGAAATTAGCCTATGTTGAATTTTTGGTATTTTTCTGAGAACTTCTAATTTTTTATGAATAGTGAAAAATACTTAAAAACAAATTTTTTAATCAAAATAATTTATAGTGATAAATTATACTATTTAGTGGTTTTAAAGTATAATTAGAATATATTTTTACCATTTTATCCAATGGTGGTCATTAGAATTAATTTAACATTGAAAATGGACATAAACAATTGCCAATCTTTTGATATAAATTGTTTCTTAAAAACACGCTATTTGTTGTGACAGCAGGAATTAATTATAAAATTAATTAATGAAACTTATATGTTTGGAATTTTGTAAAATATACATCATTTTTGAATTCGGAATATCAATTATAGCTTAGGGTGAAATTTTGGCATTGTTCTGAAAAACTTCAATTTTTGATGAATAGTGAAACCACTAAGTGGTAGTTAAATAACTGATTTTTCGTTTAAATGAAATATTACCACTTATGTGATTTGATTTTCAAAAATCCGACATACATGGTTGTCATTAAGAAGTAAAATGTGGTTGAATGAGATTAAAATAATTTTTGGTGAATAGTAACTTTTAAGTTCTTAATCGCGATTAGAGGTAATTAGTATAGTTTAAGGTAAAAATAATGTTTTAATAATATGAGATGAGCTTGACACATGTACTACCCTCATTGTATGTTCCATGGACGACCAAGACAGTTCATGGGTCAACTTGGGGACCCCATGGAGCCACTTTAGTTGGAGAATGACATAAATACCTTTTATTTAATGTTAAAGTAAAAAAATGACACAAACATGAAATGTTTTACTAAAAAAAATTTATATGGGGTTATACAAGTCATATTTTTGACTATAAATAGTAATTGGAAAGCTAAAAAGATTTCCTACATCATAGTAGTTTTTTTAGAATTTTTAGACATTAAATAAATTAAATTATTTATGACATCATGATGATACAGCGATGACCTCATTATTTAACGATTTAAATAAAATGAGAAGATAATGAAAAATCCAAGGCTTAAACTTGTCCAAAGCCTATTGGATGAGGATATTTCGAACCCTTATCACCTTATCCACAAATTGTATAAGTTTGGGACCTTTAGAATCCGAAAATAATTGTATAATAATGTAACATTTCAATCTTTCCAAAAGAGCCCCTCGTCTCCTCTTATAAAAGGCCCCCACCTCTACCACCTTATTCACACTTTCAAGCCTTTTGGTTCGGCCAACCTCTGCCCAAATACTCTCCCAACATCTCTCCCTTCATCCTAGAAGCTTTACTTTAGTCAGAAAGCCATCTTAAGGAGTCCTTTTGATCAAATCAAAAGGAAGAACCCGAAGAAGAGGTAACATTTTCATCACCCTCTTTCAAGTTTCTTTCTTCTTCCACTCCCTCTTTGTTTATTATTTAAATTCTAAAATTATAACTCTAGTATCTTCTATATACTGTGATGTTATTATAAATATGTAACAACCATATTCAGTATTCTACCCATCATTTGAATGACATGTCACCATACGTGCGTACGTACGACTTACCGTCTCCACGTCGTGGTGTAATTATTATTCAATATATTATTATTTAGATGGGTATAATAATGATATGTAATTCATGTAAATAATAAATATAACATGATAATGATTCTGTATATATGATATACTATCCAATTATATATTATTTTAATATCAAAATAATGATATTGTCGCTCGTACGTACGTACGGACTACCGTCTCCACGAACGCGATGAGATTCATTTTCCGTCGTATCCATTCAAGTATAATTATCATTTGATGATTTAAAAATAATGTTTAAGGACATTATTTCATTCTGGATATGAATAAGATACAACCTATCCATGAAAAACATGACTTACATAACAAAACATATAAAATAAAACGAGTAAGTTAACACCCAAAACAACGATAAATCTAAGATATTGTTAACAAAGCAATGTTAAAAGATCATATATGATATCATATGAATGTATATGATTCTTGTATAATTTAATAACAATTATTTCACCATTATACAGAAGTTTAACCTACCCCAGCCAAGGAAAAGTACAAGGTAAGGGTTTACTTCACAACCTCTTCATTATCCAAGGTTGTTTATACATAATTATCTACTGGGACCTCGTTATCATCCACATCCATGTTTCTTAAAAATGTCTTTCAAAACATTTTTACTATTAAATGGAAAATGTGTTAAATTCATTTATACCCTTATACTATTTTGAAAGGAATCTTACCGTCGTTTTCCAAACAATTTACTTTTTGACCTCTTTGACAAATTTAAGGTAAGAATGTTTTTTTTAACTTATACGGCGGGTGCGGCTATTTTTCGCCATTATAACTTCGTCGAAGCTTCCCTAACAAGCTTATAAGAATATCTTCAAAGTAAATGTATTATTTTATAATTATGGTACTTTTAAATGATTTCAAAAAGGAGAGATATTACTCTCAAATAGATTTGATTTCATCCATGTCAACATCCTTTGATGGGTTTTAAGTTTAATTGAAATTGATTTATGATACAAAACTTCCATTGAACATTTTGTGAAATATTTGAATGTGGATGTGTTATTTTTATACCATCCATAGTTTATGGAGAAATTGTTGACATTTCATATGCGAGTTTTAATACGAATATTTATGTTATGTTTAAACCTATTCATATGAGGAATGTATTGGACTTAATATGTGACGGGTGGAGCCCGCTATAGCTCCTCG
Organism: Viscum album; assembly: GCA_963277665.1. Classification (NCBI taxonomy): domain Eukaryota; kingdom Viridiplantae; phylum Streptophyta; class Magnoliopsida; order Santalales; family Viscaceae; genus Viscum; species Viscum album. Next base: position 1,001,632,145 of record OY728136.1, on the reverse strand, counting down.
ATGCATCGGTAGGTCTCATGAGACAACTAGACGTGGAATTGGCCGAGGCCCTTTCCCAATTTGATTTATGGTTTTTGCCGAGGCCTTAATCATTTTAGACTTCTTGGCTGAGGCCTTGACAAAACGTTTTAGAATGTCTGGCATTATACATTCCCTCATTATGAAAGTGGTTATTGATATTTCACGTGATTATTCGTCTAGTAGAATATCCATGTGAGTAAGTAATGGAATTATTTTATTTTACTTTTTCCATATTATGCTGAAGTTCAAGTTCAATAACGCTTTTTTTTAGTTATACATTGCCTTAAATGCTTATGTTTTCTTATGAAAGTTTCCGCTATATTGTTATCTTTACGGAGCATTTGAGCTCACCCCTTTCAATGTTTTATTTTTCCTAGGATATGAAGAAGTGTATTATGACTGACTTTCAAGAATAGTCAGTGAGGATATGAGTGTGGACTAGGGAGACCATGTTAATGTAGTTTTCATTTTTATGATGTAATGTAATGTTTATGAATGTATCTAGTGTTTCCAAGGCTACTAAACTAATCGGTCTTTCGAGACTTGATCTTTTGTGATCATGCCAATGTTATGAAGTAATGCACCGACTCTGGGTAGCTGGGGTCAGGGCGTTACATAGATAACCAAAAAAATATTATTTACATAATAATATCATATTTATTTATTAATCAAAATCTTAAAACTATCCTTGTAGGGTATTGATGAAAAATGAAACACATCATTTCATCGAGGTGGTAATCTGCATGTATACTTGGATGACATTTTCATTTCCCATTAAAGGGGGACAGTAGGAAATTATTTGTCTTTTTAAAACATTATAAATTTTATAAATATAATATATATTAATTAAATACACTTTAAATATTATTTATTTTAGGATGTGATTAAAAATAAAATACATCATTCATGGAGATGGTAGACTATATGTAACATGAAAGACATTTTCAATTTTTGAATGGATGAGAGAAAGATAGAAAATGGTAATACCATCAAACATAAAAATATTTAAGTGTATAAAAAATATCTATTTAATTATATTATTATGGTTCTGATAGGTTGGAAGGAGAAATATAAATAATAAAAGGTCAGGGAGTGAATAATATACATATTGAGGAATTGATTCTGCCTTTGAAAGACTTCTTGGAAACAGAGGACTTGGTACACTTTCTATTAACAAGGGGATGAGAAAAATGGAATTACATTATATAAGAGGTATAATTGGTTGGGTTTAAATAATTATTTCAAGATGATGTGAGTCTTAAAGAGGATATAAGTGAGATCCTTTTATAGGTGAAATATATAGACTTTTCCTTAGAAAAAAATAATAAGTGAGGGGTAAACATGGAATCACATGGGACTTAGGTGAGTTATATGACTCCAAAAATTTTTAATATATATTTTTCATTAAATATATTTTATGTCTTTGAGGTATTTCTCTACAAGAAACACTATGTTTAAACGAAACACGATATACTATTGAAAAATTATTTTAAAATGTGAAAAATATCTCTTAGCCATTGGATTGTTGGGTATTAATGGAACCTTTTAAATTTTGAAAAATTGTTTTTTACAAATATATAAAATTAATTCACAGGTTAACAATTGGTAAAAATGAAAATAAATAATTTAAAAGTAAAAAATGTGTTGTTTATCTAAAAACCAATTTTTATGCGTGTAATGTGTGTTTATATTTATAAATTAAATTCATCACTATTTATGAATCATTTTAATGTTAATTTTAGATAATATAATAAATAAAATTTATTAATAATAATTTATTTGTTATTAATAATAAATCAATGACAATAAATTTAGTTTTATTCTTAAAAATTCATTTTTCTAAAAACGGTTTACATTTTGTTTTGTGCAATTATTTAAAAATAAATTTCATCCAGTTAAGGTAATTGAAGTTGGTAAAATTGTTTAAATATTTATAATCATATTTTAAAAATATTTATTAGGTCACTTTCATTTTCTGTTATAATTAATAGTAACTATGGTAAAAATTTATCACTTCCTTAAAGGTTAAAAGGGGTTAACATCGGGCTAAACTAAATAGATAAGGGTTTAAATAATCTAAAAACATGTATTAATACTAAATTTTTAGTTTATATTTCTCCTATATAATCCCATGTTCTAAACATAGTCACTTTGGATCCACTTTCCAATGAGAATGACTTTATTATATTTTAATATTATTAATATTTACAATTGTTTCATTCCTCTCAATTATAAAAGGGAGCATATTCTCCTCTATTATTCACAATTATTATTACATTTAGCTATAAACCCCTTAAAAATATATTATTAAATTCACTAGACATATTATATATGTTCTTATCTTCTTAAAAGACCAACTCAAGGGTCCTTATGAATATATTCACAGGAGGCTTCTCAAAGAAATGGTATATGTTCTTACCAATATTTTTCAAGTTTAATTTTTCTTATATCTCATCATAATATTATAGAAACATATTAAAATGATTAAATGATAAATTTAAATATACTTGTATGTTTTAATATTGATGTTATAGAAATTTATCCCTTCTTTATATCTTATGAGAAGTGATAATGGCATTCGTGCGTATGTGTGGTTACAACCTCCATGAAATGATGTGGTTTGTTTTTCATGTATACCATCCATGGATGGTCATATTGATTGGTTAAATGAATATATATAACATTTATGATTTTATTTTTATTTTTTAAATATATATTATTATTTAGCTTCCTTTATTTCTATTTGTTAAAAAATGAAAACATTACATGTGAGTTCATACAGACTACCATCTCCATAAAGTGATGTAATTTATTTTTCATTACCACCTTATATAAATGGTTATAAATGTGCGTATAATTAATAAATATTATTCTTAAAACATGATTTATATTCTTGATATTAAGAAAATATGACCAATTTTAAATGACATGAACCATCAAACCAAAAAATGCATGGAATACGGACCAATTTTCATCCAAATGTTGATTTTAATGAAAAAAATTAAAAAATGGTAAATTATAAATTTTAATTTAATTTTATATAATATAAAAATTAAGAATATATTTCTAGTATACATTTATTATAAATGTAAATTTTTTAAACACTTTATTATGAATGTATTTATAGAATGATAGGACCTGGGGTAAGGGTATATTTTAAAATATTATTTCTTTTTTGGATTGTCTATATTAAATTTACACTAAGGAAAATTATATGATCCTTATCCTCCAAACCCCATATATATTATTATGATTTGTTTAATTTTAAATTTTAAATTTTTATTTTTATTTTACTCTTTTTAGTATTTAAGATTATTGAGAAAATGTTTTAATAAATTTCGACTTTCTTTTCTATTAGGTCCATGAACTTTTTCTTCAATATTGATGTTATTTTTTATGTTTTTAAGAATGTTCTTATTTAGTCTTAAAAAGTTTAAAATGAGATTTTTTCAAATACTTTTGAATTTATTTAAAAAAAATTAATAAGTAATCTTTTAAATTTTTTCCATAGGATTCATTTTTGACTCTCTTTACCATGGTTTGAAAAAAAATATTTATTTTAACGATTGTTGTATGAACATATTTTAATGTCATCATAAAAGTTATTTAATAGTAATATTACATTAAAATTTTCCATGATTTATTCAAAGGAAATATTTTACTCAATATTCTGGAAAAAAAATTAGTTTTAAAGATTCCCAAGAAAAGGGATATTTTTCTAGGTTTCCAAATAAATGTTCAAATACTCTTTTAAAGGTATTTCAATCTATTTCATCATCCTTTTATGTTTCCTATGATTCATTAGGGATTTGATAAAATAATACCATCTATGTGTATTTATATGGATGGATTATCATTATATGATGATGAAATGTGTATAAAACCCATTTCTTTTATATGGGTCATGTTATGATGAATTGATAAATATTTTTACGATCTTATGGAATTTTTATGTATGGATTTCATTATATGATGGGAGGGTATGTTAAATCCCTCCAATTAATTGGGTAATGATTGATCTCTCATGAGATGATATGGACTGGAATGGTGAGTGAACCCAGTTCAGTAAGGTGCTTTTTCCCCTAGGATAGTCTTGAGAGTGAAATTTGACTCGAGAAATAATGAAATGGGGAGTGAACCCAATACATTATAGGAATTTTACTACTAAGATAGTCTTGGAAGTTATCCTTGACTAATGAAATTATTTTCTATTTGTATTATTGTTCGACATAATTACTAGAACATGTTCTTATGATTGTGATATTCTCTCATGTTTTATCATTGATTAATGATGATTCTTTATACTTATAACTAATTTCATTTTAAATACTAAATCTTTATTCCATGAATTAAGCTTTATGGTCTATGAATTATTGAATATGAACGTTTTAAGTAATAATCATGATCTTGTAACCTTATTCCTAATTTATTTTTTCATATGATCACAGATTGATATCTCTCATGGTTATAATTACAGAGTATCTGAGCTCTCTCATTATTATATTTCCATTTCCCCAAGTTATAAGGATATGTTGTATATAGAATGTGTATAAGAAGGGTACTATGAAAGAAGAAATGTTTTAGATATATTGAATATATTTTAAGAGAATATTTTGATTATATATCCTGTATTCAATTAAACTAAACCTTTACAATCCTTGAGCATGAATTATTGAGAAATGTACTATATTTTAATAAAAATGATGAAATATTTATTTATGATAGGATCATTCTTCATCAATTGGTTTCAAAGAATGATTTATTTATTTTTTTAGATTAGGTTATGAATAATATGAGGCTATAACATAAAAACCCAATGTTGAAATAAAAATGAGATAGTTGGAACATAAAAATTCAATAGTTTGATAAGAAGGTGTCATAATTTAGGACATCTCATGAATTATTTTAATGATTTATCACTCTGATTATTATATCTTAATTATTACACTATGATTTTTTGTTTTATTCTATGACTGGGACTTGAAGGAATTATCAGAACAATAAATGTGGAGAATAATTAAATGACCTTATTCATGAGAAACCAAATGAGATTGGATCTAAAATATGAATACTTTTGATTATACTTAACCAACTATCTTGAAAGGTGATTACCAACCTCATCTTGGGAGAGGTTCTTAACATACCTAATAAAATAAAAATGGATTTTCATGGGAGTTAATTTGATAAAGACTGTGGTGAAGAGAATATTCATCTTCTAATAGTCAAGAATGTGGGAAAAGCACCCAAGAAAATGTCTCAAATGAATGGAATGATTTCTTATTTATGGAATTAAAATTGAATAAATAAACAATTTATCGATGAAAAATGAAAACTTAAATATAGGTAAATTAATTTCATCATAATGTTCCATTAATAGTTCAATGTCTAATATACGAGGGACTTGGGAATTATCTAACTCAATGCCCTAATCCAAGGGATAACTCCTAGACCATGGAATTTTCTCTGTTATGTCAATCTCTAAACTTGATCATGATGGTTAAGGCACACTTATCATACACTGTAGATCTAGAGATTTCATGTTTAATTTTATAAGAATGCGCCCTATGAAAATATTAATATTTATCCTTTAGTGTAACTTGAAAAGATTTTTTTCATTGATTATCTTTCTTTAGATATACCATATCAATTTCTAAGTATAAGAGGTCACATTTGATATTCCAAATAAAACTATGATTTTTTATCAGTTTGAGGATTAATGGGAACTTTTAATGGAAATTACATCTATTTTAAGGGTCTTAATACATATTAATGAGGGATATTTATCTCAAATGATTTGGGATAAACTCAACATTGAAGATATTACTATTTTTTGAAATATATTGATGTATTTTTTGAATACTATCTTATTTTTCGCTGATTTATTAAGTTTAGTTTTCAATATAACATGTATATAGTTTTATACCTATATGAAAGACTTCGTATATAATGGTCCCAATTTAGTCTCATGAATTAATGAAGAAACTTTAGGAGAATCTAGAAAAGCGATACATACAACTGAGTGTATCACTATTGGGTTCACCTATTATTTTTGTTAAGAAGAAAGATTGTTCAATAAATATTTTTATTGATTATTGATAAATTAAAAAATAATAATGATCAGGAATGAGTAGCATTTATCTTGTATTCATGATTTGTTTTATTAGCTTCATATAGTTCAATACTTTTCAAAAATTAATCGTCATTATGGATATCATTAATTGAGGGTCAAGAAGGAGTATATACCCAAGAAAACCTTTCATATTATTTATAGTCATTAGTAATTTATAGTTATTCCCTTTGAACTTACAAATTCCCTTTTATCATTATTGATATATGGAATGGAGTCTTTATAGATTACCTTGATTAGTTTGTGGTAGTATTTATAAATAATATTTTTATATGACCAATGGGAAAGGAAGATCATGAATATCATTTGATGATTGTGTTGAAGACCATGAGGAATGAGAATTTGTATTCCAAATTTAACACATTTAAATTTGTCTATAAAAAAGTTTCATTATTGGGTCATATAATCTCAAGAAAGGGTATATCAGTGGATCTATATAAGATAAAAGTTATTGAATAGTGTCCCAGACCAACCATGGTGATCGAGTTACATAGTTTTCTTATCTTGGATGGATAATATTGATAATATTTTATATATTTATCATGGATATCTAATATAATAACCAAGATGACATAGACGGGATCCAATTTTCTTTGGATGGATGAATGTGGATAAAATTTCAAGGAAAAAAAGAGAATGTTGGTCAGTTCACACCTTCTGGTAGAGGTTTTTCTGAGATATATATTGATACATGAATGAAGGTACTGGAATAAATTCTCATGAAAACTGATATGGCAATAGATTATTCCCCATTTTAAATGAAAATTTAAGATAAAAATTACCCAACTCATGATTTAGAGTTGGTAGTGGTAATTTGTTTATTAAAAATATAGAGGCCTTATATTTATGTAGAAATTTGATATATACACTAATCATAAAATTAATAAGTATATATTCATACAGAAAGATTTAAATATGAATGAAATTAGATTTTTGGAGTTGATTAAAGATTATGACAACTCAATACATTGCGGACCTCAGAAGGTGAATAAGGTGGCCCATGCTCTAAGTTGGAGGAACTGTGCTAGTTTTTTCATGATGATGATTGAAATAGATCCAATACTTATTGATTTTTATAGGATGAACCATTAATTAATAAATAAGGGATAAATATATTATCTTTCTTATATTAATTCTCAACCTTCTATGCATGTGATGATTAAAGAGGCATTGAAGGAAGATGTGTAACTATAGAATAATATGATGAATATTCCTAAGTTAAAACATTTTTATGATGGAATTATAAGGTTCAAGAACCAAGTATGTTCCTCATCAATACCATATATAATGTATCCTTTAGATGAAGATCAAATTTCATTATTCTCTATTCATATTTAAAGTATAAAGGTTAATAGATATTTGAAAGAGTATTTCAAATAAAACAATATGAAAATATATATTTCAAATTATGAATTGTAATGCTTTTTATGCCAATAAGATAAGGATGAGAGATAGAATTCTAATGGTATGTTACAACCATTAACCATACCTAACTTGAAAAAGAAAAACATCACCATATATTTTTTCATGGGACTCCCCCAGACACTTAAAGGGAACTGTACTATTGGGTTTGTAGTCAATTTCCTTAAAATTATCCCATTTCATTACTATCAGAGAATATTTACCTCTTGATCAGCTTCCCATGTTATGAATTTAGGAAATGGTAAGGTTTATTCTAGTTCCAGTATCAATTATATTATATTAAGATACATGTTTTACATAAAATTTCTATATAAGTCTTCAACAATATTTGAATACAAAGTTAAACTTTAGAGCTGTATATCATCCTCAGAAAGATAGTCATTATTTGAGGATAGTTTAGAACCCTAAAAGTTATGTTGAGATAATGTTCTATGGATTTCAAAAAAAATTGCATCAACACATTTAGTTGGTTATGTTTTCTAAAAACAATATATTTCACTCAAGTATTAACATGGATCCTTATTAAGTCACCTATCACAAGAAGTTCATAAAATCAATTAGATAAGGAAAAGATAGAGAAAAAATCTATTGGTACTTGGGCTAACTAAGGTAATGGAAGATAATTTTAGATCTATTTAGTATCACATTAGTGTTTATCATAGTCTATATTAAATTTTTATTGATAGTCATTAGTGAGATATAGAGTTTGATATTAGTGACAAGGTATTCCTATGAATATATATTTAGAGAAAGGTTATAAGATTTATAATGAAGGAAAATTTATTCCTTATATTTATTAGTACCTTCAAAATTATTTATCATAATGGGATGGTTTCTTATCTTTAGGAACTTCTATAAAATCTCTCCCAAGTACACGATGTGTTACAAGAATATCTCCTCCGAAAGTAAATACTTAATCATTTAGTTTTACTTAAATCATAGCTCATAACAATAGATCATGATATCTATTATTATTAATGACTATGGAAATTATAGATTAAAGAGATAATGTTTTTCAAAACAATACTACTCACCTAGTCAATTTTATTGGTGAAACTATTAATTTATGGAAGCTATGTGGGAACCCAGGGATGTGATTTGGATGAAGTATCCTTAGTTTTTGGTATCAAAGTGATTGAAGTTTTAGTAAAAATATGTTTTAAGGTGTAAATGTGTAAATATTATATTTTATCATATATTTCTCTTTAAATAAGATTTATTTCATTGATATTTAACATTATATGCAATATTAGGTTTAAACAACTTGTGATATACTATTGAAATATTATTATAAAATATAACAGTTATTGTATTGCTATTGGATTGTAAGGTATAAAAAATACCAAATAAATAATGAAAATTTGTTTTTTGTACATGTATAAAATGAATTCACTGGTCATCATTTTTTTACAAATTAAAATAAAAGTTTTTGAAATTAAAAAAAAGAGATGTTTTTTCTAAAAACTGTTTATATGTGGAATGTGTTTTTATATTAATAAATTAAATTAATAACTATTATTAAATTATTTTGATAAAATTTTAATATAATATATTTAATCAACTATTTAACACTCATTAAATTTATATTAAAATTTAAGGAATTATAATAAATTTATTTTTAAGCATAAAAATGAATGTTTCTAAAAAACATTTTGTTGTATTTTGTGAACCAATTTTAAAATCAATTTTTAGAGCTTATAGGAATTTAAATTTAAAAAATGGTTTCTATATTTGAATTCATAATTTACAAATTTTTTGAGAGTCCACTTTCATTATTTGTACATAATTAATAGTAACTATAGTAAAAATTGGTCACTTCGGTAAAGGTTAAAGGGGTTAACGATGGGTTAAACTAAAGAGTTAAGGGTCAAAATAACCTAAAACTTATATAAATAATTTTTTTTTGCATATTTACATATTATATAATTCCATATTTAAAATGTATTCACTTTGGATCCACTTTCCTATGAGATTGACTTTATTATATTTTAATATTCTTAATAATTACAAGTGTGTCACTCCACTCTTTTATAAAAGGAAACCCCCTATAATATCTTAATCACACTTATTGAAACATTTATAATTAAAATTAAATACCAAAATCTATTATTAAGTTCTAATTTCATGTTCTTTAAGTGCTTATATTCTTAAAATACCAACCCAAGGGTCCTTAAGAAGATATTAAAGGGAGGTTTCTCAAAGAACATGTATATGTTCATACCTATCCTTTTCAGGTTTCATTCTTATTCTATCTCCTCTAAATATTTTATAACAATATTAACATGATTTAATAAATATATTTACAAAAATAATATTTTTCTATGTTAATTTTATCACCATTTATGAGAGGACCAATTTGGGATATACCTAACACTAAGAGGGGGGTGAATCAGTTTTGGGGACTTTTTAAACCAATTCCAACATTTATCCATGTACCTCTTGACCTGTTAGGATCTTGATTCTCTTATTCTCTTTTCCCTGCCGCATGTTATAATATAAAGCAGTAAAAATATGCACATGATATTTTTACAAGGTTCACCACTCAATAAGAGTAGCTACATCCTTTCCATGCATGGGAATGGCCAGTGCATGGATTATTCCCTATAATGTAATATGTTGTTACAATGGAGTTTCTAGGAAAACAATCCTCTATCCAGTGTAAGTCCCTACACTTTGGAGGAGGGTGGGAAACAATCCTCTTCCCTAGACTGGTGATAGTCTAGTTAAACTTACAGCCTATAGCTGGTTCTTTATACTGCCTATAGAGACAGTCTTCTTCCTTCTTGATAAGGTAGGTTCTTCTCTTGGTCTTATTTAGTGCTCTTCACTTGATTAATTTCAAATCAGTAGGCAAGAATTTCTTCATTCTTTATTTCTCTTCTTCTCTAGTGCAACACCAAATGCACTAGACTTTTTATTTCTTCTTCTTAGTGCAATAACCAAATGCATTAAATCTTCTTCTCTCTTCTTAGCCAGAATCACATATACCAATGTGATTATTCAGAAACTGAGGATTGGATCACATAGAATCATCTGAATTAAAATACCCTAAATAATTGTAGGCTTCAATTGGGCATACTCTGTTCTTCTTCTTCTTCTTATCTTCTTTCTATTCAGAAAACCTGTAAGCTGCACACACTTCTTCTTCTTCTTCTTCTGCTTCTTGAATGCAAAACCATCTGCACTGAAACCTACTCTTCTTTACATGTTCTCCTTCAGTACAAAACCACCTGCACCGAGCTCTTCTTCTTCTTCTTCATTCTAGAATCACAAGTTCAAGCTTGTGTTCCAATCCTTACTTGTGTACCACCATGCTTGTGCACAACTCTACTTGTGTGCCACCAGCTTGCACGCCACTCAGCTATCGCTCCACCTAATTGTGCGCCAAAACTTTCACACTAAAACTTGCACGCCAAAACTTGCATGCCACAACTTGCGCGCCACTACTGTACACAACTCACAAATTTTTATTCACCTTTGACTTATACACAACACACTTCTTGAATACACCTCCCTTCTTGCATGCCTCTGATAACTTTCACGCTACTTCTACTTGCACGCCACCACTTGCACGCCGCCCTACTTGCGCGGCTTATAAATAACCCTCAACGTGCATGCCACTTCCGCTTGTGCGCCAATTCTACTTCTTGCGCGATCAAAGCTCAAATTTTTTATTAAGTGTTGAGCCTTAAAAAAATGAAGTGGCTAGTCGTCTATTTATAGGCATTTTGGTGACTTTCACTCCACATACATGTGTGCACCGCTCCAGCACTTGCGCGTCGCTCCAGCACTTGCGTACCACTCTAGCACTTGCGTGACACTTTCTTTCCTTTGTCATATTTTTATATGATGATGTTGAAATATTACTTGTGTTAAATATACCCTTGCGCACCCCATATACATGTGTTCCCCAAATACTTGGGCGCCACACTTGCACGTCGATTTATGACTTGTGCGCCAATTTTTAACTTGTGCGCCACTTTATTTCCTTTGTCATATTTTGATGGGATGATCTTGAAATGTGACTTTTGTGCCACTTAAACTTGCGTAACAATACTTGCGCGCCAATACTTGCACACCACTTTATTTCATTTGCCAAAATCACTTCTTTACTCTCTCTACTCTTCATAATGCTTGCATCACAAGTCCTCCAAACTTATGATATTTGTGAAATACAAATCAGCAAAGCATCATCATAGTTTTCTCAATTATTTTTGGAATGTGAATACCAAAGTACTTCTTCATCCTCACTTCAAATCCTCAATTCCTTTTGGAGTGTTAATTCCAAATAACTCAAATCATATCTCTTCATCCAAAAGTGGAGTCTTGAAGCTTCTTCAAATACCTTCAATGTTGTAGACAATGTATCACCTTTGATACAAGTATTTGGAACATTAAGAATAGTGCAACAATCATATGATATCATGGAAATGTGTAATTCATGACCTTATTAGAATTTCAATCCATTCCACACTCTCTCTTCTTCTTAATACATCATTCTCTACTTCATTCAAATCATATGATTATTTTCTTCAAGTAAGTTCTGGAATGGTTCTCATGCAATTGTGAAGCATTTAATGGTCTTCTATAAATCCCCATTCTTCTTCAATCATCCTTATATGGATGATACTTTACCATTATTCATTGTTGAAAAAAAAATTTCACCTTTGACACAAGTTATTTGAACTTAGTATCAGTTCAACAATCGTTTGAATCTGCTTTATAATGAATTTCCCAAGTATGACATTAAATGTTATGGTTTCATAACAATTCTCCAGGCATTCTCACTTCATAAAATCTCCATTAACTTTGGATGTCTTCGTCGTATCCTTATTCATTTTTACCGACATTGACAACTATTGACAAAAAATACAATCTTCAGACAAAAAGTGGTCCCAAAAATCTCCCCTTTTGTATTTTTTTTCAATACCTTAAAGTCTCCTCAAATGAATGTGTCAATGTCAAAATGTGAATCTTCTCTCTCTCCTTTACTTCTTTCTTTCTCCTAGACATTCATTTCATTTCTCTCCCCCTTATTGATAAGAAATTCAAATTTCATGGTAGAGAGGGTATCATTCCATACATAAGCAATGTTCCATCAATAATTTCACTCTATGTCTACTTGATCAATGGTTGGTGTAGAAAACAAGAAGATTTGATTTAGATAAAAAATTTGTCCATTACCCACTGAATATGACACCTCATGAGATGAGAACTGATATACTTGTCTTCAAGTGTTTTAAACTTTCATTCTAGGATGAATATATTGAATGTGATAAGAAATAATCAACCTGAAATTCTTGCACTCACTTCAACAAACGGATCAAAAAAATTCAAGTGAAATTGGAAGGATAAGTGTAATTGGGTAAATTTCACACTTCTTATGTCATTGATTATCTTTGTTACTCCCAAATCATTTTTTTGTTACTCCCCCTTTGTAGAATGATCTTTATTTTGAGTAACCAAGGATGAGAGATTTAGAAATAACATACCATTCCCAATGACATGATCTTCAGACAATCTTCAGAGTAGTTGAATTTAGTACCAACTGAAGTTGATAATTATTGAGATAATGAATCTAAAAGCTTCTTCATGTGTCTCCCTCTAAAGAGAACACTTCTTGTCACTGAATCTCAGTTTCTCCCCCTAATATCTTGCATCACCTTCAATTCCCTATATTAAAATAACAAATACAATACATAAAGATTTAAGGGAATAAGGTGGATCTTCCATGCTTCTTCAATGTGAGCAGGATGGCGGAGATGATTTTCTCAACCAAGATGCTCTATTTTCTACACTACTCACACTTTTACATTTGATATTTAATTTTGAATGTGTCTGTGTGGATCTCAATACTTCTTCTATCTCTTTGTGTGTGAATCTCCTCTTTTCAAGAGATTTCCAAGCACTAGAATCTCCTGATGCAACTTTCATCCTCTTCATGAATTCTTGTTGTGATGGAATAAATTCAAAGCATTTTCTCACAGTATGACCAGACTTGTTTCACCTCACACACAGATCTTAATTTTCTTCACATAGAATCTTCTTTTTTCATTTAGCACTATCCTTAGCTTGTGCATCTTCTATTTTCCTCATTCTGTCCAAATCTTCTTGCCAAACCACTAATATGTCATTAGGGATTGAAGAATTAATATTGGATCTTCTATATTGAATCTTCTAAGAGGCTTCTTTCTTAGTAGTTCTTTTGGATGCACCACCCTTCACCATTTTTGATTTAGAATCCAAGTACTTCTCATCTTTCCTTCTTGAAATCTTCTTGGGAGAATTGTTTTTCATATTATTCATCTGATTTCTTCCCAAGGATGCTTCTTCATTCTTGCCCAGCTGCTATATTCCTCTTTTTCTTATATGAACATGGACCATTCATATGACCATTCATATTGCATACATCACAGATGTTATCCAACATTCCAAATATGTTTGTAGTATACAGATGTTTCTGGATCTATGGATGTTGCTTCTTCTTATCTGGATTTCTCCCCCTTGAGATGGGCTTTCTCTGTGCTTTTATATTGAATGGATTGTACCAACAATCTAGTGCACAATGCCCAAACCTATTGCAGCACCAGCATTAAACAACAAACCTTGACTTCTTTTCATCCGAATAAGGATGCTAAATCTTCTTCTTGGTATGTTTTTCTTTATGTGGGGAGTTATCTTCCACGCTCATTCTCGTATCCACCATATCCATGGTGGTAGGTTTCTTCTCACTTTTCTTCATCCATACTTGTTTAGAATTTTTCTTCCAACCTGTACTTTTTGTAGAAACAACATCATTAGTACAAGTTGGTATGGATGGTACCTTTACTTTATCAGCTGCTTTTGATATATTAATGTTTGAAGCCATGATATTATTATCACATATTGGAGGTCTTTTGATAGTAGAATCCTCTATTGAGCATTGAATACTGATAGTAATTGTTTCCTTCTTTGGTGAAGACTCAATATGTGTCTTCTAAAGATTGGTAAACTCATCTTCCAATTATATACATCTCATATTGAGGACGACTTCCTGGTATTCAATCATAGTCATCTTCTCTTCACAAGCCTTCTTTAATTTTCTTACTTCATCTTCATGCATCTTTACTTTGTTTTGTAACAAAGAGTCAAGTTCTTTGATCTTCTTGGAGTTATCTTCCAAATATATCTACTTCACATCATTGCTCTTTTTCAACTCATCTTCAAGTGCATGGATCTTCTCTTCTAGAGTCTTGTTGACTCCCTCTTTCTCTTAAACATCTTTCAACCGCTTTGAAGAACTTACATCAAATCCCCTCTTTGTTGATTCAAAGGCTCCAATATATCTGGAGAGCTTTAAACATTCGAAAATTTTTTCTTGTAATGCTTTCTCCAAAGCATCAGTTTCATCTTCCAGTTGAGTGATATTTTCCTGCATGCATTCAAATACTCTACAAACAAGAGATGAAATCTCTTCATGAATACCATGCAGAATCATTCTTAATCTATCAACTGATATTTCTTGAGATTCTATAGACTGATCATCACCACTTGTGCTAGCATTTTCATCTTGAGAATAATTTTCAAATGTACTAACACATAACTCATAATCATTTGAGGTAGAAAGTTTATCCATCTTATTAGTAGAAACTTGAGCCACCTCCTCATAAATTTACAAGTCTGGTGTGTCTTCAATGTCTTCCAGATATAGAGAACCAGATACATCCCCTTCTTTAAATAGAAGGGACTTCTTGTTCAAATTTTTCTTCTCCTTATTTTTCCTATTCATTATGGTCTTGATAGATATAGCCTTCTGTTCAGAGATAACTAAATCTTCACTAAAAGTGCATTTCATTGATAATTCAAGAAAGAAACTGAAATCTTCAAAAGAGAATAACTTCACTATAGAGAATCCAGCAGAGGTGAACTTATCCCTCTGATACTAATTGGGAGGACCACTTTGGGATATACCGAACAATGATAGGGGGGTGAATCAGTATTGGGGACTTTCTAAACCAATTAAAACTTTTATCCATGTACCTCTTGACCTATTAGGATGTTTATTCTCTTATTCTCTTTTCCCAGTCGCATGCAATAATAGAAAGAAGTAAAAATATGTACACGATATTTTTACAAGGTTCACCACTAAATAAGAGTAGCTACATCCTTGTCATTCATGGGAATGACCAGTTCATGGATTCTTCACAATAATGTAATGTGTTGTTACAATGGAGTGGCTAGGAAAACAATCCTATAGCCAGTGTATGTCCCTAAACTTTGGAGGAGGGTGGGAAAAAATCCTCTTCCCTTGACTGGTGATAGTTTAGTCCAACTTGCATCCTCTAGCTGGTTCTTTATACTGCCAATAGAGACAGTGTTCTTCCTTCTTGATAAGGTAGGTTTATCTCTTGGTCTTTTTTAGTTCTCTTCACTTGATTACTTTCAAAGTAGTAGGCAAGAATTTCTTCATTCTTTCTTTCTCTTCTTCTCTAGTGCAACACCAACTGCACTAGACTTTTTCTTTCTTATTCTTAGTGTAATAACCAACTACACTAAATCTTCTTCTCTCTTCTTCTTAGTGAAATAACCAACTGCACTAAATCTTCTTCTCTCTTCTTGGCCAGAATCACATATACCAATGTGATTATTCAGAAACTGAGGATCAGCTCACATAGCATCATCTGAATTAAACTATCCTAAATAATTGTAGTCTTCAATTGGGCATACTCCGTTCTTCTTCTTCTTCTCTTATTTCTATGAAGAAAACCTATAAGTTGCACACTCCTCTTCTTTTTCTTCTTCTGCTTATTCAATGCAAAACCAGCTTCACTGAAACCTACTCTTCTTCACACATTCTCTTTCAGTGAAAAACCACTTGAACTGAGCTCTTCTTCTTCTTCTTCTTTCTATAATCACAAGTTCTAGCTTGCGCACCAATCCTTACTAGTGTTCCACCCTTCTTGTGTGCTACTCTACTTGCGCACCACCTGCTTGCATGACACTCAGCTAGCGTGCCACCTACTTGCGTGCCAAAACTTTCACGCCAAAAGTTGTGTGCCACAACTTACACACCACTATTGTGCACAACTCACAACTTTCACGTCACCTTTGACTTATGTAAAACATGCTTCTTGAAGACACCTCCCTGCTTGCGTGCCTCTGACAACTTCCACGCCACTTCTGCTTGCACGCCACCACTTGTGCACTTCCCTACTTGCGCACCTTATAAATAACCCTCAACTTTCATGCCACTTCACTTGTGCGCCACTTATAATGCTTGCGCGACCAGAGATCAAATTTTCTCTTAAGTGTTGAGCCTTAAAAAACAAGGAGGCTAGTCATATATTTATAGGCATTTTGGTGACTTGCACGCCACATACACTTGCTCACCACTCCATCACTTGCACGCCGCTCTAGCACTTGAGCGCTGCTCCAGCACTTGCACGTCGCTCCAGCACATGTGCGCCGCTCCAACACTTGCACAACACTTTCTTTCCTTTGTCATATTTTGATATGATAATGTTGAAATATGACTTGAGTGCAATATACATTTGTGCGCCCCATATACTTGTGTGCCACACTTGCGCGTCGGTTTATGACTTGTAACACCCCAAGATTTTATGAAAAATATTCTTTTAATATCATTAATGTCTTGTGTTTTATTCTACACCAAGATTACCTTGCGTTATACGCAACACTATTCTTGGATTGTGTTACACACAATTTTGATAATAGTTATTCTACACAACATTGAGTATATATATATATATTCAATGTATAAATGAAATATGCTTGGATTATGATATACGAAACAACGAAGTATTCTTTCACAGCACGCAACCTTGACTTGGCTTGCATTACACGCAATCGCGACCTTCCTCGATAGCGTGTGTTGTACGCAATACCGGGTTTTACTAAACAATGATATATTATTATAATATTATTATGAACTAGCCATTATGAATATTATTAACTAAATTTTGAATCTTATAACATTATTATTCGTCTTACACATTTTCTAAAACATGGTATAAGAACAAAATAAATTTTTTGTGTAAAATAAGTATTTTTCAAAAAATGCAGTTTTGCCGCCTTTTGATGGCGCACCCACTTTAAATCTAGTTTTTGACATGTTTATAAGTTAAATTTGACAAAATAAAATTCTTCTTTGGAATCATAAAATAAAAATTTACTTTGGATAAATTTTTCATATTATTCTGGTAACTTTCATATTTTGATGAATAGTAAAAACACGTTAAATTTAAATAAAAACAACTTTTTTCATCGCAATAATTTATATGGTTAAATTATAATATTTAATGGTTTTAAAGTATAAATAGAAAATATATTTACCATTTAATATAATATATGTCATTAGCATTGATTATACCTTGAATTCGTAGGATAAATCAATTCAATCTTTTGCAATGTTTTAAAGAAAAACCCGTTTTCTTTCGACAACGGGATTAATTTTAATTTAATTTCTGCAACTTCTGTGTATTGAATTTGAAAAAATGGATTCAATATTTGGAATCAGTGGGTCCAAATTATGTTAATAGACTACTTTTTATTTTTGGAAATTACGAATAGTAACTACGATAAATTTTATTTACCATAGTTAAAGGTAAATCAGGTAATTAAGGGTAAATATAATATTATAAAATTACCCTAACACTTGGAAAAATCCTATTGGATGACTAAAAGTATACCCATATCACCTAAGGGTCAGATTAGATTCATTTAATGGACTTTTTTCCATGAAAATAAGTTAATTATTATTAAAACCAAAGAATGTGACAACATGTCACTTTCTTAAATCTTATAAGTATAATAATTTTAATTTAGTGATACACTTCATGAAACTTCGAAAATGAATAGTCTACAGAACTCTAATACAATTATCTACATCATAGGAATTTATTTAGAATTTTTAGGGATTGAATAATTATCATTTAATATGACACAAATATGATACATAAATTGTCTTATTAATGAAATATTGACATAATTGATGTTATAAATACTCAAATAAATGTAATTTAAGACTTTTTATGAATTTAACTAATTTTATAGGTTAATATTACATGTTAGTATTTATTTAATTAACTTTTTTAGAATTAATCATTCTGTTATGATTTTCAAAAAAATCAATTACTAAATTGTGTCAAAATTGACATAAAATAGTTTTTAAAACAAATATTATATTATTAATTGTTATTTTATTCCTAAAAATATAAGGTTCGGCCAAATGACTTAGATAAGGTTATATATATTAATAATAGACAACTTGGGGTTCTTTTGGCTTCTTATAGTAAGTTTATTAACCTTATAGTGTAAGAAAACAAGAAGACACGGTAAAAGTAAAATTATCTAACTTAAAGTTAAATATAAATGATAAGGTTAAAATAGAAACCTAAACTTGTCTAAATTCTATTTGATGAGAGGATTGCGACCCATCCCCACCTTATCTTCGAAATAAATCAATTTGGAGCTATTTAAAACCGAATTTGGCTTTATAATAAAATAATATGTTTAGTTATTTCAATGGTTCCCCTCTCCTCCCTTATAAAAGGGCACCCCCTCCCTCTCTTCCTCACAACACTTTGAGCCTTCAAGCTCGCCCAACCCCTGACAAATTCTCTTCTCCACTTCCCTAGAAACATCCTAGAGTTTCTGGTCTTCCTCAAAGACCAATTTTAGTGCCCTAAAAGGAGGTCTCAAAGAGGCGCTTCAAAGAAGAGATAATTTTCGTTACCGATTCTTTCATCTTTATTTCTTCTTCCACTTATTCTTCTTTAGTTGTTTAATTATGAAGTAATAACATAAGTATCAATAATATACTGATATGTTATTATAATTATGAAACAACCATATTTCACCATCTATCCATCCTACAGAAAAAGAAATCATCGTGCGTGCGTACGTACGGAATACCGTCTCCACGCCGTGGTGTAATCTATTTTCCACCACCACCTTACTTGGATGGGTATAATGGTGTAAATAATGACTATATATGACTATTATAAAGTGATACTGATTCTGAAATAGTATACATACACTCCAATATAATTCCACGATCATAGGAACGATATCATCACTCGTGCATACGTACGGAATACCGTCTCCACAATGTGATGCGACTCGTTCTACATGATTTTAATTTCATAATGATTATATAAATTAATTTAATGAATTAATATGATATATATTACACTAATACCATTCTGGAAATGAGTTATCTATAACCTAAAGAGAAGAATAAGAATTTATTCGACAAAACACGCATAAGGACAAAAAGTTATAAACACCCGAATAACAAGTAGCAATGAAATATTACTACTAAGAAGCTAAGAATATGACCAAATATGATATCATAAAAATACGTATGATTCTGGAATAAGTCAATAATATTATTTAAATCATTATACAGGAGTTTCGGACACGTACAAAGCATATCGGACCTAAGGTAAGGGAAATATCACAATCTCATTTCTATTCGAGATTGTTTATACATGGAAATTTACTGGGGTGTATTTTATCATCCACATCCATGTTTCCTAAATATGTAATATTATTTCCATCCACCTACAATTGTTTAAATCCAATTTTACCCTTTGGTGAGTTTTTAGTAAAATATATGAAAGGAATCTTTTGTCGTTTTTCATACGAGGTACTTTTTTGACTTTTCCGACAAAAGTACGAGAAGAATGTTTTTTTAACTTATACAACATGAATGGATTTTTAAAACATTATTTCCAAAAAGATTCCTTTACAAGTTTTCAAGTTTATTTTTAATCAACTTCTTTTAGTTTATAATTGTACGACATGTTAAGAAAGGAAAAGTGTTTTTGAAGCAGAAAGGATATTTTCCTCAAGAATGGAGTTCAAGTATTTTATCAAAATTATTTTCCATATATGATAATAAAGGGTTATATTTTTATACCTATTATTACATTTATTTGATTATGTTGTGATGGAATTTTATTTTTATGAATTGTTTTATGATGTCACGATGTTTAAGATTCCCATTTTTATTACATGGGTTATGCTATGATGTAGGGTTTTCTGATTTTGTGGCACACATAAGAATGGTATCATTATGAGATGGGTGGGACATATATCTCCCTCCAATGCATTGGGTAAAGATTTTATATCTCATGAGATAGATATGGCTAGAACGTTAGGTTATACCGGTTCAGAGAAACAGGACTGAAACGAGGAGTGAACTCAGTTCAGAAAGAGACTTTATCCATCAAGATAGTCTTGACAATGAGTCTTGACTAATAAGAAATGCCTCTCTATGATTATGTGTGTATGCCAAAAAGTTTCATGATTTAAGTTATGATTATTTGGATTTCATTTCACTACTATGATTTATCCCATGTTATGAAATTATGCTCTTTTTTGTAGGTTAATATTTCCAAAATGTTATGTTCTTATGAATATGATGTGATTGATATTTCTTTTGTTTACCCTTACTGAGAATTTGAGCTCACCCTTTTATGTTTTATTTTCCCCAGGATATAAATAAAGGTTTTAGGTAAAAAAAGATCTTTATGGGAGATGTTTTAGATCTTTCACCACGATTAGAAGATTATATTCTGCGTTTCCAAAGACACTAAACTATTACGGTCCTTGTGTGTGTGTTTTTGTTATTTACTAAGTATTCTGCAAAAGTAATGTAATTTCCATGTATGTCCAGCTTCGGGTCTCTACAGTTGGTATCAGAGGAACGGAGGTAGGAATGTATCTGATCCTTGGGAACTCTCACATGTGGGCGTTGGACGAAGCATGGCTCTCCGCCCAAGGGCTTCATGAGGAAATGGCTGCCATTGGGGATGGTGGTGTGTCCCGCCTAGGTGGGGTAGCCGCCCATGGAGTGCCCTGATAGGTATCAACTATAGTCTACTAGAAGTAATTCCAGACTGTTATAGTTGGTATCAGAGGAAAGGTTTAGTCAACCATTGGAAACTAGGATGCGAAAACGTTAGTGAGATCCCTAGAGATATTTCTAAGGTATGTCTAGGGATGTCCCTAAGGATAAGTATATGTATAGGATATAGTCCTAGAACTATGGTAACGATATTAGATAAACTCAAAGATGTTATATATTTAAGTTACTCTCCCTTTATTATGATTTTTTCCTCTCACATTATTCTTTTTGGGTTTTTGAAAATGGCTGGAAACAAGATGATTCACGATAATGGAGGATATGATGGACCATGGAATGATATTATTCATGAGAAACCAAATGAAATGGGATTTGGAGGTCCAAACATCATTATTATGCCGAATCAGCAATCTCATAATATGATCAATAATATAAAATTTGGTAAGTTTCCTAACTCGGCTAATAAGAGAAAGATGGAGTTTCATGATGATCATAGAGGAAAGAAAGTTCAATTTCCCCTATGTAAATCATGTGGGAAGAGGCATCAAGGAGAATTCTTCAAAGGAACTGGAAGATGCTTTGGGTGTGGAAAAAAAGGACACAAATCCAGTAAGTGCAAAGGAAAAGGTTCGGTTAACACCAGGGATGAGGATAATGGTATTCCTATGACATCAACAATGGTTAAATGTTTTAAATGTGGAATGTACGGGAATTATGAAAACTAATGCCCTAAGGGAAAGTCTCATGAATAGAATCAGTATGGTCGTATGGGTAGTATTTATGTTGATGATGATGAAGAGACTACAAATGATATGTGAGATGAAAGAATTGTTGAAGCTTGGTCAATGGTTTAAGAATGTAGTGGAATGATTACATGTTTATAATGTGTAATGTTGTATAAGTAATCTCATGGTACTATGGAATAAAGAGACATCTAAGTATTGTTACATTGTTGTCTTTCCTTGAGTTTTTAAAGTGTATGATTAATGGTACCAGTATCCATGAAAGGTTATTCAGATATTTTTGGAATGTAGATGATATGCGCATAATGAAGGCATAAGGAGAAAATTAAATGTTTGATAGTATTCATGAGCCCATGACTGATATAAGGATAAGGTTACATCATGGTTTGAGTATATAGAATTTTTTGATTTTGGTATGTGGAAAGAGTTAACTTTTGACTGCATTCATGTTTTCACTAAGGTTCAATGGGAATTCATTCTTCAAGTGTATACATGATTAAGGTATTCACATGTTTGTAATTTGACCAACAAGATATATCTTATGATATATGGGGGATAAATGATGGCTTTCACGTGATCATTTTCTTTATACTATGAGCTTGGACCGAAGTATTTTAGATAATCCTAAAGATTAGAATGGATTATGTTGGACATAAGTTAGTATTGTTTAAGGATAAATTTTTTTTGATATTTTTGATGGGATGTTATAGTAATATATATTTAGAAAAAGGACAACCTGCAGGACGGGCGACAGCCCATCGTGTCGGACAAGGCTGTGGGAATCGAACCCACAACCGAAGTGCGACTGGCCTTTATCACCTACCACTGGCCTACAGGAAGTCCCTGTTTAGTAGAAACTAGTTTTATTATATTAAGCAGTATGATATATGAAGTATAAGTCCATTTTAGGAACCATATATGATTAATATCACTATAGATGGACTTATGTACTTTTTGATAACTTTTCTAACCTTTTTTTTTGAGACAGATGGAATGACCCATCATTCTATCACATGATCTGCTAACACATCATGAATGACAAATTCAACTTCATTTCTTTAAGAGAAGAAGTGGAAATTGTCCAAAGAACGGAAAACGGTGAGACTATACCAAAATCACAAAAGTATTTCTTCTAATTCCAATTTTATCAACTTTAGGGAAATGATCTTGAAAACCAAAAATGTTGTCCTAGTGCTCTTATATCTGATGAATCAGATGGTACCTTAGATCGTCACAAATTTATGGCTTTGTGATTGCTAGCTTTTCCGTAGCCATGTTCTCTACCACTCTCCATCAGAACATGATGGTTAGATTTCTCTTCCATATCCATATTTTCACCTATGTGGAAACCCAGTGATTAGTTTATTTGGGTAACCGTTATGTTTCATACTTTTGTTTTTAAATATTGGTTTTAGTATTCTTTTTTACGATGTGGGTTTCTATTAAAGAAACTTTCGAATAATAAACCATTTATAACCCCGACGAATTTCGAGGGCGAAATTAATTTTAAGTGGGGTAGAATGTAACACCCCGAGATTTTATGAAAAATATTCTTTTAACTTCATTAATGTCTTGTGTTGTATGCTACACCAAGATTACCTTGCGCTATATGCAACAATATTCTTGGATTGTGTTACACACAATTTTGATAATAGTTATTCTACGCAACATTGAGTATATATATATATATATATATATTCAATGTATAAATGAAATATGGTTGGATTATGTTATATGAAACAACGAAGGATTCTTGCACAGCACGCCACCCTGACTTGGCTTGCATTACACGCAATCGCGACCTTCCTCGATTGTGTGTGTTGTACACAATAACGGGTTTTACTAAATAATGATATATTATTATAATATTATTATAAACAAGAAGTTATGAATAGTATTAACTAAATTTTGAATCTTATAACATTATTATTCATCTTACACATTTTCTAAAACATGGTATAAGAACAAAATAAATTTTTCGGGTAAAATAAGTATTTTTCAAAAAATACAGTTTTGCCGCCTTTTGATGGAGCACCCACTTTAAATCTAGTTTTTGACATGTTTATAAGTTCAATTTTACAAAATAAAATTCTTCTTTGGAATCATAAAATAAAAATTTACTTTGGATAAATTTTTCATATTATTCTGGTAACTTTCATATTTTGATGAGTAGTAAAAACACGCTATATTTTAATTAAAAACAAATTGTTCATCGCAAAAATTTTATATGGTTAAATTATAATACTTAATGGTTTTAAAGTATAAATAGAAAATATTTTTACCATTTAATATAATTTATTTCATTATCATTGATTCTACCTTGAATTCGTAGGATAAATCAATTCAATCTTTTGCAATGCTTTAAAGAAAAACCCATTTTCTTTCGACAACGGGATTAATTTTAATTTAATTTCTACAACTTATGTGTATTGAATTTTAAAAAATGGATTCCATATTTGGAATCAGTGTGTCCAAATTATGTAAATAGGCTACTTTTTATTTTTGGGAATTATGAATAGTAACTACGGTAAATTTTATTTACCATAGTTAAAGGTAAATTGGGTAATTAAGGGTAAATATAATATTATAAAATTACCCTAACACTTTAAAAAATCCTATTTGATGAATAAAAGTAGACCCATATCACCTAAGGGTCGGATTATATTCATTTAATGGACTTTTGTCCATGAAAATAAGTTAATTATTATTAAAACCAAATAATGTGACAACATGTCACTTTCTTAAATCTTATAAGTATAATAATTTTAATTTAGTGATAAACTTCATGAAACTTTGAACATTAATAGTATCCAGAAAGATAATACAATTATCTACATTATAGAAATTTATTTATAATTTTTAGGGATTAAATAATTATCATTTATTATGACACAACGATGATGCAGAAATTGTCTTATTAATGAAATATTTACATAATTGATGTTATAAATACCCAAATAAATGTAATTTAAGACTTTTTATGAATTTAACTAATTTTATAGGTTAATATTACATGTTAGTATTGATATAATTAACGTTTTTAGAACTAATAATTATGTCATGATTTTCACAAAAATCAATTACGAAATAGTGTCAAAATTTACATAAAATAGTTTTTAAAACAAATATTATATTATTAATTGTTATTTTATTCCTAAAAATCTAAGGTTCGGCCAAATTACTTATATAAGGTTATATATATTAATAATAAACAACTTGGGGTTCGTTTGACATCTTATAGTAAGTTTATTAACCTTATAGTATAAGAAAACAAGAACACACGGTAAATGTAAAATTATCTAACTTAAAGTTAAATATAAATGATAAGGTTAAAATAGAAACCTAAACCTGTCTAAATTCTATTGAATGAGAGGATTTCGACCCATCCCCACCTTAGCTTTTATACAAATCAATTTTGAGCTATTTAATACCAAATTTTCTTTATAATAAAATAATATGTTTAGTTATTCCAAAGGTGCCCCTCTCCTCCCTTATAAAAGGGCACCCCCTCCCTCTCTTCCTCACAACACTTTGAGCCATAAAGCTCGGCCCACCCCTCCCAAATTCTCTTATCCACTTCCCTAGAAACATCCTATAGTTTCTGGTCTTCCTAAAAGACCAATTTTAGTTCCCTAAGAGGAGGTCTCAAAGAGGCGCTTCAAAGAAGAGGTAATTTTTGTTACCGATTCTTTCATCTTTATTTCTTCTTCCACTTCTTCTTCTTTAGTTGTTTCATTATGAAGTAATAACATCTGTATCAATCATATACTGATATGTTATTATAATTATGAAACAACCCTATTTCACCATCTATCCATCCTACGTAAAAAGAAATCATCGCGCGTGCGTACGTACGGAATACTGTCTCCACGCCATGGTGTAATCTATTTTTCACCACCACCTTACTTGGATGGGTATAATGGTGTAAATAATGACTATATATGACTATTATAAAGTGATACTGATTCTTAAATAGTATACATACACTCCAATACAATTCCACGATCATAGGAATGATATCATCACTCGTGCGTACGTACGGAATACCGTCTCCACGATGTGATGTGACTCGTTCTACATGATCTTCATTTCATAATGATTATATAAATTAATTGATTGAATTAATATGATATATATTACACTAATACCATTCTGTAAATGAGTTATCTATAACCTAAATAGAAGAATAATAATTTATTCGACAAAACACGCATAAGAATAAAAGGTTATAAACACCCGAATAACAAGTAGCAATGAAATATTACTACTAAGAAGCTAAGAATATGACCAAATATGATATCATAAAAATAAGTATGATTCTGGAATAAGTCAATAACATTATTTAAATAATTATACAGTAGTTTTGGACACGTACAAAGCATATCGGACCTAAGGTAAGGGAAATATCACTATCTCATTTCTATCCGAGATTGTTTATACTTTGAAATTTACTGGGGTGTATTTTATCATCCACATCCATGTTTCCTCAATATGTAATATTATTTCCATCCACCTACAATTTTTTAAATCCAATTTTACCCTTTTATGAGTTTTTATTAAAAGATATGAAAGGAATCTTTTGTCATTTTTCATACGAGGTACTTTTTTGACTTTTCCGACAACAGTACGAGAAAAATGTTTTTTTTAACTTATACGGCATGAATGGATTTTTAAAACATTATTTCCAAAAATATTACTTTACAAGTTTTCAAGTTTATTTTTAATCAACTTCTTTTAGTTTATAATTGTACGACATGTTAATAAAGGAAAAGTGTTTTTGAAGTAGAAAGGATATTTTCCTCAAGAATGGAGTTCAAGTATTTTATCAAAATTATTTTCCATCTAAGATAATAAAGGGTTCTATTTTTATCCATATTATTACATTGATTTGATTATGTTTTGATGGAATTATATTTTTATGAATTCCTTTATCTTATATGAATTGTTTTATGATGTCACGATGTTTAAGATTCCCATTTTTATTACATGGGTTATGCTATGATGTATGGTTTTATGATTTTGTGGCACACATAATAATGGTATCATTATGAGATGGGTGGGGCCTATATCTCCCTCCAATACATTGGGTAAAGATTTTATATCTCATGAGATAGACATGGCTATAACGGTAGGTTATACCGGTTCAGAGAAACAGGACTGAAACGAGGAGTGAACTCGGTTCAGAAAGGGACTTTGTCCATTAAGATAGTCTTGGCAATGAGTCTTGACTAATAAGAAATGATTCTCTATGATTATGTGTGTATGACACAGAGTTTCATGTTTTAAGTTATGGTTATTGGGATTTCATTTCACTACTATGATATATCCCATGTTATGAAATTGTGCTCTTTTTTACAGGTTAAGATTTCCAAAATGTTATGTTCTTATGAATATGATGTGATTGATATTTCTTTTGTTTACCCTTACTGAGAATTTGAGCTCACCCTTTTATGTTTTCTTTTCCCTAGGATATAAATAAAGGTTTTAGGTAAAAAAAGATCTTTATGGGAGATGTTGAAGATCTTTCACCACGATTAGAAGATTATATTCTGAGTTTCCAAAGACACTAAACTATTACGGTCCTTGTGTGTGTGTTTTTGTTATGTACTAATTATTCCGAAAAATTAATGTAATGTCCATATATGTCAAGCTTCGGGTCTCTACATGACTTGTGCGCCAATTTTTATCTTGTGCGCCACTTTATTTCCTTTGTCATATTTTGATGGGATGATCTTGAAATGTGACTTGTGTGCCACTTACACTTGCGCACCAATAATTGAGCACTAATACTTGTGTGACACTTTCTTTCCTTTTCCAAAATCACTTATTTACTATCTCTACTCTTCATAAGGCTTTCATCATAAGTCCTCCAAACTTATGATATTTGTGAAATACAAATCAGCAAAGCATAGTCATAGTTTTGTCCATTATTTTTGGAATGTGAATTCCAAAGTACTTCTTGATCCTCACTTCCAATCATCAATTCCTTTTGGAGTGTTAATTCCAAGGAACTCCAATAATCTCTCTTAATCCAAAAATGGAGGCTTTAAGCTTCTTCAAATGCCTTTAATGTTGCAGACAATGTATCACATTTGATACATGTATTTGGAACTTTAAGAACAGTTAAAAAATAATCTAATTTCAAGGAAATGTATAATTCATGACCTTATTATAATGCCAAGCCCTTCCAAACTCTCTCTTCTTCTTCACCCATCATTCTCTACTTCATTCAAATCATATTATTCTTTTCTTCAAGTAATCTCTTGAATAGTTCTCATGCAATTTTGAAGCATTTAATGGTCTTCTTTAAATCCCCATTCTTCTTTAATCATCCTTAGATGGATGATACTTCACCATTATTCATTGTTGTAAACAATGTGTCACCTTTGGCACAAGTTCTTTAAACTTACTATCAGTTCAAAAATCATCTGAATCTGCTTCATAGAAAATTTCCCAAGTATAAAATTCAATGCTATGATTTCATAACAATTCTCCAGGTATCCTCACTTCATTCAATCTCCATTAACTTTGGAGGCCTTCGTTGTATCCTTATTCATTTTGACCGACATTGACAAATGTTGACAACAAATACAATCTTCAGACACAAATTGGTGCCAACAATTTCATACCTTCTTTCTATTCTATGAGAAAGTATAATGACATTCATGTGTATGTATGGACTACCACCTCCATGAAGCGATGTGATTCATTTTTCATGTCTTTCAAACATTTCTAGTGATATGTATGGGTTTAATGAATATATAAAAAATTTATGATATTATTATTATTCTATAATGATATATTATTATTTATCTTTCCATTCTTCATTTTTTTTTAAACTAAAACATTACTCGTGTGTATGTACAGTTTGTCATTTCCACAAAGAGATATAGTTCATTTTTCATCACTAACATATATGAAGGGTTATAAATGTTTCAATAATAAATAAATATGAAAATTATAATATTATTAATATTTTTTATATTATGGAACCATGACTAAGGTTCAAGGACCATAATAATTGAACCAAAACGTGCATGGAAAATGGACCAGTTTTCACCCAAATATTGATTTTAATGATTTTTTTTCAAAAATGGGTATTTAAAAATTATAAGGAAATGTTATATTTTATGAAAATTATAAATATAGTTATGATATATATTTATAATAAATCTAATTTTATTAAATATGACCTTAGTAATGCATACAATGAAAGATAGGACATGAGGTAATGGTTAATGTTATAATCTCATTTCTTTTCACGATTATTTATGTCAAAATCATATTGAGAGAAATTATTTGATAATTATCATTTAAAACCTATATACTTTTTTATCCTTGGATATTTTTATAATTTTCAAGTAATAGTATCATTTTAATCACTTTGGTACTTAAAATGATCAATAAAATCTTTTAAGAAAATATGAGCTTATTTCCGATTTGACTGAAAACATTTTTCTTCCATGTCCATATTCCTTTTAATATTTTCTAAAATGGAATTATTTATGATTAAAAATATTTTGAAGGTTGTTTTTAAATATTTTTTACTTTCTTTATAAATTAATAAAAATTCATCATTTCAATTTTTATATCCGATTCATTTTTGGCTTTCTTTTAAAAAGTGTGAAAAGAATCATTATGTAAACGATTATCAAATGATCGCATTTTACCACCTTAATGATTTTTCTTTACGTTTAATCTTTATTTAAAAAAATTTATTGTTATTTTCAAATAAAATATTTTTATCAATATTCTTGAAATTTTTAGTTTTAAATATAATGAAGGATAATTTCTTCTCTTTTCAAAGGAATGTTAAAATGCTCTTTTAAATGTATTTTTCATATATATCAACATAATTTGATGTTTCTTATGCTTTATTGGAGATATGATTGGATTATATAAAACATATTCATTCAATAGATGGATTATGATTATGTGATGATGAAATAGTTATAAAACTAATTTCTATTCCATGGGTTATGTTAGGATGAATTGATGAATTTTTTTATGATCTTGTGGGAAACATTTTTATGGTTTTCATTATGTGATCAGTTGGTTGATTAAATGCCTAAAATGGATTAGGTGATTATTAATATCTCATGAGATAATATGGACTAGAATGGGGAGTGAAACTAGTTCGGTAGGGTACTATGTCCATAACGATAGTCTTGGGAGTTAAACTTGACTAAGGAAATGATGGAATAGGGAGTGAACCCAATCCACTGTGGTACATTAACCACTATGATAATAGTAGTAGTGATCATTGTGTAGTGAAATTATTTTCTATTCTTATTATTATTTCAAAAAAAATCCCATGTTGTGTTCTTATGCTTATGATATGCTCTCATGGATTAGGATTGAGTAACAATGATTCCTTACTATTATGACTCATGTCTTTAAAAATTTTAAATATTTGTTCCATGAATCGTGATTTATGATCTATAATTGATTGGGGAAAAATATTATATGATCGTTTTCTAATAAAATTATTCTTATTCTGTGTTTTTATATTATCATTGATTGATATGTCTCATGTTTACCCTTAACGAGCATTAATTCTCACCCTTTGTTATGTTTCCAATTCCCTAATTTATAAATAAAGTTTATAAGTATAATATTCTGAGAAGGGTATTAAGAAAGAATAAATTTGTGGGAGATATTTTATATCTTTCCTAAAAATATGATTATTATATATCTAGTCTCCAAATACACTAAAACTTTATGGTCCTCATGCATGAATTACTATGAAATGCACTGAATATTTATCTAAAATGATGAAATATTTATTTATGTTATTCTTAGGCCTCATCAACTTAGGTGTGTAATGTTTTTTTAGATGTGTCGTCCTGAAATGGATGCCACTCAAAGGTGCCCAGTATCAGTGGGTCACATGGCCTTAAGCATGCATCCCCTTACCCTAAAGGATGCAAACTAGTAGCGAGGTCCAAGGGTGTGTCCATGGGGAGAATATTCCCTCATAACTAGAGTATAGAACAGTGGAAATAATAAAAAAATAGAAAAAGCAGAATATAAACATATGGAACAGTGGAAACATACACTATGACAACTAGACCAATAACCTACTGTAGCAGAATCGTGATATAACCGTCCAAGTGATGGATAATTAAAGAAATAAAATATGTAAACTGAATCATATACAAAAGAAGATTATAATTTATTTCATGTATCTATAAAACTAGAAAATAGTTATACATGATAGCATGTAATACATTCTATTCAAAATAATCCAATATAATCAAAAAACTATCCAAGATTCTTGAGCTCCAACTCATTTATCTACTACCAAGATCAATCCTAATAAATCAATCAAGATCATGTGACAAAAGTTGGATGCTTCCCCTTTTCAACACCTGTGAAAATATAATCCTCTTGGGTACCAATGGTGGTTTAGATATGATGTGACATAAATCTCAGTAGGCCACCACCATCAGTAGCTATACCATCTAGTCTCTAAATATAAACTAAAATAGTGTGGAAGTATATATAAATATAAAGAAATTCCAAATAAATAATGCATACTCGCTCCATCCTTATCTAGTAATGTCTCTGAACATGATACTATTTAATTAATTCATTTAAGTTCATTTTATAAGGATAAGTTACATGAGGTGTAAACAACACTGACATTGTACCATGATATTAGTAATAAATAATCCAAGGTATAACAAGGAATACTATGATTATGATGATAAAAAATAAGATCCATGTTATAACAATGAATTCTTTAGTGATGATAATAATAAAGAGGATCTAAGGAAATAACCAAGGGATTCATGACCTCAGGGGTCGAGCCAACTCAGTAATATCAAGTAGACTTTCTATAAGGTTCTGAGTGTCATCCAAGGGGAATCACCTAAGGCATTTCACTATAAATATTTCTAACTGAATCCAAGGATCTCGTCCAAAAAAAATGGACTAAGAATGACTGGTCAAAATGGTGTGAATACATGGCTCCACATGTCCAAAGACATCAAGCTAGATCCAAGGATTGTATCCAAGGAATCATAATATCTAGAAGATAGTGAATGGATACTTTGGTGTCATGTTGGTATTCTTATAGTAGAAATGTACCTTGATCCAAGGTGGGTATATCCCTTGGAAATCGGCTCCTTAAATCAAAATGGAATCCTCTGATTGCTCAAGGCATTCCCTTGGGAAACAAAGGGTAGTTCAATTTTGACCACTCCTATAAATATTTAAAGTTACATATTTAATAGGAACCTTAAACATAATTTATTATTCATTTAAGTCCATGTAATACTCATGCATTTTAATAATTCAAATGTAACATTTCATTTCCTTTCATATGAAGTGATAATGATAAATATGAGATGAAACCATTTAGTACTTAGATTACATAATCATAAATTTGGTCCACTCCTTCACCTTTTATAAACATGACAATGTGGGATATGTACGTGCAACCATATACAATTCATGTATAATTAACTAGGCCAAGTGATACATGCAATATACTTTATATTTACAATTGGGTCTCATTTAATATATTAAAACACTTACCTTAGAAGGGTAAAGTGATACTATAATGTACTATCAACTAATAGTTCATTCATTTAATGAAACATTTACCTTTATTAAGGCCAAGTCAATTATCACCCGAATGATGGAACATATATTCATAAAAAACACTAAAAGAATAATAAAGATAACACCCTATATGGGGTGAACGTTGTTGAGTTTATACCCTCCAACGGAAAAAGGAAAACCTATGAACAATTATATATAATATGATAATGATGTTTATAAGCATGGAATATGAATTAAGTAGGTAACACCTGATGAAATCTACAGGCACATTATAGAAGTTTATAAATGGTGAGACAAGAGGGATGAGTCATAGACTACCTACCAAAAGCCTATAAAACATGCCTCATCTAGTATCAGCCATTAGTGTGTCCTAGATGAGGGGAAAACTAAATAATGGATCAATTACCTAAAATAGAGAATATCAGTTTGCATTAAAATAACATCGTCAAGAGGAAGACAAATGAAAAATGACTCAATATGAATAGAGTACTTACTGGTTCACATCCAACAAGATGAATGAGGATTGAATCAAACTTTAGAAAAAGAATTGGGATAAAAAACTTACTTGAAGGGCACTTGGGAGCTCCATCATGAGATAGAGGAGACTCCTTCACTTGAAGTAAGAGAAAGAAGGAGAGGTATAATTTTATTAAACACTTAAGGGACACTAGGTCATTGTAAACAATTTTTAAGAGGGGAACGGTTAGGAAAATCATGTTCCAACCATGCATCTCTTTCTGCTTAAGGAGGGACCCCACACGATTGGAGGAGTATAGTTTTCCAAACCATTCTCTACCTATGTGAACACATCTTATAATGATTATAGAGGTCCCCATATGGGAGGGTGGCCCTAGGAGGATTTTTGAGTCAAGTCGTGTGCCCTACTACACCCCTATATCCAGCCATTGTACAATTAGGGTCACTATATATACTAGCTTGCATGGTTTCTACTATCCTTGTGTCCTAGTCCTATTCTCCAAGGGTTATATTTTTGAGCCCCAAACAAGCCTCGAGTACCCTTGAAATAACCATAAACTCATTAGGCATCCATATATGTCCAAAAAAAGAATTATACTAAAATTTAAAGGATATATTCATAGAAAATGGGGTTTTTATAGTCTTCCCCCTTAAATTAAATCATCTCTGATATTACCTTCAAAGGAAGATAAAACGTTTTCTAAAAATAACTCTGGTCACTAAGCATGTAAGTTGGCATACCGCTCCCAAGTCTCATCTTGTACCCGACCATGCTACCATAGCACATTTACTAAATTGAAAAACTTGTCATGAAGTGCCTTCACACTTCACTAAATAATGTGGATAGGATACTTCTCAAAAGAATCATCAATATCTAACTCCATATCCTCAGTATCTAAGGTATGATACATGTAAGAATGAAAATGCAAAAGTTATGAAACATGGAATACATTATGCATGGCATGGTGCCTCTGAGGTAGTAGCAATGGATAGTTTATCATCCTGAATATCAAGTTTCCTAAAAAAGTGCATAAATAGTTTCCCTTACCTCTATAACATTAAATGACCAATCCCATATGATACTTAGAGAAAAAAAATCCCCAACCTCAAACTCTAGTGGTCATCGAGAGCAACTAAAATAAGATTTATGTATATATTGAGAAGTAGAAATATTCTTCCTGATCATCTAAACTTTCTCCAAAGTGTCATGCATGAGATGAGGACCTAACAGCACTACCTATCATGCCACTAACCAAAACAGGGGTGAACGTCGTGACTTACCGTATAGGGCCTTATACGGATCCATCTGAATGGTCACATGATAACTTTAATTGTAGGAGAACTCAGTGAGAGGGATATTCTTCTCCCAAGAACAACTAAAATCAAATAAATGTTCTAGGATCATGTCCTCTAACACCTATATCATTAGTTCTTACTGACCATCAGTATGAGGGTGAAAAGATGTTCTTAGAAGCACCTATGTACCCATAGCTCACTATACCCCCTACCAGAACCTCAATGTAAAATAAGAATCCATATCTAAAACAATTGTATAAGGGATCCCATATAGTCATATAATCTCTCTGACATACAATATTGCTAACTTAACAACTGAAAAAGTCTCCAAGATATTAATTAAGTGGGCTACAATTTTTAGTCAAACCATGACTACCCAAACTACATAACTACCTCAAGGTGGCCTCAGTAAGTTTACGGGAAAACCATAGAAACATCTCCCCATTTCCATTCTAGGACTAACAATGGTTGCAAAAACATTTTAGGACACTAGTTATCTGCCTTCACCTGCTGAAAGGTGGAACACCTAGTGATAATATCTGCAATATAATGTTTTATCTCGGGCTACTAATATTAGTGTCTCATGTCCCAATACAACTTGTAAATTCCTAGATGAACTATCCATTAAGAATCATGGGAATATAACATCAGTTTTTATCCCATGTCTATAAGAACTCATATACTTCCACGTGTATATAGCGCATCATATCTATCTATAGACCAATCTGGAGGCATGTCCACTCCAGCAATACACTCCCAGATAACTAACCCATTGGGATTTGAGAACTGCCTACTCTTCACCCTATCAATAAGGTAATATGAAACTATCAAGGATAAAATAGAAGATTGATAGTGACTATCATGAAACCTCATATGTAGCTCATATAGAAGGGGCATCAATTTCCATTCATCACTTCTTTCTTGTACAACTTGTCCAGAGTTTTTAGGTTCAGCACATCTACTACCACATTTCCCTTTATGGGCATAGAGGCAAGCTCAAAATTGAAAGGATGTGGATATTTGAACCATATTCACTTTCTGAGATTCAATTCATGCTGTTAAAATATATATTTTAGGCTCTTGTGGTTTTTATACACAACAAAGCACTCACCCTTTAGATAATGTCTCCAGCAGCATAAGGCATGAGCAACTGCCACTAGCTTGAGGTCATGGGTCAAGTAGTTTCTCTCATTATTCCTCAACTACCAAGATCTATACATAATTAATTTTTCCTCCTACATCATCACTACGCACAAGATGATACCTGATGCATCACAGAAGATTGTATATCCTCTTCAAGGCACTAGAAGAATCCTAATAGGTTCTAAAACAAGAATTACTTTCATCTCCTAAAAGTATTTTTCACACACTACTGACCGTAGAAACCTAAAACCAATCTTTTTAAGACTAGTAAGTAGTGAAAAAATGTGTGAGAAGTTTTGTACAAAATTCATATAATATCCATTCAACTCTAAGAAAATATTTATATCAAACACATTCTTGGGATTCTCCCAGTAAAACATAGCACCCACCTTCTTTAGGTCAACAAATACTTCGGATTCTAAGATAATATGTCCTAAGAAGTGAAAATTTTCAATCCAGAAGTGTAACTTACGATGATTTGATAAATATGATGCTCTCTCAGTGTATTGAAAAAGATATCCAAATATATATTTTTCTTAAAGAGATGCTTTTATGGAGAATGTGTGAAACCAAATAGTACAACCCAGCCCTTAGACACTATAGCACATAACAAAATTATTAAAAACCATCTTGAACCCATTTGACTTATTGAAAGAGATATAAAGGTGTCTAGAATGGCCTCTATCAGTGTGAAAATAAACCAATATTTCTTCATAAAATAAAACAACAAAAGAATACATATATTGGTGGAACACACTATTCATCAAATCCATGAAAATAGTAGGCACTTGTATAATACTAAATGGCTTAATTAGATACTCATACAGATCATACCTACTAAAAAAAATATTTATGAGTTTTTTCTAATGGTCTAACTCACACATAATGATATCTAGATCTCATGTTGATCTTTGAGAATAATATACCTCCTTGAAACTGGTCAAATAGGTCATACCATTTCTTAACCATAATCTAGTTCAACTGTCAGTAACCCATGCATAAATGAAGGGTCCCATCCTCCTTCTTGGTGAAAATAATGGGTGAACCCTAAGAATAAGTATTGGGTCTGATAAAACCTTTATATTTCAGATCCTCCAACTATCTCTTCAACTCCTATAGATCAGTATGTTCCATCCTATATAGAAGAATATAAACTGGATTTGCTCCTAGAACAAGCTCGATCATGAACTCAACCTCTCTCTCAAGAGGTAATACATAAAAATAATCAGTAAATATGTCCTTAAAATAATATAATACTAGAGGAAAATTATTTGAGTCAAGACATGATCCTCTATGAAAAGACAAGATATATAGGAAGTCACTCCACCTAGCCCATGATTCTCTGGTCCAGTTCTACTGGTCTGGACATTCCACTCACTCTTGGGGAGATAACTGATTCCCACTGGTGATGAAAATGACACCCTATAGTGATAGTATCACACATAGGAATTATAGGGAACCAACCATTTCATCATAATAATGACATCCAAGCTCATCATCTCATGAAGAAAGTGGTACCATAGGATGATCTAATTTTCAACCTCAAGGGGTAGTCTCTGAATTTTTGTATGCCCTCTGACCACACTCCCAATGGTGTTTCCAGGGTCATGACATCACAATAATACTGAATTTTCAACCTAATACTTTCCATGGTTTATAAGTAGATAAAAGAGTGTAAAGCACTTATATCGAATATAGTAGATAAAATAGTAGAGGATATAAGAATAGTACCTCATGCTATATATGATCCTTCACTCTAATCCTTGGGTATCGGCTATGTAACTTCTCGGTTCTGGAAGCCACCCGGAGGCACCCCATACTCGGTTGGTCACATGGCCTCATAGGCATTTCCCTGCATTCCAGAGGTTACCGACTAGCAGTGAGGGACTTGGGTGTGATAGTGGGGAAACTATTCCCTCATTGGCAGAGTACACAGTAGAAGTAAATAAATACATACAAGAGAGAAAGCTGTAATAATGACATATAGTAGTAATAGAAGAAAATTGAAAATATATTCTAGATAACATATATAAAATAATGCATCTTACATATGTCTAGGAAAACATCCAAACAAGTCACAATGCTTGAATACAATAGTGCTAAACCAAAGTGCAAAATAAATTAGATAAAATCCTTAGCATCGCAATCCATAGCTTGTTCCCATTCTCTCCAGCTCCACAGCAAATCAAGTACCTGAAGTAGAAGGGTGCTTTCCCTTATCTATATCCACAACAATATAATCTGTTTGAGCCCAAAAGCATGGCCCAAATAGGGTGTGAGACTAAATCCCCGTTGGAAAACACTTAAAGATCTGTGCCTAACAGTCAGTAAATGTATGGCAGGTAAAAGTACAGAAAATAGTAAACAGGAAAATGCTCAGCAGTAAACAATCCACAGTTTCAATATCAAGCAACAGCGAAACAAACAGCTAAACCTCAAACAGATAACCCTATAGGAAGTACTCACAGCCATCCCCTCTGGTCCTACCTAAGAAGTACAAAAAACCCTCTAGGCAGTGCATTTAGCCTAACCCATCTAGTTCAATCATAAAAATTCATAAAGGCTCTCTGAGGAAGCACTCACAGTCAATTCCCCTTATAGTCTAAGGTAGTCAGGGACTCTCTGAGGAAGCTCACTTGGTCAATTCCCCTTATAGACCCAAGGTCAAGGACTCTCTGAGGAAGCCCACTTGGTCAATTCCCCTTATAGACCAGGTCGTTCAAAGACTCTCTGAGGAAGCTCACTTGGTCAATTACCCTTATAGTCTAGAGTAATCAAGGTAATTCAAGGTAAAACAAAGACTCTCTAAGGAAGCTCACATGGTCCATTCCCTTTATAGTCTAAAGTGCTCAAATACTCTCTGAGGAAGCTCACTCAGTTAGTTCCCCTTATATCCTACTACACCAGGTTCTCACAACCATATGTAGTTCAATGAGCATAAAAATGAAATATGGACAAAGTAATCCTGCAAAACTACTTTTCTAAATAGTCTACACCATATCAAGCATGTCAGAATACAAACTCTCCATCCTACAGCAACAGGCATGGAAAACAAGAAAGGCAACCAAACTGGCTAAACAGGACTAGACAGTCATAAATAGAACATGCAAGGGAAATACATCCAAAGAATATCAATAAATCCTTTTCATATCCAAATAACCTCTACACAAACATGCGAGCATGTCTGAAAATAAATAGGGGTAAAACAGTAAACACACAATACCCCGTTCAAGGGTATTGGTGGAATTTGCACATAATACTCAACGAATTTGAACAGAAAGAAACAAACCACCTACCTTGGTGCTGGGAAATCAATATACTTGAACCTTAAGGCTTAAATCACCTTAGAATTCCATATATCTAAGAAAACATATAAAATGTTCAACCCATGATAACTCACGAAAGAGGAGAAAATCGAAGATGTTTATCTAAGAGAATAGAGAACTAACTGATGTGATTCCAATGCAACCAACAATGTTTAACCCTAAAAATGGATAGAGGCTAGGGGGATCATCGAAGATCCATGGCTGTACAGACTCTCTCGGATGAACGAGACCTAGAATAAGGGTGTTTTTTCCGTCAGATGCGACCCTGGTGCGTTTAATGAATAAAAAGTACACGGTGTGTACTTTTGAAGTACATGGTGTGTAATCAACTTTTCCGTACTCCAATTTAAGTGGCCTCCATGTCACCCGAAAATGGCCATGTGCATTGTCGGTACACGGCTAGCACCCGACTACCTACATTAACCAAGTACACGGAGTGTACTCAAAATGTACACGGCGTGTACTTCGAAAATTTACAGAATTTCCTCTTTTCCTCAAAAATGACAAGAAATGGAAAAACATACCTGAAAAAAAGGTCTGAGTTCTTAAAAACTTACCCCTTAAAGAAATTAGTCCCTGAATTTCCCTAGCACAATGTAGAAGAAGAAACCCCGAACAGCTCCTACCACTGCAATCGTACGTCTACCTCCCTCTCCCAAGTCTCGTCCTATACTCACCCGTGCTGCCAAAGCACTCGTACTAGAGGAATAGACCGGCCATAGAGAACCTTCTTACTTTGATCAAAAATCTGGATAGGATGCACTTCAAAGGATGAATCCACCTCCAACTCAACCTCTTATGGTTGGAATACATGATACGGGTCTGAGAAGTAACGTCGAAGTTGCGAAACGTGGAAGATGTCGTGCATATCCTGGTACCTCTAAGGCAACTGAAACCGATAGGGAACTGGCCTGACTCTCTCCAACACCTCAAATGGACCGACGTACCTCGATGAAAGCTTACTCTATCTCCTAATCCTCTTATGTCCCATCCTCGGTGTGACACGTAGGAAAACCTGATCCCTGACCTCAAACTCTGGATATCGTCTTTGCTCATTAGCATAAGACTTCTTTCAAGACTGTGTAGTATCCATCCTTTTCTGAATCAACTCTAACTGCTCTATGGTCTCCTGAATAAGACGAGGTCCCAGCAAAGATGCCTCTCCAACCTCTAGACAACATAAGGGGGATCGGCATGGCCTACCGTATAGTTTCATAAGGTGCCATCTGAATAGTTTCTTGGACAATATTATTATAGGAAAACTCCACAAGAGGTATATTCTTCTCCCAATAATCTCCAAAATCCAGAATGCAATCTCAGAGCATGTCCTCAAGAACCTGAATCGTATGCTTGGACTGGCCATCTGTCTGGGGGTGGTAGCTGTACTCAAAAGTACATGTGTACCCAAATCCTTATGAAGCCCCTTCCAGACCCGAGAAGTAAAACATGCATCTCTTAAAACAATGGAGTGTAGAACTCCATGCAGACGTACAATCTCATGGATGTACAACTATCCCATCTCATCAACACTGAAGGTCTCCTTAAATGGAAAGAAGTGGGAAACCTTCGTGATTCTGTCAATGAAAACCCAAATAGCATCATTCCCTCGAGGAAACCTTAGAAAACCAGTCACAAAGTCCATTGCGATGTCATTCCACTTTAACTCGGGAATGGGTAACTATTGTAAAAGCCCTGATGGCCGCTGATATTCTGCCTTCACCTGCTAATAGACGGAATACTTCAAGACAAAACCAGCAACATCCCTCTTCATACCTGACCACCAATACTGATGGTGTAGATCATAATACATCTTGGTGACACCAGGATAAACTACCCAAACTGAGGAATGAAAATCCTGCATCATCTCCTCGCGTATATCTGCTGGCACCCACACGCGCCCCTGGAAATGAAAGATCTCATCCTCGCATATGGTCTATCTCGAAATTTTTTCCTCTCCTGACATGCTTTACTATAGGACTAGGCCTTTATAATCTAATTGCTACCTCATTCGAACTCGATCAATAAGAGTAGAGGTAACAGCTATAGAAGATAGAAAATTCAACCCCTGTCTGTCGTGTACCTCCAGACGCATCTCAGAGAATAGATCCATAAGCTTCCACTCACGGTTGTCCTACTAAACTGCCTGTATCTGAGTCCTCCTGCTCAATTCATCAGCAACTATGTTTCCTTTCCTAGGCATATAGGCAAGCTCAAATTCAAAGTAATGTAGGTACTCAACCCACCTACACTGTCACAAATTCAGATCTCACTGAGTGCATTTGTAATTGATACTTTTGTGGTCGGTGAAAACCACAAAATGCTCTCCCAGAAGATAATAAATCCAACAACATAGGGCATGAACAACAGCTGCTAACTCCAGATCATGTGTCAGGTAATTCCTCTCATGTGGCCTCAACTGCCGAGATCCGTACACAACGACTCCATCTCCCTGCATAAGCACAGATCCTAGCCTGATACCTGATACATCATAGTAAACCATATAGCTCTTTCCCTGCTCCGACAAGACTAGTATCAGTGCCAAAGTCAACCTCCCTTTCATCTCCTGAAAGGATGACTCACAAGAATCTGACCACCGAAACTTCGCACCCTTCTTAGTTAGACTCGTCAGTGGTGTTGCTAAGTGTGAAAAGTCATGTATGAAACTTCTGTAGTATCCAGTCAGCCCTAGAAAGCTCTGTACCTCAAAGACGTACTTCGGCTACTCCCATGAAACTACTTCTCTCAATTTCTCTAGGTCGACTAATACTCTTGTCTTTGAGATAACATGACCCAAAAAGTGAATTTGATCCATCCAAAAGTGACATTTTGAGATCTTAGCATATAAATGATGCTCCATCAGTGTACTCAGAACGATCTCAAGATGGGTAGCATGGTCATGTCGAGTGTGAGAGTACACAAAGATATTTTCTATGAAGACCACCACAAAGGAGTCCATGTATGGATGGAACACTCAGTTTATCAGTTACAAGAAAACTGTAGGTGCGTTCATGAGACCGAATGGCATAACCATATACTCATATAAACCATACCTGCTCTAGAAGGCTGTGAGAGGTATATCAGATGGTCTAACGTGCAACTGATGAAAACCGGACCTCAAGTCAATCTTATTGAACACCCGAGCCCCTCTAAGTTGATCAAAGAGATCATCAATACTAGGTAAGGTATATCGGTTCTTGACCATCAACTGCTTCAGATTCTGATAATCCACAGTAAGCCTGAGGGTGTTGTCCACCTTCTTCACAAACAGGACAGGCGAACCTCAAGGAGAAGAACTAGGTTTAATGAAACCATTTTCCTGTAACTCCTACAACTGCTTCTTGAGCTCCTGCAACTCAGGTGTAGCCATCATATATGGAGGAATGGACACCAGTTACACTCCTGGAACAGGCTCAATAGAAAATTCGACCTCACGCTCCGGTGGAAAACCTGAAAAGTCTTCTGGAAAGACATCTCTAAAATGATCCACCACTGGAGGAAAGTCTAACTGTGAAGTCCCCTGGTCATCTAGATATAAAATGGAAATCTGGGTTGTAAATCCTCTCAAACCATGATTCTCTGGACCTGCTCTGCTCGCCTAGACATCCCACTCACCCCTATAAAGAAAGGATCCACCCTCGGGTGATATGAAACTCACCCTACGACGATAACGATCAAAGACTACCTGGAAGGGAACTAGATAGTCCATCCTGAGAATGAAATCATATCCTATCATATCTAGGAAATATAGGTCCCATAGAAAGTGTAAAACACCAACCTCTAGTGGGAAATCCTTGCACAGATGTACACTATCCATTCTAGTCCCCAATGGTGTGTCAAGCATCAAAATATCGGCAGAGGAAAAGATACAGAGCCCAAGCCTCTCCAAAACAGAAATAGAGTTAAAGCTATGGGAAGTCCTTGTATCGAAAAGAGAAGAAGCTAAAACTGAGGCTACTAAGATCGTACCTTGAACTATGGAGGTTTTGGGATCCTACTCTTGTTGGGTCTTCTCCACTACAAAAGTCTGGCCTATGTCATAGCCTTGTGACCCTGCCTGACTACTCTGAGTTGATCCACCCTACTGTCTCTAAAGAACCAGAGAATGACTACCATGGCCATGGCCTCCACCTCATCCCGAATGGCCGGAAGAACTCAAGTTCCTAGACTGGTGAGAAACTGGTGGCGCTGCTCCTGAATTAGGAGTCATAGAAGAACCCCTTTCACCAACTGCTGTTGAAAAGAACAGAAAAAAGTGATGACGGTAACCCATCTTGAGGAAAGATCGGCACTCCACTGGGTCTCTTGGGCAATGTGGCCTTGTATGCCTGCTTTTCCCACATTGGTAGCACACCACTGGGCTACCGAAGATGTATCCCGCCTACTCTGATCTCCTCATGCAGTCTCCATGTGGAGCTTCCTACTATCAGGAGGAGGGATACAAACTCTGGATGCAAAACCGCCCTGGCTCATCACTCTAGAATCCCTCAAATTGCACTCTATGATTAGTTCCTGGTTGACGATAGAAGATATCGAAGTTAGTCTAAAGATGTTCACCTAGGATCGGATGTTGTGCCTTAGTCCATCCTCAAACTTCCATGCAAGGAACAACTCGTCACCTCCTAGAATAGGCCTGAAACGCTGAAGCTATGTGAAGCGTGAGAAATAATCCAAAACAAAAAGAGTACCCTGCTCCAGACTCATGAACTCTCAGGCTCGATCGGCCCCCAAGGTCTCCGGATAGAATTAATCGTAGAAGATACACCGAAACTCATCCCAAGCCATATTCTATTGGCGTCCTGCCTGTGAGATCACATCCCACCACCTCTTGGTGGATTCTCGAATCATGTAGGTAGCGAGATTCACCCTATTCTCTGGAGGTTTCTCCAGATGCTCGAAAATTATCAATGTGGATTCTAGCCATGACTCTGCAGCCTGGGGTCCTCCATACTCAAAGAAAGTAAGAGGGTGTTTCTACTGAAAGATCTGTGTCAATTTTTCCATAGACGGGGCAGGAGGCGGGGCTCCCTAAAAGGTTTTCATCATCCTCAGAAATCCCTCCCTGAACTGTGCATCATCACCTATCCCAGGTATGATATCTGGTGCCAAGGCAGGCACAACTGGAGGATCTACAGGTAGTCCCTAATCAGCCAAGTTCGGTGTCTGATCACTGCCTAGAAACTGGCATAAAACCGTAGGACTT
The DNA here is from genome assembly GCA_963277665.1 of Viscum album. Lineage (NCBI taxonomy): Eukaryota > Viridiplantae > Streptophyta > Magnoliopsida > Santalales > Viscaceae > Viscum > Viscum album. The sequence goes on along the minus strand of OY728136.1, from coordinate 1,001,587,951 downwards.
CTCGGGGACATGACTCTGAAAGTTCAAGCGCACACCTTAGATCAAGATTATCAAGGACTAAAAAACTAAAAGTGTAATAAGGGAACATGAGAAAGAAAGAACTCAAGTTTTACAAAACATGACTACACGACGTGTACATTTCCTACACATTGTGTTCCCTTAAGTCATTTATGTGGGTGTGTACTCCAGCCTAAACTGGTCGTGTAACACCCTAAAAAATGGTGTGTTGTCCTAATACATGGCATTTACTTGAATCCTCTTACCCTGCCTGAGTCCTTCTACACGGTTAAGCCACATGACTCTCCTAAGTCAAGACTACATGGTGTGTACAATTCCTACATGAAATGTACTAGACAAGCTTCACTTGGCCCGTGTTGTTCGTGGCACAACCTAACACATGACTCACACTACACGGTGTGTTCAAGTTGGACATGGTGTGTATGTGAAAGGATAACATCGACCTGTGTTGTTCGTGGCACAGCCAGGTACCTGGGTCAGACTACATGACATGTTCAATACTGACACGGTGTGTATAGATTAAGGTTAACATGTCTGTGTTGTTAGTTACACAGGCGGACAGAGGGTCAACACTACACTGCGTGTTAAACTAGTACACGGCGTGTTCCCACCATATTTTCCCCATCCCGTTTCTCTGCCCACATGGCCTATGACACGGTTAGAGACTACCCAACATGTACATAAAGTACACGGTGTGTACTTAAGAAAAAATGTTTCATCCAAAACAGAAGAACACATGGCGTGTACGTAACATTACACGGTATTTATTCTAGGTTTTTGCAAACAGTAAGCCTTAGAAAATATTCAAAAGCCTATAAAAACACTGAAACGAACATTGAAAGTGTCAAATTCTGATCCGTGAGGGACCATACTCCCCCTGAATCAAATTTTGGCATCTAATACCCATTATAACATGGAAAACAAGGTAATGATCCACCAAATTCCAGTCCATGAGGGCCCATAACACCTCAAGAACCAAATTTTGGTGTTCATTCAAACGAAACCTTACACAAAAAAATCCTCTCATGTAGTGAGTATTTTTATCAAGGAATATATCACAACAGCATGCATATTCTACACGACATCTATCACAACAGCATGAAATCGCAAATGCACCCTAGATGGCATGACAAGAATGTGTGCCATGTGATTTCAAGCAAGTTCTTATATGATTCATGAGATGTCATACCCTCATCTCATTGGGTTTCAACAGAAATAGAACCTCAATAACATCAACAATAACATCATAAATCATGTGAATCACACAAGGTGAAATAAAATCAACTATAATAATTTCAAAACCAGAAATATTGCAATTAAATAAGGTAGATTGGCTTTTCCCTGCACACAGGTTAGCTACTTCCGGGCACAGCTTAATACCAAGTACCCATTCCATCCTATCCCGGGCTAAAGGCTGCAAATAGTAAGTCAAGAGAAAATAAACCCTCTGATACCACTTTGTAACATCCTGGTTCTGGAAGCCACCCAGAGGTGCCCCGTACCCTGTTGGTCACATGGCCTCAAATGCATTTCCCCGCATGCTAGAGGCTACCAACTATCAGTGAGGGACTTGGGTGTGATAGTGGGGAAACTATTCCCTTATTGTCAGAATACACAGTAGAAGTAAACAAATACATACAAGAGCGGAAGCAGTAATAATGACATACAATAGTAATAGATAAAAACTAAAAATATAAACTAGAGAACATATATAAAATGATGCATAATACATATGTCTAGGACAAAATCAAAACAAGCCACAATGCTGGAATACAACAGCGCTAAACCAAAGTGGAAAAGAAAGAAGATAAACTGTTCAGCATCACAAGCCATAGCTTCGTCCCATGCTCTCCAGATCCAGAACAAATGAAGTACCTGAAGTAGACGGTTTCTTGCCCTTATCTATACTTGAAACAATATAATCTATTTGGGCCCAAAAGCATGTCCCAAACTGGGTGTGAGACTAAATCCCAGTAGGCAACCACCTGAAGATCTGTGCCTAATAGTCAGTGAATATATGGCTGGTAAAAGTACAAAAAATAGTAAACAGGAAAATGCTCAGTAGTAAACAATACACAGTTTCAATATCAAGCAACATAGAAACAAATAGCTAAACCGAAAATAGGTAACACTCTAGGAAGTACTCACATCCATCCCCTCTAGTCCTACTTAAGAAGTACAAGCAACCCTCTAGGCAGTGCACTCAGCCTAAACCCTCTGGTTTAGTCATAAGAATTCATAAAGACTCTCTGAGGAAGAACTCATAGTAAATTCCCCTTATAGTCTAAGGTATTTAGGGACTCTCTGAGGAATCTCACTCATTCAATTCCCCTTATACCCTAAGGTCAATGACTCTCTGAGGAAGCTCACTCGGTCAATTTCCTTTATAGCTCAGGTCGTTCAATAACTCTCTCAAAAATCTCACTGAGCCAATTCTCCTTATAGGCTAGAGTAATCAAGGTAATTTAAGGTAAAACAAAGACTCTCTGAGGAAGCTCACATGGTCCATTCCCCTTATATTCTAAAGTGATCAAAGACTCTCTAAGGAAGATGACTCGGTAAATTCCCCTTATAGCCTACTACACCAGGTTCTGACCGCCCTATGTAGGTCAAAAATAATAGTAATGAAATATGGACAAAGTAAACCTATAGAACTACTTGGTTAAATAGTATACAGTATATCAATCATATTAGAATACAAACTCTCCATCCTATAGCAATAGGCATGTAAAACAGGCAAGGCTTCCAAACTAGCTAAACAGTACCAAAGGGTCGTAAACAGAACATGCATGGGAAATACATCCAAAGCATATCAATAAACCCTATTCATATCCAAATAACCTCGACACAAATATTCGATCCTGGAAGGTAATCAAAAGGGGTAAAATCGTAAACATGCAATACCCCGTTCAAGGGTATTAGTGGAAAAATGCACAGAAGACTCAACAACATTGAACAGAAAGGCACAAACCACCTAACTTAGTGTTGGAAGATCAATATACTTGAACCTCGAGGTTTGAATCGCCTTAAAATGTCCTAAATCTTAGAAAATTTATAAAAGGTCCAACCCATGATAACACACGAAAGAGGAGAAAACAGAAGACAATGCTCTAGGAGAAGAGAGAACTCATCGATGTGATTCCAACGCAACCGATGGTGTTTGATTCAGAGGATGGATGGGAGATCGGGGTCTCGTTGAAGATCTGCAGTCGTACAGACTCTCTCAGACAAATAAGACCTAGAAGAATGGAATTCTGTATTTCAGACGCGACCTCGGTGTGTTTAATGAAAAAAAAAATTACACGGCGTCTACTCGCCTTTTCTGAACTCTGCATTAAGCAGCCTCCAAGTCACCCGCACATGGCCATGTGCATGGTCGGTATATGTCCAGCACCCGGCTGCCTGTGGTAACTGAGTACACGGTGTGTACTCATAATTTACACAGCTTGTACTTCAAAAAATTCCATAATTTCTACTTTTCCTCAAAAATAACTTGAAAATGAAAAACATACCTGAAACGAAAGTATGGGTTCTTACATGTCGTAAGTCATACAACTAACATGATCCATGTCCCTATTCTGTAGATGGATTACCCTAACCAGGTCCACTCTTTTGGCACTAATAATCTAAAGTCTAGATACCATGGCCATGACCTCCTCCCCGGCTAGTCCTACCGGTGCTACTCTAACTTCCAACATGATGTAGTGTAAAAGATACAACCCTTGAAGTTGGAGCTGGTGTGGAGCCTCTACCACTGTACATAGGTGAAAAGGTCTAACATAATCTCTGAAGATACCCAATACGGCTGTAAGAATGACACTCAAGAGGTTCTCTATCACATTGAGTCTTTAGACTCCCCTTCCATCTATACTGATGGAATATAACAGAGTTATCTTTACGGATTCCATGTCCTCCACTACTCTCAAGAGAAACATCAAAGGTATGATTCCTATTATCGGAATAACTGCTGCCCTACCTCGTCACTGAACCTCTATTCCTAAAACTATCACCTTCACTTTAGTTGTGCTCAGAAATAAGGTTTTGATTCACAATCTCAAAAAAGGTATTTTTTTGAAAGACATTAACCTGAATATAGATGGAATATTTGATCCTATCGTTAAAGAAAAAGAACATAAAAGCTCATCATTGGCTAAAAGTGATAAAAAGTGTTTCAACTCAGTAAAATGTGATGTATAATCCATAATTGACATGGAACCCATCTACAAGTGCATGAAATCTCTAGCTTTGTTGGCTCTCAACATCTGAGGGAAGAAGTAATCGTAGAAGGTGGTATAAAATCAGCCCAAACCATGCCATATTGATGACTATAGTGGGTAATCACATCACATCAGCACTTAGCTGAATCTCATAGCATGTAGGTGGAAATATTGTCCCTCCTCTCCGTAGATGTCTCTAGATGCTCTAAGATAGATAGAGTGGCCTCCATCCAAGACTCAGTAGCCTATGGAACACCATCCCCCAAGAAGATAGTATGATTCTACTACTGGAACTCACATGTCATATCATCCACCACAAGTGTAGGTCATGGATCACCTTGCATGAATTGCACCAAAGGTAGGAAACAATTACGAAGCTAAGTATTAGTTCCCATTTTGGGTATAAAAGGCAGTGCCTCTAGTTGAACTCTTTGTGATAAGACTAGTAGATCATGGCACACCTTCTTTAGAGCATGGTCATTGCCACCCTCTTAATGCATGACATGAGGATTTCGTGATGGTGTAGCTTTACAAATTCAAAGAACATGACTTAGAACAAGATTTTTTAATAAATAGAAGAACTAGAGAAAGTAGATCATAAGAATTAGGCCTCACTACCCAATGTACTACCCAACCACCCACTTAGGCCAAATCATTTTTTTCATTTTTTGAATAGTCCACTTTAAGGGTTAGTGGGAACCTCACAATATATAATCCAAATATCAAATACCAAGACACCAAAATTCAAATACCACAAACAGGCTCCAAAAAACACCCCAAAAACACCCAAATTCTTATTCAAAATTCAAATTCAAAAACCAAACACGAAACACCTTGGTCTGCGCTCTGCCTCGAGCCACGCACTCGGAATCGCAATCTTGCCCTCTTCGTCATCACATCACTGGAATCAGTGACTGGAGCATCAAACGACATCAACGGAGACACCTTAATCCATGCTATAATCACCCGAAAAATTTCTTCAAACGACATTGGCACATCAAAAACTTCAGACTCAAATAGCAAGCCAACATCAACACGATGTCCAAGATGAATCCGAGAAATCAGAATCAGAACCAAATCACCAACAGAAGAATGAAAACCAAATCCTCACACCTACTCCAACAAGAAAACATTTTGCGAATACCATAATCAAATACCAGATCAGCAGATGCAGTCAAAACTAGCAGTGGATAAACCAAAAGGGATCATGACCAGAAACCAACACACGAGCAAAGACCAAAATCAAAAAATAGGGCGTGAATCAGAGATAAAGAAACCTTCACCAAAAGTCGGCCACCTGAAATCCAAGCTCACTGAACCCTGTCACAAATCAGAACCCATAACCCGTCACCGCCATCTCTGCGCACGGAGTCCACAGCGGACCACCCAACACATACCAGGAGATGACACAGCAACTCTTAGAAGAGGAAGCAAGATCTAGACCTATGCATCATCGTGCTGCCATTGGAAACCATATCTAGTGAAGGTGGAGTGAGGTGCGAAGTAAGCCAGCAATGATGAGATGTTGAGACGGATGATTCCATCGCTGAAGGAGAAGCCTCTGCCACAAACCCACTGAGCAAGCGCCGAGGAGGGAAGACGGATCGACTCGAGGCAGAAGAAGGTAGTGTCAAGGAACCCTAACGGAGGATCACCCCTTACGATCTCATGAATACCCAAAAACCACCCACTTAGAAGTCCAGGGTATAGGTAAGTGTTAAAGTTGAATTTACATGGGTTCTAGTAGGTGAAGGATCAATAACACTTTACCAATTAATTTACTAGAAACCATTCCATTTTAAGTCAAGATTTACTTTTTTATTTTTATCTTTTCTTATATAAATATATCAACTTTTGATTAAATATATCATTATTCCTAGTGAATAAGAGCTCGTACACCTTATCACTTAAATCAACACTGATTTAATTTTTATTTAGCTTTATCCACATTTGGCCTCAGGATTTAATGGGTAATATACAATGAATCAACTTGTTTAATTACCCATTCAAATCCACAAGGGACCATACACATCATAAAATAAAACTAGAAATCACACAATCACCTAAAAATACCATCTAATTTAAGAAGAGGTGCATAGCTGACATGGGTAAAAACTATCTATTTAAGATTTCACCATCGCCTTATATAGGAAAACATTGTTTATTTAGATGATGACACTTTAAATAACAAACTCCCTACCCTATAGGATAATTTATCAGCATAGGCATATATAACAATCATGGATCACTCAACAATCATAGGAAACGCAAGCAATGAAAGCAGTGATGTACACCAATATGGAATTGCATATGCATGGGATTTGAATTCTTGGTGCCTGCAATGATTCATATTGCAATGATCCCTACCCTCAGCTCATTGGGCCAAGGATAAAATAAAATCATCAATCAAAATAATAATAATAATAACCAACACATTTCATGTGTGTTTTCCAACAGTGAATGTTTATCAATTGTAATAAGAAAAATATTGAATAATAATTCTTATTTCTAGAAAATTGGAATTTACCCCAAATGTGGGTTAGCTACACCTAAGAATGGATAATTTTCAAGTTACAAAGTGTTTCTAATCTCCTATATATTATCTCAAAATATTATAGAAATAAATTAACCCCTCTGATAACATTTTTTTTCATCCCAACCTGGGTGCCACTCAGAGGTGGCCCATGTTAGTTGGCTACATGGCCTCAAGTGCACCTCTCCATACACCAGAGGCTACCGACTAGTAGTAAAGTACTTGGGTGTTTCTATGAGGAGATTATTTCATAATAACCATATTGGAGTACAATAGATATAATAACAAAAAATTAGAGAAGAAGAATATAAATAGATGACACAGAAAAAATAGACACTATGAAAAACGAACCAGTAACCCGCCATAGCGGAATATTGATATTAACATCCACGTGATAGATAATAAGAAAAATAAAATCTAGAAAATAAACCATATATAAAATATTATGATAATGTATTACATGTATCTTTAAAACTAAAAACACAAGTATACATGGAGTCTAGAAATACATGTTATATAAAAGAATCAATAATAAGTCAAAAAATATCCAAGCATACTAAGCTTTATCTCAGTAGTCTTATACCAAGATCTGTCTTAATAAAGGAATCCAGATTATGTTTCTAAAGAGGGACACTTCTTCTTTTTAACACCAACATACATATAATCTTCCTGGGTACTAATTAAGTCCCTAAAAGGGTGTGATATAAATCTCATTATGCCACCCCCAATGGTGTCTATACAATCCAATATATGAATATAAAATGAAACAATTTTCAAGTATATATAAATGTAATGAAATGAAAAATAAATAAATCATTCCCATCTTCATTTTTAGTTGGTAACATCTCAGAATTTGAGACAATTTAGTTAATTCATTTATGTTTAGTTTATATAGATAAGCCATGTGAGGTGTAAATAGCCCTAACATTGTACCATTATATTAGTAATAAAGGATCCAAGGTATAAAAAGGAATCCTATGATGATGATAATAATAAATATGATCCAAGGTATAACAATTAATCTTATAATTATGATAATAATGAAAAGGGTCTGAGGTAATATTCATGGTATCCTTGACCTCAGGGGTTTATCCAACTCAATAATAATATGAAACCTGGATATAAGTGTCTGAGTGTAATCTAAGGGGTATTTTCCAAGGAATTACAATGTAAATAATTCTAACTGAGTCTAAGGATCTCATATGAGGTAAAATGGGCTAAGAATGACTAGTCCTAATGGGGTGAATCCATGGAACCATTTGTTCGAATACATCAAGCTGGATCCACGAAGCATATCCAAGACATCCTATTATCCAAAAGATAGTAAAGGGTTCCTTTAGTGTCATGTCAGCCATCCACTAGTAGACAAGGACTATGTTCCAAAGTGGGTATCTCCCTTGGAAATTGGATCCTTGAATCAAAATGGAATCCTTTGAGTGTTGAAGGCATCCCCTCAAGAATCCAAGGATATATTAAGTCTGACCACTCCTATAAAGATGAAAATGACAATATGAAATAGGCACCTTATAAATAATTTATTATTCATTTAATTCCATGTAATATCCATGCCTTTTTAATAATTAAATTGGTTAATTCCATTTATTTTTAGACTAAGTGACCAAGATAAATAGTTCATAAAACCATTTAGTACATTAATTACTTAATAAGTTATTTGGTTCACTCCTTTACCTATCATAAACATGACAAGGAAGGCTAAGGACATGAAACCATATACAATTAAAGTATAATTAACTTGGACAAGTGATACATAAAATATAGTTTTCATTTACAATGGAGCTTCATTTAATATATTAAAACACTTAACTTATAAGGTTAAAGTGATTTTATAATGTAATGGTTATTAATAGATCATTAATTTAATGAAACACTTACCTTTATTATGTCTAAGTCTAAGCTCACCCAAACGGTGGTGCAGATAGTCATAACAACCACTAATGGAATAATAAAGAGCATACCCTAATTTGGGTAAATGGATTTGATGTTATAACCTCTAAAGAAACAAGTAAAAACTATGAACAATGATCTATATTATGAGCACGATGATTATAATAATATGATATGAATTAAATAGGAAATGCTTGATGAAATTGTTGTGAGTACAATAATGGTTGTTTATAAAATAGAGATTATTTAGGGATGAGTCATAGGATACTAAATTCAAGTCTATAACACTATCCTCATCCAGTACCATCCTTCAGTTTGGCCTAGATTAGAATAAAAGTATTGAATGGATCAACACCCTAAAAATAAGGAATATGATCTTGTATCAAAATAGTGTCGTTGAAAGGATGCAAAATGATGAATGAATCAAAATTAATAGAGTACTTACTGATGCACATCCAATGAGTTTAATTAGGATCAAATTATACTTTAGATGAAGGATTAAGATCCAAAACTAGATTGAAGGGAACTTGGGCGCTCCAACATGAGAAAGGGGAGCCTCCTTCCCCAGAAATAGTCAATATAATGAGTGGGGTAAGTTTACTAAACACTTAAGGGTATTTTGGTAATTTCACCCAATTTTTAAGGGGGGACACAGTTTCAGCACATGGTTAGGGAAACCATGCATATCTCTTTTCTCAAGGATGAATCTCACATAGTTGGGGGAGCACATATTTCCAAATTTTTCTCTACATGTGTAACCACCTCTATTAAAAATTATAGGGGTCCCCATATGGGCATGCGACCCTGGGAAAATGGTTTAGGTAATCCATGTGTCCAACTTCACCCCTTTTTCCAGCCCTCACATTGATAGTGAAACCATGTAGACCATCTCACATGCTTTCTACTAACTAAGTGTCCCATTATTATTCTTCACCGGCCAGGAATCCGAGCTTCGACCGAGCCTTGAACACCCCCACAATAACCATGAACTCAATAGGAATCCATATTAGTTCCAAAACTGAATATTAGAACAAAATTTATAGGTTACATAACTCATATAACAACTAGGTTCCTATAGAAGATAGTTTTGTAACACTAAAATATTTTAAAAGAATAATGTTATGTTTGATACTATATGTGACATGCAACTTCAAGCTTAAATGACCCACGTAATATATTATTTAAATATTATCCTTATAACATGGTCGTTAAATTTGTATGTATGAATAGGATTAACTAATTATAAAAAATATATAAATTTCATTTTCAATTTAAATGTATTGATAAATTATTATTATACATACACTAAATTTTTTGTAAAGTCATTTTATTCATCAAAAATATGTTTTCTTCAAAAAATGAATTTTACTACATATTTTTGACCAAATGATATAATTAATTTTCACTAGTTTTAAAAAATTTATTTGATAAAATGAACTTTATTTTTGAATCCATCATATTAAATTCATCTTAGGGTGATGTTTTGGGATTTTTCTAAAAAGTATTATTTCTCAATGAATAGTGAAAAATATTATTTTTTATTGAAAATTGTTTTTAAATGAATAATGTATTTCTATTTTAATTAAATAAAATAAAATTTAATAATTAATAATTTAAATAAAATATATAAATTATATATCAAACTATATGAATTTAAATCCTTATAATGATGATCAATAGTCATATGGTTAATGTATTCTAGTACAAAGTTCATTTTTTTCAACAATATTTTTACATGGGTTATCTATAACTGGTGTGAAAATTTATTTTCCATGTTTTTTATTTAATAATGAACTTAAAAAATAAAAAACTTATCTCTTTTAATGACTTTTACTTCATAACTGGTGTCAAAAACCTTTAAAATTTTAATGAAATATTAAGAGGAACCATGTTTTTTAATTCTCTCATGAGACAACCTTTAGTTTCTCTCTCATTGTGAACTGTAACTCTTATAACATAAATCTGGTGGCCTCAAATCTCTTCATTCATTAATCTAATGAACATAAATCTCTTTTAGTTGGCATCCACCACCATTATCCACCATCTCCCCCAATCATTCATTACTTTTTCTTATCTTTTTATTGTCTTCACATTGGTGTTGTCTTCTCAATCATCCCCCTTTCAATATTAATATATAGTTTTTTTATTTTTTTTATTTTACATTTATCCAAACCATTTTCATTTATATTTATTATTCTAATTTTACATTTATGTTTCTTTCTCTTAGTTATTTGTATTTTTAGTTCCTATTATTCATACATATAAGGTATTTTTTTAATTGATGAATTGTTGTTTTATACTAAGGTTTGATTAAATCATTATTTAATTAATTGGTGTTATAAATAATTTTATTTTAATTATTAATGTGTTTCTAAGGTATTTTTCTCATCTACATTGTGAATAGTTGTTTTAAAGGTATAGTGGATTATGGAATTGGAATACAGTGTAATGATATGGTATATTTTTATGATAATGCTAATTTTATGATATATTGTGATTCATTATGAAATAATTATAATTAAATATATTCATGGTTATAATCTTGGTTATCAAATATGTTTTATTTCAATTATTTATGATATCTTTTATGATATTTTATTATTATTTTTTAATAAAACTAAATTTGAGATTACATTTCAAAATATAATAACTTATTTAAAATTATTGATATTTGTTATAGATAATAATGAATCGAATTTTCATTATTTCACTATTTACAAGTGATGAATATGAAGAAGGTGTTGATGAATTTTTTGATTTTTCTAAATGAAATCTTCCAAAAAAATACCTATTTTTCTATCTATGTTTAAAGAATTTAAATAATAAAAAGTTTAAAAGAAGAGAAATCAAAGATCGTTTAATTTTTCATGGTTTTGATCTGGGTTACAACCCTTGGATTTGACATGGTGATACTGGGTAGAATTTTTGTTCTATTGGTGATTATGATTTTCAAAATGATAAGTCTGGTCAAATTAAGAAAATGATTCATGATATTGAAGAAGAGGTAATTGGGAAAACCCTATAATTGAGAAACTGTATTATATTACTAAAAAACCACTATATTTGAGTTATATGGAATTTATAGTTTTATCAACTATGTTAATATTTATTGAATTGAAGGTGCAAATGGATGGATTAACATTATTTTTATAGAGTTTCTAAACCTGTTGAAATAAATACTTACAAAATAAAACAACCTTCCATATTCACATTATAATGTGAAGAAAATATTATGCCTGATGTTTTTGGAGTATAAAAAGATACATGTATTCTAGAATGATTGTGTTCTATAGAGGAATGAATATAAATGTCTATTAGAGTGTCCTAAATATGGGACTTCATAGTATAAGTTAAAAGAGAAATCATAGACTAATTTAGTAGTTACAGAGACGACTACTAATGAAATTTTCTATCTTCCTATAATTCATTATTTGAAATGAATATTTGAAAATTAAAATGATGAAAAAAGATTAAGATGTCATATATTTGAGTTTATATATGATGAAAAACTATGAAATCCAATTGATTTTCCCCACTGAAAGAAAATTTATCCATAGTTTCTTATATTCAAAAATGAAGTTAGAAATATAATACTTAGACTTTTCATAGATAGAATGAGTCCATATCAATGTATTAGTAGAAAATATAGTTCATACCTTATTTTATTGGTAATTTAAAACTTATCTCCTAAATTTTTTCAGATTCATAAATATATCATGAGGATTTTACTGATTTCAAAACCAAAATAGCATAAACGATATTTATTTTTTCTTATCACCATTACATGATGATTTGAATATTTTATGGGAATAATGTATTAGATTATATAATTCTTATAAAATGGAACATTTTAAACTAAATGAAATGATTATGTTCACTATAAATGAATACTAAGAATATGGAAATTTGTATGGATATAGTGTTAAGGGGTATAAGGCTTGCCCAATTTGTGAACAACATACTTAATATTATCAACTAAAATATGAAAAAAAATTATATATGGGTCATTGAAGGTTTTTGTTTATGGATCACTATTATCTGAGATTAAAAAAATTATTCAATAGATTGTAAGAATTTTATATTACTTCAAAACCTTTGTCCACTGATAAGTATTTTGAGAGGGTGAAAAAAAATTAATGTTACATTCATAAAGACACAGAAATATAGTAATTATAGAAATATTTGTAAGTAATGATTAATATTTTCTAAGCTACCATATTAGAGACATCATGATGTCAACCATAACATTGTTTTTATGCATGTGGAAAAGAATATTTGTGAATGTTTTATTAGAATAGTATTAGATATTAATGGAAAGACTTAAGATGGGTTGAATGAAATATTGGACTTACTCTCAATGGGAATATATTTGGAGTTTTCTCAAACTCCAGATGGAAGATGAAAACCTATCTCCATCTTGCCATACATTTTCCAAGAGGGTGAAAATTAGTTTTTGTCAGTGTCTCCTTGGTATCAAAGTCCCTCAATTTTATTTTTCAAATGTAGAAAATTTGTCACTAAAATATTTGAAGTTTATAGAAATGAAATCTCATTATTGTCACAACATGATGTTATAACTCCTACTAGTTACATTGTGAAAAATATTTCCCATCTATGTAAGAATAAATATCATGAAGGAGTTTATTTTCTCAATTCAATTTGTAACAAAGTGATTGATCTTAATTCATTGAAAAATTTGGATAAAGATATGTTTTCTTCACTTTTTCAACTAGAAATACATTTTAATCCATCATTTATTGATATCATAGTTCATATAATGGTTTATTTGATGTGAGAAAGAAATCTTTCAGGACCTCTATATCTACATTGGATGTATCCTTTTGAAATGTATATGATGATGTTTAAGAGATATATTAATAATCTATATCTACCTAAAGCCTCTATTGTTGAGAAGTATATTTCTGAGGAAGTTTCATATTTATTTACAATTTATTTATCTGCAATGGAGCACATTATTTTTCCTAGATCACTCCATGAACGATTTATTTATGAGGAATGAGGATATGTGGCTTGAAAGTGAAATTGTTGGAAAATGAATAGATTAAGAAGGTACATTTATATATCTTGAATAAAATATATGATGCTAATCCATATATAAATTTTCATATAATTATGTTAAATAAATGTTATCAAAAGAAGAAAGATATATGAATTTTAAATGAGTGTAACAAAACTTTTTTCCATGGTTTAAAGAGATTATTAATGGTATATCAAGTGCATCAATAACATTGGGAGGGTTATAAGATGGCCTAAGTTTAATTTTTAAAACATGGTATGGGTATGAAATTAATAGATATACATTTCATATGAACGATTATGACAATAGAAATGTAGTTCCAAATAGTAGTGTATTGGTGTTCATAGAAGCAATGCATTTTTCAAGTTCCCGAGAAAAAAATATTATCTCTGAATGAAGTTCATATTATGGAGTCATTAAAGAAATAAGGGGGGTTGGTAGTATTAAATTTTTAGTTCTGGTGTTTAATTGTAAATGGATTATCAATAACAATAGTGTCATACATGATGAATTTGGAATGACACTAGTTAACTTGAATAGATTGGAATACATAGTAGGTCCTTTTATCATGAAAACACATAAAAATAAAATTTTCAATGATCTTGATCCATCAAATATGTATTGGTTTGTTATTTTTCATTTAAAAAAATAATGTGTTGGTGATGATGAAGCTGATTTATGAGAGATCCCTAATTTAATGGAAATATTAACATAGAAAATTGATGACCACATCATTAATATGGTATTTTTTCATAAAGAATGATCATGAGGAGAGAATATAGAAATAAAATCCTTTAGTAATTTCATAATATTACTAGTTTTATATATTTATTAATAGAGAATATTTATAATTATATCATCAATATGGTTTTTTCCAAACAGAATGATCATGAGGACAAAATATTGAAAAACAATACTTTAGTAATTTCATAATATTACAGGTATCATATATTTATTTCTTATTTACTTTTTAAATTTTAAAAAAATGTTATATATATTAGTTTTAGTTTTTTACATAAAACGCATATTATAACTAATATGATATTTTTTTAAGATTAGTTTAGTTTTGTTTGAATTATTTTTCAATTATTAAACTTTATATGTAACTATTGGATTTGTATTAAATTTTACTTAATATTTGTTTTAATTTCTTTTTTCATTTTATATTTTATAGATATTGTCCATATTATTTTAAAATTGTTAACTACTATCAAATAAGGTAAATAATATTGTCAGTAATTTTTTATTATTATTAACTATTCTAATGAATTTCATAAAAAAATTAGTATTGTTTAGTTTTTTTTATGTATCATTTTGAAATTTTAATTGAAATTTTTATATAATATTTCAATTTTTTTCTCGTTGATTCTATAATTTCAAATCCCATTGGTGTTTTTAACATTTTAGTCAACTATTTTAACAAATATGAATAAAAAAATTATATCTTAGTTTACTTTTTATTGGATTCTTTTTCATTTTTTATTTAATTTTATTTTAAATTGTTGGATTTATATATTTGTGTACTAATTATTTGTTAATTTGATTTGTAAGATAATTTCATATAAAACATTGGATTCACCTAAAGTTTCTAGGGAGTTCCATAAAGATACTTCTATTGAGGAGTCTCCTCATCCTACTATAGAGGATCGATTTACTTTTATAGGGGAAAATAAATCTTCCCAGGTAGGTAAACATGGGATCACACGTTTACCAAAATTATTAATTGTTTGTAGCTAGGACTAGAGGATACTAGTTGATTTTGATGATAATGATATTCCTAGGGGTCTAAATAATAAAAAAGTATGATTTTTTTATACGGAAACCTTGAGAAAATTTTAGTACTTTTATTTTTTATTAGAGAAGTATCAACAGAATGACATTATCTCAATTATGGGAGACAATTTTGGTAATATTATATTTTATTAATTTACGTTCCCTTATTATCAAATGAAATATGATATAACTAACAATATAGGATTCAGGAAGAGATATTTAATACTAGAAAAAAAAGAGGCAGGGTTATTTTGAATCAACCCTCACATTAGATTTTATTTTTCGGGAAATAAAAAATCAAAATCCATGTGATACATATCCTTTTTTGGATGAAGATAAATGAAACCAGTTTATTGATTTTAGATAATATGAATCTTTTTTATTAATATAAATGTTTTATTTTGGAGTTTTTTAATATATTAATGATCATATTAATGATTTGTTTATTTTTAATTTACAACAAATGAGGAGGTATCATCATAAGTTCTAATCTAGAAACGTATACCATCATACTTTATCTCATGGAGGTATATTTTATTAAAAGATCAAATTATGGATAAAATTTTTCAAAAAGTGAGAGTTGAATCTTCAGTCTCTATAATGGTTGACCCTCATTTCCCTACAACTAGACATGAAAATAAAAAGATGACCAGAATGATTAAAAAGGGGACAATATCTTATGAAAGATTCAAGGGTTGTAACTATGGGTATTTTTAGAAGTTATGTAATTTATTTATGTTATTTATGTTAATTAAAATCTTTATATATTATTATTCACAAATGAATTTTTAAAATACTCTATATAGGAATCCCTTAAAGAGTAGAGTACACTTGGGACCTTCTTTATAAATGCTCTATACCCTACTTCATTGTATGGATTTTTGGACACATAATGTATTTCACCAATAGATATGATAATGAAATATTATGAAAGAACAATACATATTACTAAAATATTTCAAAATAGTGAAATTGAGTGTCTCATGATTCCTTATCTTAATAATTATGGTACATATATTTCTTAAATTATTATTTTCATAATATAATAACCACTAAAATTATATTTTTTATATATTATGTCCATTGGATGTTGTGTACATTTTTCAAGTGAGAAGACAACTTATTGATTATTCTCTATACATAGTGAAGTGTGAAAAAAATTATCCACTTATTAAACATGTGAGTTTGATTATTTGACTACTTGTATGTTAACATTACATTTAATTTTATTTCATACATTTCATTTTCAAATAGGGGGTGGGATTATTTTAAAGAGATAGTGGGAAATAGGAGTTCAAAGATAAAATATTTAAAATTATAGGTGAATTATTATTTATAATTACTAAATATTGGATGTAAGTACTCAAAATTTTATCATAAATTAAATAAATATTTTATAACATAACTAAAATAAATAATAAAAAACATAGGGATATTGATATTATGTTTTATGATTTATGCTTGAAATTATTTCAACAGAGATAGTTAAAAAATTCCATAGGCTTACATTTTATTATAATATTTCCTTTAATATATCTTATAATTAAATTGAGAATAAATATTACATACTTTTTTAAAAAAATATATATATCTTTTTAATGAACCTCTACCTTATGTTAAACAATATCTAAATCACTTACTATGATAATAGGGTGAATATTTCACAAGTTTGGTTAGATTTTTGTTTACTTGTAATATATATTGTAAAGTTTGAAACCCAAATTTTAAAGTTAAAATGATTTGAAATTATGATTTTGTTTTTTTGTTTTTTTTCTAAAGCTAAGTAATGATATTTTATGAATACATTTTATACTATTTTATTTTTGTGATTTTTTGGTACTTTTAGTTATATGTACGAAAATTAAATTTCAAAAAATCATGATATTTATTTTACATCCATGGTGAAAAAATTTATATATTTATTTATCAAATCAGTTATATAGACACCAATGTGATAAAGTTTTTATAACATCATTTATTTAAAATAAATTACATTATAAACTATTAATCACACTGTTGTTTATATAACCATCATGATAAATCAACCCAAATTATTGCTTATACTGTAGTTTCTACATCTGTTTTAAAATGACCGATGTTAAAAACCACATATAACATCAGTTAAAAATAATTGATGTGCAAAACATACTTATAAAGTCACTTTTAACAATTTACCTAGTTAAATGATGTAAAAACACCAAGATAATTTGCATGAAAGACCCTTTTCTCTAATGGAAATATCATCTTATTCTTGAAAATGCATTCCTTTAAAAAACTATATTTAACACATTTTTCAGAAATCATTCTTAATTAAATTACTCCACATAAATGAATTGAATTTGATGAAATATATTCTATATTTTTAATCATCATAATTAATATTATAAAATATTTCTTACTTAATTTTTGTTCATAATGAATAGTAAAATTATTAGAAATCTATTCCCTTGGTTAATGGTAAAACGGGTTTACTGGGGGTAAATTAAAGAGATAAGGGTTATAATGACCTAAAAACATGAATAATTACTAATTTATGTCCCTATTTTAACCATACCTTATATTAGTTCTATAAAATTTCCATTTTTAGCCATACATACAAGATTATGACCTTTATAATAATTTAGGTAATGAAAAGGAAAAAATGACACTCTTTTACTTTTAAATATATCTTATGTGTTTACATTGGGAAAAAAATATTTTTTTAGTTATAAATAATAATATTAAGGATAAATAATTTTTCTTTATCGTGGGAATTTATTTTAAATTTTTATTAATGAAAATATTATCTAAAATGCTTACACAATACCAACGCTGTAATTTTTTAATTAAAAGGAGAATAGAATAAATGATTTAAAAATATAAAAAGTAATATAATTTGTATAAATTATAATTTTATAGAAAAAATTATTTTAATATAACATGTTAGATAATTTTTAATGGTAAATGTTCTAATTCTACGTTTTTAATGATTTTTCAAAAGTAAAATTAAATTCATAGTATCAAAATTGATATTAATGATACTTAATAATAAATATTGTTTTATTAAATGATCTAGGATTCCTAAAAATAATTTATGTGTATAATTAAATGATAAATCGTTTATAATATCAATAATGGTCCATTTATTAGTATTTTTTATTTTCTAGTAACTTTATTAACTCATAAAGTGTAAAAACATCAATTATTGTGACTAAGGTTATTACAAGATTTTTCATGTTACAGGATCATGCATTAAAATTAATTTTCCACACAGATAGGTTTTTTATTTGATAAGTTATAATCATATTTATAATAAGTTTTTCTATATTTTATAATTATTATGATTTTATTTTTAGGCTTAAAAGAGAAATTTCCTACATAAAAAAATGGGTTACCGTTGTGAAAACCAAAATGGTAAAAGTGATTAACAATAGAGTATAAGGGAATAAATTGTTTAAAGAATGTTACTTTTTAGTTTTTGAGGAATTTATCAAAATTATATTCCCTCCAATTATTTATTTATAAATTTTGGAGTCACTTATATTGAGAGTGACTTCCGATTATTGAACACTTTTGGGTATTTTCAAAAATGCCACAACTTCTCACTTTTAAGAGGGACCCCCTCTCTTATCCTATCAACACTTAAAAGGACATTTTCATCAAATACACTCCAAAATACCTTAATTACATTCCTCCATATTTCCTAGAGTCCTTGTTTTGATCAAAAATCCAACCTAGTGAATCTTTTGTTCCAAACTTAAAGAGGTTTTCTAAAGAAGAGGTATCATTCATAATCGAATGTTTTTGTTTTATTTCTTCATAAACCTCCTTAAAATATTCTAAAAATAAAATGAAATAATAATATTATTATATTAAATATAATAATTTGTTACTGTTTTTATTTTATAACCTATATTTATCTTCTCTTCTATGAAATGGTAAAGGAAACCGTCGATCGTGTGTATGATGAACTACTGCCTCGCGAACTAATGTAATTCATCTTACATCACCACCTCTTAAAAATGTATATAATGATGGATTTAATGAATATATATGATATTTATGAAATAATTATACTTTTATAATTATAATATCACATATAACTTCTTGCATTCCAATCTATTGGAAAATCATAATGTCGTTCAGGCGTACGCGTGGACTACCACCTCCACAAAGCGTTATGATATTTTTTTCATTTAATTTTTACATGGATGGTAATAAAGAAATATTTAATGAAAATATATTAAATATATTATATAAAAATTATTATTTAAATTTTAAATAATATTTACCTTTTTTCCATCCATGGAAAAATGAAAATGGTGTTCATGCGTACATACAGCCTACAGTCTTCATAAACGATGTAATACATTTTTTCTACCTTTAACATATATGTATGAAAATAAATATTTATATAATAAATATATATTATATTTATATCATTATTAAAATTATTTATATTATTTATCTATAATAAAATTACATTGGCCAAAACTATTGAACTAAAACATACATGAAAATGGAAGTAGTTATCACCCGTAACAATGGTTTTAATAAATAATTTTTAATAAACTGGTGGTAAAAGGTTATAAATAAATAAAATATGGTATTATATATATGAGTATAGTTAAGTAATAGATTTATAAAAATAAATATTTATTATACCATATGTTCGAACATGTATGAAAAAAATCGGACCTAAGGTGAGGGATTTTCAACTCACTTTTATTTTTATGGGACACGTGCCATATTCACCACTTGTTTCTTTTATGTGGTTTATATACTACCCATGAATGTATTTTTTTTATTTTTATAAAAATAATATGGGATATAAAAATATATATAGGGTTCTTTTTTCATGGGTCTTATGATTCAAAAGATACCAAATTGGAAAGGATTTTATCTCACGGTCTCATTTTTTATCAGGGTTATTTATTATTAAGTTTCAGATGATGAAATGTTATGATATATCTCTCAAGAAAGTAATGTATTTTTATTATAATATATTTATTTATTTAAATTAAATTTCTTATCATTTTCATCTATTTATGTACTCAATATTCCAAAATAATATTTTAAAGGAAAAACTGACTTTATTTCACACTTCAGTCAAAAAACATTCTTCCATATCCATGTTTTTTAAAGATATTTTCAAAAGGAAATTAATAATCCTATATGATATTATAAATTTATTTTAACCATGTTTTTAATTTTTAAAAAATTATTTAAAATTAATCTTCTTTTCATTTTCCAAATAAGGAACTCTTATATTTTTATCAAAAATGTGAAGTGAATATTTGTTTTTATTTACATGGCACTAAGAGAATTTCTTACCATCATGAACAACAAATTATTTGAAGTCTACATTACAAGGTTCCTTGTTTATTTTCAAATAAATGTTTTTCATCAATATTTTTGGAATTTTTAGACATTAAATAATTTTTTTGAATGTGAAAAAGAGATTTTCCTAAAGAATGTATTAAATGATATGTTAATGGTCTTTTTATTCCTCAATGACAATAACCCTCGATCCTAGTTATAATAAATTAGATATATGATCTGATGATACAATCCTTATTCATTCTAAATATAGTTTATGATTATGATGAATATATTTTTATAAAACCATTTTATTTTCCCCGGATTATGCTAAGATGGTTTGGGAAGTGAACCCATTCCACTATGGTAGTCTTGGAAATGATCTTTTAATATTAAGGAAATTATTTTTTATGCTTAGTTATATGATAAAAACTGATTTATTTACCAAAAATCTATATCTTATGCCAATGTAATTAAATCATGGAATATGTTCTTTGGTTCCTTTATGATTCATATCTTATGAACTGCCAATATTTATTCCATGATTCAATATTATGATCTACAATATATTGGGAATAATTTATTAAATCTTATTATCATGTTCTTGTACCCATATTATCATTTTTTATTGATATTTCCATTATTTACCCTTACTAATCATCTAATCTCACCCTTTATTATGATTCATTTCCCTGGGTTATAAAGAAAGTAATTAATTATTATATTTTGAAAAGGATACTAGTTATGAAGAAGTATGTGGGAGATGATGTAGATATCTTATGAACCATTTGTTTATTATCCAAGTTTCCAAATATAATAGACCTATATGATTTAGGTATGGATCATTATGTTAGGTAATGAATATTCATCTAATAAGATGTAATATCTATGTGTGAAATGTGTGGGCCTTTATGGTTGGTATTAGAGAAAGGTTTAGTAATCCTTTGGAAACTAGGATAAGAAAACTTTATTAAGAACCCTAGAAATAATACTAAGTATAAGATAAAATCTTAACGTTTTTGTAAGGGATAAATAATGTGTTTTTATTAGAAATAAATCCTTTTTTGGATACTACAGGTGGATATGGATCTAGCATACTTGTGAATAGGGACAATAAACATGAATAGGGAACATTGGGTATTGAATCTATCATCGCCTAGTGCATGAAAAAGAGGTCTTGTTTCACACCTAGTTTGACACTCCTAGGGGTTATTCTTGTAATAATTAAAAGTTTCTTTACAAACCATTATGAATTATTTGTCTAAATGATGATTATTTATGAATTGGGTTCAACCTAAGGTGTCATAGATTGAAAATAAGGTGTCATGATTTAGACAAACTATAAATGATTTTTCATAGTGATGAATATTACTTCTCACACTTTTTTTTTGGTCAATGGCTTGAACCATGAGGAATTATATTAATTTTAAATGCGATGCTCAATGAAATTATTTTCCTTTTAGAAAAAATAAAATAAAATGGGAGATGGAGTATGAAACCTTATTATTATTCTTGATCATATATATCTATATATTACTAACAATATCAACTAGGTTGAGTTTCTTAATCCACCTAATATGATAAATAAAAAGTTTTATGAAGTATATGAAAGGAAAAAAGATTCATTTTCCTAGATGTTAGAAATATGGGAAGAAGCACCCAGGAAAATGTCTCAAAGGGGAAGATGTTTTATATGGGTAAATTATTGTCATAAAGTAACAAATTACTAAGTATTTTAATTTATTAAGCATGGAGAACATGGTAATTATCCAAGTTAATTCCCTAATCCAACATTTAACTCCTAGACCATAGAAGTAAATATTCCATGACAATCAATGAAGTGGAAGGATTAAAGTATTTATGTATTTTAATTCATGAATTATGTTTTTAAAGTAGTTTTGAAAATGGTATTTTGGTTATAAGAATCATGAAACATCTAAATATTGTGTTAATTTTGGAAAAATGTATGTCATAATATAACATTAACCTAAGAGTTATGTATAACATCATGGGTTTATAAGTTTAAGTTTTATCATAAGTTCAATTCCTTAAACACCACTTTGTAGGTTTTAAGTGATTGGATTTTAATGTGATTAATAACATTTTTTGGAGAAGTTTTATTGGTGTATTTTATATATAACCCTTAGATTCAACATGAAATGCAATTTTAGAAGAATACTCTTTTCATAAGATTATAAGAATTGATAACCTTTAGGTTTTATATGATCCTTGATGATGAATATTTTTTTGAGGATTTTATTCATGTTTTGTGGATTTTATAAGAATTATATTAATATAGTATTAGTAAAAATGACAACTTTTCACATCCAGAAAGGTTGTAGAGCTTGAACCTACACCTTAAGGGTGAAAAGGGTGCAATATATTCCACTGTCCTTTGTGATATATTGGTTATGATATTTTTAAAAAATACTATGTGACATATAAATATTTAGTTGTTTTTAGGAACATTTGTTCTATCATAGAGATAAATAGGAGATTGAAAATTCATTTTGTGATTAATTTTATTTCATTGGAAGTCCACTATTTTTAGAACCTTATATTTTTAAGATAAATAGAACATTATAGGATATTATTTTAGAAATAATGGTTGAATTATCTTTTATAATAATATATGATTTTAATGTGGATTTATGGTGATTTATGTTATTTAAGGAAATGATTATCATATCTGTGTGATTATATTATTATGGAAGATGAATTTTTGGAATGATACATTAAGAGTGACTGATGTTATTTAGAGATAAGGATTACATTTATCTTGATGAATATGTGATCAAATACTTCTAATCTTTAGGTTTCAACATTTTTATGGTATATTTTTAAGAATGGTTTGTTTAGTTATTTATAGAATGGTCTAAGTTAAAATTTGGGTGTTATTACTCGAGATTGAGTAGTTAAAGTTTTATTTTATTATATGGTGGTTTATTGATTATGAGAATTAACTTGTTCTAACTATTTTTATATTTGTTAATATATAGAGATATTATGAATATAATTTTATATTTTTGTGGATTATTTGATCCATTAGAAGTTAATTTTAGTGCTTTATGAAAAAAAATATCTTAGATATTCATTTATTGGATTAAGAAATGAAGTGAAAATTGATCGAAGAACAACCAATTAATGAAATTATTCTTATGAAATAAAAAGATATCATGTAAGTATATTTTTTGGTAGTAAAATAATAACTCAACATTAGAAAAATGATATTAAAATTAAAATTTTATCTTATTAACTTCATTACCCATGAATCGATGGTTCTTTTCACACCTCTGGCTTATGGTTTAGCAGACATTAACTTCTTCGTGGTCATTCACTTAAAATCAACAATATTTATCACTCCCCATCAGTATTTGGGCATTATGGTTTTCTTCCATTCCCATATTTATACTTCCCACTAATTTTTTTCTACTTATAAACCTTGTTATTTTTTATTCAAGATGAACTTTTTACTACCCTTTCTCTCTTATCAAGATGATGTTTTATTAACCCTTTTTACAATGTGGGTTTTCAAAAAAGGTATTTTAAAATATAAAACCCTTTATTTTCAATATCAAGTTCAAATTTTGATAATTAAATTTATTAAATTGGGTAGAATTTAACACCTCAATATTTTAAAATAATAATTTTAAGTTTGATAATATATACGACATATAACGTAGAGCTTAAACAACCCATGAAATAGATTATTTAAATATAATCATTATAAAATATCCTTTGAATTTAAAGGTATGAATATGATTAACATCCTTATGAAATGTATATAAATTATCCACCAAATATAAATATATTAATAAATTCTTAGTAAATAATATCTCATTTTTTAGTAAATTCATCTTATTCATAAAAAATATGTTATCTTCAAATATTATTTTTATTTCCTTTTGTGAGAAAATGATATAATTAATCTTTAACACCTATTTAAAATGTATTTTATGAAATTAACTTCATTTTTAAATTTATGATATGAAAATTATATTTGGTATATTTTGAGTAATTTTCTAAAAGGTTTGACTTTTCTATGAATAGTGAAAAATACTTCGTTTTATTGAAAAATAGTTTTTAAATGCATAACTTCTTTCCATTTTATTTATTTAAAACAATATTTAAAAATGAGTAATTGTAATGAAATATATAGATTATATATCTAAAAATATTATTGTAAATCCATATAATGATGATCACTAGTTATATAGTTAATGTAAGATCATCTTATACTTGAAAAATATATTCCTTGAAAACCCATTTTTCTAGATGTTTATGGGTTTATTTTTAAATTAAATTATCCTACTTATATAAAATGAATTTAATAAAATTTATTTCCTATTTTAACTATCATAATTAATATAAAGTATTTTTTTCAACTTAATTTTTTTCATAATGAATATTTAAAAGAATAAAAAAAATTAACATTGTTACGGGTAAAATAGATTTTCCAGGGTTGAGAAATAGAGAAAAACATTATAATGGCCAAAAAAATTATCTAATATCTATTTTATATACATATTTCGACCCTATATAATATAATTTCAATAATTTTATCAATGTTATTAAATATATCCATGATTATGACTTTTATAATAATTTTAGTACATAAAAGGACAAAATGTCACCCTATTACTTTTAAAAATATCTTATATGCTCACATAGGGATAAAAAGGTATTTTCAATTATAAATATTTATTGTAGGGGTAAATAATTTTTATTTATCATGGTAATTTATTTCTAATTTCTAGTTATGAAATAATTACCTTAAATTCTTACACAACACCGATACAGTAATTATCTAACTAAAAGGAATATAAAATAAATGGTTTTTAAAGTATTAAAAGTAAAATAATATGAATAAATTATTTTGTTACACAAATTTTTTAGATGAATATAACATTTTATGTATGTTTTAAAGGTATGTGTTTTAATTCATTTTTTATCTTTATGTTTTTTAAGTCAAATTAAATGAATAGTGTCAAAATTGGCATTAATAATACTTTATAATAAATGATGTTTTATTAAATGTTTTAAAATTAATAAAAAAAATTGTATTTGGAAAATTTAACATAAAATATTTTATAATATCAATCATGGTACATTTATGGGACTTTTTTCCCTTTGATAGTAACTCTATTTACCCTTAAAGAGTAAAAACTTTAATTATTGCAGTTAAGATTAAAACAGGGTTTTGAACGTTACATGAACATGTGTTAAAATTAATTTTATAAAAACATATATTTTTTATTTTATAAATTATATTTTATACTTATAACTATTGGGTAAAATATATCTAATATGGCTCGTTTTGTTTTTAGGATTAATGAATAAATTACCTTTGGAAAAAAACTAGTTATTGTGGTAAAAACTAAAATGGTAAAAATGAGTAACCTTAGAGGATAAGAGAATAAAAAGATTAAAAATAATTATTTTTAGTGGTGGAGGTGAGTATAAAACTTAAATTCCATGTACTCATTTATTTATCAATTTTTGAGACACTTGGATTGAGAGAAACTTCTCATTATGGAATAGTTTTGGGTATTTACAAAAATGTCACTCCTTTACACATATAAAATATCTCCCCATATCTTCTCTACTACATACATAAAAGGAATTTTCATTCCAAAAATACTTACCCAAATCCATTACTTACATCTCTCAAAATATTTTATAGCTCTTGTATTTATCATAAAACCAACCTATGGAATCTTTTGGTGCAAACCAAAAGAGGTTGTTCGAAGAAGAGGTGTCATTCTTAACTGAGCATTTTTGTTTTATTTATTATTCCTCATCCTTATAATATTCTAAAACTATTATATATTAATAAAAATACTATATTAAATATACTAATATATTATTATGTTAATTTAATAACCTATATCCATCTCCTCTTCCATCAAACTGGAAACGAAATTGTCGATCATGTGCACAGTGGACCACAGCCTCACAAACTAATGTAATTCATTTTCCATCACCACCTCTCAGAGATAGATATAATGATGGATTTAAAATATATATATATATGATAAATATAAAGTTATTATACATATATAATTATAATATCACATATAACTTCTTACCTTACAATCCATTGGAAAACGATAATGTTGCTTGGGCATACCTACAAACTACCGCCTTCACGAAGTGACGTGATAAGTTTTTTATTTTATTTTGATATGTATTATAATAAATATAAATTTAATGAATATATATGATAAAAAAATAATTCATTAAAGGTTTATTAAAATTTACTTTCCTTCCATTCCAACCATCAAAAAATGAAAACAACGTTCATGTGTACATACGGCCTACCATCTTTATGAATGGTGCAATTCATTTTTCTATGATTAAATTTTATGGACAACTAAATATATAATTATGATTAATATATATGATATTTGTATCATTATTAACATTTTCAGATTATGGAACCATAATCACAGTAAAAGGACCAAAAATATCAAACTAAAACATACATGAAAACGAAGTTATACTCACCCTGAATAGTTATTTTAATAAAGAACGGTTAATAAATTGGTGCTAAGAGGTTATAAGTAAATAATATATTTTATGATATATATAAATATGGTTCTATAATATATTTATAATAAATATATATTTATTATATTGGAGGTTCAAGCACATATGAAGGAATTCATACTTGAGGTATGTGATTTTCATCTCAATTTTATTTCTGTGGGACATATGTCATATTCACCACTTGTTTCTTTAATGTGGTGTATATACTACCCATGAATGTATTTATTATTAATTTTATAAATATAAAATATTATAATTTATATCTAAAGAAACAAATGAATTTTCTTATCCTCTATGTATTTAGGTAAATTACATGTCTTCCTTTAATTTTCTTATCTTTATGTACTCAGGATTACAAAAGAGTGTTTTAAAAAAAATTATTTCTCTCTCCCATTAAAAATCCCTTTTCTACCATATCCATGTTTTCTAAAATGGTTTTCAAGAATTTTTTTAATATTCCTCTATGATTGACTATATTCATTTTTACCCATATTTTAATTTTTACAAAATGGTTTAAACATAATCTTATTTTTGTTTTCTGAATGAGGTACTCTTGTATTTTTATCAAACCTTTAAAGGGAATCTTTGTTTTATCACACAAAAAAAGCACAGAATTTTCCACCATCATGATCACTCAATTATTTTAATATTACTTTGAAATGTTATAAGGTTATTTTCAAATAAAATTTTTTATTTAATATTTGTAAAAATTTTATATTTTAAGGTATTTCAATGTCAAAAGGATAATTTCAACAAAAATGTTTTAAATGATATATTAATAATATTTTTATTCATCAATCACAACAAACCATGATCATAAATATGATCCAATGACACTATCCTTATTCTTTATTTTAATGGTTTATAATTATAATGATAAAATTTTTATGATACTCATTTCTTTTCCATGGGTTATGGTATGATTAAAAGATGAAATATTTATGAAAATAATTTATTTTTCATAGGTTTTCTATGATAAAATGATTATGAAACCCATTTTATTTTCATGGATTATGATATAGTAAATTTTTTAAGATATTTTTTCACATGTGAATATTATTTTCATTATGTGATGGCTGGTCACAGAATTATATATCCCTCCAATTTATTGGGTAAATATGGATATATGATGAGATAAAAAGGAATGGAATGGAGAGTGAACATAGTTCAGTAAGGGACTATATCTACTATGGTAGTCTTAGGATTTAACCTTGCCTACTAAGATGGTTTGGGGAGTGAACCAATTCTACTGTGATTATCTTTTCAATGATCCTTGACTACTAAGAAAATGATTTTCTACACTCATATGTATACAAAAAAATTATGTGTGTTCCACAAATATATGTATTATTCCAATTATATACTCTCATGAATTATGTTCTTTGATTCCTTTATGATTCATGTCTTATGAACTGAAAAAAAAAATTATTTGATAATAGATTATGATCTATTATATAAAGGTTGTGGTTTTTAAAATGTTATTATCATGTTCTCATACCCTTATTCTCATGTTATATTGATATATTTCATGTTTACCCCTACTAAGCATCTAATATCACCCTTTATTATGAGTACTTTACACAAGTTATGATGAAAGGTATTAAGTATGATATATCTAAGAAGGATTCATGTTAGGAATAACTATGTGGGAGATGATGTATATATCTTAGGAACTAGTTGTCTATATATCCAAGTTTCCAAATATAATAGACCTATATGATTTTTTCAGGGAGTGTTATTTTATTTAATGAATATTTAGCAAATAATATGTAAATTATATATATGAAAAGTATGGTTCACTATAATGTGGGTATGCATTTTCCACCTAGAAAGGTATTATATAAGGTCTAAGTGACTTCTAAACCTAAAAAATTGATGTACTATAAGTTACCCATTTTTAAACTTATTAACCATGATTAAATTTTTATTGTGTTGATTATTTTTTAATATAAATATTAAAAAAAATACCTAGATAATATTTATTTGATAAATATTAATTTGGAATCCATTTAATGTAATTAAAATTCTATATATGAGAAACGTTACTTTTAAATGAAAATAACATTGAAAAGTGTATTTTTAATATTTATGTTTTATTAACCTAATTTCATATCAATTACAAATTAAATGGGTGTTAATATATTGATATATATATATATAAACATCATATTATTTTCATTTTCTAAAAAAAATGTCAATTTAATTTTTCTAGATAAAACTACATAACACTTAAGAATAATTCATGATATTAACCCTTTTACCATTGTCGTGGTAATTAAATTTTATCCTCGATAACATAGTTTTATGCCTAAAAATGAATTTTAACCTTATTAACTATTTTGAACATGTTGATTCCAAATATGAAAAACATTTTATCAAAATCAATTTCTATAGTCAGTAAAAATTAATATTAATATAGGTGGTTATAAAACATAACAAATATTAATAAATTACTTTTTTGAGCATAAAAAGATTTTATTAGTTATTTTGTTATATTATTTTAATTTTATCATTTAGTTTGTT
Source organism: Viscum album (assembly GCA_963277665.1). NCBI lineage: Eukaryota > Viridiplantae > Streptophyta > Magnoliopsida > Santalales > Viscaceae > Viscum > Viscum album. Next base: position 1,001,558,097 of record OY728136.1, on the reverse strand, counting down.
TCAAAAATAACCTTATATCTTCTTTAAAATTATAAATATGAAATGAATAAAAATACATGTGGTATTTAAATATTTTATTGCGTTAATAATTATATGTTTCTATAATCCTAACTTATACTTACATAACACCACAAGATTTTGGTATAAGACTTAAGGATGAGATAAGGAGTGGTTTTCATAGGTGTAGATTCAGCTAGCATAGATCTCATAGAAATTTATAGGAGATTGAAATAATCTTGTATATGATTTTTACCAAGTCCCACTTGTTACAATTTAACTTGGTCTTTCTCTTGGTAAACCCTTGGATAATCCACAACTATCTCGAGCTCAAAAAAATGAGCCTCAAAAAGAATAATTATACTACATGGTTCAATTTATTCTACCCTTCATATTATTTTCATAGTATGGTTATTCTATTTATACTCTCTAATTCAATGGTTATGAGTGAAAATATTTCCAAAACTTTTTATTTAATTTAGATGTAATTAAATCCCTGATCTTGATAAATACAAGGTAATTTATTAATGTAATGAAATGTTTATTTTTAGGTTTTGAATTCCTAATGGAATTTTAATTTTTCATCTAATGATGGATTTTTTAGAAATGGTACTAGTAATGGGATTCTAAGAGTTTAATCATCCCTAAGAGGTGCCTTTTTGGATGGGGTTTAAGGCTCGAGTGGTGTCTCAGGTGATTGGGAGAGAATAGGAGAAGTGGATAGGTGGTCGGGATGTTGAATAGAGTAGTTTCATTCCATTCACAATGTGAATGCGTTATTTACCCCATGAATATTGTTTGCAGTCTATGTTAATGCATTGAATGGGAATAAGGGTGGTAGGGTTATTTCCCAATATAAATCAAGGTGTGAACCAATGGTTATCTCTATAAAAATTTCAAGGAAAGGTTTGGTTATTCTCGACCTAGTATAATTCATGGTCAGAACCATATATTCATGTTGTGAAACATGAAAAAAACTATTTTCAATAGAGTTTAGGTAATTTGGTGAGTGTTTTTTTAAGAAACCCTTCAAAGTTTCTTTGTTCTTGGTTATCTAATAGTGAGGGAGATCCCTATTTGGAATCAATCTTTCCCTCCTTTGTAAACCTTTAATCCAGGTATTTTGGGGATGGTTATTCACACTTATTCAAGGTATTATCTCCTCCATTGTATCCCTTGTTCTTCCTCCATGATTTCATTGATTTTGGTTTGGCTGGTAGAGTTTTATGATGGACGATTTCACCAAATCATAGTTAAATTATCACCCTATTTTATGTGTATCTTGTAGAAGACATCCTTGGAGGAGAAAATAAATCCTATTATTATAATTTTATTTAAGGTATGATTCCATGTGTTATTTATAATGGTTTTTTCCAATTTTGGGTAAAATAGATTGTTGTTATGGGATTGTAATTTGGGGTGTTTACATGTCATATGACTGAGCGTATATTGGGAGTGGACCACAACCAATTTCTTATGGTTTCTGCATCATAGGGTTGTCATGTGAGTTTGGAGACTATTATGAAAATTTGGAATATTGGTTTCAAATGTTTAAATAATTATGTAAATTGTTTTTAGGGGTGAGATAGGTTCTTACAGACTTTATGGAAGTTGATATAGACTTGGTTTGATTATTATAATTTCAATTGAGGAAAGGGGGTTTGACTTTTTTTGAGTCTCTTAATTAATTGGTGATTTTATATTCATATGCCTTTATTATAATTATCTATCTATATATTGCCTTTTTTTTTGAGTTTTCCATAAGGTTGGGATGGGATGGTGTATACATAATATTCAGCATGCACCATATATCATTATAAACATTTTTATGGTGGAAAATTTGGAGAACAAGCTCTGATGGACCTACTTATGGATTTTTTGTATGTGTGTGTTTTATTTTAAAAGTAAAATGGTTCCTTTTTAAATTATATTTTGAAATATTTTGGATTAAAATGGGTTTCCAAAGGGAAAATGGGAATTTATTAACTGTGTTTTGAAATTTTATTTTAAAATAGACATGATGTTTTTCCGGTGATTATTGATAGGATTTTGGTCCAAGAGATTATTGTGAGTAATATATTATAGGGTTCCTTCTTCAAATGGTTTTAAAAGTGGTTTTGACATGGTTTTCAAAGGAATATAAAAGGGATTGGTTGAAATAAATTTTTTATTTTTGACCATGTGTGGGTGTTTCCCTTTTTTCTAAATCATGAGTTCTTTATATGTTCCCCTTATTATAATTTTCATGTGTATTATTTGATACATGATGATGAAATTTGTGTGTATGGACCTATTGGAAATTTACTTATAGTATCAAAGTGATTATTTGATTAAAATGGATATATGACACCCCTTAGAAGGTCAAGTTATGTCTATGGATGTGTTTGAGACACAGGAATGCATCTTGGGGGATTAGTTCTCTAGTGACAAGTTGATGCGATATGATATGTGTTGTGTTCCTTATTTATTATTTTCTATATGTTCCTTATGGTGTATTATTGATAGGATACAGACACATTGGGGGAGAGACTTTGAGTCCTATAACATTATGAGTTCATATAGGAAATGGTTGTAAAACCTTAGGAAGGATGAAGTCCTCATGTGCATGAATTAAAATATTTTAATAGGAGGTTTGGGTTGTGAGCCCCCTGATGGCTTGGTCATGGTATGATATGAGATATTAAACCTTAATTTAATAGGCTTGGTCACACTAGCTATTCAGAAATGTTATTATGTGGCATGTAGATTATTAACCTCCCTCAAGTGAGAAGTTATGGTTTGTGGTTTATGGATATATGATCATTACCTATTCTTTTGGGTAGTGGGTCATGTTTTGGATGATGCCTCACCCTCTGTCTTTTGGTGTCGGTTAGACATCATTTTAGTTAACACTATATCCTACACATTTGGGTATGGGTTGAGGCTTATTATAACATCTTACCCAAAGTCTATAGGTATGGGTTCATGTTATGGTATATGTAGTTTTATTCCTTTTGGAAAGTTTCCAAAGCTGGTAGGGTCAGGTGTCTTGGTGGTCTGGTTATCACATGATAGCCGAACTTTTATGATTGTATATTCATTATGAGTTTTGTTTCTGGGTGAGTGTGTTTTATGAGTATGATTTTAAACATTATAATTATTTTATAAATATCCACTAAATCACATTAGTACTCAGTATTATTAAGGAATTGTGGATTATTTCTAGTTTATTAGAATCACACCTACCCATATACATGGCATGGGTTTTGATGAATATGGGTTGAACTTCCTATTTTATATTAGGACATAATTATTACTTAAATTTTACTACTCATTAAAAGTAAAAAATGGTTTTATAGGTTGAGTATTTGAGATTACAATTTTTTGAGTTGGGTTAGAGGACAATTAATTTATTTATAATTATGGTTCAGCATATACTAAATAGTGTTCATTTTATTTTTCTATGATTTCTTCTATTAATAGCTTATCATTTAATACTCTATTTTTTCTTGATGTATAATTTAAATACTTTACTACTTTTTATTTTGGAATGTGGGCAGAAAGTTGGATCCATTTTTTATTTGTATAAGGTTTTGATATGTCCATTATATAGATGGGTCATGCCAAATATTTTATATATTCAATAATGACCCTCAGAATTTATCTTATATAAAATAGTTTCCCCATAATTATGTTAGGACAATTCCACTAGTAACTATCCTTTTGCATATAAAGAGGCATTCCAAAAGTATTATAGCATCCCCATATAGGTGTTGTTCAGGAAGCTTAGGATGGATAATTATAAAGTGATATCATATCCTATCTTTGGATGGGTAGTGTAGTTATAGAAATTTTTAAGTTATTAGGAAATAGAAGGTAGATCAATCACATGACTAGAAATCATGACATCAGATAAAACTCAGGTTACTAGGAGATGTCCAATTTTCGGAATATGCACTCTAGGATGAGTGAGATATTGTATTAGACTTGGAATCCCAATGTGGTATGGATGAGGCAAGGGATGAGTCATTGGGATTAACCAAGAATTAGAGAGTCATTAATGAATCATTCTAATGGCATGCTTAGGTAACGATACACAAACTTATGGGTGGATTTGTTTTGACATAACACTTGATCAAAATCAACATTTTATTTGAATAAATTTATAATATAAATGATTTTGTTACATATATTATATGGGATTATTATATTAATAAGGATATGAGGGGGTTTATTTACTTATTTTGGTTATTATTATTATCCATCAAAGGAAAATGGTTTTAGTGACTTTGAAATTTTGAGAAAAAAATAATTTTGAAATGAAAAATCATATGGTGGCATGAGCTGTGAAATTATTATTTAAATTGGGTTTCATTTAAATTAATCATGGAGATGATTGTTTTAAAATTCATATGGTATTTTTGGATTTTTAGAAACATATGAGTAATTTAATTGTGAAATTTTATTTCAAAATAGATTTTGGATATGGGATAGGTTTTATAGAAATAAAACATCTAATCAAGGAGTTCATTATGATTTTAGTGTTTTTATCCCTGGTATTCCAACAGGTGTTTTGAAATATGGTGATTTTGGTGTCAATAAATATTTTGAGCTGGTTTTTTAAAATAAGAAATTGGTACCTATGGAAACTGAATTTATTTGATTTTTATGCTTTTTTCAAGAGTGATCTGGATGCTTTAATTGTGTTTCTAGATTATAGGACATGTTTGTTTTGAATCTAAATGTACGATAGGAAGATATTGACCTATTTTGGTCATATGATAGGCAAATAAACCGGTTCTTATATAGACTGTGTTTTCTTGGTTTTTTTTAATGGACTAGAATAACCCTAGGTGTTTTTATTGTGTGTTCAATGGGTGTACCATAATTGTTTTGAAAAATTCATGTGTGGAAGACTCATGAGGGGAATTTATTATTCTTGGATTTATTTTTTAGACATGTTTTGGTGGGTTTAAGTATTTAACCCCTTGAAATTTGTTTTGATGATCTTTTAGAATCATTCATGTAATGTGTGTTTGATAATCCATGGTTTGGACTGCTAGAGTTATGTTTTGGGTTGGAGGGGTCTTATGTTATAGAGAAACATAGGCTCAAAGATGGATCAATCATTGGTGCATTATTATTTTTTGTCATTTATGTTCTATAAGTTTGGTTGGGAACTGTTTTGTTTCTTTTTGATCAATGTTTCATGTTTGGTGCTCAAGTGTGAGTGGATTGGTCACTTACAATCATTACACACAATAACAAAAAAACCATGGGTGATGGAGGTCAGCTGTTTGGTTCAAAGTAGTAAAGACAAATATTATCCTATGGTGGGGAGCATTAAATCAATCATGGGTGTACAACCCTTATGTATGAAGGGTTGGGAGTTTGGTGAGACTTGTTATTGGATGGTCATGACGGCATAAAAATACTAGTGTGTGGGTAGACATGATATGGACTTTTGGGTGTGATGTCATATGGATCATACACATTAGTAATGGGCTTGGGATGGATGTGAAATGATCCATGGTTGAGTTGGATCAGTGGTGTCTCAGTTCACGTGGGTAGATCGTGGTAGTTATATGGTTCTGTTTAGGATCTAACTATGAAGTGGAACCAAGAGTCATGTTTAGACTTTGGTGTAGGTGTCAAAATGGTACAATGGTCCCTACAATTGTTAAGGCGTCATGATTAAGCATTGTAGTGATACGATAGTGCATTGTTGGTTGAGGTTGAGTGATTTTGGGATAAAATTATCAATGTATTACTATTAAATGTGGTCGTATATAGTTAGAGGTGGTGAGGTAAAAACCACATTAGTGTCATCATTCCGAATGGGGTTAACATGGTCCAATGATTTAAAAGGGTTTTGGAGAAAAGTCTATGTGCTTGGGCTACATGTCTGAAGTTTCATAGATAAAATGAATTGGTCATTCCAATCTCAAATTTGATTGGTTTATAGTGAGTTAATGATTGAGGTATGTTGGGGTATATATTAATAAGACTAGCATGGATTTTTAGGGATGGGGAGCACTATGATGGGGAGCTTGTAATGACTCAAAACATTATGGATTTTCAATTCCCAAGGAAATTTTAATTTTCAACTGGTAAGAGAATCATTCTGAGAACCAGGAATCAAAATCAGATTATAATAGTTTAAACATCTATAAAAGGTCGTTTTTAATGGGAATTAAGGCTCAAGTGGGGTCCTAGGTATTTAGAAGGGTATTAGAGAAGCCATCAAGCGGTTGGGATGCTAAAAGGTGAAGCTACATGCCATTCATGATGTGAATGGTTCATTCACACCCTTAATGAAAATCGTAGGGTGAATTCAAGTCATGAATGGTAATAAGGGTGATGGATCTTGTAACGACCCAAAATTTTGTTAATGAAAAAATTCCTCTTGATCTAATTAAATGTATTATTAAGTAAAATGGTTATATAAAATATTCACTTCCTTGGTTTTATGTTTTTTGATTTCAAAATACCATTAAGAATTGTTTCCATTACTAATATAGTCATTTAATAGTGATCACATTATTAGTATAAATATAAGGCTTTAACAAATCCAGTTTACTCAGAAAAAGGAAGTAATGGCCTCATCCAGTAGAATTGATCCATACAAATCTCATTTGTTAGATCTTGGAAAGGAGGTTGCATCACTAGACTTTTCTCTTGACCAAGCCCAAGCCTAGCTTCAACACGTTATTCTTGAACAGAACTGCCTACGTGAGAAGTGGAAGTTAATAGAGATTACCAATCGAGTGATGTTATTTGAGCCACCCAAAGAGTTTTTCACCATCACACACCTTACCCTTAGGTCTTATGCGGGTTTTATGAGGGGATATGTAACAAGACCCTAGAACCGTTATTGTGTGATTTATATTTTGTATGAAGAATATACTTTTATTTTATTATTACTTTGTAAATGGTTTTGAAAAGAACAAATAGTATTTTTAGTCAATATTCAATTAAGAAATCTATTTTGATGAATTAATGTATTTTTGAATTAAATAATATTTTAATAAAATATTAATACTAAATTATTTTTTATAAAATATAAATTATTGTATAATTTTTATGAATACAATTTTAATTTTTATTAAGGTTTGAAAGTAGTTTTTTGTCTAAACCTGTGATTTCTTTATAAATATCGAGTTTTATTTTAAAATTAAAAATTCACATATTTATAAAATTATTTATATAAAATTAATATTATTTTTCTATTCAGTATGTCTAAATTATCTAATAGTTAATTTTTCATTATTTTCAGAGACAGTCGAATCTTCGGGTAAAAATTAAATACTGTAAATATATAATGTGTTTTATGACATAATAATGACCTAATAGTGACATAAAAAAATACTATAATTGGGTTTTCGGTCAATATATGTTTTTAGTTTAAAATAATGTGACTTTAGGTTTTTTTTATTTATTTTAAAAAGCCATAGTGGATCCTCCAAGACTTATAAAACATTTTAACTTTTTAAAATGATTTCCTTGAGAGTGTGACTCACCTCCACATAATCAAGCATAATATTTCAAGAATTTTGGTCATTTTACTTATAAAATAATTTTTTACACTCCCCTTTGGAAAAAGAATTGGCAAAAACCAATGGATGGTTTGTGGTTTTGATTAGTTTAATGTGTGGTGTCCAAAACCTAAATAATAAAGAGTTTCCTCTCTTTTCCTATATAAACCCACCTGTGATCCCACTTCTCTTCACTAAAACCCTGGTATAACATCCCTACCCTGACCTCCTCTCTTTATAATCCTCCCAAAGCACCCCAATCTCCCAATAATCCTCTCTCAAGCCTCTATCAATCCTTTGGGATCACACTTCCAAGTAAGGGATTTCTTCCTTTCTCATTTATATCCAAATTTCATTATGTTGTTATACCCTTTTTTCAATTAAAAATGTTGGGGTATGATTTCACACCTTCCGAATACTTCCCTATTTATGTTTTAATGATGATAGATATCTTTATATCTCATTAATTCCTACCATGTACACATATTACCATGCTGAAATTTCGTAAGGATTTTCTCTGTTCTCATTAACATTCAAGCAATTCTTTTATATTATGCATCTAAATTCCATTAAATATGTTGGGACATGTATCTGTATAAACCTCCTTACATTCCATTTCATTTAAATATGATGATATACCCTTTTCTGTCTCATTAACTATTTTTATGAATTATTATGTCACGCAGTTATGCTGCTGAAATTGCACCATGATTTTCCAAGACAAAGTCATTATGTAGTGAATACCATACTCATTTCATTAACAAGGGTATTCACCTTTACGCACATTTACTTATTGTTTATATAGTTTCATCTATTTATTCCACATTCCTTTATCATCTAATAAATAATGATTTTCATTGATTCTATGTTGTTTGATCCATGTGGCACACTTAAGCATGAAATGAAATGATTAAAAAGGGTGTTCCCTAATAGAGCTCCAATGCATTAGGTAAAGATTAGTATCATGATACACCATGTAAAATGAGTTTTTACTCATTATAATTCAATTTCAATTTGGGTTTACTCATCTCCATGTGCAATGAGCCTTGGCTCATGCTAATATCATGTTAAATGTTATTGTCACATTTCCATGTTATGATAATCATGATATATCTTGCCTTTATGTTCATGTTTCTCTTATTCTCCATTGATATGAATATAACCTAACATGTATTGTATTCTTCATGTTATTCCTTGTTTACTCCATTACTAGGATTTATATCTCACCCTTTTCTTATTCATGTCCTCTGGTTATCCCATAAAATTCTAAGTACGAAGGAATGTGTGTGGTCATGTAAAAGAATTTTTCAATAAAGATGTGTATTCCATGTTTTAAGTTTTTACGTAATTTTCCTAAGCCCCAAAGACACTAGACCTCTCAATAATCTATGTTTTATCAAGTGTATATTTTATGTAATAAATTATGTGTAAGTGTAAAATAAAGAGTAGGGTTGTTATAGCTGGTATCAGAGGATAGGTTTAGTTATTTTTGGAATTAGGATTAGAAAACCCTAGTGAAAGCCTTAGGTATAAGAATAAGTATAATAAAAACATCCCTAAATTTTGATGAGTATTAAGTAAGTAGTTTATCAATAAAATAAATCCAAGTTTGGATACGAGTAGGTAGAGGTGACTCTAGCACAGATGTATCTAGGGGTAAAACCTAAAAACTCCCATTTGCGCTAAACTCGGATGGGAACATGTGCACAAAAATAGGGCTTGCTACACTCTTGGTTACAACACTCCTGGGGGATATTCTTTGGTAAATTCATAATCATAGTATGAACCATTATTAATGGAATAAAAAAATCCCCCTAAGAATATATGTTGGGAAGTATATAATGGATAACATAGATTGAATCCTATAAACTCATAATTTAAGGAAATAAAAGTAATTTATAATTCATTTTTTTGTGTCTTTTGATTACCTTTTAGGTGTTACCCCTAACTTTCCTTTTATTTTGGCCAACACTACTATGAAAACAGCCTATATCAGCGCTAAAAATGGTCTTTAATGGCGCTAAAAAAAGGGTTGTAAAGCTCAGTGCTAATATTGGGGGGTCCCTTTTATCAGCGCTTCAAAAAGCACTGATAAAGGTCAAAAAAACTAAAAAAAAGAATTAAATAATGAGGGGAGATCTTTTAACAGTGCTTGAACCCCCCACATTATCATTGTTAGGATGTCTCCCGTGTGGTTCCCTTCCCGCACATCCTCACATGTGAACCCCTTTGCTTCCACCAGCACTTGAACCCACAACCTCTCCCTTTCACGGCTTCCCCTTTTCCACTAAGATATTTCATTTTTTTCTCTATTTAATGATATATCTACTTATTTATATATATATATATATAGTTATATATCTTCGTATATTGATATAGATTTATATTAATATAAATATATTTATTCATATATTAGTATATATATATTCATTCTTATATTAATATATATTTATATTTATTTATTTATATTTATTTTTAGTTAGAATTTTTTATCCGTATATTTATTTGTATATTAATATATACTTATAATATTAGTTTTAAATACATTTATGAAATATGTTTTTTATTTGTGTTTACAATAAAATAAATAAATACATACATACATATATATATATATACAACACACACACACAGAGACACATATATATTTATGAATAAATACATATATATGTGTATTTAAAAATCCATAGAATGTTAAAACGATCATAACTTATAATCCAGAAGCTCGTTTCAACTCCACAAATAGTCAAATTGAATAAAATGAAACAATATTCAATATGATATGTGGTATAGGCCTAATGGACATATGGATCAGATGTTATACCTGTTTGAATGTTAATAAATCGGGGTATCCCGACTAAATACTCAGTTTTAGAGGCCTTCTGGACCTTTTTGGCCTTGACAAATGTGATAGAGGCTTTTCTTGGGTTATTAGCATGTAGAGCTCATCACAGGATTCAATTTGATATGCTATAGAGCTCAAACGGACACCCGAATCAAAAGTTATGGACTTTTGAAGTTTGATTTTATATCTTTTATTAATTGTTTTGATTTTTTATGTCTATAAATTGTTATTAAATGAATTTTGATCGATAATAATTGAAAAATTATTAATTAATAATATTTTTTTAAATATTTTAAATACATTTTTGATTAAATTTCTTATATATTAAATTTAATAGTCTATTTATACGTATCTAAAACAGATTCAAAAATATATATTATAATTATATCAATATAAATATACTTTTATAACAATAATTTATTTTTCATGATTTTTTTAAAACATTACATTTATCACTGGTAAGTAAAAGCGCAGATAAATACCCCTTTTATCAGCACTACTACAAAAAGCGCTGATAAAGGGGTCCCCTTTATCAGTGTTTTTTTAGCACTGATAAAGGGGTAGTGCTTCCCTTGCTCATTTTTGTAGTAGTGCAATGGCCAGTAATAGGAGGACTCGGGCTAACAAATGATGCTAAGATTAATGTGATGACTGTTCTAATGAGATTCCCAATCTGATGGGAGCAGGAATCGTGAACTTTTTCATGATACTCTCTTAGTTAACTCAAGTTTTGAATAGAAACATGTGTCAATGGGATATTTCAACCCCCTAAGAAAGAACAAGTCACAAGTGATAGCTTCATGAGATAGAGTCCTCATACTTTTAATGGATCATTTGATCCCCCAATTTCCTAACAATGGATGAACTTCATTGAAAATATCTACCCCATCCTTAAATGTTCCTAACAAGAGAAGGTTCTTCTAGTTTCTTATCATATGGAGGGTGAAGCTGATCAATAGTGTACATTGATAAAAAATATGAAACCTAAGGAAGAGGTCAAGTCATTAGAATGAAAGGATTTTCAGAAAATGTTTTTTGAAAAATATTTTCCTTGCAACCTCCGACATAATATGGAAAGGGACTTCCTTGACCTCAAGAAAAATTATTTCGAATACATCAGAGCGTACATGGAAAACATCACAAGTCTTTCACGATATACCTCCGTATTTTTTGTTACGCCTGAATTCAAGCTTGACTACTTATTTGGTGGGATAAATCATATTCTACGTAAATCCCTAATGATCTGTGACATTGATAGCTATGAGGAAATTGTATGATATGCCCTCAAAGTCAAAATGGAGATCAGTGAATCTTAGGGGTATCATGGGGATAATAAGTGTAAGGTGGACTTTAATTTTGGCAATCCAATGGATAAATCCAACAGTGCTAAGAAAATCCATCACCCCACTTGCCAAAAGTGTGTAAAGAATCACCCTAGAAAATGCCTGAAGGGGATGGGGAAATTATTTAGGTATGGAAGAGAGGGGCACCTGGCCATTAACTACCAACAAGAAAAACATGTGGTTACGATAAAGGAGAGGAATTCTTTGTTTAATCCTTAACATGTTTTTCATTGCTTCAACTTCAAATAACCAGGGAACATTGCCAACTAGTGCCCTAAGATAAGGGTTTTAGGAGGCAACCAGCAACCTCCAAGGTAGCAAGGGTGAGATTTTTCCATCACTACAGCTGAAGTGAACCCCAACAATGAAGTGGTGATAGGTATTCTAGTTATTCATTCAATAATAATGAACATAATTTTTTATTCTGGTTATGTGAATTCTATTATATCCTGAATATTTAGTAGAACAATACCAACACCACCACAAATCACGAAAGTAAAGATGTCAGTGGGAATAAAAATGGGGTAATCATTGCATCCCATGAATATAACTCCTCCTCTATCATAATTTTGGTATTAAAATTCCCAGCAAACCTCATCATACTCCCTTTTTTGGAATTTGATGCAATTCTTGGCATTGATTGGATTTCCTTATATAGAGCCAACATAAATTGTTGTGAGAGAGAAATCTCTCTCCATGTGGAGAATCGACACCCGATTCTGTATAAGAGCAAGGAGGATGATGAATCATTTTTAGAACCATCATATCAAGCATGGATATTACTGCCTGATGAGAATGTGTATCTTTCTCATATGATTGAGTCTAAGTAAGCAACCATCCTTAAAGACATGCCTATTGTGAGGGAATTAGCTGAAGTATTTATTGAGTAATTTCTTGGTCTTCCTCTTAGAAGAGATGTTGAATTATCAATTGATCTTATACCCGAGGCATTTCCAATATCCAAGACTCCATATAGAATGGTTTTTTTAGATCATGAGGATCTAAAAAAATACAGGATAATCTAGATAAAGGGTTTATACATCTAGGTGTTTCACCATGGGGTGCACCAGTCGTCTTCATCAAGAAGAAGGATGGGTCAATGCACCTTTGCATCGATTATCATGAGCTCAACAATATCACAATAAAGAACAAGTATCCACCGCCATAAATTGATGACTTTCTAGATCAACTATGTGGAGAAAAATAATTCACCAAGGTGGATTTGTGTTTGTGATATTCTCAAGTAAGGTTGAAGAAGGAGGATATCCCCAAGACTGCTTTTCGTACAAGATATGAGCACTATGAATTTATATTAATGCCTTTCAGACTCACTAATGCTCTAGGAATCTTCCTGGAATTGATGAATAGATTTTATAGAGATTAACTCAACAAGTGTTTAGTAGTATTTATAGATAATATTCTAATATAATCCAAAACCAAGGAGGAGCATCTAAGAACTATACTAAATACATTATGAAAGGATAAGCTCTATCAAAAGTATAGTATGTGTGAGTTCTGATTGAAGGAAGTATCATCTTAGGCCATATCATCAAAAGCAATGGGATATCTCTAGATCCCTCCAAGATAGCTACAATTGAGGGATTGTCAAGGCCAACATCATTGATGGATATCTGTAGATTTCTGGGCTTAGCTAGATATTATCGTTGATTGTGAGAAATTTCTCACGATTGTCCAACCCTTTTAACAAGCTACTCAGAAGGGAGTAAAGTTATTTTGGACTTATGAATGTGAAGAGATTTTCAAGAATTTGAAAATGAGGATTATCACTATGCCCATGTTCACACTACCCACAAGTGGAGAACTTTTTGTGGTATTTAGTGATTCTTCGAAGAAGGTCTTGGGCTATGTGTTGATGAAAAATAAAAAATTCATTGCCTATTCTTCAAGTCATTTGAAAGTTCATGAGAAAAAATATCCAACATATGATCTGAAGTTGAATGTAGTAATATTCTATTTAAAATTTTTTCAACATTACATATTTGGGGAGAAGTTTTAAATATATATAGATCACAAAATCCTCAAGTATATATTCACACAGAAAGAGTTTAATGTGCGCCAATGAGAAAGGTTAGAGCTGATCAAAGACTATTAATTATCAATCCATTACCACCCTGGGAAAGCAAAAAAGTTGGTGGATTCTCTAAATAGAAAGGACCCAATAATTCTATCATTAATGAGAATTAAAATGGATTCAGTATTCTTATATTTGATGAATATGGAAATGAGAATCATAAATAAGGGAACGTCATCAATCCTTTCACAAATGATTGCCTAAACATCTCTTTTGGAAAGGTTAAAGAATTCTCAAAAGGATGATGTGGGAATTTAGTAGAAAGTAGAAAACTATTAGAAAATGTAAATCCTCGAAGTTCAATGTTAATGAATAAGGAATTGTGATATTTGGGTCAAGACTATGTGTTTCATCAAATCTGGAGTTGAATAAAGAACTTTTTTATGATGCACATAGTTCAAATTTCTCCATTCACCTAGGAAACACAAAGATATATCAAGGTATCCAAAAGATTTATTGGTGGGATAACATGAATAAGGATATCGTTGAGTATACATCAAAGTTCCTGGTATGTCAGGAAGTGAAGGATAAGAGGTAGAAGTCGAAGGGGATAACGCAACCATTACCCATACCCGCATGGAAATGTGAGAACATCCCCATGTACTTTGCCACCATACTTCCAAAGACATCCAAAGGAAACAATGTTATCTGGGTTGTTGTGGATTGTCTTAAAAAATTACACACTTAATTGAAATTTGGTAGGATTTCTCATTAGATCAACTGGAATTAATATGCATTAGATAAGTGGTAATGATGCATGGAGTAACACTATTTATTTTATCTAATCGAGATCCAAGATTCACCTCTATGTTTTGGAAGAGTCTTAAACATGCTCTGAATACTGAGCTAAACTTCAGTATGGCTTATCATTCTCAAACTGATGGAAAATCTGAGTGGACAATCCAAACACTTGAGGTAATGTTAAGAGCATGCTTAATGGAATTCAAAGAATGATGGGATCAATAACTTCCTCTGGTTGAGTTCTCTTATAATAACAGTTCCACTCAAACATCCTAATGGCTCCTTATATAGCCCTATATGGTAAGACGTTCAAAACACCGACATGTTGGAATGAAGTTGGCGAGAAAAAACTCTTAGGTCCAGAAATGGTTGAAGAAATGGTAGAGATGGTTAAGACCATCAAATACAACATTAATGTTACTCAGAGTTAACAAAAGAGCTATGCTAATAATCATCGACAAGACCTATAGTTTGATGTTGGATACATGGTATTCCTTCTCATATTGCCATGGAAAATAGTTATGAGATTTGGGAAGATGTGAAAGCTTAGTCCAAGGTACATCGCCCCTTTTGAGATCCTTGATCACATTGGATTAGTGGCCTATCGACTAGCACTCCCACCGAACCTATCTCATGTACAAGATATATTCCATGTATCACTCTTAAATAAGTACATACCTGACCCATCGCATGTACTCAATCCAGGTGTGGTACCAATGGAGAATGAACTCTCCTATGAATAGAAGCTGGTGAAGATTTTAGATCATAGGGAAAGAGTTATACGAAATAAGACAATGCCCCTTATCAAGATGTTATGGAAAAACCACAAGTTTGAAGAGGCAACATGGGAATCAGAGGAAGTGGTGAATCATAGTAACCCTCATCTATTTTAGTATGCGAAAAGAAAATTTTGAGGGTGAAATTTCTTAAGGGGGTAGATTGTAACGACCCAAAATTTTGTTAATTAAAATTCCTCTTGATCTAATTAAATGTATTATTATGTATAATTTTTATATAAAATATGAACTTCCTTGGTTTTATGTTTTTGGAATTCAAAATACCATTTAGAATTATTACCATTGCTAATATATCTATTGAATAGTGATCACATGATTAGTATAAATATAGGGCTTTAACAAATCCTATTTACTTAGACAATGGATGTGATGGCCTCATCCAGTAGAATTACTCCATAAAAAGCCCATTTTTTGGAGCTTGGAAAGGAGGTGGTGCCACTGGGCTTCACTCTTGACCAAGACCAAGCTGATCTTCAACACTTTAATCTTGAATGGAACCGCCTACAAGAGAAATGAATGTTAATAGAGATTACCACCTGAGCGATGTTATCTGAGTCACTCAAAGAGTCGGTCACCATCGCACACCTTACCCTTAGGTCTTATTTAGCTGTTATAATGGTATATGTAACAATACCTTAACACCATGATTTTGTTCTTTATTTTTGTATAAAGAATATACATTTATTTTATTCTTACATTGTAAATGGTTTTTAAAGCACAAATAGATTATTAGTCGATATACAATTAAGAAATATATTTTGATGAATTAATGGATTTTTGAATAAAATAATATTTTAATAAAATATTAATACTAAATTAATTTTTATTAAATATAAATTATCGTATAATTTTTATGAAAAAAATTGTAATTTTTATTAAGGTTTGAAATCCATTTTTGTCAAAACACATAAATTTTCGACAAATGTTAGTTATTATTTTAAAAGTAAAAAATTCACATATTTTGAAAATTATTTAGATAAAATTAATATTATTTTTGGATTCAGGATGTCGAAATTATATAACGGTTAATTTTTCATAATTTTTTGAGACAGTAGATGTTTTGGGTAAAAATTAAATACCGTTAAATATATAATGTGTTTTATGACATCATAATGACTAAATAGTGATGTAATAAAATAATATAAATGATATTTTCGGCCAATATATGTTTTAAACTTAAAATAATGTGATTTTAGTATTTTTTGATTTATTTTACAAAGCCTTAGTGGACCCTCCAAGACTTATAAAACATTTTAACTTATTAAAATGATTTTCTTGAGAGTGTGACTCGCCTCCACATAAGAAACCCTAATATAATAAGAATTTCGGCCATTGTATTTATAAAATAATGTTTTCCACTCCAATTTTGAAAACCCCATGGGCAAAAATCATGGTTCGGTTTGTGGTTTTGATTAGTTTAATGTGTAGTGTCCAAAACCTAAATAATAAATAATTCCCTCTCTTTTTCTATATAAACCCACCCAATCTCTCACTTATCTTCACTCATAACCCTTGGATCACATACCTACCCTGACCTCCTCTCTCTAAAATCCTCTCAAGGAATCCCAATCTCCCAATAATCCTCTCTCAAGCCCCTGCCAAACATTTTGGATCACACTTCCAAGTAAGGGATTTCTTCCTTTCTCATTTTTTCTAAATTTCATTATGTTTTTATACCCCTTTGTTTTAAAATAAAAATGTTGGGGTATGATTTATCACCTACCCCATACTGCCCTAATTATGTTTTAATGATGAGAGACCTATTTCTCTCTCATTAATTCCTCTCATGTACACCTATCACTATGCCAAAATTCCATAAGGAATTTCTCTCTCCTCATTTACATTCAAGAAATTATTTTATATTATGAATCTAAATTCCATTACATATATTGGTACATGTATATATATGACCCCCATTACTGTAAATTTCAATTAAATATGATTATATTCTCTTTTCTCTCTCATAAACCATTTTTATGAATTATTATGTCATGTTATTATGCTGTTGAAATTGCACAGTGATTTTCCAAGCCAAAGTCATTGTGTAGTGAATACCATGCCCATCTATATATCAGGGGTATTAAATGTTACACACATTTACTTATTAATTATATATTTTTGTATATGTATTCCACATTCCTTTATCATGGAATAAGGGATGATATTAAATTATTCCATGTTGTATGATCCATGTGGCACACTTATGCATGAAATTAAATGATTAAGAAGGGTGATCCATGATAGCACTCAAATGCATCAGGTAAAGATTAGTATCATGATATTACATGTGAAATGAGGGATTACTCGTGATAATTCAAGTGCAATTAGGTTTTACTCATGCTTCATGTGTAATTATCCTTGGATCATGCTAATATCATGTTAAACGTTGTTGCCACATTTCCATGTTATGATAATCATACTATATCATACCTTTATGTTCATGTTTATATTATTCCCAATTGATATGCCTATTGCCTAACATGTACTGTATTCTTCATTTTACTCCTTGTTTACTCCCATAGTGGGATTTATATCTCACCTTTTTCTTATTCATGTCCTCAGGTTATCCCATGCAATGCAATGTATGAAGGAATGTGTATGGTCATGTAAAGGAAGTTTAAAATAAATATGTGTATTTTATGTTTTATGTTATTATGTAATGTTCTTAAGCCCCAAATACACTAGACCTCTCGATCTTCTATGTTGTATCAAGTGAATATTTTATGTAATAAATTATGTTTAAGTGTTAAATAAAGAGAAGTTTTTTTATATATCTACTGCCTAGTAGAAATCATAGTATGAACTAATGGTTCACATAATGAAAATTTCAAGGAAATGTGTGGTGGTTATCGTCTGATGATCCTTAATGACATAAAAAAATTCATTCTTTGAAACATGTGTAAAAACATCTTTTTAAATGTATTTTTGGTTATTTGGATTAGGATTTTATTTTTTTTAACCCCCTTAGAGTTCTTTTGTTCTTAGTCATCTAATTGAGAGGGAGAGCCCAGTTTGGCTTCCCTCCCCCATCTCTTTTGTACCCTCAATAAAGGTACTTCATGGATGGTTCATTATTCTAATAAAAGTTAAAATATATTCCTTTATACCCATTTTTATTCCTCCCACATTTATTTTATTTTTGGTAGTTGATGGGGTTTTAGGATGGACAATTTCACCAGATAATGGAAAAATCATCACCCTTGATGGGGTGTTTATGAGCGGCCCATAGAGGACATCCTAAGAGGAGTAAATCAAGACACTATTTTTCATTTAACATAAGTTATTTTTATAAATGAGTTTCTTTAGTATTTTTGGATTATTTTGAGTAAAATTTACTATTTTTTCAAGTTTATAATTTGGGGATTTTTTATAGCTTATGTTTGGGGATTCCCTAGGAGTAGATTGTACCATGTTGTTCATGGTTTCAGCTTCATAGGGTTGTCTCATGATTTTGGAACCTTTTATGAAAATTTTAAATATCGTTTTTAAATGTTTGAAAAATTAAATTGTTAGAATTTTTGGGTGAGATAGGAACCCATGTACTTTATGGAAGCCAGTATGGTCTTGGGTTTATTTAATGGAGTGTCATTTGAGCTCGGGGGCCTTGAATTTATTTCAATATCTTTTTTAAATAGTAATTTTTTTCTTTCATGCCTTCATTATTATTATCAATATAGATTTTTTTGAGTTTCCATTAAGTTTTTCAAGCTCTCTCATTTGACTAATAGTCAACATGGGTTGCACAGCTTGCTAAATGGTTTGATGGTGGAACCTTGGTCAAAAAACTATCGGTGGCCCTCTATATGGATTGTTTAGGGGTTTATATTGGATTTGAAATATAGAATGGTTCCTTTTAAAATTTTATTTTACAATTCTTTGGTTTCAAATGAGTTTTGAAAGGGAAAATTGAAATTTTATAAATAGTTTTTAAAACAAAATTTCAAAATGGATGTGAGGTTTTTTAGAGAGTATTGATAGGATTTTTGTCTAAGAGACCAGTATGAGTAAGATGGTATGGGGTTATTTTTACAAATGGTATTAAAAGAGTTTTTAATTTTTTTTAAGAGGAAACTAAAAGGGATTCGTTGATATATTTTTTTTATGTTTAACCATGTGTGGGTGATTTCCATTTTTCTAAAGCATGATTACTTTGTATATACCACTTATTGTGTTTGTCATGTGTATTATTTGATGCATGATGATATGTGTTTTTTGTATTGACCTATGAGAACATTGATTTTGGTACCAAAGTGATGGTTTGATCCAGATGGATGTGACTGACCCCTTATAAGGTTGAGGTCGGTGTGTGGACATGTTGGAAACACAGGATTGGGTCTTGAGGGACTGGTGTCCTAGTGATAATCTGGTGAGCTATGATACAGGTTTTATTACCTATTTTTTATTACTTTTATATGCTTGATGGTGTAATTTTGATAGGAAATGAACTTGATGGGGTATAAAATCCCAAGGAATTTCCCTTCATGATTTTAAATAGGCATTTTAAGAACTATTTTCGGAAATATGGAGTCATTATGTCCATGAATTAAGACCATTATATGAGTGGATTGGGTTAAGGACAACTCTTAGTGTTGGGTCATGGAATGATATGAGATAGTGGATCTTTCCTTAGTTGGATTCGATTGATGACCACCTTGAGTGATGTTTAAAGTTATGGTTTGATGCATATATGATAGACCCCCTTTATTGAGAAGGGATTGTTCGAGAATTACATACATATGATTGTGTCATGTTCTTTTAGGTGGTGGGATAAGGTTTGGATAATGCCTCACCCTAATCCTTTAGGTCTGAGATGGAATAATCCTAGTTGTAACCCTACCCTATACCTTTGGGTATGGGTTGAGGCTTGGTATAACACCTTACCCAAAGTCTTCTAGCATGGGTTTCGGTTTTGGTATGTGTAATTATATTTCTTCTAGTGTTTTGTCAAAGAAGGTAGGTTTAGGTGTCATGGTGACCTGGTTAACACATGACAACCTCACATGTATGATTGTATATAAATTGTGTGTTATGATTCTAGGTGGGTGTGTTGCATAATCATAAATGTAAAAATTATATGTATTTTATTTATATCTACTTTATCACAAGATCACTCAGTGTCATTGAGCTGTTTTACATTCTTAATGGGTCATTGGAGTCACCCCTTACCCACATACATGAAATGGGTTTTTTTGTACGTGCATAGACCTTCTTATTTTCTCTCCGGACATAGGTATCTCTAGGTGTTGGAAACTAGGTACCTGTATAACAGGTTGTAGAGGTTGAGGATTTGGAAAGATGATTATGTGTGTTGGTCTATAGGTTAGTGTATTTCTTTTCATGTATGTTTTATCTTTATTAGCCAGTGTCCCAATTATTAATATATGATTCCTTTTATGCCATTATTATCTACATAAAATCTTTTTTATTTTTATTCATCATGTATAGAATTTAGTAATTTCTATTATAGACTATAAAGTCCCTGTTGGATCCCTGTTTTTGGTCAATAGGATTTTGGGATGTCCGTTATATGGACAATTCATACCAGATCTTTTTAGATTTAGGCATGATACTCAAGATTTATTTTATATGAAATATTCACTCTAAGGATATGTTATTCCCTCACCAATAGTAAATATCCTATGGTGTATGGGGAGGTGAACTTTAGTTATTGTATCATCCCTATGTGGTTGTCGTTTGGGTGTCTTGGGTCGAGATGTTAAAATTAATTTTTGTTACTTTAGTGAAATCTAGAAAAAAAAATGGCCTAAATCTCATTTTTTACTTTTTTATTCATGGTAAGATTAATTAAATAATACATACATTGGTTTAATTTTATAATTACATTTCTTAAAGTCTTTTAATTCTATTATTAATTCATTTAAATCAATTATGAATCGAATAGACAAAACCTACACTAAATTATTATTTCACATTGTGTAGGTCGTAGATGAGAAAAAATGTAAAATTCATACATTGACCATGCATATGGATTTAATGTGTAGAAAATGTAGGCAATAAATCATGAATTCCTTTATATTATTGATCCATTAATCCTACCTAGATAAAAAATTGCATGAAAAAAATAGAAAACTCTTCAAACAATATCATTTTGAGATCCACCAACCATGTGAAACTACCATAAGATAGAAACTTGATCGACCGTAAGTGATGTGACTATAATCCATGGATTGACTGATAGACTTCAAGAAACATAATCGATCACATGGTAAACTCCAATCAACCACAATAAACATATCTATCTTAGGTGAGTGTTATATAAGGTTGCCTTTGTATCCCCTCTACTATAGAAAGATTAATCATACGCAACGTAAGGGTCTTCTAAGGGAACTAGTGTAAAGGTAGAACACTTATTACTCATGTAGGGGATGTTTGAAAATCTCAAAGGTTGTGTAAGGGTCAACAACATATGCCTCATTCTACATAAAGGCCATTGTGATGTTTTAAAGGCTACATAAAGGTCATACTACCCTAATTAAGGGTTGATATATGCATTAAAAAGCTTTCTCATAAAACTTTAGGTTGTATAAATGTATAAGGCTCATTTAATAGGTCATTTAAGGGTACCATCGAGATCCATAGGCTGCATCAAGGTGGATCCCACATTCCAAAGGCTATGTATGGGTAAAGTGATCCATGTAAAGGTATATAAGGTGCTTCATAAAGGTCATAAAAGTGCTCCATGGACCACATTTCTCAAATAATTTGTAAGTATAAATTTGTGTATCCCTCAACTATGTCATGGTAGGCCCAAAGATATAAATCTATGTGAGGGTTTCTATGATAATTAAAACTAAATTTTCCAAATTGGAGAACCTTAAACTAAAATCAAAATCAATTCTCATTCAACTAGTCTAAAAAAATTATGGAATAATCCTTAAATATAGAAATATGTTGATAATCCAAATAAAGAAGGAAATAGATATTGTAGAGTGAATGTGAAAGAAGATAGAGGATTTGAGATGCTCCATCATAACCCTTTAGATACACACAGGGTTAAAGTTAAAGAGGAAAAAATTAGGTTCTGAAATTAAATAAATTCTCTAAGGTTTAGAATGATATGAAAAATAATAATCTCAGGTGACTCATTTGAAAGATATATTTATTGTAATTCAGGTCTTGAGATTCTCATTAAAAAGAAAAACAGTTCACAAAATAAGGGGTTTCTTTCATGATTTCTTAATTAAGAATTTTTATTGGTTTCTTTTTTCTATTTTTATGTAATTATATTATTATTACACACTAATATATTAGTTGTTGAGATGAGGAAATCCACCACCCCCCCCCCACCTCATTAATGAATTTGGTTCTTATTTGATAAATCTATTTTATAAATCTCTCTATAATTATTAGAAGTTTTTAGATATTATATGATTTATTTATTTATATTATTCTTTTATTCTTCTTACCTTATTCACTAGTTTTCAAACATATACCACTTAGGTTCTCTCCACTACTTGTGATCACAAGCAATAGGTTGATCTAAGGATGATTGGATATATCCAATCACTAGTCTAGGTGAAGTCAGTGGGTGAAGTAATGATTAATTCCTTCTAATTAAGCTGAAATAACTAGGAGAGGGTAATTAGTGAGGTTTTACATGATTAGAGAGAGAAATTTAATGTAATTAGAATTGTTATTTAATGGGTAAGTAAAGGGATATCCATGGTTAGGCCATTTTCTTTAAAAATAATTTAAAAACCAACTCAGTCATTGCTTCAATCTAATATGGTCACTATTTTAACATGCATGTAAAATCCATAAAAAAGGTAAAACACATCTGTAACACTCTATTTTATAGATAAAAACCAAGTACCACTTCCACCTCATTTTTTTGTTCATAAATTAATTTTCAAAGGTCTTTATGACATGCCCATCATCAACCTATACTATTTTTTGTAGAGTCCAGTGTTGTGTTCTTATTTTTTTTGTTTAAAGTTATTTGAACACATTACAAGGTATAGTTTATCTCACCTCACTGGTTTTTATCTAGAGGTTAAAAGAACTTTATTAGGAATAATTAATACTTTAAAAATCACTAAACAAAAGAAAATTTAGTTTTTTACTATTCCCTTGAAAACATCCCTATATTCCTCCACTTCTTATACTAGATTCATTAAAGGTATTGAAAACATAGATAAAATTTGTATCAACTAAATAGGTCCCATAGAGAGTTATATACATTCAATTTAAACAATAATAACCAACTTTGACAACCAAATAATAAAAAATATTATGGTATTAGAACTGGAATGATTGGATTACTACCTAAATTTCATGGTTTTTAGGAGAGTATTCCAACATACACTTGAGAGAATTTGGTGAAGTCTAAAATATCATCAAACCCATAGGATTCACTGAATATTGGATTTTCTAGAAGTTATTGCCCTTATCTCTTTATGGATTGACTAAGGAGTGTATTTATAACATACAACCTTTATAGATCACCACTTTAGATGATCTATAGAAGGATTTCCTATAGAAATTCTTCCTTACATCAAGTAGAACCTGAATTTCCCAGTCATGATCCAAGTATCACTGAGAGGGGGAGGGGTGAATCAGTGATTTATTTTTCTTTTTAAGTTTTCTTCTTTTTGAAACAACATTCACCTCCTATTAAAGAGTTTCTTCCCTGCTGAACACACACAACCACAGAAACACAAGATTTACAAGGTTCACTACTAAACAAGAGTATCTACGTACTTGGTATGGTACAGAAACGATCCAGTACCACACAATCCACTAGAAAACAATCATTTGATGTGGAATACAATGAGTAGGATATACCCTTACACTCATGTATCACTTTGAAAACAATATAATAGTGTGTGTGCACCCTCTTAGCACAAATAGGGTAATGTAATGATTATTTTCTTCTTAATGACCTTTCAAAAATCAAATCTTTCAAAAAAAATCTTCACTTTCCTACCCAGAAGCTGGTAAGAACCTCCTGGTGCAGATAGCTTGCGCGCCACTTCCTACTTGCACGCCACCCTGCTTGTGCGCCGCCCTGCTTACGCGCCACCTGCTTTCTCGCCTCCCTGCTTGTGTGACTTCATCTTGTGTGCCAACACTTGCGCGCCAAAACTTTCTCTCCAAAACATGCGCGCAAAAACATGCATGAAACCCTACTTTCACACCTTATCAGTAACCCTCAGTTTGTGCGCCACTTTATCTTGTGTGTTTCCCTTTTCTAATTGTGTGATCAGAGCACCTTCTTCTACTACTTGCGCGACTAGAGCTCTAATTTTCTCTTAAGTGTTGAGCATTGAAAAAATGAGGAGGCTATTCATATATTTATAGGAATTTTGGTGACTTGCGTGCCACATACACTTGCGTGCCAATACTTGGGAGTCGCTCCATCACTTGCGCTCTTCTCCATCACTTGTGCTCCCTTCCATCACTAGCATGACACTTTCGTTCCTTTGTAAAATTTTGATAGGATGATGATGGAATAAGACTTGCGCACAACATACACTTGTGCGCCACTTATACTTGTGCGCCACACTCGCGCACCAATACTTTCGCGACAATCTTGACTTGCACAACACTTTCTAGCTTGCACACCAGTTTATTTCCTTTGTCATATTTTGAATAGATGATCTTTAAAATATGACTTGTGCGCCACTTATACTCGTGTGCCAATACTTGTGTGCCAATACTTGTGTTCCAATACTTGTGCGCCAATACTTTCACGCCACTCTTGACTTGCACACCACTTTCTTTCCTTTTCCAAAATCACTTCTTTACATTTTCCAATTTTCAGGCCAAAAAATTTGGCAAACACTGGAAAACAGCGCCACCTTAAACTATTCTTTTGTGCCACCTCCAGATGGTTTGTTCCTTTTTCATTTCTCTCTTCACTGCTTCCCATAACTATTCTTCAGATTTCATCATAAACTCTTCTATCGTGATATATATCCTTTGATAGATCAGTATTTAGCATCATCAGAGTTACAATGGGAAGTAGTAAAACTTCTTTATCTTCCAGTAACATCATTCCTCCCAATCAAAAATGTATATGACTGGTATCATCATTTCACCCCTTTTCCTTCATAATGCATGCATCACAAGTTCTCATAAATTATGATACTGGTGAAATACATATCAGCAAAGCATTGTCTGTTTTACAAGTCCTTTACAAAGTGAATTGATTTAGCTTTTTGACAACAAAAGACAACACTCTGTAATAGCAAACTTTTCGTACTTCCTTATCCATCCAACTTGGTCCCAACAGCTCCCATCTAAATAAATAGATATATATAATTAATCAAGAATGTAGAGAGAATCTATAAGAATTATGGGAATGGTTGATGCAGTTAAAATCATATTTTCTACATTATCCCTTACAAGATCATAATTTCTTGGTATTCTCTTACCAAGGTTTAATGGAAAATGACTTGTATATATTGTATGTTTCCTCTGGAGGAGAATTGATTGAAAAATAAATCGCTAAATTCATAAAACTAATAGATAAAAACTCCCAAAATTCCTAAAAATTTGTCATAAGAACTAATATAAGGGGTGTTTATTAGGTAACTATTATTATATATCCTTCACTTAAGAAAAAATGAAAGACTTAACCTCTATTTGGATATATTTATCTTTGAATAAGGTTCAAGAGATCATATATTTTACACACCCTTTGGTTTGCCAACTTTTCTACTCTTAGGACCAATATAATGATTGATACCCAAAAGTTCAAGGAACCAAAAGTTGTTATTCCATGTTATTGAAGACATTGTAGTATAAACCAACCTACAATCAAGGATTTAGAGAATATTATGACATTCTATATGGAGTTATGAACCAAAAACACCAAAATCGTCAATTTAATAGAATTTTCAACAATATTTCAATCCAATACCCTTTTAAAGAGGTAGTTCCCATCCCAATACAATCTACCACCAAAATAAATCATAATAACTCTATATAATGGAAATTTTAAAATATCTTGTGGAGTCTCACACCACTCAAGAGACTACTCTCATCACTCATAGATCATCATCGAAGGAGCTAGAAGGAAAATATAGCTAGATCATGAATGCCATCAATGAATTGATAAATAAAGGTTCCAGTAATCATACCACTCATTAAATTCTTAACCTAAAAGGTAATGTTAGTTAAATTTCATTAATAAGTGGTAAAGAGTTGAAAATAAATTAAAAATCATCATCTCAAAAGATCATTACTATATTATCTAAGGTAGAAAAATCATTAAGAATATTAAGACAATAATAAATGTTAATGAATAAAAAAATTAAAATACTTTTGGAGAACATAGAATGAACTTTAACATTATATATTAAATGAGATATACCTATAATGAGAAATTGGTTTTTACAAAGAACCATTTTTAATTTATATTTTGTTCTAAATAAGACATTGAAATTTTTTATAACATAATTCAATTAGGATAAGCTCTATAATCACCTTATTTTTTTAATGATTTTCTTTGAAAATTAATTAGATCTAAAAATAGTTTTTTACTAAGGAAATTTATTTTAATGATAGTTTTTTTGGTGATTTTTTCAAAACTACCACTGATAATTATACCTTACATGTGAAAGTTTCCAACATAGAATATACTAAGTTAAAACCATCACTAGAATAACCCCATGGAAAGTAATTATAACAAATCCCCTGAAAAAAATGAAATGTGTTTTTTAATGAGAATTTACCCATCATAATCTTAAAAATATTTAAAGCCTAATCAAGAACATGAACTGTTGGTAATTTTGAATGAAAATATTAGTGTAATATGATGGTAATTGGAATAAATCCCATTGATTATCCCTAAAAACTATATTGATAAAAAAAATTAGATTTTGATTTTAATTTTAAGAGACAACCCCAGAGGAGGCTCAACCTGACCCTCATAGAAGTAATTAAAAACTAATTTGAGATACTATTATGAGATAAAATAATATAACCCATATCGCACTCCCTGTGGTAAGGTCCCATTCAAATTTTCCTAAATAAAATAGAATACATAATTTTATAAAATGAGAATAATGATTTAGTATTCACAAGGATTTAGAATAGTTTTAGAGTTTCAATATAGTAAATTTAATCATGTAACCAAAAAGACAACATACTCATTCCCTTTATAGACCAAATTTTAGAGAGGATATATTATAAGGATCAATAATATTTCCTTGGTGTATTTTAGGGATATTTTAAGGTTTTAATAGTCTAAAAACCTAATAAAATTATACATTCACCTATCCCTTTAGTATTTTTTGTTATCAGAGGATTACCTTTAGGTATTTTAATACACCAGCAACATTTCGACTTTTCATTTTATTTATCTTTTTATACCTTACCATGATCTCTATGGAGTTATTATTTAACTGTTTTTATATTCATGGAACATGTTTTCAAATTTTTTAAGATTGTCTAGAAAAAATTTTAAATAAATTCATTGAGAAAACTTTGTTTAAAACACTGAAAATTCAATTTCATGGTGGAAAAAGGAAATTTTTTAGCCAAATAATTTACAAAGTTTTAATTTAAGTGAATAATCCTAAAATTGATATTATTTCTACACTACCTTTCCCCATGATTGTGAGACAAATTATATCTTTTTTAAATCATAATCTATTTTTTAAAAGGTTTATTAAGGACCCTAGAAAGATTTATTTTCCCTTAACTGACCAACTCAAGAAAAATATTGACTTTGTATTTTATTATTCATGTATTAAATATTTTGATAAGCTCAAATATATCTTTACCATAGCCCTAATAATCTTTCCATATAACTAGAATAGACCCTTTGATATACTACGTGATGCTTTAAAAAGAGTGGTAAGAGATGTGTTTTCCCAAAAAATAATGGAGACCTTTAAGTGAAATCATGAACTTAATAGAATGTAGAAATATACCAAATAAATTACATAATAATAAAGAAGGGATTTTTTTCAATTTTTTTTACATTATAAAAATTATTTTCTTATATATTTAAAATTTAAGTAACTATTCATTCTGATTATGCTGTACTTAGGTATTTGATCAAGAAATATGATAAAAAATCTAAGGTTAGTGATGTGGATGTAATTGATGTAAGATTTTTAATTTGATATCGGGGATGAGAAGGGCTATGAAAATTTGGTGGTAAACCACATGAGAATATTATATCTCATTTTTAAGGTAGAATCACCAACTAAAACAAACCTGGATGACTCATTCCCTGGTGAGAGAGTGTACAAAGTTAGTTAAGTTATCTAGTATAATGGTTTGGACAATTTTATAGTCACATAAAAAGTACCCCCTTATTTTATAAGCATCAAACATTAAAATCAAAATCTAAGTAAAAGTGTTATGTTTGGAAAGATCCATATTTATGGAATATATGTAACAACCAAGTAATTATGAGTTGTATCCCCAAGGAATAAATTAAATTCAGGTTTTCTTATTTTCTATATAATAGCATTTAGAGGCCATTTTGGACCTCAAATAACAGTTAGGAATGTGTTAGAAGATGGTTTATTTTGGAACACAATTTTTTAAGATTCATATAACTTCTATAAAGCATGTCCAAACTTTTAAATTATTAGTGTAGTTTCAGAAAGACATTAAATTACCCAAAATCATTAATTTTTTTTGAAAAAATTTATGTTTTTGGATTGAACTTCATGGGACCATTTCCTTTATCCTTTGTATTTTCTTATATTTTATTTATAGTGGACTATGTTTCTAAGTATATCAATGAAAAACCACATAATCTAATGATTAAAATGTTTTAATTGAGTTTCTAAAATTAAACATTTTTTATAAATTTGAAGTATCTATAGCTATAATAAATGACCAAGGACCACATTTTTGGAACAAGAATATGAAATCCCTTATGAAGAGGTATGGAGAGCTCCATAAGACGTAAACTTCATACCAACCATAGATAAATGGTCAATTATAGGTTTCTAATAGAGAAATTAAAAGTATTCTATAGAAGATAGTGAAAACCACCCATAAGGACTAGAGTAAGAAGCTAGGGGATGCATTGTGGGCATTTAGAACTACCTACAAAACCCCTTTAGGTATTTTTCCTTATAGAATTATTTATTGAAAACATTTTCAATTTTTGGTTGAGATATAGCATAAATACCACTAGGTTTTCAATAAAGTGAACTTCTATTATACAAAGGATGGAGATTAAAGGAGTTTATAGATGATATAACTTAAGAATCTAATAATGGAGGCATATTAGAACACCCTATTATAAAAATAGAAGGATGGATCTATTCATGAATGACTCATCCAGATAAGAGAGACTTTCAAGTGGGAGAAAATGTGTTTTTATATGACCAAACAATGAATATAGTGATTTTTAATATTAGTTTCATGTTGATTGGTCCATACATAGTAACTAATACTTTCTCATTTGGTGTAGTTGAGATCAAATAATATGACTCAAAGAAGTCATTAAAGATGGATGGACAATAGAAAATTCATTATTATGGAGACTTTTTAAAGGAACCAATGGAATATTTCAAAATAATAACTAATACCATTAAATAAACTAATCTTAGGTTTCCTCTTTCCCTTATATTGGTCTATATGATCACTCTTTAAAACTTATATTCCTTGATAAATGAATATTGGAATTAATTAGGATTATCTCTAAGATAAGTGTGGGGGAGATGGAGAAGTAAATTATGATGTAAATAACTTTTTTCTTTTATTTGGTTGTCTCTATGTGTCTTTGACTTAAAAAATAAATCAAAAAGTTTCTAAATATTTTTTTAGGAATCCTTACATAATTTCTAAATGATTTTTTTAGATTTTTTTAGTGACTTTTAATAATAAAACTTGAGTTGAATGTTGTACTACCTAGGAAAAATACCATGTTAAAGTGGATAGAGTTTATTGGTTCTGAAATTGTGAGATTTAGATGATTTTTGAGTGAGATTACTTCTATTTTATAGATATCCATTTCTTTATAACTATAGGTATAAGTTTTAAATGAATAAGAACTTAGTGGAACAGAAATCATAGCATGAAGGAACTAGAACTAATGACCTCAAACTTAGGTGACCAACCCTTAGTGATTTATTATCACCTAGGGGAGCCTCCATAAATGGAATTTTGATAGATCATATGAACTAGAGTAAAAAATAATATGGGAAAAAACCTAAAAAATATTAACTCAAAAAAAATGCATGTGTGTGTGTTAGCTATCAAATAAGAGTTATAGAAACCTATGATCTAGCTTCCTATGTGTTTCTTCTATGCATTAACTATTACAATTATTCTTGGGGATACCTACTAACATGGGAAGGTTTAGTTCAAGTTTTAGTTTCACTTATATAATAAGTTATGTACACAAATATAGAAGGAAAAAAATAATAAGTGTTAATTGATATAGTGGATAAAACGATTTAGGGAATTATAACCTAGGATGACCAAGTGAAATATGATATATCTAATTTTTATTTTGAAAGTATCATGGAAATTAAAAAATGAAATTTGGTTAAGGAAGCTTAGAGAAAATTGATTTAGGGAAAATTCCACTTGATAAAATCTTGATTCCACTAGGATCTATTCTATTTCCAACCTCAAACTGGAACTTATGCTCTAATTGAAGTAAGGTAGTGAATTAAATTCATAGAGGAGACATGATAATTTAATAAATTGGTGAATCCCTAATTTTCTTCTCCTTTAGTTTATTTACTTAATTCTAGGAAGGATATATCTATTCAAATAAAAAAGAATTATTTTTATTTTCTCGGAGCATTATGGTTTAAGTATGGGGTAGTAATGATAGCTAATATTTCCCAGATTTTTTATTATATTTAAATGTAATTAAACACATAATAATGAAAAAATTATATTAATTTATTAATTTATAATACTTTTTAAAAATCTGAAAATATATATTTACTGACTGAAATCTTAGTTTTTAATGTTTTATTCATGATTGGATTAATTAAAGAATTCATACATTGGTTTAATTATAGAAATAAATTTTTTAAAAGGATTTTTATTATGTTCTCAAGTTGATTAAATCAATTATACATAAAATGGAAAAATCCCACACTGTATTCTATTTTCACTATGCTTAAGACAAATATGAGAAAAATAGAAAATTCCTCCACTAATTGGGCCACTATATTGGTCATAAAGGAATAGATTCCAATCACCCATAACTTCCTTCATGCGGTCGATCCACTAACCTTACCTAGATAGATAATCCTAGAAAAAAATGGAATTTAGTTTTAAGATCCTCCCACTATGTCAATTTACTAAAAGAGTAAAGCTTGATAGACATCAAGTGAAGTGTTTATAATCCATGGATTGATTGTGACACTTCCAAGAAACATAATCGACCACACGACAGACTCCAACAGACCACAAGTAACCAAGATTTCATGTGATAGTTATATTTAAGGGTACCTTAGTATCTCTTATTCTATGGAAAGTTAAATCATTAAATGTATAAGGGTCATATAAAGGAACTCAAGTAAATATAGAACACTGGCCACTCACATAAGGGTAGTTCATGCATCTATAAGGTGGAATGAGGGTCGATGATGCGTTCTCATACTATGTAATGGTCATTAGTGTGTTTCATAAATTTTGTAAATATCATGAATACCTACATCAAGGTTGAGACCTGTGTTATAGAGTTATCACATGGACTTAATGAATGTGTAATTACAGAAGGATAATTTCATAATCCATTATAGGGTAGCACTAGGATCCATAGGACATGTCAAGGTGACTCCCACATTACAAAGATTTTTTATGGGTAAAACAATCCATGTAAAGGTATAAAGTTCATTATTTAAATGTTATACAAGTTCTTCATGTGCTGTATAAGGATATGGAGTTGTGTGAGTGTTTCTGTGAGGATTAAAACTGAATTTCAAAGATCAGAGATGCTCAACCCAAAATAAAAAATAATTCTCATTTTTATTTTATATATAAATTTGGGGAGAATATTTATATCTATACACATAGTTATCATCCAAATAAAAAAGGATATGGTGATCATGGGAATAATTTTAAATAACATAGAGGATTTTAGGTGTTCTATCACAGCCCTCAAGTTGTATAGATAGAGGAAATCAAAGAGGAAGGAGTTGGGTGATCAAATTGAGGAAATTATTGAAGGATTTGGATGTGATAGAAAATAATAATAATGTGTAATGCATAATAAATGGGGAGCTACTACAATTGAGGTCCTGATTATCTCTTTAAAAACAACAAATTTTCATTGGAGAAGGGGTTACTTTCATGATTTCTCAATTAAGCTGGTATATTTTTAATTAATTTCTTCCTTATATTTTATTATAATTATCTATTGATGGCCCATTAATACATTAGTGGTTGAGATAAAGATATTACCCTCACCCTTATTAATAAATTCAGTTCTTATTTCATAAATATTTTTTTCATTTATCAAGAAATATTCGAATTATTTATACATTAATATATTTTATTATTTCTATGCTTATTGTATTATTCTTCACTTATTTTTGGGTTTTAGACATAGGCCACTTAAGATTAATTAATTAATATTCATCTTAATTTCCATCATCTACCCAATTAACTCATAGGCACAGAAAATCATTATGAATTTTCCTTACACAGGTTTCTACCCAAAAAGCAACATCATATATCTTAGTATGTTTGACAAACATAAGGTCCTGGTGTTAGATCAAAGGAGGTCTTAATATCTTGTGTCTTGGTAAGTATCCCTTACTTAAATCAAATACCAAGTTCAACTAATACTCTTTACCTACCAAGTCATATAAACCCCACCAATTCATATCCTCAATATCCATCACATCTCTCAACTAAATCCTCTAATACCACTTTATCATGACCTTCCCCACTGGTTACCCTATTGGGATGGAATTGAAGATGGGAGTGACCCCAAAATCCTACCTTCAATAGGCCATGGGTTGTCTCCTAGCATTGAGGGTATAGAGAACACATATGGGGGGACTTAACCAAAAAATTAAATTGAAATTATAAATAATACACTAATCAACTCTATAACAATAATAAACCAAAAACCAATCATAAAACATATAAAATCATACAAAACAAGGCTAAGATAAGAAACGCCAAAAGAAAATCCTACAGTAGTTACCATGATCATCAAAAACCCTTTAATTACCTCTATGAGCTTACAAGGACCAACTTACTGACCAACATAATCCATAGTACCTAAAAACACATATATAGGTGAGAGAATACAACCATACTCAATGGATCCTCCCTAAAACCTCTTAGGAAAATTTTGAATAATTGTATTGAATCCCTAATGAATAAAGAGAGAAATTGACTTATTACCTAAATTAGGTCAACTATATTCTCATCCTCAACAAGTATCACTCACCAAGTAATGCACATAAATAGGTAACATAATAAAATTAGAATATATGATAAAAGTTACCTGGATACCACTTTCCCACTAAACCATTAGCAGTAAACCCCAACATCTTATGTCCTAGTTCTCTTATCCCATCCATAAGTCATATTACACATCAGTGAAAAAAATAAAAACCATATACATATAATCATATCCATATCTCCATCAAACCCCCATAAATACATAGTAAAACCAAGATCCATTATATCCCATGTAAACACATAGTATACCTTAAGCCATTACAACTTGTGTATAAATACAAATGTGATAATTGTAGGATATTATATCCTATATAGATGTATATATTATAACTTTTATCCTCCAAAACCCACATATACATTCATATAATAACTGTGAGATACAATAGCCTATACAATCACAAACTCTATAACTATAATCCATCATAGCATGTATATGCCTACAGATGAAACCATGTATATAAGTGAGAGTTGGGTAGGGGGAGTAGATAGCCATTTATACCCTCAAAAACCTATATATTTGAAAATATACATGAAAACCAAGGCATAATATGGGGATAAATATCCCAAACTAACTTGGGTGGTGGAACCTAAGAAATATCAGAACATGAAGAATAATCTAAAAGACAACCATTCATGGCGGAACTAACTGACCTAAACTCAATCTATATATAATGTCCGATACAACCTAGTTTTCATCACTAAGGACTAAAAATATAATAAATTCAAAATCATATAAGGATAAAGTTTTAATGCTACATTAATTATAATTATTAATCAATAATAATCATTTATAATATCTTTCCATCGATTTCTAGATTTATATTCACATTAACTATTCAAATACAATGGTATTTTATTCAATGTCCTAATTTCAATTTACATATACCTGACTTTTAACAATTAATAAACTTAAAATATTTAAAAATATTATATTTCAATATATCATAATATTATAATAACCATTCCCCCTTTCTTTAATTCATCATTTATTATAATCCATATTTTCAAGAAGTAAGACACAATTATCCATACTCACAAAATTATATACAAAAATGGAAATAGAAAAAAATGTAACTAATATGTATTCATCAATTAAATAGTGCTCTCAACCAGATCCAACCATCCTTACATCATTCCCATCACTATTTCACTCCATAAATATCATCCCACAATCAACCATGCCACGTTTCCATAAATACAATATCATAATATCACAACCCTCTTCATATCAACCAACCATTGTTAGATGGTATGTGAGTATCATATACTATATAATACCAAATGTAGGATCGAAATATGAATGATATTCTAAAATACAAGAGGGTGTGAATTGTATACTTTAAAAAATCTTTAGGAACTTTTAAAGGTGATTATGTTTAACAAGGTTAAACAAGATAATTCACAAAACCTTTAAGTTCTAAACACTTTCTAGATTCAAGAAAGAAATTCCGGAAAAGTGATTCTAGAAATGAAACTTAATGAAAGTTTACAAATATGAATATTCTACCTTAAAGCGTATAGAATCTAACTAAATCAGAGTACAAGAATAAGGAATTATAAGATAGTTATACTTTCCTCAACAATAAAAATGCAGCGGAAAACTTGTAACAAAAACAAGTAACAAGTAGTAAATCTTTTAACCCAAAGAAAACGGTATCCAACAACCTTGGATAAAGTTCCCTTGATTTATACTTTCAATAAAGTATGTCTTACCCACACCCGGGGAATCCCTTGATACGAACATCGGAGTCTTTCATGTTATCCCCGCAAGCCCTCAACTATCAGCTAGTTGGAACCTCTGTCTTCCTCCGCAAGGAAGCCCTCAACTTCAAGGCATTTGGCACCACTATCTTCCTATCCCTAGAAGCCCTCGATTGTACACAGCAACAATCGAAGTCGCACGAAGAAATTCTGAACCAGGAGTTCAGTACACACTAAGCATGAGAGTTTATAAGAGCCTCTCTCTATAAATAACTTCTACAGTATTTAGGCATAGTTTTCAAAGTAGTGTCTTAGTGTCTCGGACTTTTTCAAATGAGATTCTATTTATAGGCACAGCTCTAAACGGTCGGCTCCCTCCTCCAACGGTCATATTCTTCCTTGAATTTCAAAGGGGCCTTTACACGTTTCATTCAAACAACGGTTAGTGATTAACTGTAAGGACGACATCATTTTATAACTAAACAAGTGAAAGCATAACCAAAATCAGA
This sequence comes from Viscum album, assembly GCA_963277665.1. Classification (NCBI taxonomy): domain Eukaryota; kingdom Viridiplantae; phylum Streptophyta; class Magnoliopsida; order Santalales; family Viscaceae; genus Viscum; species Viscum album. Next base: position 1,001,522,180 of record OY728136.1, on the reverse strand, counting down.
TATTCGGAATGAAGAAAATGAATGTTCGGAGTCGACCAAAAATGAATTCGGAGTCTATAATACAATGGATATTCGGATTCTGTTTCGTAGGTATTCGGAACCTAAATTCTATAGAGTTCTGGAGTCTGAATTACATGGAAATTCGGAATCTGGATTTCACAAGAATTAGGAACCTGAACTTACAAAGTTTGGAGTCAGAGTTCATGAGAATTCGGAGCCAGAACTCATAAGAGTTCAGAGTCGGAATTCAGAGAACTCGAAGTCAGAACTTAGAGAAGTTCGTATCCAGAATTCGGATTCAAAACTCAGAAAGTTCGTAACCAGAATTCGTATTCAGAATTTAGAGTCAGAACTCTAAAGTTAGTATCTGGAATTCGTATTCAGAATTCGGAGTCAGAACTCTGAAGTTCGTATCCATAATTCGTATTCATAATTCAAAGTCAGAACTCAGTGAAGTTCATATCTAGAATTCTAAGAATTTGGATCCTAAAATAGAATGCTTCATATTCTAGGTTATTATCATATTCTGAGGTTTTGGTTTCAATCCGAATTTTACAATTAGAAAAATCTGATTGAATAATGATAACAAGGTTGGGGTAAATTTCCTTTGGGAAGGAAATTTTCTTTATGGAAGTAAAACAGGGGTAAAATGAGTTTATCCTTGAAATAAGGTTTTTGTGATTTTCAAAACAAGAAGTAATGGTAAAGTCATAAGGATACCTTAATGACTTAACAATCTCACCCTTTACATGAAGGAATGGAAAAGTCATAAGGAAAACATTATTGACTCAACAAGCTACCCTTTTTGGAATGCACAAAAATCCTTACGAAAAATAATAAAAGGACATAGTAAAAAATTTCTTGATTTAGAAAATAAAACTTACCTCCCTTTTCACAATGGCAAATATGAATACGAATAACTCCCCTTAGGCTTTGTAACTCTAAGGATCGTATTCTATATTTCTAGAATGAGAAATTTCATTATCTTGGGTAAGGAAATCTTCATAATGAACACTCCCCCTTAGATAAACTCCCCCTTACTTAGGGATGTTTCTTTTATACTTATAAATCTTTTTCCTTCTCCCCTTTAGATTTTTCCTTCTCTCCTTTAGAATTATTTTTCCTTCTTCCCCTTTGTGATTTTCAAAAAAAAATTGAGAGAATGGAAAAAAAATATGTTTCCTGAAATATTAGTAAAGAAATACAAACAAAACCACGCCAACCATAATACCATTACAATTGAAATTATTATTACAAGGAAAAACAAATACAAAAAAGCTCTGATTTGTGCTAATTTTTTCATTTTTCCTTGGGCATCATCTTATTGATGATTATATTTAACTTTTTCATCTCTTTGTGGTCCTCCTTAGCTTGATTTTATAAGGCTATGATTCTATCCTCTTGAGCCTTCAGGACCTCTGCCTGAGCCTTCATTAACTCCTCTTACTTCACAAGCTTCAATTCCATCTCGGTCCAAAGATCTCCCTCTGTTTTCAAACTTTGGACAACATAACTAATCTTCTCATTCAGATCATTGACTTCCTGGATCCGATAATTTTGTTCAAGGGTTAGCTTCTCCTGAAATTTGTTTTCTAGATTCTTGATTTTGGTATCTTCGGTGTCAAAAACTTCCTTGACATCTTCTTGGAACTGATCAAGCTCTCCCAAATCTTCATTGATTTTCTTCAACCATAGAGTCATTTTCCAGCAATATTTTTCTATGGGCCTCATAATTGATAAGGAAATTTTTGTGTTCTACCTCAATCTTAACACATATGTCCATCACCATAGATACAGATTCTGACTTCTGATTCCGGGTATGATAAAGCATCTGGCATCTGGAATCGATTGTATGAATGATCGGAATGGTATTTACTAGTTTCTTCAGGGATTGAACAACAAAATCATGCCCTAAAGCAGATGATCCCGAATCGGACAATTTACTAGGAGATTTTTCTTCCTCTAAATCTACCAACTTTTTCTTAGAAGATCTTCCAGCGTCTTTCTTCCTCAGAATATCATTGGTTGTAGTATCAACCTCCACTTGTTTCCCCTTGTCAGTTTTCGGTACTGCTTCTTCATCAGGAGATGCCTACTCACTTTCGGATAATTGTAAAATCTTATCTTCATCAATTTTCTCCTTCTCTTCTCCAGCTTCAATATCTTCAGGAAGAATGAAGTCGTGATTATGAATCTCTTCCTCTGATAACATATTCACTTCCTCTTCATCACCCTTCTCTTCATCTGTGGGTGTAGCAAGTCTTGAAGATCCGGCTTGAGAAGTCCGGAGTGAAAATTTCTTGAAAGCACTTTCTTTTTCATGATACTCTTCAAATTTCTTAATTACATCATCAGAGCCACCACTAATCTCATATTGTTTCACTTCTTCTTCAGCTTTATTATCTTCCACGGTCTTCTCTTGTTGCTTTTCTGGGGACATGAAATTCTTTCCCAGAGTCTCAGGGAGTGGTACTACTAGAAAGGTTTCTGAAACAGGAATATTCTCGAATGCAACCTCAGCAGCCTTCAAGAGAGATTGGAAAATCTCTTCCTCTAACATCTTTTTCTTAAGCTTATTCTCCTTTTCTTTCTTTTCTAGCTCTTCAGCAGTTTTCTCTTTCAATGCCTTTGACTTTGCTAGGTCCAAGACAAACTATGTCTCTCCTTCCTTCAAAGTCTTTTTATCCTCCCTCCATTTTTCAACCACTTCATCCAGATACGCTTTTTGCTTCTTTGGTTTATGAGGTGTGGATTGGACTTCCTTATACTTAGGGGTTTTATATTCAACTTCCACTTCTTTTAACTTCCTTTTCTTTCCAGCATTCTTTGATGGTTCAGCTTTTTATACATTTTTCGGAATGGCTTCTGCCTCATCATCTGAAAGATCATAAAATTCTCCTAACTCCTTAGAGAAAGAAACCTTCATCCTCTTTAGGGTATCATCACTGATCAGCATTACTTTACAATTACTCATCTTGGAACTGTATGGGATCTTGAAAGATTCAAGACACCGAACTATCAACTTAGAAAGAAAAGCAGGATACATGATAATCTGAGCTCTTAGATTCCCATTTTTTGATATTCTCAATCATGATGAGAATGTGCTTCATGAGATTAAATTTCCTTATATTTACCAAGAAATCTAAGATATAAATATCAATTTTCTTAAGGGTATCCTTATCACCCTTTCTCGGTATAATGAATCCTTGCACCCAAAGTTGTAGAATCCAATTGTTTATAGTAAGATGTGAAATCTTTTCTGTCTTGACATCTGAGAGACTAATTCATTCCATTTCCTTTTCCTTAAAAAACTTCCTTGAACCTCTAGCAACTTGTGAGAGAAAAATTTGGCTTCTCCTTCATAAGTTATCCCAACCAAGCTAGCCGCCTTGGTGTAAGATAGAGAATATTCCTTTACATAACTCTTGAAAGAAAACTTTTCCCCACCATCTTCCTTGAAGAAACAAGCTGACTCATAAAACACTATTAGAAAATCTAGATATACCACATCCTGAGCACGAGTCTTCGATATAGATACACTTTTCCATCCATTAAGTCTGATATTCGTGGATATAATAGAGTCATACTTATTAAAGAAGTTAAAATGAACCAACCACTCCCTGTATATTTTCCATTCCACGATCGTCTTGACTATAGACATATCTTGAGAAGGGACTTCTGTAGAAATTCAAACTAGAGAAACTTCTGAGAGATTCGGAATGAGATTTTGTAGAGAGGTAGAGCTTCAGCACGCGGGATCTTGAAAACCGATGTGGGACAACCCTCAGGGGTCCCCTATATATAGGTGATGGAAGTGACCTTTCCACTTCCAAATCCAATCTAACGGTTGATAATTATTCAGATCTGATCTAACGGTTGAAATGATAGCCACAAGGAAAAATTTCGGTTGAATCCAATCTTTTGAGGATTAAAAAAAATTCGGATTTAAGGAAACTAGAATCCGAGAAATTTTTTTAAAAGACAAAAGAAACTAACTGCAAGTAAAAGGTAATTACTAAAAACTCAAGAAAGAATCATACCTTTCAGATTGCTTAGGAAGGTTATTCATATTGAGGAATATTCTTCTTGAAGAAATTTGGATTTAAAAAAAATTGAATACGAAAAAAAAACTTCACTAGGAAAATTTTAAATCCAATAATTTCTATTACGAAAATTTTAGGTCTAAAGAATTTCATTACTACAACTTCAATTCTGAAGATTTCCAATAATTTTTTTTCGAAAAACTAACTACGAAAATTTTCATTACAAAAAATTTTGAAAAACCAACTACGAAAAAGTTTCATTACGAAAAATTTGAAAAACCAACTATGAAAAAATTTCATTACAAAAAATTTGAAAAACCAACTATGAAAAATTTTCATTATGAAAAATTTGAAAAACCAACTATGAAAAATTTTCATTACGAAAAATTTGAAAAACCAACTACAAAAAATTTTTATTACAAGAAATTTGAAAAACCAACTACAAAAAAATTTCATTACGAAAAATTTGAAAAACCAACTATGAAAAATTTTCATTAAGAAAAATATGAAAAACATCATTACGAAAAATATTAAAGACTTCATTATGAAATGTACTCCCCCTATGAAAAGGAGGTTATTACTGTAAGGAGATTGGTTTCAATAGGAAGTTAAATAAGGAGGATTACCTTACAATTATGATTCCTAACTTTTGGTTAATGTATTCAAATCTATCGGAGGGTAAAGACTTTGTGAAAATATCAGCAATTTGATCTTGTGTTCCGATAAATTAAAGAATGATATCTCCTTTTTGTGTGTGATCCCTAAGAAAATGATGCCTAATATCTATGTGTTTTGGTAGAGAGTGATGTTCAGGGTTTTTACTAAGGGCAATGGCACTTGTATTATCACAAAAAATTTGTGTTTTGGTAAAACTCAAACCATAGTCTGTGAGTGTGTGTTGCATCCACAACACTTAAGCACAAAAACCTCCAGCTGCTACATATTCAGCTTCAGCAGTGGAAAGTGATACTGAGTGTTGCTTCTTGAAAGGCCACGAAACTAAATAATCTTCTAATAAATGACAAGTTCTAGATGTACTCTTTCTATCCATTCTACATCCACCAAAGTCAGCATCTGAAAAACATTTTAAAACAAAATCATTTCGAGAAGTATAAAAGAGTCTTAAATCCATGGTTCTTTTTAAGTAGCGAAAAAATCTCTTCACTACCTTTAAATGAGATTACTTAGGATTAGATTGATATCTTGTACATAAGCATACTGAAAACATTAAGTCTGGATGACTAACTATCAAGTAAAGTAGAATTCCTATCATGCCTCTAAAAGATGTTTGATCTACTAGTTTCCCAGCTTCATCAAGATCAAGTGTGTTTGAGGTACCAATGGGAGTACTTATACTCTTATTGTTGTCATATCCATACTTTTTAAGAAGATCGTCAATATACTTATGTGGGTATGTGTAGATTCCTTCTGGTTTTTGAGAAATTTTAAAACCAAGTAAAAATGTTAACTCACCCATCATACTCATTTCAAGCTCATATTTCATTAGATCTGTAAAGGAATCATTTAGAGATTGTTGAGTTGAACCAGTTATAATTTCATCAACATAAATTTGAACAATCAAAACATTTTTCTTATCTTTATTTATAAAAAGGGTTGGATCTGCATTTCCCTTAGAATAATTATTTGAAGTAGAAATATTGTAAGCCTATCATACCAAGCTCGAGGGGATTATTTAAGTCTATACAAGGCTTTAGTTTTTTTATAAACAAATTCAAGATGTTTTGTATCTTCAAAAGCAGGAGGTTGTTCAACAAAAACTTCCTCTTGAACATAACCATTAAGGAAAGAACATTTCACATCCATTTGAAAAAGTTTGAAATGTAAGATTGCTGCAAAGTCAAGTAAAATATGAATAGATTCAATTCTAGCTACTGGAGTATAGGTTTCTTCATAGTCTATTCCTTCTTGTTGATTATAGCCTTTATCAACTAATCTAGCTTTATTTATAACAATGATTCCATTTTCATCACACATATTTCTGATGACCTATTTTACTCCAATAACAGAATTTTCCTTAGGTATTTCTACCAAGGTCCATACTTTATTCCTTTTGAATTCATGTAGTTCATATTGCATGGATTTAATCCAATAATCATCATCTAAAGCTTCATCAGTGCTTTTTGGTTCCAATTGGGAAAGGAATGCTATATGTTCTACTTCATTTCTTAAGGAACTTCTAGTCCTTATAGGTTGATTGACATCACCAATGATGCTATCATTGGGATGATTCTTAAGAAACAACTAGTTTGGGTTTTGTAAAACCTATTCATCAACATAGGGTAGGAAATCTTCTAGGGTAAATGTTTCAGAAGTATCTTCTTGGAAATTTTCCTTATCAGAAAGATTTTCTATAAAATATTGATAATAAGTTTTTTAAAACACATCCGAGGATGTAGGTTGGGGTTGTTTAAAAACAAAAGATCAGTTTCATCAAATTTGACATGTACTTTCTCTTCAATAATACAAGTGTTTTTGTTGAAAAATCTATATGCCTTAGAAGTTGTGGAGTAGCCTAAGAAAATTCTTTCATCGGATTTTGGTGTGAATTTATGTATATTATCATTAGTATTCAGAATGAATATCTTGCATCCAAAAACCTTAATGTCAGAAATTCTAGGTTTTCTACCATTCCATAACTCATAAGTATTTTTATTAAAAATAGTTCTAATCAAAACTCAATTTATAGTATAACGAGTAGTACTTACAGCTTTAGCCCAAAAATGTTTGGCTACAGAATATTCACTCAACATGGTTCTAGTTATCTCTTGAATAATTATATTTATTCTTTCAACAACACCATTTTGTTGAGGTGTTTTGGGTGCTGAGAAGTTGTGAGTAATACATTTTCTACTACAAAAACATTCAAAATCAGAATTTTGAAATTCTCCACCATGATCACTATGAATAGTTTTCAATGGAAGATTTTTATCATTTTTGACTTAGTCTCTAAAACTTTTGAAATAAGAAAAATATTTAGACTTCTTTTCTAGAAAATAAACCCATGTAAATCTGGTGTAATCATCAACCAGAACAAATACATAGTACTTGCCCCCAATGCTTCCAGTTTGTGTTGGACTAAAAATATCCATATGCACTAGCTGTAATGAATCAGTAGTTGAGACTTCACCAACTGATTTAAAACTTGATTTATGTTTCTTGCCATATTGACAAGGGTCACAAACTTTTGAAGAATCAAATCTAAGCTCTGGTAGATCCTTAACTAATATTTTCTTAGAAATTTTACATAGGTTTCTAATATTACATTGTCCAAACCTTTTATGCCATAACCAAGAGTTATCTTCAATTTCACTAAGGCAAGGTAAGTCTTTGCTCCTAAGGTCTTCTAAGTTTAGTGTGTAAACATTCCCTTTCCTATGGGTAGAAATAATAAACTCTTCCTTGGAATTGTGTACTAAGCACTTATCATTCCTAAAATTCACAAGGTAGCCTTCATCACATAATTGACTTATGATAATGAGGTTGTTCTTAAGACCCTTAACAAATAAAACATTTGAAATCAAAGTTTTTCTAAGAATAACAATGTTACCTATACCAATAATTTCTCCCTGAACATTATCTCTGAAAGTTACTTTTCCTCCTTTCATCTTGATAATCTTTTCAAAATAGTTTTTGTTACCAGTCGTATGCTGGGAACATCCACTATCCATGTACCATGTATTGTTGTTGGTACTTTCTCTATTTTCCTGAAAATAATAAAAATTCAGGTTTTCGGAATCCATACTTGCTTGGATCCAGGAATTTCAGAAAGCAAAATTTTAGGCACCCACATCTTGTAAGAAAAATAGGCTTTATGAAATCCTAAAGACTGGGTTTTGTTTAGAGAACAATTCTTTTCCCAATTTCCACCACATTGACACTTAGTGCATAATGGGGAACTTTGTGGAACAAAAAAATGTTACTAAAAATGGGTTTAGAACCAGTATAACCAAAACCAGAACTATTCCTTAGTGGTCGGATTTCTGAATACATTTTATGAAAATTTTCTTTACCTAAGGTAAAGTTTAACAAACACTTCCTCAAGGAAAATATTTCAGATTTGAGTTTGATAACCAAGTTCTTTTCTTTAAAAACATTTGGTTTTGAACTAGATCTAGGCTTGAAAACATTTTTCTTAGAAATTATGTTTTCTAGATCTTTAAAAAGATTATTCTTCTCAGAATTTACTTCCTCAAGATTTTTTGAAATAATTTCAAAATCATCATTTTTCTTATCAAGATCTTTAGAAAGATATGATATTTCCTTAGTAAGAATAGTATTCCTAGAATTTTCCTTATCAAGTTTTTTCATGAGTTTTGAATTCTCAATCTCAAGAAGTTTGGAAAACCTAGAAACTTCTTCATAGGTAGGTAAAGTATTATATTTATCAAAAGAAGATTCTTCATCTGAAGAGTTATAATATTTACTATCATTAGCATTCAACGAAACATTGGTCAATGATTCAGAATTGTGTACCTTAGCCATCAAACAATTATTGCCAATATGTATTCTGGATACTAGACCAAGATTCTTCTTTCCAGAAGATTTATAATCCAAAGATTCATCTGAAGAGTCTCCACCACCGGCACTCTAGGTGTCATTAGCTTTCAAGACTTTATTATCTTTGTCCTTGTAATACTTCTTTCTATTTTTCTCACAATGCCTTCCCTTTATTTATTTTGTCTTGAGCATAGGGAAATCGGGTCTTATGTGTCTAGATCTATTTCATTCATAATAGGTAACTTTAGAATCTTTCTTATCTTTACTTTCCTTTTCCTTATATTTGTATTGAAAGTTCCTTTGTCCAGCTATCTTGTTCATCCTTTGAGAAAGATTTTCTAATTCATTTTCTGAGGATTCACTTCCACTAGATTCGTATTGGATAACAACTTTCTTAGATTTGGATCGAGTAACTCTCTCAGGAGTCTTGAATTTCCTATGATTATAAGTTGTAGTAAAATCAATACTTCCATTTCCATTCTTTTTCTTTACATTATCATCATCTCTCTTCATTTTAGTCTCATGTTGAAGAAGATTTCCAAACTACTCATCTAAGGTAATCTGAGTAACCTTTTTGTTCTCGTCAATAGCAGTCCTTTTTTATTCCCACTCATTCGGCATGATTTCTATGCTCTTATCATCAAGAGCTTCATCATATAATCCTTTCTCACACATGGATTGTAAACTATTAAAAATGGTCATGAATCGTTTTTTCACCTTACATATGGGTTCTCCATAAAGAAAGAAAAAAACCATGATATTCATCTCTGAGCATGGATCTTCTTGTTTCAATTACTTTGGAAGTTCCAAAGTGAGTAACTTCTAGTTTCTTACATATAGAATTTGCTACTTCACAAGATAAAATTTGGCTATATATATTTCTAGTCACGGAGCAAAGTAAAGTATTGAGTACCTTATAATTCAGTTGATATTCATACTTTTATTGATTGGTGAAGGCACTAACTTCTTTATCAGGTATTTTGTATCCACCAGTAAACATAAAAAAATTATCAACACCAGTATTGATAATGAAAGTACTCATGCGATCTCTCCAATATTCATAGTCATTTCCATCAAAGATAGGTGGTCTAGTTGGATTGAGATTGTCTATGAAACCAACATTGATTCCGTCCATATTTAAGAAAAGTCATTCCACAAAAACAAGTAAAAATAAAAATTTTATAAACAAGAAAAATATTACTAAGCAAGGAAAAATATAGAACAAGAGTATCTCTAAGTAAAAATTGAATCCAAACTATATGAGTCTGAAAAACAGATTCTGAAAAATATGAATCCAAAATATTCTCTTCTGAACCTAATCATGAGATTAATTCATATTGTACCTATTTTTATGATACCAATTGTTGAATTGGTATAGGGTTTGAGGTTTCCAACCTATGATATCAATTGTTAGATGGTATGTGAGTATGATATACTCTATAATACCAAATGTAGGATCAAAATAAGAATGATATTCTCAAATACAAGAGGGGGGTGAATTGTATACTTTAAAAATTCTTTAGGAAATTTTAAAGGTGATTATGTTTAACAAGGTTAGACAAGATAATTCACAAAACCACTAAGTTATAAACACTTTCTAGATTCATGAAAGCAATTTCGGAAAAGTGATTCTAGAAATGAAACTTAATGAAAGTTTACAAATATGAAGATTCTACCTTAAAGCATATAGAATCTAACTAAATCAAAGTACAAGAGTAAGGAAGTATAAGATAGTTATACTTTACTCAAGAATAAAAATGCAGCGGAAAACTTGTAACAAAAACAAGTAACAAGTAGTAAATATTTTAACCTAAAGAGAAGGGTATCCAACAACCTTGGATAAAGGTCCCTTGATTTATACTTTCAAGAAAGTCTGTCATACCCACACCAGGGTAAGACCTCGATACGAATATTAGAGTCTGTCTTTCTATCCCCGCAAGCCCTCAACTATCAGGTAGTTGGCACGTCTGTCTTACTTAGCAAATAAGCCCTCAACTTCAAGGTAGTTGGCCCCTCTGTCTTCCTATCCCCAGAATCCCTTGATTGTACACAGCAAGAATCAGAGTCGCACGAATAAATTCTGAACCAAGAGTTCAGTATGCACTAAGCATGAGAGTTTATAAGAGCCTCTCTCTCTAGAAATTACTTCAACAGCATGTAGGCATAGTTGTCAAAGTAGTGTCTCAATGTCTCGGGCTTTTTCAAATGAGTTTGTATTTATAGGCATATCTCCAACGGTCGGCTCCCTCCTCCAATGGTCATATTCTTCCTTGAATTTCATAGGTACCTGTACACGTGTCATTAAAACAATGGTTAGTGAGTAATTGTAAGCACGACATCATTTTATAACTAAACAAGTTAAATCATAACCGAGATCAGATATTCGGAATGAAGAAAATGAAATTTCGGAGTCAACTAAAAATGAATTCAGAGTCTATAATACAAAGGATATTGGGATTCTATTTTGTAGGAATTAGGAACCTGAATTCTGTAGAATTCTGGAGTCTGAATTTCAAGGAAATTCGGAATCTGGATTTCACAAGAATTCGGAAGCTGAACATACAATGTTCAGAGTTAGAGTTCATGAGAATTCAGAGCCAGAACTCATAAGAGTTCAGAGTCTGAATTCAGAGAACTTGGAGTCAGAACTTAGAGAAGTTCATATCCAGAATTCGTATTCAGAATTCAAAGTCAGAACTCAGAAAGTTCTTAACCAGAATTCGTATTTAGAATTCAGAGTCAGAACTCTGAAGTTCGTATTTAGAATTCAGATTCATAACTCAGGGAAGTTCGTATCCAGAATTATGAGAATTCAGATCCTAAAACAGAATGATTCATATTCTAGGTAATTATAAGATTCCTAGGTTTTTGGTTTCAATCCGAATTTTACACTTAGAAAAATCTAATTGAATAATGAAAATAAGGTTGTGGTAAATTTACTTTGGGAAGGAAATTTTTCTTATGGAAGTAAAATAGGGGTAAAATGAGTTTTTTCTTGAAATAAGGTGTATGTGATTTTCAAAACAAGAAGTAATGGTAAAGTCATAAGGATACCTTAATGACTTAACAATCTCCCCCTTTACATGAAGTAACAGAAAAGTCATAAGGAAAACCTTATTTACTCAACAACCATAACACGATTGAATTTAAATAACAATAAGGGATAAAATATTCTAAATATATATTTCATAAAATCATAATTCCAACAACATGAAATGAAATCAATAAATCAATGTTACTTCCTTCAATGCATGTGTGTTTATAAAAAATAGGGTCCAAACATAGTCTAATATAAATTCAAATTCTCGAAATATTTATTTTATTTTCTCATATTGATTAACCAATTCATTATGAAAAACTTTTATTAAAAATGAATCCCAATAATAAGAATCCAATAGCATTTTTAATAATCTAAATAATATGTTTAACGTAGTTCCTTATCTTTTTAAACATTTCTAATAATATATAACATCTTGAATTCATTCATCATTCATTAACCCCCTTTCCTTACCATCATTAAGTTAATTATTCAATTTTAGTCATGAAAAAATTTCAAATGCATTAATATATAATTACATAAATATTATACCACACTATCTAAAAAATATCATGAGGTAATCAACAAAAAGAATATAAAGATCACATGAAGAGTAACCTGATCACAAGTGATGCAACACAACCACCCCTTCAATTCTTTAATTCCATATTATTATCTGCTTTAGGTCAATCCCAATTATATACCCATTAGAACCAAAATCATGATAATCCCACATATAAACAAAATAAATAGGATAAGTCTCCAATCCCCTACCTCAATTTTAAGATTCTAAATTCACAAAACAAATTTGGAAACATGGATAAAGAACATCCATATAAACCCTCATGAGGAACCCAAAAACCATAAAGAATCATCCCATAAAGAAAAATTTAACAGTATTCAATAATAACCTCAAAAAAATAAGATGGTAAAACTACCATTACATGGAATGACAGAATGGAATAAGAATAATTAAGATAAAAGATGTAGAGAGACTTACCTTGGATCAAAGGTAGTCATTGCACAAAGAAAAGTCCTATAGTTATTTAGAGAGTCTTGGGTTCATTCAAAATGCTCTCATAGCCACCTAGGATTCAAGAGAAGAAGGGGAAAATAGTTGAAATTCAAGATTCACCCCAAATTAATAGAAATACCTAGAAAATAAAGCTTCATGGTGTGATAGGGATTCATTATTCCACAATAGGCCTAGATCCAAAAATCATGGTGTGATATCCTCACATGTACCCCCCCCCCTCATGGTTAATGATTTATTCTTAAATAGAAATAAGGAGGTTCATAGTATTTCTAATGGTTTCTTTACACAATGTTCAAACACCAAAAAATCATGTTGTGACCCCCCCCCCCCTCATAAAAAAACCTATAAAAACAACACTTTATGGATTATGAACCATAGTAAAATGATCTAAAATATAGAAAAAACAAGTAACTTGACCTCCTAGGCTTCATGGAAAGACAATCATTCTTTATGTCATGACTAAAAAATTCAAAAGCAAATACATATTATTAAATGCATACATAAGGGTTTTTCATTCAATACATAATATTTTTCCCCTTTTCCAAAATATTTCTTAGTAATTTTGACATTGTGACCAAAGTTGATCATTTCATGACCAGTCTTCAAACCATGAACAGTATAGTGCCTAACTACCGTAGTTTACACCCCCAATATGTGCAAAAACCTCACACTATGACACATACCATCATGCCAAAATAGATACCTTCATGGTGTGATTCCCAATAAAACCAACCAACCACCTTCCCTAGACCACAATATTACTACCAAATATCCTAAGTCTCCCTTAGAACCTAAAAATGATAGAGTAATGTTTTTGGAAAATACATGACGATAAAATAATTTCCCTCTTTAATTATTTATTTTTTTGTCCCTTTTCATAATTTAAATTCAAAGTGGATGTTAAAATTAAATAAATAGCACGACATAAGAAATTTTTATAGTGGTTTAGTGATTCCAAGTAAAGCCTTTACTCCACTCCACTAATAGTAAATTTAAGATAGGTGATTTTTTCAAGATTCTTTTTTAGGGATTTTAACAGGTATCTCTAAGAAATTTAACCTTGTATTTTATAAATAAAAGAGCTTACAACAAGGATATTTATATAAAAAGACTTCTTGATTCCATTCACCACACTTAGTATAAGATTTTTTCACTTAAAAAAGAATAAAAATGAATAATTTTAGATATAGGTTTTAATATAAAATTGTGTTTATTAACAATTAATATAATACAATACAATTATTAATAAATATTCAATAAAGTATAAATAGCAATTAAACTAGATTAAGAATCATTAAAACAAAGTAATATAGATTCACCTGTATAATAAATATATATAAATCTTACTATGTTTTTTAATAATAAATTAATGTTACTAATTTTTATAATTTTAACAACTTTTTATAAATAGTTATTAATTCATTTTTATTTAAAAAAATAAAACTAATATTTAAATAAACATAATAATTCAGAAACTATTTCAAATCTAAAACAATAATACAAAAAAATAAGAAAATAGTTCAAATAAAGGAATTATACCTTCAAATATTTAATAAATATTTATCCTAGTCACTCTAATTTCTAGATCACTGACTCTGAATACAAAATAAAGGAAGTCTGAATGGTAAAGTAAAAAAAAATTAGCTGTTTGGGTTTATATAGTTGTATTATTTGTGATGGACAATTATGATGGAAGAAAATATATTGCAATTAGACATTGTATAATTATTGTGTATGTTTTTTAAAATATTGTGTTAGATTACTTATCTATCACAAATAATTATCACTTTTTCCCATTTTAAATGGATATTAGCAACATTCATTTATGATGGTCCTAAAATTTGTCACAAATTGTATGGTATTTAAAATTAATTAGTATTGTAAATATTTGTCACAAATAGTAACAACATTAAAAACACTAGTAGAAATTGACACATTTGAAATGGAAATGTATTATAAATTCATATATTTTTATGATGGACTTCAAATCCATTGAAAATAATTTATTAGCAACAAAATATCCAATTCTAATCAAAAACTTTGTTGCAATTATTTGAGTTTACCTTATAACTTAAATGTGATCCAAAACTTATTATGATGGACTATAAATTAATCATAATAACATATCATAAACTATAAATATTTATGATGGAAGAATAATTGAATATAAATAGAGGATTCCAAATGGATTATTTTCTAAAGGTTTTTATCCATCATCAAAATAGATCTACCAATAAATTCATGTTTTCCTATTTTTCTGTTATATTTTTTAATTATTCAAAAATATATTTCAGAAATAAAAACTCTAAATTTGAATTCCTAAGAACATGGAAAAAATATTTAACAAAATACTAAATAAACTAAATAAATAGAATCATTTTTATTTTAAAATATCATTGAAAACTCATTTAGATATCTTTATAAAAATAACTTCAAATTCAAACAAAAAATCGTCGATTCAAATAAATAAATATCTTCAATATTTTTCTTAATAAAAATTTTAATGTAAGTAAAACAATATAACAAATTAGTTTAATTCATCTAAAAATTCCTTATCCAAGATATAATTTAACTCTAAATCCTTGAATCCTTTGTTAATAAAACTATATAATAGAAACTAACTCTCGTAAGTGTTAAACTGTCTCTTATATGTCTGGGTTTAAACATAAATAGATAAAAAAAGATTCAATAATTCTTGTAAGAATGAATTAAATGTCACATTACTTGAATATGAATGAATCTATGTTTTCATTACTCTCATAATATTTAAATCTAATCAGGTATGATTGAAAACTAAATTCATCGGAATTTTTAAACTTTAAAAATTCTTCATAAACATGATTCTTAAAAATATATTCCAAGATAAATCAGATAATTCAATAAATAAGTGATTTTAATAGGGATTGGTTTTATAACACTATGTAACATCCCAATATTACTTTCTTTAAATGATCCAAATAGGTTTGAAAGCTTTCTCCACATGCAACACTGAACATGAACAAAATCATGATATATTTAGATAAAATATAAATATATAAGTATGAATGTTAAAACCTAGCCATTGAATTAGTTGGAATTAATAGGAATAACTAATTTATGTAATATATTTATAAATTTAATAAACGTTAATTTAATATTAATGAAATTCAATTAGTTAACCTAAAATGACTAATAAGAACATTTATTGTTTAGAAAGGTATTTTTCTAAAAAAAATCCTTTTTTAAGTGATATGAATTTCTATTTCAAGAAACATATGATTAATTATGATAAATTATGATTTATATTAATAAATATTTAACGCTAATTTTGTTGGTAAATTATTGAAATAAGAATAATAAAAATTAAGATTTGAAATTTTCATTTTTCAAATAAAAAGGTTTTGTATTATATATTAAGATTTTATTCAAAAATTAAAATTATAAATATTAGAATTTTAATTTTAAAATATGAACATAATATTTTGAATTAGAATAAAAATATTATCTTAATATTGTTTTTTAATTTTTCTAAAACAACTGGTTTTTAAATGAATAGTGAAAAAATATCAATTTTTCTAAAAATAGTCACTTTTATGTCATTATCATAATACAAGAACGACTTAAATTTTTTTAAAATTTTTTTTATAAAATAAATACTTACTTTTAAGATAAATAATTTAAAATTATTGTGTTGTTTTTATAAAACCCATTTATATCTTTTTGTAAATATATGTAATATTTTATTCTAAAAACTATTTTTATTCTCTTATATTAAAAATTACTTATCATCAATTGTAGAAATTAAATCTATAAAAATGGAATAAATATTTTATATCAGTATGATCATATAATGTAAAAAGGAAAATTTTAATTTTTTTCATAAAATTATGATTATAGAGATTAATGTTAATGACCATGATAATGGAAAAACTGTAATTTTCAAAGAATTGTTTAATTAATATTGTGTAACTTTTTAGGATCAATTAAATTGATATATTTAAATTATTACAATGATATTATTTTTAAGAACATATTTAATTATATTAATACAAATTTAATTGGTAATTAATTATAAATAATATTAATAACATATAATTTGTAAAACAAAATTTTTCTACAAAAAAATGTTTATCTATATTTAAAATATTATAATTTATAAGTTAATTGTATATTATTTATAAATTGAATTAAATTAAGTGGGGATTAAATTTAGTTTCTTTAAAATTAGACTTATAAATGTGGATTATTTTATATTTTTATTAAAACATAAATTACTTAGTTAAAAACTAGATACCAATGTAAAAAATAAAAAAATAATATAAGTAAAAAAACACTACAAAAAAATGTCTTCTAAAATGTTAAAAAACAAGTGTGAAAATACTTGTATAAGGATTTATCAACCCAATATCACCCCAAAATTAATTATTTATAATTTTTATATCCTTTTACCCTTCAATAGTGTAATGATATCATTGAAAATTAAAGGGCGTTCTAAAAAGTACCATTTTCTTCACTTATAAAATGGGACACATACAAGACTTTATGATACATAAATTTATTTTAATTTACTCTTAAAACTATTAAAATTATTTCCTACTATAATTTTTTTTGAATTTCATAATCCTATCATTTCAATTATTTATCCTAACCCCTTCATATCCAAGGAGAATATCAAGATAAACTTCAAATTCTCAGAGTATAAGGTAATCCTTAATATTTTCTTCTTAAAATTTCTATTTCAAACCTATCCTCACCATAGTAATAAGATAATATAATTATTATTATTATAATTAATTTTTATTATATTTATTTTGTAAAGACCAGAAAATTTCAAGGAAATTTTTTTTCTAAATACTTTGGAATTTTACGAGTCTGTGGCTTCTGACGACACTTTATTCTGAGGCCTGGTGTGCATAGAATCAATCTCCAAAGTTTAGCTCGGGTACGTTCAGTTAACGAATGAGCGGGTTTTTCTATCTTTTGAGGGGGGGGGGGGTGTTGGGCCGGGTCGGACCGGGCCCAGACCCCCCACTTCGGACCGTTTTCGGTCTTTTTCACATAACATGAGCTAAGGACCTCCGATCGACGCACTGTCAGTTGAGTCGGAATCCTTGAATTGAGGCAGTCATTTCGGTATATTACACTTGAGGTTTTGGCAAAGTCTACGTATGACCGGGGTGGTTCAAACTCGAAACCAACTAGGCCCTTGGAGCGGAAACGCTTATATCTTAAGGACCGGACATCCATTTGACGTGCCATCAATTGCGTTGGGATCCTTTTGTTGAGAAGGTCCTTTTGGATTACTCCACATGACGTTTGGACATAGATGGAGTACGGTCGGGTTTGTTTTAGCTTAAAAACCAACCGGGCCCCTGGAATGGAAAAGCAAATAAATCTCAGACCGGGCGTCTGATTGACGCACCGTCTGTCGCGTCGGGTTTCTTTTGAAGAGACGGAACTTTGGGGTATATAAACTTTGGACTTCATGACAGTTGATTTATCGACTCTCTCTCTTGCTCGAGGATTGAACCCTCCCGTAATCGAGCATGCTGTGTCCGGGAACCCTAGAGTTGGCTGCGACTGCGACGATGACGACTGCACTTGGATCCTCCGTGGGTTCGGCAGCGATGACGACCGTACTGGAATCCTCCATGGGTTCGACGACAATGACTAATGTTATTGTATCCTATGTGGGTCTGGCAGTATTTGAATCTGTACTTGTATCCTATGTGGGTCCGGCAGAGTAGCTGGTCTTGTATCCTTTGTGGGTCCGGCAGAGTAGCTGGTCTTGTATCCTTTGTGGGTCCGACAGCTTAGTTGTTCCTGTATCCTATGTGGGTCTGACATCTTAGATGAATCATTGGCTACTTCTGATCATCTCTATCGCCTTACGAAGCCTATACCTGTGTGAGCTTAGTCTTGATTCTCAATCATTATCATTGATGTGGTTGAAATACTTTCCTATGTGGACTGGGTTGTGCTTGGGCTCG
Organism: Viscum album; assembly: GCA_963277665.1. Lineage (NCBI taxonomy): Eukaryota > Viridiplantae > Streptophyta > Magnoliopsida > Santalales > Viscaceae > Viscum > Viscum album. The sequence goes on along the minus strand of OY728136.1, from coordinate 1,001,503,577 downwards.
GGAGCTGGAGTCGAACTGTAATTGATGACTTAGGTATATGTATGAGATATATCTAAGTAGGGTTGTTTGATACTTCATGATTGTATCTTTACTTCGTGGTTTATCCTTCTTTGATTCTAAGAGACCTTCAGGGGTCTCGAGGTCCCTACTGAGGCCCGCACTACGTTGTGTTGGATGCAGACGACGGACAGCACTGATCGAGGTGGAGGCTTGTGGAGTTGGACGGTACCTGGAGGTGGACTACTTGGCGGGACGTATACGGAGCGGATGACCGGACCCAAGGAGATGAGGAGGCTATCTGTACCCACACTTCAGGTGGGACTTTCGGAGGACGACTCGGTGTTGTTGTTTACTTACTGTTGTTGTACATTCCCTTTCAGTTTTACTTTACTTTTAGTTGGATTTGTATACTGGCCCATTTACTTTTTCAACACGTATCCTATACCCAGTTTTTCTTAGTGCTTACTTCACTTGCGTACTATGTCGTGTATGTTACTTCATAAAGGCAATGTCTTCCCTTCTTTTTGGATTTACACCTTTAGTGCTAGTCGCCAGCTCCTGGCCTATGGAAGGCGGGCTTGGGGTTGTCACGGCACGGGCCCCGTGGACGGGTCATGACAAATTGGTATCAGAGGAGTCGGTTCTACCGTAGATCTCAGGACTCGGATAATTTCTTCTCTGTAGAGAAATAGTGTTAAGAGTATTGAGTGTGGTTTTCATTCAATGGTGTCCAGTGTTGGTACGGCGGCCGACGTATCCATACACCAGGACCCTGACTTCAGGTTTCTGACTTAGTGCATGAAAACACTGATTGAGTGTGTGTTTACTTTCAAAAGTTTTCTTTGTGATTACTTTGTATCATCTCACCAGGTATATTGTATTAACCGTGTTTCACCTGTTTCTTTTCAGGATGGCCCCACGATGGCATCCAGCTAGGGTTCCAAGCTTTGTGCGAGATGGCAACCCACCAAGAGACGAGGCCTCGGTGCGGGGCCCCATTACAGCGGAGGCACCGGCGGTACCTCTACCCACCGAGCCATCGATGCTACCAGCCCCAGCAGCGGAGAGTGCACATAGCCTGAGAGCGTTGCACGAGTTTCAGAGGTAGAGGCTGCCCAGGTTCCATGGAGAGATGGATACTCAGGCAGCTGAGGATTGGCTGGAGGTTGTCGTCAGAGTCTTCAGGTTGGTAAGGACACCAGTAGACCTCATGGTGATCCTTTCCACGAGTCTCCTGCATGCAGCAGCAAGTAGATGGTGGAGCCTAATGCTCCAGGTGCATGATGAGGCATCTCTTCTTTGGACGGACTTTGAGATCCTCTTCCATTCAGAGTTCGTTCCAGCCACCCTCCGTGCGGTGCGCATCCAGGAGTTACTACAGCTGCGGCAGGGCAGCATGTCAGTAGCCCTGTACTCGGTGAGATTTACTGACCTCTCGCGCTACTCCACGGACATGGTATGGGACCCATTCTTCCGGGATCGGACCTCTGAGCAGGGGCTGAGGCATGAGATCAGAGATTTGATGATTCCACTCAACATCCTGACCCAGGCGGGGGTGCTGGAGCGAGCCCTGCTAGTGGAGAGCTTTCTCGCTGAGCAGCCATCAGCAGCGAGACCCACCACAAGACGGCACGGAGTGGATTCTTCTGCAGCTGGCAGTCGATAGATGACACAGGGGTCCAACCATACCAGGCTGTCTGGTGGGCGACCTCAGGACACGGGTTCGGCTGTGCGGGGCACACGGCGTAGATCCATCCTTACGAGGAGCAGACTGTGTTATGCATGCGGCGGGCAGGGCCACATGGCTCATGACTGCCCGACCCTCCATGCAGATGAGCAGCAGACCATGGAAGGACCTCCCAGGCAGAGGTAGAGGTTCGACCATGGTGGTCTGCAGAGAGCAGGCAGATGAGGTAGAGGAGTTGTCCGAGCATCGGGTGGTGGACAACGCTTCGAGGCTCTACCACCACCACCCTAAGGCGGTCCACCTCGACCATAGGGAGCTGGCGGGCAGAGGCAGGCTCAGCTTTAAGAAGTGGAGGCTTATGACCACAACCCACCCGAGATGATTCAAGGAACTATCTATGTCTACTACACCCTTGTTGTAGTTCTTATAGACACATGTGTGAGTCATTCATTTATTTTCGATGCCCTTATTCGTAGCTCGGAGATTCCGACAAAGACGTTGGCTCGATCCTTGCGACTAGAGACTCCTACGGGAGTAGACTCGATGATTACGCACTGGTACCGGTAGTGTGAGCTTACTCTAGGAGGTGAGAGCTTCGGTTGTGATCTTCTTGTAGCGGCGTCAAGGCCTTACAACTTCATCTTGGGCATGGACTGGTTATCTACAGTCCATGCCCAGATCGAATGTATTAGGTGTAAGGTGTGGTGTGTCCTCACAGATGGGACCAGGTTCACCTTCACCAGTGAGAAGAGAATCTTCGCATCACAGGATGGACTCACACAGAGGAGGGGGCAGCTGATCACACATCAGTTTGATAGTCTCATCCTCAGAGCAGTCGACGTGTGGAGTCCGAGTTTTCCTGTAGTGGTGGACCAGTATGTGGACGTTTTTCCTGATGATGTTACAGGACTACCTCTTCGTAGGGAGGTATATTTCTACATAGACCTGTAGCCCGGGACATCACCGATATCTACTCCAGCATATCAGATGGCTCCCGCAGAGCTATGTGAGTTGCAGGTACAGCTTGAGGACTTGCAGGTGAAAGGTTTCATCTGACCAAGTGTTTCACCCTAGGCTTCTCCGATTCTGTTTGCCAAGAAAGCAGATGGGATCTTACGACTATGTGTCGACTACCGTCACCTAAACTAGGTGACTGTGTGGAACAAGTATCCCCTTCCGAGGATTGATGACCTCTTTAATGAGCTCAAGGTATCACGTTGGTTCTTGAAGATAGACCTCAGGTTAGGCTATCATCAGCTCCGAGTTCGGGATGAGGATGTGCAGAAGATGGCCTTCAGGTGTCGGTACGGGCACTATGAGTTTTTGGTCATTCCATTCAGTGTGACCAATGCTCCAGCAGTTTTCATGAGTCTCATGAACATGATCTTCCAGCCCTACCTCAATTGGTTTGTCAAAGTCTGCATTGAAGACATACTGATTTACTCGATGACTAAGGAGGAGCACGCCTACCACCTATAGGTTGTACTGGATACACTCCGAGAGCACCAGGTTTATGGTAAGATCTCAAAGTCCCAGTTCTTCCTTCGATAGGTCCACTTATTGGGGCACGTTATCTCAGAGGTGGGAGTTGCAGTGGATCCCGCGAAGGTCGAAGCGGTACTTGCTTGGGAGCCACCCAAGAGCGTGATGAAGGTGCGGAGTTTCCTAGGTCTGGCTGGGTACTATCAAAGATGTTTTCCAGACTTCTCCAGTGTTTTAGCACTACTTATAGCTTTGAGGAAGAATGGGAAACCCTTCATATGGTCAGACAGATGTCAGCAGAGCTTCCAGGAGCTGAGGCGGATCTTGACCAGTGCGCCCATCTTGAGGCTACCATAGGAGGGATAGGGTACGTAGTTTACTGCAACGCATCAGGGACCAGAATCGAGTGTGTCTTGACGTAGGATCGAGCAGTGATCGCTTACTATTCATGGCAGTTGAGGTAGCACGAGCAGAACTATGCTACACATGACCTGGAATTAGCAGTAGTGGTCTTCTCCCTAAAGATGTGGCGGCACTATCTGATGGGCGAGCATTTTACAGTCTAGTATGACCACCAGAGTCTCAAGTACATCTTCTCGCAGAAGGACCTAAACCTGAGATAGTGGTGATGGCTCGAGTTCCTCCAGGACTATGACTTTGAGATATTCTATACTCAGGGAAAGGGGAACGTAGTAGCAGATGCTCTCAGCATGAGATCGGGCATTCAGCTTCTTGGAGAGGTGACGGAGCAGCTATCTGCATTGTAGATATCCTTCGTGGATAGATATGGGGTAGCCTATCTTCATTTCCTTGCAGTCACTCCTCCACTACTTCATTGGGTCATAGAGGCATGGCCTGGGGACATTGACTATGAGGCGCGACGTGCACAGATATCATCAGGGCTAGCACCCGATGGATTTTCTGAAGGTGGAGAGCATTTCATCCTCTTCAGGGGACATACCATGGTACCAGTTACACTACAGGAGGAGGTTCTGAGGTAGTTTCACACTTCCCCTCTAGCGGTACATCCTGGGGTAGCAAAGATGTACCAGGACCTCAGACGATAGTACTGGTGGTCGGGTATGAAGAAGGATGTGGAAGAGTTCATTTCTCGATGCCTCACTTATCAGCAAGTGAAGGTAGAGCACCAGGTACCATCAGGCTTGGTACAACCATTAGAGGTCCTGGAGTGGAAGTGGGATGGGATATCCATGGATTTCGTGACGGGGCTTCCACGTACTTCCAAAGGACATGACTCCATCTGGGTGATCGTAGACTGACTCACCAAGTCGGCCCACTTCCTACCTATCAGAGAGCAGGGCTCAGTGGACAGTTTGGGATGCATCTACATTCAGGAGATCATACGGCTTCATGGTGTTCCATTGTCTATCATCTTTGATCGAGATGCTCGCTTTACTTCCAGGCTTTGTAAGGGGTTACAGGAGGCTTTTAGGACACAGCTACACCTGAGCACTGCCTTTCACCCTCAGATGGATGTTCAGATAGAGAGGACCATTTAGACACTCAATGACATGCTCCATGCATGTGTCCTCGACTTTGGTAGAAGCTGGGAGGATCACCTACCCTTGTTAGAGTTTTCGTACAACAATAGTTACCACTCCACCATCGGGATGGCACTATATGAGGCACTGTACGGTCGACCTTGCAGGTCACCTCTATGCTAGACAGACCCAGGGGAGTCAGCACTCGTAGGACCAGAGATCGTTCAGGCTACGACGGAGAAGGTGCAGATCATCTAGGAGCAGATGAGGACTGCACAGAGCAGACAGAATTTCTATGCTGATAGGAGGCGGAGATCACTGGAGTTCGAGGATGGCGACCATGTTTTCTTACGGGTCTCACCTCACCGTGGATTACGGTGATTTGGACGCGGTGGCAAGTTATCTCCGCGATTCATCAGATCTTTCTATGTCCTCAGCAGGGTAGGCGAGGTGGCTTACCGCCTGGCCCTTCCACCTCAGCTACACCGGGTGCACGACGTCTTTCACATATCTCAGCTGAGGAGATATGTGCACGAACTGACACATATCATCGACCACGGGGAGCTGGACATCGATGACGGGGAAACTTTTGCAGAGGTCCCAGTGGAGATCAAGGATCGACAGGAGCGGGTCCTACGTGGATGGTTGATACCTATGGTGCACATTCATTGGTAGCATAGGAACCTCCAGGAGAGCACATGGGAGCGGGAGGCTCAGATGCGTGCTCAGTTCCCTCATTTTTCCCCTAGTTTATAATGTAGCTTTAAGGGGACATAAATCCCTGAGGTGGGAGTAATGTAAAGACCAGGAAATTTTAAGGAATTTTTTTTTAATACTTTGGAATTTTAAGAGTCTGTGGCTTCTAACGTCACCTGATTCTAAGGCTCGGTGTGCCCGGAATCAATCTCCAAAGTTTAGCTCGGGTGTGTTTAGTGAACAAACAAGAGGGTTTTTATTTCTTTTGAACCGGTGCTCAGAATTAAAATCTGAGGGCACCGACGAAACCGCAACGCCGGTAATTACTTAAGGGGACCCTTACCATAGATGCGTTCTCAAAGGAGGAGGAGTTATTTTTGGGGATTTATTAAAGAGGTAAATAAAAAATTGTCTAGATAATCTTTTTTTCTTTCTTAAGGTGGTTTTACCCTCCCATGGGTAGTTAAGAGTGGGGCCCACAACCACTTAACTACCTAATGGGGGATGTTAGAGAGGTGGGGGCCCGCACTATCCCCACCATTTAATTCCCTCGAATACCTTAAACATCCCCTCATTATTTTGGCAAACCTCCATTAAATGTCACCTCAATCCATTAAATTATGTCAACCCATAATTGAATGAGGAACCTTCCTCTTTCCCTGTTTTAAATTTAACATCCAACTCATTTATTAATGGGGAACCTTCTCTCTCCCTTCTTTAATTAAATGTCAACACATTTTAATTAGTGTGGTGAATTAATTACGGGAGAGTTTCTTTGCGTGTAAAATAAAATAATAAGAGAACCTATAATTCTATTAAGGATGAGAGCTTCGTTGTGCGAGGAAGAACACCAACCTCCGACGAAGAATGAAGAAGAACACTGGCATCCGATGAAGAACAAAGAAGAATATCAGTTCCTCGAAGATCGAGGACGCGCCACCCTTACCTTTCTCTGTGGCAAGAGAGGAGGCATTGCTTCCTCCTCGGCGCACCCCAACGATGCCTATTTCCCCACGACACCGATGATCGTCTTCCGTGTTGAGGTAGGGGAATTTGAATAATGTTTCCTTATGTGATTCTTATATCCTAGGTGTGGAATGTAATTATTGGTAATGTTTGAACCACTAACGTGGTGGGTGCGGACTAATGACCAAGTCTGAACCCACCAATAGTTCGTTCTTGATGCACGGAATTCTTGGCAATGACGAAACGGGGCCGAACTGGCGATTGGAGGCCTTTGCAGTAATCTACGGGTCTCTAGACGGCTGCAGGCGCAGACGGGAGAAAGAATGGACCACCGGAATGACTCCAGTGGCCCGTGGAAAACTCCGGCGGTGCGGGTCACTAGTGCGGAAGCGCCGGCGGCTGAAGGTGGCGGTCGGGCGGCGGCGCCCCGGCGCGCCGCCAGTAGGAGCCGCGATGGTGAGGAGCTGCATCTTGCGGCCGCGCGGGATCTTGGGAGATGTGGCGTCGGTCGTTGCGTCCGCGGAGCGCAAAAGGGGTGGGGGACCGCGTCCCCCCCCCCAGCTCGGCCCGCTGGTCATGCCAGCACACCCCCCGGTCCCGCTGGGGTGGGTCGCGCGAACCGGTCCTGGCCGCACCCCGCCAAGCCGGGCTGCATCCGGCCGGACCGAGCCCTCCCAGGCCGAACCAGGACCCAAGTATGGTCGAATCGGTTTGGGCCGACCCAGGGGGGGTTGTGCCGGGTCGGACCGGGCCCAGACCCCCCACTTCGGACCGCTTTTGGTCTTTTGCCCATAACTTGAGTTACAGACCTCCGATCGATGCACCATTAGTTGCGTGGGAATCCTTGAATCGAGAAGGTCATTTCGGTATATTACACTCGAGGTCTCGGAAAAGTCTGGGTACGGCCGGGTTGGTTCAAACTCGAAACCAACTGGGCCCTTTGAGCGTAAGAGCTTATATCTTAAGGACCAGACATCCGATTGACGTGCCGTCAATTGTGGTGGGATAATTTTGTTGAGGAGGTCCTTTTGGCTTACTCTGCTTGAGGTTTGGACGTATTTGGAGTATGGTCGGGTTGGTTTTAGCTTAAAACCCAACCCGGCCCCTGAAACAGAAAAGCCAATAACTCTCAGACCGGGCGTCCGATTGACGCATCGTCTGTTGCATTGGGTTTCTTTCAACAAGACAGAACTTTGGGATACATCAACTCTGGACTTCATGAAAGTTGATGTATCAAATCTCTCTCTTGATCGAGGAGCGAACCCTCCCGGAATCGTGCATGCTGTGTGTGGGAACCCTAGAGCTGGCTGCGACTGCGATGATGACGACTACACTTGGATCCTCCGTGGGTTCGGAAGCGACGACGACCATATTGGAATCCTCTATGGGTTCGATGGCGATGACTACTGTTCTTGTATCCTATGTGGGTCCAGAAATATTTGACTCTGTACTTGTATCCTATGTGGGTCCGGCAGAGTAGCTGGTCTTGTATCCTTTGTGGGTACGACAGCTTAGCTGGTCTTGTATCATATGTGGGTCCGGCAGCTTAGATGAATGAGTGGATACATCTGATCATCTCTATCGCCTTAAAAATTGTATACATGTGTGAGCTGAGTCTTGATTCTCAATCATTATCATTGATGTGGTTGACTTGCTTTCTTATGTGGACTGGGTTGTACTTGGCCTCGAGATCTAGAGATGAAATATAATTGATGACTTAGGTATATGTATGGGCATATACCTAAGTAGGGTTGTTTGATACTTCATGATTGTATCTTTACTTTTTGGTTTATCTTTCATGGATTCTGAGAGACCTTCGGGGGTCTCGGGGTCCCTACTGAGTATCGTATACTCACACCTACAGGGGCTATGCCTGCACTACAATGTGTTGGATGCAGACGACAGACAACACTGATCGAGGTGGAGTCTTGTGGAGCTGGATGGTACCTGGAGGTATAATACATGGCGGGACGTATACGGAGCGAATGGCTGGACCCGAGGAGCTGAGGAGGCTAATCTGTACCCACACTTCAGGTGGGACTTCTGGAGGACGACTCAATGTTTCTGTTTACATATTGTTGTTGTACTTTCCCTTTCAGTTGTACTATACTTTCAGTTGGGTTTGTATAATGGTCCATTTACTTTTTCAGCACTTATCCTGTACCCAGATTTTCTTAGTGCTTACTTCACTTGCATACTCTGTTGTGTATGTTACTTCATAAAGGCAATGCCTTCCCTTCTTTTGGGATTTACGCCTTTGGTGCTAGTCGGCAGCCTCCTTGCCTATGGAAGGTGGGCTTGGGGTAGTCACGGCACAGGCCCCATGGACGGGTTGTGACATAGTTAAATACCATTATTTATTCTTTTTTATCTACTAATAAAAATAAAAGGGTGATAAGCATGCATTGTGTGGACTATCTCTTCCATGAAGTAGTGATTTTTGTTTTTCAAATTGATTTTATTTATTTAAAAAACCACTTAAAATATTATTTACCAACTTAAAAAATATAAATTATATAATTAATATTCTATTATAATGATAATATACATTTCCCTAACAATACTCACTTGTTGAGATACATCTTGTTCATGTTTTGGTAGGTTTGAATACCTACATGAATAATTATATAAAACTATATCGTGGATGACTGTGGGAACTTAAATGAAAATATTATTAAAATTTAAAAATTAATCAAATATTTTTTTTTGATTCTGATCTTTTTATATTAATTATTTAACTTATTATTAAAATATCTTCTTAGATCATTAAAATCTCATCAATAAGCAGAGACCAATTCAATTTTCATGTAAATATACGAAAAACTATATAATAAATAAATATAATATGATAAACAATTATATAAATTAAATTAAATATATAATAATAATATTCCTAATAATTATCTAATAAACTTAATTTTATTATTCATGAAGTTAGGCACATGTGAAAAATGTATTTGGAACAAGTTAAAGGTTTTCATCTCAAATTCCTCTCTGTGAGAAATGTTTGGAATTATAAACCTAATTTAATTTATTTTGTTTATATACTTACTATTTGAGATATAATATCATATATTATCCTTTAATTATGTTATTTTAAGTTTAATTATAATCCTCTATTTCAGGGTTTTTTGATTAAAATGTTACTAAAGCTACAAGGGTTCTTTGTCTCAAACATTAATTCCTTGAGACATGTTTATGGTATACACCATATTTTCTTTTGAATAGTGTATTCACTTAAAATCTATGAATATTTATAATTTATTTTTATAATTAATGTAAAATAATAATGAATATTAGTTCCATTTCATCAAGTGGATTTTAAATTGGTTTTTACCCCAGTTGTGAGGATTTTTAATAACATGATTTTCATTTATTGAATTATGATCATTTCTATGGTATTTATTTTATTTAAGATGGGTATATTTTTTTCATTTTATAATATTATGTGGTATTTTTTTATTCAAATTTCTACCATATAAAACACATTTTGGAAATATTTATTACTTTAAGGATTATATTTCTCAAAAGGGATAATAATAACTCAAGACTCTTTTCCTTGAGTTATATTATTCCATCATGAACTTATTTCTTCCATTATTTTGTTTTCTCACCCTAATATTGAATTTCTATACCTATATGGGTAAATAATATAATTTGATACATATGATTATTTTTTTACTCTTATTATAATGTGACTTTTGAAAAAAAGAATTTTGAAAATAATTAAAAGGGTTTTTCCTTTCACTTTAATATGTTTTGTCTTCCTCTTCTAATTTATAAAAGATAAAATTTATGTCTTTTAAAGGATCCATTATTTGAGATTATTTTTAAAATTAAAGGTTTTCAAAATATTTTACATCACCTTTTCAAAATTTACCTCTGAAATCAACATATATAATTTTATTTAACATTAATGTTGAAAATGTTTTCTAAAATCTCTTTTATGTTTTCACTTCAATTTACCTTATCATTTTTAAAATTATTTATCCTAATGGGGTTTATGTTTCATGATTTATCCTCTAATTTATATATTTATCAATTGGTATATTGAACTCATGTTATCAAACAATTTTATTCTTTATCCATTCTTTTGTTATACTGATTGAAGCATTCTTTATGATGGTGTTTTTCATTTATGTAAAAACCCTTATTTGTTTTCTTTATTATATTAAATATATGTTTTTTACAACCATACACCTTTCTTCTAGATATATAATGATCATTTTATTCCATCATTTTCTTAATCGTATACTCATTTCCCTATACATCATGAAAATTTCATTTTATAAAATTCATATTAGACGATGTTAACCAAGGAAAACAATTATTTATTGGTTAGATAAGTATATTCTTGATGATTATTTAATTCTAACATAGGATGATTATATATTGAAAGTATATATTTTACATTATACTGGTATCTATGTTTTTATTCAGACAAAGTTTTCTTAGGTAATAGCAAGAAATGTATCATTTCCTCTTATAGTGAATGCATTGGACATAAACTAGTGATAGGTGGGAACCAATATTATATATCCAATCAATGTATATTCAATAATCATGAGACAAAATATCTTGGTTATTGGTGTATACCTCTCCTTATATCAATATAGTGTCTTGGAGGAAGGCCTTGAAAATATGTTTTGATCTTTAGAATTATGCATTCCATCAGTATGAGATTAGTAATTATTATTAACCATGTTTTCATTTATTATAATGGATATATAATGGTCTCAGTTTTAATTGATTATGAAATTATTTATATTATTTACCCATACCATATTATTTATGTCATACTTAGATTTTTTACATCTTTAGTTATATGTTTCCCTTACTATGTGTTTGAGCTCACCCCTTTATTATGTGTCCATTCCCTAGGTTATAAATAATAGTAGTTCATGTTATATGTTTATAAATATAGAACATATGAAATAATTTGTGGTAGATGTTGAGGAATTATTATTTATTAAGTATTTTCATATATAATAAGAAAAAATTTTGTTTTATGCAATGAAAATGGGTATTTTTTAGTTATTTTTTATCTAATTCTATAAATCAATAAACCTAATGGGTCACGGGATTATATAGAGTGAAATATTTACTTTAATAAATGTAATTATGGGATAGTTATTTTTTGGAATCTACACTTTTTATTGAAGTTGATATGTAAAGTATGTGTTTATGGCATCAGATATAGGAGTGTGGGTATGAGGCATCAAATTTGGTTTTAGAGTAGGGTTTAAATAACTTTGGAGATTAAGATTCCTATTGATAATAATTTAATGGTTGATAATTTCAGGTTGGTCAAAATTCCAAATTTATAGATAACCATTTGGTATAGTATATGATTTAATTTTAAGGTAATAATTTACATTTTATTTTGGGGTTAGAATAAGTGCACTTTGGTGAAAACCCTTGGGATAAGTTTAAGAAAGAACTCTAATCCTATTATAACATCCTAAATTTTTTGTAAGTTATAGATTTTGTGGTTATCCTATAAATCACATCCCTCTTTGTATATGATAAGTGGATATAGGCTTTGGAATAAATCTTCCTAGAGGCAATGACCATAAAAAGGGGAAATTGGGTATTTAATTGATCATCACTTTGTGGATGACAAAGAGGATTGACTACACACCTATTTTGACACTCCTGAGGGATATATTTTGGTTATTTCACATTCTATTTATGAATCATTATGTTAGATTTTAATATGTTAAAGTTAGATATCCAAATAGGAAAGTGAAGATGGATTACATGGATTGAAACATAGAGATTCATATGTTAGGTTACTTGTTATTTATTATGTTACTTCCAATATAAGGGATAATTTAGATTTTGAGAGCATAGATTTCAATGATTTTTGGGTCAAGAATATTTTAGGAATGTTCATGGTAATTTTGGATCTCTATTTTGAGGATTAGGTTAGGGAGTGTGAGAGAACCCAACTTATAGTATCCTATGTTGAACCAACAATGATATAGGTTAAATTGAGGGTGATATGTGTTAAACTAATCCTGATATAAGTTGAGGTGTAAGAACTATAGGATAACATGATAGGTTTATAATGTGATGCATTATGAGGTTAATTTTTCCTATGGTTATTTATGATGATTCTCTTATAATTACCATCACTCATGTTAACTCTTTTGTTTTTAGTAATGGATGAATCCTGAAGGTGACTAGTTAACAATGGATGTGATGGACAACGAAAAACATTTCCCAATGAACAGCCTAATGGGATAACTTATGGAGAGAGAAATATTTTAATTATTCCCAAAAAAATATATCAATAATTATAGTTAGTAATATAAACATATTCAAAACCCCCAATACATGAAATAACAAAAGGATTAAATCTCATATAAATCCAGGTGATAAAGATGATGAAGGAAAGAACATTCAATTTTCTACATATTAAAGATGTGGGAAGAAGCATAGATGAAATTTACATAAAGGTAAAGGTAAATGATATAATTTTGGTGATTAAGGTCAAAATATTCACAAGTGTATGGTAAAGAGAAAAGCTATAAAAATTCATTTGTTCAATTGTAAGAGAGTTGGGCATTATTCAACTCAATATCTCAATCCAAGGGGCAGTGAGGAAAATAGTCCCCAAAAATGATGTGAAAAAGGAAAATCCTATGAAAATAATAATAATATATTGGATAGTGAGTTTTCAATCATGATTTTATATTATCATGTTTCATGGATGTTTTCACTAACTATTGGATATTCAGTTAAAAAGAAAAACAACTAGTGGTATAATTATTATTAAATCATTTTCAAGGTTTGTGTGAAGTTATACCTTATGGACCTAGATTTTCATACATTAGTAAAATTTTATGTGAAATTAGTAATGTTTTAGCCCTATTTATAAAGATCTTATAATGATTTCTTTATGTATATAAATCTCATTCAACATCCTAAATAAACCCATGATTATTAGGCAGTGTATGGTTAATTATGAGTTCCCTATATAAATTACACTAATATTATGATTCAAATTATAAGGATTAAATTTATATATGGTGTATAATGTATAAACTAATGATTTTAATATATTAACTCATTTAAATGATCCAAAGGTTCTAGATAGCTTACTCTACATGCAACACTAAACATAAATGAAGCCATGAGATATTTAGATAGAATAAAATATTTAAGTATGATCTTTAAACCTACCCATTTAATTAGTTGGAATAATAGGAGTAAACGCTTTATTAAATATATGTATAATTAAAATAAAGAAAAATTTTAATGTGATTTATATTTAATTATTTTACCTAAAATGACTTATAAGATCATTCATTATTTAGAAAAGTATTTTTCTAAAAAAATAACTTTTTATGTGATATCATTTTATATGTTAAGAAATGTATGATTAATGATCATAAATTAGGTTTTATATTAGTAATTTATTAAAATAAATTTAGTTGGTAAATGATATTAAATAAAACTAATAAAACTTAATATTAGAAATTTTATTTCCCAATAAAAACGGTTTTTCATTTTATTGATGTTTTTATTCAAAAATTAAATTTATAAATATTATAATTTGAATTTTAAAATATGAAAATAATTTTTTTGATTGGGAATATAAATATTATATTAATAAAAATATTTAATACTTTTCTAAAATAATTTGTTTTTAGGTGAATTGTTAAATACTACTGATTTTACTAAAACTGTCACTTTTATGACATTAAAATAATAAAAAAATATCAAATGTTTTTGAAACATTTTTATATAAAAATATATTTATAATTAAAAAAAATTAAAATTAATATGTTGGTTTTATAAAACTCACGTATATCATTTTGGAAACATAAGTAATATTTTATTCTAAAAACTGTTTTAATTCAATTATATTAAAATTAATGTTCAGCACTTGAAATAACCAAATCCATAAAAATGGATTTTAAATTTTAGGTAAACATTATAATTTTATGTAAAAAGTTCAATTTCAGTTTTGGTAATAAAATTACGATTACTATGGTTAAAGTTACTGACCATGATAATAGTAAAACTGTTATTTTCATAGAATTATAAACTAATATTGTGTAATTTTTATCTAATAAATTAAATTAATATATTTTAAAGTATGGATATAATATTATTTTTAAAATAATATATAATTATATTAACTCACATTTAATTTTTAACCAACTATAAATAAGATTAAGAACATATAATGGTTAAAACACCATTCTTCTTCAAAAAATTGTTTTTCTATATATAAAATGTTTTAATTTATAATGTAATTTTATCTTATTTAGAAATTTAATTAGATTAAATGGATTTAAAATTTATATTCATATCACCCAAATTTGATAATATGGGTTATTTTATATTTTTACTAAGACATAAATTACTTAGTTATAAACTAGTTACCAAGGTAAAAACAAAATAAAGTAAAAGTAAAAACATAAGAAAACATTACTTCCATTATGTTTAAACAATGTGTGGAAATATTTGGTTGTGGATTTATCAACACAATATCACCAAACACTAAATTATTTATAAATTTTGGAGTATTTTACCCTTGAATAGTGGAATAAGATCATTGAGAATTGAAGGGTGTTCTCACAAGTTCACTTTTCTTCACTTATAAAACGGAACACTTCCACCACTTCCCGCCACACCCATTAATTTTAATTAATTCCTAAAAACTCCTCAATTTTTATCCTCATATATTCATATTAAAATATCAAAAACCTATATTCTCAATTATTTAGCCTAATCCCTTAATTTCTAAGGATACATTAAAAAATGTTTAAAGTCCCAAAGTGAGTATGTGTAATCCTTAACATTTTATTCTAAATATTTATCTTATAAACCTATCCTTACCATATTAATAAGATAAAATAAGTATAATTATTATATTTAATTATTATTTTTTTAATTTAAAACCTTTATTTCTTCATTTTCATCAACTTATCAAAACAAAAGGGTGTTAATCATGCATTGTGCAGACTACCGCCACCACGAAGTAACATTTTTCATTTTTCATCTTGAATATATTTATTTATAAAATACACTTAAATTTTGATTAAACAACATAAAAAATATAATTAAAATCATTATTATTCTTTTATAATTATATTATACACTTTCTTAACCATACTCATCCATCGAGATATAGTGTGTTCATGTTTGTGTCGGTTTGAAAAACAATGTGAAAAAGGATATAAAAATATATCATGGAAGACTATGGGAAGTTAAATACTAATATTATTAAAAATTAATAATAAATTAAATATATATTTTTATTCTATAGTTTTTATATTATTTATTTAACTTATTATTAAAATATCATCTTGGATGGCTAAAATCACTAAAATAAGCCAACACCAATTAACTTTTCACGCAAAGAGAAGAAAAAACCATACATAAATAAATAGGGTATGATAATAAATTCTATATATTAAATTTAATATTTTAGAATAAGTTTCATAATAAGGTATCTAATAGACTTAATTTCATTATTCAAGAAGTTAGGTGCACGCAAAAAATGAATTTCAAACATGGTAAGGGTTTTCGACTCAAATTAATCTCTCTAAAACGTGTTTGGTATTATGAACCTAATTTAATTTATGTGGTTTATATACTGAATATTTGAGATACAATATCATGAATTATAATCTAATCATGGTATTTAAAATTTTAATTATAATCCATATCTTTTAGGGGGTTCTGATTGACATTATACTCAAGCTGTAAGGTTTTTTTGTCTCAAACATTAATTCCTTTAGGCATGTATATGTTATGCACCATTTTTTCCTTTGAATGGGGTATTAACTGATAATTTATGTATATTTTTCATGTATTTGTATTATTCATGGTAAATACTATGTCAAATCAGTTCCTTTTCATTAAATGGATTTTGACTTAGTTGTTACCCCAGTTGTTAGGATTTTTGGTAACTCAATTTTCATTCATTGAGTCATGATAATTTCTCTTGTACTTTTTTATATAAGTTAGGTATATTATACAATTCGATTATATTATGTTTAATTTTCTATATTCACATCACTGCCATATAAAACCCTTTTTAAAAATATTTCTTACTTTAATTAGTATATTTATCATGATAGATATTGATAACTCAGGTTTCCTTGAGTTATTTTGATTCATCGTAAACTTATTTCCTCCATGATTGGGATATTCCACTATAATATTTTATTTCTATACCTCTATGGGTAAAGAAGATATTTTTCAACATATGAATACTTTTTTACTCTTCTTACAATGTGAGTTCTGAAAATGATAAAAATGGTTTTTCTTTTTTACTTTCAAATATTTTCTCTTCCTCTAATAATTTCTACAAGATAAAACATATATAGTTTCAAGAATCCTTTATTATAGATTATTTTTAAAATAAATTTTTTAAAAAATATTTTATGCCACCTTTTAAAAAATTTACATTGAGAGAGACATGTAAATTTATATTTTACATTAATGTTAAAA
Source organism: Viscum album (assembly GCA_963277665.1). Classification (NCBI taxonomy): domain Eukaryota; kingdom Viridiplantae; phylum Streptophyta; class Magnoliopsida; order Santalales; family Viscaceae; genus Viscum; species Viscum album. The sequence continues at coordinate 1,001,486,771 of OY728136.1, read as the reverse complement.
ATATTTTTTAAAATCTCTTTTAAGTTTTTTACTTACATTTACCTTATAATTTTCAAAAAAAATTACCCCAATGGAGTTTATGTTTCCAGATTTATCCTATAATATATATATTTATCATTTTAGGGATAGAACTTGTGGTATCAATCAATTTGATTCTTGATCAATTATTTTGTGATACAATTTGAATCATTATTTGTGAGGATGTTTTTCATTTTTGTCAATAACCTTATATGTTTCCTTTATTACACCGAGGATATGTTCTTCTATTACTATCCACCTTCTTTTTCTATATGTATTATGATCATTTTATTCAATCATTGACATAACTCTATGCTCATTAGCCTATATGGTGTGAAAATATAATTTTAAAAAATTCACATTGGAGTATTTTCACCTAGAAAAAACATTTATTTATTATCCAGGGGAGTATTGACATTATTGATGATTATTGACTTCTAATATAGGATGATTATGTATCAAAATTTTAAATTTTTCATTATATGGATAGCCATGTTTTTATTCAACCATATGTTCCTTATGGAATAGAATGAAATGTCTTTTTGAATATTATGGTGAATGCATTAGACTTCAATAAGTGACAGGTAGGTCCTAGAATTATATATCCCCTCAATTCATCTAGAAGTCACATAAGAAAAAATAGCTTGGATTTTTAGTTTATACCTATCCCTATACCAATATAATACCTTTGAATGGGTCCTTAAAAGCATTTTTTTGTTTGGAATTATGCATTCCATCAATATGAGATCATTAATTATTTTTATCCATTTTTTCATTTATTTTCATAGATATAGTATGGTCTCAGTTATAGTTTATTATTTCGTTATTCATATTATTTACTCTTTTCATATTATGTATGACAAGCTTGTGTTTTTGGAAACTTCAGTTATATGTTACCCTTACTAAGAATTTGAGATCAACCATTATTTTCATTCCCTATTTTATAAAAAAAAGTATTATGTGTGATATTATTATAAGGATAGTGAATGTGGAATAATTTTTTGGAGGTATTAAAGGGCCATTATGGATTACATAGTTTCATATATAATGGGAAAATGTTCATTTGATAGAAACAAATGGGGATTTTTAGTTATTATTTTTTCATAATTCTCTAAAACTATAAACCTAAAGTTCATAGGAATACATATAATTTAGTTCTTTTTTCATCCATGTAATTATATAATAGTTGTTATTGGGAATATACACTTGTTATTAAAACTAGTATGTAAAGTATGTGTTTGTTGAAGGTTTCGGGCATAACGGAAGTGTGTGATGGGTCATTCCCAACTTTTCCTTTTTCTTGATCATTGATAAATATGAGATCTACACAAAAATAAATTTAATAATCAAAATATTTGAATCAAATGAAATAGAAAAGGGATAGAATTTTGGAACCAAGAAAATGATCATCAAATATTATTTATAATTAATTTAATCAATTAAAGAATTACCTTGCATGAATAATTTCTTTGTTGATGTATTTGAAAATAGATCTACTTTGTATCATCGTTGTGTTGTAGGAATCAAGAGTAGATTGCCTCTAATGGTGATCCACATCTATTCCAAAAACCTATAAATGTCTTTTTAGGAATCTTTGTGTGCTACTATGAAAGATCATACAACATGTGGCATTCACCTTTGATCACCATGAGAATAAATTCCAAAGCATTCTCCATGATCCCTCTTGAATAAAGAGTAGATAGTGGAGGAAGATCACTCTCCATTCTTAGGAGCATTCTGGGAGAGGGGGCTCTCTAGGTCTAGTTAGAATTCTCTCTCATTATCATTGTACACAACACAAAATGAATTGGAACATTTGAAAAATATATATATAATTGGGTTTACATACCACTACGTTTTAGAAATAAATATTTTCACAAGTTCCATTTAATATTTATTTAATACTTTATAGAACCCCATGTCTAAAATATTATTATTATAATTATTATAGTTATTATTATTATTATTATTATTATTATTATTATTATTTACTCAATATGTTTTTTACTTGTGGATTAAATTAAATATTATTTAATCAAATAGTATTCTATATATATTATTTCTTACCATACCCAAAAATAAATTTTTTTCATTCCTATAAAATATTTATCGATCCCTGAATAATGAGTATTTATTTAACAAGTAAATATCATTATATTATTTACCAATAAATAAATTAATTTTATATTCACTAAATAGAAAATAAACATTTATTAAAAATTCCACTCACATTATATTCCCTCAAATAACTAGATATGGAATATATGTAATCAATAAAACATGAATAATTATTAAACCACATGTGAGAATAATATTTATTCAACTTGTTAAATAATAAATAATAATATGTTATTTAACTGAGATTCTGGATACACTTAGTGTGTGACCCTATATGCCGCTTTCTTAGTGGAATTAGGCGAAGCAGCCTAAAGTCCAAATTTATCATCTAGAAACATATAAAGGCACCCATAAAGAAATAATTTAATGCCAAAATGATATAATACCTCATATGGATGCTCACTGTGTAATATAATTCTTTTATAATGATATCTCTAATCAAGAAGGTTGCATTCTGGTTCTATCAATCTATGTTCTCAATGTCACTTTCATTTAATTTCTATAAAATGAACTTACATATAGAGAACCATGTCCATGGATTTATTTAGGCTATATAATTTCCATAAAAGGTATTAAGATATCAACTTTTTTAAAAGAACAAAAAGGAAAACTCCTTTCTCGAATTATTCATTAATGCAATATTACTCGTGACACACCCAATATATCCTACAGCAACATGAACATATGTCATCATGGTTTTCATCAATAAATCAAATTACATGAAATATAATATTCATTAATAATAATTTTAAAGTCTACGGATCAATACACGCATCCACAGATATGAACATCTAATGACATATATGAGTGTAGATTTCCTACTAGTGGATATCATTCTTATAATATCCTATACTAGATATTACCAAGGGTGTACACCATGAGATGATTCCTCAATGTCCTATGAGTCTCAAACAATAATAATATATATCATCTGTGTCCTAGAAATTATATCTTTCATCTATATAACATATACTTAAGAATATTTTCAAATCAATTCTGGGTTCTCATCATAGTGAGGAACTGCTATGAACATTTAGTGTGATAACTAATCTAAGGATATTATAACATACTATATAATGAAAATTAACATTAATTATGTGATAATGAGTTTATTAATATTCAATAAATTTAATATAGTTATCATAAAGTACAAAGAATTTGGTTCTAGGGAACCAAATCCAAAACAAATCTCACTTGCAATAAACCCAACTGCTAACAGCCTTCAATATACTAGCTCTCATATGACACTCTTGATTCTACTGAGATGGTAATTTAGTCAAGGGGTTTGTTACATTCTATTTTTTGGGTACTATTCTTACTTTAAATCCACCCCCTTTAATAAAAATCCCACAAGAGGTGATACTTCTAGAGTATATTCTTTGTCTTTTGTTGTGACCTTCTCTCTTTTGCAAGAGTTGTTGTTGCAAAATTATCATAATGCAATGTGATAAATTCTTTACTATTAGGTACTCCATTAAGATCATGGGAAATTTTTTTTATCTAAATGGATTCCTTGGATACATTAGAAGCTTCTATAAACTCATAATCCACTGTAGAATTAGCAACAATTGGCTACTTTGAACTCCTCTAGCTCACAACTCCTCTGCTGAGATAGAAAAAATATCTTGACTATGACTTCAGATCATTATGATCTATTAAAAATTATCATCAGTATAACCCTTGTTGAACAACTCCTCTTCACCTCCATGCACCAAGAACATATCCTTATTTCTTCTCAGATACTTGAGGATATCGTTAATAGTAGACCAATATTTTTCTCTTATATCTACTTGATATCTTTCTACCATGATCAATTCATAGTAAACATGAATTCTAGTACATAAAATGTTATACATGATTGATACTATCACTGATGTTTATGGGATCTTACTCATTCTAGATTTCTCCAGTTGTGTATGAGGACATGTTTTCTTAGAAAAATGTAAACCATGTGACACTGGAATTAATCCCCTCTTGGATTTTTCCATACTAAATATCTTTAGTATCTACTCAAAATATGTACTTTGTCTTAGTCCAACCAGCCTATTGGATCTATGAATAATGATCTTGATCCCTAGAATATAGGTTACTTCACCTAAGTCCATTATAAAGAAACACGTGTTCAACCAGTCTTTAACATATTGTAAGACTGGTATGTCATTTCTGATAAGTAATATGTCATCAACGTATATTACTAGGATAATGAATGAATTCCCATTGAACCACTTATAAATACATGGCTCACATTCATTCTTATTGAAAACAAATTCTTTGTAACTTCATCGAATCAAATGTTACATGACCTGGATGCTTATTTCAATCCATAAATTGATCTTTGTAACTTAAAAATCTTTTTTGTCACCTGGGGTCACAAACCCTTCTAGTTCTGTCATATCGACATCTTCCTGAAGGATCCCATTAAGGAAAGATGTTTTGATATCCATCTACCCAATATCATAGTCATGGTAAGTTTATATAGTTAGTATAATTATAAAGGATTTAAACATGGAAACTAGTGAAAAGTATTCATCATAGTCAATCCCTTGATGTTGTTCAAACCCTTTATCCACTATCCTTGCATTATAGGTATTTACTTTTCCTGCTATGTCCAGTTTTTTTCTTGAATACCCATTTTCACCCTATGGGCTTTACATCAACTGGCACATTGACCTAAACCCAAACTTGTTTTTAATACATTTTTTTTCATTTTAGAATTTATATATTCTTCTATCTTGAATATTTTTATATCTCTACTTCCACTTTATACGATATTGGTTCATCATTGTCAACTAATAATGAGTCACCATCTCTGGTGACTAGAAACCCATATCTCTATGGTTTTCTTACCACTCTTGTGCTCTTACGTGGTACTTATGTTTGAGGAACTACTTCTTCTACAGGGACCTGTGGAATATGTTAATGTACCAAATCTTGTGTATCTTGAGAATAAACTTCATCAAAGTAAATATTTCTCCCACTATCCTTTTTGAGGATGTTTTCCCTCTCAAGAAATATATCCGGTCTTAAGACAATCACTTTTTTATCTAAGAGTTTGTATAGGTAGTATCACTTTACTTCCTTGGGATACCCTATAAAGATACACGTTGTGCCCAAGGATTCTAGTTGTTTTCCTGAGAAATCCTTACCAAATTTCTCACAAACCTATACATGTATATGAGAAAAAATGGGTTTATTTCCACAACATAACTCAAATTGAATTCTTTTTTCCACTTTAGTTAGTACTCAGTTTAATTTGTGTGTTGTAGTTTGTAATTTATATCCCCATAAGGATAATGGAATATCTACAATAATTATTATAAAACTTATCATGTATAACAAGGTATGGTTCCTCCTTTCACTAACACCATTCATCTATGATGTGTAAGGTGGGGTGAGTTGAAATTGAATACCAAACTCTCGTAAAAGTTCAATAAACTCTTGTTTAAGATATTCACCACCTAATTCTGATTAAAGATTATTTATCTTATTTATAATTTGATTATATACTTAATTAATGAATTACTAGAATTTATCAAAGGACTCAAACTTATACCTCATCAAGTATACATAACTATATCTACTCAAGTTATCAATAAAAGTTCTAAAGTAAGAATACACACCTCGAGATTCTACTAGAAATGGTCCACACATATCAGGGTATACCAATACGAGAATCTCTTTGGTCCTTTCACTTTGTCCACCGAATGGTAGTTTGTTCATATTTACTTGTAAAATATCATGACATATTTTAAGTGGTTTTAGCTTAGACATGTCTAAGTAACCATCTTTATAGATCTTTGTAAAACGTTTCTCATTTACATGACGAAGATGGTGATGCCATGGCTGGGTGTTATATTATTTGGGTGAACATGATTCGTTATCAATTTCCAATACTTGGTTTTCATAATTTAATACATAAATATTTTTATTTAAATGTCCCATACCATAACATATTATTTCTTTATAAAAGAAGAAAAATTATTTCCAAAATTCAAAATAAACCCATATACATCTAGGAATGATATAGAAATTATTTTCTTGTTTTTAGTTGGTATATAATAATAATATTTTAAAATCAAAATCATTACACTTTGAAATGAAAGGTGTTAGTCACCAATGGATAGAGCATCCAGCCTCGCACCATTGGTAACTCGCAGATCCACCTCTCCTCTATAAATATTTCCAAATATACTTAGTTCTTTTATTTTGATAAGGATGTAAGAACAAAAATCTATATCTAAAACCCAATGCATAGATATTAAAATATTACACTCGATAACAAATGAACCTTTATCTTCTCCTTGCTTCTGGGCATAGTTCTTCTTCCAGTGGCCTTACTTTCCACATGAAATACATACTGCCTCCTTTTCCTTACCCTATCTTTGTATCTTTCTCTTCTTCGAAGGATATTTCTCTAAATCATTAGACTTGTTATGAGTCTTGGTCCCCCTCACCTTGTTCTTCTGATTCTTATTCACCATAAGTATCATGGGTTTATCATTCCCCATGTCCTTATACACATGATAAATCAAATTAAGAAGTTCTAAAAGACACTTCTCATTATTTATTATATCATAATTAATAATAGAAGTAAAGAAGGTATTGGGTTGTGAGGAACGTATGATATCTGTATGCAAATCATTTGGGAATTTAATCCCTAATATTTCTAAGCCTCTAATTTTTTCAATAAGCTTGACTACATGAGGCCCTGCTAGTGAAAAATCTCTAATATTAATTGTAAACAAATCATTATAGATCTTTTATCTCTCTTATCTCACCTTATCTTGATAGAGATCCCAAAGGTGAGACATCATTTTATATTCATACATTTCCTCATGCTGCTTAAAAATACCATGAACACCATTAGTATCATCCAAAATTTTCTTATAGAGAGACAACTCTTTCTCACTAACCTCACTTACAAGTGCATTAGAAATAGGTTTTTCTAGCCTATACAAGTTCCTTTCATAGTAAAGTATAATGTGTATGAACCTTTTCCACCCTTGTAAATTTGTGCCAGTGAGAAGGTTTCCCATATCAAGTATGGATCACAGTGATATGTTTGAAGTCATTTTATTTCTATTTATACAAATAATATGATAAAAACATTATTACTTTATTTGAAAAAAATTAGACAAATAAATAAATATTATATTTATTAATCTCCCACTATTTTATTAAAGCATTATAGTCCCCACCATTGGCTTTAAAATATCACATTTCTTGTACATTCTACAAGCAAGGATCCATATTTCCCTTCTCATTATCCCTAAAAAAAATTCAAGCAACTTGAATGGTTTTATTTAGGCATTACAAATGCCAACTGCATTAACTCCCAGTTCCTTGATCTGTTTTGTGGACTCCCCAATCCTAAAATCCTTAAATTGGATTTCATCAACCTATTACTATCATTTACACCAAGTCCTAATTTGTTTATCCACCCTTGTTTTGAACTATGTTAATTCAGCCCAAAACTTCATCTTATAATTCCTTGATAATTGAATGACATCCAACTTTGGTTGGTCAATCACTTTGAACCATGGTTCAATTTTAACTAAAGTAGTGAAATTTTATACCTACTTAATATATATAACTAAGGGATTTTCTCTTTTATGCATAAATTGATAATTATTATCTTTATCACATGCTTGTTAATATTTAGTGGATTTACTTAAGTGATTAACAATGTCATATATAATATTTACACATAATCCAATATATTTTAGTTCTATATTTCGTGCTTGTTAATTCATTAATTCATTTGATCGTGACAAAACATCCTTAATGAAATAACCATGGAACTTGATAGAAATAAAATAATAAAATGGTTTGATCATGATCTATTATTAATGGTAATTATATCTAATAATTGATAAACAAAACATTGACCTAGGGGAAAATAAATTTAACCAATTAAGGTTCATGATACAGCTTCCCACCTATCCACCTATATATCTCTCTTAGATTGGTTTCACCTAAGCTCCAAACTTGAACCACCTCTACTAGATTCAGAGCTCCATCCATTATATATTCTTTTACTCACATTCCAGTGAGAAGAAAAGGATTAAAATAAAAAAACCATCTGCACGAAGGGTCGTACATAATGAGATGAGATATGACACACAATCCACCAATTTAATTTAAAAATAAATTAAATGAAACCAATAATATACAAAGGTATGGTCTATGCTCATGATCATCCACATTCTTGAAAAAAATTACATATTTAATAAAACTATCCTTCAATTCTTAATCATTAATATTTAATAAAAATTGTGCTCAAATCAATTAATTATATACTTTTATCTTAATTCCCATCTTAATTTACTTGAGATTCTCAACTATCATAATTTTAAACAAATTAGAAAAAAATATTTAAAAATAATTAAGTACATAAATGTACATTGTAGGAAACATAGTGAATACCCACAACTTATCACGTACTTTCATGACATGTACTACCAACTTAATGATTACACGAATTACATGATTTTTCTATAATGTATTATGCTTTAATGCATATAGAGTAATATCTATCATATTACTCACACATGATATGCATATTTGAAAATTACTCGAATGTTAATTAAAAACACAATTATAAATATATATATTAAAACCAATCACATGGCATGTCCTGTCAACTTAATGACCACACACAATCACATTTCAATAAGGATTACATATTATAATAGATTAGTTTAAATTCTGTGTAATTTGGTATAAGTACGTGATGTGTTCAATTGAGGTACATAGTGTGTACATCTCTCAATGTCTATCTGAGGCACATTACTAGGGACTCGGCATGTAAAATATGCCTTGTAAAAATTTAAGTACAAATCATGTACAAGGACTACACAGCATGTGGTATCCATGTTACATGGTCACCAGTCAGGTAGGTCATTTATGAAAATACATGGCCCATATATGACTTAAAGTACTACATGCCATGTATGCGGACTAAATAGCATGTACTCTGACTAAATGTTCACCAGGATGGCCCAGTCAACATGCAGTGTAAGAAATTAAATTCACCATGTGTATTCAATTCGTGCAATTTGAATTAATTCTGAATTAATTTCTAGTGCATTTAATACTAGTACACGGCATGTAACTCCAGTTACATGGTGTGTACTCATGTTCTATTCAACCAAAATCCTCATCACCTCAAAATGATTTCTTTAATTTTATTTTGCTTGTTAAATGAATTGATTCAATTAGATCTATGAGAAACAAAAGAGCAAGAAGCAGATCTTGAAATTTTGTTATGGAACAATTAAATTTGAATTGAAAATTAAATCACAAATGCATAAATCAATCAGTAATTTATAAATAATTATAAATAATTATGTTACCCCTTGGATACCAGTTGAAGGTTCCAACACAATGGAATCATGTGATGGGTTGTTCGCAACTTTTCTTTTTTCATGATCATTGATCAATCATAGATTTACAAGACGATGAACACTATAATCAATATATTTAAATAAAAGAAAATAGATAAGGGATAGAATATTAGAACCAAGAACTGTATCATCACATATTATGTATAATTAATTTAATCAATTAAAGAATTATCGTGCGTGAATTCTTTCTTCATTGATGGATCTGACAATAGATCTACATTGTATCAACATTGTGTTGTAGGAATCAAGAGTAGATTACCTCTAGCGATGATCCACATGTGTTCCACAAATCATTGAACATCACCATAGGAATATCTGAGTGTTATCACAATAGATCGTGTCTCTTGAATTGTTCACCATTGATATCTATAAGAATAACTTCCAATGCATTCTCTTTTATCTCTATTTAATCGGGAGAGGAAGGTGGAGGAAGATCGCTCTCTATTCTTGGGAGTATTCATGGAGAGGGATCTCTCTAGGTCTTGAGAGGATTCTCTTTAGCTATCATTGGGCACAACACAAAATGAATTGGATCATTTGAAAAAATTATATAATTTGGTTAAAATTCCACTATAGTTTAAGAAAAAGTTCCCTTTAAAATTTATTTAATCTCATATGGAACCCCATGTCTAAAATAATATCATTATTATTATTTCCACTATATGTGTTTAACATGAAATTTAAATTAAATATTATTTAATCAAATAATATTCAATATATATTATTTCTCATCGGACATTAGAACTTTGTTCGTCAATCCTCCACAATATTTATCGAGCCTTGAATAATGACTATTTGTTTAATAAAAAAATATCACTACATTATTCTCTAATAAATAAATATATGTTATATTCACTAAAAATCAAATAAACATTTGTTAAATATTACGCTCATATTATATTCACATAGATTACTAGTAATGGAATATATATGATCAAGATAACCTGAATAATTATTAAACCACATGTGGGGATAATATTTATTTAACTTGTTAAATAATAAATAATAATATATCATTTAATTGAGATTCTGGATACACTTAGTGTGTGACCCTCTAGGCCTCTTTCTTAGTGGTATTAGTCAACACATCCTAAAGTCCAAGGTTTGCAACTAGAAACATGCAAAGGAACCCATGGAGAAAGAAGTTAATTATACAACGACATAATACCTCATACATATTCTCATTGTCTAATATAATACTTTTATCATATCTCTAATCAAGCAGGTTGCATGCTGGTGCCACTGACCTATTTTATCGATGTCTCTTTCTTTAAATTTTTGGAAATAAAACTTTTTTACTGAACACCATGGCCAGGTATTTATTTAATCTATATCATTTCCATCAAAGGGCATGAGATATTAACTTCCTTTAAAGAATAGAATGGAAAAATACTTTCTCTCATTATTCATTAATGAAATATTACTCGTGACTCACCAAAGGTATCATACCTATCTGTGAACATATTTCATCATGATTATCATCAATACATAAAAATAAATGACTTATAATATTCATTAATAATATTATTAAATTATAAGTACCTATAAAAAGTTTTGTAGATAGGAACATCCAATGACACATATGAATGTGGATTTTCTACTAGTGGGTCTCATTTTCATAATATCCTACACCGGTTATTACCAAGGGCATACACCATGAGAAGGTGACTCATAGTCCTATGAGTCTCCATCGCTAATATCCTATATCATTTGTGACCCTCAAAATATAGCATCTTGTTATAGAACATATACTAAAGAATAGTGTCATAGCATTACTGGATTCTCATCATAGTAGGGAATTATTATGACCTTTTAGTGTAATAGAAACTCTTAGGACATTATCACATAAAATATTACACATAAGAACAATCATGATGTGATAAGGATTTTATGAATATTCAATAATATGAATACATATTATCATAAAGTATACAGAAGTTGGTTTAAGGGCACAAACTCCAATATTTATGGAACTGGATCTAGGAGTGTGGGTCCAGAGTATCACACGCTGAGAGGGGTTAGAATCAGTGTGGATCTAACTTTACTAAATTATTTCACTTTATTTAATTTTAAAAATTTCACCTATTAGGATGTATGGATCTCATTTGTTTCACTTAATGCATTAACACCCAATGTAAGACATAATTTAAAGAGGGCGTGAAAAATTTTATTTTTAAAATCTTAGATCCCAATGTTGGTTTTTTGTGTTTAGGTTGCGTCTGACATACAGGTACTTCAATAATAATTAAATTGAATATAAAACTATCTCTTAAAATAATATAGTATATTGGATGGATGTTTATATTTTATCTTATTTACAATGGTGTTTCTCCAACCACTCTAATGAACAAGGTCTTATCTTTAAACCAGGATGTCACAGCATAAAAAGGATAGATCTTCTTTCACAGACTGATGCCTTTGATAGCCAATAGATGTTTGGTAGTAGATGTATGAAAATATAAATCTTTATCTAACTTTAATAATAATCAACATATTCATAGGAATATGTAAACATATGTTGTCTTATTCCTCATTGTAGTTGGGGTTTGGATAAGTGGTAAGCACCCCTTAATTATACATATAAAATGGGGGTTCAAACCCCATTGGGCATAGGTACTATAGCAGTAAGGTAGCATACTATAGCAGTAGTAGTACTGTAGCAATGGCGGGCATTGTAGCAGTGGCAGGGTACTGTAGCAGCGGCGGGTACTGTGCGGTACTGTAGCTGTGTGGGTACTGTAGCAGTACTATTCACAGAATGGGTCTTGGGCCAAAAAAATGGGCCTACAGGCCATGTAATGGGCTAAATTCCCAGTGGGACTTCAGGCTATATAATGGGTCTCCCTCTACCCAGTTAAAGTGGTCTTTTCTTTGCTTTAATAATAAATGAGGCTTCAGTCCCAACCTTTAAAAAAATATGTTGTCTTATTCCTAAGCAATCTCCTTTAAACATTCTAATGATATTAAGCCATAATATCTCCTCTTACATTAAGAGTCTCAACATGGATAATAGTATTATTTGTGCATGGTGATCTCTTGTCTCTTCTTCATCTTCTTTCTCTTCTCCTTATGCTTGGACACTTCTAATCTAAAAGAGAAGTATATAGGTATCTTCTCTCTTTTTATTTTTTAACAAACAAAATAATTTGTTGGTCAGAGTGGATACTCAAGAGGGGGTTAATTGAGTTCCAATTAAAAATTCTGTTAAAAACTTTTAGGATTAAAATCCCCCAAATTAGAACAGCCCAGTCAATTAAGGCAGTAGAGATATAAGTGACTTATTGTTCAATAGGTTTCTTAAAGTTTGATTACTCCTCAGTTGAATCAGTATGAGAACTAATTCCACTTTTGAAACAAGTTTACTAAACAAATCAGATATACACACTAACTAGAACTAACTATTAGAGTATGTAAAAACAGATTTTTTGTCTTGGTAATATAAGCACAGCGGATAAATGTGAAACAGAGTAAAGCAAGTATGAACACAACAATTTAAACAAGAGGTTCAGTCTTAAGACAAGACTTAGTCCTCTCCACTTGGTGATCACCTGCCACCAATCAATTATATTAAAATTGATACATAGCCTGTATTAGTCTTTACAACAGTTTTCACAAACTGTTCAGGTTTTGAAACCTCTACCACAGTTTTACATGGGAAACTAAACTACCAAGCCACACAAGGCTTCTTCTACAGTTATATGTGGGAAACAAATGTAAAGATAGTTTGGTATGGGGATCTTCAGTATCCCTTAGTTAAAGCACAAGAGTCAATGTGTGTAACACATACAAACTGCTCACAAATGTAAATTATTTAAACATAGTAGAGCTAAAGATAGTAGGAATGAGTTTAGAATGCTCTGTTGTGTTGGCAGATCAGCTCTGGACTCGTTGGAATGACTAAAATGAAGTTTTGGTCCTTCTCTGCAAGTTGACTCCAAAACAGAGTGTCGCAGCTTTCATGTTCTGACTTCCAAATGTAGAGATGATCAGCTTCTTGGGTTTTAAGCTCATTGCAGCACACCACGACATCTTGAATGAGATTCTTTCAATTGATCCTTTTAAATCTATGTGTTCTTATGAATGAGTGCTTGAGATTTCTTCTTGAGATTGTGTATGGTTCTCTCTTATGAGTGTTCTGTGTATATTCAAAATGTCCACGCCACTTCTCTTATTTATGTGTGTATTAGCCGTGTAGCTCTGAATGTCTCTCTCTAATATATATATATACTCTTTTCCAGTTCATATTTTTCTCATTTGGTTCAGCAGGGGCCGATAGGAAAAATGTTTCAACCACGTGTGGTCTTCCTCATACATCGAACTGTTTCCTGATATGCCTGTAAATAACATTAAATAATGTCAGGTGTATTAATTTGTCCAGAAATGACCGTTATAATAGTAGTAATAAAATTGGTAAAGAAGAGAATAAAATATCATTATATTGGTAGCAGGTGCATGTCACACGGTAGACTTCAACTGTGGTCTTTCTAACTGTGGACTTTATCGGTAGGTTATTCAACAGTAAGCTTCATCAGTAGGTTTTTCAATAGTAAGCTTCATCGGTAGGATCTTTTTCTGTAGGCTTGTAACGATAGTTGTTACTCTATGTAACAGTAGCTCCACATCAGTGTACTTTGAACAATAGTCAACTATCTCGACAGTAGGAGTTGTCTAGCGGTAGCCTTCTACTAGACTTGTCCAACTTTAGGCTTGAACAGTGAGGTTCTCAACAAAAGACTTGAGAAAGAGTCTGACAGTGAACTTCTAACAGAAGCCTTGTCACAGCAGTGACCTTATGACAGTAACTCTTTGTCTGTGGGCTTTGATAAGCAGATCAACGGTAGACTTGGGACATTAACCTTGTACTGGTAGCCTATATTAGTGACAGTATATCTTCAACGGTGATCTTCTAGTATCAGTGACTTCGTGTAATAGTGAGCTATAATGGTGACTTTGAATAGAAGGCTCTTACTAGGAACATTTAATAGTGAACTTATATTAAGATAAATATAAAATGTAAGCTTATGCAGCAAAGTCATGAGTCTTAAGAGTGTACATTGTTCAGGATAAGATAATTATAAATATAGATTAAAAGGATTAGTAACTGACTTAATATATCATTATCAATATTTCTACATGATTTGGGATTATCAAAATAGGTGAGTCCAACAATCTCTCCCTTTTTGATAATCACAAATTTTTCCAGCATGTGTTAAAGATATATATCATATATAATACAGTTACTAAACATAGATCAAAAATGTCTGAAGTATCAAAGATTAATAAGAGTGTAAAACCAGAATATTGGTACATGGAATCAGAGATAAAGGCATAAAAGATTCAACATAGAATTATAGTAGTATATTAGCACTTTTCTTCCCATTCACATGATTAGTCTATAATTATCACATTATTCTCTAATGAGCATAGTATTTCTCCAATGAGCACAGTATTTCTCCAATGAGCGCAATATTTCTCCAATGAGCACAGTATTTCTCCAATGAGCACAGTATTTCTCCAATGAGCACAGTATTTCTCCTCCTTTGTGATTAGAAAAAATAAATACAAAATGAGAGAGAACAGAGAAGCCTTATATTAATAAACAGTGCATTACATGACCCAAAAAAATACATAGTCCCTATCAAAAGACATAAATAGACTCAATCCACATCATCCGTAGGTAAGGGGTCTTTCCTTTTGGAAGAAGAAGATGAAGGGTGAGTTGGTGAATCTGAAGGTTAAGGAATGGCTACAGGAATGATTGGAGGGGCAGCAACAGAATCTCCTGTGGGTCTGTAATGGGTTGATCACTGAGGGATCAATGGAGTAAGGCTTCTGATAGCTTCAGAAGGAGACATGGTGGAAGAACCATTGGGTTGAGATACAGGTAAGGCAGGAGGGATGATGACAGGGGTGCAGTTCACATGGAGAAAGGGTAGAAGAAGGTTTCTAAAATCCATAATAATGCTTCCTCCTCTTTCCATAGCAGATAAAAAATCATATTTATTCTCCAAAAACTTATCCAAAGCAGGGGTCAATTCTCTCAGTTTGCTGACCTTCTCCTTGAATTCCTGAGTCACTAGAGGCAGTTTCAGATTCTCTATCAAGAGCTTGAAGTGGTTGGTCATTTGATGCTTGGTATAGACCTTCTCAAATTAAGAATCTACCTTATTCTTAATGGCCTCTTGAGAAATAGTAGCTTCCTGCAAGTGGTCACAAACAAAACTGTTAACTTCCCTAGTGGTAGCAAGTATATAAGAATCAGAGGTGCCAATGGGACTGGACTTAGCAAGATCTTCCTAGATCACAGTCCTTATCTGGTCAATGTTTTAAGAGGATCTAGATGAGGGAAGGGGTTTGACCGAGAAGGCTACTATCTCTTTGAAAGACTGGGTCAAGTTACTAATCACTTTCTGAACAAGTGCATCCTAACTGTTCAAATGTTCTTTGACTGATTTCATAAAATCCTCAAAAACTTCCACAAACTGCTTGACTACTTCTTTGATATATCTAATATCAGCATTCACTTGGGTTTGAGAACTGCTCATGGAAGTCAATGAAGCAACTGATTTCCTTAGAGCAACCACAGCTCTTGTCCAACATTCAATTTCAGTATGGAACACTTTAACTTCATCCATCATTCCTGTCACTGGACTAGACACAGCACATCCCAAAGATAGCTCCAAGGATTCCTCCTCACTCCTCAGCTCTTCAACCAAGATTTTCTTCAAATCTGCCATTGATTCTCTCAGTGCCTCTTTAATTTCAACCTTTAAGGACTCAAGGTCCTCCTTGGTTACCAAATTGTCAGCCATAACCACTGGAACACTTTAGGGTAGGATAACAGAATCCCTTTGAGGTTGGTCTTCCTCATCAGAATCTCCATAAGTGAGTTCAAGTACCATGTACCCTAGATCTGATGACCAACCTTTGATGTCATATAGCACAGAAACTGAACCAAGATGCTCCCCCTCACTTAGAGCTCTCTCTTGAGGAAGCTCCTCTATCTGTTCTGCTCTAGGTAACTCCACAACCTTCTCTACAACTCCAGTAGATTCAACAACTGTTTTCACTGTTATTTCAACAGTAGGGTGAGTCTTATCTTTCTCTGAGTCATCAATGACTTCCATAAAAATTGTAGTAGATTCCACTCCTGCTTCCCAACCAGACACTATCTTGTATGTACTATCTATCAGAGGGCTCAAACTAAGCTCTTCTTCTTCAGTGTTCTCATCATCAGCTTCAGTAACAACCTCCTTACCTTCATCCTTATCACCAGCTTCCTTTTCCTCATGAGAAAAATTATCTGACTCGGTAGCCTCATCCTCTTCAGAGGTGTCCTTGAAAACATTCTGATATGCTTCTTCTTCTTCTTCGTTGGTCTCAGTATCATTGTCCTTTAGAGTAGTCTCTCTTCTTGGTAGTTCTTTTGGAGGGCTAGCTGCTCCAAA
Organism: Viscum album; assembly: GCA_963277665.1. Taxonomy (NCBI): domain Eukaryota; kingdom Viridiplantae; phylum Streptophyta; class Magnoliopsida; order Santalales; family Viscaceae; genus Viscum; species Viscum album. The sequence continues at coordinate 1,001,469,781 of OY728136.1, read as the reverse complement.
AGCTATTGTCCTTATAGGACTGTGAGGCAAATTAGGATCACTCCCATCATCGAAGGGGGTGTTTTCTCTTTAAGGGTCCACAACTCCTTAAGCCTCCTCCTCATCTGAATAAGCTGGTTCTGGCTCATCAGGCTTCAAGCCTGCATCTATCTTGTCTTTTGGCCTAGTTGGATGAGTAGTAGGATCAAAATTTTCATACATATTTCCTTCATCATTATCCCATGTCATCTTCTAGGGATTCCAGGTAATTTTCATGAATTTGAAAATCACCTTGGAGATACAGACATTATTCTTGGCCACTATCATCTCTTTTTGATTTCTAGCCACACCCTTTACCTTTAGCATAACTGAAATAAGCTTGTCCTGGAATAGGGCATTGGATTTTGGGCTTTCCTTGGTCATATCCTATAACTTTTCCATCAGTAACCTACATAGGTTAATCTTCTTTCCATGCTTCAGTAAGTACATCAGGAATATGTCCTGGTACTTCAGTACTGCGAAATATCCTCTCCTCAGACTAAGTACATGCTGAATGAATTTGAATAAAATCCTATCTTCTCTATTCATCTCATCTGTAATGATTCTCCTTGATTTTCCATCTCCTGTCAGTTCTTCTAGAGATTTTTCATATTCAAAAACAGCACTATCTGTAGGAGCCACTCCAGAGTAGTAATCATATATTCCTTCATGAGGAACTCTCAAACATGTAGCCCACTCAGTAGACGAGAAACTGACTTCATTTCCATTGACTCTTCATATTATCTTATTCACATCATCTTCCTCTTTGAACTTCAGATATTCATAGAAGTATTTCACAAGATTCAGGTAGTATGGTCTGTTGTTATTGGAAAAACATTTGGTCCATCCTTGGGCATTTAGTACTTTCAGCACTAATGACTTGCTCAACAACATCCATTCTTCACTTAACTCCTTCTCAGCAAAGATTTGTCTCTTGGTCAGATTCGGGTTTACAGGTCCCAACGTGGTATTACTGGTGCCATTGGATTCAGCTCGAGTCATCTTTGGCCTTAGAGCATCCTCATTGATAGTTGTGGGTCGCTTGGTTCTGGCCATAGAGATTGAGAGAGATTCGAGGGCTTGGGTGAAGGGTTAGGGTTTAGGAATTTCGAGTGCAAGGTTCAAGATTGGGAGAGGAAGGTGGATTGAAATATGTTCATTTCCTTTGATTTTATCATTTAGGGATTAAAAGAAAATAAAATAGAAATAATAAAAAGGAAAACAAAATGGTTTGAATTCCCAAAAAAATAAAAAAAAACAAACAGCGAGGTATCCAACAGTGAGATGTACCAGTGAGGTATAACAGTAAGGTCCAACTGTGAGGTGCAACTGTGAGGTTCGACTGTGAGGTCTAACTGTGAGGTTCGACTGTGAGGTCTAACTGTGAGGTTCGACTGTGAGGTCTAACTGTGAGGTTCGACTGTGAGGTCTAACTGTGAGGTTCGACTGTGAGGTCTAATAGTGAGGTTCGACTATGAGGTCTAATTGTGAGGTCTGGCAGTGAGGTTTAACTGTGAGGTCCGGCAGTGAGGTTTAACTGTGAGGTCCGGCAGTGAGGTTTCCTATGCTGAAATTAATCATACCTAACTCATGTTTGATGTAATTTAACCTCTCATAATTCAAAGTCTTTGTGAATATATCAGCCAATTGATGTTCAGTGCTAATGAATTCAAGAGTGATATCACCGTTTTGATAATGATCCCTCAAAAAGTAATGTCTCACATCAATATGCTTTGTACTAGCATGAGATACTGGATTTTTGGAAATGTTAATAGCACTTGTATTGTCACACTTTATAGAGACATGTTTGAATTGATATCCATAGTCTAGTAAAGTATGTTTCTTCCACAGAATTTGATCACAACAACTACCTGCAGCTATGTACTCAGCTTCGGCAGTAGATAATGCAACAGAATTCTGCTTCTTACTACACCAAGATACTTGTGACTTGCTTAAAATGTGACATGTCCCAGAGGTGTTTTTTCTATCTAACTTGCAACCAGCAAAATCAGCATCAGAATAACTCAACAGATCAAATGATTGTTCTTTTGGATAAAATAATCCTAAGTTTGGGGTATGTTTGAGATATTTAAAAATTATTTTTACAGTAGTTAAATGATATTATTTTGGATTGGCTTGAAAGAGAGCACACATGAATACAATAAACATGATGTCAGGTCTACTAGCTGTAAGATAGAGTAGACTTCCTATCATACCTCTATAGTTGGTTTGATCCACTGGTTCTCCAGTTTCATCAGCATCCAACTTAGAAGTGGTACGCATAGGTGTGTAACTAACTTTACTACTATCCAAAGAAAAACATTTTATAAGATTCTTAATATATTTACTTTGATTCAAACCAATGCAATTATTATTTTGAAAGATCTAAAATCCAAGGAAAAACTTGAGTTCTCCCATTAAACTCATTTCAAACTCATTTTGCATCATTTTTAAAAAATCAACACATAATGAATTTTTAGAAGATCCAAAAATAATATCATCCACATAAATTTGTACTATCAAAACATATTTAGAAATCCATTTAATGAAAAGAGTAGGATCAGCTATCCCTTTGTTAAAACTTTTTTAAATAATAAAAGAGATGAGCCTATCATACCATGCTCTTGGAGCTTGTTTTAAGCCATATAAAGCTTTAGATATTTTAAAAATATGATTGGAAAAATGGGGATTTGTAAAACCATGAGGTTGTCCAACAAACACATCCTCAACTATATACCCATTTAGAAAAGCACTTTTAACATCCATTTGATAAAGTTTGAAATTCAGATGAGCTGCATAGGCAAGTAGTATCCTAATAGCTTCTAGTCTAGCTAAAGGTGCAAAGGTCTCCTCATAGTCTATTCCTTTCTCTTGAATATATCCTTGTACAACTAGCCTAGATTTATTTCTAACTATATTCCCAGACTCATCTACTTTGTTTCTAAACACCCATTTAGTTCCTATGGTTAAAGTGTCCTTGGGTCTTTCCACTAATTCCCAAACTTTGTTTCTTTCGAACTGATTTAGTTCTTCTTGCATAACCATTACCCAAAATTCATCATTGATAGCATCATTAATATTTTTGGGTTCAAGCTATGAAAGAAAATCTTGATGTTCAACCTGGTTTCTTAGATAATCTCTAGTTTGTGTTCCTCTATTTAAATCTCCTACAACAGCATCTAGAGGATGATTCTTAAGAGTCCTAATACCTCTAGGAAGGGTTGACCTGGATTCTTCATTGTTGTCTGTTGGTTCAGAATCAGTAGGTGAAGATTCTGGAAAATTTCCAGAACTGGATAATTTTATAGGGGATTTACTATCCTTATCATTAAGGTTCAGATTTGACAAATCTTCCTCAAGATTTTCCAGAGAGGCTTTAGGCTCATGTGGATCAATCTCATCGAATTTGATATGAACTGATTCTTCCACACATTTGGTTTTCTTATTGAAAACTCTATAGGCTTTACTTGAAACAAAATAACCCAGGAAAATTCCTTCATCATTTTTGAGAGAAAATTTGTCAATATTATCTTTAGTATTGAGAATAAAGACTTTTCAACCAAAAACTCTAAAATAATTAACCTTAGGAATGCTATTATTCCAAAGTTCATAAGGGGTCCTTTTTAGAATAGCTCTAATTAAAACTTCATTGATAATGTAACAAGCTGTATTTATAGCTTCAGCCCAAAAATAAATAGGTAAGTCATACTCATTAAGCATAGTCCTTGCAATTTCTTGAAGGGTCATATTTCTTCTTTCTACCACTCCATTTTGTTGAGGTGTCCTAGGGGCAGAAAAGTTTTGATTATAGACATTGTGTGAGCAGTAAGATTCAAACTCCTGATTCTCAAACTCACGACCATGATCACTTCTCAGGGTTATAATCTTAAGTCCACTAAGGTTTTCTACAGACTTGGAATATTTGACAAAGTAGGAACAAGCTTCACTTTTGTGAGCTAGAAAGTATACCCAAGTATACCTAGAAAAGTCATCTACAAGAACATAAACATAGTGCTTCCCATTTAGACTTGAAACTCTTGATGGTCCAATAAAATCCATGTGAACCAACTCAAGTGGTTGAGAAGTTGAAACTTCTTTCTTTGGTTTGAAAGAAACTTTTTGTTGTTTTCCCTTTTGACCGGGATTACACACTTTATCAATTGGGAATTCTAATTTAGGTAGGTCTCTAACTAAAAATTTCTTAGATAGCTTCCTTAGTGAGTACACATTATAGTGTGCTAATATTCTATTCCACAACCAAGATTCTTTATGAAAAGAATTTAAGCAGGAAACATTTTGTTTGGCTAAGGAATTTAAATCAACATCATATACATTCTCATTTCTACATGCAGTGAAAACTAAATTATTTTTTGAATTAAAAACATTGCATGAATCATTTTCAAATTTAACATTAAGGCCATCATCACATAACTGAGATATTCGAAGTAAATTATACTTTAATCCATCAACAAAAAGTACTTCAGAAATTAATATTGTATTAGGGTTACCAATCTGGCCTAAGATGGTGATTTTTCCTTTTTCATTGTCACCAAAGGTGACATGCCCACCATCAAATTTAATTAGACTCTTGAAGCAAGAATAGTCTCCTATCATATTTCTTGAAAATCCACTTTCCAAGTACCATAGAGTGTTGCAGGAACTCTTTAAACAACTTCCCTGCAAAACAGATTAAACATGGGGTAATTTTGGTACCCAGATCTTCTTGGGTCCAGAAAGGTTAGCCAATAAAACTTTGGGAAGCCATATTTGCTTTATAGGTTTTCCAAAATAAATAAACATATTTTGAGACATAAATAATTTGTTCGGTCCTTTAGAAAAAATTTTCTCAAAAGATAATCCAGAATTGGCAGTGAACTATCCAGACTTTGGAACAAATTTGGTTTTGCTAATTAGTCTCTGTCCAGGATGATATCCTAGACCAGTTATATATTTTGGAGCAATATGTCTTCCTAGAAACTGTGTCAAGGTATCCCTACCAACAGGGAACTTCTCAATATCCTTTCTTAATTGTTCATTAGATAATTTGAGTTGAGTGTTCTCTTTCAACAATTGAGAATTATTTTCTTTTTCTACACTTAGATATGTTTTAACATTACTAGTCAAGGCATGTTGTTTCTTTAAAGATTTATATTTATCTTTCAGTTTATTGCAGGTATCTTCCAGCATTTTTCAATATTCAAACAGTTCATCCTTAGACATATTTTCATCATTATATGAATCACTATTATTTCCAGAATAATAATAATTTAAAATAGGGGAAACATGTACCTCAGATATGTTAGTCATGAAGCACATGTTGGCATGATTCTTTTCAGAATCAGTAGCTTCTAATTCACTTGTACAATCTTCTTAAGCACTCCAGGTTTCTTTCATGTATTTCTTATACTTATTCTCCTTATAGTCATATTTCTTTTTGAATTTTAACTTTGGACAGTCAGCCTTGATGTGTCATTTCCTCATGCATTCATAGTAGACTATATAATCTTCATTATCAGATTTCTTCCAATCCTTCTTCCACTTACCTTGTTGATCATACTTACCCTTGTAGTTTTGTTTTCTGAAAAACTTCTTCTTCCTATAGAAATTCTTAAATCTCTTGGATATTTGATCCATTTCTTCATCACTATCTGAATCTAAATCTTCACTAGTTAAACTTTCAGTAGGTACAAGTATTTTCTCCTTGTCTTTTTTCTTTGAAGCAGTAGACTTGAATGCCGCGGATTTTCTTCTGGGTTCATCATGTTCTTCTTTGTTCACCTTCAGTTCCTCTTCATACATCATTAGTTTACCAATAAACTCCTTAATAGGTATCTTTCTGATGTCACATGACTCTCTAATAGACACAGAAGTGCCTCTCCATCTGTCTGGAAAACATCTCAATATTCTCATGATCTGCTCCTTCTCTGGAACAGCTTTTCCCAATGAACTCATGGTGTTGAAAATCTCATTAAACCTAAGGTACATGTCATAAATGGGTTCATCAGGTCTCATCTTAAAATTATAATATTTAATAGTATAGGTATTTAATCTCATTTCCTTCACATTGGTTGTTCCTTCATGAGAAACAGCCAAGGTGTCCTAGATTTCATGAGTTGTTTTACATGCAGAAATTCGGTTAAATTCCTCATCTCCTAAAGAGTAGTAAAGGGCATTTATAGCTTTATAGTTATTGTTATATTCATACTTTGTAGCATCATCCTAGGTTGATCTAGTAGTTTTGGGAATTTAATACTCTGATTCTATAGCAGACCAAATATCAAAACCAATACTTTCCAAATGAATTTTCATTTTAATTTTCCATTGAGAATAATTCACACCATTAAAGAAAGGTGGCATGTTAGTATCATCACCTTCTATTCTATTGTCCATAAAAGATTATAGAGAATATATTAAAGATAGAAAATTTAGAACTAACAGAAATTTAAGATCTTTAAGATAAAACTAACATCACAGTTTGAAAAACAGAGGGTTTGAAAACTTTGTATGTAAAGATGTATCCTCTGATACCAAATGTTGGTCAGAGTGGATACTCAAGAGGGGGATGAATTGAGTTCCAATTAAAATTTATGTTAAAAACTTTTAGGATTAAAATCCCCCAAAAAGAATAGCCCAGTCAATTAAGGCAGTAGAGATATAAGTGACTTATTTTTCAACAGGTTTCTCAAAGGTTGATTACTCCTCAGTTGAATAAGTATGAGAACTAATTCCACTTTTGAAACAAGTTTACTAATCAAATAAGATATACAAACTAACCAGAACTAACAATCAAAGTATGTAAAAACAGATTTTCTATCTTTCTAATATAAGCACAGCGAATAAATGTGAAACAGAGTAAAGCAAGGATGAACACAACAATTTAAACAAGAGGTTCAGTCTTAAGAAAAGACTTAGTCCTCTCCACTTGGTGATCACCTGCCACCAAACAATTATATTAAAAGTGATACACAGCTTGTATTGGAATTTACAATAGTTTTTACAAACTGCCCAGGTTTTGTAACCTCTACCACAGTTCTACGTGGGAAACTAAACTACCAAGTCACACAAGGATTCTTCCATAGTTATACATGGTAAAAAAATGTAAAGATAGTTTGGTATAGGGATTTTTAGTATCCCTTAGTTCAATCACAAGAGTCAATGTTTTTAAAACATACACACTGCTCAAAAATGTAAAGTATTTAAACAAAATAGAGCTAAAGATAGTAGGAATGAGTTTAGAAAGCTCTGTTGTGTTGGAAGATCAGATCTGGACTCGTTGGAAAGACTGAAATGAAGTTTTGGTCCTTCTCTGTAAGTTGACTCCAAAACAGAGTGTTGCAAATTTTAGGTTCTGACTTCTAAATGTAGACATGATTAGCTTCTTGGGTTTTAAGCTCTTTTCAGCACACCACGACAGCTTGAAGGAGATTCTTTCAATTGATCCTTTTGAAGCTCTGTGTTATTCTGAATGAGTGCTTGGGAGTTCTTCTTGAGATTGTGTATGGTTCTCTCTTATGAGTGTTCTATGTATATTCAAAATGTCTACGCCACTTCTCTTGTTTCTGTGTGTATTAGCCATATAGATCTGAATTTCTCTCTCTTATATATATATATACTCTTTTCCAGTTCAGCATTTTCTCATTTGGTTCAGTAGGGGCTGATAGGAGAAATGTTTCAACCACGTGTGGTCTTCCTCGTACTTCATATTGTTTCCTGATATGCTTTCTAATAACATTAAATAATGTCAGTTGTATTAATTTTTCCACACATGACCATTATAATAGTATTAATAAAATTGGTAAAGAAGAGAATAAAATATCATTAGACGGGTAGCAGGTGCATGTCACACAGTATACTTCAACTGTGATCTTTCCAACTATGGACTTCATCAGTAGGTTATTCAACAGTAAGCTTCATCGGTAGGTTATTCAACAGTAAGCTTCATCGATAGGCTCTTTTTCTGTAGGCTTGTAACGGTAGCTGTTACTCTATGTAATAGTATCTCCACATCAGTGGACTTTGAACAATAGTCAACTATCTCGACAGTAGGATTTTTCCAGCGGTAGCCTTCTACTAGACTTGTCCAACTGTAGGCTTGAACAGTGAGGTTCTCAACAGAAGACTTGAGAAATAGTCTGACAGTGAACTTCTAACAGAAGCCTTGTCACACCAGTGACCTTGTGACAATAACTCTTTGTCGGTGGGCTTTGATAAGCAGATAAATGGTAGACTTGGGACAGTAACCTTGTACCGGTATGCTATATTAGTGATAGTAGATCTTTAACGGTGATATTCTATTATCAGTGACTTTGTGTAATAGTAAGCTATAATGGTGACTTTGAATAGAAGGCTCTTACTAGTAACCTTTAAAAGTGAACTTATATTAAGACAAATATAAAGTGTAAGCTTATGTAGAAAATTCATGAGACTTAAGAGTGTACATTTTTTAGGATAAGATAATTATAAATGTAGATTAAAAGGATTAGTAACTGACTTAATATATCATGATCAATATTTAAACATGATTTGGAATTATCAAAACAGGTGAGTCCAACATAATTCAATAATAAAAACATTTATTTTATCTCTCAATAAAAAAATTTCTACTCATTTTATTATTTTTCTTTGACACTTCATATATTTAATTGAAGCAGGACACCCTCTGTAACTCCCTGATATATTAAAAGAAAAATATTATATTTGATAGTGTATATGACACACATTATCAAGATTAGAAGTATATATAACATCCCAAGACATTATGATATATTTATTTTTATATTATATATTCAATTAAATATTTTTTAATTCATCCAATAGACTTGATAGGCATATGTAAAAGAACAAATACAGTTTTACGCTTAAAAAGATGTGTTTTTTAAAGGTAATTTTTTCACCTTTTAATGGCGCACCTACATTAAAAATAAATTTTTGAACTTCTATAAATATTATGTGAAAAAATAATTTTAATTTTATAAAATTTATTGTCAAAATTTTCTTAGGGTGAAATTTTGGTATTTCTCTATGAAGTTTCATTTTTTGATGAATAGTGAAAAATACTGAATTTTAATTGAAAACTGACATTTTGTCTGCATAATTTATAGCGTTAAATTATATTATTAATTGGTTTTAAAGTATGATAAGATTAAATATACATATATTAATATAATTTAGTTCATTGGAAACATCTTTATATTTAATTTATATATTATAATAAAGTGAACTTTTGAACATTTTCACTTTAAAAACACATTTTCCCATCCCATCTCTGCAATTAATTTTAAATTTAATTTCATCACTTCTGTGAATTTAATTTAGAAAAATGGGTATAAATATTTTTAAATAGAATAATAATTATATTATAATAATATCAACATAATTTTTTACCATAATAATTAGTGAAATTAGTTTAAATTAATTAAATTGATAAAGGAAAAATGAATTTACTTAGTGTTTAAAATTTAATCTTAAGGTCCAAATGACCTAAAAACCTATAAAAACCCCATTTTATGGAAATATTTTGACCATATACTCTATTTTATATAATTTTATGAGTTATTTGGATATTATTCCATGAATGTGACCTATATAATAAGTTAAGTAAGGAAAAAAGGACAAAATGGAACATTCCATGGATTTAACGTTTATAAATCATTGAGATATGGAAAAAAACCACATTAGTTCAATTATAAATATTATTTTGAAATTTAAATGAGTTTTTGTCATCATATTAATTCATATTTAATTTTTAGAGATTAATTCGTTAGTTAAACTACTAAGGAATTCCAATGTGGTAATTATTTACTTAATGATTAACTAAAATAACTGATACTAAAAATAATAAAGTAAATTGATTTATTTATAGTATTTAATTAATTTATTAGATGAATATATAATTTAAATAGGTTATAACTAAATATATTCAAATTCCATCACTGTATTAATATTTTTAAATTTAAATTAAGTAAATAATGTCAAAATTGATATTAATGTTCTTTTATAAAAAATGATATTTTATTAAAATATTTAAAATTACTAAAAATCATAAATTCTTACAATTTAATTTTAAATGTTAATAAATATACAATATTTTATATTTATGTAAAAAAAATTATTTTATAATAAACATATTGACCCTTAAATTGTAAAAACATTGTTAGTACGGTTTCAGTTAAAGTAGTGTTTTTGCACGTTACATGCATTTCTGTTAAAATTAATTTCCAACACACATGGGATTTTTATTTTGAAAATTATACATCATACATATAATTATTTTTTCTATATTTTCTAATAAATCTCTCTTTAAGTTATTATTAATGGTTAAACTACCTTGGATAGAAAATTAGTTACCCAAGTAAAAAACCCAAAAAGGTAAAAATAGGGAAACATAGAAGTTACTGGAAAAATTGATAAAAATACCATTATTTTTGTATAATTGAGGTGTGTATATACCATAATTTCACTTTAATCCATTATTTTTTAATTTTTTATGCATGTGAGGAAATGGATACCCCCAATAGTGTTTACCTTTTTATATTTACAAGATTTTCATTCCTCCTACGCTATAAGAAGAAACTCACCCCCCCCCCCCTCACTCCTTCACACATCTCAAGCCCTTTGTATCATCCAAAACCTGAAAAAATAGATACCAAACATCCCTTACCTCATCCTAGAAGCCTCAATTTGGGAATAAATCAAACCAATGAAGTATTTTGGTATAAAACAAAAGGAGTTACCCAAAATTTAGGTAACATTCTCCAACGAGAACTTTTGTTTTATTTCCTTATACACCCATTAAATTATTCTTATATCTTGATTATATAATAACATAAGTATAAAAAATATACTTAGATGTTTTTATGTTAAGGTTATGACTTACACTCACACACACTTCTATCAAATGGTATACACAATCATCATTCGTGTGTACGGAAGATTACAACCTCGCAAAGCGATGTAGTTCATTCTTCCATTACCACCTTTAAATGTTGGGAATAATGTTGTATTTATAGTTTATATATAATATATATGTTATTTATAATTTATTTATTCTTGTATAATTATTATATAATACATACCTTTTTTAGTTTTTGGGAATATAATAACATTGTTTGTGGATGTGTGGAGTATCTCCTCCTCAAAGCGATGTGATTTGTTCATGCATTGCATGGAATGTATTAAGGGTTGTTTTAATTAAAATATGTGATAAAAATAAAATTAATATAATAATATAATTATAATATATATATATCATTTAATTTAATTTCTTTTAATATTATAATAAAATGGAAGTAGTGTTCATCTGTACGTACGGCATACCGTCTCCATGAACGACGTATATAATTTCCTATCTCCAAACATTATGGATTACTATAAATACAAATATAAATAATATATATAATATTTAAATAATGTTTTAAATTTTTTTATATATTGAAATAAAGATCTATGTAATATGGATGAAATAAAATAAATCATGACATACTTGAAAAATAAGGCAATTAACACTCGAAACGATGAAGATAAAAAAATATTATTAATAAATGGGTAATAATATGTTATAATAGTATCATATATGATATCATAAATATTAATATCATTATTTTATAAGTTAATAACATGATTAAAATCATTATAATATATTTTAAAAGATTTTCAATAAAAAATGAGTCAAAGGTAATGGATTTTGTCTCAATTTACATTCAATTGAGACATATTTGTTATTATACACCAATTCACTTTGATGTGGTGTATATATTGAACCTTTTTCATTTAATATCATTATTTTCTCATACTTAATAATATTTTATATTTCAATGTGAATTATCTCATCCAAGGGGTTTTGAATTGAAAATTAACAAGTGGTAAAATTTATCTTTGCAATCTCACTTTATTTTGTGATTGTTAAATTTCTATTAAAACAATCACTTCATTATGATCATTTTTTTTACTGAACATTAAATTCATCTTAAATATATATATATATTATTTTGTAATATATGTGATTATTTCATAAACCATATACCATTTTTACATACAGTGTTTACTTTGAATGTTATTTGATTAATTGGGGAAATATTGATAAATTTGTATCTTTTACTCAATACAGATATTTGATATGGATCATTATTTATGAATTAAATTTATTATTCGATATATGAGGAATAATTTTGAGATTCATGACATGGTTTAGGGACTGATTATATAAATCCCCTTGATGCATCGGTAGTCTAATGAGGTGAATCATTTGGCCATATCATTTGGGTTTTTACCTAGTACGTTTTAAACTATATTAAGGATAGATTTTGTCAATAAAGGTATCATGTTCCTGGGAAACATGAAATACAATAATTAATAATTTTATTCATTCAGTGTTTAATTATTATTATCCATGATATTATCACTATGAAAAAAATCTATAGATGCATTTAATTCTCATTTTATTGATTAAATGGCATGATTTTTAAGTTATTTAACATTATATATTTATTATACCCATTAATTCATTATTTATTATTTTATACTTAACACTTACTGACCATTTGATCTCACCCATATTTTTTTACTTTACCTAGTATAGGAATATGAATTCTTGGAATGAGTTTCAAGGATTCTAATCTTTTTATTTTGTTTTTATTTATTTTCTTTTCTCGATGTATTATGGGAATCATGTATGTAATCTAGTTTTCAAAAATTGGAAAATTGATTAGTCCTTCAGGATTTTATTCCTTATAATTATGACAATGTAATAAAGTAAGTCCCCAACTCTAGGATTCTGGGATTGGGGCATTATAGTTGGTATCAAAGTAATTTTAGTATAAAATTTGGAAACTATATTCAGGAAAACATATATTAGAAAAAATAAACCTAAGATATATATTTAGGATAAGTATAGATGAATATCCCAAAGATAACATGTTTATGATTATGAGTTTAGATATGCATAAATTGTTCAATTTAAGTAACTTATTAAACTATTTTAGGTATTATACATTATTTTTTATACTGATATGATCTAATATAGTGTATGTCATCATTTAGAAATAGAACCTAGAAGAATTAATGTGAACCTCAACAATGCATGTGATCCAAAGAGTACGAATAATTGTGTATTTTCTAGGCTTAAGCTAATATTTGGAAGGGAAATAGTATCTCAAAAAATTTCACTATATAAGAATGTATTATAATGTTCTAATGAGACATATAAATATTTACCTAAGTATTATTGCTTCATAGGGAATTATGAGAAGAAGAGGACAGCTGGGAAAAAGATAAATAAAGGGAAAAGGGAAATAATTAATTTCCCGCATGTGATAATTGTGGAAAGTAACACCTTGGAATATAAATAAGGGGAAAAGCTGTTTGCTTAAAGTTTCTAGAAAAAGATCAATATTCTCATGATTTCAAGGGAAAGAAAGTATTTTCTAATGTTCAATGCTTCAAGTGTAAGGATATGTGGAACTATTCAAATATATTCCCCAATCATCGAGATAATTTACCATAGAAGAAGACAAGGGATCAATTTCAATCTTATATTATTGATACAACTTAAGTGTAATGATTAATGTTATTATATATTTGGATCCTTGAGTAATGTATTAAATTTATTTTATCAGTTATATCCTAGTTATAAGTATTATGAAATGTATAAGGATTGTACTGTATTACTTCTTCATTAAGGATTTGAAATTGTGTGTTGAATGGTTTTGGTGAATAAGAAAAATGATTCAGTGGAAAGTTTATCTTCTTGTAAAAAACCATTATTAAGGTAAATATAACCCTTAATATGTTCCTAATGTTGATAAAAATATGTTGGGATAAATAATTGATTTGGATAACATAAATTGGATTAGTGATGACTACCTTGGAACTAATTAATTATTTTTCAACAAAGTGGTTTATATTATAATTGATGAAGTTTATATAATTTTTTGATTTAAGTAATATATAAAATAATCTATGTTATATTTATGGAATAAGAAAGAATGCATTTTTTCAATAAGGTTTTATAGTAATTCAAGTTATTACCATGTTTCAAGAGAATACATGATAAAGGTGTTCACATGTTTAGTATGTGATGACTAAATAACTACATCATGTTTATAGAAGCATAATAATAAGTTCATTTTTAAAATTTAGTTTCCTTCCTTCTAAATTGTTATATCATAATCTTTTGGAAATGTTAACCATTTATGAAATGGTTTAAGTTGATCTTTGGATGAGGTTTTAGAGGTTAATGTATTACTTCACTATATAATGAATCCTTTAATAAGAAATGAATTAGAAATAGTTCAAGAGATAAAAAAGGATAAGATTTTGTTTATAGAAATTTATATTTACTTATACTCTAAAAGATTTAAATAATTACTCAACTCTATGAAAAGGGTCTTGAAATAAAAAGGTCGTTCTATATAATCATTTTTAGGATATTGATGGCCTTTTTAAACCTATATGATTTATAGTATTGTGGTTATTAACCATATATGTATCACCTAATTTATTGTGATAAATTTTCTATATCACTCACCATTAGAACTTTATATTTATATTTCTCTTCCATTCCCAAGTTTTCACTAATATTCTCTTATTTGAAAGCTTAGTTTTGTGGTGGCCTTCTCATTTGTCTTTCACTCTTATTAAGAAGTTTTATTAATAAATATATATATGATGTGTTTTTTAAAAAATATTATTTAAAAATTTCAGACCCTCAATTACCAATATCATGTTTTAATTGTGAGGACTCAATTTATTTAAGGTGGGGAGAATGTAACACCCTATAATTTTAAAAGAAAAACATTATATTTGATAGAATATATAACATGAAATAACAAGATTAGAAGTGTATATAACATACTTAGACATTATGATATATTTATTTTTATATTATACATTCAATCAATGTTTTTTAATTCATACAATAGATTTTATAGACATATGATAAGAATAAATCCATTTTTGTGTATAAAAAGCTGTATTTTTATAAAGATAGTTTTTCCACCTTTTAATGGCGCGCCAATTTTAAAACTAAATTTTGGAACTTTTATAAATCCTATATGAAAAAATAAACTTCATTTTTTAAATTTTAATTTCAAAATTATCTTAGGTTGATATTTTTTATTTTTCGGTGAAGTTTCATTTTTTGATAAATAGTTAAAAATACTAAATTTTAATTAAAAACTAATTTTTCATCTAAATAGTTTATAGTGTTAAATTATATTATTAATTGATTATAAATTATTATTAGATAAAATTTAAATATATTAATACAATTTATTTCATTGGAATAATTTTTATATCGAATTTAGATATAAGAACATAGTGAACTTTTGAACATTTTCATTTTAAAAAACTCGCTTTCTCATCCAATCTATGAGATAAATTTTAAATTTACCTTTTCCAATTATATGAATAAAATTTATAAAAATGGTTATATTATTTTAGAATCATCATAATATTTAAATTATAATAATATCAAGTTAATTTTTTACCATAATAATTAGGGAAAGACGTTAAAATTAATTACAGCAATTAAGGTAAAAATGAGTTTACACAATGATTAAACTTTAATCCTAATGGACAAAATAACTTATAAACTTATTCAAAACTAATGTTATGGCCATATTTTGACCATATACCCAATTTTAATTAATTTTATGAGTTATTAGGATATTATTCCATGAATTTGACCTATATAATAAGTTAAGGAAAAAAAGACAAAAATGGAACCTTACTTACCATTAACATTTATAAAGTCTTGAGATATAGAAAAAACCACATTAGTTCAGTTAAAAATATTATTTTAAAATTTAAATGAGTTTTTTCTATCATGATAATTTATATTTAGTTTTTAGAGATGAATTATTTATTTAAACTATTTAAATAATACCAATGTGGTAATTATTTGGTTAGTAATTAACTAAAATAAATGATAATAAAAATATTAAAAAGAAATTAAATTGATTAAATTATTGTATTTAATTAATTTTTTAGATTAATATATAATTTTAAATATGTTTTAACTTAATATATTAAAATTCCATCACTATATTGATATTTTTAATTTCAAATTAAGTACATAATGTCAAAATTGATATTAATGTTATTTTATAATAAATGATATTTTATTAAAAGATTTAAATTTAATAAAATTCCTATATTATTCAAATTTATTTTTAAATGTTAATAAATATAAAATATGAACCACTCACGGACAAATTTATCTTTTATAATGAACATATTGACCCCTAAATAGTAAAAACATTGTTATCATGGCTTGGGTTAAAGCAGTGTTTTTACACATTACATGTGTTTCTGTTAAAATTAATTTCCAACACACATGGTCTTTTTATTTTTAAAATTAGTTGTAATAATTATAATTAATTAGGTCTATATTTTCTTATAAATCTCAATTTAATTTACTCTTAATTGTTAAAATACCTAGGTTATAAAATTAGCTACCCTCGTAAAAATCCAAAAAGTTAAAAATATGGAAACTTAGAAGTTACCGAACAAAATGATAAAAAAAACTTTATTTTTTGTGTTTTGGAAATTTTTATTGACTATAATTTTACATTTATCCATTATTTTTAAATTTTTGAATCACATGATGTAAGGGAGACCTTCCAACAATGTTTAGCTTTTATATTTACAAGATTGTCACTCCTCCTTAACTATAAAAAGGCACTCACCCCCTCACTCCTTCACACATATAAATCCCTTAGGATAATAAAAAACCTTCCCATATATCTCAAAAACAACCTACCATAATCCTATAATCCTCACTTTTGGAAGAAATTAAACCAATGAAGTCTATTGGTATAAAACAAAACAAGTTACCTGAAATAGAGGTAATGTTCTTCAACGAGCACTTTTGTTTTATTTCCTTATCCACCCCTTAAATTATTTGTTGGGAAAAATCCCTCAAGGTAACATTGAAGAATTTTTGGGTTGATTTTGTTGGTTGACAAAGTAGGTTTCCATGGTGAATTTTCGAGTTCTATATAAGTTGTTGGCAATCCATGTTGACAAAGAACGATGACAAAGTAACGAACGATCTGGAGGTTATAAAAAAGAGCAGTACAAGGTGGTGCCTTTTTCCAGTGTTTTCCAAATTTTTGGGGTCCAAAATTTATAGTTTGGTGAGCATCACAAAAAAGTGGATATCCTTGAAGATCTCATCAAAATATGGAAAAGGCATGAATTTTGCGAAAATAGGCTTCATGGTTTGGAATTCACGAAGGCCAGAATAATGTTGACGGTGATACTTCATGATTACGTCAAGCTTCACAAATAGTAGAGTTGAAGCACATCATGGTGGTGAAGGGATTTGTGGGGGAGATTTGCGTTGAATGCATGAATGAATTGATGGTGATGCTCTACTATTATGTCAAGCTCCGCAATCGGAAAATTGTCGTGGTGCTTCACGATTTTGAGAGAATTACGGGGGGAACTTCAGAGCTTCATGATTTGAGATGACGTGGCGTTGAATTCGCACGGAAAGTTCGAGGGTCGGTGAAATTGCCTATAAATATGCATCAACCCCTTCAATAGTAGTAGAGAAAGACAGAGAGAGTTTTCGAAGAAAATCATTTGCTCTCAGCTCGCGGAGGTGATTCACGAAAGAAGAGCTTCACGGTGGCTAATCTAGCTCCGCGAAAGTTTCAAGCTCTGTGTTGGCTCAGTGAGATTCATGAGGGAAGTTTCTCTACGACAACTTGAGCTCCGCGGCGGCCTAAGAATTGCAAAGTCTTTAGATTCGTGGGATTACTTCGCAAGATTGCATCGCGAAAAGGCAAGATCTTCGTGAAGGCTTGTTTAAGCTTTGTGAAATTGGGAGCCTCGCGAAGTAGGGTGCTTTGTGATGGAAATTCCAAAGGTAGTTGCCCAATGTTTAGAGGCAAAGTGGTATTCATCTGTGAATGAAATTTGGACATTAATAGAGCATCTACAGACAATGTATGATGCATTCATTAATGCAAATGAAGACACCTATATGTCTATAAACTGTGAGTGTATCCCTTCCAAGTGCAGTGAGCAAAGGAAGAGGAAGAAGGTAATCCTTTCTACCGGTAGTGAGCCTGAGTGAGAGGAACAGGGAGTGACCCTTGGGAAAGTAGTGACATGACCCTAAACATTGTAAAGGTAGTGATCCTGGTCATAGAATTGATCTATCCCAAACAATATTGGCAGTGAGATTTAGTGGATTTGGTACAGTGGCACATTGTCGTTGTATACTCCTTGGACATAGCCCAATGAGGGTGAACCAAGTAAAAATATTTGTGTCTACCTTCTTACTTCCCTGCATTGCATTCAAATCATCGTAATCATATAATGAGGAAAATCAGTGATCATAATAAACACACAAGTGAAAAAAAAGTGACCATTTTAATAAAGATGTCAAGATTCAGTGGGGCAGGAAGAATTTAGAAGAGAATATCCATACCCCGATTCACCCCCCCTCTCAGGGTATATAGGCCCCTTTTGGTCTTAACATTATTATTATATATTGATTATATAATAACATAATTATAATAAATATAATAAGATGTTTTTATGTTATGGGTATGACCTATAGTCACACACACTTATATCAAATTGGTTACGCAATCATCGTTTTTGTGTACAATAGATTACCACCTCGTGAACGAATGTTGTTCATTCTTCCATTACCACCTTTAATGGTTGGGAATAATGATATATTTATAGTTTAAATATTATATATATGATATTTATAAATTATTTATGATTATTTAATTATTATATAAAACATAACTTCATGCTTTCCATTTTTTGGGAATACGATAACATTGTTTGTGGGTGTGTGGACTATTGTCTCCTCAAAGAGATGTGATTCATTCACACATTACATAAAATGTATTAAAGATGGTTTTAATTTAAATATATTATAAATATGACATTAATATGATACTTTAATTTTTAATATAAATATATATAATTTACTTTTCTTTCTTTTAATATGATATGAAAATGGAAGCAATGTTTTTACGTACGTACGGCCTACCATCTCCATGAATAGTGTATTTTATTTCCTTTCTCCAAAATTCATGGATTACTATAAATATATATATAATGAATATATATAATATTTAAATAATTTTTTACATTATTTATATGATGAAATAATTATCTAAGTAATGGGAATGAAAAAAACAAATTGTGATATACTTAAAAAACAAGGCAATTAACACCTGAAACGATGAAAGTAATGAAACATTATTAAAAAATGGGTAATAACATGTTATAAGAGGATAATATATGATATAATAAATATTAATATAGTTTTGGTATAAGTTAATAAAATGACTAAAACCATTATATATTAGGTTAAATGATTTTTAATTAAAAGGAAGCGTAAGGTATGAGATTTTGTCTCAGTTTACATTCCATTGAGACGTGTCTGTAATTATGAAAAAGTTCACTTTGATGTGGTTTATATACTACCCCATTTTAATTTAATATAATTATTAAATTATACTTCATGGTATTTTATGTTTCACTTTTAATTATCCCATCCAAGGGCTTTTCACTTGAAATTTACCAAGTGGTAAAAGTTATCTTTGAAATATCACTTTCTTTTCTGATTGTTAACTTTCTCTTAAAACAATAATTTCATTGTGATAATTTTTTAACTGAAAATTAAATTTATCTTAAATATTAATATTATTTTTTCATTTATATGATTTTTTCCTAAACATTATACAATTTTTTTATAAGGTTTCTACTTTGAATGTTATTTGATTAATTGGGGAAATATTGATAGATCTGTATCTTTTACTCAATACTGATATTTGATAAGGAACATTTTTTATGAATTAAATTGATTATTTGATATTTGATGAATTATTTAGACATGAATGGAATGGGTTGGGGACCTTTTAAGGAAATCCCCTTGATGCATCAGTATTCTCATGAGGTGAATCAGTTGGCCAAATCAGATGGGTTTTTACCCAGTATGTTTTAAACTACCATAGATCTTGATGGTAAACGTATCATGTTCCTGGGAAACATGGCTTCTGATAATTAATAATTTCTTTCATTAAGTATTTAGTTATTATTATACAATACATTTTCACTATGAAAAAATATATAGATGTATTTTATTCTCAGTTTATTGATTAAATGGCATGATTTTTCAGTTATTTATCTTTCCACATTGATTATTCCCATTGATTCATTATTGATTCCACTATAATTAAACCATAATGAGTGTTTGATCTCACCCTTATTTTTTTCCTTTCCCCATAATATGAAGATGAATTATTGGAATGATTTTCAAGGATAATGATGTTTTTTTTTATTCTTTATTTTCTTTTCCTAATGTATTATGGGTTTCATCTATGTATTTTGGTTTTCCAAAACTGATAAATTGGTTGATCCTTTATGATTTGATACTTTTTAATCATTAAAATGTATTAAATTAAAGCACCATCTCTGGTCTTTTAGGGACGAGGCATTACACCCTATCCGCTATTATTATTTATTTTTATCATTTGATGATAATTAAACATTCTATAATATTAGCATCAAAATCTCTATTACATCACCTTATCTTATTGTTAGATTTATATACAATCATAGTAATATTATGTGGATATTACTTCCATACTTTTAAATATTCAAATATCCATGATATTCTCTCACACAATATAGTCCTTTAAAGAAATTTGAAATAAACTTCAGGAAAGTATCCTGGTTCAATATTTAAAAATGAGTTTCAAATTTTCATATTTTGAACCCCATAATTATCTCCCAAATATCTAATTAATATTCCTCAATTAATTATTCACAATATTTTGTCATTATTATTCAATTATTTATTTATTTTTGACCTTTATTTTAATTTGAATTCTCAGTTTAATTCTCTATAAAATATATCATTCTTTAATCCTGGACTATATGAACAAATAAAGAAAACCTTTTTCAGGACAAAGATCCTTCTTACAAGACAAGCTTCTATTTATTATTCTCTTAGTCTAATTTTGATTTTTCATAGTATTCCTTTTCATAGTTTGAGCCATTTCTTCACATCCCATAATATATATCTTGAATCATAATATCCCTTGAATTATTATGAAGTTTAATTCAATAAAAAATGTCAATAGAATCATCTGATTTAGATATATAGAATTATCACATTTTTTAGTCTATTCCTATATAAGAAATATAAAATATTATCTATCACTTTATTAAGATAAAATATATTAAATATCACCTGGAATATATTAAGCATGGTCCTATAAATCGTACATATCATCTAAAAGACATTACATATCACATAATAAATCATAAATATTCTCCAGTTTATTTTTATATAACAGGGTGGATTTACCTTTCACATGTTTCAGAATGAACTTGAAAATTTATTTTCTATATGAATTGGGACATATTATGTATCAGTAATAAAAATGTATGTATCGTCTGAAAGAAGATATGTATCATAGTGTAACTCATCATAATTCCCATGTTTCATACATCTAATGTTACATATCATTGCGAGAACTAGTAATTTTTCATTATTATATTATGATGGTTATTATGAATTCCTTTTACAACTCTACTTCTAAAACATAGAATTCCAAAACTTCCTCAACTCAACTCAAAACCCATTAAAAAAATCTCCAAACATCTCCATCCACTCTAAATCATCTCAAAATAATTAAAAATACATTAGAAATTTATTACACTTTTATAAATATCTTCAACATGATTCAAAAATAATTTTCATCACATAAATAATCTTCTTTATTATTTCAAAAAATATTCAAATACCTATGTAACACCTTAAAATTCTAAAAGAATAACATTTTAATCAATAGCGTATGTGACATGCATCACCAAGTGTAGAAGGGAATATAACATCCTAAAAATTTATAATATACTTATTTATAAATAGATTAAATATCTTCAATATATTTAATTATATGTAATACTAGGTTTATCTTGTATTTCACAAAATAATGATTTTATTTTATATCTTTCATTACACACAAAACCAAATTTAAACAAAATGTGAAATATTATTAAAATATTATTATTTAATATAATAGTTATAACCAAGATATTAAATTGGTGGGTATGAATAGAATTAATAAAATTATTAAAATATATATTTTACACATGTTTATTATTTATCTATTTATTATAAATAAAATAGTGGTCATTTAAAAGAAAAATAAGTGTTTTTGACAAACTAATTTTTTTCTAAAAATGGTTAGTCGCGTTATGTGCACATGATTTAAATTTAATTTTTAACACTTTTAGAAAATTTATTCAATAAAATTAACATAATTTATGAAATATTAATACCAAATTTATCTTAGGGTGAATTGTTTTTTATTTTTATAAGATGTTTAATTTTTTTATGAATAGTGAAAAATATTGAATATTAATTGAAAAAAAATTATTTAAATAATTTATAATGTTAAATTATATTTTGAATTGGTTTTATAGTAAACTTATTCCAATTTTATATCAATTAATTCAATTTATTTCATTTTAATAATTTTAATATCGAATCTTGATATAAAAAATTGTAAACTTTTGAACATTTTCACTTTAAAAACATGCTTCCTTATCACGTATATGGGAATAATTTTTTTTTTTTAAATATTCCAGTTATATGATTTGAATTTGGGAAAAATGATTCAATATTATTAATAATAATAATTTATATTATTTGATAAGGTAAACTTAATTTTTTCCCACAATTATTAGTGAAAATATTTAAATTTAATTACCGCAATTAAGGTTAAAGCGGTGTTTTGCACACTACTTGTGTTTGTATAAAAATCAATTTTATAGACACATGGGATTTTTTGTTAATAAATTTTATTTAATATTAATAATAAATAGGTATAAGTTATCTAATAATTATCATTTTAATTTTATTATTAATGTTTAAATTACCTAGGTAATTAAAAAGATACAAGTTATTATAACAAAAACTAAAAGGGAAAATTTAAGTAAACTTAAAGGTTGAGTAATAACATGATGAAAATTTATTTATATTTTTGTTTTTAAGGTTTTTATAGACTTAATATACCCTCCCCTATATTATTGATCTATTTTTTAGGAACATTTGGTATGTTTGACCTCCCAACAGTTAATACTTTGGGTATTTACAACAATGTCACTCCTCGATTATAAAAGGGAACTCACTCCCCTCACTTCTTCACACATTCAAACCAATTTGGTTCAACCAATAACTACCCAAATAACTTCCCAAAATCCCTAAACTCATACTAGATGTATAACCTTGTGAATAAATCCAACATAGTAAGGATTTAGTGAAAACCTCAGGAGGATACTTGAAGAAGAGGTAATTTTCTTCAACTAGTTTTTTTATTTTATATCCTTATCCACCACCATAATTTATTATTAAATAATTATTATATAATAAACAAAATTATATTTCATATAATTGGATTCTTTTACAAAAATTTAATTACCCACAACCATCTCCACATCCAACAAATGGTTACAAAATCATCATTTTTTTGTACGGCGGACTACCATCTTACGAACTGATGTTATTCGCCTTTCCATTTCCACCTATCAAGGTTGGGTATGATGGTAGTTATAAAGTATATATATGATATTTATAACATATTTATACCTATTTAGACTTTATATCATATATATATATATATATATCTTTTTAACTTCCATTCTATAGGAGATATGATATTATCACTCATGTTTATGGTGGACTACCTCCTCACGAAGGGATGTGATTCGTCTTTCACTAACTATTGACATGGAAGGTGATAAAAATAATATTAATGATTTTATGTGATATAAATGAAATAATTATTATATTAATTATATTTTTATAATTTTATAAATATAATGTTTCATTTTATTTTTTTACACTTAAGGATTATAACATTGTTCATGTGCGTGTGGACTACCACCTTCACAAAGCGATGTATCTCTCTTTTCATCACCGCACCACATGGATGATATATATGTGTGTGTGTGTGTGTGTGTTTGTGTGTATATTTAAATAAAACAATCATATATATTATATTATAATCATCATGGAAAGATAAAATATTACTTACCTCCTTTCTATAATGATCATTGAAAAATGGAAATGATACTCATGTGTGTGAATAACCTACCTTCTTTGTGATCATAACATACTTAATTTTTCATAACCATATTTCATGATTGATTTTAAAAGTATAATTGATATAAAAATATGATAATTAAGTTATTATTATTATTCATTACATGATATAACTATATAATATGTGCAATAACCAGATCATTCATGAAGAAACACACATGAGAAAACAAGGTAATTAATGCCTAAAAGAATGAAAACATTGAAAGATTGTTAATGAATGGGGGATAAAATGTTATAAAATGGTCGTATATGATATTATAAACACTAATATGGTTCTGTTATAAGTTAATAACATGTTTAAAACCACTATTCATTAGTTTAATGAGTGTTTAATGAAAATTAAGTGTGAGGTAAGAGATTTATTAACTCAATTTACACTCATTAGGTTAAACATCTACTTTATTGATTATTTCATGTGTGTAATGACTTTTGATTATATTTTGATGTATTAAAACATTATTTTATGTGGTTTTATAGTTGATAAAAATAATTTATTAATTTATTAATTCCCACTTCAATGTTATAATCATTTTAAGGATTTATTTCACAATCTCATTCTAATCGATATCATTTATTAGTTGAAGGAAATTACTTAACCGTTTCCTAATAAACCTATTTAATTTTATTATTATTTGGTTATTTAGGATATTTTCATGTAATATTACCATTTTTTAACTATTTTTTAGTTAAACTAATTGATAATTTTTTTTCAATAAAATCTGACTTCATTCCACTCTTTGGTGGAAAAGCCATTTTTTTCAACCCATGTTTTATAAAAATGTTATCAAAAAAAATAAAACTCAAAAATAATTTATTTTTCTAATTTTTACTCTTTAAAAATGCTTTAAAAGGAATATTATTTCATTTTTAAAATAATTCATGTTTGTATTTTACCTAAAATCTGAAAGGAACCTTTGCTTTAACTTGTGCGACATGTACAAAATTTTCTGTCATCATGACTCAAAAATGTTTTAACGATTATATTATAAGTTTTTAAGTTTATTTCCAAAGAGAAGTATTTTGAAAATGTTTTATGTTTTTTAAATTTATTTTCTAAATGAAAATTATATTTTCCTCAAGAATGTTTTTAAGGATCTTTTTATGGTATTCCTATTCATCAATGACATAAACCCTTTATTTTACTTATGATACACTAGGGATATATTGTATTGATATCATCCTTATCCTTTATTTGGATGTTTTAAGATCAGTTTTTTTATGTTCTATTATTTTACCATTCACTGTATTATTTTTCATGGTTTATGATTATGTTTAATTGATTGGGGTAAGTATTAACATTTTATATGTTAGTTTTTAATAATAATATTGATGTTGATTATGTTTCACCATTTTTATATGTGGAATTAACAAGACTTAGTATGTGGATGGTGGGGGACTTTATAGCCCCTTTATGCATCGACAGGTCTCATGAGACAAAACATTTGGCTAAATTATACAGGTTTCTATCCAAAAATTTAAACTATCTTGAGGATAGATCTTTACTGTAACTATATTGATGATAGATCTTGATAGTTCAAACATACAACATTATGAATTCCATTATTATGAATATATTTATTTATATTCCAAGAGGTTATTCTATTAGTTAAAATATCCATAGTTTATTTTTAAAGATTATGTGGTTATTTATATGGCATTACATGATCATCATTTATTCCTTCCATGTTATGCTCAAGTTATTGATTCAATGTCATGTGTTTTAGTTACATACCTTGAAATATTGATTATTCTTAGTTATTCGTGACAGTTTCTACTATACTTAACCCCTAATGATAATTTGAGCTCACCAATATTTTTTTCCTTTCTCTAAAAACCCAGAAAGTATACTATGTTTGATATTAAAGGATATGTTAGAATAATAATGTTATTCTTGAAAAAATTTATATTGTAATTTTTTTTTCAAATATAATGTAAGACTCAAGTTTGTATCTATTTTACAAATACTAACAAACTATTTGGTCCTTTCAGATGTGATTAATTATCTATTATTCCAATGTAATAAAGAATACACTGACTCTAGGATACTGGGTTTGGGTTCTCTACAGTTGGTATCAGAAAAAGTTTAGAAGAAACATTAGGAACTAGATTTAAGAAAACATAGTTTAGAGAACATAACCCTAAGATAGACTTTTAGGATATGTATTGGAGAACATCATAAAGTTTTGATAAGGTAGATATTATGTGGATTTACAAGCAATACATCCCTATCTGGATACTAAAAGTTGATATGGTTCTATCGCATAGGTACCTAGGGGTAATATCTCTAAAAAAGAAACATCAAGCATGACTCAAGTGTTACCTAGTACATGAAAATGTGCCTTACTGTGCACCTAGTTTGAAACTCCTAGGTTATATTCTTAGGATAATTCATAATTTATTTACAAACCATTATGATGGATTTGTATGTAAACATACCCCCACAAAACCATGTTTAATATTATGATATCAGATATCTAGGTTTCGGGCATAGTGGAATCATGAGATGGGTGGTGCCCAACTTGGATTTTTTCTATAATCAATGGTCAATCCAAGATATATGTGATTATGAACGATGTGATCAATGTAATTGAATCAAATAAATAGATAATGGATAATTATCCAGAACCAAGAGAGAGGATCATCACATATTATTTATAATTAATTTATTGAAATAATTAATTACCTTGATGGAATTGTTTCTTTGTTGATGAATCTGGTTACATATCTATAGTGCACCCTCATTTCATTGTAGAAATCAAATGAATATTTACTCTAGTGGTGATCCACACAAGTTCCACAAATCTCTAGGTGTCACTGAAGGAATCCTCATGTGTTAGCACAACGAATCCTTGTGTTTGCATTTTCCACCTTTTATCTCTTCGAGAACCGCTTCCAAAGTGTTCTCCTTGATCTGGTGGAGGATGATTACTCTCTATTCTTTGGAGCATTCTTTGAGAAGGGAGATCTCTAGGCTTGAGAGGTTTCTCAAAATCTATTGTGAAAAACCATGAAAAATTAATTGTATTTTGATAAAATAACATAATTATGTTTATATATCACCAGGGTTAAAACAAAATAATTGCAAAAGTGCTTTTAATTATTTATTCAATACTAGTTAAAACCCCATGTCAAATAATAATAATATTATTATTATTTCTCAACATTCACTTAACTTAAGAATTAAAATTAAATATTATTTAATCAAATAATATTAAATATTTATTATATCTTTATAGACCTAAAATCTTGGTCCTCTATTCCTCCATAATATTTATTAGACCTTGAATAATATTTATTTATTTATTAAATAAATATCACTATATTATTCATCAATAAATAAATAAATATTATAGTTAATAAATAGAAAAATAAATATTTATATGCTATCAAGAATACATGAATAATTATTAAATCTTGTATAGGAATAATATCTATTCAACCTATTAAATAATAAATAGTAATATTTTTTTTAACTAAGATTTTGGATACACTTAGTGTGTGACCCTCTAGGCCTCTTTCTTAGTGTCATTAGGTGAAGCAGTCTAAAGTCCAAGGTTACCATCTAGCAACATGCCAAGGCACCCATAGATAAAGAAGTTAATACTACAATGATAAGTTACTTTATATGGACACTTACTATATAATATAGTCCCTTTATCTCAATATCTCTTATCAAGTATTTTGGATGTTAGTTCCATAAACCTATGTGCTTGATTTCTCTTTAACTTTTCAGAAATTGAACTTGCCTATAGAACACCATGTCCATGGATTTATTTAGGCTATATCATTTCCATAAAAGGGCCTAATATATAAACATTAATTAATAAATAGAAGGAAAAAAACCTTTCTCTCATTATTCATTAATGAAATGTTACTCGTGGCGCACCCAACTTATCATACCTCTTCATGAACATCTTAATCATGGTTTTTGTCAATACATCTAAGTTAACGAATCATAATAATCATTAATAATAATCTTAAAGTCTAATGACTAATAGAAAGTTCTACATATAGGAACATCCAATGACACATATAAATGTAGATTTCTTAATGGAATGACTCATTCTCATAGTATCCTAATGAATATTACCAATGGCGTACATCATGAGAAGGTGCATCAAATTCTTATGAGTCTCCACCCTGGAGAGCCTATATCATTTGTGTCCCTCAAATGATATCATCTAGATATAGAATATATATTCTAGAATAGTGTCGTAGCACTTCTGGGTTGACATCATAGCATGGAAATTCTATGTCCTTTTAGTGAAACAGCTACTCTTAGAACATTATCGCATACTATGTTACGCAGAAGAACAATCATGATGTGATAAAGATTTTATTAATATTCAAAACCATGAATAAAAATTATCATAAAGTACATATAATTTGGTTCTATGGCACCAAATTATTCAATTTATGTAAATTATTTCACTATTTTCAAGATTATACATTATGTTTTATAAAGATTTGATCTAATATAGTGTTTTCCATCATGTAGAAATTGTACCTAGTAGAAGGAACGGGAAACTCACCACTAAATGTGACCCACAGATTAATAATGGTTGTACCTTTTATAGGATTAAGCCATTATTTTTAATGGTAGTAGTCTTTCAAAAAAATCATCAAATTAGGAAAACTATCATGTGCTAAAAAGATAGAGAAATAATTCTTTAAGTATTATGGCTTCGAAGAGAAGCAAGAGAATAATAGAATGGAAGGGAAAAGATAGATAAAGGTAAGAAGGGAAATAAGTATTTTCCAACATGATATAATTATTTAAAGAAACACCCTAGTGCTTATTTAAAAGGAATGGGAGGTTTCTACGAGTTTGGAGAGAAAGTCCACAATTCTTGTGATTACAAGGGTAAGAAAAAAATTTCCAAAGTAAAATACTTTAGCTGTAAAGATATGGAAAACTATGAAAATCAATGCCTCAAGTGTCAAAAGAATATACCTCAAGATAATCTAATGGATCATGTCCAATATTATGTTTTTACCATGAATACAGAAGAAGGATTAATGTAATAATTATTAGATCCAATAATTATGTCATTTGAGTATTTTAACAATGATATTTTCATCATCAAAATTTTGAAACATATAAGGATTGTACTGTAGTACTATTTGATTAAGAATTTGAGAGTATATATTGAATGGTACAGATGACTAAGAAAAATGATTCAGTGTAAAGTTAAACTTATGGGAAAACACATGATTATGGAAAGCATAATCCTTTATATGTTCCTAATGTTAACATAATAATGTTGGGATAAAGATATGATTGATGCAGATAAAATAAATTGGATAGTACTTACTACCTTGGAATTAATTAAGGATTTTTTTGAAAAGGTTGTTTATGCTATCATTGATGAAGTTTATAGTATCTTTGGGTTTGAGGAATATATCTAATAATCTATTTTTTACTTAAGGAATAAGGAGGCATGAATTTTTTCAATAAGTTCTTATGGTAATTCAGTTTATTACCATATTTTAATAGAATTCATTTTTGGATATCAATAATAGATAAATTGATATTAGCATTTAAATAATATGTTCTTTATGGTTCAATTACAAGAGAGGGTGAATTGTAGTTTAAAAATTATTTTAGAATAATTAAACTAAAAAAAATTACAAACCTATTTAAGTAAAATATTAGATTCAGACATGGACATCATTCTGATTACTAAAGTTCCATAATTAGGATGATTACAATAATATAAAATTCTACGGATCATAATCAGAATAGATATGACTATATTAAGGTGTTTTGGATTCACAATAAATATGATTAAAAGTTCATATTGTATTTATCATATTTAGATTCATTATGATAAAATTAATACATACAAGAATTGGGGAAAATAAAACATGTAATAAAAAATTAATACAATAGCAATAATGTAATAATGAATTGCATCTATTAAAAAATAGATATATTTTAACCTTAATATTAAGGTAGCCACAAACCATGGCTAAAGGTTTTCCTTGTTTTATACTTACAAGAAAGTTTGTCTTTCTTTAGCAAGGTAATCCCTCGATACGATGGTCGGATTTGTTATGTCTTCCCATTCCTCGATAGCCCTCGATCCAATGCATATGATTTGTCTTGTTATCCCCACAATCCCTTGATTAGAATATTGGATTCTCCATCCTGGTATCCCCACAAGCCCTCAATCGTAATCATAAAAAACATATGAATTATTATAATGAAAAAAAAATTAAGGAGAAAACCCTGACAAGGTTTCCTTAGAACTAAAAAACTCTAAAACAATTAAAAATATTATGAACAATATGTTTATACATGTGTAATTTATATATCTATTTCACAATGATAAATTGAAAAATGAATTTTATAAATAGATATAAAATCTTAGAATGACTAGGTATTTATAGTCATTTCTCCAAAGGTCATGTTTTTTTCTCAACAGTCATATTTCTATAAGTTTATTGCAACAACTTAGACACATGGCACTTCAACAGCTCTTTTTTAAATAATTATATAGCATCATATTGATTTACGCCATTATAGTGTAAAAAAATTCCCTTACATTATAAACAAGTCTTTATAATATGATAATAAACTTAATTTAGTCTGATGGACTTATTTATAATTTTTATTATGATATAACTTATGAGTAACAATTCAATTTTCATCGGTACAAGTATTAGTCCAATTACTAAGACTTTCTGAGTGCGAAAGACAAGATAGAAAGTCTTACATATGGTATGATAAGTTTGAATCCAATTTTTATCAGATTCATACTCATTATGATAATCATAATGAATAAATATTAGTTTATTTTCATAATTCATTATAACTTCTTCTAATTATGGTAAAATATTGTGATTTCTAGAAAAAAATTCTAAAACACTTTGGACATGAAAAGTTAGTAATCAAGTAATTAAGAAACTTTTTGTGATTTTCAAAACTAAAGGAATGAAAAATTCATAAGTAAAAAAAAAATTGACTCAAAAATATCCCCTTTTTTGGAAAAAACAAACCCAAAACATAAATGAAAAATTAAATTTGAAAAACATATAGTCTATTTTCTTTTAGGTACTTCATGTTCAGAGTTTAAAAATAAAATATTATCCACCCCTAAATTTTTAACTCTTCTGAATATGATGGAGTTAGATGTTTAATATGATTATCTCCCCCTTGGTATAAAATCTCTTTAAAGATTCATATTCTCCCCCTTACTACAGAAACTGTTAGGAAAAAATCCCTCTTGATTGCACTTTTGGGTTGATTGTGTTTGTTGAAAAGGGATGGTTGTCAAAGAAGGCATGAAGAGTTAGCTATGATCTTTCACAAAGTGCTAATTTAGACTCACACCAGGGACTCATTAAAAGAACGAATGCAGACTCACGCAAAGCATGAATGTAGAATCGCACCAGGGAATCATGAAAAGTGTTAATATGGAATTGAACTAGGGATTAGCTCAATGTGTGAATGTTGAACTAGGTCCACGAATCATGAATTTTGAACTGGGTTCATAGAGCAAGAATGTTGAATGGAGGTTTACAAATCATGAATGATTAATGGAGTTTTATGGAGTGAAAATACTGAACTATATTCATTAAGCATGAATGCTGAATGAAGGTTCATAGAGTGTGAACAAGACTCACACTAGGAGGTTCATAGAGCATGAATGTTGAATAGGGGTTCATGCCAGGGACTTGCAGTAGGATGATTTAGGGAGCATGAATGTTAAAATAGGACTCATCTAGGTAATCATTCTAAGAGGATCACGAAGTTTGAATCATATTCACACCAAGGGTTAACTCTAGATACTCACACAAAGTGCGAATAGGGTTATCACTAGGGGTTCACACCTAAGGTTTGTGCCCAGATATCTTTCTAGTAGGTTTGCAGAGTGTATGATGTACATTGAGTTGGATGATTTTCCATGATTTTTTGAGATATGTTGGGGGACACATTCCTATAAATACCCCCTAACCCATCATTAATGGTTGATGAAGTTTTTTCTCATTGTTATATCTGAAGCAAAGTCCAAGGTGGTTTATAGAGAGATATCATGAAGGAGGTTTATTCCAGAGGTTTGAAGTGAATTTGGTTTGCAGAGGGCACTCATGATGGAATTTAAATTTTCTAAAGTGTTATTTATGATCTAAACAAAATCTTTAGTGAAGAAAAAATGGGTTCCAAACCAGAAGCTCGCACAAACCATGAACAGGGTTCACACTAGGGGTTTGTACAAGGGGTTAATGTCAGGGGTTTGTGCTAGGACCTCACACAGACAGGGTTCACACCAAGAGTTCATGGAATGGTTTTTAACCAAGGGTTCATGTCATGGTTTTATGCTAGTAGATCACACAAACAAGGTTTGTTCCATAGGTTTATGTTAGGGGTTAATGTAAGGGTTTGTTCCAGAATCCTACACAAAGCGCAAACAAGATAAACTCTGATATCTCACACAAGGGTACAAGCTAGGATCTCACATATGGAGTTATACACCAGGGTATCATGTAGTGGTATCACACTAGAGTCTTGTGCATGGATATTTGTGCCTACATTAACCTATGAGTAGTATCATTATCATATTCTATTTCAGAAGAAGAACAAAAAGATATAGGATATTCATAATTGAATAATACTTACAAAAGGAGTTCATTCACTAGTACATTCAAGGTTGGGAAAGAAATACTTTTCATCTCTTTAAAATGTTACCAAAGTTGAGGTAATTTTTGTGTATACCGTAAAGAGATGTTTCTTCCAATTTTCTGGAAAGTGGAAATATTTCATCTAGGTGTTTCTACAGAAGTTAAAGAGAAGACCAAAAATAACTTCAATAGAGCATCTACATATAGTTGAGGATGCATTAATTATTGATAATGAAGGGACCTTCATGTCCACAAACATTGTGTGGATCCTTTCTAGAGTAGTGAGAAAAAGAATAGGAATAATGTGATCCTTTCCACTGGTAGTGAGCCATCGTAAGAGAGATTGGAAGTGACCCTATGAAAAATAGTGATCTAACCCTAAATCTTGTAAATGTTTGGATCCTTGGAATAGAAGTGATCTAGCTCGAACTATGTATTGTTAGTGAGCCTTAGTGTATTTGGTACATTGATATATTTCCTTTGTATGCTCTTTGGATGTAGCCCAGTTAGGGTTAACCAAGTAAAAATATGTGTGTCCTTGTACTTTTTCTTCTTCTTTACTTTCTATGTATCGTCATCAGATAAAGTTGGAAAGGATAATAGTAATATAAACACTAAATAAAGAAACTTCTCCATATAATAAATGGTTCAAGATCCAGTGGGGCAGTAAGAATTTTGAAAATAATATCCATACCATGATTTATCCCCCCCCCCTCGTCTTAGTGTATTTTGGACCATTTTGGACCAAATAATTGATATCAAAGTATAGGTTTATTTTGTTGATTTGTTTTATCTAACAAGGTTTTTATACTATTGAAATTAAAGTTTCAATATACACTTATCTCATTTTTATATGTAACAGGGGATACCTAAAAGTAAGAATAAAAAATTAGGTGGTATTATTTAGAATAATCCACAGACCTTAGTCAGGTTGTTGTTACCTTCACTCCAGTAGGCGTGTAGGTCCCTCAGGATGTCCTCGTTGTCCCTCCCATAATTTTCTCCTTTCTTTCTAAGGGGATGAGCATAGATAAGGTCATGAATGTTTTACTTCCTAGATCATTCTTCTTGGCCCTGTAGCCCATGCCCTCTACTCGGTCCTACCCCCTTTTCACTGTCTCTGGATGTCCCTCGGAAGAGGACCGGTCCTCCACACAGGTTTTCCCACCTCCTATATTCCATGGGTCTCGTCAGATACCAAGGTGATTATCTAATTCCATATAGAACCAAAGATCCCTCCTTCACCTATCCACCCAATTTGGTTTTTTCCCTCCTACTATACCCACAGATATGCATCTCCCTCTCTCACAAAGGTTCCCATTCCTGAGGTCATATGTACGCATTCAAAATAAAGAATCATAAAGGACCGATAATCCTACCATTTCTAGAAGGATACTAACTATGGATCCAATGCCAGAGCCCTGTCATTTCAATGATTCATGTTATTATCTGGAACACTTGTGGACTTGGTTCTTGAGTTAAGTCATATTTTATCACCTCTAAAACCAAAAAGCATAAGGTCACAGTGGTTGTTATTCTTTAACATAATCAAAATATTCTGAGATTCAAGGATTTCGCATGGAGGTTCAAGTTTCATGGTTTCTTACATGTTGACCCCTACAACAGGCACATTTGGTTCTTCTGAAAAAAACTACTTTGTGGAGCTGGTTAAATCTGGTAATCAATCTATCACTGCCAAGGTGACCAAATGGGACATTATTATCTTCTTGACTGTTGTCTATGGAAACTACGACCCTCTTTAAATGGAGACCCTTTGGGGAGACTTAAGTGCCTTAGATCCTAGAAACCTCCCTTGGTTTTTTGGATGGGACTCTAACATTGTAGATAATCCTAAGGAAAGTAAAGGTAGATGCCCTTTTTAGTCGAAGGCCGGATGGGATTTTTCTCAGTTCATGGCTGGAAAAGGCCTCTGAGATCTCATCTTCTCAGGGGACTGCTACACCTGGTTTAAACATCGGGGGGGATCCTCATCGTTCATGGAGTCTGCTACATAGGTTCTTGGCCAACATGAAATCCACAACTTTTTTCTCTAACACTAAGGTGTGTCATTTGGTTCATGGAATATCTAGACACTCTCCCCTTTTGGTTTCAATTTCAACTGGACAGGACCATCAGGAGCAGTTTCACTTCTACCAACAGTGGGTTCACACCTCGGGGTTTAAGGATGTGGTTCATGAAATATAAAATAAACCAGTGCAGGGTCACACATGGGTTTTTGTGCATGAAAAATTGAGGATTCTCAATAATCTCCTCTAGGAATGGGTGAAATAAGTTACCTTTAGAGACAATGAAATTAACTATTCCATGAAGGATGTGGATACCCTTGAGTTATGGTGGGAACAAGCATGGTATGATTACACTTTCAAGGATCTCTCAGTTGGGAAGGAGGTGCTGGCGGAGCTTCCCAAGTCCCAATAAAGCAAGGCAAGGTAAACTTTTAATATTAAATGGATTAAAGAGGGGGACAAGAACACATCATTTTTACACGCTTTCATCAAGGAGAGAGGGAGTCCTATCAAACCCAACATACTCCTAGAATATGTATCTTATACGGACTATAGAGAAATTGTGGGAAACATGGAATATGCATACATCAAGGACCTTTTGTCCAGCCCTTATTCCTAGATGCCAAATGGGTATACTGGAATGGGAAATGGGATCATTGAGGTCATTCCTAAATGTGTTTCTAACTGTAAAAATGAGAAAATATTCTCCATACCTAATTAGTAGGAGTTCTATAACACTATCATGAACCTTCACCCAGATAGTGCTCTGGAACTGGATGGCTTCCTGGGATCCTTCTATAGGGCCTCTTGGAATATGGTGAAAGTGAACATTGTTTTAGCCATACATAATTTCTTTTGGGGATGTTGTATCTGCGGGTCGCTTGGGCTACAACCATGGTTCTCCTTCATAAGACCAGGAACCCTTCCTCTATATCTCATTATAGACTGATGAGGCAGTGTAACTTTCCTTATAAAATCCTGGCGAGATCCTCAATGTGAGACTGTATAACAATCTTCCAAAATGGATTTCCATGGAGCAGCATGGGTTTGTAAAGGCCCTCTCCATACAAGGTGTCATTTCTCTTTCTCAAGATATGATAGGATATATTAATTAAAAAACCTACAACTCTAATATGATCATCAATCCTGACATGAATAAAGTTTATGATCATATGGAGTGGGGTTTTATTAATAAGGTGATGGAAGGGATGGGTCTTTCTCCCTAGAATATTGATCTTGTATTTAGATGTTTCAACTCCACATGGATGTCAATTTTGTTCATGGGAAAGTCCTTTGGGTTATTCAAGGCCACTCGTGGTTTGAGACAAGGCCACCTGATCTTCCCAATTATTTTCATCTTGTCTCAAGATGTTCTCAGCCACCTCATTCACAATAGTATTAATATAGGATAGATCCTAACATAGCAGAGGAGTATGAGAGCGTAGTCCATTTCTCACCTCATGTATACCGACGACACCATTATTTTCACTAACGCTGGTATATTCTCAATTAGAATCATGACCATGACTTTGGAGGAGTACTTCCACTAGGGTGGACAAGTGATTAACAGGGAAAAGATCATTTTCTACATCTAAAAAAATGCATGTCCAGGAGGAGCATAGAGGTTGAGAACACCCTCTATATGAAAAGAGGACATTTCCCCATGGAATACCTCGGGGCTCTAATATCTCCAAGAAAACTTTTGATCCATGACTTTTATTTTCTTATCAACAAGATTTCATACCTAATTCTTAACTAAAAAAATAGGTATTTATCCTTTAGTGGCTGCATTTCCCTTATTAATAGTGTTCTTTTGGATACTCTAGTCCATTCACTCTCGGCTGTAAAATCTCCAAAGGGTGTTATCACCAACATCAATAATTTATTGGTTGTTTTCATCTGGGACCCCCTTTTAAAAGAAAAATTCCACTGGGCTTCATGGAGGAAGGTGGCTAACCCTGCTAAGGAATGTGGTGTCAATGTGTGATGACTTGAAGATACCCTCAAATGCATGCATGCAAAGCTAGTCTTGGAAGTTGTGGATCAGAGTATGCTCTGGGGTAAAATCATGCATGCGTAGTATGGGTTCCAACCCCTGGTGGAAGGGTGTGGTTCTCCTTTCTAGTCTGATATCTCCCATTTAACCTCTGAACTTCACCAGCACTCTCAATGGATTATTGGGAGAGGTGATATCTTCTTCGGAATCACAACTTGTTTGGGAAGGTGATCAGTTTCTCAGGATGCCATGGCCCTAATCTCACATTCAAGGAAGCCATCCATCATTTGGGCCTCATAAAATCATTGTTATAAGAGGTGTAGTAGGACACCTTTAACCTTATTGATCTGTCTTCGGATCCTGATCAGTGTGTATTCACTCCTTCCTCTTCAGGGGATTTTATGTTTCAGGACTACCACCACTTATAGGTTGTTCCCACTACTGATGATTATTGTAATGAAACTTCATAGTACAAATATATCCCCTATAAATAAAATTTTCTATTGTGGAGGATTAGGAACAGGGACATCCCTATAGATGAGAATATCAAACACTGTGGAATTATGATAGTGTCTTGTTGCCCCTATTTCAAAGACTACAAGGAGGAGAGTATTGATCACTTTTTATTCAGGGTAGAATGGGAAAGTGTTATGTGAAACTATTTTTAGGAGTTTATTGGCCTTCTCTATCATAATTTGGCTAACTCACCATTTATTAAAAGTTAGTTCCATGGATCAGGGGATAGAGGGAAGGAGAAGATGGCTCATAATTTGATCGTGAATTTAGGGTTTTGGTCAATTTGGAAGTCTAGTAACAAGATGAGGCACAATATGATTAAGCCATCCAGTCATTCTATCATTTTTAAGAAGTAGAATCTCCTCGTCAACTTGTCTTTTCACTTCAGCAACTAGTAGGAGGCTCCCTCCCTCTAATGGATGAGCATGTGGTCTCAAGGTGACCATCCTATCAATAACATTTCTAGAGGTCACTAGATTTTTTGGAACCCCCCCCCCCCCTCCAGGGGCCTTAAGCTGAATACGGATGGGTCTTGTAATAGGGGGTCTTACACGGTGGTGGAGTTTCCTGGGACTCTCAAGGATCAGTTGTTTTGGCCTTCTTTGCTCACCTCGTCCATGGTTTCACACACTATGCTGAATCCATGGCTATGTTGCAGGGCTTGATTCTTTTCTAATAGAAGGGAATTGTTATATCATATGTGGAAACAGACTCAAAAATCCTTTATGACATTTTTCATGGACTTTTCCCAACTCTGTGGTCGATTTCCTATATCATAATACATGTCATGAGTATGATCAATAGAAACATCAAAGTGAGACCCACCTAGAGATAGGGGAATATGTTTTCAGATCACCTAGATTCTTTGGAGGTCACTGGGTCTGACCCAGTCTACCTCAACAATGTTTACACTTTTAAACCTAAAGGGGTTAACCTGATTTGGGGTGATTCCCTCGGACTTCATTATTTGAGGTCGCCTTAGGCACTGTCCCTTTCAGGGGGGGTTGTTTGTTTCTTATTTTGTCTTTTCCTTAACAAAAAAATTAAAATGATGATGATGATAACTTTTTTTCCTAATACGATCATGTATTATAATAGGATAGATATATCAAGGTCTTAGTTTTCCAAGTGATGTGGAAACTTCTGATGATAAAGACACTCCAAGAAGGAAAAAAGGTGTAATTTTTCCATGAAACAATGTAATTGGTTCAGAAATTAAATGAATAAATTAAATCTAAATATATCTAGATCCAATTTTAGTAAATTGAAGTCAATAATCTAATAGAATTAAATAAAAGTCTTGTTTATGTGGCCACATATCTGAGGGAGAATAATTACTACATAAATGAAAAAACTACAAAAACTTAATGTTAATAATATGGGAAAGAACCTAGACTCAGATAAAATTAATAATTTGAAATCCAAAAATGACAATCTTGTTATACACCTATCTATACTAGTTCATGTGAAGAAAAATATACAATAAGATAATACATGTTGTAATTATTATGTTACACTAATGAATTCTAAAATAAAGTATAAATCTGACATGATAGATAATCTCTCCTAGTAATTGGAAGATAATATTAAAAGAGGGAAAATCTCAAGAGAGAACTTAATGATCAACTGGAATGAAGGGATAATAATATTCAACAACTGGGAGAAGAGATAGAATCAGTCAATAAAGAAGTTGAGTTGTGTAATGCCAAAGGTAAGCCCAAATTGAAATATTCTTTGCACTTAATATTTTATTGTCCTTTGGTAGATGATAATGAAATAAAAATCAAATATGATACTTTAGGGAAAAAACATGAATGGATTATAACATCTCAAAGGCCATACAGTTTTGGAAAAATCGGTATTGAATATTATGAACCCTATCCCATGAAATATAGGAAGAGATCCATGAACATTTCCAAAAATAGGAAAACTCTTGTAGGAACTAAAGATAGACCTAAAAAGGATTTTGTAGGAAGTAATGACAACATATGCTACTTATGTGGGATGCATGGTTATACATAAAGTTTTTGTATTGAGGCTATGGAATATATTTTATGATGTGAAGGAAAAAAATACATCTAAATCTAAGAATAACCAGAAACATCTTTAGAAATATGAACTAATTTACTCTTAGAAGAAGATAGACATGAAATGCTACTATTGTAGAATACTGGAACACACCATGAGTATGTTTCAAGAATCCCATGAGCCCAATGTCAAAATAAGAACTATAGTTGTATCAACATCTCAACCAATAAATGATGACATGGGTTATGTATTTAATTGAAGATGTTTTATACGTGCTAATCATGAAAATTTGGAAAGACATTGTAGTAGGAAGAAAGAAGGGGAGGAAAAGGAAACCAAAGAGAGATACCCAACTATGGTAGTGTATAAAGAAAAAATTTATATTGGAAGGCAATATATTAAGTTTAAAAATAGTTTTATATCTTTAGGGGAGATGCGAGGAGATCAAAAAAAGTGTATCAATCAACTCCTCTATTTCACTCACAACAAACCTCTTGGAAATAATGTGAATGAACCTAAAATAAAAAGGGAGCAGCTACTCCAGTTATGAGTAAAAAGAATGTGCATTGAGTGAAGGACCCACCACAAGCATGAAATGATATGGATACTCAGATAAATTATAAAAGAAAAATGAATAAATAATGTCTTGAAAAAAAACATATGTCATGCCACATGGTAGGAAGTGAATTCAATAGAAAGATCCCTCCAATGGAGGAAAAATCGAGAGCAGACGACCAGTGGAGAGATTCCTACTCAGAGAAAGATTCATGAAAATGGAATTTTGGTGAAGTATTAAAAAAGGAAATTTATACAAGTGTCTTTAAACAAAAATTTCTTAAAAATACTAAGCCTAAAGAATTTACATATTATAAGAAGATTGAGAATGTGGGTAAACAATGTCTAGTCATATGGCCAGATTAGTTAAAGTTGGTTGGGTAATTGGAATTAGAAGAAAAAGAGTACAGAAGGAATTTATCAAAGGGTTGGTCCATCAAGGTTAACTAAAATCCTCCTCTTAAGGATTATAGATATACCCCTATACTTATGGGTATAAATACTACTAACTGATGTAGAAGTTTTTCATGTTTTTAAAGGAGATAAAATCTATGGGGAAGTTTCATCAAAATATGCAAAGTGGTGATGTGATGTTCTCAATAATTTAGAATGATTCAAATCAGTTACTATATATGAAGAAAAAATATATAATAATTCCTTGAAAGTAGTTAATGGTCTATGTACACATGAGATATATGGAAGTAATTGAGTATAATGGATAGTGATGGCATTATTGACTTTATCTATTGTTTACTACACTAAGTTCCAACTCAGTAGGATTAGAATATTTTTTGATAGCTCATTTATAAGTGGTAAATTAACCCAATGAAAATATTATTAAAGGAAGATAAAACTATAAAATGTTATTGAGTGGAATAAGTTTCTCAAAAATGCAGTCACATGTGATGAACTGATGTAGGATAATAAGAATTCTTGTGGGTCTAAATAATGGGCCTAGCAATAGGAAGAGTTTCAAATAATAGGGAGGAATTATATCTCCTAATAAGATGCAAGAAATCAGTGGTATAGAAAGTATGAAATCTTATGTTGTATGAAATCAAGAAGATCGATTGGGGTAGGATTAGCAACATTTATGTATTTCATGATTATCAATTTTTTCTAACACTATAGTATCAGCTGACTATTTTTAAGATACCAAGAATCTACGACATAAGGTTAAAAGTGTATCCAAAAAGTGGTATACATATTCTGAAGAGTAATTTAACATCTTAAATAATTATAAAAAATTATTATTTATGATTTATATCAATCCAATATAGGAGGTTTTTTGGGGGATTATTTTGATACCAACATATAAGAATTTCATTAGCACCAAATGGGACTTTCAAAACAAGATGAATGAAGATGACATAGTGATTAGAAAAAAAGAATGATTAGTGTTCAAAGGTTACTTTGAGATAGAGGGTATTGATGTTGATGAAACATTTTCACCAATTTCAAAGCTGGAGATAATCAGATTATTCTTAGTCATAGTAGTGTAAATAAAGTTCATATTTTTTGAAATGGATGTCAAGTCATAATTTCAAAATGGGTTTCTACAAGAACAAGTTTATATTGAGTAACCAGATCGTTTTCTCATTCATGAAGATGAGAATATAGTTTATCGGTTGAAGAAGGCACTATATAGGTTAAAGCAAGCACTAAGAGCATGGTATTCAAGACTATATCAGTTTTTGAAGAATTTTGGTTTTTCGTGTAATGGATTCGATTACAATATATATTTTAAATATGATAGTAATAAAATCATGATGGTGTTGGTATATGTTTATGCCATAATATTTGGTTCATCAGATGAATTACAGTGAAATAATCTCACAAAATTCATGAAAACTGAATTCAAAATGTCAATAATTGGTGAACTGATGTTTTTCCTTGGTTTATAGTTGACACAAGGAAATAATTTCACATTCATTTCTCAATATAAATACTCCAAGGAGGTTTTGAGAATATTGATAATACATAATTCCAAAGATATTATGACTTTGGTGGATAAACAGATGAAACTATAAAGGGATGATGAAGGAAATGCAGTTAATGTTGCCGAATATAGGTAAATCATTGGTAGTCTATTGTACATGACAATGAAAAGACCTGATATTGTTTTTTCCACATGACAAGAAGCATGGTATCAAATAAATATGAAGTAAATACACTTTTTTCAATGAAAATAACAATTTGATATATCAAGGGTATGATGGATTTTGGTTTTTTTTACTATGAAAAATATTAGCAAGAGTTATTGGGATATAGAGATGCAAATTGGGCCAGATCAGCAGAAGATAAAAAATCAATATCATGTGGTAAATTAAATCTTGGTGGATTGTGTACTTCTTGTCTAAGAAAGAAACAGGATTGCATCTCATTAAGAACTGTAGAAGATGACTATATTGCGGCTACTCAAGCGTACATGTAGTTATTGTGGATGAAGCAGCAACTTGATGATATGGGAGTTGAACTGAAGTCTCTAATTGGAATCCATTATAATAATTCAAGTACTATAAATATAATTAAAAATATATTCCATCACTCAAGGATAAATAACATTTAAATCAAGTGTCATTTTATCAAGGATAAAGTGGAGTAAGGTCTTGTGAAGTTGTATTTTGTGACTACAGAACTATAGGTTACAGATATTCGGACAAAGGCCTTACCTAATTAAGTGTTTGAACAACATTGAATAGATATTGGAGTTCAATCAACTCCTCTAATTTGAAAAGGTGTGGATGTGGGAACCCCTCTCTCTTCGTGGTATGGTGTGTTTTTTTACTAATGTGATGATCTATGTTCTTTACCTAGTTGTAGACCATAGCAAAGTGACCTAGGGGTTCCACCTCACCCCTTTAAAGGTGGATTATAAAAAATAAATAAAAAATGAAGGCCTTCAGTCCATTGGATGGATGTTTGAAAAAGGCTAGTTGTAAAATAAGGCATGAATATTTATCTTTAATCTTGCACGAAGCATGAATGTGGACTCACACCAGGGACTTACAAAATCAATAATGTGGACTTACACCAGGGATTCATGCAAAGTGTGAATGAGGAATTGCACCAGGGACTCGCGCAAAGTGTGAATGTTAAACTAGGTTCATGGAACAAGAATGATGAACTGGGTTCAAATATAATGAATGCTAAATGGAGGTTTGTGAAGTGAAAATTATGAATGGAGGTTTGCAGAGTGTGAATGTTGAATTGGGTTTGTAGAGTGTGAATGTTGAACGAAGGTTCAAGGATCATGAACAAGACTCGTTCTATGAGGTTTGAAGAGCGTGAATGTTGAACAGACATTCATGCTAGGGACTCATGCTATGAGTATTCATGGAGTGTGAATGTTGAAATATGACTCGTTCCAAGGAATCACACTATGAGGTTCATGGATCATGAACAAGATTCGCACCAAGGGTTCATGCTAGATGGTCATGCAAAGCATGAACAGGGATCACTATAGGGGTTTTAACTAGGAGTTTGTGGAAGGAGTTCACACCTATATATCATGCTAGGAGGTTCACAGAGCACTGATTCACATTAAGGTGGGTGGTTGTTCACAATTTGTAGAGTTAAGTGGTGAAAACTCACCTATAAATATCCCTAACCCATCATTAATTGTTCACAAAGTTTTTCCTCATTGTTATATCTGAAGCAATGTCTGAGGATTTTTGTGGAGAGATATTGCGAATGAGGTTCACACCAGGGGTTCGTGGTGAAGGAGGTTTGTAGAGAGGAATCATGAAGTAATTAAAATTTTCTATGTTATTTTTTATGATCTAAACAAATTCTTACACAGAGCATGAATGGGGTTTTCACTAGGATCTTGTGAAAAGCACCAACAAGGTTTGTGCTAGGGGTTCGTTCCAGGAACTCGCACAAATAGGGTTCATACTAGGGGTTCATAATAGGGGTTCACAAAAAGGGTCTGTGAATGTGGTTTTCACTATGATCTCTTGAAAATAGGGTTCACATCATGGGTTCATTCTAGGACTTCATGCAAGGTTTTTGCCCAGGAGATCACACAAAGTGAAAATAGGATATTCCTTGGGATATCACGCAAGGGTATACACTAGGATCTCACACAAGGAGTAACATTCCACAGTATCACATAGGAGTATAACATTAGAGTCTTGTACATGGAGATACATGCCTACATTACCCTGTGAGAAGTATCATTGTCATATATGATTTCAGAAGAAGAAGAAGATAGAGGATTTTCACAATTTTACAATACTTTTAGAAGTATTTCATTCACTACTACATTAAAGGTAGTGAAAGGAAGAATTTTAATCTTGAGAATACCATTCCAAAGATGAGGTTATTTCTGTGTCTATAGAAAAGAGAAGTTTGTTCTATTTTTTAAAAATTGGAAGTGTTGAATCCAGTTGTTTTCACATAAGTAAATGAGCATCCCAGAAAGAACTTCAATAAGGCATATATATATAGTCGAGGATGCATTAATTATTGATA
Organism: Viscum album; assembly: GCA_963277665.1. Taxonomy (NCBI): domain Eukaryota; kingdom Viridiplantae; phylum Streptophyta; class Magnoliopsida; order Santalales; family Viscaceae; genus Viscum; species Viscum album. The sequence continues at coordinate 1,001,425,392 of OY728136.1, read as the reverse complement.
ATGAAGGGTCCTACATGTCCATAAAACATGTGTGGATCCTTTATAGAGTAGTGATAAAAGGAAGAGTAAGAAGGTGATCCTTTCCACCAATAGTGAGTCATCTAAAGAGAGTTGGTTAGTGACCCTTGGAATAGTGGTGAGCTAGACCTAAATCATATAAAAACAATGATCCTGGACATAGAAGTGATCTATCCTAAACCATTTATTGGTAGTGATCCTTAGTGGATTTGATACATCAGCACATTTTCATTTTATTCTCCTTGTATGTATCCCAATGAGGGTGAACCAAGTAAAAGTATGTGTGTCCCTGTTCTTTATTTCCTGCTTTACTTTATATGCATCATCATCTAATAAAGATAGAAATTAAAAGAGCAATATAAACACTAAATAGAAAATAATGTGATTATTATAATAAATATATCAATATCCAGTGGGGAAACAAGAATTTTGAAAATAATAACCATACCCTGATTCACCCCCCCTCTCCAGGTATCTAGGCCCCTTTTAGACCTTACAAAAATTCTCCTTTACTATGAATTTATCTCCCTTTGTATAAGAATCATTCCAAAATAATAATATTTCTCCCCCTTTGTGATTTTCAAAAATAAAGGAGAAAAGTATTGAGTTCCCTTAAAGGGTTATAAAAACAACTGTACGAAACAATATAATGTATTACCTAATCATCCATAATGAAATGAAAGAATATTCAACCAATAGGAATTGGAAAAAATTAAAACAAATCATAATGGGATGAAGAAGTCATTCATTCATAAACATGTTTTCAAAAAACAATAAAAATTGTAATAAGCATTCAAAAGGAAAAATATTTTAATCTTTCTTCATCAAAGACTTTACAATGGTTATCATCTTATTGAACTCTCTTATATCCTCCTCAATATTTGATATTATTTCATCTTAAGACCAAAATTTATCTTCTTGAATTCAAATTCTTTTAGACAATTATTCATTATGATTTTTCAAAATGATGATTACCTCTTTATAATATTTGAGTCTTGACAGCTCCGTTTATAAATATTTTAACTTCCCTTTTAACTCTTTTACTTCTTTAGTCTGGTTGTCAGTTATATATCTACTCTGTTACATGAATTTTACCCTTTTTCTATATCTTTAGATGACTAACTAAAATATTCTAATGTTTCATTCATAAGATTCTTCATATCTTCAAAAATATTATCATGTAGCGTGAAATTAACATCAATATTATGGGCCCATTTCATAACCTTTTTGCATGACTTTTTTTATATTGGAAAATTTCTTGTATAACCTTAAGATCAGCCTATAACCAAATCAATATGTATGGTAAAACTTTGATTGGTTATGATTTTCACTTTAATTTTTATAAATTAATTCCACCACAGATTCAAGTCTTAGAAAGTATGGAATTATTCCTTTAAGTATCTATAAAGCCTAAATGACATAATCAACTCTATGTATGGTTATCATATTTAATTAATTTTATTATTTTTATATTTTAGGAAAGTTGGGCATGACTAGTTCAAACTTCAGTCACTTTTCCTTTTAGTTTTTTCTTCTTTGAGACTGATTTTTTTGCTTTATCTCTAGCTTCCTTCCATTAGACAATTCAATGATATCTCTTTAATTAGAATCATATTTTTCAACTTATTTTTCTGAAATTTTATCTTTCTCATATTTCTTAAGGGAAGATTCATCTTCTACCTCAGATGATTTTTTCTTCTCATAAATTTTAGATTTTTCTTTTTGATCAATTTGGATGGAAAATATGATGATGATTCCTCTGATGATATCAAAGAAAACTTATCATATTTATATTTTTTATTTTTTTATTATTCTTCATTGTAATTATATTTATTCTCATTTTCTTCATCCTTGTCATCTTTATTCTCGTCCTCATAATTTTCATCCTCTCTATTTTCATTGTCTTCTTCTTATTATTCAATTAATTCTTTAATTTCCTTATATTCACTTCCTTATTCAATTCCTTCTCCTTATTTTGATAATTTATCAATATCTACAGTACATTCATCTATTTCGTTAAAAAAATCCTCTTAAAGCTTAATTTATTTTCTTAAGTCATCTTTTCTAGCTGGTGTCAATTTTGATTCTTTTTCTTTTACTGGTATTGATTATTCATGAACTACTTTAGAATTTCCCTTCTCTGTGATAGAGGAACTTTAAAATTGACAATTGAGGTTTCTTTGAAATACAATTTGGCATCTAGATTGGGTTGATCGGTCTAAGAAGGAGGTATAATCAGAGACACAATTCTTGAATCCTTCTCTACTCCTTTTAACAAACTATCACATATATAGACTTCAGATAACTTCTTCTATTGTTTCTTTTTCTTTATTTCTTCCTATAGGGTATTACCAACATGAATTTTTAAGGCCAAGTACTTAGTTGGGTTGATTATAATAATTTTACCTCCTAACTTCTTGTCTTTTTTCTTCTTCATCCACTCATTATACACTTCCTCAGGAACTTTCTTCTGGTTCTTTTATTTTATCGGTGAGGATGTCTTTGCTCTATTTTTCTTTTTCTGATCACCTTTCTCATCTATAATTTTCTTCTAATGATCATCCTACTGAGGTTTCTTTTTCTTCTACTGGTCACCCTGTTCATATTTCTTTTATGGTTCAACTTTTGAAGCTTTCTCAATGAACAACTTTGATTCGGTGTCAAAATTTAACCTCATTATCTTCATCGTATCATCACTAATAAAAAAAGCCTTCATATTATTTTTCTTGAATTTGTTTTCAACACTAAAAAACATCATGAATGTAATCATTATCTTGATTATCAAACATGGAAACTTAATAATCTTTGATTTAATGGATCTGGTCTCGACATTGTCAGTGGTAAGAAAAATAAATCCCATAAGATCAATTTCTCCCATGTTGACTAAGAAATCAAAAATAAAAAACATATGTTACTTTTAAAGTGTCTTGATCTCCCTTATGTGGAATTAATAAACCTTTCATCCCTAGATAAACAACTCTATTATCCATATTTAGGTGTGAAACTTTCCAAACCTTTTCATAATGATGAAATTGGGAATCTTCTACATTATTTTTATCAAAAGAACTGAGGTCATCTGGTAATTTATGAGAATGGAAATTAGCCTCTCCATTTGATGGTACTCTAAAAAAATTGGCAGCTTTATTATTTGAAATTATGTATCCTTTTCCATAAATTTTTAAAGATATTATTTTTCCATCCTATTTGAAAAACTCACCTAAACTATAAAATTTTTTAACAACATCATAGTAAAGAAAATCATAATCCTCATCTGTGTTTTCTATGCACAAAGATTCCACTCCATGAAATTTTATAATATTATTTAGGGTAGAATTATACTTTTCATAAAAGGATTTTTCAACTAACCATTCACTGAATATGAACCATATGTTGAAAACTTTATTATATGTTGATGTATTCAGAGAATAATCTCGTGATTCAGACATAGAGAATGTTTCTAGACTATGAGGCATGAAGGAAGCTACAACTCTACACAAGAAATACTAAGGTGATCAATGTGGTACATGAGGGGGTACCCCTTTATATAGGTTATGGGAGAGTCAGTTCATATGGAAACCTACCTTTTATTACATAACTTTACAAATCAATTTACAAATATTGGATCTTTTAAGGTTTAGTGTCTTGGAAAAAAGGTACATAATAAATGAAAACTTAAAACAATATTCTATTACACATGAAAGTATTATTAAAGATTCATCATAAGTACATTTATTGAATATCATAACTTGGGGACTTGCATCAAAGGAAAGTGTGTTCTTAAGGCCTAGTAAGGGATAACAAAGGAAACCGTTTACTTGTTATCTTGAGGAATATCAATAAGAACTTGAGGAATATCATAAAGGAATGATAAACAGGAATATCATAAATAGAATAACATGAATAATAACATTTAAATTTGAATAAAACATTTAATTTATACATTCATAATCATATCACCAAGGTCCATCCCCAAGGTATCATAAAAATTACCAAGGTTATTCACCAAGGTATCATAAAACTTGTCATCTCTATAGATTAAATTCTTTACCCAATGCATTGGAGAGATATCAGGGTGAACCCTTAATATGTATTTATTTTCATGTGTGAAAAATATAAAATCATCAAAAATTTCATAAATAACCTATGGAGAATAAAATAAATAGGTTTCATATCAAAATCATGGGGTTTTAAAAAGTGATTTAAAAACAATATCTTTATGTCATTTTAAACTCACAGAAAAGGAATTAGGGTTTCATGTATATTAATCCTAAAATAAAATAGATCATTTTAAACTATATGTGAATACCCCTATATAATAAATAGGTTTGGGTATTCATAAAATAAAATAAAATAATTTCTTGAGAAAAAGAGAGATATTTTGAGAAGAAAATTCCGCAGCATAATGGGTATGAAACATGGTTTTAAAAAATATTAAAAAGAGAGGATATGAGGGTAAAACATTCATAAAATATTGATAATATAGTAGGGGATAGAATAAAATGTATATAATAACGTGGTATTTGAATTTAAAATAAATACCATATAAAAGAAAATTTGAAAGGAAAAGAGAAGATGAGATTTCCCTTATGAAATTCCGGCAGCCTAACGGCGTCACTTAAAAATTCATAAAATGAGTTGATGAGAGAAAAATGGGTCTTTAATAATTTTTACATAATATGTATAGTATTTGGGATAGGTAATGACATATCCCAACATAATAAAATATAAATTAAAAAGGTGTAACATAAAAGGAGTGCTTGAGAAAGATAAGGGTGGTAAATTCCCTTACCTTGAATAGTGACTTCTAAAACTCAAAGATCGGGACCTTTCAAGATTGAACACACCTTTGCAGTACTCCTTGGGAGGTAATAATTTCATATATTTAATAAAAGTGAATTTATAATGAAATCTAATTTATTATTCGGTGGGTATTTATAGAAAAAAGGAGGGAGTTTTATATTAATTTCTAAGGACACCTCAATAGTGGTATTTAAAAAACCATGGGCTTTCCCATGGTATGGGAAACTTGGTATAAATAATATCATATTTTAATTCACAAGAGTTGAACATAATTTTAAATTACATATTACATCATTATAATGTCATTAAACACACTACAAACTCAAAACTGCATTTTTACTATTCATCAAAAAACATAATATTTTATAAAAAACTCATAAATTCATTATAACCTAATATCGACCTTCTAAATTAAAAAATAGAATTTATTTTATCATAATAATTATCTAAATATGATAAATTTAACTTTTAACTCCAAAAATACTTAATTATTAAAAATAATAGCAGACAGAAAGTGCATAGTAAACTGTATAGTAAAATTTTCGACACTTGAAAAAGATAAAATTATTTTAACATTTGTAATTAAAAAGAAATGTTTTTTAACACTATTTAATTAAATAAATATTATTAATAAACACTTATTTTAATATAATAATTTATCTTTCTAAAAATTAAATGTTTTACCTAAAAAATCAATTTATCAAATTCCATCTCAATTTTTAAGAAAAACAATTCTTAAAGTAGAAATGATGAAATAATAATTTTATTTTAACAAATGGATTAAATTTTTAAGTAACTAAAGCCATGAAATATAACCCCCTAAAACACCCATATAAGACCTAAGGGTATGGTGTGAGATGGTGATGGACTCTTGGGGCGGCTCGAATAACATCTTCCAAGTGGTAATCTCCACTAACTTGAACTTCTCATGTAGGCAATCTCATTCAAGATTAACATGATGAATCTTGGCTTGAGCTTGGTCAAGAGAAAAGCCTAGTGACACTACCTCCTTCCCAAGCTCCAATAAATGGGCTTCATATGGCCCAAGTCTACTGGATGAGGCCATTAACTCTTCTATCTACATTAACTAACCATTATCATTTCTATTTATAAAAAATAATCATAATGTTAATGGTATAGTTTCCAATTGTCATATTGACCAACAGCCATATGGACCGACGGTCATATTGACCGACGACGGTCATATTGACCGACGGTCATATTGACCGACGGTCATATTGACCAAGGGTCATATTGACCAACTGTCATATTGACCAATGGTTATAATTTACTAATGGTCATATAACAGTCAAAACATGATGGTAACATTAAAATATACTCACTTCATTTTTAATGAGATATAGTTCTATTGTGTAATAATATGACACACATTTTCAAGAAACAATTATCATTAAAAAAATTTGGGCCGTTACATTCTTCCACCCTTAAGAAATTTTGTCCATGAAATTTCACCTTGTTCTCTTAGTCAAAAAGATGCGGGTACTTCTGCCTCATTGTTTCCTTAGGTTCCCACATCACTTCTACATATTTTTTGTTCATCCAAAATACATTAACTAGGTGGGTAGTCTTATTTCTTATAACCTTGTCTCCATAGTCCAAGATCTCCACCGGCTTCTTATCATAAGATAGTTCATGTTCTAGTTTTACCAAATCCATATTTATTACATGTAAAGTGTTAGGTGTGTACTTCCTTGAGAGAGATATGTGGAAACCTCATAAACTTTTTCTAGATTTTGAGGAATTGCAAGACGATAGTCCACTAATCCAATGATATCATGGATTTTATATGAGCCAATGTACCTAGGATTGATATTTCCTTTCTTCCCAAACCTCAAGACTCTCTTCCAAGGAGAAATTTGAAGGAAGAATTTTTCACCAAAATCAAACTTCAACTCCCTTCGACGATTGTCAGTATAGATTTTCTACAGACTCTAAATAGCCTTTATGTGTTGTTGGATGGCATGAACCTTTTCTGTCATCTCTTGCACAAGATCTGGCCCAATAAGATTTCTCTCACTAGATTCATCCCAATAAGTAGGATTTATACATATCATTTCATATATATCTTCATAGGGTTCCATTTGAATACTCAAATGGAAGTTTTTGTTGTATAAGAACTCAACTAATGAAATATGTTGATCCCATACACCTTTAAATTACATTGAGTATGTTCTCAACATGTCCTCAAGTGTTTGATAGTCCATTTAGATTTTCCATCAGTATGGGGGTGATAGGTCGTACTAAAATTTAATTCAGTACCCAGAGCATGTGGAAGACTTATTTAAAATTTTGATGTGGACATTGGATCATGATCAGATATGATAGAAAGTGTAACTCCATGTATCCTTACCACTTCCTGCATGTATATCCTGGAAAGATGGTTAAGAGATAAATCTTCCCAAATAGAGGTAAAATGGTAAGTCTTGGTGAGATTGTCCAATATAACCCATATCACATTGTTTACTTTGTATGTTTTTGGGAGACTAGTTACAAAGTCCATAGTGATATTTTCTCACTTCCATGATGGTATGGGTAGTGGTTGTAATACCCCTTTAGGAAGTTTTCTCTCTGCCTTCACTTATTGACATAGTAGGAACCCTGTAGTATATTTGGAAATATCCCTTTTCATGTTATCCTTATAATAATTATCATGAAGGTCCCTACACATTTTCTTGCTTCCTGGATGTATAGAGAAAATAGATCAATGAGATCCATCCATTAAATCTTTATTTATTTCTAGAATAGATGGAACACATAGCCTTGTATGACATTTCAATTCACCTTCTTGATCAATATTAAACTCAGGGAATTTTCTCATTCTTCATAGACTCTGGCTTCTTCTATAAAAAGGGACCATATTGTTCATATTTATTGGTATTATATTATAATTATGGTTGAGAAATCATTTGGTATAGGGTTGATAATGTCCCTTCCCTTACAATTTTCATGTCTAGTTTTACTAAGTCTTTGATCAAAGGATCTCTTTGAATAATCATCATTGCTATCATAATAGGGTCTTTCCTACTTAATGAATTAATGACTTTTTTTTCTCTTACGAGATGATAATGAATTGAACAATCATAGTCTTTAAGAAGTTCCAACCATCACCTATGTTTCATGTTCAATTATATTTGCATGATAATATACTTCAAAATTTGGTGGTATATGTATATATCACATTTCTCCACATAAATATAGTATCTATATATCTTTATAGAAAAAAAACCATATCTAGATCCAGGTCATGCATAGGATATTTTTTCTCATGAGGATTCAACTGTTGAGATGCATAATAAATCACCTTGTCATTTTACGGGAGTATTCACCCAATACCTTTAAGATATTAATCATTAAAAATAATGAATCCATCTCTGATAGAAGGTAGAGTTAACACGAGTGGAGTAACCAATCTCTTCTTCATCTCTTAGAAACTTTCTTCACACTCTTTGTCCAGATGAACTTGACCCCTTTCCAAGTTATCTTTGTTAGAGGATTAAAAATTTGTGAAATATTTTTCAAAAACCTCCTATAATATCCTAATAAACCAAGGAAACTATGAATATTAGTTGCTATTATAGGATGAGTCCACTCCTCCACAACATTTTTCTTTGTAGGATCAACTGAGATTTCTTCATTAGATACGATGTACCCCAAGAAATAAACTTATTGTAACCAAAATACAAATTTGATGAACTATCCAAAAAACCTCTCCTTCCATAGATGTTGAAAAATAACCCTTATATTTTCCTCATGTTCCTCAAAACTTTTTCAATATATCAAAATATCATCAATAAAAACTAGCACAACATTAAAAAGGTAGTCCTTAAAGTCTTTATTCATCAAATCTATAAAAATAAAAGGATAATTAATCAAGCCAAATAGAAAAACAAAAAACTCATAATTATCATATATTGATCGGAAGATGTTCTTTATAATTTCGTCTTTATTCACCCTCAATTGATGATAACCATATTGAAGATCAATCTTAGAGAATAACTAAGCCCCACAAAGCTGGTCAAATAAATCATCAATTCTTGGAAGAGGGTACTTGTTCTTTATTGTGGTCTAGTTAAGTTATTTATAATCAATGCATAACTACATTGATCCATCATTATTCTTCATAAAGAGAATGGGTTCTCCTCAAGGAAACACACTTTCCTAGATAAACCTCTTCTCCAAAAGATCTTGTATTTTATTCTTTAATTACCCCAACTCTACATTTTCCATTCTATATGTGTTTTTGGATATTGTCTTGGAACCAGGAATGAGCTCAATAGAGAACTCTACCTCTGTTTCTGGGGGAGGTTCAGGCAACTCCTTGGTACATATTTCAATTTATTCCTAAATGATTGGGATAATTTATTTTCATATTCTTTTATTTACTTATTCATCTTCATCAATCAACTCCATAAAGAAGGTCGTGGGTAGTTCTTCTAGTAAAATCTCATGTTGATATATCTCTCCTTTAAAGATAGTTGTAGATCTTCCATTCAATACTTCTAATATTTCCTTTCTTCTTCATTTTATCTTAGCATTACACTTTGAGTTCTAATCCATCCCTAGTATAATGTTGAAATTCAGCTTCAGAATGACTACTATATTTGTGATAATTTTGTGCTCACTAAAGTAAATACTAGAGTTTATAAACATCATTGATGCTTGGATAATCCCACTGGGAGTCTTGAATGATAACTCTATTTTTAGAAATTCAGGGGTTGATTATCCCTTGGCCTATTCTGAGGTTGATGGTGATTACCCTCCACTACCCTCAGATTTGGATAGTGATTGGAAAAGTGACCTAGTTATCCACACTTGAAGAATTGGACTTCAGGCAGGGCCTATACAATCTTACCTTTATCATTAGGGTTGAGAAGTTGAGGCTTCACCTCACTACAACAGTTCTGAGTGATATAGCCATCTCTTCTACACTTATAGAATTTAACACTCCCAATCAAGAATTTCCCTGAATGTTTATTCCCACATATATTTCACGTGGAATATTGTACTTACTTTATTATTATTCCCTGAACAAAGATCCTCCCCAAACTTCACTCCATTGATCTTTTATTTTCCATTTAATTTTTAAGACCACTATGTCTCACCGAACTCTAGTTTGACCTTCATATCACTTCATACAATTTCCTCGTAGCTGTTATGGTCTCTGTTGGATAAAGTATTCCATAGATGAGGTCTTAGTCCACCCAAGAATCTATCAAACTTTCCATTAGGATCCATGACAAAAATAGAGGTGTAATGAGAAAGTCTTGTGAAGTTAATCTCATAGCTTCCAAAAGATTCATTCTCCTTATACTTCAGCTCAAGGAAATCCTTCTCTATTTTAATTCTCATTAAATGATGGAAATACTTGTTGAAGAAGATTCTCCTAAACTCTTCCCACTCTGTAGCTTCAATATCCCCTCTTGGCCTAATTTTTTTAATCAGAAACCACCACTGATCATCTTATCCTTATAAACAGTAAACATATAGGGTGATGCTCTCTTGTTCTGAATAATGAAGTATAGAAAATATATTTTCTATAGAGATTATCCACTATTCCATAATTAATTGGTCAATAGACTCACTGAATGTTGGTGGTTGTTGACATATAAAGGACTCAATGGAAATTTGTTACCTTCATAATGAAATCAGTCTCTTAGTATGATTCAATTTATTTCCTATAACTTGAGTTAGTTGATTCATCATTTTCATGAAGTTCTCCATTCAATATTCCATTGGAGGGTCGTCAGCGCATGGTCCGTTGTGCTCACTATTCGCAGGGTTCCTCCTATTTCCTGCCATTTTCTAAAAGAATAAAACCTTAGTGAGAAATGTGTTTAATTTAATAATATTATAATTCTAATGGAATTTAATGTCTTAAAACACCATTCTTAAATATATTCTTCTTTAACAACAATTAAATTTAATATAAATCCTCCATAATGGTTCATAAAAATCTTGTGATTAACCAAACATATCCCTCGGGAGTGTCAAACTAGGAGTGCATCAAGGCTCATTGTCATGCACCAGTTCTTGTTTAAGTCTAGCTCAAAGCGGTGTTTTTGGGTTATACCGTTAAATGTATCTATTCTAGAGCCACATCCACTTTTTCATATTTAGACAGGGATTTCTTTGTTTTGAAACCACTTACTTAATATTGTACCAACATACCAGGATTTTTTACTATTTTTAAATTTTTCTATAAGGTTTTTCCTAAAGTTTTAAAATCCTAATTTCCACAAATAACTAAACCATCCTTTTATACCTACTATGGGAACCCACCTTTTTATTATATAACTTTAGAAAACATTTTACAAATAGAGGATCTTTTAAGGCTTTGTATCTTTGAAAAAAGTTACATAATACATGAAAACTTAAAAAAAATATTTTATTTCATGTGAAAGTATTATTAAAGGATCATCCTAAGTACATTTATTTCATATCATAACCTGGGGGAATTTTCAAATTAAAGGGTTAGCTTAAGGCCCATTAAGGGATAATGAGGGAAACAATTTACTTGTGATTTTGAGGAATATCAATAAGAACTTGAGGGGTATCATAAGGGCATGATAAAGAGGAATATCATAAATAAAATAAAATGATTCAAAACTTTAAAATATGGCTAAAACATTTAATTTATACATTAATAATCATATCACTAAGTTCTATTCCCAAGGTATCATAAAAATTATCAAGTTTATTCACCAAGGTATCATAAAACTTCCCATCTCTTGTAATTAAATTATTTACCCAATGCATTGGATTTTTATCAGGAATCACCCTTAATATGTATTTAATTTCATGTTATCAACTTATATAATCATAAAAAATTTCATAAATAACCCGTGAAGAATAAAAGAAATGGTTTTTATATCAAAATCATGGGATTTTAAAAAGTTCTTTAAAAATAAGATCTTTATGTCATTTTAAACCCACAGAAAAGGAAGGTGGGTTTCATGTATGTTAATAATAGAATAAAATAGATTATTTTAAAATATATTTTAATACCCCTCTAGAAAAAAATATTTTTGGGTATTCATAAAATAAAATAAAATAATTTTTGAGAAAAAGAGATAAATTTTGAGAAGAAAATTCTGCATCACAACGGGTATGAAACATGGTTTTAGAAAAGATTAAAAAGAGTGGGGACAAGGTTCACCCATTCATAAAAGATTAATAATACAGTATAGGGATATAATAAAATGGACATAATAACATGGTATGGGAATTTAAAATTCATACCACATAGATGAAAATTTAAAAGTAAAAAGAAGATGATATTTCCCTTATGAAATTTCGGCAGCCAAACGGCATCACTTAGAAATTCATAAAAAAATTTGATGAGAGAAAAGGGGGAATATAATAATTTTTAAATAATAAGTAAATTAAGGGAGATACGGAATGACATATCTCAATATAATAAAATATAAATTAAATAGGTATAACCTAAAAGGAGTTCTTGAAAAAGAGAAGGGTGTTAGATTCCCTTACCTTGAAGAGTGACTTATAAAACTCAAAGATCAGGACCTTGGGGGCTTGAGGAAACATTAGAAAGACTCCTTGGGAGTTAATACTATTATAACTTTTAGTATAGTGAATTGGGAATGAAATATAATGGAGTAATGGGTGGGTATTTATAGAAAAAGTGAGGCAGTTTTTTATTAATTTACAAGGACACCTCAGTAGTGGTATTTGAAAAACCATGGGTTTTCCCATGGAATTTTCTCATGTTATTGTCCACTTGGGACACCTCATGTCATATTTTAATTCAAAATATTATAACATAATTTTAAATTACATAATACATCATTATGATTCCATTAAACACACTAAAAACTCAAAACTATATTTTTAATATTCACTAAAAAAGAAAATATTTTATAAAAATATCATAAATTAATTGTAACCTAATATATACCTTATAAATTAAAAAATGAAATTTATTTTATCATAATAATTCTATAAATATTATAAATTTAACTTTTAAAACTAAAAGTACTTAATTATTAAAAATAATAGCGGACAAAAAAAGCATTTAAAACTGCATAGTAAAATTATCAACACTTGAAAAAAATAAAATTATTTTATCATTTGTAATTAAAATGGAGTGTTTTTATAACACTATTTAATTATATTAAATGTTTTTAATAAAACCTCTGTTTAAAATAATAATTTATATCTCTATGAATATTATAATTTTTACCCTAAAATCAATTTATCAAATTCCATCTCAATTTTTAAGCAAAACTATTCTTAAAACAGAAATGATGAAATAACAATTTTATTTAAACAAAGGGGTTATATTTTAAGTAACGAGGGACTTGGAACATAACCCCATAAAACATCCACATAAGACGTAAGGGTAAGGTGTGAAATAATGATGGCCTCTTGGTATGACTTGGATAATATTTCTTGAGTGGTAATATCCACTAACTTGAACTTCTCCCATTGGTGATTTCACTCAATATTAATATTGTCATGACCCGGCCCTACCCGAGCTCGAGCCATAACTACCTCAAGCCCACCTCCATAGGCCAGGGGCTGGAGACAAGTGCCGAAGGTTAGACAACTTGGGGAGGACTTTTCCTGAGTACCTGTACACACACAAGCAGAACATTCAATGAAAAAGTGCGGAGTAAAAGGAAAAGTAAAGTACCAACTACTATAAATAAACCACAAAAGTGCATCGACCTCTAAACAGTACAAAGAAAGAGCTAAAGGTAAGCTGAAAATAAAAGGGCAAAACATGCACCCAACCAGAAAAGTGCCACAACCCAGCAAAAGGTAAACAAAATCAAACACCTGGGAGAGTCCCACACCTAGAACCCGACTACGACCACCGCACGCGATCCAAGCTCCCGAACTCCTAAGCTCCACTAAAGTCACGACCAACATTTCCATCTTCTGCAAGGGCACACCATGTGTGGGAAAAGCCCAAGCAGGGGTGAGTAAAAATACTCAGTAGGATACCCTGAAGGCTCGAGGGAGCAACAAAAAAGGTACTGAATGGTGAGCAGTAGATCGAATAGGGAATAGTAAAGGAGTGCCATAGAGAGTGTAGTAAAGAGTATAGCAAGGAGTGTAGTAGAGTAACAGTAGAGAGTCTAGCTCAACCAAACAAGATAAAGGAGGTAGACTCATCCAGACACAAGGATCTGTAAACGGTGAGAATATGAACTTCTCGTCGAGTCTTCGCTACCTATAGCAGAAGAGTAGACTCATCCAACCACAAGAAGCTAGACACGGAAAGCATGTGGCATACCCCGCGCATATTCGCCTCTCCTGGAGGGAGAGTAACCAAAACCCAAGGAGTGGGTACTGGATAATGGTATATATATATCCATATGCTCAAACAAGAAGCCCAAACAAGATCGTAAGTGGATCTCCATCCCGTAGCTCAGCCCAAGAAAGCAGGTAGCCAACAATCCCAGAAGTAACCTTCATCGATGCCCAACATCCCGCACGTCTACCCTGAAATGCAAGTCAAGGGGCTCAAATCATCGCACCATGACACTATCCTCTTTGGGCGGCACTGACTCACCCACATGGTTTTAGGTCGCATCATAAGGATGCGTCTCGGTGGGGAAAAGCGCCCCTCGTACTTGAGAGTTCTGGGGAAAGTCGAACCACACCTCTTCACTGCCCTGCAATCGAGAGGTCTCCTCAAAGTCAAGGTTGTCCCATCACTGACCCGTATAACCAAGGGTACCACTCCGGTAGTCACGGAGAAAATTCGCCGACTAGCCTCATAAGAAGGCTTGAGTCTGAAATGTCAACGGGTGACCCACTGCCTAGCCCTGCTGGAGGGAAAACCCTAATACATCATCAGGCGACCCACTGCCCAGACCTACTGGAGGGTAAACCCTAATACATCATCAAGCGACCCACTGCCCAGCCCTGCTGGAGGCTAAACCTGGAACAGGTCAACAAGCGACCCACTACCCAGTCTCTGTTGGAGGGTAGACCTGGAAGAAGTCAACAGGTGACCCACTGCCCAGTCTCTACTGGAGGGTAGACTTGGAAGAAGTTGACAGGTGACCCACTGCCCAGTCTCTGCTGGAGGGTAGACCTAGAGATGTCAATGAGAAACCCACTTCCCAGCCCCGCCAGAGGGTAAACTCGAAACTGATCTAGCCATCCCTACTGAAAACAACCTCCTGAGTAGAGGATCGGTGCTCACGTAAAGTATTGGTCACACCAGAATCCACAAACCCTACCATGGAACTCAAAGGGATGTGATACTAAAAGCCCACATGGCTAATAGGGAAAAGGGAACTCAAACAACTCTGTCGATCAAACTGTTGAGAACAGGACTAGGGGGAACCACTCAACCCTGCAAGTCTACACCATCGAGAACAGGACCAGGGGGATCCACTCAACCCTGCTGGTCTAAACATCGCTAATAGAAGGACCCTCTACGTCGTGAGAGGTCAAAGGTACGTAAAGAAGAACATGGCACGTACAAGGGGCCCACATGACATGTGGCCCTATGTCATCTTCGAACCAAGTGCAAAAACTTCCTTGGGTACAAACCACAACGTGTACCTCTAGTCATTCTTGTATACTCCCAGAGTATACTACATTTCCATCCCAAAGGCTATCATCCTCACAGCACCCAACGTCAACGCGAAGGGCGTAAACGTAACAACTCCAACTTTCCACCTCAATGGATGAGGCATGGACAACTACATCTCTTCAAGCATTACTTCAATCACATGGGAGTGCATGTGATCACATGACAAGGTTCTGCTACAAAAACAGTAGGACGAACCACCACTGGAGCACTTTACTTGCTTCCGCATTTAAATGAGGTCTCAAAAGAGACTCTGCACATCCAAATAGATCGCACCATTGTAATCCTTATGGAAAAACATGTGAGATCGACTACTTACTTTCCTCCAATGGATATCTGACATAAAATTCATCTGACACCGCTTCAAGCCTGAATGGCATCCCGTGGTCCCAAGCATCAGCCCCGAAAACAGTTGGGTGCATCGCACCATTGCGATCCCCTTGGGAAAACACGTCAAAAGGTCTGCTCACTTGAGTGTAATGGATATCCAGAGAAAAAGATGCATTTTGTCATACCACACACGAGCAGTTCTATTTGGGACCCACACCCCGGTCCTGAAGCACAATGAACGGATCGCACCTTTGTGATCCTCCCGAAAAAGTACACAAGATGGACTATTCACTTGTCCAAAATAGACACCCGGTGATAAAGTAGGAAATCATCGTCAACTCCCAAAACGACCCTCATGGGGCCCGCACCAGCGTGCTGAATTAAAGCGGGCAGATTGTGAAATTGCAATGCCCTCATAAAAACACCCAGAATCGACTGGTCGGACGCCCCGAATGGACATCTGATGAAAAAGTTGTAAAGCGCTGCACGCAGCTCGAAACACGAGCCGTGGGGTCCAAGCCTCAACTCTGATTTCAACGCCTGAAACCAAATTGGAAAACTATGGCTGAACTCTAGGTTCACAACACCACTAACAACACTCAAAACAGACATCGGATGTGTCCGCACGGCTCAAAACAAGAACCCCTGATAAAAATGCCCGTCCACTTAACATCTTGTTGCGCCACCTAACCCCTCATCCCGAGAGTTAAAAATTACCCAGACCATCTCAAAAATCTCTTCTCAACTCTAGGAAGGCACTGCCGCAGACGGCACACAAAACGGACACCTGTAGCGGAAATTACGGGTGTCCGAAGCTGGAGGGGACGAAGCCCCTTGGGCTGGACCGGCCTGGACCGACCGGTCCGCCAGGCCTGGGCCGGCCCGCGCCGGCCCGCGGCTCAGCTGCGTGGGCCTTCCATGGACTCACGGTCCATGCGCAGACCGACCCTCATGGTCGGTCGTCCCACCGCGTGAAGACCCGCGAGATGCGGGTCTTGTTCCCCCGTTGGGGTCACGCGCCGCGACCCCGGTGCTCCCTTGCGCCCCGGCGAGCGCCGCCTCTCCCCGCCTGGAGCCGCCACCTCATGTCGATGCCCTGGAGTCGCCGCCTAAAGCCGCTGCCAGATCCTGCTGCAGGAACTCACTCGAGTCATGCCTCCACTGAGGTCGCCCGCTGAGAAGCCACCCGCGCCGTCGCCCAGCTCCGAGCCGCCACCGCTTGAGCCGAAGCCGCCCGCCGAAAAACCTCCAAAACCCACAAACTTCGTCGGACAGCTGTGGACACCCCGGGACTTGGAATTTCAATCCGAAATAAGTTTCGGGAAGCTCATAACCATTAATACGCATTTATGGTCTTCGCTTGACAAAATAATGGTGAATCGATGCATATAAATGGATTCAAAGAAGGTACGGGAGTTTAAAATGAAAAATGTGTGATCCTACCTCGATGGTCATTGCTCGACGCTTCACAGGCGGTCCGCCGGAGTTTCCGCGCATTTCCGAAGTGGTGGAGGAGAGGGGAGGAGCTCATCCTTCTTCTTTGGGAGGTTTTGCTCTAGGGGGAAACAAAACAAAGTGGGGGGAAGTGTTTAAATAGAAAACACTTAAACCCCCGCCCGTAGGTCCCGTACCCGAACCCTCAGCAGGGTCGAGGTTAAGCCTCCCTAGGGTAAAAACCTTCTCTCGAGAGCAATGGAGGTCTCAGAATTTTAATCTGAGGCCCCTTCAAAAGTTATTAAACCCAACGCCCAAGGCCGCTAAATTACGAAAACACCCCTGGTGGAATTTTTCACAGAAGGCTCGCGCCCGTGAAAGTTACACCCCTTCTAGGGTAAATGGAATGCTCTGAACTCAATGGTGCCCTCGGTTTTCCAATCTGAGCAACTGTTTAATAGATACTTGAGGTTAACCATTAAACAAATAAATTAATTATTTAATTTATCCATTTAACATTCTGGAAGCAAGGGAGGGGTCCAAACACCCCGCGCCAACATGTTTTATGTTGTTCCTAGGGTAAAACCCCCATTTAGGACCCATATGTACACTCAGATTTAGGATCTAAAGCACCCTTTAGGAGTTATCCCATTTATTTGGTGTGCCCAGTGTGAACGCACTGAAAATTTAATTCCGGCCACACCGAGACTCAGAATCGCACGCCGTATCAAGGCGCTACTCTGGAATAACATCAATAATATTCCAAAAGTATTTTATATCAAAAAATTGGTTCTTACAAATATGTTGAATCTTATCTTGAGCTTGGTCATGAGAGAAGTCCAGTAATGGTACCTCCTTCCCAATCTCTGAAAAATGGGATACATATGGCTTGATTCTACTGGATGAGACCATCAACTCTTCTTTTTTCATTAACTAACCATTATTATTTCTATTTATAAACAATAATCATAATGTTAAGAGTATAGTTTCCAATTATCATATTGAAAAACGGTAAAAATTGACCAACAGTCATATAACAGTCAAAACCTGATGATCATTTTAAAATATACTCACTTCATTATTATTGAGATATAGTTCTATTGTGTAATAATATAACACAAATTTTCAAGAAATAATTATCATTCAAAAAGTTCGAGTTGTTATAATTCATCTTCCAAATAATATCCAACATGTGAGTTTAAAAACCTCCTGATCCTATAGTTGAAAATTATTCAAAGAAAGATTTAACTAATTTTTAAATCTTCAGGTTTTCAAAATATTTATTGTGTTGATATTGAATATTATTTTGGAAAACTTTTATGAGAAAATATGAAATAAAAAATAAAGAAATGTTTTTCTAAAATCTAAAAGTATTGCAACAAAAAATATAAAAAAATTTAATGAGTTAGTGAAAATATTTAAAAGATAAGAAGAATACCTTTCTAATTAGAAAGTTTCATTGGTATGAATAACATGTTCTTCTTGAAATTTTGTAAACTAATTATATTACGATAGTTTTAACAATTTTAATATGATAGTTTCTGTACTAGATACAAAAAATTTAAAATAAAACATCAAATATTTTTAATATTTAAAAATTAATATGATATTTTAGAAATAAAAGCTCATTATGAAAATTTTCTGAATCCAAAAACATTTTAAGAAAACTTGATTCTAGAAAATTTGAAACATTTTTTTAGTTCTATGGTCCTTTTGAAAATACTAACACTTGAAAATTTTATAAATTAATACAATTCCAGAACCTCATTATAAAAATTTTCTAATAAAACTAAAATTTTGAAAAACTAAAAGTTTTGAAAAAAATAAAACATATGTACTCCCCTATAAAGTGGATTAACTTAATGTTAAGAGATATGTAAATAAGAATTAAATATGAATGATCATATTACATTGATCATTCCCATCTTCTTTTTAATGTATTCAAATTTATCAGAAGGTAAAGGTTTTGTAAAAATATCAGCAAGTTGATCTTGAATTTTGATGAATTTTAAAATAACATCTCCTTTAAGTGTGTGATCCTAAAGTAAATGGTGTCTTATGTTTATTTTTTTACATGTGATTGATCTATTGGATTTTTAATTAGGTAAATTTAACTAGTATTATCACATAATATTTGAGTTTTTTTAAAACTCAATCCATACTCAATGAGTGTGTGTTTTATCCACAACACTTGAGCAAAAAAAGTTCCAACTACCACATATTTGGATTCAATAGTGGAAAGTGCTACCAAGTATTGTTTCTTACATGACCAAGAAACTATTGAATCTCCTAAGAAATGACAAGTTCCGGATGTGCTTTTCATATCAACTCTATAATAACCAAAGTCAATATCTGAAAAAAAAAATTAATTCATAACATTTCCAAAAGAAAAAAAAATTCCTAAAGTTATAGTTTCCTTAAGATAACGAAATATTCATTTTACCAATCTTAAATAGTATTCCATTGGATTTTCTTGATATCATTCATATAAGAATACAGAAAACATTAATTATGGGTGACTAGCAGTTAAATAAAGTAAACTTCCTATCATACATCTAAAAATATTTTGATCAACTGGTTGGCCAGTCTCATCAAGATCAAGTGTATTTGAGGTATCGAAGGGAGTAATTATACATTTATTATTGTCATATGAAAACTTTTTAAGAATATATTTTATATACTTTTGTTAATATATAAAAGTTACTTTTAGTTTTTAAGGAATTTTAAAACCTTAAAGGTATGTTAACTAACCCATCATACTCATCTCAAAATCAAATTTCATAAGATCTATAGAGGAATATGTTAAGGATTGTTGATTTTATCAAAGTATAATGTCATAAATATATATTTGAACAATCATAATATTTTTATTAACTTCTTTTATAAAAAGTGTTGGATCCACATCTCCCTTAACAAATTTTTTTTATAACTAAAATCATATTAATCTATCATACTAGGATCTAAGGGATTGTTAAATTTTATATAAATCTTTTTTATGTTTCGAAACATATTCCAAATGTTTTTTGTTTTCAAAACCATGGGTTTAAAATAACATTTCACATTCATTTTAAAAGTTTTGAAATTAATGAATGTTGCAAAGGATAATAGAATACGAATATCATTAAGTCTAGATATCAGTGCATTGGTTTATTCAAAGTCTATGTCTTCTTGTTGATTATAACCCTTAGAAAATAGTCTAGCCTTATTTCTAATTACAATTCCATTAACATAACATTTTTTTCTAGAAACTCATTTTACTCCAATTATATAAGTTTCTTTAGGTCATTCAACCAAGGCCCAAACATTATTCCTTTCAAATTCATTTAGCTCATATTGTATATCCTTAATCGAATCCTCAACACCTAAAGCCACATCAATATTCTTATGTTCAAATTGATAAAGGAAATAAATATGTTCTATTTTATTACTTAAGGAACCTCTTGTCTTAACTAGCAGACCAACATCACCAATGATACTATCACTAGGATGATTCCTAAGAAACAACTGACTTCTTGGGTTTTTAAAAGTCTTTTCTTCAATATAAGGTAAGAAATATTCTTGAGTAATAACTTCATAAACATTTTCTTGATTTATTTCCTTATAAGGATAATTTTCTAATATAGGTTGAAAATAATTTTTATAAATATCATCCGAAGAAGATGTGGGTTGAGGTTGTTTAAAAAAAATGGATTAGTTTCATCAAATTTAACATATACTGTATCCTCAATAGTATAAGAAATTTTATTAAAAACTCTATATGCCTTTGAATTAGTGGAATAACCTAAAAATATTCCTTCATCATATTTTAGTGCAAATTTTTATAAGTTATATTTCATATTCAGGATGAATAATTTGCATCTAAAAACTCTGAAGTAAAAAAAATTTGGTTTTCGACTAATCCACAACTCATAATGAGTTTTATTAAGAAAAGGTCATATTAAAAAATGATTTATAGTATAACAGGTAGTACAAACTAATTTATCCCAAAAATGTTTAGCAATTGATTATTCACTCATTAGGGTTCTTGTTATTTCTTGAAGAATTGAATATCTTCTTTTAACAACAACATTTTTCTGAGGGGTTTTAGGAGATGAAAAGTTATGTTTTATAACTTTTTTACTAAAAAATTCAAAATTAGAATTTATAAATTCTCTACCATGATCATTATTAATAGTTATCAAGCAAAGGTTTTATCATATTTAAATTTATCTACAAAGGATTTAAAATAAAAAAAGTTTTATATTTCTTTCTGAGAAATTAGACCCAAGTATATATAGTGTAATTATCAACCAAGACGTATACATAGTATTTTCCCCCAACAATCCCAGTTTTTGTAAGACCAAATAAGTACATGTTCACTAAATATAAAATATTAGTAGTTGATACTTAACTAATATTTTTAAAACTAAACTTATGGGGATTATCTTATTGATAAGGGTCACAAACTTTTTAATAATCAAAACTAAGTTCTGGTAGATCCTTAATAAGTATTTTATTAGTTAACTTAGATAAGTTCCAAAGTTTTTAGCTTCTTAAACTTCTATTCCATAACAAAGATTTATATTTTATTTCACTAAGGCAAGGTAAGTCTTGTATCCTAAGGTCTTTTAATTATGTGTGTAAACATTCTCATGCTGATGGGAAGAAAGAACGAATTTATCCTTGGAATTATGCGCAACACATTTATCATTCCTAAAATTCACAAGTTAACCTTTGTCACATAATTAAATTATGATTATAAGATTTTTATTAAGGACTTTAACAAATAAAACATTTTAAATTAAATTTTAACTAAGAAGAAAAATGTTACCTATTCTGATAATCTCTCCTTGAGCATCATCCCTAAAAGTAACTTTTCTACCTTTCATCTTGATGATATTTTCAAATAAATATTAGTTACCAATCATGTACCTAGAACAAATAATATCTATGAACCAATTATTCTTATTTTTGGTACTTTCATTTTTTTCTGGAAAACAAAAAGATTAGACTTTTGGCACCCAAACCTTCTTAGGTCTAATAATGTCAGAAACCAAAACTTTAGGAATCCACATTTGTTTTGAAAAATATGATTTATAAAAACCTAATGACTGAACTTTATTAAGATAAAAATTATTTTTCCAATTCAAAACTCTTCATCATTTGGTGAAAAAAGGTTTCACTCTATAGAACAAAATAATTGTTACTAAAAACATGTTTTTATTAGAAAACCTCATTCCATAACTATTCCCATGTGGATAAACTTTTTTGTATATTTTGTCAAAGTTTTATCTACTAGTATTAAAGTTTTAAAAAAGTTTCTTTAAAGAATAAATTTCATATTTTTTATAACTAAATTCTTTTCCTAATTAGTAATAGTTTAAGAACTATGCTTGAAAAAAAAACTAGTTTGTAAACTATCCATCTTAGAAATTAATCTTTTCTAAATCTTTAAAAATAGTATATTTCTTAGTATTATCCTTATCAAGATCTTTAGAAAGATATTATATTTAATTTTTCAAAATATTTATTCATTTATTATCTTTATCATGTTTTTTAGAAACTTTAAAATTTTACTTTTCTAAAGGTTTTGAAAAAAGTGAAACTTCTTCATAAGAAGGAATATTATTATACTCTATTGAGGAATATTCTTCATCTGAAAATTTAGAATTTTTCTCATCGGGGTAATTATAATTTAAATAAATATTAGTATGATTATTAGTGGTGTGTAACTTTTCCATAAATCATTGATTATCTTGTAGTACATTTACAAAAATACCTAAGTTTCTCTATCTAGAACTTTCATTATCATAAGTAGTGTTTGAGGAATCAACACCACTAGTACTCTAAGTGTCAGTAGATTTTAGAACTTTATTTTCATTGTATTTTAATACTTATTTTTATTCCTTTCTGAATTTATATCCTTTCTATCTTTCCTTTTAAGCTTTGGAAAATCTGGTCTAATGTGTCCAGATTTCTTGCATTCATAGCAGGTAACTTGATCTTTCTTATCACTTCATTCCTTATAGCCTTTATTTTAATTATATTGTAAATCATACTTTACAAAAATCTTATTCATCCTTTTATAAAAGTTTTCTAATTAAATTTTAGAGTGTTCAAAAGAAATTTAATCATATTTTATAACAACTTTCTTCATTCATGAAGATCTAACAATTTTTTCAAGAGTTTGAGCTTTAGTAGTCAAGGTAGTTTTAGAAAAAGAAACTCCACCATTATTCTTTTTTTATTTATTTGTATATCATTTCATTCTAATCTAATATTAAATCATGGTTTGTATAATATCATCTAGTGTGATATTACTAACCTTCCTAGCTCCATCAACAATAGTTCTTTTAGGCTCCTATTAATTCTGCATAGTATCAATGATTTTCTCAAAAAGTATTTCATCATATAATCCATTCTCGCTAATTTCTTATAGAATATTGATAATATTAATGAATATCTGATCAATCATGGTTATGGATTCACCTAGTAATAAATATAAAGCTTTATAATCAGCACTTATCATTTATCATCTAGTTTTAACAACTATTGAAGTACCAAAATGTGTGACCTCTAACTTTTTTCAAATGTTGTTAGAAGCTTTATAAGATTATATTTGAAAATATATTCTTCTGGTCATGGAACGTAATAAAGTTTTCCTTAATCTACATTTTAGTTGATACTCTTTCTTTTTTTTTGATTAGTAAAGGCAGTAACATCCATATCAAGAATCTTATAATTTCTAGTGAGCATCATAATGTTATTAACCATAGTGTTAATAACAAAAGTCCTCATTTTGTATCTCAAATATTCATAGTCATAACCATATAATATTGGTGGTCTATTTGGATTGATATTATCTATTGGTATAATATTAAAACCTACCATATTAATAGAAAAACATTATTTTACACAAACACGTTAGAGTAACAAAATTTTATAAAAAATATGTTTATAATGAAACTTAATAGAATTGACATAGTAAAGATAGTAAAAAATAGAAATTATTTGAGCATTGGAATCCTTCACTGATACAAATTGTTGAATATTAATAATATATATATTGATATTATGATCGAAATAATATTTTCTTGATGGATCAATTACAATATTGGGGGTGAATTGTAGTTTAAAAAACTTTAGATTAAAATAATTAAACTAAAAATTTTCACAAACCTCTTTAAGTGAAATATTGGATTCGGACTTAGCCCTATGTATGATTACTAAAGTACAATAATCAGGATGATTCTAAAAATATAAAATTATATATATCATAATTAGAATAGATACGACTACATCATAGTGTTTTGGATTCACAGTAGATCAGATTAAAAGTTAAAATTGTGTTTATCATATTTAGATTCATTACGATAAAACTAACACATAAAAGAACAATGGAATATATAACTTGTAATAAACAATTAATACAATATAAATAATGTAAGAATTATTTATAGTTATTTAAAAATAATATATCTCCTTTAACCTTATGAGTAAGGTGGCCATAAATCATGGATAATGGTTTCCATTATTTTATACATACAACAAATTCTATCTTTCCTCAGTAAGGAAATCCCTCAATATGATGATCTGTTTTGTTCTGTTTACTTATCACTAGTAGCCCTCGATATGATGGATCAACACTGTCTTTTTATCCCCACAATCCCTTGATTAGAATATCAGATTCTTTGTATTTATATCCCCATGATCCCTTGATTGTAATCACAACAATCAGATGCACGATTACAAAGAAAAAGTTCATAAGAAGACAACCCTAATAAGGTTTCCTTATAACTATAAAACTATAAAATAATTAAATACTAGTAACAATATGTTCACACTTGTGTTCCTTTTATAGCTCTCACACAATGATAAACTGAAAAATGAAATAGATCATTAAATAAAAACTCCTTTAATGGCCATATATTTATAGTAATATCTCCAATAGTAATATTTCTTTCTCAATGGTCATATTTATCCAGGTTTGTTGTAATAACTTAGACACATGGCACTAAAATGGATCTTTTGTAACTAATTTCTAATCATCATATTTATTTACACCATTACAATGTAAAAAGTTTTTCTTATAGTAGAAAAAAGTCTTCCGAATATGATAATAAACTTAAGTCAGTCTGAGGGAGATCATTACAATTTCCATTATAGTATACCTTATGAGTATCAGTCTAATTTTTATCAATACCGGTATCAGTCTGATTACTAAGACTTTGTCAGTATGAAAGACAAGACATAAAGTCTTACATCTTGTTAGATAAGGGTGAATCCAATGTTTATCAGATACATACTCATTATGATAATTTTAATGAAGAAATATAAGTTTATTTTACTAATTCATTAGGACTTATTCTAAGTGTGGAAAATATTATGTTTCTAAAAAATCATTCTAAAACACTTTGTACAATAAAATATAGTAATCAAGTAATTATGAAAGTGTTTTTGATTTCCAAAACTAAAATAATAGAAAATTCATAAGTAAAACTTTTGACTAAACATTTTTGATGAAGGTATTCACATGTTTCTTATGTGATTATTAAGAGACAATTTATTTTTTCTAGTGAATATATGTCTATTTAGTGACCTTAATTCTAAATTTTCTTGGACATATTTTGGATGATCTTTAAGGTTGACTATTTATGGAATGAATTAAGTTAAACTTTTCATGAGGTTTTAGTGATTAATATATTACGTCACCATATGAATATTAATTCGTATTGGATAACTTTTCATGACCATATTGGTTTTGGAAAATATTTAGAGATATAAAAAAGGACTTTTCACTCTTTTATGTATATTACAATCTGTTAAAAGTAAATTTTAGTGCTTTAGGAATAAAAAATCATTTTTTTCATATTCATTTATTAGAGTAATAAATGAAGTGGAAATTGATTAAATCACAACCAAAGGATTTAATGGTGAATATTAAATAAAAATATATAATGTGAGTATATTTCCTTATATTTTTAGAGTGTGAAATAATTCCCCAACTCTATGAGAAGGGTCTTGAAACAAAAATGTTTCCATACTATCATCATTTTGATGATATCAAAGACCTTTTCACACCACTAGTTTATTACATTATGGTCATAAAGTTCCTCCTAACCATGTTCTATATTACTCTCCATCAAGATTTGGGAGTTAGTATTCTCTCCCATGTTCATGTTTTCATTTCCCACTTATGTCCTCCTACTTGGGATCCTAGTTACATGACCTCCATACATCCATTTCTCTCTTATTAATATGATAATTTATTAACCCTTCTTCAATGTGGGTTTTTATAACAAAATAATTTTCAAATTTCAAACCCTTTATTTACAATATCGAGTATAAATTACAAGTATGTAATTTATTTAAGGGGGGGAGAATGTAACACCCTGAAATTCTAAAAGAATAACATTTTAATCAATAGTGTATGGGACACACAACACCTAGCGTAGAAGAGAATATAACATTCCCATAATTTATGATATATTTATTTTTAAATATATTAAATGTATTTAATAAGTTTCATTATATGAAACACTAGGTTTATCTTTCATTACACACAACAATAAATTTCTTCAATTTCTTATGTTACACTCAAGACCGAATTTAAACAAAATATGAAATATTATTAAAATATTATTATTTAGTATAATCATTATAACATAGGTATTAAATTGGTGGGTATGAATAAAATTAACTAAATTATGAAAATATATATCTTAAAAATGTTTATTAGTTATCAATTTATTATAAATAAAATAAGAAACATTTAAAAGAAAAAGAAATTTTTTCCAAAAAAATATATTTTTTTTAAAGACGGTTAGTCACACTTTGAGAACATGATTTAAAATTAATTTTTACCATTTTTATAAAATTAATTTAATATAATAAAATTATATTTTTAAATTGGAATACCAAATTAATCTAATGGTGAATTTTTTGTATTTTTCTGAGAAGTTTCATTTTTTGATGAATGGTGAAAATTTCTAAATTTTAATTTAAAAACGTATTTTTTTTAAATAATTTATAATGTTAAATTATATTTTAAATTGGTTTTAGAATAAAAGTAGTTCAATTTTATATAAATTAATTCAATTTAGTTCATTTTAACAATTTTTATAATGAATTTTGATATAAAAACATTGTAAACATTTGAACATTTTTTCTTTAAAAGATCAGTTTCTCATCTCCACTACGAGATTAATTAGAAATTAAATTCTGCCACTTATGTGAGTTATATTTGAAAATAATAGATTAAATATTTGGAATAATAATAATTTATATTACATAATAAGTTAAACTTAATTTTTTACCGTAATTATTAGTGAAAATAGTTAAAATTAATTACCACAATTAAGGTTAAAACAAGGTTTTGTGCATTACATGTATTTGTATTAAAATTAATTTTACACACACATAGTATTTTTATTTAATAAATTTGATTTAATTTTCAGAATAAATAGTTATAAATTGTGTAATAAATATAACTTTAATCTTATTCTTATATCATAAACTACCTAGGTAAATAAAAGGATACAGGCAATTGTGGTAAAAATTTAAAGGGTAAAATTAGGTAAACTTAAATACAAAAGAATAACATGATAAAAATGTGTTTATTTTTTGTGTGGTGGAGGTGTTTATCAACCATAGAAACCATAAAATCCATTATTGTTCTTTTTTAGTGGCATAAGAGTTAAGGGATACCTCCCAATAGAGAATACTTTTGGGTATTTGTAAAAATTTCAATCCTCCTCAATTATAAAAGGGCACTCACTCCTGTCACTTATTTATGCCTTAAAACCACTTTGGTTTGAAAAATACCTACCCAAATAACTTTAAAAAATATTTACCCTAATCTTAGAAGTATTATATTGGGAATAAATCCAACAGAGGAAGTTTTTAGTGCAAACTTAAGGATAATACCTGAACAAGAGGTAACGTTCTTCAACGAGTGTTTTTATATTATTTCCTTATCCACCTCCTTAATTTCATATTAAACCATGATTATATAATAACCACAGTATCTTACATTTACTGGGATGTTTTTATAATAATTTAATTACATAAATCCATCTCTACTTCTATTAAATTGGTTGTAAAATCATCATTCATGTGTACAGCAGACTACCGCCTCGCAAAACGATGTCATTCATTTTTTCATTTCCACCTCTCAAGGTTGGGTATGATGATGGATATAGAGTATATATATGATATTTATAACATATTTATACCTATTAAGACATTATATCATATATATCTTATTACCTCTTATTCTGTATGAGATACGATAATGTCACTCGTATGTATAGTGGACTACCTCCTTGTGAAGTAATGTGAATCATCTTTCACTAATGCTTTACATGGAAGGTGATAAGGATAATTTTAATCATTATATGTCATATAAATAAAATAATTATTATATTAATTATATATTCATCATTATGTAAAGATAATATATCATTTTATTTTATTTTACACTTAAATATGATATCATCATTCGTGTACGCGTGGACTACCACCTTCACAAAGCGATGTGACTCTCTTTTCATCACTATACTACATAGATGGTATATATAAATATATAAATATAAAGATATATATATATATATCTCTATTTATATGTATATTTTAAGTAATAATATGGTATATATGATATTATTATCATTCTTTAAGGATAAAATATCACTTACCTCCTTTCTATAATGATCATTATAAAATGGAAATGTTACTCATGCGTACGTATGACCCACTATCTCTAGGATCATAACATACCTAATTTTTCATAACAATATTTCATGATTGGTTTAAAAAGTATAATTTAGGTAAAAATATGATAATTATTTCATGAATGATATTATGGATATTATATAACTATATAATATTTACAAGAAATATATCATTCATGACAAAACATACATAAAAAACAAGGCAATTAACACCTGAAACAATGAAAATAATGAAATATTAGTAAAGAACAAGAGATAATATTTTATAAAAGAATAATATATGATATTTTAAACATTAATTTAGTTCTTTTATAAGTTAATAAAATGTTTAAAAACACTTTATAGGAGGTTCAAGAGTGTTCGATCAAAGGGAAATGTGAGGTAAGGGATATCTTAACTCAATTTCCACTTATTGGGTTAAACATCCATTTTGTTGATTATGTAATGTGTATAATGAATTTTGATTATATTGTGTTGTATTATAAATTTTTTATGTCTATTTATAGTTGATACACATAATATATTCATTCATTAATTCTCACTTCGATATTATGATCATTTTAAGGGTTTATTTCACAATCTCATTCTAATCGAGATTATTTATTCTTGAATATCAGTTGAAGGAAATTACTTGAAAATTTCCTAATAAAAACATTTAATTTTATTATAATTTTTTTATTCAAGATATTTTAAATTAATATTACCATTTTCCACTCTTTGTTAGTAAAATTAATTGAGAAAAAGTTTTTAATAATAAATGACTTTATTTCTCTCTTCGATCGGAAATCTATTTTTTTTCAAAACCTTGTTTTCTAAAAATGTTTTCAAAATTGTTTTTAACCATTAAAAATTATTTATTATTAACATTTTTAATCTTCAAAAAAAATTCAATGGAATTTTTTTTCCAAAACAATTCTAATTTTTCTTTTATCGAAAATGTGAAAAGAATATTTGTTTTAACTTGTACAGCATGTATAAAATTTTTCACCATCATGATATCAAAATGTTTTAAAGCTTCCTTTATAATTTTTCGAGTTTATATCCAAAGAAAATTATTTTGAAAATATTTTTTGTTTTAAAAACTAATTTTCAAATGAAAAGGATATTTTACTTAATAGATTTTTAAGGTTCTCTTTATGGTATTACTATTCATCAATGACATCAACCCTTTATTGTACTTTTTATACACTATAGATATATTGTATTGATATCATTCTTATTCATTTTTTGGATGGTTTATGGTTAGTTTGACTGTAGATGTGCTATTTTATTACCATTCACCATATTATTCTAGAAGGTTTATGAATATGTTTTTTTGATTGGGGTGAGTATTAACATTTTGTATGTTAGTTTTTTATATAAATATATAAGTTAATTATGTTTCAACCCTCTCATATAATGAATGAACATGAATTAGTATGTGGAGGGTGGGGCCCTTTAGCCCCTCGATGCATCGATAAGTCTTATGAGACAAATCAGTTAGCCAAATAAGATGGGTTTTTACCCACAAATTTAAACTATCTTGAGGATGGATCTTGATAGTTCAAACATCCATCATTATGAATTACATCATTATGAATTCGGTTATTGATATTCCATGTTATTATTCGATTATTTAAATATAAATGGTTAAGTTTTCAATATTATGTGATTATTTATATGTAATTACATGATCATCAATTATTCTTATCATATTATTCTCAAGTTATTGACTAAATGGCACATATTTTTATTACATACATTTCTATATTTATTATTCTTATTGATTCGTGATAGATTCTATTATACTTAACCCTTAATGATCATTTGACCTCACCCTTATTTTTTCCCTTTCCCCAAGAACCCATGAAGTATAGTATGTTTGATATGAAAGGATATTCTAGAGAAAATAATTTTATTCTTGAAAAAAAAAATTGTAATTTTTGTTTTTAAATTTAATGTAAAACTAAGTATTTATCTAGTTTACCAAGACTATTAAACTATTTGTTCATTAAGGATGAAATTCCTTGTATCTTTTGACAATGTAATAAAGTATACATTTTCTTCGAACTACTGGGGTTGGGTCGCTATAGCCTCAACACATTCTCCATTTATTCTTTATTAATTACTCTCAATGATAGTGCATAATTAATTATCAAATATATTCAACTCCTTTCTTATCTTAAAAATAAAAATTCTCTAACCATCATCCAATTATGTTAATAATTATATTCAATAGCCTTTTTTCTTGGTTAAATAATAGTGGTTACTCACTCTTCAATCCAAGTTTGGGATTCTTCAATCACAAACTGTTTATAGACTGCCTCTTCTACTCAACAAGATCATGTATCTTATAGTGACACTATCAACCATAGATATTTTTCATTGATTATAATATTAGTCTAACTCCACAACCATCATATATAATATGTGTAAACCCTCACCAATTCTCTTCTAAACTCAACTTCCACTTCCTCAATCTACTCTCATGAAGTTACCTCCACTTCAAGCTTCATAATCACTCAATACATATTAAAATCCATCACATATTTAAAAAAAATACAATCATAATTATATTACATTGGGATATTTAATCTCTCATTTTGGATTTAAGATGTGTGAACCCTCAAAAACTATCATCTCAACTCAACTTCAACTTCCTCAAACTCTTATCACTAATCTTCCTCTACTTCAACCGCTTCAACCTTCATCATCACCAAATTAATATTGATATCATTAACCTATTGAAAAAAATTCAATCATCATCATAAGCCATTATGCTATTTAATAACTAAAAATTGAGAAACTCTTAAATATATTTATGAATAACTTGGATCACTAAAAAAATATCCTTAGTTACAAGTATGATAGTTTCTTTATGATAATCAAAACTATGATATGTTAGGATAAATTACAAAATAATAAACTTACCAAAAGTTTGTTCATAGAGTTATTATAGGTGATGATAAATTTAATCAATCAATGTGATATAATTTTTCAGTTGTACATTTTTTTAGATAATTTTTTATTACTCTAAAAGATATTAGATATTTCATGGTAGGCTTGATGCATGCAAGTGAAGTTTATATTTCCATGAATGAAGATCAAGTATGATAAACATAATTACAAGGATATAGAATAACTCTTCAAATTAATATATCATGGGACATGTGATGGTAAAAGAGCATGGTGGTCATTGCAGAAAATAATAGAAGCAGCAAAGGTATTGTCTGTGAGCATTATATAATTATTCTAAAATAGAACAAACAAGTTCATAGTTGTGAAAATTCCCCTAACTGCATCCACATTCAACCAAGGTTTTTATAAGCATTAATGATTTATTATAATGAATATAAAATGTATACACGTGGAGGGATACTACTGCATTCATTTATTTCCATGAATATAAGGTAAATTAACTAGAAAAAATGTGAGGTAAAATGGAGTTTATAGAGTAATAAATAGTATTATCACCACACAGGTACTTTAGAGAGGATATTAAAAGATAAGGAAAAGAAAAATATTTCTTATCTAAATAAAATACATAGTTGATGGGTATAATTGAGAAAGAGGGTTTACCATGATAAACTACAGAATTATTAAATAAGAATATGGTGGATCCACACTAAATATATAAGAACCAAAAAGGGAATTGATTTAGAGGTAGTCATTGAAGATAAAATATAATGAAGAAGGAAGAGGTTTGAGTTGTCTCATGGAGAGGCACCCATAAAAATCTAGTGGAGCTATAAGTGGTATATTTATCATGTCTTCTTAGTCAATTAATTAATTATTGTTATAGGTAGTGATTCCTCTATTCTATAAGTGAGTTCCCTATAGTAGGTAGTAATCCTATATTGTAAATGGGTAGTGATCCAAGGCTATCAGTAAGTACCCTAAATAAAAAAAATGAAATAATAATTTTTAATAAATCATCTATATGAGTAGTGAGCTACCAACACACCTGGAACTAGCCCCGTATTAGTGTAAACTAGGTAGATTAATTATGTTCTATGTGTGTTTGTACACTTCATCATTCCCAATTTGATCCTATAAGCACAAAAATTTATCCTAATATCATGTAAATAAGGCTCATTAAATATTAAAAGGTCCTATTAGTAAAAATTAATAAAAATTTAAAGTGGTGTATTTCTTGATTCACCCCCCAAGACACCCTTATACTATTAGGACCATGATTGTTAAAACTGAAATGTACATTAAATAATAGTTTTATTTATAAAAAATCTTTTAATTTTTATTCAAATTCTAATTTAGATACTGATTTTGGATTTTAATATTGGATAAGAAAATAATATCAATAAAATTTCACTTTTTTAGGAAAATAATATATTTTATGGTGTAGTGAGAAATAAACTTTTTGATACTTTTAATAAATTATAAAAAATATTTTGAAACTAGTAATTATTGTGATCAAATGTATGCATGAAATTAATTATTAAAAATTTCATATTTAATATTTAGTATATTATAAAAAAATTAAAAAACACTAGTGCAATAAATATTTAAAATAATTCATTCATTAATTATATGACTAATAATTTTTATATAAGAAATTTGTTTTAGTAGATAATTCTAAATGTGGTATTTCTATTAAAATCATTTATATTGAAAATTAATTAGAAATTAATTTCACAAAAATATCACATCTCATAAATATTAAATTTTATTAAGTGAGAATTGGGAATATTTTATTTTAAATTAAAACAACCCATTTTATGATTTTTGATATATGTTTCTATAATTTTAATAATGAATTTATACTGAAATTTATATCTTTAAAGTACTTATATCTAGTTATATAATTTTTATTATGTGCATATAGTACAACCTATTGTATGGATTATAAAATAGTTTACTTTTTCATACATAAAGTGTGTAAATTTCATGTGTTATACACATTATGTAACGAACTAATGGATAACTCATATTTGATTATTAGTTGGAGTATATTGTATTGTTTTGTAGTTTGAAAAAGTGAAATCATTCCTAATTGATATTTTTTTATTCCTTCAGTGCATGTCATCAGTTCATAGAGATTAAGAAAAGACTTTTAGCCTTATAGTGGGTTGACTTGGTGATGTAGTAGGTTGACCTGAGCTAGTTTGTTACATAGTGTGTATCATTTTACATGCATAAACTAGTGTATGAAGGACCTTACACATGATTCCTTGTGTTTTTAATCAAGATACTAAAGTTTCCTATATAATATAAAGTATATAACTCTTACTTCATATTTTTTAATTCACTTTATAGAGTAATTATAGAAATAATATTTGGAATCTTTACCCTAATCGTGTTATACTCTCTTTTAAAAACTCAGAAATTCTCTAGATCTCAAGACCTTGTCACTAACCATTGACTCCTTTTATTTCCTCTCTCTCAAACCAAACCTATTTTTTGTATATAATAATTAATCAGATAGTTATAGGAAAACTAATAGATATGGGTCGTATTTAGGTGTAGTGGCTTCTAGGAAGGTGGATATATTAAAATCATGGAAGAAAATAAACATTGGTAAGGTTATAGTTTTTTTTGGTTAAAGGAAAAAATATTATTGAGGAATGTTACAGAGTTTTAAAAATGGAAAACTTTATCTAAATAAAATAATTAACCTGGATTTTAGAAATATGGTTGTTCAGTTTTATGAATTATAAATAGAGGTTGGTAGTGATTTTGATGTGATGAGGTCAGAGGTTAAAGAAAAGTACCTTGAATGTACAAGTGTGAAATTTTATGATTTATTTCACATAATATGTCAAAGACAGATGATATTGTATTTAAGTTTGAATGTGTTGTTCTTTAATTATTTGATACTCTAATGATAAAAAAGAGAAAATAAAAGGAATTATCTCTATAATATAAGGTTCTTGATAAATTTATTTATATTTAACATTCACCCCAGTCGGATGAATTTAAAATCACATTTTTATTTGATATGTATATTATTTATTTATTGATTTCCCTAATGCAAGTAAATGGTGTATATATTATATTTAAGGTTATGATGAATTGTTACCAAGGATAGAAGAGGATTGATATTTTATCATATGGTATATTTTTCACTATCTTATTTTTAATGTAAGATTTAAATACCAAGATTGAGGATGGTGTTAAACCACACTATTGGGACCAGACTGATGTTTTCATCTAGAGAGGGGGTGAATCAAGATCTTTCTAAATTAAATATTTTCCTCAATCATGTTCTTCCCTTTGTATAATCTTATTCCCATGTTAAAAGGAACTTTTTCAACCTATAAAATTCTTTATTTTGCTCTCACCAAATCATACATTAATATATAAGAAAGTAAAGAACACAAGAGACATAGATTTTACATGGTTCTCTCACATTGGTCTACATCCAGGGAGCACACACTAATGATGTGTCTGATAGGTTTTGGTAGATTATCATATGATAAAATACATTAAATAAGATCATTAATGTACCAGATCTATCATCAGCAAAACAACATTTAGTATTGAAAATATTTCATTGGACTTATCAATTTATTTATTTATTTTCACCTACTTAAATCTAGTAAAGTGGAAATTAGGGTTGAACCTATGGAAAGGTGTGTACAAAATCCAAGGAAAAAACTAAATAAAATGGTAACAACATTGATGGTAATGATTAAATGAGTAATAATGAAACAATTATAGAGTTAACAAAAATTGTGAAACTCTGAATTGAATGGATGAATTCCAAGAAATAATACTGAGGTATATTTAAGTGATAAACGTAATAGAAATTATTATTATTATTCTATTGTTAAATTTATTTTACCTTTATTCATAAGAAACTAGAGAAATGTGTTTAAAATTTTCAAAAAATGTCACCATAACCTTCTATCGAGGGTGTTAGTGCTTAGCTAGAGGAATTTAGTAGTCTATCAACTATTTAGTTCACTTATCCAACGAGAGATGAATTTTTTTCACCAAGATCAAATTATCCACTTATCTTGACAAATTATAACTTATTAAAAGAAATGATTCAATAATGAAGTAAAAACATGATCAATAAATTAATTTTGTTTCCCTTCAACAATTTTATCAAACAGCCATTTTCATAAAAAAAATTGAATTATTGAGTTCATTATAAATTGTAGAATGATAAAAATAAGAAAAATGAAGAGAGGGGTCTTCTCTATTGAGAAGCTCATATTTCTTAGCTCTAAATAATGTTAAGTGCTCAAGATCACACCTACTGCTCTCAATACATATCCAAACCATATGTATTCGATTAATGATAATTCCTAAAAATTTCTAGGTTATACTATTTTGAATGGATTTTTGTTCCAAATCCAAATATTAATGCTCATAAAAAACTTCTCTAATCATGTATCATATGTTTCCATGTGGTTTTTTTAATTGCTCATCATCCAAATGCAAATTGAGCAGAAATTCCCCCATGAATGTTGTGTGCTCACATGGGCTCATGATTAATCTATTAAGGTTTCCTTGAGAATCTCTAGAAGTGAACTCCTTCATGTGTAGCTTCAAAGTATATCTTTGAATCCCCTTTTTTGAATCTCATTATAGAAATTGGGATTATGTGGAAATGTTCTATCTTTGGCAACATATCTAAGTCACCAAGATTTGGTAACAAAATAATGAAATCTTACAGGGTTTTCCATAAGACATAGATCATATTTGAAAGTCATGTGGGATTTTTAGAAGTCATATAAAGGTGAAACAAAAGTCATACCATGGTGGAGGCTGACCAGAATTCATACACATAGTTGGAAGTCATATTTGGGTGTTGCAAAATTCATACATTGATGATTCCCAAACTAAAATTTGGAAAATTCATAAGTCATATAAACACATAAAGTTATAAGAAATGAATAAGTCATGTAGGACATCAAGAAAGTCTTATAAGATGAATAAAAATTCTTACAAAAGGAAAACATAACTAATTTTTCAATATAAATTAATACTTAAAAGAAAGTAATTAAAATTCTTCTAATAAAAATATTTAATGTAAAAACATGGAAAATTAAGAAAATTAATTCCAAAATCAAAAAAAAATAACTTAAAAATATATAGATCAATCAAAGTATAAACAAAATCATACAATATTTTTTATCTTAATATATATAAAAGTTATGATAAATAATATTTCATTAACTAAGTACCAAAAGAACTCAATTTCATTAAAAAATTTATAGAATTTCATTTTTAACCTGAATTGATAAATAATAAATTATTATACATTAAAATCACACATTAACATAAAATATACAATATTTTTTCAAAATATATATTGCACACACATATAATATTTAATCCATATCAAATTCCCCAACACTTACCCCATTTATTATCCTTATTTAATCAATTCAATAATTTAATTAGAAGCTAATTAATATCAAAAATGAAAATATTTTAATGCAAAAAAAGAAGTGGTTTTTTAAAAAAATCCAGCATTTAATATCTCAAGTATATATAAATGATTTATCTTCTCAAAAGATTTTTTTTGGCCAAAATTTGGTTTCTAGTTTTAAAAAATGATTATATTAGAAAACATTAAAAGTAATTAGACAAACTCTATTTTGAAATCAAATATTCTTCCAAACTTAAATTTTTCTCCATAGTGAACAGACTCACATATTTTAGAACACATAATAATTAGACACAAATAAATAGATGAGTGAGTTTAATAATTAAAAGTAAGCAAAAATAATTCATCCAAACATTTTAGCTTAAAGAATAAAAAGCTAAACTAGGATTGTGAGCTCATTTCATAGACCATTTGAATGAAAAAATTAAGAGTTTAAATCCAAAAAAGAATTTCAAATTCAATATAAATTATAAATCTTACTCTTAAAAGTTAAAAAAAGAAAAAAATTAAAATGGTGAAATAAAATTGATGTTAAAATATTGAAATCATGGTGTAATAGAAAAGATTAACCAGTCTAAGTAGCACAATATTCATCAAATCCAAGATAAATTTACAACCATCAAAATGAAAATTAATGCATGAAAATGGAAAAAAAATTAAAAAATAAGATAATCTTGATTTTTTCTCAATGAAATACAGTTTTCAAAAAAAGATACTGGTGCATGCCTATCATAGGGCATGGAAAAGCAATTTTTATATTACATAAGTGTAGTCTAGTGATTACCCCTAGAAATTTTCCTGAAGAGGAGTGCACACAAAAATAATTTTTCACTTTTAAACGAGGGTAAAAATGGGGTGTTTTTATAATAAATTAATAAGAAAATGATTGAAAGGAAATTTGAAATTCAAAGGATTAAAAACTATGATATTAAATGGGTGATTAGGTCAGGGTCAGTTTTCCAATTTTAATTCTATCCTTGTTCAATTTAATTCAAACCTCTTATTCTTAGTTTATTAAAGTGAGTTTCCCCAATCGTTTCCTCTCACTTCCTTGGTGAAATTATAATAGTGAGACAAAACCTTACCAAGATCTCAGTTTGGTAAACTCTCCTTCCATGTGAAAATTTTTTGTATTGGATATCTTCAATTGATATGGGAAATACCCGATCGAGTCTTATTTATCCCAAAAAATCACGAACATTCACTACCCCTTTTACACATACTGACGATCGCCAAGTACTTCACCCCTAATCCCTGGTCTATTTCATCGTATATAAAGCAGAAATCAGTGGAGGGAGATAATGATTATTTAACAAAGGAAAAAATAAATAACAGAAATAAAATTCAAGAATGATCTCACTTGATAATAAAATCCATTATATGAAATAGAAAACAACTTTGAATAAGAAATAAATTTCATTCAATTATTTCCAAGAACTCAATCAATAAAAAATAGAAAACCAAACATTTCCCACTCACTCAAAATGTTTACCCCACCATGATAAGGGTAATCGAGATGAATGGGGAAGAATAAGGAATTAAAAATCTATATAAAATAAATTACATAAAATAAAGAAAGCAGAAAAGTTCTCCTCTTTGGTGTCCTAGAAGGAATATGATGGAATGAGAGATGCTTTGAGAGGGATGAGCTCCCCTCCTTCTATAGCCAGAATATATCCCTCGAAATTTGATGCATTTTAGACCCATTAAATGATATATTCATGCGTTTAACCCTTCTTGAATGTTGTTCATAATTATCTTTTCTATTTCCTCTCAAAGTTTCAGAATATTTAGAAAATTATTCTGAGATTTATTCTTGTTTTAGTCTCACAATTTATTCTATCCATTCAAACACTCAAAATTGAAAACTTCCGTATTAGAATGATTTAATTACCCTTAAAATGGCCACTTCACATGTCTTCGACTTCATCAAAAATGTTTCAAAACGTATTGGGAATATATACTTTGGATTTCAAAGATATTGGGCCCACCATGGAAGAGTTATAGACCCCACACCAAAACTCAGAAGATATGTAAACAGTTTTCAATGTTCAAATTGTGAGCTTCTTTTAAGATTTCATATGGTCGATTTAGCTTTTGGTCAAGAAGGATGAAATGAATACCAGGATGTGTAGAATATGGAAAAGAAATAATTTTTTAATTTTAATTAGTTTAGAAAATGTTATGGACAAAATACAGAAATCATTTAAAATAGTTAAAAATCCAAAATGGGCCATTTTTATTATTCAGCTCAAAATATCACCAATATCATAAAATGAGGCAATTTATCATAATGTAAAACTTTCTTGGGATTTAAAAAAATGATATTGAACGTAAATTAATTTAAAATATTTTCTCTATTAATTCCCCCACACTTAGCATTTGGACTCCTGGAAAAGTAAACATCAAAATCAAATCAAATCAAATCCAAAACACATACCCATGAGATCTAACAAATCCATACCAAGAAACAAAAATATATCATGCCTCATCAAAAACAATTATTTCAAGTTCTCCATTTTAGATTATTTAATATATATATCTACTTTATTTATTATCTGATTCACACAAAACACCTACCTCACATGAATTTTCTCTCTTGTCATAATTGTACATGTTCAACAAGGATTCTCTCATCCAAACTCACACAAGAGTCACCATAGGATTGATAAATTCCTACATCTCCACCTAATGTGAGTCAAGGACATGTGTTTCTCATGAGGACTTTTCAGTGTTCAGTGGCTTTTTATTGGTAGGATTTAGATGTTAAAAATTATGAATCTGAAAAAGGAGGGTTTGGCTCTTTTTGAAGTAAAATTGAAAGATTCTAATTTTCACTCAAGTATAGTCTCTTTCTCTTCCCCTTTGTAGAAAACTGTCTTCATAATCATGAAAACTCAAGGAAATTTCACTCTATTTATAATTTTACCGACAAAAATTTCTTTTCAAACATTGTTTTTTTTTCTTGAAAGATCCAGATAGGCACAGCTTTCTTTTTACATTGGAAGCTCTAGAAATTCACAACTTCTTTTATTATGAAAGCTCCAAAAAAGGCACATATTTTGAAAAAATGAAATCTTCAATAGAAACATCATCTCTTCAACATTTAATTTTCCACCCAAAGTAACACAAAATGAGGTAGTACACCACAAGACATCTTCTCCCATAGTTAAGTTCAACTAGATCATGAAATTTTACTTCAAGAGCAGGTTGGATAGGGAAAATTGGCTTGTAATGTGGCTAACGTAACATGATGTTCATGGCTTTTAAGGTTTACAAGTATTAATGTATAAGGTATTCCATAATAAAAAAATGATTATTTTGAAAAGGGTGCTTAAAAACAAACAAATTCCTCAATCATTTAAAACACAAGTACCTCAAACCATCAAGTTTTCATAGGAATAAATCAAATTCTTATTAAAGAAATCATGGTCTGTTTATCTCAAGCAATGAGTTTAATGTAAATAATATGACAAAAATGGTAAGTAATCCTCACAAGAAAGTGATTTCAAAAATAAAGACAGTGATATGTGGCATGGGATTTAAAAATTAGAGTACTTTTCATTAAATTCCAAAAGATTTGAACTTTAAACAAAGTCATTTCAACATTCATTTAATCTCAATTTCATGGAATAGATTTCTTCACTCATTGAAATGGGTTTCAAAAATATAAATTATAATGATTTCAGTTCAAAAATTTTAAAACACACTAAATTTTAAAAATAAACACACAAATATCTGAAAAACAAAAACATTTATTTTTTTATGAAAATAGTAAACCAAACATCAAATGAAAATCCTAAACTACAAAGGTTACCTCCCCCATAATTAATTGATGCAGTGTCTTTAGTGAATTAAAATGGATTTAACATGTAATAATATTTTTTACTGATTCACAACAAATAATTAAGTATAAAAGAGAGGTACAACCTAACTTATTTGCAGTGAAACATTGAGTTAATATCCTAAGTTTTGCACTATGAAAACCTAAAAACAAAATAACAAAAGAAAACATAAGATATTTATTGAAATAAAAAAAGTAGAAATAGTCTGAGAATATAAGGATGGATACTGGTTTAATCCCCCAAGTGGGACTAGGGTTTTGACTACCTCTAAAGGGGAAGTTCTAATTGGTTATCCCCAATTTGATGGTGGGTGAATTTTCTTTCTTATGACCCAATAAAAACTCTTCTTTCCAGTATGCACCTCTTCCTTTTTTTAGGACTCTAAGTATATAGCACAAAAAATACACCCCCATGATAATTACATAATAATTGAAGGTGGGGTAGGATAATGAATGAGTCCTCTTTTTCTTGGTTTCCACTTGTAAAACATATTCTTTATGCTCCAGTGGTTGTTGAAGGTATACTACATAAATAGAAAAATCAATGGTAATTTCAGAGTGTAATTCTATTTGAACAAAATTAAAGCATGAAGTGTTAATATCAAATTCATCCCTTTCAATGTCTACATACAGTGTCTCTATTTCATCAGGAAAATCCACTTTGATATCCTCTTGAACACCCTCCAATAAATGTTCAATAAGTTTGGGGAGCTCCAAATGATCTTCATTAGGTGTAGATTTTTTTTCTTCCTCAACCACCAAGGTAATAGATGTGTTGACCGAATATGAAAATTTCAAGCAAGGGAAGGTGATGCACAATTCATTTTTAATAAAAGTATAAGACAACGTGTTCAAGAAAATATCATCTCCCTAATTTTGTTCGACTTCAATATCTTCTTCATTTGAAAACACCTCTTGGAGTTGAGTAGTAGAAGATAGAGGTAGGTAGTTAGGATCATCTATTTTTTCTTCAAATTATACCATGTTAGTAGTTTATCCCTTTAATGGTTCTAGATCTTCTTCATTTTGGAGGGAAAGTTATTCCTCACACTCGTTGTAGAATTCATTCAAATCATGTTGATCCCCAACATGTAGCTCAGGCTCTAATTTCTCTTGGGTAGAAAGAACATGTTCTGTTAGCCTTTCTATTTGACCCTTTAGTCCTTCCATGGCCTCTTTGAGTTCTTTCACTTGATATTTGTTATACTCTAAAACAGATTTTTCTTATTGTTGATGAACCTGTGAAATATTATTTTATACCGCAACTATTTCTTGATAAAATTTTGAAAAATACTCATGGAGTTAAATTAATTCTCTATCCAAACCCTCCAATACTGGGTATTCGAGGTTCCCTTTAAGGTTTTTAATGAGATCCATTAATTCATCCTCCTTGATGATTTGGATTCGAGATCCCTGAATATGCTTAGCCAAGAAAGAAATATTATACTCTATAGACCAAGGTAAGTCAAAAAAAAATTCTTTCACTTGTGGGTAAGTGTTCCATGAATTAAAGAAATAATAATTTGAAAACAACATGGAAAATGTTTGTTTTTTTTAATTTAAAAGAATTAAAATATTTACAATTAGATTATGGCATTACCTCCTCGGAAACGGTGCCAAGTTTGACGCATGTCTGTCGTAGGGCATGGCAAAACAATTTTTATATTTCCTAAGAATAGTCTTGTGACTAAGCCTAGGAAGTATTCTAAAAAGGAGTGCACACAAAAAACAGTTTGTTGCTTTTAAATGAGGGTAAAATGGTGTATTTTTAGAA
The DNA here is from genome assembly GCA_963277665.1 of Viscum album. NCBI lineage: Eukaryota > Viridiplantae > Streptophyta > Magnoliopsida > Santalales > Viscaceae > Viscum > Viscum album. Next base: position 1,001,382,555 of record OY728136.1, on the reverse strand, counting down.
TAAATTACTTAGAAATTTATTGAAAAGAAATTTGAAATTCAAAAGATTAAAAACTATGATATTAAAAGGGTAATTAGTTAGGGGTTGGTTTCTTAATTGTAATTCTATCCTTGTTAAATTTAATTCAAACCTCTTCTTCTTAGTTGATTAATGTGAGTTTCCATAATCATTTCCTCTCAATTCCTTGGTGAAATTATGATGGTGAGAGAAAACCTTAAAAGATCTCAGTTTGGTCAACTCTCCTTCCATGTGAAAAATAGTTGTATTGAATATCCTCAATTGATATGGGCAATACTCGATCAGGTATTGTTTATCCCAAACAATCAAGAACATTCACTACCCCTTTTACACGTACTGACGATCTTCTAGTACTTAACCACTAATCCCTGGTCTATTCCATCATCTATAAACCAGAAATCAGTGGAGGGGGATAATGATTATTTAACCAAGGAAAAAAATAAATAACGGAAATAAAATTCAAGAACGATCACATTTGATAATAAAATCTACTATATGAAATTGAAAAAAAATTTGAAGAAGAAATAAATTTCATTAAATTATGTCCAATAACTCAATCATTATAAAATAGAAAACCAACCCTTCCCCAATCACTCAAAATGTTTACCCTACCATGGTAAGGGTAATTGAGATGAATGGGGAAGAAGAAGGCATTAAAAATATATAAAAAATAAAATAAATAAAATAAAGAAAGCTGAAAAGTTATCCTCTTTGGTGTCTAGGAAGGAATAGGATGGAATGGGAGATGCTTTGAGAGGGAGGATCTCCCCTCCTTTTATAGCCTAAATATGTCCCTCTAAAGTTAATTCATTGTAGCCCCATTAAATGACATCTTAACAAATTTAACCCTTCTTGAATGTTTTTCCTAATTATCTTTTCCATTTCCCCTCAAAATCTCAGTGTATTTGGACAAGTATTCTGATAGTTATTCCTTTTTTACTCTCACAATTTATACTCTCCATTCAGACATTCTAAATCATAAACCTCCATATTAGAATGCTTTAATGAACCTTAAAATGGACACTTAACATGGAATTTCCTTCATGAAAGATTTTAAAAAACAACTTGGGAATCTATCTATAGAATTTCATATAAATTAGGCCCACCATGAAAGATTTATAGACCCCACACCATAACTCGGCAGATATGTAAACGGTTTTCAATGTCCAACTTGTGAGCTTCTTTTGAGCTTTCATATGGTTGATTCATCTTTTGGTTAAGAAGGATGAAATGAATCCCTAGATGTGTAGAATTTTTAAAAGAATTAATTTTTCAATTTAAATTAATTTAGAAAGTGTTATTTCCAAAATACAAAAATAATTTAAATAGTTAAAAATCTGAAATGGCCATTTTTACTATTAAGCTCAAAATATCACCAATATCATAAAATGAGGAAATTTATCGTAAAGTAACACTTTATGGGATTTAAAATAATGATTTTTAACATAAATTAATTGAAAATATTTTCTCTATCCGATACCCCATCCCGCCACACTTAAAACTCAACATTGTCCCCAATGTTAAAATTCAAGATGGTGGAAACATTTAAAATAGTTTAGGTTAAAAAGATATTCTCAAATAAATAGTTCTAAAAACTTATTCAAGTGTCAAAATAAAGTTAAAAAACATTTTTCCCACTAACACAGTCAGTAAATCATATCATAAAATAAATTATCTAGCCAATTAATATATCAAAATTTGAGTAAAAATTCAAAAAAATATAGGAATTCATTCTCAATATTTTGATTTTCAAAAATATTTTCAAATAAATACAAAACAAGAATGAAACTGAAAATTAAAAAAGAGTAACCAACATATTTTCCTTAAATTTTATCATTCAAAATTAGTTTCCAAAACAATTTTCAACCACATAATTCATAAAAAGATAATAATTTAAAGTAAATTGGGGAGAAAAATAAATGTTATAAGTGAATAGAAAACTCCCTTAAAAATGAAGCTTTACGAATTTTATTTTATGAAAAAATACCTTTATTTTCCCTATATATAATTTTTTCTAATTTCTTAATTCCTACACTTGAATAAAAAATATTCTTAATGAAATCAGAGCCAGAATTATTATTCTAAAAAAATAAGGAAACATCAAAATTAAAGTGCTTAATAATTTCAAAAACTAATTAGTAGTGGGTAAACTGGTAGATCATAGAATCATTTTATTCCTATTAAAATCTTCAATATACATTAGAAAAACACAAAAAATAACCATGACTTGACTCCCATGAGTCAAAAAATTTTAATCCCTTAATTAAACTCAATGAAATATTATTTTTCAAGTATAGAGATAGCATCCAATCCCTTTAGCTTCTATTCAAATTTGGGTTTGATTCCATGACCATTAATTAATGATGTCTTGTTCTCTTATCCAAATAGTTTTACAGATCCATTAACTAAAACTATAAGAATAGTGAATGGCTCATACCCTTTGGACCTGAGTTTTTTTTTGTAATAGTTTCAATCTATAATTTAAAATTATCACCCTTTGAATAACCTTAAAGTGTGTGTTTTAAATTATTGAGTTATTAAAATCCTATGTTATTTTATTATAAATTATATCATTTTCATATGATTCTATTTTAATCTATTCTAACACACTCAACTCTAACAATATTCTTTCTTTGGTATCTATGATGTTAAATTTTAAATCCTTAACATCCCAAAAGGACTTACATTGATGTTCTATGGGAAAATGAAAATATTTTCAAAAAAATATCCTATGAGGGGACATACTAATAGGGTTATTTAATGTAGTGTTATAGGCCCACAATTCCTCATATAATTTTAGTAACCATTCCATTCTATAACCATAAGATGTTTTTTCAAAAATCGGTTTTAATTCTCTATTAGAAATATCACCTTATCTACTTAATTGTATAAGCTAATATTTTCCAATTTTTTCACACAACTATATTTTTCCATCAAATTATTTTTTTTTAATTTTAAAAATTATTTCCATTATTAGTGATGAAAAATTTTGGTTCTCTAAATCTAGAAAAAAATTAATGTATTTAAAATATTTTCTTTTTTATTGAAATGTTAAATAGCCTCTACCCATTTAGAAATATTGCCTACATCCACTAAGATATACTAATTAATATAATAATATGGGAATGGTCCCATAAAATCTAGTCCTCGTGAATCAAAAAAATAAACTTCCAAAATTCCATTTTGAGTCAACTCTATTCATCTACCAACATTGTCTATCCTTTGGAATTTTTCACAACCTTGAATTAGGTTTTTAACATCTTTAAAACATTTCAACAAATAAAACTATCTTGTAGCACCTTTTGATCCATATTTTCTCCACCATGGTTTCCTATCTATGGTCAAAAGTGGAAACATTCAAGAATGGATGGCATCTCTTCCTCACATACATACCTTCTCAAAATTCTATCAACACACCGTCGGAACAATATGGGCGGCATCCCAAAAGTAGTGATTAAGTTATGAAATGAATTTATTTATTTTATTTGGTGTGATACCATAATTAATTACTCTTGAAACAATAATTATAAAAAATAAATATACCAAGAAATCTGATTTATTGAAAATAAAAATATTTTTTCATCTGTAAATGAGGAATTATCTCTCTGGGATCATCATTTAAGGTAATAGAAAGTCTTGAAAAGTTTTCATAAGACACATTCTCAACACCTTTCTTATCCCTAATCTCTATATCAAAATATTTCAATAATAGGATCCATCTAATGAGCCTTGGTTTCGCCTATTTTTTAGACTGTAGGTAATTTGGGTCTATCTGATTACAGAATATTATAACCTTAGACCAAATCAAGTTTTGTTTAAATTTTTCAAGAGTAAATGTGGCACCCCAAACACTTCATGGTATGTTTCTCTTAAATTCATTATAGTTATAGACTATATTTCATGAATAATTGAGCCTATATAGAACAAAACATGGTTACTTATGAGAGATATCCATAACCTAGTCACTAAACTTAAATTTGTTAACTCTGTGATTTGAATTTTAAAAATCTGATATACACGGTTGTGTTCAAGATGATATTTAGAGTCTGATAGAATTAACATAATTTTTTGTGAATAGTAACCTACCCATATGAATAGTAACCTACCCTTATGAATATTAACTCACCCTTATAAATAGTAATATGACACCTATGAATGGTATCCATGCCCTTGAAGGTATAAATGAATTTAGGCACCTTAAAAATGAAGATGAATATTTTAGGTGTTTATATTTTTCGATTAAATAATTATTTTAATTAAATATTTAATTAATAATATTTAGAAAATTATTTTTGAAAAATGGAATTCATTTTTGGATTCTACACGTTGAAAAATGATTAGGGTAAATTTTTGGGATTTTTCTGAAATACTCGAATTTTTTATGAATAGTAAAATCCGATAATTCACAATAAATGCTAAATAATGGATTAATTGAGTAATTGATGATGATCTAATGATTTAATCCCAATTGGTTCTAAGTCACATGCATATAATACTATTCTTGGTCGTGGAATACTCACTATTGGTTGTCTTGAGAGGAAATAATAAATTAATGAATATAATATTAAGAAAACTCCACACCCCCTCTTCCTCCCACACCACTAAAGCTTCAATCCTTGACTAAATTCTGCCAAATACTCTTCCTAAGACCTCTACCCATGTCCAAGACCTACTGGTCTCACCAAAAGTCCAAAATCAAAGGCCTTAAGGAGATTCTCAAGGAGGAGTACTCAAGAAGTGAACCTTCCTTCTCTTTTCTTTCAATTTCTTCTACAAAGTTCCATTCTTTTGTTCTCCATTCTCACCTCCCCTCATACAAATGCCATGATAATTACATTACCTTAAATGTACTGTATTTTTATTGTGATAATGGAATATTTTATCATAATATCTCTTTTTCCCTCCTTTTATACAATAAATGCAAACACCATCCGAGATGTGTAAATTTATCACACTCAAGGAAGAAGGGTTTTCAATTTGCATTACTATCTTAAATACTGGTCATGAAACCTTTTCAATGGTTTAACCAGGTCATAATATATGTATCTTATCTTGATTAAAGTTCTGTGATCTTTACACATTCATAATATGGAATAAAAATACAAAACAAGTTTATTGTGCGCAAAACCGCCACGACAAATCCAAGCATTTATTTTTAACACATCAATTGAGTCATCATCATGGTATATAACCAGAATAATTATAAGATAATTTATATCTCTTTAATATAACTAATAATTTATATTAACAATTTTTTATGTTTAACCACATTTCAAAAAAACATCTATTCAAGAATACAAGTAAACAGATCATGAAAACCAAAGAAGAAAATGTTACCCAAAACAATAAAATTTAATCTCTTAAACCATCAAAAATGCCATTAATGAACCTAATAAGGTCATAAAATATCAATTATATGTTGATCAGGTTCTGGAAATTTTAATTAATGAAGCTAAATTTGATTATTCAGGTCATTAAGAAGCATCAATAACACCTTTGAGTATAAGGTAAGGGATCCTCTTTCTCACTTTTGTTCAAGAATCTCCCCTATGTTGTTCCATTTTATTTTTAATTCCTAATGATGGGTTATGTATTCACACCTCCCCCATACTTCCCTTGTGACATATATATAATGTAATACCCCTTTACCTCTCATTAATCCCTCACAATAACACTCATTACCATGTCAAAATGTTTGTAAGGGGTTTCTCATCTCACTTTCATTTCTGTGATATTTTCATTATTCCACACTTATTTCTTGTATGTGGTATATGTGTACTGTCATTTGATATATAATAAAATTATTCTATTTATATTCATGTTATTCAATGATTCATTTGAGGGTTATTAAGTTTTGGTCATATGATTCGACCGATTACATTGTGGTAAATGACCTTGTCACAACTACTATTTTGTTATGACTAACTTTGTATTGTGCACCTAATAATCCTTATATGGTGTTCCTACTGCCCATTTGAGATCAATTTTCATTTAAAATTATATTTACATTAAATATCCATAATCTCGTATCATGGATATGTTTTTTGTCTAAATCGTATACCATTTTACATACGGTGTTTATTTGGAAAGTTTTTTTAATTATGGAAATATTGATTAATCTATATACTCTACTCTATACGGATATTGAAAAGGAATATTTCTCTTGTATTAAATCAATTTATAAAGATTTATTTGTACATGAAGTGGCAGGTGGGGCCCTCTATAGCCCCTCGATGCATCGGTAGGTCTCATGAGACAAATCAGTTTGGCGACAAACCCTTTGAGTTTGTTTCCAAAAACATGATGAGTTTCTACCCACAGAACTAAACTGTTTTAACGGTATTATGGTTTCATGTGCCAGATACATGACGTACAATTAATAATTATTCTCTTTATTCATTATCAGTTATTATTATTATCCATGAGGTTTTCACTATGACAAAATCTATGGATATAGTTTCATTCTCAGTTTATTTATGGCATTAGTGTTTCATTTATTCACCATGCCATATAGATTATGTCAGATTGACTATGATTCACTTGTTATTGCATTAATTATTCCACTATTTGTAACCCTTACTGAGTGTTTGAGCTCACCCCTTTCATTTTTTACTTTCAACAGGTCACAAAGAGGAGATCATTTATTGAGTTCTTGTGGATGCAGTTTTTAGTTTTCCTTGTGTATTGTACTTTGTAAACTTTTCCAATGTAATTTGAGTAACATATATGTATCTAGTTTATTAAATACTACTAAATTGATCATTCCTTCAGTATTTTCATTACTTCTAACAATTCCAATATCACAAGTAATGCACCATCTCTAGCCTAGAGGGGTCGGGGTGTTACAGTTTGTATCAGAGGAAGTTTAGTAAGAAACTTGGAAACTAGAGTATGAAATATATAGTGGGAGACAAATACCTAGTGTTTTATTTGAGGATAAATTTACAAGAACGTACTGGTATTTTGGTAAGTAATAGATTATGTGAATCATTCTAGAAAATACATCACTGTCTGGATACGATCAGGTAGAGGTGGCTCTGGCACATATGTACCTAGGAGTGAAAACTCCAACAAGGAGTTTTGGGCTTGACCCAGGGTATCCTAGTACACGACAATGGGCTTTTCTACACTCTTGGTTACGACACTCCTGGGGGATATGCTTAGGATAATTCACATTTTCTTTACAATCCATTATGAAGGAGTTTAATGTAAATTTTTCCTCCGAGAAACCATGTTTATAAGATTAGTTATGCATAGAATTTCAATCTATGTTGAGTGTTTTTCTATTTGAGATTCATAAACTAATCTAGTGTATCCTATTATTTAGAAATGGCGTCTAACGGAAGAAGGGGAATCAATACTCGTGGGAAAGGTAGGGATCTCCCTACTGATCAAGTCAACACAATAAATGTTGGAGCATATCTGATCATGACCATATTGGGACAACTTACTTAGGTTGTAATGAATAACCATTACACACCTGTGTTGGATCATTTCATGCAGTATAAGCCCCCATATTTTAGTGGGAATACTAACCCAGTGGTTTATGAGAAATGGATCGAGTCCCTTGAAAAGATATTCATGGCCTTAAAATGCAATGAAAATGAAAAGGTAGTACTAGCAGTATATTGTCTCAAGGGCGATGCTGATGAATGGTGGTCCTTGATTCAGAATACCATGGAGGAAGAAGAAATAGAAGATATGGAATGGAGGAGTTTTAAGGAAATATTTTTCGAAAAATATTTCCCTCATGAGAAATGAACAAAAATGAAGAGGAAATTCCTTAGCTTAAAAGAAAGGGAAGAAAACATTGTTATAGAGTATGAGGCTACTTTCACAAGGCTGGCTAGGTATGGCATAGATTATGTACGTGTCTCGGCAGACAAGATTGATCATTTCTTTGAAGGTCTTAATCCAAGTCTTTGAAGGGCACTGGCTTCTCAATCATTTTCATCATATGATGAAATTGTATCAAGTGCCATCAAAATAGAGTGGGAATTTTCCAGATCAAATCTTTTCAAAGGAAACCAAGATAAGAAGCGGTACTCTGATAATAAAGGAAAAGGAGAAGCACCAAAGAAGATAAAAGGAACAAATTTATTCCCATTATGTGAGAACTGTTGAAAGAATAATCTTGGGAAATTCTTGAAAGGCATGGGAGTATGATATAAATGATGAAAAAAGGGTCATCGATCTGATGAATTCAAGAGGAAGAAAGAATTCAATGATATTCAATGCTACAATTGTAGAGAGATGGGACACTATGAAAATGAGAGTCCTAAGAGCCAAAGAAACTTGACTCAGAAAAGGCCAAGAGAGCAAGGGAGAGCCTATGCGACTACAACCGTGGAGGTTGAAGTTCCTAATGACGTGGTGGCAGGTAATTTAATTGTTTCCTCAAACTTAACAAACACTTTATTTGATTCTGAATCATCGCATTCATTTATATCTTCCCAGTTTTCCAAGAAAATTAGATATGTCCAATTTTATTTAATAAAGGATTTGTCAGTCAAAACTCCTAAGGGATGTATCATTGCAACAAAGGCATGTAGACTAGTCCCCCTCCCGACACCAAAAAGTGCTTTATTTGCTAACCTTATCATCATACCAATGGCTGAATTTGATATAATTCTCGGTATGGATTGGATGTCAAATTATGATTCTAAGATTTATTGTAAGAAGAAGGGGGTTACAATTTTTTAAAATGGTATAGAATCCCTTGTCTTTAGGGCAGAAACTTTGCCCCTTGATTCTTATCTAGAACCACCCCCAGTAGCTCTACTGAATGAAATAATTGGAGAAGAAGATAAACCAATATCTATGGGCAAAGAAATAAATCTTCAAATTGAAGATGTTCACATAGTCCAAGAGTACATTGATGTATTTATAGAGGATTTACCTAGACATCCTCTAGAGCGGGAAGCTGAGTTCTCTATTGATTTAATTCCTAATTCAAGACCAATATCAAAGACTCCCTATAGAATGGACACTATGGAATTAGTAGAGCTAAAGAAACAACTGGAGAATTTGAGTGAAAAAGGATTTATTATACCTAGTGTTTCTCCATGGGGAGCTGCTGTCATCTTTGTCAAGAAGAAAGATGGATCCACGAGGCTTTGCATTGATTATAGGGAAATAAATGATATTACAATAAATAATAAGTATCCCCTGCCCTGGATTGATGATTTATTTGACCAACTTCATGGATCTCAATACTTTTTTAAGATTGACCTTCGATCCAGATATCATCAGTTGCGTGTGAGGAAGGAAGATATTCCTAAGACAGTATTTCGAACCAGGTATGGGCATTACGAGTTTATAGTGATGCCTTTTGGATTGACAAATGCACCCTCTATTTTCATGGATTTAATTAATAGAGTTTTCAAGGAATATCTTGATAACTTTGTTGTGGTATTCATCAATGATATCCTCATATACTCAAAAATCTATTAAGACCCTGAGAATCACTTGCGGGTTATTCTGATAACTATTAGAAGAAATAAATTATACGGTAAGTTTATCAAGTGTGAATTCTGGCTTCAATCAGTTTCTTTTCTAGGCCATATTGTCTCTATGGATGAAATCCAAGTTGATCCTGTGAAGACAAAGGCAATCCCAGATTGGCCCACGCCAATAAACATAACTGAGGTACTCAGTTTTATTGGCTTAGCGGGTTATTATTGGTGTTTCATTCAGAATTTTTCCCGACTGGATAACCCACTAACCAAGATCACATATAAAGGAGTTAAGTTTGTATGGAAAAACAATGTATAGAATGCTTCGAAGAATTGAAAAGAAGATTGGTTAATGCTCCAATTTCGACTCTTCCATCTAGAAGTGATGGATTTTTAATATACAGTGATGCATCAAAGAATGGATTGGGTTGCATCCTTATGAAAAAGGATAAATTTATTGCTTATGCCTCAATACAATTGAAGACTCATGAGAAAAATTATCCAACTCATGATCTTGAGTTATCAGTCATAATATTTTCTCTGAAAATTTGGAGGTATTATCTCTACGGAGAGAGATGTGAGATTTATACGGACCACAAGAGTTTAAAATATATATTCACACAAAAATAACTCAACATGAGGAAAATAAGATGGCTCGAGTTACTCAAAGATTACGATTGTTCAATACACTACCACCCAGAAAAGGCAAATAAAGTGGCAGATGCATTAAGTAGGAAAGATCATGGCCTTCTGACTCAAATGATGATTGAAAGAGGTCTTATATTCATGGATCTATTGAAGATGGATATGGGAATTGTTTAGGAAGGGGAAACATCACTCCTCTTTCAAATAATTTCTAAACTATATTTACTAGAGAAGATAAAAATCTCTCAATCTGATGATGAAAATCTACACAAGAAGATTGTTTCTGTTAAGGATGGGAGATTGGAAGACTTTTTTTATGAGGAAGGAGTTCTGAATTTTGGGAAAAGGTTATGCATTCCATCAATACCTGAGCTAAAAAGGGAACTACTAGATGATTCTCATAGCTTAAATTTCTCTATACACCCAGGTAGCACAAAGATGTATAGAGATCTGAAAAAATGTTTTTGGTGGGATAATATGAAGTGGGAAATTACTGACTACGTGTCAAGGTGTCTTGTTTGTCAACAAGTGAAGGTGGAGAGACGACATCCCAAATGAGTGATGCAACCCCTACCTATTTCTATGTGGAAGTGGGATAACATTACAGTGTATTTTTTCACCGAAATACCGAGGACACCTAGAAGGAATGATTCAATATGGGTAAATTTTTATCGTCTCACAAAATCAGCACATTTCCTTCCAATAAGAGAGGATTTACCACTTGAGCTCTTGGAAATACTTTATATTAATGAAGTTGTGAGACTTCATGGTGCACCTCTATTAATTGTCTCTGATCAAGATCCCTGGTTTACATCAAAATTCTAGAAAAGTCTTCAGAAGGCTTTGAATACTGAGCTTCGTATGAGTCTACATATCTCCCCCAAACTGACGGACAGTCTAAAAGGACTATTCAAACTCTAGAAGATATGTTGAGGTCATGTTATCTTAACTTCAAAGGTATGTGGTATAAATACTTTCCTTTGGTGTAATTTTCATACAATAATAGTTTCCATTCTAGTATTCAAATGGCTCCATATGAAGCATTATATGGAAAGAGATGTCGAACTCCAACTTGTTGGGATGAAGTTGGTGAGAGGAAACTTATAGGCCCAGAACTTATTGAAGAGACCATGATAAAGGTGAATAAAATACAAGCCCATATTAAAGCATCCCAAAGTGGTTAGAAGATTTATGCTGAAAACCGGAGAAAGGACTTGAAATTCCAAGTGGGAGATCATGTATTTATGAAAGTATCTTCGTGGAAGGGTGTCTTAAGGTTTGGTAAGAAAGGAAAACTAAGCCCCATATACATCGGACCATTTGAAATTATGGAAAGAATCGGAGCTGTAGCATACCATTTAGCGATACTGCCAAATCTCTTCATAGTTCATGATGTGTTCCACATATCATTGTTAAAGAAATACATGCCAGACCCAACTCATGTACTCACACATGAAGAAATAGAACTGGAACCTGATTTTTCATACTATGAAAATCCTATCAGGATTCTTGACACAAGAGATCAGGTATTGAGAAATCGAGAAACTCGTCTAGTAAAGGTTCTTTGAAAAAAAAAGAATATGGAGTAAGAGACATGGGAACCTTAGGGTGTTATGAAAAAGAATCACCCACATCTTTTTGGCGAGCTTCATACATAAAAATTAAGGACGAATTTTCTGAAGGAGGGAATAATGTGGCACCCCAAACACTTCCTAGTATGTTTCTCTTAAATACATTCTAGTTACATCCTATATTTCATGAATCACGGATCCTATATGGAACAAAACATTGTTACTTATGGTAGATATCCATAACCTAGCCACTAAACTTAAATTTTCCAACTATGTGATTTGAATTTTAAAAATCTGACATACACGGTTGTGTTCAAGATGATATTTAGAGTCTGATAGAATTAACATAATTTTCAGTGAATAGTAACCTACCCTTATGAATATTAACCGACCCTTATGAATAGTAAATTACCCTTATTAATAGTAATATGAGACTTATGAATGTTATCCATGCCCTTGAAGGTATAAATGAATTTAGGCACCTTAAAAATGAAGATGAATATTTTAGGTGTTTATATTTTTCAATTAAATAATTATTTTAATTAAATATTTAATTAATCATATTTATAAAATTATTTTTGGAAAATGGACTTCATTTTTGGATTCTACATATTGAAAAATGGTTAGGGTTAATTTTTGGGATTTTTTTGAAATACTTGAATTTTTGATGAATAGTAAAATCCGATAATTCACAATAAATGCTAAATAATGGATTAATTGAGTCATTGATGAGGATCTTCTGATTTAAGCCCAATTGGTTCTAATAAAGATGCATATATTACTATTTTTTTCATGGAATACTCACTATTGGTTGTATTGAGAGGAAATAATAAATTAATGATTATAATATTAAGAAAACTCCTCTCCCCTCCACTATATAAACCACCCCTCACCCCCTCTTCCTCCCACACCACTAAAGCTTCAATACTTGCCTAAATTCTGACAAATACTCTTCCCAAGCCCTCTCCCCACGTCCAAGACCTTCTGGTCTATCCAAAATTCCAAAAACAAAGGCCTTAATAATATTCTCAAGGAGGAGTACTCAAGAGGTGAACCTTCATTCTCTGTTCATTCAATTTCTTCTACAAACTTCCATTATTTTGTTCTCCATTCTCACCTCCACTCATAAAAATGCCATGATAATTATAGTACCTTAAATTTACTGTATTTTCATTTTTCTAATGTAATATTTTATCATAATCTCTCTTTTCCCCTCCTCTTATACAATAAATGCAAACACCGTCCGAGATGTGTAAATTTATCACACTCAAGGAAGATGGGTTTTAAATTTTCATTACTATCTTCAATACTGGTCATGAAACCTTTTCAATGGTTGAACCAAGTCATAATATATGTATCTTATCTTGATTAAAGTTCTGTAATTTTTACACATTCATAATATGGAATAAAAATACAAAACAAGTTTATTGTGCACAAAACCGCCAAGCCAAATCCAAGCGTATATTTTTAACTCATCGAATGATCCATCTGCATGGTATATAACTAGAATAATTATAATATCATTTATATATATTTAATATCACTAATAATTTAAATTAAAAATTCTGTAAGTTTAACCACATTTTAAACAAACATCTATTCAAGAATACAAGTAAACGGATCATGAAAACCAAAGAAGAAAATGTTACCAAAACAATAAAATTTAATCTCTTAAACCATCAAAAAGACCATTAATGAACCTAATAAGGTCATAAAATATCAATTTTATGTTGATAAGGTTCTGTAATGTTTAATTAATGAATCTAAATTTGATTATTCAGGTCGTTAAGAACCACCAAGAACGCCTTCGAGTATAAGGTAAGGGATCCTCTCTCTCACTTTTGTTCAAGAATCTCCCCTATGTTGTGCCCTTTTATTTTTAATTCCTAATTATGGGGTATGTTTTCTCACCTCCCCCATACTTCCCTTGTGATATATAGATAATGGAATACCCCTTTACCTCTCATTAATCCCTCACAATAACACTCGTTACCATGCCAAAATGTTTGTAAGGGGTTTCTCATCTCACTTTCATTTCTATGATATTTTCATTGTTTGCCACTTATTTCATGTATGTGGTATATGTGTACTGCCATTTGATATATAATAACATATTTATATTTATATTCATGTTATTAAATGATTCATTTGAGATTTATTAAGTTCTGGTCATATGATTCGACCGATTACATTGTGGTAAGAGACCTTGTCACAACTATTATTTTGTTGTGACTAACTTTGTATTGTGCACCTAATAATACTTATATGGTGTACCTACTACCCATTTGAGATAAATTTTCATTTTAAATTATATTTACATTAAATATACATAATCTTATATCATGGATATGTTTTTTGTCTAAACTGTATACCATTTTACATACGGTGTTTATTTAGAAAGTTGTTTTAATTATGGAAATATTGATGAATCTGTATACTCTACTCTATACAGATATTGAAAAGGAATATTGATCTTGTATTTAATAAATGTATAAAGAATTATTTGGACATTAAGTGGAAGTTGGGGCCTGCTATAGCCCCTCGATACATCGGTAGGTCTCATGAGACAAATAAGTTTGGCGATAAACCCTTCGAGTTTGTTTCCAAAAATCAGACGGGTTTCTACCCACAGAACTAAACCATTTTAATGGTATTATGGTTTCATGTTCCAGATACATGAAATCCAATTAATAAGAATTCTATTTATTCATTATCAGTTATTATTATTATACCTGAGGTTTTTACTGTGAAAAATCTATGGATACAGTTTCATTCTTAGTTTATTTATGGCATTAGTGTTTCATTTATTCACCATGCCATATAGATTATGTCAAATTGATTATGATTCACTTATTATTGCATTAATTCTTATACTATTTGTAACCCTTAGAATTTGAGATCACCCCTTTCATTTTTTACTTTCAACAGGTGACAAAGAGGAGATCATTTATTGAGTTCTTGTGGATGCAGTTTTTAGTTTTCATTGTGTATTGTACTTTGTAAACTTTTCCAATGTAATTTGAGTAAAATCTATGTATATAGTTTATTAAAGAGTACTAAACTGATCGTTCCTTTGGTATTTTCATTCCTTCTAACCATGCCAATATCATAAGTAATGCACCGGCTCCAGCCTAGTGGGGTCGGGGTGTTACAGTAAAAATGACTACCAAAAATTCCTTATCAATTGTCGTGTAGTTTCTTTGGGAATCATCCAGTATTTTAATAGTACACTATATTCAATATTGTGTCCTTTATTATCCCTAAATCTTCCCTAACATCTAGATCACTGGCATCAAACATTTACTCAAATGGTACTCTCCAGACTAGAGTAGTGATTATAGGTGTTGAGGTTAGTTTTTCTTTGATCAAGTTGAATGAATATAAACATTTATCATCAAAAAATAATGGGTGTATCCTTGACCAAGATTGATCATAAGGGCCTTGAAATATTAGAAAAATCCATGATGAAACTCTATAAAAAAACCAATATTCCCTAAAAAATTCTAATACCCTTAACATATTTAGTAGAGGGAAACATTTTAATGACCTATATATTAACATTGAAAACTTTTATATGCATTATTGAGAACTTTTTTTCAAGAAATATCCTTTGGTTACCATGAATTGAAATTTTATACAATTAGTAACAAGGTTGGTCTCTTGAAACCTTGGTAAAATCGATTCTAGAATATTTAAATAGCTCCCAAATATACTTACAAATATGGAGAAGTTATCCATAAAAACCATAGTTATTCTTTCAATGATATCTGAAAATATAGTCATCGTGAACCTTTAAAATGTGTTTGTGGAACCCCAAAATCCAAAGTGTATTCATCAATGGAAAAATGTTCCAAATAGACATGTAAGGGTGGTTTTTTATTATTTTTTGGGGATATGGAAATCTAGTGGTAACTATAATACCCATTAAGAAAGTATTAAAATACATTCTCATTTAGCCTCTTGAACATCTAATCAAAAAATATATTAGGAAAATGATCCTTATTAGTGTTGAATTTTTCTTTTTGTAGTCAATAAAAAATCTTCACTTATTCACTGTTCTAGTTTTAATTTTCTCTCTCTCTTTATTTGTAATGATAGTGAAACCTCACTTTTTAGGACCACTTGGATAGGTCTAACCAAAGTACTATCTAAAATAGAAAATATAATTTAAACATATAAAAACATAATTACTTCTTCCCTATCAACCTCTTTAATGTTGGGATTTAGCCTCATTTGTGACTCAACTCTTGGTTGGTTGTTAGGATTCAATGGGATATTATACATGAAATATTAAGGGATAATCCCATTGATATCATCAATGGACTAGACTATAAGATTTTTATACCTATTCAATATATCCAGTAACTTTTCCCCTTGACTTTTTCCTAGTTCAAATGAAATGATGGTTGAAAATGAAGATTTATCACCCAAATCTAAGTATTTCAGGTGATATTGAAGTGGTTTAAGTTCTAATTGTTATTCATGTGGACTAAAAGGAAGTCCCTTTGGAACAGGTGGTGAAATGTTTTCAATTTGTTTCTTAAATATTTTGTGAATGTTGGATATATTATATTCCTCACTAGTTTCTAAAGTGGAGAGTACTTTACACTCTAATTCTAGGTTTATTTTAAAAATTATCCCTCATATTCATCAAAATATTATTTCTAATTACTAAAACCAATTCCAAAAAATGTTTCAATGGGTGTGGGTAAACTATTAATATCTTCAATCATTCTTAAAATTTATTCTTATTCCTCATCAATATGGTCATCACATTCAATTAGAATATCTCTAGAGTGATTTCTTGTTTGTGGAGGCACCTTAAACCTCTCAAAAACATTAAATTACTCACTTTATTCACCCATATTAAAAATTAGTTTTACTTTTTCAACATCTATGATGGATCCACCAGTGTCTAGAAAGGTCCTACCAAGAATGATAGAGACTTACCTATCACACTCTATATCTAGAATGAGTAAGTAAATGGGAAGAAAAAGTTTTCCTAACCTAACCAAATGGTTATCCACACTCCCTATGGGGTGAGTAATAGATTAGTAATCTAATTGTAACACAACAATAGTGGGATATAATATTATTAGTCTCATTTGTACAAAAATTGAGTATGTGATTAAATTTATTCTCTGACCAATGTCACAAAGAGATTTAATATAACTACTATATAGTTACCCAAAAATTTCATATATAAATATTACATCTTATTGGATGAATATTCATTATATATCATTAAAATACAAGCCAGAACCATAAGGGTTTAGTGTCTTTGGAACCATAAATACATAAAAAAAAAACTGGTATATAAAGGATCTACATCATCTTTTATTTAGTTCTTCATAACTAGAACCCTTATTTGACATATCATACTTAAAACCTTTCTTCATATCTTAGGGTAAATAAAACATAAGAAAGGGTGAGCTTAGATGCTCAGTGGGGGTAAACAAGGGTGATATCAATCAATTATATTATGTAATAATATCATCATAATAAATTTATGAGAACATAATCACAACATTTTATGTTTATACCTTACAATTCATATAATCCAAAGTCATGGAACAAAGATTGGTAATTTTTAAGACAATAATTATAAAGGAATCAAAAAACATGAGCCATGAGAACATAAAATTTGTATAAAATAATATCATAAAAGAGTGGTATAAAGTGTGGAATAATCATAATTATAGAAACAATAAGTCAATTATTCCCACAAATACATTCATCACATGTTAGGATTAGGATAACCTCCCATGTATCTGCTTTAGGCTTGGGATAACCTCTTATGTACCCTCTTTTGAGCTTGAGATAACCTCTCATGTACCCTCTTTTGGGATTGGGATAACCTATAACGTACCCTTTAATCTCATAAAACATTAATATTCACCCAATTAATTAGAGGGATATATAATTATGTACCCACTTTTCAAATGTTCACAATCTATTCATGTGTATTCCACAAGATCATAAAAAACATTCTTCATAAATTAACCCATGGAAAAGAAAATGATATTAATCAATATTTCATATTAATAGCCATAAATTATACAAATAAATAATAATGATGGTATCATAGAATAATATATCTAATTAATTATAGGTAACATCAAATTATGTTATCATATATAGAAAATGAATTTAAAATATCATTAGAATATTTCTTGAGGAAAATACCCTTTTCAATTTCAAATCACTTATTTAAAATCTAAAAATTTTCAAAATATTAATAAAAAAAATTTCTTTGAAAATAACTTTGGAAACTTGTAAATAAATCCTCAAGTCATTTATCTATCATGATGGAAGGAATTTTATTCATGTTAGAGATGTTAAAATAAATATTTCTTTTGCATTTTTTTGTAAAAATTCAAAAGTGTCTCGTTTAGAAAATGATAAGAAGATTAATTTGAAATTTTTTTATAAAAAAACTAAACCATGGATAAAAATTAATTTAAAAAATAATAGTATGATATTAAAAACATTATTTAAAAAATTTTAAAGAAACCATGGGCATGGAAGAAAAAATATTCTCGACCAAAGAGGGAAATAAAGTCATTTTTTCTTATAACATTCTTTCAGTCACTTCTGTACATAAATAGAGGAAAATGAAAGGAAAACATATAATATATATAAATAACCATATTATAATAAATTTCATGATATTTTAGAGATATATATTATATAATTTCATTATTATAAATTTATGAATAATTAATCCCGATAAAAAATGATATTTTAACATAAAACTCTTACCTCAAGTCTGACTTGCCTCGTAAGCACTCTAACGTACAATATAATAAATTAAAATTTATTTTAATTATATAAAATAATCATTTATATAATTATAATGTCATATATTATCCACTAATAACATTTAAAAATCTATTTATTAATAATTCCTTATTAAAATATTCATTTCTGGGTGTGAACTATTTCATTTTTTATGGAAGTTTCGGTTTGGAATTTATAGTCCTTTTACTTTGATCATGGTTCCATAATATATAGAATTTAATAGTGTTATAAATATCCTATATATTCATTATATACATATTTATAATCATCCATAAAAGGTATAGATAAAAAATGAATTACATCATTCATGGAGATGGTAGTTTGTACGTACGCATGAACGCTGTTATCATTTTCTAATGAAAATAAAAAAAGAAATATAAATAAAATTTTATAATTACATAACCATAATTATATCATAAATATCATATTTAAACACTAAATCTATCATAATAATCGACCATTATTGATGATGATAGAAAAATGAACTATATCATTATGTGGAGGTGATAGTCCACACATACGCACGAGCGGTACTTTAATTTCTTATTTGATGGAAAAGATAGTTTTTAATGGTAGTTATATAATAATAATAACTTTTTAGTAAATTTATGATAATAAATTTTTTATTTCATGATTAATATTGTAGATTTATATGAGTTAAAATATAAAATTAATTGAAAGATTTCGGGTAGGATAATTACATATTCTTTAGTAAACCTCCTTTAGACCCCTTCTTAAAGACCCTTGGAATGGTTTTTTAGGATTACCATGACTTATAATAAATGGATAAAAAAATTTAAATAATAATTTTATAGGTTTGGTTCAATCTAGGTCACTCAAAGTAGTGTAAATAATAGAGATAAGGGTTTCCTTTTATAAGGGAGGGGGAGGACACACTTGGAATTTTTCAAAAGGATAAAAATATAATAATATCATACTCAAGAAAAATTATTTCAAGTGGATAATTTTCAAATATAATATGAGATATGGTAAAACTAATTCAATAAAATAGTATTTATACAATTTTATAAGGAAATATCACCTACATCTCTTATTTTACCCATGGTAAACTCGTTTACACCTTAACCAAGGTAACAAAATTTTATTATTTTTACTACTCATTATCAACAAAAATTAAATTTACATTATTAAATTATATTAATTATTCTGATTAAAAATATTTAATTCATTTTATAAGATTTAATTTCTATATAAGTTTTAGAAATTCATTTTAAAATAAGTGCTCATAAGGCAACGAAAATAGTTTTTAGATAAATAGATTTTCAAGCATAAAATTCAGTTTACCTTCAATCCCTAACATGTGAAAACTATTTGATGAATGTTAAAATATTATATTGAATATATAATATATAAATTTAATTAAAATTATTTATAAATATATATTAATTTAATTTATTAACAAAAAAACATTGTGCATATAAAAACAATTTTTGGAAAAATGTTTTTTTTAGTCATGAAATGAATTTATACCAAAATAAAGTATAATAATGATTAATATGTAATTAATTAGATTATTTAAATTAAATGAGACTTATGTTAATTTAATATCAAATTCAAAACATTATGTAATTTCTAATTGAAAAGAAATGACAGTCTTACAAAAATTGGTATTTTTCACTATTCACTAAAAATTAATCTTTTTATAAAAAAACCAAAATTTCATATTTAAATAATTTTGATATAATGATCTAAACAATTATATAATTTTTATTAAATTTAATTTCTAAAATTTTAATAAATTAATTATAATATCCACAAACAAAATTTAGTAAAAATCATTTTTGAAGAAAACATATTTTTGAAGCATAAAATGACTTTACTGAAAATTGATTACTTATTTCTTATACATTAATAAATAAATTTACATTATATAAAAACCTTATAGATATTTTTAATAATTTTTTTATTCTTATTCATACCATTAATTTAAGATTTATGTTATAACAATCATATTGAAATAATAATATTACATCGTTTAAACTCAGTGTTGCATATAAAGAAAGCTATCAAATAATTCGAGTTTATTTCAAAGGAAATACATATAAAATATTGGGTTATTAAATTATAATCCCATTAAAATAAATTTCCCCATCTAAATTATATCACCGTGGTACAAACAAATGATTTTATCTCCATTTCATCACATCCTTATATTCTCATATAACTTCTTCGAATTTCAGATTCCTCTAGATAGCTTTATCTAGGTGAGTAGTCTTGTTCTATAGCACTCTATCTCTACAATCCACGATTTATAATGGATTTTATTTATTGTAAATATCATTCTCTAGTGATACAACCTATGATCTCATTACATGTAAAGTATCAGGTATGTACTTCCTCAAGAGATATACATTGAACATATCGTGAACTTTAGAGAGGTTCGGTGAAAGCACCAAGAAATAAGATATCATCCCTACTTGATCAAGAATATAGAAGTGTATAATATACCTAGGCATGATATTTTCCTTATTTATTAATCTCATAACATTATTCCATAAAAAATCTTATGAATACCTTTTCACCAACTTTGAATTCATGAGTTCACCGATGATTTTCAGCATAAATTTTCTATTGACTATGAGCTACCTTGATGTGTTCTGTAATGGATATGAATATCTATACCATTTAATCTACAAGATCAGGTCCCAATATCTTTCATTCCCCAACTTCATCCTAATTTTTTTGAGTTCTACACTTCCTTCTATAGAGGGCTTAATATGGATCCATATGAATGGTAGAGTGAAATCTATTATTATAAGAAAATTCGATAAGAGGATGGTATCTATCCCAACCACCTTTGAAATCAAGAGAAAATTATCTAAACATATCCTTCATGGTTTTAATATATCTCTCAGAATCACTATAATTATTAGGATGATAAGCAGTACTTAAATACTACTCTCTATCTAGATCTTATTGAAGACTTCGCCAAAGATTTAAGGTAAACCTCATATCTTGAGTAGATAAAATATAATGTGGTACTCTATAAAACCTTACCACCTACTTAATATATATCCTAGAAATTTTATCAAGATAGAAATATTATCTTATATCAATTAAGTGTGTTGACTTTGTAAGGTGATTGACTATAACCCAAGTTTCATTATGGCCTTGAGGTATTTTGGATAGTTCGCTAATAAAATCTATGGTGATATTTTTCCATTTCCATTATCATATGGGTAAAGGTTATAACATCCCATTATACTTATATCTCTTATATTTAACTTGATAAAATATTAATTACTTGGATATATACTCTGTAATATAATTTTTCATATTATTACACCATAAATAATCTTTTAAATCTTTATACATTTTCGTACATCCAGGTTGAATAGGGAATGATAAACTATGAGCTTCATCCAAAAACTCATTAAAATATTGTATTTAGGGAACACATACATAGTCCATAAACCTTATCATTCCATCATAAATAGGGATTAAATCAGGAAAATTTATCACCTTATTTTGTAGATCTACATATTCCTTCTACACCTCTTTAATATTCACATGGATATATGGTTAAACACTCATTTGTGAACAATAATATTTCTCTTATTCCTTTTAGATTTCAAGGATTATCCTTTTAAAATCCAAAAATAATGAATATTTTTTTACCCTCATCATAGACAATCTAGCATGATCCTTTATATTCAATGCATGAACCACCTTGTTCGCTTTCTTGTGGTGTTAATTCATTGAGTAGCCAAAATATTTAATCAAATCCAACCATCTTCTCTTTCACATATTCAATTATTTTTTAGTGAATATATATTTTAAACTATTATTATTATTATATATTTCACACCTTTTTCCGTAAAGATCATGTCTCCATATCTTTAATGTAAATATTATAATTGATAACTATAGGTCATGATCCATGTGATTTTTTCCATGAACCTTCAATTCGCGTGAGGAATAAGCTATCACTATATCATTTTTTATGATAAAACATCACAACCCTTTCTTTGATGAATCATTATAGATCAAAACCCCTTCTCCATTATAGGGTAGTGTGAGTACATGTATACGGACCAACCTTCTTTTCATATCTATGAAATTTTTCTCAAATTATTCATTCTAAAGAAACATGACTCCCTTTTGAGTTAACTTAGTGAAAATATTATATATCCATATAAAATTACTCAAAAAGTATCGATAATAACATGTCAAACCAAGAAAAATATGGATCTCAATCTCCTTGGTTGTTCTTCTCTAATGTTTAATAACTTCCATCTTTGATAGATCCATTGATATACCCTCTCTTGAGATTATATGACCCAAAAATGAAACCCTATATTGGAAAAATCAAAAGTTGGTAAATTTTTCATATAGATTCTCCTTCATTTTCATTTTTAGTACAATTCTCAAGTGATCTTATTACTCTTCCTTACTCTTGTAATATATTAGAATATCATTAATAAAGACTATAACAAAATGATCAATCTAATATTTTAAGACTATATTCATTAAATCCATGAAGATAGTAGGTGAATTAGTAATACTAAATGGAATAAATATAAATTCATAGTGTTCATACCTATTATGGAAGGTTGTATTGGGTATGTCTTCATTTTTAACCCTCATTTGATAGTATACATATTGAAGATCAATCATGGAAAAATATTTATTTTCACATAATTGATTGAAAAAAAACATCAATAGGGGATAGAGGATACTTATTTTTTATTGTGATCTTGTTTAGTTTCTGATAATCAATGCAGATTCGCAATGATATTTCTTGCTTCTTCACAAAAAGAACCGGTGCACCTCATGGTAATGCACTTGGATGAATGAATCCCTTATCAATATTATCCAAGATTTTCTTCTTCAATTCATATAAATCAATCAGGTTCATTATATATAAAGTCTTTGAAATAGGTGTATCACTAGGTATGAGTTGTGATGAGTCGACCTGGGTTTCCCCCAAACCTGGCACCCAACCTGTTCTATCACATAACTAAAGGGAATTGTTGATCCCCACGGGCCTCCGACAAGCATCTGGGCATCGAAAAACACAATAGAGGGAATGATTTCACCCAAACTAGACAACCACATAGAATACATATATAAAGAAAGAAATAAATAATGGAGGACTAACAAATATATATGCCATAACTATAAGAAAATAGCAGAAATAGACAACTATAAAGGTATCTAAAAAAACTAAGACAATTCTAACTATAAAGGACTAGAAACAAACAAATACTCTAAATGATGGTAGGTATGGACTCCCACCATATCACCACCAGCTACCCAACAAGCTGACATGAACCTCGCTACCACATAGAAATGCCTTGACTTTCCCTGCACTGGAAGACAAACAAAGGTCTACACACCACCAAATAGGTGTGCAGGGTGTGAGCTAATAGCCTTAGTTGGATCTCACCCAATTGTTCCATAACCAGACTCCACATAAAAATTATTGTATACTCATTTTAAGTAAAAACATGGAATAATAAGTAGTAAATCATTTTTATAGAAAACATGGTACATATTTCCCTTTTTTCCATAGTACTAAACCAAAGTGGGTATATCAATTTCAAAGCATATTTTACATATCATTTTCCAAAATCATAAACATGCATATCAAGGCTAACTCAAAATGCCAATAAATACAAAACTGAAGAATGGTTATCACAACACCAAGGAATACTACAGGTACATGTTGTAGGATACTTGTACCACAATAATCAATTACACAAATATTATCCTGCACTCTAAGGTAGAAATGATAGAAACAAGTCTCTGGCCCAATGTCTCAGAAGAAGATATCCAAAGAATTTATGAAATTCGGTTGTAGGTGGATGCTAACGAGGAGCAAAAAGTGTGTCTAGACAAACAAGATCACATACTATCCCGGGGATTAAATCAGAGAAAAATCAACACAGATGAGTTTATTCAGACAATGGAAAGGATGATCACCCACCTTGAATATCTTATCAGAAAGGATTTGGAAACCCAGGTTAGCACACTACACTAGGAGATTTTTAGAGTTGTTGAATCAAATAATCTTATCCTGGTGTTTAATCAGTTTGTTAATTCTTTCAGTACGTAGTGGTTTTTTTGTTGAAGAACAATGGTTTACCATTTCCCTTAAAATGGCTTTGTCTTAATAAACAATTTAATTTGGATGGATGGTCCCCTAGAATAATGGGCCTAGGAAACATAATAAATCCCCAATAAAAACTTCCTTGATAATCACAAAATAATGGATGATGGACCCAAGATAAACCTTCCACCTAAGTACCCAAGGTAACCCATGTTCTCTTTTCAAAAATAATTTCAATGCTTTAAAACTATTTCACATTTTCCATTTCAATGCTTGAAAATACTCATTTTCTCATTATTTATCAATAACAAGGGAAAAACATTTTCCACTAATAACCCTTTTCAACACACACAAAACAATCATGCCAATTTCAATGTTCAAAACAATTTATAAATCAAAACAATCAAGTTCATCAACGTAGGCTAGAGACGTAACCACCTACCTCAAAACTCAAGTCGGACATGCCCATAATGGAATCCAAAATCAACAAAACCCAACAACATCAATGAAGGCCCTAGAATCAAATCTACATCAAGATTGATTCAATTTAAAACACAAGGGGTCAGTGGAAGATATGAAACCCACATAACTCAAAGATGAATGCCCGTCGCACCACGACTAACAAAATAAAAGGCCTTTGGAATGAGATCACACAACAGATCTTGAAGAAACCAAGAAGAATCAAAAACCTTATAACAACAAATCCAAATATGTCACCCAATGATGATAAGGTGATAAAAGGTAATGAAGGAACTAAAATGTTACTTACTTAGAGATATGCATCACGATCACAATGAATATCCAACATAAATTGGATCGATCCAGAAGGGGTTGAGTCTCTCAAAAATGCTCCAAAACTATCTTATGTCAAGATCCACATAGAACTGGTGAAAGGGATTAAATAAAACACATGAGAACGTGTTTTAGAAATTGGATGCGGCCTGTTACATGATGTGTAACCTAGGTTCACAACATGTAACTGCCACATCCCATATATGCCAAAAAACTCATCACCTAAAATTAAAAATATACCATTTAAACCATACATGACGTGTAATCACCATTCATTATGTGTACCATTTCACATCATGATCTTTCCTTTCATGAATTACATTTGGCACTCATTATAGGGTGTGTAACCCAGTTACACAGTGTGAAATCATTCTATAGCCTGCAAAAATGACCAATTTTTAGTGAAATTCTTGAAAATATTTGACTTAACCATTATAGGTATCCTCCCAATCTCTAGGGAGGGGAAAACCATGATGAGGTCAAGGGAGTACCTAATAAAATGGTAACAGGATGTTACAAACTCCCCACTATAAAGACTTTTTGTCCCTATGAAGTCATGTGGAAGATGTAATATTTAGAAAGAGACGAGGCCATTTCCCCCTCATCAATGATTTGTATTCCCAAGTCTCGTGAGAATCTCATCCTTGTTGACGTAGAACTCAAATAAATGGAATAGACTTTCCACGCAAGATTTTTGTCTAAGAGTCAACATTATCAACTGGTTCCACCAGAACAGAAGCATCTGGCTCTAACTCAATATCGTCTCAACTCAGAATGTGAGCGGGATCAGGGTGATACTTCCTGAGCTGAGATATGTGGAAAAAATCATGAATGTTTTGCAACTAAATTGGAAATTCTAACTAATAAGCAACCTATTCGAGTTGTTCAGTGATCTCAAATGGTCCAACATATCTCAAAGCCAACTTTCTCTATTTTCCAAGTCGATGGTGACCCAAATGAGGAGAAACTTTCAAGAAGACCCAATCACATATGGAAAACTCCAAAGGAAGATGTTGCCAAATTGAAAATGATTTCTATCGACTCTAAGCTGTAACCAGATATCGATGTACATCTTGAATCTTTGTGGATGTTTCCTAAACCAAACTTGGTCCAACTAAAGATATTTCACCCACCTCTACCCAGCAAAGATGTGATCTGCATGGGTGACCATACAACACATCAAAAAGAGAAATTTTAATTGAAAATTGATAACTATTGTTATAAAAAAACTCAATCAATCCAAAGTGGATATCCCATTATCCTTAAAAATCCAAGACATAGGTGCAAAGCATATCCTCCAGGATTTGAATTACATGCTCTGTCTGACCATCGATCTGCGAATGGTAAGTTGTACTAAACTTGATTTGAGATACCATTACCTCTTAAAGACTCCTCTATAACCTTGAGGTAAACATAGGATCCCTATCTAAAACTATAGCAGAATGAATCCCATGTAACCTAATGATCTCATATACATGCAACTTACATGGATCTTCAACCTTAGTAGTGTCTATGATTAAAATGAAATAAGAAGACTTTGTCAACCGATCAAAACCACCCAGATAAAATTATTCCCTTGAGGTGTCTATATAAATCCAACAACAAAATCTACAGATACCTCATCCCATTTCCAAACCATCACCAAAAGAGGCTAAATAAAACCAAAGGGTTTCAAGCGATCTTCCTTTATCCATTGGCAAGTGTAACAGCGAGACACAAACTCTATAATTTCACGCTTCATACTCAGCCACCAGAATCTTCTTCTCATGTCATAATACATCTTTGTAGTGCCTAGATGTGTGTTCTATGAAGAGATATGAAAATCAAACAAGACTGAAACCCTCATAGATGTTGGGATTAAAATAATTTTCCTTAAGTGAAGCATACCATCTGAAAAAAGAGATCAAAACAAAACGGTCTCCCCACTATAAAGGCTTTCTCAATCCTTTTGAAACTCATCATCCTACTATTAACTCTACAAGATAGACTCCATGAGAGATTATGTAACCTGAACATTGGAAATAACCATGCCTAAAACATCTTCTTGTGCATCTGGTGAAACTGATAGAAAATACCCATAAGGTTATAATCTTCCTTCAATTCCATAATAGCCTGTCATGGTACTTTCCTACTAAGAGTGTCTGCAACAACATTTCCCTTTACTAGGGTGAAGGTGATGTTGAAGTCAAATTTTTGAATGCATTCTACCCATCATATCTACTTAAGATTTAATTCCTTCTAAGAAAATAAATAACTCAAACTATTATGATCAAAGAAGACCATGATCCTTTCCCCAAGAAGATAGTGCCACCAACACTTAAGTACATGCATGACTGCAGAAAGCTCTAAATCATGAGTGGGGTAACTCTTATCAGACAGTTAGAGCTGATGAGAGTCATAAGCTACCACATGGTAAGATCAGAATAGGATCTAATGTCAGAATACTTTTCAATTCATTGAAATAAGTCTGAAACTTTGCATCCCAGGTGAATTTTACGTCTTTACTAGTGAGAGTAGTCAAAGTTAAAACCAACATAGAGAAATCTTTGATGACAGTAGTATCTATAAATACCAATGAAGCTTCTGATTTCAAAGACATTATGTGGTTCCTTACAAGAAAAAACATCTTTTACCTTCTCTGGATCAACTGATAAGACATTCTCAAAAACAATTGCCTCAAGAACATCACTTACTGAATCTAGAAACTACATTTCGTAATATTTTCATACAAACGATGACTTCTCAAAATTTCTAGAACCAAACTCAAATGGTGATCATGATCACTCTCAAATATCGAATAAACCAGAATATCATCCACAAACACTACCAAAAAAGTGTCAAGATATTGATGTAATGTCTAATTTTTCAAATCCATAAAAACTAAAGTAGTGTTAGCTAGACCAAAATACATCACAAGATATTCATAATTTCCATATCTTCTCTTGAAGGCTACGTTCAGTATATTAGACTCCTGAACTCTGAGATGGTGATAACCCAAAAAAATATCGATCTTTGAAAACCACACTTCCCCCTTTAACTAATCAAACAAATCATCCACATGACAGAAAGGATATTTTTTTCTTAACCATTACCCAGTTCAACTTTCAATAGTTCACACATAAATGAAGTGAACCATCTACTTTCCTTGAAAAGAGCACTGAGGATATCCATGGAGAAACACTAGGGTGAACGAAAT
This sequence comes from Viscum album, assembly GCA_963277665.1. Classification (NCBI taxonomy): domain Eukaryota; kingdom Viridiplantae; phylum Streptophyta; class Magnoliopsida; order Santalales; family Viscaceae; genus Viscum; species Viscum album. The sequence continues at coordinate 1,001,354,004 of OY728136.1, read as the reverse complement.
ATTTTTCTAACAATTCATCCCACTGAATTTTGAGCTCTTTAATCTATGATGGTTCCATATGATAAGAAGGTATCGATATCGGCTACGTACCTGGCACCAGATAAATCGTAAACTCTACCTCTCTCTCTGGAGAAATACTAGAGAAATCATTTGGGAAAATGTCAAGAAAGTATCGAACAACAATGGGAAAATCAATGACATGAGAGATTTCATCATGATCAAACACAACAATAGACATCAAACTCTTTAGATCTGGGTGGGAAGGACCTATAGAACTAGACCTCGGGTCCCACTCCCCCTGAAACATACGAGAGATCCCATCAGCAATAAGATACAAAATGTGCTGATGATAAAAATCAACCTCAGTTTGATGAGAAACAAGTAAATCCATACCAATGATGATTTAAAATAGATCTAGATCAATAAAATAAAATACAATACCAAATTTGTATCATCTATCATCAATGAATAGGAACATTGAAACCTCTTCTCTTTACTCTTGCCAAGAGGTGTCTAACTCCATTGTAAAGGACATAAGTTCCATTGGAAGTTTGAGAAAATCAAAAAAAATCAGATATATAAACAAGTGGGAGGAACCATTATCAAATAAAGAAATTGATATTGAATATTCAAGGAGGATAGTACCTCATGCTGTCAGCAGACATGCATCAACTTCCGCTGGACACTCATATACTGCGTGAAAATGCTTCACTCCTAAGGCCTGTGGCTAGAGACCTGTAGTCTTTAAATCTTCTGACTACACCATAATAGCCTTTGGAGCCGAAGAACACTGACCAAAAAGACGTGTAGTCATATCCTTACATAATATCTATAGATGACCAACACATCTATAGCTATTGCATGTCTTCACGGGCATAGGACAAGAATGTCGGGTGTGTCCTCCCTTCCCACACTAATACCAAGTTGGAGGTAGACTGTTAGCTATGATGGACAATGTAGAGGAGGCTCATTACTGAGACCCACATCCACCACTTCTGGGATGATATTTTCACTTCCTCTTATTCCCATATGTGCCACTGAAGCTTCGACCCAATGGAAGAGAATAGGTGGAAAATCCAACCTTTCCTTCCATATTCATTTCTTCCATCATAGCTCTATCTACCATCTCTTCATAGGTAGAAAATTTTAGTATAATCACTTGTGATCTAATATATGGTCACAAACCTTAAAGGTACTTATACGCCTTCATTTGGTCATTCTTTACCACATACAAAGAAAAATGGACAATCTTAGTAAATCGGTTGGTGTACGTCAACACCAAATGCTCTCCCTACTAAAATGACAGGAAATCTAGAGAATTATCTAGAATTAGTGACGCTGGAAAAACTACTAAAAGATTAGGGTTTTTAAACCCTTCCAATATATGTCTACATGCCTATCTTCTTAGACCATAGAATCTAACCATCGCTTGTCGGATCCCTCGAGTCTGAACGATGCACACATCACCCTGATATTCTCAGGTTTCTCAAGAACTTTGAAGATTTGATCAATATTTTCTGACCAATCCTATACCTATTGAGCTTCATTAATTCCTTTAAAGGATGGTGTCTTCTTGCGTGATAACTCTGGTGATCTATCCTTCTCTCCTATAGCTTCTAATTGTACCTCAACCACTGCATTCTGAACTCGTGGAACATCCTAATCGACAGCACAAATTTCCCATATGATAGATTTAATGAGGTTCTGATCTATAGGTGGGTTCCCTTGAGGAGAATCAACTACACCTTCCTAAGGAACTCATGGAATACATCTCAGAGGCATACTACTGCACACTGAAACATAAGGATGATCAAACAACATAGAAAATCTCAGCTCAACCTAGAAAACCCATAAGAAAAAACTAATGTTTTTTAAACAAAAACCAATACTAGAGAAACACATCCCAACATCCCATGGAAACTTGAGTCTCATTACAACAAGATCTAGATAGGTACTTATCGCAACATACCTCTCAAGTCCCTATAATCCTATCTTTAGTCTAATAGATATCCCAAGACAAGGACTCTTGAGGACAATACTAACCTCTCTTTGATACCAAACTATGATGAACCGACCTGAGTTTCCCTCAAACTTGGCACTTGACCCATTCCTTCACATGCCTAAAGGGAATTACTGATCCCCATGGGCTAGCAACAAGCATCCAGTCATCAAACAACACAATAGAGGTAATTATTTCACCCAACCTGAATAAACACATTGAATACATATATAAATCAAGAAAGAAATAGTGGAAGACTTATGAATATATATTCCATAACTATAAGAAAATAGCAGAAATAGACAACTACAAATGTAGATAAAAAAATCCAAGATAAGTCCAACTATAAAGGACTAGAAACCAAATAGTTACTCCAAATGATAGTAGGGATGGACTCCCACCATCTCACCACCAGCTACCCAACCATCTGACACGAACCTTTCCGCCTCACACTGGCGCCTTTCCTTTCCCTGCAGTGGAAGACAAACAAAGGTCTAAACACCACTGAATAGGTGCATAGGGTGTGAGCTAATAGGCTCATTAGGATCACACTCAGGTGTTCTATAACCAATCTTTGTATAAAAATTATTGTATGCTCATTTTAAGTAAAAACATGTCATGATAAGTAGTAAAGAAGTTTTATAGAAGAAATGGTACACATTTCCCCTTTCTCCAAATTTCGAAAAAAAGTGGGTATATCAATTTCAAATCATATTTTCCATATCATTTTCCACAAGAATAAACATATATATCAAGGCTAACTCAAAAATCCAAGAAATTCAAAATAGAAGAACGGGCATCACAACACCAAGGAATACTACAGGTACAGGTTGTAGACTACTCATACCATAATAATCAAGGGCACAAATCTGATACTAGACCAATGGACCTAGGAATTAGAGGAATACCCCATGAGTAAACCCCTTAAAATGTCAATATTGGTCCCCTAGAACAACGGGACTAGGAAATAGAAGAAATACCCAATAAAAACTCCCTTGATAATCACAAAAAAAATAGACAATATCCCAAAGCTAAATCTTATACTTAAGTACCCAAGGTAACCCATGTGCTCTTTTCACAAATCATTTCAATGCTTTGAAAACCATTTCAAACCCATTTCACATTTTCTATTTTAATGCTTGAAAATACCCATTTTCTCTCCATTTATCAATAATTAGGGAAAACTAATTTTTCACTAAAAATCTTTTTCAACACCCAAAATAACCAAGACAATTTAAATATTCAAAACATTTTATAAAGAAAAACAATTAGGTTTATCAACATAGGATAGAGATAGAACCACCTACCATAAAACTTGGGTTGCACACACTCGTAATGGAATCCAAAATCAAAAAAACCCAACAATGTAAATGACGGACCTATAATCAAATCCATATCAAGATTGATTCAATTTATAAGGCAAGGAGTCATAGAAAGAGAGGAAACCCACATACCTCAAAGATAAACGCCCATCGCACCACAACTAATGGAAGAAAAGGCCTCTAGAATGAGATCACGCAATGGATCTAGTGGAATCCAATAAAATTTACCAAAATTAGATCAATAGATCCAAATATGTCACCTAATATTGATACCGTGATTGAAGGTAATGAAGGAATGGAAAGGTTACTTACCTAGAGAGATGCACTATGATCATAACAAAGATCCAACATTGATCAGATCAATCCAGAAGGGGTTGAGTCTCTCAAAAATGCACAAGAACTATCTTAGGTCAAGATCCATAGAGAACCTCCAAAAGGGATGGAAAAAAAACACCTGAGCACATGTTTTAAAAATTGGACGTGGCCTATTATATGATGTGTAACACAGTCTCATGACATGAAACTTCCAAATCCATATATGCAAAAAAACTCATTGCCTCAGATTAAAAATCCATCATTTAAACCATACATGATGTGTAATCACCATTCATGATGTGTTCCTGTTCACATCATGATCCTTCCTTTCATGACTTACATCCATCACTCATTACATGGATTATAACCCAGTTATATAGTGTGAAATAATTCTGCAGCCTGCAAAAAGACCGGTTCTTAGTGAAAGTCCAACAAATATTTGACTTCACCATTATAGGTATCATCCCAATATATAGGGAGGGGGAAACCATGATGAGGTTAAGGGGGTACCTGATAAAATAGTAACATGATGTTACAAACTTCCCACTAAGATGAGCGGGATCAGGGTGATACATCCTAAGATGAGATTTGTGGAAAACATCATGAATTTTTTTCAACTAAATCGTAAATTCTAATTGATAATCAACCTTTTCATTTTGTTCAGTGATCTCAAATGGTACAACATATCTTGAATCTAACTTTCCCTATTTTCTAAGTCAACAGTGACCCAAATGAGGAGAAACTTTCAGGAATACCTAGTCACCTATAGAAAACTCTAAAGGACACCGTCATTGATCTGCATACAATTTCTATCAACTCTGAGTTGTAACCAGACATCGATGTAGATACTGAATCTTTGCAGACATTTCATAAACCAAACTTAGTCTAACTAAACATACTCCACCTACCTCTTCCCAAAAAATATGTGATCTACATGGGAGACCATACAATGCCTCAAAGGGATCCATTCTAATTGACGAATGATAACTAATTTTATAAACAAACTCAACCAGTCCCAGATGGATATTCCATGATCCTATGAAATCCAAGATACAGGAGTGAAGCATATCCCCTAGGATCTGAATTACACACTCCGTCTAACTGTATGTTTGTGGATGGTAAGTTGTACTAAACTTGATCTGAGTTCCCATTTCCTCTTGTAGACCCCTCCAAAACATTGAGGTAATCCTAGGATACCTTTTAAAAACTATTATAGAAGGACACCCATGTAACCTCATAATCTCTTACACATATAGCATACCCAAATCTTCAACCTTAATGGTGTCTCAAATCAGAATGAAATGATATATCTTTTTCAACCGATCAAAAACCACCCAGATAGAATTCTTCCCTTGGGGTGTCCATGGAAATATAACAACAAAATCTATGGATACCTTATCCCATTTCCAAAAAATCACTGGAAGAGGTTGAAGAAAGCCAAAGGCTTTAAAGTGATCTACCTTTATCCATTGGCAGGTGTAATAGTGAGACACAAACTCTAAAATGTCATGCTTCATACTCAGCCAATGGAATATTCTTCTCATGTCATAATACATCTTTTTAGTGCTTAAATGTATGTTCCACAAAGATTTGTGATAATAAAATAAGACTAAAATCCTCATAGATTCTAGGATGAAAATCCTTTTCCCAAAGTGAATCATACCATCTGGAGAAAGAGACCAACTTGAAAAGGTCTCTCCACCATAAAGGATTTCTCAAGTCTTTTGAAACTCATCATCCTGCTACTATGTCACGACCTGTCCTCGGGGCTGGTGTTGTGACTACCCCAGGCCTACCTTCCATAGGACAGGGGCTGGAGACTAGCACCAAAGGCATAAATACCTAAGCTGGGAAGGCATTTCCTTTATAAAAGTAAACAAACACAACAGAGTACGCAACAGAAAGTAAACACTAAGTAAAACTGAATACAAAAGAGTGTGATGGAAAGTAAATGGGCCAGTATACAAACCCAACTGAACAATGAGTACAAGTAAAAAGGTACAAATAGCTAAAAGTAAATAGAAGCTCTTGGATCGTCCTCTGGGTATTTCTACCTGAAGGGTAGGTACATATGGCCACCTCAGCACTCACGTTCGTTGGTCTCCTCTGTGTGTCAACTCGTTGCAAGGTCCACCTCCGGGTATTGTCTAGTCATGTGCTCTCAGCCTCCGTCAGTACTATCAATCATCTGTATCCAACATAACGAGGTGCGGGCATAGCCCGTGCAGGGGTGAGTATAACGATACTCAGTAGGGGACCCCGAGACCCCTGAAGGTCTCCCAGAATCCACAAAGGATAAACCACAGAAGAAAGATACAATCTCAAAGTATCAAAAAAACCCTACATAGGTATATGCCCATACATATACCTAAGTTACCAGCCACATTCTAGCTCCAACTCTTGATCCCAAGCACAACCCATTCCACACAGGAAATAAAGTCAAACACCACGATGATAATGGTTGAAAGACATGACTCAGCTCACACATGCATACATCTTTTGTATAGAGTAATACAAATAATCAGATGTAGTCACTGATTCATCTAAGTTGTTGGACCCACATAGGATACAGGACCAGCGAAGTTGTCGGACCTACACAAGATACAGGACCAGCTATTCTTCCTGTAAGTTGTTGGACCCACACAGGATACAGGACCAGCTAAACTGTCAAACCCACACAGGATATAGGACCAGCTATTCAGTCGGACCCACGTAGTATTTTGGTATAGTAGTCATCGTAGTCAAACCCACGAAGGATTCTCGTATGGTATTCATCACAGTCGCACCCATGGAGGATTCTGGTATGGTAGTCGTCACTATCGAACCCACGGAGGATTCCATCATCTATGTTGCAGCCAGCTCTAGGGTTCCCGCACACAACATGCTCGATTCCAAGAGGATTCGCTCCTCAATACAAGTATAGATACATCAACAAAGTATTAAGTTGATGTATCCTTTAGTTCCGTCTCATCGTAAGAAATCCAACATGACAGACGGAGCGTCAATCGTACGCCCAGTCTGTGAGTTATAAGCGTTTCTATTCTGAGGGCCTGGTTGGTTTAGGGATCGAACCAACCCGGACATACCCAAACTTTGTCAAAACCTTGAGCTTGATATACCGAAATGACTGTCTCAATCCAAGGAATCCTAAACAACTAACGGTGCATCTATCGGTGGTCCGTAGCTCAAGTTATGGGATAAAAACCAAAAGTGGTCCGAAGAGGGGGCTCTGGGTCCGGTCCGACCTGGCCCAACCCGCCCTGGGTCGGCCCGAACCAGGTCAACCCGACCTAGATCCGGGTGCGGCCCAGTAGGGCGCAGCCCGGCCCGACGGTTGTTGCACGGCCCATGCGCGGGTGGCCCGACCCGCGCGGCGGGCGGCCCGGCCCATGCGGCTGGCGTCCCGGCCTGCCCGACAGACCGCATAGCCCACGTGGAAGGCGGCCGAACGTGGCTTGGCCGGCTGGCCAAGCGCATTTGCGCTGGGTGCGCAGAGCTGGGGGGCGGCCCCCCGGTACCTCGTAACAGCGGAGCCAGATGGCGTCGCCCATCCTCCCCGGAACCCACGGACGTGGGTTTCGCTCCGCCACCGTGGTCGGTGTCATGGAAGCCTTCTACCAGTGGCACTTGAGGGGCGTCGCTACCCCCAGGCGGTCATCTGGTGTCGGCCGCTACCTCCAGTCGTCGACACCGCCGCGCTGGTGACCTGCGCCATCGCGCTCCTCCGCGGGCCACTGGAGTCGTTCCGGTGGTCCGTTTTGCCTCCCGCCTATGCCTAGGGCCTCCTTGGGTCCTGCTCTTCACTGCGACGGCCTCAATTTAGGGTTTCCCTTCTGTTCACCCATCTCCAAACAAACCACGCATCAAGAACAAATTGGCGGAGGGTCCGGACTTGTTCGTTATCCCATGCCCTCCACGTTAGTGGCTCAAATAGTAATCCAACATATAATCACCAAAGCACGAGGGTATAATTAACATGTATAAAAGAAATAATCCAAATTCTTCCCTGCCTCATAATTGACGTTGCACGTTGACGATCCATGGAAGATGGGCATCACGGAAGTCGGTCGTTGTTCCGTCAACCCCGGAGGGAATATAGTTCTGAACGTTGTGTCGAGCTGACACCTATGGTGTACTTCATGGGTGAGGGTGCCTCTTTTCCTTACTCCAGTTGAAGAAGTGGAGGAGATTTTGCTTCACATTTTTCGGATACGTGAATCGTTCTTTGTCGAGAGGAAGATGTTCTTCGCGTTCTTCATGGGAAGAGCGCTTTCCTTCTAATACTCCAAAGCCTCCCAACAGAATATTTTCCAAGAAAATAAAATAATAGGCTCCCTCATATTTTAAAGATGCCATGAAATTCAAATGAATTCAAAAGAATTCATCACACCAAAAATTAATTAATTATGGCATTAATTAATTGTGTTGGTACAATTAAGGGGGAGGGAATGTGGAGAGTTCACCAAAAAAATGAAGAATGGGTTGGCTCAAAAAATTCAAGGTGAGTTAAAGGGGTTCAAGGGGAGTTGAGGGGTTAGGTGATCGTGTGGGACCCACCACAAAATATCCTCCCATGGGAGGTTATGTAGGTGTGGGCCCCACCTCCAACTTCCCTTTGGAGAAACTAACCACCACATAAAAAAAATTATGTAACACATAAGTTTTATTTAATTTAAAAGAATCCCCAAAATTAACTTTCACTCTCGACCAAACGTAATTGTGGTAGATGTCTCCTTAAGTGAATATCGGTGCTGCAATTTCATTTATGTCCTCGGATTTCAATTCGGAGTACCGGTTTAAAAGATAGAAAAACTCGCACGTACGTTTATTAAATGTACCTGAACAAAATTTCAGAAATTGATTCTGGGCACACTGGGCCTCGGAATCAGGCCCCGTCAGAAACTGCGGACTCGTAAAATTCCAAAGAATTTAAGAAAAAAAAATTCTTGAAATTTTCGGGTCTTTATATTACCCCCACCTCAGGGATTTACGTCCCCGTAAAGTTACAACACACACTAGGGAAACAAATGGGGGTACTAAGCACGCATCTGAGCCTCCCGCTCCCATGTGCTCTCCTGGAGGTTCCCATGCTACCAGCAAATGTGCACCAGAGGAATATACTATCCTCATAGGACCCGATCCTGTCAATACTCGATCTCCACTTGGACCTCCATGAAATCCACCCCGTCATCGACATCCAGCACCTCGTGGTTGATGATGTGGGATGGGTCATGCATGTATCTCCTCAGCTGAGACACGTGGTAGACATCATGCACCCGATGCAACTGAGGTGGAAGAGACAGGCGGTAAGCCACCTTGCCTACTCTACTGAGGTCCTAAAAAGGTCCGATGAAATGCAGAGATAACTTGACGCCTCAGCCAAATCTCCGCAGACCTCATCGAGGTGATACCCGTAGGAAGACGTGGTCGCCATCCTCAAACTCCATTGGTCTCTATCTCCTATTAGCATAGGAATTCTGTCTGTTGTGCAGTCTTCATCCACTCCTGGATGATCTTCACCTTCTCCATCATAGCCTACACCATCTCTGGTCCTACAAGTGTTGATCCCCCTGGGTCAGTCCAGCACAGAGGTGATCTGCAAGGTTGTTCGTACAGTGCCTCGTAAGGGGCCATCTCGATGGTGGAGTGGTAGCTGTTGTTGTACACAAACTCCACCAAGGGTAAGTGATCCTCCCAGCTGAGACCAAAGTCAAGGACACATGAACGGAGCATGTACTCGAGAGTCTGAATGGTCCTGTTAGTCTGACCATTCGTCTGTGGATGGAAGGTGGTGCTCAAGCAAAGCTGTGTCCTGAAAGACTCCTACAACCCATTCCATAGCCGGGAAGTGAAATGAGCATCCTGATCGGAGACGATCGTCGATGGTACACCATTAAGCCGTATGATCTCTTGTACGTAGAGGCATCCCAATCTCTCTATTGATCCCTTCTCTCTGATTGGTAGGAAGTGAGCTGACTTGGTGAGTCGGTCTACGATTACCCAAATAGAGTCGTGTCCTCTGGATGTATGTGGAAGTCCCGTCACAAAATCCATGGATATCCCATCCCACTTCCACTCTGGAACCTCTAAGGGATGAACCAAGCCTGTTGGAACCTGGTGCTCTGCCTTCACTTGCTGACAAGTGAGGCATCAAGAGACAAACTCTGCTACTGCTTTCTTCATACCTATACACCAGCGCTGTCGTCTTAGGTCCTGATACATCTTCACCACTCCTGGATGTACCGCTAGAGGGGAAGTGTGTAACTCCCTCAACACCTCCTCATGTAGTTCAACTGGTACCATGGTACGTCTTCTTAAGAGGATGACGTGCTCTCCACCTTCAGAAAACCCATCAGGTGTATGCCCTGAGGATATCTGAGCATGTCATGCCTCACAGTCAATGTCTCCACGCTACGCCTCTCTGACTCGCTGAAGAAGTGTAGGAGTGACTGTGAGAGACTGAAGAAAGTCTGCTCCATCTCTATCCACAAAGGATATATGCAACGCGACCAGCTGCTCTATCGCCTCTCCTAGCAGTTGAATTATTGATCTCCTGTTGAGATCATCTGCTACAACATTCCCCTTCTCAAGAGTATAGACTATCTCAAAGTCATAGTCCTAGAGGAACTCGAGCCATCATTTTTGTCTCAGGTTTAGGTCCTTCTTTGAGAAGATTTACCTAAGACTCTAGTGGTCAGAATAGACTATAAAATGCTCACCCATCAGATAGTGTCGCCACATCTTCAAGACGAAGACCACTGCTGCTAACTCCAGGTCATGGGTAGCGTAGTTCTGCTCATACTGTCTCAACAGTCATGAACCATACGCGATCACTTCTCACTCCTGCATCAGGACACACCTGAGTCTAGTCCCTAATGCATCGCAGTAAACTACGTACCCTACACCCTCCTCTAGTAGCCTCAAGATGGGCACACTGGTCAACCTCTGCCTTAGCTTTTGAAAACTCTACCGGCATATCTCTGACCACACAAAGGGTTTCCCATTATTCGTCAATGATGAAATCAGTGCTGCAAATCTGAAGAAGTCTGGCACAAATCTCCAATAGTACCCAGCCAGTCCCAGGAAACTCCGCACCTTCGTCACAGTCCTGGGTGTCTCCCAAGAAAGTACTGCCTCAATCTTTGCTGGATCCACTACAACTCCAGCCTCCTAGATGACGTGTCCCAATAAGTGAACATCCTGAATCCAAAACTGGCACTTCGAGAGCTTACCATAAAGCTGGTGCTCTCAGAGTGTGTCCAGTACTATCCGCATATGGTAGGCGTGCTCCTCCTCAGTAGTCTAGTAAATCAGTATGTTGTCAATGAAGACTATGAAAAAACGATCGAGGTAAGGCTGGAAGACCCTGTTATTGAGACTCATGAACACTACTGGTGCTTTGGTTACGCCGAAGGGAATAACTAAGAACTCATAGTGGCCATACCGACAGCTGAAGGTTGTCTTCTGCACATCCTCATCTCGAACTCTGAGTTGGTGATATCCTGATCTGAGGTATATCTTCGAGAACCATCATGCTCCCTTGAGCTAATCAAAGAGGTCGTCTATCCTCGGAAGATGGTACTTGTTCTTCACATTCACCTAATTTAGGCGACGGTAGTCAACACACAGTCGCAAGCTCCCATACACCTTCTTGGAAAATAAAATCGGAGATACCCAGAGTGAAACACGGGGTCGGATAAATCCCTTCCCCTGCAAGTCCTCCAGCTGTACCCGCAGCTCATGAAGCTCAGTGGGATCCATCCGATATGCTGGAGTAGATATCAGTGTTGTCCTAGGGTATAGGTCAATGTAGAAGTATGCCTCTCTGTGAGGAGGTAGTCCTAGAACATCGTCAGGAAAAACATCCACGTACTGATCCACCACAACAGGGAAACTCGGACTCCGAACATCAACCGCTCCAAGGATGAGACGAGCCAAGTGATGTGTGATCGGCTACCCCCTCCTCTGCGTAAGTCCATCCTGTGCTGAAAAGGCTCTCTTCTCACCGGTGAAGGTGAACATGGTCTCATTCGTGCAAATACACCACACTTTGCGCCTAATACAGTTAATCTGATCATGAACTGTGGATAACCAGTCCATACCCAATATGACGTCGTAAGGCCTCAACACCGATACAAGAAGATCTCAGCCAAAGATCTCACCTCCTATTGTAAGCTCACACTGCCGGCACCAGTGCATAATCATCAAGTCTGCTCCCGTAGGATTCTCTAGCCATAAGGATCGAGCCAACGGCTCCGTTGGAATCTATGAGCTCCGAACAAGGGCAGCGGCAATAAAAGAATGACTCGCACCTATTTCTATGAGTACTACATCCAGGGTGGATTAGACACAGATAGTACCTCGAATCATCTCAGGTGCACCGTGGTCATAGGCCTCGACTTCCAGGGGCTGAGCCCGCCTCTGTCCGCCTACTCACTATGATCGGGGTGGACCTCCTGGTGGTGGTGGTGGTAGAGCCTCGAAACGTCGTCCACCACCCGCTGCTCGGCCAGCTCATCTGCCACGTCCGCCTGCTCCCGGTGGACCACCATGGTTGAACCTCTTCCTCTGCCTGGGAGGTCCCTCTACTGTCTGCTGCTCGTCTGCATGGCGGGTTGGGCAGTCACGAGCCATGTGGCCCTGCCCACCGCATGAATAGCACTACCTACTCCCCGTATAGCTGGTTCTGTCTCGTGTGCCCCGCACAACCGAACCTGTATCCTGGGGTCGCCCACCTGATGGTCTGGTCCTCTTAGACCTATGAATCATCTGTCTATTGTAGGCTACAGAAGACTCTGCTACGTGTCACCATGTGGTGGGTCTTTTCGCTAGTAACTGCTCAGCAAGAAAACTATCCACTAATAGGGCTCGCTCCAGCACCCCTGCATGCGTCAGAATGCTGAGGGGAATCATCGAAGCCCTGATCTCATGCATGAGTCCCTTATCGAAGGTCTGGACCCTGAAGAACGAGTCCCGCACCATATCCGTGGAGTAGCATGAGAGTTCAGCAAACCTCACTGAGTACTGAGCTAATGTCATGCTTCCCTACTGCAAATGAAGTAACTCCTGAATCTACACCGCACGAAGGGTGGCTGGGACAAACTCTGAGCGGACGAGACTCTCAAAGTTGGTCCAGAGTAATTATGACTCTTCATGCCCCTGGAGCATCAGGCTCCACCATCTGCCTACTGCTGCATGCAAGAGACTCGCGACAAGGATCACCATGAGGTCGGATGGTGTCCCTACCAATCTGAAGACTCTTACGACAGCCTCCAGCCAATCCTCAGCTGCTTGTGGGTCTGTCTCTCCCCAGAACCTGGGAGGCCTCTGTCGCTAGAACTCATTCAATGCACTCAGGTGGCATACACTCTCTACTACTAGGGCTGGTGGTATCAGTGGATCAGCGGGTAGTGATACCGCTGGTGCCTCCACTGTGATGGGGCCCTACACTGAGGCCTCGTCACTCAATGGGATACCATCTCGCATGAAACTCAGAACCCTAGACGGCTGCCTTCGTGAGGCTATCTTGAAAAGAAACAGGTGTGTCACGGTTAAAATAGTATACCTGGTGAGATGACATAAAGTAATCACGAAGAAAACTTTTCAAAAGAAATACACATGCAATCAGTGTTTTCGTGCACTGAGTCAGAAATCAGAAGTCAGAGTCCTAGTGTATGGATATGTCGGCCGCCGCACCAACACTGGTTTCCCTAAACTGATAACCATACTGAAAACACTTAACACTATTTCCATTAAAAGAATCAGAGTCTATGTTATGTGGTAGAACCAACGCCTCTGATACCAATTTTTCATGACCCGTCCTTGGGGCCCATGTCGTGACTACCCCAGGCCCGCCTTCCATAGACCAGGGGCTGGTGACTTGCACCAAAGGTGTAAATCCCAAAGCTAGGAAGGTATTTCCTTTATAAAAGTAAATAAACACAACAGAGTATGCAACAGGAAGTAAACACTAAGAAAAACTAAATACAAAAGAGTGTACTGGAAAGTTAATGGGCCAGTATACAAACCCAACTGAACAACGAGTACAAGTAAAAAGAGAAAAATAGATAAAATTAAAGAGCAGCTCTGGGATCGTCCTCTGGGGATTCCTACCTAAAGGGTAAGTACAGATGGCCACCTCAGCACTCACATCCGTCAATCTCCTCCGTGTGCCGACTAGTCGCAAGGTCCGCCTCCAGGTACCGTCCAGTCGTGGCGCTCTCAGCCTCCGTCAGCGCTGTCCGTCGTCTGCATCCAACACAATGAGGTGAGGTCATATCTCGTGTAGGGGTGAGTATAATGATACTCAGTAGGGGACCCCGAGACCCCTGAAGGTCTCCCAGAATCCACAAAAGATAAACCAAATAAGAAAGATACAATCTCAAAGTATCAAACAACCCTACTTAGGTATATGCCCATACATATACCTAAGTTACCAGCCACAGTCTGGCTCCAACTCTCGAGACCAAGAACAACCCAGTCCAAACAGGAAGTAAAGTCCAACACCATGATGATAATGGTTGAAAGACATGACTCAGCTCACACAGGCATACATCTTTTGTATAGAGTAATACAGATGATCAGATGTAGTCACTGATTCATCTAAGTTGTTGGACCCACACAGGATACAGGACCAGCTAATCTGTCAGACCCACATAGGATACATGACCAGCTACTCTTCCTCTAAGCTATCAGACCCACACAGGATACAGGACCAGCTAAGCTATTAGACCCACATAGGATACAGGACCAGCTATTCCGTCGGACCCACATAGGATTCCGGTACAATAGTCGTCGTAGTCAAACCCACAAAGGATTTTGGTATGGTAGTCATTGCAGTCAAACCCACAGAGTATTTCAGTACAGTAGTTGTCACTGTCGAACCCGTGGAGGATTACATCATCTCTATCGCAGCCAGCTCTAGGTTTCCCGCACACAACACACTCGATTCCGGGAGGGTATGATCCTCGAGCCAAGTATCAATACATCGACTAAGTCCTGATTTGATGTATCTCGTAGTTCTGTCTCATCGTAAGAAACCCAACGTGATAGACGGCATGCCAATCGGACGTCCGGTTTGTGAGTTATAAGCATTTTCGCTCTGAGGTCCTAGTTGGTTTCGGGATCGAACCAACCCGTCCATACCCAAACTTCACCAAAACCTTGAGTGTGATATACTAAAATGACCGTTTTGATCCAAGGAATCCTACTCAAGTGACGGTGCATCGATCTTTGGTTCGTAGCTCAAGTTATGGGAGAAAACCCAAAAGTGGTCCGAAGAGGGGGGTCTGGGTCCGGTCTGACCTGGCCCAACATGCCTTGGGTCGGCCCGAACCGGGTCGACCCGACCTAGATCTAGGTCCGGCCCGGTAGGGCGCAGCCCGGCCCAGTGGTTGTGGCCTGGCCCGCGCAAGGGTGTTTCAGCCCGCGGGGCCGGCCGTGGCTCGGCCAGTTGGTCGAGCGTGTTTGCGCTGGGCGCGCGGAGTGGGGGGGGGGGGGTACCTCGTAATGGAAGCGCCATCTGGCACCACCCATCCTCCCCAAAACCTACAGACGTGGGTTTCTCTCCTCCTCCGCGTCCGATGTCGCGGAGGCCTTCCGCTGGTGGCGTGCGAGGGGTGTCACTGCCCCGAGGCGGCCGACCAGTGTCGGTCGCCAGCGCCACCGCTCTCCTCCGCGGGCCACTGGAGTCATTCCAGTGGTCCGTTTTGCCTCCTGCTTGTGCCTACGGCCTCCTCGGGTCCTGATCATCACTGTGGAGGCCTCAATTTAGGGTTTCCCTTCTGTTCACCCATATCCCAACAAATTGTGCATCAAGAATGAATTGGTGTAGGGTCCGGACTTGTTCGTTAGCCTGTGCCCTCCGCGTTAGAGGCTCAAATAGTAATGCAACATATAATCGCCAAAGAACGAGGGTATAATTCACATGTATAAAATAAATAATCCAAATTCCTCCCTACCTTGTAATTTACGTTTCACATCAACGAGCCGCGGAAGACGGGCGTCCCGGAAGTCGGTCATCGTTCCGTCAACGCCGGAGGGAGTAGAGTTCAGAATGTCGTGTCGAGATGACGCATTTGGTGTACTTAGTGGGAGAGGGTTCCTCTTTTCCTTGATCTGGTTGAATAAGTGGAGGAGATGTTTCTTCACGTCCTTTGGAGACGTGAAGTTTTCTTCATCGAGATGAAGATGTTCTTCGCATTCTTCATGGGAAGAACGCTTTCCTTCTAATTCTCCAAAGCCTCCCAACAGAATATTTTCCAAGCAAATAAAATAATAGGCTCCCTCATATTTTAAAGATGTCATGAAATTAAAATGAATTAAAAAGAATTCATCACACCACAAATTAATTAATTATGGAATTAATTGACTATGTTGGCACAATTAAGGGGGAGGGAAGGTGGAGAGTTCACCCAAAAAAATAAATAAATAATGGGTTGTGTAACGTCCCGATTCTGGGTGCCACTCAACGGGTTCCCCGAACCCGGTTCTCCACATGTCCTCAAGTGCATTTCCCCAAACGCCAGAGGCTGCAAACTAGCAGCGAGGGCCTAGTTCTGATAGTAGGGAAACTATGCCCTCATTTTTCAAAGTGTAGCGTAGCGGAATAAAATAAAAAGCATACAACAATAGTAGAAGCAATAAACCATACACATTTAATATAAAAACTGCAGTAAAGGATAACTAACCAGATATATAGATATGATGCAACATGTCTCAAGTTCTAAGAAAACAGCCAGAACATGTTACACAGCAGTACAATATAATAAAGAGTACAATAAAACAGAACAAAACAACTTGTAGCATCGCAAGCCTAAGCTCGGTCCCATGCTCCCCTACTCCTCAACAGCAATCAAGTACCTGTATAGGGACCCTTTCCCTTATCTACACCTGTAGAAATGTAATCTGTTTGGGCCAAAGATACGACCCAAACAGGGTGTGAGAAATAAATCCCAGTAGGCACCCACCAAAGGCATATGCCCAACTGTGTGAAAATATGCAACAATGGTGTGAAGTAGTAAAATGCAATAAACTAAGCAGTACTCAAAAAGTAACTAACTTTACCATTTATATTGCTATTTTATTATTCATTTAATATTTCATTATAAGGAAACCACCACAATTAATTTCTATGTAAACAGTCAGTGTCCTCAGACACGCGAACCCTTACCCTCAGGTAATCAGAAACGTAACCCACAGGTATTTACCCACAGGCATACAGATATTTCCCTCTGGCGTAAAAAGTGTCTCCCTCAGGCACAAAGTCTATTTCCCATAGGCATGGAAGAAGTTGACCTCAGGATAAAGATGCACTACCCTCAGGCTAAGTAAAACACTGCCCTCAGGCTAAACAAGTAACCGGGCCATGCCCAACATATACAAGCAATTCACATACAATTCCTCTCAAGGAAAAAGTAATGCGCAAAATAAACATGGCATACCCTTGGGTAACCTGGCCAAACGGCTAAACAGAGGAACGCACCCCCGAGGTGGTCCTGGATCCAAGCAGTGATCCCAAACAGTAGTTTATTATCACATTTAATTACCTATACAATTCTAGGTATTTAAATAGCCAAGGCCTCAGCCATACGATACCCCAACATGGGTTTGTAGCACAAAAATACACAAAAAACACATGACAGTTGGAAATTAAACACCAAGCCACCTACCTTAAACACCGAAGAATGGTATACGCAAACGAGACCTTCGGAAACGTCCAAGAACGACGTAGATCTGACATAGAAGAAAAACCGTTCAAACTCAAATAACTTCCATTAGAGGAATAATTGGAAAGAACTACACAAGGAGAAGGGAGGGCTTACCCGCGCGGTTCCAACGTGATCGACGGAAGTGGAAACGGATTCCCAGCGCTCGATCTGGAGATCCATGAAGGTTCGGTCATACTCTCCTGATCTCTCATCTAGTTCTAAGACAATCCTATGAATAGGGTTGGCTACTATCCATTTTAAGCAAAAAAACAAAGTACACGGCATGTAATTTTGCTACACGGCGTGTAATTCCTTCATTTAAATTTTCCCCTGGTGGCATCGCCAAACTGTTCATCTGTTGACATGAGTACACGGCGTGTATTCCCAACTACACGGCATGTACTGTCGCCTAGCTGGCGGCTACGCTCACTGCCTTACTGTTTCGCCTTCCGACTGACTACACGGCGTGTAGTTGGTTTTTACACCCTTCGTCATCAACATGGATACACACCCTATGTACTCATCCCACATGGCCAAAAGTACACAGCATGTTGAAAAGTACACGGCGTGTACTTCCAAAATTTGGGATTTTTCCCCATTTTCCTTATTTTCTCAAAACAACTTAAGGAAAAGAGAAGAGGAGAAACCCATACCTCAAAAATAAGAACTGGGTTCTTACAAACTTCCCCCTATAAAGAATTTCGTCCCCGAATTTCCCTTCCAAGGGTGGTGAAGATAAAGCTCAAAACGGCTCTGGCCACTGAGCACGTATGCCGGTCTCCCGCTCCTAGGTTTCGTCCTGCACTCGGCCATGCTGCCATAGCACCCGTACGAGAATAACTAACCGGCCTTAGAGAACCTTCATGCTCCTATCAATGATATGAATCGGATGCTCCTAAAAGGACGCATCAACTTGAAGCTGAACCCCCTCGGGCTGAAAGACATGAGACGGGTCTGAATGATAGCGGAACAACTGAGATACATGGAAGACGCCTTTCATGGCCTGGTACCTCTGTGGTAACTGTAACTGATAGGAAACCGGCCTGACTCTCTCCAGAATCTCAAATGGCCCCACATACCTTGGTGAAATTTTACCCTCTCTCCTGACCTGCCTGTGTCCCAACCTCGGCGAAACACACAAGAAAACTTGATCCCCAACCATGAACTCCAAAGGTCTTCTTCGGCGATTAGCATAAGACTTTTGATGAGACTGCATGGTATTAATCCACTTCTGAATCAACTGGACCTGGTCAGTAGTCTCCTGCACAAGCTGTGGTCCTAGTAAAGTTTCCTCACCTGCCTCTGACCAGCACAAATTTGATCGTCATGGCCTACCATATAAATCCTCATAAGGTTCCATCTCAATAGTTGCCTAGAAACTGTTATTATAGGAAAACTAGACTAGGGTTATGTATTTCTACCAAGATCCCCCAAAGTCTAGGATGCATGCACGCAACATGTCTTCAAGCACCTGTATCATACGCTCTGACTGGCCATCGGTTTGAGGGTAGTAAGCTGTGCTCAGAATCACCTTTTTACCCAGTGCCCTCTGAAAACTCTGCCAGAAACGAGACGTAAAGTGGGCGTCCCTATCTGAAATGATAGATCAAGAGACCCCATGAAGACGTACGACCTCTCGGATATACAACTTACTGAGCTCGTCAACTCTGAAGGTCTCCTTCATCGGGAAAAATTGAGCTACATTCATGAGTCTGTCCACAAAAACCCACACGGCATCATTGCCTCTAGGTGACCTCAACAACCCAGTCACGAAATCCATCACTACTTCATCCCATTTCCACTCTAGGATGGGTAACTGTTATAACAGTCCAGTTGGCCTCTGATGCTCCGCCTTGACCTGCAGATAAGTGGAACACCTCATAACAAAACCAGCTACATCTCTCTTCATACCCGGCCACCGGTAATGACGTCTCAAGTCTCGGTACATATTGGTAACCCCGGGATGAACTGCCCCAGCTGAAGCATGAAACTCCCGCATCAGATCCTCGCATATATCCCATGGAACCCATACTCGTCCATGGAAACGAAGAATCTCATCATCACCTATCGTCCAACCAAGAGGAGGGTCCTCACTTTCCACCGACTCCCGTAGAACTAGGCCTTCTGAATCGGATAGTTGTCTCATCCTCAATCTATCCATGAGGGTAGAAGTCACAGCTAAATATGAAAGATAAGTTTTCCCCTAACTGTCATGCACCTCCAAATGCATCTCAGAGAACAAAGACATCAGCTGCCACTCATCACTAGCCTCCTGCACTACCTGTATCTGAGTCTTCTTTCTCAGTGCATCAGTTACTGCATCACCTTTACTAGGTGTATAGGCAAGCTCAAAATCAAATTACTGAAGGTATTCGACCCACATTCACTGCCTCGGATTCAATTCACACTGAGTAAAGATATACTTGAGACTTTTGTGGTCGGTGAAAACCAACAAATGTTCTCCCAATAGATAATGTCTCCAACAGCGCAACGCATGAACAACTGCAGCCAACTCGAGATCATGCATCGGGTAATTCCTCTCATGTGGCCTCAATTGCCGAGACCCGTAGGCAACTACTCGATCGCCCTACATCAACACAACTCCCATCCCAATACCTGATGCATCACAGTAAACTGTATATCTCTTCCCTTGCTCTGGAAGTATCAGTACTGGTGCTGATGTCAACCTTCCTTTCAGGTCTTGAAAGGATGTCTCACAAGCTTCCAACCAAATGAACTTCACACCCTTCTTAGTCAGACCCTTTAACGGTGCTGATAAGTGGGAGAAGTCCTGGATGAAGCGTCTGTAGTAACCATCCATCCCTAAGAAACTCCATATCTCAAACATGTTCTTAGGCTGCTCCCAGGAAACTACTGCTCTAACTTTCTATGGGTCTACTACAACTCCTTCCTCTGAGATGATATGACCCAGGAAGTGAATCCAGTCCATCTAAAAGTGTCACTTTGAGAGCTTAGAAAATAGATGATGCTCTCTCAGTGTACTTAATACGATCTCAAGATGGGTGACATGGTCGTGTTGAGTGTGAGAGTACACCAAGATATCTTCCACGAATACTGCCACAAAATAATCCAGATAAGGATGGAACACACGATTAATCAGAGACATGAAAACTTCTGGCGCGTTCATGAGTCCCAAAGGCATAACCAAGTACTCGTACAGACCATATCTGCTCCGAAAAGCTGTAAGCGGTATGTCTGATGGTCTCACGCGTAACTGATGATATCCTGACCTCAGGTAAATCTTCGAGAACACTCGTGCTCCACTAAGTTGATCAAAAAGATCATCAATCCTTGGAAAGGTATATTGGTCCTTGACCAACAGCTGGTTCAACTTCTGATAATCCACACAGAGTCTGAGGGTACCATCTTCCTTATTCTCAAAAAGGAATGGAGAACCCCAAGGAGAAGTATTGGGTTGGATAAAACCCTTTGCATGTAACTCCTCTAACTGCCACTTGAGCTCCTGCAACTCATGCATGGACATCCTATAATGAGGAATGGACACTGGCGCTGCTCTTGGAACAAGCTCAATAGAGAAATCCACCTCTCGATCTGGAGGTAGACCTGAAAAGTTGTCCGAGAAAACATCCCTGAAACGATCAACCACTAGGGGAAAATCTTCCTGACAAGTCCCATGATCATCTGAATATAAACTCTCAATCTGGGCTGTGACTCCACCTCGCCCACGATGCTCTAGTGCATCTCGACCCGCCTGAACTTCCCATTCACTCTTGTATAGAAACTCTCCGCCCTCTGGTGATGTGAAACTCACCCTAAGACGATAGAAATCTACAAAGGCTCAAGAGGGAACCAACCATTCCATCCTAATAATGACGTCATAAGCTGTCATCTCTAAGACATAGTGGTCCCAAAGAAAGTGACACCCACCTACATACAGGGGGCACTCCCTGAACTGATGCACACCAGCCGTTTTAATTCCCAACGGAGTGTCTAACATCATAATAGCAGAGGAAGAAGAAACACAGAGCCCGAGGCTCTCTATGATGGGTAAAGATATGAAACTATGTGTAGCACACGTATCGAAAAGTACTAAAGATAAGACAGAAGCTACTAGAATAGTACCTCTAACTATAGAAGGTCCAAGATCCTGCTCCTGTTGGGTCTGTTGTACTACATATGCCTACCCAGTGTCGTGGCCCTGCGATACAGCCTGGCTACCCTGAGTTTTCCCGCCCTGTTACCTCTGAGATCCTGGTGTCTGGCTGCCACGGCCACAAACACCATCTCTACCTACACACCTTGACGTATTCCAGTTACCCAACTTGTAAGAGGCTGCTGGTCTTGATCCCGCATGCGGAGTCTGCCCAGAACCCCTCTCACTAGCCACTGGTGGAAATGCCCTACAGAAGCACTGTAGATAACCCATCTTGCCACAAGCTCGTCACTCCACTGGGTCTCGTGGACACTGTGGTATCTTGTGCCCCTCTCTACCACACTGGTAGCACCTGACTTGACCACCTGAAACATCCTTCTGGATGGTACTTCCACCATGAGATAAGTTCATCTGTATCTTCCTCTTCCCGGTAGAGATAGTACCAGAAACTGGTGTTGAACCTCGCTAGCCCAAACCACTAGATTCCCACAGGTTCCTATCTGTAATCAGCACCTGGTTCACAATAGCATGTACAGTAGGCAACCTGAAAACATTCACCAGCGCTCGGATGTCATACCGAAGACCATCCTCGAAGTGTCTAGCCCTCAATGTCTCATCACCCACCAGAACAGGTGCAAAACACTGAAGCTTGATGAAACGAGCAGAATAATCCATCATCGACATAGCGCCCTGCTGCAGATTCATGAACTCTCGATCTCTATCTTCCCTCAGCGTCTCTGGAAAGAAGAATTCATAGAATACTTCCTGAAAATCTTCCCACGCCATGTCTCTATGATGTTATGACTCGGTGATAACATCCCACCACCTTTTTGGTGGAATCATGCATCATATAAGTCGCGAGTTTGACCCTCCGCCCTAGAGGCGTCCCAAGATTCTCAAAGATAGTATGCATAGACCCTGACCAAGACTTCACAGCTTGCGGCCCACCATCCCCTAAGAAAATCGGTGGATGCTGCTGCTGGAATATACGAGTAAGCTCAGCCATAGATGTGGCAGCCGGCAGTGCTCCCTGAAAGGTCTGCATGAACTGCATAAAGCCTTCACGGAACTGCGCCTCTGCGCCTATGTCTGGTATAAAGGCTGGTGCCGCATCTGGCTCTGCTGGAGGATCCACTGGTATCCCATGGCCCACCATCTCTGGAGTATAATCGTCGTCGCTCTCCTGGCGAACAACGCGTGGTCGTCTAGGCCGCATGACACTACAAGGTCAATCGCACACCTTAGATCAAGATTATCAAAGACTGAAATGAAGGAACCCAAAAAGGGAACAGGAGGAAGAAGGCATTCAAGATTTTCAAAACAAGACTACATGGCATGTATACTGACTACACGGTGTGTACTTGACTTTTCTCCCCCTACCCAGGTCCGTCTACACGGCTAAGCCACACAGCTCCCATTCAACAAAACTACACAGCGTGTATATAGTCTACATGGCGTGTATGGTGTAATTTTCCAACTTCCCGTGTCGTTTGTGACATGGCCGACTACTCGGTTTGACACTACACGGCGTGTTACACCCGCACATGGCGTGTACAACACCCTATTTTCTAGCCACACGGCTAACTCACACGGTCTGTCCTCAGACAAGACTACACGGTGTGTCCCAAAGGTACACGGCGTGTACTTAGACAAGCTCCACCGACCCGTGTTGTTTGTTACACGGTCGGATACATGGCTCACACTACATGGCATGTTCTAGATGGACACGGCGTATACACGAAAGGATTACACCGACCCATGTTGTTAGTTACACGGCTGGATCCCAGGTCAGACTAGACGGTGTGTTCCATAGTGGAAACAGCGTGTATGTCTTAAGGTCTCCTTCGTCCGTGTTGTTAGTTACATGGGCGGACTCTGGGTCAACACTACACGGTATGTACATGTGGTACACGGCGTGTTTTCCCCAAGCATTCCATTCCTTGTGTCCCCTCCCACACGGTCTATGACACGGGAAGAGAATACATGGCATGTACTGAGGGTACACGGCGTGTATTCAAAAAGTTTTCTTTCCTTCCCAAATAGAAGAACATACATGGCGTGTTTAAGGTACTACACGGCATGTATGCTGGGTTTTTCCAGATAGTATGCCTCAGAAAATTCCCCAGAACCCAGAAAATATTGAAAAACAACACCTAAGTATCAAATTCCAATCTGTGAGGGCCCATACTCTCCACGAATCAAAGTTTGACATCTTATCTGTGATATAACAAAATAAACAGCCAATGATCCACCAAATTCCAGTCAATGGGGGCCCTTACTCCCCAAAAACCAAAGTTTGGCGTCTATTCTATCAACAACTAATACAGAAATACCCTATCACATAGCCGGTATTTATCAAGTAGCTATCACAACAGCATGCTTTTCTAGCACAACAACTATCACAACAACATGTAATTTCTAATGCAGTTATGTGACATGGAACTATGCATGGCATGTGATTTCTAGCATGTGCCTAAATGATGCATGAGATGGCATACCCTCATCTCATCGGTTTGCAACTAAATAAAACCCATGTATAAAATATAAACAGCACAATCACAAGTGTGTCACCCAACGGTGAAATCAAATCAACTGTAAAATTTGCAAAATCAAAAGAATTGAAAAAATACAAGGTAGACTGGATTTTCCCTATACACGGGTTAGCTACGCCCGGGCACAGCTTATTACCAACTACCATTTTCTTCCTATCCCTGAATAAGGCTCCAAATAGTAAGTCAAAGAAAATAAATCCCTTTGATACCACTTTGTAACATCTCGATTCCGGGTGACACTAAACGGGTGCCCCGAACCCGGTTCGCCACATGACCTCAAGCGCATTTCCCCAAATGCCAGAGGCTGCCGACTAGCAGCGAGGGCCTAGGTCTGATAGTTGGGAAACTATTCCCTCATTTTTAAAAGTGTAGCATAGAGGAATAAAATAAAAATCATACAACAACAACATAAGAAATAAACCATACACATTAAATATAACAACTGCAGTAAAGGATAACCAACCAGATATATAGATATGATGCAACATGTCTCAAGTTCTAAGAAAATAGCCAAAACATGTTACACAGCAGTACAATACAATACAGAGTATAATAAAACAGAAGAAAACAATTGGTAACATCGCGATTCTAAGCCTGGTCCCATGCTCTTCTACTCCTCAGCAGCAATCAAGTACCTGTATAGGGACCCTTTCCCTTATCCACACCAGCAGAAATGTAATATATTTGGGCCGAAGACATGACACAAACAAGGTGTGAGAAATAAATCCTAGTAGGCACCCACCAAAGGCCCATTCCCAACTGTGTGAAAATATGTGACAACAGTGTGTAGTAGTAAAATGCAATAAACTAATCAGTACTCAAAAGTAACTAACTTTACCAGATATATTTCCATTTTATTATTAATCATTTAATCATTCATTATAAGGAAACCACCACAGTGAATTTCTATGTAAACAGTCAGTGTCCTTAGACACGCAAACCCTTACCCTCAGGTAATCAGAAACGTAACTCGTAGGTATTTGCCCACAGGCATACAGATATTTCCCTCAAGCATACAAAGTGTCTCCCTCAGGCACAGAGGCTATTGCCCACAGGAATTGAAGAATTTTCCTTCGGGCTAAAGATGCACTGCCCTCAGGCTAAGTAAAACACTTCCCTCGGGCTAAAAAAGTAACCGGTACATGCCCAACATATATAATAAATTCACATACAATTCCTCTCAAGGAAAAAGTAATGCGCAAAATAAACATGGCATACCCTCAGGTAACCTGGCCAAATTGCTAAACAGAGAAATGCACCCCCGGGGTGGTCCAGGATCCCAGCATCCATCCCAAACAGCAGTTTATTATCACATTTAATTACCTATACAATTATAGGTATTTAAATAGCCAAGGCCTCAGCCACACGATACCCCAATATGGGTTCGTATCACAAAAATACACAAAAAACACACGACAGTTGGAAATTAAACACCAAGCCACCTACCGTAAACACCGAATAACGGTATACCCGAATGATGCCTTTTGAAATGTCCAAGAACGACATAGATCTGACGTAGAAGAAAAACCATTCAAACTCAAATAACTTCCATTAGAGGAATAATTGGAAAGAACTATGCAAGGAGAAGGGAGGGCTTACCCGCACGATTCCAACGTGATCGACAGAAGAGGAAACAGATTCCCGACGATCGATCTAGAGATCCACGAAGGTTCGGTTGTCCTCTCCCAAGCTCTCGTCCGATTCTAAGCCAATCCTATGAACAGGGTTGGCTACTTCCCATTTTAAGCAGAAAAAAAAGTACATAGCATGTACTTTTGACTACACGGTGTGTACTTCCTTCATTTAACTATTCCCCTAGCGGCACCTCCAAACTGTTCATCTGTCGACATGAGTACACGACGTGTATTCCCGACTACATGGCGTGTACTGTTGCCCAGCTGGCAGCTACTTCCACCGCCTTACTTTTTCGCCTACCGACTGACTACACGCGCATGTAAAGGACCACTACACGGCGTGTAGTCAGTTTTTACACCCTTCTTCGTCGACATGGCTACACACCCTATGTACTCATCCCACATGGCCAAAAGTACACGGTGTGTGGAAAAGTACACGACGTGTACTTACAAAATTTGGGATTTTTCCCCATTTTCTTTATTTTCTCAAAAACACTTAAGGAAAAGAGAAAAGGAGAAACCTGTACCTCAAAAATAAGAACTGGGTTCTTACAGGTTGGCTCAATAAATTTAAGTTTAGTTAAAGGGGTTCAAGGGGAGTTGAGGGGTTAGATGCTCATGTGGGCCCCACCACAAAATATCCTCCCATGGGAGGTTATGTGGGGGTGGGCCCCACCTCCAACTTCGCTTTGGAGAAACTAACCACCACCTAAAAAAAATTATGTAACACATAAGTTTTATTTAATTTAAAAGAATCCACAAAATTATCTTCTTCTCTCGACCAAACGTAACTGCGGTAGAGGTATACTTAAGAGAATATCGATGCTGTGAGTTCATTGGTGTCCTCGGATTTCAATTCTGAGCACCGGTTCAAAAGATAGAAAAACCCGCATGTACGTTTACTGAACATACCCGAAAAAAACTTCAGAAATTGATTCTGGACACACTGGGCCTCGGAATCAGGCGCCGTCAAAAACTGCGGACTTGTAAAATTCCAAAGAATTTATGAAAAAAATTTCCTTGAAATTTCCAGGTCTTTACATACTGACTCTAAAAGATAGACTCTAAGAGAGATAATGATAACTGAACATTCCTGAACCATTCCTGAAACATCCTATTGAGAATCTAGGTGTAACTAAGTGAAAATCCCCAAAAGGATCCACTCTTCCTTCAATTCCAAAATATCATGGGATGATACTTTCCTATTAAGAGCATCTGCAAAAACATTTCCTTTTTCTGGGGTGTAGGTGATGTTAAATTCAAACATCTAAAGATATTTTACCCGTCATCTCTACCTAAGATTTAATTCTTTCAGAGAAAAGAAATAACTCATACTCTTATGATCAAAGAAAATTATGAACCTTTCCTCAAAAGGATAGTGTCTCCCACACTTAAGTGCATACATTACTATATAAATATATCAAACATGAGTAGGGTAATATTCTCATGTGTCCATAGATAAAGAGATTCATAATCTACCACATGTTCATCCCTCATAAGCATGCATCCCAAACTAGCACTTGAAGCATTTTAAAACACCATGTATCCCTTACCAGGATCAGGTAAGATTAAAATAGGATCTGATGTCAGAATCCTTTTCAATTCATCAAAAGAAGTATGACACTTTTCATCCTAGGTGAATTTCACCATTTTCATAGTGAGGGCAGTCAAAATTGATGCCAAATTAGAGAAATCATTGACGAACTGTTGGTAGTATCCAGCAAGACCAAGGAAGCTCATGATTTCAAATACATTCCTTGGTTCCTTCCATGACAAAACATCTTTTACCTTCTATGGATAAACTGATAAGACATACTTAGAAATTTTTTCCTCAATAACTTTACATATTGAATCCATAAACTACATTTCTAAATCCTTCCATACAAATGATGACTTCTCAAAATTTCTAGAAACAAACTTAGATGGTGCTCATGCTCACTCTCAGATTTCAAATAAACCAGAATATTATCCATGAACACTACCACAAAAGTGTTAAGATATTGATGTAATGTCTGATTCGTCAAATCCATAAAAATGAAAAGAGAATTAGTCAAACCAAAAGGAATCACAAGATATTTATAATGTCCATACCTACTTCTGAAGGTTATCTTTGGTATATTATACTTCTTCACTCTGAGCTGATGATAACTCGAACAAAGATCGATCTTTAAAAACCACATTTCCTCCTTTAACTAATCAAACAAATCATACACATGGGGCAAAGGATTTTTTTTCTTAACCATTACCCGGTTCAACTTCTAATAGTCCACATATAAATAAATTGAACCATCTAATTTCTTGGAAAAGAGAACTGGGGACACCCAAGGAAAAACACAAGGGTGAATAAAACATTTTTCTAATAGGTCTTCCAACTGAATCTTGATCTATTTCATCTCTATCAGTGCCATATGATAAGAAGGTATCGATGTCAGTTGTGTACCTAGCACCAGATCAATCGTAAACTCCACATATCTCTCTGGAAGAATATAAGAGAAATAATTTACGAAAAATGTCAAGAAAGTATCAAAAAACATTGGGAAAATCAAGGATATGAGAGACATCATCGGGCTCAAACACAAGAGCAGACAGCAACTCCTAAGCTATGGGCGGGAAGGCCCTACACAATTATACCCTGGGTCCTACTCCCCCTGAAACACACGAGTGATTATATCATCAATAAGAAATGAAATGTTTCGATGATAACAATCAACCTTAGCTCGATGAGAAACAAGCCAATCCATACAAATGATGATGTCAAATAGATCTGTAACAATAACAAGAAAATCCCAGACCAACTCTGTATCATCTATCATCAACAAACAAGAACACTGAAACCTCTACTCTTTCCTTTTTCCAAGAGGCGTCAATAACTCCATTTTAAAGGACATAAGTTCTATTGGAAGTTTGAGAACATCAACAAAACACATAGATATAAAAAATTGGGATGCACCAGTATCAAATAAAGAAATTTCTACTGAATATGAAATAAGGATAGTACCTCTCACTGTCACTAGACCTACATCAACTTCTACCAGAAACTCATCTACTACGTGAAAATGCTTCACTCCTGAGGCTTGTGGCTAGAGCCCTATAGTCTTTAAATATTCTAACTACACCATAGTATCCTTTGGCACTGGCGAACCCCAAATACAATGAGGTGTATTCATAGCCTGATAAAAGCATTGTAGATGACCAATACATCCACAGATATTGTGTGTATTCATGGGTATAGAAAAATAGCGTCTCGTGTGTCCTTATTTTCTGCACTGATAGAAAGTCAGAGGCACACTTCCAACTATGACAGATAGTATAGAGGAGGCTTGATACTGAGACCCACCACCACCACTTATGTGATGATATTTTCACTCCCTCTTCTTCCAATGCGCACAACTAAAGCTTCCACCCAATGGAAGAGAAGAGGTGTAAAGTCCAACCTTTCCATCCATATTCATTTCTTCCGTCATAGATATTTCTACCATCTTCGCATAGGTAGAAATTTTCAGCATAAAAACCAATGATTTGATATCCAATCACAAAACTTGCAGGTAATTTTGTACCTTTAACTGGTGATTATTTACCAAATCCAGAGAAAAACAAACAAGATCATCAAATTAGTTGGTGTATGCCAACACCAAATGCTCTCCCTATGTAAATGATAGGAACTCTAGAGACTTCACCAACATCAGTTACTTTAGACAAAACTACTGAAAGAATAGGGTTTTGGAACCCTTTCACTCCAAGTCTACATGCCTATCTTCTTGGACTGTAGAATCCAACCATTGCTTTTTGGATCCCTCAAGTCTAAACGCTGCACACTTCACCCTGATATTCTCAGGTTTCGCCAGGAAGTTGAATATTTGATCGATCATGTCCGGATAATCTTCTACCTCTTGAGGTTCATTATTTATTTTAAATGATGGTGGATTCTCATGTAAGAACTCTTGTGATCGATCTTTCTCTATTCCAACTCCTAGTTGTACCCCAACCACTGCATTCTGAACTTCTGGCACATCCTAATTGATAGCATGGACTTCTCGTATGATATTCTTGATCTGGTTCTGAACTATAGGCGGGTTCCCTTGTGGATCATCATCTATACCTTCCATAGGAACTTGTAGAAGACGTCTCGAAGGCATACTGCTTCACACCAAAACACAAGAATGATTAGACAACATAAAAAATCTCATCTCAACTGAAAAACCCATAAGAAAAAACTGATGTTTTTAAAACAAAAACCAATACTAGAGACATACATTGCAACATCCCATGAAAACTAGAGTCTCGTTACAACAAGATTTGGCCAGGAATTTATTGAAACATACCTCTCAGGTCCCAAAAATCCTATCTCTAGTCTAACAGATGTCCCAAGACAAGGACTCTTGAGGACAGACCTAACCTCCCTTTGATACCAAACTGTGATGAAATGACTTGGGTTTTCCTCAAACCCAGCACCCGAACCGTTTTGTCACATACCCGAAGGTAGTTCCTTATCCCCGCGCGCTGGAGACAAGCACCTGGGCATTGAACAACATAATAGAGGGAACGATTTTTACCAACATGAACAACCACATGGAATATATATATAAAGAAAGAAATATATGACAGAAGAAAAATTAATATATATTCCACAACTATAAGAAAACAACGGAAACAGATAACTATAAAGGTAGCTAAAAACTCTAAGACAAGTCCAACTACAAAGAACTTGAAACCAAACATCTACTCCAAACAATGGCAGGGATGGACTCCCACCATATCTCTACTAGCTACCCAACCAACTAACATGAACCTTTCCACCTCACTACAGTGCCTTGCATTTTACTGCACTGGAAGACAAACAAAGTTCTACATACCACCGAAGAGGTGCACAGAGTGTGAGCTAACAGGCTCAATAGGATCTCACTCAGGTGTTTCATAAATAGTCTCTTTATAAAAATTATTGTATGATCATTTTAAGTAAAATCGTGGCATGATAAGAAGTAAAGAAGTTTTATATAAAATATGGTAAAATTTTCCCTTTTTACAACAGTTCTAAAAAAAGTGGATATATCAATTTCAAAGCACAATTTACATATAATTTTCCATAATCATAAACATGCCTATCAAAGATAAATCAAAAAGAAAAGAAATACAAAATAGAAGCATGGGTATCACAACACTAAGGAATACTACAGTTCTAAGATACAGACTAATCATACCACAATAACCAAGTTCACAAATCTGATCATAGAACAACGGGCCTTATAATTAGAGGAATACCCTTGAGTAAACCCCCTAAAATGTCAATATCAGTCCCCTAGAACAGAAATCTTAGGAAATATAGGAAATTACCAAGAAAAAACTCTTTGATAATCACAAAACAATTGATGATAGTCCTAAGATAAACCTTCCACCTAAGTACCCAAGGTAACCCATGTGTTGTTTTCACAAATCATTTCAGTGCTTTGAAAAACATTTCATAATTTCCATTTCAATGCCTGAAAATAGCCATTTTTTCTCCATTTATCAATAAAAAGGGAAAAATAATTTTCCACTAAAAACCCTTTTCAACACACAAAAAATAACCATTCTAATTTCAATATATATAACAGTTTATAATGTAAAACAATTAGGTTCATAAACCTAGGCTAGATACAGAACCACATACCTCAAAACGCGGGCCACACACACCCATAACAGAATCAAAAATCAACACGACCCAACAATTTCAATGAATACCATTGAATAAAATCCACATCAATATTGATTCAATTTAGAAGAAAATGGATCGGTGGAAGAGATGAAACACACATACCTGAAAGACTAACTCCCACCACACCACAACCAATGGAAGAAAAGTCCTTTGGAACAAGATCACATAATGGATCTAGAAGAAACCAAGAAGAATCATTGACCTTAGACAAATGGATCCAAATATGTCACACAATGGTGATACCGTGATCGATGGTAAAGAAGGAATAGAAAGGTTACTTACTTAGAGAGATGCACCATGATCTCAATGAATATCTAATGTCGATTAGATCGATTCAGAAGGGTTGAGTCTCTAAATAACTCACCATAACTATATTAGGTCGAGAGCCAGGGAGAACCGGTGAAAGGACTGAAACAAAACACCCGATTACATGTTTTAAAAATTGGATGTGGGTTGTTACACGACGTGTAACCCAGGTTCACAACATGTAACTACCAAATACCATATACGTCAAAAAACCTAACACCTGGGATTAACAATCCATCATTTAAACCTTACAAGATGCGTAATCACCATTCATGATGTCTTCCAGTTCATAGTGTGATCTTTACTTTCATGACATATTACATGATGTGTTCAAGGACCTAGAAATACCCTAAGAGGGGAGAGGTGAATCACAGTGTCAATATTTTCTTTTAAACTAATTGATCTTGTTCCCACATTGGTAGGAACCTATTAAACCTCTATAAAGAGGAAGTGCACAAAACAAAAAATCACATACAAAGTAATGACATGACAATTTTACATGGATCACCACTAAGGGCTACATCCAAGGAGCATATGCTAAAAGTGTGTCGGTCGTACCAAAAACCACTAAACTTCACAAGTTGTGGATTACAAGAGTTTAGAATAGTCACTATGTACTAGGTGCACTATCTTTATAAGGTTTTTAGGGATATCACATTGCGTCCCTCGGATCACTTCTATTGACTCCCCCTTGCTCACTGGATTGGAAAAATCATGACTCAATTTATCGACTTGAAGGTTGCTTCAATGATTTAACATTAAATAATGCATCCTAAACTATAAATGGATTCTCTTTTGAAGTCCTATTTTCATCCAAATTTGTAATTTACTTTCCCCCACACTAATAGGTTATGGTAATTAATCTTGCAAACTAATTTGGTCAATTTTTAGGCTTCCTTGGGTGTTCTTCATACTATTTTTCCTCCTCCGCATACTGAGTAGCAGGTATGGTTCGCGGATCACCTCCTCCACATACTGTTGTTATTTTTGCATACCATCCATATCCTCAGCAAAGTTCCCTACTCCACATACTGCCTTACTCCACGTACAACTCAGCTCTTCCACCTACCATCCTGCTCAGCATACCGCTTTGCTCTACTGCGTACTATG
Organism: Viscum album; assembly: GCA_963277665.1. Taxonomy (NCBI): domain Eukaryota; kingdom Viridiplantae; phylum Streptophyta; class Magnoliopsida; order Santalales; family Viscaceae; genus Viscum; species Viscum album. The sequence continues at coordinate 1,001,321,230 of OY728136.1, read as the reverse complement.
AGAGCTTCCTCCATAAACTGCACTCTCTTCTATGGACTGTTTTTCATTACACTAATGGTTCTCTCTGCATACCATCTTATCCTACACAAACCACTTCGAACTTCACCGGATTTCTTATTGAATTTTTAAACTCTAATCCTGCACTTTAACAAAGTGGATTACTGATCCTTATATAGGAAAAAATATATCTGAAATATCTGCTAATCCAAGATTTACCAAATCTCTGATTTTGGTATATCCTACACCATGTACTGCTCTCGTCCCACAAACTGAATCTATCCTAAAAACCTCCATCCATCCACATACCACACACCTTTGTCTGCATACCTTTTCCACGAACTAATTTCAGTTCTGCAAACCACTCTGAGTAATGTTCCCATTGTTCCATATGTGGTCCTCCAACCATTCCTAGACATGGTAAATGGTCCATGTCCTATGCCACGTGGTTCTCTCCCTTTATATAATTTCTTCTTAATTCTCCATGCCATATATTACTATGAACATATTCTTGATTTTGAGGCCCAAAAATTTAGAAAACACTGGAATATTATTCCACCTTAAATAATGCTTTCAGCCACAAACGTATGATGTCGTTCCTTTAAAACTCCATAATAATCCATGTATATATTAAAAAAACTCAAACCATACTCCATTACTATCAATGAACAACCTTGGTTTCAATATGTGTAACCCAGTTACATAGCATGAAATCATCCTGCAACCTTTAAAAATGATTCGTTCTTAGTGAAAGTCCAAAAAATATTTGAATTCACCATTATATGTATCCTCCCAATCTCTAGGTAGGATAAAACCATGATGAGGTCAAGGGAATAGATGAAAAAATGGTAATGGGATGTTACATGAGTTCTATTGAAAAATCAACATCACAATTCAGAGAAAGATTGGGTAACTCTTCTATAAGGATGTCAATAAACTCTTTTACAATATAAATATCTTCGGTGTTGATTTAATCCCCAACCATATGAGATAAATACCCCTTTGAATAAGATTTTATACTCATACAATAGATGTAATTTTAATTGGAAGCTTGAATTTATCCTTATAATGATAAATGATCATATATTGGTTTAGAATATCAAGTATGGTTTCCCTTACTCAGTATTTTATATGATATTTATATAAATAAATCTAATACATTCCCAATATAACATCAAATTAAACTATAGGGAGAATAAATATATTCGATGGAATCACAACCCCACAAACTTCAATCGGTGAAGAACCATATAATTAAGGTGAAACCATTGTACTATTAAAAAATTTCACTACTAATTCAATATTTAATCATTAAGGTGGTATTTTGATACCCTTAGAAGATTCTTTAGATATAAAAGAGTAGATAGATCCAAAATTAAATATGAAATTAACAATTATAGAGTAGATGGTAAGTGTACCTTTCACCACTTCATTATCATACCCCACATTGGAAAAGTGATTGCATGATATTTCCCTTTGTCTGAGGTCTTAAGAGGTTTTTGACATTAATAATCACCAATAACACTTATATTTGACCACTGGTTAGAATAATTCACATACTCCCTACATTTGAAATATTGGAGTGTGTGTGGTGAATTATGTGATTATTTCTCTCCTTTAAAATCATTAATAAATTCTTCTTATCACTTCAGCATTTCATTACAAGATGAACTTCTTTTCACGCATAATGAATTTACTATTCCAATTAAGATAATTTAATCCATGTATCCTTCCAAATTTTTGGAATAAATGAAGACACATATTCTTCTCTCCATGGTTTTTATCATTACAATTTCCTTTTAATTCCTTCTTTCTTTTCTTATCGAAACCATGATATTTATGGGTAAATTTAATCTCAATTTATACCTTGATAGCACATCAAATGATTTCTTCATAGAAACTAAATTACTTAATGGCTAATTTCATTTAGATACTTGGTTTTAAGCCATTTAAGAATGGATCAATCTTACTATTTAGTTCAATGATAATACCTGAAGCATACTTTAAAAGTCTTTTAAAATTTTCCTCATGGGTGCTAATAGATTCATTATTATTCTACTTTATCTCATAGAACTTATTATCCATTTTCATATGAAGAATATGAGTAAATTACTTTTCTAAAAATAAACTTATAAACTCATCCCACTCCATAGTGTCAATTTCTTCATGTTGCCTCGTGTTCTTGAGGAGATTCCACCATAGATCTATTTCTCCTTCCAAATGATAAACAGCCAAAATAAATTGTTTATTATACAAACACAAGAAAATTAAAAATATATTTTTAATTGTATAGATCCATTATTATCAAATAATGGATTAATAGATCTACTAAAAGAATATATATGTTACCTTATAAAGGACTCAAAAAAACATTTTCCACTCTTTTTTCATTTGGTAGAATAGAATGATTCATGGATTCAGAAATTTTCATAAACATAGAAATTATATTTTGAATTCCATATCCTATAAAATTTGGTTTCTTAAGAGGAAAATAATTTCAGTTTCCATCGAATTCAGTGCTAACATGATTCCTTTAGGTTCCATCCATTTACTAAAACAAAAAAAACATAGTGTGAGAAACAATAATCTTAGTGAAAAAGCATATGATCATGAAAAATCATTCATGGGATGTACAAATCATGAAACCTTATTTTCAATAAAGGAAACCTTAGGTTTAACCTAGTATATCTATTATTATAATCTCTTCAAATCCATTATAATGTTCTATAAAGAAAATTTGAATTAACCCACACGTATCCCCTATGAGTTTCAAACCAAGTGCACAGTAGGGGACCATTCACTATACACTAGAATAATTATCAAGATATAATTGACCAACTCTTTTTTGGGGTTATTATCCCTATATTAATATGTTCCAAAACCACATCCACTTTTAGTATCTAGATAGGGATTTCTTTTCTAGGAAAACCACACTTATTTCTTTAAAATAACTTAGGATGTTCTCCTTTACTTAGGCTTATAATTAGGTTTCTCCCTAGATATTTCTCATCTCTATTTCTAGAAATAACTAAATATTTATCTAATACCAATAATAGTAGCTCAAACATTTTATGTATAAGTATTACATCTTATTAGATTAATAGCTATTACATATCGTTATAATACATGATTAAACCATAAAGGTTTAGTGTCTTTGGAAACTTGGATATATAAACAACTGGTACATAAATTATCTACATCATGTCCCACTTAATTCTTCACAATGAGCATCCTTCTTAAACATATCATACTTAAAACTTTTCTTCATATTGTGGAGAGAGTGAAACATAAGAAATGGTGAGAATATATGATCTGTGAGGGTAAAAAATGTTGATATCAATAAATGATCATATGTAAGAATATAATAAGAATAAGGTTATGAGAACATGAGTATAAAATTTTAAGTTCATACTCGATAATTCATATAATAATGATTTATGGTGTAAATTGGCAATTCATAAGACATGAATCATAAAGGAATAAAAGAACATAATCCATGAGAACATAACATTGGCACAAGATAATGTCATAAAAGAGTGTAATAAAGTGTAGAATAATCATAATAATAGAAATATTATGTCAAATATTTCTACCAAGACATTCATCACATGGTATTCTTGGAATAAATTCCCATGTATCTGCTTTCGGCTTGGGATAACCTCTCATGTACCCTATTTTGGGCTTGGGATAACCTGTCATGTACCCTATATCAAAATTGGGATAACCTCTAATGTACCCTTTGATCTCATAAAATATAAATCTTTACCCATTTTATTATATGGATATATAATTCATGTCACATACATTACATATTCTTAATCCATTAATATGTATGAAGAAAAATCATGAAAACATTCATTATAACTTAATATATGGAAAAGAAAATGAGTTTTATCAATATTTTATCTTCATAAAAATAATCTCTCCATAGAGATAATAAGGTATCAAGAATCATATCCCATGTTAATAATAAGTAACATAAAAAGATGTTATCATAAATGAAAATTCCTTTAAAATATCACTAGAATGTTTCTTGAGGAAAATACCCTTTTTATTTTGAAATCACTTATTTAAAATCTAAAAAATTATAAAATATTAAGAAAAATATTTTATTTTATAAAACCTTGTAAATTTTTAAATTAATCTTCAAATAATTATGTGGTTATGACTTTTGGTAATTCTATTAATTCCAAGTACATTAAAACAAATATTCCTTTCATATTTTTTTGTAAAAAGTAAAAATTACCTTATTCAAAAAAAGAAAAGAAGATTCCATTGAATAAAATTTATAGAAAACAAAAAAAATTTAAAAAAAAATTAAAAAATAATAGTATAAATTAATAAATTCTTGAAAACATTTTAAATAAAACATGGACATGGAAGAAAAAGATTCTCAACCAAAGTGGGAAATAAAGTCAGTTTTTCTTAAAAACATTCTTTTAGTATCACGAGTAAATAAAGATAAGTAAATTAAAGGAAACCATTTAATATAAATAAATAACCATATTATAATAAAATTCAAGATACTTTTTAGTGATAGATAATATAATTTCATCATCATAAATTTAAGCATAAACAATCCCAGTGAAAATGAGATTGTAACATAAAACCCTTACCACGAGTTTGAATTGCTTCATAAGATCTACAACCACCTATAAAATAAATTTAAATTTATTATAATTCTATACTATAATCATTTAATACTTATAATATTATATATGATCTACTTATAACATTTCAAAAGTCATTTATTAATAATTCCTTATTAAAATTGTAGTTTCTGGGTGTTAATTATTTTGTTTTTTGTGAAAGTTTTGGTTTAGAAGTTATGGTCCTTGTACTTTTATCATGGTTCCAAAATATCTAGAATATTAAAAATGATATAAATATAATATATAATTATTATATACATATTTAGAATCATCCATAAAAAGTAGTGATAGAAAAATGAATTACACTATTCATGGATATGATAGTCTGTACATACACATGAACGTTGTTTTCATTTTATAAAAAAATAAACAAAAATAAATAATATTTTATAAATAAATAAACAAAATTATATAATAAATATTATATATAAACATTAAATCCATATTAATAACCAACCATGAATTATGGTGATGAAAAATAAATTGTATCGTTAATTCGTGCGTATGCACGAGTGGTACTTTTGTTTCTCATTTAATGGAAAATAGGGTAGATAATTGTAGTTAAATAATCATAATAAAATTTAATTATATTAAGGATAATTAATCTATTATTTTATAATAAATATCATATATTTAAATGTGGTATAATAATAAATAAATTTAAATAAGTTGGGTAGGACGATTACCCCTTCTTCAGTAAACCTTCTTTAGATCCCTTCTTAAGGACACTTGGAATGGAATTTTATGTATAAAATAACTTATAATTTGTGTATATTAAATTTTAGAAGATAATTGGCCAATTGTTTGTTCATATAAATGTCTCAAATTGTTGTAAACATGATAGAGGTGGGTCTCCATTTATAAGGGAGGGAGAGGACACACTTTGAATTTTTCAAAAGATTAAAATATAATACTGTCATACTTGAATGAAATGATTCTAGATGACTCGTATTATAAGGTTAAATGATATAGGGTCAAAATATTTCAATAAAATTTTATATTTAAATATCACCCTATCTCCTAGTTTAACCCCCCCCCCCCCCCGTTAAACCCATATTAACCTTAATCGAAGTAACAAACTTTTACAATTTTTACTATTCATTATGACAAAAAATTAAGTTAAATTTATTAAATTATATTAATTATTATTATTAAAAATATTAAATTAATTTTAAAGGATTCATTTTTTATAATTGGTATAAATTCAGTTTAAAATAACAACTCAAAACACAGCGAAAATCATTTTTAGAAAAATGTATTTTAAAGCATAAAATTGAGTTTACCTTCATTCCTTTCCATGTAAAAACTATTATATGAATGTTAAAATATTTTATTGAATATATAATACAAAAATTTAATTAAAAAAATTCATAAATATATATTAATTTAATTTATTAATATAAAAATATATTGTGATCATAAAAACAGTTTTTAGAAAAATGTGTTTTAAAGCCCAAAAATGACCATATACCAAAATCATGTATAATGATGATTGATATGTATTTAATTATATTATTTATATTAATCTTATATGGTTCTCATGATCACTCTCAGATTTCAAATAAACCAGAATATCATTCACGAACACTACCATAAAAGTCTCAAGATATTGATGTAATGTCTGATTCGTCAAAGTGATAAAAACTAAAGGAGAATTAGTCAAACCAAAAGGCATCACAAGATATTTATAATGGACATACCTAATTCTGAAGGTTATATTTGGTATATTATCCTCATGCACTCTAATCTGATGATAACCCGAACAAAGATCAATATTTGAAAACCACATTTCCCCCTTTAACTAATCAAATAAATCATACACATGAGGCAAAGGATTTTTTTATTAACCATTACCTGGTTAAACTTCTAATGGTCCACATATAAATGAATTGAACCATCTGATTTCTTGGAAAAGAGCACTGGGTCTACCCAAGGAAAAACACAAGGGTGAATAAAACATATTTCTAATAGGTCATCCAACTAAATATTAAGCTATTTCAACTCTATTGGTGCCATATGATAAGAAGGTATCGATATCAGTTGTGTACCTAACACCAGATCAATCGTAAACTCCACATATCTCTCTGGAGGAATATCAGAGAAATAATTTGGGAAAATGTCAAGAAAGTCTCAAAAAATAGTGGGAAAATCAAGGATAGGAGAGACATCATCGGGCTCAAACACAAGAGCAGACAACAAACTCCTAAGCTATGGGCGGGAAGGCCCAACACAATTAGACCTCAGGTCCCACTCCCCTTGAAACACACGAGTGCTTCTATCAGCAATAAGAAATGAAATGTTTCGATGATAACAATAAACCTTAGCTCGATGAGAAACAAGACAATCCAATCAAATGATGATGTCAAATAGATCTGGACCAATAACAAGAAAATCCCAGACCAACTCTGTATCGTCTATCATCAATAAACAAGAACACTGAAACCCCTGATCTTTCCTTTTTCCAAGAGGTGTCTCTAGCTCCATTGTAATGGACATAAGTTATGTTGTAAGTTTAATAACATCAACAAAACACATAGATATAAACAATTGGTAGGCACCAATATCAAATAAATAAATTTCTACTGAATATGAAATAAGGATAGTACCTATCATTGTAACTGGACCTACATCAACTTCTATTGGACACTCATATACTACATGAAAATTATTCACTTCTGAGGACTGTGGCTAGAGCCCTATAGTCTTTAAATCTTCTAACTACACCATAGTAGCCTTTGGCGCCGGCGAACCCCAACCACAATGAGGTGTATTCATAGCCTGATAAAATCATTGTATATGACTAATACATCCACAGTTATTGTGTGTCTTCATGGGAATAGAAAATTAATATCTTTTGTGTCTTTTTTTTCAGCACTGATAGAAATTCAGAGGCACACTTCCAGCTATGATGGATAGTACAGAGGAGGATCACTACTGAGACCTAACTCCACCACTTCTACGATGATCTTTTCACTCCCTCTTCTTCCCATGCACACCACTAAAGCTTCCACCCAATGGAAGAGAAGAGGTGTAAAGTCCAACATTTCCATCCATATTCATTTCTTCCATCGTAGATATTTCTACCATCTCCGTATAGGTAGAAATTTTCAGCATAAAAACCTATGATCTGATATCCGATCACAAAACTTGCAGGTGATTCTACACCTTCAACTAGTGATTATTTACCACATCCAGAGAAAAACAGACAAGCTCAGCAAATCAGTTGGTGTATGCCAACACCAAATGCTCTCCCTATAGAAATGATAGGAACTCTAGAGACTTCACAAACATTAGTGACTTTAGACAAAACTACTAAAAGAACAGGGTTTTGGAACCCTTCCACTCTAATTCTACATGCCTATATGCTTGGACTATAGAATCCAACCATCTCTTATTGGATCCCTCAAGTCTGAATGTTGCACACTTTACCCTGATATTCTCAGGTTTCTCCAGGAAGTTGAATATTTGATTGATCACATACAACTAATATTCTACCTCTTGAGGTTCATTCATTATTTTAAAGGATGGTGGCTTCTCATGTAAGAACTATTGTGATCGATCTTTCTCTCCTCCAACTCCTAGTTATACCCTAACCACTGCATTCTAAACTTGTGGCACATCCTAATTGACAACATGGACTGCTCGTATGATAGTCTCAATGTGATTCTGAACTATAGGTGGTTTCCCTTATGGATCATCATTTATACCTTACTAAGGAACTTGTGGAAGACATCTTGAAGGAATAATTATTCACAATAAAACACAAGAATGATTAGACAACATAAAAAATCTCAGCTCAACCAAAAAACTCATAAGCAAAAAACTGAAATTTTTAAACAAAAACCAATACTAGAGACATACATTGCAACATCCCATGAAAACTTGAGTCTCGTTGCAACAAGATTTTTCCATTCATTTATTGCAACATACCTCTCAGGTCCCGAAAATCCTATCTCTAGTCTAACAGATGTCCCAAGACAAGGACTCTTAAGGACAGACCTAACCTCCCTTTGATACCAAACTCTAATGAAATGACTTGGGTTTTCCTCAAACCCAACACCTAAACCATTCTGTCACATACCCAAAGGTAGTTCCTTATCCCCACGGGCTTGCGACAAGCACCCGGGCATTGAACAGCACAACAGAGGGAACTATTTTTCCCAACATGAACAACCACATGGAATACATATATAAAGAAAGAAAGATATGGCAGAAGACTAATGAATATATCTTCCATAACTATAAGAAAATAGTGGAAATAGATAACAACAAAGGTAGCTGAAAACACTAAGAAAATTCCAACTGCAAAGTACTAGAAACCAAACAGCTACTCCAAACAATGGTAGAGATGGACTCCCACCATCTCTCTATTAGCTACCCAACCAACTGACATGAACATTTCCACCTCACTATAGTGCCTTGCTTTTTACTTCACTAGAAGACAAACAAATTTCTACATACCACCGAAGAGGTGAGCAGAGGGTCAGCTAACAGGATCAGTAGGATCTCACCCAGGTGTTTCATAAATAGTCACTTTATAAAAAAATCTTGTATGATCATTTTAAGTAAAAACATGGCATGATAAGAAGTAAAGAAGTTTTATAGAAAATATGGTAAAATTTTCCCTTTTTACAACAGTTATAAAAAAAGTGGGTATATCAATTTTAAAGCACATTTTACATATAATTTTTCCGCAATCATAAACGTTCCTATGAAAGATAAATAATAAAGATAAGCAATACAAAATAGAAGCATTGGTATCACAACACCAAGGAATACTATAGGTCTACGCTACATACTAATCATACCACAATAATCAAGTCCAAAAATCTGATCCTAGAACAATGGGCCTTATAATCATAGGAATACCCTTGAGTAACCCCCCCCCCCAAATGTCAATATCAGTCCCCTAGAACAAAAATCCTAGGAAATATAGGAAATCCCCAAGAAAAAACTCTTTGATAATCACAAAACAATAGATGATGGTCCTAATATAAACCTTACACCTAAGTACCCAAGGTAACCCATGTGTTGTTTTCAAAAATCATTTCAGTGCTTTGAAAACCATTTCAAAACCATTTCAATGCTTGAAAATAGCCATTTTTCTCTATTTATCAATAAAAAGGGACAAATAATTTTCCACTAAAAATCCTTTTCAACACAAAAAAACAACCATTCTAATTTCAATATATAAAATAGTTTATAATGAAATACAATTAGGTTCATAAACATAGTATAGATACATAACCACATACCTCAAAACTTGGGTCGCACATGCCCATAACAGAATCAAAAATCAACAAAATTCAACAATATCAACGAATACCCTTGAAGAAAATCCACATCAATATTGATTCAATTTATAAGAAAAGGGATCAGTGGAAGAGATGAAAACCACATACCTCAAAGATGAATGCCCACCACACCACAACCAATGGAATAAAAGGCCTTTGGAACAAGATCACACAATAGATCTAGAAGAAACCAAGAAGAATCATTGACCTTAGACAAATGGATCCAAATATGTTACCCAATGGTGATACCATGATCAAAGGTAATTAAGGAATAGAAAGGTTACTTACTCAGAGAGATACACCATGATCTTAATGAAGATCCAATGTCGATCGGATCGATTGAGAAGGGTTGACTCTCTCAAAAACTCACCATAACTATCTTAGGTCGAGAGCCATGGAGAACCGGTGAAAGGACTGAAACAAAACACTCGATTACATGTTTTAAAAATTGGATGTTGGTTGTTACATGACTTGTAACCCAGTTTCACAACATGTAACTACCACATACCATATACATCAAAAACCCTATCACCTGGGATTAAAAATCCATCATTTAAACTGTACAAGACGTGTAATCAACATTCACGATGTGTTCCAGTTCATAGTGTGATCTTTACTTTCATGAAATACATCCATCACTCATTACATGACATGTTGAAGGACCACGAAACACCCTAAGAGGGGAGAGGTGAATCACGGTGTCAAAATTTTATTTTAAATTGATGGATCTTGTTGCCACATTGGTAGGAACCTATTAAACATGTCTAAAGAGGAAGTGTAGAAAACAAACAATCACATACAAAGCAATGACATGACAATTTTACATGGATCACCACTAAGGGATACATCTAAGGAACATACGCTGACAATGTTTCGATCGTACCAAAAACCACTAAACTTCAAAATTTTTGAATTACAAGAGTTTAGCATAGTCACTATGTACCAGGTGTGCTGTCTTTACAAGGTTTTTAGGGATATCACACTGAATCCCTCGGATCACTTCTGCTGACTCCCCCTTGCTCACTGGATTAGAAGAATCATGACTCAATTTATCGACTTGAAGGTCATTTCAATGATTTAACATTAAATCATGCATCCTAAACTATAAATGGATTCTCTTTTGAAGTCCTATTTTCATCCACATTTGTAATTTACTTTCCCGCACACTGATAGGTTATGGTAATTAATTTCGCAAACTGATTTGGTCAATTTTTAGGCTTCCTTTGGTGTTCTGCATACCATTTTACCTCCTACGCATACTGGGTAGTGGGTATGGTTTTTGGATCACCTCATCCAAATACATTTGTTGTTTCCGCATACCATACATCTCCTCCGTGAAGTTCCCTTCTCCACATACTTCCTTACTCCACGTACTGCTAAGCTCTTCCACCTACCATCCTACTCTGCATACCACCCTTCTCTGCTGCGTACTATGAAAGCTTCCTCCATAAACTTCACTCTCTTCTATGGAATATTTTTCATTGCACTAATGGTTCTCTCTGTGTACCATCTTCTCTTCCATAAACAACTTCTAACTTCACTGGATTTCTTCTTGAATTTTTAAACTCTAATCCCGCACTTTAACAAAGGGGATTACTGATCCTCATATAAGAAAAAATATATCTAAAATATCTGTTAATACAAGATTTACCAAATATCTAATTTTGGTATATCCTACACCATGTACTACTCTCGTCACACAAACCGCAGCTATCCTACGAGCCTCCATCCTTCCGCATACCACACACCTCCATCTATATACCTTTTCCATGAACTCATTTCAGTTCCATAAACCACTCTGAGTAATGTTCCCATTGTTCTATATGTGGTCTGCGAACCATTCCTAAACATGGTACATGGTCCATGTCCCATGCCACGTGGTTCTCTCCCTTTACTGAATTCTTTCTTAATTCTTCATTCCATATATTCCTATGAACAGATTCTCGATTTTGAGGCCCAAAAATTTCGAAAACTATAGAATATTATTCCACCTTAAATAATTATTTTATCCTCCAACATATGATGTCATTCCTTTCAAACTTCATAATAATCCACGTATAGATTGAAAAAAAAAACTCAGACCATACTCCATTATTATCCATGAACAACCTTGGTTTCAACATGTGTAACCCAGTTACACTGCATGAAATCATATTATAACCTGTAAAAATGATTCGTTCTTAGTGAAAGTCCAAAAAATATTTGAATTCACTGTTATAGGTATCCTCCCAATATCTAGGGAGGATAAAACCATGATGAGGTCAAAGGAATACATGATAAAATGGTAATGGTATGTTACATGAGTTCCATTGAAAAATCAACATCAAAATTCAGAGTAAGACTAGGTAACTCTTCTATAAGGATGCCAACAAACTCTTATAAAACATAAATATATTCGGTGTTGAGTTTATCCCCAACCATATGAGATAAATACCCCCTTTGAATAAGATTTTATACTCATACAATATATGTAATTTTCATTAGAAGCTTGAATTTATCCTTATAATGATAAATGATCATATATTGGTTCAGAATATCAAGTATGGTTTCCCTTACTCAGTATTTTATATGATATTTATATAAATAAATCTAATACATTCCCAATATAACATCAAATTAAACTATAGGGAGAATAAATATATTCGATGGAATCACAACCCCACAAACTTCAATCGGTGAAGAATCATATAATTAAGGTGAAACCATTGTAAAATTAAAAAAAATCACTACTAATTCAATATTTAATCATTAAGGTGGTATTGTGATACCCTTAAAAGATTCTTTATATATAAAAGAGTGGATAGATCAAAAATTAAATATGACATTAACAATTATAGAGTATATGGTAAGTATACATTTCACCACTTCATTGTCATACCCCACATTAGCAAAAGTGATCGCATGATATTTTCCTTTGAGTTAGGGATTAAGTGGTTTTTGACATTAATCATCACCAATAACACTTATATTTGACCACTCATTAGCAAAATTCACATACTCTTTACATTTGAAATATTGGAGTGTGTGTGGTGAATTATGTGATTATTTCTCTCCTTTCAAATCATTAATAAATTCTTCCAATCACTTCAGCATTTCATTACATGATGAACTTCCCTTCACACATAATGAATTTACTATTCACATTAAGATAATTTTATCAATGTATCCTTCCACATTTTTGGAATAAATGAAGACTCATCTTCTTCTCTCCATGGTTTTTATCATTACAGTTTCCTTTTAATTCCTTCTTTCTTTTTTTATCAAAACTATGATATTGATGGGTAAATTTAATCTCCATTTATACCTTGATAGCACTTCAAATGATTTCTTCCTAGAAACTAAATTACTTAATGGATAATTCCATTTAGAGACATGGCTTTAAGCCACCAAATAATGGATCAATCTTAAATTTTAGTTCAATGATAATACTTGAAGCATACTTTAAAAGTCTTGTAAAATTTTCCTCATGGGTGCTAATAGATTCATTATCATTCTACTTTATATCATGGAATTTCTTATCCATTTTCATATAAATAATATGAGTAAATTACTTGTCTAAAAATAAACTTATAAACTCATCCCACTCCATAGAGTCAATTTCTTAATGTTGCCACATGTTCTTGATGAGATTCCACCATTGATCTATTTCTCCTTCCAAATGATAAATAGCCAAAATAAATTGTTTATTATACAAACACTAGAAAATTAAAAATATATTTTTAATGGTATTAATCCATTATTATCAACTAATATATTATTATATCCACTAAAATAAGATATATTTTACCTTATAAAGGACTCAAAAAAACATTTTCCACTCTTTTTTCATTTGGTAGCATAGAATGATTCATGTATTGAGAAATTTTCATAAACATAGAAATGGTATTTTGAATTCAATATCCTATAAAATTTGGTCTCTTAAGAAGAAAACCATTTCATTTTCCATTTAATTCAGTGCTAACATGATTCCTTTAGGTTCCATCCATTGACTAAAACAAAAAAAACATAGTGTGAGAAACAATAATCTTAGTGAAAAAGCATATGATCGTGAAAAATCATTCATGGGATGTCTAAATCATGAAACCTTGTTTTCGATAAAGGAAACCTTAGGTTTAACCTATGATATCTATTATTATAATCTATTCAAATCCATTATAATGTTCTATAAAGAAAATTTGAATTAACCCACACATATCCCCTATGAGTTTCAGACCAAGTTCATAGTAGGGGCCCATTCACTATACACTAGAATAATTTTCAAAATATAATTAAAAAACTATTTTTTGGGATTATTATCCCTAGATTAATATGTTCCAAAACCACATCCCTTTTTAATATCTAGATAGGGATTTATTTTCTAGGAAAACCACACTTATTTATTTAAAATAACTTAGGATGTTCTCCTATACTTAGGCTTATAATTAGGGTTCTCCCTAGAGATTTCTCATCTATATTTCTAGAAATAACTAAATATTTATCTAATACCAATAATAGTAGCTCAAACATTTTATGTATAAGTATTATATATTATTAGATGAATAGATATTACATATCGTTATGATACATGGTGAAACCATAAAGGTTTAGTGTATTTGGAAATTTGGATACATAAACAACTGGTACATAAATTATCTACATCATATCCCACTTAATTACACACAACAAACACCCTTCTTAAACATATCATACTTATAAATTTTCTTCATATTGTGGAGAAAGTGAAACATAAGAAATGGTGAGAATATATGATCTATAAGGGTAAAAAATGGAGATATTAAAAAATGATCATATGTAAGCATATAATAAGAATAAGGGTATGATAACATGAGGATAAAATTTTAGTTCATACCCAATAATTCATATAATAATGATTCATGGTGTAAATTTTAAATTCATAAGACATGAATCATAAAGAAATAAAAGAACATAATCCATGAGAGCATAACATTGGTACAAGATAATGTCATAAAAGAGTGGAATAAAATGTCTCACAATCATAATAATATAAATCTTATGTCAAATATTTATACCAAGACATTCATCACATGTTAGTCTTGGAATAAATTCCCATGTATCTGCTTTCAGCTTGGGATAACCTTTCATGTACCCTATTTTGGGCTTGGGATAACCTGTCATATACCCTATATCGAAATTGGGATAACCTCAAATGTACCCTTTGATCTCATAAAATATAAATCATTACCCATTTTATTATATGGATATATAATTCATTTCCCATCCATCACATATTCATAATCCATTAATATGTATGAATCAAGATCATGAAAACATTCATTATAACTTAATATATAGAAAAGAAAATGAGTTTTATCAATATTTTATCTTTATAAAAATAATCCCTTCATAGAGATAATAAGGTATCAAGAATCATATCCCATGTTAAGAATAAGTAACATCAAAAGATTTTATCATAAATGAAAATTCCTTTAAAATGTCACTAGAATGTTTCTTGAGGAAAATACCATTTTCATTTTGAAATCACTTATTTGAAATCTAAAAATTTATAAAATATTAAGAAAAAAAAATTCTTTTATAAAACCTTGGAAATTTTTAAATTAATCTTCAAATAATTGTGTGGTTATGACTTTTGGGAATTATGTTAATTCTAATTACATTAAAACAAATATTCCTTTCATATTTTTGGTAAAAAGTAAAAATTACCTTATTCAAAAAAAATTCCATTGAATAAAATTTATTGAAAATAAAACATTTTTAAAAAATAATTTAAAAAATAATAGTATAAATTAATAAATTCTTGAAAACATTTTAAATAAAACATGGACATGGAAGAAAAAGTTTCTCAGCCAAAGTGGGAAATAGAGTCAGTTTTTCTTAAAAACATTCTTTCAGTATCTTGAGTAAATAAAGATAAGTAAATTAAAGGAAACTGTTTAATATAAATAAATAACCATATTATAATAAAATTAAAGATATTTTTTTAGTTATAGATAATATAATTTCATCATCATATATTTAAGCATAAACAATCCCAGTGAAAATGAGATTGTAACATAAAACCTTTACCTCAAGTTTAAATTGCTTCATAAGATCTAAAACTACCTATATAATAAATTTAAATTTATTATAATTCTATACCATAATCATTTAATAATTATAATATTTTATATGATCTACTTATAAATTTTCAAAAGACATTTATTAATAATTCCTTATTAAAATTGTAGTTTTTGGGTGTTGACTATTTTGTTTTTTGTGAATGTTTTGGTTTAGAAGTTATGGTACTTGTACTTCTATCATGGTTCCATAATATCCAGAATATTAAAAATGATATAAATATAATATATAATCATTATATACATATTTAGAATCATCCATAAAAATTAGTGATAGAAAAATGAATTACACTATTCATGGAGATGATAGTCTGTACATACGCATGAAAGTTGCTTTCATTTTATAAAAAAATAATGAAATATAAATAATATTTTATAAATAAATAAACATAATTATATCATAAATATTATATATAAACATTAAATCCATATTAATTACCAACCATGAATGATGGTGATGGAAAATAAATTGTATCGGTAATTCGTACGTACGCACAAGCGGTACTTTTGTTTCTCGTTTAATGGAAAATATGGTAGATAATTGTAGTTACATAATCATAATAAAATTTAATTATAATAAGGATAATTAATTTATTATTTTATAATAAA
This sequence comes from Viscum album, assembly GCA_963277665.1. Taxonomy (NCBI): domain Eukaryota; kingdom Viridiplantae; phylum Streptophyta; class Magnoliopsida; order Santalales; family Viscaceae; genus Viscum; species Viscum album. The sequence continues at coordinate 1,001,304,583 of OY728136.1, read as the reverse complement.
TATAATATATTTATATGAGTTATAATAATAAATAAATTTAAATAAGTTGGGTAGGACGATTACCCCTTCTTCAGTAAACTCCTTTAGATCCCTTCTTAAGGACACTTGGAATGGAATTTTATAAATAAAATAACTTATAATTTGTGTATAGGAAAGTTTAGAAGAAAATTGGACAATTTTTTGTACAGATAAATGGCTCAAATTGTTGTAAATATGATAGAGGATGGTGTCCTTTTATAAGGGAGGGAGAGGACACACTTTGAATTTTTCAAAAGATTAAAATATAACAATGTCATACTCGAATGAAATGATTCTAGATGACTCATATTATAAGATTAAATGAGATAGGGTAAAAATATTTCTATAAAATTTTATATGTAAATATCACCCTATGTCCTTGTTTAACCCCCCCCCCCCCCCCCGGTAAACCCCTATTAACCTTAACCGAAGTAACAAAATGTTACAATTTTTACTATTCATTATGACCAAAAATTAAATTAACCTTATTAAATTATATTAATTATTATGATTAAAAATATGAAATTAATTTTAAAGGAATCAATTTTTATAAGTGGTATAAAGTCAGTTTAAAATAACCACTCAAAACACAACGAAAATCGTTTTTATAAAAATGTATTTTAAAGCATAAAATTGCGTTTACCTTCTTTCCTTTCCATGTAAAAACTATTAGATGAATTTTAAAATATTTTTATTGAATATATAATACAAAAATTTAATTAAAATCATTCATAAATATATATTAATTTAATTTATTAATATAAAAATATATTGTGATCATAAAAACAGTTTTTAGAAAAATGTGTTTTAAAGCCCAAAAATGAGCATATACCAAAATCATGTATAATGATGATTTCTCTTTATTTAATTATACTATTTATATTTAAATTATAATTATGTTATTTTAAGATAAAATTCAAAACATTATGGAACTTCTAATTGAAAAAAAATGATATTTTTACAAAAAACAGTATTTTTCACTATTCATTAAAAAATTAATATTTTTAGAAAAATCCCAAAATTCCACCATAAGATAATTTTGATATGATTATTTCAAAAATGATATAACTTTTATAAAATTAAATTTCTAAAAGTGGCATAAACTAATTATAATATTCATGCACAAAATACAATAAAACTCATTTTTTAAGAAAACATATTTTTGAAGTATAAAATAACTTTACTAAAAATGAGTACTTATTTATCATGAATTTATAAATAAATTTTCATTATATAAAAACTTTATAAATATTTTTTATGATTTATTTAATATTATTAATACCTCCAATTTAACAACTAGGTTATAACTGATGGATTTAAATAATAATTAGATATCATGGTTTGTTTAAACCCAGTGTTACATGTAAAGAAAGAAGTCAAAAACATAAAGTTCATTTCAAAGGAAATAAATATAATATATTGGTTCGTTACACATTATCTCCTCAATATCATGAAATTAAAAATATATCTATATCCTTAATCTTATAAGGTATTCTATTCTGAACAATAGCACTACACTCTTCAGTATGGTTATAGGTGGAAAACTCATCCAGGGTAAATTTATTAGACAAAATTTTATTTAATGATTTAAAATATGAAGGAATATGAAAAAAAAGATTAAATTAAAGGCATGTTAATTTATATCTTCTTAAATAACTTGGGGAACTTGAGTAATTTAGGTTCAATATTTTTTTTCATCAATCTTTGAAGGAAAGGGATGGTTGGGGCCAGATTCCTAAAAGTAGTAAGCATCCATCAAATTTAATCCTTAATATTTTATTTCCCTTTATTTTTCTTAAATTTCAAATATTTTTCATCTTGTTTTTATGGTGGGATAGTAGGTTTTATTTTATTTTCAACATGGTTGTCCATATTTCTAGATTCATAGTTTTCCAAATTTAGGTTTCTCGATTCATTCTGAATTCCATTTTGAATAGTCATAAGATCATTTTTATCTTCCTAGTGGGTTTTTAAACATATCATATTGGTTAAATACATAGAATTATCTCTTTTTCTTACCTCATTTGTGCTAGGAAATTTTATTTTGTCTCTTGAATTCATGTCCCTAGCTAGTTTCCTCATTTGAAACTCTAGTTTATAAATCTTAGAATCTATTTAATATTTCTCTAAACCATGTTGAGATTTTTTTAGAATCAAATATACTTAAAATATATTGTATAATACCCATTTTTTACTCTTTATAATTAGTAGTTTCAGCCTTATGTTGGTCTTGAAATTGTTTCCTTGACTATTGTGGGAATCAAGGGGCAGTTGGTTGTCTTGACTTCCTTGCTCTTTTCATGAAAAGTTAAAGTAATTTCAATATCATGGGTTAAAATTGTTGGTAAAATAGTCATTTATAGCTTTCATCCTTGGTCCATACTAGTTAAGATTAATATTTTTGAAATTTTGGGTGGGTATGTTTGGGAAGAAAGTGTTATAGTTCTCAAACATGTCACATTAGGCACACTGCTCTTTAAGGGACTAGTTTTTTCTTTGACATCCAATTTGGTTAACATTTTTTAAAATTATGATTTATTAGAGACTAAATATGGTATTTTATTTTAGTAAGTTGTGAATTAATTTCCATCCTTTAACAAATATTGTTCTCTCCCCTACTTACTTTTCTTCAATTATAATATTTGTGTTGTGAATTAATGGTTTAATTGTTGAAAAACTACCTTAATTTACCTATATCAAATTGACTATCTAAGTTTTGACCTAAATGTAATAAACCTTAATAGAATGTATCCATAAGAATATGGTATGGGAGCTGTTAATGAGAAAAATTCCTAAGAAGGTCCCTAAATCTATCACAAGCCTCATTGAAGGCCTCTTAATCCTATTGAAGGAAACTATTGGTCTTTCTTCTAAGTTATCCCTTGAGTCTCCTAGGATAAAATTTCATTATGAATGAATTTTAACAATTTTCCCAAGTTTTGAAGATGTATTTGTAAGAAACCGGTTCTTACTTTTGAGGTATGGGTTCTTCTTTTCCCTTTTCCTTAAGTGTTTTTGATAAAATAAGGAAAATGGGAAAAAATCCAAAATTTTGGGACTACACTCCATGTACTATTCCACACATCATGTACTTTGGCCATGTGGAATGAGTACATAGGGTGTGTAGCCATGTCGGCGACGAAGGGTGTAAAAACCGACTACACGCCGTGTAGTGGTCTTTTATACACTGTGTAGTCAGTCGGCAGGCGAAACAGTAAGGCAGTGGAAGAAGCTGCCAGCTGGGCGATAGTACATGTCGTGTAGTTGGGAATAAACACTGTGTACTCATGTCGATGGGTGAACAGTTTGGCGGTACCACCAGAGGAACAGTTAAATGAGGTAAGTACACGTTGTGTAGTCAAAACTACACGCCGTGTACTTTGTTTTTTTCTTAAAATGGGCAGTATCCAACCCTATTCACAGGATTGGCTTAGAACCGGATGGGAGCTCGAGAGGGGAAGGCCAAATCTTCGAGGATCTCTAGATCGAGCATCGGGAATCCGTTTCCACGTCAGACGATCTCATTGGAACCGCACGGGTAATCCCTTCCTTCTCCTTTCCCAGTTCTTTCCAATTCTTCCTCTAAGGGAAGTTATTTGAGTTTGAGTGGATTTTCTTCTAGGTTAGATCTACGTTGTTCTTGGGCATTTCTAGAAGCAATGTTTGAGTATATTGATCAGGGGCGTTTAAGGTAGGTGTCTTGGTGTTTAATTTTCAATTGTTGTGCATTTTTGTATATCGTTGAGATACGAACCCATGTTGGGGTATCGTGTGGCTGAGGACTTAGCTGTTTAAATACCTAGAATTGTATAGGTAATTAAATGTGATAATAACCTACTGTTTGGGATCGCTGCTTGGATCCAGGACCACCCTGTGGGTGCATTCCTCTGTTTAGCTATTTGGCAAGGATACCCGAGGTTATGCCATGTTTATATTGTGCATTACTTTTTCCTTGAGAGGAATTCTATATAAATTGCATGTTTATTCTTTGGGATCGGCCCGGTTAATTGTTTAGCCTGAGGGCATTGTTTGTTTATCCTGAGGGCATTGTTTGTTTAGCTTGAGGGCAAGGTATTGTTTAGCCTAAGGGAAACATCCTATTTCGCCTGAGGGAAACTTTTCGTATGCTTGAGGGTGGTGACTTATGTGCCTAAGGGAGACACTTTGTACGCCTGAGGGCAATTTCTGTTATGCCTGAGGGCAATGCCTGAGGGCAAGATTTTGATTACTTGAGGGTAAGGGTTTGCGTGTCTGAGGACACTGACTGTTTACATAGAAATTCACTGTGGTGGTTTCTTAATAATAAATAATGAAATGAATATTAAAATGGCAATATAACTGGTAAAGTTAGTTAATTTTGAGTACTGCTTAGTTTATTTCATGTACCTTTTCACACTGTTGTTGCATGTTTACACATAGTTGAGCACGGGCCTTTGGTGGGTGCCTGTTGAGATTATTTCTCACACCCTGTTTGGGTCATGATTTTCGGCCCAAACAGATTACATTTCTGCAGGTGTGGTTAAGGGCATGTGTCCCTATACAGGTACTTGATTGCTGCTGAGGAGTAGGGGATCATGGGATTGGGCTTAGGCTTGCGATGCTACCGGCTGTTGTTTTTCTTTGTTATAGTCTGTATTATATTGTACTGCTATGTAAAATGTTCTTTCTATTTTCTTAGAACTTGAGACATGTTTCATCATATCTATATATCTAGTTGGTTATCTTTTACTATAGTTTTTATACTAAATGTGTATGGTTTATTTCTTTCGTTGTTGTTGTATGTTTTATCTTGTATTCCGCTTCACTACACTTTGACAAATGAGGGTATAGTTTCCCCACTATCAGACCTGGGCCCTTGCTGCTAGTCGGCAGCCTCTGGTTTTTGGGGAAATGCGCTTGAGGTTATGTGGAGAACCGGGTTCGGGGCACCCGTTGAGTGGCACCCGGATCCGGGACATTACAAAGTGGTATCAAAGGGGTTCTTTTCTTTGAATTACTATTTGGAGCCTTATTCAGCGATAAGACGGAAATGGTAGTTGCTAATAAGCTGTTCACGGTCGTAGCTAACCCGTGTACAGGGAAAAGCCAGTCTACCTCGTATTTTTTCAATTCTATTGATTTTTCAATTTACAGTTGATTTGATTTTCACCATAGGGTGACGCACTCGTGGTTGTGCTGTTTATATTTTATCCATGGGTTCTATTTAGTTGCAACCCGATGAGATGAGGGTATGCCATCTCATTCATTATTTAGGCACATGCTAGAAATCACATTCCATGCATAGTTCCATGCCATGTAGGTGCATTAGAAATTTCATGCTGTTATGATAGTGGTTGTGTTAGAATAAGCATGTTGTTGTGATAGCTTCTTGATAAATACCTGTTATGTGATAGGGTATCTTGGTATGAGTCTGTTGAAAGAATGGACACCAAAATTTGGTTTTTGGGAAGTATGAGCCCTCATTGACCGGAATTTGGTGGATCATTAGCTGTTTATTTTCTCATAACATAGATAAGATGTCAAACTTTGATTTGTGGGGAGTATGGGCCCTCACGAATCAGAATTTGACACTTGGTGTTGTTTTTAAATATTTTCTGGGTTCCGGGGAAGTTTCTGAGGCATACTGTCTGGAAAAACCCAGTAATACACGTCGTGTAGTACCTTAAACACACCATGTATGGCCTTCTATTCAGGAAGAAAAGAAAACTTTTTGAGTACACGTCGTGTAGTCTCTTCCCATGTCACAAACCGTGTGGGTGGCAACACGGGGAAGGGAAGAGCTTGGGGCGAACACACCGTGTAGCTTCTGTAAACACCGTGTAGTGTTGACCCGAAGTCTGGCCGTGTAACTAAAAAACATGGGTTGTTGGAATCTTTCCTAGTACACGTCGTGTCAATGATAAACACGCTGTGTAGTCTGACCTGGAGACCCATCCATGTAACTAAAAACACAGGTCAGTGAAATCCTTTCTTGTACACACCGTGTAGAGATAGAACACGTCGTGTAGTGTGAGCCATGTATCCGGCCGTGTAACTAAAAACACGGGTCGGCGGTGCTCTTCAAGTACACGCCATGTGCCTGAGGGACACGCTGTGTAGTCTTGACCGGTGACAGACCGTGTGGACCTGACAGTGTGGCAGGGGAGATGGAGTAGTGTACACACCGTGTGCAGGTGTAACACGCCGTGTAGTATCAATCTGAGTAGTTGTTCATGTCACAAATGACACGGGCAGTTGGAAAATTACACCATACACGCCGAGTAGATGATATACACGTCGTATAGTTTTGTTCAACGGGGGCTATGTGGATAAGCCGTGTAGAAGGACCCGGGTAGGGGAAGAGAAGTCAGGTACACTCTGTGTAGTCAGTATACACGTCATGTAGTCATGTTTTTCAAATCTTGAAATGCCTTCTTCCTCCTGTTCCCTTTTTGGTCCCTCATTTTTCAGTCATTTTTAATCTTGTTCTAAGGTGTGCATTTGACCTTGTAGTGTCATGCCGTTGAGACAACCACGTGTTGTTTGCCAGGAGAGCGGCAATGATTATACTCCAGAGATGGTGGGCCATGGGCTATCAGTGGATCCTCCAGCAGAGCCAGATGCGGCGCCAGCCGTTATACCAGACACAAGTGTGGATACGCAGTTCCATGAAGGCTTTATGCGGTTCATGCAGACCTTTCAGGGAGCACCACCTGCTGCCACATCTATGGTTGAGCTGGCTCATATATTCCAGTAGCAGCATCCACCTACGTTTTCAGGGGATGGAGGACCACAGGCTGCGGAGTCTTGGTTGGGGTCTATGCAGACAATTTTCGAGCATCTTGAGATGCCTCTAGGGCGGAGGGTCAAGCTCTCGATATATATGCTGTGTGATTCCGACAAGAGGTGGTGGGATGTTACCACCCAGTCAGAGCATCACAGAGACATGGAGTGGGAAGATTTTTAGGAAATCTTCTATGACTTCTTCTTTCCATAGAAGTTGAGGGCAGATAGAGATTGAGAGTTCATGAATATGCAGCAGGGCGCTATGTCGGTGATGGATTATTCTACTCATTTCACCGAGCTTCAGCGTTTTTCACCCATTCTGGTGGGTGATGAGACATTGAGGGCCAGACGTTTTGAGGATGGTCTACATTATGACATCCGAGCACTGGTGAATATTTTTAGGTTTCCCACAGTACATTCTAGTGTGAACCAGGTGCTGATTATAGAGTGGAACCTAAGTGAAGCTAGTGGTGTGGTCTAGGGAGGTTCGACACCAGTTTCTGGTACTATTTATACCGGGAAGAGGAAGTGACAGATGAGTTTCTCTCATGGTGGTAGTACTAGCCAGGAATTTTCTTCAGGTGGTTCGGTCTTTTGCTACCAGTGTGGTAAGGAGGGGCACAAGAGACCTCAGTGTCCATGAGACCCAATGGAGTGTCGAGCTTGCGGAAAGATGGTTCATCTGTAGCACTTTTGTAGGGAGTTTCCACTAGTGGCTAGTGAGAGGGGTTATGTGCAGACTCCACATGTGGGAGAAGGACCAGTGGCTTCTTACCGGTTGGAAAACTGGAATACGTTAGGGCATGCAGGTAGGTATGGGGGTCATTGTCGTGGTATCCAGACAACAGGATCTTAGAGGCAGCAGGGTGGGATAGCTCAGGGTAGCCAGGCTGTGTCGCAGGGCCGTGGCACTGGGCAGGCATATGCAGTGAAACAGACCCAGCAGGAGCAGGATCCCGGACCTTCTACTGTCAGAGGTACTATTCTAGTATCTTCTATTTTATCTTCTGTACTTTTTGATACAGGTTCTACGCATAGTTTCATATATGTTCCCATTATGGAGAGCCTCGGGCTCTGTGTTTCTTCTTCTTCTGATGTTATGACGCTAGACACTCCGTTGGGAATGAGAACGACATGTGTGCATCAATTTAAGGAGTGCCCCCTTGAGGTTGGTGGGTTTCACTTTCTATGGGACCTCTATGTACTAGAGATGAAGAGTTATGATATAATTCTTGGGATGGACTGGTTGGTTCCCTTTTGAGCCTTCATAGATTGCTATCATCGTAGGGTGAGTTTCATGTCACCAGAGGCTGGAGAGTTTCTATAAAAAGGTGAGTGGGATGTTCAGGCGAGTTGAGCTGGACCAGAGCATCGTGGGTGAGGTGGAGTCACAGCCCAGATTTCAAGTTTATATCTGGATGATCAGGGGACTTGTCAGACGGATTTCCCTCCAGTGGTTGATCGTTTCACGGATGTCTTCCAGGACGACTTTTTGGGTCTACCTCCGGAACGAGAGGTGGATTTCTCTATTGAGCTTATGCCAGGAGCAGAATTGGTTTCCATTACTCCTTATAGGATGGCTACACCAGAGTTGCAGGAGCTCAAGAGGCAGTTAGAGGAGTTACAGTTAAAGGGTTTTATTTGACCTAGTACTTCTCCTTGGGGTTCGCCTATCCTATTTTCTAAGAAGGCGGATGGTACCCTCAGACTCTATGTGGATTATCGGAAGCTGAACCAGTTGATTGTTAAGAACTGATATCCCTTGCTGAGGATTGATGATCTTTTTGATCAACTTCATGGAGCACGAGTGTTCTCGAAGATTGACCTGAGATCAGGATATCATCAACTGCGCATGAGACCATCAGATATACCGCTTACAGATTTTTGGAGCAGATATGGTTTATACTAATACTTGGTTATGTTGTTCGAACTCATGAATGTGCCAGTAGTTTTCATGGATCTGATGAATCGCATGTTCCATCCTTATCTGGATTCTTTTGTGGTAGTATTCATGGAAGATATCTTGGTGTACTCTCACACTCGACACGACCATGCCACCCATATTGAGATCATATTGAGTACATTGAGAGAGCATAATCTATATGATAAGCTCTCAAAGTGCCACTTTTGGATGGACCAGATTCACTTCCTGGGTCATATCATCTCTGAGGCAGGAGTTTCCATGGACCCAGAGAAGGTGAGAGCAGTAGTTTTCTGGGAGAAGCCTAAGAACGTGTTTGAGATACGGAGTTTCTTAGGGCTGGATGGTCACTACAGACGCTTCATACAGGACTTCTCCCACTTAGTAGCACCGTTGATGGGTCTGACTAAGAAGGGTGTGAAGTTCGTTTGGTCGGAATCTTGCGAGACCGCCTTTCAGGACCTGAAAGGAAGGTTGACATCAGCACCAGTCCTGATACTTCCAGATCAAGAAAAGAGCTATACAGTTTAATATGATGCATCAGGTATTGGACTGGGAGAATTGTTGATGCATGGCGATCGAGTTGTTGCGTACAGGTCTCTGCAATTGAGGCCACATGAGAGGAATTACCCGACGCATGATCTCGAGTTGGCTGCAGTTGTGCATGCGTTGCGCTGTTGGAGACATTATCTATTGGGAGAACGTTTTTTATTTTTCACTGACCATAAAAGTCTCAAGTATATCTTTACTCAGTGTGACTTGAATCTGAGGCAGCGAAGGTGGGTTGAATACCTTCAGTCCTTTGATTTTGAGATTTCCTATACACCTAGTAAAGGTAATGCAGTAGTTGATGCACTGAGCAGGAGGACTCAGATACATGATGTGAAGGAGTCCAGTGATGAATGGAAGTTTATGGATTTGTTCTCTGAGATGCATTTGGAGGTGCATGACAGCCAGGGGCAAACTTATCTTTCATCTTTAGCTGTGACTTCTACCCTCCTGGATAGAGTGAGGATGAGACAGCTATCTGATATAGAAGGTCTAGTTCTACGGGAGTCAGTGGAAAGTGAGAACCCTCCTCCTAGTTGGATGATAGGTGATGATGTGGTTCTACATTTCCATGGAAGAGTATGGGTTCCATGGGATATATGCGAGGAGCTGATGTGAGAGTTTCATGCTTCAGCTTGGGCAGTTCATCCCGGGGTTACCAAGACTTGAGACGTCAGTACTGGTGGTCGGGTATGAAGAGAGATATAGTTGGTTTTGTTACGAGGTGTTCCACCTGTCAGCAGGTGAAGGCGGAACATCAGAGGCTAGCCAGACTGTTGCAGCAGTTACCCATCCCATAGTGGAAATGGGATGATGTCGTGATGGACTTCGTGACTGGGTTTTCGAGGTCACCTAGAGGCAATGATGTCGTGTGGGTTGTTTTGGATAGACTCGCAAATTTAGCTCACTTTTTTCCGATCAAGGAGACCTTCAGTGTTGATGAGCTCAGAAAGTTGTATATCTGAGAGGTCGTACGTCTTCATGGGGTCCCTCGTTATATCTTTTCAGATAGGGACACCCATTTTATGTCTCATTTATGGTGGTGTTTTCAGAGGTCCCTTGGTACACAGGTGCTTCTGAGCACAGCTTACCACCCTTAGAGCGTACGATATAGGTGCTTGAGGACATGTTTCATGCATGCATCCTAGACTTTGGGGGATCTTGGGAGAAGCATATACCCCTAGTTGAGTTTACCTATAATAATAATTTCCAGGCAACTATTGATATGTCACCTTACGAGGATTTATATGGTAGGCCATGGAGATCACCTTTGTGCTGGTCAGAGGCAGGTGAGGCAGCTTTACTAGGACCACAGCTTGTGCAGGAGACTACTGAGTAGGTCTAGTTGATTCAGAAGTGGATGGATACCACACAGTCTCGTCAGAAATCTTATGCTGATTGCCGCAGACGACCTTTGGAGTTCGTGTTCGGGATCAGGTTTTCTTGCATGTTTCACCGAGGTTGGGACACAGGCGGATCAGGAGACAGGGAAAACTTTCACCGAGGTATGTGGGGCCATTTGAGATTCTGGAGAGAGTCGGGCCGGTTGCCTATCGGTTGCAGTTACCATAGAGGTACCGGGTCATGCACGATGTCTTCCATGTATCTCAGTTGTGCTGGTATCATTTAGACTTATCTCACGTCTTTCAGCCTAAGGAGGTTGAGCTTCAAGTTGATGCGTCCTTTGAGGAGCATACAATTCGTATCGTTGATAGGAGCACAAAGTTTCTATGAGACCGGTCAGTTCCTCTCATACGGGTGTTATGGCAGCATGGCCGAGTGCAGGATGAAACCTGGGAGTGGGAAACCGATGTACGTGCTTAGTGGCCAGAGCTGTTCTGAGCTTTATCTTCACCACCCTTAGAAGGGAAATTTGGGGATGAATTGCATTAAGGGGGAAGTTTGTAAGAACCTGGTTCTTACTTTTGAGGTACGGGTTCTTCTTTTCCCTTTTCCTTAAGTGTTTTTTATAAAATAAGGGAAATGGGGAAAATTATTAAATTTTCAGACTACACGCCGTGTACTATTCCACACCCCGTGTACTTTGGCCATGTGGAATGAGTACACAGGGTGTGTATCCATGTCGGCGATGAAGGGTGTAAAAACCAACTACACACCGTATAGTGGTCTTTTACACGCTGTGTAGTCAGTCGGTAGGTGAAACAGTAAGGCGGTGGAAGCAGCCACCAACTGGGTGAAATTACACACTGTGTAGTTGGGAATACACACCGTGTACTCATGTCGACGAGTGAACAGTTTGGTAGTGCCGCTAGAGGAACAGTTAAATGAGGGAAGTACACGCCATGTAGTCAAAAGTACACACTGTGTACATTGTTTTTTTGCTTAAAATGGGCAGTAGCCAACCCTATTCACAATATTGGATTAGAACTAGATGGGAGATCAGGAGGGGACGGGTGAATCTTCAAGGATCTCCATATCGAGCATTAGGAATCCATTTCTACCTCGGACGATCTCGTTGGAACCGCGTGGGTAAGCCCTCCCTTCTCCTTGTGCAGTTCTTGCCAATTCTTCCTCTAAGGGAAGTTATTTGAGTTTGAGATGGTTTTCTTATATATCAGATCTACGTCGTTCTTGGGCATTTCTAGAAGCGATGTTCGAGTATACTGATCAGGGGTGTTTAAGGTAGGTGGCTTGGTGTTTAATTTCCAACTATTGTGCATTTTTGTGTACCGTTGAGCTACGAACCCATGTTGGGGTATCGTGTGGCTGAGGCCTTGTCTGTTTAAATACCTAGAATTTTATAGGTAATTAAATGTGATAATAAACTGCTATTTGGGATCACTTCTTGGATCTAGGACCACCCCGGGGGTGTGTTCCTCTGTTTATCCATTTGGACAGGATACCCGAGGGTATGCCATGTTTATATTGTGCATTAATTTTTCCTTGAGAGGAATTGTATATAAATTTCATGTTTATGCTTTGGGCTCGGCCCGGTTACTTGTTTAGCCTGAGGGCATTGTTTGTTTAGCCTGAGGGCATTGTTTGTTTAGCCTGAGGGCAAGGTACTGCTTAGCCTGAGTACAACATCCTATTTCACATGAGGGAAACTTTTCGTATGCCTGAGGGTGGTGAATTCGGTGCCTGAGGGCGGAACTTCGTACGCCTGAGGGCAATTTTTGTTATTCCTGAGGTCAATGCCTGAGTTCAAGATTCTGATTACCTGAGGGTAAGGGTTTTTGTGTCTAAGGAGATTGATTGTTTACATAGAAATTCACTGTGGTGGTTTCTTAATAAAAAATAATGAAATGAATATTAAATTGAAAATATAACTAGTAAAGTTAGTTACTTTTGAGTACTGCTTAGTTTATTTCATTTAACCTTGCACATTGTTGTTGCATGTTTACACACAGTTGAGCACGAGCCTTTGGTGGGTGCCTGCTGAGATTATTTCTCACACCCTGTTTGGGTCATGCTTTTCGGCCCAAACAGATTATGTTTCTGTAGGTGTGGATAAGGGAAAGGGTCACTATACAGGTACTTGATTGCTGCTGAGGAGTAGGGGAGCATGGGACCGTGCTTAGGATCGCGATGAAACCGGATGTTGTTTTGCTTTGTTATACTCTGTATTGTATTGTACTACTATGTAACATGTTCTGGCTATTTTCTTAGAACATGAGACATGTTGAATCATATCTATATATCTAGTTGGTTATCCTTTACTCTAGTTGTTATACTAAATGTGTATGGTTTATCACTTATGCTATTTTTGTATGTTTTATCTTTTATTCCACTACGCTAAATTTTGAAAAATGAGGGCATAGTTTCCCCACTATTAGACCTAGGCCCTCCCTACTAGTTGGCAGCCTCTGGCGTTTGGGAAAATGCACTTGAGGTTATGTGGCAAACTGGGTTCGGGGCACCCGTTGAGTGGAACCCAGATCCGGGACGTTATAGTATTCATCTAACTAGAGAAACCAGTATTACCTATTATAAAGAAGAGAAACACTCTTATTTTTATCTCATTCTCACTAATCCCTTGTAATGGAAACTTTTTAATTGTATTATATAAGTATCTAATTAAGGCTAGAGATTCCTCATTGGTAATTCCATTAAAAGTGGGAATAAATGACAAATATGACTATATGATCTCATAATTTCAATCCCTTTGAATTAGTCTAATTAAATAAGTGTTCCTAAATACTTTAAGGGGTTGATATTCCATAATCCTAAGTCTTTCAAAGTTCTATTGAATGAGATCAAGTTGGCAGTTTTATGCATTGTAAATAGGGATTCCCTCTCTCTTATTTTCCATTTTTTCATGTTTCTTTAGAAAAATAACTAATATTTTTTTCAATTTCAGTTTTAATGGAATATAACACCTGGTAAGTAGATCTTGTGTTCCTTAATAGGATAAATTTAATAGGCTATTAATCAAAATCAAACATCATAAGAATATTTTTCTATAGAAGTTTTAATGTATATCTCTTGATCATACAATTCTATCAATAAAAATGATTCCAATTTTTTAAAAACTTTCATTGAAAATGAAAATTTATTTATTTATTTTTACCTAATTAAAACTAGTAAATTTTAAAGTAGGTTTGAACCCTAGGGAAGGTGTGTGAAAAATCCAAGAAATAAAAAAACAAAAAAATTGACAAAAATAGTAAAGAAAATAATTAAATGAGAGAAATTATTAAATAATGATAGAGTTTGGAAAATAGGGTAAAAATTGGAATTAAATGGGTAAATTATAAGTAATAGGACTGAGGTAGAAGTGATTAACATGGTGAAAAAAGTTTTTGTATGTTTTTAAATTTATTTTTTATTATTTTAAATAAATTGGAAAATTGGGTTTCCAACCTTCAAAATATGTCACCAGCTCCTTTCTAAGGTATTATCTCTTGAATGGATGAATTTAGTAATCTATCAAACACTAAATTCACTAAGCCATAGGGATATGAAGTTTATTCATCAATATAAATTTTTAATTTATTCTTGATGAATTAATACCTAGTAAAATAAATGATTCAAGAATGAAGTAAAAAAGATAAACAAAAAATCAATCTTATTTATACTTAACATTTTTAGAAAAAAAACTTTATCATAAAACTATTTTACATTATTGAGTTCATTAAGAATATTATAATGATAAAGTAAGTAAAATAGAAAGAGAATTATTCTTTATGAAGGAGCTCCTATTTCCCAACTCTAACTAACGTCGAGTCTATTTGCTCATGCATTTTTCTCTTGATCCTCTTTTAATCCCCAAATATTTGATTGGTGATCCCTAAAAATGTCTAGGTTCTGGTATTTTTGTCACGACATGTCCTTGGGGCCCATGTTGTGAATATCCCAAGCCCGCCTTCCAAAGGCCAGGGGCTGGTGACTAGCACCAAAGGCGTAATCCTAATAAAAGGGAAGGCATTGATTTTTTAACCTGTAACACACACACATAGTCTGGACACAAGCAGTAGAGGCAAAAATTACTAAAAATGGGAAATTAAGATGTGCTGAAAGTAAATGGGATAGTATACAAACCCAAATTAACAACAAGTACAAGTACAAGAAAAAAAGAAAAACAGCTCCTGGATCATCCGCCTGGAAATCCTACCTGAAGGGTAGGTATAGAACTCGAACAACTCGTCCCTACGGTACGTCCCGTCTAGTACAGCTCTGAGTAGTCTCCCGTCTGTCACCCTCAGCCTTTATCACTGCTATCCATCGTCTTCACAGAACACAATAGGGTGCGGGCGAAGCCCGTGTAGGGGTGAGTATAACAATACTCAGTAGGGGACCTCGAGACCCCCGAAGGACTCCCAGAATCCACAAAGGATAAACCACAGTAGAAAGATATAATCACAAAGTATCAGTCAAACCTACTTAGGTATATGCCCATACATATACCTAAGTTACTATTCATAGTCTAGATCCAACTCTCAAGTCCAAGTATAACCCAGTCCACACAGAAAGTAGAGTTAAACACCATGATGATAATGGTTGAAAGACATAACTCAGCTCACATAGGTATACATCTTTCGTAGAGTGATAGAGATGATCATATGTAGTCACTAATTCATCTAAGCTGTCAAACCCACACAGGATACAAGACCAGCTAAGCTGTCAGACCCACACAGGATACAGGACCAGCTATTCTTCATCTAAGCTGTCGAACCCACACAGGATACAGGACCAGCTAAGCAGTCGGACCCACACAGGATACAGGACCAGCTATTTTGTTGGACCCACGGATGATTCTGGTACAGTAGTCATCACAACCGAACCCACAGAGGATTACATCATCTCAGTCAAACCCACGAAGAATTCTATCATCTCAGTTGCAGTCGAACCCACGTAGGATTCTGGTACAGTAATCGTTGTAGCTAGCCCTAGGGTTCCCGATCACAGCACGCTCGATCCTGGGAGGGTTCGATCCTCGATCCAAGTTTCAATACATCAAATATCACGAAGTCCTGAGTTGATGTATCCTGTAGTTCTGTCTCATCATAAGGAACCCAACGCGACAGACTATGCGTCAATCGGACGCCCGGTCTGAGAGTTATTGGCATTTCTGTTCCAAGGGGCCGGTTGGATTTCGGGTACAATCCAACCCAGAAATAATCCAACGTAATCTGAATCCTGTGTGGAGTATTCCAAAAGTACCTTATCATCAAAATTAATCCAACTTATTTGACGGCACGTCAATTGGACGTCCGGTTCTTAAGTTATAAGCGTTTCCGCTCTGAGGGCCCGGTTGGTTTCAGGTTCGAACCAACCCGGATATACCCAAATGTCACCAAAACCTTGAGTGTGATATAAGAAAACAACTGTATTGATCCAAGTAATCCTATGCAACTGACGGTGCATCGATCGTAGGTCCATAGCTCATGTTATGGGCGAAAAACCAAAAGTGGTCCGAAGAGGGGGCTCTGGGTCCGGTCCGACCCGACCCAACCCGCCATGGGTCAGCCTGAACCTGGTCGAACCGACCCAGATCCAGGTCCGGCCCGGTAGGGCGCGGCCCATCCTGGCGGGCGTGGCTCAGTCCGGCGGCAGTGGCTCAGCCCACACGAGGGTGGCCCGGCCCGCGCAGCAAATGGTTTGGCCCGCGCGGCAGGCGGCCCGGCGGCGGGCGCAGCCCGTGGGGCACGGCTCGACCTAAATGGCCGAGCGCGTTACGCGCGAGGAGCGCAGAGCATGGGGAGGGCGCGGCACCCCCTGGTGTCCCGTAACAGCGGCGCCAGCTGGCGCCGCTCGACCTTCCCAGAACCCGCGGATGCGGGTTCTGCTCCGCCGCCACGGCTGATGCAGCGGCGGCCTTCCGTCGGTGGCGTGCGAGAGGCGCCACCACCGCACCCGCAACCCGTGCCGTCGCGCTCCTCCACGGGCCTCCAGAGTCGTTCTAGTGGTCTGTTTTGTTTCTCGTATGAGCTTAAGGCCTCCTCGGGTCCTGATCTTCACTACGACAGCCTCAAATCAGGGTTGTCATTTCTTTCACCCATCGCCCATCAAACCGTGCATCAAGAACGAATTGGTAGAGGGTCTGGACATTTTCGTTACCCATGCCCTCCGCGTTAGAGGCTCAAACAGTAATCCAGCATATAATTGAACCAAAAACAAACCTCGGCTTAATCTCTAACTCATCTCGCAATCAACGTCCATTCTGCGGATCGACTTGTTCAGGGGTTGATTCGCGGTTTTTGTTTTTATTCAAGGGAAAAGAAGAAATTAAAAGAAAGAAATTCAAACTTGAATTCAAAACCCTACCTCGATTGTCTTTGACCATTGACAAAGTCGCGGGATGGTGGCGTCGTTCCGTTGACGTTGGGGTGCGTCCGAGGAGGTAGCATCGTCGTTGGCGATGTTCTTCATGAGTGGCGTCTCCCCTTTCTTGCCCTAGTTGGAGAGGGAGAAGATGTTGCTTTACGTTCTTCGGTGTTGTGGAGCATTCTTCATTGAGAGGACAGTGTTCTTCAAAGTGTTCTCCTCCTCTCCTTAGTCCTCCAAGCCCAGTTTATGCCAACCAAAATAAAAGAATATAATCTCCCATTTTAATGTTGGAAAAATGAATTCAAAAGAATTCAAACACACAAATTAATTAATTACGTCATTAATTAATTATGTTGGCACATTAAAGGGAAGACCAAGAGTTTAAGGGTTTAAAGGGGTTAAGGGAATTTTAAAGGACTCTCTTCAATTTAATTGAGAGTTACATGGTGGGTTTAAGGGGAGTTTAAACTAGTGGGCCCCACCCCTAATTATATCCTCCCAAGGGAGGTTAGGGTGCGGTGGGCCCCACCCCTAACCTCATCTTACAGAATTTAACCACCTTTCAAATAAAAATGTGTTACACACACATTTTTATTTAATTTATAATTTTTAATTAGAAACCTAAATTTATATCATCTATACATGTTGAAACGCAACTGCGGTAAAGGTCTCCTTGAGAAAATACTGGCACTACAAGTTCAACGGTGCCCTCGGATTTCAATTCTGAGCACTGGTTCAAAAGATATAAAATCCCGCAGGTACGTTTATTGAACGTACCCAAAAAAAACTTCATAAATTGATTTCGGGAACATCGGGCCTCGGAATCAGGCTTCGTCAGAAACTGCGGACTCGTAAAATTCCCATGTATTTAAGAAAAAAAATTCCACACGATTTCCAGGTCTTTACATTCTCCCCGCCTCATGGCTTTACGTCCCAGTAAGCTACAACACGCACTAAGGGAACAAATGGTGGTACTGAGCATGCATCTGAGCCTCCCGCTCCCATGTGTTCACCTGGAGGTTCCCATGCCTCCAGTGAAAACACACTAGAGGAATAGACTGTCCACGCAGAACCCGCTCCTTTCAATCCACAATCTCCACTAGAACCTCCATGAATGTCGCCCCGTCATCGATATCCAGCTCCCCATGGTCGATGATGTGGGACAGGTCGTTCACGTATCTCCTCAACTGAGGTATGTGGAAGACGTCGTGCACCCATTGTAACTGAGGTGGAAGAGACAAGTGTTAAGCCACCTCACCTACTCTGCTGAGGACCTGGAACGGTTTGATGAATCGCGGAGATAACTTGCTGCCTCGTCCAAATCTCCATAGACCTCATTGAGGTGAGACCCGTAGAAAAACGTGGTCTCCATCCTCGAACTTCAGAACTATCACTTCAAGAGCTTACCATAAAGTTGGTTCTCTCGGAGTGTGTCCAGTACTACCCGAAAATGGTAGGCATGCTCCTCCTCAGTAGTCGAGTAAATCAGTATGTCATCGATGAAGACTATGACAAAGTTATTGAGGTAAGGCTAGAAGATCCTTTTCATGAGACTCATAAACTTTTCTGGTGCGTTGGTTATGCCGAAGGTCATAACCAAGAACTCGTAGTGTCTATACCGACACCTGAAGGTCGTCTTCTACACATCCTTGTCTTGAACTCTGAGCTGGTGATAGCCAGACCTAAGGTCTACCTTCGAAAACCGTCGTGCTCCCTTGAGCTGATCAAAGAGGTCGTCAATCCTTGGGATTGGGTACTTGTTTTTCACGGCCACCTGGTTCAGGCGACGGTAGTCGATACACAGTCACAAGCTCCCATCTTCCTTCTTGGAAAACAAAATTAGAGATGCCCAGGGTGAAACACTGAGTCGGATAAATCCCTTCCCCTGTAAGTCCTCCAGTTGTACCCATATCTCACGAATCTCGACGGGAACCATCCGATATGTTGGAGTAGATATCAGTGTTGTCCAGGGGTATAGGTCAATGTAGAAGTCTACCTCTCTGCAAGGAGGTAGTCCTAGAACGTCGTCAGGGAAAACATCTGCGTACTGATCCACCACAACATGAAAACTCAGACTCCACACATCAACTACTCTAAGGATGAGACTAGCCAACTAATGTGTGATCAGCTTCCCCCTCCTCCGCATAAGTCCATCCTGCACTGCAAAGGCTCCCTTCTCACCAATAAAGGTGAACTTGGTCCCATCCGTGTGGATACATAGCATTTTGTGCCTAATACAGTCAATATGAGCATGAACTATGGATAACCAGTCCATACCCAAGATGATGGCATAAGGGCTCGACACCGCTACAAGAAGATCTCAGCCGAAGCTCTCGCCTCCTAGAGTAATCTCACACCGCCTGCACCAGTGCGTAATCGTCGAGTCTGCTCCCGTAGGAGTCTCTAGCCGTAAGGATCAAGCCAACGGCTCCGTCAGAATCTCTGAGCTCCGAACGAGGGCAGTGGAAATAAAATAATGACTCACACATGAGTCTATAAGTACTGTAACAAGGATGGAGTAGACACAGATAGTACCTAGAATCATCTCAGGTGCGCCGTGGTTGTAGGCCTCGACTGCCTGGAGCTGAGCCCGCCTCTATCCTCCAGCTCCCTATGGTCGGGGTGGATCTCCTGGTGGTGGTGGTGGTAGAGCCTTGAAACTTCATCCACCACCCGCTGCTCGGCCAGCTCCTCTGCCATGTCTGCCTGCTCCTGGAAGACCACCATGGTCAAACCTCTACCTCTACCTGGGAGGTCCCTCTACTATCTTCTGCTCGTCTGTATGGCATGTCGGGTATTCACGAGCCATGTGGCTCTGCCCACCGCATGCATATCCATGCCTACTCCTCATATAGATGGCTCTGTCTCGTGTTCCCCGCACAACCGAACCTGTATCCTAGGGTCGCCCACCTGATCTCTTGGTCCACTTGGACCTCTGCGTCATTTTTCTACTGTCAGCTGTAGAAGACTCCGCTACGTGTATCCCTGTGGTGGGTCTCGCCACTGGTGACTGCTCAGCGAGAAAACTCTCCACCATAAGGGCTCGCTCCAGCACCCTCGCCTGCGTCAGAATGCTGAGAGGAATCGTCAAAGCCCTGATCTCATGCCTGAGTCCCTGCTCAAAGGTTTGGGATCTAAAGAACAGGTCTCATACCATATCCGTGGAGTAGTGTGAGAGGTCAGTGAACCTCGCTGAGTACTGAGCTACTGTCATGTTGCCCTACTGCAGATGAAGTAACTCCTAAATCCGCACAGCACGAAGGGTGACTGGAACAAACTATGAGCAGAAGAGACTCTCAAAGTCTGTCCAAAGTAATTATGCCCCGTCATGCACCTAGAGCAGCAGGATCCACCATCTTCCTGCTACTGCATGTAGGAGACTCGCAGTAAGGATCACCATGAGATTGGCTGGTGTCCCTACCAGTCTGAAAACTGTCACGATATCCTCCAGCCAATCCTCAACTGCATTTGGGTCTATCTCTCCCCAGAACCTGGGCGGTCTCTAGCGCTGGAACTCGTGCAATGCACTCAGACGGCGTGCACTCTCTACTGCTGGATCTGGTGGTATCGATGGCCCATCGGGTAGTGGTACCGCTGGTACCTCCGCTATGATGGGGCCCTGCATCGATGCTTCATCGCTCGGTGGGCTACCAACTCGTACATAACTCGAAACCCTAGTTGGATGCCTTCGTGGGGCCATCCTGAAAAGAAACAGGTGCACCACGGTTAAAAAAGTATACCTGATGAGATAACGCAAAGTAATCATGAAGAAAACTTTTTCAAAGGAAACACACACGCAATCAGTGTTTTTGTGCATTGAGTCGGATATTAGAAGTCAGAGTCCTAGTGTATGGATACGTCAGCCGCCGCACCAACAACGGTTTCCCTAAACTGATAACCACACCCAAAACACTAAACACTATTGTCGTCAAAAGAATCAGAATCTAAGTTCTGTGGTAGAACCGACACCTCTGATACCAATTTGTCATGACCCATCCTCGGGTCCCATGTCGTGACTACCCCAAGACCACCTTCCAAAGGCCAGGGGCTGGCGACTAGCACCGAAGGCGTAATCCCGATAAAAGGGAAGGCATTTACTTTTTAACCTGTAACACACACACAGTCTGTCTACAAGTAGTAGAGCCAACAAGTACTAAAAATAGGAAAGTAAGATGTGTTGAAAGTAAATGGGCCAGTATACAAACCCAACTGAACAACAAGTACAAGTACAAGAAAAAGGGAAAACAGCTCCTGGATCATCCGCCCGGAAATCCTACCTAAAGGTTAGGTACAGAACTCGAACAACTCATCCCTATGGTACATCCTTTCTAGTCCAACTTCGAGTAGTCTCCCATCTGTCACCCTCAGCCTCAATCACTACTTTCCATCATCTACACAGAACACAACAGGGTGCGGGTGAAGCCCGTGCAAGGGTGAGTATAACAATACTTAGTAGGGAACCCCGAGACCCTCGAAGGTCTCCCAGAATCCAAAAAGGATAAACCTTCGTAGAAAGATACAATCACAAAGTATCAACCAACCCTAGTTAAGTATATTCCCATACATATACCTAAGTTACCAGTCCCAGTCCGGCTCCAACTCTCGAGCCCAAGAACAACCCAGTCCACACAGGAAGTAAAGTCAAACACCATGATGATAGTGGTTGAAAGACATGACTCATCTCACACAGGTATACATCTTTTGTAGAGTGATAGAGATGATCAGATGTAGTCACTGATTAATCTAAGCTGTCGGACCCACGCAGGATACAGGACCAGCTAATCTGTCGGACCCACACAAGATACAGGACCAGCTATTCTTCATCTAATTTGTTGGACCCACACAGGATACAGGACCAGCTAAGCTATCGGACCTACACAGGATACAAGACCAGCTATTTTGTCAGACCCATGGAGGATTCTAGTACAGTAGTCATCACAGTCAAACCAACATAGGATTCTGGCATCTCAGTCACAGTCGAACCCATGTAGGATTTCGGTACAGTAGTCATTGCAGCCAGCCCTAGGGTTCCCGCACACAGCACGCTCGATTCCAGGAGGGTCCGCTCCTCAAGCCAAGTTTCTATACATCAACTATCACGAAGTCCTGAGTTTATGTATCTCATAGTTCCATATCATCATAAGGAACCCAACGCGATAGACGGTGTGTCAATCAGACGACCGGTCTAAGAGTTGTTGGCATTTCCGTTCCAAGGGGCCGGTTGGACTTCGGGTACAATCCAACCCGGCCATACTCCAACCTCATCTAAATCATGTATTAATTATACCAAAAGGACCTTATCATCAAAAGGAATTCAACATATTTGACAGCACGTCAATTGGACGTCTGGTTCTTAAGTTATAAGTGTTTCTGCTCCGAGGGCCCGGTTGGTTTCGGGTTCGAACCAACCCGACCGTACACAAACTTCATCAAATCCTTGAGTGTGATATACCAAAACGACTGTCTTGATCCAATGAATCCAACTCAACTGATAGTGAATCGATTGGAGATCCGTAGCAAATGTTATGGGAAAAAAACCAAAAGTGGTCAGAAGAGGGGGGTCTGGGTCCGATCTGACCCGACCCAACTCGCCCTGGGTCGGCCCGAACCGGGTCGACCCGAACTGGATCCATGTCTGGCCTAGTAGAGCACAGCCCAACCCTGTGGGCACGGCCTAGTCCGGCGGCTGCGGCCCGGCCCGCAAGAGGGTGGCCCGGCCCACGCGGCAGGCGGCCCGACACGAGCGGCAGGCGGCCCGAACCGGCGGCGGGCGCAGCCTGCGGGGCACGGATCGGCCCGAACGGCCGACAGCGTTAGGAATGAGGCACATGGAGCAAGGGGAGGGTGCCCCCATCTTCTAGTTTCCCATAACGGCGGCGCCAATTGGCGCCGCCCGACCTTCCTGGAACCCGCGGATGCGGGTTCCGCTCCGCCGCTACGGCCGGTGCAGCGGCGGCCTTCCATCAGTGGCGCATGAGGGGCACCGCCGCCCCCATGCGGCCAGCCGGTGTTGTCCACTTCCTCTGGTCGCCGGCGCCGCCGCACCGGTGACCCACGCCGCCGCGCTCCTCTGTGGTCCACCGGAGTCATTCTGGTGGTCCGTTTTGCCTCTCGTCTGCACCTACGGCCTCCTCGGGTTCTGATCTTCACTGTGACGGCCTCAAATTAGGGTTGTTATTCCATTCACCCATTTCCCATCAAACCGTGCATTAAGAACGAATTGGAGGAGGGTCTGGACTTGTTCGTTAGCTCGTTCCCTCCATGTTATAGGCTAAAACAGTAATCCATCATATAATTGAACCAGAAACAAACCCCAGGTTAATCTCTAACCCATCCTGCAATCAACATCCATTTTAAGGATCGACATGTTCGGGGGTCGATCCACGGTTTTTGTTTTTATCCAAGGGAAAAGAAGAACTTAAAATAAAGGAATTCAAACTCTAATTCAAAACCCTACCTCGATTTTCATTGACCGTTGACAAAGTCGCGGGATGGAGGTGTCGTTCTGTTGACGTCAGGGTGTGTCCGAGGAGGTAGCGTCATCATTGGCAACATTCTTCGCGGGCGGCGTCTCCCCTTTCTTGCCCCGGTTGGAGAGGGAGAAGATGTTGCTTCACGGTCTTCGGTGTCGTGGAGCGTTCTTCGTCAACAGGATGGTGTTCTTCAAAGAGTTCTCCTTCTCTCATTAGTCCTCCCAACCCAGTTTATGCCAACCAAAATAAAAGAATATAATCTCCCGTTTTAATGTTGTAAAAATAAATTCAAAATAATTCAAACACAAAAATTAATTAACTAAGTCATTAATTAATTTTGTTGGCACATTAAATAGAAGACCAAGAGTTTAAGGGTTTAAAGGGGTTAAGGGAAGTTTAAGGGACTCTCTTCAATTTAATTGAGAGTTGCATGGGGGTTTAAGGGGAGTTTAAACTAGTGGGACCCACCCCTAGTTATAACCTCTTAAGGGAGGTTAGGGTTTGGTGGGCCCCACCCCTAACCTCCACTTAGATACTTTAACCACCTTTCAAATAAAAATGTGTTACACGCACATTTTTATTTAATTTATAATTTTTAATTTGAAACCCCAATTTATATCTTCCATACACGTTGTCAGGTAACTGCGGTAAAGGTCTCCTTAAGAAAATATTGGTGATGTGAGTTCAACGGTGCCCTCATATTTCAATTATGAGCACCGGTTCAAAAGATATAAAATCCCGCACGTACGTTTACTGAACATACCTGAAAAAAACTTCAGAAATTGATTCTGGGCACACCAGACCTCGAAATCAGGCGCCATTATAAACTACGAACTCATAAAATTCCCGTGTATTTAAGAAACAAAATTCCACAGGATTTTTGGGTCTTTATAATTTTGAATTGAGTCACACAACAAAATCCCAATTTTTTCACTCAAAGACAGCTACACTAAGTTTTTGTCCTAATTCACCACATGGATGCTATCATTATTCATTATCTTCCAAAGTTAACTCAAGTAGATGTTCCTCTATGAATTTCATGAGTCCATGTGGGTTCTTTATTTATCTTTTAAGGCTTCCTTGAGAAGCTTAAATAGTTAACTCCTTTATATATAGCTTTAAAGTATTGATTCCAACTTTGAATCCATTTTGTTTAAATTTGATTAGAGAAATGGATTTAAAGTGGAACTTTTCCAGATTTGGTCTCATATATGAGTCTCAAGTATTTGGTAAATTGTGTATGAAGTATTATGAGTTTTTTCATATTTCATAAACAACATTTAAAAGTCATATGGTATTTCCAAAAGTCATACATGGGTGATAAAAAGGTTATACATGGGTAGAGACCATCCAGAAGTCATACATATAGATGGAAGTCAGATATGGATGCCATAAAAGTCATACACCACTACTTTCCAACATGAAATTTGGAAAATTCATAAGTCATATGAATGGGTAAAGTCATATAAAATGACTAATCCATTAATGAATTAAAAAAAGTCTTATAGGGTGAATAAAAAGTCCTACAAAATGAAAAGTTAGCCAATATTTTAATAGAAATGTATTCTTCAAAGGAAGAGATTAAAAGTACTTAAACAAACATATTTAATATAAAAACATAGATCATCAAAATAATTAATTACATAATGAAAAACATTTAAAAATCACTTAAAATATATATATATCAATAAAATTATCAATAAAATCACCCCAATAGTTTTTTATCTTAAAATATATATAAGTTAAAAAAAGATCATTTTATTAATTAAGTACCAAAATCACTCAATTTCCTAAAAATTTTAAAATAATTACACTTCCAACCCAAATTGATAAAGAATAAATAATTATCTATTAAAAGCACGTGTTGATGATAAATATATAATATTTTCCCAAAATATATGTGGCAAACACATATCATATTAAATCCATGTCAAGTATGAAGAATGAGAAATATAAATATGTGTACTTGAAATGTTCTGTGTTTTATCCCAAGTGTTCTTGATAGATTGTGTTTGATCATAATCACCTAGTGAGAGCTAATGGACTCTCACGTCCACAAGGATAACCCTGGACACTAGATTCCCCATATGTTATGAGAGGAATCAAGAACTCTAAAGGTGTTCTATCACATTCACCTCAATGATAAATGAATAACTGGGCTGAAGAGAACTCTGTTTATCTCATCACTCAGTCATACAATTACACACACCAAAAATAAGAGGATCTTGTATATTTTATATAGGATTCTTTTTGTAAATGAAGGGAGTTGAGGGTTAACTTCCATATCATGGTATATGACACACATTACCCATTACACATGAATGTTGTGGTTATGATCATTTGAATGTTTGAAATGATCTGATATACCCTAAATTAACCCAACTCATTGATTCTTAACTAAGGGAAACTATGTGAAATGCATGGTAGAATCCAGGCACTCGATATTCCATATCATCAACCTATTGTATTCTATGATGAATACACATTTTATTATATGATAAATACATTTTCATGCCATATAATAGGCTATGAATCAGGGGATATTATATAATACAATATCCCTATTTTAGTATATATCCAAAAATATCCAACTTTTACAAAAATATTATATGACTTCTATGAAAAAATTCACAAATATTTATGAATCCATCCAAAATCATTTAGATATAGTGTATAAAACTCTGTTCATTTTGAAATAAACACTTTTTTCAAAATTTAATCCTTATTATAATGCCTAACTATGTGACCCTACAAGAATTTTTAGCATTGAAAAAAAATCTGAATTCCGGATTTAATAGATATAATCAAAGAGAAAACCCTAGTAAAACATCATTGTTATTCAATTTATAAAGAAGTTTGGTGTGATCTTGATCAAATAAACTCATATCACCATATAAACATTTCTTACACAAGATATATCATATTATATATATATATATAACCATATAATCTATTTTTATATGACATTAAGTGGACACTAGACATGGAAAATTTCAATCTAGTATAAGAAAACTCATACAATCATGATTATCTAAAATATATTAACTAGTTTGAGTGAATACATCACATATTATTCATCCAAGTAGTTGATCACATCACATGTCACTCAAAAAATAATGTACATGAATTTCCTTAGTCTAATTCAATCAATGGATCAAATATCTTTCCACATCATATGAGTGGAAAAATACTATCTTGTTTGAGCCCTAACCGAGAACATGATCAGCAACATACCCAACCACCTATGATTAGATAAGCCTCAAGGCTTACATAAGAAAAGGTATCAAAGTATAAAGGTTATCATGATAAGTATCTCACTAAAATCAAGTAATGTGGATTTATAATAATAATTCCCCCTAAGTATATCAATGACCATATGACATTCCATATGATATACTTTGAAAGGTTAGTCTTGATAAAAAATCTCAACTTGTTACCTCTTGAGTCTATTTTTCATATATAATATACAAATCCTTTCATCAATTATAATATTATAATCATACTAATATTAAAATATCATCACAAACCATAATACTTCATGATGGTCATCAGTTAGGGATAAGTCAAATTCATACTTTTAGGGGATAATTATCATTTCATTTCATGCAAAATATGCACCCAATGTTAAAGAATTATAAAGTGGATATTTCATTTTTTATAACATAATAAATTTCATATTCTTAAATTAATTTAACAATAATTAAGAAAACCATACATAAGTTTCATCCTAACATATCATATATGATAAAGATCTGAATCATCCTTATGATTGCTACATTTTTGGGGGTATTGTTAAAGTCATTACATCTCTATGTAATTCTAAATGCATCACTATGCGATCATCTAATAAAACCCATCCCACTAAACTCTTTAGTGAGTAACATTTATGAAGTAAGCTAGTTTTAATAATTGTGAGATTTAGGAATCATATTCATAATGTTTAACTCTTTGAACATATTCAAACTACTTAACTCCAAAGCATAAAATGTTACAATGTTAATAAATTTTATTGTTTTCTTCAAACTCTTTATAAGTTAATCATCATCCTTGGTACCCTTTCCATCAATATTTTCCATGAAATATTTAGGTAACTAATTTAATTATTTACATCAATCTTATACAAAAATACCATAAACCTTTTAGGAAATAAATTGACATTTAGTTTGAGTTTTAACTGGAATAATTTGGTATCTATTAAATTTAAACTTCTATTTTTCTAAAAATACTCCCAATAGCCTCTTATACACCATATTCTCTTCAAAATATCATGATAAGATATAAAAACTTCTCTATGTTTAGGAAATAACACCTATTTATTTTTAGTAAGAATATTTAAGAAAGTAAAATATTTATCCATATCATATATGGTATTCTATGCATTTGGAGTTTTTTTTTAAATAATACTTTATTCTTTAAAATATTCCATTTATGGGAAGCATAAAAAAATTCCCTTTTATTTTAAAAAATATTTGGATAAACACTTTTTATATTAGATAAAACATTTTTATCATTATCTCATTTTCAAACATGTTATTGAATTTGATGAACCATAAAACATGGGTATCATTTCATATTTTTCATAACAACTATTTGGGAGTAAAAATTTTCTCTTATCATATAATATAAATGAGATAACTACACATCCTTTATTGAGATCCATGTGATCTTGAAAAATTCATTTTCATTAAATTCCATGATTTATAAACCCTTTTATTTAGGTTTTTAATACAAACTACAAGATATATTAATTATTTCATTGATTTTAAACTCTTATATATTTATAACATTTTTAAAGTATACATTTCAAACCACACACCCTTAAAAATCAAAGGATTTATTTCTATAACATAATTACCTAGCATGGGAATTCCAGGGAGTTTCTCAAGCTCATTTAGGTATTCTGGACAATTCCATCTTATGGAATCATTCCTCTTAATTCATGATAAATATATGTTTCAATGAATATGGTTGGATACTTGAAGAAACATTGTTATACTTTCCAACAAACTTTTCTTCTTCCTATTTAAAATTTTACCCATGTGTACTACCAATATAATACCAAAACCTAGACATATCATTCCAAGTTCATCATTCCAGAACACTTTATGAAATTAGGGTATATATTTCCTAAAATAATTTATTATTCACTAAAATAAGATAATATTAATTTTATATATTATAATATTCATTTTATTAATTATTTATAAACACCATTTTTAGTTCGTTTTACAATATAAACATTATTTTACATTATGATTATAATTCTCACTTAAAGTGCACTATTATATGGTATGTTTTGAATCACTTTGTTAACCAACCACTAGTATTGATTTGAATTTTATATTTTACTTTTTAGGTTTCCCATTAAATTTGGAACATTTCTTCCTTCTCGAGCACTTAGAGATCCATATAGGAATACACTCATCTTTGGTCGTGAACCTAGAAAATTCTAGGAGAATTGAAATGGATAACAACCCACCAAAATTACTGTAGCATCCCTGATACAGTCACAATGAATATATAATTTTAAATTTAGATATATTAAATTGTTAAAAATTAATTAAATAGTTTCCAAATCTAATTATTAGTTTTGAATGGAGTTCCAGGATCCCCATGTTGACGATGAAATTTTGGGCTATATTTTGTGGCCTAAAATGACAACCCACCATTTCGATCATATCACTGAAGAAAAAATAAAATTAGGATGAAATTATATAGGATTTTAGGGAATATTCTAGGTTTCTATTTATTGTTCTAAGTACCTCCCAGATTTTTCCATCTATAAGCTAATTTATGTTCCTCTGTTGAGTGGATACAAGTTGGATTCAATTTTTTCCACAGGTGAAAAAGTCCATGCTCTATTAACTTTACACCCACTTACACCTACCCTCATTGATTGGGAAGAATTTTACTATTTTTGGATCAACCAAAGGATTCCAAAATTTCTATTTAATTTAGTTTTGGTGTTTTATTTTAGAGGAGGTTGTGTATGTATTCATTTTAATGTTATGCTATGAATTTTGTTTTTCAATCACATTTCTTCAATTGTAAGTTGCTCAAATCACCTTATTTTATTGATAAAACTTCTTCTTATACTCATTTTTTATTATTTTTATTAAAAAATTGACAATTATTCATTATTATTTTTATTTTTTTACACATAAAAGATATAAATCCTTCACACAATGGTTGTGTGTTCGTTATTTAATTACTTTCTATTATTAAATTCTACTCTTAAGAGTCTACTTATGTGTTCCATTGAGTTCATAGAATCAATGTAAGGATAGACCTATTATGGGTTGATACAAGGGAGTATTGATGGGATAGATTGGATGTTATTTCTCACTCTAATTTTTTTAATAATTTCTTTTATTTGAGCTTTTTATTTATTTATTTTCTTTCTTCCTCTTCCTTATTGAATTTTATCACCACACTTTTCATGTGCTAATAAGATCCTTTACCTAGGAGTACTCATGAAAATGATTCTCCAAGTGTATAGGTGATTATCATGTGTATGTGATGGTGTTGAATCATTAAGTGATTATTTTAGTTTAAATTCATTTAATTAATCCTACTCAGTTTAATGAAATTGAAATAATTTAAAATGAAATTCATCCAACCATCCCTAGTAATAACATAATATTAAACCTTTCTCATAAATTGAATTCAATTAGGTCTCTTAGTTTTAATTTAAACTATATCAAAATAAACCAAATTTTTCCACTTCATATATAAATCTATCCAATATAATGTATGCTTCTTTATATTTCTTCTTAGTCCTCTAAGTATTTGATAACTCAGGCTATACTACAAGCGATCGCTTCAACCCTGAACTTGGGTAAATTTGAGAGAGGGAAATTTTTGGCACAGTTACCAAGGACCCAAGTAAGACATATTGGAAACTCCTTCTATTATCCCCTATTTATCTTTTCTCGTCCCAATTATCTTATCTTTTCCCCTTTCTTTTTTCCCCTTTTCTTAGTGCTTGTCCACCTATACTTGTGACCAATCAAACCATCTAGTTAACTTAGATAGTTCTGGGGTTGGGGAGTCAATAACACTAAGGGTTCTCTTCCCATTTGATAATAATCTTCCTAATACTCCAAATTCAAAAATTTATCCTATTCCAATGGAGGTTCTTCAACAAAACCAATTCATAAACCCATACATGAACCAAAATGTAAATTCAAATGAGGAAGCCCCTAACTTAGGGAATGCAGTTGATCAAGCCATGAATGACTGAATCACACTTTCCTAGACCAATAAACCCTCATGAATTAGACAGGATTCCCTAGAATGTTCCCACTATGTATTCAAACCCCATTTCCTTAACCACCTTACAACCTTCCATGGAATGGAGTTAAAATTTTCATACCTTCAGGTCAAGGAATTCAATGAAATTATCGAAATCATGTGACCACCACTTCAACTTGAGTCAGCTAAGATAAGGGTCTTTCCTTACTCACTAAAGGTTCAATATAAGAATTGGTTAAACAATTTGAGAACAGTGTCAGTCCATTCATGGGATCAATTACAAAGATAATTCTATAAAACATACTTCCCTCATTATAAAAAAATTTAATTTAAAAAGATAATCCAAAAAAATTCAAAAAAAAGGTGATCCATTTTATGAGACATGGTAAAGGTTCAAAGACACACTCAACATGGTACATCACCATGTATTTTTAATTCCAGAACAATTTCAAATCTTTTATGAAGGTTTGGGTCTGTGAAATAAACAATTAATTAACATAATGGGTAATGGAACTTTCAAAAACAAATCCCCAAATTATGATTAAGAGTATCTAGAAAATATTTTTAAATAAAACCATGTATTGGGTAAAATCACCTTCCTAGGAGAAGGCACCCAAATTTGGTAAAATAAACACTTTTAGGGAAGAATAATTCCTTAGGGCTAAACTTTATAGCCTATTTTGGAATGTCAAGGATATTGATCTTAGAAAAGTTTAAGAAATCCAAAATTTTAACCCTGATTGCATATTTTTTGAAAAACATGACCATAATATTGACAATTTTCTAACTATTACTTCAATAAAATATAGTCTTTTAGGTTACCATCAACATAGATCAATGATATGAACTTTTATAAGACACAATACCAAAACACTTTAAATCCAAGGTACAATGACCATACAGGATTCCATTGGAAAGATAACCAACAACCTATCCAACAACCTAGTTAGACATAAGGAACAAAACCCTAACCTCTATATAATTTTCCAACTCATAATTAGTTAAAATACCAACCATTCTAATACCAACATCCACCAATCTAATTACAACAACCTACCAAGAAATTATCTAGAAACCAAAGTATCCTCCTGTGGTAAACCAACCAGCACAATCCCCTACCCAATCTTTCCTTCTCCCAATGCTTGAACAGATGTGTAAACAAATAGTGAAAATGAACTTAGAAGTATCATCCCTTAAACATGAATTACAGACCATGAAAACTATAAAGGAACCCATTCCTACTCAAGTTGTCCCTCTCCCAACATTGAGGGGAGAATCAAGTTACACACAATTGTCACTTGAATAACTAAAATAAGTAACCATCTTAAGAAGTGGGAAATACATTGAAAAAATTGAAAATATAATTCTAGAACCATTAAAATCTTCAACATCACATGAAAATGATTAATAACCACCCATAGATTCTGAAAAACCCAATGAGAATTTGAAATAACCACAGCCTCACTAGATAAAAAAACATGCACTTTTCCCTTAATGCATGAGAGAGAAATATAAACCTAGACTAAATGAAAAATTGAGAGAAATATTTTATCATGTTAAATTGAACCTTACCCTTCCCTATTAAATTCAAACCATTCCTTACTACTCAAATTACCTTAGTCACAAGTTTACTTTTAAAAAAATTAATATAAAAACCATGTCATTTTGGATGCTAATGTGAGTAACACCATTTAAGGGACCATTCCTCATAAGATAAAAGATCTAGGATGTCCATACATCAATTTTTAAAAAGGATAAAAAAAAGCTATCAAATCTATTTGTGATCTATGAGATAGTGTTAATATCATTCTATATACTGTGAATTTATAATTAGGTCTTGAGGATCTTCAACCAACTTCTATCACACTCTAACTTATTGAACATGGAATTAGGGTTCTTAAGGATATCTTAAGGGATTTTCTTTTGAACATTGAAAAATTTATCTACCCTGTAAAATTTATCATCCTTTCTAATCATCCAAATATAAGAACTAGGGAACAAATTACAATCATCCTTTGTCATCCCTTCCTCTAAAAAATAAACTTGGTCATGTGAGTGAGGAATAGGAACATCATACTTGACCTAAATATCTATAATGAAAACTCTCAAATTGTGGATAATGAATAAGTTCATGAGTTTAATTGGATAGGTAGTGTTGAATATGAACCATAGGAACATCAAGTAATTGTCAAAGTACATTTAATTAAAGATGATATTGATTTCCTTTTTTTGCATGAGGTAAATTTTTCTCCTTGGATTGAATCTCTTTTGTCTAGATCTGTTGATGAATTTTCAAGATCAAAAATCAATGAAACCTTCAGAAAAATTAAAAAACATAGATTTTATACCCAATTCTGACACTGATCTGAAAAATGTGGTGGCTAAAACATCTGTTCAAAAGGAACCAATTCTATCAAAAAAAATTGAAAAATTAATTGAGTTTGATGTGAATTACCATCCTTCCTTTTAAATTGTTAACAAACTTGAGATTTAATTAAAGGTATTTCCTTAATCACGCAATTATGAATTACTTGAGAAAAATAAAATACTTCCCATTTTCATATCTTCCTCTCTAGAATCCAATCTAGAGCGAATTCTTCTAGATTCCCTGAGTAGGCATAAAAAAGAAATTGAATAGACCCTGTCTGATATTTATGGGATTAGTTCACTCATTTGGAAATATAGGATTATTCTATATTCTGATTCCAAACATTTTCATGAACCATAGTGGATAATTGATCCCAATCTCATGGATTTTATAAGGAAAGAACATCTAAATTTGTTAAAAGATGGTATCTTCTACCACATTACTAAGAGTGAGTGGGTAAGCCTAGTTCAAGTGGTTCCAAAGAAGGTTGGAATTACTATGATTACCAATAAGGATGGTGATATTATCCCCAAAAGGGTTATTAGTGGATATATATTATGCATGGACTATATGAAGTTACACTCATGTACCAAGAAAAAAACATTTCCCTTTTCCCTTCATTGGCCAAGTCCTCGAGTGAGTGGTGGGTCATGAGTTTTATTATTTCCTAGATGGATACTAAGGGTATAATTAAATTGATTTCTCCTTAAAATTTGAAGGATAAAATCCTTAACCTATCAATTTATAATTTTTTCCTTCAAGCACATTCCCTTCGGGTTATTTAATTCCTCTAGAACCTTCCAATAGTCCATGATGAGAATATTCTATAACATGGTGGAAGATTGTTTAGAGGTCTTTATGGATGACTTCTCTATATTTTAGGATTCATTATATGGATTCCTAATAAATATTGAATGGTTGTTGTCTATATGTGAGGATAATAATCTCATACTAAACTAGGAAAAATTCCATTTCATAGTAAAGGAAGGACTTTTTCAGGTCCCTTTGGTCTCTAGTAGAGGTATTGAAGTTGATAAGGCCAAGGTTGATATCATTTTTTGAAGTCCCTCTCCAAAAACAATAAAATAAGTTATGTTCTTATTAGGACATGATGGTTTCTATATAATGTTTATTAGTAACTTTAGATCAATTTCCTATCCCCATTGTGCTCTTCTTGTTAATGATTCTCCCTTTGTTTGGATAGAGAGTTGTGAGTAATAATTTTATACACTCAAGTTGTCTCTTATATATCCACCCATCATGTAATCCCCCCAATTCGAATCTTCATTTTTAAATCATGTGTGATGTGAGTGGATTTTCAATCAGAGTTGTATTAGGAAAAAGATCTGATAAAACTTCATTCTTTATTTCTTATTAAATAAAGACATTGAATGATGTACAAATAAACTTCACCACCATAGAAAAAGATTTATTTTTTGTTATATTTTACTTAGAAAAATTTAGGCCTTATCTCTTATGATCCCATTTCATTGTCTTAATAGATCATTTTTCTATGAAATAACTTTTCAAAAAACAAGATACAAAGGCAATATTGATTAGGTGGTTCCTTCACTTGTATGAATTTGACATAACCATTAAAGAAAAATGGGGGCTGAAAATTTTCTAGTGGATCAACTCTTTAGGTTAGAATTCAATTAAAAATTATCCCATATTTATATGTTTGATTCATTCTCCGATGAGAATTTGTATTCTATGAGTGATTGACTATGGTATTCTCACATAGAAAACTACTAGGCTATAGGCATTATTCCAAAATTTATAGGGACTCGATCTAAGAGGAAATTCATTTTTAATGTTAAAAACTATATGTTTTATGATCCATGACTCATAAAATTTTGTCCTGATCAAGTCATTAGGATATGTGTTCCAAATTCTGAGCAAGATTCCATTCTTAAATTCTATCATGGAGAGGTATGTGGAGGTCACTTTCACACTAAGAAAACTACTTAAAAGTTCCTTCAATGTGGTTTATTCTAGCCTACTCTCACTAAATATTCATTTACATTCTACGAAAGTTTGCCTCGATGTTAGTAATTAAGATCAATAATGAAAAGAAATAAAATTAATTTTATTACCATTCTAGTTTTTAAATTATTCAATTGTTTGAGAATTGATTTCATGGGACCCATCCAAAAATATAGGGGATATCTCTTCATAATATTATTTTTTTTATTACACCTAAAAATGGGTATAGGGAATTCTCACCAAGTCTAATGACCACCAATTTGTGATTTAATTCTTTAAATAGCACATCTTTTATAGATATAGAATTCCTAAGGCTATCATCAGTTATTATAGAACCTATTTATTCAACAGTCTCTTCTCATCACTCATATCTAAGTATGGGATTTCTAAAAAAGTTTCCACTACCTACCATCCTCAAACCAATTGTCAATATGAGTTGGAAAATAGGGATATTAAGAAAGTTCTTGAAAACCCCATAAAACCCTCTATGAAATATTGATCTAAAAAACTCTTGGATTCCCTTTGGTAATATCTTATTTCATTAAAAACTATCTTATGCATGTCACCATGTAGTTTGGTTTATGGAAACTATTTCCATTTACCTATTGATATTGAACAAAATGGATTTTGGGAAAAAAAAAATTAAACTTTGACATTTATTTGGCCTAAACAAATAGTAAATTAGATCTTAAATAACTTAAGGAACTTATGATGGAGGCTTATAAAAATTAAAGGATCAATAAAGATAGAGTCAAAGCCTAAAAATATAATAATATTAAAGTCAAACATTTTAAACTAATAAAATATGTGCTCCTATATAGTTTAAAACTTTAATTATACCTAGTAAAGTTAATTTATAGATTCTTAGGTCCTTATATAGTACACAATTTGTACCCCCATAGAGCATTAGAGATTCAAGATCCCACTAGTGGTCATATCTTCAAATTTAATGGTCATTGGTTAAAACCATTCATTTAATCATTCAATAAACATGAAACAAAGGAGGAGTTAACCGATCCAACCTATGAACTAAACAAAAGTTGATAAATTTAGGATCTAAGTAGAGAAAATGACATTAAACAAAGTGCTTTCTTGGAGGCAACCCAGATTCTTTCTATACACTGACTTAGTGTTTGGAGTTCCAAAATAAATAGAAAAATCACATTTACTCCAAGTGTAAAAACACAATATATCATCATTGAGGAGGTATTTTTGAGTGACATATAGATCAAATGAGTAATTAGAATCATCATTAACTTTAACTTCAACCACCATGTGACTTTTTTCGATGTTTGTTTATTTTTTCAATTTTATTTTAGAACTCCTCTCCTATGGCACTACCCCCTTATAAATTTTATTTTCTTTAAAAACTAGGGAAACTGTTATTCTAATTTGGGGGTGAAAATAAAGAAAGAAATAAATTTTGTGTGTGTCATATAAATTCATTGCGTGTGCATCAATAAAAAGAAGAAGATAATATTCAATGAATAATGGAGATAAAAATTTATTTTACTGTGAACATGATAATACACATTGAAAACTTTTAAATCAAATATAAAATAATTTTTCATTCCTTGATTCTAATTTTAATGAATTTTTATGTTCATGGGCATAAATTTTAGAAAGTGTGGCTATCTAATGTAATTTTTTACTATTTATATTTCCAACCATTTAATCAAAATATCACCATGGAAGTTTTTTAGATTGTTGGGTATTAGTTTGATTTCTTAGTTTACCTCATTAAATATCATAGTTTTTGTCATCATTTTTAATTTTAACATGAGTATTAAAAAAACAAAAAATGTAAAAAAAACAACACTAAATTTATACATAGATAAATGGATTGAACTAATGTGTAGATTTTGGCACTTGGGGATCATGACTCCATAGTTTTCTAGCCTATATTTGGTCATTTTATCTCTATTTGGAATATTTTAAATTTTTTTGATTGATTTAACTCAGTATGATTCCTAAGTATATGAGATTCACTTGGTTTCCTAAGGTCTTTGAGACTGGGATTTATTGGAAAATTATCATTGTAGGGGTTGAATTTATTGACTAAAATTTCAATTACTAAATTAAAATTAGAAAAAAACAAAAAAATGAATACTCATATTAATATTAAAAAAAATTCCACCTAGAACTTCCATATTTTTTCCCTCGAATAAAAATGAACCCTCATGTCTATTTTGATGTACAACATAACATTATGCTTAATTGAAATTAGATGAAATGTGGTGATGAATTTAAACAAATTAATGGGCTTGGAATTGGGATATTCATGTGAACTTATCTTGTGTTAAATTATTTTGATATGTTTAATGATTTTTTATGATGTATTTTAGTGAGCATTATATATTAATTTTTTTTTGGAAAATAGAATTCAATTTCATATTTTTGAGATAATTTTTTCTTGGGGCTAGAAACACTCATGTTAGGAGAGTGATTATCCACTAAAAGACTATAATATTCATTGAATATATTATAATATTCATGTGCTTCATTATTCATAAACATTGTTTTTAGTTAATTTTACAATGGAAACATTATTTCACATTATGATTGTAATTCTCGCTTAAAGTGTGCTATTACTTGGTACGTTTTGACACATATTGTCTAACACCCAGAGATTTTGTGAAATATTATTTTTCAAATAAATTTAAAATTTTTGATATTTTTTTATCCACAAAATTCATTTTATCTATTTTAAAACATAACCCCTAGTTTATTCTTCGTTACACAAAACACCAAGTTTAAATGAAATGTGACATACTATTAAAATATTACTATATAATATGATAGTTATCTCATATCCATTGGAATGTTTGGTATGAATAGGATTAACTAAATTATAAAAATATATTTTTTACACATGTATATAAAATGAATTATTTTCTGAAAATTAATGATAAATTAAAATAAAAACTATTTGAAAATAAATGAAATATTTTTCTAAAAAACTATTTTTATGCACATAAATGTAAAATGAATTTTACCTCAATAAATTAAAAAAAAATACTTCTGGTGAATTATTTTAATAAAATTTATATATTATATATTCAATAAAAGATTATTATTCATTTTATGTGTTTTATATATAAGAGATAAGAATAAATCTAATTTTACACTTAAAAGTTGTATATTTCTAAAAAACAGTTTTGTCACCTTTTGTGCACTAATTTTAAAATTAAGTTATTTCAATTTTAAAAATATTATTTTTAAAAATTAAATTAATTTTTTTAATCATCACGTAAAATTTATATTAGGGTTAATTGTTTAGAATTTTCTGAGAAGATAAATTTTTTAATGAATAGTGAAAAATACTAGGTTTCATTAAGAATTATCATTTCTTATAAAGAATTTAAAAACATAAAAAATATTTTAATAAGGTTTAAAAAGTAAAATTGTTTCAATTATATATCTATTAACACTATTTATTTTATTTTAATCAATTTAATATTGAATTTTTATATAAAAACTTTTTAATCTTTTGAACATTTTCTCTTTGGAAAACTACTTTCTCGTCACGTCTGCAGGATTAAGCTTAAATTAAATTTTTCTAAATCTATGAATTGAATTTTTAAAAATATATTCCATATTTTGAATAAAAATAATTTATATTATATAATAATTTAAACTTAATTTTTACTATATTGAATAGTAAAATTTAATGATCATGGTTAAGGTGAAAATTGGTTAAATAAGGGGTTAAACTGAAAAGATAAGGGATAAAATGACCTATAAAATTGTAAAAAAAAACTATTTTATAGAAATATTTCAACCTTATAACCTCTAATTTTATAAAACTTCCCATTTTGGATCCTTTTTTCGTGATAAAAACAAGGATGTTCCATTTTCTTTTCAAAAATTACAAGTGTGCCACTGAACTTACTTATAAAAGGCCACCCTCTCTCTTATCCTCTTCACACTTCCAAAACCCATTATCTCAGATAATATAAACCTAAATAACTTCCTTAATTCCATAATATCATCCTAGAATCCTTATTTTTATCATAAATTCAACCTAAGAAGCCTTTTAGTTCAAACCAAAAGAAGTTGTTCGAATAAGAGGTAACGTCTCTAATCAAATGTTTTATATTATTTCTTCTTTAAAATCATTAAATTATTATTAAAACATGATGATATAATGACCTAATTATATTTCATATACTGATATTTTATTATGTTAATTTCATAACCAAAATAATTATCCTCTTCCATTAAATGGGTTATGAAATCATCATTTGTGTGTATGGAGGACAACCATCTCATGAACCGATGTTATTCGTTTTCCATCACCACATATCAAGGATGGATATAATGTTGTATTTATTATTTGTATATGATATTATTATGCTTCTATAATCATTATATCACAAATTTATTCCTACTTTCCATTTTGTGGGAATATGATAATGTTGTTCGTTTTTATGGTGGACTACCACCTCACAAAGCGATGTGATTCATTATTCACATACAATTTACATGGAAGGTAATGCAGGATAATTTAAATAAACACATGTAATTTATATGAAATAAAAATTATTCTTTAAATTTAATATATTATTTACCTTTATTTTATTTTATCTTTTGATAAAATGGAAACAGCATTCATGCGTATATACAACCTACCATCTCCATGAACAGTATATTTCATTTTCTATTTCTAACTTTTATGGATTACTATAAATACATATATAATGAATATATATTATTTTTATATCATGGTTACAAAATTTTAGAATGTGGAACCATGATCAATGTAATAGTACCAAAAATACAAATCAAAACATACACAAAAAACAAAGCAGTTATTACTCAAAACATGATTTTAACATGAAATTATTAGTAAATGGGAAATAAAATTTCATAAGTAAATTATATATGGTGTGATATATATAATTATGGTTCTTTAATAGATTTATAATAAAATTATATTTATTATATAGTATTTTTTGAACATGTATGAAGGAAGTTGAGACTTATGGTAAGGTATTTCTGTATCACTTTTATTTGTTGTGAGGCACAACCATATTCACCATGTGTTTCTTTTATGTAGAGTATATACTAACCATAAATTTATTTTATGATTATTATCATTAAAATTATTGGGATTTACATATCCATTTTATTATCTCTTTTTCATGGGTTTTATGGTACAAAAGTTACCAAAGTGGAAAGTATTTTATGATTCAATCTCATTATTTATTGGGATTGTTTATATTTATATTTCAAATAATGAAACATTGTGATCTATATCTCAATAAATTTGTGAAATTTATTATCCTTTGGTTATGTAATGATAGTACATTTTTTCCCTTAATTTTCCTCTCTTTATGTACTCAATATTTCAAAATAACGTTTTTAAGAAAAATCATATTTATTTCTCTCTTCGGTCAAAAACCTTTTTTCTTCTAAAACCATGTTTTATAAAAATGTTTTCAAAAATGTTTCTAACATTCTAAAAATTATTTATTAAATTAATTTTTACCCATATTGTACTTTTTTTCAAAAAAAATTAATATAAATCTTCATTTCATTT
The DNA here is from genome assembly GCA_963277665.1 of Viscum album. NCBI lineage: Eukaryota > Viridiplantae > Streptophyta > Magnoliopsida > Santalales > Viscaceae > Viscum > Viscum album. Next base: position 1,001,263,976 of record OY728136.1, on the reverse strand, counting down.
TCAAAAAATAATTCCATTTTGGATTTTACCAAAAATTTGAAAGGAATATTTAATTTAAAATGTATGGCATGAATAGAATTTCCCACCATAATGAACATTATTTGATTAGAAGCTTCCTTTATAATTTTTCATGTTTATTTTCAATGAAAATTATTTTAAAAATGTTTTATGTTTTAAAAGTATTTTTCAAAGTAGAAATGCTATATTTCTAAAAAAATCCAAGTGATCTTTTAAAATAATTTTTCATATAAAATGCAATCATTTGACATTACTTATGATTTATTTGTGATAATATTAAATTATACAATACTTATACTTTATTTGGATGGTTAATTTTTATGTTGGTGAAATGTTTATGAAACCCATTTATTTTTCATGTTTTATACTATGTTAAATTGATGAAATGTTTATAAAACTTGTTTTCATTACATGGGTTATGATGTGATGATATAATGAATGTTTTAAGATATTATGTCGCACATAAGTATGGTTTTCATTATGATATGTGTGGGACCTATTTCTCCCTCCAATTCATTGGGTAATTCTTTATATCTCATGAGATAATAATGTGAAATAAGTCTATGAGCTTGATTCATTATAGGAAACAGGTGAGTCCCGGTCTACTATGGGAAGTAGGTGAGTCCTAATACATTATGGGAAATAGTTACTTCATGATCCATGATGGGAAATAGGTTTCAAGTATTGGTATACTATGGAGATGGTCTTGGTATTTAATCTTTACATATGAAATAGTTTTCTATATTTATGATGTTTCCACACTTTTATTACATGATCTTGTGGTTTATGATTGATTTATAATGATTTCTCACTATTATGGGACTTGTTTTATAAAATGATAAAGTTTTATTCCATGAATCAGGTTTATGATCTATGACAGGTTGGGTATGAACTTCATAAGTTATTTTTATGATTGCATACCCTTATTCTTATCTTATTTTTTTCATATGATCGTATATTGATATCAATTATGTTTACCCTTACTAATCATATAAGATCACCCTTTCTTATGTTTTCTTTCCCCAAGTTATGATGAAAGGTATTATGTATGATATGTATAAGAAAGGTGAAAGTTATGAAGAACATATTGGGATATGATATAGCTCACTTATGGACCAGTTGATTATGTGTCAAAGTTTCCAAAGGAATTGGGCCTAAACAATTCTAGTATGGATCGTTATATTATGTAATGAATATTAATCTATTAAGATGTAATATTTTTCTATGATAAGTTTGGTTATTTATAGTTGGTATCAGATAAAGAATTAGTTAAACTTTGTAAACATGGATAATAAAATATTATTAAGATCTCTAGGGATATTTCTAAGGATATTTCTAGGTATTTATCTAAGGATAAGTATAAGGATGAGTCAAAGTATAGGAAAATGTTTTAGAATTTTGGTAAAGGATAGAGTGAGTGATTTCTAAAAAATTTCATCCTTGTTTGGATACTAAAAGTGGATGTGGATCAGGAATAGAGGTGCCTAGGGGTAATAACTCTGAAAATGGTGCATTGAATTGGACTCAGTCGTCACTTAGTTCATAAAAATAGTCCTTGTTTCACACTTAGTTTTACATTCCAAGGAAATATGATTTGTAAATTCACAAAATCATTACGAACTATCATTAATGATTTAAATAATTACCATTCATAACCTAGTTAAGCCTAAGGTTTCATATATTGAAAATAATGTGTCATGATTTAGTCATCTTATAACTTATTTTTCATGATTTTGTGGTTTCCCACTATGAATATTGTTACTTACACTATGATTTTTTATTTTATTCAATGGTGGGGATCAGAAGAAACATGATCAAAATTGAATGTGATAGACAATGTGTTGATTAGAAACTAGATGGTATTATAACTAGAGTGAAGGATATTGTGATTAGGCCTAATTATTTATCATGATATATGATTAATAACTTACACCTTAACCAAATATCAGACACCCCAAAGAAGATAAGTATAGAGTTTGTTGAGAGTTTTGGTGGTGGAGACCATGGAAGAAAGAATATTTTGTTTCTTATATGTCAAGAATTTGGGAATAATCTCTCAAGTGAATGTATCAGATGAACGAGAAGTTGTTTTGATGGTGTAAAGGAAGGACATAAAGAAAGTTATTTATGAGGAAAAATGAAAAGTTTAGTTAATTTAATGGATGATAATAATGGTATCCATAAGTTATAATTGATGGTTAAATGTTTTAAATGTGGAAATTATGGTCATTATGAAAATTGATGTCCTAGGGGGAAAGCTCATGAAGAAATTAGCGAGGTGGTATAAGTAATGGTTATACTATGTATGATGAAGATACCACGAGAAAAATATAAAAGGAAAGATATATTAAGGAATAAGATTATAAATCGTATTTAATGGTTTAATATTGAGGTAGGATTATTGAATTTTTTATGTATTATAATTCAAGAATTATAAAATATATAAGGATTGTTTAGTATAAGTTTTTTGTTAATTGTTTGCAAGAATATTTTGAATGATGTTGATGACCTAGAAAAGTGATTTAATGGAATGATGGTATTCATGGAAAACACAAGATTAAGGTAAATATAACCCTTAATATATTCTTGATGTTATGATAGTGATGTTAGGATAAAGAGATGGTTAATATTGATAAAGTAAATTTGATATTAATGATTACCTTGGAACTGATTGATGATTTGTTGAAAAATTGGTTTATTCTATCATTTATGGAGTTTATAGCATTTTTTAAATTAAGGAATATATCCAATAATCTATGTATTATTTAAGTAATAAGGAAGTGTGTATTTTTTCAATAAGGTATTATGGTAATTCAGGTTATTACTATGTTTCAAGAGAATATATAATGAAGGTATTTACGTGTTTTTTATGTGACAATTAAGAGATAATTCATATTATTTTGGGGATTAATGATAAGTTGATTTTGGGAAATTTAGTGACCTTATTTATAAATTTTGAATTTTTTAATGGTCATAAGGTTAACCATTTATGGAATGGTTTAAGATGAACTTTCGATAAGGATTTAGAGATTAATGTATTATTTCACCATATGAAAATGTATTCATATTGAATAACTTGTGATGCCACTTTATTATAATGATAACTAGATATAAAAGGAATAAATTTTCATTATATTATAGATATTGTGATCCATTAGTGCTTCAGGAATAAAAAAATTAATCCTCATTTCTTTGAGTAAGAGATGAAGTGGAAATTGATCGAAACACAACCAAAAGATGAAATTGTTCTTATAATAAAAAAGGAAGGATAAGCACTAGGTATATCAGTCCCTTTGATATTCTTGATCATATCAGGATGGCATCCTATCTATTGGAACTTCCATCGAACCACTCTAAATTAAATTATGTGTTCTATGTATCTCTCCTGAGTAATTACATACCTAATGCTTTACATGTACTGAACATAGAGGTCATACCGTTGGAGCATGACCTTTCTTATAAGGAACAATTGGTGGATATTTTGGATCAAATAGAGAAATTTCTAAAAAATAAGAACAATCACCTAGTAAAATTTTTGTAGTGAGAAAAACATCTTTAGTATGTTTCATGGGAACTAAGGATGTAGTGAGGCAGAAGTATCCTCAGCTGTTAGTACCAAAGTGATGAATTCGAATGGTGAAATTCATTTTAAGGGGAGTAAAATGTTACATCCTGATATTTTGTGAAATATTTTTTTTCAAATAAATTATTATTTTTATATTTTGTGTTACAAACAACAATGAGTTCATCTTGATTTACATGCAACACTGAGTTTAGCTTTTATTACATGCAACATGGAGTTTAAGAGAAATGTGATATACTATAAAATAGTATTATATAATATTATAGTTATCACCTAGTCATTGGAATAGAGATTATGAATAGGATTAACTAAATTATGAAAATATATTGTTTAAACATGTATATAAAATTAATTCTTTAGTTAACAATTAATTAAAAATGAAAATAAAAACAATTTGAAAATAAAGGAAATATTTTTTAAAAAAAAACTATTTTTATATACACAAACACATTTTACCTCAATAAATTAAACAAATAAATTTTTTTAAATTATTTTAGTGATATTTATATATTATATATTCAATAAAAATTTTATCATTCATCTTATGTGTTTTTTAGATAAAAGAAAAGAATAAATTCAATTTTATACTTAAAAACAGTATTTTTCTAAAAAACAATTTTGTCACCTTTTGCACACTAATTTTAAAATTAAATTTTTTATATTTTAGAAAATTTATTTTAAAAAATTAAATTTATTTTTTAAATCATCATGTAAAACTAATCTCAGGGTGAATTTTTTAGAATTTTTTTAGAAGATAAATTTTTCAATGAATGGTGAAATATATTAGTTTTTATTAAGAATTTTCATTTATTTTAAAGAATTTAAAAACTTAAAAATTGTTTAAATATGGTTTTAAAAGTAAAATTAGTTTAATTATATATCTATTAATATAAATTATTTCATTCATATTTAATTTTTATATAAAAAAATTAAATCTTTTGAACATTTTTTCTTTGAAAAATAGTTTTCTTATCGCAATTGTGGGATTAATTTTAAATTAAATTTTTTTACTTATTTGAATGAAATTTGTAAAACTTGATTAAATATTTGTAATAATAATTATTTATATTATATAATAAGTTCAAATTAATATTTTACCATAATTAATTGTAAAAATATTAAAAAAATATTTATCATGGTTAAGGTTAAAATGGGTTTACTGAGGGTTAAACTAAAAAAATAAGGGCTAAAATGACCCAAAACATGTCCAAAGACCATTTTATGGACATATTTATACCTAATCATGTATAAGTATTGAGTATGGTCCTTTTTGAATCCTTTTTTCAAGTGAAAAATGTGTTCACACCTTTTTCTTTTCAAAAATTACAAGTCTATCACTCACCGTACTTATAAAAGGTCACTCACTCTCCTCTACTCTTCACATTTTCAAAACCATTTGGTAAGGAAAATACCTAACTAAATAACTTCCTCACTCCTATAATCTCATACTATAATAATTATTTTTTAAAAAAATATAACCTAATAATTATTTTGGTGCAAACCAAAAGAAGTTACCTGAAGAAGAGGTAACGTCCCTAACCGAGAATTTTATTTTATTTCTTCCTCAACCTCATTAAATTATAATTAAAACATGATTATATAATAATGTAATTATTTTAAAAATTCTTATATGATATCATGTAAATTTAATAACCTAAATCCTTCTCCTCTTCCATCAAATTGGTTATGAAATCATCATTTGTGTGTACGGTGGGCTACCACCTCACGAACCAATATTATTCATTTTTCCATCATCACCTATCATGTATGGATATAATAATGGGTTAAATTATTATATATGATATTTATGATATTATTATACTTATTTAATTATTATATCACATATAACTTCTTAATTTACATTCTATGGCAATACGATAACGTCGCTTGTGTGTACGGCAGATTGTCGCTCATTCACGCTTTACATGCAATTTAATAAGGTTGTGTTTAATGAAAATATTTTATATATATGACATAAAAATTATTATTTAATTTTAATATATTATTTACCCCATTTTCATTTCATCTTTTGATAAAATGGAAACAGCATTCATGCGTGTGTACGGTCTTCCATCTCCATGAATAGTGTATTTCATTTTCAATATCTAACTTTTATGGATTAATATAAATACATATATAATGAATATATATTATATTTATATCATTTCTATAATTTTTTATATTATTTAATAATTATCAAAGTAATAATTCTAAAAATAAAAAATCAAAACATATATGAAAAACAAAGCGGTTATTACCAGAAACGTGATTTTAACAAGAAATTGTTTATAAATGAGTGATAAAAGGTCATAATTAAGTAATATATAGTATGTTATATATAATTATGGTTATTTAATATATTTATAATAAACTTATATTTTTTATACCAGAGGTTAAAACGTATATGAATGAAATCAAGACTTATGGTAAGGTATTTTTGTCTCACTTTTTACTTGTGTGAGACACATATTCACCACCAATTATTTTAGGTGATTTATATACTATCCATGAATGTATTTTATGATCCATAACCTAAATATTATTTTTTTCATATCCATTTTAGGGTCTATAAGTTATGGGGTTTGTTGTTCAAAAGTTACCAAAGCAGAAAGATATTTTTATCTAAATTTTCCTTCTTTGAGACATATGTTATTTTATGCAACTATCTTCTTTTATGAGGTGTATATACATCCCCATTGAAATGTAATATAATTAGTTTATTTATTATGATGATATATTAAGTTTAATTTAATTTAATTCTCTCATTAGGTCTTATGATTAAAATTTACCAAAGTGTTAAGGTTTTTATAATACAATCTCATTGTTTATCAAGATTGTTTATATTTATTCTTTAGATAATAAAATATTATAAATTATCTCTCAATAAACTCATTAATTTTATTATAATTTGTTTATTTATTGAGAATATATTTTTTACATTAATTTTCCTCTATTTTTATACTCAAGATTTGAAAATAATGTTTTTACAAAAAAATGACATTATATCTCTCTTCGGGTGAAATTCTTTTTCTTCTAAAATATAGATTTCTAAAAATGTATTGAAAAAAAATTAATTATAAAAATGATTTATTTAATTAATTTTTATCTATTTTTATTTTAAAATAAAATTAAAGAAATATTCATGTTATTTTCTAAACCATGCCTATTTGGATTTTATTTAAAATATAAAAGAAATATTTGTTTTAATGTGTATGGCATGAATGGGGTTTCCACCATCATGACCATTATTTTCTTTGAATATTAATTTATAATTTTTCATGGTTATTTTCAAAGAAATTTTTTTTAAAATGTTTTATGTTTTAAAAAAAGTGTTCTTCAAAGTGGAAAGAATATTTTTTCAATAAATGTTTTAAATGGTTTTTAAAGATTCTTTTATAAGATTTCAAAGTTTATTTTCAAATAAAATAATTTTCAAAATATTTTATTAAGTTTTAGTTTTAAGAATTGATTTTAAATGAAAGGTTATTTTCCTTAATAAATGTTCCAAGTGATCTTTCAAAATCATTTTCCATCTAAGATAACATCCTTTGATGTTACTTATGCTTTACTAGGGATAAGATTTAATGATAGCATACTTATTATTTCTTTGGATGGTTAATTTTTATATTGATGAAATTTTTATGAAACCCATTTATTTTTCATGGGTTATACTATGGTGAATTGATGAAATGTTTATGAAACCTATTTTATTTATATGGATTATGATGTGATGATATGATGAATTTTGTATGATATTATGGGACACATAAGTATGGTTTTAATTATGAGATGTTTGGGACCTATATCTCCCTCTAATATATTTGTTAAGGCTTTATAACTCATTATATAACAATGGTAAATAAGTCGATGGTCTTGATCTATTATGGGAAATAGGTGAGACCTAATTCACTATGGGAGATTGGTGCGTCATGATCCACAATGGGAAATAGGTGATAAGTATCAATCCACTATGTTGATGGTATTAGTAGTTAACTTTGAAATATGAAATGGTTTTATATATTTATAATGGTACCACACTTTTATGACATGATATTATGGTTCATGACTGATTTATGACTTGCCACACTTATGGACCATGTTTTCTGAAATGATATTTTTTTATGCCATGACTCATGTTTATGATCTATGATAGGTTGAGTATGAACTTTTTAAGTTACTTTCATGATCAAATACAATTATTCTTATCTTATTATTTCTTATGATCATATATTGATATATTATATATTTACCCTTACTGAGAATTTAAGATCATCCTTTCTTATGTTTCCTTCCCCATGATATGAAGAAAGGTTTAGGTAGAGTATTCCTAATAGGAGTAATATATGAGAAGATATTTTTTAAAGATATTTAATATATTTTAAGAAATAAGAATATTATGTTTATAGTATCTAGATACAATAATCTATTATGGTCCTTGATCATGTGTTTATAAAATTTATTAAATATTCATCTAAAAAGATGTGATATTTATGTATGAAAATCATGAGACCTTATATCTATGGTCGAAACTCCCTATACCACACCATGTATGAGGACATGGTGATAGTAAAAATGGTTCAACATGAGTTTTAACAAGCATGAAAATCAGAATTTAAAAGGCTTTAACTACATATCTTATCTTTGATTAGACTCACTATGAGCATTTTGAGGACTACCATGTTGTGGGGAAGGCTTATAAAGCCTCTTCTATAAAAGGGAGAATCCTAGATTCCTTGGTTCAGTTATTCTTCTTCCCTCAAATCAACCCCTTGACCCCTGATAACCCTCCAATCACACCTATTAGGATTTTTAACAACATTTTTCATATGGATTTAAGACTCACAAATCGAGGTACTTTCCATACCCCTCTATTCTTCATTATCCTTATTTTTCTTAATTTTATGAGTTCTATTTGGTGGGGATCCTCTATTTAGAGTTTTAAATCAAGTAATATTTGATGTTTTCTTAAAATGGATAGGTTTTGGGGGGTCTTACATCACTTTTGGTCATTTCCTCTTCAGTAGTAGCTAATTTATGACCATTTTTTATTGTCAGAGAACATTAAACATCTAGTTGAGGTATGGGATCCCTATTCACTGTTCATTTTTTGTGAATCTATAGAATTTTCATGAATTTTTCATCCTTAGGTAGATATTAAATGTCAAATTAAGAGTATAAATAATTTTATTAACCTAAAATTAAAGGGTATGGGAGTTTTAAAATGTGTTTAAACTATAGTAAATTATGGATGAACAATGAAAAATAATGGTATTTATTAAGGATTCTTATTTCTTTTAAAAAAATAAAAACATAAATATTATTTTAATATTATTTTAAAATTAAAATTATTTTAATTATATATCTTTTAATCCAATTTATTTTATTGGAATCAATTTCATATTGAAATTTTAAATAAAAACTTTTTAAACTTTTGAACATTTTATCTTTAGAAAATCGCTTTCTCGTTGCATTTGTAGAATTAATTTTAAATGAAAATTTTCAAATTCAATTAATTAAATTTAGAAAATGGATTATATATTTTTAATCATAATAATTTAAATTATCTAATAATTTCAAATTAAGTTTTTAGAATACTTAATAGTAAAATAGTAAAAATTAATTATCACGGTTAAGGTGAAAATGGGTTTACCAGGGGTTAAACTAAAAGGATAATGGGTAAAATGACCTATAAACTTGTCCAAAACCAATTTTATGTACATATTTAGACCTTATAACCTCTAGTATTATATAATTTCTAATTTTTTCATCTTTTTAATTTTAAAAATATAGGTACACTATTTTCTTTTCAAAAATTACAAGTTCTCTACTCACCTCACTTATAAATGGCCACCCATTATCCTATCATATTCACAATTCAAAAACCCATTGTATCATCAAATAACTATAAACATAAATTATATAATTCCCTAATATCATCCTATAATCCTTATTTTGGTCATAAATATAACCTAAGAAGCCTTTTGGTTCAAACTAAAATAAGTTTTCTAAGTAAGAGGTAACGTCCCTAATTGAGCATTTTATTCTGCTTCTTCCTACACCTACTTTAATTATTATTAAAATGTGATGATATAATAAACTTATTATATTAAATACAATTATATTTTATTATGTAAATTTTATAACCTAAATAATTCTCCTATTTCATCAAATGGGTTACGAAATCATCATTTGTGTGTGCGGAGGACTACGACTTTGTGAACCAATGTAATTCATTTTGCATCATCATCTCTCAATTTTTTATATAATGATGTATTTATTTTTTATATATGATATTATGATATTGTTATGATTTATTAATCATTATATCACATATTCCTTCTTACTTTCCATTCCATTTGAATTTTATAATGTTTTTCATGTGTACGGTGGACTACCACCTCATGAAGCGTTGTGATTCGCTCTTTATATACACTTTACATGGAAGGTGATAAGGATAGATTTAAATAAAAAAAATTGATATATATGACATAAAAAATATTATTTAATGTTAATATATTATTTAAATTTATTTCATTTAATCCCTCATGAAAATTGAAACAGCGTACATGCATACGTACGACATTCCCTCTCTGTGAACAGTGTATTTTATTTTCTATCTATGAAATTTAGGGATTACTATAAATAAATATATAATTAATATATATTATATTTATATCATGGTTAAAATTATATAGAATATATAACTATTATCAAAGTAATAGGACCAAATTACTAGATCAAAGCATACATGAAAAACAAATCAGTTATTACCCAAAACATGACATTAACATGAAATTGTTAATAAATGGGTAATAAAAGGTCATAAGTAAATAATATATGATATTATATATATAATTATGGTTCTATAATATATTTATAATAAACTTATATTCATTATACATTATTTTTTAATGTGTATGAAGGAATTTGAGACTTATGATAAGGGGTTTTCATCTCACTTTTATTTATGTGAGACACATGCCATATTCACCACATTTTTCTTTTATGTAGTGTATATACTAACCATGAATTTATTTTATTATTATTACCCTGAGAATTATTATCATTTACATATCCATTTTATTATCTCTCTTTCATGGTGTTTATGGTATGGAAGTTGCCAAAGTGGTAAAGGTTTTATGATACAATCTCATCATTTGTCAAGATTGTTTATGTTTATGCTTATAATGATAAAATAATATGATCCATATCTCAAAAACTTCATGGATTTTATTCTAAAATGGTTATGTCATGATAATGAATTTTTTCCCTTCATTATCCTCTATTTATGTATTCAATAGTTTAAAATAATTTTTTTAATAAAAATCGTCTTTATTTATCTCTTCGGTTGAAACCCCTTTTTCTTCCAAAACCATGTTTCCTAAAAAAAATTCAAAAATTTTTCTAACATTATAAAAATTATTTATTAAAGAAATTTTTAACCATTTTGAATTATTTTACAAAATTTTATAAATTTTATCTTTATTTTTCTTTCAAAAACAATTTCTATTTGGATTTTAACAAAATTGTGAAAGGAATCTTTAATTTAAGGTGCACAGAATGAATGGAATTTCTCACTATCATGAACATTATTTTCATTGAATATTACTTTATAATTTTTCAAGGTTATTTTAAAATAAATTTATTTTGAAAAAAAAATTGTTTTAAAAATTGTTTTTCAAATTAGAAAGGTTATATTCCTCAATAAATGTTTCAAGTGATCTTTCAAAATCATTTTCTATCTAAGATGATATCCTTTGATGTTACTTATGATTTAATGGGGATAATATTGAATGATACCATCCTTATTATTTTTATGGATAGTTAATGTTTATTTTTATTAAATATTTATGAAACCCAATTATTTTTCATGGGTTATGATGTAGTGAATTGATGAAATGTTTATGGAACTCATTTTCTTTAGACGGGTTATGATGTGATAATATGATGAATGTTTTATCATATTGTGGCACACATAAGTATGGTTTTCATTATAAAATGGGTGGTAGCTATATTTCCATAAAATTAATTGGTCAAATATTTATATATCATGAGATAAAAATGTGAAACAAGTCTAGGGGCTTGATCCACTTTGGGAAATAGGTGAGTCCTGATTCATAATGGGAAGAAGGTGAGTCATGATCCACTATAGGAAATAGGTGCATCCTGATCCACAATAGGAAATAGGTTATAAGTCCTGATCCACTATATCTATGGTATTGGTAGTTAACCTTGAAATATGAAATTTTTTTCTCTATTAATTATGGTGCCACACTTTTATAACATGATATTATGGTTCATGATTGATTTAGGATGATTTCTTACTCTTATGGGCCATGTTTTCTAAAATAATAAAGTTTTATGTAATGAATCATATATAAGATCTATGAAAGGTCATTTAAAAACTTTTTAAGTTATTTTTATAATCACATAACCTTATTCATATATTATGATTTCATATTATCATAGATTGATATCAATTATGTTTACCCTTACTGAGCATCTCAACTCACCCTTTATTATGTTGTCTTTCCCCAGGTTATGATGAAATTTATTATGTATGATATGTCTAAGAAGGGTACAATTTATTAATAACATAGTGGTATGTGACATGGAACACTTATTAATTATTTTTTATGTTTCTAAGTTTCAAAATGTACTAAACCTAAACAATTATAGAATGAATCATTATGTTATGTAATGAATATTAATCTATTAAGATATAATATTTATATATGAGAAGTTTGGTTCTTTACACATTTTTAACCACCTACTGATCTTGATTTGAATTTAATATTTCATTTTCAGGTTTAACATTATATTTGGAACATTTATTAATTCTATATCACTTGGAGACTCATATTGGAAGACACTCATCTTTGGCCTTGAACCTAGAAAATTATGGGGAAAGTGAATTGGACAACATCCCACTAAAATGATTTTATTAGCCATGATACAATCCCAATAAAGCTAAAATTTTAAATAAAGATATATTACATAATTTTTAATATTTAATTAAATTGTGTAATGATATAATTATGATGTTTTAATGGAGTTACAGGCGTTCCAAGATGAAGATGAAATTATGGGCTAGATTCTGTGGCCTAGAATGATAGACCACCATTTTGATCATATATCTAAAACCAAAAATCCAATTGGGATGAAGTTTTAAATAATGTTAGGGTAAATGGTAGGATTAAATTTATTATTAAATGAACTATCCAAGTTCAGGAATCTAGTAGCTCATTTATTCACCATTGTTGAGTGGATGCAAGCTGGCTTTGAATTTTTTTTTCAAGGTTAACTTTCCACCCACAAATTGCTACCCACATTAATTTGGAAGAATTTGAATATTGTTTTCTTGACCCAAGGATTCCAAAATTATTATTTAAGGAATTTTTTGTGTTTTATTTTATATTAGGTAGTGTATGTTTTCAATTTAATGTTATGCTACCAATTTGATGTTGTAATTACATTTCTCCAATTATAAGTTGCTCGAATCACCTTAGTTTCTTAATAAAACTTTCTTATTCTCATTTTATATTATTTTTTTCTAAAAAATTGATACTGTTTCATTAAGTTTTGAATTTATTCACACAGTGAAGAGATAAATCCTTCACACAATGGTGGATTGTTCATTATTTCATTTCTTTCTCTTATTCAATTATGCTCTTATGATTTTACTTTCATCTTCTATTGAGAGAATATAATAAATGGAAGGCTAAAACTATTATGGGTTGATATAAAGGAGTAGAAATGTCTTTTATTGGATTTTACTTATCACTCTATAAATTTTTAATAATTTATTTTATTTGGGTTTTCAGTCAATGATTTATTTTCTTCCTCTTTCTTATTGAATTTTATCCTTGCACTTTTCATTTTTTCTAATAAGATCCTTTACCTTAGAGTGTTCATGAAAATGATCCTAATATTTTATAGGTGATTAGAATGTGTATTTTAATTTTTTAAACCAGTTAGTAATGAGGTTAGTTTGAATTCATTGAATGAACCCTTCTTGAGTTAATGAAATTTAAATAATTTCAAATCAAACTCATTCAACAATCCATTTTAATAATCTAGGATAAACCCATTGTCATAAATTTAATAATATTAGGTATCTTAGTGTTCATTTAAACCATATAAAAAACAAATTTGGCCACTTCATTGCCAAAACCCCTAATAGAATATATGTTTCTTTAGGTTTCTTTTTAAGTATCTGAAGATTCAACAGCCCAAGCTACACTACAAGAGACCGCTTCAACCCTAAAAAGGGTAAATTTGGGAAACAAAACTCATTAAAATTGTTGGAAAATTTCCATAGATGAAAACATAATGAATTCCTAAACAAAAATAATTCTTAGAGGATGTCTTTAGTCTCATATATCTATTGGTATGCTCAATCACAATGATTATATGAGTATAGACTAAAGTTTCATAGGTAATTTTCCATATGATGCTTTTAAAACCTTTATTGAATCATTATATAATTACTACAGTAATATATATTACATTTTTTAAAAAAATTAAATATTTTTTACTCAAAAAGGTGTTATTTTATTTAACACATAGAATTTATCTTACTTAAGAACTTCTCTTGTGTTACCTATATCTTGAGTTTTTTATATTAAGATTCTTATTTAAAATTGTTATTCTCAAAGTTAATATTGATGATGATGATTCTATTTGTTTATAATAGAATATTTTATTATATGAGTATCAATATTTACAACTTTTATCATGGAATTTTAATGAAAGAACTCCTACCAAAATGGTGACCCCAAGCATAATTACCTTTAGTGGTCTAAGACCCATATTTCAATATGAATTACATTGGTTTTAGCATGTTAATAATCCAATACTATATCTGGAAGATAAATATTTCTAATCATATCACAAATGAATATTATATTATATAATATCTCATACTTTTAATACATAATTATTATATCTTTTTAGGTTAATATTCATTACAGATTATTTTGATTCACACCAGAATTGTATAAGTCTAATGCCTTTGAAAAAATAGACACATAAAAAAATAATTCATTAATGATCTATATCATCTCTCACTAATTTATTCATAACTGGAACCCTTTTTTAGACACATCATTTATAAAAAGTTTCTTCATAACCTTGGAAAAGGAAACATAAGAAAGTGTGATCTCCTATGCTCAGTAAGGGTAAACAAGGGAGATATCAATAATCACATAAACATAACATGAGCATAAGGGTTTGATAACATGATATTAATAATTGAAAGCTATACCATTCATATCATATATAATAATCTAGAGTCATGGCATAAATATTAGAAGTTCGAAATACATGAAATTATGTCATACACATAAAATTATAACTTTGTGAACATGTATAAATAGAAACAGGTTCACTCATTAAGTTAAGTAAATGAAATAAGACCCTTGAATAAACTTATGGGCATAAAACTAGGTCCATGAATAATCTTATAGACATTAAATATAGGTCCATGAATAAACATATGAACATGAAAACTAGGTACATCTATATAATTTTGAACATGAAATCACATTCATGCATAACATATTTACCTCATGAGTTATCCATATTTACTTAATTAATTAGAGGGAGATATAGGTCCCTCCAATCATATAATAAAAAGGATACATATGTGTGTTCCACAAGAACTTAAATCATTCATCTTATCAAAAACCCAGAAAAGAAATGGGTTTTATAAACATTTATCATAGCATATATCATGGAAAAGTAATGGGATTTATAAACATCATATCATGACAATAATAAACCATAAAGATAAAGATTAAGGATGGTATCCTTGGATCATATCCCCAGTAAATCACAAATAACATCAAACATCGTTGTCTTATATGGAAAAATAATTTTGAAATATCACTTGAAATAATTATTGAGGAAAATATCCTTTCCATTTTGAAAACATTATTTTTATGAAAATCCATGCAATTATAAAGGAAAATATATTCTTTGAAAACAACCATATAAGCCTATATATAAATCTTCAAAACATTAAATATTAATGATGGCCAAAAAATATTCTCATGTTGTATAAGTTTAAAAAAATATTCCTTTTGTATTTTTTGTCGTAAAAGTCACAAAATGCCTTATTTGTAAAATGATAAAACTATTCCTTTAAAACTAATTTTAAAAAAAATTAATACATAGTTAAAAATGAATTTAAACATTCATAAGAGAATATTAAAAAAACTTTTTCAAAACATTTTTAGAAAACATGTACATTGAAGAGAAATATTCCCCATCGAATATAATATCGAATAATAATAATATTGTGAAATAAACCCTTAAAACTTTATAATCAGTTGAATTGTATGACCTATGAAATAATAACATCTAACAAAACTTTAAAAATCATGAGAATAAATCAATTCATGATATGAAATGTTAAAATAGATTTGCATACACCTTATAAAATAATATAGGTGTATAACATCAAAATATGATTCAATAAAAAAAAATTAAATGAAATCACTTACAAAGATAATATCATTGAAGTGAGATTTAATAAAATGAATTGATTATGTGTATCTGCTATAAATCCACAAAAAAACAAGTGGAAATACAATATAAAATAATCAAAGTTAATTACACACATAATTGTAGCATGAAATAATCAATGAAGTAGATGTTTAACCCAATGAATGGAAATTGAGTTAAGGAACCCCTTATACCAAGTATTTCCTTTATTCATTCACATTAAAACCTCCTCCTATTAAAAACATGTCCTTTATATCTCCTCTAAAGGGCTATAAGGTTGATCTTTTGAGAAGACCATCACCTCTATAATTTATCTAGGTAAGTTGAGAAGATAAATTGGAAGAGTATAGTTGATATAGAAGGCTCTAAGTGGTGTAAATAAGTAAGGGAGGGGTGCCCTTTTATAATTGAGGTGAGGGGAACTTTTAAAATTTCTCACAAGATTAAATTATAATAAATTAATTTTATATCCAAATACGAAAAAATGATAATGGATTCAAATATAAGATAATATAAGGTTGTAATATCATCAACAAATATATTTTAGATAAGTTTTGGTATTATTTTAAACCTTATCATTTTTATTAACCCTTAGTTAATCTATTTTAATTTTAACTAAGGTAACAACTCTTTTAATATTAAAAAGTCATAATGTTTACTTGTATGGTGTAAATTAGACCTTAAATGGTCTATTTATGACATTTCAGACCATTTCATAATCACTTTTTTATTTTTAAATTTTTTTATAATTTTTAAATAATTTAATAAAATATTAATCTCATAAAATGTCATTATTGTCAATTTTGATACTATTCACTACTTTAACTTTTAAAAATATCAATAAAACATGTAAAATTTGAAAAAAAATATATTATTATATCCCTAAAATGTCAAGGTCATATATATAATTCGTGTATCACATTAAATAACTCAAATTATATTACTTTTAATATTTTTAATATCATTTATTTTATTTTTTTAGTTAATTGAATAATTATTACATTAGCGTTGTGTAAGAATTTAGGGTAATTATTTAATTACTAAAAATTATAAATAAATTACCATGATGGAGATTATTTTTTTATATTTCAAAATACTATTTATAGTCAAACATATCCACTAGATAACCCCTATATTAAAAATTTTATAGTTATTAAAAACATGAATGTGACATCTTAGACTTTTTTTGAATAAAATATTATAAAGGTTATAATATCATCCATGTGGCCCCAAAAAGTAATAAATAAATTTATATGATGAAATTGAGTTTATTAAGTTCAAAATATACACTTAGATTAGTTCATAAAATGACATTTTCTGACTTTCTTTGATTTAAATAATATATAAGTCATTTTCATGGAAAATTTTCCATTAAACAACTCAGTTTCTAACCTTACATGTTAAGGGTGAAATTAAATTCATACAATAGAAAATAGTACGAAAATTTATGGCCTTATCACATATTTTTAATTTATATTTACCCATTTTACCATTTATCGCGGTAATAAATTTTACCATAATTACTATTTATATGAACTAAAAATAAAAGGGGTATAATTAACAAATTTTAAACTTCTAATTATAAATATTTAATTCATTTTATCTAATTAAATACCTATAAATAGAATAAATTGATTTTAATTAAGTGTTCAAAATGTGAAAAAAACTCATTTTTTGGAAAAATATATTTTTAAGCATAACACTAGATTTATTCTTATCATAAGGTTAGAAATATATATTTTTTGATTCTTTAAAACATTTGACCAATTAAATAATATATAAATTCCATTAAAATAATTCACCAGGATTAATTTAATATATTGATATAAAATCCATTACATGCATAAAACAATTTTTTAGAAAACATCACTTTTATTTTAAAATAATTTTTGTTTTAAATTGTAATCATTTTATAGCTAATGAATTTATTTTATAACATATAGAACATATTTTTTTCATAATTTAGTTATTACTATTTATACCCACCAAGGTAAGGTCTATACAATAACGATCACATAATAATGTTATGTGTTTTGTTTAAACTCATTGTTGCATGTAACGAAAGCTATCGAAGTTAAATATATTTGAAAGAAAATTTTCAAATCTCAGGGTGTTACATTTCCCCCCACCCCTTTAATAAATTACATCCTTATAATTGTTTCTTGGTAATCAAATTTTTTTCAATTGAAAATCAATTTTTGGAAACCTACATAGTATTAAGGGTTAATAAAACTTCTTATTTAAAGGAGATAAAGGGAAGTATGCAGGTCATATGAAATAACACATAACTAGGTTTCTATATAAGAGAACATAGGTGGGAAGTGAAAACATGTATATGGAAGAAAAACATAACTCCCAATGACTATTATAGAGTGATAGATATCATGGCTAAAATAAATTTGACCATTACAAAACTATAAATTTGAGATGGGTTAAAAGATTATTTATTTCTTAGTAAGAAAAGTAAATGGAAAACATTTTTATTTCAAGGTCCTTTTTCTGAAGTCATGGGATTCATTTATAATCAAGACAAAACACTCATGAAAATAAACCTATTTGATTTATTTCTTTTTCACAAGAATGATCTTATCCTTTGGTTGTGTTTTAACCTATTTCCACCTGATATCTTACTCCAGGAAATAGATATTTGAGATGAATTTTATATTCCTAAATCACTTTTAATTGAATCATAAGACTCATAATTCATTCCTTAAACCTGTAAATATTTATCAAAATTAAAATGGTTAGTAACAGATATTATAAATCATACTTTATTATCAAATAAAAATATCCAAATTTCCAACTTAATCCATAATCATTTAACCTTAAGACTCCTCCAAAATATTACCAACCGTATTCAAAATCCAAAAAAATGATCTCATATACTTCCATGATCAACATAACAATAATTTTTATTACTCATAAAGTCTCATACCAAAATGTATATACTTTGATATTATATTATCCAAGTTATACTAATCAATTCTCAAAAGGTCACAATCATTTATACTTCTAAAAGCTAATTCAACCTTTATTATTTAAATAAACTCCAATCCTTATACTGATATATAATAATAGGTTGATTACAAATATGATCTCTTTATTCTAGAAATATATATGGAATCTATGTAGCAAGATCTAATCAATTCTCAGAATCACATAAAACTTCACTAAAGGATAATACTTTCAAATGTCTTATTTATAAAAATGTCAAAATGGAATCCCCTCTTCTAGAATAAGTTTTTCCTAGCTATCATGATTTTTCTCAACTATTTTAATTGAGTAAACTTTTCCTTTTTCCTTTGACTTTATAGGTTTTTGTGTCTTACTATATTTAATATCCTTTAGATTAAGGCATTGATTCTCATAGTGCCCAAACTCTTTTCATTTATAGAACTAAAATGTGAGTGGTTTATTTTGTTGAGCATTCTATCCATTCATTTCATTTACTGGCCTCTTTACATCACTCTAACACTCTTTTTCTCAATGGATAGGATTACCACACTTGAAGAAGCAACTTTTTCCTTTCATAAATTTCCCTGAGTGATCCTTATTACAGTTTTGGAAAGTGGTAGGTGGAAACTTTTTCTTCCCTCCATGTGAAAAACCACTGGATTTTCCATTAAGTTCTATCTTCTTTTTATTATCACCAAAACCTTGAGGGTTACCAACTTCCATTTCCACTTTTGGTGCATAGAGAATTATTTTTTCATAGATTCTAAATTTCATTATAGCTAATGCTTTCTGAAGACTTGGTTTCAAGCCACTAAGGAATCGATCAATTTTTATTTTAGGGATGATGATTAATCCTAAAGGAAACATTGAAAGTATTGTAAAATCCACCTCATAGGTACCAACAGATTAATTATACTTCTGCTTAATCTCAATAAATTCCTTCTTCATTTTTTTATGTAAAATATTAGGTAAGTACTTAATGAAAAATATTCCCTTAAAATCATTCCATATCATGGATATAATTTCTTTCACTTTCCTTGTATTATAAATAATATTCCACCATTGATCTGCTTTGCCTTCAAAATGATAAACAACTAGGATAACTTATTCCTGGTATGAGCAATGAAGAATGGAAAATATATTTTCTATCGCATTAATCCATTTCTCAGCAACCAGTGTATTAGAAGATTCATATAAGGATGGTGGTTATTGTTGCATGAATGATTCAATATCATGTTCCTCCATCATTGGTCCATTCATAAGTTCAACATGATCCATGTTTCCACTAATATCTTGATATAATTGAGTGATCATAGTCACAAGATATTACAAACCAGCTATTAAGCCATTTGATTGCTCATGAGAATGATCATTTCATTGTTCATAACATTCATTGTTAACACGATTACTTATGATTCCATCCATTGACTAAAACCAAAAAACATAGTGTGAGAAATGATAATCATATTGAAAAATCACATTATAATGAAATATCAGTCATTGAATATTTAAATCTAGACACATTATTTTCAATCTATGAAACCTTAGGATTAACCCTGGTCATCAATGATCAAATAATTTGTGATGTTACACAATTATTAGACCTATTCCTAGGGTTTATAATAAATTTTTCTCATCCTAGTTTCCAAAGGTTAACTAAACCCTTCTCTGATACCAACTATAATAGCCCATACTTTTCATACATAATTATTACATCTTTTTAGGTCAATATCCATTAAAAACATTTCAATCTATGCCAGAATCATATAGGTCTAGCGCCTTTGGAAACATAAACACACACGAAACTAATTCATTAATGATTTGTATCATCTCCCACTAATCTCTTCATAACTATCACCCTTCTTTGACAAGTCATTTATAAAAATTTTCTTTACAACCTATGGAAATTAAATAAAAGAAAGGGTGAGCTTAGATGCTCATAAATGATAAAAAAGGTAGATATCAATAATCACATAAACATAACATGAGAATAAGTGTTTGACAACATGATCTTAACATTTTAAATCTATACTTCACATATCATATATCATAATCTAGAGTCATGTCATAAATATTGGTAGTTCAAAAGACATGAAATTATGGAATACACACAAACTTATAACTTTTTGAACATGTATAAATAGAAATAGTTTCACTAATTAAGTTAGGGACATTAAATTGGTCCCTTGTCTAAACTTATGGACATAAAACCAGCTCCATGTATAATATTATGTACATGAAATCTAGGTCCATGCATAAACTTATGGACATGAAAACTAGGTCCATGCATAGAATTATGAATATGAAATTAGGTTCATGCATAACATATTTACCTCATGAGTTATCAATCTTTACCCAAATCATTAGAGGGAGATATAGGTCCCACCCATCACAAAATGAAAACCATACATATGTGTGTGCCACAAGAACATAAATCATTCATCATATCATAACCTTAGAAAATAAATGAGTTTCTTAAACATTTCATCAAAGCATATATTGTGGAAAATTAATGGGATTCATAAAAATCATTTCATCATAAACATAAACCATCTAGAGAAATATTAAGGATGGTATCATTGGATTATATCCCCAGTAAATCATAAATAACATAAAATAATGTTTTCTTAGATGGGAAATAATTTTGAAATATCACTTGAAATATTTATTAAGGAAAATATCCTTTCCATTTTGAAAACATTTTTTATCAAAAGTCATGCAATTACAAAGGAAAACATTTTCTTTGAAAATAACCATGTAAGATTACATAAGAAGATTCAAATCATTAAAGCGTCATGATGGTATAAAAAACCACTCATGTGCTATAAGTTTAAAAAGAATATTACTTCCATATTTTTTTCATAAAAATCACAAAATACCTTGTTTAGAAAATGAAAAAAAAATATTCCATTGAAACTATTTTGAAAAAAAGTCAAACATAGGTAAAAATAACTTTAAAAATTCAAAGGAGAATAGTAAAAACATTTTTGAAAAAAAAATTATAAAAATGGATATGTAAGTGACATATTTTCCCATATATACAATCTTTAATTACAATGAGATTGTGAAATAAACCCATACTGCTTTATAATCAGTTGAATCGTATTCTCAATGAAAGAATAACATTTAACAAAATTTTAAATATCATGAGAATAAATAAATTCATTATATAACATGTTAAAGGGGAGTTAGATACACCTTATAAAAGAATATATGTGCATAACATCAAAATATTCATCAATAAAAGAAAATTTAAATAAAGTCCCTTACCAAGATAATATCATTGATGTGAGCATTAATCAAATGAATTGATTATGTGTATCCATAGTAAATCCACATAAAACAAGTTGAAATACAAAATAAAATAATCAAATTCCATTACACACATAATCATAGCATGAAATATTCAATGAATTATAATTTTAACCCAATGAATGGAAATTGATTTAAGGAACCCCTTACCTCAAGTCTTTCCTTTCTTCATTCACATTCAAACCTCCTCTTATTCAAAATTTCTCATTTAGATCTCCTTTAAAGAGCTCTAGGGTTGGTATTTTAAGAATACTCATGCCTCTAGAATGTGTATAGTAAAGTTGAGAAGATAATTTGGTAGAGTATAATCGATCTAGAAGGCTCTAAGTGGTGTAAATAAGTGAGGTAGGAGGATCTCTTTTATAATTGATGTGAGGGGTACTTTTGGAATTTTTCAAAAGATTAAATTATAATAAAATCATTTTTTATCCAAATACCAAAAAATGGAAATGGATTATAAGATAAGATAATATAATGTTGTAATCTCATCAAACAATAGGCTTTATATAAGTTTTGGTGTTATTTTAAAATTTATCATTTTAATTAACCCTTAGTTAACCTATTTTAATTTTAACTACAGGAACAACTTTTTTAATATTAAATGGTTGTAATTTTTACTTATATGGTGTCAATTGGACCTTAAATGGTCGATTTATGACATTTTATACCATGTAATAATCACTTTGTATTTTCTAAATATTTTTATGATTTTTAAATAATTTAATAAAATATTAATCACATAAAATATAATTTTTTAAAATTTTGATATTATTCACTACTTTGAATTTTAAGAATATTAAGATAAAATGTAAAATTAGAACCAAATATTTTATTATATCTCTAAAATGTCAAGTTAATATATATAATTTGTGTATCACCTTAAATATCTCAAATTATATAATTTTTAATATTTTTAATATCAATTATTTTATTTTTATGTTAATTGAATAATTAATGTATCAGTGTTGTGTAAGCATTTAAGGTAATTATTTAATTATTAAAAATTATAAATAAATTACCATTATAAAGATAAATATTTTATCTTTCAAAGTACTATTTATATTTGAACATATCCACTGAAAAACACCTATATTAAAAATTATATAGTTATTAAAAACATGAATGTGACATCTTAAAATTTTCTTTAATAAAATATTATAAAGATTATAATCTCATACAAGTGGCCCCAAAAATCCATAAATAAATTTTTATCATCAAAATAAGTTTTTTAAGTTCAAAATGGACACTTATATTCATTTATAACCAACTTTTTTCCCTTGTGGTCACATAAGAAATATTTAAGACAAAGAAAGTGACATTTTGTAACTTTCTTTGATTTAAATAATATATAATTAATTTTCAAGGAAAAATTTCCATTAAAAAACTAAATTTAGAACATTTTATGTTAATTTTCAAGTTAAATTAATACAATAATAAATAGGATGAAAAATTATGTCCTTATCATTTATTTTTAATCCATATTAACATGTTTTACCCTTTACCGATGTAATAAAGTTTATCATAGTGACTATTCATAATGACTAAAAATAAAAGGGGACTAATTACCAAATTTTAAACTCATAATTCTAAATATTTAATTCATTTTATCTAATTCAATACCTATAAATGGAAGAAATTAATTTTATGTTTTTAAAATATGAAAAAAACTGTTTTTTTAAATACATTTTTAAGCATAACACTAGATTTATTCTTATCCTAATATTAGAAAAATATTTTTTTAATGTTTAAAATGTTTGATCAATTAAATAATATATAAATTTCATTTAAATAATTTACCAAGATTCATTTTATATATTTATATAAAATTCATTGCACTCATAAAACAGTTTTTCAGAAAACATCACTTTTATTTTAAAATAATTTTTATTTTAAATTATAATAATTTAATAACTAATGAATTTATTTTATAATTTATAGACCATATTTTTTTAATAATTTATTTATTACAATTCATACCCACCAAGCTAATGGCTAGATGATAATGGGGACTTAATAATGTTATGTGTTTTGTTTAAACTCGTTGTTGCGTGTAATGCAAGATATCAGAGAAGTTAAATATATTTGAAAGAAAATTTTATAAAATATCAAGGTGTTATATGGATAACTAATTGGATAACTCTTTTTCAAAATCAATCATGTGGATTCACATAACTCTATTCCACTATTATCCTAACATTTAGGGTATCCCTGCTAAGTTTAACCCAAAAAAAATCTATGAACAAGGCACCTAATGGTTAGGGTCACCTCATTACTTTATTTTCATACAAAAGATAATCCAGGGGAACATAGATATGGCATGAAATTTCCTATTAAGTCAGACCAAGCCTTCCGTTATTTGATTAAGTGAAAAACTCAATAAAACTATGTGTTTGACCAACCCTTGTTGGGACACATACTTTTATACAGGAAGTCATTATGAAAGGTTTCGGGTTGACTTAACCATATTAAATCAAGAGGAGTATCCCTTTCTAGACTTGGTGTAATATTTGAGGTAAGAGTTGAGGAAATCCGAATTCATGATTTCAGGATTGGGGAGTCCACTCAATAGATCAAAGAGCTGAAATCATGTAGTTGGCAAAGACCTACCTACCTAAATACCTTCTAATAGCTTGACCAACCCTTGTTGGGGTTATGAGAAGGGGAATATGGATCCTTTCCACTAGAATGTCATGTAAACTAAAAATTCTAAGTTCAATGGTGAGGGCTATTGGGACTTGATAAAATATTGGGATACTTAATAAAATTTATTATTTCTTATAAAATTTAATCAAGAAATTACTAATGATATGCTCTTTTAATTGTAGAATAAAAATGACAAACTCGTCAACCACACTATCCCTATAATCAATTATAGATAAAGACAACATCATCACTGGTAGTAACTTCCAGGAATGGTTTAGATTCCTTCAGGTTATCCTACTCCATGAACGGAAGTCTTATGTGCTAGAGTCATCATTACCTGATCCACCTTCCAAAGAGGTGAGTGATGAGGATTTCCTGGTCTATGAGAAACACATGAATGATGTGGTCAACATTCAATTTTTTATATTATGATCAATGTCTAGTGATCTCATGAAGTCTCATGAAAATATGGATGCTTATAAAATTATCGAGCATCTATGTGGTCTTTACCATGAGAGGGAATGACAGGAAAGTTTTGAGATCTCTAAGGCACTCTTTTAGAGTAATCTTAGAGAAGGTTCCCCAGCTATGCCTCATGTGGTCAAGATCATTGGCTACATTGAGCGACTACAAGTTCTAGGGTTTAAACTCCCTGAAGAACTGGGCATTGATATCATTCTCATATAACTCCCTCATAGCTTCTCTAACTTTGTTATCAATTTCAATATGAACGACATTGAGAAATATCTATCTGATCTTCTTATCCTCATTTTCCAAGTGGACAAAGATATGAAGCATAAAAAGCCTTCTGTCCTTATGGTGAATAAGAGGAAAGGTAAGGTGAAAATATTTAAGCCCAAATCTTCTTTATGACCTTTCAAGAAAATTCATATCAATGGGGGGAAAGGAAATAAGAGGCTATTTGTTTCTCATGTGGCAAGAAGGGCCACTCGAAGAAGAACTGCACCCAACCTAATAAGTAAGGGGAAGCTTCAGGCGCATTTTTTATTGAATGAAATATATATATTTATACAAATTGAGTATTAGATATATCTTTTGGTGCTCACATATGTATCCAAATACAATAACCAAGTAGATTTAGGAAGATTGGCCGAGGGGAGTTAGATCTAAGAGAATCCAATGGAGATTGATTTGTTGTTGTAGCTGTCAAAGACTACCACCACATGTTTCCAACTGGGATGATCTTGGTGTTAAAGGGTTGTTATTATGTGTCTTCTGTTACTAAAAACATTATTTTTGTATCTATATTAGATATAGATGGATTTGTTTTTAAGTTTGGAAATGAATATTTCTTCTTTTACAAAGATAGAATTTGTTTTGGTAGGGAACATTTATACAATGTTCTTTATGTGTTGGATTACACAAACCAAGTAATGGAAATCGATAACAAATATACTTAACATGACTCATGCCACACCCAACTTTGACATAACCAGATCATTCATATAAATGATAAATTCTTGAAAAAGTTACATCAAGATGGATATTTATATTCTTTCGAACTAAAACCACTTGGTGTATGTCATACATGTTTACAAAGCAAAATAACTAAAGCCCCATTAAGTGGGAAAGGTGAAAGGGATTAATAACTTATTTAATTGGTTTATACTGATGTGTGTGGACCATTTCTAGTTAAATCAAGGGAAGGGTACTCATAATTCATAACTTTTACTGATAATTTTAGTAGAAGTGGATATATCTACTTAATGAGGTATAAGTCAAATTCTTTTGATAAGTTCAAAGAATACAACAGTGAAGTTGAGAATCATCTTGCTAAAAAGATTAAGAAACTCTGCATAGATTAAGGTGGATAATATCTTGATCAAGACTTCATTGATTACATATAGGATTTCAGGATCCTATCCCAACTCACTCCTCCATACATGCCCTGGTGGAATGGTGTGAGCAAAAGACGGAACCACACCCTGTTGAACATGGTGAGATCAATGATGAGTCATGCGAGTCTTCCATTATCCTTTTGGGTATATGCGTTACAAAAAGTGACGCACATAGTAAACCAAGTACCAACTAAATCGATAAATGGTATTTGATATGAGTTCTGGAGTGTAAAGTAATCCATATTATCGAATTTACATGTGTAGGGAAGTGATGTGTTTGTTAAAGCCTCTTCAGGTAACAAACTTTCAACCCGAGGCACAAAGTACACCTTTATAGGATACCCTAAGGAAACAAGGGGATATTACCTATACAACCCCTCATACAAAAAGGTTATAGTGGAAATACACGTCATATTACTTGAGAGGGATCACATCTCCAAAATAGATAGTGGGAGTGAAATAGACTTTGACAAAGTTGAGGCTCAAGGTACACAAAAGCTGGTACAGGAACAGATTGCACAAAGCCCCATGGAAGAAAGAACTATTCTAGAGACACAAGAGCTATGTATGAGTACAAGAGAGGTTAGAGAACTAGAATGGTATGGTTTTCTAGTTAATGAGGATGGTGACTCATTATTAGTTCATAATAATGATCCTCTAACCTACAAGGAAGCAGTAAGTGGCATAGATGTTTCCAAGTGGAAAAAATCTATGAATTTTGAAATGGATTCCATGTAACAAACCCAAGTTTGGATTTTGATAGATCTTCTAGTTTATATAAATACTATTGGTTGAAAATGGGTATTCAAGAAGAAACTGGACATGGAAGGACAAGTCAACACCTACAAGGCACGACTGGTTGTAAAAGGGTTCAAACAGCATTAAGGAATTGACTATGATGAAACATTTTCACCAGTTGCAATGCTGAAATCCATCAGAATTCTATTGGCCATTGTCGCTTACCGTGACTATGAGATTTTTAAAATGAATGTCAAAACAACCTTCCTTAATGGGAACCTTTAGGAAGATGTCTACATAACACAACCTGAAGGGTTTATGACTCCAAAGGATGCCAATAAGATATGCAACTTGTAGAAATCCATTTATGGATTAAATCAATAATCCAGGTCATGGAACATTCATTTTTATGAATCCATAATGAAATTTATTTTTATCAAGAACGAATGTGATACTTGTGTCTACAAATGGTTTAGTGGGAGTGTAGTCATTTTTCTAATAGTATATGTTCATGACATATTACTAATTGGAAATGAGATACCAGTCTTACAGTTTGTTAAGGCATGGTTGAATCAATGCTTCTCCATGAAGGACTTGGGTGAGGCGGCATATATTCTTGGGATCAAGATTCATCATGATAGATCCAAGAGATTGTTGGGCCTAAGTCAAAGTACATACATTGATAAGATACTGAAGAGATTCAGTATGAAACAATCCAAGAGGAGATTGTTGCCAGCATCACATGGCATTCATCTTTCCAATAAAATGTGTCCTCAGACACATGAGGAAAGAAAGATAATGGCGAGGACTTCATACGCATCAACGATTGGGTAAGTCATGTATGCCATGCTATGTACTAGGCTGGATGTCGCCTATGCATTGAGTGCAGTAGGTAGATATCAAGCTGGCCAAGGTGACCACCATTGGATGGCAGTCAAGACTATCCTAAAGTATTTGAGGCATACTAAGGATATTTTCCTGGTTTATGGAGGAGATGAGGAACTAGTTATCATAGGATATAGATATTCTAGTTTCCAGACTGATCAAGATGACATGAAGTCGCAAACTGGATACATCTTCACTTTGAATGGAGGTGCAGTGACCTGGAAGAGCTTAAAGCAAAGTGTGGTCGTAGATTCTAAAGCAGAGTATGAATATATCTCATCTTTTGAGGCATCTAAAGAATAAGTTTGGATGCCAATATTTGTCCAAGATATGGATGTGATACCTAGAAGTAAAGATCCCATCACACTGTATTGTGATAACACTAAAGTGGTGGCTCTCGCAAAAGAACCAAGGTCACATCAGCGGATGAAGCACATACTTCAGAAGTATCATATCTTGAGGGATTTTTCTCAGAGAGGTGAAGTTGTAGTGAGTATTATTTCCATATAAGACAATGTGGCGGACCCCTTGACTAAAGCTTTGACTCAGCAAAAACATGATCACCATGTGAGGTCTAGAGTATTGAAATTTGTAGGCAGTTAGCTCTAGTCCAAGTGGGAGTTTGTAAGATTTGGTGTCCTAGAACCAACTGGTTGTACTTTGATTACATGAATATTTAATGTATTTAAATATTAAAAATCTTATTACATATTGTTCATTGTTCTGCATGACTATGATGTAATAATTTCTTAGAGTATTTGTTGCATTGATAAGTTCATGGAAATTCTCCACTATGATGTGAACCTTGAAATGCTATAACAATATTCTTAAAATATAGTTCTATGGTTGGATGACATGATATTAAGGGACACATATCATGAATACCATCAGGTGTGAGTACTCGTAAGCATATGAGACATACTCTCATGAAGTTCTCACTTGGTAATCTCCAAGATAGGAGATTATGAGAACAGACCTGCCAGTAAGAATTCTGCATGTTTTTGTGTCATTGGATATTTCTATCTGCAAGTGTGTGTAATGATCCTTAGACTTTAAGATTATCATTAATATGTTTCATGACTCGCGCACTTTGATTTATTTACAAAAACCTTCATGCAGATAGTTGGCGAGAAGTAGGGTACGTTGGGTGCATCATGAGTGACATGATGTTAATGGATAATTTGAGGAAGTATTTGTCCCTTCTATTTATGGAATTTGATATCTCGGCCATTTGATTGAAATAGAACCATCGCGTGAAATTCCATGGCTATGGTGTAATGACAAGTTTATTTTAGTTATTCAAAGAACGACGTATCAATCATAAAGGTTGATGACACTATCATGAAACCTTCGTATGTGGATGTCATTATTGTGACATTACATTATTTCTCTTGGGTACCTTGACTAATTTATAGAAAGTACCCTTGGACTTTAGGCAAGCCCGCCTAATGCTAATGAGAAAGAATCATAAAGGGTCACACACTAAGTGTTTTTTGTGGTCTCGGTTAAATTCTATTGGAATTTAATTAATGAAATAAATATTATTCTCAATATCATGGAATAATTTTATTCAAGTTAAAATGATTTCATAAATTACATAAAATATATTTATTGAAAATTTAATAAATATATATTTACTAGTTTGTAAATAAAATATTTATTTGAGAGAATAAATTATTTATTTATTTATTCAGGTGTTCAATAAATGGAAGTGGAGTTTGAGCAGACCAAGTTCGATCCGGTGGTAAAATAATTATTTACAATACATTAAATGATTATTTAACTAGTTGGAACATGTTAAAATAATAATGACACTGCTATTATTTTGTGATGCGGAATTTTATTTATAATTTCATTTTGTGCAAGTTGGAACTCTATAAATAATGACGCAGTATTATTATGAGCATGGGTTTTCTCTAAGTTCATAAATGTATTTAATTGTTGTTATGTAATTAAATATTGTAACTGAAGTTCCATGCATATAAATAGACAAGTATGCCTATTGTTCCAGAAACCATATGAAACTGAATCGTGCACCAGGTGAATTGAGAATTGTTGAGCTAAACAATCTCTCTCTTGAATCCTCTTCCCACCCCTC
Source organism: Viscum album (assembly GCA_963277665.1). Classification (NCBI taxonomy): domain Eukaryota; kingdom Viridiplantae; phylum Streptophyta; class Magnoliopsida; order Santalales; family Viscaceae; genus Viscum; species Viscum album. The sequence goes on along the minus strand of OY728136.1, from coordinate 1,001,233,378 downwards.
TCAAGAATGAGATACGTTCTTCAAGGCCGAAGAACAAGCGATCAAGAATGACCGACATAAGACACTTTCTTTATCGTGCTAGCACCTAGAGAACGAGCGGTGTCAATCAAAGGCCATCGGAGCATGTGTGGATCACTGCTAGATGGATTCTAGTTTGTATCCTTACAAGTGCAACGATATAATTCGGAAGGGTCATTCTAGACATTCAACATCATCAAGGAATAAAAATACCAAAGATCCAGGTATTATTTTTCTTTATGAAATTAATTAAATTACTTATAAATGTGATATGGAAGATCCTCTCTAAATGTTTTGGGCCTCTTACTTCTTTATATAAATTTAGATTCTATTCCATGGAGACTAGTGTTCATCGTCGTATTGAACCTGGAATAATCATTGATCATGGTAAAAATCAAAGTTGGGTTCTATCCCAACCATGCTTCTATTGTACCCAGAACCTATAAGTGGTATCAGAGGGGTTACATCATAGTTTATAATAATTTAAATATTTCTTTGATGACTTACACATTTAATAATTTAGTTGTTTTAATTCAAGTTAATCATTCTGTAAATCTGAATCTCGAGATATATTCCTCCTCTTTCATTTCTTGTTCACCTTAAAGAAATGATCTTTTCTATTAATTTTGATTAAAATAAAATAGAGGATCTCATCTAGATGTTCCAAATCTTCCTGGTGGTACAACACCAGAACACACGATGTGTATTCAGCAGTACACGCCATGTAGTCAAAATTCAATGCATTGGATTGGTCCTCTAAACCAATCCATTTTTTGGAGTCTTTATAAGTCTTAAATGACTCCGTGTGTTGACCAGGAAAAGGTGGAACATAGTTTCTAAATTACACATTTTGTAGTCCACTGGACACAACATGTAGTCCCTTCGATTTAGGGTTGGACCGTGCACCCCATACATGGCTTGCCCAGCTCGAAACCATGTAACATGGATACTACACAGTGTGTGGCCCACTGAACACACCGTGTACTCCGAAGATTTCCGAAGTACACTCACACGTCGTTTCCCCAGGTGTGTACTTCATATGGATAGTGAAAAATAGTGCACGCCATGTAATTGAAACTACACGTCGTGTACTCATCCAAATTGTGCAGATTTATTAAAAAATTTATTATATTATACAAGCCCTTGATACGTGTACCATCGTGCGGGCATAAATCTGAGTCACAACACATGATAGGTGTTTTATATATGTTTGTTTAATTTAGCATCTATGTAATTTTCATTTCTACTCATTGGGTAGTTATGAATATTAATTCACCGAGTTTCCTCCATGGTACAAGTTATGTAAAAAGATAATTTTAAATGTATTTATTTGTTTAAAATTATGATGGATGATAATCTCAAGGAAATTCAGAAAAAGGGTTTAAGATAAAAAGAATGATTAATTAAATGTGATAATTAATTGATTCGAGTGTGATTTATCTTAAACAATAACGATTAAATAATTGAATTCTAGTTTTATTTATGTGTAAACATCGTTGCATGTATGGATGATCATAAACTAGACCAAGACCTTTGTATGTGGATGGTTTCTTTTAATTTATTTATTTAAATTAAATTTATTTTCCTGAGATCCATCTCTCCTCATTAATATGTAGGGCATGCATACCCAAAGTTTCTTTTATGTAAACCCCTTTTTTACCCCTCACTTTCATATGAGTTAAAAAAATGCATATGTAATGCATGGAACTCCCAAGATAGTGTAGGCAGTTCAAGCTAGAGCAGAGACGAAACCAATCCCAGTAGATACAGAGGTGGACGGGTGAAAATTTGTAAACATAAACCCAAAAGGTTCGAGATATTTCTCCCCTAGGTCAGGGTTAGTTTATCAACCTCTAGATAAACTAACCATTAGAAAATCTCATGATAATTATTTTTATTTTATTTATGTTTCATGGTTTATCATTATGGATGTGTTGACACGATCACATAATTAATGAATTAAACAAGCATGAAAGATAGAACTAAAATAAACTAGACTTATGCGTAAACATTATCAAGACATGGTTAATCACTTAAGTAAGTTCCACTTAATATTAATAATCATGTGATAATTATAATAATAAATTCACGTATAAGAGATAAAAATCCCTCAAATAAAATATTAAGTCATACCAAGCCTTCTGTTACTTGATTAAGGGAAAAACTCAATAAAACAATGTGTTTGACCAACCCTTATTGGGACACATACTTTTATGAAGTAAGCCCTTATAAAAGGTTTCGGTTTGACTTAACCGTATTACATCAAGAGAATTAGCCCTTTCTAGACTTGGTGTAATATTGGAGGAAAGAGTTGAGAAAATCCAAAGTCATGATTTCAGGATTGGGGAGTCCACTCAACAGATCAAGGAGCTGCAAGCCTGTAGTTGTCAAAGACTTGCCTACCTAAATACCTTCTAATAGCTTGACCAACCCTTGTTGGGGTTATGTGAAGGGGAATATGGATCCTTGCCACTAGAATTTCATAGAAACTGTACATTCTAAGTTCAATGGTGAGGGCTATTGGGACTTGATAAAATAGTGGGAGATTTAATAAAATTTATTATTTTTTATAAAATGTAATCAAGAAAGTACTAATGATCTGCTCTTTTAATTGTAGAATAAAAATGACAAACTCATCAACCACACTATCCCTGTGATCAATTATGGATAAATACAACATCCTCACTGGAAGTAACTTCCAAGAATGGTTTAGATGCCTTTGGGTTATCCTATGCCATGAACGGAAGTCTTACATGCTGGAGTCAACATTACCTGATCCACCTACCAAACAAGTAACTAATGATAATTTCCTGTTCTATGAGAAACAAATGAATGAAGCAGTCGATGTTCAATGTTTAATGTTATCATCAATGTCTATTGAGCTCATGAAGTCTCATGAAACCATGGATGCTTATAGAATGATCGAGAACCTACATGGTCTTTACCAGGAAAGAGAAAGACAATAAAGGTTTGAGATCTCTAAGGCACTCTTTCATAGTAAGATTGGAGAAGGTTCCCCGGTTGGGCCTCATGTGGTCAAGCTCATTGGCTACATTGAGCACCTAGAAGTTATATGGTTTAAACTCCCTGAAGAATTGGCCATCGATCTCATTCTTGCATCACTCCCTTAGAGATTCTCTAACTTTTTTGTCAATTTCAATATGAAAAACATTTATAAATCTCTATCTGATCTTCTTATCCTCATTTTCCAAGTGGACAAAGATATGAAGCGTGAAAATCCTTTTGTCCTTATGGTGAATAAGAGGAAAGGGAAGGCAAAGAGATTTAGGCCCAAATATTCTTCACGACCTTCTAAGAAAAGGAAGATCAAAGGGGAGGCAAGGGAACAAGAGGTTATTTGTTTCACATGTGGCAAGAAGGGCCACTCGAAGAAGAACTACACCCATCCTAAGAAGCAAGGAGAAGCTTCAGGTGCATTTGTTATCGAATGAAATCTATCTATTTATATAAATTGGGTATTAGATAAAGATTTTGGTTATCACATATGTATCCAAATATGGGAACCAAGTAGATTCAGGAAGACTGACTGAGGAGAGGTAGATCTAAGAGCATCCAATGAATCCAAACTTGTTGTTGTAGCTGTCAGGGACTACCACCTCACATTGTCAATTGGGATGATCTTTATGTTAAAGGGTTTTTATTATGTGACGTCTATTACTAAAAACATTATTTTTGTATCCAGATTAGATATAGATAGATTTTTTTTCAATTTTGGAAATGAATGTTGCTTCTTTTATAAAGATAGCATTTGTTTTGGTAGGGAAAATTTATACAACGGTCTTTATGTTTTGGATTACACAAACTAAGTAATGGCAATTGATAAAAAATATACTTCACATGACTATACCACACTGAACTTTGGAATCACCAGCTAGGTTATGTAAATGAGAAATGCTTGAAAAAGTTACATCAATATGGATATTTATATTATTTCTAACTAAAACCACTTGGTGTATGTCATGCATGTTTACAAGGAAAAATGGACAAATCCCCATTTAGTGGGAAAAGTGAAAGGGCTAAAGAACTTCTTGAATTGGTTAATACCGATGTGTGTGGACCATTTTCAGTTGAAGCAAGGGGAGGGTACTCATACTTCATAAATTTTACTAATTATTTTTGTATATGTGGATATATCTACTTAATGAGGTATAAGGAATATTCTTTTTATAAGTTCATAGAATATAAGAATGAAGTTGAGAATCATATTGGTAAAAAGATTAAGAAACTATACTCAGACTGAGGTAGAGAATATCTTAATCAAGACTTCATTGATTACTTATTGAATTTTGGGATCCTATCCCAAATCATTCCTCCATACACGCCCCAGTGGAATGGTGTGAGAGAAAGGAGGAACCACACCCTATTGGATATGGTGAGATCAATGATGAGTCATGCGAGTCTTCCATTATCCTTTTGATAATATGCGTTACAAACAACGGTGCACATACTAAACCAAGTACCAACTAAATTGATAAATGGTATTCCATACAAGTTCTAGAGTGGAAAGAAATCCATATTATCACATTTATATGTGTGTGGAAGTGATGTGTTTGTTAAGGCCTCTTTAGGGAACAAACTTGCACCCCGATGCAGAAAGTCTATCTTTATAGGATACCCCAAGGAAACAAGGGGATATTACCTATAAAAATCCTCATACAAAAAGGTTATAGTGGCATGACATGAAATATTCCTTGAGAGGGAGCACATCTCTAAAGGAGATAGTGGGAGTGAGATAGAATTCGATGAAGTTGTGGCTCAAGTTACACAAGAGTTGGTACAGGAACAGATTGCATAAAGCCCCATGGAAGAAAGAACTGTTCCAAAGACACAAGAGCTACGTATAAGTACAATAGAGGTTAGAGAATTTGAATGGTATGGTTTTATAGTTACCAATGATGGTGATTCATTATTAGTTGATAATAATGATCCTCAAACCTAAAAGGAAGCAGTAAGTGGAACAGATGTTTCCAAGCGGCAAGAAGCCATGAATTCTAAAATAGATTCCATGTACCAAAACCAAGTATGGATTTTGGTAGATCCTCTAGAGTATGTAAAGCCTATTGGTTGAAAATGGGTATTCAAAAAGAAACTGGACATGGAAGGACAAGTTAGCACATATAAGGCACAAATGGTTGCAAAAGGCTTCAAACAACATCAAGGCATTGACTATGACAAAACCTTTTCACCATTTACAATGTTGAAATCCATAAGAATTATATTTGTCATTTCTTCTTACCCTAACTATGAGATTTGGAAAATGGATTTCAAAACATCATTCCTTAATGGGAACCTTCAGGAAGATGTCTACATGACAAAACCCGAAGGTTTTATGACTCCAAAGGATGCCAATATGATATGAAAGTTGCAGAAATTCATTTATGGATTAAATCAAGCATCAAGGTCATGGAACATTCATTTTGATGAATCCATAACAAAATTTGGTTTTATCAAGAATGAATGTGAGCCTTATGTCTACAAATGGTTTTGTGGGAGTGCAGTTGTTTTCCTAATAGTATATGTTGATGACATATTACTTATTGGAAACGAGATATAAGTCTTATAGTATGTTAAGGAATGATTGAATCAATGCTTCTCCATAAAGGACTTGGGCAAGGAAGCATATATTATTGGGATCAATATCCATCGTGATAGATCTAAGAGATTGTTGGGCCTAAGTCAAAATACATACATTGATAATATACTAAATAAATTAAGTATGGAACAATCCAAGAGTGAATTGTTTCTAGCATCACATGGAATTCATCTTTCTAAGAAAATGTGTCCTCAGACACATGATGAAAGAAAGATGATGGAAAGAACTCCATACGCATCAGTGATTGGGTCATTCATGTATGTCATGCTATGTACTAGGCTGGATTTCACCTATGCATTGAGTGCGGTAGGAAGATATCAAGATGACCCAGGTGCCATTGGATGGAAATCAAGACTATCATAAAGTATCTAAGGCATACTAAGAATATGTTTCTGGTTTATGGAGGATATGAAGAAATATTCGTCAAAGGATATTAAAATGCTAGTTTCCAAAATGATCAATATAATATGAAGTCACAAACAGGATATATCTTCACCTTGAATGGAGGTGCAGTGAGCTGTAAGAGCTCAAAGAAGAGTGTGGTCGCAGATTATACATCAGAGTCTGAGTATATCGCAGCTTCTGAGGCAGTTAAAGAAGAAGTTTGGATGTGAATCTTCATCCAAGAGTTGGATGTGATACCTCGAAGTAAATATCTCATCACACTGTATTGTGATAATACTACAGCGGTGTCTCTCATAAAAGAGCCAAGGTCACATCAGTGGACAAAGCACATACTTCGAAAGTATCATCTCTTGAGGGATTTTTCTTATATAGGTGAAGTTGTAGTGAGCAATATTTCCACAGAAGACAATTTGGTGGACCCCTTGACTAAATCCTTAACTTAGTAAAAACATGATCATCATGTGAGGTCTAGTAGACTGAAAGTCATAGGTAGTTGGCTCTAGTCCAAGTGAGAGTTTGTAAGAGTTAGTGTCCTGGAACCAACTGGTTGTAATTTGGTTACATGTATATTTAATGTATTTAAATATTAAACATCTTATTAAATATTTTTCATTGTTCTGAATGACTATGATGTAATAATTTCCTAGAGTATTTGTTGAATTGATAAGGTCATGGCAGTTCTCCGCTATGATAAGAACCTTGAAATTCTATAACAATATTCTTAAAATATAGTTCTATGGTTGGATGACATACTATGAAGGGACACATAGCATGCAGACCGTTAGGTTCGACTACTCATAAGCAAGTGAGACTTCCTCTCATGAAGTTCTCACTTGGTAATCTCCAAGATAGGAGATTATGATAATAGACCCGCTAGTAGGAATTACTCATGTTTTTGTATCATCAGATATTTCTATCTGTGAGCATGTGTAATGATCCTTAGACTTTAATATTATCATTAATACGTGTCACTACACGCGCACTTTGATTTATTGATGAAAACTGTCATGAAGAAAGTTGGCAGGAAGTACGGTAAGTTGGGTGCATCACGAGTGACATGATATTAATGGATAATTAGAGGAAGGATTTGTCCCTTCCATTTATGGAATTTGATATCTCAGCCCTTTTATTGAAATAGAACCGTCGCTTGAAATTCCATGTCCATGGTGTAACGATGAGTTTATTTCAGGTAGTTAAAGAATGACTTATCAAGCATAAAGTTTGATGACACTGTCATGAAACCTTCTTGATGAGATATTGAGACAAAGGGATTATATTACACAGTGAGTGTTTATATGTGGATGTCATTGTTGTGATATTACATTCTTTCTCTTGGGTTCCTTGACCCATTTCTAGACAGTACTCTTGGACTTTAGGCAATCCCACCTGATGCCAATGAGAAAGAATCCTAGAGGGTCACACACTAAATGTTTTTTGTGGTCTCAGTTAAATTCTATTTGAATTTAATTGATGAAATAAATATTATTATCAAGATCGTGGAATAATTTTATTCAAGTTAAAATGATCACATAAATTAAATAAAATATATTTATTGAACATTTAATAAATATATAATTACTAGTTTGTAAATAAAATATTTATTTGAGAGAATAAATTATTTATTTATTTATTTAGGTGTTCAATAAATAGAATTGGAGTTCGAGAGAACCAAGGCCGGTCTAGTGGTAAAATAATTATTTTCAAGATAGTAAATAATTATTTAACTAGTTGGAATAAGTTAAAATAATAATGATGCTGCTATTATTTTTGTGACATGGAATTTTATTTATAATTCCATTTTTGCGCAAGTTGGCGCACCATAAATAATGACATGGTATTATTATGATCATGTGTTTTCTCTAAGTTCATGAATGTATTTAATTGTTGTTATGTAGTTAAATATTATAACTAAAGTTTCATTCATATAAATAGACAAGTATACCTATTGTGCCAATCACCACACAATACCAAATCGTACACCCGGTGCATTGAGAATTGTTAAGCTAAACAATTTCTCTCTCGAATCCTCTTCTCACCCCTCTCAAGAATGAGAGAATTTCTTCAAGGCCAAAGAACAAGTGATCAAGAATAACCTAAACAAGACACTCGCTTCACTATGCTAGCATTGGGAGAACGAGCAGTGTCCATCAGAGGTCATCGGAGCATGTGTGGATCACCGCTAGAGGGATTCTAGTTTGGATCCTTATAAGTGCAACGAGATATTTCAAAAGTGTCATTTTATACAATCAACATCATCAATGAAGAAAAATAACAAAGATCCAGGTATTATTTTACTTTATGAAATTAATTAAATTAATTATAAACATGATTTGCAAGATCCTCTCTAAAAGTTTCTTACCTATTACTTCTTTATCTAAATATTTGATTCTATTCTATGGAGACTGGCATTTATCATCATATTGATCCTAAAATAATCATTGATTGTGGTAAAAATCAAAGTTGGGTTCCATCCCAACCATGATTTCGTTGCGCCCGGAACCTACACCCATGATAAATGTGTTGACATGTATCTTGGGTTATAAAATAAAACTAATTTTAATTGTTTCCATTTTTTGACATGGAATAAGGGGGGTTTAGTATAATGTTAAAGGGTTAAATGAATTAAATTGAATTTGTTAAGTGACTTATGGGTTTTCATGGAAATGTGTAAATGAATTAAGAAATTTGAATGAGGAATGTGTTAAATAGGTTAGGTTGTGAAAGGAAAATGGGTTAAAGGTCTATGGTATGTAAATGAGAATATGTAAACAGTTTAAGGAATTATGATAGATTATGTGTTGAATGAACTATTGTTGTAAATGATGAATGTGTTAAATGGTTGTGGTTATGTTTGGTAAATGTGTTATGGTTAAATAATCATGTTCACATGGATTATTGGTATGTGGGGTATTAAATTGAGGTTCTACACCCATGGTTTGGGTTAGACTAAGGCTTTAAACCCCACCTGTACAATGCATGGGTTAGGGAGTTGGACTGAGGCTATATGCCCCTAACAGTTGAATTTGTTAAGACTACCTAGACTGAGGCTCCAAGGTAAGTGTTATGTAATTTTTTGTGAAATTATTTCCCTAATGAGATAGGGAACTTGAATTTTTCCCTAGTGCATAGTTGTTGACTGGCATAGGTTGTAGTGTAATTGATGAAAATCCTAACCCCATGGAACAAATAATGAAATTGGATAAAGTAAATATTGTTAACTATTGGAACCTATATCTTTTTATATTATCATTTATTTTTCACCTACATACACTATCTTTTTAGACTGTATATTTCATAGACTTCATTGGTGGTGGACTAATGAGTTGTACTCAAACCCTACTTGGGCCATTATTGGGTACCTGATAAAACTTCTTGGTTACAGGTTTGGACAAGGGAGAGGTCTCTATGTTGTAGGGTTTTTTGGGGCATGAAATGTGTATGGGGTAGGGGAACAAACTTGGTGTTGGGACTCATTTTGGGTAAAATTCATCTTATCCTTATTTTCGGTTCTCCTTTTACTTGGAACTGTATGGCATGTGATAACAAATTCATCTTATCCTTATTTTCGGTTCTCCTTTTACTTGGAACTATATGGCATGTGATAACATATTTAATATTCGGTTGTGGGCTTGTACATAGTTTTGTGAAATGTTTAGTAATGCATATTTATTGGTTATTCTATTTACTTTATTTATTATTGTTATATATTGTGCCCTTCTCTGATAAAGAGGGTATAGTATCCCCACTGAACACATTATACCCTCATTGCTAGTCGGTAGCCTCTAGTGTACGGGTAGGCGCACCTAAGGTCATGTGGAGATCCAAATCGGGGCACCGTGTGTAGTGGATACCAGATTGAGGATATTATAAAGTGGTATTAGAGTGGTTATTTTCTATTATTTTACCATTTGGGAAAGTTATATAGAATATTAGGAAGTTTATGGCCATGGAAATGAGCTCGTTCATGAGAGTAGCTAACCCTTGTATGGGGGAAAACCCAAGTACCCAGGGTGGGATTATTATTCTTGATGTTTATTGTTATGGTTGGATGATATTTCACCTTGAGTGATGCACTTGTTATGTGATGTGACTATTTTACAGTATTTTTCTCATAGCCATAGTGGTATGGGTTTGTACATACATTCATTATTTTTGGAACCTAGGGATATAGGTGGCATTCATCATGGTAGGCACACATGAGGAAGATGTTTGGGACATGAGGGGTAGAATTCATTTCTTTTTTTCTTGAAAAAAATGAAATAAGTGGTGTCTAATTAGATGATTCAAATGGGTAAATGGGATGATAATTAAAGAATGGTTAAATAATAATACCTAACTAGAAGTTTTAAATGGGTTAAAATTTATGTTTTGATAAGTTTTAAAGATGGGAAGGTGCCTAAAAGAGAAATATTTACATTATGAAAGTGGAAATGGTCAAAAGGGATGTTTAATGAAAACAATTGTGGTTTTTTGAGTTAGTTTACACCATATTGACCATGACCGATGCTAGGGATGGATAAGGGTAGTGATAGAGACATGACTATAAATGTTGGGATAATGTATGTATAATTGGTAGTTTATGTCTAGTAGATAACCTTCTTTTGTGAAACTATAAAAGCTTTATGTTATATGTTTTTAGATGTGCGGTTGGAATTGTACAAAAATTCCACTGTGACAATATGTACTAGTTGGGTGACAAAAGGATATCATTGAAAATGATTTTCCATTAGTGGAGTAGGAAACCCTGTTGGTCCAGGGTAACAGAGGGGAGGAGCAGTTCTGTGAGAACTTTTCTCATTTTATGCTGATGGTGGAATATGACCTGGGAAGGTTGCATAGAGTATGTTTAATTTGAATAGTGATTTTTAGTTATAACACCCTCTTATTTTTTTTTTGAGAGGGTGGACCTAAGTTCTGAATATGTGTACATATGGAATGTAAAGGGAAACGAGAAGTGGGTATCCCTAGTGTTGTGGTCAGACCCTATATATGGGTGGTTTGGGTAGTGGGGGTTCCTTAATTTGGAGACCTTGTAAAGTTTTGACATGTGGGATAGAGATATCTTTCTTGTTATTCTCTTGGTAGGGTTGTGACCCTAAGGTTTTTAGGTGTTCCTGAAAATGTGAATGTGGTAATATTGTGATTAATATTTTTGTAAGTTTTACATTGGACCCTGAGAGTGGGAGACTTGGGTTGGGGTTTTGTTAGTGGTAGTTGTGTTGTTACAGGTGTGTAACCCATAGTAACTGGTCACTTGGAATGTTATATATGGTTTTTATTAGTATGAGGGAAGGAGTTCCAATGTGGGTAGTGGATTTTTTAGGTTTGACATTGATTAGACACTAAATGAGGCTAATATTTGTTGTTAATATACATAATTTTCATGTTCTTTGTTATTCATAAACACCATTTTAGTGCATTTTGCACTTTGAACATCATTTCACATTATGATTGTAATACCTTCTTAAAATGCACTATTATGTGGTACATTTTTGAACATCATTTAAAGTACCCAATGATTCATCTGATTTTAAGGAATTGAATTTTACATATTTTAATTTTATATTTTTTTAAATTGATCTACACTTAAATATGAACATGTTTGATTCAGGGATCAATGGAGAATTCATGGAGGATGATGGAGATGTTTGGCAATGAAAGGAAGCAATTCTGGAGAAGGCAGATTGGACACCAGCCCACTGATGAGACTGTGGGGACCAACATGCAGGCCCAATTAATCCCAAATTTCGTGATATGCTAGAAGACATGTACAGGAACAAATCACTCTTCAGGAGTTAATGCTAATTCGGCCTTCATGTTTCTCATTTAGGCGGCCCAAGTTAGAAATAAAATTCTGGGCCAGATTCTGAGGCCCAGAAAAACAGTCCACCAATTTGATCATATCTAGGAATACACAACTCCAAATGGGCCCAAATTTTAGAGGCGGTTAGCAGACATCCGGAGATCCATTTTTTTATTCTATGGCCCACCCTTATTCGGCCATCTAGAATGTCATACAAACACGTCTGTTCGGTGGATGAAATCTGGCTGCCACCTCGGATCAAATGTGGAAAATTCCAAATTCCACAAACTTTCCACCACCCTAGGCCTACCATACTCAAGTGGGATTACTTGTACTGTTGAAGGCTCGACCCAAGGCTCCCAAAATTCCTATTTAAGGCAGTGGTGGTGAAGGAGTTGAGAATCTTGGATGCTTTGTTTAATTGTAATGTTATGTTGCATTTTTGTTGCCTCAATTTTGTCTTTCACATGTAAGTTGTTCAATTCACTTTAGTTTCTTAATAAAAGTTCTTCTTCTACTCTTATTCTATTGTTCTTCATATCACTTTGATACCGTTGGATCAAGGTGTGAATTTATTCACACCAACCCTTGTGAAATTATTCACACAACAGTGGAGTGATCATTTTATTTTTGTTGTTTTCTTTACTTCTCCATTTCCTCCCTTATGAGTCTACTTTCCGCTTCCATTGAAACCATGGGATCAATGGAGGGCTAACCCACTTATGGGTTGATCCAAGGGAGTAGCAAGGGGATGGATTGGATGTTATTTATCACCTAATTAATGTATAATCACTTCTTTAATTGGGATTTTTATTTGATTATTTTTAAACTCCATCGTCCTTGTTGAATTTAAGGCCACACACTTCAAGTACTAATACGATCCTTTACCTTGAAGTGCTCAAAACTTTGATCCTTCAAGTGTATAGGTGATTAGTATTAGAGGGTGTAGGCATTAAACCAGTAAGTGATGATGTTGTTTTATCTCCTTAAATGAACCCATCTCAAATTTAAGAAATTGATATCATTAAAAAGAAAATACGTCCAATCCACCCCAAGTGGTAACCTAGGATCAACTCATTCTTTCAAATTGAATCCACTTAAATCTTTTAGATATCTTTAAAACCCATCCAAAATAAATCCAATTTGGCCACTTCATAGCCAAAAATCCATCCCTTAGGTTGTGTATCTTAGGTATCTTCTTAGGTCTCTGTGGAATCGACAACCCAAGCTACACTACAAGGACCGTTCTACCCTTCTTCTCTTGGGTAAATTTGGGCGTGAACCAAATTTTGGTGCCGTTTCCGAGGACCAAGTAAGTACCTTAGATCCAAAAAAAACCTTCTTTCCTCACCTCCATTCTTCTACTCTCACCCAAGATCTCTTATCTTGTCCCTTTCTCGCTTTTTTTTTTGGCGCATGTCCGCCTACACCCGCGATTTCTCAAACAGACTAGTTAGGGTGGAAAGTCCTAGGATAGGGGAGTCAAGTGCACCTAAGGGATTGTTTAAATCAGATTCAAATACTCTTGAAACCCCAAATTCAGAACTTGAAACAATTCCAATGGAGGGTCATCCACAAAATCAAATTGTAAACCCTGGGGGGAATCAAATGGGAAACCAAAACCAAGAAGCTCCAAACTTAGGGAATGTAGTTGATCAAACCATGAACGACTACCTCACTCCAGCTTGGACCAATTCCCCCTCATGCATTAGACACAATTCCATAGGAGACACAAACTACATATTCAAACCCCATGTCCTAAACCACCTTCCAACCTTTCATGGGATGGAGTCAGAAATGCCATACCTTCATGTCAAAGAGTTCAACGACATTGTTGAAACCATGTGTCCCCCACATCAACTAGAATCCGCTAAGATGAGTCTATTTCCTTTTTCATTAAAGTATCGAGCTAAAAATTGGCTAAACAACTTGAGACCTGCATCAATCCACTCTTGGGACCAACTGCAAAGAGAATTCTACAAAAAATACTTCCCTCATCACAAAACAATTGCACTTAAAAAGAGCATCCAAAACTTTTTTGAAAAAGAGGGAGAGTCATTTTATGAAACATGGGAGAGGTTCAAAGACACCCTAAACATGGTTCCACACCATGGGTTTTCCATACCTGAACAAGTGAGAATTTTATATGAAGGGTTGGGTCCGGGTAATAAACAATTCATTGACATGATGTGTAATGGAACTTTTAAAAACAAGGCCCCAAATGATGCTTACGAGTATCTGGAAAGTCTGGCTGAACAAAACCAAACTTGGGGAACTTCACCTTATTCTGAAAAGCCACAAAGAACCACTGGAATTCATACACTTAGAGAAGAGGAAAGCCTTAGGGCTAAACTCGCAGCACTCTCTAGGAAGGTTGAAGAGATAGACCTTAGGAAAGTCCATGAAATCCAAAATGTAGACCTTGTTTGCACAATTTGTGATAAACATGACCATAAAACAGACAACTGCCCAACCATTCCATCCATCAAGGATGTTCTTCTAGGAGGACCCCCAGTGGAAGTCAATGCCCTAAACTTTAAAAAGCCCCAATACCAAAACACCTTCAATCCAAGGTACAATGACCACCCAGGCTTCCGATGGAAGGATAACCAGCAACATAGCCAACCACAAGGGCAAAATCCTTACCCTCAACAGAACTACCAAACCCATAACCAGTTCCAAACCCAACCTATCCAATACCAATAGCCACCGGTCCATTTTCAACAAACCATCCCACCTCCAAAATATCCCCCTGGGATAAACCAACCTACTCAAGCACCAACCCAAAATGTTCCACAAAGCCTACTAGAACAACTATGCAAACAAATCGAGAGGATGAACTCAGAAGTCTCTTCCCTAAAAAAAGAACTTCAAACCATAAAAACAGGAAAGGCACCCATGCCTACTCAGGCGGTGCCATCCTCAACTTCAAGGGGAGAGTCAAGTTGTGCTCAAACAACTCATGAACAACTAAAGGCTGTGACTGTTTTAAGAAGTGGGAAATCAATTGAGAAACCTGAAAAACTAATTCAGAACCCACCTGAAGATTCAAACTTGGATGGAAATTCAAATGAACCACAAGATCAAACTGAGGAAACTGATAACATTGTCAAGGAAACAACTCTTCAACAAACAACCCCAAAACCTGCACCATTTCCTCAACGCATGAGGGGGAAAACCAAGCCTGAACTAAGTGAAACATTGAGGGAAATATTTTCACAAGTCAAGTTGAACATACCCCTTCTCGATGCCATCCAAACTATACCTGCCTACTCAAAGTACCTTAAGGACTTGTGCACTTTTAAAAGAAAATTTTCACATAAAAACCAAGTCCTTTTGGCTGCTAATGTGAGTACCACCATTCAAGGGACCATTCCTCCTAAGTTAAAAGACCCAGGTTGCCCTTACATCAATGTTGAAATAGGAGAAAGCAAAGTTGTCAAGGCCTTGTGTGACCTAGGTGCTAGTGTCAATCTCATCCCATATGCTGTGTACTGCCAGTTAGGCCTAGAAGAGCTCCAACCCACATCTGTCACACTTCAGCTTGCTGATCGTAGCATTAGGGTTCCAAAGGGGATTTTAAAGGACGTTTTAGTAAAGGTTGAAAACTTCATCTACCCTGATGATTTCATTGTCCTTGACAACCATCCAAATTTAGGAAATAAGGAACAAACCCCAATCATCCTTGGTCGTCCTTTCCTTGCAACAATCAACTCTGTTATCTGAGTCCAAAATGGGAACATGACCATCACCTTTGGGAACATGAGTCTAGACTTGAACATTTATAATGCAAGCTCACAAATAGGAGATGACGAGGACATTCATGAAGTAAACATGTTAGGAAGCATTTAAAATGAATCCATAGAACATCAAGAAATATTTGATGGATGTTTAAGTCAGGATGAGATTGATTTCCTTTGTTCACATGAAGGAAGTTTATCTCCTTGGCTCGAATCATTTTCAAATTGCTCCTATGATGATGTATTAGGACCAACAATCAGTGAAACCTTTCAGGAAACCACATTCATGGAGACAACTCAAACTCCCTTCCCTAACCCAGGTCAATACAATATTGTGGCTGAAACTTCTACACATGGGGAATCAATTCAATCTGAAAATCTAGGAAACAAATTTGATCTTGATCCAATGCCCCAATCTTCTGCTGAAATTATGAACCAACCAGATCTTGAATTAAAGGAACCTCCTACTTCCCTCAAGTATGCCTTCCTAGGGGAAAATCAAACACATCCTATAGTCATATATTCTTCTCTTGAAGCCAATCATGAGGGGATGCTTCTAGATGTACTTAGGAAACACAAGAAAGCCATTGGTTGGACCCTGTCTGATATTCCTGGGATTAGCCCACTTATTGGAACTCATAGGATTACTCTTGAATCTTAATCCAAACCATGTCGTCAACCTCAGAGGAGACTCAATCCAAATCTTATGGATGTGGTAAGGAAAGAACTTCTTAAGTTGTTGAAAGCTGGTATCATCTACCCCATAGCTGAGAGTGAGTGGGTAAGCCCAATTCAAGTTGTCCCAAAGAAAGCTGGAATCACTGTGATCACTAATAAGGATGGGGAAATTCTTCCAACTAGGGTGAGTAGTGGCTGGAGATTCTGTATTGACTATAGGAAGCTCAACTCTTGTACCAAGAAGGACCATTTTCCCTTGCCCTTTATTGATCAAGTCCTCGAGCGAGTGGCGGGTCATAAATTCTATTACTTCCTAGATGGGTACTCAGGGTACAATCAAATCGAGGTCTCCTTGGAGGATCAAGGGAAGACAACCTTCACCTGTCCATTCGGCACCTTTGCCTTCAAACTCATGCCGTTCGGGTTATGCAATGCCCCTGGAACCTTCCAGCGGTGCATGATGGGAATCTTCTCAGATATGGTAGGGGATTTTCTAGAGGTCTTCATGGATGACTTCTCTGTCTTTGGGGATACATTTGAGGGATGTCTTAGGAATGTGGAGAGAGTTTTGTCAAGATGTGAAGAAAAGAATCTGGTCCTAAACTGGGAAAAATGCCATTTCATGGTAAAAGAGGGGTTAGTACTTGGCCATATAGTCTCGGGTAGGGGAATTGAAGTTGATAAAGCAAAGGTTGACATCATTCGTCA
Source organism: Viscum album (assembly GCA_963277665.1). NCBI lineage: Eukaryota > Viridiplantae > Streptophyta > Magnoliopsida > Santalales > Viscaceae > Viscum > Viscum album. Next base: position 1,001,216,412 of record OY728136.1, on the reverse strand, counting down.
CCTTCCATCACCCAAAACTGTCAAGGAAGTGAGGTCTTTCTTAGGACATGCTGGTTTCTATAGAAGATTCAGCAAGGACTTTAGTTCAATATCCCGTCCCCTTTGTGCTCTCTTAGTAAAGGATGCTCCATTTGTTTGAACAGAAAGTTGTGAGGGTTCATTCTCAACCCTCAAATCCTCTCTCACCTCTCCTCCCATTATGAAATCTCCAAATTGGAACCTTCCTTTTGAACTTATGTGTGATGCCAGTGACTTTGCTGTTGGAGCTGTGTTAGGACAACGTTGTGATAAAACTCCTTATGTCATTGCTTATGCAAGCAAATCCTTAAATGATGCCCAAATCAACTACACCACCACTAAAAAGGAGTTACTTGCTATTGTGTTTGCCTTAGAGAAGTTTAGGTCCTACCTCTTAGGATCACCCATCACTGTGTTCACTGACCATTCTGCACTAAAATACCTCTTCCAAAAACAAGATGCTAAGGCTAGACTGATTAGGTGGGTCCTTCTCTTACAAGAATTTGACCTCACAGTCAAGGATAAAAAGGGAGTTGAAAATGTTGTAGTTGATCACCTCTCTAGGATGGAATTCAAAGACAACTCAAATCACCTTTCTGTGTCTGATTCGTTTCCTGATGAACACTTATACTCTGTGAGTGACTGCCCTTGGTATGCTGACATAGCAAATTTCTTAGTGACAGGAGTCATTCCAAAATTCTTAGGGACTCAAGCTCGAAGGAAATTCCTTTCTGATGTTAGACACTATGTGTTTGATGATCCATACCCCTATAAGTTCTGCCCTGACCAAGTCATTAGGAGGTGTGTTCCAGAATCTGAACAAGAGTCCATCCTTAAATTCTATCATAGTGAGGCATGTGGAGGTCACTTTTCCTCTGAGAAAACATCTGCTAAGATTCTTCAATGTGGTCTTTTCTGGACCACCCTCTCAAGGGACTCCTACACATTTTGTCAAAGCTGTCCTAGGTGTCAACAAGTAGGGTCCATCACAAAAAGGAATCAAATGCCACTCACTCCCATCTTAGTGGTTGAAATATTTGACTGTTGGGGAATTGATTTCATGGGTCCCTTCCCAAACTCTCGGGGATACCTCTACATACTCTTAGCTGTTGATTATGTCTCAAAATGGGTTAAGGCCATTCCCACAAAATCCAATGATCATCAAACTGTGATTAGATTCTTAAAAGAAAACATATTCTCTAGATTTGGAATTCCTAGGGCTATCATAAGTGATCGTGGAACTCATTTTTGCAATCATCCATTCTCATCACTCATGGAAAAATATGGAATTTCTCACAAAGTGTCCACTGCTTACCACCCACAGACCAATGGTCAATCTGAGTTAGCCAATCGTGAAATTAAGCAAATTCTTGAAAAAACTGTCAACCCCTCTAGGAAAGATTGGTCTGAGAAACTCTTAGATGCTCTTTGGGCCTATAGAACGGCATATAAAACCATTTTAGGAATGTCCCCATATAGGTTGGTTTATGGTAAAGCATGCCATTTTCCAGTGGAGATTGAACATAAGGCCTTTTGGGCAATTAAGAAAATGGATTATGATCTCTCATTGGCCGGAACAAAAAGGAAATTAGATCTCAATGAACTGGAGGAACTAAGGATGGAGGCTTATGAAAATTCAAGGATCAATAAAGCTAGAGTTCAAACCTACCAATCTAGGAATATCAAGGTCAAACATTTTGAACTGGGAAAACTTGTGCTCTTGTATAGTTCAAAACTTCATTTACATCCGGGAAAGTTAAGGTCTAGATGGTCAGGACCTTTCATAGTGCATCATGTATTCCCCCATGGGGCAGTAGAGATTCAAGATCCCACAAGTGGTCACATTTTCAAGGTCAATGGTCAAAGGTTAAAAACATTCGTTGAATCATTCAATAAACAGGAAATAGATGTTGAGTTAATTGATCCAATCTATGAACCAGGAAAAAATTGATAAATTTGGGATCTATGTCGGGCTAACGACGTTAAACAAAGCGCTGCACGGGAGGCAACCCGTGGTTTTTATGTTTCTAATCTTTCTGAATTATCTTTATTTTTTAAATAATATTACTTAATCATTTTTATATTTAAAAATAAAAAAAAATAGACTTTTGACCTGTTCTTCTATTATGAGTATGGATGGGTACGAAAGAGGAGCGCCATATTCATCCGTGTCACGTGGTGTGATCCTTGAGTAATACCTTACCCAGAAATTTAAAAAGAAGACAATGTATCATCAGTTTATTTTGTTTTTATTATTCAATAGGTTAAGAAAATATATATATATATATATAATGATACAAAAAAAGTCCACGCCATAGGTCGTGGGGCAAACCCCGTCACAACCGGCGAAGCCGCGGGGACTCGAACCTGGGACCGAAGGGAGACAGAGGCACGCACTTACCACTGACCTGCGGCTTCTTGTGCTACCTTATTCTATAATTTTTATATATATTCTTATATTTTACTTCCTTTATTATATAAATATATATATTTATATTGTTTGTTTTTGTTTGTTTTGTTTGTTTTGTTTGTTTTGTTTTTTCCTTTTTCCACTAGGGAACTTTGCAAGCGACATGGATATCAGAGGAATAAATTTGAGCGGTAAGAACTTCAAACTTCAACCACCAGGTGACTTCATTCCATAATCCTCATTTTCAATTTCCTTTTTAAATTTTTATTCCCTACCTCTACTCCTTCTAATTTTTCATTTCTTCAAACACTGGGGATAGTGTTGTTTTAAGTTGGGGGGGAGATAAAATAAAAAAAAATGCTTTTGTGTCAAAAACAAAATTGAATGATTTGAAAAAAAAAGTAAATGGAAGGAAAAATTCATTTAACTCTGAACATGGTAATACACATTGCACACTTTGAAACTGAATATCAAATAATTTAGCTTGCCCTGATTTTGATTTTAATCCTTGTATAATTTCATGAGCATAGATTTTGGAAAGTGTGGCTGTCCAATGTGATATATCATCGTTTATATTTTCATCCAAATAAAAAAAAATGCCACAATGCACGTCCTCTAGACTGTGGGGTACTAATTTGAATTTTTGGGGTCCCATAATAAATAGCATAGGATGGTTTTATTTTAATGAATAATATGAGTATTCAAAAAAAACATTTAAAAAAATTATTAAAAAATAAAAAATAAAAATAAAAATTTGCGTGTAGAGCAATGGATTGATAAAATGCGAGGCTTTCGGCACTTGGGGATCGTGACTCCAGAGTTGTCTAGCCCTGAGTTTTTTAATCTATCTCTATTTATGGTAATATGACTTTGTTTTTGATTAATTTAACTCGAGACGATGCCCGAGTATGTGGGCTTCACTTGGTGCCCTAAGGCCTTTGAGTCTGGGAGTCATCGGCAAAGTCTTGCTACATGGGTTAATTTGATTAATTGCAATCTCAATTACTATAGCAATATTGCAAAAAAAAATAAAAAAAAAGAGGGATGAAGAATACTCATATTAGGATTAAATGTGATTTCACCTAGCGCTTCCATGATTTTCCCCTTGAATGAAAATGAACCCCCATATCTATTGTGATTCACAACACATCGTTACACCTAATTGAGTTGGATGAAGAATGATGATGCATTTGATCAAAGGAATGGTCTTGGGATAGGGATCTGCTTATGAAAATATCTTGTATTAAAATATTTTGATGGGTTTCATGATTGTTTGGTATAAGGTTTTTTGGTGATCATTGTGTATTAAAATGTTTTTAGAAAAGGGAATTAGAATTTCATTTTTGATGAGATATATTTTGCTCGGGACTAGAAAAACTCAAGTTGGGGGGTGTGATTAGCCACTAAATGAGGCTAATATTCGTTGTTAATATACATAATTTTCATGTTCTTTGTTATTCATAAACACCATTTTAGTGCATTTTACACTTTGAACATCATTTCACATTATGATTGTAATACCTTCTTAAAATGCACTATTATGTGGTACATTTTTTAACATCATTTAAAGTACCCAATGATTCATCTGATTTTAAGGAATTGAATTTTAAATATTTTAATTTGATATTTTTGTAAATTGATCTAAACTTAAATATGAACATGTTTGATTCAGGGATCAATGGAGAATTCATGAAGGATGATGGAGATATTTGGCAATGAAAGGAAGCAATTCTGGAGAAGTCATATTGGACACCAGCCCACTAATAAGACTGTGGGGCCCAACATACAGTCCCAATTAATCCCAAATTTCGGGAGATGCTAGAAGACATGTACAGGAACAAATCACTCTTCAGGAGTTAATGCTAATTCGGTCTTCATGTTTTTCATTTAGGCGGCCCAAGTTAGAGATAAAATTCTGGTCCAGATTCTGAGGCCCAGAAAAATAGTCCACCAATTTGATCATATCTCGGAATACACAACTCCAAATGGGCCCAAATTTTAGAGGCGGTTAGCAGACATCCGTAAATCCATTTTCGTATTCTATGGCGCACCCTGATTCGGCCATCTAGAAGGTCATACAAACGCGTATGTTCGGTGGATGAAATCTGGCTGCCACCTCGAGTCAAATGTGGAAAATTCCAAATTCCACAAACTTTCCACCACCCTAGGCCTACCATACTCAAGTGGGATGACTTGTACTGGTTAAGGCTCGACCCAAGGCTCCCAAAATGCCTATTTAAGGCAGTGGTGGTGAAGGAGTTGAGAATATTTGATGCTTTGTTTAATTGTAATGTTATGCTGCATTTTTGTTGCCTCAATTTTGTCTTTCACATGTAAGTTGTTCAATTCACTTTAGTTTCTTAATAAAAGTTCTTCTTCTACTATTATTCTGTTGTTCTTCATATCACTTTGATACCGTTGGATCAAGGTGTGAATTTATTCACACCAACCCTTGTGAAATTATTCACACAACGGTGGAGTGATCATTTTATTTTTGTTGTTTTCTTTACTTCTCCATTTCCTCCCTTATGAGTCTACTTTCCGCTTCCATTGAAACCATGGGATCAATGGAGGGATAACCCACTTATGGGTTGATCCAAGGGAGTAGCAAGGGGCTTTATTGGATATTATTTATCACCTAATTAATGTATAATCACTTCTTTAATTGGGATTTTTATTTGATGATTTTTAAACTCCATCGTCCTTGTTGAATTTAAGGCCACACACTTCAAGTACTAATACGATCCTTTACCTTGAAGTGCTCAAAACTTTGATCCTTCAAGTGTATAGGTGATTAGTATTAGAGGGTGTAGGCATTAAACCAGTAAGTGATGATGTTTTTTATCTCCTTAAATGAACCCATCTCAAATTTAAGAAATTGAAATCATTAAAAAGAAAATACGTCCAATCCACCCCGAGTGGTAACCTAGGATCAACTCATTCTTTCAAATTGAATCCACTTAAATCTTTTAGTAATCTTTAAAACCCATCCAAAATCAATCCAAGTTGGCCACTTCATAGCCAAAAATCCATCCCTTAGGTTGTGTATCTTAGGTATCTTCTTAGGTCTCTGTGGAATCGACAACCCAAGCTACACTACAAGGACCGTTCTACCCTTCTTCTCTTGGGTAAATTTGGGCGTGAACCAGACATGTACAGTTTAGAGGTATAGCTAGTGACCCTTTCTATACGTGACTCTAGTTTAGGGGATTTTTTCATGTGACCTTTGAGGATGACATGTATAGAACTGGTGGATGATTTGGACTACAATAGTGTTGGACTAGAAGTGATGCCTATTATGGGTTTGACGTGGAGGGATAAGTGAGAAATTCAATGATTTTGGAGATGCAACTTGAGTTGTGGTTATGCATCAGTGGTTTTTTGGAACCAAGGGTAACCTCGAGGGAGGTTAGCCCAGTATTGTAGGTGCCTTGGGATGTAAATCATGGGTGGGTGCTTCAGTGGTAGAATAAATTCACAGTGGGTTCCATAGAGTTTTGATAAAAAGAGAATTAGTATGCCTTGGTTTATCTATTAAAGAATAACATGTGCATTTGAGAATGGTTTTAAGGTTGGTTTCAAGGGGTTGGATTATTACGATGCATGAAACTATGGTTAATAGCATCTGATGTGGGAATCAAGTTGAATTCGGTGGATGATAAAAAGTATGTTTGAGGCTTGGATGGACACTTTTGATATGGGTGTGACACCCTAGGTGAGGTGTGGTCATGTGTTAGGTATTTTTGTGTGAATAGTTGGGGTGTTGGATAAGAACTTTGATAATGACTTGAGTCTAATGGGGTTGAGGGACCAGGATGAATGGTTAATTGTGTAATAAAAAGTTTGGTTCTGGTGATGTATAACTCATAAAGTCTAGATTCGGGTTTAGTGTGTGGTCATAGGAAAGTTTAATACCTCAAGGGATCTGATGAGTTCCAGATGTGGTCATGTGTTGGGAAGGCATGATACCATTTGAGATGGGTGAATAGGTGGCTTAGGATAAACACCTTTCATTTTCTGTGAAACCAAGGTGTGAATCGTGGTTATGTATGAGACCATTTGTTTTTTATTGGTGTGGTGTATCATTGTGTTTCTATTGTAAAACTCAAGGTACGTGCGGGAAAAATTCAATAGGTGTGGTGGTGGTAGTGCCACAGGACACGTTGGTTCATGGTTGCTTGGTAGAGAGTCACAAATTAGTGTATAGTTGGTTGGAAATATCCTCTTCGATTATTTGTGGTGGATGAGTGTTTATGGTATGTCAGTGGGAAGGGAATTTTGAGACTTCAACAAATTAGGGTGTCCCTATAGTAGGGGTGACATTGAGAACGTATAACTAGTGATGGTATTTGTCTATGACTTCTTAGCATACTTCTAGTTAGTGATGATCATTCCCAATATCTTGACATCATCATGGGAATGATGAGAGATCTCCATATTTAGGCCTATCTACCAAAATATTTTTTAGTTGAATGTGGGACCTCTTAGAGGTTACACTATTAGAGCGGTGTATGTGGAGTTGTATAGTGGTAAGTACACAATCGACCAACTATAGGTGAGGTCCTTGGGATGGACTGGATGTTGAATAATTCCATGAGTTCCATTCTCAAAATTTTGCAATGGTTTGTGATTATTGATAATTTGTTGTTCTAGTGGAATCTATATTACCACATCTAAGTTTTTGGGTATGAATTTTGATCAAAGTGTGAGCTGTTGTGGTTTTAATTTCTTGAAGAGAGTGGTGATAATGACACTCCTATGGTGGGGAGTGGTGTGTAAGTCTTGAATGTATGGGTCCAATATTGTGAAGGATGTGGTGGTATTGGGATGTTAATAAGAAACCCATGAGGTGAACATTTGGGCTCCTCGGGAAAGGCCATGTAGGACTTGGATGTGGCGGTCAATCGATCCAAGCATTGGATTTGGGCTTAGGGTGGTTCTAAAATAAATTTTATATGCTTATTTCAGAGTCATTTATGGGTGTCATAGGCAATGGAAACAGTTCTTAGAAATGGAGGTTTAGTGCTAGAATCTCATCGGATGTCGGTCATGGACTCGGGTAGGTGTCTTCAGGTGACCTTTAAATGTATTTAAGTGTGAAGATACCTTGTTCCTATGATGTAGTGTTTTCCAAATAGTGAAGTTGGGAATTCCAATATGAGTTTACTAGGGATGGCTCAACTCAGTTACAAATAGGTATGAAAGTTGTGAGTTGTAAAGTACATTTAGTGGATGTTTTGGAACGACAAGTGCATTTCTAGAATGGAAATGGATTTTTAGGAATATCCTAATCGACTTTAGTTGATATAGAGATAGAGGAGGTTATTTTTTTAGGAATTTTAATGGGTGTTGTGTAGCATGATAATGATTTTGATAGTAGTGGATGCCTTGATGGTGTATTTTTACTAGAATTCAGGAAATGACTCAAGTAGGTGTGTCGAATGATGGTGGTATTCCTTAAGTGAGATGGTTCCATGGGCAGTTAAAAGGGTTATAGTGTCAACAGAGGAAGAAGGGTGTTTGGGACAAGCCATCCGAGGATGTAATGACATGGTATGATTAGAGGAACGATCATGGTAAGTTATAATCCACCATTGGTTTGATGTTTTATAGAAAGTTCATTTTGGAAATAAAGGAAAACTTGAGAGAGTTTAAGTTGTTCTTGGTCTATAATGGATGGTGGATGCATTTTCTTTTTAGGTGGTTTTGATAGTAAGGCTAGATTCCAATGTTGAGTAGAGTTCTCATGGATGTTTGAGCATGGTGAGATTGGAAATGCATTGGGTATATTGTGAAAGTTGAGGTGATTTCCTGGTGGTCATTTCGATGGAGGAAATTCCTAACAATGAAAAATTTTGGTGGTGAGATAAAGCATATGGTGGGGAGCACCATAGAAGGAAAGTGACCATAATTAATGATGTGATCATTGTTTCAGGTTGGATAGGCTTGGGTAAGTTCCATATTGGTGTTTCAATTTTGGTGGTGAGAATTAGCCTAGGTTCTAACTAGTTGAGTGCCTTGAGTTGAAGGATGTGCATGAATTTCGTTTTGGGTGTTTGGATGTGGATCAAGGAAACTGAACCATGATTTTTCGACTGATGTTTTCTAGGAAATGTGGTTTGGAAATCATATGATCCTTGGGTGATTCCAAGTTTGGATCACATTGGAATTTTTTAAGTCATTAAGATGGCACCAAGTGATTTGGGCCATGGGACTTGGATAGGATTGGGTCAGTAGAGTGTTGATTGGATCTTCCATGATGGTATGATGTTATGAATGATGTTTCCTTAGGTAATGATTTAGGTAGTGTTTCCTTAGCTTCCTTAAGAGGTCATGGTGGTTTATGTGATCTTGAGGTTGATTCATCCTTCAAGGATCATCCTGTTCATATTGTGGATTGTATTGAGAAAGTATTGAGGGGAAATACTATGCCTTTGGTTTTATTGTTGTGGTAGCATAGTAATGTTTATGAAGAGACTTGGGAGATGAATACAGATATGTGGCCCTAGTGGCCCAATCTCTTTACTTTGGAATCTCATTAATGTTTGGGAGTGCAGCTCGAGGATGAGCCATTATATGGTAGGGAGGTTGTAAGATCCTAGACTTCCTTTGAAGTATGTTCTTGTTTAAGTTTTAGTTTAAGACTCTCTAATTTGGTTAAATAAATGTTTATCAGGTGTATGATGAGTCTTGGGGGTGTTTTGTGGGTTTGAGACATGAAAGAGGGATAAAGAGGCCAATAATGAATGTTGAACGATTGGTGCACAATTAGTAGTAAATGTGCACCCCAACCATTCTTTCCTAGAGGAGGTGTGCATGTTTTAAGAAATTGTGGAGGTGGGGAGGCCAAACTATGTGGGATTGGATAGAGCCATTCTGAACGTTCACTGAATGGTTTGTCAAACCATGCAGGGCTCCTAGGAAACTGTACAGCTTGTCCCCCTTTTGGTTAGAGGTTGCAACAAAGTTGGTGCACGGTTTGGCCAACCGTGTGGCCAAATTGTGTTCCTCATTAAAAATGTGGGATTTTACCATTTTCCTCCTCAGGATTTAAGAAACCTCACCCAATTTTCTATCCTATTTTTCCTCTAGAAAAAAGGGTGATGAACCAAAATCTCCCAAGCTTCTTAAGGGTTGATATCCCTCACTTCTAAGCTATTTAGAGCACCATTTCATGTGGATTGAAGCTCTAGGTGGGTCTAACACTCCTTTTTGTTCCATTTTATGGATTAGGGATTGGGGAAACATTATTCTTCTTCTGAATCCCTAAAACTCTCTTTTTATAGTATTTTCTAGGTTAGAGATTTAAAGGTGGATTAATTCCAAATCAAAGACTAAGGTTAAGCACGTGTTCATCTTCGGAACCAAGGTAGGTGGTCTACAAGTTATATCCCATGCTCTTATTGATTTTTTTATGAGTATGTAGTTGTCCATGGGTGTATTTGTGTTTTATATTTGGATTTAATTAGTAAAAATGATAAATTGTTTGGGTAAATGTTTAATTGAACCCATCACAATCCTCGTGGGATGTGTTGAGGTTGAATTGGATTGGGTTAAGGGCCACCCATGGGGTGTGCTTCTCTTGGAAATGTAATTGAAATGTTAAGTGTATAATTGAATTATTATGACATAGATCACATGATGAATGTGTTGACATGTAGCTTATGTTATGAAATGAACCTAATGGTAATTGTGTCCATTTGTTAACATGGCATAAGGGGGTTTGTTATAGTGTGGATAGATTAAATGAATTAAATTGAATGTGTTAAATGACTTATTGGTTTTCATGGACATGTGTAAATTAATTAAGCCATGTGAATGAGGAATGTGTTAAATTGGTTAGTTTATGAAAGGAAAATGGCTTAAAGGGATATGGTATGTAAATGAGAATGTGTAAACAGGTTAAGGCATGATGATGGCTTATGTGTTGAACGGACTATTTTTGTAAATGGTGAATGTGTTAAATAGTTATGGTTATGTTTGGTAAATTTTTTATGGTTAAATAATAAAGTGCACATGGCTTGGTGGTATATGGGTATTGACTTGAGGTTTTATTCCCATGGGTTGGTTTGAACTGAATCTCTAAACCCCACCCCTATAATGCATGGGTTATGGAGTCAGACTGAGGCTCTATTCCCCTAACAATTGAAATTGTTGAGACTACCTAGACTAAGGCTCCAAGGAAATTATTATGTAATTTTTTATGAATTTTTTTCCTTAGTGAGATAGGGTACTTTACTTTTCCCCTAGTGCATAGCTATTGACCGGCATAGGCTATAGTGTAATTAATGAAAGGCCTAACCCCATAGAAAAAATAATAAAAGTGGCTAAATTAAATCTTGTTAAGTAATGGAACCTCATTTATATCTTATTTATATTATCATTTATTTTTTACCTACATACACTATATTTTTATACTAGATATTTCATAAACATCATTGGTGGTGGCCTACTGAGTTGTACTCACACCCTGCTCAGGCCTCTACTGGGTACCTGAGTAGACTTCTTGATTGCAGTTCAGGATAAGGGAAAGGGCTCTATACTAGAGGATTGTTTGGGGCATGGAATGTGCACGGAGGAGGGAGCAGGACTTGGTGTCAGGACCCATTTTGTGGATTCTTCATTTTATCCATATTTTGGGTTTTTCTTACACTTGGAACTATAGATAATGTCATAACATATTTACTATTTGGTTGTGGGCTTGTACCCAATTTTGGGAAATGTTTGGTAATGCAAGTTTATTGTTTATTTTGTTTCCTTTATTTATTATTGTTTTCTATTGTGTCCTTATCTTATAAAGAGGGTATAGTCTCCCCACACAACACATTATACCCTCATTGTTAGTCGGTATCCTCTGGAATATAGGGAGGTGCACTTAAGATCATGTGTTGACCCAGCTCGGAACAACGTGTATAGTAGCTACCGAGTTGGGAAGTTACAATATATAGGTATTAATTTTCAATATAACAAGTGAATTTCTACCCCCCAACACCACTTACCATTTTCCCTATGATCTTATACTCATGGGAAACCATGAGGCACTGACAGGTAATAAAACTAGAAATACACCTTCAATTAGGGACAGCAGGTGAGAATTATGTTTCCTCACATAATTTCAATGTTTTATGTTCTATCTTTATAATGAATTAAATTGAATAGGGTTTGGCATAGAATTTTTAAATCAAAAGGTACCAACTATTTGAGATCATGAATCCCCTTCCTCTTTAGATACGGATGTGGAAACAATGGAAGTTATGAGGAGGTTTGAATAAGGTGAATATCCAAGGCTAACTTGTGACATCACAGAGATTCTGAGTCCTAGGGTATTAAATCTTGAAGATAAAACAACCTATACATTATTAAAATAGGGACTTGAGATGTTCAGAACCTCCTTGGGGTGCACTGATCTTGTTCCTCTAGGGGGAACCATTTTAAAGGAAACAATGTCTCAGGTCTAAGGATGGTCGAGCTCAAATGTCACTCTAAGTTAATTAATTTTCATTCATGTGGGATCAATTTCTATGAGTGACCTTTTCAAGTTTACTGATTTATCTAAACATGCACACATCACACACCCATCCTTAGAAGAAGTTCAGTTACTATGGAATTTTCCAAGAGATACCTTCCTCTTTCAATTACTTTAATCTTTATTATACATCTCCAACTAGTAATAAATACTTAAATCAGTGGTGTATTTTGATTTAAATCCCCCTTATGAAGATGCATCACCCATTGTGCCTACCAGTAAAGAAATAAAGGTCATAGAGGTTAGAACTCTAGTGAGTGAAGGTTAGTCTATCAGCTTTTTGACCATCTCATATTCTTCTTTGCTAGCTATTGATTTCACTGAATATCTATTTCAGGAATATCGGCACAAACATCTGAAATTCCAAATTCTTCAAACTTACAATTATTTTAGGGTACCAAGACTCCAACTACTATAGAGACTTACCATTCTGAAAATATTGAGGATGGGAATTATCTCATTAAGTTGGTTCCAGAATATGTCCTCCCCTCTAAAAGTGACTCTAAAGAAGATCAAGAAACCCTATACAATTTTTGTATTTACAAGAAAATGATATGGAGGTATATATGGAAACTGATTTCTTAGACTCTCTTGTTGAGTTTACCATAAAAAGTTTTTAGTTACGACGCATGCTCTCATTACTTGGTTATGTGTTTTTTGACTACTACACCATATATGCCAAGGAGAAAGAGGTGGTCATCACCTGAGAGGGGGAAGGTGTGCTTTAATCTCATCTCATGACTGCCAATTCCATTCCCATTTAACTACAACTGGGAATATCCTTCTTAATGAAGCCTCTAAGCAAGCTAGAGTGGATGCCAGACACCAATTCTGAGTTAAAAAATATAGATCCTTGGAAAAATTGATCCATAAAGAGTTATATTAGATTAATAAAGAATAATATGATGTTTAATTAGTGGTTTATGAGGTGAAATATCTTATATAATAGGCTGAGAAGTTAGGGATAGATACCACTGAGAGGGAAGAAGCATTGCAGGTCAATGCAGAGATAGAGATTGTAATGTTATCTAAACTATGTTGATCCATGGAAGATTTTGATCAGACAATGATTCAACGATACAAATATTCTGAGTGAATTTTGTAACAAAATTTTTTTATTTTTCTAGAGAGACTCCAAATCATGAATGTTTCTTCTTTATCATCCTTTAAGGAATAGATGAAAACTTGGTCGCTTTCAGTTATCTATCTTACAACTATTCTTGATCTTCATCTCATAATAACTTATAATTCCTTTAAAGGTGACTTCAAGATATTCTAGATCATCTTACCATGAATAATAACCTTGATCATAATCATGAATACTTATATCAAAAAAAATTCTTCTTCTTCAGGTGTGGTTCACAAATGGGTATAGGTATAGACATCACCATAACACTAGATTTGTCATGTTTGAAAAAATGACCTTATGTCACACTTTAACAAGTATTATTTATATGACACATTGGGGTACTCATTATTCAAATCCACATTGGCCATAGTATGTATAGTCAAAATAGATGTGTCATTCAGAGTTAATTTTGTCACCAATATCCAAGGAAGGTTTATAAGGATCTAAGTTTCATGGAATAATGAAGTGTGATTTATGGATAGAGGATTTTTTAAAATCATTATGGAATCATTTGTCCTTTAGAATATCATGAAGGGGTGTCTCTACTCCTGAGACTAAGTTTTTCATGGTTCACATAAGTTTTTCCTTGCATGGATCTTGTTCAAATGCAAATTAGAAAGGGAACTTACATTACATTATATCTAGTATAGGATGTGAGATCTAGGAATAACTAAATATCTCATCAAAGTAAGAATCAAGACATACATAGTTCTAAGAAAAAGGATCCTCACAAAGGTCTGGCTCATGTGTAAAAGAGGACAAACCACATGAGGGGAGAAACTATAAATAATTTAAGGTCATATAGGATGAACCAATCACTTATTAATTCATGGAAAGATTTAGTTATATAGATTAGGACGATTTCCCAGAATCTATAATATCACATGATTCATGATTAATATGATAAATAAGAGAAATCAAGGGGGTTATCCAAATAGTGAAATAAATTCCAATCAAGGGTTGTTTCCAACATGCACCATCTGATTTGTTGTCTCGTGGTGGGAATTTTATCTAGTCTAGAATACTTCAGTATTTTATTGATGTGAGGAGGGGAAGTTGTAATCTATAATATCAAGGTTCCCATATCTAAGAAGATGATATGGGGAAAGTAAGTAGAAAATGACCACAAACCATGTTTGAAAATTGGTTCCCATTATGATGTTTCTAGGGTGTATAGGGATAAGAGGAATTTCTTATAAGGATGAAATTATCTTTGGTTAATAGGACACATTGTGGGAATGCATTATGTATATCCACATTGGGCATAGTATTCATAGTCAAAACAGATATTCCCTTCGAATTTGGCTGATATTATTTCTAACAACCAAGGATTATTTGTGAGATTACAAGTTTATTGAGATATAAAGTGTCACTTTTGAAAGGAATACATCCATATAATATTAGGAATACATTTAAACTAGGGTTTTCTATGGATAAAAAATTCCCTATATAAGGAAGGGTTTATTTTTATCAATCATGGGTTAATAAATAAAGGAACTCATATTGGGATCTATTTCATTGGTTGGGGACATGTGTAGGAGAGTTTTGTATTTGTGGTTGGGACAATAATGATATTTTTAAGCATCACTACATATCTCATTATAATGAGAATCAATCCATAAGTAATTTTGAAATAAAATCCCCCACACTTTTCAGTTTCACATATGAGGAAATGTCATTTTTATCATGTAGTGGTTGGTCCATGATATATGACCTAGGTGTTTCTACATATCCTATGAAGATAGGAATAAATCCACATGTAGTTATTGAAAAGTAAATTGGTGAGGTAGGGGAACAACACAAAAAATAGGAGGGGCACTTAAAGTAAAGGCCAAAGTATCATACAGTTTAGTGTCATGAGAAAGGGATGTACAATTTATATCATTTAGGTTCATATAGATTTGACAAAAATTGGTTGGCAAGGTAGTATATATTAAAAGGGAAAGGAAAATACCCAAAGTGAATAGAGTGAACAAATGATCGTATAGAATATCCCATGGATATTTATACTTATTTTAACATCATAGTGCTTGGATAGATGAGTGGATAGAGTTTAGGGTCTTGTATCTTTGACCAATGGTGTTCCTTTTAAGGTCTTTCATCTAGGACTGGTATTCAATTCTGATTATAACATAACTTAACTAGTAAATTTGGAATAATCGTTCAAAATAACAAATCCAACATGATTCATGCTCGATGTGAGAAACAAGATAATTCAAGAAGTTATCCAAATTGTATCAAAAAATTCAATCAAGTGTTATTTTTGGTGGGTATGACTTGATTTTTGATTTCATGGTGATCCAAACAAGAATTATATAGCATTATTTTAGTGTGAAGGGGGAAAGTTATAAGCTATAATATTGGGGTTATTTGATTTGAGAAAATGGTATGGGAAAATTACATAAGTAATGACTACAAACCATGTTCAAAAAGTGATTTCTATTATGATGTTTTTAGGGTGTATAGAGATAAGAGGTTCTTCTCCTAAGGATGAAGTTATCTCTAGTTTATAGGACACATTTGGGGCATGCATTATGAAGATCCACATTGGTATTAGTATGCATAGTCAAAATAGAGGTTCCCTTCAGAGTGGAAAACCGTTGTCACTGATAGTAAGGGAGAGCTTATGAAGATATAAATTTCCCAAGATATAGAGTGTGATTTGTGAGAGGAAGGAACCTAAGTATGAAAGGAGCATTTAGACTAGAATTGACCAAGAATGGGTGGAGTGTTCCTTATACAGATTTGAATCATACGTAAAGAAAGGAACATTTTTCTCAATCATGATTTTATGAATGAGGGAACCCATGTTGGAATCTATTGCATGAATCAAGGTCATATGCAAGATAAGGTAAACATTTTTTTATCATGTTATGGTTGGTCCCAAGATTTGAGGTATTGGTCATCACTACTTATCCTATAGTAATAGGAATAAATACACATTTAGTTCTAGAAAAGTAAGTTTCCCACATAGTTATAGCCTATATATATGGTTAGGGGAATTTTTTTTGAGTACATGTTTATAAACGAAAGCAAAACCTATGTTAGAATCTCTAATGCAGGTCTGGATCACATAGAGGAGAGTGGGGGTATTATTTTTTGTGTTCTGTGATTAGGCTTAGGATGAAATACTTAGGTGTTATTGTGTATCTCATCAAAGTGAGAATAAAGCCACATGTAGTTCTGTGATAAAGGTGTGGTAGGATACTGACACCAGGAACATTGGTCTTCTAAGGTGAGGTCCACTATAATGTGTAGTTTTAATTCATACAAAAGGGATGTTAGCCATACATTTTAATGTCTTGTGGTGAGGACATTTTAAACCTAACATGAAAAGTGGGCATAATGTCTCGCATCGCAAAAGTTTTTTCAGAATGAGATAGTCATAGTTTAAAGTCATGGTGCTTGGATCATAGGGTGACTTAATGTATCTAAACCATGCAGTCAGGTCCCTACTAGGATTTCTAAGCCCATGTGAGCCTTGATCGGTTTGAGAAACAAGTAATGGTGAGGGTTAAACAATGCAGTTTAACGTTATGTGGTGAGGAAGTTGGGAAAAAAATTTAACATCATAGGGTGGGGATGTTGGACATGCATTTTAATGTCATGTAGTGAGGATGTTGGTCATTACTTTTAAGGTCTTGTGATAATGACCACTATATAGTTTAACATCATGCAGTGAGGACTAATTATCATTGATCACATGAAGTATTTATTGAGAAACCTTTCATTGGTGGGAGAGTTATATTCCCACCATACATTATAATAAATTAGTATGAACCATTAGAGTAGACCTTGTGAATAATATAAGTTCCTTCCCATTTGAGTTCTAGTTTTGGCAGTTTCTTCCTAGGTATCATTGAGGTAATGAGAGCCAAAACTAGTTCTCCTTGGATAAATAAATGGTGGAGAACTTTCTTATTAAAATATCATGCTATTTTATTTTTATGTTCCCCAAATAATTAAACATATGTAGTCTTTTCTCATCTAGTAATTCTAGTACATATAGTCACTTTTGAGATTTATTATCAATGGATAGCTGATCAAAAATAGAAATGCGGAGATAAGGAACTTGGACCTTGATGGGAAAGACTATTTTTATCCCATATACTAGTGAATACGGGTTGTTTTTATAGCAGTATGAGTTATAGTATGGTAATCCCACAAGTCATGAAAAAATTTATCAGTCTAAGACTTCTTATTTTTATCCACCATTTTTTAGATTATGATTGATTGAGTTTTATTTAAAGGCTCTATCTATTTATTAGCTACTACATGATAGAGGGACGTATGGTTAGACTCAATTTTATACTCCTAATACAGCCTTTTTAATTTAGAATAGCATAAATTGGTGTTGTTTTATATCAGTATTGTGTGAGGGACACCAAATCTGGTGATAATGTTGGAAATAATGAAATTGATGATACTCTTTGTCCTAAATTCTTTGATGGGTATTGCCTCAGCTCATTTGGAAAATAATTCAATATCAGTGATTATATACTTAAACTACTTGAATGTATAATGAGGGTATGTAACCATGATATCTATTCCCCATAAAAAAATATGGCTAGTATTATTTGGAAGTGTAGAATAACTCTAAGGGTTGATGGATGGAGTTGGAATGCACTTGATAGGAATGAAACTTTTTGGTAAATTTTGTACAATCTTGTGTCATTGAAGACCAAAAATACCCTATCCACCTGATTTAGTGAGAGATCTTGGTTCCCAACTAATGGGAACCATAAGTTCTAGTATTTACTTCTTTCATGATGGAAATGGTTTCCACACAATCAATACATATGAGGAGGACCCTATCAAAGATTTATTAATAAAGGATCTTTTGATGATTTGGGTTGTCAAAAAGACCCATCATTATATTTTCTCTTTTCTTAGTCTTTCTAGTGGAAGAACCTAATTTTATATATATTTCATTATGGGCATCATTCAACCACTTTTAGGAATTTTTCTCTTAGGGATAAAATTGACCTCATTTTTCTCTTCTACATTGTCAAAAATAAATGGTGATTCCATTCTATGGTGTATGATGTTGATGATCATCACATCTTAGTCTGGATTTTCTAAATCCATAGCCACATTTTCTAATGAATTGTCTTTTTCATTTTTTGAATGTGTGGTGTGAGTTAATTTTTTCTATGAGGATAATTCTACCATCAACCCTCAGACGTAATCAATAAGGGGGATTAGATCCTATTTTATAATGTAATAATCATTGTTGCTCTACTTAATTACCAAATTTGAATGACCTTTAACCATAAATTGTTTCACTAGTATTTACAGTACCATTTCTAAGACAACAATAATGGCTCAGTATTCTTCCTCATTATAAAAATAGGAAATGATAGGGTAGAATATATTTTACTGGATAGATAATAATAACTCACAACCTGAATTTGTTAAGCTTGGAGTTTTCCATTATATTTTCTATTGGGATTTTGGATACACCAAAAAATACATCTCCCATATCCAAGGGCTACTTTTAATAGAGAAAATCTCTTTATTGATAAATTTAATATTATACAGCATTTTTTCTAAAGAAGAATGCTCTATGAGAAAATTTGATAAATCTTTCTTCTTTATCACCTTTTGTGATATGAACCAAATGTCAAATTATTGAAATATGAATACCCACCATTCCAGAACTCTATTCAACATAGGACGATTGAGTATGTATTTGAGTGATTCGTTTCAAGAGACTAAATATAATTTTTAGTGTTGTGGGTAGTGCCTTGGTTTTTGAATTTTGAAGATTAATGCCATATAAATCTTCTTGATATCTGAATATCGAGTCTCAGTATCATGCATGGTCTGAATGATATAATATAGGATGTTTTCATTCTCGACGTCATTATTTTGTATGAGTAAATCACCCAGTGATCACTCTAAAGTTGTCACATATAAAATGAGTCGATTTTCTTCAACAGGAAGCATCAACACTGGTGGAATCTAGAGATATTTCTTGAGACTATAAAATATTTCTTAGCAGCCATTAGTCCACTGATAAGTGACCCATTTTTATCAACTTGGTGAAGGTAAAACACTTTTCTATAAGATTTTCTATAATGCATTGATTTTAGGTGAGACATCCTTATTTCCCTCTTAACTCCTTGAGGTTTTGAGGAGGTGACATGTTTAGTATATCATTTTTCTTCTTCCTCTAATGGCTTGAAGTCCTTCATTTTTTATTGATTTTTGATCATCCACCTTTCAAGGGGTGAAGTGGAACCCTTATAAGGCTCGTAGGCATAATTATTACATGGCCCATAGGCCTTAGAGGAATTCATTGCCCGTAGGCTTCAAACATTACATACAACCCAGAATAACTACTTGGAACTACTCCTCCCCAACATCTTCATCGTGAAATCAGCTCTCCACCTTCGCATGGCTGTTCGGCTAGGCTTTTCCGTGTAGGCATAGGTTTGTCCCAGTGGTAAGTGTCATACCCTTTCATTATTGAAATCCATTTAGCTTCTGCTATGGTGAAAGCTCCATGCTCATCCTCTTTCTGGAGCTTGTTCCTTGTAGGTTGTCTGGTTTGCATCTGCACTTAAGGTGGTTTGAAGGCCTTGAGGTGACCCGAAGGCCTTACTAACCCAAAGGCCTGGGTGGCCCGAAGGCCTTAAAGGACTCAGGGACCAAATCGATGGCCCGAAGGCCTAAACAGAGGAATAGTCTCAACTACTACAATGCCAAATAGTACCTGCTACAGTTCCTACAACAGTACCTATTATAGTACTGCTACAGTTCCCGCTATAGTATTGCTACGATACTGTTATAGTAACCCATAAATATGCCTCTGCCTAGATTTGATCTCAGTTATCTTGGATGCACTTAAGGATTCCTCACCAATCGGGTTTAGGCTCATGTGCTATCCTTTTTTTTCTTAGTATTAACTTTTATGCCTCAATAACATACCACAAAACTAAGAAACTTTCCTAAGGTAATACTGGAAGAAAGCATTAATGGGTTTATTTTTAGACTATGTTTCCATAGCTTGTTGAAAATGATCTTTAGGTCAACAAGATGATTAGAACCTTCCTGTGATTTCACCACCAAATCATCAATGTATCACTCAAAAAACTTTCCCAATAATGGATTGAATATATGATGCTTAGCACATTGGTATGTAGCACCAGCATTTTTTAGACCAGAGGGAATTTCTCGGTAGAAGTATAGCCTTTGGGGTTCCCTGAAGATAGTGTATTATTCATCTTAAATATCCATTCAAATCTATTTGTATCCTAAATATCCATATATAAAGAAGATAACTTGATATTCGATCATCATGTCGATCAGAAGTTCTGTAATCAAAATCAAAATATCAACTTTTGGGCAGTGGCAATTGAGATCTATAAATTTGATGAAATATTTTATCTATCCACTATTTATCTTGAATGGAACAATATTATCTATCCATTTTTTGGTACTTTATTTCCTGAATGAAGTTGTATTTGATGATTTTATTAACTTTAGCTTTGAATTTGGCAGTGTGAGTTGGATTCATTCTTCTAGAAACCTACTTATAACTGTGATGATCTTCTGGAAAACCCATGTGGTGAGTGACCACATCATGATTGAGGCCTATAATTTCCATTTAGTTCTAGGTAAACACATCCCAGTGCTTCTTTAGAAATGATTTTAATGTCTCTTGTTCATCAAGGGATATGGTTGCACTTATCAATACGGGTCACGGTTAATCCTCTATAACCAAATTTATCTGTCAGAGTTCATCAATGGTGGAAGATACACCTTCCTTGAATGACAGAGGGGAATATTTAAGGTTGTCTCTCCTATTCTTACTCTTCTTACTCTATACCAACCCCAGAGGGAATGAGTGATGAAGGAGTATTTTTGAAGCTGGGAGAAGAACTGTCGTTTTGTCCAATAGAATATGAGGTAGGGGAATTCTCATTACCCACCAATTGTAAAATAGATTCATATGACTTTATTAATGATGTAAGGATCTCCTAATGATTTTTAGGGGAAAATATGGTATTTTCACTTGGGGTTTCTCCATTTTTTCAAGGCCAAAGGTTTCTCTAAAATTTTTTAGTTCAGTTGAGGAAAATGATATCATCGTAGTTGATGTGCACACACCCAAATCTGAATTTTCACCTTCTATTTGGTTGATGTGAAATACATATTCATCAATGATATCTCTAAAAGGATTATCAAAGATTGTTTCAAGACTGTTTAGGGTATTAACCCAAGAAATACCATTGCTCATTGATTGTTTCCCTTCCCTCTAATAAAATCATGCATCTATATACTGAGATTCTCAAGACTCAAATGGAGATCTTTCATCGTGAATTATTTTGATCTATCCATTAATACAGTATTTGATAAATTGGTGTTATAATTAATGGATCACCGCATATTGATGCAACAAAAGCCTTCCTAGTAGGACATTGAAATATATATCTTGTTGAATGAATAGGAATTCAGATTTAGATACAAGGTCCCTAAATTGAGTCCTAATCTTGATTCGACCAAAGGGATTTTTTTCTCTCTTGTTATGACCCTGTATTTTCAGGGAGTATAGGTAAAATAAGATTTGTTGTAACCCAATTGATGAAGATTTTAGATTTCAATGATTTTAAATCCTGAGCCATTATCAATTAAGACTCAATGAATTTCAATATCATATAGTCTTATAGTTATATATAAGGGTATAATGTTCCCCTGTATAACAATGTCATTTTCATACTTTGTGAAATATATTATCATGTTACATTCTGAAAGATCGATCTCTTCATGATATACTTTAGCATTTGTAACCTCATCTTCAAATTCTTGTGGGATAAAAAATTCCTCAATGAGATTTTCTTGAACATCTTTTGATAAAATGAGAGCATCCAGGATTAATAGATTGACTATTACCAAGGATAATTACTTCAAGATGTCATATTTCTCAACCAGAGTTCTATGTTTTCCCATGGGGGATTCTCCCTAACTGATGATTTAGGGGATTAATCACTTGAAGTAGATAGTTCAAGCAGTTGAATACACATTGAGGTAATTATTACCACCATTGTATTAGGATGACATGGCCTTCCCACTCGTATGGTCTAACAAGACTACTACACTCCTTTCAGTCTATCTTCCAAAATTATTGATCCTAAAAGACTTTTATTTAATGAGGCTATATATTTTTCTATTTCTATTCTTGTTTGATGGATATTTCATGTGTTACAATAGTATAAATAGCTCTAGTGGGGATGCGGATGAAATATTAGGTCTGTCTATGATTGTACCTTCCCCTATTACCTTAGATCCCACAACCTCTACCTCTAGTCCCTATATTTTATATGAGAGTTTCAGATTCATATCCATAGTCATCATCTGAGAAGGGGTCCATTAAATGCATGAAATTAATGGATCCAAAGATAAACTCTTTGTTTGATGATAACTATATTTGGTAGGGTAGTTGACATCCCATTGAGACCAGGGGAATAAAGTCTAAGAGGGTCAAGACCTAATTTTGAATATTTACTAGCTCATTTTCATGTGATTGATTTTTATTAACCCCATTATGTCGTTTCTTGGAAGATAAACTCTTAGAGGATTGTGGTGATGATGAAGTTGATCTCACTACAACATATGATATTAGGGTTATGGTTGGTTGGTTCAACTATTCCTTGAGGATAGAATGATTCCAATTGATCATATTTCTAATCATCAAATCATTGAGCTTTTGTGATCCCTTACTTAGAACCTATTTTCATTCACCTTCCTCCTTTGGAATGGTAGTGAAAATACATGAAACTTGTACATGTGGATTGCCTAATTTTACTTGCCCAGAATCAACCATATTTTGTAGAATGTATTTAAAGATAAATCAAACCTGAATGGTATGAACCAACATTTGGTGAAATGGAAAATGGTTCTAGTGGTTTTCAATCCCAATATAATCAGTCCTCTTGGGCTCTAGAGGTTCTAAAAAATTGTTTTACATGGTTTCTATAAATGATTAAAGAAATTTTTCATATAAAAAGGAATAAAACTTATTCTTCTATTCCTAAAAATTATTTTTTTTCTTTGTTACCTATTTTTATCTAGATAGGGATGTTGTTTTTTTTTATTAGGATGAGTTGTCACATGATAGGGTGTGGGTTTTGGAGCTGGAGATGGTATAAAATCTAGATTTAGAGTAATGGTTACCATTTCCAATTTACCTATTCTCTTTCCCTAGGATTCCAAGATATAATGATACTTGGATTTGGTTCTCACAGTAGATTCTTTCAATCTTTGAACAACAGAGGCAAGGTATTTAAACCCATATGTGTGTTTTACAGGGATGAGTCATGTCTTCAAATCATTGTAGAAGTTCTCTATACATAGGGCCAACAAATTATCTTAGGGATGATACAGGTTCGGAGATAAATTCAAACCCTTACACATGGAGATGAAATCTAAGACCCTCTCATTTTCTTGTTTTTTTAAATTTTAGAGGTTTAGGATCATCATCTTCCACAGTGTTGATCTAAACTGATAAGGAAGATGCTGATGGAGATCTTATCATGCTTTTATTGACCAGGCTGGTAAATTGGTATACCAGAAAAAGTTTGGTCCTTCTAAGGATTTCACAAATCATCAGAGTTTATCCACTTACTACTATTCAAGGATCCTCATCATGGGACCGTAGTGGGATACAAAGTGTGCCAAATGCTTCTCTAGATCCCCTAAACCATTAAATTTCAAAAACATGGTGTTTTAAAAGTTGAGTGGAGGAAGAGTCACATCTACCCATTTAGGGTAAGGTTTTATTTCCGATTGTACCGGTTCATACCTTCCTTCAATGGTTTTCAATTGATCTGCTAAGGACTCAATAGTTTCAGATAATTATGGGGTTGTTGGGTTGAACTGAAACTTGAACATAGGTCATGATGGGTAGGGCCTAATGTGGCGGCTCTGCCTCTACTTATGTTTTATATCCTTCATGGGTTTACCTTCGATATTTTTCCTAACATGGATTTGATTTTTTCCTTAATAGGGTAAATATATATATCCCACTATCATTAGTACCAAGTAATGGGCCCTAGATTCATGGGATACTCTAGTCCTACCTTCATCAGCATGACGAGCTCCTCTTATGGGTGGATTTTGGTCAAGAGAGTAAGATAATGATCTAATTGAAGGAAATACCTAGTGGGTATATTTCCTCTAATTAGTTCTACATTAATTCTCTTCAACTCCTTCATCACAACTTCATAATGAGTGAATCTTTCCTAAAGTGTCATCAGTTCAACTTCTTTGTGTGAAGGGTGGGATATGGATACACCCTTAATCTTTTCTTTGGACAAATAATTACAAAGGGGTGGTATTAAGGAATCTATGGGAGTCCCTAAAATTTTTAAAATCTTTTTATTCCTGGTATAAACACCTTCCTAAGTCATTTTAGTGTGAACCATGTTTCAAGTAGAAACATCCCCCTCTTATTCTCCCACATTGGTTTCACACTTTGTAGAATTTTTAGGGTCAGTGTTAATAAAGTTTACTAACATGTAATGCATTAAGGGTTTCACGTCACTACTAGTATGATAGGAGGGTCGACTGATTTTGGGATGACTATAGGATAAGTTTTGATCCCTAGAAGAAATTATGCCCTTGGTGGATTGTTTCAGCTTATAGCCTTTTGGGACCCCATAATTTATTATGAGGTATCTTATAAGGATTTCTTATGAAGGGTGACCTAAAGATAATACCTAAAGATATTATATATAAAAAAATTTCCCTGAGAGATATGGGTCACCAGTTGAGTCACTCCATGAGGTCTAGGATTATGATGCATCTCCTAGCAGAGAGAATACTGACCACTATGGGGGGGAGGTGATTGGTATAAAAATACCTACAGCCCTGCAGTCTAGGGTTTATCCCAATCCATTTTTATATCACTTTGATCTAGATTTAGTGATCTTGGGGGATGTTTTTGAGATAAAAATCCCCCCAGGCCTAAGAGATGGGGCTACTCCTGTATTGCCATGGATGTGTCTATCGCGACTACTCTCTTGATTTTGAACACTTTTATTCAATCATGATTCATGTGAAATATAATATCTATGAATGAAATACTTGTTTATGAATACATCTTAGTTATTGAGGATTGGATTTTCTTAAGTTAAAGGAATGATCAATCCTTTTATATGCCTCAAACATGAGTCATTCAATGTCTTTCTCTCACCGAGATTGATGCTTCTGAGATTTAGTTATGGTTGAATCCTATTGATCATTCCATATATTATAGAAATATCCCATTCTTGAGAGTAAACTTGAAGTAATTAAGTTTCACAAAGTCACTTCTAGTGGGATTTGTTGGTTAAAGAGATAATTGAAATATAATGCTTCATGATCCCCCTATCCTCTGATATAGAAACTGGATGGGGTGTCAGTTATCAATTAACATAGTTTTTACAATGCATTAAGACATGAACATTGTAGGATCTTATACTAATTTTCCAATTTTGGATGTCATATAGTTTAAATGGCCACTGAATTAATCTGTCTATAATGTTCTTCTATTTCCCTAACGTGATAATTATATCCTTCATAAGTAAAGTATTTTTTTTAAATGATGAAGATTCATCCATAGGTTCAGATGAATTTAATGTATTAATCCTTGTAAAAACAATTTGTTTAATATCATACTAAGGGGTGGTATTTGTCCAAAACATGACTGGTACATTATCCTTGGACAGTTGTTTCCTTATAAGTGACATATTATTTTAGCCTTTTATGAGATACTCCTCCACTTGATATGACCAAAGTGGGTGTTTTACTACTACATTATTATAGGTGTAAAGTTTGATTAAAATATCCTCTTTTATGTTGGAATCCATAAGATCGAATGGTTGTTCATATAATGGTTGTTGTCTTAGACTATCATCTGATTGAGAAAGAATATCACTTTTTAATGATAAAAAATCATGCATAACTAGACTTATCTTGTTGAGTTACTTATGATATGAGGGCTTTCTCACAATTAATTCGGTAATGGGAGGACCTTATTTTAAAAATAAAACTTCAATATGGGGAGGAAATTCACAATAAATGACATTATGGGGAGGACTACCATAATGGATTAGTTTTCGACCACAATGAGGGGTCTTGTGGCTTATACCTTAGGGAGGACCTTCAAGGTGAACATTATCCAAGGGAGAAGCTTCTTGTCTATTGATCTCCTGACCATGGGTAGGTCTTCTATAGTAATCATCAATATAGGATCTCTTATGATCGATCATATTGTGTCCATGAAGGATATCTTCATGGTGAATATTTGGGAGAATGCCTCTAATGATGTTGGTAGTTAAGTTATTGGGAGGACCTTAATAACTGAAATTGATAATTCCTTGAATTGGTGACAAGGCAATGTGATCTTGGGCCACTATTTATAGTTGTTTAAGGACATCAATAAGACCATTATTAAGTAGAGTAGGGTTGTAGGCATGCTTCTAGATTTCTGATTTCCTTTGGTGATATTTCCTTTTGGATTCTCCTCATCAGGTGGTCAGAGTCACATTCTATGGAAAACAACCTTCATATATGGGAGTTTACCTAAGTGAATATCATGTTAATTTTGGGATATATCGATGGGTTTCTATGTTTTTGGTAGGGATATATTCCTACCCTATAATGATCATTGATATATGCTAATAACCTCCAATTATAATGGGTATATGTGCCTAATCCTATTGTCTATTTATCATGGGAGTGTGTTGACGACCCTACTGGATGGAAGTGGGAGTATTCACCTACTCATGAGTAACCTTAACATTATGTTAATGGGATACCCTAATTATGTGGGTTGGGTTGTGTTCCCTCCAATTAACCACTACCACAACTACCATTATATCTTAGAATATTTGTAGAACATGTGTAGAGATGGATGTCTTCCCTTTCATTACCGCTAGGTTGTGATGAGTGACATTTGTGTCTAGAACATGAATATATCACCATTTAATGATTGTATAGGGTTATATTCCTACTTCTATACTCTATTTCCTTCTATAATATTCTAACATGGGTCTTGTATGGGGGTGTAATCATGGTCTCCACCTATTTTCAGCCAAAATATGCTGACAACCTTCTCTGAGTGATACCAGATTGTGCTGGCAGGCTTGTTGGGTGTGGGAAGGAATATATTCCTACTCACAAATTACCATCATATATTGGTGGGATTCCATGGAAGTAATAGGGTTGTGTAACAAATTCTTATTGAATACTTTTCCCCCTTGGTAGGCTACCCTAGGAACTTGTGTTTGTATGGCCTGATCTAGAGACCGTGGGGTGGCATCCTCATCATGTTAAGGACTTGATGTTGCATGATGTCGGTGGTAGTGACTTCTAAAAGGAAACCTTATAGGGAAATCCTATTCTGAGGTGATGAGACCATTTTTGACCTATGCATTTCCCTCCCTTTGATAATGGAGGAAATTGTTATTGCATTCTAAGGAGAGGTTATCCAAATGATTTGAAATATCGATGAGCTCTACTTATTTCTTTACCCCTATTCATCGTTGGGTGGGTGGATGTCGGGGCATCATTTCTTGGAGGGATTCATGTACGGCCTCTATGGTTAACACGATACCATTGATATAGTGCTCTTGTATCATGCGTTTGACACCTGGTTTTGGATATGTTGGGTGGGTGATGGTATCCTCTAGCTAGAAGAGAATCTATCCTATACGATAGCTAATGCGTACATTTTTTTTGAAGGAAATATATCATTTTGGATTGAATGGAGTTATGGTGAGAGTTATTGAAGGTATTAAAAAACACAAATTAATAAACTCATCAAAGTATCATCATAAGTAGATAATTGCATGCTAATTGATTATTTTCAGAGATCCATGTTGGGCACTTTTTCCTTTCAGGTAAATATGTGAGATTAAATGGTCTGAAGTATGGATAACATGGTTATTTAAATTAATGAAAGATTCATATTGGGTTCAAATTTTTTGTTTCACATCCTTTTTCAGGTGATTTCCAATGGTATTTGTTCATGGAACCAAAAACACCTAATAGTTTTTGCATCCATGATATGGACCTTCTTTCCAGAGATAGAAGATCCCCAAACATTTTTCAAGGATTATTAGGGACTCAAATTGGTTGAGATAATGGGATTTAGGTCTCATCACACCCTTTAGGGGTGAATTATTTCATACTCTAGGACTCTCTTATAGATTTAAGTCATATTCATGAATCCTTGATAAACCCTAATATAATACTGTTCACCTTTTACATATACAATCAATCACATATACATGTAGGAATAACCATTTGTGTTTATTATAGGTTATCCATCAATAGAACCATCTATATTTATTTTATCTTCTTCATATTATCTTTTTATGTACTTGTTAATGCTTTACTTTAAATAAATATGATTTAAAGCCTCATAATTGGTCACTCTAGACTTTATTTCCATCCAGGAAGGTTGTTGAATTTTGATATCTAGTTCCGGATCATGAGAAAGGATTCCTATGTATCCTTGTGAAAGGAATCAAAACCCATGTAGTATGGTACCACTTAATGGGATACATTGTACCTTTTAAGGTTAGGTGATAAGGACTATACTGTGTATTTTAAATTCATACAACACTAACATCTATGTAAAAGGTTCCCAGCAAAGTTTTGTGTGGGACTTATGCATGAGTGTCCCTTGATGGTTAACCCCATGGGGAATATGGACCAATAGGAATGGATTGGTTCTCACGAGGAATGTGGCCCTATGAAGATAACTCTCACTAGTAGTATTTTCTAATTAGGATGAGGCAAAAAAACTTGAAAGGAATATAGATTGCCATGTTGGGGAATGATCTTAGTGGGTATATGGCCTAATAATAATGATAGTGGATTAAATTTTTTGGGTTTGAACCTTAGAGAGGATTATTATGTATCATGTGAGTACAATAATCAATTCCCATATAGTTCATAAATTTGGTGCTTATACCTTTGGGAGAGTCCCAATGTTACTTCATTGAAACTATAACCCTATAAAAGTGTATCTCATAGGGAATATAGCCCTTTGAAAGGATAGAAACACCGTTTGGAACTTACACTTAGTGGGAGGCCCAAAAGGATGTTTTATTATGTTATTGATATGATCACCACTGACCTCTAAACCCACATGTTTCATGATCAGTGTGAGAAACAAAAGGAAGTGGAAGATCTGGCACTTTTCACAATCTTCAGTGTCTGGTGGTGGATTAGGGCAGGGATATAGAAATCATGAGTAATATGAAATCCTGTATGAAAGGATAGGGGATTTCTCAAGGATGGATTCCCAGTTCATGATTTTGGAGAGGAGGAGATAAGGATATATCACTATCCCTCATCAAATGGAAAATAAAGTGGTTCCCCTCACTACCCAAAATAGGGAGGTCCCTAGAACTTCCTCAAAGGTTTGGATTCTTTTTATCAAGGTTATGCACAGCTGTAAACATCCTGAGGACCCTACCTATTAGGTAAAATAATTACAGGACATATTTTACTGAGGTAATACACAATTGTGAGAGGTACATACTGATGTGTCTTATATTTGGGTTGGATGGGTCTAGTGGCCTTGTGGGAGGTCTCATTGATTCTATTCCCAAGTTTTAGTATTGGTTAGAGGGATCCATTTTGATAGTTATAAATGGGTAAAATATGAGGAAAAACACTGCGTGGAAGGAGGATATTGAGATTAGAAGGGAAAAATATCCTAAGGATACCCCATTCTATATATTATTCTAACTATGTAGGATGGGGAAATTCGAAGGTGAGATCTTACAAAAAAGTGGGATTCCTTCATGAGTAAAATGGAGTCCCCTTTTTGGATGGACATATCCACTCAAAGTATATTCTTTTGCAGATATGACTCTTGGTCAAGTATCCCTTTTTACAATATCTCTTTTTTCCTTTGCGGTATTCGATAATAAAATTAATTTTTGAGAGTCTCACTGTGAGTATTCTCTAGTATTATTCCTTATTTATGAATCCACTCTATGTGTTTATTCTATAAATAAGACAGTATTTGTAGGGAATGGGAAATAATCATTTTCCTGAAATGGATGGTCAATCACAGAGCATACCAGGTACTGTTCATTGGGCAATAAAACCATTTTCTATAGAGTATTTCTAGTTTTTTTAGTGGTAAAGAAACTACCTCACACCATAAATTATTTTCATTTTCAAGATATTTGATATGACTACCTCACACCTCAAATGAAAATTCATTTATGGGGGGTGTGAAAAAGACACCTCATGCCAAAAATGAAAGGTTACTTGTTGGGGTCTAGAATTAACGCCTCACATCGCAAATGAAAAATAATTTCATGTGGGTGTTATTTCACTGCCTCAGCCTATAAAAAAATCCATTTTTGGGGATTCCATGTGAAGCGGCGGTCCTACATAGCGAGGAACTATGTGGATAGAGCTGTCTGTTTTTTGATTCTGCATACTTTACTGATTTTCACTCCATGAATAAATCACTCCAGTTTGATTCTAGATTTCCCTAATTCATAATAGCTTCCTGGGATTCATTACAAAATATTTCAAACCCAATAATCATATTGATGTGTGACTTTTTACACAACTTATATCAAGTGTTGCTAACCCAAATCAAAATCCAATTATATTCAGACATATCTAAATGCATCCTATGAGTAAGTTATATAAAACCCATTCATGTAAAAAATTATAATCATATGAAATAAACAATATCCACATGAGTAATCCAAAATCCATAGATATCCAACCCCCACCTTTCTCGAACAAGAAATAATCCCCCAATATAGTGGAAATTTCAACCTAAAGTCCCTCTACCCGGGGATAATTTACTCAATAGATATTTCAATTACATCATAATTATATCACCTAATATTTATGAATCATAATTAGCTACTTAATTTAAGCTCATATCTCAATACAATCCAAATTCAAGGTAGAATAAAAATAAATCCATTATCATACCTAGCATGTAACTCCTTAGATGCATGTATAATAATTTATAGAAGTATTTTAACAACTTTAAACAAAGGAATACATAATAATTCATAATATAAAAATTATATCTATGAATAAATTAGGAAATAGATTTTAAATAAAATAAAAAATTACATATTTAAACATAGGATAAACATTTATGAACAATTCATAAATAGAGCTAAAAATAAAAACTTTATAATTTAGCTAACCTTATGAACATTCGAAAATTTTTTAATATAAACATTTCATATTCATTTCCTAATATGAACTGTTTCATATTATTCATTACATGGAATTTACATTAAATATATGATATTACATGAAATATAAACATTTTATACTTCAATTTCTATTATGTAAACTATTTATATAATCCAAATATCGCATATTAATCATTATTTAAACCTTGATCAAATTAATCATCAAAAATATTTTTTATGTGGTTTAAATAATTTCATCAAATAAGGACTTTAATTTGATCAATTCAAATTTATAATTATGAACATTTCATAATTTTAAATATAAACTCGTTTATGTTTTTCCTTTTTAAAATTTTTAAATAATTTATAAATCACACTTATCATTTTAATATATACACTTTATATCTAAAATATAATCCATTCCATATAAGTTTTACCAATTTAATATACATCATATTCATATTAAATCTATAACTATTGCATCTCATGCAATCTTTATTGAGTAACCCATCCATACAAATGAAAAATTCTTATATATGGGGCTTAAGGACTCTTGCATGTGGGTGAATCTAATTTTATGTATCATAGGGCTTTGGTGATGTAACCCCTACACATCTGTCCATATTTGATGATATACACTATATCATCATTACAATGTGATGGTTTTTTTTGTTTGACCTGAGTTTTTATCATAGCCTATGATATCACCAATATCATAGTTTATAGTAAAAATCAAAACCATGAGTTTTTAATGTATTATACCATATGATATGTATCAGTCATACCATATGATTAAGCTAAACAAAACTATGAATGATGATATCCTATATCATAAAGCCAGGTATAGAGATCCAATGGTTGTCACTTATCCACATCATGTCGTACATTATGATATGGCCTATCACATATTATGATACACATATTATTCATTAAAATAGTAAAAAAACATGTTGATACATTCATGAATGTGCCTATAATACCATTAATGGGTTTTTTTGGATCATCACATGATAAAATCATTAAAATAAACCCATAGAAGTGTATGATCTATCATCAAGAAAGCAATATGTAGTTTGAAAAACATGAAATATAAATAGGTGTTCCTAAAATGCAGTGTGCTTCATCCCAGTTGTACTTGATGGATTACTCTTTATCATAATCACCCAATGATATCTCATAGTGTAACGCCCCGACCCCAGTTACCCAGAGTCGGTGCATTATTACATAACATTGGCATGATCACAAGAAATATCAAATCTCGAAAGACCGATTGGTTTAGTAGTCTTGGAAACACTAGATATATTCATAAGTCTTACATTACATCATAAAATGAAAAACTACTACAACAACATATTGTCTCCATAATCCACACTCATATCCCCACATAATATCCCTGCAGGTCATTCATAATTTACTACTTCACTTCCTGGGAAAAATAAAACATAGAAAAGGGGTGAGCTCAAATGCCCAGTAAGGATAACAATATAGCGGAAACTTTCATAAATAAGAATAAACATTTAAGGCAATGTATAACTAAAACAAAAGCCTTTTAAACTTGAACTTTTAACATAGTATGTCATAAATAAAATGAAATAATTCCATTTACTTATTCCCATGGTTATTCTACTAATCGAATAATCACATGCAAAATCAATAACCACTTTCATAATGATGGAATGCATAATGCCAGACTATCATAACCACATAGCCAAGGCCTCGTGCCAAGACTACAAATAAGATTTTGTCAAGGCCTTGTTCCAAGACACTAGTTTGTCTCATGAGACCTACCGATGCATCGAGGAGCTATAGCAGGCTCCACCCATAACATATTAAGTCCAATGCATTCCCATATGAAGAGGTTTAAACATAACATAAACATTCGTATTAAAACTAGCATACGAAATGTCAATACTTTCACCATAAACTATGAATGGTATAAAAATAGCACATCCACAGTCAAACATATCACAAAACCTTCAATACAATATAGAAGTTTTGTATCATAATAAATCAACTTCAAATAATCTTAAAATCCATCAAAGGATGTTGACATAGATGAAATCAAAATTATTTTTAAAGAAATATCTCCTTTTATTTTGAAATCATTTAAGATCCATATAAAATAAAACATTTTCTTTGAAAATAATCTTATAAGCTTGTAAGGGAAGATTTTAAGATTTTATAACAGCGAAAAATAGCCGCACCCTCCGTATAAGTTAAAAAAAACATTCTTACCTTAATTCTGTCGAAAAGGTTAAAAAGGACCATGTTTTGAAAACGACGGAAAGATTCCTTTATAAACCTCTTATAAAAATTCAAACAAGGGTATAAATGACTTTAACCCATATTCTTGTAAATAATAAATATGTTTTTAAATACATTTCGAAGAAACATGGATGTGGATGATAAAGAAATCCCAGTAGATTATTACGTATAAACAACCTCGGATAATGAAGAGATTGTGAAATAACCCTTACCTTGTACTTTTCCTTGGTTGGGGTAGGTTAACCTCCTGTATAATGGTGAAATAATTGTTATTAAATTATACAAGAATCATATACATTAATATGATATCATATATGATCTTTTAATATTGATTTGATAATAATATCTTAGTATTATCATTGTTTCGGGTGTTAACTTACTTGTTTTCTTTTATATGTTTTGTTACGTAAGACATGTTTGTAAAGGATAGGTTGTATATTATTAATATCCAGAATGATATCAAGTCCTTAAACATCATTTTTTAAATCATAAAATGATAATTATACTTGAATGGATACGATGGAGAATGAATCTCATCGCGTTCGTGGAGACGGTAGTCCGTACGTACGCACGAGCGACAATATCATTCTTTTGATATTAAAATAATATATAAAAGGATGGTATATCATATATACTGAATCATTAACATGTTATATTTATTATTTACATGAGTTAAAAATCATTATTATACCCATCCAAATAATATTATATTGAATAACAATTACACCACGACGTGGAGACGGTAAGCCGTACGTACGCACGTATGGTGACATGTTATTCAAAGGGTGGATAGAATACTGAATATGGTTTTACCATATTTATAATAACATCACAGTATATATATGATACTGGAGTTATTATTTTAGAATGGTAACAACAAAGGAAGAAGAAGTGGAAGAAGAAATGAACTTAGAAAAGGGTGGTGAAATCATTACCTCTTCTTCGGGTTCTTCCTTTTGATTTGATCAAAAGGGATCCTTAGGTTGGCTTTCTGATCAAACTAAGGCCTCTAGGTTGTATTGAGGGATGTTGGGAGAGTATTTGGTCAGAGTTTGGCCGAACCAAAAGGCTTTGAAGGTGTGAAGAAATGAGAAGGAGGAGTTCCCTTTTATAAGAGGGGTGAGGGGCACCTTTGGAAAAGCTAGAAATATTAATTTATAATAAATTCATATTCGATTTATAATGGCTCCAAAGTTGATTATTAAAAGGTTAAGGTGGTTATGGGTATAAAACAACTCAACCAATAGAATTTAGACAGGTTTGGGTACTTATATTAACCTTATCTTTAAGTATTAACTCTAAGTTAATTAGTTTCACTTTTACAATGTCTCTTTGTATTTTTATATAATATGGTTAATAAACTTACAATATACATCCAAGAGACCCCCAAGTGGTCCATTAATGATGAAACTATCATGATATAAGTCTCTTGGCCGAACATTAGATTTTTAGGAATTTAATATCAATTAATAATATAATATTTGTTTTAAGAACTCTTTTATGTCAATTTTGACACTATTCAATAGTTGATTTTTGTGAAACTCATAACAGATTGATTACTTCGAAAAAAGTCAATTAAATCAATCCTAATATATCATATTATCCTAGAAAATTATTTTAATTCATTAAAAGTTTCATATTATATTTATTTGGGTATTTATAATATCAATTATTTTAATTTTTCACTATTATAATAATTACTGCATCATCATTGTGTCATAAATAAAATATATTATTTAATGTCTAAAAATTATAAATAAAATATAATTATGTAGGAAATCTTTTTATCTTTCTAATGAATATTTATAATCTAAAATCCAACATATATAACCCTATGTAACAATTGTTTTTCTAAAAGATATATGCTTGTGTCATTTTTGTATTCATTTTAACTTAATTAAAATAAAGTGTCATTATCACTTACAAGTGGATCCATGGGGTCCCAAAATCGACCCAAAGATGCCTATGGTCGAACATGTATCAACCAATAAGGCTAGGACACGTTTTAGGGTAATTTAGTATTATTATAATATTATTTTTTAACCCTTATTTACCGGATTTACCCTTAACCATGGTAAATAAAATATTTACCGCAGTAATTATTCAAAATGTCTAAAAATAAAAGTTACCTATTTACACAATTTGAACATCCTCATTCCAAATATGGAATCCATTTTTCTAAATTCAAAACACAGAAGTGGCAGAAATTAATTTAAAATTAATTCCCGCTGTCAAAACAAAAAAGTGTGTTTTTAAGAGATAATAACTATCAAAAGATTGACACTTGTTTATGTTCGGTTTAATTGTAAAATTATGTACAATGACAAAAATTATATTAAATGGTAAAAATATATTCTAAATATACTTTAAAACCACTCAAATTCATAATTTATCACTATTAATTATTTTGATTAAAAAAGTTGTTTTTAATTAAAATTTAGTAATTTTCACTATTCATCAAAATATGAAAGTTATCCGAAATGTACCAAAATTTCACCTTAGGCTAAATTTGATATTCCGAATCCAAAAATGAAGTCCATTTTGAAATATAAAATATATATAATTTCAAAAAGTAGGTATTACTATTCATAACGGCTAGTTTGATTGGTTGTTAGAACTCGGTGTTGCGTACAAACACGTTATCGCATTATTCAAAGAGAAGCGTACCGTAGAAGCTTGGGGTGTTACATTCTCCCCTCCTTCAAATAATTTCGTCCTTGAAATTTCTAGAATACTATCGCATGAAAAGACTCGGGTGGTTCTTCATCATAAGTTCCTCGGGTTCCCACGTTGCCTCTTCCATCTTATGGTTTCTCCACAAAACTTTTACCAGACGCGTCGTCCGGTTTCTCAGTACTTGTTCTCTCGTATCAAGAATCCTGACGGGCTCTTCACAATAGGAAAGATCGGGTTCCAGTTCTAATTCCTCATAGGTGAGTACATGTGTTGGATCAGGCATGTATTTCCTCAACAGAGATACGTGGAACACATCGTGAACTTTGGAGAGACTTGGCGGCATTGCCAATCGGTAAGCTACAACCCCAATTCGTTCTAGAATTTCGAAAGGTCCGATGTACCTGGGACTCAATTTACCTTTCTTACCAAAACGTATGACTCCCTTCCATGGAGATAACTTCAGGAAAACATGATCACTGACTTGAAATTCCAAATCCTTCCTTCGATTATCGGCATAGTTCTTCTGCCTACTTTGAGCTGCTTTGATGTGATTTTGGATTACTTTCACCTTTTCCACCGTTTCCTCCACCAGTTCTGGGCCTATAAGTTTTCTTTCACCAACGTCATCCCAACAGGTTGGTGTACGACATCTCTTTCCGTATAACGCTTCATATGGTGCCATATGAATACTCGAATGGAAGCTATTGTTATAGGAAAATTCTACCAGTGGTAAATATTGATCCCACATACCCTGAAAATCAAGTGATCAAGATCTCAACATGTCTTCTAAGGTCTGAATAGTCCGTTCTGATTGTCCGTCTGTCTGAGGGTGGTAAGCAGTGCTCAAATGAAGTTCAGTATCCAGGGATTTCTGAAGACTTTTCCAAAATCTTGAAGTAAAACGGGGATCATGATAAGAAACAATCGATAAGGGTACTCCATGAAGTCTCACAACTTCATTAATATATAGTCTTGCTAGACGTTCCAGGGGTAGATCTTCTCTTATAGCAAGAAAATGTGCTGACTTGGTAAGACGATCAACAATAACCCATATTGCATCGTTCCTTCTAGGAGTCTTTGGTAGCCCCATGACAAAGTCCATCGTAATATTGTCCCATTTCCACTCCGGTATGGGAAGAGGTTGCATGACTCCTCCAGGATGTTGCCTTCCAGCTTTCACTTGTTGACAAACCATACATCTTAACACAAAATCAGAAATCTCCCTCTTCATGTTGTCCCACCAAAAATGTTCCTTCAAATCTCTATACATTTTGGTGCTCCCAGGGTGTATAGAGAAATTGGAACTATGAGCATCATCCAGCAATTCCCTTTTTAGATCAGGTATATCGGGAACACAAAGTCTCTTCCCAAATTTCAAAATTCCATCTTCATACACAAAGTCTCTCAATCTCCCATCATTCACAGCTTTAATCTTCTTTTGAAATTCATCATCATCGGTCTGATTACTCTTAATCCTTTCTATTAAAGATGGTTTGGCAACCATTTGAAAAAGAAATGATGTTTCGCCTTTCCTGGTTATTCTCATGTCCATCTTCACTAGATCCATGAAAATTGGATCCCTTTCAATTCTCATATTGTTCAAAACTCCATGGTCTTTTCTACTCAAAGCATCTGCCACCTTGTTTGCTTTCCCCGGATGGTAGTGTATCGTGCAATCATAATCCTTGAGTAATTCAAGTCATCTCCTTTGCCTCATGTTGAGTTCTTTTTGTGAGAAAATATACTTCAAACTCTTGTGATCAGTATAAATCTCACATTTTTCACCATAGAGGTAGTGCCTCCATATCTTCAAAGCAAAGATCACAGCTTCTAACTCAAGATCATGAGTAGGATAGTTTTGTTCATGAATTTTCAACTATCGTGATGCATAGGAAATAACTCTATCATTCTGCATAAGGACACAACCAAGTCCTTTCTTCGATGCATCACTATAAATAACGAACCCATCATTCCCCGATGGTAGAGTCAATATAAAAGCATTGACTAATATTCTCTTCATTTCTTTGAAACATTCTTCACACTCTTTTGTCCAAACAAATTTAACCCCTTTACGTGTGAGGTTCGTTAATGGGTTAGCCAATCGGGCAAAATTCTGGACGAAACGTCGATAATAACCTGCCAAACCAATAAAACTGCATACCTCAGTTATACTCATAGGTGCTGGCCATTCTTGGATTGCCTTGGTATTAGAAGGATCAACAGAGATTCCATCTTTAGAGACAATATGGCCAAGAAAAGAAATCTCCTGAAGCCAGAATTCACACTTGCTAAACTTCCCATATAATTCATGCCTCCTCAGAGTCTTCAAGATAATGCGCAAGTGATTTTCATGATCTTCGTAGATTTTGGAGTATACCAAGATATCATCAATAAATACCACCACAAATTCATCGAGATACTCTTTGAAAACTCTATTCATCAGATCCATGAATACAGAGGGTGCATTAGTCAATCCAAAAGGCATTACAGTAAACTCGTAATGCCCATACCTGGTTCGAAATGCTGTCTTCGGAATGTCTTCCTTCTTTACACACAACTGATGGTATCCAGATCGAAGGTCAATCTTTGAAAAGTATTGAGCTCCATGTAGTTGGTCAAATAAATCATCAATACGAGGTAGGGGATACTTGTTCTTTATCGTTATAGCATTGATCTCCCTGTAGTCGATACATAACCTCATAGATCCATCTTTCTTTTTAACAAAAAGAACAGGGGCTCCCCATGGAGAAGCACTAGGGAGAATAAATCCTTTATTACTCAATTCCTCTAGTTGTTTCTTTAGTTCGACTAACTCTACAGTATCCATTCTGTAAGGGGTCTTTGATATAGGCCTTGATCTAGGAATTAAATCAATGGAAAACTCAACTTCTCGTTCTGGAGGATGTCCAGGTAAATCTTCCGGAAATACATCTACAAATTCTTTCACAACAGGTACATCCTATATTTGAACATTCCTTTCCTCACCCACAGTTATTTCATTCTCTTCCTCCCCAATAATTGAATTTAGTTGAGCTATTGAGGGTGGATCTAAATAAGAATTAGGTCGTGATGATTCTGCTCTAAAGATAAGGTGTTCCTTATCATTATCATCAAGAATCGTAACCTCTTTCTTCTTACAATAAATCTTCGCATCATAGTCCGAAATCCAGTCCATACCGAGGATTATGTCAAACTCAATCATAGGTATGACGACGAGATCAGCAGATAAAGAACATTTATGTGCTCTAATGGGGACTGATTCACAAAACTTTGTTGCAATGATACTTCCCTTAGGAGTTTTAACTGACAATTCCCTTATTAAATCAAATTGGAAACATCTAATTTTCTTAGAAAACTGGGAAGATATGAAACAATGCGATGATCCAGAGTCAAATAATGTATTTGCTAAACTTGAGGAAACCATTAAATTACCTGCCACCACGTCTTTCGGAGCTTCTACCTCAGCAGTAGTGATAGCATAAGCCTGGCCTTGATCCCTTGGCCTTTTCTGAGGTAAGTTCTCCTGACGCTTAGGACATTCATTTGCATAATGCCCCATCTCCCTG
This sequence comes from Viscum album, assembly GCA_963277665.1. Classification (NCBI taxonomy): domain Eukaryota; kingdom Viridiplantae; phylum Streptophyta; class Magnoliopsida; order Santalales; family Viscaceae; genus Viscum; species Viscum album. The sequence goes on along the minus strand of OY728136.1, from coordinate 1,001,176,640 downwards.
CAATTGTAGCACTGAACATTGGTGGCTTCCTTCTTCCCTTTGAAATCATGAGCTTGGTGGCCTTTTTCACCACACTTGTAACAGACTCTCATTCCCTTCAAGCAAGCACCAGGGTGTTTCTTCCCGCATTTACCACAAGATGGATATTCAACCTTTCCCTTCTTCCCCTGATTTCCATTCCCAGATTGATCAACAGGTCTCTTCTTCTCTTGCTTTTCTTTAAAGTCATAAGACTTAGAGAATTCCTTTTCGGTCTTGATAGCACATGAGACAATGTCTTCGTACGATGAAAAGGATTGTGAGACTAATGCTCGACGGAGAAATGGTTTTAACCCATCAAAGAAACGATCAATTTTACTTCTTTGTTTACGTATATAATCACCAGCGTACCTTGCTAACCTTGTAAAGTTAGCCTCATACTTTGTGACATTCTCATCCTCCTTCTGTCTCAGACTTAGAAATTGCCTTTCCATATCTGCTCGATGGTCGCGAGGAAAGTATTTTTCTAAAAACAGATCTTTGAACTCCCTCCATTCCATATTTGATACTTTATCATCTTCCTTCGTATTTTGAATGAATGACCACCATTGATCAGCATCTCTAGTGAGGCAGTAAACTGCCATGATAACTTTTTCCCTTTCACTGCTCCCCAAAGCCTGAAATATTTTCTCTAGGGAATTTATCCACTGCTCGGCTACTAAGGGATTTGTATTCCCATTGAACGTTGGTGGTTTTTGCCTCATGAATCGATCTAACATTGATCCTCCACGCTGCGGATCAGGGTGCTCTATACGGGTAAGGTTATTATTCATAACCTGAGTAAGTTGTCCCAGTATGGTGATTAGCTGATCGGCACCAGTTGCATCACCAGCCCCACTATAATTATCTTGAGCAGGAGGGAAATCCCTACATGGAGTGCATGCATTGATACGGTTTCCATTTCTTCCACTAGGCGCCATTTCTAAACAATGCCATAAACTAGATCAGTTTATGAATCAAAATACATAATCCCATACTTATAAAACACTTAACATAAATTGAACTATTTATGGATATAATCCATAATCATAAGAATGTTTTCTTTGAGGAAGTATATACTCATAATCCCTTCAAAATGATTTGTAAAGAAAATGAGAGTTATCCTAAGCATATCCCTCAGGAGTGTCGTAACCAAGAGTGCAGCAAGGCCCGTTGTCATGCACCAGTTCCCGTTCGAGTCTAGCTCAAAGCGGTGTTTTCGGGTTTTACCCCTAGGTACATCTGTGCCAGAGCCGCCTCTACTTTCTCGTATCCAGATAGGGATGTATTTCTCGGAAAACTCACAAAATCTCTACAATACCAAAATTCTAGGAAGTTTTTTCTATACTAATCCTCAAATTTCATCTTAGGTCTACGTGCTCTAATCAGAGTTTATCTAAATCTAGCTTCCAAGGTTTGTACTAAACTTCCTCTGATACCAACTGTAACGCCCCGACCCCAGTTACCCAGAGTCAGTGCATTATTACATAACATTGGCATGATCACAAGAAAGATCAAATCTCGAAAGACCGATTGGTTTAGTAGTCTTGGAAACACTAGATATATTCATAAGTCTTACATTACATCATAAAATGAAAAACTACTACAACAACATATTGTCTCCATAATCCACACTCATATCCCCACATAATATCCCTACAGGTCATTCATAATTTACTACTTCACTTCCTGGGAAAAATAAAACATAGAAAAGGGGTGAGCTCAAATGCCCAGTAAGGATAACAATATAGCGGAAACTTTCATAAATAAGAATAAACATTTAAGGCAATGTATAACTAAAACAAAAGCCTTTTAAACTTGAAATTTTAACATAGTATGGCATAAATAAAATGAAATAATTCCATTTACTTATTCACATGGTTATTCTACTAATCGAATAATCACATGAAAAATCAATAACCACTTTCATAATGATGGAATGCATAATGCCAGACTATCATAACCACATAGCCAAGGCCTCGTGCCAAGACTACAAATAAGATTTTGTCAAGGCCTTGTGCCAAGACACTAGTTTGTCTCATGAGACCTACCGATGCATCGAGGAGCTATAGCGGGCTCCACCCGTCACATATTAAGTCCAATGCATTCCCATATGAAAAGGTTTAAACATAACATAAACATTCGTATTAAAACTAGCATATGAAATGTCAATACTTTCACCATAAACTATGAATGGTATAAAAATAGTACATCCACAGTCAAACATATCACAAAACCTTCAATACAATATAGAAATTTTGTATCATAATAAATCAACTTCAAATAATCTTAAAATCCATCAAAGGATGTTGACATAGATGAAATCAAAATTCTTTTTAAAGAAATATCTCCTTTTATTTTGAAATCATTTAAGATCCATATAAAATAAAACATTTTCTTTGAAAATAATCTTATAAGATTTTAAGGGAAGCTTTGAAGATTTTATAACAGCGGAAAATAGCCGCACCCACCGTATAAGTTAAAAAAAACATTCTTACCTTAATTCTGTCGAAAAGGTTAAAAAGGACCTTGTTTTGAAAACGACGGAAAGATTCCTTTATAAACCTCTTATAAAAAGTCAAACAAGGGTATAAATGACTTTAACCCATATTCTTGTAAATAATAAATATGTTTTGAAATACATTTCGAAGAAACATGGATGTGGATGATAAAGAAATCCCAGTAGATTATTACGTATAAACAACCTCGGATAATGAAGAGAATGTGAAATAACCCTTACCTTGTACTTTTCCTTGGTTGGGGTAGGTTAACCTCTTGTATAATGGTGAAATAATTGTTATTAAATTATACAAGAATCATATACATTAATATGATATCATATATGATCTTTTAATATTGATTTGATAATAATATCTTAGTATTATCATTATTTCGGGTGTTAACTTACTTGTTTTCTTTTATATGTTTTGTTACGTAAGACATGTTTGTAAAGGATAGGTTGTATATTATTCATATCCATAATGATATCAAGTCCTTAAACATAATTTTTTAAATCATAAAATGATAATTATACTTGAATGGATACGATGGAGAATGAATCTCATCGCGTTCGTGGAGACGGTAGTCCGTACGTACGCACGAGCGACAATATCATTCTTTTGATATTAAAATAATATATAAAAGGATGGTATATCATATATACTGAATCATTAACATGTTATATTTATTATTTACATGATTTACACATCATTATTATACCCATCCAAATAATATTATATTGAATAACAATTACACCACGACGTGGAGACGGTAAGCCGTACGTACGCACGTATGGTGACATGTTATTCAAAGGGTGGATAGAATAATGAATATGGTTGTACCATATTTATAATAACATCATAGTATATATATGATACTGGAGTTATTATTTTAGAATGGTAACAACAAAGGAAGAAAAAGTGGAAGAAGAAATGAACTTAGAAAAGGGTGGTGAAATCATTACCTCTTCTTCGGGTTCTTCCTTTTGATTTGATCAAAAGGGCTCCTTAGGTTGGCTTTCTGATCAAAATAAGGCCTCTAGGTTGTAGTGAGTTATGTTGGGAGAGTATTTGGGCAGATTTTGGCCGAACCAAAAGGCTTTGAAGGTGTGAAGAAATGAGAAGGAGGAGTGCCCTTTTATAAGAGGGGTGAGGGACACCTATGGAAAAGCTAGAAATATTAATTTATAATAAATTCATATTCGGTTTATAAAGGCTCCAAAGTTGATTATTAAAATTTTAAGGTGGGTATGGGTTGAAAATAACTCAACCAATAGAATTTAGACAGGTTTGGGTACTTATATTAACCTTATCTTTAAGTATTAACTCTAAGTTAATTAGTTTCACTTTTACAATGTCTCTTTGTATTTTTATATAATATGGTTAATAAACTTACTATATACATACAAGAGACCCCCAAGTGGTCCATTAATGATGAAACTATCATGATATAAGTCTCTTGGCCGAACATTAGATTTTTAGGAATTTAATATCAATTAATAATATAATATTTGTTTTAAGAACTCTTTTATGTCAATAGTTGATTTTTGTGAAACTCATAACAGATTGATTACTTCAAAAAAAGTCAATTAAATAAATCCTAATATATCATATTATCCTAGAAAATTAGTTTAATTCATTAAAAGTTTCATATTATATTTATTTGGGTATTTATAATATCAATTATTTTAATTTTTCACTATTATAATAATTACTGCATCATCATTGTGTCATAAATAAAATATATTATTTAATGTCTAAAAATTATAAATAAAATATAATTATTTAGGAAATCTTTTTATCTTTCTAATGAATATTTATAATCTAAAATCCAACATATATAAACCTATGTAACAATTGTTTTGCTAAAAGATATATGCTTGTGTCATTTTTGTATTCATTTTAACTTAATTAAAATAAAGTGTCATTATCACTTACAAGTGGATCCATGGGGTCCCAAAATCGACCCAAAGATGCCTATGGTCGAACATGTATCAACCAATAAGTCTAGGACACGTTTTAGGGTAATTTAGTATTATTATAATATTATTTTTTAACCCTTATTTACCGGATTTACCCTTAACCATGGTAAATAAAATATTTACCGCAGTAATTATTCAAAATGTCTAAAAATAAAAGTTACCTATTTACACAATTTGAACATCCTGATTCCAAATATGGAATCCATTTTTCTAAATTCAAAACACAGAAGTGGCAGAAATTAATTTAAAATTAATTCCCGCTGTCAAAACAAAAAGCGTGTTTTTAAGAGATAATAACTATCAAAAGATTGACACTTGTTTATGTTCGGTTTAATTGTAAAATTATGTCCAATGACCAAAATTATATTAAATGGTAAAAATATATTCTAAATATACTTTAAAACCACTCAAATTCATAATTTATCACTATTAATTATTTTGATTAAAAAAGTTGTTTTTAATTAAAATTTAGTAATTTTCACTATTCATCAAAATATGAAAGTTATCCGAAATGTACCAAAATTTCACCTTAGGCTAAATTCGATATTCCTAATCCAAAAATGAAGTCCATTTTGAAATATAAAATATATATAATTTCAAAAAGTAGGTATTACTATTCATAACGGCTAGTTTGATTGGTTGTTAGAACTCGGTGTTGCGTACAACACACGCTATCGCATTATTCAAAGAGAAGTGTACCGTAGAAGCTTGGGGTGTTACACATAGAATCTCACCTCTATAGGGATTATACCAACCACTGGAATCCTCATGTTTAATAAGAGGACCCCCTAAATCTAAAGGTGTGATAGCACCTTCACCTCAATGATAAATGTTGAACTGGTGTAAATAGAGGTCCACCTATAGAATCACTTAGTCATACTATTACACACACAAACAATAGGAGGGTGTATTATCATTTATGTAAGATCCATTCATTAAATGAAGAGATTCGAGGGTCAGATTCCATGTGATGTAGCCTGACATGAATTACCCATAACACATGCCTATTAGGGTTATAATTGTTTAAAATTTTCAAATAATCTATCATACTATAAATGAATCAACTTGTTGGTTCATAATCAAAGGAAACCATAAAAAATACACAAAAAAATTCATACATTGGATATCCCATATCTCTAATCTATCATACACTATGATAGATACATATCATATTCTATGATAAAGGTATCTATATTCTATATAATAGGTTATGACTTAGGGGATATTAGATGGTATGATATATCTATTTTAGTGCATATCCAACAATGTTGATGTACTAAAATTCACTATACTCATGTTCAGTTTATAAAATTTTTGATCAAAACCACTCTATTATAAGTATCACTACCTTTACAAGGTATAGGGATTAGTTACTCCTCACCCAAGGGTCACTCCCTCTTCTACTATGTTCACTACTTCATAGAAGTATTCATAATTTTATATACATGAGTGTATCTTCAACAATTTATGGACATGTGGGTCTCCCTATAATCAGCATATAAAACATGATTTCTATGCATCTTAAAGTCCAAGTATATGATCTAATATGATTTAATTAATTTCACTTACAAATACTCTAATATAGATTATAATGACCACTTGATGTGAGAGTCAATTATTTTTCATATTAATGAATACAGTAGTAGTAATACCACTTCTATATAAATAATATTCTATATTGGAATAATCTTGTTGCTCTCTATCTCTTCAAAAACTAGATATGTCAATATAACTCCATATTATTTGAGACTTCCTCTAATGAAATGGATATGATTAATGTAATTAACTATTAATGGATCTCCTTTATTCTTCCTCTCTCTAAACTATATTTGGAAATATTATCTCTATAATTTTGGGTCTTCCATAATAGATTATATAAATGTCCACAAGTATCCAAACCTTTAACCAATTATTGGGATTAATTATTTTTCCTCTAATCCTCCAAGATTATTACATGCATCCAACACATTTAAATATAATAAAAGGAATCCAATTAATTCATCTCAGTTCCTTTAATCTCAAGACAAATATTCTAATTTTGAATTCAAACTAAATCAATAATAATTTTTGAAAATAAATTCATCACGGCATAATGGACTATGTTACAGCATGATGGTCTTTTTTATCAACATTATATGGTTTGAAAACCTATCGTGTATAATGATTCTTAGTCAAAAACTAGATACATTAAATCTGATAAAAATCATTTAAAACTCCAAGGAGATCATGTCATGATCTCTTCAAATATTATGAAAAATAAGAAATTTTGTGGCTTGGTTCTCTAGTTATGTCATGAACTTGTATTTATCAGTCTTCTATAAGTTATAAATATTATAGAGAAATCACCCCTATCATGTAAAATCTATCTTAATTATGGAATGGGGATTCTTGAAATTTTCACTATTGTATCGTGACACACATTTTTTTGGTGTGATTCCTTCAATAAACATAATTTAGAGCCACACTAAATATTTTTGACTAGGAATTACATCATTAGAATTTCCCATAACCCAAAACATTAATCCTACATATCACAAATTACGGTATGACCATGTGTGTTATAGAATAACCTTGTCATTTGTCATAAAAAAAGAGAAAAAATCATACATTTTCTTCACTATAGTGTAATCCATATCCCTATGGCTTGGCTATGAGCCCTCCGGTGTGATTCTCTCTTCCTTCAACAAAAGTTCACTATCATTTTCCAAATAACACCATGAATTATCCTAATACTACCTAATTTATATTAAAATATGATAAAAAATAGTATCCCATCATAAAATTCATCAAGTCTAGATCAACCCACTGTTGTTCAAGCAAGATTCATCTCCTAAAATTTTCCACAATCATTCCAATCTCATACTCCTTCATTTACACCAAGTATCCACTATGGTGACTTCAATGATTTCTCACCATATCTTTCATACTCATCCTTAAATTTTCATAAGTTAATGGTATCCATCCTTCATCAAATATCGGTTCCATGTATGGTAACTAAATCTATATTTATCCAATAATCTCCAAGATCCTTTTCTTATCATATATCACTAACCATCATTAATTGAAAAAAAATCCAATTCACAACCTATGATTTCAATGTTCTCCCCACTTGTATTTTTTTCAATTCTACCATAAATTCATCTCCATCATGCAAATCTAAATATTAAAAAACATTTATGGATTTATAGTGCATTTATTTCTCCCCCTTTGATAATAAAATTCAATGTTCTTTATTTCAGATACTTATTTTTTATATTTTAGATTTTCTTTTCATGAAATCCTCATTTATTAATGAACTGAATAGGGATATATTCATCATAGCTTCTTCCCCTTGTTGATATAATTCTTAAACTAGATTTAAAGAGGCTATGTTCCCTCTTTGATATATACCCCAAAGATCATTGATTTACAACTTAGTCACCACTTTTTAAATTTAGAATAGTTATAAATATCCTTTTGGAAAACAAATTCCACATATCCCCTTTTTATGAAACTTTTTAGAACTCAAAACTTATAGGATATATCAATCATTAGAATATTATCTTCAAAAAAATTTGTCTCTTTATACTATTTCTAGATAAACTTCATATCTATCATTCACTTTTAAACTAATCCTCTGGATCCATTTACCATTTGTAATATTTTCAACACATTCCATGAAATTTATAGATTTTACCTTTTGAACTAAACTCCTTAAAACTATAACTTCAATATCAAAGATTTTAATGAGTAAATTTACTAATTATAAATGAGGAATCAAAAAATCCTTTAATTATATTGAGTCAGAACTCGGTGTAGGAAACTATAGTTGAAGTTGAAAACATCAAATATGTTCATGTCACTCACATACTTCCATAATCAAATTAAAATTGAATTTTTAATTACTCAAACAAATTATCTAATGATCACAATCACACTTACACAAATACATTAGTGGGTAATCAATAATTAATATAAGTGTATGTGTGTGTGTCATACCATATGTTTAACCAATTGTTACTATTTATTTTGATAAAATTTTGATACCACTTTATATCCAAGATAATCCTTCAGCACATGGTACGTATTCCTTTCCAGATAAGATGAATAATTCTTTAAGAGTTCATCGTCGATGTCTCTCAAAATTATTTCAACTCTAGAACCACTTATAACCTTTGGTACCACTTGTTTATATACACCATTCAAGTCAACTTTCTGTGGATTTTAGTATCCTGAAACATCATCAGATGATACCACTTTGTTAGGGAAAAAAGAATAAAACATATATTCCTCCAAGAATGTATTTTCATCTTCATTAAGATATCTTATCCTTTATTTCTGGGTTGTATACCACCATATGTGGATATATATCACTTATTTTTTATCATGTTTGGATTAATATAATTTGAAAAAATATATTGGGATTTAACACCAATTTAATTTCTATTCATGTATGATACCAATTGAAATTAATGGTTTATAAAGGTACCGATTGAATTTCTATAACCCCACATGTTATTCTAGATTATACATTGAAATCATTGTTTATTTCTCTAAAACCACTTTTTTTATATATCAACTTTTAGAAAATACACATCATGGATCATATATTCTTCTTAAATCTACATCACTTCCAATATAACAGTTAAAAACATTTAAGCATGTGGGGAGGGGGGTGCTTTCCAATAATTATCAATTAGAGAAATGTGGTTGGTCTTGGTGAACCAACCCTTTACTTCTAACTCACTTACAAACTTCTATTGTGGTTCTATTCATAATACCACTAGTACAAATTTCATTCTAGATAATTGATTAGGAATCTGCCATCATATTTGTCTTGTTATTCACCTCCATTTTGAGACTAATCCCGCTTTTTCATGTTTCTTCCTTCAATGGTTCATTGTTGCATCATTCTCCATGATTCCTCTACTATAATAGGAATATTCCACTAGACTTCTCCTCTTACCATGTGGTGTAATTTGTGAAATCACTTAGGAATGATTTATTCTTATCCTATTTGATATCCATTAAGACTTTCCAATACTTTCTTATCCTATGTGTGGCTTTATTCAAGTGTCTATCCTCTATTTTTTCAACATGATAAGCTCTAATATTATTTCTCCATATTTATTCACATTCTCTACGTGATGTTTTTTATAAATAAGACATCATTGGTTCTTATTACATTATTGTTTGATATTTATCACCACTTTCCTTTAATAGACTGAATTTTTTTCTTAATATAATAGATTTCTATTCTTTATATACTTATTTCCCCCTTTATATGGGAATGGGGGTTTTCTTATTTATTTCTTAACCATCCTTTATGTTGTAGTATCTCACCTTATTTCCATGGTTATCACAACTAAAAAAAATCCCAATAAAATCATACCTCATGTAGTCATGTCTCGATTGAGATGTTTTTGTAAATTTACTTCCATAGTTGATCCATTTGGCTTCTATACACCATCTGTAGTGCGTCCCATAACTTCACAATATTTCACTTTGTGACTAATTTTCTTCAAGGACCTTCACATTTTGATTAAATATTATCCTTTCTTCTAATATTTTGTTTTATATTTACACCTTTGAGGACTCTAATTTTTAAGGCTACTTTAAGGGGGATCTAAATCTTATAGTTTAATGTTTTTAACCTCTCTTCAGGCTCCTTGATATTCATATCCAAATCCTTAAACTAGTCTTCTATATCTTTTATACTTGAGAATGGTTATTTTTTATATTTTATACTATATTCAAGTTTATTTTTTTGTAGGACAATACTCCCTTTTAGATTTTTCTTTGTTTCCATTTATTCTCACAACTTGGGTGAAAATTATCCAAGTAAGTCATAACGACTCTTCATTTTTTCACCCACTATTATAATGGATTCATTCACATCTACTCCATCTTGCCTCAATAATTTATTATCCAACACCAAATATATTAAGAAAATTTATTCCACTACATATATGATTTCTAATTGATCTACCTTTTTATGTAAGGCTTGGATCATATCTTGATTACTATATGAACATTATCCAAATTAATGACTCGACGTCATTTCCACTTCTTCCACTAAATCACCATCCACTTTAAAATTCATAGTAGAATATTTTATACATTATTTGAAAGAATATTCTAAAATATATATTAAAAATAGATTTATTATTGATATTAATCTCACTTACCTCAGTGGGTGTTTTGTTCTTCTTAGGATTTTTCTCCTTAAACTCCACCACTTTTTGAATTTTAAAATTAATAAATTCTCACCATTTTTTCCTATAATAATTTTTCTCTACTTGATTTAAAATCTTCCTTTGAGTTAGAATCCATAACATTTTTTGATTATATTGATTTTCAATATATAACTTCCAAGGTTTTTCATATTTTGAATGTAGTATCACAATGATAGATTTTCTTGTATACATCTATAGACATCAATCTATCCAAAATATTTTATATCCTTGAATCATGAAATATTTCATTATATATAGTCAAATAAGTATCTTAATGTACTTACACCATGAAATATTCACTAGAAGTCTATAGAAATCAAATAATTTCTTTCTTCCAACCATCATATTTAGAACCATTGAAAATAGGGTGATTAATCATTGAATCCATGTATGCAAAAAATATAAAATAAATTTAAATATTGAACTCCATATCAGAACCTGAAACTCTGATAAAACTTTTTGGGGTAAAGATTAATGTATGCACCCTATGATGGGGATGAATTATTGAATTGGAGGAGAAGGGGATGAATTAGGGTGTTGACCAATTAAAATTTTCCATTGATCTTTTTTCCCCTTTGTCAAATCTATTTCTCTTGGTAGATGGAACTCATTTAATCTCTAAAACTCTCTATGGTGCTCTAAAAAAATCATACACAAATATTAAATAAATTAAAGCATTCAATACATTTATATTTTACTTGGTTCACACACACTAGGCTGCATCCAGGGAGCACACACCAATGATGTGTCAATGTTCTAAAATCCACTATACTCACATTTGGTGGATACAAGTTTCATTAATAATTGATTTGTTCCAATGCTCACTACCTTTACAAGGTTTAGGGCTTAGTCACTCCTTATGTCACACCCCAACCTCGTATACTCCTTTATTTTATTTTTTATTCTCAATATTGGATATTTTGGTTGAGGTTTGGGTTGGGTAACAAACAAAAGTCCTTGTGTTTTGGTGGAATTAGTTTTATTCTAGACCTATTCATGGTTATTTTGAATGTGATGGAAGAAACTGTAATGTTGGAGAGTTTTTTATGCCCTCGGTGTCTCTATATTGTGTTTAAAACATTGAAGGATCATTGGGTGGAATTCCCTAGTGTTTGGGGTGTAATTTGGGGGATTTTGGAAAAAATTTAGGGTCGCGTGGTTTGAGAAAATCCTGAACAAACCATGAAACCAAACCATGTGATGTTGTAGGAGTTTTCCAGTAGCCCTTTCACAGTTTGCACACGGTTTGACAAACCGTGCAGCAAAACTGTGCAGCCACTTGTGGGATTTATAACTTTTGACGTGGAGATCTGATTTGGGTTATTCCACCTCAAAAATGAATTTCTATCTATTGGGAATCGACCAAAGGAGCCTCCCCCTCCTCCCTACTTATATTTTGGTCGATTTTGGGTCAATTTATCAAGAAATTTTGGTAATTCTACATGTTTCCTTCACCAAATATCCTCTCTTTCTCTTCCCCTCTTTGTTTATAGGGTTTTATTTGGGGTTTCCTCCTTTGGAAGAACCCTAGGGTTCGGTTAGTTTTTCTTGTGGATAGGGTGTGTGGATGGTCCATGGGGATTATATCACTCCTCCCTTGAAGTTTTATCGCGTTCACACATCATTGAGGTAGGTGTTCCCATGATTTTCCATTCCATTGAAAACCATTAATGCTTGAACACTTTGGATTAATTTTTAAAAATGATTCTCACCTCAATAAGTAATATAGTTAACTTATTTTGGTACTTTTATGTTGGTTACAATTGTTAAAATGGATTTTAAAAGGATTCCTTGATTATGTCTATGTTTTGGTGCCTCATAAGTGTTTGATAAAATTCATTTTGTTTTATAAAATGGAAATTGATATATTTTTGTATTTTTTGGACTTGGTTTTATATATTATATTGGTTGAAACATTAATTGGAGAATTAAAGGTGATTTGGGTGCCTATTTATGGCTTGATTATTTATGGTGAAATGTTTTGGAGGAGTCCTTCAGGTTTTTGAAATGTTTATGAGAGATGTTGCAATTGTGTTGGTTTAAAGGGAAGTGATATTTCTAGAAAATTGTTTTTGGTTATTCTTATGGATCTTCATATGGTTTCATTAGATGTTCTCACATCCATTAGTCCACTAATTTCACACATGGATGGGCATTCAAGTGAAAATAACACTTAAAAAGGGTGTTACACATGATCCTTTATTTCTCAAATGTTTTATCTTATCTCCCATTATTTTCCTTCTAAAATGGATCTTTGATTTCTAAATAGTGTTTTGGTATTTAATGTGTATTTAAAATTATTTTGGAATGTGTTCTCAAAAATTTGAACCGTGGGGCATTTTGGGACACAGTTGGTTTCAAATGGTTTAATGGACTATTCGACATTGTATACTTGAAAATGGTCTTAGAAATGATTTGGAACCACTTTGGTAAATGGGATTGGGTGTGTAAACTTAAAGTCCCAGTTGGAATTGTAATTTTAAAGGTGATTTTTTTTTATGATTTTAGAAAAGAATGTGATTCAAAAAATGTGAATGACCGGTTGGAAACTTTGAACATTTTATGAAATGGTTTGAATGTTAAATGGTGTGGCAGCCTGGTTGGCACTTTGTTGATGTGAAATGATCGAATGTGTATTTTTGAGATCTCCTATATAGGGTAACCCTTTATGGTTGAATGCATAGAAATCATATGTGTTTGGGGAAGGAAAGTTCAGTGAGATGAGTCATGTGTGTGAGGGCCTTCCTACTTACACCGTATTATTATAACCACCATGGGTTCCTGGGCGTATTTTAGATGATCAAGTGATGGTTTCTGATCAACCCTGATTATATGGTTTGTTACCCCCTGGATTGGTTAGTTATAGGGTGGCCATTTGGTTAGAGACTTAGGAGCTTCACCATACACCAGTAGGTGGTTCCGAACCGAGTACATCCAGAGGTCTTTTAGGGATGTTTAGGATCACCCATGGTTACTATATGTATTTCTTGTTTACTTTTTTCTACATTAAATGTTCATTTGTTCAGTTTATTTATTTTCAGTATAGACCTAGTGTTGTTGATTTGGGTTTTTATTTAAAATGAAAAATCTATTTTGAATGTCGAAACATGATGTGCATAATTTAGAAAAAGAGAATTAAATGTGTTTATTTCTAAAAAAGAAGAAAACTTATTTTTATAGCCTTATTTTTAAACTAGTTTTAATATATTTTTTTGGGAAAGGAAACACGTGGAATATTTGATGATTTCCTATTGATTTATCTAGCTTACACCTTACTTTTACCATTCGGTGTCGGTAGACCCAAACTATTTTGTAGGTTCAGATTTTGATCAGGTTTTTCTGGTTCAAGTTATCTCTTAGAGTAGGTGGTCTTGTGGTTGGAGTTGACCAATAGGTAACATGGAGATTGTGTTAGTAGCTGGTTATTTTATTTTGTTCTAGATTCTGGTTCATTCAATATTAGTTTTATTCAGTTGTGTTTGTATTGGACCTGATTTTTCATTTATTGAGATTCAGTTATTTAGATTTGTTGTATCTTCAGTTTTTCATATTTTGATCCTATTGTTATTGGGATAAATCATTCCCTCTTGTTTTATTTTGATGCTTGGCACTTATTTCCATCCTGTGGGGATTGGGAAAGCTCTTTGGGATATGTTGCGGTCTAGGTAGGGTGTCATGTAAGATGGTATCCCAGCTTGGTTCGTGAAAAAATGGTATCAAAGGAGGTTCTTATTATTTGGGGTGTATGGTAGATGGAGATTAAGACTATCGGGACTCAGGAGGTAGGTGCAGGAAGGGCATCATGAACCCTTTCTTGTTTTAAACCTCAAGTCACCAGGGGTAGTCTGGGATTTGAATCTTTTGTTTTGGGTTGTCTTGGATTGATTAATGACAATGGATGTGAACTAATGTCATGTTGCGGCTTCACATGGGGTGGTGACCCTTGTGGATCCCATGTGCCTGGTTCAAGGCCCTCTTTGTGTTATTCCTTACTTGGAGAATAGATCACCACCATGTTTTCTGGTTAGGCATAGACACCAGTTCCTCTTTCAGGTAGTTTGTTGTTGGATGTGTTTTGATTTGATTTTGGTTCATGTGAGTGTGTTGAAAATGAGAGTGTATTTTCAAATGGAAAATAATTTAAATGAATGTTCATTCTATCAAATTGTTTTAAATTGGTAAAGTGGGTTTTGAAATATTGAAGGTGTTTTGGGTTTGACAATGTGAATGGAATGTGGCCCTTTGTATTTCTTATGGACGTTGACATGTGTGTGGGTATGTTTGGGAAGTGCATATTGGCACATGGTATTGGAGATGGATTGACACACATGTAATGGTTCATAAGATACCATGGGTTGGGTGTTCGAGTTAAAGGTTTGGTATGGTTTTCCTAAAGTGAATTTTAATGAGAAAATGATTTTGAAAATTTGTTTTTTTTCTTGAAAAATGGTTTTTGGTATTTGGGAATTATCCTTGGAAGAAGGAAGTTTTGAGTTTTAAAAGGAAAATTATGGTTTTTGAAAAAGGATATTCTATTGGTGTTTGTTTTTACTTGGATTCTGATCCAGTTGGTTTTGGTTTGAGGTGTTTCTCTTTGTTTGTGCCTCAGTTTGATATTGGATTTGGTATGCGATTTTCATGTTGTTCACAAAATGTTGCCCAGAAAGGTCCACAAAGTTCTTAATGAGTCATTCCTGGTTACTTTTCCTCCACAAGTTTTGCCTGTTTTCTATGGTGATTGAGTTTTTCTTGAGGCTGTGCAGTGGGTTGAGGAAGTCGAGCGTGTTTTTAAGTCATTGGAAACTACTAATGATATTAGAGTTCATACATTTCAAAGGTTGTTTGAGGGTCCAATCTTGGACTAGTGGGGGCTGTTTTCCCTGTCATTGATGGAAGGTGAGATGTCATGGTAGGTTTTTAAGGCCACTTTCATCCAATGGTTCATACCGGAGGAGGTTAAGTAAAGGAAGGTGGTAGGGTTGTAGGATGTTCAGTAGGGCCAGCGATCTGTAAAGTCTTATGTTGACCATTTCAGAGAGTTGGTTCCATTCTCTTTGGAAGTAGCATCGGAGGATCAGATGAAGGACCCTCTCTTTGTCTAGGGTCTTCATCTTGAAATTGCTGAGATAGTGCTCTCATCCAATGAAACTTGTTTCGAGAAGTTGTTGGATCAGGCATTCATGGATGAATTGGTTTTTAGGGTGCAACCAGTGGCAGTGGGTTCTCATAAAGGTTCTCCATCTGGTGAGTGGGGTATTCCAGAGGAGCCTATTTCTAGAGAATCTCCCTCATCATTTTCGGATTCCAGTTCATCGGGCCATTCGCTTTTATGTTTCCAGTGCATTCGGTTTGGTCACTCAAAGACATCTTTTCATATTCCTCCGAAGACTTGCCGACTTTGTGGTCATTTGGGTTATTTGGAGAAGTTTTATAGGAGGCGCTATCGGAAAATGAATTCTTTATCAGAGGATTTGTTACCTGACTATGAGGCAGGAGATGCTTTAGCCATCATATCCCCAACCACAGGCCTTAGGGTGAATCTCGCACATAGTCAGGAGTGATAGGGGGTGTGAAACCCCAACATATTTTGGTTTTCTATGTTTGTATGGAAATGTTTAACATCTTCTTTTCCGTGTTGCCTTGATTTTTCAAGTTAACCTTTTGTGATAATGGTGTGGTGAACTAGATCTCTTGTAACCCAAGAATTTGTGCCTATCTAAATGTGTCCTTTGAAAATTTTCATTCTCTTTTGAGTG
Organism: Viscum album; assembly: GCA_963277665.1. Taxonomy (NCBI): domain Eukaryota; kingdom Viridiplantae; phylum Streptophyta; class Magnoliopsida; order Santalales; family Viscaceae; genus Viscum; species Viscum album. The sequence continues at coordinate 1,001,160,171 of OY728136.1, read as the reverse complement.
TGTCTTGACTTTGTGTAAGTTGTTCTTGATTTTAACTTTAAGCAGTGCTTGTTTGGAGATGATTGAGCTTTATAGAATTAATCTATTGTGGGTTTGGTTTGTGTTGTAGGTTCCCTGTTTCAGTGGATATAGTGTAAATATTTTAAATGGGTTTTTGGGTTTGATCCTAGTTGAAATTTTTGGTTTTTGGAGTTTTCGGGAGATCATTCCAGGTGAAACACGGTTACTGCACGGTTACCACATGGTTAGTCAAAACTATGTGGCCCTATCCATGTAGACAGAACCAAATGCATGAAAATCACATGGTCATGTGTTAGGTCTCATAACCATGTGTCTTGGTGTCATTTTCGGGCAGAGGAGTTGGCACGGTTGGCGCACGGTTTTGAAACCATGCGGCCATGTCGTGTGGGGTTCCCCTTCCTTCTAGTAGTTCGCGCACAGTTGGCACACAACTTAGTAAACTGTGTGTCCAAACCATGCAAGCTACCCTAAAAATTAAAATGTTGAAATCACTTGTTCCTGGTTGTAGTGTGGGTATTGTTTGGGGTTTAAATTTTGTTTTTATTAGTTGAGTTCTTATGGTGGGGAGAACCCTCTCGTGTTCTCCCCTAATATTCATTTATGCGTTGTGGTTTATTCTTGATCGGTCCGGTGTGACTTAAGGAGTGAATAGTTATCCCAGGGTTCATGGATTCCCCTTTTTTCAGGCATAGACTTAATCTTTGGTTGAATTTTAGCTGGGTGACTTTCTGGGGGTAGAAAGTGTTTGTGGTGGGGAGAATTGTCATGCCCTGACTTTGGATACTCTTTTATTTTATTTTTTATTCTCGATGTTGGATCTTTTGGTTGAGGATTGGGTTGGGTGACCAAAAAATTCCTTGAGTTTTGGTGGTATTAGTTTTCTTCTAGACCTATTCATGGTTATTTTGAATGTTGTGGGAAGAAAGTGTCAAGTTAGAGAGTTTGTGATTCCCTCGGTGTCTCTATATTGTGTTTAAAACATTGAAGGATCATTGGGTGGAGATCCTTAGTGTTTGGGGTGTAATTTGGGAGTTTTTGGAAAAAACATTAGGGTCTCACGGTTTGAGCACAGCCTACCCAAACCTTGAAACCAAACCATGTGATGTTGTAGGAGTTTTCCAATAGCCCCCGCACGGTTTGCGCACATTTTGACAAACCATGCAGCCACTTGTGGGATTTATAACTTTTGATGTGGATCTCCGATTTGGGTGATTCCACCTCCAAAATTAATCCCTATCTATTTGGAATCAACCATAGGAGCCTCCCCCTCCTTTTTGCTTCTATTTGGGTCGATTTTGGGGCTATTTCTCAAGAAAGGTTGGTGATTCTTCATGTTTTCTTCACCAAATCTCTTCTCTTTCTCTTACCCTCTTTGTTTATAGGGTTTTATTTGGGGTTTCATCCCTTAGCAGAGCCCTAGGGTTAGGTTTGGCTCAGGTGGTTCTTTTTTCTTGTGTATAGGGTGTGTGGATGGTCTGTGGGGCTTAGATCTCTCCTCCCTTGAAGTTTTATCACATTCACACACTGTTGAGGTAGGTGTTTCCATGATTTTTCTTTCCATTGCAAACCATTGATGCTTGAACACTTTGGATTAATTTTTAAAAATGATTCTCACCACTATAAGTAATATAGTTAACTTATTGTTGTGTTTTTATATTGGTTACAATTGTTAAAAGTGTATTTTAAAAGGATTCCTTGATTATGTTTATGTGTTGGTGCCTTGGAAGTGTTTGATAAAATGACTTTTGTTTTATAAAATAGAAATTTATCCCTTGTTGTATTTTTTGGACTTGGTTTTATATATTTTATTGGTTGAAACATTAATTGGAGCATTGAAGGTGATTTGGGTGCCTATTTATGGCTTGGTTATTTATGGTGAAATATCTTGGAGAAGTCCTTCAGGTTTTTGAAATGTTTATGAGAGATGTTCCAATTGTGTTGGTTTAAAGGGAAGTGGTATTTATAGAAAAGTGTTTTTGGGTATTATTATAATCTTCAAAGGGTTTCATTAGATTTTCTCACATCCATGGGTGCACTAAGTGAACACATGGAAGGGCATTCAAGTGAAAATAACACTTAAAAAGGGTGTTACACATGATCCTTGATTTCTCAAATTTTTTCTCTTCTCTCCCATTCTTTTCCTTCTAAAATAGATCTTTGATTTCTAAATAGTGTGTTGGTATTTAATGTGGAATTAAAATGATTTTTTAATGTGTTCTCAAAATTTTGAACCATGGGGAATTTTGGGACACATTTGGTTTCAAATGGTTTAATGGCCTGTTTGGCATTGTATAATTGAAAATGGTCTTAGAAATGATTTGGAACTTCTTTGGTAAATGGGATTGGGTGTGTAAATTTAAAGTCCCATTTGGCGTTGTAATTTTAAATCTGATGTTTTTTATTGATTTTAGAAAAGAATGTAATTCATAAAATGTGAATGCCCGGTTGGAAACTTTGAACATTTTATGAAATGGTTTGAATGTTAAATGGTGTGATGGCCCGATTGGTACATTCTTGATGTGAAATGATCAAATATGTATTTGGGGGCGCTCCTGTCTAGGGTAACCCTTTATGGGTGAATGCGCAGGAAGATTCCATGTTTGGGGAAGTCAAGTGCAGTGATATGAGTCATGCGTGTGAGGGTCTTCCTACTTACACATTATTCTTATAACCATCATGGGTTCCTGGGCATCTTTTATATGATTGAGTGACAGTTTATGATCAACCCCGATTAGATGGGTTGGTACCCCCTAGATTGGTTGTTAGGATGGGTGGAATTTTCCACTGGATTGGTCAGTTATAGGGTAGCCAGTTGGTTATAGACTTAGGAGCTTCACCATACGCCGGTAGGTGGTTCTGAACCGAGTACATCCAAGGGTCTTCTAGGGATGTTTAGGGTCACCCATGGTTACTATTTGTATTGCTTTTTTACTTTTTTCTACATTTAATGTTTTTTTGTTCAGTTTATTTATTTTCATCAAAGACCTAGTGTTGTTGATTTGGGTTTTTATTTAAAATGAAAAGTCTATTTTGAATCTAGAAACATGGTGTGCATAGTTTGGAAAAATGGAATGAAATGTGTTTATTTATAAAAAGGAAGAAAACCTATTTTTATAGCCTTATTTTCAAACTAGTGTTAATGGATTGTTTTGGGAAAGGAAACACATGTAATATTTGGTGATTGCCTAATGAGCTGTCTAGATCACACCCTACTTGTACCATTTAGTGTCGGTAGACCTGAACTATTTTTCAAGTTCAGATTTTGATCAGGTTTTTCTGGTTTGAGTTATCTCTTGGAGCAGGTGGTCTTATGGTTAGAGTTGACCAAGAGGTCACATGTAGATTGTGTTAGTAGCTATTTTTTTTGTAGATTTTGGTTCATTCAATATTAGTTTTATTCAGTTGTATTTGTATTGGACCAGATTTTTCATTTATTTAGATTCAGTTATTTAGCTTTGTTGCATCTTCAGTTTTTCATATTTTGATCCTATTATTATTGGGATAAATCATTCCCTCTTGTTTTATTTTGATGCCCGACACTTGTTTCCAGCCCATGGGGATCGGTAATGCCCTTCAGGCCATGTCGTGGTCCAGGTCGGGTGTTGGGTAAGATGGCATCCCGGCTTGGTTCGTGACACCTCACCTAAGGTAAACTTCCTCTTATTTGGTTCCACACATTGATTCATGGAATGTTTCATTGATCTATAAACATAGGGGTCACTTAAAATATTTATAGACATATGGTTATCTCCTTGATTAGTATATAAATTATAATCATTATGCATATTCAATCCCATGTAGTTGCATTAATATGATTCACTTCACTATGTTTTCAAATCCTCTAAGACATATGAGAATGACCACTCTATGTGAGGGTTAATTATTTTTCATCTAAATGAATACAGAAATGGTAATACCTCTTCATGATAAAGATTGTTATTTAATGGAATAATCTAGTTTCACTATATATCTTCAATAACCTGATATGTCAAAAGAACTCCATATTCTTTGATCATTCTACCAAAGAACTGAATATGATCAATGGAATCCACTATAAATGGATCTCCTCCATTATTCCTCTCTAAACTAGATTTATAGATATCATATCTAGAATTATAGTTTTACCATAGTAAATTATATAAATCTTCTTAAGTATTTAACCCTATAACCATGGGATGGTATCAATTATTATTCTAATAATCCTATAATTTTATACCATGTGTCCCATAAATTTTAATATAATCAAATATATCTAATTAATTCAAGTAAATTACTTAAATCTCAAGAAAAATATTAAGATTTTGAATTTAAATCAAATCAATATTAATTTTTGGAAACTCCTTTATCACTGTGTGATGACCTATATTACAGCATGGTGATTTTATATCCTTAACACTCTATGGTGTGACAGCCACTCTTTTGGTTCGATGCTTAGTCAATAATCATATCCATGACATATGGTAAAATATCATTTAAAACTTTAGTGAGATCATACTATGTTCTCTTTAAATCTCCTCAAAAATTATACCTATTGCAGTGTGGCCCTCCAGTTTCAACATGACCTCGCATTTCTAAGTATTCTAGGAGTTCAATCTATTCAAGATAAATCACCCATATTGCATTACTTCCACCTTAATTACACCGTGTTACTTCTTTAATATCATACTATTATGGTGTGACAATCATTCTATATTGTGATTCATTTGATCAACACAATCAATATCTACAATAAATATTTTTGTCTAGGTGTTGCACAGTAGTATAAAAAAAATACTTATAACATTAATGTTTTCATTTCAGTTTTTAATAACTAACGTTAAAAATATTTTTAATGTTTCTTATTTAATAACTAATGTTAAAACTACCATGTGGTGATTTTTAATGATGGTTATTTCACTAACTAATGTTAAAATAATCTTTTTAATATTGGTTATTATAATAATTGACGTTAAAAATCAATCCTAGATACAAAGATTTAATTTTTTTCACATCACACCAATGTAATTTAACCTTACCATATATAAATTTTCCCTAATGTACATGTAAATTTCAAATTTTTATATCATGCTAAAATTTTAATTTCCACCTACAAATATATCACTCTATAAAATCATTCTTCCACTTCGTTCTCTAACTTTCATTTCTCCACCTCAAACTTTTTTTCTCCCTATCAAAAATTTATTTCTCCCTTGGTTATTCATTCATATATTTTAAATCAAAAAGTGAATATCCATTTTAGATATGGATACCATGGTGTTAGTGATACAAATTATGAAGAAATTTGTTTCATCGTTGTGATTTATCAAGGAATGTTTCATAGATGTAAAATCCCTAGAATGATTTCATTTATTCTAATTTAATTTTTTTATGATATTGTAATAAATATTTGTTCATTATTATTATTATATTATTGAATGATAATTATTTTTTCAAATATATAATTTTAAACTAATTATTTTATCATGTGAAACTATAGTTTTCCTTGATTATTCTCCAAGACAATAGTGTGTCATGTTTTATGGCCTCAAATATTTTTTTTCAAAACTTTTTTCACAATGGTTTTTAAAAAACTGATGTGAAAAATGTCTCTTACATCAGTTTTCTTAAAATTAATGTGAAAATTAAGTTTTTATGTTGGTTTTTTAAATAACCAAAATTAAAGATCATTTTTCACATTGTTTTATAAAAAAACTGACATAAAAAATCATAAAAATATATATTTTTAACATCATTTTTTAAATTCGATGTTAAAAATATATTTAATACAATTATTTCAAATCTATTGACTCAAAAATTGATGTTAAAAAGATAAAAAATGATGTAAAAACCTGTTTTTTATTAGTGTCACCATGAACATTCCCACAACCCAATATATTAAACATGTTATTGGTATCAAGTAAAAAAAATACCCTGAGAGTGGGATAAATCAAGGTAAGTTAATCTTTTCAAATGACCATCACCAATAAACATGTTCCACTATTGATAGGAACACCTCTATCCCTCACACTTTATATGGATTTATAAAGTGAATGAAGAGTAAAAAACCAATTTTACTTGGTTCATGTAAACTTGGCTAATTCAAGGAGAATATAGCAACAATGTGTTGAAATAAAAAAATCACTAAGTGAACTACTTTTTTTTACAATTTATAGCGGCCACACATACCCTCCATGATTAAAACATTCACAAAATAGAGAACTCACTACTCTCAATCAATTGTAAATCTCATTACATGTAAGATCCCATATTTTTTCAGGTACATCCCTCTTTGAGTTTTGAGTTATATATCTTTTGTTGGGTTTTCCTTTATCTTTAAACCTTGGTGGTTGAGTCTTGTTTGGATATGGGGATCCTTTTGTGGAAAATGACCTAAATTTTAGCGATGTATGTTTTTTTGAATTAATGGATTCTGGGTATAAATGTGTTAAATGGTATTATGAGGGTTTTCTATGAGTTTGAAAGGCTTCGAAGGTAATTCATCCTTTTCTATGGAAACATATATTAAAGTTTTCTACAAGAAATTTACATGTCGTGTACTTGTTACATGATGTGTAACTACCACTAGACATATGTCGTGAACTAGTTCATGATGTGAATTGATTATATGTCATGAACCTAATTCACAACGTGCAGATGTTAGGAAGGGTTAAAATTAAGCCAAGGAAATGAGGTTTTTTAGTGTAACTCATAATGAATAAATACACGATGTGTAAATGGATTACAAGCTATGTAATTATCATGACCAGCATTTTTAAGTGTGAAGAACATGTGATTATTTCATTACTTTGGTACAGACTCTCTGATCACAAACCTAGGAAAAAATTTAGTTGATTTTGGATCCCTTTCATCTCTACTAGACGCCCTGTTTACACATCTGATCCATGTTTCTTCTTGAAATCTTATATTCCTTCATCCTTGTTCATTTTTTACATTGGAATCATTGTAGTAGAGGGTCTAAAATGTAACCTTATGGGTTGTTTAATTGTCAAGTATATGCAATATTATGATTGTTCCAACATAACATGTACTCTAAATAATTTATTCATTGATTAATAGTAAATCATGGATTGGTATATTGATTGGATTCATTTAGATTCAGTTGTTGATGTGACCCAGATTATAGATACCCATTGGTTGATTAAACCTTTGAATAATAAGAACTTGGATAATGGTTTTAAGTGTGTTTATCATGATATTTGATTGCTGGAGATTGCTTGATATAGAATCAATTTGGTAATATATTATGGACTATTGATATCACTATTGATAAATTGATTTATAAATGTAATTGTAATTGAAATAAAACTGGTAATTTTCATAATTAACCATCGAGGCTTATGATGTGATATTGTGAGATCTTTATTGTTATGACTTGTTGATATTGATGTTGAAATACTTATATGTAGGACTTTTCTTAGATTCTGAAATGATTATATGGTGGGCTTGGCCCAGTTTTATGTTGAAATTCTTATATAGAATTCTTAGCCCAGAGATACATGCTGAAATGCTTATATATAGGGATTTTCCTAGAGGTTGAAATGATTGTACAGAGGGATATTCCTAGTTATGTGATTATGACATTATTAATGGTTATGATTGTCATGGTTATGATATATTCTCAGAGATGTTCTGGCATGGTGCAGAAGTAGGTTGATTTATGTATTATATTAATTGATTAATTAATACACATTTTTATCACTTTATTGTATGCACTTATTATTAGATTGGGTTTTTTTAGACATGGTGGTGTCGACCTACTATGTTTTACTCACACCCTACTTGGGAAACTATTTGGTACCCAGGGATATTACATAGATTCAGGTTTGGAAAAGGGTAAATGACCTTGTTTTTTATTGTTGTTTACCGGTTGGGATGGTGTTTGGTGACAGAACCAACATGGGGTTTAAGAATACGGTCTTATGAGATTATTTTTGTTAGCTAATTCTTTTATTTGTATTTTTTTATTTCAACATTTAGATACATTTCTTCTTTTCATTACATGATTCATCATTATTTTTTTATTATTTTCTCCTTTACTTTATAGTTGTATGATATATGGTTTACATTGTTCTTCATTACTCTAATATTATTATTATTTTATTATTCCATTGTGTTGTAACTCTATACTATGGTTATAGTCTCCCTACTATATTCATCACACCCTAGTACTAGTTAGAAGCCTCTGGTATATGTGGAGGAACGCTTGAGGTCTAGTAACCAACCCGTTTTGGCCATGTGAGTGAGTGTTGGATCAGGGAACATTATAAAGTGGTATCAGATGAGGTTTCTTTTCTATTGATTTTATATTTTGGAATTTTGGAAAGGATACTAGGATGTTTCGGGTCTTGGTAATGATCTTGTTCATGGGAGTAGCTAACCCATGCATGGGGTGAAATCTGAGTGTCCAAGGATGGGATTGATTTTCATGATGTTTTCTTGTTACAGTTGATATTATTTCAACGTGAGTGATTCACATGTTGTGTGACATTATTGTTTTTTTAGATTTATACTCATGGACTGGTATATCACAAGATAAGTATTCATGCATCATGATAGGAACATAGGGATATATATTTACATACATTGTTCATGATAGGGACATATTTATTGCATGTGATATGTTTGGATTGATGAAATGTGATATGAGATACCTATTATATATTATAAATGAAATGAAATAACTCTAATGTCATGATAAAACAATTTTAAAATCATGTTTAGAGAGACAAATAGTAGTGGTTCTCTATTTTTGTCACCTGTTTAGGTTAACCTTGTTGTTATAGCCAGTGTTTAAAGGAGTGTGTTTATCTTGTAGAGAAAATTTCTCCTTGTTATCTTCGATTTGAGTTTTAGGAGAGTGGAAATTAGAATGCTCCTAACACAGAAGAACCAGATCTTACTATAGATCTTGAGGATCAGATGGATGTCCAACTTCGTGACAACTTCTTGAGGGTCATGAAATCCATGGAAAGGGATATTGTTAACACCATGCATTTTATGTCAAAGATGGTGAGAGAGTTTCAGTTGCAGCATATTATTATGTTCATTGGGGAGGTAGGCCCCCAAGTAGCTAAGTTATGGATTGAGTAAGTCCATACAATCTTCAATAACCTTGATACACCTTTAGATAGGAGGGTGAATCTTTCTATGTATATTCTCTATGGACCTTCCAAGCATTGGTAGGACATTTTAGAGTAGGATGGGAAGTGGGAGGAGTTATCTTGGAAGGATTTTGAGGAAAAATTATTTATTCACTTCTATCCATATACATTTAAGGATGATAAGGCTCAAGGTTTTGTGCATTTAACATGGGAAGGCATGTCGGTGATGGACTATGCCAAATGTTTCACCAAACTATAGTGCTTTATGATATATTTAGTTGAATGTGATATCTTTAGGGAGAGTCATTTTTAGGATGGGTTTCACTAAGAGATTAGGTCATGGGTGAAAGTTTTTTTTAGTAGATTGTTAGATTTGATGAATCATGCACTCATCACAAAAGGGAATCTGAAAGAGACCCCAAGAAGTGGCCTAGCTGTTGCAGTAGGGAAAATTGGGAGCTCTTCTTTTGGTGGAAAGAAGCTCCACTATGACAGTTTTCACCAAGGAAACAGCAGGCAGATCATTCATGGTAGTGGTCATCCATCTCAAGATTGTGTTTCGTTGCAGTGTTATCAGTTTGGAAAGTTAGTCCACAAGTAGCCTCAGTGTCTCTACCCTTCTTTGGAGTGTCATGATTGTGGTCAGCTAGGTCATCTTCAGAAATTTTTTAGGAACTTCTCATAGCATAGTAGTGGTAGGGGATTAGGATTGGTACCAAAGTATGGGAAGGAATCTGTTACCCCTCTACAGACAGGTAGTTGGAGTTCCACTAAAATTTCAGGTCAAGGTAGTGGATGTGGTACCCTAGTGTAGGAGTAGTAGTACCAAGAAGAGGTAATAGATCAGGAGAGTTAGTTTGGAGCTCATAGAATAGGGGCTAGTCATTTGTACACTATACTAACTACTCTAGCTATTGTGGATGTTAGACCTTCTACCGTTAGAGGTATAATTATTGTATCATCTAACCTTTCTTGTGTTTTATTTGGTATAGGAGCATTGTAGTCAGATAATATCAAGGCATGTTCTCTAGATATTTGTGATTACCATTTATTATAGGAACAGTTTGTGTTGGAAATGATAGGTTTCTATTTGATTCTTGGTATAGATTAAATATTTATATAACATGATCACATCGACTTTTATTGTAGGATATTTACCTTTTATCTCTAGAAGAAGATAGTTATCCTTGCCAGGGTGAGTGGGATCTTTAGGTAGGTCATGCAGAACTAATTCAGTGTAGATTGGATTGTATCATGACTCAGATTTCAATCCTTGTTTTGTATGATGTTGCAAATTAGCATGATTATTTTCCTCTAGTGGTAGGTTGTTTTGAAGATGTATTTCCTGATGGGTTTTGTGTCTTACCATCTGAGTGGGAGATCGATTTCACGATCGAGTTAGTGTTGAGAGCAGAGCCAATTTCTATTCCATCGTACAAGATGGCACCAGCAGAGCTTTAGAAGTTTAAAGTTCAGTTGAAATATCTATAAGCTAAAGGTTACATATGTCCTAGTACATCTCCATGGGGTTATCCAAGTATTTTCACTAGGAACGTAGATGGGACTTTGTGCTTATGTGTAGATTATCGAATATTGAAACAAATTATAGTTAAGGTCTGGTATCCCCTTCCATGTATTGACAATATCTTTGACTAGTTGAGAGGTTTAAATATCTTCTCCAAGATAGATTTGAGATTAGGATATCACTAGTTTGGGGTGATACCATCATACATACTTTGAACTTATTTTAGGAGAAAGTACAACTTGAATGAGTTTGTAGTGATGTTGTTTTGTTTGTCAAGAGCACCTATAATATTCATGGCCTTGATGAATTGGATCTTTCATCCTTTTCTAGATTATTTTGTGGTGGTTTTTTCTGATGACATCTTAGTGTACTCCTAGTCATTAGATGATCATTCCAAACATATTGACATCATCTTGATTCCATTGAGAGAGCATCGTTTTTACACTAAGCTAACCAAATATAGTTTATAGATTAATAAAGTACACTTCTTGGGTCATGTTATCTAATAGGTATGAGTGTTAGTGGACCTGGATAAGGTTTAAACCATATTATCTTGGGAACAACCCAATAATGTATCCTAGATTTGGTGTTTTCTAGGTTTAGTAGGTCATTATCAGTGATTTATCCAGGACTTCTCCTATCTGGAAGCACTAATGTCCAGGATAACAAAGAAGGGAGTGAAGTTTTTTTAGTGAAATACTTGTGAGAAATATTTTCAAGAGCTGAATATCAGGTTTACCTCATCACCTATCCACACTTTACCTTTATTGGGTAAATCATATATCATGTACTATGACGCATCTGGAGTTGGACTCAGAGAAGTTATAATACAATAGGATTGAGTGGATTCTTATGGATCTAGATAGCTAAGACTGCATGAGATGAAGTATCCTACTCATGATCTAGATTTATCTATGATGGTACATGCCTTGAGATATTGGTGGAATTATCTTATGGGTGATATTTTTTTGGTATACATGGATTGCAAGAGCCTCAGGTACATCTTTTCTCAGAAAAACATAGGAGGTGGGTTGATTATTTGTAGTATTTCAACTTAGAGTTGGATTATAATTCAAGAAATGGAAACATCATTGATTATTCCTTGATCCAAAAGATGAAAACAGAGGCAGTGTGGGAGTCTTGTGATGAGTAAAAGATGATGGAACTCTTTGCAAACATGCATCTACATTTTCAAGAGTCCCAGGTATGAGTATCTTTAACTTCAACATCTATCATACCCTTGATTTTGTACTAGATCAAGACATATTATTTATCTAATCCGAAGAGCTTAATTATGAGAGACATCTTATATGGTGAGTAGAAACCATCAGGATGGTCTCTTGGTAGTGGAAATTCTCTTTTTTTCATGGCTGAGTATGGGTTCCTATGAGCTTTTATGAGAAGATGATGAGAGATTTTCATAATTAGAGATGGATGATACATCCTATTTTTTCAAATATGTATCATGATATCCATATATAGTAATGGTATTCAGGAATAAAGAAGGAGGTAGCATTCTTTTTTGTGAGATGTTTTACCTTTCGGAAGGTGAAAGCAAAGCATCAGAGGCTAGATGGGTTGTTGTATCCTATGACCATTCTTTAGTGGAAATGGGATGATGTCACTAAAGATTTTGTGATATTATTACCCAAAAAAACCCATAATAAGGAAGCATTATGGGTGATCATGGATCAATTGACGAAGGTAGAATAATTATTTCCTCTTAGGGAAACCTTCAGCATTGATGATCTAGATAGTATTTACATGCATGAGATAGTTTTGTTTCATATTGTTCCAGGGAGTATTGTTCCAAACATAGATCCTCATTTCATGTTGTGGTTTTGGAAGGGTCTTCATAAGGCTCTAGGATCATAGGTTCTTTTGAGGATAGCCTATCATCCTCAAACTGGCGGTCAATCTAAACGGGCTATTTAGGTTCTGAAGAATATGTAACGATCCTATGTCTTGGATTTTGGTGGTTTGTTGGATCATAATATATCACTCATGAAGTTTCCATATAATAAAAACTTCCAGGAATCGATCCAAATGGAACATTTAGAGGCTTTGTATAGAAGTTCATGCCTTTTTCCTCTTTATTGGATAGAGGCAAGTGAGTCTGCACTTTTTGGACCTAGCCTCATAAAGGAGGCATCTGAGTAGGTTTAGTTGATCAGGAGGTGGTTTGTGACCACATAGAGTAGACAGAAATCATACACTAACCATTGGAATATGACCTCTATAGTTTGAGGTTGGTCATCTTGTTTTACTTTAGGTTTCACCTAGATTTGGGAAACATAGTATCAGGAAACAAGAAAGCTAGCACCCAAGTTTGTTGGACGGTTTTAGATAGTGGATAGGGTTAGTCCAGTGGTATACCAATTAGAAATTCCACAACACTATAGTATTATGCATGAAATTTTTCATGAGTCACGTCTTTAGAGATATTATCCTGACCCTTCTCATGTATTAAACATCAAGGAAGTTGATATTTGTGTTGATATGTCCTTTAAGGAGCATTGAATATGGATTATGGACTATAGTGAGAAGTATCTATGGGGTGTGATTATACCTCTGGTTCAATTTCAGTGGAATCATGGGTGTTTTTAGGAGGATACCTAGGAGAGGGAGTCTGATATAAGAGCATAGTGGCTAGACTTGTTCACTGTGACCCCACAGTGATACTTGGAGAAGCTCAGGGATGATCTGTTATATGGTGGGGAGGTTATAAGATCACATCTTTTTCTAGGTATTTCCCTATTTTTATTTTTCATTAAATTTCTTTTGTTAGGTTTCCCTTTGTCTTTAAACCTTGTTGGATAAGTCTTATTTAGATACGGGGCGACTTTGGTGTAGAAAATGACCTAAATTTCATGGATTTTTGTTTTTTTGAATTAATGGATTCTAGGTATAAATATGTTAAATGGTATTATGAGGGTTTATCATGAGTTTGGAAGACTTCATAGGCGATTCAGAATTTTTTTTGGAAACAGGGATTAAAGTTGTCTGTAGGAATTTTACACATCATGTAATTGTTACAAAACATGTAACTACTACCAGACACATGTTATGAACTGGTTCATGATATGAAGTGGTTACATGTTTTGAACCTAATTCATGTCATGTAGATGTTGAGTAGGGTTAAAATTAAGTTGAGGCTATGGGTTTTTTATTGTAACCTATAATGAAGAAATACACAACATGTAAATGGGTTTCATGATGTGTAATTCTTGTGAGTAGCATTTTTAAGTGGGAAATGTTTATGATTATTTTATTCCTTTAGTGAAGCCTCTCCTCTATTGACCCTAGGATGAATTCTATGTGATTTTAGAACCTTTCCATCCCTTCTAGACATCTCATTTATGCATCTGATCCCTAGTTCTTCTTGTAATCTTCTGCACCTTCGTCCTTGTTGGCATTTGTTTTTATAAGCATTACATTGATCATTGATAAAAGGTAGGGGGTCTAAAACCTAACCCTATGGTCTGTTTAATTGTAAATTATATGTAATATTTCAGTTTCAATAATATAACATGAACTCTAATTAATTTATTTACATATTAATGGTAAATCATGGATTGGAATATTGGTTGGATCCCTTTGGATAAAATTTTTTATGTGACATGGATTATGAAAACCCATTGGGTGACCAAACCTTTGAATAATAAAAACTTGGGTAATATTTTTAAGTTTGTTTAGAATGAAATGAGATTTCAAGTGATTTCTTGATATAGAATCACTTTGGTAATATCTTATGGGCTATTGATATGGTTGTTGATAAATTAATTTATAAATGAAATTGAAATTGAAATATAAATGGTAATTTTCATAATTAATCATTAAGGCCTATGATGTGATATTGTGATATATTTACTATTATAAATTTTTGAGATTGATTCTGAAATACTTATTTATGGGGATTTTCCTATAACCTAAAATGCTTATATAGCGGGCGTGTCCTAGTTTGATGTTGAAATGCTTATATAGCGGGCATGGCCCAGTGATACATGTTGAAATTCTTATATGTAGGGATTTTATTAGAGGATAAAATGATTATATAGAGGGATCTACCCATTTATGTGATTATTCCATGGTTCGTGGTTATGGTTGGCATGGTTATGCTACATGCTTAGAGATATTCTGGTATGGTGTCAAATTAGGATGATTTATATATTGTATTAATTGAATGATTAATACACTTGTTTATCACTTTATTTCATGCACTTATTATCAGACTGGTTTTGTTTCAACGTGATGGTATTAGCCTACTAAGTTTTATTCACACCCTAATCAGTTCATCATTTGGTACCCAATAAGATTTCATGAATGTGGTTTTGGACAAGGGAAAAGGACCTTGTTGTTGATTGTTGTTTTCTGGTTGGGATGGAGTTTAGATATGGGATCGACATGGGGTTAGGAACTAGGATCCTATGAGATTATTTATGCCAGATGATTATTTTATTTTTTATTTTTATTTTTAGTTTGATATTTAGAATCATTTAATCTTGTCATTACATGATTTATCATTATTGGTTTATTGGTTTCTCCTTTACTTTCCGATTGTATGATATATGGTTTCTTTTGTTCTTTGTTACTCTGATATTATTATTATTTGATTATTCCATTATTTTTTAACTCTATACCAGAGGGTATAGTCTCCCCACTATATTCATCACACCCCCACTGCTAGTCAGCAACCTATGGAATATGGGGAGGTGTGTTTGAGTTCTCATAACCAACCCATTTTGGTCATGTGAGAGAGTATCATATCGGGGGATGTTACAATACTCCTCTAAGGAAAATCATCTTGATCTCTATAAACCAAGAATGAGTATACAACAACAATGGTGTATTAATCAACTCCACATTCATCCACTTAATTAAATCCATGTACCTCCAGTTATATGACCCCATGGATCTCCTTTCCTTTATTCTCTAACTTTCCAACACAAGTCTATAATCTCTCTTTAACTATCTCTCTAGACCCATGATACTTCTTTTTAAGAAATATATCTCTACACTCTTGATAGAATCTATAATTTTCCATCATAATTGATCTTCAATTCAACTTCATTGAGATAGGAAAATACATCCAAAAATATTCTTTAAAACCAAACCAAAGTCACTCAATAAACTCCCTGATTTCCTTCCTGAAAGATAGGATGTTTGAATGTGGAAGTTTGTTAACTTGTTTTCTTCATAGCATAAACACTAATATCAGGGCATTATCATCGTTACTCTATGAAACTATGAACCCAAAATTTTACCTTCATGGGGATTTACATGGTATGATACTATAAGTTTTAGTGTCTAATAAATAACCTCAGTATTTCATGGATCACATTCCAAAAAATATGTCATGGTAAAAAAAATAGGTATTGACTTTTGAATAGCACACCACAGCACAACTCCTCATCATGGCATGACCACCTCTAAATAGGTAGAACCACTAAAATCTACCTAAATCTCCTTATAATTTGTAAATACTTACCATAGTGTGATTTAATCATATGTATAAATACTTCTTTAGTAAAGTATCTTACATATGATCTTCACTTTGTGACCATCCTTCCCACAGTGTGAATTACTCTAATATATTATTTGGAAACTCTTACATATCAACAAGTCATCTTGTGACACTATCTTTCATGATGTAAAATAATATTCAACTTCAAAAAGTCCAGAGCTTAAATTTTATGGGATATCCTTCATGGAATAGACCACTCCCCATGACACCAACCTCTATAATAGGTTATTTTGACATAGCCTCCTCATGGCATGACCTAGAATTTCAAGTTGTGGTTTTTATCTTATAGAAAGAACTACTGCAACTCCTTCAAAAACACCTTTATCATCCATTATGACTTTTAAAGAAACTTTTGAAGTTATTTTGAAATATTTATCAAAAAAATAACCAAAAAACTCTAATGGAATTTTTGCTAACAATATCCCTCTTTGGGTTTGTTGATAACTCCTTCAAAATTGATTCAATATACCAGAAACCTTTTTCCTTAAAATAGTGCATTAATGATTTACTAATCATTAACTTTAACCCACATGAGTCAAGTTATTAATGTGAAATAATATTTAAATGAAACTTTCCTTTTGAAATGACTTCCTTGATCTTCATGCACTTCAATACCTCTTAACCAAGCCTCTCCCCCTGAATAGACATTCAAGTACTCTATACCTTTCCAAGGTTTCGGTAATGTATAGATACCCATTTTTCAACAAAAAATAACAATCCTAGCCATATTTATCTCTAATAATGGATTTTTTTTCTAAAGAAACTTATGGACAACTTATCCCCCTTTTCAATGAGCCCTGAGGAAACTTCTATAAATTTTTATAAGAGATAGTTATAAATCCAAGCATTTGAGTCAAGAGAATCACCATTACTTGATATAAATATTAAATTCCATAGGGTAGTGGGGTTCCCTTCTCCAAAATATCTAGTTAGATGATGATAGTTTGACTCTAAGAGCCAATTGATGCCTCTCAAAATCATCCTTGGATAGTGTCATTACCATGATTCCCACAGCTTGATTTTTCATTAACATATATTTCAATTACATTAACACTTGTTAAAATTTTTCCTTGATGAGATGATTCTTTATCTCGATGTGATTTGTCATTGAGTGATGGATAGTATTTTTTCTAAAATTAATATAATTAAAGTTATCACACGTGATTATAATAGGAAATTTCACATCAACTCCATCATCCTCAAGATATTTCTCTATCCATAGAAATTGATCATACACTTGAGTTGTCACAATATACTCAACTTTTTTGGTGCTTGGTGAAATATATAATTTCGTCTTGCTCGTCCAAGAAATACTCAAAACTCCAAGACATAATGAACCACCCAATGTTTACTTGAGATCATCTATTAAACTATCCCAGTCAAAATTTATGTATCCCAATAACTCCTACTATGGTGTTTCATAACAAAACAATCTAAAATCCAGAAAGTTGTTGATATAATGAAGAATTCATTTTACTGCAAGAAAGTTTCTTTACTTGGGACAACTTTTGTACCATGTGTCTTGAAAAGTGGAAAACACAATGTTGTGTCATGTTGGGACAAACAAACATTTTTATTGGTTTTTCAAAAGAGTCACAACATAGCAGGGCCACAAAAAGTCCAAAAACAAAGAGAAAATCAAGGTGTTCTGAAGTAGTGAAGGTTAAGGGAATCCATGAAAACAAGGTTGAAACCCTCCCAAGAGAAGGATCCAAGATCGGAAAACCAAGAAATATGAACCCATTGAGCTGCCTCGGATGCCAAAAAGTTAGCCACAAAATTCCCTTCGCACCATGTATGACATACCTCTATACTTCTACTCAAAATCCCCTTGCACCGCCGGATGGTGTAAACAATAGTCCATGGGATGGGCCCGATACTGCATAGAGCATTATACACTGTGAGTGGATCCATTTCAATAGCCACCAGATAGACATTATTTTTGGCTGCATAAAATTAAACCAGTGAGAATAGGTGAGGATTCCACTTGAAGGGAATCCCCACTTCCAAGAGTGCCACAAAAAGAAAGAGTTGTCGATCCCCTTGAATCTCGGATCACCCCCCCCCCCCCCCCCGCCTCGCATCATGCCCATGATGAATGAGTCATCCATGTTCATTTTGAGGCATGAATGGTGGGGAGACCAGCATACCCATCTTCCATGGTTTCTATAGTGATCATTGCTAGGAGTAGAGGTTGCATCAAAAAGGGTTCTGATGGAGGGCGCATCCTGACATGCATGAAAAATCTGGATCAGATCATCCAGCACATACCTAGTATTGAAGATAAGACCCGCATGGGATCCTAATATTCTGTTATGTCAGACCTTGTTTAATTCCTTCTAGATCCCCCAGTATCCCGCCATAAAGAGGATAGCCCTAGCATCCCTTTCTAAACCACTTTTATTCATTCCCTTAAATCTCTACTCAAGAAAGACAGAGCATGAGTCCCCTTGAGAGCCTCTGCCCATGAAGCCTTCGAACTCTTACCACACCAAATTTTACCAATCACTTCCAAAGAACAGGTGATCAATAGTTTCAGTTTGTGACACCCTACAACATAGGCATTTAGATCCCAGATTAACTCCCAAACATTGAATATTATCCTCTATAGGAAGCACTTTGTTCTATATTCTCCAAATTAGAAAATTGAACTTCTTTGGGGTATCTCTCCTCCAATCAGGGACATCTCAAACTCACACCATTAGGATTCATTTAATCCTCCAAAAATCATTTCATCCACATAAATGAGAAATAAAATTATTTTATCATTAACTTTATTAATTTATATATTTTCATCAACTCAACCTCATTGGAATCCAATCTTTCTCAAGTATTGATCAAGCCTATAATATAAAAGCTCTTGGTACTTGCTTCATCCCAAACAATGCCTTCTATAACCCACATAATTCTCTATCATATTCATCTATAAGAAAACCATCCAATTACTCAATGTACACCTCTTATTTAAGGATTACATAGGGTATATAGATTTGAAATCTATTTAGAACACCTTTGACTTTATTTTCACCAACATTACCAAGAATAGTCTAATAGTTTCCAACTAGGCTATGGGGGAAAATATTTCATCAATATTAATCTCTTTAATTTGGAAATATCCTTTACACACCAACCATGTTTTGTTCCAAGTCACCTTCCCATATTCATTGATTTCTTTATGAAACACCCAATTGGTTTCGGTGAAATTTTTTTCTTCTATCCATAGGACAATATCCCATGTTTGATTCTTCTCAATTTGGTCAAGATCTTTGTGCATCACTTTGACTCAAGTTTCATATTTAGAAAACTCTTCAAAACACTTAGGATATACTTAAGATAAGTGAGGATTTTTTTTATAGTATTCATTTTCCATGTTTGGAGTGGATATGTTTGATCACCAATGATATTTCCTTTATTTATTTTAGCCATCCTATTTTCCTTCTTTACAGCTACTGAACCTGTTTCAATTTCCTCATCATTGGTGTCTTTTTCTGAATCTTCTTCAACTCCACATGATCCCCTTGGTTTTTTTACTTTATAATCACTTTCATATCAAATTTCATTATTGTTTTCTTATGAAAATTTCTCAATGGATTGAAAATTATACTCATTTTCCACAATTGTGACATCTTGACTTTCAATTATTTTTATAACCCTTTTGTTGTACCATTTGTAAGCAATTATTTTAGATGAGTAATAATAAAAATTTTAAAGTATTTCAGTGTAGGATTCTTCTCATACAACATTTTTAGGGTGTATTTTCTTCATTTGAACATAAAAAATACCTATTAGAGATATAGACTGATGTGAGCACTAATTTCTTCTAATACATATCTGGTGGATTTTTTTCAATGAGACTCATACAATCCATTTTTTTAATGATCTGGTTCCACCTCTCAAAAAAACTACTTTGTTGAGGATTACCCACATCTAAAAATTGGTGTATTATCCCATGTTTCTTAGGATATTCTTCCACCTAATTATTAGTTCATTCCATGCCATTTTCAGTCTGTAATTTCTGATTTCTCAGCACAAGAATCTTCTCCAACAATATTTGATAATGTGTAATACACTTGAAAACTTTGGATTTGTGAAATATCACTATCATTCATACCATCTTGTTGTAATTATTGATAAATAAAGCATAGTAACTCTTTGAATCCATGGGTTTGGGTAATATTAGTCCACACGCATCAATGTGGACCAATACAAGAAATCTCGTCGATTTCTTTTCCTTTAACTTTTAAGTCTTCTAAATGATTTTCCATTTTTGATAAGTATCACACGTATAAGTATGATCAAATAATAGTTTATTCATATCACGAGCTCCTTCATTATTCATTAATTATTCCAAGGACTTTTGGATCAAGTAACCAAGCCTTTTATGCTACAACTTGTTATCTTATGCCATGGTTATAAAACACTTGTCTTTTTCTCCACAAATGAGTTAGAGATTACCCTTTGAACACTTACCTTTCATCATAATTTATAGATCTATTACTTTGATAATACAAGACTTCTTTTTGAAATTGACCACATGCCTTAAGTTACATAATTTAATTACACTTAGTATATTGTGACCATGGACTTCAACCACCAAGACACTGATATGCCTCATGTATTTGCCTCTGATTTTGGATTCTTTTTAGAGCCAATGAACTTCAAATCTTCATCATTTACAAAGGAAATGACACCTTATTTTTTTTATTTGATCCCTATGACTATATTTTGTTCTCATCATATTTGAAGTGAATCCACTATCAAGGAACCAAACTCCATCCTGATCAGTTTCTTTCAACAAAATTTCTATAATATTTACCTTCTTAGATTTTTCTTTCTTAACCCATGTTCATTATTTCTCTTCCTTTGGTATTGAATGAGATTGTTCCACCTCTGGATCTATTTAATAATCCTTATATTATAGGGATACAAATTGATTATGATTTTTTATCCTACTTGATGATGGTTCCAACTACTAAGATCTCTTTTTTGGAATCTCCTTTAGCACATTTCTCTATACCCTCAATGTAAAATTCATGTTTTTATGTCTATAACCTTAACATCAAAAAAAATTGGCATTAAAAATATACTAAGTGAAGAAATGTTTATTAGTCTATTATTTTTTCTATTGTTCCTTGAAATTCCTTTTTTCTATAGAACATACATAATTTATATACCCCATATTTCCATAATAATAAAACTAGATTCATGGTGTATTATTGTGTGTATTTATTACTCTAATTATATTATTTCAAGTATTTTTTGGATCATCCAAATAAACCTTTTTTGGGGGGTGGGTGCGTGTTAGTTTTCATCAACCACCACTACTCTTTACTTGTGATTGAACCCCTCAACATATTTTCTTTTATTTTTGAAATGCTAAACTTGTGGGAAAATGTCTAAATTTTTTGTGTTCATTCTTAGCTTCTTTGGTAGCCCATGAAATTAAACTTCTCAAAATCATGTCAAGAGTTATAATAATTTATTAATCATAGAGATTTTTTATATCTTCATAACTTCTCCTCCAAAATCCTCAATCCTTTTGACATGATCCTTTATAGAACTGGTCAAACCATCAATAATATGGTCCTTCTCTTCAATTTTTATATTGATCTCAATCACTTTTTTCTTGTTTTTAGGTTTTATAGATTTAATTAATTTAATTGCAGCCTTGAACTCATATTTTTATTCTTATTGATGATGCATATATAGTTTGAAATCACATAAAACTCTATTGGGTTTCTTCATTTTGTCCTTCTAAACATCAATTTCTTTAAGAGAAGATTCTATTTCATTATCTAGGTCTACTCTTCCCTCAAATTTAGTGATTTAATCATTATTATCCTCCAATTGTGGTCTCTTTATGACTTCCATAAGAATTTATTCATTCAGGTACTTATAGTCTGTAATCTCTTCCACTTATATTTCTTCTAAGATAATATATTCTTGTAAAATAAAGCTCTTCTTTTTGAAGAATTTTTATTGTGAACTCATATTTATTTTAAAACCCTCATAGGTTCTTTATATTTGTCATTATCCTAAAATTTATTTAGACACATTACAATAAGATTCCCAAATTTTCCATATCTAAATAAAGAAAGTGGAGGCTTGTATTTGAATTTTGTATTTCCCATTTTGAGAGTTTAGGAAATAAAATACATCACCACATCAACTTCCACATATTTAGGAGCATCCTTAAATGTGAATTTCTTAATTAACTTAAATATCAATTCCTAAGAATTTACCTTTTATAAGGACTCATTTTCATTATTCCTCATCTTATATACAGTGAGAGTGGTGTGAAGACTATCCATTGCCATTGTCTTTGGGTATTTTTCTTTGAGTAATAAGACCTTTACATTGAAATGAAGTGGTAATATTATTAGGATTATCCTTATGATTTTGATATCATTCAGGTTTTCTCTAAGTTTATGCATGTACTTTGTAATTATGTCCACCTGGATAATAAATACATCAACAGACTCATTTTTTTGCATCCTCAAATACTCATACTTGTTCCATAGAACCTTAAATTTATCTTTACGTACCTTTTAATTTCCTTTGTATATTTTGAGAATATTTTCCCATATTTAGTATCAATATTTACATAACATAACCTTTATCTAGATTTCATTAGACAAAGATCCTCTCAATACATTGAATCCTTTAGAATCAGTATCAAGATCCCTCTATTCTTTCTATGATAATTCTTATTTCTCCATGTTGACTGAGATCCCATGAATGGAGGTTGTGTAAACATTCATTCCCAAAGATCAAAAATAGAATTTCATCTGATTCTTCCATAATTGGAAAAAATTATTGAATATTGGAGTTCCTTTATGATTAAAAATCACTACCATTGCTTCATATAGGTAATAATCCATCAAGAACCTTATACTATGATACCAATTATTAGTCCCAATAAAGGTAAATATGATGATGGGTTTGAATCAGGGTATGTTGATCTTTTCAAATGAACCTAACCAATAATATTATGCCATTTTTAGTAGGGAAAAAATCTCACCCCCACACTAGATATGAATAAATAAAGTTAACAAGTAGGAAGACTAGAAATTTTACTTGATTCAACCAAACTAGGATAATCCAAGGAGAATACATTGATGATGTGTTGATGTACCAGAATCACTAAGTACGCTACTTTTTTACAATTTAGAGTATCCACACTGATCCTATAGGCTTACAACCTTTACAAAATATAGAACTTACTTCTCTCGATCACTTAGAAATATCATTTATCCTCTAATAGAAACTATATTTTTCTCTATAAACCAAGAATGAGTTTACAACAATAATGGTTTATCAATCAATTATAATTTCATCCACTTAATGAACTCCATAAACCTCTAGTGAGATGGCCTCCTAGATCTCTATTTCTTTCTTCTCTAACCTTCTAGTACAGAACTGGAATTCCTATTCTTCTCTATATCTCTAGATCTATAATCCTAATTATTTTTAATAAATATATATCTCCATTCTTGAGATAATATATGAGTTTTCCTCTTTATTGGTCTTAAATTTACCCTCATTAACATGGGATAATTCATCCAATAATCTCCTTTAAAACCAAGACAAAGTCACCCAATAAACTCCCTGATTTCCTTACTGAAAGATAGGATGTTTGAATATAGAAATCTATTGACTCATCTTCTTCTCAGTGTGAATGCTAATATCATGGTGTTATCCTCATCCTTTATAAAACTATGAATCCAAACTCCTGCATTCATGGTCACCTTCAAGGAATGATACTATCCTTTTCATTGTGTAATCAACAACCTCTTAATTTCATCGCTCGTATTCCACAAAACGCTTCATGGTTAAAAAATTGGAATTCACCTTTGACTAGAACACCATAACACAACTCCTCATCACAGTGTGACCACCTATAAATATTAATAACCGCTAAAGTCTTCCTAAACCTCCTCATGGAATGGTTATCCTTCATATGGAGTGATTTACTCTTATGTATGAAGACTTCTATGGTAAATTCTATTATATGTTATCTTTATGGAATGATCATCTTTCCCACAACCTAATTTACTCTTTTATATTATTCAAAAACTCTTACATATCAAAAATTCATGTCTTGACACTATCTTCCATGATGTAAATAATAATAATCTTCAAAAACCCAACAGACTAACTTTCATAGGGTCCCCTTCACTTTGTAAACCACTCCCTATGATACTAACTTTATAATGGGTTATTCTAAAATTTCCTACTCACAACATGACCTAGGATGTCAGGGTGTGATTTTTTCCTATATAAAGAATGGTTATAGCTCCTTCCAAAATTCATTCATCCTTCTTCATGACTTTTCAAGCTATTTTAGAAGTTCCTTCAATAGACTTGTCAATAATAATAACCCAATAATACTTCAAGGGTATTTTTTCTAACACAAACATATCATAAATTATGGAATGGACCTATGTGTTGTAGTGTGAACTCTTTATCTAGCATACATAGAAGAGAACCAAAATTCAATGGGGTATTTCTTGTGTCTCGACCCATGATCTGAATGAACTCACTTATAAATCACGTAGGTGGAAACATATTCAAAAGGTTTGAAATTCATGATTTTTTAGATCATTTTATTTGAACTAATAAGCCTATAACACCATCCACACACATTTTTCACACCTTTTGAGTAGTCATGGTACACAACCAAAATGGAACCAAGGAAAATTGAAGAATCACTCAACATATAACATAGGGATTTATGTGTTTCAAAACAAGTCCTTCATGAAAAACAATAACATCAATAAAATTGGGACAATAGAATCAAAAACACTCGACTAAGTTATAAGTTCCGAAAGACGGGTGCACTACTCGGGAGAAATGGGACATATACTTAACAACACTCCAAAGCATACAAAAATAATGTATTGTGCAATTGAACCCACCCATCTATTTATTAACAAGACTAAATGGTTTATATGATTCCACCACTACTAAATATTTATGAATGAATATTTCTCGATCAAGGAAGATTCCAGAAAACTATTAAATATCACTAATCAAACCACTACATCTAATGAATAGTGCATGTATCTATAACTCAGCATCCCTTATCCGCACTTTTGGAAGTTGTTGTTGCTACTTCTAGAATATAGATCTTATATTTCTCTATATTATTATACAAACTTGAATCTAGAAACCCTCCTTTAAAATTATTAGTATGAAAACTAAAAAAATCACAATCTTAACAATATTACACTTGAAGACTTATTTCCAAGGATTCACCACAAATTCCTCTTAGTCTCAAGTTACCGTGTTTTGAAACATCTCTTATGTATCTCAAATCTTCCATTATGATGCTTCTTCCATGACCTTCCAACCTCCAAGTCATCCAAGACCCACTAAAGTGCAACACCACTCCATAATTTCCTAGAATTTGACTTTAGTCAGTATATCCACTAGATTTTGACTCTCACTCACCTTTTCTAATTCCATCATTCCATATTCCACAAGATTTTGAATGAATTAGTACTTTAGTTGAATGTATTTCATGAGTGAAACACTATATTCTTGTCCAAGTGCATCACACTTTGGATATAATAGAATATCATTCCAATTTCATACTTTCTTTTGATTTCATCCAACAAACACTTTAGTCACACTAATTCCTTCCTTGCTTCTATAAATAAAATTTACACAGCTTTTATGGTTAAAAATGCTATAATAGCTTAAATTCATGACATACATATCATGATAGTGTATCCAAAAGTAAATACAAAATAAGTGGTACTCTTCCTTCATTTTGTATCTCCTCAAAATTTAGCATCTATAAACCCTTATAATGGATCATCCATTCTGAAATAGAGTGTTAGATTCATTAGGCCTCTGAGATACCAAAGAATATAATTCATATCCTCCCAGTGGTCACTTTCTAGATTCTATATGAACCTAATAATTACACCAACCGCTTGCACAATATTGTACAAACCATGATGTACATTAGACTTCCCATGGATGATGCATAAAAAAACTTTGTTATGTACATAACTTCCTCATTTTTTTAGGAGTCTTCTCCTTAGAATATTAGAAGTTTCTATCCAAGGTAGATGCTCATATATTTCAAATCACTTATTATGAATCATTCCAACACATTCTAGGTGTTCTATAATTGATTTAGGAACAAAATTTTTGACTTTAAGTATAATATAATCCCCATCCATAGCATCCACTTTGTAGAAACAAGATACTTAATTTAGAATCTTCCAAAAAATGAAAACATAAACTCTTCAAACATTTCCTTCACCAGTCTAGCTAAGAAAATTTCATCAATATAGAGAATAAATTTGATGAAATTCACATATTCATACAACTTCTGATATATCTTACTCTAAATTTCTATGAAGGACCGTAATCTTGACATTCAATTATTCAATAAATAGACCTTTCATGGAAACCTGGCTGAGAACCATCTAAATCATTGTGTGTTTTACAATAAGAGATAAATATCACTAAATTCCACTCCTTTAAGTTATTGAAATCCCTTCAAAACTAGTCATTACTTGTACCAATTACTACCATTCACTTCCTCCTTTAGATGATAAACCCATTTGTTTTTTAGTTTTATCTTTCATAATGGTAATTTTTTTAGCTCCTGTGTATTGAAAACATGCAAGGAATTCAACTCTTCCTTTATTTATAACTCCCGCCACAAATAGTTTCTCACACTTTTCACCTAATCTAGGATTTTGGGCTCCAAATTATCTATAAGTATCAAATATTGAATTAAAAAATTAATCATTTTCACTGGCCTTATAGATCTGGTAAACCTTCTCAACTCCTAAGATTTTGATCCTTTCAAATCATGCATTTCTAAAACATTTCACTAAGACTCTATGGTCCTTGATCATTCTAGTGCATCGGACCCTAGTACTTATATAACATTATAAGCATATTTTATTCTAGAAAATGTTTTTACCTCTAAAACTTCTATGATCCCTAAAAAATATATAACCACCCAACCTTTGTTCATATCAACCTCTTCATGCATTGGTTCTCTGCTCCCAAGTGAATCTTTAACCCGGTTTCAATCATTATATAATATATCCACATTGAATATGGGATTTCATTCTCTAATAACCTTTATTTATTATTATCATGTAGACTAAAACCAAAGTTTTTTTAATTGTATCCAATAAATAATCATTTTTGTATAACAACCCAAAACCCACACTCTCGGATCTGGTGCTAAATTCATAAACTTTACATTTTCAACTTTGATGCTGAAGAAGGTAAACCAATTTTTACCAATAAAAACTTACAACATCAAAAAGAAATATTGGATAACTTATATACCCATGGAAATTTTAGGTTTATAGTTTTATAGAATTAGGACCAGCACATATCAACTTGGATTCATAAATATCTATTTCATAAAGATGAACATCATCTCCCATTATACCCACCCTATCTTATTTCACATTAGGTCATCAAAATTATCTATATGAAATACATTATATACATAATTCATTCAACCTCATTCTTTATAACCTGGGGAAGAGGAAAACATAAGAAGGGTTGGATCAAATTCTCAGTAAGGATAAACATAATCATTAATAATTGAATGTCATCAATGATCATAAGAAGTGCATAAGGGTATGATGACAAAATCATAGTGCATGAGAGAATCATAAAAGAAATCATACCCATAAATACTTGGATCATCAAATATGAAAACATGGAAAAGGAAAGAGTCATCAGAATAAATAATCATGAGTCTTGTGATATCAATCTTGATCATAAGAAACATTATAAACCCATAGAAAGTTTAATAAAAATGTGTTGGTATTTTGGAAAATTTTTCTTCATAAATCCTATTAAACCCATGTCAGAAATAACTTGATCCCAATTAAATCCATAGGATAAACCCTTAGGCAACTCCCTCCTTCTTACCTCTCAAGATAAGGTATATTACCCAATGCATTGAAGCATTATCTGGACGCACCCATCATTTAAGCTATAATGGTCTCACCCAAAGCTATCTGAGTCACCCCATCGTATAAGCTATAATGGGCTCACCCAGTGCTATCTGGGTCATCCCATCATATAAGTTGTAATGATCTCACCCAGTGCTATCTAGGTCTCCCCATCATATAAGATGTCTAAGAATCAAAACATGATTAAATTACATAGATATTTCATCATAAAACTCATAGAATAATCATTTTTAATTTTATATCTTGATTAAAACATGGAAAGGAAATGGGTTTCATGTCAATATCTTTGAAACATGATTAACCTGTGGAAGAGAAACATGTTTCATAACAATCTCTTTGAAACAATCTTATTCCATTTAGAGAAAGAATGAGGATGGTATTAATACTGTTATGACCAAGCTAAAGAGGAAGGTGTTTGTTTTCAAGTGTTTTCCTTTGTTGTCAAGAAATTATTTGAAGAAGGGAAATCACATTACTTTGTATTTGATGGAAATCGGACTTAGGATTTGGTTTCAAAAGAATCATACTTGTGTTTTCTGAAAAATCAGACTCACTATGAAAGTCCATCGTAATAAGAAAAAGAAGTTGTATGATTCTGATCGGAATCACCTTGAGTCCATAATGAAATAGAAAATATCTTACTAGAAGTAAATGTTTATCATATTCACTCTGGATTTGGTGTGGAAGGATTGATTGTTTTGATGGATAATTGGAGTCTGCATGACTACGATTAATTAAATGTGATGATTCTTTTATAATCTTGGAGTTCTAATAAATCATAAGTAAGTTGTGAAACTTATGATGAAAGATTGATGGAATAAAGGGGGAGTGAAATAGATAAGGTTAATCGTACCCAGATTAATCATATCCAGGTGGAATAGAAGATAGAAATATTACAGATTGTATTCAGAATAATTAGATCTAGGTGAAAAAAAATAAGATGTTGAAGACCATACTCAGAAAAGATCATATCCAGGAAAATTGTAATTAGAATGATCATACCTAGGAAAATCCTACTCAGGGTCAGGAAGAAAATGATCATATCCAAAATGATCTTACCTAAAAAAGATCATATTTAGGGCAGTTGTACTTAGAAAGATCGTACTCTAGACAATCGTACTTAGGATGAATTGGAAATAAATCTAGTTGGTGAAGTTGAAATTTTTTGGCATTGTTATATTGTATTCAGAATTCCATCATACTCAGGTGGAATTGTTTTCCAAACAAAGACTGATGGAAATAGAATTGATCAAAATCCAGTGAAAATCAAAATGACAAATACTGATCAACAATATAGTCAACCATTTAAGATAGTTGAATGACTTAGTGAAGGAAGAGATATCTGAACTCTGGTTTGTTTCCAAATGTCTTAATCAAGTGGTCCAAGAGTTTAATTACTTTTTTTATTTTCAAATGATTTTTTCAAGTGGGTCAAGAGAAAATTTGAAATAGTGAGAAGTGGTTTGAGAGTAGAGATGAAGGAGTTTTCTGAATATACTGTCAAGGGGGAGTTTGACATTTAAAAGAATAATTGTATTCAATTAATACATAGCATCGTGTTCAGAAATCATAGTGGTATCCATTTCTTCATTCATTTACATTTAATTGATACAAAGTTTTGTTTTGAAGAAATTAGATTGATATGAAGAAGATATAAAGTTTGATAAAGATTGTAAAAAATTTAGAATCATTGAGAATAGTTGATAAAGTAAAAATACACTGGATATTTTAGGAAAAATTGATATTTGAGTGAATTTAAGTGAGTGGGAAATATTTTGGAATTCTCACCAAAACATTTGTAGGTATCCTATAAAAGGCGAAGTGTACTTTGCAATTTTTCTAACTAATTTACTGTTCACTACAAAAGAGAAAGAATCTCCAAGTTTTTGGAGAGAAGAATAAGTTTTTGTATTGAGCCTTTGTTGAAGAAGTTTTGATGAAAGAATTGAAAGGATAAGAGACAAGATCGCAATTTTTACTCAAATGATTATCGTACTCAGTGATTATCGTACTCAAATGATTATCGTATTCGTCTTGTCAATTGTATTTGGATAATCATCGTATTGGGATAGATTATCATATTGAGATTTCCATATTGGTGGTTTCTAGACTAAGGAATAAGAAGTGTTGAATTGTCTCAATCTTACTCATCCAGTTTTATATCCTTTCATATTGAGAAATCGTGCTGGGAAGAATTAGACTCAGAAGAATTGGGTTGTGAGGATCATATTGGAAGAACCATACTCATAGAAATCAGACTGTGAAGAATCATATTGGGAAAATTGGACTAAGTTTTCATTAATAAAGTCCAAGAAGTTATTTCCATCTTTTGGGTAAAAAATTTAAGAAGTTTTTTCAATTGAATAAAATTGTGAAAATGAAAAGAAGCATAGGTAACATACGTGGTTACACAAACTTTGTATTACTCTGTTTGTGCTAAGAGGTTGCACATGTACTTTTGGATTGTCTTCAAAGTACTGCATGAGTTAAATGGTATATCCTACTCATTGTAATCCAAGGATTGTTTTATAGTGGATTATGTGTTATTATATTTTCTTCAAACCATACCAAGGACATAGTTATTCATATTGAATAATGAACCTTGTAAATACTTGTGTTCATGTGGATGTGTGTTTGAATTGATTTCAGCAAGGAATACAATCTTTAACAGGAGGAAAAGTTTGTTTCAATTGCAAGAAAAGATAAAAGAAAAAGTATCACTAATTCACCCCCTTTCCCTCTCAGTGATACAATTATCCTAACTGGGTACTTACAAGTGGTATCATACCATTTTTTCCCTTCGCTTATTCTTTACTGATGGAGAATTTGAATTGTGTAAACAGTAAAAGTATTCCAATTTTTGATGTAAATAATTATCATATATTGAAATATATAATGTTTCCTTATCTTATGTATATTATATATGATGTTCTTGAATCTACAACATATGGGTTTCCTCCTATTGATTTTAAATCTCCTCTTATATTTTTTGATAAGAAGAATATGGAGAATGATGGAAGGGACAAGAATTTTATATTATCATCACTTTCTAAAATTGAATTCCTAAGGTTGAAAGGTGTTTCCACAACCAAAGTTATATGGGAAAAATTGAAAAACATATATGAAGTCAATAAAAAGTGAAGAAGGAAAAACTTCAAATCTGGAGATTGAAGTATAAAGACTTAAAGATGGGTGGGTAAGAATCTATTGGGGACTTATTTACCATGTTAAATGACATTGTTAGTACTATCATATGTCCTGGTGAAAAGTTATATGATTCTATAGTTGTTGAAAATATTTTTATAATCCTTCCTAACAATTTTGATGCAAAAGTTTCCCTATTGGAAGACATAGATCCCGAAACATTATCTCTTGATGATTTTCATAGCACCTCATTACTTATAAAATGAGAAGAAATCTATGAAAAGAAAAAAAATGTTGATAGAGAAATATCTTTCAAGGATTAAAATAAATAAAAGTCAAAGAATATTCTTTTTAAAGATTAAGCTGGTGAATCTAACTCTGAAAATGAGGTATGTAAAAACTTTGATGAAATTTTATCCTTATTTTCTAAAAATGTCAAAAGAGGTATAGGGAAATACAAAGAGAAACTTCCCCAGAAATGTTTTTAATGTGGATGTTTTAGTTACTTTATGTCTAATTTTCCTTAAAGAAAGAAAGAAGAGGATAGTGATAAAGAAGAAAGAAATACAATAAGATCATGGAAGACAAAGAGAAATAAAAATCCATAGGGAAAGAAACAAAGTTTATCAAATCCAAAAGAAGAAGTTTCTTATCTAAATATGAGGAATAAGAAGGTAGTGATGTTGAATCTGAAAAATTAGTTAATTATGGTATTGAAAATGATTTTATTGAAATAGTAAATGATGAAGAATTCATAAGTAGTAGTTCTGAAGAAGAAGAAACTCAACTTTAAAATCATTTGAAAGAAGGATTGAAATAATGTCTAAGAAATATTAGAAGGCTTGAAAATAAAAACAAAATTTTGGAAGATGAATTTTCCTTAATTAACAAGGAATCGAGAATCTTTTGCTTATGAGAAAGAGAATTTGATGACATAGATTGATGATTTGAAGAAATCTCTTGAGGAAGAAAAGAATCGTAATGAACATCTGGAAGTGAAGTTGAAAGAAAAATAAGAGTTGGAACTTATCCAAAAAAAGCTCTCTAAATCTGAGGAGAAAGGTACAAGTTTCAAAAACTATATCACTGAAGTTGTTGAAAGTGTTCGTAATGAGAAACCTGAAATGGTTCAAAAAAAGTTACGTTCAAAGGGAGAGAATAAATATGGAATTGTTTATGAAAAGAATAAAGTTGGGAAAGTCATGTATATAGCTAAAACTAATAAAGTCAGGAATTCAAAAGTCTCAAAGAAACCTGAGTCTGAAAGTTTTTTGAAACAATCTGAATCCAGAAATGTTTTAAACACTTTTGGTTCTGATAAAGTATAAAATAAAAAGGAAAACTCTGATTTATAATATAAAGTTTGATGGCTCAAAAAAGAAATATAAGAAGGTGACTAAGAAACACATTCACAATTCTAGCCATTATGGAAGTTTTAGAGGAAAATATTCTTTTTATGGCTATTACTAGTATTGTGGTGGATTCATACATATAGAGAATATGTTTTGGTTCAACCAAAAATGTTACTATTATTCCATAGGTTATTAAAGGAAAGGTTTGAGGGACAGTCAATTCCCTTAAAAGAAAAAGTCTGAAAAGGTTGTTTTGAAGAAACCTGATAAAGGTGAAGTAAGAATTGAAAATAGATTCCAAACATTGGAAATTATTTTTAAAAGATGTGATCAACCTGGAAACCTACCAAAATTATGTCTATTATTTTTACCAGTACAGAAAATTTTCCTTAAAAATTCTCAAAAGACGGAGGTGAAGAAAGAAAAGAAAGAAGATAAATCTCTTATTGTTAACTGTATTGAAAGAAACAATAGGAGAACAACCTTGGATTATTGATATTGGGTGTTCTTATCATATTATAGGAGATTTGAAATTTTTGTAGAATGTGAAAGACTTTACAAAAGGAACAGTGACATTTGGCAATGATTAATCTTTGAAAATCAAAGGTGTTGGATCAGCCATCATTGGGAAGAAAAGAATGAAATCCAAGAAAACTTTGTATGTTGATAGGATGAAACAAAACTTGCTAAGTGTTTCATAGTTATGTGATGAGGGTAACAAAGTTATCTTCATAAAAGATGTTTTTTTTGTGAAAATTGGTGAAGATATAAATATTTTTACAAGAGTTCAACATACAAAAGGAAACCTGTTTCAGGTTGGTGAAATACAAAACTCTTGTTACATAAGTATGGTGGAAGATAATCAATTGTGTCATAAAAGGCTTGGACACATGGGTCAAAGAAACATGATCAATCTATTTAAAAGAAACATTGTTTGAGATATTCCTAACTTTCCAAGAATAAGATATTGGTGTTGCACTATTTGTCAGAAAGGAAATATTGCAAACTTAGTGCATAAGAAAGTTGAGATTTGTTCAAGACAACCCCTGGAACTGATTCATTCTGATATTTGTGGGCCAATGAGAAAAAAATCAATAAATAGAGATAATTACTTCATCACTTTCATTTATTATTTTACTTTCATTACTTATGTTACGTATATGAAATATAAGTCAGATGATTTGAAAATGTTTAAAAGTTTTAGAAGAAAAGCTAAAAAAGGAATGTGGGTATTCTGTAAAGAAGTTGAGAACCAAAAATGGTAGTGAATACAGAAGTGAATAATTTTAATGTTATCTTGAGAAGCAAGTAATTAGACATGACTATAGTTCCCCATACACTCCTCAACAAAATTGGGTTGCTGAAATAAATAATAGAAGCTTGGTGAAAATGGGAAGAACCATGTTACTTAAACATAGCCTTTCTCATTACTTTTTGAGGCAAGAAATGAGTGATTTTATTTATATTCAAAACTAATTTTTCTATAGGCATGATTCAGATATGACTCCATATGATTTTTTTTATAGAAAACTCAAAGTTCGATACACTTAATAGTTTTAGGGAGTCCATGTATTATAAAAAGAAAAGGTGGAAACTTTGGAAAGTTTGATCAGAAAGGTGAAGATGGAATTTTTCTTGGATATGCTCTGGAAGGAAGATGATATAGATGATTCAATAAATAAACAAAAATAATTATTGATTCAGTTTATTTGAAATTAATTAAAAATTTAGAGAAAGAAAAACATACTCTGGCAGACAAGGAAGTTGATCAAGAGAAGGAAAACAATTCTGATAAAGATACAGACAATTGTGTTTCTACTCAAGAAGAATAAATGGACTCAACTATTTCTATTGATGAGTAAGATACTTTAAAATCTCATAATAGGATGAGGAAACAAGTGAAATCTCATAATATAATTGGTGATCAACATTAGAAGGTTCAAACAATAAGAACAACAAATGTTATTACACGTACTTATTTGTATTCAAAAGTGGAGCTGAATGATGTGAAAGAAGATTTTGAGTATTTGGAATGGGTTTATGCCATGAATGAAGAGTTATATTAGATTGAAAATAATTATAAATGGGAACTTGTATCCAATCCTAAAAACAAAAACATTATTGGTACAAAGTAGGTTTTCCAGAATAAGCTGAATAAAGAAGGTTAAGTAATAAGAAACAAAGCAAGATTGGTGTACAAAGGGTATTCACAAATTGAAGGTATTAATTTTGATGAAACCTTTTCTCTAGTGTTAAGACTTGAAATAATCATAATATTTCTTTCTATTGCTGCACAATAAGGCTACATGATCTTTTAAATCGATTTTAAATTCACATTCCTAAATGGTGATCTTGAAGAGGAAGTTTATATTGAACAACCTTATGGCTTTGTTGTTGGGAAAGATGAAAGTTATGTATGAAGATTGAAAAAGGATTTGAATGGCCTAAAACAATCTATGAGGTCATGGTATTCCAAATTGTATACATTCTTAAGGAATATGAATTTCAAGAAAGGAAGAACGGATAGAAATATTTACATCATAGAGGGCCATAAGTATTCCCTAATTGTAATTATTTATGTTGATGACATTATCTTTATTGGGAATGATGAAATAAGTTGTGAAATATTTGATAAAGAGATGAAAAAGGTATTTGAAATGTCCATGCTGTGGAAATGAAATACTTTCTTGGGATACAAATCCCACAAAAGGATAAATACATTTTTCTTTCTCAAGAAAAGTATACTAAGGAACTTCTTAAGAGGTTCAACATAAAAAATTCAAAACCTGTTTTCACACCTATTTTAGTGGGAAATTTTTTTCCATATATGGAGAAGGAAAAGAATTTTATCATTAATAATTCCAAAATTTGATTGGAAGTTTGTTGTATTTTACTTCCTCAAGACCCAAAATTGTTTATGTTGTTACCTTATGTGTAATATTTAAGAGTTCTCCAAAAGAATCACATTTACTTGTTGTAAAAAATTCTTGGATAGATAAAAGGCACAATATAATTAAGAATTAGGTATGGAAGCTCAGATAATATTGATTCATTTGTGTATTCAGATACTGATTGGGTAGGAAATGTTGATGATAAAAGATCCACATCTGGTGGAGTATTCCTTTTGGGAAAGAATTATGTTAGTTGGAATTTAAAGAAATGGAATTATGTAACTCTCAGTACAAATGAATCTGATTATATTGATTCCACTTAGGACACTACTTAACTTATGTGGATAAAAACTCAATTATAAGATTTACTTGTTGAAGTGAAGTTACCCTTGCTCTTGGGTTGTGACAATCAGAGTACAATCAATCTCACTAGGAATCTTGTTCAACATTCTCATTCAAAACATATTGATATCAAATATCATTTCATTAAATAGCATGTGGAGAAGAATGAATTGAAGCTCAATTATGATCCAACATCAGAACAAGTTGCTAACATATTCACAAAACCTTTTCTAAATGATTCATTTTTTAAAATTGAGGTTAAACATGGGTGTCCCCTCTCTCATCTTACCTTTGGATAGTGTTTTCAAGGGGGAGAATAAATTGTTTCATAAATCTATTCATTTGATGCATAAAAAAATGTATTTGGGGGTAAGATGTTAATTCATCATTGTTTTTGTGATTGAAAAATTCTAACTATTTTTTGGAGTGGTTTTAGGAAAAAAATTGTTTTATTTTCCAAGGAAGATAAAGAAAAATTGAGGTTGAGGAAGAGTTGAGGAAGGAAAATGAAAAAGGTTGTGATAATCACTAATTTTGTATAGAATGGTTTTGATGTGAATGATTCTTATTTTCTATAATGATTTAGCACACATAGGCTTAGAATTATTGATAAGTAATCCATTTATTGAGGATATAAGGTTTAGTGATTTATGAAACTTGTTTGACAAAAAACCAAAGGGGGAGATTGTTAGGACCAAGATAAAGAGGAAGGTGTTTTTTTTAAGTTTTTTATTTTTTTTCAATAAATAATTTGAATAAGGGAAATCACATCACTTCATATTTGATGAAAATTGGACTCAGTATTTGGTTTTAAAGGAATCAGACTCACGTTTTTTGAAAAATCAGACTCACTGTGAAAGTCCATCGTAATAAGAATAAGAAGTTGTATGATTTTGATCGGACTCACCTTGGGTTTGAAATGAAAGAGAAAATATCTTTCTGGATATAAATATTAATTGAATTCACTTGGGGTCTAGTGTGGAAGTATTAATTTATTTGATTGAGAATCGGAATCTACATGACTACGATTAATTAAATGTGATTATACTTTACTAATATTAGAGTTCTAATAAATTATAAGTAAGTTGTGAAACTTATGATGAAATATTGATGGAAGAAATGGGGAGTGAAAGAGATGAGTTCAATCTTACCAAGATTAATTTCATCTGGGTGGAAGATAAGATAGAAATTCGATAGATTGTATTCAGAATAATCATATCTGGGTGGAAAGAAAGAAGGTGTTGAATACTATACTCATAAAAGATTGTATCCTGGGAAATCATAATCAGAATGATTGTACCTAGGAAAATCATACTCAGGATCATGAAGAAAATGGTCATATATATAATGGTCATACCCAGAAAAGATCATATTCAGGTCAATAGTACTTTGGACAATCGTATTGAGGCTGAGTTGGAAAGGAAGCTGGTTGGTGAAGTTGAAAGTTGTTGGCATTGGTCCATTGTATTTGGAATTCCATCGTACTTGGGAAAAATTGTTTTTCAAACAAAGATTTATGGAAATGGAATTGATTCAAATCTAATGAAAAACATAATGAAAAAGACTGATCAACAATGTGGTTAACCATTTGTGATGGTTTAATGACTTGCGGAAGGAAGAGATACATGAACTTTGATTTGTTTGCAAATGTCTTCATCAAGTGGGTTAAGAGTTGAATTACTTTGTTTCCATTTCAAACGAATTTTTCAAGTGGGTCAAGAGAAAAGGTGAAATAGTGATAAGTGGTTTCAGAGCATAGATGAGGGAGTTTTCTGAATATGATGTTAAGAGGGAGCTTGATATTCAAAAGAATAATTGTACTCAATTAATATAGAGAATCATATTCAGCAATTAGAGTGGTATCCATTTCTTCATTCATTTACATTCAATTAATAAAGAGTTTTTTTTGAATAAATAGGATTGATATGAAGAAGAGATGAAGCTTGATGAAGATTTTAGAAGAATTTAGAAGCTTTGAGAAGAGTTGATGAAGTCAAAATACACCTGAGATTTTAGGGTAAATTGATATTTGGTTGAATTTAAGTGAGCGGGGAGAATTTGGGATTCCTGCCAAAAAATTCATGGGTCACCTATAAAAGGTGAAGTGTACTTTTCAATTCTTCTTACTGATGTATTGTTCACTTCATAAGAGAGAGAATCTTTGAGTTTTTAGATAGAAGAAGGAGTTTTCATATTGAGCCTTTGTTGAAGAAGTTTCAATGAAAGAGGTGAAAGGAGAAGCGAAAAAATCACAGCATTGTATTTAGCTGATTATCGTACTCAATGATTATCGTACTCAGATGATTACCATATTTGGGTTGTCAATTGTATTTGGTTGATCATTGTATCATGTTGCATTATCAGATTAGGATTTTTGTATTGGGGATTTCTGGATTGAGGAAGAAGAAGTTTTGAATTGTCTCAATCATACTCAACTAGTGTTATATCTTTTTGTATTGAGAAACCGTACCAGGAAGAATCGGACTATGAAGAATCGAGTTGTGAGAATCTTATAGAGAAGAATTGTATTGGGATAATCGTACTCAGAGAAATCAGACTGGGAAGAATCGTGCTGGGAAAATCAGACTGAGTTTTCCTTAACAAATTACAAGAAGTTCTTACCATCTTCTGGGTAAGAAATTAAAGAAGTATTTTCAATTGAATACATTTGTGAAATTGAAAATAAGCATAGGTAACATTCATTGTAACACAAAATTTGTATTACCATATTTGTGCTAAGAAGGTGCACATGTACTTTTGGATTGTCTTCAAAGTACTACATGAGTTAAAGGGTATGTCCTACTCATTGTAATCCAAGGATTGTTTTCTAGTGGATTGTGTGGTATTGGATTTTCTCCAAACCATACCAAAGACATAGTTATTTGTATTAAATAGTGAACCTTGTAAATAAATGTATTCCTGTGGATGTGTGTTTGAATTTTTTTAGCAAGGAATAGAATATTTAATAGTAGTCGAAGGTTGTTTCAATTCCATGGAAACATAAAAGAAAAAGTATCATTGATTCACCCCATCCCCTCTCAGTGATACAATTATCCTGAATGGGAATGTACAAATACCAAATATAACTAGTAGAGGATAAGTAACAACAAGGTTTTTTTACATTGATGAATGTAAATACCATTTAAATATCATTGAAAAACTTATTGGGGAAAATATTCTTTCCACTTTGAAAAACACTTTTTAAAACATAAAACATTTTGAAAACCTTTTTCTTTAAAAATAGATTTGAAAAATTATAAATGAAGATTTGAAAATAATTTGAAACAATTTTTAAATATAAAACATTCTTTAAATCCTTTTCATTGAAAATGAGCTTAAAATACCATTTAAAAACATTTTTATAAAACATGGTTTTGGAGGAAAACATATTTTCGACTAAAGAGAGAAACAAAGTCGGATTTTCTTAAAAACATTTTATCAATTATTCTAAGTACCAAAGAGTTGAAAAAAATTTAATATTACATGAAAATATAATGAATAACCATAGGATAATATAAATCATGATAATTATAAGATTTCAACATCAGAGACTTAATCATACATAATCCCAATAAACGATGAGATTGTAACAAAAGACTCATACCACTTTGGTAACTTTGAATCATAATAATCATGACATAAAAACATTAAATGAAACTTATAATATCATAAAAATAATTATATTAATTATAAAACTTGTAAAAATAGAATTATATACACCTTATAAAATAAGATAGGTGAATAACATAACAAATGTCTCAAAGAATGAAAATTGAGACAAAAATCCCTTACCACTTTGGTAACTTTGAAACCATAAACCCCATAAAAGATAGATACTAAAATGGATATTTAAATCCTAATAAATTTAAGAATAATAATAATAAAATAAATTCATGTTCATTATATACACCACTCAATAAAAATGAGTGGTGAATATGGCATATATCTCACAGTAATAAAAGTGAGACGAGAAAATTCATTACCTCAAGTCCGACTTGTCACATGTGTCTTTATATTTATAAATAATAAATGTATATTAATTATTTGATTTATTTATAACCTTTTTCAGGTTTATTATTACTTTTATTTCAGTTATTATAATGTTATATACAATTACTTAATCGATTAAGTTTACGTCAGATGTTTTGACCATATTCGGCTTATGTGTCAAAAATGACTTTGGTAGGTTGATTGTGGTCAAAGAGTCCATTTTTAAACATATATAGAATAATAATAATTAAATAATTATCATATTTATATATTAATTATAATTTTAAAACCAATCATAAAAATGGTTATGAAAAGTGAACTAACCTTACGATCATGGAGACGGTAGGTTGTACATACGCCTGAGTAGCGTTTCCATTTTTCAATGATCATTATAGAAAGAAGGTAAGTAATATTTTATATTTAAATAATTATAATTATATCATAAATATATTTATATTTAATTATATATACTTATATATATCATTCTTGTGATGTAAAAGGAATCGCATTGCTTCGAGGAGGTGGTGGTCCATACGTCCACGAACGACATTATCATTTTTTTCAATGAGTGATAAGGTAAAAAATAAAAGGATATATTATATTTAAAGAATGATAAATATGTCATTAATATAATAAATATGTCATATATATATAACATATATTTATAATATTTTCCATTATTACCTTCCATGTAACACATTAGTGAAAAACTAATCACATCGCTTCGCGAGGCGGTAGTCCATCGTACACACGAGCAACGTCATTGTATCGCTTACAAAATGGAATGTAAAAAGGGTATATACGATATAATGACTCCATAGGTATAATTATTTTATAAATATAACATATAAAATTTATATCCATCATTATTTCCAACCTTGATAGGTGGTAATAGAAAAACGAACGACGTCGGTTTGTGAGAAGGTAGTCTGTTGTACACACGAACGATGATTTCGTAACCCATTTGATAGATTTTTGTGTGGTTTTAGGTATTAAAATTAACATTAAAACATATATGTATATTTATTATACTTAGGTTATTATATAATCATGGTATAATAATAATGTAATGGGTTTGAGAAAGAAATAAAACAAAAATGCACATTGATGGATGTTACCTCTTCTTCGGGTAACTCCTTTTGGTTCACACCAAAGGCCTTTATTGATTTTATTTATGAAAAAATTGAGTATTATAGTATGAGAGTATGAATTTTGATAATTTATTTGGTCAGATTTTGTATGAGAAAAATGGCTTGAGAGGTGTGAAGAAGTGAAGGGAGTGAGTGTGCTTTTATAGTTGAGGTGGAGTGGCATTCTTGTAAATACTTAAAAATATTCACTATTGGGAGGTCAAAAATACCTAAGGTAGATAAAAAATTGATAATTACAGGTGGGGATCGATTATATGGTTGATAATAACCTCCAACACACAATGAAACACATGTTTTCAACATCTTTTCCTTAACTCCTAAGTTTCCTTATTTTTTTCATTTTGGTTTTTCATTAAGGTAACTAGTTTTCTAACTCCATTAAAACTAAATTAAAGTGAGACTTATTAGAAAATTTATACCCAATTATTTTAAATATTAATTAAAAATTATAAAATAAAAAAACTCATGTGTGTTGGAAATTAATTTTAACAGAAGCGCATGTAACACGCAAAAACATTATTTTAACCCTAACCGTGCTAACAATGTTTTTGCTATTTAGGGGTCAATATGTTCATTATAAAAGCTAAATTGGTCCATGAATGGAACATATTTGATATTTATTGAAATTTAAAAATCACTTGGCAGAATATAATATTTTTTTAATTTTAAATCATTTAATAAAATATCATTTATTATAAAATAACATTAATGTCAATTTTGACATTATTTATTTATTTTAAATTTAAATATATCAATACAAGGATGGAGTTTGGATATATTAAGTTCAAACCTATGTAACATGATATATTAATCTATAAAATTAATGGAAGACAATAATTCATTCAATTTA
Source organism: Viscum album (assembly GCA_963277665.1). NCBI lineage: Eukaryota > Viridiplantae > Streptophyta > Magnoliopsida > Santalales > Viscaceae > Viscum > Viscum album. Next base: position 1,001,118,314 of record OY728136.1, on the reverse strand, counting down.
CTTCACTTTTAATATTTTTAGAATCATTTATTTTAGTTAATTATTAACTGAATAATTACTATGTTGGCATTTCTTAAGAATTTTAAGTAATTATTTTATCTCTAAAAATTAAAGATAAATTATCATGATATAAATAAATAATTTATATTTAAAACGTATATATATAACCGTACATATGTTATCTTGTTCCTATCCCAAGGCTTTATAGAAATTAAAAAGGAAAAAAGTTCCTTTTGTTTTTTTCTTTACTTAACTTATTATATGGGTCACTTTCAAGGAAAATGTCTCAAAAACTAGAAGAAAATGATACTTAGTTCGTGAGGGTATAAATATATCCACCCAATGGGTTTTAGATAAGTTTATAGGTCATTTTTTTCCTTAATTTTAAAGTTTAATCCCATGGTAAACTCATTTTTACCTTAATCATTATAATTAAATTTAACTGTTTTCACTAATCACTTTGGTCAAAAATTAATTTGGTATTATTATAAATTATATATTATTATGATTCAAAATATGGAGTATATTTTTTCAAATTCAATTCACAAAAGTAGAAAAAAAATTAACTTAATATTAAACTTGTATATACAGCGAGACAGTGGGTTTTTAAGAAATATATTTTTTTTAGAAAAATATGATTCTATAATAACTCTATAACTAATAATAATAATTAAATGAAACTCAATTAATATTTAATAATATAAAATATCTAAATTTTATTTAAAACATTCCCCATTATGGATTATTTTAATTAATTAAAATAGAGTAATATTATGCATTTTAAAACAGTTTATTAGAAAACCTCGTTTTTAAACCAAAAAACAAACTTATACTAAAAGCCAACGAAAAGTAGATTCAAAGTAATTAATTGTATTTTATATAAATTAGGTTACTTTAAAACATATTCAAAACATATTATGACTTTTAAATTGCTTAATTTATTTGAAAAGAAAATACTTTTTACAAAATTCGATATTTTTCACTATTCACTGAAAAATCAATAGTTTTTGAAAAATCCCAAGATTTTGCCCAAAGTAAATTTTTATATTCTGATCATAAAAATAAATTTTATTTTTTAAAATAAATTTTATAAAATTGTTAAAAATCATTTTTAAAATAAGTGCTCCGTAAAAAGGTGATGAGACTCTTTTAAAAAAAATGTACGGTTTTAAGCAAAAAATTGTATTTATTTTTATGTCATGTCTAGAAGACACATAGGATGAATGTTAAACATTATATTTAATATATTATATATAAATTTCATTAATATAATCCAATAAGTGTGATTTGTTTAATTTATTTGTATAAAACACACTTGTACGCATTAAAATAGTTTTTTTTAAAAAGATTTACTTTTATTTTCAAAAGGGTTTTATTTTCATTTCTAATGAATTGGCCATTATATATACATGCGTAAACCATATTTTCATAATTCATTTAATATTGTTCATACGTGTCATTCTAACTACTAGTTTATAATGGTAATATATATCACGGGTCGTTTAAGTTTGGTGTTGCGTGTTGAATACACTATCAAACATAAAAATACTGAGGTTGCATGCAATGTAAGCTAAACTGGGTGTTGCATGTAATGCAAGCTGAAAATAGTGTTTCATTCCCTTTATGTCATCAAATATAATTTTATTATTTTAAAATCTCATAGTGTTACAATATGGGACTTAGATTCCAGTATATCCCTTTTCGTGACATCAACATGGGAAAACGTGATTGATCCAAAAACTTTTTGGTGAATCATGTTAACCGTTATTCCAATCCAAAGTTCTTCCAGAATTTGCTACCCCATTAGTTCAGAGGGACTCTAATTCATGAGATAAGTCACATAGTTAACTACTTTGGATGAAAACTCCTTTGGGAAAATGTAACTTTACCTCACGCTCTTAGCTCTCATATTCAAAGTCTAATTCATATATTCCACCACACTATTTTTCTCAGGTGTTTTGGGCACAGTCTTCTCCATCCAAATTTTATTTATCTAACAAAACATTCAAAACCCTTTACCTCCATACTCACCAGTATTATCAGAACGAATGCATTTTAGCTTCATTCTGGTCTCGGCTTCCATCACGGATCTCTGTCTAATGAAAGTTCTGAAAACTTTGGACTTTTGTTTGAAGAAAAACACCCACACCTTCTGTGTGGAATAATAAATGAAGGTAAGATAGTATAGTGTGCACTTGATTGATCAAACTAATTTTGGTCCCCATATATCCATATGAACCAAATTGATCTTCTAATTCTTCAATGCCTTGTCCAAAGATGCAAATGAGGCCTTTCACTTCTTCCCAATGCTGAAACTTTTGCATGTTCCATACACCATGTGATCAAGATTCCACAATACCTTTGAATCCATGGTCCGAAAACCTTTCTCACTAATGTACCTAAGGTTTTTATTCTACAACTTCATTATTTTGAAAGTTTTTTCTCCAACATGCATTATGACTTCTGAAATTCCCGGTCATGTTCAATGTTATATTCATAACACAATGGGCCACCACCAAAGAACCCTAAGTGTTCTTCCACATACCATCTACAATGATAGTATAGAATCCTTCATCATCAAGTTTACTAATGGAAATTATGTTCTTCCATAAACCTAGGATGTGATGAATTCCTTGTAAGTTCAAAAATCATTTGTTCATCATATGAACATTCACATCAATTTTTCTAACAATCTCGAGTGCTTTCCCATCCACAAGGTAGACCATGTCGAAGCTTCTGAATATATAATTCCATATGCACCCTTTCTTGAATGTTGAGTTAAATGAAGCTCTGATGTTAGGAATCCATGACTCCATCAAAATCAAAAGACTTGAGATTAAAGTGTCATCCTCCCCTTCAGTTGTGGAGTCTGTGGATAAAATAGAAGCATGTTTTTCAAAGTTAACTCATATTTACCGACAGTCTTTCCACAAGTGTCATTTATTTCCATAGTTCTAACATGTGGATTTTGCAGGACTATATGATTTCTAATGACTCCTTTCTCTAGTGTGTTATCGCTTCTTTTTTAACCTCTTTGAGTGGAATGTCCTGTGATTTCTACACTAAAGGTTATTCTAATAGAACTTGAAACTTCCTTCTTCCATATCTCCCCATTCAGAATCATATCTTGTATTCCCTTGAATTTAAATTCATCCTTACCACTGCAATTATTCATAATAGTAACCATCAGAATCTACAAATCTAGAAGTGATGAGAGAAGTATCATTGTTCACACGACTCCAGTGAACTTCACCCCAACATACTCCAGCTAACTCCAAATCATGTTGAAGTCATTCACATGATCAGTCACTAACCATACTTATAACATCTTCATACCAAAAAGATACAATATCGAAATCACTTATTCATCACATTTGGATTCTCATGCATGTTCACAAGCATAGACAACAATTCCAAAGTTGACTTCACCTCACATATGTTGAAGGCTATGTTCCGGGCTAGCATCATCTTGATCACACTAGTACAAAAAATAGATTTTGCATTAGAGGTTTAACATTGGTTATTTAAAACCCAATGTTAAAAGGTTTTTAACATCAGTTATATAAATAACCGATGTTAAAAACGTGAAAAACTCATTTTTCACGTCGGTGATTTTAAAATCGACATGAAAAACTAAATTTTTAATGTCGGTTAGTTAAAAACCGATGTAAAAACTCACTTTTAATGTCAGTTAAAATATAACCACCATAAAATTTAAAATTTGGGATTGCGCCAATGCGGAGTTCCATTTTTTTACAATATGCCTTTGAAATTTTCAATTTCCACTTAAAATTTATTATATTACGGTTCTCTTTTCAAGTATCATTTATATGTTTTTGTGCTCCATGCATATTCATTTTACGGTCAACTCTTTCGATCAGCATCATCATTCTACTGATTCAATTTTTTTTATCTTCATCATCATTCCATCGATTCTTCTTTCGATGATCTCATTATGGTATTTATAATTATTTTTCCATGATTTAATTTTTTATGATTAGTTTTCTCAATCGATACATTGTTTAATGATTCCTTTTTTCTTATAATGAAGAATCCTTCTTCGGATCATGTTAAAACTAAAAAGGTTCCTATGAACTCTAAATTCCTTCTAAGCCGTAGGTTTGATTGCCTCGTGAGATATTTTCCTCGAAGAAAATTATATCGATGAAAACTATAAAAAGATTGAATATTAAGTCAAAGAATTAAGTTTGTTTTTATAGGTTTCATCTGGTTTCTGTAATTTTTTTTTATTTTTATCGATCTTTTATTTTCATTGGATGCAGTAATCGACATTGAAAATTTTAAAAAAAATAGATAGTTTTTTACGTCAAATATTATATAACCGACATAAAAAAGTCACATTCAATGTCAGTTTTTTATAACTGATGTTGAATGTAACTTTTTAGGTTGGTTATATAATAATCGACATTGAATGTCATTTTTTACATCAATTGTAATAACTGACGTTAAAAACATGTTTTTTACATCACCTACAACAACATCATCTATAAAACTGACATTAAAAACATAAAAAATCAACGTAAAAACCCTATTTTTGCACTAGTGTCACTCTCAGCGCCTTCTGGTCAAGCATTTTTCATTCTTCCATTGACTTTTCTTTCGACATGACCCCTGATAACAGAAGCACCATATATTTATGGAATAAGTAATCCTCAACTTGTATCCTTCAGAATTCCAAATCTATTTTGTTGAACTTGTCTAGTTGTACATTTCCCTCTTCCAGTACGATCCTTCCCAAACTGAAAATTCCAACTAAAACAGAAATGCATAAAGGATGGGAAACTCGCATTTTCTGAAAGTAATTGAGTTGCTCAAACACCAAAATTCCAATCTCTAATAAAACTTTTTCCATCGGTACCCATGGATTCAGAAGGTTCAAAATTCATGACACCACAAATCAGTGTATCTAGAACTGAGAAGCCTCACACCCCAAGCACGCACTATCTGCACAACTTATGAGCACACACAGAATACAACCAAAACAAAACCAAGAAAAATGAAAGAAACACTCGACAAAGAACATATGGATTTATGTGGTTTGGAACAATTCCTACTCCATGGAAAACAAGCAACTTCAATAGAAGAGGAATAAGAAAATTATAAACACTAGACTAAGTTACAAGTTCCCAAAGACAGGTGTACTATTCCGGAGAAAGAGAACATAGACTTAACACCGCTCCAAAGCATATGAAAACAATGCACTGTGCAAGTGACCATCGCTCGATCATGGCCATCGCCAGCAAACCGTTGAACACCACTGACTCAACCTCAACATCCAGTAAATAGTGCATGTGTCTGAAACTCATCCTCCCACATCCACACTTATGGATGATGTTGCAACTGGTTCTGGACTGTGGTTCCAATTTGCCTACATCTAATTCCACAAACATGAATTTGAAAATCCTCCTTTATCAAGCTGAAAATTGTAAAGTAGTTTTCACAATCCTAACAGTCTTCACTACAACGTCATTTGTATCCTTGTGGTGTGGTCATGATCCCTACAGCACGATGCACTCTTCCTTTGGCAAACTTTCACTAGATTTTGATAAATAACAACATGTATGCTCCTACTACTTCATTAGACATATGAAACCCAAATAAATAATTGTAACTCATCATAAACTTCATCAAGTATAGATCAACCAATCGTTCTTCAAGTAAGATTCATCTCCTCAAATCTTTCATAGCCTTTCAAGGCTAGACCTCCTTCATTTACACCAAGTAGCCACTATGGTGACTTCAATGCTTGCTCACCATATCTTTCATGTCCACCCTTCACATGCCATGTATGTCAATGGTATTCATCCTTCATCAAATGTGGGTCCCATATATGGGAACCAACTCCGTCTTCATCCAGGCATCTCCAAGCTCCTTGGCACGCGCGTCGCAACGCGTGCAAATTTACAATATTTATTTACTTACTAACTACTGTAGAAGTGGTGAGCAGGGTCGAACCACAGAGAGAATGTGAGTAGACACCAGGAAATATCCTTTTGGAAAAATGTTTAGGAAAATGAGTTCTTCATGTGTGGTTAACAACTAAGTTATAAAAACTAAACGACTATTTAAATTTACTAAAACTATCTAAGTGAACTAAATTAAGTTATGGAAGAAACTAGCGGAGATGGAAATGTCAGAGTCGCAACGTCCGTTCAGATGCATGCAATGTCGATTATTTAATTCCCACATTTGAATATTTATTTATTCAATTATCACTGATTCCAAATTTAATCAAAATACTATCTGGTCTCATTCTCTGATGTTAGACAGTATTCTAAGGTTTACACAAATTATCCGTCATTTCGTTCTCTGTCCTGACGAATAATTTGCGCATCATTATAGCACTGAATCACTTGGTGAAATACAACGACTCGTTTCTCACAAAGTCTAAGTATCTATCAGCATTGGGTTCGCTCACATGAGATTACTTATTAGGTATCACTCATGCAAGTTTGAAGGAGAGCGAACACAAAAATATTAATTTTTCAATTAATATATTTATTTATTCAAAATTCGATCGCGCGCTTGATCGAATTCCGGATAAATAAATTCTCTGATGAACTCTCGTTCATGGTTACTTATTAGGTATCACACGAACGGGCACCAAAGCATGTGTGCAGAGCCCAAATGACAATTAATTTAAATGCAGATACAATTAATTAAATAAACATCCAAATGAAATTAATTCAAAAGGCAATCAACACATGGGAATAAATTAAAGACATGCATTCACCGTCACATTCGTCACAACTCCGACACCAATGAATTAGCCTGCCATCACGACGACAACACGACACATAAAATAATAAACGGATATCACTGTGTTCGTGTTGTCGTAGTTGTCACCGCAAGACGCCGTCAACGATCGCAAAACAATAACCATTGTTCCACTCCATGCAGTCGCTGACGCCGCACCCGAATCAAACCACTGTGCCATTGAAAATATGTTTTGATCTGCGCTCGCTCTCGTCGTGCGACATGAATCTCCAGAAGCCAAGCGAACGTTCCGAACCTCCGCTGCGTCGATGATGTTGTATGTTGAAGTTGAAGGTGGATTTCTGCTGCTTCGGATCGAAGAGAGTCTGCCGCTGTGGCTGGTGTACCTGTTGCACCCTGAAGTGGCCGAGAAGGGAAGGTGGGGATGGGGAGAGGAGGCCGGCGAGGGAAATGGGTAGCGGGTGTGAGGGGCGGCGGATCGAGGGGCGCTGGTTAGGCGGGGTAGAGGGAGTTAGGCCGCGGGTATGTGGGAGATAGAGGTTGGGCGACGGGAGGAGAATAGGGAGAGGGAGAGTGGGACCGCCGTTGAGATAATGCGGAGGAGGGTTGTGCGGGTTAGAGAAGGGAGTAGGGGCTGAGGGGTGAGAAGGGGAGGCGGCGAGGGAAATGGGTAGCGGGTGTGAGGGGCGGCGGATCGAGGGGCGCTGGTTAGGCGGAGTAGAGGTGATTGGAGAGAGAAGAATCAAAACAAAAATAAATAAATAAACAATTAAAATCAAAGTTAAAACTAAATTTCAAATTCAAATTAAAATAAAAAAATTATCTATATATTTAATGTTAGATAATAATAATAATAACAATGATAATAATAATAATAATAATAATAATAATAATAATAAAATTAGAACTAAAAATTAATGCACATGTAATTAGATATTATACTATTAATTATAAAAATAATAAACTAATAAAAAGATACTATGTTATTAATACTATAAAAATAATGAAATAAAATAAAATACATATAGGGAATTAAAATATATACATGCTAATAAAATTAATAAAATAAAATTAACAAAAATTAGCGAAACTAATAATAATAATAATATAGTGTTAAATATAATATATAAAATTAATACAACTAATAAAAATACTAAATTATTAATATAAGTATATAAATTAACTAAAAAATATCAAACTGTCTAAACTAATACAAAACTACAAAAATAAACTAAAAATATAAAAAATGGTTAAACTAATTAATTAAAACTAAGTTAGAAAATTATACAAATACATGCGAATTTCATGTACATCACTCCTTGTGCTCTCATGCATCGCCAACCATCGTTAATGGATAACAAATCCAATTCACAACCTATGGTTGCAACACACACTACTGGGATAATCTTGCCATGGGTTATTGAATAAAATGGGTTTATCATGGAGTGAGGAATTGTAAAAATTGCTCTATAAACATAAGGAATGGGACTAACATGTTTCTTAAAATTAAATCGATGAGAAATTGGCTTGTTTGGTTATTGGCATGGTTGAATAAGACCAACACCTAATGAGGAGGATCGAAGAGAGAAAATTATGATTAAGAAAGAACAAAAGCCATCAAAAACAATTTCATTGAAAATTAGACAACTCCATAGAAAAGAGATGTTAAATGACTACAAATTGTGGTTATCGAATATGTTTTTCAATCCCTAAAATCTTCTTTGAGAAGCGATTCACTTAATGCCTATGAAGATCATCATTTCAATCAAACTGTTGAGGGGGGTAGCTTATTGAAGGTCCATTGGTTATTATTGAGACAATACACATAGTTATTGGGAAACTAACATGTTTCTTAAAATTAAATCGATGAGAAATTGGCTTGTTTGGTTATTGGCATGGTTGAATAAGACCAACACCTAATGAGGAGGATCGGAGAGAGAAAATTGTGATTAAGAAAGAACAAAAGCCATAAAAAATATTTCATTGAAAATTAGACAACTCCATAGAAAAGAGATGTTAAATGACTACAAATTGTGGTTATCGAATATGTTTTTCAATCCCTAAAATCTTCTTTGAGAAGCGATTCACTTAATGCCTAGGAAGATCATCATTTCAATCAAACTGTTGAGGGGGTAGCTTATTGAAGGTCCATTGGTTATTATTGAGACAATACACATAGTTATTGGGAAACTTGTAAAGGAAATGAAAAATATCTCTTTTTATTGATGAAACAAGTGTAAAGCCACATGAGGGTAAAACATTCAAACAACTCATTCAAACAACTGATATTGTGATTGAGACAAAATCAAAAGCAAAAGCTACCAATAAACATGTCTTGAGAGATATTTCATAGAGTGATTAAGAAGAAGATAATATAGGAGTTGATGAGCATATTACTCATCCAACTACTGTAAATGAGATAGTCTTTATAGTTGATTCAAAAAATGTAGCAACGGAAAATGAACCATTAGTTCATGAAACTACTAAGATTCTTCAGCGAAAAAATGAAATTATGCTGTTTCTAATACTAGTCAATTTAATATTTCCTTCAAAGTTCAAAGAATTTGAAAGAATATTAGATGAGTCTCGATATGAATTTCTAAAATCAAAGAACAAAATTGTGCCCAATATATATTTGGAAACAGTAAGGGTTGAGATTGTCACCAAGGGTGATTCAAATGATATTAAATATATTATTAAGGCAACAATTTTCCATAGTAGCTAGTAAGTCCAATCATTATATTTTGGATGAGTTATGATCCTTAGGAAGAAGATTAGAAAGCAAGGAAGACATCAAAACTAAGTTTGATTTAGAAATTCTCTATGGGAATCAAGTGATCAGAATCATAAGGATGCCTTGAGGAATTGCAAGGTTCAATCAGTACTGCGAATGAGATGAAAGATCTGAAATATGAGTTTTCCGGTTTAAAACAACCCATATCTTCAAAATAAAATTTCCCCTCTATTTATCTATCTTGCTCATACCGTAGTATTCATTTCCATATATTAGCTTAATGGAATTCATTGTTATTCTATTTTATTGCTTGATTCATCCAGCATATGTTGCTTTCTTTTTCTCTAGCTTCCACATTCAAGATCACTGCAACACTTAATGATTGTATGTCTTTGTTTATGGAATTTAAATTCACAGGCGTCTGAATGGCAGAACAAATAAGCTTATGGGTGCTCACAATGCCAAATGCATATGAGAGTACGAGTAAATAGGTGCCCAATAGGCAAAAACAAGACAGAACCCAATTCGAAAAATGCAAAATTTATTGATCATCACCACCCATCCAATGGCTTCCTCCTAACGCCTCAAAGTGTGCATGATGTACTCGCAGTAGAGGTCCCTGCCATCAATCAAACACAGTCATCTTCGTTACTATCACTTCATTAGGAGGCCTGGGCCGGCCAGAGAACCCATGCTGGCAGGCACGGCCCGGCCCGGGCCTCCTATGGGGCCACCCAAACAAGTACTGTTAAAAGACCCATTGTATAAGTTGAACTCACATGGAGTGCTGGACGGCTTCCGTGGCAGCGGCGGAGGGCAAAAAGTCATTCACCGCTACCTCCTTGTTCTCATTCTTTTTGTCTGCCACATGTCAAGGGGTAAGGGGAAAAGTAAGAAAGTATATGACTTGCTTCACTTTTTAAATGACAGAAAAAAAAAATGAAACTTTTAGACCTCCTGACAAATAAATTTAAAAAATGGATTTGTGGGTAATTTTTTGTTATTCTCCAAAACCAAACATAATGTTAGGCACCCATGTAAGATTTAGAAGCATACAGTCTTCAAAAAAGCGACGGATCTCCGCCAAGCGATGCGGTGCGAGTTCCTTGATGTCGGTGTAATGCCTGTATTCTGGATCATCCGCGCACACACCAATTATCTTGTCATCTTTCTCACCCTGACACAAGCATTAATAAAATAACAGGACAACTATAATTTAGTTTGTTTGGTTGGAAATTGTTAAGAATGTGGCTGGAATGTTCAGTTTGTTTTATAGGTTATCACAAGTACCTGATCAATCATGGGCATCAGTCCGATAGGCCGAACTCGCAGGAAGCAGCCTGGAAGGACTGGCTCCTGTTCAAAACAAACTATGGTCAAGTGCTAAGTGATTCACCCTTTTTACTTATTTATTTGAAAGTAAATCAGCTACCCAACAATATGGAAATAGAGATAGCAATTTTGAACCCAACATAACACAACACGAGTTAAATAGGTTTGAGTCGGACATAAATGGGCACGGATTGTAATCAGGTTGAGTAAACTGACACAAATAATATTCGGGTTGAGTTCCGATTGGTCATTCCTAACCCATTTGACCCGTGTAATTGGATTAAAAATATAATGATGCTATAAAATATTATAATATATTTTATTTTTATAATCAACTAAATTTGAAATAATTCAACACGCTTATAACACATTATGCATTTTAAATGATTTAAGAGTCAAGTTGCGGTACGGATAAAATGTGTTTTATATTAATTAGGTTATTTTTAGTCTAAATGGGATGATTCAATTTGGTTAGGTCATTGAGTTTATGTGATAATAACTCATGATGCAGTTTTTGTTTAAGTTAAAAGAATTGGCGGACTAAATTAGGGTTGACCCCTTCATAAATAGATTGGGTCATGCCTCATTTTAATTAAATGGATCGGGTTGCGGTTAAAGCTTAAATGGGTTCACAGGACAGCCAACCCAACACAAACCCGATCCACAAACTCGAATTGTCACCTCTATCGAAGACAGTAAATTCTGCAGATTTGAATAAGAACTCATTCTAGGCAAGGACACGTGAAATCCACATTAACAACCCCATTAGATCTCTTGTTTATGTTCCACAACTGGAAGCAGTTGGGATTATGGTTTAGTTTGCTACTTCTATTTGGATGATCTCTGATTTCAGAATACTACCAGCAAATGAGCCATAACAATTTCAACAGCAAATGATTAGCTGACACAAATTGTAAATAATAAAATGAATTTAAAATATGCTACAACACCTGCATAAGGATCAAAACATCCAACGGATCGTTGTCTTCGCATAATGTGCGGGGGACAAAACCGTAGTTGTGAGGATAGACGACTGATGAATATAAAATGCGATCAACCTGCACATTCATTTAAATAATACAATAATCAGGCTATAATTCACACACACACACACACGGGTAAGTATTAGCAAAAGTTGTGAGGATAGACAACTGATGAATATAAGATGCGATCAACCTGCGCATTTATTTAAATAATACAGGCTATAGTTCACACACACACGTGGGGAAGTATTAGCAAAAGAGAAAACTTGTGACTGATCTCTCTCTCTCTCTCTCTCTCTCTTTGTGAAATAAATTCATTGAAGATAAAATACAAGTCCAGCTTTGACAAGAATCAAATTTTACAAGCTAGTGGGTCCCTAGAAGAATTTGTAATTGAATAGTCAAAATTCCCAGTGGTGTTAGTTCCTACAGAGGTTTCCTCTTGGGGTAAAAGCTTCGCTCATATGTTGATGCCATCACCGGGGTAAGATCAAAGCTTATGGCATTTCAATTTAGAAATCAGCTGAATAGCTAAAATTTGGGCACACCTTAATCAGTCCCGTCTTCTTGTCCAATTCATACTTAACCTTGCTTCCTTTAGTAATCTCAACAACCTGTGCCAAAGGAAGTCAATGAAGAAGGCATTTATGAAAAGGGCCACAAAATTGATAGGCTCATTCAAGCGACAGACTTACACAGTTCACAATATATGGTGCTTCAGGCCCTGCAAACGAAGTATTCGTCATTAATTTTTCCTTATTTAGTTTTAATACAGAATATTGTTGTTGGATGTGAAGGGTCGCCAATATATGTGTACCAATTTCTAGGTCATGCCACGGATGGGCAGCAACTGATCTTCTTGACAAAGATGAAAGGATTCTAGCATTCAAACGAGGAGCAGGGAGGCGCGGCTCACTTATTTCATTTCCATCAGCTTCACGGTTCATCTTTGCTGTTAAAAAAAGGTGATCATGCATTGCAAAGTGTTTTGATGTACTTTCATCATGTCCAATCAATTTTCATCTGGTAAGTTGTTAATAAAAAGATCATAGTGGATTTAAACATTGTGCCGAAGGTCATATAAGCATTAACCATAAAATTTGACTCCATAGTTGCAATAACTGAAAAATCATAAAAATATAGCTATCATGTCAATTGATCAGTGGTTCGTTATGCCTGAATGAGTATCAAAAGAATCATGGAGATGTTATCGGATTCATGATCAGGCATTGTAAGACTGGTTTTCTAAATCTAACTGAGAATCGGCCGGTGTGCCAACTTCCGAGGTATACTCTTTCACGCATCGTTCAATGTCCGAGACCCATCCCATGCCATTCATGGATCTTGCCATAAAGGGAAAGAAATTGGGGCCAAACATACAGACGAACAATGCCGCCTGTCAGAAACAGGGGTTACGTTCACACGCAGACAGAGACAGAACCATACCTGCTACGATTGAAGAGGGAAATAGAAGGCACCGGATGATCAAAGGAGGATGCTTAGCGGGAACGAGACTACCGTACAAATGCGAGAGCGCTCTCAGGCATTGGCATCCGATAAATAGAGAAGAGGGAGATGCAGGGCCATGGGAAATGGAGGGTAGCAACTGGTCAACCTTAACACGTGGCCAACTTCCTCGATGATGATCGTCTTACAAGACTTTTTTCCGTCCCGATTAATTAGCCGTGTTTTGTTTCCAGCCTTGTTTTATTTTTCGCTGTCGTAATAAAAATCGAGCAATTCATCAAAATTAATAAATTATTTTAAAACTAATAAACAATAAATTCCAAATTAAATCCAGGTTGTTCAATTTTAATTAATTTTTTATTATAAAGTTTTATTTTAATTGTTTTGTAATGAATTTATTTATTTTTTAATTTTATGTTTTATATCATACTAGTTTTTCCCATAGTTTTGAATTGATGGTTCAAATTTAATAAAATACAAAACAAATATATATTTAATATTCAAAACACTAAAGCTATATAAACATATACAAAACCAGGAATATACATAATCACTTTCATGAATTGTGCATTCAGCAATGGATTCAATGGTCAAGACCCCTCTTTTGTCATTTATGTATTTTGTCACCAAGGATAAGAAATTCAATTGAAACCAATAGATGAAATTGGGTTTACGTCCACACCAAGGCAAAGATATATACAGAGAGAAAAACATCGACAAAGCCACACTAAGAAGTAGAGTGTGAGCCGGATATACACACAAATGTGAGCATGCACTTTCACACGGGCATGCAATCTATATAAGAGGACGGAGAGAATGGACGGTGGAGTGTACGTGGTCAAGGGTCAACTTTCGTTCATCGGAATTTTTTTTGCAGATCAGTTGACAAGTGCATTGATCATGATCTTAATAAAAATATTGAATAAGACATAAAAAATAAGAAAATATTTTAAAAATAATTATCGTTAAATTCAAAAATTTATCCACTTTTGTCATGTTAAAAAAATTGACATACACTAATCCTCTTTTTTCAATAGTCACTTTTATGGTGAAGTGTGAACCATTACATACCAAAACATGCAAACATATCTTCAACCAAAACAAAACCAAGTTATGAAACCACATGCATATGCATTTCCAGAAATGAAACTCGCATAAGCCAGAAAACAGTACATTTGAACCACAACCAACAATTGAAAAGCTTGAAGATACATACCACCATGCAAGCACTAGTAATAAACTTCAAAAACTACAAACATGTACCTGCAACAAAGCTAAATGTAACACCTCATGTCGGGACATGTTAAAAAATTCAAGAGGAATTTGAACTTTTAATTTTGTGGCCAATTCATTTTGAGAACTCGAAACAGGGTTTCGGGCATTTAAACGTCCATGAGGGGTGTTATTGGGTGTTGTTTGGGCGTCGATGGAAGTTTGGGGGTTCAGGAGAGCGTCAGAGGGGAGCCAGAGTGGTCGGAATGTAGCAGGGAGCTGTTGTAGGCCATTCACGGTGTGAAGTTTCGAGGGCCAGAGGGGCAGGGGTCACTAACCTTGGCAGTTGTGAAAGTGGTATGACCAGCTTTTTTTAATTAAATGGGGGTTTGTCCCCCCTTTCTTTTTGGCCAACGAAGTGTGCATTGGAGGGGCTGAATGACCGACCCTCCCCTTTCTCTGACCCCCCCCCTTGAGAGGGGAAGTTTTTGGTGTCGATTTTGCGGTGAATGCAGATAATTTCTCCCATCACAAGCCTCCGTTCTTGCTTCCATCCACTAGCCACTGATTTCTTTCGATTAGTGGTCAGGGTTTGGCTCTGATTCCACCAGAGCATGGTGGAATCGGCCAAGTTCAATGGGGATTTTTCTCTACTTGCGTAGTGGAGGGCCAGTGTAAGGACCCATGTTTTTCCAAACTGAAATTTTTAGCAGAAATTGGATTTTTTGCTATCATGAGCTTATAAGGGGTAAAATGGTAATTTTCACCTATCACATGATCTCAGATAATTTATTTGACCACTCTATTGATTTCAGAATAGGGTGTCTACTCTAGGGTAGGAGTTTGGTGAATTTTTGAACCATTAAAATTTTCATGAAATAATTAATATTAAATAAAAAGGTTGGTTACATTGCCAACGACAGTTAAGCACACTACAAGAAACAAACAAAAAAATGGCATGGGGACTCGATCCCATGACCGGCGCCCCCAACCCTAGCCCCCTACCACCCGGCCGCAATAATTAATATTTAATTAATTAAATATTAATTTATTCACACATGTTTGTTCGGCTAATCTTTTGAACGGAGTGTCGGACTAAGATTCAATCCCCACCGTTGAGTTCAAAACAGAGAGTTTTTCCTAGGCGGAACATAAACTCAGGTCGGTTGTCAGGGCCAGCTCGAACCCCCTTTTCTTTTTCTTTTCTTTTCTTCCTTTTCCTTTTCTCTTTTCTTTTCTTATCTTTCCACTTTCCCTTTGGCTTCTCGCGTACCCCCCCTGTGGGCTTCGTCCATTGCGCAACCGAGAGAGAAGAGAGAGAGGGCGATAGAGAAAGAGAGTGATGGGAAGAGATGTACCGCTGTGGAGCTCGGGAGGAACCAGATCGTCGTGCGGCAGCCGTGGACCGCAGAAACGGGTGAAACTTCGGCAGATTCCGTCCAAAGGTAGACCGTTTTTAAGTTTTTTTCCATAAATCCCCATAGATGTATCATTTTTAAGTTTTATAGCCCTATTACCACTACTTAGGACCCCTTGAGGATCAATCTAGCTTTTGGGAAGAAAAACTAGGTTTCTAGCAATTTGAGGGGGTTCCCATTCGAAAATCCCGATCACACAGCATGTAGTTTAGAGAACACACGTCGTGTGTTCTTCCTATTTCAAGGAAGATGATTTTTTGGAAGTACACGCAGTGTATTGGGCATACACGCCGTGTATCGGGACTCGGTCGTGTAGCCAAGTACCTGGCCAAACAGCCCGTGTAGGGGCACATGGTCGTGTAGAGTACACGACTAGAAGCCATGTGGGTCGCATGCCGTATAGAGGTACACAACCAAGCTATATATATGGCCAGGTCAAGTGAGGTACACTGGAAGGTACCCTGTGTAGGGTGCACGCCGTGTACACGATCAACATGCCACGTATTTGGGTTTTTACATGCCAAGTCCGGCTGGAGTACACTCCCAGGTGAAGATTTGGGGGTACATGTCGTGTACTGTGTATACACACCATGTACTTCCCCCTTGCTACCCTTTTGAGGGTTTTTTGTATCTTTGCACCTAGGAGTCAGAATTAGACCCATGAAGAGTCCATTTTGAGTATTTTCCACGCAGATCATGCTGGTGAAACCCGTGAGGTGATTTGAGGACTCCAGAGTGGTGTTTCAAGCTTCTTCCTAAATAGAGAGGTTCTTCCTCTAGTAATCAAATCCAGTTGTCTCATAAGAGTGAGACCCCTTTGATCTGAGATGAGCCATGAGCTATCTGTCACAACCCAAACCATGTCAGGGCTCAAGCCGTGACTACCCCAAGCCCGCCTCTATAGGCCAGAGGTTGGCGACAAGTGCTGAAGGCATAACTAGACTCGGGGAGGCCTTTACCTGAAGTACCTGTACACACGCACCCACAAACACCTCAATGCAACAGTGCAGAGATATAAAAAGCTGAAACTAAACTGCATGCAAACATCTATCCCAAACCAGAGTACAAGAGAAGTACTAAAGTAAAAAGGAAAAAACAAGTGCCCACCAAAAGAAAACTGCAAAAGCATCCGACCTACTCATAAGGAGGGGATCACTACCAAAAGCAACTATCAGAAAGCTCCTCGGCCCAGCTCCAGTAACACCTCGGTCAGTTTAGCTTGTTAAGCTCTGTCTGCCTTGGGTCCTCCATGGACTCCATCGAAAGTTCTGTGGTCTGCACAAGATACAAGACATGTGAGGGCAAAGCTAATGCAGTGGTGAGTATAAAATACTCAGTAGACACCCCAAATACCCAAAAATAAAAGGGAGTGACTGAAAGGCGACAATCTACTCAACCTAGCTAGAGGAAACCCCATCGAGAGAGAGAAACTTCATCTCGAATCATCCTTGGTTGTACATGACTAGTCAGCCAAGTCAAAAGAAGAAGCCCCAACAAGAGAGTAAGGAAAAGACTCTATCCCACAACTAAACCCAATAAGAGAGTGAAAGTAAACTCATCCAAACACAATAAGCTCGACACGGTGAGAATATTAACTTCTCATTGAGTCTTCAATGCCTATAGTAGGAGAGTTGACTCATCCAACTATGAGAAGATAAACACAAAAACATGTGGCATACGCCGCACATCTTCGCCTCTCATGGAAGGAGAGTAACCAAGAGAAATGTATGGGCACAGAAGTGGTAAGTATACTTAGTCCTCAAGGGGTGTCAACCCAATATGTGACAATACCACAAGGGCTCCCAGAAATATCACCCAGATATACTCGTATCAGACTCCAAGTCTCATGAGGTTCCAACCTCATAGCCAACAATAGGATTATATTTGAGGCTCTAAAGGTAAAAAAAACTAGGAGAACACACCCCATGAGCTCAGCCATCCTAGATGGTACTCATCCGAGAGTTACACTCCATCGGTAACAACTCTACAATTCTTAATGGTACGTTTGAGAGAACGTGTTCCATCGGGAATAACCTATATCGTCCAGCTCTGGTACCCAACACTAGAGCTTATATCATCGCCAACATACGCCCTGCGCAAGGCTAAAGAAACCAAATGGAGAGGCCCGCTCTGCACCACTGCCTTGCAGTTGAGGAAGCACTACTCTACACCATGCACCACATGCATCTTCTCTATGAGAGGAAACAGAGGGACCCGCACCTCACCACTGCCCTGCAGTCAAGGGAGTACTAGATCATAAACTAATTCGTGAAACCTATGTCCCTCCTATAGGGAGTGGCCCACACCTTCACCCGTCAAGGGAGCACTAACTCCTATATAGGTATCATTCCTATCAAGTGGATGGGCCTGCTCCTCGTAACTATTTCCAACAACCGAGGGAGATTCAACTCCAATGGGGGACCTGCTCTCTGCTACTACTCAGAGACGAGGGAGTATTACTCCGTAAGGACCCACTCCTTGATCCAACAAGGGAGTACTACTCATGAAGGACCCATACCCTAATATGACATGAGAGTACCACTTTGTAAATCGAGGACCCATGTAACGACCCAAAAAATATACTTCTTTTATTTATGGATATCTTTCCTCCCAGTAACTTTTTATTACGTTTTACAATAGAAGCTCATAAAATTACATTTTTTATTTCATGAGAACATTATACATCATGCATACATTTGGATTAGTACAACTATAAACAATAATGGGATATACACATTTAAGAATAGTTTTTCTTAATAAAATATATGTTTAATTGAGACAAATTTGATAAAATGTCTTTTCGAACCCAAATTGTATTTTTCAAAAAAGATACAATTATTATAAAAAATTAAGGTATTTTGTATAATGATTATTTTAATTAAACAGTATGATTAAAACACCCCTTTTTAAATGTAAATGTTAAAATATTTTTTTACGTGTGAGAAATTTCACTATGCAATTTCACTATTCATTTTCTATCTACTATTATTTTTAATAACTAAGGAATTTTATATTTAAAAGTTAAATTTATCATACTTAGAGAATTATTATGGTAAAATAAACATCATTTTTGAATTTCAAATGTCAAAATTAATCTAGGGTGAATTTTTAGTAGTTTTCTAAGAAGTTTAATTTTTTTGATGAATAGTATTTTTATGAATAGTATTTTTTTTATGTTAGTATTTGATGAATGGTATTATTTTTGATGACTAGTATTATTTTTTATGAATATTAAAAAAATAAAATTTTAAAATAATTATTAAATAATTGATTCCGTGAAATGATTTTCGAAAAACGGACATACACAGTTGCGGTCAGTAAGATATTTAGAGTCTAATAGGATCAACTTAATTTTTTGGTAAATAGTAACTTGATTATTTGGAATAGTAATGTTACCCTTATGAATAGTAATTTGAACAATGGAATAGTAACCTCACCTAAGAAAGTATAAATATTATTTAGGCATCTTAAATGGTAATGTGATATAATTATATCAAATTATAAGTAAATAAATGTTTTGGAAATTATTAGTTAAGTATTAGTATTTTATTTATTTTATTTTATTTAAAATGAAATTATTTTTTATAAAATGGAGTTTATTTTTGAATTCTAGATATCGAGAAATGGTTAGGGTGATTTTTTGGTATTTTTCTGAAATAGTTGAATTTTCGATGAATAGTTAAAATATAGTTTTGAGTTTTCATTATGTTTGATGACATCATAACTATGTCATAATGATGTAATGAGTAAGATAAGACGATGGTAGACTCTTGTGGATTAAAATATGATATGAGGTTTCCCTAGTGGCCAATACTATGGGCAAGCCCATAGTTTTTCAAATACCACTAATGAGGTGTCCTTTGAAATTAATAAAAAAACTCCCCCTCTTTTACTATAAATACCCACCCATTCCTTCATTTATCTTCATTAAAAATTAATACTCCACGGAGTTCTGCTAGTTAAACCACCCAAGGAGTCCTCCCAATGTGTCTTCAAGACCTCAAGGTCCCGATCTTAGATTTTTAGAAGTTACCTTTCAAGGTAAGGGAATTCCCAACTTCTCTTTTCCTTTCAAGTTCTCTTTTATGTGGTATGTCTTTAAAATTTTTATACCATGTTCTTATTTTAATTTTATTATATCCCTATATTGTATTATGAGTATTTTATGAATGGGTGACCCCTATCCTCTCTCTTTTTAATGTTTTATAAAACTATGTTTTATACCCGTTATGTTGTAGAATTTTCATCTCAAAATCTCACTCTTTTTTTTCTCTCAAGAAATTATTTTATTTTCTTTATGTGAATACCCAAACCTATTTCATTTCTAAGGGTATTCATCCAGAAATACAAATATTTTATTTTATTCTGGAATTGACATACATAAAACCCTCATTCCCTTTCATGTGGGTTATAAATGACATAATGACCATGTTTTTAAGCACTTTTTAAAATACTATGATTTTAATATGAAACCCATTTCATTTATTCTCTATGAGTTATTTATGAAATGTTTTATTATGATCTGTATTTCTCAAATTAAAATAAATACATATTAAGGGTGCACCCTGATAGAGCTCTAATGCATTAGGTAAATAAATTAATCTCTAGAGATGACAAGTTTTACGATACCCTGGTGAATAACCTTGGTAATTTTTAAGACACCATGGGGATGGACCTTGGTGATATGATTATGAATGTATAAATTAAATGTTGTAGCCATATTTTCAAGTTATTATTCAATATATTATTATGATTTTCTTCTTTATCATGCCTTTACAATATTCCTCATGTTCTTATTGATATCTCTCAAGTTCACATGTAAATTGTTTCACTTGTTTTCTCTTACTGGGCCTTTTACTCACCCTTTCCTTTGATGTATTTCCCCAGGTTATGAGATGAAATAAGTACACTTAGGATTAACCTTGAAGACTACGGTGATGGGTTCCTTGGGTGATTCACTGGTTTTTGGTCGGTTCACGACTGTATTGGTGGGTTCTGGTGTCAGATGTCGCCGGCGTTTTGTTGGTTTGGTGCTGAGTCGACTGGTGCTTTAGGGTGTTCTGCCCATGGTGTCTCCTCCGTACTTCTGCTTCCGACGTCTTCAGTGGCTCGACAAAATTGTCTACAATGATGGGTTTCTTTTCTCAATAGTGATGATGATGACTTATCTTATGGCGATGACGGTATCCCATGGTGTCTCTCAACGACGATTCTGGTGGTGATCTATAGTGACAACGCCGATGATCTCGACGACGACAGGGGTATGCGGTGGAGAAAGAGATCTGATGGTTTGGTGTCAGTTTACACATTTCGAGGCGATGGTGACTAAGGCGTGATGATGGTCTGACTACTTTTTGGATTTCAATTTTTGAAATGGTGACTTCGGTGGAGACATCTGGTTTTGCTGTAATTAGTTTTTCATGAATTTTGAATCAGGATGTTGTGACGGACTTGGCGTGACGTTTGGTTCTGTTTTGTTTTTTGAAATTTTAACTCTGTAATGGGTGTTTTGGGAGGGTGTGTTTTGATATTGGATAAATGGTTCTATTGGTTCCCACTTACCCTCAAAGTGGTTTTTCAATAAAATAAAAAAATGGATTGTGGTGGTAAAATGTCATTTAAAGTTATGTAATAAAAAGGCGGGATGTTATAGTTAGTATCAGGGGATAGTTTAGTTATTTTTGGAACTTAGGATATGAAAAATTTAGGAAGAACCCTATATAAAAGTTTAAATATAGGAAAAATTATTGGTATTTTGGTAAAATATTAAGTAAGTGGTTTTCAAGCAAATAAATCCTTATCTGGATGCGGCTCTAGCATAGATGTATCTAGGAGTAAAACCTGAAAATACCACTTTTATCTAGACTTGAATGAGAATTAGTGCATGACAATGGTCCTTGCTTCACTCCTGGTTTGACACTCCAGGGGGATATGTTTGGTTAATCACAAGATTTTTATGAATCATTATGAAGGATTTATAGAAAATGCAATTATTGTTAAAGAATAATATTTTTTATGCATGATATTTTAAGACATATAATTACTTTATAATTATAAGTTTCCTAATAATAAAAAATTTCTAATAATTAAGAATGTAATGACTCGAAAAATGTACTTCTTTTATTTATGGATCTCTTTCCCCCCAGTAACTTTTTATTATGTTTTACAATAGAAGCACATAGAATTACTTTTTATTCCATGAGAACATTATACATCATGCATAAATTTGGATTAGTACAACTATAAACAATAATGAGATATATACATTTAATAATAGTTTTTCTTAATAAAATATATGTTTAATTGAGAAAAAATTGATAAATTGTCTTTTCGGACCCAAATTGTATTCTTCAGAAATGATATAACTATTATAAAAAATTAAGTTATTTTGAATAATGATTATATTAATTAAATAGTATGATTAGAACACCCCTTTTTAAATGTAAATGTTAAAATAATTTTTGTAAGTGTCAGAAATTTCACTATGTAATTTCACTATTCATTTTCTATCTACTATTATTTTTAATAAATAAGGATTTTTATATTTAAAAGTTATATTTCTCATAATTATAGAATTATTATGGTAAAATAAACATCATTTTTGAATTTCAAATGTCAAAATTAATATAGGGTGAATTTTTAGTAGTTTTCTAAGAAGTTTAATTTTTTAGATGAATAGTATTATTTTTGATGAATAGTATTATTTTTTAAGAATAGTAAAAAATATTTTTTTAAACGAATTATTAAATAATTGATTCAGTGAAATGATTTTCGAAAAACAGACATAAACGGTTGTAATCAGTAAGATATTTAGAGTCTAATAAGATCAACTTAATTTTTTAGTGAATAGTAACTTGACCCTTTGGAATAGTAATGTTACCCTTATGAATAGTAATTTGACCAATGGAATAGTAACGTCACCTAAGGAAGTATAAATATAATTTAGGAATCTTAAATGGTAATGTGATGTAATTATATCAAAGTATAAGTAAATAAATGTTTTAGAAATTACTAGTTAAATATTAGTATTTTATTTATTTAATTTAATTTACAATGAAATTATTTTTTATAAAATGGAGTTTATTTTTGAATTCTAGACTTTGAAAAATGGTTAGGGAGATTTTTTGGTATTTTAATAGAAATAATTTAATTTTTGATAAATAGTAAAAATACAGTTTTGAGTTTTTGGTATGTTTAATGACATCATAACTATATCATAATGATGTAATGAGTAAGATTAGATGCTGGTAGACTCTAGTGTATTTAAATATGATATTAGGTATTCTAAGTGGCCAATACCATGGTCAAAGACCATGGGAAATCCCATGGTTTTTCAAATACCACTAATGAGGTGTCTTTTGAAATTAATAAAAAACTCCCTCTTTTTTACTATAAATACCCACCCATTACTTCATTTTTATTCATTCCAAATTCACCCTCCAGGAATTTATTCTAATTCTACCTCCCAAGGAGTCATCCTAAGGTGTCCTCAATCCCTCAAGGTCCCGATATTAGAGTTTTAGAAGTTACTCTTCAAGGTAAGAGAATTCTCAACTTCTATTTTCCTTTCAAGTTCTCTTTTATGTGATATGTCTTTCAAATTTCCATACCATATTCTTATTTCCATTTTATTCTGTTACTATAATTTATTATGAGTCTTTTATGAATGGGTGACCCCTTTCCCCTCTCTTTTTAATGTTTTATAAATCTATGTTTCATACCTGTTTTGCTGTAGAATTTTCATCTCAAAATATCACTCTTTTTTTCTCTCAAGAAATTATTTTATTTTCTTTATGTAAATACCCAAACCTATTTAATTTACAAATATATTCATAAAGACATAAAAATGATTTATTTTATTCTCTAATTGACATACATAAAACCCTCATTCCCTTTCCGCGGGTTATAAATGACATAATGACCATGTTTTTAAGCACTTTTTAAAATTCCATGATTTTGATATGAAACCCATTTCTTTTATTATCTATGGGTTATTTATGATTTTTATTATTATAATCTATGTGGATCACATTAAAATAAATTCATATTAAGGGTTCTACCTGATATCATTCCAATGCATTGGGTAAATAAATTAATCTCTAGAGATGACAAGTTTTACGATACCTTGGTGAATAACCTTGGTAAATTTTAAGACACCTTGGGGATAGACCTTGGTGATATGATTATGAATATTTAAATTAAATATTATAGCCATATTTTCAAGTTATTATTCAATATATTATTATGATATTCCTCTTTATCATTCCTTTATGATATTCTTCATGTTCTTATTGATATCTCTCAAGTTCACATGTAAAATGTTTCACTTGTTTTCCCTTACTGGGCCTTATGCTCACCCTTTCCTTTGATGTATGTCCCCAGGTTATGAGATTCAATAAGTGTAATTAGAATGAACCTTGAATAATCCTTTCATGTGGAATAGAATAATGTTTTAAGTTTTCATGTATTATGCACCTTATTTCCAAGACACTAAACTTTAAAAGATCCTCTATTTGTAAAATGTCATGTAAAGTTATGTAATAAAAAGGCGGGATGCTATAAACTGCACCCTAACCCAGTAGGGGAGTACCACTCAGTGGATAGAGGACCCACACCCTGGTAGTATAGGTAAGTATCAACTCTACCAGCTCGTTCACTATGGGCGACCCGCACCCTGACATGACAGGGGAGTACCGACCCCAAGCTAGAGGACCTGCTCCCTAACACAGCAGGGGAGTACCACTCAGTGGATAAGGACCCACACCCTGGTAGGACATGGGAGTAACGACTCCACCAGATCATTCAGTATGGGATACCCTCACCCTGACATGATATGGGAGTGTCTAACCTAGGCTAGAGGGCCCACTCCCAAACACAGTAGGGGAGTACCACTCAGTGGCTAAAGTACCCACACCCTGGTAGGACATGGGAGTACCGGCACTACCAGCTCAACACATATGGAGGACCCACACCCTGGAATGACAGGGGAGTATCGAATCCTAGGATAGAGTACCCACACCCTAACATGGTAGGGGAGTACCCACTCTATATATATGTCTTATATAGAGGACCCACACCCTAGTCTAATAGGGGAGTACTGACTCCACAGATAGAGGACCCGCACCCTGGTCCAATAGGGGAGTACCTACTCTACCTTACAATGAGTATGGAGGGATTATGACCTAACACGACATGGGATCGCTATATATCTTCATGAATGATATGGGAACCCACACCTTAAACCATTAAGGGAGTACCAATAGTTCTGGAAGTCAATTATTGATGCCCCAAATCCCAAGTGTTTGCCCCAAACACCCAAGTCCAAGGAACTCGATCACCACACCTTAATACTATCACGAACCTCCTTCTTCAAGATGAGGGAAGGGATGGGAAGGTGCCATGACATTCCTTATTCAAGATAAAAAAGAGATAATTAACCCTAAGTCCCGCCTATAATAGGCCCTGGGGTGGAAACTAGCACCAAGGGTAGATAAACATTCTCACAAAGATGAGAGGCATTAAATTTTTTTGAAAAAGATTGGGAGATGTGATGGTCCATTCCAAACAACTCCAAACATTTTATATGAAAAAGGAAACTAAAATCCAACCCATATTCATTTTTAAACAAAACTGCTATAAAGTACAAGAAAACCCCAAAGCGAGGTACCAAAAACAAGGCTAAGCAGTGACACAACAACTATCCCAACACCCAAGCTATTAAGGTCCAACACGGTTCGTGTAATATCCCTCGAAACCTAAAAACAGTTTTATATATGCAGGGTGGACATACAAGTATACCTAGTAGGAAAATCCAAAGTCACTCATGCACAAGTAGGAGAAGCATACTAATTCTCCTGTGAGAAAACAACAGAAACTCAAAAGAACCTAATAAGGTATACTATCCACCCCAACCTCACCAAGGAACACTCACCAAATAATGAAATTCAATTAAAGTAAATTAGTAATCACATCGATGATAGGGTACCCCGCACCACTTCCCACTGGTTCACTGCTCATCCCTAATGAGGAACATCCCGACGCTACCATGCTCTTCCACAATCCCCGCATCACAAACCCGCCCAAAAACACCCAGGCCACAACCACCACCTCATCCCACCCACATACACTTGTGCCTCATCCCGAAGAAACCTGGGAAAGCACAACAAAACTCATCCCAAAGACACCTGGGAAGAACACCTCACCCGCAGGCACCTGGGCCTCACAACCACACCATAACCTGCCCAAAGAGTCTTGGGCTACTAATGCCTAGAATAGGGAGTAGGGAAGAGCCAATAACCAATCATCCATCCTCCCACCAGGATGTTGGGAAAGGACACCCTCCCCCATAACAATGGGGGTGTTCAACACGTAGTGCTCAACATGGGTGGGGTACATATAAAAATCACAAGTAACTACATATGTGTGTGTGTGTGTGTGTGTATATAAGCATCAAAACACTCTTCCCAACCTATGGGTTTCCAAATAAACAACCATCCCACACAAAACTACCCTTTCCACTACCCCTACATGCATGTATTTACACTAGAAATAGTCACTTCATAAACTGATAAATGAAAGCCAATTAATAAAGCCCCCTTACTTAATGCTCATTCAATTCAATGTTATTTAGAATTAATTTTTTTTATTCCATTCCTACCTAGGAAACTACCAACCACAACACACCACAAGTAACAAACATAACCCGCACCCTTCACACTACCTATTTACTGCCACCATCATTCTTGAAAGTAATGCTACCCAAACCACCCACCAAAACAGAATAACCGTAAACTCACAGTCACACACAACACATCAGCAACACAACCAATGCACTACCTGATTGTAGTCCCACTGCACAAAAACATCCCTCCCAAAAAATATAACACACCTAGATGCATTCCCACTACACAACAAGTTCATCCATTCCATAATCAATCAAACTCTCCATCTGAGATTCCATTACACCACTTGCATCACCCTATACACACAACTACACTCCTAGCCATAACACCACACAAATAGAACAAGACACCGGGATGAATAGAACCACACACACAACACACAACCACACCAAATAAGTGAGGTGTATTCAAATTTAACCAAAAATCATTCTTTAATTTCACTTTGTTACTTTAGGCGTGATCAAAGAATAGTTCAATCCTAGGGCATCCATTGATTTAACCAAGTATATCTGATTAGCTAGATTTTCATATTAGAATCCATTCAATATAGTATCAACAACAAGTATACAGAATCACCCATGCATAAGTAAATACCAAAAATGGTCATGATTTCTAGAAGGCTTACAACCCATACAACTCACAACATGGATCAAAGATAATAGATAAAATAACACAAGCATCATCATCATCTTCCCCGCCCCTCATTTATTATTAATGTAATAAACCCCATTATCATAACAGGTCTGATTATCTTTATAAAAGGTTCAATTATCTTTATAATATCCTTAATTAAAATTGGGATTTGACCGTATTCCCAAATTGACATCATTGCACCCACCCCGTATGATACACAATTAGAAGAGAGATGAAGGAATTTCTACTTGGAACAATAGTCGATCAATAAATCATCATTACACCAAAACAGATGGTTACACAAGTAGCAAGAGACTCAAAGGAAAAATGAATCAAAAGGACACAACACAACACATGACTCCGCGGGGAAGAAATCCTCTGGGCGCACCAAGAGAAAACAGAAACACATGGGGAAGAGAAGATACTGGCTTAGAAGATCCATATCCTATATCAATAGAAGAGAGATGGTTTAAAATTACTTAAAAGTAAGATCACTATCAACATTATGTAGTTTTACCTTTTCAAATTCCCCTTGAACCTTATGAATTTAAGATATGATTCATAGCCTTTGAAACAGCTTTAAAACTACTTAAATATGATAGGTAACCCATTTAATATCAAATAAAATGTAAGAGGGGAAAAATGAAAAAACTGGGAAAATCTAGAAATGAATTACTGATGGTCGAGTCACTAACATGAGTCACCGATGCGAGCCAACGACACCACTCACCGATGCCACTCACCAACACCGCCCACCGAAGCCACTCACTAATGTGACTCACCGACACCACTCACCGACGCGACTCACTAACATCACTCATATATGCCACTCACTGATGCCAACTACCAATAGTGAGTCACTGATGCAACCCATTGATGCCACCTACTGACAATGAGTCACCGACGCGACCCATCGATGTGACTTACCATTGGAAAAATTGGAAAAATCTTGAAATGAGTTATTGTGACCTTCCTGAAAACTTCAAACACCATAATTTCACAAAGGAATGGACCGAAGAGGTTTGGGCCATTACATCAGATACCTCTCAAACTATTCTTACCCTCAAGAATCTAAAACCAAACCCAGAAGAAAGAGAGGTCTGAATAACCACCCCTTGAGATACCTCTTAAAAAAAACCACCCTGTAGATTCCAAAGTTGAAGTGAAACCTCGACATCCAGGAACACCTATCCCAAAATTCACTACCCCAATTGACCATAAGACACACCACATAAGAACCAATGAAAAACACAATTTCCAAACACATGAATCATAAAGTTACATCCTCTAAGTCAAGATATTATCTACTCTCAGTGACACTTACTCACCCGCACGAGTTTAATCACATCTCAATTAATGTGTCTTGATTAGGAATAGGGTACTCCCCTCCTCATGGTTAGGAATTTATCACACTTTATAGAACAAGGAAATAAATCATCTTATAAACAAAGTTTAAGAATTACATCACAAGAAAAGCATATAAGAAAAACTCAAAACAGATCTCGGTACTGGGCACACATCTATGCCTCTCACTCCCAAGTACTGTCCTCAAGGACACCATGCCTCCACAATACATGAACCAAGGGAGTGGTCCATCCATGAAGCACATTCTCCTGATGATCTTGGATTGATACTGACCGCTCCACGAACATTGTGTCATCCTTGATATCCAACTCTCCCCATTCAATGATGTGGGAGTCATCATGTAGATATCATAGAATCTAGGATATGTGGAAGATGTCGTGGATCCTCTCCAACTATGGTGGCAATTATAGCTGGTACGCAACCTCACCAACTCGTCCCAACAACTTGAAAGGCCCGATGAACCTGGGAGAAAGCTTGCTGATAGCCCTACAGGTGTCATTAATTCCCATCGGGTTACCAAATTTAGAAATTAAAAAACACAAATCAAATAGAACACTAAACTACAGGGTAGTATAGGATATGAAAGTCTGAGGTTGAACCCACAAAGATAGGGTTGGAGAAAATATTAATTAAATAACTAAGGCCTAAACTAATTTTGAATTGATGAAAATAAATCTTAACTAATGAGCATAGGATTGTTGTAGAATGAGGGAGAAGACAATATAAAATGGGTGCTGGGAAACAATGATTCTAGGTTCATGAGATGACAAGGTATAAAATAATTAATTAACAATAATGCAGTCATGGGAATTGGGTCTTAGTGAGTTCAATGGTCATGATAAATTCTCTCCATCCAAAATTCTCCTTTTCTCATGGTCAGTCACTTTGTATTACAAAAGATGGGTAACCTAAGACCTTAATTAAACATAGGTAAGGAAAAACCCAATGGACATGGTGAAAGTCTAGTCCCTATATTGCATATTAAATAAATATATTCAATCTAGGCAATGGTTATGCGCAAAAAAAGAAAATAAACCCAATACTGAACCCCACTCACAATGGTCATGCAAGAAGAATTAGGAAAGTGGATAGAATTGAAGAGAAAATATGAAATCCCAACATGAATTGCATTAATTATAAAATACCTCATACATTCAATTCCCCTTCATCATGCATGAACCAACACGAATAAATCACCCACTCATTCTAACCACGAGCGGGTGTAGAAAATAAATAAATAAAATTCCAAAAGAAAGTGGTGAAATAGGTGGTTCACCTTCATCCGTAGACATCTGGTGGTGGGGAATCATCTAGAAGATGCCCCATATGGTGCAGTTAGGGGATTTATATATAGGCATTGGATGGGATCTTCCCGACCTCTGTCAGGACGTGTACTGAAGGTACACGTCGTGTACCCTCGGCCCACATTGCCTCTATGTCCGCATGAGTCTTCTGCGTATCATGTTCATTAATTCAAACTTTGAGAGTCGTCATGTCATGTATGGGGGGATCATGACATGTACTTTCTCAGTCTTCAGTTGTCGCAGATCTCACCAAAATCTTCTCCAAAATTTGTGCTGAAAAGAGTCACGTCATGTACTGAGGTTACACGACATGTACTTCTCATTCATGATGTGTTTGATCATCACAGATTGTTCTGGAGGCGACCTACTTCTCTGATGAAGTCACGATGTATAAGTGAAGTACACGTTGTGTAGTTGATTTGCTCTAGAATTTCTAGCTTCTCTTCGAATTCAAAATTCCGGTGTCACGCCGTTAGCTAAGCTCGCAGTGTGAACTATCTTTAAGCTCCAAAATTCATCCCTTTTCCTTCATTTTTCAAATATTCATTGAATCCTACCATAAAATAAAAAACAACTCAAATCACTCCAAAATATTCAAGATTTATCATTTAAGTAAAAGAATTCCTTTATTAAAACACTTTAAAATATATGCATGAAATACATTTATCAAATCCTCCCACACTTGAATTCAGCCTTGTCCTAAAGGATGGAATATCAACATACTATAATGGATGTTAACCTTACCATGATTTAAATTCAATTTCAATAAAATCAATTGACCATATGTAAAATTAAAAGTTCAAGCATCACACATGAAAATTTATCAACACATAATTTTTCAAAAGAACAAGCTAACCAAGTATTTTACTTTTCCTCTTCAAAATAACCAAGCCTTTTCAATCGCCCATATTCATTTTTCAATTCATTATTAATATACATACCACTTGAAATTTACCTCACATGAATTTTTATTCTCATTATCTGGGTACAAATGTAAATAGAATTCATCATATAACTCAAGAACATGTAGCTTTCCATAGGCTTTCAAGGCATCTAACATCTTCATCACGTAAATATAGAGATCAAGATTAATCACGAGGGCTTCACCGTTATGGATCAAATGACTCCGAGGATTCAGTGTAGTTAGGTAAATGAGATAAAAAGTAAATCTCAAAAAATAGGTTTGACTATAAAGTACATTTCATGATAATAAAAGATAATCTCAATAATTTTCTCCCTTTACAAATTTCATCTCCCCCCCAATCTCAAAGTGGGATTATGATACATGTATGTGAAATGATAGAATCAAACTATCTTGCTATTTTTTTTATTTTTCTTTATTTTTAGAAATCTATGATTAGGAAAAATTTCACATCCATCACCTAACCACATATGATCAAAAATTGTCAGTCTGGAAAATGGTGATTTTTGATCCTCCCAAAACACAACCCAATTTTTTTATTTTTATTTTTTAAAATATTTTTTAATGTTTTGTTTAGAAAGAGAGGTGAACAATAGAATGAAATGAATGATACATTGTAGTACCCCTAGTTTTAGGTATGTGGCCTTTTTTATGCATTTTTATGTGCTTAAAGTGCATGGAATGAGTTGGGAAGAGGTTGGGAGAGTTTGGAATGATTTTGAATAAGTTTGGAGGCTTTTCTTAGGGAGCACGGTTTGAGCACGGTTAGTGGAAACCGTGAAAATTCTCCAGGAAACCGTGTAGGGGGAGACAATAGGCTTCACACATCCTGCACACTGTTTGTCAAACCGTGTGAGGAAACTATGAGGACCCCTTCTCTTGATGCAGTAGCGTGCACACAGTTAGCGCATGGTTTTACAAACCGTGCGGGCTAACCATGCAGCCACTTAAAAATAGGGTTTTAAACCCCGGGCTCACTCGATCTTACCTCATTCCTCTCTAAGCTTCCTCCCACTCAAGCCTCACTCGGGTTATTTGGTTTTAAAGGGTTGGAGGGGATCTCCCACTCGTTTTGGAAGCATTTTGAAGAGGTTTCTTGGCGGATTGAAGGTGGTTTCTCCCGGGTAAGTCTCTCCTCTTGGTTTCCTTGTGTTTTCCTCTAGATCTATATCCCTCCCTTTCGTGGTTTTCTAGATCTACACTTATTGTGCATATATATAGGGTTTTTTTTGCATTGGATGTTGATTTTAATGATTTTTAATGTTAGGGAAAGAGATATAGAGAGGTTTCAGTGGTGCGTTCTCTGGATTTGAGGTGAAATTGCTTGAGGGTTGATTTCTTGGGAACCCTAAGGGTAGGTGGCTTCTATCTCAACTCCACTTGGTTAGATCTAGTGGTTTTTGGTTAAAAATAATTTGGTTTCCTTGAAATTAATTGTGTTTTTATGTGTGAAGTTGGTTGTAAATCCATTTAGGGATTTTTGGGAAAAGGGGGTTTTATGGTTAAATTCTATTATTGTGGATTTTAAAATGGATATTTTAAAATGGGATGCTATGGTTGTTTTGTGAAAATGATTGATAGAAATGGTTTTCAATAAATAGGTTGTTTTATTGAAATGTTTTTGGGTATGGAAAATGGTTTTCAAATAATGGGTGATTTATTGAAGTGGATTGATATGCAATGGAATTGGTTGATTGCATGTGGTTGTGACCTTGGTGGGTTATATGCTTGGTTATGGCTTGATTGAAGTGTTGTGTGGAAGTGGCGAGAAGTACCACTATAAAAGGGGATGGATAGTGGAAAGAAGGGACACCATCAAAGGATAAGTGGACGGAAAGTGCCACTAGGTGTGAATGGGTGAACGGGTTGGATGGAAGCTCCACCGTTTGGTTGTTTTGGTTGTTTGTTGTGCATTGCTTTGCAAGTTGTAAATTTTTGTGCTAGTGTGTGAATGATGAAATGGCTTGTGGCATGTTTGGTCAGATTTCCCTTGGTTTCTTGGTTTGGGATGTGATGGCTTGGTAAGAGTGTGTTTGTCTTATGGAAATGGTTTCACTTGTGTTTTACTTTATATAAACTGCTTTATATAAATGTGCTAATGGTTTTATCCTAGTGGCATGTGTAGGGAAGTCATTTGGGGAAAAACTTCTGAGTAGTTGTACTCATCCCCTGCTTTGGAACTTTGGTGTCTTTGCAGATGTTGTGTACCGAGATACATGTAAAGGTAAGGAATCTCATTGCTAGTGGTTCGTGGTGATGCTTGTGATGCGTTGTTGGAGCTTGGATCTTGGTGTGGAGCTGTGGTGGTGTCATGACTCATGGTGTTTTGTTGTTTAGTCTTCCACATAGTACTCTGATATGGTATTGGTTGTATTAGTTTTGGGTTGTATTGTGCAATAACTTGGTTGTCCTTTGGGAATACATGCTTGAATGTTTTATTTGACATGCATCATATAGTGATTGATAGTGGATGGTTTGGTTGGTTTTGTCTTAAGGGAAAATCGTTCCCTAATTTGTTCTTGAATCCCTCAGAATTTATTGCCAGCCTTTACTGCCTTGGGAACGTTGCTTAAGTCCAAGTAACCCTCACCGCCTCCTCAAGCCAATGAGGTAGGGGTGGGGTGGTACAAGTGGTATCAACTTGTTCGGTCCTTTGGAGTTGATTCTCAGATTTGGTGTTGACATTTGTTGTGGTATATTCCTTGATTTGGGATGGTAGAAAGGTGTAGGAATGTCAAAAATTAGAATTTATAGCATAAAAGGATGTAGCTAACCCTCTTATGCTGAAATTCAAGTTACCAGGGAGTTGAGTACATAAGTGTTTTGGAGACACTTATAGGCATTGGATAACTCATTGTCATGGGTGTAACCAATGAGATGAGCATGGCATGCATGGTAGAAATGACTTCCCACTAGGATGCATATTTCATTGGGAATAATGACTTATGGGATGAATTAAGAAATGGTTGTTTTCAAATGTGTGAAATTGTAATTTGAATAACTTTGATATTTTGAAAATGGTTTGATTTTCAAAAATGGTGAAACATGCAAATGTGGAAAAGGTGGAAAGCCTCATTGTGATAATGTTGTGTAATGTGATTTGAAATGGGAATTATTGATGTCTATGGAAGTGATACTCATGGTTGTTTGTTTTCTGTTTATAGAAATCGCACTGGGTAGGCGTCATAGAGACCAACCAGAAGTGGACGATGAGAACTTGGTTGCACCTGATCCCCAGGTGAACCAGTAGCTAGTGCAAATCATAGTGAAAGCTTTCCAAGCTATGGAGAGTGGAAAGAAAATGGATGAACCAAGGAATTTGGATCATGTGGATCATGTGGTTCAGTTTCAAAAACAGAGTCCACCCACCTTCAGGGGTGATTTAGAGCCGGAGAGGGTAGAAGAATGGTTGAATATAATGAACAAGATCTTCGAGTTCTTGGGAACACTGGTAGAGTTGAAAGTGAAGTTGGCCACATATATGTTGGAAGATCTTTCCCTTCAGTGGTGGGAGTTGGCGGTTCAAGGTGGAATAGACCAGGGTATGATGTGGGAAGGCTTTGAGGAATTGTTTAATAAACAATTCTACGCACATACATTCAGAATTCAGCGTACAACTGATTTCTTCAGTTTGAAGCAAGAGCTTATGTCTGTGACGGAGTATGCAGCTAAGTTTATGAACTTAGTGAGATTTTCACCCGAGGTGGTGGGTAGTACATCGTTGAAATCTCGTATCTTTGAAGATGGTTTGAGGAAGGACATTCGTTCCAAGATAGCGGTGCTGTGTATAGATGATTACATAGCGATGGTGAATAGATCCTCGGTGGTTGAGTGGGATTTTTTGGGAGCTCCGGGTGGAAAAATCATGGTGGTACCCATGGGGAATAGTGGGAACTCTAACGTTGGGTTCAAGCAAAGGAGGGACACTTATTCCCAGGGTGGGAATATGGCATATAATTTGATGAAAATATCGGTAAATCTTCCTCTGAGGCCCCAGAGCAAGCCTAGATGTTTTCAGTGTGGTTCTACGAGCCACATCAAGTGGGATTGTATGGCACAACCTCAAGAATGTAATAATTGTAAGAAGATGGGGCATCTGCAACGTTATTGTTGGAATTCTCCAAGCTCGGGTGCACGTGACACTCCTCAGGGATCGCAGACGTCGTATGCTTTGACGGGATGAGGACAGCAGAACACCCCTCATTAGCAGAGTAAAGTGGGTCATGGTGATTCTTGGAATACCACGACGCCTCAGCAAAGCAATAAAGAGTAGAGTGTGGCAACAAAGGCATTGTTCGAAGCTGATCAGGTTATGGTGGATGATCAGTCGGGACCATCCACAGTGCGAGGTACTATTCTTTTAAATTCTACCTTGATGCAAGTTTTGTTTGATACAGGTGCTTCAAACTCTTTTATTGCTTCACATATGGTTGAGTTTCTAGGTTTAAGGGCAGAAATGATGCCTTTGGTTTTAAAACTTCAAACTCTTCTAGGTCAAAGAGAGTGTCGAGCCTTCTTATGTAGAGCATGTGGTATTGTTGTGGGTGAGGTTGAGATAACCTGGAATTTCTCAATGCTTGAGATGGATGGGTATGATGTAATCCTGGGAATGGATTGGCTGGTGGCATTTAATTCCCACATCGATTGTAATGCCTGGACAACGGCTTTTACGACACACGATGGCGTTAGACATCTCTTTAGAGGAGAGAGGCATAAAAGGCAGGTCACAATGGGTTTATTGGAACCAGCAGTAGGCATGTTATCATATCAATTAGAGGTGTTGTCATTGGAATTAGTAGACGGTGTTGAGCATAGTGTTCTTCTGGAAGTGGTGGATTAGTTCATGGATGTTTTTCTTGAATAATTCTCTAGGTTACCTCCCATAAGAGAAGTGGAGTTTATGATTGATCTCCTTCCGGGGAACCAGTCCTATCTCACTTCCATCTTATCAGATGGCCCCTACTAAATTGAGAGAATTGAAATTCCAGTTGGAAGAGTTAGAAAACAAAGGGTTTATCCGGCCTATCACATCCCCGTGGGCAACACCAGTGTTGTTTGTGAAAAAGGCGGATGAAACTTTGAGGCTTTGTGTTGATTATCGTAGACTTAACCAAGTTACAATAAAGAATAGATATCCACTTCCATGAATTAATGATTTGTTTGAACAGTTGAGGGGAGCCCAGTGGTTCTCCAAGATTGACCCAAGGTTGGGATATCATCAATTACAGGTGAGGAAGGACGATATTCCTAAAACAACTTTCAGAAGTAGATATGGCCATTATGAATATGTGGTTATTCCCTTTGGTCTAACGAATGCGCCAACAGTGTTCATGGAATTGATGAATCAGATATTTCAGAGATATCTGGATTCATTTGTGGTGGTGTTTGTAGACGATATTCTGGTGTATTCAAATACAAGGGTGGAGCATGAGTAGAACTTGGAAACAATGCTGGGGATCTTGAGGGATAAACATTTGTATGCCAAATTGTCAAAGCGTGACTTTGGGATACAGGAAATTAATTTTCTTGGCCATGTGATTTCTGAAAGGGGTGTTTCAGTGGATCTGAAAAATATGTAGGCTATTATCTCGTGGAAAATGCCAAAGACTATGTTTGAGGTACGAAGTTTCCTCGGTCTATCTGGGTATTATCGATGTTTTGTTCGTGATTTTCACATTTGGCTTCACCGATGACAACCTTGACAAGAAATAATGTTCCATTCTAGTGGAATGAACAGTATCAGCAGTGTTTCAAATAGCTAAAGGGTCGCCTTACATCAGCACCAATCTTGGTTTTTCCAGAACCAGGAAAAGGGTATGTGGTGTATTGCGATGCATCGGGATTAGGGTTGGGGTGCATTATCATGCAAGGGGATCATGTGGTTGTGTATGGATCACGGTAGTTAAGGGTGCATGAGAAGAACTACCCAACTCAAGATTTGAAATTGGCAGCAGTGTTCCATGCTTTGAAAGTGTGGTGTCATTATCTCTTCAGTGAGAAATTCACGGTATATACAGATCATAAGAGTTTGAAGCACATTTTCTCACAAAGGGATTTGAACTTGAGGCAAAGGAGATAGATGGAATATCTCCAGATGTTTGATTTTGACTTGATGTACACGCCAGGTAAGGGTAATTTAGTGGCAGATGCATTAAGCAGAAAATCATATGCTCAGGTGGTGAAACAGGCATCAGAATAGTGGCAGTTGATGTCAGTTATAGTTGACATGATGTTGGAATGTGAGTACCAGGGAGATAGAGTGGCCTTCTTTCTGGTCTTGTTGATTCCTAACTTGGTGGCACTGGTTAAAGAGGCACACATATCTAATTCTGAGTGTGTGACCATGGGGTCGAGACTCAATGGTGGAGAGACTATTGAGGGTTGGCAACTGAATGAAGATTCAGTTTTGTGTTTTCAGAATCGGATGATTGTACTAGTTGCTTGTCAAGAGGATCTTCTCAGGGTGTATCATTATTCTAGGTGGGCTGTTAATCCTAGAATTTAGAAAATTTATAAAGTGTTGAAAGCATAGTTCTGGTGGGATAGTATGAAAAGAAGTGTGGATGAGTTTGTTTCGAGATGCTTGACTTGTCATCAGGTCAAGGAAGAGCATTAGAGGCCAGTGGGAATGTTGCAATATTTACCAATCCCTGTTTGGAAGTGGGACTAAATAGCGATGGATTTTGTCACAAGTCTCCCAAGAACGGTCAGGAAGCACACTTCCATTTGGGTGATAGTGGATCGACTAACGAAGTCGGCCCATTTCATCCTGATTCGTGAATCTCAAACGGTGGAGGATCTGTCCAAAATCTATATCCGAGAGGTGGTAAAGAGGCACGAATGTAACGTCTTGGATCCGGGTGCCACGCAATGGGTTCCCCGAACCCGGTTCTCCACATGACCTCAAGCGTGTTTCCCCAAATGCCAGAGGCTTCCGACTAGCAGCGAGGGCCCAGGTCTGATAGTGGGGAAACTATGCCCTCATTTTTCAAAGTGTAGCACAGTGGAATATATAATAAACATATAGCAACAATGGAAGTAGTAAACCATACACAACTGAAATAAACAACTGCAGTAGATAAAAAACCAACAGTCATATATATATATATATAATGATGATGCAACATGCCTCAGGTTCTAAAAAAACAGCCATAACATGTTACACTGCAATACAATACAACTGAAGTACAAGTACAAAAAGGAAAAACAGAACAGCCAGCAGCATCGCGAGCCTAAGCCCGGTCCCATGCTCCCCTACACCTCAGCAGCAATCAATTACCTATATAAGGACCCTTTCCCTTATCTACACCTGCAGAAACGTAATCTGTTTGGGTCGAAAAGCATGACCCAAACAGGGTGTGAGAAATATATCTCAGTAGGCACCCACCAAAGGCTCGTGCCCAACTGTGTGTAAACGTGCAACAACAGTGTGCAGTAATAAAATGCAATAAAGTAAGAAGTACTGAAAGTAACTAACTTAACTAGTTATATTTCCATTTTAATATTCATTTAATCATTTAATCAGAAATACCACCATAGTGAATATTCTATGTAATCAGCCACTGTCCTCAGACACGTAAATTCCCATCCTCGGGTAAAGAGAAACCAACATGAGGAACTGCCCACAAACATACAGATAGTGCCCACATGCATAATTAGTGTCGCCCATAGGCACAGAATCGATTTCCCATAGGCACGGAAGAAGTTTCCCACAGGATAATAGTACAGTGCCCACAGGCTAATCACAACACTACCCTCAGGCTAAACAGGTCACCGGGCCATGCCCAACATATGAATAAGTAGTTAAAATACAATTCCTCTC
Source organism: Viscum album (assembly GCA_963277665.1). Classification (NCBI taxonomy): domain Eukaryota; kingdom Viridiplantae; phylum Streptophyta; class Magnoliopsida; order Santalales; family Viscaceae; genus Viscum; species Viscum album. The sequence continues at coordinate 1,001,079,702 of OY728136.1, read as the reverse complement.
GAGGCAATAGTAATGCATAAAATAAACATGGTATACCCTTGGGTATCCTGGCCAAACGGCTAAACAGAGGAACGCACCCCCAGGGTGGTCCTGGATCCAAGAAGCAATCCCAAACAACATTTTTATATCACAATTAATTATCTATACAATTCTAGGTATTTAAAATAGCGCGACCTCAACCACACGACACCCCAACATGGTTCGTGGCACTAAAATACACAAAACACACAGCAGTTGGAAAAATAAACACCAAGCCACCTACCTTAAACGCCAACGATCAATATACGTGAACGTCGATTCCAGAAACGCCCAAGAATGACGTAGATCTGACGAATAAGAAAACCCATTCAAACATAAATAACTTTCCTTTGGGAAATAATTGGTAAGAACGACTTAAGGAGTGCGGGGGGCTTACCTGTGCGGTTGCAACGAGATCGTCCGAGGTGGAAACGGATTCCCGGTTTGCGATCGAAGGATCCTCAAAGGTTCGACCGTCCCCTTTTGCTCATTTCTACGGTTCTAAGCCTTCTATATGAACAGGGGAGGCTAATTCCCATTTTAAGCGAAAAAAACAAAGTACACGGCATGTACTTCCGAGTACACGGCGTGTACTTCCCATTTTTAAACTATTCCTCTGGTGGATTCCCGCCATCGCGACACTGTTCATCTGCCGACATGACTACACAACGTGTCTTCATGAGTACACGGCGTGTTCTTCCCCACAGCTGTACACGGCCTTACTATTTGCCTTCCGACTGACTACACGGCGTGTAGAGGACCCCTACATGGCGTGTAGTCAGTTCCTACACCCTTCATCCCTGGCATGGCCACACGCCCCGTGTGCCCATCCCACACGGCCAAAAGTACACGACGTGTGGACAAAGTACACGACATGTACTTCCCAAAATTCAGGATTTTTCCCCATTTTCCTTATTTTCTCAAAAACACTTAAGGAAAAGAGAAAAAAAGAAACCAGTACCTCAAAATTAAGAACCAGGTTCTTACAAACTTCCCCCCTTAAAGAAATTCATCCCCGAATTTCCCTTCCAAGGGTGGTGAAGATAAAACTGAGAATAAATCTGGCCACTGAGCACGTACGTCGGTCTCCCGCTCCCAGGTTTCGTCCTGCACTCGGCCATGCTGCCATAGCACCCGTACGAGAGGAACTGACTGGCCTCGTAGAACCTTCGTACTCATATCAACGATACGAATCAGATTCTCCTCAAAGGACACATCTACCTGAAGCTCAACCTCCTCGGGCTGAGAAACGTGAGACAATTCAGAATGATATCGGCACAACTGAGATACATAGAAGACATCGTACATGGCCCGGTACCGCTACGGTAACTGCAACCGATAGGCAACCAGCCCAACTCTCTCCAGAATATCAAATAGCCCCACATACCTCGGTGAAAGTTTAACCTGTCTCTTGATCCGCCTGTGTCCCAGCCTCGGCGAAACACGCAAGAAAACCTGATCCCTGACCACAAACTCCAAAGGTCATCTGCGACGATCAGTATAAGATTTATGACGAGACTGTGCGGTAGCCATCCACTTCCAAATCAACTGAACCTGCTTAGAAGTCTCCTGTATGAGATGTGGTCCTAGTAAAGCTGCCTCACCTGCCTCTAACCAGCACAAGGGTGATCGGCATGGACTACCATATACAGCCTTGTATGGTGCCATCTCAATAGTTGCCTAAAAACTATTATTATAGGAAAACTCGACTAGGTGTATGTGCTTCTCCCAAGAGCCCCCAAAGTATAGGACGCATGCATACAACATGTCCTCAAGCACCTATATCGTACGCTCTGACTGGCCATCGGTCTGAGGGTGGTAAGCCGTGCTCAGAAGCACCTATGTACCCAGTGCCCTCTGAAAACTCTTCCAGAAACGAGATGTAAAATGGGCGTCCCTATCTGAAACGATAGAACGAGGGACCCCATGAAGACATACGATCTCTCGGATATAAAACCTTCTGAGTTCGTCAACACCAAAGGTCTCCTTGATCAGCAAAAAGTGAGCTACCTTCGTGAGTCTGTCCACAACAACCCACATGACATCATTGCCTCGAGGTGACCTCGTCAAACCAGTCATGAAGTCCATTGCAACATCATCCCACTTCCACTCTGGAATGGGTAACTGCTGTAACAGTCTGGCTGGCCTCTGATGCTCTGCCTTCACCTGCTGATAGGTGGAACACCTTGTAAAAAAACCAGCTACATCTCTCTTCATGCTCGACCACCAGTACTGACATCTCAAGTCTCGGTACATCTTGGTAACCCCGGGATGAACTACCCATGCTGAAGCATGAAACTCCCGCATCAGCTCCTCGCATATATCCCCTAGAACCCACACTTGTCCATGGAAACTCAGAACCTCATCATCTCCTATCGTCCAATTAGGAGGAGGGTCCTCACTTGACACTGACTCCCGTAGAACTAGGCCTTCTGAATCAGATAGCTATCTCATCCTCACTCTATCCAGGAGGGTAGAATTCACAGCTAAAGAGGAAAGATAAGTCTACCCCTGACTATCGTTCACCTCCAGATGCATCTCAGAGAACAAAGCCATCAACTGCCATTCACCACTAGCCTCCTGCACTGCCTGTATCCGAGTCTCCCTGCTCAGTGCATCAGCTACTGCATTACCTTTACCAGGTGTATAGGCAAGCTCAAAATCAAAGGACTAAAGGTATTCGACCCACCTTTGCTACCTCAGATTCAAGTCACGCTGAGTAAATATATACTTGAGAATTTTTTGGTCGGTAAAAACCACAAAACGTTCTCCCAACAGATAATGTCTCCAATAGCGCAACGCATGAACAACTACAGCCAACTCGAGATCATGAGTTAGGTAATTCCTCTCATGTGGCCTCAACTGCTGAGACCCATACGCAACTACTCAATCACCCTGCATCAACACTGCTCCCAGCCCAATACCTGATGCATCACAGTAAACTGTATAGATCTTCCCCTGCTTTGGGAGTATCAGGATCAGTGCTGATGTCAACCTTCCCTTCAGATCTTGAAAGGCCGTCTCATAAGCTTCTGTCCAAACGAACTTCACACCCTTCTTAGTCAAACCCGTCAACAGCTCTGCTAAGTGGGAGAAGTCCTGGTTGAAATGTCGGTAGTAACCAGCCAGCCCTAAGAAAATCCGTATCTCAAACATGTTCTTAGGCTGCTCCCAGGAAACTACTGCTCTCACCTTCTCTAGGTCTACGAAAACTCCTGCCTCTGAGATGATATGACCCAGGAAGTGAATCTGGTCTATACAAAAGTGGCACTTTGAGAGCTTAGCATATAGCTGATTCTCTCTCAGTGAACTCAATATGATCTCAAGATGGGTGGCATGGTCGTGTCGAGTGTGAGAGTACACCAAGATGTCATCCACGAATACTACTATAAAAGAATCCAGATATGGATGGAACACACGATTCATCAGATCCATGAAAACTACTGGCGCGTTCGTGAGTCCGAATGGCATAACTGTATACTCGTATAGACCATACCTGCTCCTGAAAGCTGTGAGAGGTATATCAGATGGTCTAACGCGCAGCTGATAATATCCTGATCTCAAGTCAATCTTTGAGAACACTCGTGCTCCATGAAGTTGATCAAAAATATCATCGATCCTCGGTAAGGGATATCAGTTCTTAACCGTCAACTGGTTCAGCTTACGATAATCCACACAAAGTCTGAGAGTACCGTCTGCCTTCTTCGCAAAAGGACTAGAGAACCCCAAGTAGAAGTACTGGGTCAGATGAAACCCTTCGCTTGTAACTCCTCTAACTGCCTCTTGAGCTCCTACAACTTAGGTGTAGCCATCCTATAAGGAGGAATGGACACCGGTGCTGCTCTTGGCATAAGATCAATAGAGAAATCCACCTCATTCTCTATAGGTAGACCTGAAAAGTCATCCGGGAAAACATCCCTAAAACGATCAACCACTGGAGGGAAATCTGTCTGACAAGTCCCCTGGTCATCTAGATATAAACTCGCAATCTGGGCTGTGACTCCACGTCGCCCATGATGCTCTGGTCCAGCTCGACTTGCCTGAACATCCCACTCTCCCTTGTATAGAAACTTTCTGCCCTCTGGTGACGTGAAACTCACCCTACAACGATAGAAATCTACAAAGGCTCTAAAGGGAACCAACCAGTCCATCCCGAGAATGACGTCATAAGATTTCATCTCTAAGACATAGAGGTCCCAAAGGAAGTGACACCCACCAACCTCAAAGGGGAACTCCTTGCACCGATGCACACCAGCCGTTCTAGTTCCCAACGGAGTGTCTAGAGTCATAACATCAGAAGAAGAAGAAACACAGAGCCCAAAGCTCTCCACAATAGGCACAGATATGAAAATATGTGTAGAACCCGTATCAAAAAGTACTGAAGATAAGACAGAAGCTACTAGAATAGTACCTCTGACTATAGAAGGTCTGAGATCCTGCTCCTGATAGGTCTGTTGCACTGCATATTCCTGCCCAGTGTCGCGGCCCTGCGACACAGCCTGGCTACCCTGAGCTGTCCCGCCCTGTTGCCTCTGAGATCCTGGTGTCTGGCTACCACGACCACGACTACCATCTCTTCCTGCACGCCCTGTCGTATTCCAGTTCCCTGACTGGTAATAAGCTGCTGGTCCTACTCCCACACGTAGAGTCTGCACAGAACCCCTCTCACTAGCCACTGGTGGAAACTTCCTGCAAAAGCATTTCAGATGACCCATCCTGCCGCAAGCTCGACACTCCACTAGGTCTCGTGGACACTATGGCCTCTTGTTCCCCTCTCTACCACACTGGTAACACATGACCTATCCACTTGAAACATTCTTCTGACTGGTACTACCACAATGAGAGAAATCCATCTATCTCTTCCTCTTCCCAGTAGAAATAGTACCAGAAACTGGTGCTGAACCACCCTGGCCCACACCACTAACTTCCCAAAGGTTCCTCTCTGTAATCAGTGCCTGGTTCACAATAGTATGTACAGTAGGCAACCTGAAAACATTCACTAGCGCTCAGATGTCATATCGGAGACCATCCTCAAAACGCCTGGCCCTCAATGTCTCATCACCCACCAAAACGGGTGAAAAACGCTGAAGCTCGGTGAAACGAGCAGAATAGTCCATCACCTACATAGCGCCATGCTGTAGATTCATGAACTCTCAAGATCTATATACCCTCAGTATCTTGGGAAAGAAGAAGTCATAGAAGACTGCCTGAAAATCTTCCCATGCCATGTCTCTGTGATGCTCTGACTGGGTGGTAACATCCCACCACCTCTTGGTGGAATCACACAACACATACTTCGCGAGCTTGACCCTCCACCTTGGAGGCATCTTAAGATGCTTGAAAATAGTCTGCATCGACCCCAGCCAAGACTCCGCAGTCTGTGGTCTGCCATCCCTTGAAAATGTCAGCGGATGCTGCTGCTGGAATATACCTATCAGCTCAGCCATAGATGTGGTAGCCGGCGGTACTCCTTGAAAGGTCTGCATGAACCGCATAAAGCCTTCATGGAACTGCGCCTCTGTGCCTGTGTCCGGTATAACAGCTGGCACCGCATCTGGCTCTGCTGGAGGATCCACTGGTAGCCCATGGCCCACCATCTCTGGAGTATACTCATTGCCGCTCTCCTGGCGAACAATGCGCGCTCGTCTAGGTGGCATGACTCTACAAGGACAAAAATACGCCTTAGATTCAAGATTAACAAGACTGAAAATGAAGAAAAACAAAAAGTAATAGGAGGAAGAAGGCATTTAAAGTTTTTCAAAACAAGACTACACGATGTGTATAACGACTACACGACGTATACCTAACTTCCCTTCCCCTGACCGGGTCCTTAGACATGGCTAAGCCACACAGCTCCCGTTTGAACAAAACTACACGGCGTGTATATCATCTACACGACATGTATGGTGTTATTTCCAACTACCCGCGTCGCTTGTGACACAACCAACTACTCGGATGGACATTACACGACGTGTTACACCCGCACACGGTGTGTACACTACCCCGTATCCCAGCCACACAGTCAGGTCCACACGGTCTGTTCTCGGACAAGACTACACGACATGTTCTATATACACACGACATGTACATGAAAGGATTTCACCGACCCGTGTTTGTTAGTTACACGGACGAATCCCAAGTCGGACTACACAGCGTGTTCCACAGTGGACACGGTGTGTATGTCTTAAGGTTTCCTCCGACCGTGTTGTTAGTTACACGGAGGACACCGGGTCAACACTACATGATGTGTACTGCAGCTACACGGCGTGTTCGCCCCAAGATCTTCCCTTCCCCGTGTCGCTGCCCACACAGTTTGTGATATGGGAAGAGAATACACGGCGTGTACTCTGGGTACACGGTGTGTACTCAAAAAGTTTATTTTTCTTCCCGAACAGAAGAACATACATGGCGTGTATACTGTGTTTTCCAGATATTATGCCTCAAAAACTACTCCAGAGCCCAGAAAACACTGTAAAACAATACCTAAGTGACAAATTCCGATCCGTGAGGGCCCATACTCCCCACGAATCAAAGTTTGAAATCTTATCTGTGTTATAAAAAATTAATCAGTCAATGATCCACCAAATTCCAGTTGATGGGGGCCCATACTCCCCAAAAACAAAAGTTTGGTGTCCATTCTTATAACCATATCACACAATAATACCCTATCAAATAGCAGGTATCTATCAAGCAGCTATCACAACAGCATGATTTACTAGCACAACAACTATCACAACAACATGCAATTTCTAATACACCTACATGACATGGAACTATGCATGACATGTGATTTCTATCATGTGCTTAAATGATGCATGAGATGGCATACCCTCATCTCATTGGGTTGCAACTAATAGAACCCAAGAATAAAATATAAACATCACAATCACAAGTGCGTCACCCAACGGTAAAATCATATCAACTGTAAATTGCAAAATCAGTAAAATTGCAATATGAGGTAAATTGGATTTTCCCTATACATGGGTTATCTATGCCCGGGCATAGCTTATTATCAACTAACATTCCCATCCTATCCCTGACTAAGGCTCCAAATAGTAAGTCAAAGAAAAGAACTTCCCTCTGATACCACTTTGTAACGTCCCGGATCTGGGTGCCACACAACGGGTGCCCTGAACCTGGTTCGCCACATGACCTCAAGTGAATTTCCCCAAATTCCAGAGGCTACCGACTAGTAGTGAGGGCCCAGGTCTGATAGTGGGGAAACTATACCCTCATTTGTCAAAGTGTAGCGCAGTGAAATACATAATAAACATATAGCAACAACGGAAGCAGTAAACCATACACAACTGAAATAAACAACTGCAGTAGATAAAAAACAAAAAGTCACACATATATATATACTGATGATGCAACATGACTCAGGTTCTAAGAAAATAGCCAAAACATGTTACACTACAATACAATACAACTGAAGTACAAGTATAGAAAGGAAAAATAGAACAGCCAGCAGCATCGCGAGCCTAAGCCCAGTACCATGCTACCCTACACCTCAACAACAATCAAGTACCTATATAAGGACCCTTTACCTTATCTACACCTGTAGAAATGTAATCTGTTTGGGCCGAAAAGCATGGCCCAAACAGGGTGTGAGAAATATATCTCATTAGGAACCCACCAAACTCCCGTGCCCAACTGTGTGTAAACGTGCAACGACAATGTGCAGTAATAAAATGAAATAAAGTAAGAAGTACTGAAAGTAACTAACTTAACCAGTTATATTGCCATTTTAATATTCATTTAATCATTTAATCAGAAATACCACCACAATGAATATTCCATGTAATCAGCCACTATCCTCAGACACGTAAATTCCCACCCTCGGGTAAAGAGAAACCAACATGAGGAACTGCCCAAAGGCATACAGATAATGTCCACAGGCATAAGTAGTGTCACCCACAGGCACATAATCGATTGCCCACAGGCACAGAAGAAGTTTCCTATAGGCTAATAGTACAGTGCCCACAGGCTAATCACAACACTTCCCTCAGGCTAAACAGGTCATCGGGCCATGACCAACATACGAATAATCAGTTCAAATACAATTCATCTCGAGGCAATATTAATTCATAAAATAAATATGGTATACCCTCGGGTATCTTGTCCAAACGGCTAAATAGAGGAACTCACCCCCGGGGTGGTCCTGGATCCAAGAAGCGATCCCAAACAACATTTTCATATCACAATTAATTATCTATACAATTATAGGTATTTAAAATAACATAGCCTCAACCACACGACACCCCAACATGGTTCGTGGAACTAAAATACACAAAACACACAACAGTTGGAAAAATAAACACCAAGCCACCTACCTTAAAAGCCAACGATCAATATACATGAATGTCAATTCCAGAAACACCCAAGAACGATGTAGATATGACGAAGAAGAAAACCCATTCAAATGTAAATAAATTTCCTTCGGGAAAGAATTGGTAAAAATGAATTAAGGAGAGCAGAGGGATTACTCGTGCGGTTCCAACGAGATCGTCCGAGGTGGAAACGGATTCCCGGTTTGCGATCGACGGATCCTCAAAGGTTCGGCCGTCCCCTTCCGCTCCTTTCTCCGGTTCTAAGACTTCCCTATGAATAGGGGAGGATACTACCCATTTTAAGTGAAAAAAACATAGTACACGACATGTACTTCCGAGTACACGGTGTGTACTTCCCATTTTTAAACTGTTCCTCTGGAGGCTTCTCACCAGTGTGGCACTGTTCATCTTCCGACATGACTACACGATGTGTCTTCATGAGTACACAGTGTGTGCTGCCCCACAGCTGGCCACCACCTTACTATTCGCCTGCCGACTAACTACACGGCGTTTAGAGGACCCCTACACGGCGTGTAGTTAGTTCCTACACCCTTCATCTCCAGCATGGCCACACGCCCCGTGTACCCATCCCACATGGCCAAAAGTACACAACGTGTACTTTCCAAAATTCAGGATTTTTCCCCATTTTCCTTATTTTCTCAAAAACACTTAAGGAAAAGAGAAAAGAAGAAACTGGTACCTCAAAAGTAAAAACCGAGTTCTTACAATGACATTCCAATTTCTATTGTATTAGATAGAGATCCGAGGTTTACATATCATTTTTGGAAATCCTTGCAGCAATCCCTTGGGACATAGTTGACTATGAGCACAACGTATCACCCTTAGACGGATGGTCAATCTGAGAGGACGATACAAACTTTGGAAGATATGTTGCAGGATTGTGTCATAGATTTTGGTGGCTCGTGGGAGGAATACTTATCATTGGTTGAGTTTTCGTATAATAGAAGTTATCAGGAATCCATACATATGGCTCCATTTGAAGCGTTTTATGGGCGACCGTGTCATTCTCCACTATGTTGGGTGGAAATGGGTGAGTCCTTGATGGTTGGACCGAGCCTTGTCCAGGAGACTACGAAGAATATCAAGTTGATCAGGAAGAGAATGGAGATGACTCAGAGTCTTCAGAAATCGTATGCAGATCATCGTCGATGGCCGTTTTCATTCGAGGTGAGTGATCATGTTTTCTTGAGGATCTATCCTAGGTTGGGACATTGTCGGTTTGGGAAGTAGGGAAAGTTATCCCTGAGGTATATTGGACCTTTTGAGATTCTTGAGCGGGTTGGTGAGGTGGCTTATCATTTGGATTTTCCACCTAGGTTTAGCGCGGTGCATAACGTGTTTCACATGTCATAGTTGAAAAAGTATCAGCCAGATCGTGACCATGTGATTCGATGGGATCATGTTGAGCTAGAACTGGATGCTTCGTTGTTGCATGTGCCAGTGCGGGTTGTGGATAGGAAATAGAAAGTCTTGCATGGTAAAAGCATCAGTTTAGTTCGTGTTTTGAGGAAACATGGTCAGATTCAAGAGGAGACTTGGGAGTGGGAGAAAGAGATGGTCGAGCAATGGCCCGAGCTCTTTCGGCAAAGGTTGGGTTTACTACTTTCCGAGGATGAAAAGACCAATGGTGGGGAGAATGTAGTACCCCCGGTTTGAGGTATGTGGCCTTTTTTTATTATTTTTTTATGTTCTTAAAGTGCATGGTATGAGTTCGGAAGAGGTTTGGAGAGTTTGTAATGGTTTTGAATGAGTTTGGAGGCTTTTCTTAGGAAGCACGGTTTGAGAACGGTTAGTGGAAACCGTGTGGGTTCTCTAGGAAACCGTGCAAGGGGAGACAGTAGGCTTCGCACGGCCTACACATGGTTTGTCAAACCATTTGAGGCAACCATGTGGACCCTTTCTCCCGAGACAGTAGCGTGCGCATGGTTAGCGCACGGTTTTCCAAACCGTGCGGGCTAACTATGCAACCACTTAAAAATAGGGTTTTAAACCCCGGGCTCACTTGGGATTGCCTCATTCCTCTCAAAACTTCCTCCCACTCGAGCCTCACTCAGGTTCTTCGGTTTTCAAGGGTTCTAGGGGCTCTCCCACTCATTTTGGAAGCATTTTGAAGAGTTTTCTTGGCGGATTGAAGGTGGTTTCTCTCAGGTAAGTCTCTCCTCTTGGTTTCCTTGTGTTTTCCTCTAGATCTTCATCCCTCTCTTTCGTGGTTTTCTAGATCTACACTTGTTGTGTGTAGATATAGGGTTTTGGTTGCCTTGGATATTTATTTTAAGGCTTTTGAATGTTAGGGAAAGAGATCTAGAGAGGTTTCAGTGGTGCGTTCTCCAGACTTGAGGTGCAATTGCTTGAGGGTTGATTTCTCGGGAACCTTAAAGGTAGGTGGATTGTCTCTCGAATCCACTTGGTTAGAGCTAGTGGTTTTTGGCTACAAATAATTTGGTTTCCTTGAAATTAATTGTGTTTTTATGTGCAAAGTTGGTTGGAAATCCATTTGGGGATTTTTGGGAAAAAGGGGGTTTTATGGTGAAATGCTATTGTTGTGGATTTTAAAATGGATATTTTAAAATGGGATGCTATGGTTGTTTTGTGAAAATGATTGATGGAAATGGTTTTTGAATAAAGATGTTGTTTTATTGAAATTTTTTTGGGTATGGAAAATGGTTTTCAAATAATGGGTGATTTATTGAAGTGGATTGATATGCAATAGAATTGGTTGATTTCATGTGGCTGTGACATTAGTGGGTTATATTCTTGGTTATGTCTTGATTGGAGTGTTGTATGGAAGTGGTGAGAAGTACCACTATAAAAAGGGTATGGATAGTGGAAGGAAGGGCCACCATCAAAGGATAAGTATACGGGAAGTGCCACTAGGTGTGAATGGGTGAACGGGTTGGACAGAAGCTCCACCATTTGGTTGTTTTGGTTGTTTGTTGTGCATTTCTTTGCAAGTTGGAAATTTGTGTGCTAGTGTGTGAATGATGAAATGGCTTGTGGAATGTTTGGTCATATTTCCCTTGGTTTCTTGGTTTGGGGTGTGATGGATTGGTAAGAGCGTGTTTGGCTTATGGAAATGGTTGCACTTTTGTTTTACTTTATATAAACTATTTTATATAAATGTGATAATGGTTTTATCCTAGTGGAGTGTGTAGGTAATTCATTTGGGGAAAACCTACTGAGTAGTTGTACTCACCCCCTGCTTTGGCACTTTGGTGTCTTTGCAGATGTTGTGTACTGGGATACAAGTAAAGGTAAGGCATCTCATTGCTAGTGGTTCATGGTGATGCTTGTGATGAGTTGGTGGAGCTTAAAGCTTGGATATTGGTGTGGAGTTGTGGTGGTGTCATGGGTCATAGTGTTTTGTTGTTTAGTCTTTAGCATAGTAATCTGATATGGTATTAGTTGTATTGGTTTTGGGTTGTATTGTGCAACAACTTGGTTTTCCTTTGGGAATACATGATTGAATGTTTTGGTTAACATGCATCATGTAGTGATTGATAGTGGATGGTTTGGTTGGTTTTTTCTTAAAGGAAAATCGTTCCCCAATTTGTTCTCGAAGCCCTCAACATTTATTTCCAGCCTTAGGTGCCTTGGGAATGTCACTTAATGCCAAGTAACCCTCACCGCCTCCTCAAGACAATGAGGTAGGGGCGGGGTGTTACATACATGGCCTCCTACCATATCATAATGAAAACCCTTAGTAAATTATCCACAATAAAGTATATCCTAGTACACCCAAATGTTCCTCCCCCACACTTATTCTTTTAAATATTATGAAAAACATTTAGAGGAAGGTAGGAATGGATAAAATAGGCTTGAAACATGGATCAATTACTAACAAGGAAATTCATGTCTTCTACGGGATTAAAAATGATTAATGTAAGGTGGGTCTCAGAATAAGGGCTAACAAAAAAATGTCGCAATCATTTTAAAAGTGATTCTGTTTCATCATAGCTTCGATACGATCAAAAGAAAGTTCTAGAAGAAAACATGATCGAGTTTCTCAAGAAATATACTATAGAAAGAATGGAAATATCTGTCTTAGTGGATGTCCCAGGAATGAGATGAATGATTGGGTCAACTATTCATGGTAATGAATACAAATAAATAAATCAATTAATGAAAACATCAAAAATTCAAAACTTGGCTAATTCTCAGAAAAATTTCATTTACAATGATTAAAATTATCCCCTGAATGATGATTTTTCAAATACTAATCCAAATTCTTATCTCTACTAAATATTTTCTCCATTTTTTTCATTCAAATTTATTAACAAAGAAATTTAAATACATGGCATGTTAATTGTCTTAAGTAGTTTATGTCTCCTAGTTATTTTGAGTAATGAATGAATCAAATTTGGGTATACAATTTCAAATTAAATATATAATCTTTTAAAATACTGGGAATACAATTGAAAGATCCTGAATTGAAACTCTTACCCCCCTTTCAAATGGTGGTTCAAAGTTGGCTATGCTGGTACTACCTACACCAAATTCACGATGTTTAAATAGTCTTACAACATCTCTTCCTTCATCTACTGGTTGCTTCTGCCTGCCACCTGTGCCTTTTATAGACCTGAAAATTAAATATAAACAAGTGAAAGTACAAGCCCTTGAAATATGATCAATAATATAAGAGGAATTTAAATTAATACTAATATAAAATTAAATTTTAAGAAAGAAATAAATCTAAAGCAATAAAAAACTCATGTTACCTACCAAAAGATGCTCTTTTTTCTAATGATCGTTTAACTCAACCATACTTGGGTTAGATGATTGGAGTATAATATAGTGATAACCATATCATTTTTACCCAATATTGACTTTTAAGTCCACCCAAATCATCTTGACTTATCCTCAATGGAATTGGCATGGATCTCGGAGGTGGTGACCATAGTCTAAACAGTATGAGTATTACTAACCAAATTTCAGCATCGGTCAAGACTCGGTAAAATTATTCTTCTTTAATGGATGGCTACATGTGTTGGGTTTCTTCAATGATTGCTTCAGGTTCTACAACCATCTCTTCAACTTCTTCTTTTGCTGCTTCTTCTTTTTGTTCCACTACGTAGTCAGCATAGGATGCAGCTTGTTCCTATGCTTCTTCTTTGCTCTCTTATTCATGCGGCGCACATAAATTTTATAAAAAAAATTCCATAAATGTGGAAACCATCACCTCCTCCTCTTATTATTCATCCTCTTCAGCATCTTCTTCTTCCTTCGGCTGTAGTTATAGTTTTATGAGGAATATTTGTAGCATCTCAGTAGCTGAGGTTCTTTTTTCTTTAATTTCATTTTCTTGCTGCTGCCTTCTCTAGTGAGGTAAGGTCACCCTCTTCATCATCTTCTGAGCCTGTAAACTCATGGTAATTATGATTAGTATAAATATCTGCATTGAAAATTGTACTTACCTTTGCTTCATTTTCCATGATTTTCTCATGATGTGCCTCGTAGTGATTCGGCTCCATTCTATGGGGTGTGGTCAAATCAGCGTATGGGTACAGTTATGGGAACTCATATGGTTAACTTCTCATTTCTTTAACATCAATGAGTATTTTCACCATATCCTCCAGAAGGAAGGCAAACCTCTCATTGGTAGTCATCATGCTCTGTATCCCTACCATTACAACTAAAAATACACAGTGTGGTAAAAAGTAATAAAAATAATAAAATTCTATGCCAAAATTAGGATACAGAAATGATGAGAAAAGATTTTTTCTAAATTATTCAACTCATAAATTCTCCGTTCTTATCCCTGGAAATGACACCAAAAATTTAATAGCCCTATGGGAGTTATTAATTCCCGTCAGGTTAGTGAATTTAAAAATTTAAAAACACAAATCAAACAGACCACTAAACTATAGGGAGTATAGGATATGCAAGTCTGAGGTCAAACCCATAGAGATAGGGTTCGAAAAAATATTAATTAAATAACTGAGACCTAAACTAATTTTGAATTGATGAAAATAAATCTAAATTAATGAGCATATGATTATTGTAGAATGGGGGAGAAGACAATATAAAACGGGTGCTGGGTAGCAATGATTCCCGATTCATGAGATAACAAGGTATAAAATAATTAATGAACAATCATGAAGTCATGGGAATCGGGTCTTAGCGAGTTCAATGGTCATGATAAATACTCTCCATATAAATTTCTCCTTTTCTCATGGTCAGGTACTTCAGATTACAAAGGATGGGTAACCCAAAACCTTATTTAAACATAGGGAAGGAAAAACCCAATGGTCATGGTGGATGTCTAGTCCCTAAATCACATATTAAAAAAATGTATTCAATCTAGGCAATGGTCATGCACAAAGAAAGAAAATAAACCCAATCCAGAACCCCACTCACAATGGTCATGCAATAAGAATTAGGAAAGTTGATAGAATTGAAGAGAAAATATGAAATACCAACATGAATTGCATTAATTATAAAATACCACATACATTAAATTCCCCTTCATCATGCATTAAATGACATGAATAAATCACGCACTCATGATAACCATGAACGGGTGTAGAAAATAAATAAATGAAAATACCAAAGAAAGTGGTGAAGCAGGTGGTGTGCCTTTTTCCATAGGCATCTGGTGGTGGTGCTCCATCCAGAATATGCCTCATATAGTGTATCTAGGGGATCTATTTATAGGTGATGGATGTGATCTTCCCAACCTCTATCACGACGTGTACTGAAGGCACACATTGTGTACCCTCAGTCCATGTTGCCTCCGTGTCCTTGTGAATTTTTTGCATATTGCATTCATTAATTCTAATTTTGACCATCGTCACGTTGTGTATGGGGGGATCACGATGTGTACTTGCTCGGTCTTCAGTTTTCTCAGATCTTTCCAAAATATTCTCCAAAATTTTTTCTGAAAAGATTCATGCCATGTACTGAGGTTACACGATGTGTAATTGTCATTCACGGCATGTTTTCTCATCACAACTTGTTCTGGCAATGACCTAATTCTCTGATGAAGTCATGACATGTAAGTGAAGTACACTTCATGTAGTTGCTCTACTCCAGAATTTCCATCTCCTCTTTGACTTCAAAATTCCAGTGTCGTGCCACGAGCTAAGATCAGAGCACAAACTGTCTTTAAACTCCAAAATTCATCCATTTTTCTTTCTTTTCAAATATTCATTGAATCCTACCATAAAATACAAAACAACTAAAATCACTACAAAATTGGAAAGATTTATTATTTAAGTACAAAAATTCCTTTATTAAAACACCTTAAAATATATTCATGAAATACAATTATCACTTTCTCCCCTTACAAAACCTCCACTACCCACATCGAGGGGAAAACTTTAAGAACATGTGGTCTCCAATCTTGAACTCCAAGGTTCTCCTCCTATGATCGGAATATGACTTCTTCCGGTCCTGAGATGCCTTCATCCTCTCATGCATGAGCTGAACCTTCTCCATCATGCTCTGAACCACATCCGTCCCAAGAATAGTTGTTTCCCCAACCTTTTTCCATCACAAAGGTGAACGAAACGGTCTTCCGTACAAGGATTTAAACGGTGCCATGACAATGGTGGAGTGATAACTATTATTTTAAGAGAACTCTACCATGGGAAATTTTTGTACCCACAATCCTCCAAAGTACAAAACACTCACACACAACATATCCTCTAGTGTTTGGATGGTTTTCTCTATCTTCCCATTTGTCTGAGGGTGAAAAGTAGCGCTGAGGCATAACTGAGTGCCAAAATCATGTTGTAACCCCCTCCAGACTCGCGAGGAAAACCAAACATCCCAATATGAGATGATAGACCTTGAAACCCCATGCAGTCACACTACCTCATCCACATACCTTTTTGCCAAGGCATCTACTATGCTCGACTCCTTAATTACTAATAAGTGATCTGATTTCATCAGCTGGTCCACCACTACCTAGATAGCATCAAAACCTGCTTGAGACCTGGGTAGTCATATGATTAAGTCCATCGTGATGTCATTACACTTCCACTCGGGGACATCTAATGGATGCAACAAATTATCAGGAACACGATGCTTAACCTTCAATTGGTAGCACACCAGACACTTTTCCACAACCACTATCACTGCCCATTTCATCTTGATCCACCAAAAATTCTCCCTTAAGCTATGGTAAATATTGGAAACTCCTGGGTTTAACACCAAGGGTGATCTATGAAACTCACTGATAACTCCATCACACATTTCCACTAGGACAAACAACTTTTCATGGAACAACATCTGATTCTGACCATCCTCCGACTACCCCTCCAGAGAATCACCCTGGTCAATGTGATCTCACATCACCTCTGCCTCTGAGTATCCCCATTGAGACTCCTCCACTTACTGCCTCAGAGATGATTGCACTATTATCTAAAATATACAACATCTTCCACCATCCATCCATGCATCTAGGTGTATGGTAGCTAACTCATCCATCTCCTTCCAAGCATCCGTAGATTCCTAAACCACCTCCTTCTACGAATTACTGCTCAAGGCATCATCCACAATGTTCCAATTCCCTAAGGTGTAAGATATATCGAAGTCGTAGTCCTGGATAAACTCCATCCACATCTGCAGTCGCAAGTTAAGATCTCCCTGGGAGAATATATACCTTAAGCTCTTGTGATTCGTGAAGACCACAAAATGATCTTCAATGAGGTAATGTCACCAAAACTTCAACACAAACATTACTAATACTAGCTACAGATCATGGGTGACATAGTTATGTTCGTGGGGTCATGATTTCCTAGGCCCATAATAGATCACTCCCTGTTGCTACATCAACATGCATCCCATTCCTAAACGAGAAGCGTCACAGAACACCTCGAACATCATCCCTTCCTCTGGAAACCAGAGGATTGGAGCACTGACCTACTTCCCCTTTAGATAGATGAAAGATGTCTGAAACTGCTCACTCCACACAAAGGCTTGGTCCTTCCTGGTCAAAGCTATTAATGGAGCTACAAATCAAGAGAAATCAGGTAAAAATATCTGGTAATAGACCTCCAGGCCAAGAAAGCTATGAACTTCCACCACATTATTGGGTGCTACCTAAGAATCAACTCCCTCGACCTTTTATGAGTCCACTTATATCCCCTAACGAGACACCACATGTCCAAGGAAGTGCACCTATCATGTCCAAAACTTATACTTGGACAAATTACCATATATATAGTGGCATTAAAGAACCTCCAAGACAGTTATGAGATGCTTGGTATACTCCTCCTCTAACTTTGAGTAGATCAGGATGTCATCGATGAACCCGATGATCAACTGGTCTAGGAACTCATAGAAGACAAAGTTCATGATCCCCATGAACATGACTGGTGTTTTCATAACACTGAATGGCATGACCATGAACTCGATGTGCCCATACCTGCACCTGAAAGCAATATTCAGGATGTCACCCTCCTTTACCCTAAATTGGTGATATCCAGACTGCATATCAATATTAGAGAACCAAATTTCTCCCCTCATCTATTTGAAAAGATCGTCTATCCTCATAAGGGGGTAATGGTTCTTAACCGTCACCTGATTCAGCCTCCAGTAGCCTATACACAGCTTCAAGCCACCATCTACCTTCTTCAAAAACAAGACCATAACACCCCACAGAGACACATTGGGTAAGATAAATCCCTTATTCATCAGATCATCAATCTGGATCCACAGATCTTGTAACTCAGAAGGTTCCATCTGATAAGGAGCCATCAAAAATGGACATGCACTGGACTGTAAGTCTATCCCAAACTCAGCATCACGTTGAGGGGGTAGAGTCACAACCTCCTCGAGGAAAACATACAAGAACACCCCGATAAATCCCAAAACCTCAACCATCTCAACATCCATAAATTTCACTAATAGCTCAGACAATAAGGAAAGAAGAGGCTCCACATTCCAGCTACCCACCTAAAAACTCTGCTTGCCAAAGAAATCTACACACTGGCCATCCATGTCTAAAAACATGACTCTCCTACAGAAGCATTCGATTATAATGTGCACAGAAAACAACCATTCAATTCCAAGTATGACATCATATAGCTACATCTGTAACAAGAATAGATCCCCACTAGACCTATGTGGCCCCAATATTAGTCTACATCCTCGAAAAACATCAAACAAGATGGTTTGAACTCTGACTAGTGTACTCAACACCAAGGGAATGAAAATTATCTATATGCCTAGTCCCAAAACATGGGATAGAGTGGGTGAAACAAAGGAGTTATAATCTCTCGAATTAAACAAAGCACAAGCAAGAGTACTGAACAAACTGATCGTACCTCGAACGATCTTTAGCCCTGCTGGAACTGCTTCCTCCACGACATGCAACTGACCATGCCCATCTCCTCTTACCCTCTACTATTTTCCACCTCCCCAACCATTCATAGGTCTAGGTCCCTAATAAATTCCGTGAGTTAAGTATCCACCTACTCCATCTCCCCTCAGTGTAGCAGGATATTGCTTTTCCTATTGTTGAATCAGCCTGGCTGACAACTACTATTGAAGCGGGTGCTGAACCTGCCCACCTCCACTATACTGAGATTTAACTAGGAACTAACTCTAAAGATACCCATAATATCCACAAGATAATCACCTAGGTCCCAAGACCATGGGAAAATCATGAGGACCGGTAGGTTAGAACAAAAACTATTAAGGTCGACCCCTTGTTATATGAAACCTCAAAGGCCCTAGTGCCTGAGACCTATTGATGGTTGACTTTCCCTTCAAATAACCCTGTTGGATCCCCTCTCACGATAGACCTCATCATGAGTGCATCCTCTCAACTACCTCATCCTTCTTTTTGACCTCTAAGTATGTTAGTAAGGTGAAGAGAGTAACTACATATTAGATAGAAGTATAGAGTGCCTCCTCTAAGAATCTTTCCCAAGACTCCTCATCTGGAATGAGATCTAGAACAAAGTGAAGTAGATCCTTGAACTTGATCCCCAGCTCCTGTACTGACATACCCCCTTTCTAGAGGGAGAGTAACTCCTTCGTCTTTTTAGCCTTCATGGTTGAAGAAAGAAATTTCACCTGAAAATCCTTCTGAAAATAGACTCAAAGAACATTGGTCTCCTTCCTCTCCCCCAGGTAGAGCATACAACACTGATGCATAACTCCTCATATCCGGCTTACTTTTAGGGGAACCCAATACTTCATCAGAGATCAGATCAAGCTAAAGGCAATCAACAGCTCCTCAAGCCAACTCTATGTCTCTATATCTAAAATGATACCCTTGTACTTCCCTAGAGTCTTCCACTAGAGATCAAGAAGTCTATTATGCCACTAATCATCCTCTTCTATAGGATCCCACTGGTCAACCGGGCCAGCCTGCTGGGCCTCCACTACTTGCACTACACATGGACAACGACCAGGCGACATAGCTGAAAAAGTAAACAAGAAACTCCTAAGCCTAAGTAGTATGGAATTTTATTTAGAATTAATTCTAACCCATGATTTATTTTAAATTCCCAAAAATTCCCAAGAAAAACAATAACACAAGTCATTATGATGCATGTACCTTTTCTAGGGCCTCCACCCCACAAATGGTGTAGCCTCACTTGGTCATTCGGTCATCTCAGAGTCCTTGCATCAGATCGTGAGGGGACCTAAAATCATGTGTACTAGCCGGTCTTCCCTAGCCTATGTTACAAACCAAGATCACATAACACTATTGACTTACCATCCCATGAAACCCTCACTATACCTAACTCCAAAATCCATCCTATCTCTCAACCATCACCTCTGATACCCTTTCGTCAGGAACCTACTTCTTCAAGATGAGGGAAGGGATGGCGAGGTTCCATGAACTTTCTTCTTCAAGATAAAAAAGAGATAATGACCCCCAATTCCCACCTCCAATAGGACTTGGGGTGGTAACTAACACCAACGGTAGGTAAACATTCTCACAAATATGAGATGAATTACCCTTTTTTTTGAAAAATATTGGGAGATAAGATGGTCCATTCCAAACAACTCCAAACATTTTATATAAAAAATATGCATGTTTAAACAAAAATTCTATAAAGTACAAGAAAACCCCAAAGTGATGTACCAAAAACAAGGCTAAGTAGTAATTCAAAAACTATCCCAATTCCTGAGCTAGTAAGGTTCAACATGGTCCACCCAATCTCCCTAGAAACCTAATTTTTTTATATACATAGGGAGATCATACAAGTTTACTCAGTAGGAAAATCCAAAGTCACTTGTGCACAAGTGGGAGAAGCATACTAATACCCCTATGAGAAAACAATATAAACTCAAAATCACTTAAGAAGTTATACAATCCACTCCAACCTTACCAAGGAACACTCACAAAATAACATAAGTAAAGTAAAGTAAAGTATCAAACACATCGATGATAGGGTACCTTGCACCACATCCCACTAGTTAACTTCTCATCCATAATGGCGAAAATCCTGACGCTACCATGATTTTCCACAAGCCCCACATCACAAACCCACTTGAAAAAACTTGAGACATAAACAAAACCTCATCCCACCCATAGACACCTGGGAATCATCTCAAATACACATGAGAAAGCACAACATAACTCATCCCAAAGACACTTGGGAAGAACACCTCCCCCACAGACACATGTGCCTCACAACTGTACCACAACCTGCCTGAAGAGTCATGTGTTACCAATGACTAGAAGAGGGATCAGGGAAGATCCAATAACTATCCATCCATCCTCCCACCGAGATGTTGGGAAAGGACACCCTCCCCCATAACAATGGGGGGTGTTCAGCATGTAGTGCTCAACATGGGTGGGGTGCATATAGAAATCACAAGGAACTACATGTGTGTGTATATATATATAGGTATTAAAACACTCTACCCAACCTATGTGTTTCTAAACAAACAACTAGCCCGCACAAAACTACCCTTACCGCTACCCCTATATCTATGTATTTACACCAGCAACAGGAACTTCAGAAGTTGATAAATGAAAGACAGTTCATAAAGCTCTCTTACTTAAAACCCATTCAATTCAACATTATTTAGAATTAACTTTTTATTATTATATAACTACCCAAGAAACTACCAACCATAATACACCACAAGTAACAGCATAACCCACACACTTCACACTACCTCTTTACTGCCACCATAATTCTTCAAAGCAATGTTTCCCAAACCACCCACCAAAATAGAACAACTTCCAACTCATAGTCACACCCAACACATTAGCAGCACAACCAACACACAACCCGATTGCAGTCCCACTGCTCAAACACATCCCTCCCAACAAACATAACACACCCAGATGCAGTCCCACTGCACAAGAAGTTCATCCATTCTAAAATCAATCAAACTCTCTATTTGAGATTCCATTATACCACCTACACCACCCCATACAAAAATCTACACTCCCATCCACAACACCACACAAATTGCACAAGTCACTAGGCCGAACATAACCACACACAACACAAAATCACACCAAATAAGCAAGGTGTATTCAGATTTAACCAAAAATCGTTCTTTAATTTCACTTTGTTAATCCATAGGTGATCACAAAACAGTTCAATACTGGGTAATCCATTGATTTAACCGAGTATACATGATTAGATAGATTTTTATATTAGCAGCCATTCAATAGAGGATCAACAAGTATAAATCATCACCCGTGCGCAAGAAAATACCACCAACATCCATGATTTCCAAAAGTCTTACAGCCCATACAACTCACAACACAGATCAAAGATAATAGATAAAACAACACAAGCATCATCATCATCTTCCCTGACCCTAATTTATTACTATGGTAACAAAACCCATTATCATAACATATCTGGTTATCTTTATAATAGGTTTGATTATCTTTATAATAGCCTTAATTAAAATTGGGATTCAACCGTATTCACAAAGTGACACCATTACACCCACCGCACATGTTTCAAAATTAAAATAGAGATGAAGGAATTCATACTTGGAACAATAGTCAATCATCAACTCCTACTTATGTCAAAATAGAGGGTCACACAAGCATCAAGAGACTATAAGGAAAAATGAATCTGAATTATACAACACAACACATGAATCTGTAGGGAAGAAAGGATCTAGGCCACCAAGAGAAAATAGAAACAAACGGGGAAGAGAAGATCTCGACTTAGAAGATCTATATCTTATATCAATATAAGGGAGACAATTTCAAAGTACTTAAAAGTTGGATCATGATCAATATTACATGGTTTGAATATTTCAAAGTCCCCATGAACCTTAGGAATTTAAAATATGATTCATATCCTTTGAAATGGATTTAAAACCACTTAAATATGATAGGTAACTCATTTAACGTCAAATAAAACGTAAGAGGGGTAAAACTCGAAAAAATGGAAATGACTCACCAATGGCTGAGTCACTGACGCAAGTCACCAATGCAATCCACTGATGTGACTCAATAAATTTACTCATTGACACCACTCATCGACACCACCCACCAACACCACTCACCGACACAACTCACTGACACCACTCACCAATGCCACTCACCGACGCGACTCACCGACACCATGCACTGATTCCACCCATCAATTCCACCTACTGATAATGAGTCATAGAAACTACCCACTGATGCCACCTACTGATAGAAAGTCACTGACGCGACCCACCGATGTGACCTACCATTGGAAAAATTGGAAAACTGGAAAACTCTTGAAATGAGTTACCATGACCTCCCTGAACACTTCAAACACTAGATTTTCACAAAGGAATGGACCAAAGAGGTCTGAGCCATTACATATAATATATTATTTGGCTTTAACTGACTCGCCCGCATGGTTTTAGGCCACTTCACAAGGATGCATCTCATTGGGGAAAGTGCTCCTCTTCCTCATGAGTCCAAGGCTATTCCAAACCATGTCTGGTCTCAAAGAACTACCCAAAGGTAAAAGAATATGCACCCACAATGTGGGGAATCCCATATCTTCTAAATCAAAGAGGTAAGGGAAACTCACACCTAGATTCCACAGGGGAGTACCAGTCCCAACATCTCTCTACTAGAACCACACTGATCTCCATCATCGGCCAAGCGCCGCTAATAGGAGCATCACACTTATCAAAACTTTTCATAGTAACATCTCCGTGGGTTGGGGACCCACACCCTATTTCAATAGGGGATAACCACCCTACTGGTCTAAATATTCTAGTGGACCCATGTTCTACAGTCGAAGGGAAGGGCACCAATACTGACATCAACCTAGTGATTCACACAGATCACTATCCAAGATTTTGCACTGCTACCCAAGAATCTTGATCGAAACATGCCACCTCATATCTCATAGTCCGAAACTGAGACCACCATCACATTCTATGTGGAAAACAGCTCAGGATAGACTACTCACAAGCTCAAATATGATTTCTAGAAAAGATATATGAAAGTAGGAAGATCTCAAAGAGATCACCTAGTAGTACATGATGTGCACTGGGGCACACACGACGTGTGAGCCCACCCAAGCACCTAGAAGTTTATATGTATTACATGGTTTTCAACCCATGTAAGGTTACACAATGTGTAAAGGAGGTACACAATTTTTCCCTCTTCAACCAGCCCCTAACTGTGTAGTTTAACCCATGTCCATGTACTTTGGTCGTGTGTTAGTACACAACCTTGTGTTTTCACATGGATTCCCAAGACATGTCCCATAGCTACACAGATTGGGGTACTATATGGAATGTAACCCCTATACACAGCATGTAGTCCTAAAATATTATCTTCCCGGAATAGTAAGTCATACACGGCGTGTGCCAATGAACTACACACAGCGTAGTCAGTGATTCTAGTTGGGAATCACCTGCAAAATGCATGATTCACCCCGATTCAACCCAAAACCCATGGATCTACCTAGCAGGGATCATATACAATTGAAATTGGTCTATAGAACCTTAAATCAAAGCAAATGAATGAGATCAGGACTATAAATCAAAAATTTCTACCTCAATGGCGAAATGCTGAAGCTTCGGTTGAAGAACGACACCTGGATCGTTCTACTTCTCAGTCTGATGACAATCTACATCGAAAGCAGGGACCGATGGCTCCTCATTTATTTTATTTGTCATTGTTTTCCTTCATCTACAAGGGAGGATAAGGAATAACGATAGGGAGAGATGTGACCTCCCCTTGTGTCACTCCAACACGAAGGAGGGTGAGTATTATGTTAGGTTTAGTTTTAATTAATTAATTAATTAAATTCTCATTTAATTAATTAAACCACAATTTAATGCCCCATAAAAAAATTCTAGAGAAAAAAACTTTATGTCACACCTAGGGTAAACATGATGTTACAGACTCAACCATGGCCTCATAAATCCGATCTGAGACTCTGAGTGGGAGTTATTCCTCTTTTTAACTAAAATTGTGCTTGCATGAAGAAATATATTCAATATTTTTAAAATCACCAAACATAGGAACTCTAGGCCCCAGATTCCTATTCCAAATCAGTTCCTGGCTTCAAAAATATTCTAGGAAACATTCCAAAGTCGTACAGGTCAAAACCCGGGTCTTTACACTATCTCTCTTGACTGATGCTTTGTAGATCTTCCTTTGAGGAAATCTCCCTTGAGAGATGTTCCCTTATGGCCCAGGAGTCCATGAGATTAGTTCTTTTTGAGGATTACATATAGGATGCCTCTATCTTATTATTGTTATTGAGGGTCCCCTATGGGATGTATTTTCTTACATGCTGACCTATGGAATCCCTCGTAGGATCCCTCTATCTATTTACTATTTCCAAGGATCCCCTGTTGGATGCCTCTACCTACATACTATGTTATTGAGGGTTCCATGTAGGACGTTTCTTCTTATGTACCACTCAAGGATCCCATATAGGATTCTTCCTTTTACCTTATCTACTGAGGATCCCGATTAGTATATCTTTTCTAATGTGTAGACCTTGAGGATCCCAAGTAGGACACCTCTCCAGTGTTTTGACTTGAGGAACTCAGTGGGTGACCGATTTTTGACCAACCCTGAGCTAGTACATCGGGTTGGGTAGAGATGGTAGAGTATGTACCCTTAGAACCCATTCCTAACTTGTAAGTCTGTGATACTATAACAACAGTGGTGGGTTTAGGCATTCAACCAACCTCACTCATTATTTATGCATTCACATGGTTATCGACGATGCAACTATGATATCCAGTGGTGCTTCCTAGTTTGAGACCGTTGTGCCTAGAGTGATGCATTTTCCTTATTAGGATTCCCGGATGTATTTCCTGGGGTCTAGCTTCTAAGAACTTTCTTTTATATAATGGGATTCCTAGATGCATTACCTTAGATCCAACCTTTTAGCCTATGTTTATGATGTTTGGGCATGGCATCCCTATGTTTATGATATTTGCACATGACGTACATATGTTTATGATATTTGGGCATGAAATCCCTATGTTTATAATATTTGGACATGGAATATCTATGATTGTGACATGCAGGCATGGTGACCCTATTGATGATGCTCATATATGATTATGCTCTCCTGAGTGATGAGGATGATTACACTCTCCCTGATTGATTACTAGATCATGGTGTTGGACATAAAACTCCTCAATATAGATGTGACATATACTCGTGGATGATTACTATATCCCAAGAAACGAGGATAATTATACTCTCTCTGATTGGTTACTTGATCATAGTTGTGGACATGGTGCTCCTCGCTGTTGATATGACATATACTCATGGATGATTATGATCTCCCGAGTGACGAAGATGATTATGATCTCCTTTATCATAGACCTCGAGCGGCGAGCATGAAGTTTCACAAGTGATCTCTCCTTATACATCACCTAAGGGTCATACCCTTAGGGATTATCCGAGTCACAATGTCATGACCGCCTATGGATCAAGACCTAGGGTTCATACATTGGACTGAATTTACATGGAAAGCATGGCATGAAATCCATCTCTATACCATATTTACAGGATTTCCCATCGATATATGAAATCCTTCATTTTAGTGATTGGAGGTGAGTACGGGTGAACCCAGGGCTAGGACATGTATCCCCCTGTGGTGACATAGCTTTCTCAGAGACATTTCCAGAGTTGGATGAAGTAGGTATTGTCGATTAGGATTATGACTTGAGTGGTATGACATCCATCTCAATGACCTTTTCACAAGATGTCTAGATGATTGGGATTATAGACCCAAGGATCAAATACTATTGATTTATGTTATTTATTTTACCTTACTCATGTATATTCATATCTATGTATATATATATTTATGGCAATACACACACACACACACATAAATATAAATATACATGATCTCATATTTCCTAATTGATTGGGATCATAGACCCACAGATCGACTATGGTTTCACATTATTTGATTTATTTATCTCTTTAATTGTGTCTCATCTAGGATAAGCATATTGCATGAGCATGAACTCATGACAGTATATTTATAGGTTCATCATTGGGGTGGATTACTGAGATTATTTCTCACCCTTTCATGTGCACCTTAGTGTGTGTACAAACCTTATGTCTGTTTTTTACATTGAGCACAAATGCATGATGGATAGAGAAAAGGCTCAGAGTTTCATGATCGAGTGGAGCTACTAGTGTGGGTTTCTTCTAATCAGTCTGGCGCAATTTGATAATGTCATTTATATTGGGTATATGGTCTGGCTTAGAGTTAGCAGTAGAGCCCCGTACTTATTCCAGTTTCTTTTATGTACTTCTGCATGTATGGTTGTCCTATTGGGTGACTAGTGTTATATGCATGACATGGATATTTGGGATTTGATAACATTTAATTTATTATTACAACATGATTCTATTTTAGTTATTTACTACTTCTACACTCTCTTTATTTACTACATGGGTGATATTTGGTTAATTCTGATGTGTTACTTTGATATGAGGGTATAGTCTCCTCACTGTACCACCTTTAGACCCTAATTTCTAGTTGGTAGCATCTATCATATGGGGAGACATGATTAAGGCCTTATGGTGAACCGAATAGGGGCACCAAAATAGTAGAATCCAGGTCAGGATGTTACAAAATGGTATCATAGGTGTTCCTTTCCTTTTGATTTACTATTTTGGATATGACAACATGAGTATTAGGAATGTTTCAAAACCTATGATGGATATCGAACTAGTGCATTGAGAACACTTGTTATAGTAATAAGTCATGGTTGTTAGGGATATGGGATTACTATTCTGATCTGTGATGTTATAGTTGTATACGATTTTCACTTTTAGTGAAACACATGTTGTGTGTATTTTATGATTTATTATGGATTACAGGATCTTGGTTTTTGGAAATAGGCTAGTGATTGATTTTTGAATCTTGTAAAACAAAGTAAAGAGGCATCTCATTCATCATATTTGACACATAGGATTCATAAGTTATAGGCCTGCTAGTGTGTGATTATTACCAAAGGTAGAGGGAAGTTGTATAAAGTGTAAAAAAAAACCTAAATGATGTTTTCCCATATAGGTTTTCGGTATAATTTTACTCAATTGGGCCAAATTGTATATATATTTAATTATAATGATAGGTGATGTGGAATTCTATTGAGATGTTTGATGGTGAGGCTGATAACTCATTACTCATGTATAGAAGATGTAGTGACCCTAGTAGGTTGATAGGGAACATGATTCCCAAATGTTGGAACCCTTATAGGGTGTTTTTTTCTTAAGTTTATCTATTTAAGTTGTTAGAACAAACTATATAGTGCTTTTCCACATATCTTGGAATGATATTTTACTTAACCGGCCTTTGTTTAT
Source organism: Viscum album (assembly GCA_963277665.1). Classification (NCBI taxonomy): domain Eukaryota; kingdom Viridiplantae; phylum Streptophyta; class Magnoliopsida; order Santalales; family Viscaceae; genus Viscum; species Viscum album. Next base: position 1,001,051,604 of record OY728136.1, on the reverse strand, counting down.
GGTTATCTAGTCAGATCACTGAGTGTAATGCTGACAGTTATTAGGATGTTCTCATGGACTAGACCTTGAGGGGGTATTACCATATACAGATGCTCAACGAGTGTTAGTTCAGTATCTCTTCTACATTGATGTCATGACCTCCAGGGAATAGTTCCTTATAAGGATTCTCGAAGAGGATCGAGCCCTTATAGGCTGATGCTTGATAGTTTTGACCCTTATAGTTCTATGTTATACTTTACTTGTATAGGTTTGATCTTTTGGGATAGGTAGTTAGACCTTGTGATCCTATTACGAGACTTGATCAATAGGGATAGGTGGGAGACCTAAAGGCCCTTAGTTTTGAGTCAGACCCTTATAAGATGATGTTCATTTTGATCAAGGGAAACCCATGAGTAGGTTTGGACCAAGTTTATGGATTATTTTTTATGAATTTATCTTGGTAATATTCTTATTTGAGACCAATGCACAGTTAGTGGTTGAGTTTTGTGGTATAGGCATATTGATGCCTTTAGCTTTTTGATGAAGCACTTAGGGTGCTTATTTTTCAAGACTTGCTTCGACAGGAATGAAATTTAGAGTGCATGACCCTATTAACCAGTGTTTCTACTATTTCTAATGTAGTTAGATCATGGGTAGACACTCATGAATGGAACGAAACCTGGTGATAGGTAGTCGTGGAATAAATCTTAGCACGGGTAAGGTGCCTGATTTTAAAGAGGAGTTCTAGGGGAGATTCTAGATTGTTTAGACCGATGTGCTGTATAGCATGTTCAGATCAATTTTAATATCATACGACTCACTGATGTATGAGTCGAGTGATAGAGGCACACACTGGTTGTGTGTGGTACTATTTAAATCTTAGATCGATGAGTGGCTGTGTGGGAACCGAGCACCGATAGTTTAAAAAAATACTATGGGCATGATTGCCTAAGTTTTTTAGTAAAAGGATAGATGTACCTATATAGTATAGGAGACATATATAAATACTTGGGTTACATGATACAGTTTACCCATGGCTGGACCCAAACACACATTATCAGGATACATGGTGTGAGGAGTTGGTTAAAATAAAGTATATCATGTTTTGATGTAATCATGGATCAGAGAGAGCTATACACACCTTTTTTATGGAATCTCAGTGTAATACTAGTTAGATATGATCATGATCTATCTTTAAATTTTCTTGAGTATATTGATATAGCATCAACTCTATGATGAGCTTCTTTTCTTTTAAATATCTTTTTTGGTTTGATGAAGGAAAATTTTGAGGTTATTCTTGAGGAGTGGTATAAGGTAATCCATATGGTGGGGAGTACACCATTAGACATTTGAGGGTAGATACCCTTATTTTCATTTTAAAATTTTCATTTACCATGGGTCTTTGATCTCGTAGTTTGGTTATGAGAAGACAATAAGGGTATTCCTATGGTGGGAAGTACCAGATCAGTCGTAGTTAAGCATATCCCATATAGGAGAGAATTGTGGATGTTATGATAATGGTCATTGGATAGTCAAGATATCATGTTTTTATATATGATCAGGTTGATAACATGACTTCTAGTTTTACTACTAAGTCTTCTCTAGGGTGAGAAGGTTTATGGCGGGGAAACTGTAAGGACCCGTGTTTTTTCGAACTGGAATTTTGAGAAAAAATTGATTTTTTTCTATCACATGCTTGTAAGGGGTAAAATGGTAATTTTAACCTATAGGATGATCTATGATAATTTTTTTGACCACTCTATTGGTCCTATAATAGGGTGTTTACCCTAGGACATGAGTTTTGTGGAAATCCGAACCGTTCGAATTTTCATGGAATAATTAATATTTAACATTTAATTAATTAAATATTAATTTATTCACACAAATTTGTTCAGATATATCTATTGAATAGAGAATCATATTGATATTTCATATTCATCATTGAGTTTAGAATTGGGAGTTTTTCCTAGATGGGACATAAACTCAGGTCGGGCGCTAGGGCCGACCCGAGCCCCGTTTTCTTTTTCTTTTCTTTTCTTCCTTTTATATTTATATTTTCTTTTATTATCCTTACCTTTGGATTATTTCATATGAAAACCTATGGGATTAATTCATCACACAACCTAGATATAATAAGGATACTGAGAGAGAAAAATATAGAGAGGATAAGAGAGGTACTGCCACGAAGCTCGGGAGGATCTGGATCATCATGCGGTAGCCGTGGACTGTGGAAACAGGTGAAGCATTGATGGATTCCACCAAAAGGTGGTACATTTTTAGGTTTTTCCATACATACCTATAGATTTATTATTTTCAGGTTTTATATCCCTATTACCACTGCTTAGGACCCATTGAGGGTTGATCTATAGATTTTGGGAAGAAAAACGGGGTTTCAGGTGACTTGAGGGGTTTCCCATTCTGAAATCCCAATCACACAACATGTAATTCAGGGAGAACACATCATGTGTTCTTCTTGTTTGAGAAATATTATCTTTTGGAAGTACATACTGTATATTAGGTATACATTCCATGTACTTGGATTTATCCGTGTAGCTGAGTACCCGACCAGACGGCCCATATAGGGGCACATGGCCATATAGAGTACACAACCAGAACCCATGTGGGTCACACACTGTATAGAGGTACAAAAAAAAGATTTATACATGTACATGCCATATTAGGTACATGGGAGGGTACCCTATATAGGCACATTCTAAGTAAATGATCAATACGCCATGTACTTGGGTTTTTATAGGCTAAATATGGTTGGAGTACATGCCCAGGTGGGGATTTGGGGGTACACGCCGTGTACTATGTATACATGTCATGTACTTCCCCCTTGCTACCATTTTGAGGGGATTTTCATATGTTTAAGACTATGAGTTATAATTATAACCATGAGTATTCCATTTTGTGTATTTTCCCTATAGATAGTGATGATGAAACCCATGTGGTGATTTGAGGGCACCTAGGTGGAATTTTAGGCTTCTTCAAAAAGGAGAGGTTCTTCCTCCGGTAATTGAATCCACTTGTCTCCTGAAAGTGATAACCCTTTGATCTGAGATTATCTATGAGCTATCTCTCTCAAATGATGCTTTATAGCTCTTCTTTTGACGATGTCTCCCTTGAGAGATGTGACCTTATGGCCCAGGAGGCCGTGAGATTAGTTCTTTTTGAGGATTCCATGTAGGATGCCTCTACCTTATTACCATTACTGAGGGCACCCTATGGGATTCCTTCACTTACATGATAACCTAGGGAATACCTTGTAGTATCCCTCCACATATTTACTCTTTAGAAGGATCCCCTGAAAGATACATCTGCCTACGTACTCTATTATTGAGGGTCCCATATAGAATGTTTCTTCCTATGTACCACTTGAGGATACCATGTAGGATTCCTACTTTTATCTTCTTTACTGATGATACCGAGTAGGATGCCTTCACTCATGTGTATAACTTGAGGATCCCAAGTAGGATTCCTCTCCAGTGTTTTGACTTAAGGGACCCAATGGGTACCTAATGTTTTACCAACCCTGATATAGTGCGTTGGGTTGGTTAGAGATGGTAGTGGGTGTCACCTTAAAACCCATGATGAATTTATAAGCTTCTTAGGCTATGAAAACAATGGTGGGTTTAGGTGTTTGTCCACCCCCACTCTTTATTTATTCATTCACATGGTTACTGATGATGAAACTATGATAGACAGAGGTTCTTCCTAGTTTGTAGCCATTATGCCCATCGTGATGCATTTTACTTATTGGGATGCCCAAATATATTTCCCAGGGTTCAGATTCTAAGCCCTTTATTTTATATATTAGGATGCCCATATGTATTCCCTAGTATCCAAATTCTTAGCCTATGTTTATTATGTTTGGGCATGAAAACCCTATGTTTATGGTATTTGATTATGAGGTCCCTATGTTTATGATATTTGTGCATGATGTCCCTATGTTTATGATATTTGGACATGGAATACCTATGATTGTGATATACAAGAATGGATTCCCTATTAGTGATGATCATGGATGATAACACTCTCCCAAATGATGGAGATGATTATACTCTCCATGATCGATTACTAGATTTCAGTTGTGGAAATGGTGATCCTCACCATATATGTGACATATACTCATGGATGATTATTATCTACTGAGAGATGGGGATGATTATGCTCTCCCTAATTGGTTACTTGATCATAGTGGTGGAAATGTAACTCCTCACCATTTATATGACATATACTTGTGGATGGTTACACTCTCCCGAGTGAAAGGGATGATTATTCTCTCCCTGATCAGAGACCATGAGGGGTGGGAAAGATGTCTCATTAGTTATCTCTCCTTATACATTGCCTAAGTTTGAGACCCTCAAATATTATTTGAGTCACAATGTTGTGATTTATTATGGACTGGGACCTAGGGCTGAGTCATTGAACTGGATTTACATGGTGATCATGTCATAACATCTAGCTTTGTACCATATTTACATGATTTTCTATTGGTATATGAAATCCTTCATTTTAGTGATTATAGGTGAGTACAGGTGAACCAAGGTCTAGGAAATGTATCCCCCTATGGTGACATAACTTTATTAGAGAAATTTATGGCAATGGTCAAAGAAGGTATTTTTGATCGGGATTACGGGACCAGATATCAACTTAATTATACATGGCTTGAGTGGTACGATATCCAGCTCGATGCCCTTTTCACAAGATATCTAGATGATCAGGATTACAGACCCAATGATTGACTACTATTGTTTTATGTCATTTCTTTCATCGTACTCATGTATATTCATATATATGAATATATATATTTATAGTAATACACACACACATAAATATAAATATACATGATGATACATTGCCTAGTTGACCGAGATCATGGAACCAGGGATCGAATTTGGTTTCATGTTATTTGATTTATTTATATCTCCAGTTGTGTCTCATCTTGGATGATCATATTTTATGAGCATACACTTATGACAACAGATTTATAGGTTCATCATTAGGGTTTCCTACTGAGATTATTTCTCACCCCTGTACATGCAGACATTATGTATGCTTTTCAGGTTGAGCATAGATGCATGATGGATAGGGTTGAGTCCCAGAGTTGCCTGATCAAGTGGATCCGCTTTTGTGGGTTTATTATGATCTATCTAGTGAAGTTCAAAGATGTCATGTAGATCGGGTATATGGTCTAGCTTAGTGTTAGTAGTATAGACCTGTACATTAATTTCAGTTTCCTTTATGTACTCCTGCATGTATGGTCGACCCAGCAGGTGACCAATATTGTATATATGACATGACTATTGGGGATTTTATAGAATTTCATTTATTATTACAACATTCTTCTATTTTAGTTATTTACTACTTCTACACTCTGTTTATTTAATTCTTAGATGATATCTAGTTATTTATATTGTGTTACTCTGATATGAGGGTATAATCTCCCCACTGAACCACATTTAGACCATCGCTTCTAGTCAGTAGCCTATGATTTATGGGGAGGCACAATTGATTCCTTCTGGAAAACTAACTCGGGGAACCAAAATAGTGGCATCTGGGTCAGGACATTACACCAAGATGCTATCTATTTTCCATGGAAGAAGTTTCGGTGAAGGTACATCACTGTTTGGATTTTTCAAGGGTTTTGACTCAAATTTAATTTATTTGGCCATTTTATTGGGTGTAATGGTTGGGCCTTTTGTGTGACTTAGGTTTGGGTGTATGTCATGAGTGGAACACTCATTGTCAGCAATTTCAGTGTGTTGTGATGCCCTGTGATATTTTAGGCATTTATGCCTATTTAAATCAAATCAAATTAAAAAATTTAATTTATTATAATTATTATCATAAATTATTTTGGATGTTATGTTGTGAGTTAGAGCCTCACGATGAAAAATGATGATTGGTTGGACCCAGATGATCTTGGGTGAGAGTTGATAGGTCATGATTAAAAAGAGAAATGGCTTCTTGATTGAGGTAAGTGGCCCTTAAACATTTACTCTATGATATTATGTATTTTATTTATTACATGTGATATATGATCTCTCTATCTAGGGTGATCGACCTAATAAAATTGTATAAATTGTTTAATTATAATCAAATTCCTACAAATGGATTGTATAGAGTGCCAATACCACGATGAACCTTATGTACTGGCTTGATTTCCTCAACCATTGATGGTCGAGGCCTTAATTATAATCGTATTCTTAAGATGTATGGACAACAAGGGGTATAGTTTAAATGAAATGGAATGAATGGGAAATAATTTCCCTAGTGTAGGATCTTAGATATCTCATTATAGAGGAGAATTTTGGGTTGAGATGATTGGTCTATGTATGCTATGTTGAGAGGCCTCAAAACCATCAGGCAAGTGAGAGGACCGTGGGGTGAGTGTTCCTCCCCCGCTTATATTGTGATTTTCAAGGAGGGTATACCCTATATATATTGATGGATAGTGTAACACTCCAAAAGTTTAGTCAAAATAATAACAAGCTTGATAGCTTGCTTAACATGCAACACTGAGATTTAAGAAAATCATGATATATTATAAAAATATTATTATAACCTAGCCGTTTATTTGACATGTATGAATATGAGTAAAAAAATTATGAAATAATTTTTTAATGGTATGAATCAATACAAATTTATTTATTAATTCTTAAAAAATAAGAACACAATTTTTATTAAAGTCATTTTATGCTTTAAAATACACTTTCTTCAAAAATGATTTTTTATTTCATTTTATGTATGAAAATTATAATTAATATATTATAATTTTAGAAATTTTATTTTATAAAATTATCATCATTTTTGAAATCATCATATCAAAATTAAATTAAGGTAAAATTTTGGGATTTTTTTAAAAATGATTGATTTTTTCAATAAATAGTGAAAAAAGACTGATTTTTCAAATATTGTCATTTATTTTTATTAAATAAAGTGGTTTAAAATCCCCATTATATTTTTAATTTAGTATTAAATTGGAATATGATATATTTAATTTATAATAATCCAATTAATACTATTTTAATTATTAATATTCATGATTTTGATATAAGTTAATTTTTTTTAAAAAACTCATTTTTCTAAAAACTGTTTTTCGTTGCATCGTACAATTTTTTTATTAAAATTTATTTATTCCACTTATATATACTGAATATTTTAAAAAATATTCCATATTTTGAATCAATAGGTCCAAATTATTTAAATAGTTCTTGTTTAATTTTGATTAATATGAATAGTAACAATAGTAAATTTTTGTTACCATAGTAAAGGTAAAATAATCTTATTTGGTATAAAACACGAGATAAGGTCTCAAAATCAACCCAAAACTTTAATTTAATTAATTTAATGTGAAAAATGCTACCATAATCATCCAAAATTAAAATATATGGCATCTTGGTTCCATTTTCCCTTGATAGTGACATTTATATTATTTTATGTAAAGAAAATTCCAAAATGTCACTCTCTTGAATTTAATATCTCTAATTTTTTACCTAAGGATAAAAATAGGATATGTTCATATCTAATTTTTTATTTGAAATATTATCATGGTAATTTATTTTTAATTTTTAGTAATGAAATAATTAATTTAAATTCATACGCAGTGCTGACATGGTGCTTGTGTAATCAGTAAAAAAAATAAAGTAAATTATTTTTAAAAACTCTAAAAATAACATTATTTGGGTGAGTTATAGTGTACCAATAATTTTATTGATAAAAATGACACATTCGAGATGTGTGTTAGGTTTTCATTCAATTTCTATTACAATCATGTTGTTTTCAAAGTCAAATTATGTGAATAGCATAAAAAATGACATTAATGATATTTTATGAAATATAAAATTTCATTAAATTATTTAAAAAATTATAAAATATTGAAATAGGACAATTAATATGATAAATGGTAGAAAATATAATCCTTTTCCATTTATGATCCAATTTTTACCTTATAAGTAAAATTATAACCCTTTAAGAGTGAAAAGTCATTACCATAGTTAAGGTTAAAATTGGTTTAATAAGGGGTTAAACTAAAAGATAATGTTTAAAAAACCACATAAACCTATCCAATTTTTTGATGGTATTTCTACCACATACAACCTTAGACTCAAATCTATGACCATTTTGAAACATCTGGATAGATAATTAATTTATTATATTTTAATATTTTAATAAATTCCATGAGTACCCCACCCCTCACTTAGAAAAGGGAATCCCTATGTTCTCTTATTTACCCCACTTTGATCCTTCTAGATCATCAAAACCCTTCAAAATTCTCTTCAAAAATTCCGGATCCATCAATTAGAGGTTTTTTTTGTAGGTATTGGGGTCACATCGGAAGCTAGTGGGCTGGGTTTTTTCAAAATTTTCATCATCAGGATAATGATACTTGTCATATTTGACAATATGATCCCCAATACAGTTTGAGGATCACACATAAATTAAACAGAGCACAAAAATGTAAACCAAAAACATACCTTTTCAGATCTGAAGCTGCGATCGACATCTTATAGTCACCGATGATCATTTCATGAAGGATTTGGAGATGAATCCCTCTAGATAATCCACACATGCTTCAAAAATACACTAGAACATCGATCAATGAATTTTAGGTGCCATCATGGAAATCCAATGATGCCTTCGATGTCCCAACGATCACTGCATCAACGTGCCTTCGATGTATGAGAGAGAATTCAATCTAAATGCTTGTATTGATAGATTATCTCTCTAGTAAGTGGGAGATGTGATATTGACTCTATAGAAAATTCTATGAATAGTCATTGAGCCAAATCCAATCTCCTTTATTTATAGTGGATGTACAAAATACTCGGTAGGGTTCCCTGGCCCCTATTAATTTAACATCCACTAAATAAATAATTATGACGATCTAAACTACATCAATATTATTTATTGTTTTATCACATGCCTATAATATATATATATAAATATATATATTACATGATGAACCCAAGTCATTTATCTCGACTCATAATTCTCGCTTAATATTAAATGAACCTAAAATATTAAAATAATATTCATTCGAATAATATTTTCTCATATTTAATTAACTTGTAAATACTTTTAATAAATAAATTCAATATAAATTATTATTTACTTGAATAATATGAATTTATTTATTTATCGGTGATCAATAACTTAGACCACACTCAGACCCCGTGGTGGGGCCCACCATGTCCAATATACCTATTCAACTGAATAGGGAAGATTCTTGAATACACTATTATGTGTGGCCCTCTAGGACCTTATCTTGATAGTAGTGAATAAAATCAATAGACCAAGAGTGGATTCTAGAAACCCATAAATCCCCTAAAGAGATAAGCATTGTTATAGCAATAACAACCAACCTACAGACACATATTATGTAATATAATATCTTTATCTTTAGATATCTCATAAAGTAGGATGAACATTTGTGTCATTGACATTTTCATGATTTATTATTTGTTGTTATAAATGGATGGATTTACCTTTCAACTACCTTGGCCAAGGATTTATAAAGGTACTACCATCCCGATCAACAAGGTCTGAGATACATTACTTAGCCCAAAAGCAACAAATCCTTTATTTACCATTCAACCAATGTCGTACCACCAATGTCACACCCAACACAAGCTACCTCACCATGATTTCATTATCATGGTTTTTTTCATTTCATCAATGTACAAGATCAAATTAAACAAATTGATAATGATCTCAATTCAGGAGACTAATACACATGTCCATAGATAGGAATAACCAATGACACCTAAAATATGAGGTGTTCTTATTGATAGTTCTATCCTCATGATCTCACTACTAGAGATCTCCAAGTGAAAAATTTATGAGAAGAATTCTTAATGATTATGACCCCCTAGCACCTGATAGTCAAACATCTATTATGTCCAGTTAGTAAAATGCATCTAGACCATAATACATTTGTTTAAGATTAATGTAATGGTATCTTGAGGTTATCATTATAGTATGGGATCTGATATAGCCTTTTGATATGATAATTAATCTATGGAAATTTCTATTAAATAGTGGATGCATAAATATCTACACTATAATGGTAAGTGTACATAAATTATATCTAACTATATACTCTATATGGTAATCAAAAGTACTATTCAAGTTGGGTCTAGGATACCCACTATTACAATAATCCCACTTTTACTTGATCCAACTTGCTAACGTACCTTGATAGATCTCACATGATAAAGATCATGTTTCTGCTGAGTCATGAATTTAGTTGCTGGGTCTACCATATTTCCACTACATGGCTATTTTTCTAAACGTGACCTCACCTTCTTCAGTAAAACTTCTCAAGAGAAGGTATCCCTGAGTATATATCCTTTTGTCTAATGTCATAACTTGACATCTTGAATAGATTCAGTAAAAAAATTATCATGATGATAGAACTTTACTTGGTAGGTGTGATTCTAAAAACTAGAACAAATCCTTGCATTTAATAATTGCTTCTTAGCTATCTCAGAAGCTATAACATACTCAATTTTGTAAGTATGGATACCACTGGATTTTATGAGCTTTCCTCACTCAACACATTATCCTAACTATGTTATTCGATCAAATTGATCCAAAGGAAGGCTAATCCCTATGCCACCAAAAACAGTATCCCTTCCTCTCCACTTACCAGGTACATATCTTTTGTACTTGTCCAAGCACAATCAGATAGTTTTGACTACATGACTTACAATTCTCCTAGATATAATCAATATTTTTCTACCATAAAGTATATTTTGTAAATATCAATTCATGTACATATCATGGCATACATTATTGATCCATCACTGAAGCATATGGAATGAAACTCACCAATTAATCTCCTCCTATACCATTGCATGTCTACTTGGAGAGATTTATGCCATGTGACATTGGTAAAAATTCTTCTGTTGAATTGTTCCAACTTGTATTTTTAAATACTATGTCAGTATATGTATGATTTAATAGGTCCAAGAAACTATTAGATCTACCTTAGTATATCATTTTTCCTAGAACTCAGGTTACTAATTTAAGTCAATCTCTAGAGAAATTACTTTGTCCTAGTCTTAACTAATTGTAAGACCAATAACTACTTTCCATATGTTGCTGAACATTTCTCACTTAGAAAACTATGGTGCCCCCACTAACCTCTGGTAAACACATGGAAAACATTCATACCAAATGAATATTCTATGATATTGTGTCTTACTTCAATACTAAAATGGATTTCATCAACTTTAAACCATTATTAGTATTCTGTGATGTGACCACCCCTTTCTGGTTGTGTCGTATAGACACCATCCATGATTGGTGGTCATGACATCTAATGCTTAATAAAATGATCATAGAACATAGCTATGATAATTAAAATTCTAATGGATTTAGGCATACTGACTTGGTATTACCAATCAAGCCTTATTAGTATTTAACTTGTACCATTCATATACCATCCCACTTGAATACCCACCACAATATTCAAAATAATAATCCCCTTTGTACTTTGATACATGAAATCTATTATTGAATTTTAAATGATCTTTTCAATCTTAACTAATTTCCATATACTGCTTACTTGTAGGAATTATTATTCTCATTGAATGATGTATCACCAACCATGGTGAATATGAAAATCATCACTATTGTTTTAACCTTCCTATGAAGTATGTGTCTCTGGAACATACCTGTTCCACATGCACTTATGGAACCAGTTCCTATACTAACTACTTTGTGCATCTTCAACATTGAATAAAACCAAGTCAATATTTCTCCCACTATATCTAATAGATATGTGAACCCTTATATATAAATTTAGTATAGAAATTGACTACCACTTTTCATATTAGGGATTTATATAATATCCTAAGCATTCATTAGGATAATTACTTAGATGCACAATGTGTTTTAGATTGATGCAAGTTTTTTTATATCCTAAAAAAACTCTCTAAATATAAATTCATGTCTTATGATATAATATATTTCCATCATACTATGACTCATATGATTTCCACGTGTCATTATAGTTTGCATATGGTTATGGGATATCATATTCATTTTCAATGCACGACTTAAAATACAATGGAAGTTTCTGCAAGTTGCAACATTGATACTACTTACATCATTACTTTGATGTATAAAATGTGAATTTAGGAATTTCTCCATGGTAATTTTTTATCAATGTTAACATGTAATAATCTTCATTGTTCATCCTTGTTAGCATTTGTTTTGTGATGTAGATAAGGTAACGTGTGTTTAACAATTACTCCACGCTATATTATCATGATTGATGAATGCTTGCTCAAGATATTTTTTGGCATATTGGCATGAATCATCTTATATCTTATCACTATACATATACACCATTTTATCATTCATTAATTACTTAAAGTAATCTTATGAAGTATATATATATACCTCTAACTTAACCATATAATAGTTCACACTCTCTAGCTAAACTAATTCCGAAAGCTTTGTGGCATACCTTTATTTCCAAAGGTTTCTTTGTACAAACTAAAGATGTTGATAATAACAAAGGTGTTTAGCTTTAACAATAATAATACCAAACATGGTATATACTTGATGTCCTCTTTTAGTTTTTTTTTTCTGAAAAATAATTATCTTTCCACAACATGGTATATGAGTCTTACATTTTTATATTCATCGTGTATTGCCTATGATTCAAGTATCACTGAACTATTTGTTGAGTATGAAACACCAAAAAAAACATTTATTACTAAACTTGGAATAATGTATCCTAGTTTCAAATGGAAATATGAGATAAATTTTATGGTTATACTTAACAAAAGTTATATTTGAATCAATCACTTGAAAATTAGAAGTTACGTGTTTCTCACCACTGACTTAGGAATTAACCTTTCTCAGTTGGTTAGATAATACACCTTACTTATTATAATGTTTATATTACTTACTTGGTTACAGTATTTCAATAAACATATGTGAAAGGAATATTCTATTAAATACCCAATAATTAAGACCAAAATATTACACTTAATTTATGAATATTCACTAAAGAAGAAGTGGGTACTTGCTTATTCTATTCAGTTCATCGCGTTTTAAACTTCCATAAATTTATTTCAAGTTATGCGATGAAAATAACATACTGTTTAATAACCAACCTCATATAATTTAAAGAAGTCACAAATTTTTATTTGGAATTACACTTTCCATTGGCCTTTTTGATTTTCCTTTCAATTTTTTCATTATAATAATTAAGATTAAACTGTCTTTTAATTCTTATTTACTCAGATAACCTTAACTAAAAGGAAATTAATCACTTACTTCATAATGTTCTTTTGTAACCTTAAAAAAATATATATTAATTGGGTGAAAAGGTATAGGAATGGGATTCCGTGAAATATCATGGTCTTGATTTCATGTTTACACAAAGCTAGTGTAATAATTATATTAAAATATTACTTCACTTTCTCCTCAAAAATTTCTTGGAGATGAGACTACATGTGATATCATCCATGATCCAATGTTGTAACCATAAAAAACATCAGTCATTGATGACATCATAATGAAATAACCATTATATGATTTTTATATGAGTCTCTTATAATCATTTTTACACCCTCGCTTCTTGTGGTGGCTTAACAGGTATAGGGACACTAGCAAAATGAATTCCCGATATTGTAGTATTGTGATTAGTTTGAATTCTAGGAACCCTATATACTAGAATCAAAATACTCTATTGCTTGAGTATTCTAGTGTAAAATATCCCTGAACCTCCCCTCATAATCTACAAGCTTTGGCTATGCCACTACTTGGAGGTTCAAGGTAGGCGTTTGTCTGACCAACCACATTAACTCACAGTTCCTTGATCTGTTGAGTGAAGTCCCAACTTCTAAAATCATAAACTTTATTTTCTCAATATTTTCCTATAAAATCACAACAAACTAGCTTTATATACTTCTTTATTGAAACTTTAGTTAAGTCAACCAATAAATCTCATAAGAATTCCCTGGTAGTAAGAGGCACCCTCAGTATTGGCATAAAGAGCACCCTAAACACCCGATTTTGTTCAAATTTTATTGATAGAAGGCGGTTAATGACTTAATATTTCTGTGAGGGTTTTTTGTATTTTTCTCTTGAAGAATGTAATTCATTTTTATTAATCCTTTTCATCTATGTTATCATGTTCGCAACTGAACATTAATATAAAAACATCCATTTCTTCTTTATAAATTTTATTATTTATTATTTTATACATTTTTATTCTGTTATAAAATGAATAAAATAATAAATAACTACATAAAATAAATTAACTACCTGATTGGTCTTGAGAATCTAAAATGAATTAGGGGAATCACACCTAAGTCTTCCCTTAAATCTTTTGGGAAAAAACTTATCTTTTAGGATGTTTGTAGTGGTTACATCATCTAGTAGAGAGGAGGTTACACCACTGTGTTGCGGTGAGGAGGAGCCACTGGATTCAACTGGTTCTGGGCGGGATAGACAGATGGCTTGCTGGTGCTGGTCTATTCTGTTCAGCAGGAGTCACCATAGGCAGGACCAGTTCTAGGTGGTTCTTGGGTGGTCTGGTAGTTGGTGAATGGAGTGAAGGTAGTGCTGTGTGGTGGAAGGTGACTGGGTCGTGACCGAACTGCTCTGCGGGGCTCAGGTGGTGGCCAGGAGGAACACAGCCGACCGAATCTAATGAGTGGCAGGGAAGGCACTATAAAAGGGTAGGTAGTGGCAAGGCACACTGGTGGGAGTGGGGTCATGGGCATAGCTACAGGTGAAGGCCGCGAGAGGAGAAGCTGTCGGGGGTGGGGGGAGTTCGCTGGAAAGGGGGTGCAAACGGTGGCTGGGGAAAGCCAGTAAGGGCAGAGCCATGAGGAGGGGAGCTAGTCACTGGTGGGGTTCCATCTTAGCAAGGAGGCAGAGGAGAGGGGTCCCGTTGGTGCTGTAGGATATCTCCAGGAGGAGGGGAGTTGACCGCTGGGTTGGCTGGAGTGCGCCGAGGTGGGTCCTCGCTCGAGGAAGAAGGGAGACAGGGGGTCCACACAAACCCCCTCTTTTTTCTACTTTTTTTTAAAAAATTCTTTTGTTTTATTTAGTCCAGCTGCCCCTCATACAATACTACAAAACACATCTTAAACAACGCTGACATTTAGCAGTGCTAGCAAACTGCGCTGATAAAGTCTATCTTTATCATCATTTTTTTAGCACTAATAAAATGAAATCTTTATCAGCGCTTAATTTTAGCACTCAAAAAAGTTACTCATTATCAGTAATTTATTGTTAGCACTGATAAAGGTTCACAATAAAATGAAATAAGTAAACAAATAAAAATAAAAATTCTAACAATTTCATTAATTAAATAATTATTGTTAAAAATTAATAAAATGAATATACATATATATAAATTTTAAAAATTAATAAATAGTATATATTAAATATATAAATATATAAAATGAATAAAATGAAATACTTAAACAAATAAAAATTTAAAATGAGTAAATTAATAAAAAAATTAAACATTTTATTCAATAAATAAGTATTGATAAAAATTAATAAATTTAATATACATATATATAGATTATAAATATTAACAAATAATATATATTAAATATAGATATATAAAATGAATAGATTGTAATAATTAAACAAAAAAAATAAAAAATGAATAAATTAAAATTTTATTAATGAAACAATTATTAATAAAAATGAACAAGTATAGTATATATATATATATAAAAATTATAAATAGTAATAAATAATATATATTAAATATATATATATATAATGAATAAAATTTTAATTAAAAACATATTAATGGATTATTCATTTTTAATGTTTGAATTTTCAATTTAACATATATCAAACGTCGTGTGTTACATTTATTTCACATACATATATATATAGCTAATTGATGAATTTTTATATTTTTTTGAGAAAGGTGAGCTCTGTGGCTCTTTATTTGGGTCAAAGAAAATTTACATCGGTCTAAAGGAAGGTATTTTACATTTATCACGAAGAAAAATTACAGACATGTTAGAAGGAATATTGCTAGAGCATATATGTCCCTCTTTTGAAATTACTTTATTTGCAATCCCATCCACAAGGTAGTTGGCTTCACGATAAATATGAGTGATGATGTGATTCATAGAGGAAAGCTTGTCCAGACAGTTGACCCATTTTTCTGTTAGCTTCCAGGAGAGATGGATCGAACCCATCCTGATGGCTTGCACAATAGTGGTGGATTCACATTCATACCAGATGTTATTCCAACCTCTTTGACATGCTAAATCAAATGATTCGATAAATCCCATTATTTACACTTCAAGGTTAGTGTCATGATCGCAGGGTCCATAGAGGCATTCCATAATATCACTTTTAAAGTCCTTGAAGATGGCCCCATACCCTAATGGGCCCAGGTTTCCCCTAAAGGCACCATTAGTGTTTCATTTCAGCCATCCATTAAAGGGAGGAAACCAAAAGACCTCAAGGGCGCCAGAGGGATTAGGGAAATTACCTGGGATTTTTAAGTGCCTTAAGATAGTGGAGTCACTGATCGAGTTGCATCAATGATCAGTATTTAATTCATTTTCATTCTAGATTGAAGTAATAACCATGGATAGAACATTCTTTGATTTGAATCTAGATTTGGAGTGGATGAATTTTTTTTGACCTGTCCATATTGCATGTAGTAATTCAACACACGCCACTTTGAACAGGTTGGTAATTTGTTTGGAGAACCAAAAATTCAGAATTGCTTGGATAAAAAGTTATAGAAAATCTTATTGTGGGTGTCACACTTCAAATAGATCCAGCACTACTCTCCATAGTGATGTAGTGGCTTTTCAACTTAAGAAGGGGTGATTCATGTCCTCACTATGCTGATTGCAGAGGATGCATTTTTAGCGCATTGAGATCCCAACTTGCTGTTGGTTTTCATCAACTAGATTTTTTTGAGTGATATTATCCATAATAGTGTGAAATGTGAGGGATCCAACCACTTTTTATTAAATCCTACAATCCATTTGGATTCACCATGAATTAGGTGCTTATTAAACGATTTGGAATCAAGCTGGCCATTTGTGGACCTGCCCCATATAAGCATATCCTTCTATTTGATAAACTCATGGTTAACAATAACGGAAACAATGTCATCAGGAAACATGTCAAGATTGTAAAACTGATCCTTGATTGATATATTTTGGATAACTGCAACATCCGAGGAGATAACATGACTAATGAGAGGCTCTATATTCCAATTGGTTTTCTAGAAATTGAGGGAGGAGTTTGCATTGACAATCCAATGTGAGTGCCTATGTATTTCTTGGAAGACAGTGTGAAGACCAGTCCATATTGATGAATCAATGTAACTTGTTTTTCCTATGAGGATATTTGTAAGAAATCTTGATCTAAGGAAGTTGATAGAGGATTATATCTTATTGATAGGTCGCCACAAAAAAATGAGCCTAAAGAGACTAGTTAAAGAGAGCCGGATTTTTTATTCCAAGTCCACCTAAAGCTTGAGGCATACAATATTTCTTCCATGGGGATATTACAATATTTCTTTCCAGTACAATCCTGCTCCAAACAAAGTTCCTCATCATAGAATTTATTTCCTTAATGAATGTATAGGGCTAGAGGTACACCATGAAAGAGTAGACCAGCTTTGAAGTCACCACGTGCTTGACCCGACAAATGAGTCCAGCCATCGAGAGATATTTTCCTTTCCAATATGAAAGAGTTCTTTTGATATTTCTCATTTCATTAGAGAAGTATGTAGAATGAGGCTTTACCCAGAACATGGTAACTCTAAGGTAGACAAAAGGAATGGAGCCCTCTCTAATTCCCAATTAATTAATGATGCATCGCTTTCTTGCAGTTGGGAATTTATTTCCAAAATAGATGAATGATTTGATCTAGTTGGTCTCTTGGCCAGAGACGCTTTCATAGTGAGAGACATATTTTTTGATGTTGTGGATATTTATCCTATCTCCCTAAGTGAAAATGATAATATCATCAGCAAGAAATAAATGTGAGGGAGTAGAGATACCTCTAGCTGCTCTAATAGTTTCCATTTCACCCATGTCAACCATGTGAAGAAACAATCTACTCAGATAATATTTAGTAATTGAAAAGATAATAGCTGAGATATGACCCCCCTTCCTAACCCCCTTGAGAATTTGAATTAACCTTATGGGGATCCATGAATAAGAATGAAAATATAGGCAGATCCCATAAGAGTTATAATCCAGTGAATAAACTACATGCTGAAACCAAAATTGTGTAGCACATTTATTATGAAATTCCAATCCATTGTATCAAAAGACTTTCTGATATCGAGTTTGATCACAATGTTACCACCCTATGTCGACTTTCTTAGAAGATTAAAAAATTCCGATGCAGTTATAAAATAGTCTTGTATGCTTCTTCCCTTAAAAAATTCAAATTTGTTCTAAGAAATAATTTTTTCTGAGATGTGGGTGAGCCTATTGAAAATAATATTCATGATAATTTTATGATTTATGTTGATAAGAGACACTGAACTGAATTGGAAAATAGCACTTGCGTTCTCTAATTTGGGTATTAAAGCAATAAATTGGGTATTGAACCCTTTGGTGAATGTTCCACCTTTGAAAAATTACTTGACAAGCTTTCACATGTCTTTCTGAATAATATCACAAAAATTCCAAAATAATGAGTTAGTGAATCCGTTATGTCCTAATGAGCTATCTTTTTTTAGGCCAAATACAACTTCCTTGATTTCCATGTCTAGAGGCATAAATGTGATCATGGAGTTTTCCTATTCAGATAGCAACCTGGGAATAATGATTTCTATGATTATCCCATCCTTTAGCGTCCCATTGAAAATATTCATATAGAAGGAGATACTATGATTTGAGAGTTCTTTCCTTTCCTCCAGAAGTCGATCTCCATCTTTCAGCAATGAGAGAGGTCAGTTTTTCCTTTGGGGCCTTTGCAGAGCATTGATTTTTTTTTGTGTTTCTATCTCCATATGAAATCCACTTAACTTTGAAGTTATCCTTTTTTATTCTATCTTTGAGAGTAATGAGATTCTGGAGTTTGTTTTAAATCTCTAGTTTATAATCTGGATCCCCAGAGAAGTCATTCATGGTGAGGGATTTTTGAGTTTCATGTAAAGAAAACTCAATAGCCTCTATTTCTGTATCAAGTGAGCTAAAACTAGTTTTGCTCCATTTTTTTAGATTTGACTTAAGTGACTTGAGATTTGAGATGCATGCCATGGGGTTGTCACCACATTCATTTAAGGCCGAGGACTCTTACACCATTTTCAAGCAGTTTAGGAGATTGATCCAATAATTATTGAATCGGAATGGAAGAGGCTGCCTCCTCTCATTGTCAAAGAGGCTAACTAGGATGGGATGAAGATCAAAGTTTTACTTTTCCAGTGTGACACATGTAACTGATTTCCATTTATCAAGAAAAGTGTCATTGGTAAATACCCTATCAATTCTGCTAGCTCTAATTTCAATTAGATGCTTCCTGTAGAAAGTGTACTTGGCCTCAATGAGTTTGATTTCGTTTAGGCTGGCTTCCTCAATGCAGGCCCTAAAGTCCTTGATGGAAATAGAACTATAGACTGGTCCCAATTTTTCATCTGAGTGTAGAATAGAGTTGAAGTCACCTAATATAATCCATGGTTCCGTGATTGTGTTGGAAAGGTTTTTTATTCTATCCCACAGATCTCTCATGTCTATGTACCTGTTAGTAGCATAGAAAATTGAGAAAAGAAATCTTTTTCCAACAATATCAAAGATACAGGTGATAACTTGGCTATCCACTTGAATAATGATAGGATTTTCAGCCCTATTGTGAATAAAGAGCCAAATACAGTCAAAACTAGATTCTGACCAGATAGCTCCCAACCTAGAATATCCCTTGTTGTTGAGAAGGATGGAG
This sequence comes from Viscum album, assembly GCA_963277665.1. Classification (NCBI taxonomy): domain Eukaryota; kingdom Viridiplantae; phylum Streptophyta; class Magnoliopsida; order Santalales; family Viscaceae; genus Viscum; species Viscum album. The sequence continues at coordinate 1,001,031,699 of OY728136.1, read as the reverse complement.
TGTTCTGATGAAATAACCTTTGGCTCGGAGATGCCAATAATCTCAGGTTTTTACCTACCTACAAGGAGATAGAGGGAACCTTCTGTGCTAGGGTTGATTATTCCCTGACAGTTCTAAAAAATTAACTTCAAATTTTAGTATATTTTAGAATTTTCATTATAACATGATATATCATGTTTTTAATTAGTCAATTTTAATTATTTATTTTTAATACTATTATAGTTAGGGTATTCATTTTTAATATTTTTTTTTGAATTTGATAATTTTATATTATTTATTTTTATATATTTATTTACTATGTTTTAGTATTTTCAATATATATCCATATTTTGTTAATAATTTATATTTAATTAATAAAACTTATCCATTTTTTCAATATTTTTAAAGTGTACTCATTTTTAATTATTTAATTTCACTTATTTTTAAAATGCATGTATTTAAGATTATATATCAATTAATAATGTTAAAAATATATTTGTAAATAAATATTTATAAATAAATATATTTATAAATGTATATTTAATATATATATTTATAAATTTATATATTTATAATTATTATAAATAAATAATAATTATTTTTTTAAATTATTATTTATATAATTATAAATAAATAATTATATATATTTAAATAATTATAAAATTATAATAAATTTATTTAAATAATTACAATTATAAGACCTTTATCAGTGCTAAATTTTTAGTGTTGATAAAATGAATATTTATCAGTTCCTTTTTAATGTTGATAAAGATCAATCTTTATCAACACTTTTATGAAAGCACTGTTAAAAGTGTCTCTGATCTATTTAAAAGAACCCTAATCGTGACTCAGTCACTCACGATTCTCAATCTCTCATGGAACTTCTCTACTTTCGGTGTGAATCCTCCACGTTCCCTTGACGAATCAAGGCTAGAATCTAATGTATGTTATTTTATAATTTTCCTCTATTATTGTTTAGTTTTTTGGGTTCTGTGTTTTGGGTTTTTGCGTTGTTCTTAACCATGAAAAACCCTAAATCTCATCTCCTCACCAAAAAAATACAATGAGTGACCCAAGGTGACTCTCATGTAACACCAATACCCCAACATTCATTTCATCCATAATAAACCAATATAGAATTATCATGCACAGATAGTAAACAACTGTATAGTGCTAAGACAATGCTCACATAGGATAAATATGGTCCTTCGATAGTGTGTGATGTGATTCTCTTAAATTCTACTCTCATGTAATCTTTTTTCAATACTAAAACATCTCACTATTTTATTCCTTATCATTTTGTGGATCATATGGGTTTACATATTGAAATGAAACCTCATGTTTTGAATCTTTGAAAACCTCTTGGAAAAAGAGAATTTCTAGCATTTAACTATGAAACATGTTCTATAATTTTCATTTAGGCTAAATTTTTCTAGGATTTCTCTATTCTTGAGATAGATATCTTCAACATGATTTTGGGAATGCGTTGGTTAACATACTTCAAGATGTGCATCAATTTTTATACCTAGTAATTTAGTTTAAAATCTTTATATGGTGTTGAAAATCACTTTAAATGGTATTGGGATGTGAATGTAGGCACAAAAAGACTATTAGTACTGATTGTTAGGACTATGGTGGATTAAAAAAATATCCAAAATTGTAAGGTTAGGAATCCTTAAGAAAATAGAAGTGATGTCGAATGTAGGTGGGGTGAGATTAATTTCTTCAAGACCATTAGAGTGGAGGTATTCAAATTCCTCTTCAATTTAGGAGACTTTTTGAGTGATTCCATCAGTGTAGGTTCCTAGGAAACTTTAATCCTTATTGCCTATTTGATGTGAAACATTTATATCGATGCGGTTAGTTGGTGAACCTCCAATGGTCCTTTTGAGCTATTCCTTATGGGCAGGGTCATTAGATATGGTTGGTATATTATTTATGGATGAGTAGTCTATGGATGATGCTATACAGTGTTCTTCTATAGTGATAGGTACAATCCTTGTATATGATACTCTTGTCGATGGTCTTAGGATACAAATGCCTTATATTCTTTATTTATGAATATCTTATATTTCATCTGGGATTGAGATTAGAACTTATTCATAATGTTATTAACATCAATATTCTATATAAGTAAACATATGGAAAAAGAGTAATCAGTGTCAATTTTATTTATGAGTATCTTATATAAATCTCTCTCTCCCTTACCTATACCTACATAATGCCACCGTACCCTGTAAACTCATTCCATCTTCATACGAGACCACTATGTACTGCATCTCCATCCGCTGTTGTGAAAGAAGCATACAACACATAATAGTCATGAGCAACATAAATAACCTTTCATAAAAAGGAACCACATGTTTCACAAATAAGGTTGTGCAAATGAGGATTCATTTTGATAATATAGATATACAATATAATACACTCCATGCATAAAAGTCTACAATTGCATGCATCTTGTATAAAAATAGTTACTGTGTTGAACAAAGATATAATACTTCAATACTGTAGTACAAATAACCTTCACTACCTTTATTTAATCCATCATGAGATGCTTAACTGTATTCCATCTCTTGATGATGTATTGGAATCCCTCTTTCAAAATATCCTTCCTCCCATCATTGTGGTTCCAAAGTTCCTTGATGACATACCCCCTGCTTGGATTATATTTATTAATCTTCATCAAAGCCACTACCATGGCTTTGAATACTGAATCTCCCAACTCATTCTTCAACTCTTTCATCCTTTTATCCTCCTCATTTACTACTTCTTGGTAACATAAAAAATGACACTAAAAAATTAATCAAAACATAATGAATGAATTTGTTTGGGTTCTTGATATGCATTTTATTATACAACTCACTCTGTTACTTTTGAGAAAAATTCATCAAAAATTACTTTTATTTTGAGTGTGGTCACATTGGATCCTATTAGAACTCTGAAATTAATCATACTTAGATGAGAATACTACTACGATGAATCATCTAATATGAATCTTGAAGGTATTCTTCCCACAGTGAGAAAAGATCTATGGACTAATTTTCAGCTTTATATTCAGGATACTTTCTCTTGGAAACTTGGAGAAATGGCTAGTTGTCAAGCTCTCCCATCCGAATCACATAAATACTACCAAAAGTTTGTGTCTTCTCTAATCCCTACCAAAAAAAGAAACATTTTAGAGGAAGTGGAAAACAAAAAATGTTTGTGAGTGGAAGTAAATGAATGCGAGTGGAAGTCATGTGGATTTGGATGTTTATTCCTTTAGTTTTTAATGTAATATGTTAGAAGTAATAATTAAAATTGCATTTAAGTTATTTTTAAACCTAAGTGGAAACTTGACTGTCATCTCCCAAATAGTTATTTCATTTTATTTCTTCAGACTCATCCCCCATATCTTCTACATTGCTTGAACTATTTTGAGTATTAGTCATCCAAAATGATCATGGGATGAATTTTGGTTAGAGTATTTCAAGAAACATAGGTGGATGTCCACAAAAGATGAGAGATAAATATCAAAAATAATAATAATAACTATTCAGGAGGTAAGTCATCAAGGAACTTTGGAACTAAAATGATGGGAGGAAGGCTAGTTTGAAAGAGGGATTCCAATCCATCATCAATAGATGTAATACAATCAACGTCTGAGGATGGATTAAATAAATATAGTGAAGGTTAGTTTTACTATAGTATTGAAGTATTATATCTCTGTTCAAGACCATAATAATGCAAGATGCATGAAATTGTGGACTTTTATGCATGGAATGTATTTTATTGTTGTTATTTAAGAAAAATTAAATGTTTGACTACTCATATAGACAATGTCTTCTACACATGATGATGTTAACAATCTTGAGTAAGAACAAACTTTTGATGATGAAAGTGTGGAATTATTAGGGTATCAACAACATATTGATGAAGAAAAAAAACTACGATGCAACATCATAGTGATGAATAAAATTATCATGGGAAGAGTTTATGGTATAAAATTTTAGGTTTGTTGGAATCAATGTAGCCAACTTATTGACCCCAAAAAGTCAATGTTCATTAGTTATCTTGAGGTCATAATGAGGATGAATGTGCTGATTGATATTGATTCATGAAGCCACGTCCAACCTGTAATGAAGGAAATCTTTTGTAAATATATAATGATAATGTTGCAATATACTTTATTTATTTTACTGAAAAATTATATAATGAAACACTGATTTAATTTTCATTATTACTTGTAGAATTTGTTTATTTTAGAATATTTTCATAATAATTTTTTCTTAATGGATGTTGGAAAATACCATAGAGGCTTCTAGAATCTTCTTACAAAGTTACATCTTAGGGATACTGAAGGGAAAATAAAGCCCCACCCACCACTTAGTCATGCACACATTATAAAGTAGGAAACATGGAATGATTTCATCAATTATCATAATGAGAAATCATTTCAGGTGAATTTAATTCTATAATATATTATTTGAAATTATTTATTTTATCTAACTTTATTCAAAATTGTTAATTTATGAAACAAAAAAAGTGTGCTGAAAATAAAGAATGTGCATCAAAACCAACACACCTCTATCGCAAAGCAAGGATGTGGTATACTTCATTTGAGAAGAAATTGGTATGTATTTTAAATAAAAAATAAAATTTTAATTATGTGATATGAAACAATATATTTTACTTTGTTTATATTTAGATTTATAAATAAAAATCTGAAACCACTTCCATCCCACATTATGTGCTATGGAAGGAGGCTCGTGTAAATAAATAGGGTAAATTAGTTGATGAAAACACAAAAAGTATGGGAAGAATGTGTAAATATGAAATAATTTTAATTAATTATGATTTATACAATATTATATAAAAATATATATTATTTGTTCATATTTTTTTATATGGTTTAAACACAATAATCAGCAACACTCGTACCAGAAGAAAAGCTACTTTCAATAGCTTTTAAGTAGCCTGGACAATATGGTTGCGTTAGAGGATTTGGTTTTAAAGTCTCTCTTCAAACATATTTCAAGAAGATAAAACACATGAAGATATATATAATATGATGAGATGATTTCAAACACAAATAGACTCATTGCAAGATATTATTTTGTGGTATAGTTTGGCAGACCAATGTATAAGAAATGATCAAAGCGAACCGACAGTGGAGAAAAGATCTGCACATGAACCAAATGATCCCACTATAGTTGAGGCTAGTCATTCCCCCCAAACACATAACTTACCTAGGGTAATAAATTTTTTTCATCACTCTTTATCCTAAATGTGAATCAAATAAATTCTAATAACTTGATATTACTAAAATTATACAGGGTACAATTGTATGTGATTTGTATCTGTCCACACCCATGTACCACTGTGTTGTGATGGGTACAATGTATAATATCTTGAGATACCAGCTAAAAAAAATAAAAACCTCCCAAAATATCACATGAGAGTGGGGATTGAGGTAGCTTATGAGCTAACTGCTAAGTTTCCTGTTCCACTTGATGGTCCAGATACTGCAACGGTCAAAGCTGATATTGGATCTTTCATAGAATGGACGCATAATATTATAAAGATACATGTGGTACATCCTTAACAAATTTTTTCATATGAAAAATATGTCACAGTTGGTGATAAAAGTTTTTAATTGAGGTATGATATTACAGATGGATAAATTGGTAGAGAAATAGAAGGCCAAATCAAGAAAATATAGTGAATCAGCCAAGAAAATAAAATGACCTTCTGAGAGTAATTTCTCCCTACCAATTCCAGAGAAACATTTATTATAATTAAAAATTCATGAAGAGACCACATTTAAATTTAAAACTATGTCTTACATTGAATATTAAGAATAAATATTTAGAGATTCCTTGATAGATGAAATTGGTCTCGAGACTCTAAATGAGATTATCAATCATGAATGTTTGGGTGTCTCAGTTGTGAATACATAAATAAGGTACATTTTCACAATATATCTATCTAAATAGTGAGATAATATGTTTATTAAAGTTAATAATTATTCATATTTTGTATAAACGTTCATATCACAACTATTTAAAGGGAATATCGTGAGAAGCAAGATTTGGATTCATTAATCCCTATATCATTTCTACATTAGAAATTACTTTGAATGAGGAAGAAATTAATAAGAAAAAAGTTAAGTTACTTGAAGTGTTTAATAAAAAAGAATCAGACGACAGACTCTTTTTGATGCCTATAATACAAAGGTAAAACTCTAAAATATATTCACATAAAATATATTTTTAATTTTTTCATTACTTAATTGTTTTGGTTTTTTAGGATGCATTGGATACTGATAGTAGTCAATATGGACACCCTAAATATTTATTTTTTGGATCCAATGCCCAGATTTGCAACCAACAGACCACACATGATGTGTATTGTGAATATGTAATACACTACAGTCAATATTTTATAGATAAACTTTGAATTATATGTTCATTATGTGTTTTAATTTTTTTTTTGTTATGATAGGGTGGTCTCTCAATATAGGCTAGATCAGGCATGAAGTCAGTGTCTGAAGGGATAAAGCCTATGGATTACCACAAATGAAAAAAATTAAGGTATATATAGAAATATTTAATTATTAAATTTTTTTAAAATAATTTAATTATTTTGGTCAATGTTTCTGCAATTTTCAAAACAATATAATGACACCGATTATGGATATTATGTTTGAAATTTTTTGAGATAAATCATAAAACATGAAAAGAACAACATCCCCCAATAGGTAATTTCTATAGTTAATTATAATTTAATTAAATATATTTCATAATTATTTATTTGTCTATATTTTCTCATTACTATCAAGATTGTCAACAACCTAGTTAATCAAAAGAATAAATAAATTTGTTTAGAGATGAGTGGGCAACATACTTTTTGTCAGAATGTATGACAACAACAAATTTAAGTGATTACCTACTATGTTTGTGATCTAGTATAATTTATGACCTTTAAAAGATATTTTAGGTGGGAAGAATTAGTGTGAGAATGATTATATATTATTTTTGATCTCTTTATCAAGGAGAAGTATAATGGAGAAAATTAATTTTTTTAGAAGATCTGACCTGCAAACAATAAATTTTTTGGAAAATCTTGAAGGTAGTGGTGGAGTTAGTGGTGGAGGTATAGGTAGAGGTATAGGAGAAGGTGGAGGTAGAGACCGATGTGGAGGAGGAGGTAGAGGTGAAGACTGAGGTGGAGATCGAGGCAAAGACCAAGGCAGAGGAGGATAAGAAGTGTTGGATTGAAAATAGTAAAATTATTGGGCAATGAAGTAAAATGAGTATCATACCATGATTGTGTTTGAGTACAATTGTTTAAAAATTCACACAATACTTGTCACTTAATATTAGAGACAATGTGAAAGTGTTTCAGGTGAATTATTGAAACAATGTTTTTCACCACTTGTCTTGATAATTTGGGAAAATGATTCATAATTCATTTTTGGCATGTATGAATCAGTCTCATATCACACACGATGCCACATGTATGGATCAAAGTGCATGTTTCCGGTTTAAAATGACATTTTAGTAAAAAAAATAAGTGGCATACTCAAAATAGAGGAAACAAATTCTGATTATTTTTATAATTTAAGAAAATGATCCATGAGTAATTTGGGATGTTTATAAATCAGCCGCACCTCAATCTGATGCATGGTGTGATCAGTATGACTCTAAGTGCATCTTTTTATTCAAAATTGACATTAATTTTAGTAGAAAAAACAACTAACATACTCAAAACTAAAAAAATGAATTCGGATTATTTTTCTACTTTATAAAAATGATCCATAAGTCATTTGTGACATGTAGGGATCAACAAAACCTCAATTCGATGCACGGTGTGACCGGTATGACTCCAAGTGTCTATTATCAGTTTAAATTTGACATTTTAATACAAAGAAGCGTCACTCAATGAAAATTAAAAAAACATGCTTGGATTGTATATATAATTTGGTAAAATGATTCATAATTCATTTGTGAATTTTATGAATCGGTCTCATGTCAAACCCATACACAATGCCACCTGTATGGCTCTAAGTGCGTGTTTTGAGTTTAAAATGAAATTTTAGTAAAAAAACACAGATGGTGTACTCAAAATAGATGAAACAAATTATAATTGTTTTTATACTTTAGGAAAATGATCCATGAGTCATTTGAGATGTTTATAAATCATCCTAACCTTAATCTAATGCACAATGTGACTAGTATGACTCAAAGTGAGTCATTTTATTCAAAATTGACATTAATTTTAGTGAAAAAAACAACTGACATACTCAAAACTGAGAAAACACATTCATATTGTTTTAGTACTTTAGAAAAATGATTTATAAGCCATTTTTGATGTTTAGGAATCATCTTCACCTCAATCTGATGCATAGTGTGATCGGCATGACTCCAAGTTTCTGTTATCAGTTTAAAATTGACATTTTAATACAAAAAAGTGTCACTCACTGAAAATTGAGAAAACATGCTCGGATTGTCTTGATAATTTGGGAAAATGATTCTTAATTCATTTTTAACATGTATTAATCAGTATCATGTAAAACCCACACACGATGCCACCTGTATGGCTCAAAGTATGTGTTTCTAGTTTAAAATGATATTTTATTAAAAAAATAAATGTGGTGTACTCAAAATAGAGTAAACACATTTTTATTGTTTTGATACTTTAGGAAAATTATCCTTGAGTCATTTTTGATTTTTACATATCATCATCACCTTAATCCAAGGCAAGGTGTGACTGGTATGAGTCTAAGTGCATCTTTTTATTGAAAATTGATATTAATTTTAGTGAAAAAAATAACCGACATAATCAAAATTGAGAAAACATATTCATATTATTTTGATACTTTAGGAAAATGATCCATAAGTTATTTGTGATGTGTAGGAATCAGACACACCTCAATATGATTCATAGTGTGACCGGTATGACTCAAAGTGTTTTTTATCAGTTTAAAATTGATATTTTAATACAAAGAAGTGTCACTCACTTAAAACTAAGAAAATACACTTAGATTGTCTTGATAATTTGGGACAATGATTCTTAATTCATTTTTGATGTGTATTAATCAGTCTCATATCAAACCCACACATGATGCCACCTGTACGGCTCAAAGTGTATATTTTCAGTTTAAAATGACATTTTAGTAAAAAAACACAAGTGGTGTACTCAAAAAAGAGGAAACACATTCTGATTATTTTAATACTTTCTAAAAAATGATCCATAATTCATTTGGGATGTGTAGAAATCAATCGTACCTCAATATGACACATGGTGTGACCAGTATGACTCCAAGTGCGACTTTTTATTGAAAATTGACATTAATTTAAGTGAAAAAAACATCTGACATACTCAAAACCGAGAAAACACATTAAAATTGTTTTTTTTACTTTAGGAAAATGATCCATATGTTATTTTTGATGTATAGGAATCATCCAAACCTCAATCCAATGCATGGTGTGACCGGTATGACTCCAAGTGCTCAAAATTAACATTATTTTTAATAAAAAAACAAGTCACACAATGAAAACCTAGAAAACACATTCGTATTGTTTTGGTACTTTAGAAAAACGATCTATAAGTCATTTTTGACATGTATTAATCACTCACACATCAATTTGATTCATGGTGTGACCATTATGACTCAAAATGCGCCTTTTTATTCAAAATTTACATTAATTTTAGTAAAAAACAATCGACATACTCTATAATAGTGTTTTTTTCTTTTATTTGTGTTAGAAATTTTATTTTATTTAAATTAAGTATTTTTATCTTATTTTGGTCATTTATGTTCTATTTCTAGTGATGTAGTGTGTTGTTACAACACAATGCACCTGTTTTTGGTGCTGTAGTGTGCTGTAACATGACACTGTAGTTTACACCTTTATCAATGCTACTAAATGTGCTGATAAAGATGGAATTTATCACCACTAATAAATGCATTGATAAATATGAACTTTATTAGCACTTGTACAAGCACCGATAAAGGTATATTTATGATCACTTCTAAAAGAATTGATAAAGACATCCTTTATTAGTATTTGTAGAAGCATTGATAAAAGTATTCCTTTATCAGTGATTTTTAAAGTGTTGATAAAGGAATCGTTATCCGTGCTTCTAAAAGTATTGACAAAGGATCTCTTTATTAGTGCTAAATAAAAGCACTAATAAATGGTGTCTTTTATCAGTGCTGATAAAGATACCCTTTATCAGCGCATTTCTAGTGCTGATAAAAGCCTTGGATTTTTAACCATGCTAATATTTTCAGCACTTTTCTAGCACTGATAAAGGCCTATTCTAGAATTGTTAAAGTCATGTTTTTTAGTAGTGACAATTCTTCCTTAAAAAAATGTCTAAAGCCTAATAATAGGATTTTGACAAAAATATTAATTAAAAACATTTAATTATATCATAATAAAAATATTATTATATTAATAAACTAATTATAATAATTATAATAATAATTATTATAATTTAATCCACAATACCTATGGAATTAGAATTAGAATTAGCTAGATAAGACGATTTCAGCCACCAGAACCCATTTTAATACTCGAAATCAAACTATGCATGATCCGTATTTTTTTTCCAGATGAGAATAACTTAGACATCTGACCTCGGATCGAATCGCGATTGGAGTTTTTGGGACCAAAATTAAACTCTCTACTTAAATTTAATTCAAAATAATTTTCCTTGACTTAGTTAAGTTACAGGCTCGCTCTGATACCAATTGTAGGTACCAAGGTCACAATAGAAGCTAGTGGGACAGTGTTTTTCAAAATTTTCATTGTCGGGATAATGAGACTTGTCATATCTGATGATATGATCCCTGATATGGTCTAAGGATCACACATAAATTAAACAGAGCACAAAAATGTAAACTAAAAACATGCCTTTTTAGATCTTAATTTTCGGTCAACATCTTCTAGTCACTAGTGATTGTTGCATGAAGGATCTGAATCCTAATCCCTCTAGATCATCCACACATGCTTCAAAAATCTTCTGGAACATTGATCGTCTAATTCCAGGTGCTAACATGAAAATATAACGATGCCTTTGACGTCCCGACGATCACCGCATTGAATTTTCTTTGATGCATGAGGGAGAATTCGATTAGAATGCCTGGATTGAGATAATATCTCTCTAGGAAGTGGGATAAGAGAGAGAGGATCTAGAGAAAATTCCATGAATAGTCATTGATCCAAAGCCACTCTCCTCTATTTATAGTGTATGTAAAAAATACCCGGTAGGGTTCCTTAGCCCCCGTTAATCTAACATCTACTAAATAAATAATTATGAATAACTAAACTACGTCAATATTATTTATTGTTTTATCACATACCTGTAATATATATATATATATATATATATATATATATATATATATTATGTGATAAACCTGAGTTATTTAACTTGACTCGTAATTCCCTCTTAATATTAAACGAACCTGGAATATTAAATTAATATTCATTTGAATAATATTTTCTCATATTTACTTAACTTGTAAATAATTTTAATAAATAAATTCAATACCAATTATTTTTTACTTGAATAATATAAATTTATTTATTTTTTAGTAATACATAACTTAGACCACACTCAGACCCTGTGGTGGGGCCCTCTATGTCTAATATACCTATTCAACTATATATTGATGATTCTTGAATACACTATTATGTGTGACCCTCTAGGCCCTTATCTCTATAGTAGTGAATAAAATCCATAGAACAAGAGTAGATTCTAGAAACAAATCAAAACCCCTAAAGAGATAAAGATTTTCATAGCAATGAAAACCAACCTATAGACACATACTATGTAATATAATCTCTTTGTCTTTAAATATCTTATAAAGCAGGATGCACACTTGTGTCATCACCCTTTTATTGCTTTATTATTTATTGATCTAACTGGATGGATTTACCTTTCAACTACCTTGGATAAGAATTTATAAATATACTACCGTCACGATCAATAAGACCCAAGATATATTACTTCCTTAACCCAAAATCAACAAATCCTTTCTTGACCATTCAACCAATGCCATACCACCAATGACGTACCTAACACAAGCTACCTCACCACGATTTCATTATCATGGTTTTTTCCTTGCATCAAAGTATGTGATCAAATAGAACACATTGATAATGATCTATAGTAAGGTGACCAATACACATGTCCATGGATAGGAAAAACTAATGACACTTGAAAAATGAAGTGTTCCTATTGGAAAGTCTATCCTCATGATCTCACTACTAGAGATCACTAAGTGAAAAATTCATGAGAAGAAGTTGCAATGCTTATGAGCCCCAAACACCTGACAGTAAAATATTTATTGTGTCCAGTCAGTAGGGTGTATCTAGACCATAAGACCTTTGTTTAAGATCAAAGTCATGGTATCTCAAGATTCTTATTATAGCATGGGATCTGTTATAACCTTTTGATATGATAATTAATATATGGACATTACTATTAAATAGTGGGTGCATAAATATCTATACAATAATGGTAAGTGTACATCATGTATATATGTAACTGTATACATGATATGTTAATAAAAATTACTTTTCATGTTGGTTACAGGGAACTCACTATTACAACAATATTCTTCTTAAATGACCTTTCCAAGGGTCCTTAATAAAGTATCTAAAGGGGGCCTACCGAAGAAGAGGTAACCATCTTACCCAACCTATTTCAATTTATTTCTCCTTCAAACACCTCTAAATCCATGGTATTCATCATAAAATAATAACTTAAGTATCCTCAATATACTTAGATTTTATTATGAATACTGAAACACTAATATCCACCCTATATTCCATCAAATGGAAAGTGAAAGTATCGCTCGTGTGTAAGTGTGGACTACCACCACCACGCAGCGATACAATTAATTTTCCATCACCATATTTCATGGATCGTTATTTTTATGTTTTTAATGTTTATAAATTATATTTATGACATAATTTTTCTTGTATAATTATAATATTATATCTACCTTCTTACCTTCCAATCTGTTAGAAAACAATAACGTCACTCGTGCATACGCGTGGACTACCACCTCCATAAAGCGATGTGATTTGTTTTTAGATTCCTCTTTATATGGATGGTAATAAAGAAATATTTAATTAATATATATGATATAATAATGATTATATAATGGTGAATTATTATTTAACTTTCTTTCATTCCATCCATCAAAAAATGATACCAACATTCATGTGTACATACGACTTATTGTCTCTATGAACAATGTAATTCATTTTTCAATATTTATCTTTTATGAATGAATCTAAATATATATATATATATAATAAATATATATAATATTTATACCATGGTTAAAATTATATATATCATGTAACCATGATCAAAGTACAAGGATTAGAACTACCAAACTGAAAGTCTCCTGAAAAAAAAAATAGTTAACACATGGAAATGATGATTTTAATAAGAAATTATTAATAAATAGGTGTTGAAACATTATAAGTGGATCATATATGATATTATAATTATTTAAATTACTTTTTTGTACAATTATAATAAATTTAAATTCATTAAATAGGAGTTTATAGTGCCTTTAAATCATGTCGAACTTGAGGTAAGGTTTTATCGTCTTAAATTATCTTATTTGGGACATATGTTATGCTATGCACATATCATCTTTTTTGAGGTGTATATACAAACCCTTTGAAATGTTATATTATTAATATACTTATTTTCATGATAATTAAAGTTTTATTTTATATTATTCTTTCATGGGGATTATGATTCAAAATTTACTAAAGTGGTAAGGTTTTTATGTTACAATCTCATTGTTTGTAGGGACTGTTTATGATTAAATTCCTGATGATGAAATTTTATGACACATCTCTTAATAATATCATGAATTTTCTTATACTATCATTTTTCTAGAGAATAAATTTTTTATTTTCATTTTACTCTCTTTAAGAACTCAAGATACTAAAAGAATGTTTTTAAAGAAAATCGACTTTATCCCTCTCTTTAGTCGAAAATCCATTTTCTTCCATGTCCGTGTTTTCTAAAAAAAATTTCAATAAATTTTTTAATATTATCCTATGACTATTTAAATTCTTTTTTAACCATGTATTACTTTTTTAAAAATGGTTTAAAAGGAATATTCTTATAATTTTCCAAACTAGGTATTTTTTACTTTTTACTAAAAATTTGAAATGAATCTTTTTTTAACATACATGACATGAATAGATTTTACATCCATCATGAACTATTAGTTATTTGAATATTACTTTAAATTTTTACAAGGAATTTTTTTAAAAAATATTTTCCATCATATTTTGGAAATTTTTTGTTTTTAAAAAAGTGATTTCTAAGTGAAAAGGGTATTTTCGTCAAGAAATGTTCCAATGATATTTTAAAGTCATTTTTCATCTATAATAACATCCTTTTATGTTACTTATACTTTACTAGGGTTATGATCCAAATATACCTTATTTATTATTTATCTAAATGTTCTATGATTATGATGATTATATATTTATGAAACCTATTTCTTTTCCAAGGTCTATGCTATGATGAAATGATAAAATGTTTATGAAACTTATTTCCTTTACATTGGTTATGATATGATGACATGATGAATGTTTTATGATCACATGTCACACATATGTATGATTTTAATTATATTATGGGTGGTATAACAATTATATAGACCTCTAATGCATTGGGTAAAGATGGATATCTCATGTGATAATAAGCTATGAAATGGGAAGTGAACCCTGTTCAATAAGGGACTCTGTCCACTATGATAGTCTTGAGACTTGACTAAGGATATGATGATTTAGGGAGTGAACCTAATCCACTATGTTAGTCTTTGAAGTGAGCCTTTACTATTAAGGAAATGATTTTATATACTTATGTGTATTCTAACAACTTATGTCTTATGCCAATATTTTTCTCTCATAGATCATGTTATTTGATTTCTTTATTATTAATGTCTTATGATATTTATGACATGATTCAAGATTATGATCTATGATATGCTGGATATGATTTTCAAATTTTAGTATCATGTTATCATACCCTTATACTCATGTTATGTTTAAGTGATCAATGATACATCACTTTTAATGAGCATCTAAGATTAGTCTTTTCTTATATTTCCTTTCACTAGGTTATAAAGAAGGGTTTTAAGTATGATATATCTAAGAAGGGTTCTATTTATATAGAACTTAGTTGGAGATAAGGTAGATATATTATGAACAAGTTTTTGTTGCATCTAAGTTTCCAAATACACTAAACCTATATGATTATGGCATTGATTGTAATGATATGTAATAAATATTCATATATTAAGATGTAACATCTATGTATGAAAAATATGGTTCACTATAGTTGGCATCCGAGTGGAGTTTAGTTAATCTTTGGAGATTATAATTAAATAACTTTAGTGAAAACTATGGGGATAATCCTAAGTATAGGGTAAAATCCTAATGTTTTGGTAAGATAGATAAATTTTGGTTTTCCTAGTAATACATCCCTGTCTGGATATTACAAGTGAACATGGTTTTGGAACAGATGCATCTAGGGGTAATAACCCTAAGAAGAGTTGGTCGAGTATATCTTGACTAAAATTATAGTTCATGGTGAGTGTTCTGTTATGGTGCACATGGTTTGACACTTCTAAAGGATATTATCAAGTTAATTCACATTTTATTTATGAACTATTATGAAGGATTTGAATAGATGATAACCAAGGATGACCTAGGTTAAACCTAAGGTTTCATAGATTGGAAATAAGGTGTCATGGTTTAGACATTCTATAAATGATTTTTCATGATCTATCACTATTATTATTGTTTCTCATGATAAGATTTTTAGATTTAGACAATGGTTGGAACTAGGAGCATTCATGTTAATGGTTAATATGATGGACAATATAATGATTATCCTTAATAGAAACTAAAAAAATAGGATCTAAAAGGAAAAACCTTGTGATTATTCATAATCATCTATCATGATATATGATTAACAAAAAAAATTTAGTGATTTTTCTAACACATAAAATAAGAGGGATATGAGATTTTATGAAAGTTCATGTGGTGATGACCATAGAAGAAAGAAAGTATAAATTTCTCCATGTCAAGAATGTGGGAAGGATCACCAGAAGAATATCTAAAAGGAAGGGGGAGATGTTTTCTTCTTATAAATAAAGGTCATGGAGCAAAAAATTTCCAAGTAATTCAATGTATTATGTGTGGGGAACTTGGGAACTATCCGAGTCAACAACCTAATCCAAGGTTTAACTCCTGGACCAAGGAAGGACCAATGCAATTACAATCGTTGAAGTGAAAGGATTTAAGTGTGTATATATTAGGATTTTAGAATTATGCTATAGAAGTGTTATATTAATGATATTATAGTTATGAGAATCATGAAACATCTAATTATTTTTTCTGTATTATGTTTTATTTAAGGATTTCAAAGCATATGTTGGTATCGATAACCAAGAAAATTGATTTAATGGTACGGTGATATTTTTGGTGAATGCATGATTAAGGTAAAGATAACCCTTAATATATGATTGATGTTGATAAAATAATGTTTATATGGGATAAAGAGTTTATCAACATTGATAAAGTAAATTAGAAAATATCAATGGCCTTGGAATTGATTTGTGATTTGATGAAAAAATAGTTTATGTTATATTTGATGAAGTTTATTTCATTTTGGATTTATGGAATATATTAAATAATCTTTTATTTTATTTGAGGAATAAGGATAGTATTAGTTTTTGTAAGTATTATGTTTTCATTATGGTTTTATAGTGATTTAGGTTATTAGAATATTTTAAGGGTATCAAGGTATTCACATATTTTTTAAGTGACATTATGAGCTACTTCATGTTTTTTGTGGATAAATATTAAATTTGATCTTAAAAAAAAATATACGTGATCAAATATTTTGATTTTTTGGATTTTGAATTTGGTCATACATGTTTTGGAGGAGTCTTAAGGTTAACTATTTATGGAATTTATTAAGTTTAAATTTGGGTACTATTTTTGAGGATTTAGAGATTAATGTATTGTATTTATCCATATTGGGTAACTTATGCTAACACTATAGGAAAAAAATAATACAGCAATGGTTTTTTTTGGATTTAGATGTGATTTTAAATGACACTAATAGACCTTGTGGTGGTTTTCCTAAACCGTTGAAAAATATACAGTCATTAAATATGCAATGATAGTTTGTTATTTTTCATGATGATTTCAATTGTTTCTGATATCTTAAGATTTTAGTGGTGATTTTTTTAAATTAGCTGTGGGTTTCTAGTGTGAAATTTAGTTGTGGTTTTATTAATGATAGATAGTTTTTCTATAGAATAGATATTTAGTAATGGTTAAAACCAATGATAAATATGGAAATTTACCATATTTGGTGTTGGTTTTAAGAACTGTTAGTTTATTTATAGTAGTTAAAACCACCATGAAACAATTAGAGGTAGTTAAAACCTCAAAAGTTATTCGATTTAAAAAAAATAATCAAAATATTACTCAATACACCAAAAACCAATGTAAAACCAATATATAAAAAAAGAGTTAATTAAAATAATATAACACAAAAAATAAAACACATTCATAAATTTAAATTCCATTACATATAATACAAAATAAATTACATCATAGTTTGAAAAATTTCATGTTTCACAAAATGAAAACAAAAACAAGAGTCCTGACTACTCTACTACGATATATTTCCCTCACCCTCCATTACTCGATCATGCTGCTGCCCATCACCTCCTTCCCCACTTCTTGCCTCTGATGTCTATATTTATAATAGTTAAACACACATAAATAATGATCATATTCAATGAATAATAAATTAAATACAATTCAAATGATATATTATTTGATCTAAATTCAGTTTAAGTAATGGTGAAATAATGAAATTAATAATTGGTATCCATGCACACCCCAAAATTATCAAAATAGACGACAACCACAGTTAAGTTAGAAGATACATAAATATCCTCAAAAAATTATTCAACCTTTACACATTAGTTTCAAGTAATGGTAATTATCTTAAAAAATAATTATATCCATAATAATAATTAGATTACTAATCGAACACTATTCACAAACTCAACATTTACAAACTCAAACTAGAATTTGATTATAATTAATTAATTTAAATTTTAAATGAACAAAATTCCTTCAATTATTTTAAAAATAAACACACTCCACATCATAAATATCTTATTCATTATAATCATTTTTGTATACATGATTGAAAGTATAGACATCAACTCAGTAGTAGATTTGAAACCTATAAAGCATTTCCTCAACTTATTTCAACTTCATAGCCTCTAAAAAGAATCATAAATAATTTTTTTTTATATTAATGAAAAAGTATAGAATGTTTTTAAAATCCATCACACTTTATAATAAAAAAAATGTTCATTTGGATAAATTATTATCTTTAGAACCACTTTCTCATATACCACTTGTTTTGATCACAAAATTGATTTATACTCTATAATTTAAAGAATTATCACAAGTTTACAATGTAGATTATCAAAATAATTTATGATTTATTTTTGTGAGATATAATAAAGAAATATTTATAGAAATTTGACTTATAAAATTTACTGAACAAAAAAAGAACTTCTAAATTGAATAAAATTTGTGTAAAGTTATGAAATTTATCGATCATTCTATGTCATGTATGATTCCTTAACATCATCAATAGAAGTAATACCTGAAAATGAAAGTGTATTTGATAGGATAAAATGGTATCAAAAAAGTGTGAAAGGTATGTGATTAATTATACCCTATATTGTAGAAGGAGAAGGAGAACCTTGTGACATAGAGCAAGTACTGGCACTAAACCTCTTCTGACATGACATACCTGCAAAAAAATATTCCGTAAATTTATTAATATAAAATAAAATATTCCTTTTATTTATTAAAATAAAAAAATAATTTAATTTATTAATATAAAAACAACTTATAAATTCTATTCCTAGTTGATCATGTTTTTATCAGGTTCTATTATTAACATAAATAATTCTTCTTCTTCTTACTCTTCTGTTCATTCTTCTTATTCTTCTTCACTCTCTCTCACAAGACTGAAATTTTCAATATTGTTAGGTACAAACAATTTATTCTATTTTTTTGATGAGGTTCAATACCATGAATTATATCACCTTCATCACTCATATCATACACATCTCTCAGTTTCATGTGGACAACAATACTCCTCCCATCATATAGTGGCCCTAGACTTTTACACATATTATTACATGATTTTAAGAATAACTAAACATCAATTAAAAGCCATGGATTGTAAAGTATAGTGTTTTTGGAATACTAGATACATAATTATAAAGCATAAAAAATATTTTATTTAATCTTTATAAATATATCCTAAATTACCTTTAGATCCTACATCTTCATAGGATAAACTGGGAAATACATGAATAAAAGGATGATCTAAAAAGACCAGTAAGAGAATAAACAAAGAAATAAATCATAACACATGGGTTAGAAGGCATAACATGATGACACAACAAGTCATGAAACATGAATAAAAATAAGGAATCATAACATGTAGATCATGGGATCATGTAAAAATAGCATCATAGGAATTTGGAAACAACATAAAACACGACATAAGCATCAGTCAAGCATAATTTACAATACCATTTCACATGGTGGAGCATGAGTTAAGGCTTACTGCCAAGACCATTGCACATGGTGGACCAAGTCCCATAAAGGAATTGTGTTTACTCCCTATCCCAACATGAAATCTCATGAGACTAAAAATTACCCAATGAATTGGATCACTATCTGGGTTCACCCATCATAACATGTTCATTCATATGTGTTCCATATGAAGAATCAAACATAAACATAAGGGTTACCCATGAAATGAAATGGGTATCATAATCATGTCATAAAGCAAAAACAATGGGTGTATCATATTGATGTACATGAAATAATGTATTTAAAACATACATGTAAATTCATAAGGTAAAATAGGCATATATAATGATAAATTATGTTCAATTTAAGTGAAAACATGTAAAAAGAGTGTTTAAGACACCTTAGAAATAAGCCTCTTTAGTTCGGTTTAAGGGAAAATATTAAAGAGTCTTTAAAGTGTGAAAAGACACAGTTGTTTACATAAAAACATAAATGGGAATAGATAGTTTTTCATGATAAAAAGATTTATACAAGAAATATATCAGTGTATTGAAACAAATTATGGAGTGTACTTGAAAATGGATAAGAAATTAGGCAGTTCCCTTTAATCAGGCATGCTTATCGAGAGGAATTGAAAAGGGAACCTTATAAAAAATGTATTTCCCCATAATGGAAAGAAGAATTATTCTGGATACATAAGTATGGAACAAAAAAAAAAGAATTTAGAATAATTATATAATAATAAATAAAAATTACATTAGGTTATAGAGAGGTAAATTGTAACCCAAAGGAAAAATGGGGGTTTAGAGAGAATCTCTTACCTTATGTCCGAAAGTGTTCTGCACTTGTAATTAACGTCCTGCATAATAAAATTATATTGATTATTAATTTAATTAGGAACCTATTTAACATGTATTTTATTCAATATAATATTATTAATTTCATTTTTGGCCTTTTTGATGAGTTATAAGATTCAATTTCGTCATTCGGGAGTGTTCGTTTCCTTGGTTTTCATGATTGGTTCACTTGTATACATGTATGAAAGATCATGTAAAATGGGAATAGTTGTAAAGAATTGAAATAATAAGTTATTAGTAAAATTATATAAGATTAAATGGTCTTATATTTCATTTTTTCTAGATATGAGGATTATTAATTAGATAAAACATTAATGATTACCATTTATATTATTTTTGGGTTTTTTTATCATCATGAACTAGTTTTGTTTTATTAATTAATATTATATATATACTAGTTATAGAACACTAAATAGGTTATAATATAAATGTTAAAATCTAAATTAACCATTATAATATTTTAATGACCATATTTTAAGGTGGTATTGAAAAATAAAAAAATCATTATCAACAAAGGTGGTGAATCGACACCTCGAGAACAATGTTTCCATTTTTAGAATAAAAAGGAGAAGAGAAGAGAATTGATGATGGATATACCATTAACATAATAAAATTATAGTATATAAAATATAATATATTTATCATGCCACTTTGGGATAGGGATTTTAATATAGGATAAGAAAATAAAATAAATTAAAAAGAAATTAAAAGGAAATGAAATAGGATTTTACCTCTTGAACTTCTTCTCCTTGAGAACCCCCTTAGGGAAAATGGGTTTGGTATTTTTTTGAGACTAAAGGATTCTAGATGTTGGGGAGATGTTTAGGAGATAATTGGGAATAATTTCAATAAGATTAAAGGCTTATAAGGTGTGAGGAGAAGAGGTGGTGAGGGGTGGTATTTATAGTGAAGGAGATGGGTGTTTTTTGATTATTTTATTAATTTTTTTTATTATTTTGGATCAAGACTATCAATAGTATAGATTCTTGTGAATAGGTATAGTAAATAGTGCATGTGATTTCTAAAAATGGTGATTACATCATCCATACACCACCCATGACTCAATAATTCATATATTTAACTTATATCGTAAATTACTATATTTCACTATTCACAAAAAATTCAACTATTTCAGAAAAAATCCTAAAAATTCACCCCAATAATTTTTCAAAGTATATAATTCAATAATGTAGTTCATTTTATGAAAATAATTTTCTAAATATGAGAAATTTAATTTTTAAATAAAATCATCATTTACTCGAAAAATACCAATTTTAATATTATAACTAATTTTATGACACTTTGAAAATTTAATTAAGGTCTCTTAAAATTATCTTATAATCATAAGACAACAAAAATATTAATTTATGAATCCATTTTATGAAAATAATTTTTCTTTTAAATCATTATATTAATTATTAAATTGTAAATAAACATTTATGTTTTATAAAAATACCAACACTTAATTTATCATTTTTTAAAAATTTATTTACTTATACCATGATATAAATATATCATATTTTAATTTATAAGATGAATAAATTTTATTTATAATTTTATAGGTGAGGTTACTAATCTATTGGTCAGGTTACTATTCTTAATAGTCACATTACTATTCCAAAGGTCATTTTTCTATTCAATTGGTTTAGGTGCCTTAATTTCTATAAATACCTCATATTTCATTCATTCTTCATTTATAAATCATGTATTGTTTTATCTATGTTATTTATAATACATGACATAATTATAATAAGGGAAATTTCATTTATAGAATTCCAGGTCATTAAATTCTTCCACCCTTATGAAATTTCACCCTTAAAATTTTGTTTTACAAACTAATGGGAAAACAGGTGAGGGTATGTAACATCTCATCCTAGGTTCCACACACCGGTGCCCCAATCTGATTTGCCACATGACCTCAGGTGCGCCTCCATGTACGCTAGAGTCTACCGACTAGTAGTGAGGGTTTGGTAAGTCAGTCATGGGGGGAATACACCCTCTCTTATTAGAGTAAAACACCAATGGAAGTAAATAAAGAAATAGTGGAAGCATATATAATCATAAAAATAATAATGTCACAAGGTAAAAGATCTCCAAATATAATACTCTACTAAAAGGGAAACATGCCATTATAAAGTGAGTTTCAAAATGAAGAACTAGAAAATAAAGACACCAAAGACTCCCAAGTGGGTTCCGAACCATTTATGGTTCCCTCATCCATGATCCATCCCCAATAATTTATCTAATTTAAATCCTTTTCCCTTAACATTTGCTAGAGAAAAAAATTCTATTCAGGTACCGATTAGGCAGCCCGAATAGGGTGTGAGTACAACTCAGTAGGCCACCACCTACGGTGTCTAAACCAAATCTAGTAAATAGAAAGTGTATGCAATTTTATAAAGAAAGTAATTACAATCCATAATTAAACAATTTATCACATTAATTAATATTCTTTATTCAACCCCACAATTCAACGAGCATGTTACCATTCTTATTTTCTACCCATTTGAATGACTATGTTACCATTCCATAACTCACACACACTCAAATGTCCATATTACCATTTTGTACTCACGCACCCATGAATTCCCATGTTACCATTCCATACTCACGCACCCATGAATGTCCATATTATTATTCTATACTCACGCATCCATGAATGTCCATGTTACCATTCCATAATCAAGAACCCATTAATACCCATGTTACCATTCCATACTCATGCACCCATGAATATCTATGTTTCCATTCTTAATAGTTAGCTTAATGAGCATGTTACCATTTACCATTTAATAATACATAATTCACAATTTACACATATCACATGTATCTCATTTATCAAGTTTAATCAATTATTAACCCCATTATCACATATAACACATCATCACATAAAGAAGGATTAATCAACACTAAACCTCTTACCCCAATATCACATTAATTTATCAATTAATTAATCCATTCACCCTCATTTCTAATTAAACAATTAGTATTCACATAAATAACCTTAATTAATTCCCCAATTATTTAAACACATCAATATCTTTAATTAACCCAACTGTTAATTAATTTCTTACTCATAATTATTTCATCAATTAATTATCTCAATTAACAAACTCAACATCTCATAATTAATTCATCGATTAATTATATCAATCCAAAATTTAATATTTTACAATTAATTCCACAGTTAATTATATCAATTCTAAAATATCAATATCTCATAATTAATTCATCAATTAATTATCCAATTCTATCAATTAAATATCTCAATAACCCACATTAATTAATTTACTTGTCAATTAATCCAAATCATTTCCATTAATTAATTCCATAATTAATTAATCTAACTTAATCCCTTCAATTAATTCACAAATTAATTGTTCATGAAAACTCTCATTAATTAATTCACAAGGATGGTGATGCAACTACTCTAGAGAACTCTCAAGAGCACAACTTTCTTCTCACCTGTAAACCCTAATCCATACAACCTTTGTACTATGCATATCTCGGGGATATAGATCAGAAAGACAATGGCTTATTTTGACCCGGAATGGGAGTAATTGTTTGAAGGAGGTGGTGGAAAAATTAAAAAGGAAGAAAATATTCCAAAAGATACCATTTTCCTCTCATCGACTAAAATACCAAGAGGGATTTACTTCCTTGAATATCTTAAAGGTACAGATCTATCCAAAACTTCCCTTACGAAACCAGCATTATGAAAGAAATTGGATGATGGTTGTTTCTTAGTTGAGGCTGAACCTGAGGCCCTTAAACAGCAGACGTAGTTGTGTAAATTTTATGTTATGGGTCGTACTTCATACCTTAAGGGGGATAAACCATGGACGTATACTAAACTTAAACTGAGAATCACTCTCTGTTGGGGTTTCTCTGATTGGAAGTTGGCGCCAATTGGATGAAGGTATCTTCATATCTTATTGAAATCTCAGGAGGATTTAGACCATGTCTGTAAGTTAGGGAACATTCATCTTAAACCTGGTCACCTATGAATCTCCAAATGGGACCATGCTTTTAATCCTCACACACATAAGAACACTTTGGCACAAGTTTGGATTCATATGTACGATCTTAATTGGTTCTTATAGCATCCTAAGATATTGAATGATACAGTATCCTATGTAGGTACCCCTATTAAGATAGATCAGCGTACCCTGAATACTGAATTAGGCTTGTTTTCTAGAGTCATGGTGGAAGTCAACCTAGATTCTAAACTCTAGACTATTATTAGATTTAATGAAAATGAGTATAAGAAGGAAGTTATAATTGAATATGAATGAAACACCCCATTTTGTGAGCTATGCAAGATAACGGGGCATTCCATCCTAAACTATAGGGCAATGAAAAGCCAAGATATCCATTTTAAGGATAATGACTGGACTGAGGTTAGAAAAAACAATAAAGACAAGGGAATTGTTATTGATAAACCTGATCCTCCCAAGAAGAAGAATGAAGTTTGGGTAAAGAAACCAATTTACTCGAAACATATTGGAAAAAACTTGAGTAAAACTTGGGTTGAACTTGTGGAAGATGATGAGAATTCTAGCGAGGAGCAGGTTATTTTAGAAGGCATTGAAAAATTGATCATTTCGACTATTGAACAGTCCCAATATGAGATGTTATTTGAGGAGTCCCATAATAACTCCTCTGGTGATCCCGAACAACAATGTATTGGTTCCATTGACTCCACTAAAGCTGATATAGTTAAAGGAGATCAATGTGATAAGGTCGATTTGATGAAAGAAAAGGAAGGGGAATCCTCTTCACTGACTTCTGCAGGCTATCCAACTATTCAGTAGGTTGAGGGCCCCGAATCCCTCAAGGATTCTGGGAATGCCTCCACTCAACTGGGCCCCAGTATAAAGGAGTTTTCCACAGTGACAGAAACCCATCTTCCCCCCTCAAATCCGATTTTTAAAAATAGTGTTGATACACTAGTTCATTTTATTGATGACACGGGTTCATTTATTTCAAATTATACTTCTATTTTGGTTCCATATCCTATTAATGTTTTTCTTTTTGAACTCCCTAAGACAGTAAGAACACATGGAACAACTTCCACTTTAAACTCTAATGAAAATCAGCCAACTTCATTAAGTGGAAGCCTAATGGTTACTACATTAAAGGTTGTTCCACCTAATAAAACTGATAAGGATGAGAATGCAGATGCTGCTAATGTTTTCCCGTTTCTTCTAATGGTAAACATGGTAAGAAACCTAGTCTAGTATCATACCAAAATGTCAGAAGACCCGCTAAGCGAAAGGGATTTGGAAGTAAAAAAGGGGGTTCCTCCAAATCCAGTTTCCAATGAATATTCTATTTTGGAACTGTCAGGGTATCCCAAACCCAAACACTTTTATTGTTCTAAAAATATTTATTATTACTCATCAACCTAAGATTTTTTTTATTATAGAACCTAAAGTTAACTTTGATTCAAAAACAATGCATCTCTGATCCTATGGTTATAATTTTTTAGGTGCTTGCAAAGAGGGTAATTTTGTTGAAACCCTTTGGTTGTTTTATCACTCCTCACTTCAAAATGTGAATATTTTCCATGTTTCAGAGCAGATGTTTACTTTTGATTTTTTGTTTGATCATTCACACATTTTCTTCTCTACGGTCTATGCTAAGAATATATACCAAGATAGAAGACCGCTTTGGAATGACCTTTTTTCCAGTCTAACACTATTCATGATCCTTGGTTTTTGATTGGTGAATTCAATGCTATCCTTACCTCAAGTGAGAAAATGGTCCCAAATCACTCTTTTATATCTTCTTGAGAGTTCAAAGATTCTATCTAGGATAGTAACCTTGTTGAAATCAACCTTATGGGTGCCAATTTCACTTGGTATAGAAGACATTACAATAGGTTGGTCACTAGTAAATTAGATAGAGCGCTCATGAATGAATCTTATTTAAACAATTGGAACACTATCACCAGCATAAACCTTCCCAGGCTAAAATATGATCATCATCTCATCCTTGTTATTCTACATACTAAAATCATGAAGCACTCTCTTCCTTTCAGATTTAATAATGCTTGGTCCTTTAATCCTGAGTGTTTTAGCATTATAATTTTTTTAGATGTCTATGAAATATCACAATAACTCTTTTTCTTGAATTATCAAACTCAAACATCTTAAATAGTGCCTTAAAGGTTAGTGCCTTACTAAATCTAAACAAAATGACAGTGACATTGTCTCTCTTGAAAATAAACTTATCCAACTTCAAAACTCCAACACTAGCTCTGTCTTCACTACAGATCCTCAACATGAAATTAATACTTCTATGAAAATTAATTCCTTTCTTTTCCTTAAGGATAAAATGTGTAAGAAAGTATTCAAAACGAAATGGATTTTGGATGGTGATAGGAAAAATAAATTTTAAAATTCCCTCTAAAGAATCAGGAAATTTAGTAGGCCTCTAAATTTTCTTATAGACAAGGACAACCTCATTGACACTGAGAAAGGTATTTCAAATCATGTAGTCACTTATTTTGAAAATATTTTCCATGGTCCTGATGTCAACAAGGATCTCTTACCTTATGTAATTCTAGTATTGGTTAATGAGGAAGATAATTCTTATCTCCTAGGCATTCCTCTTGACCATGAAATCAAATACACTGTCTGTAGTCTTAAACTGGACAACTCCCTGGGTCCCGATGGTTTCAATAATGGGTTCTATCAGTAATTCTGGGAAGTCATATAATCTGCTGTTTAAAAATTTTTTAAAACCTTTTTTTTCCAATGGTTGGATTTCCCATGGATTAAATGAACATTTTCTCACTTTAATTCCCAAAGAAATAAATGCCTATGAGATTCACCTTTTCAGACCTATTTCCCTTATAAATTCCCTTTACAAAATTATCACCAAACTACTTTCCAATAGGCTCATTGAGATTAGCAATAGAATTGTCTCCTGGAATCAATTTAGCTTCATCAAAGGTAGGTCAATTTAGGACTGTATCTATCTTGACTCTGAATGTACTAACACCTTAAATAGGTCTACCAAAGGAGGCAATATTTCAATTAAACTTGATATTATGAAGGCTTTTGATACCGTTGATTGAAGTTTTATTTTCAAAGTGCTTCACGAATTTGTTTTCAATGAATCCTTAATTGGTAAAATTAATACTCTTTTCAATTCGGATACTATCCCCGTCCTTGTAAATGGTTACCCCAAGGGTTAATTTAAATGCACCAAGGGAGTTAGGCAACGTGACCCCATTTTTTCCATTATTTTATATATTACGGAATATTACCTTAGCAGATTACTTACTTGCCTTGTTGATCAAAGTAAGCTTAAACCTATTTATGCCTCCTAAAAATTAAATGTTCCCATGAATCTCCTCTATGATGATGATATTATCCTCTTCTTACAAGGAGATAAAAGAAACATTTAAAATCTCAAAAGGCCCTTTCCCATTATAAAGATATCTCTAGTCAAAACATTAACTGAAACAAATACTTTGTTTTCTTTGGAAAATTTTTACCCTATGTGAGAAATAGTTCCATTATCAATCTTTTAAGTATTAAAGAAGGCTCCTTCCCCTTCACTTACCTTGGAGTACCCATTTTTTGGGGTCATCCTAAATCTAGTTAGTTTTCCAAAACTATGGACCATATTCTCAATTAGCTCTCCTCTTAGAAGGGTAAATCCCTCTCCATGGCTGGTAGAATCTATCTGGTTAAATACACAATTTTCTCTAAAATTTTCTACTATTTGATGGTCTAAAAATAGCCTGTTTCTCTCCTAAAAAAAATAAATGTTTACATTAAGAATTTTTTTTGACCGCGAGCATGTTGGAAAGGAAACTTGTGACCATCCCCTGGAATACTTTTTGTAAGCCTCTAGAAAAAATCATCCTTAGCATTAAGAACCTTAATCTTATTTAATGAATCCTTATAAGATAGACTAACTTTGAACCTCCTTCATAATGATTCAGACACCGTTGATTTTCTCAAAAAAATATTACTTGATAAGTTAAAGAAGGAAAATTCGAGCTATATTAGCTCTTCTATTTGGCCATCCATTATACAAACCTTTTACAACATCATGATTAATTCGAGATAGATAGTTAACAATGACTCTTCCATGAATTTTTGGTTATACAACCGGACTGGTACCCCTTTAATCTCCATGATACCTTTTAATAATTTACCTGATAAAACTAATTGTACAATCAGGGAGGTGTTAAATTATCAAATCTCTAACATTCCTAATAACATTATTGATATCATTTATAATTATCCCTATTCTAACTCAGATGAATTCCTTCTTTGGGAACCTTCTCATAATGATGTTCTTAATTCCAAAAAATTTTACAATCAAAACTTTCAAAATTTAGATAGCAATTTCAGCTGGTTAAAATCTTTTGATAAGCCTTGGATTAAGCCCTCAATTTTTACTCTTGTTTGGCGCATTTCACACAATAGAGTCCCCACTGATGTTTTTCTTCAAGATTTTGGGATTTATCTTTGCTCTAAATGTAACCTATGTAACCAACATAGGGAAGATACTAACCATCTTTTTATGTCATATGATAAAACTTCTTCCCTTTAGAACTATATTTTTGACATGTTTGATTGTAGATGTATTTTTATTGACTCTATCACCTTGAATTTAAAATGATTTGTGGATATTGAAGCCTCCCCACAAATTAAAAATATTTTCTTAGCTACTATTGTAGAGCTTCTCCATGTGATCTGGTATGATAGAAATTTTCTCATTCATAGAAATTCCTCATTCAGTTTAAATGCAGGTCGTATACAGATCCTCATTGCTATTTGTGAAGCTACCTCGATTCAGAAGGCTTGCTGTGACAACTATGTCAAAGACTTTTATATTCTTCATCATCTTCAGATTGACGGTATCTATTGTCAACCTAGGTAGAAATTTGAAGTGTTCTGGAAATCCCCGCTGCCAGGATGGATTAAAGTGAACATGGACAACACCTCTAAGGGAAATCCAAGCCCCTCGGGATGTGGTGATATCTTTAGAGACCACCTTGGGCAATGCCTTGGTTGTTTCTATGGTAGCTGTGGAATCGCCTCATCCCTGGAAGATGAATTGATGAGTGTGATCCATGTTGTTTCCTTCTCCAAGTAATAGGGATGGAACAATATTTGGATTGAAAGTGATTCGATTATGATTTTCCAGGCCATATGGAATGGAGTGGTGCATCTTGCTTGGTCACTTACAACCCGATGGATGAATTGTCTTCAATCACTCCTAGAGATCAGTTAAATTATCAATCACACCTTCCACGAAGCCAACAGGGTGGCAGACGATCTTGCTAATAGGGGTGTTAACCAGGACATAACCTAACTGGTTGACTTTCCTAATGATATTCTTCCTTTTTATGATAACAATTGTAAAAAGATTTTGTCGTTTATACTTTTGTAATCCCCACATTTTTTATTATAATATTTTTCATCTTGGTCATTGACCAAGGAATCACCTCTTAAAAAAATAATTCACAAATAATTAATCACATTCAATCCATTCAATTAATTCACAATTAATTATTTACATCAACTCGATTAATTAGTCCTACAATTAATTAATATAACTCAATCCCTTCAATTAATTCACTGATTAATTGTTCACATCAACACCATTAATTAATTCTATAATTAATTAATCTAACTCAATCCCTTCAATTAAGTCACTGATTAATTGTTCACATAAAATCCATTAATTAGTTATTTAATTAATTAATCTAACTCAATATCCTCAATTAATTAAATAATTAATTATTCCATCATAATCGATTCAATAACACCAATTAATTCCTAAATTAATTGTTCCAAATCACTTAATTAAATAACCCCATAATTAATTCACCAATTAATTATTCCAACTCACTTAATTCAATAATCGCATAATTAATTCACCAATTAATTATTCCAACTAACTTAATTCAATAACCACATAGTTAATTATTAAATTTCAAAAATCTTTATCTCACTATAATTAATTCAAAATTTAATTATACCAAATCACAATTTTATAATTCTAACCATTCAAATTAATTAATTATATAATTAATTAATTATGTTTAATGGTCCTAATAATTCTATAATTAATTCAATAATTAATTATTCACAATTTCCCAATTCAATAATTTTATAATTAATTTTACCAATTAATTATCCACATTCCATAATTTCCATTATGCACTCAAATTTCCAATTCCTAAATTAATTAATTGACCACATTAATTAATTAAATTTGTAATTCCAATTGCTAAAAAAACCCTAGAAAATCTACAATCATATACACTTAATTTCTAATAAAGACTATGAGATTTTAATTTTAGACCACCAAACTCAAATATAATGAACATGATATGAATCCAACATCACTGAAGGTACATTATTCTGACGACTATCGAAGGAAAAATTAAATAAATAAGAATATCCAGTTTAATAAAAATCTTCTCAAAATACTTCATTTTCTATGAAAAAAAATTTGGTACAAACCATCCTCTTATCAAGACGAATCCAATGCCACTTACGACACACTAATCTGATCAAAATTGAAAAAGATATTGATTATTGAAGTATGAAAGGAGATATATGGAGAGGAGAGATGGGCATGTCATAAATAATGGGCTTCTTACCATGCCATGAAAACCATCCCAAATCTAATTTATAATAATTTTTCATCAATTAATTTAGTTACATTTATTAATTGAATCACTTATTTATTAATCTATCCTATTAATTTCATGCATCAACCCATCATCATTTTGGGTGTTTCATTGACCTGTACCATGATCCTGAATTAAATATTCAACATTTTTCCTGAAATGACCGCCTCAATTTTAGGGTCATGTTTCCACTGACAGTGTGTCAATCTGACACCATACGAAAGAGTTATAACTGAAATGGTGTTTTGACATAATCATTCTCTCAATTTATTAATCATAATAACAACAAAAATGATAATTATTATTATAAACTATCTTTCACCATTAATGTTTCACTAACAACATTCATTAAATGCCGATAATAGTTAACAAATTAATATTAACCATATATTTGCATTTATTTAGTATTGAATAATAATTTCACCGCTATTAATTAATCAACCACAAATATTCATACGTGGAGAAACATGGTTCATCAAAAAAGGTATTTAATTACACATGTAATTTTTCATTCATTTTGTTTGAATAATAATAATAATAATACACTTATTATTAATAATATTTTTTTCATCTGCCCAGTAAATATTAAAATACCTGTTGTATTAATTTTTAAAAAATAATAATAGTAATAATCAAAATTATTATTTTTAATTTTGGATTAATTATTAAATTAATAAAATTAATTATTTAACTTAAAAAAATTAAATAAAATCAAATTCCCATTTTTCATAAAAGTTATACGCTAACTAGGGTAAACCCCTCCATTCCAAACTCAGCACTGGTATTAGATTTTTTATACAACGCACCGTTTGAGAGATATTAATTATATAATATTCAAAAAACAGATTAAATATTAATTAAATATAAAAAAGGTTATTTTTGCGGGCGAGACATTCAAACGTCTGATGCTTACAAATATTATACCCCTCCTAGGGTAATAAACTTGTTACTAACACAACTGTGGTCTCAGATTTCCCATACCATGCACCATTTTGAAGTTATTCAATTATTTTGAATAAAAAGTGTGCGCTTAATATATTATATTCAATATTTTTATTTAGTCTTCACCGAGACTTTTAAGGCCTCTAAATCTCACACTAACTCAGTTCCGAACTCCAAAAATATTCAATGGAATATTCTAAGATGTTAAGTGGAATTTAAGGCCTTTAACATATTTATCAAAATTTTGTTGACAAATAATTTTTTGTGAATTAAAACAAAGACAAACCATCTTCACAAAAAAAAATTAAAAGTGTCATACCTAGAAAATTGATGGGATCTTACATGGTACTTATCCTTTATTTCTTCCTCTAGTTCCCATGTTGCCTCTTCATACTTATGGTTCCACCATAATACTTTGACCCGGTGAGTAGTCTTGTTGTGTATAATTTTATCTCTATAGTTCAAGATCTTTAGTGGATCCTCCTCATAAGAGAGATCATTATCCAATTGTACCACCTATGAATTTAGTACATGTGAGGGATCTAATATGTACTTATTTAAGAGGTATACATGGAATACATCATGAACTTGATCCATATTTGGCAGAAGTTTAAGCCAATAGGCCACTACTCTTATGCGATCAAGGATATTAAAGGGGCCAATGTGCCTTGGGCTAAGATTACCTTTCTTTCCAAACCACATAACTATATTCCATGGAGATATTTGAAGAAATACCATGTCTCTAACCTCAAACTCTAAGTTACTTCAATGATTGTCTGCATACCACTTCTATCGAATTTGGGTATCCCGAACATGCTGCTGAACGGTTTTCACCTTTTCTACTATTTCTTCATCCATTTCAAGTCCTCGCAGCTTAGGTTCACCGACTTCATCACAACATTCCAGTGTTCTATATATTTTCCCATGAAGGGCTTCATATGGATCCATTTGGATGCTCGAGTGTAAACTATTATTGTAAGAGAACTCAACTAGATGTAGATGTTGGTCCCATCCTCCCTTGAAGTCCATAGAACATGATCTCAACATGTCTTCTAGTGTCTAAATAGTCTACTCAGATTAGACATCAGTTTGAGGATGATAGGATATACTAAAGTTCAGCTCAGTGTTTATATCACGTTGGAGACTTTTCCAAAACTTGGAGGTAAATATCGGATCTTGATCAGATACAATCGATAGTGGTACTCCATACAGCCTCACCAATTCTTTAATGTATATCTATTCAAGTTGATTGAGTGAGAAGTCATCTCAAATTGTTATAAATTGAGCTATATTTATAAGAATATCCACAATGACCCATATAACATTATTTCCTTTGAATGTATTTGGAATTCTAGTGACAAATCCCATGGTGATTTTTTCCCATTTCCATGTTGGTATGGGTAATTATTGCATCATCCCCTTATAGTTTTTCCTTTTAGCCTTTAATTGTTGATATACTAGACACT
Source organism: Viscum album (assembly GCA_963277665.1). NCBI lineage: Eukaryota > Viridiplantae > Streptophyta > Magnoliopsida > Santalales > Viscaceae > Viscum > Viscum album. The sequence continues at coordinate 1,000,998,092 of OY728136.1, read as the reverse complement.
TTGATGTATATTTAGTGATTTATTTCTTCATATTGTCCCACAAACAGTTCTCTCAGTGATCTCGATACATCTTTGTGCTTCCTGGGTGAATAGAGAATGTTGAGATATATGAATCATTCAAAATATCTTTCTTTATCTCTGGATTGGATGGTACACATAATTCTGACCCAAATTTTATGACTCCTTCCTCATCAATTTTGAATCATGAGGATTTCCCATTTCTGATAGCATCCAACTTTTTCTAAATTTCCTCATCACTTTATTGCGCATCCTTTATTTTCTCTATAAGGGATGACCAAACAATCATTTATGAAAGGATTGATGATGTTCCTTTATTAATGATTCCCATGTCCATCCTTTGAAAATCTAATAATGGTGCAGTGGCAAGCCTCTTTTTCAAATCTTTAAATTAGTCTTCATATTCACTGGTTCAGAAAAAAAATTACTCCATTTTGGGTTATCTTGGTTTGTGGGTTTGAAGATCATGATAATTTCTTCAAAAATCGTTGGTAATGCTTATCTAGACCAATGAAACTATAGATCTCCTCAATAGATGTTATCCTGGGCCACTCTTTGATTGACTTTGTCTTGGAAGGGTGTACAGATATTACTTTACCAACGATAATATTCCCTAAGAATTATACTCCCTCTCTCCATAACTCACATTTACTGTACTTTTCATAATGTTTCTCCCTTCACAAAGTGTTCAACACAATATTCAAATGCTCCTCATGTTACTTCTTTCTCTTGGAGTATATAAGAATATCATCAATAAAGACTACCCGAAATTTTTTGTGGTAATATCTAAAGAATCTATTCATTAAGACCATGAAAATTTCAAGAGTATTAGTTAGTATTAAGGGAATCACTATGAACTCATAGTGTCTATACATTGTTTAAAAGGTAGTCTTGGGAATATCTTACTTCTTTACCTTTAATTGATGATATCTCTACTGAAGGTCCACCTTTGAGAAATAATTGGCCTCATGTAGTAGATCGAACAAGTCATCTATCTATAGAAGGGGAAAATTATTATTTATCATGTTTTTTTTGAGATCATGATAATCAATTTAGTAGTGCATTGATCCATCCTTATTCTTGATGAATAGGATTGGATCACTATATGGTGAAGCACTCGGGTGTATAAAACCCTTGTCCAGATTCTATTATAACTGGTTCTTTAGTTCCTCTTACTCAATAGTGTTCATTATATAAGGTATCTTTGATATAGGAAGAGATCTATGAATAATTTCAATTGAGAACTCAACATCTCGGCTAGAAGGAAGACTAGACAATTCTTTGGGGAACACATCAGTGTAGTCCCTCATAATGGGTATGTATTCAATCATGATCATATCCTTTGTCTCGATCATTTAAGAAAGATATGATTGCTCATAAGGAAATAATATCAACAATTGAGATGATGATTCTGAAGGATATTCATCCTCCCCCTTACACTTGTATATAATTAGAGGATGCTTTGGGATGTGAATAGTGATCTCCATTTTCTGATAGCTGATGTTGGATTTGTTTAAAGATATCCAATCCATGCCCAATATAGCATTAAACTCCACAAATGGAAGTAAGATGAGATTTACTGGGAGTTTCACTCCACAAACATTAACCAGGGGGGAGTTATATACTTTGGATGCAATAATTGTCCCATTTTCTGTTCTCACTGATAACTCAACCTCCATATTTTGAGGTGGTGTTTAAATAGTTCTACCAAACTTGGAAGATATAAAAGAATTCATATAATCAAAAACAAATAGTATGTTCACTATTATTTAATGAATAACTAGAGTACCTATCACCACATCATTGTTAGGCTCCACCTCAGTAGTAGTGATAGTATATTCCCTTCCCTGTTGCCTTGGATGTTGTTGTAGATTTCCCCCAAAAACCTTAGGATTAGGGCGCTGGCTTGTAAAATGACCATGTTCCTTGCAGTTAAAACACTACACTAAAGTTTGAGTATTGATTTGAAAATTCCATTATTCTTCTACATTAGTGGGATTATTCATATCCCTTTAGAAATTATTATCCAGATTCCCCACTCTCCCACATTTTAAGCATCTCATAGTTCCCTTTTGATAGTTACCAAGATGCTTCTTCCCACAATTTTGACACGTGGGATGTTGGGTTTTCTTTCCATCAAGGGATTTATCTATTGATACTCCCATATTAAAATCAATATTATGTTTTTTATCTCTAGGACCACGTGACCATTGAGAGTCTCTGATTTCTATTTCAACCTTAAGGATACAACAAAGAATCTCCTCATAGATTTTAAAGTATTGAATAACCAATGCTTTTATTAGACTTAACTTTAGTTCACTAAAGAAGCGATCCACATTTCTTTTGGTGTTCATGAAAAAGAAGGATACATATCATGCAAGCCTTGTGAAGTTTGCTTCATATGCCTCAATATAATCATCTTCCTTTTGTTTTAGTATGAGGAACACCCTTTCCATATAAAGGCAGAGAGTTTTGGGAAAATATTTATTGAAAAATATTTTCTTGAAATATTCCCATTCTATGGAATCAATTTCCTCTTTGGACTTCATGATCTTGATTGGTTTTCAACACTGATCGGCTTCCTCATAAAAATGATAGATTTCCAACACAACATTATCTTATTTTGAGTACTGGAGGGCATAGAATATCTACTCAATGGAGTTAATTCATTGTTCCATGATGAGGGGATCAGAAGGTCTATTAAACATGGGAGGGTTTTTCATATAAAGGATTAGAATACAACTTTATCTTTATTAGGAGAAGGGAATTACACACGATTCTGTTATTTTTAATAACTTTATCTAGTTAAACAAGTACTATCATGAAGTTTTGAGCACCAGTTCCTATCATATTTGGAATTTCATTAAGGAAATCATCATATTGTCTATCATATTGATTGTTGGCATGAGTTCTCCTATTTCCAGCTATTAACTAAAAAAATTACAATTAGGGGGGATTGGCTAATAGGCATATAAAAAGGAAACATTGAACATATAAATATGAACTTTTAAATGAAAATTATATCCCAACTTTTGATTCCCTAAGTTTCAATCTAGGTTATCCATGGTGATATAATTATCTGTAGAGTTCATACTAAATTTTTATAGTCCTAATCTCCAAAAATAACTAGACCATACTTTAATACCAACTATAGTGTCCCTATCCTTTTAAAAATATTATTACATGCTTTTAATCATAAATAAAAATCAATTACAAGACAATGATTGTAAAGTCTAATGTCTTTGTAAGATTAGATACATAATTAGAAATCATATAAACATCTTTTATTTAATCTCTATAAATACCCCCTAACTTCATTTTAGCTCTTACATCTGTATAGGATAACCTGGGGAATACATGAATAAAGGGATCATCTAAAAATACCTGTAAGGGAATAAACATAGAAATAAAGTGTAGCACATGGGTTGAAGGCATAACATGATGACATAAAAAAGGCATGGAACATGAATAAACATAAGGAATAATAACATTTAGATTATGGGATCATGTAAACATAACATCATAGGAATGTGGTAACAACATACAACATGAAATAAACATGAGTCAAGGATAACTTACAAGACTATTTCACATGGAGGAGCATGAGTCAAGACTTACTACTAAGACCATTGCACACGATGGACCAAGTCCTATAAAGGAATCAGGTTTACTCCCTATCCCAACATGAAGTCTCATGAGACTAAAAATTAACTAATTAATTGGAGTGATATATGGGAGTACCCATCATAACATGTTCATGAATATGTGTTCCACATGATGAATCAAACATAAACATAAGTGTTACCCATAGAAAGAAATGGGTATCATAATCATGTAATAAGGCATAAACAATGGGTGCATCATAATGATGTCCATGAAATAATGGATTTAAAACATATATGGACAATCATAAGGTAAAATAGGTATAAATAATTATAAATTATGTTCAAATTAAGTGAAAACATGTAAAAATAGTGTTTAAGAAACCTTAGAAATGAGCCTCTTTAGTGCGGTTTAAGGGGAAATATTAAAGAGTCTTTAAAGAAGTAAAATGAATAATTGTTTACATAAAACCATAAATGAACATAGATAGTTTTTAATGATAAAAATAGTGATTTTAGAAAAATATCAGTGACTTAAAAAAATTATGGATTGTACTTGAAAATAGGTAAGAAATTGAGAAATTCCCTTTAATCAGACATGCTTATCGGGAGGAATTGAAAAAGGATCCTTATAAAACTTGTATTTCCCTATCAAGGAAATAATAATTGTTATAGATAAATAATTTTGGAACATAAAAAATAATTTATTAGAATTATACAAGAATAAAGAATAATTACATTGGGGTAGAGAGAGGGAAAGCGTAACCTAAATGAAAACTTGGGGTTCAGAGAGAATCCCTTACCTTATGTCATAAAGTGTTCTTCACTTGTAATTAATGTCCCAGATAATGAAATTAGATTCATTAATAATTTAATTAATAACATATTTAACATGTATTTGATTTATTATAATTTTATTAAGTTCATTTATGGCCTTTTTGATGAGTTATAATATTAAATTTAATCATCCAGGAGTGTTCGATTCCTTGATTTTCATGATTGGTTCCCTTGTATACATGTATGAAAGATCATGTAAAATGGGAATAGTTATCCAGAATTGAAATAATAAGTTATTAGTGAATTTATAGAATATTAAATTTTCTTATATATCATTTTTCTAGATATTAGGATGATTCATTAGATAAAACATTAACGATAACTGTTAAGATTATTTTGGCGTTTTATTGATCATCATTAACTAGTTTTGTTTTATTAATTAATATTATGTATATATACTACTTACAGAACAATAAATAGGTTATAATATAAATTTTAAAATATATATTAAACATTATAATGGTTTTATTACTAGACTTTAAGGTGGTATTATAAAACGAAAAATCATCCTCCATGAAGGTGGTGAATCGACACCTCACAGACAATGTTTTCATTTTCAGAACAAAAAGGGGAAGTGAAGAGAATTGATGATGGATATAACATTAACATAATAAAATCATAGTATTTAAAATATAATGGATTTATCATGAAACTTTGGGATAGGGATGTTAGGATAGGATAATAAAATAAAATAAATCAAAAATAAATTAAAAGAAAATGAATGAGAATTTTATCTCTTGAACTTCTTCTTCCTGAGAACCTCCTTAAGGAAAATGGGTTTGGTCTTTTGTTGAGACCAAAGGATATTGTAAGTGGGGGATAGTATTGAGAGGTGATTGGATATAATTTGGACAATCTTCAAGGCTTATAAGGTGTGAGGAGAATAAGCGGCAAGGGGTGGTATTTATAGTGCTCGAGAGGGGTGTTTTTTATTATTTTATTCATTTGTTTATTATTTTGGATCAAGAATCTCTATAGTGTATATTCTTGTGACTATGTACAATATATAGTTCATGTGATTTCAAAAAAATGGTTCTTACATCATCCATACATCACCCATGACTTAATAATTCATGTATTTATCTTATATCGTAAATTGTTGTATTTCACTATTCACCAAAAACTCAACTATTTCTGAAAAATCCCAAAAATTCCCCCAACCAATTTTCAACATGTATTATTAAATAATTCAATTCATTTTATGAAAATATTTTTCTAAATATGAGGTAGTTAATTTTAAATAAAATCACCATTTACTCGAAAAATACCGATTTTAATATTATAACTAATTTTCTGACACTTTGAAAATTTGATTAAGGTATCATAAAATCATATTATAATATTAAGATAAAAAAATATTAATTTATGAGCCTATTTTAGGAAAATAAATTTTCTTTTAAATCATTATATTAATTATAAAATTGTAAATAAAAATTTAGGTTTTATACAAATTCCAACACTTAATTTATCATTTTTAAAAAATTTATTTATTTATAACATGATATAATTATATCATATTTTCATTTATAAGATGCCAAAATTTTATTTATACTTTTATAGGTGAGGTTACTATTCTATTGGTTGGGTTTCTATTCTTAATGGTCACATTACTATTCCAAAGGTCATGTTACCATTCCATTGGTTTGGGTGCCTTAATTTATATAAATACCTATTATTTCATTAATTCTTCATTTATAAAGTTTTTATTGTGTTCTCCATGTAATTTTATGTGATTTATACCATATTAAATAATTATAATAAGGGAAATTTCATTGATATAATTTTGGTTCATTACACAATATACTCTATATTATCAACATAATATACCATTTTTTCTTACAAAGCTATAATATATGGATAATTTTCTTCCTAATCACTAGTATCGATCAATCGAGAGAAATTTACATAATTATATTTTAACGAATCTTTCTTTATAATCTTGTTAATATTGACTCATTCAAATTTAAATAACACAACTACAAATTTCCCATGATAATTTAACTCGATAATAGCAACCGACTTTCCATAGTAACCTTGATATGTAACTATGAATATACCACTATTTTGTGTTTTTAAACCTTCATGATCAATAGTATGAAACTTGAAATCACCAATATTGTAAGAATTGAATCTCCTAGAATACTTCAAAGTACCACGAGCTAAAAATTCAATTTTTTAGATAGTTCAGCTCGATTATCATCATTCATTACCTATAGAAGTTGATATAAAAATTGTTACATAATTTAGATAGATTTCAACATATTCAAACTATGTATTAGATTAAGAACTTACATGATGTGCAAACCATTCAATAATTTCTTTGGTAAAGACTTTTATTATCTCTATTTCATTATGAGTTTGGTTTTAAGGAATTTTTTCATTTCTGTACTTAATTATTCAACATGGGGATAAAAAATATCAGTATGGATTATAACATATCCATGTGCTTTTATTAAATACATATATGTCAATGAAAATGAATAGATTTTTCCAACTTCTAGACCTAAAATTGGGAATATTGATGACTCATTATTACCCCACAATTGAATTGGATTATCATCAATATGTCCAACTCAACTAAATTTTATCTCTATCAAATCCAAATACCTTGAATATAGGTTTAAACACTCTTCGGCACGGTAACCTTTCTCAATAGAACCTTTTTTATGAGATTTATTTTTCATATAAGACTTCAAATGACCAAGATACTTAATGAAAAAAGGTAAGAAATTAATAAATAATGTTTTTATATATTAACTAAGAAAATTATATTTTTTAATGAAAATAATATTAAAATAAAATAAATCTCTATGGGATACATCCATCGATAATGTATGGGTCCTAAAATTTTAGCTTCTTAGAACAAATGCATCGTTAGAAGAATCATCACAGTGAAAAATGATGGGGGGAAAACATATCCAAATTACATACAGTCCTCACAATTTTTTCCTGTAGTTTATCCAACTCATTAAGGTTTAATGTCTTCTCACAAATTTTTCTAATTAATGTACAAAATTTGATTATAATGGCAGTTATTTATTATGAAACAAATTATGGATTTCCAAAGGTATCAACCGCTCCATCAATACATGTGATTCATGACTTTTCAATCCATGTATATTATGATGATTAAAATCAACACATCATGAAATATTACTAGAATATCCATCAAGAACTTTTAATTTTTTTAATCTCTAAAGGAAAACATATTTATGGCATTATTTCATTTTAAAGATAGATTCTAGATACTTCACATTCTCATCTAGCCATAAATCACATTAGATATTCATTGATTTTAAGTACATACAAGAATTTAAGTGATCTTTTGACTTGCCTTGCTCAATAAGAAATGTAAATAACACATTATCACACACATTCTTCTCAATGTGTATAACATCAAGATTATGATGTAACAAATTAAATTCCCAATATGGAAGTTCAAAAAATATTCTCTTTTTCTTCCATTACTATGCTCCAATTATAACTGATGGTGTTCTAACTCATTTTCCACTTTCATTTAGTTGAAATTATTTTCCAAACTCTGTACCAACATTTGATAATTGTGTCAAGATCTGTGATCTAGATAATAATTTTGGTGGAATACTCAAATCAGTTTGTTTAGCTGAAACATGTCTTGTTAAAAAAAATCTATGAGATGTATCAAGGAATAAATGATAACACATGAAACACCACTTTCTTCTATAAGGTAGCTATTGAGACTCAAAATCAATGTTACAAACCATATAGAAAAAACTAGTATGTATTTTCTAATAAAAAAATTTCCTAGTCTAGGAAATTAATTAATGGTTCACATAAGGTCAACATGAATTTTGAATATTTTTGTGATATATGAATCATATGTTTCTAAACTATCATTCCATAACTCTTTTAATTTTCAAATAAGAGGAAAAAAGTAGACATCAATGTCATTTCAAGGAATTTAATTTCTAGGAATAATTATTGATATGATGAATGAAGTCTGTTGCATACACATCCAAGGAGGCAAATTATAAGGGATCAAAACAGCTGTCCAAATGTCATAACTGCTACTTAAAGTCCTAAAAGGATTGAATCCATCATATTCTAATCCCAAACGTTCATTTATAGAATCAGAAGAGAAATATGGATGTAACTAATTGAAGGTATTACTGCTTTTTAATCTCTTGGATGTCGTATAAACTCATTATTATTATTATGAAAATTATTCCACTTCATCTACTCAGTGATTTTAGATTACATAAACAATATTTTCAAATGTGGTTTCAATGGAAAGTAACATGAAACCTTCACATCAATTTTATTTTTCTGTTTCTTTAGGGTAGTATGCATATTCAAATTGGCATCATTATTTTTTGATTTCTATCTATAATTACAACATCTTTTTCACTTTTTTCTATTCAAATATTATTTCCAATATACCATAAAATCATTTTGATTTTCATATATCTTCATATAATTGAGTCCAATATTGTTAATAATCATCTTCATCTCATAAAATGATACATGGATCTTAGATTCTGTAAATGCATCACACAATAATTCAAATATCATGGACATTGCTTTATTTGTAATTCCACATAATAATTTGATATGGTATAACTTCAATAGAATTTTTTGAATATTTGACATATCCTTCATATAATTCCTGATTTCCATCTACAACTAATTTAGAAAACTCAGTTGTTTACTCTGTTGAGTTTTCCATTATATTGGTTTCCTCATTATCATCCATTAATATGTCATCATCTTGATCAGATTTTCCTTTAGTTATGAAAAAATATTAATATCTACAACATCAACAACTGAATCAACTAATCTATTACATTTTTTATGGAATTTCCCTACTATGCCAAAATCATCATTTATCATGTTTTAAATTTCATAATACACTATCAGATCATTAGCCTATTCATTTTGACCATATACAAAAATTCTTGAATTTTCTATAATGTTTGATTAAACTTTAAAAATAAAATACTTATAATGAGGAGGAAATTATTTCAATATCAAGTGCTCAAATAATTCATCTATATTCACCCATCTTCTTAATTTTCAATTTAGGGCATAGACATTTGGTTCTTCCATCCACAGAATGATTTTCAAATAAAAAATACAAAAACATGTTCAAACCCATAACATAATGAGATGATTTTTGAGGTAAGGTAATCATAATATTATCTATATGTACTTGAATTCCTACAATATCACATATAAAATATAAATATAAAATTATATATAAAAATAAAATATATTTAATTTAAAAAATAGATAATTGATCTCAATATAACCCTAAAACACAAATAATTTATAAATATACTAAAATAAAACATTGAACATGAATTAAAATAGGTAAATTATTAATCCTAACTCTATTGGGGAATTATGCCCTAAAATAAGGAATATAATCAACTACCTATGATTAGGGTGAAATGAATATGATAAAACTCACCCTAAATATAAGGACCCATCCATATTACATTATATAATCTTGAATTTATTCAAGAAATCACTTCCTTTCACATTTAGGATCTTTTAAAGTTTAGAGATTTTGAGAATTGGGACATAATACATTCATAACATTGCACATTAATATAGAGTGTATACCATAAAACAATATTCATTTCATAAAAAAACTTTTCAAATAAAACACGATTTATTTGAAAATTACTCAAACATTTAACTTGGATCCTTTATTTGTCTTACACATCCTTATAAACTGTGAAAATCATTTAAAAAATTGGGATGAGCAAAAAAATCTTAGTAAGGGATATAAAAAGAAGTAAAGAACACATTATTTCGTGAATACTTGTAACATATGAAATCATTTTCAAAAGACATACTTGTCACCCATATATACTTAATTTGTGAAACATGAGATTTTAATAAGATTACCACAAAACATAAGAAAATAAATAGAACCATACATGTATCTTGGGGAATTACTTACATAATCTTGTAACCCTCTCGACTACCTTATAATTTGTAACCCTCAGGACTACCTTACAATTTTTGTAACCATCGCAGTTACACTTGGAGTAACCATACGGCCAAACTCCAACTTACACATACCCAATACATTGGAGAGAGATATAGGTCCCAAAATTAATCATAAAAAGTTCCCAAGAACTATAAAATAATCACATAACATTAATAATAGTATAAAAACATTACTTTTGAATTTTGTAAAACGGAATTTTAAAAGAGGATTTTAAAAGAAAATACCCTTATAAATATCATAAAATTGAATCAAGACTTAATAGAGTGGATTTAATATGTATATAAACTATAAATACACATAATTAAACATAATATAAATAGAATACATCATAAAAACAATTTTAATACCACATAAATAACGAAGTAGAAGGTTAACCCAAAGAATGGAAATCGGGTTAAAAATTCCCTTACCTTGAGTTTGTATTACTTCAAACTTGTTTAAAACTCCTGTATAATGGTTAAAAGAGTGTTATTAATATCTTACAAAAACATATCCATCTTTATAATACCTTACACAATAATTTCATTACATCATTGCACCCTCTAATTGTTAGTATTTTGTTCCTTGCACTGTTTTAGGTGTGTTTTTTACATGATTTCCATGATCGGTTCATGATGGATATTCTTATCGATTGGGAGTGAAACTCCAGAATTGGAATGGATTAGTATTTAAATATTTACATAAACATAAATTATACCATTTATCATTTTTATTTCAATTATGAGGATGATTCATGAGTTAAAACATTATTGATATTTGTTTAGGTCATTTTGGTGATTCTTTGATCATAATAAACTCATTTGTTTTATAAATTAATAACATGTGTATAAAATGACTCTATAACCTTATATAAGTTATAATACATAAATTATAATCAGGCTAAACCATAAAAAATGGTTTCATGACCAGTCTTAAAGTAAGTAAAAGATATTGAAATCACATCGTCCACGATGTCGGTAAATCGACACATCACAGACAGTGTTTTGATTTCTTGAATAAGTGGGAGAGGAGAAGAAATGTAATGGTGAGTATTCCATAAACATGATAAAATCCAGAATATTTAAGATACCATATCATTAATTCCTCTTGTATAAGGGTAGGTGAGGAAAATAAAATAAAATAAAGGAATCTCTAAATAAAAGAAAAGTTGAGAAATCCCTTACAAAAATTTGGCAGCCTAACGACATCACTTAAAATTTCATAAAATATTTTGATGAGAGAAAAGGGTTATATAAACATTCTTATATAATATGGGTAGTAAGGGGGATATTTAATGACATATACCAACACAATCCAAAGGAAATTAAAAATAATAACATAAAATGAAAGAAAAGAAAGAAACCAAAAGAGGATGTTTACCTCTTGATCTATTCTCCTTGAGATCCTTCTTAAGGCCTTTGGTTTTGGCATTTTGGTGAGACCAGTAGCTCTAGGACGTGGGAAAGAGACTTGGGAGGATTATTAGGCATAACTTAGGTAAGGATAAAGTCTTGAGAGGTGTGAGAGGAAGAGGGAAATGATGGTGGTATTTATAGTGGAGGAGAGGAGGTATTTTACATAATTTTAATCAATATTATAATATTTTTGATTAAGACTATGAATAGTATTAATTCATGTGACACCAAATAGTAATAATGACATGTGAGTTTGAACCAAGTGGTTTTACATCAGCCTTGCATCACCTATGATGCAGTAAATCATGTATTTAGCATTTTTTGTATTTTATCGTATTTTACCATTCATAAAAAATTCTAGAATTTCAGAAAATTTCAAAAAACTCACCCTAAACATTTATCGATGTGTAGAAGTCAAAAATGAACTCCATTTTTTGAAAATTATTTTCTAAATATTATTAATTTAATATTTAAATAAAATCATAATTTATTCAAAAATTAAAAATTTTAATTCTATAAGTGCTTTTATATCACATTGAACAATTAACCAAGTTTTCATTATCTTAAAGCCTTAATAAAATAAAATAATAATATAATTTACTATTCTTTAGGGTCATATTACTATTCATAAGGGTATGTTACTATTCACCAAAAATCAAGTTAGTTCCATTAGACTCTAAATAACTTAGTGAACTATATTATTGATGACCATTTTTTGAAATTCGAAACATATAAGTGGAAAAATTATGTTTAAAGGATAGTTATAAATATCTACTTAAAACAAAGTTTCATGCATTTCCATTTATTTTTAGAAAATCTTGGGGTGTTACATTATCCCCACCTTCTGGAAACTGTTTGCTCGCAATTTTATTTACTTATTATACAAATGAGGGTACTTTTCCCTCATAGCATTTTCTGACTCCCATGTTGCTTCTTCAACCATGTGGTTTCTCTAAAAAACATTTACTTGATAGATTACCTTATTCCTCAATACTTTTTCCCTTCGATCAAGAATCTGAACGGGTTTCTCTTCATAAGAAAGGTTCTTTTCTAACTAAACTTCTTCTCGGCTCAAAACATGAGTTGAATCTGGCACATAATTACTCAACATCGAAACATGAAAAACATTATGTAACTGAGATAAAATTGGAGGCAAAGATACCAGGTATGAAACTGGTCCAACTTTCTCCAGGATTTCAAAAGGACCGATGAACCGTAGACTTAGATTTCCTTTCTTACCAAAACGCATCACACATTTCCAAGGAGAAATTATAAGGAAAACATGGTCACCTACCTCAAAAGATAAGTCTTTCCTTCTCTTATCTGCATAACATTTCTACCTACTCTGAGCTATACTCATGTTCTTTTGGATCATCTTCACTTTCTCATCCACTCTATCTATTAATTCTGGTCCCATCAACTTCCTTTCCCCGACTTTATCCCAAAAAGATGGAGTTCGACACCGCTTCCCATACAATTCCTCAAAAGGTTCCATCTGTATACTGAAATGAAAACTGTTATTATAAGAATACTCAGCTAAAGAGATATGCTGATCCAAATTCCCTGGTAGTCCATTGAACAAGATCAAAACATATCCTCCAAAGTCTGAATTGTTTGTTCTGACTGCCCATCTGATTGAGGATGAAAATCTATACTGAAATTTAATTTTGTTCCCAATGACTTATGAAGCCCCTTAAAAAAGTTATAAGTGAACCTGGGATCTCGATCAGATACAATGGAAAGAGGAACTCCATATAACCTGATAATATCTTTGAGGTATAGTCAAGAAAGTCATCCAACGATATTGTATCTTGAATAGAAAGGAAATGTGCAGATTTTGTCAGCCGATCAACAACAACCCAAATCACATTATTACCTCAAGAAGTCTTTGGTAGTCCCACCATAAAGTCCATGGATACATTCTACCATTTCCACTCTGGCACTGGAAAAGGATGAAGCATCCCCTTCGGTAAATACCGCTCTGCTTTAACCTGTTGACATGTTAAACATTTAATGGTAAAATCAGAAATATACCTTTTCATTCCATCCCACCAGTAATAATTTCGAAGGTCTCTGTACATCTTAGTACTTTCAGGATGAACTGAAAATGGAGAACAATGAGATTCACACAACAAATACTTCTCTAACTGGGAATCAAAAGGCACACACAACCTTTTTCCAAATATTTAAACACAATCTTTATCAAGGTTAAATTATGAAAACTTACCTATTTTAACCAATTCTACCTTTTTATGTAGCTCATGATATTCCTTTTATGATTTCTTAATTTTGTCTAATAGTGGTGGTTGCATTGAAACCTGAAACAAAATAGATGTATTCCCTGCACTGAGAACTTCTAATCCAAAATTCCTCAAATCATTAATCAAGGGATCATGTTCCAAACGTAACATGGTTAATGATGCATGATGTTTTAAACTCAATGAATCCGACACTTCGTTTTCTTTTCCTAGATGGAAATTTATTATGCAATCATAATCCTTTATTAGTTCAATCTATCTTCTCTACCTCATGTTTAATTCCTTCTGAGTGAATATATACTTCATAATTTTATGGTCAATATATATTTTACATTTGGATCCATATAAATGGTGCCTCAAAATTTTCAAAGCAAAAACCACAAATTCCAATTCAAAATCATGTATATGATAATTTAACTCATGTGGTTTTAGTTGTCTTGAAGTATAAGCAATTACCTAATCATTGTGTATTAGAACACAACCAAGTACCTTTAATGAAGCATCACTATAGATAACAAACTCACCATTTTGGGAAGGCAAGGCCAAAACTAGAGCATTCACCAATCTCTTCTTCAATTCATGAAAACAAACATCACATTCTTCTGTCCAAATAAATTTAACCCCTTTTCGCGTTAACTTGGTTAGTAGTCTAGATAACCTTGCAATTTTTTTAACAAATCGTTGGTAATAACCTTCTAATCCAATAAAACTATGAATCACTATAACATTTGTGGGTCTTGGACATTCATCAACCACTCTTGTTTTGGAAGGATCGATTGTTATTCTATTCTTATTTATGATTTTCCCAATAAAATAAATCTGTTTCAACCAAAAACCACACTTGATGAATTTTCCATATAGTTTCTTTTCCTTTAAGGTTTTTAAATAAACCCTTAGATTTTTTTCATGCTCCTCTTTATTTTTAGAAAATACCAAAATGTCATCAATAAACACAACCAAAAACTTATCCAATAACTCATGAAATATTCTATTTATAAGATTAATGAATATAACAGTTGAATTAGTTCATCTAAACAGCATAAAAACAAATTAATAATGACCATATATAGTACGAAAGGCTGTTTTTGGGATGTCATCCTCTTTCACCTTCAGCTGATGGTATCTGAATCTCAAGTCAATCTTGGAAAAGTACTGAGCTCCCTGGAACTAATCAAACAAGTCATCGATGTGAGGAAAAGGATACTTGTTTTTAACAGTTATGTTTTTCAAATCTCTATAAGCAATGCAAAGTCTTATGGAACCATCTCTCTTTTTAACGAACAAAATAGAAGCACCCCATAATGAAGTTCTAGGACGAATTGAGCCTTTATCAAGAAAATCTTGCAATTTTTTTTTCAATTAAAGAAGTTCTATTTAATCCATATGATATTGGGGTTTTGAAATTGAATTAACATCAGGAACTAAGTCAATTGTGAATTCAACTTCCCGATCAGGTATAACATCGGGTAATTCATCAAGAAAAACATCAAGATATTTATTTACCACTGGCACATCATTAATATGAATAGTTCCCTTATTTTCAAAAATATAAGAAAGATAACTTTCATTTCTATATTTCAAAAATTTCTCAGATTCCTGATATGTTATCAATTGTATGGGTTCGTTCTTGTATAAAAACTGAAACTCTTTCTGAAAAACAAATTTTTTAGATCTATAGTTAATCTTAGCATGATAAACAGAAAGTCAATCCATTCCCAGAATAACATCAAACTCGACTAAGGAAAAAACATCAAGGTTTGAAGGTAATGTATTTACATATACCACAATAGAAATATTCTTATAATTCACATTTTCTATAATATTTCCCCCTAGTGTTTTAACAACAAGTTCTGGCCTCATTTTTTGAGGTGATATTTCTAATTTACCAGAAAATTTCTTAGAAATAAAGGAATGTTTAAACCCCATATCGAACAAAACTTTAGAAAAATCAGAGTAAAAAAAATTACTTCATACAACTTCATTAGATGGCCCAAAATATACTAACATAGTTGAAAAGGATCTCACTGGACCTTTCTTCATATAGTTCGCCTTCTTTGCATCATTCAGATCTCTCTTTGGGTAAGAATTTTCATAATGACCCATCTCACCAAATTTAAAACACTTAACAATTTTATTATTAGGATTAGTCTTAGAATCATTTTCATTACAATCTTGGGTCATATGTCCAAACTTACCACATCGAAAAAACTTCCCAGTTTTGGTAAGACATTCCCTAGGGTGCTTTTTTCCACACTTTTCAAAAATTAAAAACTGTATTTTCTTAACATCAGATTTATTTGGTTGATTCTTACCCATCACCTTCCATATGGACCTCTTCTTATCCTTGTTCCCAAAATGCATGTGATCATCAGAAAAATCTATCTCTACCCTCTCAGCACATCGGACAAGTTTCTCATAACTTTTGAATTCACGAGAGGTCAACGCCCTTCGACACCTTGACTTCAATCCTAAGTAAAAGTGGTTGATTTTGCTATCAAGATCTATAATAATATTTGGAGAATACCTCGTCAGTTAGGTGAAGTTAGATTCATACACAACCACTGATTTTTCCTCTTTTTACTTTAATTTAAGGAATTGATTCTCCATCCCAAGTCGCACCACCTTAGGAAAATATTTTTCAAGTAAAATACTTTTAAATTCATCCCACTCTATGGCATAAACATCCTCTCTAACCCTAATATTCTTGACCATTTCCCACCACTGATCAACTTCACCTTAAAAATGATAAACGGAAAGACTTACCTTTTGATTATCTGAATATCCCATAACATCGAATATCTTTTCAAGGGATTTAATCCATCCTTCAACCGCTATTGGGTCAGAAGATCCATTGAAAGCAGGAGGGCGTTGTATTATAAAATGTTCCACTATCATCATGTTCTGTTTTGGCACCTATGGTAATTATCTTTCATGGATGCCACCACCATTAATTTCATGCATCAGCTAAGCCATTACTGTCACTAACTGCTCGGTTCCAATCCCTACCATTCCAAACTACAGATTCGGAAGGATGTCATTCTGTCGGTACCTCTCCTCTTCAGCTTCCCTATTTCTTCTATAGACAACCATTCTGAATAAACATATCTTAGATGAAGAAACATGATAATATTTAAATTCTATAACATTTCAAATTAATCATAGAGTAAAAATAATTTATGGTATTCTATTAACATTATCCTAACCCCTAAAGTTATCTAAACCATCATCTGATACCAACTATATAGACTCAACCTTATTACATTATATAATATTGAATTTAGTCAAGAAATCACTTAATTTCACATTGAAGATCTTTTAAAGTTTATATATTTAGATAATTGGGACATAATACATTCATAACATTACACATTAATATAGAGTGGATACCATAAAAATAGTATTCATTTCTTTCAAAAAAATTTCAAATAAAACACGATTTCTTTGAAAATGTTTAAAACATTTAACTTGCCTCCCTTATTTGTCTCACAAATCTTTATAACATGTGAAAATCATTTAAAAACTTGGGATGATCACAAAAAGCTCAGTAAGGGATATAAAAAGAAGGAAAGAACACATTATTCAATGAATACTTGTAACGTATGAAATCATTTTCAAAAGACATACTTGTCACCAATATATACTTACTTTTTCAAACAGGATATTTCCACAAGATTCCCAAAAAACATAAGAAAATAAATATAACCATACATGTATCTTGGGGAATTACTTACATAATCTTGTAACCCTCTCGACTACCTTATAATTTCTAACCCTCACAGCTACCTTACAATTTGTATAACCATCGTAGTTGCACTTGGAGTAACCATACAGCCGGCCTCAAACTTACACATACCCAATGCATTGGAGGTATATATAGTTACCAACCTTCATCATAAACAATTTCCAAGAACCATAAAATAATCATACAACATTAATAATATCATAAAAATATTAATTTTGAATTTTGTAAAACAGAATTTTAAAAGAGGATTTTAAAAGAAAAGCCCCTTATATATATCAAAAAATTGAAGAGAGACATAATAGAGTGGATGGAATAAGTATATAAACTATAAATAAACATAATTAAAAATAATATAAACATAAAACATCACCCAAAATATTTTAATACCACATAAATAATGAAGTAGAAGGTTAACCCAAAGAATGGAAATCGGGTTAAGAATTCCCTTCCCTCGGGTTTGTCTTAATTAAAAATTGTTTAAACATCCTATATAATGGTTAAAAGAGTGTTATTAATATATTATAGAAAAATATACATATTTATAATACCTTATATGATCATTTCATTACATCATTTCACCCTCTAAATGTTAGTATTTTGTTCCTTGCACTGTTTTGGGTGTGTTCTTTACATGATTTCCATGATCAGTTCATGATGGATATTCTTATAGATTGGGAGTGAAACTCTAGAATTGTAATGGAGTAGTATTTAAATATTTACATAACCATAAATTATACCATTTATCATTTTGATTTATTTCATGAGGATCATTCATGAGTTAAAATATTATTGATATTTGTTTAGGTCATTTTGGCGATTCATCGATCATAATGAACTCATTTGTTTTATAAATTAATAACATCTGAATAAAATGATTCCAGAAACTTATATAAGTTATAATACATAAATTATAATCTGTTTCAACCATAAAAAATGGTTTTGTGACCAGTCTTTAAGGAATTAAAATAAATTTAAATCACATCGTCCACGATGTCGGTAAATCGACACATCACAAACGGTGTTTTGATTTCTTGAATAAGTGGGAGAGGAGAAGAAATGTAATGGTGAGTATTACATAAACTTGATAAAATACAGAATATTTAAGATAATATATCATTCATTCCTCTTGGATAAGGGTAGGTGAGGAAAGGAAAAGAAAATAAAGGAATCTTGAAATAAAAGAAAAGTTGAGAAATCCCTTACGAAAATTTGGCAGCCTAACAGCGTCGCTTAAAATTTCATAAAAAATTTTGATGAGAGAAAATGGGTCTATAATAATTCATACATAATATAGTAATTAATGGGGATATGTAATAAAATATCCTAACATAATCCAAATGAAATTAAAAAAAATAAAATAAAATGAAAGAAAAGAAAGTAAACAAAAGTGGATGTTTACCTCTTGATCTCTTGTCCTTGAGATCCTTCTTAAGGCCTTTGGTTTTGGCCTTTTTGTGAGACCAATAGCTTTAGGGCGTGGGGAATAGACTTGGGAGGTTTATTGGGCAGAACTTAGGTAAGTATCAAGGCTTGAGAGGTGTGGGAGGAAGAGGGAAATGATGGTGATATTTACAGTGGAGGAGAGGAGGTATTTTACATTATTTTAATCAATATTATAATATTTTTGCTCAAAACTATGAATAGTCTTAATTAATGTGCCCCAAATAGTAATAATGGAATATGAGTTCTAACAAAGTGGTATTACATCATCCTTGCATCACCTATGATGCAGTAAATCAAGTATTTAGTATTTTTCGTATTTTATCATATTTTACTATTCATCAAAAATTCTAGAATTTTAGAAAATTCCAAAAAATTCACCCTAACCATTTCTTGATGTGTAGATGTAAAAAATGAACTCCATTTTTTAAAAATAATTTTCTAAATATTATTAATTTAATATTTAAATAAAATCATAATTTATTCGAAAATTAACAATTTTAATTCTATAAGTTCTTTTATATCACATTAAAAAATTAACCAAGATGTCATTATTTTAAAGACTTAATAAAATAAAATAATAATATAATTTACTATTATTTAGGGTCATATTACTATTCATAAGGGTATGTTACTATTCACTAAAAATCAAGTTGGTTCCATTAGACTCCAAATAACTTACTGAACAATATTATTGATGACCATTTTTCAAAATTCAGAACATAGAAGTGGAAAAATTATGTTTAAAGGATAGTTATAAATATATAATTAAAACAAAGTTTCATGAATTTACATTTATTTTCAGAAAATGTTGGGGTGTTACACTAAATCATGGTGAAGGAATGGTGGTGTAGAGGAAGATAGGGAATTGGGGAGGGGGATCCAGTGTCGAGGCTAAGAGGGTAGCTGTTCTAACATCGAGTGATGTCGAGGGGTGGGGTAGTCGAGAGAGGGTATATCATTGAGCATCTTTTATGGTAAGGTAGAGAGGAGTCCAATGTTGAATAGTGGAGAGGGAGAGTCTTAGATCTGGTATCGACCAGGGAGGTTGAGGCTGGGAGAAGTCTTTGAGCCAAGGCGAGGGAGAATATCAATCAGTGGTTGGGGGGGGGTCTGAGAGGTAGTGTCAAGATGGGGTGAGGAGGCAGGGCAGGAGAGGGGAGAGGGTGAGGGAGGTATTTTCTTAAAAACGTATCTATGGAGTTTTTAAAAACTATTGATAATTTAATTTAAAATCTATTTAATAGTATTTTTTTAAAACCACTGCTAAATAACAATGATTTTTCAAATCATAGCTAAAAAAAGAGACAAAGAACATATTTTAGTATTTAGCAGCAGTTTTATAAATCACCTCTAAAAATGATGTAATTTAAAAAATAAAAATTTGGTATTGGTAAATATTTATAGGTAAAAGGAATTACTTGTGGATATTATGATTTATTAAAACACAATTTTAGTGCTTCGGGCATTAAAAATTTATCTTTAAAATAAATTTCTTTGAGTTAGAGATGAGATAGAAGTGGAATTGATCAGAGCACGACCAGAGGATGGAATTGTGCTTACAAAATGAAAATAAATCAAGTGATTATATTTTACTGTGTACTCTATATCGATAGTAAAATAATCCATCAACTTTGGAAAAAAGGATCTTGAAATATAAATTTCACCCTTTTACCTTTATGTCTGATGAATCAATGGTGTTTTCACCCATCATAGATTTTTGTTTTTGTGGTCATTAACCTTCTCATGACCAAGTTCTCTATAAATATATATTAGTTATTGGAAATTGGTTTTATCCTCCATGTATATATTTTAACTTTTCACCAATGTTATCCTTATTTGGGAACCCAATTATGTGTTATTTTAGGTAACCTTTATGCTTTCTACTTCCCCCTTTCAAAGGAAGTTTTATTATCCCTATATATGTTGTGGGTTTTCAAATATTTTAAAATATTGTACATTTGAAGATTGAGAAAAATTTGTGAGCGGAAAATTTATTTGGGTGGTGGGGAGGGTGAAGAATGTAACACCTTGAAAATTTAGTTAAAATAATAATAAGCTAAATAGCTTACTTAACACGCAACACTGAGCTTTAAGAAAATTGTGATATATTATAAAAATATTATTATAACCAAGATGTTGAATTGGTGGGTATGAATATGAGTAAAAAAATTATTAAATAATTTTATAATTATCTTAATTAATAAAAATTTATTGATTAATTTTTATAAAATAAGTACATAATTTTTATTGAAGTCATTTTATGCTTCAAAATGAATTTTATTCAAAAATGATTTTTATTGAATTTTGTGCATGTAAATTATAATAAATTTATATAAATTTTAGAAATTATATTTTCTAAAATTATCATAATTTTTTAAATCAAAATATTAAAACTACCTTAAGGTAAAATTTTGGGATCTCTTTAAAATGATTTCTTTTTTAGTGAATAGTAAAAAATATCATTTTTTAAATACTGTCATTTCTTTTCATTAAATTAAGTAATTTAAAATTTTCATTATATTTTAGATTCTGTATTAAATTTTTATATGATCCATTTGATTTATAATGATCTAATTAATTTCATTTGAATCATAAATATTCATGATTTTGATATAAGTTAATTTTTATGCTTAAAAACAGATTTTTCTGAAATCTCTTTTCATTTCATTTTATAAATTTGTATTAAAATTGATTTCTGAAACTTATAGAGATTTAATATTGAAAAATATATTTTATATTTGGAATTAGGTGGTCCAAATTGGGTAAATAGTTCTCCTTTTTTGGGCCGATATGACTAGAAACCATAGTAATTTTTTGTTATCACGGTAAAGGTAAAATGAGTTAATTAGGGTTAAACCTTGAGATAAGATCTCAAAATCAACCCAAAACTTGAATTTACTTCATTAAATGGGATAAATTATACCATATTCATATAAAATTCAATACTATGTCATTTGTTTGCTACTTTCCCTTGATAGTGACATTTATATTATTTTAAGTAAAGAAAATTCCAAAATGCCACTCTGTTGACTTTAATGTCTCTAAATTTTTTACATATGGATAAAAAATAAAAAATTATATATAAATGTTTATTTAAAATATGAATCAATTTTTTATCATGGTAATTTATTTTAATTTGTAATGATGAATAAATTACCTCAAATACTGATGCAACACTAACATAGTGCTTGTGTAAACAGTAGAAAAATAAAGTAAATTGTTTTTATAAACTCTAAAAATAATATTTTTTGTGTAATTTATAGTGTACCAAAAATTTTATGGATAAATATAACACATTATATATTTTTTAATGGTTTTTATTTTAATTAAATTGATTTCACGTCATTTTCATAGTAAAATTATGTGAATAGTGTCAAAAATGACATTAATGATATTTTATGGAAAATAATATTTTATTAAATTATTTAAGAAGTTTAAAAAGATTAAAAGAGGAAAATTAGGATGAGAAATGGTCTAAAATACAATCACATGTCCATTTATGATCAAATTTATACCTTATAAGTAAAATTATAACCCTTTAAGAGTGAAAAAATAATTATTACGCTTAAGGTTAAAATTGATTAACTAAGGGGTTAAACCAAAAGATAAAGTTTAAAACACCACATAAAACTATCCAAATGTTACTTTTTTATGGGATTTCAACCATATTGTACCTTATATTTTAATATATTTCCATTATGAATCACTTTTCTAGATGATTAATTTATTATATTTTAATCTTTTTAGAGATTCCAAGAGTTTCCCTACCCTCACTTATAAAGGGCACCCCTCCTTTCCTTTATCTTATTTACACCACATCGAGCCATCTAGATCTAAAAATCCCTAAAAAATTATATTATAAAATTCAATATATACAACATATAAGTTCTTGTCTTCTTAAACATCCATTCCAAGGGTCCTTAATAAAGGATCTAAAGGATGCCCACTGAAGAAGAGGTAATCGTCTTACCCGACCTCTTTCAACTTATTTTTTATTTTAAATCCTCTAAATCTATGGTACTCATAATAAAATAATAAATCCACTATAATAAATATACTTAAATGTTATTATGATTATTTAACCACTTATATCCAACCTCTATTCCATCAAATGGGAAGTGAAAGTATCGCTTGTGCGTACGTGTGGACTGTCGCCTCCATGTAGTGATACAATTCATTTTCCATCACCATCTTTCATGGATGATTATTTTGATAAGTTTAATTTTAATAAATTATATTAATGACATAATTATGCATCTATAATTATAATATAATATCTACCTTCTTACCTTCCGATCTGTTAGAAAATGATAATGTCACTCGTGCATACGTGTGGACTACCACCTCCATGAAGTGATGTTATTTGTTTTTCAATCCCTATTTACATGGATGGTAATAAGGATATATTTAATGAATATAAATTATATATATGATATAATATTTATTCTATAAATGTTAATTATTATTTACCTTTCTTTTTATCCATATGTTGAAAAGTGAAAACAAAGTTCATCTATATGCATGGCTTACCGTCTTCATGAACAATATAATTAATTTATATATATATATCCTTTAGGGATGAATATAAATAAATAAATATATATATATATATAATGAATATATATGATATTTATATCATGATTAAAATTATTTATATGATGAAACCATGATTGTAACACCCCAAGATTTCATAGTGTGTTATTTCTTCAAATTAATTCAATAACTTGCACTACATGCAACACTGAGTTCAAACGCACCATGACTTACCAAAAAAGCCGTTCAAGAGAGGTTATGAATAGTATTAAATAAATTTTAAACTTTATATAATCCTTATAATTTTAGAATCTATATTATGAGTTTCTTATACATAATGTAAGAACAAATTTATTTTCAGTATTGCACTTTTACCAACTTTTAATAGCGAACCCTTTCTAAATCAAATATTTTAAACTTTTATATATTCAATTTGACTAAATAAATTTACTTTTTAGAATGGGTACATCAAAAAAAATTTACAATGAAACATCCCAAGCTTCCACGGTACGCTTTCCTTTGAATAATACAGTAGCGTGTGTTGTACGCAACTTCAAGTTCTAACACACACCACAACCAATCAAACTAGCCGTTATGAATAGTAATACCTACTTTTTGAAATTTTATAAATTTTATCTTTAGAAATTGACTTCATTTTTGGATTCGTAATATCGAAATTATCTTAGGGTGAAATTTTGGTACTTTTTGATAACTTTCATATTTCGATGAATAGTGAAAATTACTAAATTTTAATTAAAAACAACTTTTTTAATCAAAATAATTAATAGTGATAAATTATGAATTTGAGTGGTTTTAAAGTATATTTATAATATATTTTTACCATTTAATACAATTTTGGTCATTGGACATAATTTCATAATTAAACCGAACATAAACAAGTATCAATCTTTTGATAGTTATTATATCTTAAAAACACGCTTTTTGTTTTGACAGCGGGAATTAATTTTAAATTAATTTCTGGCACTTCTGTGTTTTGAATTTGGAAAAATGGATTAAATATTTGGAATCAGGATGTTCAAATTGTGTAAATAGGTAACTTTTATTTTTAGACATTTTGAATAATTACTTCGGTAAATATTTTATTTACCATGGTTAAAGGGTAAATCCGGTAAATAAGGGTTAAAAAAATAATATTATAATAATAAAAATTACCCTAAAACGTGTCCTAACCTTACTGTTTGATACATTTCCGACCATGGGAATATTTGGGTCGATTTTTGGACTCCATGGTGCCACTTGTAAGTGATAGGGACACTTTATTTTAATTAAGTTAAAATGAATACAAAAATGACACAAACATATATCTTTTAGAAAAACAATTTTTACATAGGGTTATTTATGTTGTATTTTAGACTATAAATATTCATTATAAAGCTAAAAATATTTCCTACATAATGGTATTTTATTTATAATTTTTAGACATTAAATAATTTAATTTAGTTATGACACAATGGTGATGCAGTAATTACCATAGTAGTAAAAAATTAAAATGATTGATATTGTAGATACTCAAATAAATATAATTTGAGACTTTTTATGAATTACACTAACTTTATAGGTTAATATGACATGTTAGGAATGATTTAATTAACTTTTTTCAAAGTAATCATTATGTTATTTTTTTTACAAAAATCAATTATTGAATAGTATCAAAATTGACATAAAAGAGTTTTTAAAACAAATATTATATTATTAATTGATATTAAATTCATAAAAATCTAAGGTTCGTCCAAGAGACTTATATCATGATAGGTGTATCATTAATGGACCACATGGGGGTCTCTTGGATGTATATAGTAAGTTTATTGACCATATAATATAAAAATACGAAGAGACATTGTAAAAGTGAAACTAATTAACTAAGAGTTAATACTTAATGATAAGGTTAATATAGTAAACGAAACCTGTCTAAATTCTATTGGTTGAGTGGTTTTCGACCCATCCCAACATTAAACTTTAAATAATCTAATTTAGAGCCATTAGAAACCGAATATGAATTTATTATAAAATAATATTTCTAGCTTTTCCAAAGGTGCCCCTCACCCCTCTTATAAAAGGGCACTCCCCCTTCTCATTAATTCACACCTTCAAAGCCTTTTGTCTCGGAAAAAATCTGATAAAATACTCTCTAAACTTCCCTCAATTCATCCTAGAGGCCTTCCTTTAGTCAGAAATCCAACCTAAGATCCCTTTTGATCAAATCAAAAGGAAGAACCCGAAGAAGAGGTAATGATTTCACCGCCTTTTTCCAAGTTCCTTTCTTCTTCCACTTATTCCTTCATTGTTATTACCATTCTAAAATAATAACTCCATTATCTTATATATACTGTGATGTTATTATAAATATGGTACAACCATATTTAGTATTCTATCCATCCTATGAATAACATGTCACCATACGTGCATACGTACGACTTACCGTCTCCACGTCGTGGTGTAATTGTTATTCAATAAATTATTATTTGGATGGGTATAATAATGATGTGTAACTCATTTAAATAATAAATATAACATGATAATGATTCTGTATATATGATATACCATGCAATTATATATTATTTTAATATCAAAAGAATGATATTGTCGCTCGTGCGTACGTACGGACTACCGTCTCCACGAACGCGATAAGATTCATTCTCCATCGTATCCATTCAAGTATAATTCTCATTTTATGATTAATAATAGTATATAAGGACTTGATATCATTATAGATATTATTAATATACAAAATATCCATGACAAAAACATCTTACATAATAAAACATATAAAAGAAAACGAGTAAGTTAACACCCGAAACAACGATAATACTAAGATATTATTAACAAATCAATGTTAAAAGATCATATATGATATCATATTAATGTATATGATTATTGTATAATTTAATAACAATTATTTAACCATTATACAGGAGGGTAACCTACCCCAACCAAGTAAAAGTACAAGGTAAGGGTTTATTTCACAATCTTTTCATTATCCGAGGTTGTTTATACGTAATAATATACTGGGATTTCTTTATCATCCACATCCATGTTTCTTCAAAATTTATTTCAAAACATTTTTACTATTTACAAGAATATGGGTTAAAGTCATTTATAACCTTTTTTGACTTTTTATAAGTGGTTTATAAAGGAATCTTTCCGTCGTTTTCCAAACAAGGTGCTTTTTAACCTTTTCTACAGAATTAAGGTAAGAATGTTTTTTCTAACTTATACGGCGGGTGCAGCTATTTTCCGCCGTTATAAAATCTTCGAAGCTTCCCTTACAAGCTTATAAGAATATTTTCAAAGAAAATGTTTTATTTTATAAATATATTACTCTTAAATGATTTCAAAATAGAAAGAGATATTTCTCTAAAAAGAGTTTTGATTTCAACTAAGTCAACATCCTTTGATGGATTTTATGCTTATTTGTAGTTGATTTATTATGATACAAAAATTCTATATTGTATTTAAGGTTTTGTGATATGTTTGACTGTGGATGTGTTATTTTTATACCATTCATGGTTTATGGATGAATTATTTACATTTCGTATGCTAGTTTTAATACGAATGTTTATGTTATGTTTAAACATTTTCATATAGGAATGCATTGGACTTAATATGTGACGGGTGGAGCCCGCTATAGCTCCTCGATGCATCGGTAGGTCTCATGAGACAAACTAGTGTCCTGGCACAAGGCCTTGGCAAAATCTTATTTGTAGTCTTGGCACGAGGCCTTGGATATGTGGTTATGATAGTCTGACATTATGCATTCCATCATTATAAAAGTGGTTATTGATATTTCATGTGATTATTCGATTAGTAGAATATCCATGTGAATAAGTAAATGGAATTATTTCATTTTTTCCATAATATGTTGAAGTTCAAGTTTAAAAGGCTTTTGTTTTAGTTATACATTGCCTTAAATGTTTATTCTTATTTATGAAAGTTTCTGCTATATTGTTATCCTTACTGGGCATTTCAGCTCACCCCTTTCAATGTTTTATTTTTCCCAGGATGTGAAGAAGTAATTTATGAATGACCTGTAGGGATAATATGTGGGGATATGAGTATGGACTATGAAGAAAATATGTTGTTGTAGTTTTCATTTTTATGATGTAATGTAAGACTTATGAATATATCTAGTGTTTCCAAGGCTACTAAACTAATCGGTCTTTCGAGATTTGATCTTTCTTATGATCATGCCAATGTTATGTAATAATGCACCGACTCTGGGTAACTGGGGTTGGGGCGTTACAGTTGGTATCAGAGGGAGGTTTAGTACAAACCTTGGAATCTATATTTAGATAAACTCTGATTAGATCACGTATACCTAAGATGAACTTTGAGGATTAGTATAGAATAACTTCCTAGAATTTTGGTATTGTAGAGATTTTTTGAGTTTTCTGAGCAATACATCCCTATTTGGATACGAGCAGGTAGAGGAAGCTCTGGAATAGATGTACCTAGGGGTAAAACCCGAAAACACCGCTTTGAGCTAGACTCAAATGGGAACTGTTGCACGACAACGAGCCTTGCTGCACTCTTGGTTACGATACTCCCGGGGGATATGCTTAGGATAATTCTTATTTTATTTTCAAACCATTATGATGGGTTTATGAGTATATAATTCCTCAAGGAGACATTTTTATGATTATGGATTATATCCATAAACTATTTAATTTATGTTATGTGTTTTAAAAGTTTGGGATTAGGTATTTCTTATTTATAAACTAATCTAGTGTATGTCATTGTTTAGAAATGGCGCCCAGTAGAAGGAATGAGAACTCCAGCAATGCACATGATCCAAATAGAAAGAAGGATTATATCTTTCATGGTCTTAAGCCAGAATTTATAAGAGAAATAGTCTCTCATGTATTATCATCATATGAAGAAATAATATCATGTGTTGATAAGATAAGTAAATAGTTTACTGAGTCCTATGGATTTAAAGGGAAGCAAGAGAAGAAAAGGATGGAAGAGAGAAAGATGGATAAAGGGAAGAGAGAAAAGAAGAATTTTCCCATATGTGATAATTGTGGGAAGAAACACCCTGGAACTTGCCTGAAAGGAATGGGAGTTTGTTATAAGTGTGGAGGAAAAGGGCACAAAGTACGTGACTGCAAGGGTAAGAAAATGGTTTCAAATGTACAATGATTCATTTGCAAGGAGTTTGGACAATACGCGAACCTATGTCATAGTCATCAGACTATGCCACAAATGATGTTATTGGATAATAATCAAGTTACGATACTACCACATATAAAGAGGAATGATTAGAGTTCTTATGTTGATTATGTCATTTGAGTGTTGTATCAACAATGTAATTGTTATAATAATTATGGAGTATATAAGGATTGTACTGTAGTACTATTTAATTAAGGACTTGAGATTGTGTGGAACAAAGAAAAGTGACTCAATAACAGGTTAAATTTTTGGAAAATATATGTTTGAGAGAAACATAAACCATAATATGGTTCTGATACCGAGGTAGTGATTTTAGAATAATACATGATTGATTTGGATAAATTATATTGGATATTCTTGACTACCTTGAAACTGATTAATGATTTGTATATTCCATCATTGTTGGGGTTTAAAACATTTTTGGATTGAAGGAGTATATTTATTATTCTTTAAGGAATAAGGGATCATGAATGTAATCAATAAGGTTTTATGGTAATTCGGGATATTGCAGTGTTTTAAAAGAATACATGATGAAGGTGTACACATGTTATTACACAGAAAAAAGGATCTTCATTGTGTTTACCTTCCTTATAAATTTTGGACTTAAGTATTTTGGATAGTTCTAGTTTGTATTATTTTGGATTTCCATAAAAGGACAACCTAGAGGTTGGGCGGCAACCCGTCGCGTCCGGAAAGGCTGCGAGACTTGAACCCACAACCGAAGGGCGACAAGGGTGTATCACCTACCACTGACCCACGTGATGTCCTGGATTGAATAATGTCATTTTTTAATGGTTCTGCTAGATGAATTATAAATTAATTTTTTTAACCCTATACGAATAGGATAAATAGAATATTATTTTTAAGTTCTATTATCTTTTAGAGTGAAAGATGAGTTTGTGATAGAACTTAGTTAAAGGATGAGACTCTACTTGTCAAGTATATATTTTTCTTCTTATCTTATTCAATGAAGAAATTAATTCTTATACTTTAGTGAAGGGATCTTAAAACAAAAAAAATGTGTTATCCTAATACCATATGTTTTGCTGAACCTATGGTATTTTAAATCATCATAGTTTGATGAATTTAAGGCCCTCAATTTTACACTTGTTTTTTATTGATGACCTCAATCACTACCTATAAATATTTACATTTTTCCTCCAATTATATGTCTCTAATTTCCACCAATGTTCTCCGAACAGAGATCATAATTTGGTAGTGGCCCTTTCATTTCTCTTTTTCTCTTATTAAGACTAAATTTTATTAACCCAATTTCTGATGTGGGTTTTCCCACAAAGATATTTTCTATATTCAACCTTTTATTTTTGAAGAACAATTTCAAATTGCGAGGATGTAATTTATTGAAGGAGGGGATAATGTAACACCCCAAGATTTCATAGTGTGTTATTTCTTCAAATTAATTTAATAACTTGCACTACACGCAACACCGAGTTCAAGCGCACCATGACTTACCAAACAAGCCGTTCAAGAGAGGTTATGAATAGTATTAACTAAATTTTAAACTTTATATAATCCTTATAATTTTAGAATCCATATTATGAGTTTTTTAGACATAATGTAAGAACAAATTCATTTTCTGTATTGCACTTTTACCAACTTTAATAGTGAACCCTTTTTAAATCCAATATTTTAAACTTTTATATATTCAATTTGACTAAATAAATTTAATTTTTAGAATGGGGACATCAAAAAAAATTTACAATGAAACATCCCAAGCTTCCACGGTACGCTTTCCTTTGAATAATACAGTACCGTGTGTTGTACGCAACTTCAAGTTCTAACACACACCACAACCAATCAAACTAGCCGTTATGAATAGTAATACATACTTTTTGAAATTTTATAAATTTTATATTTCAAAATGGAATTAATTTTTGGATTCGTAATATCGAAATTAGCTTATGGTGAAATTTTGGTACTTTTCAGATAACTTTCATATTTCGATGAATAGTGAAAATTACTAAATTTTAATTAAAAACAACTTTTTTAATCAAAATAATTAATAGTGATAAATTATGAATTTGAGTGGTTTTAAAGTATATTTAGAATATATTTTTACCATTTAATAAAATTTTGGTCATTGGACATAATTTCGCAATTAAACCGAACATAAACAAGTATCAATCTTTTGATAGTTATTATATCTTAAAAACACGCTTTTTGTTTTGACAGTAGGAATTAATTTTAAATTAATTTCTACCACTTCTGTGTTTTGAATTTGGAAAAATAGATTTTATATTTTGAATCAGGATGTTAGAATTGTGTAAATAGGTAACTTTTATTTTTAGACATTTTGAATAATTACTTCGGTAAATATTTTATTTACCATGGTTAAAGGGTAAATCCGGTAAATAAGGGTTAAAAAAATAATATTATAGTAATAAAAAATTACCCTAAAACGTGTCCTAACCTTATTGGTTGATACATGTCCGACCATGGGCATCTTTGGGTTGATTTTGGGACCCCATGGTGCCACTTGTAAGTTATAGGGACACTTTATTTTAATTAAGTTAAAATGAATACAAAAATGACACAAGCATATATCTTTTAGAAAAAAAAATTTACATAGGGTTATATATGTTGAAATTTAGACTATAAATATTCATTAGTAAGATAAAAATATTTCCTACATAATGGTATTTTATTTATAATTTTTAGACATTAAATAATTTAATTTATTTATGACACAATGGTGATGCATTAATTACCATAATAGTGAAAAATTAAAATGATTGATATTATAGATACCCAAATAAATATAATTTGAGACTTTTTATGAATTAAAATAATTTTATAGGTTAATATGACATGTTAGGAATGATTTAATTAACTTTTTTAGAAGTAATAATTCTTTTATGATTTTTACAAAAAATC
The DNA here is from genome assembly GCA_963277665.1 of Viscum album. Taxonomy (NCBI): domain Eukaryota; kingdom Viridiplantae; phylum Streptophyta; class Magnoliopsida; order Santalales; family Viscaceae; genus Viscum; species Viscum album. Next base: position 1,000,966,182 of record OY728136.1, on the reverse strand, counting down.
AATTATTGAATAGTATCAAAATTGACATAAAAGAGTTTTTAAAACAAATATTATACTATTAATTGATATTAAATTCTTAAAAATATAAGGTTCGGCCAATAGACTTATATCATGATAGGTGTATCATTAATGGACCACTTGGAGGTCTCTTGGATGTATATAGTAAGTTTATTAACCATATAATATAAAAATACAAAGAGACATTGTAAAAGTGAAACTAATTAACTAAGAGTTAATACTTAATGATAAGGTTAATATAGTAACCAAAACCTGTCTAAATTCTATTGGTTGAGTTATTTTCGACACATAACCACCTTAAACTTTAAATAATCCACTTTGGATCCATTATAAACCGAATATTAATTTATTATAAAATAATATTTCTAGCTTTTCCAAAAGTGCCCCTCACCCCTCTTATAAAAGGGCACCCCCCTTCTCATTAATTAACACCTTCAAAGCCTTTTGGATTGTCCAAACTCTACCCAAATACTCTCTCAACTTCCCTCAATTCATCCTAGAGGCATTCCTTTAGTCATAAAGCCAACCTATGAGCCCTTTTGATCAAATCAAAAGGAAGAACCCGAAGAAGAGGTAATGATTTCACCACCCTTTTCCAAGTTCCTTTCTTCTTCCACTTATTCCTTCTTTGTTATTACCATTATAAAATAATAACTCCAGTATCTTATATATAATGTGATTTTATTATAAATATAGTACAACCATATTCATTATTATATCCATCCTTTGAATAACATGTCACCATACGTGCGTACGTACGGCTTACTGTCTCCACGTCGTGGTGTAATTGTTATTCAATAAATTATTATTTGGATGGGTATAATAATGATGTGTAACTCATGTAAATAATAAATATAACATGATAATTATTCTGTATATATGATATAACATCCAATTATATATTATTTTAATATCAAAAGAATGATATTTTCGCTCGTGCGTATGTACGGACTACCGTCTCCACGAACGCGATAAGATTCATTCTCCATCATATCCATTCAAGTATAATTCTCATTTGATGATTAATAATTGTATCTAAGGACTTTATATCATTCTAGATATGATTAAGATACAACCTATCCATGATAAATACAGCTTACGTAACAAAACATATAAAAGAAAACGAGTAAGTTAACACCCGAAACAACGATAATACTAAGATATTATTAACAAATCAATGTTAAAAGATCATATATGATATCATATTAATGTATATGATTCTTGTATAATTTAATAACAGTTATTTCACAATTATACAGGAGGTTAACCTACTCCAACGAAGGAAAAGTACAAGGTAAGGGTTTATTTCACAATCTCTTCATTATCCGAGGTTGTTTATACGTAATAATCTACTGAGATTTCTTTATCATCCACATCCATGTTTCTTAAAAATGTATTTCAAAACATTTTTACTATTTACAAGAATATGGGTTAAAGTCATTTATAACCTTGTTTGAATTTTTATAAGTGGTTTATAAAGTAATCTTTCCGTCGTTTTCCAAACAAGTTGCTTTTTAACCTTTTCGACAGAATTAAGGTAAGAATGTTTTTTTAACTTATATGGCGGGTGCGACTATTTTCCGCCATTATAAAATCTTAGAAGATTCCCTTACAAGCTTATAAGAATATTGTCAAAGAAAATGTTTTATTTTATAAATATATGACTCTTAAATGATTTCAAAATAGAAAGAGATATTTCTCTAAAAAGAGTTTTGATTTCATCTTGTCAACATCCTTTGATGGATTTTACGCTTATTTGAAGTTGATTTATTATGATACAAAACTTATATATTGTATTGAAGGTTTTGTGATATGTTTGACTGTGGATGTGTTATTTTTATACCTTTCATGGTTTATGGATGAATTATTTACATTTCGTATTCTAGTTTTAATACGAATGTTTATGTTATGTTTAAACCTTTTCATATGGGAATTCATTGGACTTAATATGTGACGGGTGGAGCCTGATATAGCTCCTCGATGCATCGGTAGGTCTCATGAGACAAACTAGTGTCTTGGCACAAGGCCTTGGCAAAATCTTATTTGTAGTCTTGGCACGAGGCCTTGGCTATGTGGTTATGATAGTCTGGCATTATGCATTCCATCATTATGAAAGTGGTTATTGATATTGCATGTGATTATTCAATTAGTAGAATATCAATGTGAATAAGCAAATGGAATTATTTCATTTTTTCCATACTATGTTGAAGTTCAAGTTTAAAAGGCTTTTGTTTTAGTTATACATTGCCTTAAATGTTTATTCTTATTTATGAAAGTTTCCGCTATATTGTTATCCTTACTGGGCATTTGAGATCACCCCTTTCAATGGTTTATTTTTCCCAGGATGTGAAGAAGTAATTTATGAATGACCTGTAGGGATAATATATAGGGATATGAGTGTGGACTATGAAGAAAAGATGTTGTTGTAGTTTTCATTTTTATGATGTAATGTAAGACTTATGAATATATCTAGTGTTTCCAAGGCTACTAAACTAATCGGTCTTTCGAGATTTGATCTTTCTTGTGATCATTCCAATGTTATGTAATAATTCACTGCCTCTGATTAACTGGGGACATGGTGTTATAATGATCAAATTATAAGTATCAGAACAACTGAATCGAAAGTCTCGTGAAAAACAAAACAATTAACACATGAAAACAGTGATTTTAATAAGGAATTATTAATAAATGCGTGTTGAAATGTTATAATTGGATCATATAAGATATTATAATTATTTAAATTAATTTTTTATTTAATTAAAATAAATTTAAATTTATTATAAAGTATGTTAGAGTGCCTTCAGTGCAAGTCGAACTTGAGGTAAGAGTTTATCACCTCAAATTATCTTTTTTGGGGCATATGTTATGTTATATACCTATATTATTTTATGAGGTGTATATACACAACCATTGAAATTTTATATCTTTAATATTCTTATTTTAAATATATTTAACATTTAATTTGATTTTATTCTTTAATGAGGATTATAATTCAAAATTTACCTAAGTGGTAAGGGTTTTATGTCACAATATCATTGTTCACCAAGATTGTTTATGATTAAGTTTCCAATGATAAAATTTCATGATATATCTCTAAATAATATCATGAAATTTATTCTCCTATGTTTATTTTTATAGAATAAATGTTTTACTTTCATTTTCCTCTCTTCAAGAACTCAAGAGACCGAAAGAAAGTTTTTAAGGAAAAGACTCTTTATTTCTCTCTTTGGTTGAAAATATTTTTTCTTCCATGTCCATGTTTTCTAAATTTTTTTTCAAAAATATTTTTACTAATTATAATATGAATATTTAAATTCATTTTACCCATATTTTTCTTTTTAAAAAATAGTTAAAAATTTGTTTTCCGAATGAGGTATTTTTTTAATTTTTACAAAAAATGTGAACGGAGTATTTTTTTACATACATGACATGAAAAAAATTTATAGTCATCATGAATGATCAATAATTTTAATATTTATTTAAAATTTTGCAAGTTTATTTTAAAATAAAAAAATTTCCATAATATTTTGGAAATTTTTAGATTTTAAATAAGTGATTTCAAAGTGAAAATGTTATTTTCCTATAGAAATGTTTCTATTATCTTTTAAATGAATTTTTAATCTATGATAATATCATTTGATGTTACTTATACTTTATTGGGGTTAAAATCAAAGATAACATCCTTATTCTTTATCTTTATGATTTATTATTAAGATGATGAGACATTTATGAAACTTATTTCTTTTTCATGACTTATTCTGTGATGAAATGATGAAATGTTTATGAAACCCATTTCATTTCCACTAGTTATGATATGATGATATTATGAATGTTTTATGATCTTTTGGAACACATATATATGATTTTGAATATGTTATAGGTGGTTATGAAATTATATATCCCTCTTATTAATTGGTAAATGATGGATATCATTTGAGATAATATGAACTATAATGGGGAGTAAACCTAGTTTAGTTTGGGATAATGTGCACTATGATAGTCTTGGGACTTGTATATGGATACAATAGTTTATGGAGTGAACCCAATCCACTATGATAATATTTAAAGTGAGCCTTGAATACTAAGGAAATTATTTTCTATGCTTATTTTTTTTCCAAAAACTTATGTCTTATGCCAATATTATGCTCTCAGGGCTCATGTTATTTGATTCATTTATGATTCATGTCTTATGAACAACCATGATTTATGAAATGATTCAATATTATGATCTATGATATTTTGGGCATGGTTTTAAAATTTCAAGATCATGTTATCATACTATTATGATCATGTTACTTTTAAGTGATCGTTGATATATTACTTTTACCAAGCATCTCAGCCCACCCTTTTCTTATGTTTCCCTTTTCGAGGTTATAAAGAAGGGTTTTATGTATGATCTGCATAAGTATAGTGATAGTTATAAAAAAATTAGTGTGATTTGATGTAGATATATTATGAATAAGTTTTTTATTTATCCAAGTTTCTAAAGAAACTACACCTATAAAATTTTGGCATGGTGATCGCACCACGATTCACTATTTTATTTCCCCTTTACACCACTGTATTAAACAGATTTTGTTTTGTTAATTAAAATTATTTTAACAAATTTAAATCCATGTTTTATTCAATAATTTTTTATCACTATTAAAAATGGAAAATATACTTGTTTTTATGATTTCATTGTAGGAGGAGGTGATTTGGAGGACCGAAGATGACGTGGAAGGAAAATTAGCCAAACTACATGGAAGGCCAAACACACTTTTCTACTGTTTTTCACATTCTGATAAATAAATGCATCCAAATGGGATTATTTTTTTTATAGTAAAAAATTTAGTGAGATAAAAATCATCTCCAGACACCCAATCCCAATTAATTTATCTGGTGGCCCATCTGAACTGATATATCTAGGGAACCAAATCTGTATGAATTCAAAAGTTATTTTCAGTATTTTGACTATATATCCGATTAATGTTTTCAAATGGACACAAAATTTGATATAGAGATACTAAATAGGCCTTAAAACAACTCTCCTCTTTTTTTAAAGTCTCAATATGGATGTTTACTAGTCCAAAACTGAGATATAAGTGGTATATCCAAATCTGGGTGTCCAAAACCACCTCCCATTTTGGATAAAAAGGGAACCTAGGGAACCTCATTTGTAAGTTAGAACAAAGAGTGAAGTTTATCCATTTTTTAGTAACATAGGAGTCTTATAATCATCTTGGTGGCTCAGTATATTTCTATCCTCATAGGGCTATCTGAAATGAAGAAGGAGATCCACCATAGCTTCCTCATCCTCTCGATGTCGGTTTAAAGGGTGGGCGTTACTTGTGAGGGAGATACACACATGTAAAGGGAGTTACAATGCTTATATTAGCTACTAGTTTTGAGTATTTTAGTGTTAAAACATTTCATTCCATTTATCTTACATTATTTTATATTTGAGTTATTGTTTTGATGTACGTGATTGATATTCTCTTAATTTATAACCAATTGGTCTAAGGTTTTGAGTGTGCGACTTGTGTTGTTCCGACTGAACAACACAAGAATCATTTTATTAACCAAATTATTGATATTTAAATCTTATTTGGAATCTCTTATTCCATGCATAAGTTATAGACCTTGGCAATATGATTGTTATGTCAAGGTTTGGTTCTTCAAGCATTGATATAAAAGCTTAGGAATTAATTAGGATTCCAACTAATTTCAACCAAAGAATTACTTCAAAACTAAATGAATTTATAATAAAAATGAACTTTAAATGTGTGTAGTGAAATAAAAATGACTCCATTATCACATATTTTTCAAAATCTACTTTTTTTCAACTATTAAACTCTTTAAATTAAGTTATTTTCTTAAAAATATTCCCAAAACTACCCCCTATTTTTGCACTTTTATTAAAAATGCACACTATAAACCCATAAAATCTCATTGAGATAAAAAATAGGTTCTACCATATGCTATAAAATAATCTTTAAAACATAATCAATTTAACATTTCATGACAATATGATCAAATTTTGGCACCATTTCTGGGGAGCACTTTTGTTTTTAGTGTATGTTTTTATTAAAATATTTCATATTTTATAATTATTTGTTCGCTTATTTTCTTAATTTTTTTATTTATAAAATCTTAATTTTGTAGGCATTGTTCATTACATGATCTTCATCAGAGCAGGTACTTCCTTTTGAACACAAACTGGAGAGGATCTTGGATCATCGACACCAAGAAGCACCGAATGACCCCTTGAAGGAGGATGCACAAAACATTGAAACTCTTCTCGATACTTCTTATTCTTATAAAAAAACACCAAGAATGAAATAAACATGAATAATATTTCTGAAAATAACTGAACATTAAAATAACTAACCTCACATAATGTATAGATTCATGCCGCATACATTCAAATACAAAGCGCAACACCCAATTTTGAACATAAACCCAGTTTAATTCACTTATTCCCAAGATTCTATGGACTCATGAGAGAAGATTCACATAAGAAATTAAAAGAATTTCATAATTTTTTTCTATATTAAAACCTACTGATGTGGGTGAATTACAAGTAAATCTTAGGGAATTCCCTTTTTTATTAGAAGAAACTGCAAAAGATTGGTTATATTATGTTAATTCCCTAATAAGAGGATAGGATAACATGAAACACCTTTTTCTTGAAAAATACTTTCCATACTATCAAAATATAACTATAAGTAAAGAAATTTGTGGAATAATTCAATCACATGGGTAAAATCTTCATGAATACTAGGAAAGATTTAAATGGATATGTTCAAGTTTCCCACACCACCAAATTAGTGATCAAATTTTAATATAATATTTTTATGAAGGATTAATTCCTATTTATAGTAACATGATTGATGTTTTTGTGAGTGTTGAATTAGTTGAAAAAACCCCAATCACTACAAGGACCCTCATTGAGAACATGACACATATTACACAACAATTTGGTTCAAGGTCTACTATACCCATTCGAGGTGTCCATGAGATGAAAAGTTCTGAGTTTGAGAAGAAGGCGGATAAAATTTTGAAGATTTAATCACCCTTATAAAATAAATTTATCTTTATCAATGGAAATACCAATCTCCTCCTCCCATCCATTATGGTATTTTTTCTGCTGACAACCATTATTCTAACCAATTCCCTTAACTGAGTGAAACTTGTAAGAGTTATGAGGAAATATTTCATGGCTGCCCCTAGAACCAACCTTTTTGGAAAGAACCTTACTATCCATACAACCTTGTGTGGAAATACAACCAATAATATTGTAAATGTGGATATTCAAACCAACCTAAACAACCACGGAACCAATTGGGGCAGAGTAGTCATCTACCACCACCCATAAATCCTCAACCACCACAAAGACCTTTCCAAAAAATCCCTCCAAAACCTGATCCTATCCTATAATAAATGATGAAATAAATGTATTCAAATAATCTCCAATTTCAAAAAACCACTCAAAAATCTATACAAGACCTAAAAGTCTAATTAGTCCAACTTTCCAACTAGATGGGGGGAATCTAAAGTTATGGGTTAGGTAAAATACCCTATAAACCACTAGTCCACCCTCAGGATAAGCTGAATGATAGTGCCATCACCATTAAGAGTAAAACAAAACTTAAAATCCAAATAAATCCTCCGCTATAATCATCCCATCCTAAGGAAACCCCCATCCAAACCATTGAGAATGGTCCATGAAAAGAAAAACCTTATCTAGAGAAAAATAACAGTAAAGGAAAGAGTGTGTATGTTGATGAGATGCCCATACCCTAAAATTCCTCTCCCATTTTACCAAAGGTATACCCAACCAAGAAAACAAAAAGAAACTGAAATTGATAAAAAAATCATGGAAACTTTAAAAAAAGTGCAGGTTAACATCCTCTTGATTGATGTCGTAAAGTAAATTCCACAATACACAAAGTTTCTAAAGGATATGATACACACCAAAGTAGAATTAAAGGTGATTAAAATGTGATATTGGGGAGGTATTTATCATCATTTATAGAGCCATCACTTCCCACTAAATTTAATGATTTGGGAACATTCTTGATTCTATTCACCATATGGAAGTATTTATTTTTCAATGTTATTCTTAATTTGTGTGCTTCTATAAATGTGATGCATCACTCTATTTTATTCTCATTTTAGGTTGGGTAATTGAATCCCAATTGAGTTATTTTTTAACTAGAAAACTAGAGTACAACACACCCCACTGGTGTGTTGGATAATGTTCTTGTGTGGGTGAAAAATTTAAATTTTCATGCTGATTTTTATGTGCTTAAAATGGAAGATGATATGATAAATGGACATAAACCAACTATATTGGGGAGTAATTTATTGAAAACTTACAAAACCATAATTAATTTCTATAATGATACATTATCTATGGAGTTTAGTGGTGAAATTTTCCACTTCAACATCCTTGATTCCATGAAGCACCCCTCAGAAGAACATTCCTCACTTTTAGTTAATTCTATCAATGAAATCCATTCCTCCATAGAATAATATTTTATTTCCCCTGACCCCATTTCTAAGTTTTAATCATTGATAGACATGATAGGTAATTAATCATCCATTGAATGTTGTAACCGTTTATAAAAATGTCATGAATGTTTGTTAATTGATGATTTCTTGAGCATGGAGGGTCCTATGACCATCGATGATACTGCTTAGATTATAAAAGCTTATTAATAATATAGGTATATTACCATTATGTAGTTAGATGATATCAATGAACTCTCACTTTTACATTCACTCCCTGAACACGTTGAACATTTATTGGAGGGATTACAAGAGGAGATCAAAGTGGCTTTACTGGAGGAAAATGGGACACACTATTGCCACATTGAAAGGGATGACTTTGACATTTATTATTCATGTTTTTAATTTCATTAAAATATAATTACATTCTTAATTTACATTTGATACCATTTATAAATCATACCTAAAACAATAACATCCAGAATGAATAAGTGGTTATGAAAGTGGAAACCAAGAAAGAGGACTCATTATTTGTCCCACCCACACCATATAAGTTTTATCTAATTACAATGGGGGTAGATTTATCATACTATATACATGTAGTCTTAAATAATAACGATGAAGTGAAATATGAAAAAAAATTAGGGTTGGTGGTTCCTCTCAAAGAAATTCTACCCACCATCAGATTAGGGATAACCCAATGAAACTACCCATTTGGTGGCAGCCAAAACCATGGCCCAATTTGGGGATTAATATAAGATCTATCCTTTATTTGTTTTCCTTTATCATTCTATTTTTATTTTATTTTATTTAAATAAATTTATTATGTTATCATATCTACTTTTTCAGGTAGTTTTTTAGTGAGCAACATTTAAGAGATTAACTCAACATTGCACTACTAATAAGTCAGGTCATATCTCTCCTTTATACTTACTTTCCTACAATGATTCAATTAAAAATATGATTCTATGTTATATCTACATGAATAAAGTGAGGACACTACACACTTTAGGTGTGGGGGGATGGGTACCTTCATGGTTTAGTTAGGAATTTTCATCATCTTTCTTCCTTTTCTCTTTTTCACTTTTTGTATAGTTTTTTTACTTTTCCCCCATCCACCCATCACTTTTGTAATGGGATATTCATTTTTGATTCCCAATTAATCATGAAAAATTATTCCCACTTAATCATGGAAAATTATGCCTACTTAATCATGGAAATTATTGAAAATTTATGAGGAATTTCTCTATTTCAAGTTGTTTTAACATTTTTTTCACAGATGAAATGTGTGTTTTGGAATAAATTTAACATTGAGGTGTGAATTTTTCTAGTAAATTTCTTTATTTTTGATGATATTAATGGTTGTATAATTTTTAAACCTTTGAGATTAATGGTACCCTTTGTGTGATTAGTTTATGGGAAATATGTTTCACTTAATATCTCCCCAAATTTGTGCACCTAACTAGGAAGTGTGAATATCTATTTCTTAATATAAGGTAAATATAAGTTAGGTTAATTTTTATATACTTTTTAAAATTATTTTTCCATTCATTCATTCTTTATCTGATCTATTTCATTACTGTACTAGATTTACCTATGTGTGTTTACCTATTATCTGACAATTATACACCCTAAAAAAACAAATAAATATTGAGGGGAGTGATTAAATGTAAAACATATGGGGATATCTAGATCGGTAGATTAATGTTTTACTTATAGGAATGCTTAAGTGAGTGGGTCCTGAAATTTTATTACAAAGGATGTAGGGAATGTTTGGTGGAAAAAATCATGTAAGCATATTTTTTAAGAACCTATATTTACTGGATAGAAAGTGAAAAGAACAACATGAAGTGGTTGTAACACATACACATGGATAGTTAGTGGCATTGTTTACTTCGAAATTATTTTATCTAATTTTTATCATGTATCTTTTGAAATTTCATTATGATATAATTTATGAGATATCTTTTTCCATGATCACTGAGAATATCTCTTTGATATGGTTTCTACTTTGATAACATTTCCATCAGGAATTAAAATTTCAATGTCAAATCTTCAAGAATTTGGGAATATCTCCATGCATAATTTTTGAAAATGTTACTTTTCCCAGGAGTGCAAATGTTTAGGTGTGGGGGTCTGATTGCACCCCGATTTACTATTTATTTCACCCTTACACCACTGTATTAAACTGATTTTGTTTTTTTAAATTCAAAATATTATAAAAAATTTAAAATAATTTTTTATTCAATAATTTTATTTTTATCACTATTAGAAATGGAAATTTTACTTGTTTTGATGATTTCATTAGAGGAGGTGATTTGGAGGGCCGAAGATGATGCAAAAGTAAAATGGGCCAAACTAAATAGAAGCCCAAAGAAACTTGTCCACTGGTTTACACATTATGAGAAATCCGTACATCTAAATGGGATAATTTTTTTTATGATCCAAAATTCAGTGGGATACAACTCATCTAAAGAAACCCAAACCCAATTCATTCATCTTTTGTCCCATGCAAAATGATCTATCCAGGGAACCAAATATGCAAAAATTAAAACGTTAGGTTTGATATTTTGACATTATATCCCATTAAAGTTGTCCAATGGACTAAAAATTTGATATAGAGATATTAAAGAGGCTGTAAAACAACTCTCTTATTTTTTACAAGTATATATATGGCCTTTTACTAGTCCAAAATTGAGATATAAGTGGTATATCCAAATCTGGGTGTCCAAAACCACCTCCCATTTTGGATATAAAAGGGAACCTTAGTCACCTCATTTTGAAGTTAAACTAAGGAGTGAAGTTAGAACATTTTTTAGTAATAGAGGATTCTTCCCATCCTCTTGGAGGTTCTGGAGATCCCTATCCTCACAGGGAGGGATGGAATAAAGAAGGAGATCCACCCAAGCTTCCTCCTCCTCTCGATGCTGGTTTAAATGATAGATGTTCATTGTGATGGAGATACAAACATGTCAAGGGAATTAAAATGCTTATATTAGCTAATTATTTTGAGTAATTTGGGTGTTAAAACATTTCATTCCATGTATCTTACATTATTTTATTTTAATGTTTGTTTTGATGTATGTGATTGATATAATCTTAATTTCTAAATGACTAGTGTGAGGTTTTGAGTGCATGACTCGTGTTATTCTGATTGGAAAACATAAGAATTATTTTCTTACCCACCTTATTGTGATTTCAATATAATTTGGAAGCTCTTATTTCATGTATAATTTTTGGACCTTGGCTATATAATTTTTATGTGAAGGTGTGGTTCTTCAATCATTGATATAAAAGCTTCGGAATTAATCGGGATTCCAATTAATTTCAACCAAATAATTACTTCTAACCTGAATGAATCTCTAAGAATAGTGAACTTTAAATGTGTATAGTGAAATAAAAATGACTCCTTTATCACGTATTTTTCAAAATCCACTTGGTTTTTTAACTATTAAAATCTTTAAATTAAGTTATTTTCTTAAAATTTCTCCCAACCCCCTTATTTTTGTAATTTTAATTAAAAATTCACACTCTAAACCCATCAATGCTACTTGAGAGATGACCTAGATTCTACCCTATTCTATAAATCATCTTTAAAACATAATAAATTTTATGTGTCAAAATAACGCGAACACATGGATCATAATGTTATGTAATGAATATTTATATATTGAGATGTATTATCTATGTATAAAAAGTATGAGTCGTTATTATTTGTATAAAAATAGTGTTTAGTTAATATTTGGAAATTTAGATTAGATAAATTTAGTGAAAACTCTGGGTATAATCCTAATTATATTATAATATCCTAAAGTTTTGGTATAATAGAGATTACATGTGTTTTCCTAGAAATACATAAATGTTTGGACACTATAAGTGGGTGTGGTTTTGAAAAAGATGCATCTAGTGGGAATAACCCCAAAATGATTTGTTCGAGTATATCTTGACTATCATTCTAGTAAATGATGTGTATTACCTTAGTACACACCTGGTTTGAAACTCATAAGAGATATTCTTAGGGTAATTCACATTTTATTTATAAACTATTATGAAGGATTTGAATAGATGATAGCCAAGGATGACCTAGGTTAAACTTAAGGTGTCATAGATTGAAAAGATGGTGTGAAGAGTTAGACATTATATAAATAATTTTTCATGATCTATCACTATGATTATTGTTGATTACAGTATGGTTTTTAGATTTAGACAATGGTTGGAACCCAGAGGATTCATGTTAATGGAGAATGTAACAGACAATTGAATGATTATACTCATGAGAAAATAAATTAAATAGGAACTAGAAGATAAAACCTTATGATTATTACTAACCCGATATCATGTTATATGATTAAAAATGCAAACTTCAGTGAGTTTCCTAATGTTTAAAATAAGAGTAAGATGTATTTTTATAAAAGTTCATACAGTAATTACCATAGAGGAAAAAAGTTCAATTTTATTCATCTTAATAATTTTGGAAGGAGAACCCAAGATAATGTATTAAATGAAGGGGAATATGTTTTAAATAAAGAAATGAAGGCCATAGAGAAAAAATTTCCAAGGAATGAAATTTATTATTCATGGGTAACTAGGGAATTATCTGAGTCAATTCCATAATCTAAGGGTTAACTCCCAGACCAAGGATGGACCTATGCTATGACAATCATTAAAATGAAAGAACTGAAGTGAGTGTATATTGGGATTCATGAATTATGTTGTATAAGTGTTATATTAATGATATTATGGTTATTATTATCATGAAACATCTAAGGATTTTTCCATAATAGTTTTTATTTAAGGATTTGAAAGCATATATTTAATGGTAATGATAAACAAGAAAAGTGATTTAGTGGTAAGGTGATTTTTTTGGAGAAACCATGATTATGGGAATGATAACCATTAATATGTTCCTGATGTTTAAATAATAATGTTTATATGGGAAAAAGAGTTTATTAACATTGATAAAGTATATTGTATAGTATTTATAACCTTTGAATTGATTTTTGATTTTATAACAAAGTGTTCTAGGTTATATTTAATGAAGTTTATTACATTTTTGGATTTATGGATTATATTCAATATTCTATGATTTTATTTGATTAATAAGGATAGTGTTAATTTTTTTTAATCATATATGTTTTCATTGAGATTTTATGGTGATTCCGGTTATTATCATGTTTTAAGAGAATCAATATATTCACATGTTTGGTATGTGACAATATGAGATACTTTATGTTTTCTAGGGATAAATATTAAAGTTGATCTTAAGAAAAAATACACGTGATCTTATCTTTCATATTTTTGGGTTTTAAATTTGTTCATACATATTTTTTAGGAATCTTATGGTTAATAATTTATAGAATGGATTAAGTTTAACTTTGGGAGTTATTGTTGAGGTTTTAGAGATAAATGTATTATATTTATCCATATTGGATAACTTATACTAACTATTTCAATTTTGATAAATATTTAGAGGTAGAAATAATTATTTATGGATATTATGATTCATTAAAAGATACTTTTAGTGCTTCGTTCATGAATAATTCATATTCAATATCCATTTCTTGGAGTAAGAGATAATATAGAAGTGGAATTGATTGAAGCACAACCAAAAAATGGAAATTTTCTTATAAAATGGAAATAAATGAAGTAAGTATATTTTATTACATACTCTATCTTGATGGTAAAATAATGCCTAAACTTTAGTAAAAGGATCTTGAAGTAAAAATGTTATCATTTTACCTTTATTTTTTATGAATATATGGTATTTTCACCCATCATAGATTGTTGGTTTTATGGTCATTAACTTTCTAATGACCATGTTATCTATCACTATATATTATTCCTTTGGAATTAGTTTTATCCTAAATGTATATATTTTAACTTTACACCAATTTTATCCTTATATGGGAACCCAATTATGTGTTATTTTAGGCAACTTGTATTCTTCTTACTTCCCCTTTTCAATGAAAGTTTTATTATCCCTCTGTATGATGTGAGTTTTCAAAAAAGGTATTTTCAAATATCGAACCTCTAAAGAACAATAAAAAATTGTGAGGGAGAAATTTATTTACAATGGGGAGTGGGGGGTATAGAATTTAACACCATGAAAATTTTGTTAGAATAATAATAATCTCAACAACTTGTTTAACACGTAACACCGAGCTTTAAAAAAATTATGATATATTATAAAAATATTATTATAACATAAAATTTGAATTGTAAGATATGAATATGATTAAAAAAATTATGAAATAAATTCAAATTGGTATTAATAAATATAAATTTATTTATTAATTATTAGGAAATAAGTACATAATTTTTATTGAAGTCATTTTATTCTTCAGAATGTATTTTCTTCAAAAAGGATTTTTATTAAAATTTGTGCGTGGAAATTATAATCCATTTATGATTTTTTTGAAAATGTATTCTTAATAATTATCATAATTTTTTAAATCATCATGTCAAAATTAAATTAAGGTGAAATTTTGTGATTTTTCTAAAATGATTGATTTTCAGTGAATAGTGAAAAATTCCAATTTTTCAAATACAATCATATTTTTTATTAAATAAAATAATTTGAAATCACAATTATATTTTTGGATTTTTAATTAAAGTTAAATATGATAAATTTTATTTATAATAATATAATTAAGTCCATTTGAGTCACCAATATTCATGATTTTGATATAAGTTAATTTTTAGGCTTAAAACACATTTTTTCTAAAACGGGTTTTCGTTGCATTTTACAAATTTACATTAAAATTGATTTATAAAACTTATAGAGATTTAATATTGAAAAATGGATTCCATATTTTTAACCAGTAGGTAAAAATTGGGTAAATAGGTCCCTTTTGATTTCAGTCAATATGAATAGTAACCATAATAATTTTTTATTACCACGATAATGGTAAAATAAGCTAATTAGGGTTAAAACCATGAGATAAGGTCTCCAAATGAACCCAATACTTGTATTTACTTCATTATATGAGATAAATTCGACCATATTCATCCAAAATTAGAATATATTTTATTTTGGTTCCATTTTCCCTTGATAGTGATATTTATATTATTTTAAGTAAAGAAAATTCCAAAATTCCACTCTCTTGACTTTAATATGTATAAAATATTTACATAAGGATAAAAAGAGTATAATTTTAGTAATAAATATTTATTCTAAATGTTAATTAATTTTTTAATAATGGTATTTTTTTTAATTTTTAGTATTAAAATAACTACATTAAATTCTTACGCAATGCTAACACAGTGCATGTGCAAGTAGTAGAAAAATTAAGTAAATTACTTTTAAAAAATCTAAAATTAATATTTTTTGGGTGATTTATGGTATCCCATAGATTTTTTATATCAATATAACACATTATATATGTTTGAATTTTTTTATTCAAATTCCATTTATGTAATGTTGTTTTCAAAGTCAAATTATATGAATAGTTTCAAAAATGATATTAATGATATTTTATGAAAAATAATATGTTATTAAATTATTTGAAAATTATAAAAATATTTAATTAGGAAAATTAGGATTATAAATGGTTTAAAATACCATCCATTTTCCATTTATGAGTGAATTTTTAGTTTATAATTAAAATTATAACCCTTTAAGAGTGAAAAAGTCATTATCACGGTTAAGGTTAAAATTTGTTAACTAAGTGGTTAAAACAAAATATATGATTTAAAACACAAAGTAAAATTTTCAAAATTTTATTTTTTTATTTTAATTACCTTATCCTAAAATATCTATATTTTTTGAATCATTTTTCTATAGAATGACTTTATTATATTTTAATATTTTAAGAAATTCTATGATCACCCCTCCCCTCACTTATAAAAGGGTGCCCATAAATTCTCCTATTTACACAAATTTGAGTCTTATAGATATACCAAAACCTACTATATTATCTTCTGAACTTCTATAAACAATAATTATAGGTTTTCTTCTTCTTAAAATACCATTCCAAGGGTCCTTAATAAAGTATCTAAAGTAAGCCTATCGAAGAAGAGGTAATCATCTTACCCGACCCCTTTCAATTTATTTCTTCTTATACCTCCTCTAAATACATTATATTCATTATAAAATAATAAATTATGTATCCTAAATATACTATAATGTTATTATAATTATGTAACCACCAATATCCTCCCTCTATTCCCTTAAATGGGATGTGAAAGCATTGCTCGTTCGTAAGTATGGACTACCACCTCTACATAGCGATACAATTGATTTTACATCACCATATTTCATGGATTGTTATTTTTATGGATTTAATGTTTATAAATTATATTTATGACATAATTATTCTTCTGTAATTATAATATCTTATCTATCTTCTTACCTTCCAATCCATTAAAAAATGAGAATATCACTCATGAGTACGTGTGAACAACCAACTCCACGAAGTGATGTTATTTGTTTTTCGATTCCTATTTATATGGATGGTAATAAGGATATATTTAATGAATATATATATATATATATATATTATAATAATTATTTTGGAAAGGTTAATTATTATATTTCTTTCTTTTGTTTGATCTGTCAAAAAGTGAAAACAATGTTCATGCATACGTAGAACTTACTGTCTCCATGAATAGTGTAATTCATTTTTCTATTTATACTTTATGGATGAATCTAAATATATATAATGAATATATATTATATTTATATCATGATTAATATTATATAGATGATTTAACCATGATAAAATTATAAGTATCATAACTACCAAACCAAAATTCTCATGACAAATGAAATAATTAACACCCAGAAACGACGATTTTAATAAGGAATGATTAATAAATGGGTGTTTAAATGTTATAAGTGGATAATATATGATATTATAATTATTTAAATGAGTATATTATAGAATTATAATCAATTTAAATTTATTATATATGAGGTTAGAGTGCCTTCAAAGAAATTCAAACTTGAGGTAACAATTTATTCTCAAATTATGTTCTCTGGGAGATATGTTATGTTATGCACCTATATTATTTTATGAGGTGTATATATAACCCATTTGAAATTTTATATCATTAATATATTTATATTTATGAAATTTAAAGTTTTTCTTGATGTTATTCTTTCATGGGGGTTGCGATTGAAAATTTACCAAAATGGTAAGGGTTTTATGTTACAATCTTATTATTTATCGAGATTGTTTGTGATTAAGTTTCCTATGATGAAATTTCATGATATTAAGAAAATTAATGAATTTTATTTTCATCTAGTTATTTTTTGGGGATACATGTTTTCCTCTCATTTTCTTCTCCTTAAGAACTTAAGCGACTGGAATATTTTTTTTAATGAAAATTGACTTTATTTCTCTCTTTGGTCAAAATTCATTTTTCTTCCTTGTCTATGTTTTATAAAAATGTTTTCAATAATATTTTTACTATTATAGTTTTATTTTTTAAAGTGATTTTTACCCATGTTTTAATTTTTTTAAAATGGTTTAAAATGAATATTCATGTCATTTTCCAAATGAGGTACTTTTACTTTTTACCGAAAATATGAAAGACATATTTATTTTAAAATACAAGACATGAATGTAATTTCCTATCATTATTAAAAATAAATTATTTGAATATTACTTTACAATTTTACAAGTTTATTTAAAAAAACGTTTTCCATAATATTTTTTAATTTTTTAGATTTTAGATAAGTGATTTCAAAGTGAAAAGGGAATTTTCCTCAAGAAATGTTCCAGTGATCTTTTAAAGTAATTATTAATCTATGATAACATCATTTAATGTTACTTATAATTTACTAGGGTTGTGATCCAAATATACCATACTTTTTATTTCTCAGGATGGTATATGATTATGATGATGATATTTTTATGAAACCCATTTATTTTCCATAGGTTATGTTATGATGAAATGATAATTTTTTTATGAAACCCATTTCATTTCCATGGGTTATGATATGATAATATGATAATTTTTTTATGATATTATGGAAAACATATATATGATTTTTATTATGTAATGGGTGAGGCCAAAATTATATATCCCTTTAATGCATTAGTTAAATATGGATATATCATGAGATAATAATCATTGAAATGAGGAGTAAACCCAGTTTAGCAAGGGACTATATGCACTATGATAGTATTAGGACTTGACTAAAGATATGATGGTTTGGGGAGTAAAATAAATCTAATATTATAGTCTTGGAAGTGATCCTTGACTACTAAGGAAATGATTTTCTATTATTATGTGCATTCCACAAAATTATATCTTATGCTAATATTATGCACTCATGGATCATGTTATTTAATTCCTTTACGAATCATGTCTTATAAACTACTAAGATTTGTTCCATTATTCAAGATTATGATCTATGAGATGTTGGGTATGGTTTTAAAATGTTAATCTCATGTTCTCATACCCTTATGATCATATTTTGTTTAAGTGATCATTTATATCTTCTTTTTTTACCCTTACATATCATCTGAGTTCATTATTTTCTTATTTATCCTTTACCTAGGTTATGAAGAATATTTTTAAGTATGATATGTATAATAAGGGTGCCAGTTATAAATAAATTATTAGGAAATGATGTATGTCTCTTATGAACAATTTGATTATGTATCTAGGTTTCCAAAGACCCTAAATCTATATGATTATAGAATGGATCATAATGTTATGAAATGAATTTTAATATATTAATATGTATTATCTATGAATAAAAATTATGGGTCACTATAGAAAGGTTTGGTGAGTGGACTGACCTAGGGATGACTTGGGGATGGAGATTGGCATTTTTTCATCTCTTGATATCAATTCCAATGAGGATTTCCTTATGAGGACAGTTGGTCCATATGAAAATAATGATTAGATTAATGAATATATTACCCCTGAGTGATAGGTGTTGACCCAAGAGATATAAATGGGAATATGGAACCCATGATGGGTGTCCATGATTGATATGTGCTATGGGGATTCGATGGGTGCCACAGTGGTATATTAACCCCTAAGTGTGTGTGAGTAGATATGTGTAGTGATGACTATAGGTGTCATCTTAAAACATAAGTTTATTATGATCCTATTTATTATTATATTTACTAGGGTCATACCCCTAGGAATCGATGATGATGCTTGAGAATTATTGATCATTTAAGATTAGCTCATATTGAACAAATTGGAGCCTAACGATTATAAAACTCTTAGGATCACCTCCCAGGGTTTGGTGATGTCACTTGATGACTATTATTCACCTAGGATTACCTCATAGGGATCAAATTAGAGCCCGATGACTATAGAATTCTCAGTATTACCTCTTGGGGTTTAGATATGATGCCTTATGGCTATTGATCACATAGGATTAACTCTTAGGGATTGTCTTAAAGTCTAATGAATATGGAATGATCAGGATTACCTCTTGGGGTTCAGTGATGATTCCTGATGATTATTTATCACCTAGTATTAACTTATAGGGATCTACTTAGAGCCTATTAACTATGAAATGGTTAGGATTTCCTCTTGGGGTTTGGTGTCTGTGCCTGATGACTAAGAACAACCAAGATTACCTCATTGGGTTTGAAAATGGAACCTGATGATTATTGATCGCTTAAGATCAAATCCTATGGATTGGATTATAGGTTACTACTATGAGATTCCTTATATGTGGTCCTTGGATTTGACACTTATTTATGATACTACGTGGATGACTTTGGATACTTCTAATGATCTGATGTTTACACCATCTACTGTATGGTTGTTGGACTTGATATTGGTTAGTGTGATTATCTAACATGATTGGAGACACCCCGACATTAGATGAAAAAGATTTGGATTAATCCCGAGTTACAATGTAGAACCCAAGTATTTAAAAAGATTATTTTATTTATGCTCCCATAACTGATTTTTTTTTATTTTGAGAATATCACATATGTACACTACATTTACTAGTTATGTATAAGACCATGTTTATAGTTCCCTACTGTGTTGTACTCACAACCTACTCAGACAGCCATGACACTTAGGTACCCAATCATATTTTACTAATCAAAGTTTAAGGTTGGGAAGATTCCCAAAGTTTATTGATTGATTGGGGTTACTGTAATGACCCGAGACTTTAGATCCTTTAAAATGAATTCTATGTTCTATAACTTGTGTTACACACTACACCTAATGTAAATGAATCAAGAAAATATTAGAAAAAAATATTATCACTACATCTATAATAAACTCTCAGATGGTAAAATATTAAAAACTATTACCTTTGAAATATAAACAATTAATATGTTTTATTATTGATAAAGGTTATCTTTAAAAGCAGTTTTCCTTATTTTTTTATTTTAAAATAAAAAATTAGAAATTTTATAATTTTAATTTTATAAAATAAACTTCATTTTTGAATTCATAATATAAAAATTAGTTTTGGATGATTTTTTGATATTTTTATAAAATAATTAATTTTTAAGTGAATAGTGAAATATATTGAATTTTCTAATACCGTAACTTTTACATGACTTAGAAGTTTTTGAAAAAAAATTGATATAAAAAATATATTTATAAATTAAAATAAATCATTTAAAAATTATATTTTCAATTTATAAAACCAAATAATATAATTTTTGAAAACTCAAGTAATATTTTATGAAAAACTATATTTCCTATGTTTCTTCAATTAACTATACGCATGATGAAATTATGATTTGGTTTTATTTTAAGGTAAAATAGATCTTATTTGAAAAATAATAATCTTATAAATATCAATATAATCAACAACATTGATATATTTTTTCCTACGCACAAACTTTATGCTTAAAAATACACTTTTCTTAATATTTTTTAATATGTAAAATTTCATTTTTATGTATAAAATTTATATTTTTAGGATAAATTCTAATTACCAAAATAATAGTGAAATAATGATTTTAAAATTATTGTTTTATTAATATTAAGGAATTTATATCGAATAAATTAAATTCAAATCCTTTAAATAATGAATCTAATAATATGTATAAAAACATAAATAAATATATTAACACTCACTTATTTTTTAATCAATACTAAATAAGATTAAGAATCTATAAAGGTCAAAATGTCATTTTTTCTACTAAAATAGTTTTTTCTACACATTTTTAGTTTTAATTTAAAAGTTAATTTTGTAATTTTTATAAATTTAGTGAGATTAAATAGAGGTTAAATTTAGTTCTAAAACAAAAACATTTGGTTATATGGTTTTTTTATATTTTTAATAAACCATAAAGTCAATTTGTTAAAAACTAGTTACTTAGTTTAAAAGTAAAAGGGTAAAATGTAAAAACATATTAGAAAACACCCTATAAAATGTTTAAAACACATGTTTAAAGACTTGTTTGAGTATTTATCGATCCAAATACACCCCAAAATACATAATTTTGAAACTTTGGAGCCATTGACCTTGGAATAGTGTCATGGAGTCATTGAAAAATGATGAGTGTTTCCAAAAGTACCCCTTTTCTTCTCATATAAAAGGATACAAATTCCACCCTTAAAAGTTACATTCGCCTTCAAATTTATCCTTGAAACTATGAAATTTTTCTCCCACACCAACCCAATCTAACTTAATAAATTCTTTGGTCACACTAAGTTATCCTAATCCCTTTAATTCCAAGGAGTATTCTAAGGAAAGATCAAGTCTCCATTGTTAGTATTAATTACTTCTTAAGTTTTTCTTCTTGATATTTGTCTTCCAAATATCTTATAACCAAAATAATATGATGAATTCAGTATAATTAATATATGTAGTTTTTTTATATTATTATTAAAACCCTTATTTATTCATTTACATCCACTTAAAAAGACTAATGAACATCAATCGTGCGTGTGCACGAACTACCACCTCCATGAAGAATCATTTTTTCATTTTTCTTATAATTTTTATTCATTCAGAAAATAATATTAAAATACGATTCAAAATAATAAATGAAAAAAATTATATCATTATTATTATTTTATAATGATATTATTTTAAAATAAATACCTCCTTAACCATAACTACCCGTTGAGTTATAGTGTGTTCAAGTTCGGGTTGGTTTAACCACCTACTTGAATAAATGCTATAGAACTCTATAATTGATGAATATGGGAAGATAAATACTAAATTATTATAATATAATAATAAAATCCTTATTTTTATATGTTTATTTAAATATTATATTATGTAACTAACTTATTATTAAAGTATCATCTTTGTTTGCTAAAATCACTAAAATAAGCCAACATCAATTCCATTTTCACACAGCATAACTAAAACACTAATGAAATGATATAATATTTTTATAAATAAATATAATTTATATATTGAATTATCTTAATTATTAATTATGAAATTTTTATGAAATAATGTTCAATGATATCAACATTATAAAACATGTTCAAACAGTGAAAGTTATTAAAACTTGATGGTTGAAATAAGCTATAACTATCCAATATACCCATAATAAATATTTATAAATGATGGATATAAAAGTTAATATATATAGATAATTTTATTAAATATATGATTACAATATATATATTTTTTCATAGGAGGATAAATTTCCATCAACTAAGCAAGGAAACAAGGTAAGAGTTTCGTCTCAAAATTACATTCTTTTAGACATATGTTATTTTATGCACCTAATTTGTTTAAAATAGTGTATATACTACCAATTTAATTTTTAATATCATGTATTATCATTATAAATTTTATTTTAACTTCAACTTTAAGATCTATTTATTTAAAGGTGTTTTTATTATAATATTTCTTAAGTTGTAAGGGATTTTGTCTCAATTTCCCTTTATTGAGACAAAATTCATATTTATGCACTAATTATTATTTAAGTGGTGTGTGTACTACCTATTTTATATAAAATATCATGAATTGTTTTATATTCATGGTATTTGAAGTTTTATTCCATGATCTCCCTTTTATGAGGCTTTTAATTGAATTTTTATCCAAGTCATGAGGGTTTTATCTCAATTTCTCTTCATTAAACATATTTTAATGTTATAAACCAATTTTATATTTATATGTTGTATATAATACCTAATTAATATGTTTCATCGTGAAATAACCTCTATTCATGATATTTGAAGTTTAATTTAAAGGTCTCTCTCCTTAAAGGGTTTTGATTTGAATGTCACTCAAGCCGTAAGGTTTCTATTTCAAACCACATTTTAAAATAAAAACATCTCAAATATGATAAACCATCTAGGTAATTTGTATAGAACTTTATTCTTATATAAACCTAATTTTATTCTCCCTAATTTATCCTCAGTAATATTTTTCTTCTCTTTACCTTGTTTTAAACTTGATGTTTTATACTATTTTAAAGAGGTTTATCTTTCAAAAAAAATTGTTTAAAAAGGTGATTTATTTTATTATAAACTTAATTTTTTTGTATATCCCTTCACCTGTTTAAAAAATTCAAAAAATTTATTTTCAACTACCTTGATATTCTTTGAAAATGTTTTAAAGTAAATCCAATTAATATTTTCTATATGATTCCTTTTTGGAAAAACCAATATCTTTTAAAATTTTCATGTGAACATATCTTTATGACATATTTTTAGTTTTATATAAAACTTCTTCTCTATGATTTCATGGTCCTTAGAATAAATTATTTATCTCTATGTTTTATAAAATATTTATTTTAAAATGATTTTATAAGATCAAGTAAATTTATTATTTCCAAAGTAGGTTTTCTAAAACTTCTAAAAAGTGTTTTTCATTTAAGAAATTATCATTTTTCATATATTATTCTTGATAAATGATATTTTTCAAATGTTACCATCCAAATTGTTTCTTTATATGTATTATGAAATGTTATTTTATATCAAAGATATGATCCATCACTGCCTTTGTATTTCTAAATCATCTTTGGTGCATAACTAAAAATTTTCTTCCAATGTTTTCCTTTGTAAAAACTATATATTCCCTTACACTGATTGAATTGTGTAAACCTAGATTATATACATCTATTTAGTTGGATAAATTATTTACTTAACCATATACCCTTTATCTATATGGTATAAATACCATATTCTTTAATATATTGGTTGAGTGGTATTTTCCTAGAAAGTTACTTGATTTAATTGGATACCCATTTATTTTCTATGTGTTTATCATGTTACGATTATTGATGGAATTATGAATGATTTATTTATGTGATTCAATTTGAAAAGGATATGAAACCCTTTTTTGTTCCATGGGACTTTATGATTTTTTGAATGAAAATCATTTTATTTTTATGGGTTCTTCATGATATGATTTATATTTTTTTCATTTGGAACTCATATATATAGATGATGATGGGTAGGGTCCTATATCACCCTCCAATTCATTGGTTATGATTTTATATCTCATGAGATAACTATGGGAATAGAGTAAAGAATTCCCACTATTCTATAGAAATCGAGTACAGAATTCTCTCCCCACTAAGAGAATCAGGTAGGGATGCCTACTCCATTATGGGAATCAGGTGGCGATGCCTACCCCATACTATAATTATAACCTTTGAATATGGTTTTTCTATAATTCTATGATGAATTTAATTATAAGCTATATCTCATTTCCTTATTATTATATATTTTTATGATTACTCTTCTTGTGTTATTCTTCCATGTATCGCGTTTATTGACTCATGTTTCCACACTCTTTTGATTCATGTTTTATGTTATGCCATGACTTATGATCTATGGTTTGTTGGGTATAACTTTATTATGTTTCTTGATTATACCCATATTCTAATATTATACTTACTTATTATATTTTATTTTTATCATTTCTATTTACCCTTAATGATCATCCAATCTCACCCCTTTATAATGTTTTCATTTTCCCCAAGTAATGAAGAAAAGTAATATGTAAGATGGGTCTAGTAGAGTATATGGTGTAGAGATTTTATAGAAGATGCTGAATAATTTTTATGGATTAAGTATTTTTTATATAATGAGAGAATTAACTTTGATAAAATGAACATGTATTACACTATTTAAATATATATATATATTTTAATTCTCTAAAACTTCAAACCTAAAAATTTATTTCAGTTTTAAATGATGCGTTATATTATAATTGTAGATATGTATCAAAGCTAGTGTATAAATTTTGTGTTTTTTTTGTATCAAATCTGAGAGTATGGGTACTAAGGATCCTCAGTTGGTATCAAATTAGGGTTTAAATAACTTTATAGTTTATTAAGTTAACATTTAAAGATAAATTAAGAGTTGTAAATATCATTAATGATTGATAGTTTAAGATTGATTATAGTTTCAAATGTATAGATAAAAATTTAAGTTGGTTATACAGATTATTTTATTTTTTTGGAGAACAAGATGAGAAAACTTTAATAAAACCACTAAGGATAATTTTAAGTATAATAAAACATACTGAAGTTATGATAAATTAGAGATTGTTTGGTTCTCCTAGAAATTATATCCCTATTTGGATACTGACAAGTGGATGTGGTTGTGGCATAGATAAAACTAAGGGTAATCACCTAGAAAAGGGTTGGTTGATTATTTAATTAATCACCACTATGATTCATGATGAGTAGTCCTAAGACTGTACACCTGGATAGACACTCCTAGGGGATATGATTTGGTCAATCACATTATCTTTAAAAACCATTATGAAGGATTTATGTCCAAATAACTTTAAAGGAAAAGGTTAAGAAGTAAAAGGGAACCTAACTTAAAGAAAAGTATATTCAACGGGAAGTATAAAAGGTTGAAATGAAGGTTTCATTAGGAAAGGAATATTAAGATTGAGTTATCATATTGATATGATCATATACTATGATTTTATTGATAACCATTTTGGGTTTTAGTATTTTTTTGAAACAGGATATCAGAAATAAATAACATAAAGGTTTGTATTTAGATACCCCTATGACTTATAACTAAATATGGGAGCATACTTAAATATTTTATAATCTTAGTATATGCCTGTTATAATAGAAAATGTGAGTTTCTTAGTCGTACCTAAGGTAGTGAGGTTGATATCTTAATGAAAATTGATTCTTGGTATTCTTAGCTATTTTATTTAGTGAGTGATATTTATAAATGATATTCTTATCTATTATAAAACTTATGAATATTATATGAATCATATAAATACTTTTATTCAATATTTTTACTTTAGAGATATGGAAATATATACTAAATGTTATTAATAACATTGAAAAGTTATTTTATGACAAGGATATATATTTTTTGGGATAACTATTGGAGAAAAAATTATTGCAGTATGAATAAACCTTAGGTTTAATATATTCTTAATGTTGAGATAATAATAGGTGGTTTGGTTTTTAATGAGTAACTTATATAGTATTGGTAATATTCGTATTAATAATTGATTTATGATATTTTGGTTAAGTTCATCACATTTTTTGGACCATGATTTACATTGAATAGTGCGTGGCCATATAAACTAGTGGTTAATACCATTTGAGGGTTAAAATTAGAGTTAATATTTAGAGGAATATATAAATTAACTATGTTTTATTAACTTTGATATTCAAATGGTCTAAGAAAGTTGTAATCCATAGAATATATGATTAGGGTATAAACAATCATGTTGTTTGAGGAAAGATAAGTATACTGCTTTATCATAAGATAATAAGGTTGATGTCACATTGGAAGTTATATCTAGAATAATGAGTATATTAAGAATACCCTCACCTATATTAATTTGTGAGTAATAATTAAAATTATGAGGACACAATTTATTTAAGGGGGTAGAATGTAACGACTAATGATTTTAAATCCTTTAAAATTTATTTTTTGTTCTATAACTTGTGTTACGCACTACACCCAATGTAAATAAACTAAATAATATTATAAAAAAATTATTACTAAATATATAGTATACTATAAGATGGTAAAAAATTAAAAACTATTACCTTTAAAATATAAACAATTAATATGTTTTATTATTGAGAAAGGTTATCTTTAAAAGTAGTTTCCATTTTTTATTTTTTATTTAAAATATAAATTTAAAAAATTTATAATTTAAATTTTAAAAAATAAAATTCATTTTTAATTCAATATATCAAAATTATCTAAGGATTAATTTTGGAGATTTTCTAAAATAACTGGTTTTTAGGTGAATAATGAAAAATGATGATTTTGCTAATTCCACCAATTTTATATGACTTATAAGTTTTTGGAAACTTTTTTATATAAAAAAATATATTTATAATTTAAAATAAATAATTTTAAAATAATTTTTTTCAATTTATAAAACTTATGAATATCATTTTAGAATAATTAAGTAATATTTTATAAAAAAACTTTTTTTCATAAGTTTCTTTAAAGAAATTTACACTTGAGAAAATTAGGATTTAGATTTATTTTAATGTAACATAACTATTATTTGAAAAATAATAATCTGCTTAATATCATTATAATAAACATCATTGATAATTATTTCCTATGCATAAACTTTAGGATTAAAAATATACTTGTCTTAAAAATGGGGTTTTGTGCGTTAAATGCACTAACATTAACAATAATTTCCCTAAACATTGAAAGTTAATTTGATAAACTTATTCTTATATTTGAGACAATAATTTTCATATTATTTAATATGAACAATTTCATTTTTTTATAAAATTTATATTATTATGATTGATACTAATTACCACGATAATGATGAAAAGATTATTTAAAAATTATTATTTTATTAATATCAATGAATTTATATCAAATCAATTAAATTAAAATCCATTAATTAATGAATATAATATTATTTCTAAACAAATAAATAAATATATTAACACTCATTTAATTGGTAATCAATATTAATAAAATTAAGAATCCATAATTGTCAAAATTCCATTTTTTCTACTAAAATAGTTTTTCTACATATTATATTTTTTAATTTAACAGTTAATTTTATAATTTTTTGAAATTTAATTTGATTAAATAGTGTTTTAATTTATTTCTATAAAACTCAAATTTATTTATATTTATTATTTTATATTTTTAATAATTTATAAAATCACTTAGTTAAAAACTAGTTTCTTATTTTAAAAGTAAAAGAGTAAAATGTAAAAAAATTAATGATAAAAACCCAATAAAATGTTTAAAATATGTGTGTAAATACTTTTTTATTATTTATAAACCCAAATAAACCCTAAAATTCATTATTTAAAAACTTTTGTACCATTGAACTTATAATAGTTTCATGGAATTATTGAAAAATGATAGGTGTTTCCAAAAGTGCCCCTTTTCTTATCTTATAAAAGGATACCACTTCCATCATTCCAAGTTACATTTCACCTTATAATTACTCCTTAAAAATATATTATTATTATTCCAACATATCCCAACACAACTTCATAAATAATCTAACTACACTAATTTATAATAATCCCTTAAATTTCAAGGAGTATTCTAAGGAAAGATCAAGTCTCTAATGTAAGTATTATTTATTTCTTAAGTTTTTATTCTTAATATTTCTCTTTAAAATATGTTATAACCATAATAATATTAAAAATTAAGCATAATTATTATATTTATTTATTTTTTATATTAATTTAACAACAATTATTTATTCATTTCCATCTACTCATAAAAAAAAGGAACATCAATCGTGCATGTGCGCGGATTACCTCCTCCATGAAGAATCGTTTTTTGTTTTTATTCTAATTTTTCATTAATTATATGAAAATCTTCAAATATAGTTAAAATTAATTAAAAAATAAACATAATTTAATTATTCTTACATTATAATGATATTATTTCAATAGAAACACCTCCTAACCATACTCACCCATTGATTAAAGTGCGTTCAAGTTTGGGTTGGTTTAACCACCCACTTGAATAAATTCTATAAAAGTATATCATGGATGAATATTGGAACATAAATACTAATATTATTTTAATATTATAAGAAAATAATTATTGTTATATTGTTATATAAATATTATATTATGTAACTAACTTATTATTAAAGTATCATCTTTGTTCACTAAAATCACCAAAATAAGCCAACACTAATTCCATTTTCACACAGATTAACTAAAACACTTATGAAATGATATAAGATATTTTTAAATAAATATAAGTTATGAATTATAATATATTAATTATTAATGGTGATTTTTTTTATCAAATAATGGGTAATGATATCAACATTATAAAACATGCACAAACAATGAAATTTATTAACACCTGACGGTTGAGATAAGTTATAACTAACTAATATACCCATAATAAATAATTATAAATTAAGGATATAAAAGTTAAAATATATTAATATGGTTATAAAATATATTATTAAGGTATAAATGTTTTTATAGGAGGATATAGTTCTATTAACTATGCTAAGAAACTAGTTAAAGGGGTTCGTATCAAAATTTCCTTCTTTGAGACACATGTTATTTTGTGCACTTAATTTATTTTAAATGGTTTATATACCAAAAATTGGGTATTAATATCATTTATTATCCTTATACATGTTATATTAACTTTAACTTCAATATCTATTTATTTCAAGAGGTTTTATTAGAAAATTTCTTAAGTCATAAGGGATTTCATCTTAATTTCCCTTCATTGAGGTATAATTCATATTTATGAACCGATTATTATTTAAGTGGGGTGTATACTAAATATTTGATAAAAAATATCATAAATTATAATTTATTCATGGTATTTTATGTTTAATTCTTTTCTCTACATTTTATGGGGTTTTGATTTATTTTTTACCTAGGTTGTAGGGGTTTCGTCTCAAATTCTCTTCATTGAGACATGTTTTAATGTTATGCACTAACTTTATATTTCTATGGTGTATACAATACCTAATTGAGATTTTATATTATAAAATTTCCTCTATTAGTGATATTTTAAGTTCAATTTCAATATCACTCTCCTTAATGGTTTTTGATTTGAATCTCACTCAAGTGGCAAGATTTCTATTTCGAATCTCTTTTTTTAATCGAGACCTCTCAAATATGATAACCCATATAGGTAATTTTTATAGAATTTAATTATAAGATTACTATAATTTTATTCTTCTATCATTATTATTTTTTATATTTTTCTTCTCTTTACCCTATTTTAAATTATAAGTTTTATAATATTTTAAAGTAATGTGGTTTTGATCGTACCATGATTCACTGTTTTATTTAACCCTTAAACCAACGTATTAAACTGGTTTTGTATTGAAAATTACAAGTATAATAACAAATTTTACTTCATGTTTGATTCAATTATTTTATGTTTAACACTGTTAAAAATGTAAATGTTACTTTTTATTATTATTATATTGTAGGTGGAGGTGATTTGGAGGACCCATGATGAAGTCCAAGAAAAATGGGACAATCTGCACATGATTCAAGCACACCAGTGGAAAAAAATGCATGATTCTACTAAACTGGGATAAAGAAATTGTTTTCTGGTCCTAAATTTAATGATATCCATTTCATATGAAGGAATAGAAGCCTAATTCACCCATTAAGAGGCCCATACAAACTGATATGTCCAATAAAGTGGATCCGCACTGGGTCAAAACTTTGCCTCTTTATTTTGAAAATATATCTTATTATATTTCATATCTGGCCGCCAAATTTGACATGAAGGTAAAAAAGGTGTCGGTCAATAACTCTTTAGTTTTTTACAAAGTTATTTAAGACTGGATGACTAGACAAAACCATGTACCAAAAGGATTCGTGAAATTTGGGTGCCCAAAACCACTTCCCACTTTGCCTATAAATTGGCACCATGGGCACCCCATTTTGGAGTTCGACCATGAGGAAAGGTGCTTCCATTTTGGAGTCCCAAAGGTGTATATAAATAATTACTATAAGTTCTTTAGGATATTATAAGTTCTACTTCAACATCTTCTTCTTCATCCCCTCCCATGTGTTTTTAAACCCCTTGTGATCACCCAGGAAGGAACGTGATATAATCCCGAGCTTCATACTTGTATTATTTTGAATGATATTTATAATTCCAGGCTGTATGTTATTTTTATTTAATTGAGTTATATACTGGTATGCTATACTCAAACTCAAATGATTATTTTTTGGGTACCCTTTCATGTGATGTTTCATACACCGTTTATCCCTTTTTCCTCCCTCATTCAATTACGGTGTTTGTGTGGTTCATATTGGTCAATTGAACTCACATAAGCCCTGTCAGGGCCATGTAAATTTATTTCATGGTATAAAAAAGAAATAACATACAAACTTGGATAGCACATCGAGTTATTTGTGTGTTTCCTTGGTGAGTTTCAATTATGAAGTCGAACACAAATCACTCAATCATCAGCGGTGGCTGGTGAATCATTGTGTGTTTTCAACAGAACTCTAGGAGGTATCCCAGTATAAACTCAGTAACATTATGGTAAAGGGTGTTAAAAACCAGGTATTAAAATATCTATACCCTTTCTCTTGAAGTGATGAAGGATGAGCATCACAATATTCCCCTGGGTTGATCACGTTTAATTAATCTTGTTCATTTCTACTTTGTTTTATTGCTTTAGTTTTTCTATTGTAATATTTAATCCTAAAACCCAAAGTTTTATTAAATACTATTCCCCTTCTATTTTAATAATAAAAACCCTATTTTTAAATTAATTATCTAAGTCTCCTTTGAGAGACGACCTAGGGTTGCTGCTATACTGCAAAAATTCTAGTTAAAACTAAAAAACTAATTTGACGCGCTCGACAACGCGATCAGGTTTTCAATAAAAGTGTTTTAAAAATGGAATTTCTTTTATTATAAACTTTAATTTTGTTTGGATATCCCTAAAAAATTGATAATATTTAAGAATTTAATTTTCAACTACCTTGATCCTCTTTTAAAGTGTTTTAAAGTAAATCCACTTAATGTTTTCCTTATGATTCTTTTTTGAAAAAAACTCTTTTTCATGTGAGTGTATCTTTCCACCGTCTTAATAATTTTATATGAAAATTCGTCTATATGATTTCATGGTTCTTAGAATAAATTTTTTTCCATGTTTTATTAAATATTTATTTTTAAAATTATTTCAAAATATAAATCACATTTATTATTTACTTATTTGGTTATCTAAAACTCCTAAAAAGCGTTTTTCATTGAATCCATCATCCTTTGATATACCTTATGCTTGATTAAGTATATTATAAAATTTTACCATCCAAATTCTTTATATTAATATATTATGCACTATTGTTTTCTATCAAAGATATTATCCATCACTGCCTTTGTCTTTCATAATATTCTTTAGTGTATAACCAAAAATTTTCTTCCATTGTTTTCTTTTGTGAACACTCTATGTTTCCTACCTATGATTGAAGGGTGTTCGCCTAGATTCCATACATTGATTGATTTGGAGAAATTATTGACTTAACCATATACCCTTTATATATATGGTGTAAATATCATATCCTTTATTATCTTGGTTGAATGGTATTTACCTAGAAAGCTACTTGATGCCAATAAACTCCCATTTATTTTCCATGGGTTTATCATGTTATGATTATTGATGGAATTGTATTTGTTCAATTTCATTTTAAAAGGATATGAAATCCATTTTATTTTCATGTATTCTTTATGATATGATGAATAATTATTCTCAAGTGGCACTAATATATATGGAAGATGATGTGTGAGGTCTTATATCACCCTCCAATGCATTGATTATGGTTTTATATCTCATTAGATAACTATTGGAATCAAGTATATAATTATTTTTACATAATGTAAATCAAGTAGGGATGCTTTCTCCACTATGGGAATTAGGTTGTGATGCCTGCTCCATAATGAAATGATTACCTATGCATATTTTTGTTCCATAATTATATAATTCCTTTCATTATATGATATGTTATATTTCCTTATTATTCCATAGTTTTATGTTCACTATTCTTATGTTATTATCTTATGGATCATGTTTTCTTACTCATGTTTTAACACTCCTTTGATTTATGTTTTATGTTATG
Organism: Viscum album; assembly: GCA_963277665.1. NCBI lineage: Eukaryota > Viridiplantae > Streptophyta > Magnoliopsida > Santalales > Viscaceae > Viscum > Viscum album. The sequence continues at coordinate 1,000,932,745 of OY728136.1, read as the reverse complement.
TCATGACTTATAATATATGATTTCTTGGGTGTAAATTTATTATGTATCCTAATTATACCCATATTCTCATCTTATGCTCACTTATTCTCTTTGATTTTTATCATTTATGTTTACCCTTACCGAGCATTTGAGATGACCTCTTTCTTATATTTCTATTTTCCTTAGGTTATGAAGAAAATTAATACGTAGGGTGTTTCTAGAAGCATATCTAGTGTGAAGGTTTTGTGGGAGATTCTGAATACTTGTTATGGGATGAAAGATAAATTTTTATTGAGAATGGTAAAAGAATACAAGCTAGCATACAAAGAGGGAAAACCAAAAATCAGGGTGGCCTAAAATGATGTAACCTAAGTGCACCCATTGGATAATATGATTGAATTCAATAATTAAGGAGACCACCCAATTGTAAATAAAAATATTCTAATCTATCTCACATTCAAGAGCTAGGCCATCTTTTTCAAAGTTCGGTTCTCTCCACACATTCCCAACAATATTGTCCTAGTTGGTTTTTAGTTCACACTTCCTAACATAATAAGCCAGCTCCCAAGGAGGGTATGCTTTCCCTTGAGGGATTTGAACAAGAAATTCATAATTAGATTCAATTTATTCAATGAAAATATCAAATCTCTTTTAAAAAATAATTTCAATATGCATGGATCTGACCTCCACACCAATAGAGCTGTCAGAGCCATAGAAATCACTAAAACCAAAGATGACCGAACCATTGCATTCTATCACCAATACACCTCCCCTCATACCCCCAAACATATATGATCCATCTACATTTATATTCAGGCCTCTACTTAGAGGTAACCATTTGATCCATCTACCTTGGTTTTCATGTCATTAGGTTAAACTCACAGTTGAGCTTGGGAGAAACCTACAAAGTGTAGTCAAATTCACCCCACCTCAGATGTTCGACCCCAACTCCACCACCATTTCCTTTTTTCACACATGAAGGAAAGTGGGGGTCCATATTAAACCTTCTCTCACCTATTTTCTTATATCCCATACATTCCAACAAACAACCGGGAAAATTAGATCACATGCTTTCATTTTAGATTTTTGTTTCCCCACTCCCTAGAACCATCCATTGAGAAGATCCTACATGGAGTGAATCTCACCCAAGATAAATAGATGTTTCCACATTACTGACCATATCCCTCTTTCCCATTCTCTTTTAAAAAAGAGGTGCATCATGGTTTTTGATTGAGTTTTTTTACAACAGAAGCACCAAGAATCCATATTCACCCCCTTACTTTGCACATTATCATCCATCGGGATCACCTGGTTCTTGATTTTCTAGATGATAAAATTTATTTTAGTAGGTATTTCCATATACCACTACTTTGAGTCCCACTCATACATCTCACTTCGATCATGGATAATATACATGTAGTCATGATTGTTGAATCTCCCTAAAGTCGATCTTGTAAAGCATCAGCCGTCTGGCTCGTACGCTATATAGATACTATTGAAAGTCACCATATGATCACCATTTAGGATATCCACTATCATATATGGGTTCTTAATCACCTTCTTGAAATATAAGTTCGGAGTAGGGCATCCTAGAAAATATAGTTGTTCACCCGCCCAATTTTCCTTCTATAGTTTGATATTGCCTTTTCCAACAAACCATCAGATATGATCATGCAAATTTTCTATATGATTCAACGTGCACTTGGAGAGGCTGGATAACAACCTATTTCTATATGTCCATTCCTCCCATAATTCACTATTCTTGTCTCAAATAAACTTCACCCACTGGGAATTACCTTCGATAACTTCCCACGCAAGATGATCTTGCATAGAGTGAATGGTTTCAGTAACGTTGTGAAGTTTGATGCATCTATCCTCAATTAGATTATCCATGTGCTTCCATGAGGCCTAGTGACACCGTCCCACCTGATTATCATCCCAAATAAAGGCTTCCATGATATTTTCCATCTTGGATATTGTTCCCTTATGCGGGATGATTATGGAAAAAACATGCATTGGGATCAAGGTTAAAACATTGTTGATCAATGTAACCCTCCCTCCAAAAGACAAGAATTTGTTCTTACAGTTAAAAATTATCCCTATAAAATTATTGACAATCTTCACAAAGAGTGTATTTTTTATTCAGTCATTATATATTGGGGATTTGAGAGAATTCATATGGAGATGTTTTCCTTGGATCCCCAATATCTCCTATATTGCATCACTATGAATTAAAGAGAATTTTTTTGGAATTGAACACTTTTCTCTTTCTTATATTTATCTCATTTCTGATCACTTTTCCATATGTTTACATGGTTCTCATGAAACTTAATATTGATCTGCACCTTCCATTGATAAAAACAAAAACATGATCAGAAAACATAAGATGTGAAATAATATTACTTCTATATTTTATGATAAAAGGAAACATCCTTCCATCCTCTAAGATTTTGTGGATATTCCTTGAGAGAGACTCCTAGCCCAGGATAAATAGATAGGGAGACAATGATTCCCCTTTACTAACACCTCACACATTCTCGAAAAATCCAAAACGTTTTACCATAAGGGAAATAGAAATCCATGGGGAGGAGTAAGACTTGTATTATAGGTCACAAAACCATTCCTAGAAACCCAATATTCTCATAACCCAAAATGATAAATCTCTATTCAAGTCTATCATAAACATTTTCCATGTATAACTGAATGATTACATTGGATCTGATAGTTCACTATTTTATATCCCCCACTATTTCTTTGTAAATACCAATAGATCCTTGGATACCCTGTCCCTTCACAAAAACATGCTTCTATTTTGAGACAAGTATTAGAATGATTCCACTCAGCCTCTTTGAGATGAGACTGGAGAAAATTTTATCAGAAACATTACACAAAAAGATCATAATAAATTGGATAATTGTTGTTGGGTATTTAGCCTTTGGAATTATGACAACCCTTGAAGTACACACCCCTATGGTAAGGGTAACTCCTATGAAAAAATCCTAAACTATTCCCACGATGTGAACCTTCACAAATTACCAAGCAATGACATTAAACCACCTGAAAATCCATCAAGACCTAGATCACTATCCTAGTTCATGTTGAATATGGTCTCCTTAATCTCTTCCACCAAAAATTCATTATCAATAGATCTGAAAAGCCTATAAATACTACCCATGAAGGCCTACTCTTCACTAGCTCTACCCAAACACCCTAGTGTTTCTTGGACCTGCCAAAAGTCCTTCAAAATTTTTAAGAGCCAATATCTCAAAAATATCCATATCCAAAGTGAAGGAACCATCATCCAGTTTTAGATTTATTCTAATGTTTTTCTTTTTCTCCTTTAGACATACATGAAAGTAAGCAGAGTCCTTAACCCCCTATTTGAGCCCTAAGGCTCTTTATTTATATCTATAAATCCTATTAACCTCAAGAAACTTATACTCTATTAAATTAGGTTTATCATTAAGAAGAGAAAATAAGTCATCATCCCATCAATCCTAAAGACTCTTCTCTATATTCTCAATGTCATCCTTGAGACCTTATAGTATTATATCATATGTTGGATTATTCCTCAACCAATCCTGATTGTCCCTATTAATACACCTAAGTCTATTATAAATTCCAACCCAAGAACTCCCAACCTCTTCCCTCTACCATGAATATTTTACCATCTGAATGAAACCCTCCCTCTAGTACCAATTTAAAGAGTAGAAAAAATGATGATGAATGAGCTCAAAATTCTTCAGTACCACTAATAACGGTGCATGTTGGAATAAGTATCTAGACAGATTTAAAACTATGTCCATGTTTAAGGAATAAATTCCCTGAAATTTGGATAGATAATGGTCAATGTGACTCCATATACGGTTGGAGGTTTGGCTAAGTCAAGTTTTTTTTGAAGTTTTATGAATTTTTGGAAGCTATGGTGGTTTAAAGGTTTATAGTTTAGACAATTATAATTTATATTGATAAGAATAAAGTTAGAAAATTTTAAAGGAAAGTTACTATAAAATGTCATTAGATGATTCCATCAGTTAGAGTCCATCAGATGAACCGTTCACAAAGTTCTTAAAAATAAGTATGTTCAGATGGACATGAAATTTTTATAGGATGATTGGATGGATGAATCTAAGTCATCAGATAGAATGATTTAATATAGAATATTATGGTTGAAGTCAAAATAAATATGATTCGATATAAAGTTCACCATACATAAGAAGTGTTGTGATGATCATTGGATAGAGGTACTATTATGAATTTATACAATATGGATGAGTGTAATTAAGATGATCCAATTCTAAGTTATCTATGAAGCTTTCATAAAGATATTAAAGTTAATATGTTGAGATGATCGTTCAATGCTCCTAAAATCATGAAGGAATATTGTGTTTCTTGGTGAGTGTTAATATTTTTTTTTTGACGTTCCTCAACGCAAAAGTTAAGGAAGTTTGAGGAAATCAACTAGTGTCAAGTTTTCAAGAATATTAAAGAATAATCTAGAATTCTTGAGAAGAATCCAATGAAATTGTTTTGATAGGGAGATTAGAATTTTGAGTTTTTCATTAAGTTTGAAAATAAATTATATGCAATGACTATGATTTTTCCATGTATGACTTTGGAATATTTATAGGAATGTTTCCAAAGTTAGGAACTGAGTCGGAGTGTGATTATAGGGAATAGAGAGCCTCAATGTGGTGGTATTAAAAATATTAAATATATTTTATCATGAATGGGAAGTTTGTCCAGAATTATTTTTAACTCTAGATTGGATCCTTGGATAAAAAATCTGAGATCAATATTGAGTTTAGAATGTGCATTTTACCCTATGCATGACATAAAGTTTGTTAGCATCGGGTGCCTAGTTGTTGATGATCGGTGGTGGGGTGTCAAATAGAGGTTTTCTAATTTAATAAAATTAAATTAATAAACCTACCCCCATCTGGATTCCTACATTTGGAAGGGGGGAGTTTCTCTAATGATGATAGGCATACCAAGAAAGAACCAAGGTGAGGAGGTGCTACCAGACCCTATTTTTGACACTGATCATCATCAGATTGAGGTGAAGTAGTTTCTGAGCATTGTGTTGGACCTGAAACTTTAGTGTTTCACCACTGGGTAAGTGAATTTGATATATTTACATCTTGATACCCTTTTATGAATTATTTTAAGGTTTTATATCACTTAGAAAACTACTAGATACCCTATGGGGGTTGATATATGGTTTTTAGGTGAAAATTGAGGGTTTAGGGTGGCTCAGATGAAATTACCTTTTCAAAATTTCCAATCAAACAATGTGTAGCTCAAGAGGACATGACATGTGTTCTTCCCATTCAAGGAATATGAACTTTGGGGATTGTACACCATGTATTGTGGGTACACACTATGTAGTGAGGCCAAGCCATGTGGCTGAGGACTTGGGAACACATGCCATGTCAAGGTACATGGGTTTTTGGAAGTACACAACTAGAGGAAACTTGAATGGGTTGAGTTACATAGGCATGGAAAGAGGACATAGGCTAGGTCCTAACCAAGAATTACACACTGTGCACTAAGGGTATATGTTTTATGTGGAGATATGGCTAGACAAGACATGCATGAGTGAGGACAAGACAAGATATTCATATGAGGTCAAGTTCTGTGTGACATGGGGTACATTCCATGTATTTCCCTTTTTACACACTAGGTTCAACAAGGGAATATATCTAGGGGCCAGTTTGGAGAGACACACTGTGCACTATGGGTACATGCCATGTACTTGACAGAGATAATATTTTAATAATTTTTATATGTAATTCAATGATTTAATCCCCAAAATTTGAACAAGTTGAGTTATTTACATCAATTTTGGATTTATGACGTGTTTTGGGCTAAAATTGGAAAACTGCTTAATTTAAAAATATTGATAGATTTTAATCACTTTGTTAATTCATGCTTAGATTTTAAAATATAAATCCAATTGATGTGATTCATTTTTTATTGGGTTCATATATTTATTTTCTTCATCTTTTGTTTCTGAACTAGGAATTAATTCTGCCATCCAAGGGTCCGAAAAATTCAATCAAGTTGGAAACTTACTCTAGACGACCGCATGGAACCCACCTCAATGAATTGGTCGTAAATCAGTAAAAACACATCCAATTTGGGTGATTAAAATTTAAATGGAAAGAGAATTAAATTTATAGTTATGAAGTTGAAAATTATGAAGATTTATCTTCATTAAGGAGGTCCATGGATGCTCAAATTATGGGGAAGGAAAAAGGAAACATTCATCGAGAATAAATTCCCAGCTTTAGTTAGCCATATCTCATTCTACACAGAGAAGATGAATATGAAATTTTGTGATGAAATGTAAATAAATATTTTTGAAGATATTTATAGAAACATTATTACACAATTGGGCCATTACATTGGCCTAACATGGTCAAACTTTCGGTGGACAGAATCTACAAGAAATCTTAAAGAGGAATTATGAAGACCTTAAATTTGAAGAATGGAGGATGGCACCCCCTTGGACTATATAAATAAGATTTCACCCATTCTGAGGATGGATTTAGACACCAACTTTAGAGATATGAGGAAGCCAAGGGATACTCAAGGACCATCTCCTTCAGCATCATTTTGTTTCTCTATTTTATTTTTCTTTACTTTAAATGGATCTCCTCTCCCGCATCATCTCGTTTACCCCATACATGGAGGGGTAGATTAATTTGAGTGATTGAGAATAGGGTAGAATGTAACTATGTGTGTTCTTGAGTTCTTGTTCTTGAAATTAATCAAATTCCTTTTTCTTTATTATTCTGGTTTCAATTTTTAATTCAGTTTTAAATTCCAAATGTGGTAGTGTTAGGTTTTGATTATGAAATTATAAATTTCTTTGGTCGATGATCACATACCCCTCCACCCAATTATAATATATATACGGTGGAACAAGATTAGGGTTGTGTGGATAGTTCTTGGTGGTAGTCAAGCACATGTGTAGGATTATATGTTGGAATATTGGTTTATTAGGGAACAACAATTCCAGGTCAGGGATTGCTCTAATTAATCAAGAAATCTTCTACAACCCTAAACACATTGGAAGGAGGATAGACCAATCTAAGGTTTTAGAAAGGAAAATTCTCATCACATCTATCTGACCAAGGGAGAGAGAGGACTCGGTAGATGAATCTATCTCTTACCAGTTAAAGGAAGAAGAAGATACAAAATTTGGAAACCATGATGGCACAACACTAGATCTAGTCGAACCCAATCCGATCACCATCTTTATCATTTGTTAAAACTAATCAATTAAAGTTGTTTGTTTCTCTCATATTCATTAAAATTAATTAAAACCAATCTTTTTCAGAAAACCTAAAAAAAGTGAAAACCTTTTTTTTGTGCACTCCTCTTTGGGAGAATACCTAGGATCAACTTCTATAATATACTTATGTAATTAAAATATTGTTTTTCCATGCCTCACGACAGGCGTACGTTAAAACTGGCACCATTATCGAGGAGGTAGTGCCTCAAAACTTTTTTTCAAAAAAAAATCTCTTTTGAATGACCCATAGTTAAAATAGCAATTTATTTGAATTCGATCCAGAAATTGAACGCATAATAACCAAATTGAGAAATAAAAATCTTCCAAAAGACTTTGAAGAAATCAATCTCACCGATTCAAGTGATACCTTGAGTGAAGAATTTGAACCAGTAAAAATGGATGTAAATCCCAATCAAACCTTACACAACATCTGTGCACTTCAATTTTTCAATCAAAATAATCAACTTGTAGTTCTTGCCTTAGAAAATGATTTTGAACTATGAATTAACATGATCCAAGTTATTCCTAAATTTTATGGTCTTGCGGGTGAAGACCTGAATAGATATATTCAAGAATTTACCTATGTATGCTCCATCTTCAAACCTCGAGGAGTCGCGGAAGAGCATGTGAAGTGGAGGGTATTCCCCTTCTTATGAGAGGGAGTAGTGAAGTAATGGTTGTACAATCTGCAACCGAGAGAGATCATTGATTGGTAAGATCTAAAAAAATACTTTCTACAAAGATTCTTCCCAACATCTAGGAGCACTGCAATAAAAATGGAGATTTATGTCATACATAAATCAACTGGAAAAACCCTCTATGAATATTGGGAAAATTTAAAGAAGTTATGTGCAAGTTTCCCACACCAAGAAATTGAAGAGGACCAATTACTTGTGTGCTTCTACCAATGACTACTTGACAATGATAGGAATCTACTAAATGCCTCATCAGGAGGAGAACTCATTGAAAAATCACCTGCAGATATCCAAGTTCTGATTGAAAATATTGCACAAAATTCATAGCAGTTTGGCACTTGAGGTATGATCATCAGAGGAATACACAAGGTAAGAACATCTGATTCAGTAGATTTAATTAGAAACTAAATGGGTGAAATCACCGGGTTAGTGCAACAAGTAGCTGTGAACTATGTGAAGGAACAAAAAGGATCGAATCAGGTATGTGGTTTATGCTCTTCTAATTCTCATTACACTGATCAATGTCCAGAAGTGCAAGGGACAGAAAGTTGTGTTTCAGCCTATCAACAAAGGTAATACCAACTAAAAACCCAACCAGGGTATGGGTTTCAAAAGAACCAAGCTATACTACCCTTTTTAGTAGAAATATCAGAACTCGATAGCATTCCAACAGCCTTATAAGCATCCCTTCCAACAATAAAAACCTTTCCAACCGCTACCTTTCCTGCGGAATAATTACGAGAATCCATCCACAAGTGCACTGAAAACTTAAGATCAACAGCTAAAGAAAAGATTTGGGAGAATAGAATATAAAATAGAAAATCTAGCTGATCGATTTTCAAGAATTATGGATGCTCTCACCAAGAACCAAGGTAAGCTTCCCACACAAACAATTCTCAATCCAAAGGAGAATGTTAGTGCAATCACCACCCGAAGTAGGAAAGAGATCACACCACCAGAACAATGTGAGATGAATGATTCCAGGTAAACTCCTGAAGCTCATCCTATCCAACCAAAAGATGAATTAAATAACAACAATGGAGAAAGAACAAGGTTCAGGAAGGAAAGGAAAAAAAACCTTTGAAAAAAAGGAGAAAAAGTATATCCCAACACCATTTCCATCTGCATTGGTTGAGTAAAATAAGGGTGAAGAAGAACAAATTCAATGAGAAATTCAGAAAACATTCCAGAAAGTTGAGATTAATATTCCACTTCTGGATGTAATCTGAAAAATCCCTAAATATGCAAAAATTTTGAAGGAGTTGTGTACTAAAAGAAGAAGGCTGGATGGAAATGAAAGAATCAACTTAGGAAGAAGCATATCAACATTGATCACACCATTGATATCGTAAAAATGTCAAGATCCAGGGACTTTTTCTATTCCCTACACTATCAGTTCTTTAAATTTTACATATATACTATGTGATCTTGGAGCTTTGATAAATTTGATGCCACACTCAGTGTTTTTATCTTTGCATATTGGAGAACTAAAACCAACTCGGGTGGTGGTACAATTAGAAAACAGATCCATTGTTTTCCCAGCTGGAGTTGTTGAAGATGTACTTGTAGGAGTGAGAGGATTAATCTTTCCAGTAGACTTTTATATCCTTTCCATGGAGGAAGACCGAGCACCAGACAAACCTCCCATCATCCTAGGGAGACCATTCCTGAAAACAGCAAGGACCATCATCAACGTGCATGAAGGAACACTAACCATGGAGCTCGGAGACAATGCGGTACACTTCAACATTCTTGATATGATGAAACACCAGTCCAACAATCACTCACTTTATATGATCTCCCATTATGAATTTATGGAACCCATTGAAGACTCAGGTATGCTTCATGACTTCTTATCAGTAGAACACTTTTCATTTGAATGTTATAATTCCCAAGAACCTAAAAATTCTGATATCATGTTGGAGGATGAGTTAAAATATGATTTTTTTTCGATGATTTGTTAAAAGAGAGTGATATTATACCAGAGAATACAACCTTATAAGTAGGAAACCTAAATGCAATATCATCCCTTGAACAACCCCCATGTTTAGAATTGAATCCTTTTCCATGTGATTTGAAGTATGCTTACCTAATTGAAGGAGAAAAATTTCCAGTAATCATTGCCAATAACCTATCCCATTACCAAGAACAAACACTAATTGACCTTCTCAAAAGTAATGTCAAAGATTTAGGATGGAGTTTAGGTGATATTCCTGGAATCAAACCTAATGTATGCTCTCACATGATATTTTTAGAAAGTGATTCCCGACTAGTTAGACAACCTCAAAGAATACTCAATCCCATAATAATAGAGGTAGTTAAGAAAGTAATAGAGAAATTTTTAGCAGCTGACATCATTTACCCAATCTTCGATTCTCAATAGGTTACCCCAATTCATGTAGTCCCCAAGAAAACTGGCCTGACCACTGTTAAAAATGAAAGAAATGAACTGATCCCCATGAGAGTAAAAAACATCTGGAGAGTGTGTATAGATTACAGGAATCTAAATAAAGTTACCAAAAAAGACCAATTTCCTATTCCATTCATTGATCAGATGATTAAAAGGTTAGCTGGAAAAACTCATTATTGTTTTTTAGATGGATTCTCAGGATATTTTCAGGTACCAATCTCACTAGAAGACCAGGAGAAGACGACCTTCACCTATCCTTTTGGAACATTCTCCTACAAAAGGATGTCTTTCGGGATATGCAATGCCCCAAGTACATTTAAATGGTGTATGGTGAGTATTTTATTGAACCACATTGAGGACTGCCTGGAGGTGTTTCTTGATGATTTCACAGTTTTTGGAAATTCATTTGATCATTGCTTGGGAATTTTGGAAAATGTATTAAAAACATGCATTGAAAAGAACCTTGTCTTATATTTTGAAAAATTTCATTTCATGGTTGAAAATGGGATAGTGTTGGGGAACATAATTTCACAACATGGGATTAAGGTTGATAAATCCAAATTTGATGTAATAAATTCCTTTCCATATCCTACTTGTATCAAACATGTTAGATCTTTTTTAGGGCATGCAAGATTTTACAGAAGATTCATCAAGGATTTCAGTAATATTTCTCTCCCTCTCTCAAGATTACTTTTAAAGGATACTGAATTTAATTTTGATTGTGCATGTAGGGAATCATTTGATGAATTAAAGGAAAGGTTGATAACTCCACCAATAATGCAGCCACCCAATTGGGATTACCCTTTCGAGCTACTTTGTGATGCATCTAACTAAGCAGCGGGATCCTCTCTATCATAGAGAATTGATAGAAATCCTTAAGTAATCTTCTATGCATCAAGGACCTTGGATGAAACACAAATAAATTACACAACCACTTAGAAGTAGTTCCTTACAGTCATTTTTACACTAGATAAATTCTGATCATACCTTCTTGGCACTAAAGTTGTTTTTTCTGATCATGCAACACTTAGGTACTTAATGAAAAAGGTGGATGCTAAACCACAGCTATTGAAATGGATACTACTATTAAAAGAGTTCAATTTTTAAATCAAAGATAAGAAGGGGATAGAAAATCAAGTGTCTGATCATCTGAGTCGACTACCCCAAATCGCTGAAGTAGAAATCCCAAAGCAGAACCCACTTAATGATGAGCTTCCTGGAGAACAACTCTACATTGTCTGTAGTGAAGTACCATGGTATGCCAACATTGTCAACTATTTGGTTACATCTCAGGTACCCTCTCATATAATCTCTCATCAACAATATAATCTTAAATCTGGATCAAGATTATACATTTGGGAATATCTGTTTCTATGGAAAATTTTTAATGATCAAATCATAAGAAGATGTTTACCAAGAAGTGAAATTGAATCAGTGTTTGAATTCTATCATAAATTATATTTTGGAGGCCACTTTGGACCTCATATGACTGCCCAAAATTTTTTAGAATCTGGACACTACTGGACCACCTTATTCAAGGATGCATATGAATTTTATAAAAGATGTGAAAAATGCCAATTTCCTGGTAACATATCCAAAAGACATGAAATTCCTCAAAAACCAATAACCTTTTGTGAAATTTTTGATGTTTGGGGAATATATTTCATGGGACCATTCTCAATGTCATTTGGAAATTCATATATTCTTTTTTCTGTAGACTATGTTTCAAAATGGGTGGAAGCAAACTGATGATGCTAAAGTTGTTTGTGATTTTGTCAGGGCTAACATTTTCTGTAGGTTTGGAGTGCCATGAGAAATCATTAGTGATCAGGGAACTCATATCTGCAATAGTAAATGGAAGCATTGCTGAAGAATTATGGGGTACATCAAAGAATATCTACCCCATCCCATCCCCAAACAAATGGCCTAGCAGAAATCTCCAACAGAGAAATCAAAGCCATTCTAGAAAATACTGTTAAACCCAACTAGAAGGACTAGAGCCAAAGGTTAGATGATACTTTATGGACATACAGAATGGTCTAAAAGACACTGATAGGGATGATTCCCTATATATTAATCTATAGAAAGAGTTCCAACCTTCCTGTGGAGTTGGAGCATAGAGCCTACTGGGTGGTCAGAGAGATGAATCTAGACCTTGAGAAAGCTGGGAAAGAAAGAAGATTGTAGTCGCAGGAGTTAGAGGAAATTATAAGAGAATATTTTGAAAACACAATGATATATAAAGAGAGAAAAAGGATTTCCCATGAAAAGATGATTCAACCAAGAACCTTCAACCCTAGAGATCATGTGTTACTCTACAAATCCATACTTAAGCTTATGCCAGGTAAACTTTGTTCCAGATGGGAAGACCCCTTTAAGGTTATTCATGTATACCCCTTTAGTGTTGTGCATATTAAAAAGGAAGGAGGAGGAAACCCATTAAATGTAAATGGTCAGAGGCTGAAGAAGTTCCATGGGACCGTATCTCAAGAACCAGTAGAGGATATCACACTCCTTAACCCTGAATACAAATGAAGACCTACTAGGTTGCATCATTCCTTTACACTTGATTAAATTAAGTAACTCCATCCTTTTGAAACTTAAATAAAAAAATTACATTTACATGCATTGAGGACACTGCATCAATGAAGTGTGGGGGAGGGAATCTTGAAGTCTAGGAGTTTTCAAAAAAATTAATTTTTTTAGTCGAGCCAACGACATTAAACAAAGGCGCTACCGGGAGGCAACCCGAGTTTTTTTCCCAATTGTCTACTTGTCCTCTTGGTCATGTACCAGCATGATTGAACATTCTTGCACTATCAATTGTTTTTTATTCTTATATTTCAGGTCCATTAATAAAGAATATGTAGTGGTATTACACGTCGTGAAGAAAATCATCCATTTGAAAGGGGAGTAAGAGTTTCAATTCTATATTATCCAACTTTATTCCCTATATTTTTTTAAAGTGTTAATTAGAAAATTCATGCCCACACTTGAATTATGTTTTAATTGACATATCTAGGAGACATTAGTTTCTTCGGAATCTAGTGATTCCATGTTTTAGATTTCAATGTTAATGATATTGAATGAGTAAAATGGATAATTGGATGATTAAAGTGAAGCATGAATATTGAAATGAGGACTCATGATTTGATGGAATTAATTGATTCATGTAAATGAATTTTTTCTACAATTTCTCATGCTTTGAATTTTTGAAATTCATGTGAATTAATTTGTTATTATTAATCATGCCATGATTTATTTTCCAATGTTATATTCCCATTCCCGATAGGATTTCTATACCAAATATTTCCTATTTTATCTTGATCATATTTCTTGAGTGATCTTGGGACATGACACCTACTAGAACTTGTATTGAAACTTGTCAAAGCTATGACTATAAAAAAACACATTTAAAATAATTGAGGAACTACATTGTCTAGCCACATATTTACCTTAGACCCACCCTTACATTTATCCCTCGTTATCCCATTGAATCCATGAATTTCCTTATAGGTTTAAGACACATTACAAGATGATTTTTCCTTACCTTCCCACTATTTTAGTATTTTTGCATGGATTATTCAAGTTTGAGTGTGGGGGAAGGGCCTTTCGTGTGAGTTCATTGGGATGTGTATCATTTTTGGGTGGTGTGAGTTGTGCATCATCATTCTAGGCAATGTATTATTAAAAAATTGGGCATGAGTCATCATTTCATTATACTTCTTTCATTTCATCCGGTTCTCCTTTAAAAAAAGGAGAAAATAAAGTTGTTCCTTTCTAGAGATTATTTAAAAATAGGTAGAAATTGGATGATATCATTCTTTGTAATCATTTATTGACTCATGTCCCATGTCATTAAAAGGGGGTGGTGTTTTGTTTCACATTATCAAAGGTATTTTAGTGAGGTTCATCCTATGTTTTCACTTCATTAATCATGCATTGTACTTAAGATTCAAACCTCCTACTTCTAGCCTTAAATTATTTCAATCATTTACCCACTAACCCTAATCCACAGAGTCATTTGAACCTTTATTTCAAGTCCTCATGATTTTATGTGTGTTTTGTATTTACAAAGTAGAGAAAGTAGTTCCCTTACAAGCCTATGGATAAGGAGCATGTTCTCATGATATGAGAATAACTCCACTATTAATTGTATCATGTGGGATGAGAGAAAAGATTCAAAAGAGAGGTAGATCATGATTCAGCATGTTTAATAATAATAAATTGAGAAGCTTGAATGAATGAAAGGAGAAGCTCCATCATTTTTCAAAGTGGAAAATTAAAATGCATGAATTGATTGTTTCTTTGAAAAATGGTAAATTAAATTGATATTTTTTTTGGAACTTGAAAATTTTACTGGACATTGATAATTGTTTGATTTTATTGCATTGAAATTTGAATATTGGTAACATTAATGCCCTTTGAATTCCATGTTGAGATTTTATGCTTAAGGAAAAGAATAGTTTAAGTGTGGGGGAATTGATAAATATAATATTTTAATCATTTTTTATATGTAATTAAATTATTTAATCCCTAAAAATTGAACAATTTGAGTTATTTATATCAATTTTGGATTTATTATGTGTTTTGGGATAAAATTATAAAACTGCTTAATTTGGAAATATTGACAAATTTTAATCACTTTGGTAATTCACGCTTAGATTTTAAAATATAAATCCAATTTATGTGATTCCTTTTTTATTAGGTTAATATATTTATTTTCTTTATCTTTTGTTTCTGAACCAGGAATTAATTCTATCATCCATGGGTCCAAAAAATTCAATCAAGTTGGAAACTTACTCTGGACGATCGCGTGGACCCCACCTCAATGAATTGGTCGTAAATCGATCAAAACTCATCCAATTGGGGTGATTAAAATTGTAATGTAAATATAATTAAATTTTAAGTTCTAAAGTTGAATATTATGAATATTTACCTTCATTAAGGAAGTCCATGGATGCTCAAATTATTGGGAAGGAAAAAAGGAAACATCCATCCAGAATAAATGATTAGATTTAATTATCTATATATCATTATAAACAAGGAGGATGAACATGAAATTTTGTGATGAAACCTAAAACATATTTTTGAATATATTTATAGAATAAATTATTGGACAATTAGGCCATTACATTGGCCGAACATGGTAAAACTTTCGGTGGAAAGAATCTACAGGAAATCTTAAAGAGGAATTATGAAGACCTTAAATTTGAAGACCGAAGGATGGAACCCCCTTGGCCTATATAAATAAGAGTTCACCCATTCTGAGGAAGTATCTAGACACCAACTTTTGAGACAATAGAAAGACAAGGTACACTTGGGTACCATCTTCTTCAGCATCATTCTGTTTCTTTCTTTTATTTTTATTTACTTTAAAATGTTTCCCCTCTCCCGCATCATCTCACTTACCCCATCCATGGATGGGTAGATTCATTTGAGTGATCTGGAATAGGGAATTCTGGACCTATGTGTGTGCTTGAGTTCTTGTGCTTGAAATTAATCAAATTCCTTCTTCTTTCTTATTATGGTTTCAATTCTTAATTCAGTTTTAAATTCCAAATACGGTAGTGTTATATTTTGATTCTAAAATTATAAATTTCTTTGGTCGATGATCACATCTCCCTCCACCCAATTCTAATATATATATTGTGGAAAATATCATGGTTGGGTGGTGAGTGCTCAGTGGTATTCAAGCATGTGTGTAGGATTGTATGTTGGAATGTTGGTTTATTAGGGAACAACAATTCTAGGTTAGGGATTGCTCTAATTAATCAAGAAACCTTCTAAAACCCTAAATACATTGGAAGTAGGATAGACCAATCTAAGGTTTTAGAAAGGAAAATTCTCATCACATCTATCTGACCAAGGGGGATATAGGAATTGGTAGAAGGATATCTCTATCACCATTTAAAGGAAGAAGAAGATACAAAATTTGGAAACTATAATGGCACAACACTAGGTCTAGATGAACCCAATCCGATCACCATATTTATCATTTGTTAAAACCAATCAATTAAAGATTTTTTTTTCTCTCATAGTCATTCAAATTAATTAAAACCAATCTTTTTCAGAAAACCTAAAAAAAAGTGACAACCTTGTTTTGTGTGCACTCCTATTCAGAAGACTACCTAGGATCAACTTATATACCATACTTAGGTAATTAAAATATTGTTTTCCATGCCCCACAATAGGCATGCGTCAGTACTTCTCTTAGTGAATTTTTCCTCATGCATCTCCATCTTCCAGAATCAGATGGAGGCCATGGTTTTGGTGTTAGATATTCTACATGAGGCGACATTATGGGTCACTTTAGTTAATAACATATGGACCATCCATGGTTGGGTGAGTTCCCTTGGTCTATTTTTATGAGGGTTTGTTGTGGCATCATGTCCTCATCATAGGATTATGACCCCTCTATGGCTGAGTCGAGCTTGTGCATAATGGGTTTGTTCCCATATTATGAAGTGAGTTATCATAGTTCTCTTCTACAGGGTATAATATGACATATGGTCCCAAGCATTAGGAATTATACCCCTTAGCAGCCTAGTTTATTTATATCTATGAGAGGCCTATAGAAATCCTCATTTCTTTCATGTTTCCTTAGGTAGGGTTTTTGGAATTGGTGTGAATAATTTTTACATGGTAATCAATCCCTTATATAAGAGGATGTTTCTAGTAGGGCCAAGTGTTCCTCCAGTGAGCCCTGGGAATTGACCCCCTATCCATGTATTGAGATCTGATCTTTTCGATGATGTATTAGTCTGATTAAGTGTGTATATCAAACAAGTCCTCTCAGTTTTTGGCATGAATCTTCTTGGTGAGACCTGATGAGTATCTTCTCTTGGATATATTCCATTTGGGATGGTAGGGATATGCACTTGTCTTGGTGATACCTGATGAGTAAAATGTCTTGGTTTTTTACTATCATGGATGACAGGTCTCATGGAGTGAATTCTCCTAAATGAGTATTACATTTTAGCCTTGAGTTGGTCGCTATGGATGGATTTATGGTTGGGACCATGAAACTTGGAGTTTGTTACAATTATATTCTAGGATATTCTTAGAGACCTTCTAGTATGTGTCATCTTTCTTAACATACCGGGTGGTGATAAGTTGACTAGTATTTTATAGCTAGGGAATTATTGAGATTGAGTTTTCTTCTTCCTCATTTGGGTTTTCTCCTCTTAAGAAGGTCTGAATATTTTCTATTTTTAGTGGGCTTGTATTTTTACCTTTTATAGATTCAAGTTCTATCGTACTCTATTTTTGGGATATAGATGCATTCATGAATTCTATTTATATAAGTAATTTTTTTATCTCTACACCATTTAATGAAGATGGATGCATGTGCATGCAAACAGGTACCATAGGCTAAGGTCCCCCATGTGTATGATATTCCTACTTAGCACCGGTCTCCAGTCCCTATCCTATTGGAGTTGTGCTTGGGGTAGCAGCAAATTGACATTCTACTGGATAGGTGGGCCATGGTGGGTCAGGTTGTTATAGAGTGGTATCATGGGTGGTCCTTCCTTAGGGCCAGAGTTAGAATTTATCTAGATTTGATCTTAGTTTGGGTTTTATGGTGACAATGTTAAAGTGTTTCAAGTTTTTATTTCTAGACAGAGACTCCAGTGTTTGTGCAGCAGCTGACATATCCATTTACCAGAACTCTGATAACCTGTTTGTTGACTCTGAACATATAGGAACTGGTTATAGGGAAACCCTGGTACATGCATCATATAGGACTGGGTTGTGGTTTCCATGCCATTTTTGATTCATCTACCTAGATATACTCTTTAATGGTGCAACATATTTTCTTCTTTCAGGATGTTTCCATGATGAAAAACTTTGGGGTTTCCATAGAAGGGTCGAAGGAATGACCCAATGAGTGATAAAGTTTCCATACAGGGGCCTGGTTATGAGGTAGTTTTTCATCCAATTGGACAGATAGTGGTGCTTCCACCCATTGATCGGTGCATAGACTAATCTTTGAGGGTTGAGGTGGATGAGTCATGTTAAACTAATATATGGATAGGTCTGTTGGTGATTAATGATGATACATAAGAATCAAGTTCATATCATGTTCTCTCAAGGTAGGGATCACTTTTGGTCCAGGTTGAGTAGGACCTATAGATAGCAGGTGTGTGATGAAGGTCATGAAACATGAGGTTTATTTGGATTTATTGAGGATAAATTAGTCCACTAAGGCGGATGCGTTATTTTTATTATGATAGACATATACATATCATGTGGGATTTTCCAACCCATCACATTATAGGTAGTGATATGGTTGATGGACCACTAAGGTAGAGGCATCAATTTCAATAAGAAAGTTTGATGGGTGGTGAACCTAACATGAGAGATAGAGGAGTAGCAGAAGGTGGATAGAACTATGATTTCTTTCCACCACCACCACCCTAGGTGGTCTAGGCCCAGCTCTAGGAGTTGGTCAGCATCGACATGGGCAGTATTAGGCACTAGAGATTGTTGACCTAGAGGCTCTAGGAGATTTTTGAGGAACAATATATATCCTTTTACTTTGGCAGAGGTATTGTTTAATATGGGTGCGATATACCATTTCCTTGAAACTTCTTGCTCAAGGATTATACAGGTTGATGTAGGGTTTTGATGCACACTTTTAGTGGTGATGTTTAGCATAACAATAGACTCATATGAAAGAGGTATGCTTCCTCCAACAAGACGAATTCTTGTAAGGTCATAAAAAACCATGTGGGTGAGTCAGTTCTTCCCAAAGAAGATATTGTTTAGATGTAGTGTATGAGTTCCTCTGACTTATGAGTTCAAGGTAGTTTAGTGTGTTAAGGTGTCAGATCAGAACTTGGTTGTGGTGGAAAGGTGTAAAAGGGGAAATAATGAGTTTATGGAAGCATGTACTTGTAACCTAGAGACTTTGAGTTTGGTTCGAGGTATAGAATGTGACATATTGACTCAATTTCTCTTTTTACAGAGTTATGAGTCATTTTCACCTATGTGTATCCCCTATTCAAGGCTTTATGATACTAGTGGTTCCTTTTAGCTTAACCTTTATGGTAGACAGATCCTGAAGGGTTTTGTTTGATGTGGTGTAGTTAGAGTTTTGAGAGGGATTTTAAGACCCAACGTGTTCACTTGGGATGCCCTTTTTTGTTCTCTTGACATGTGGTTTAGTGATTGAAGTTAGGTTTGGTTGACATATCCTAGATCTGGTGATTGTTAAGGAGGATTATTCACACCCTAAAATTGATATATTCTTTTCCTAGAGGTTAGAAGCAAGAGAGTTCTTGAATTTTTTCCTCAGTATAAGATGTCACCAGCTCTAGGTTCAAGTGGAGTTTTTACTGAAGTTGAATTTCTAAAGCCCCTGTAGTTTCTTGGGTTCATGGTGATACCTTTCTGCGCATTGGACACCCGAGCAGTGTTGTGAGACTGATAGACTGAATCACTAACCCTATTCAGATTAGTTCTAGGTAGTATTCCTTGATTTCATCCTAGTGTACTCATCTTAAAGGGTTATGTATGTGAGGAACTTGAGGATAGTTATATACATTTAATAATAGCACCATATTTATAAGAATCTCTTGAATTAGTGGTTATAGACTTAGGTCAACTCCATGAGAAGCATCTTCTCAGATGTAGGAG
Source organism: Viscum album (assembly GCA_963277665.1). NCBI lineage: Eukaryota > Viridiplantae > Streptophyta > Magnoliopsida > Santalales > Viscaceae > Viscum > Viscum album. The sequence goes on along the minus strand of OY728136.1, from coordinate 1,000,912,719 downwards.
TGATGGTGGACCCTTGTAAGGGTTGTGGACATGCTTTATTTCAAAGAACACAAGGTAATGGGTAAAGTGGCAAATGATTTCAATGAATTTATATTTTCACTATTGGAAATCAAGGTGATGGAGCAGTTAACTTCTTTACAGTTGAACCTTTAGGTTTTGGTTGGTGCAGCATAGTTTTAGTTGATAGTTTCATCCCCTCTTCTTTTTTTATCAAGATATGGAGGTACAACTTGGCATTTTTGTTTTTGGGGACTCTCATGATGGGATATCTACTGGACATGTTATTTTTGGGTTTTCCAAAAGTGGGGAGTACATCACCATTCCAAGGTTTGATAATGACACCAGTTGTGTGGTGAGATGAGGTGTTGTGGAGGTTTTTTTCATTGGTAGTTCACCCAGGTGAGGGGTGGTATTACTATAATCTTTTGGAATCAAGTTAGGTGGCCAAGAAAAGTGTACCATTCGAGTTTAAGAGAACATACTTTGGTTTTCATGTTGGTGTGATGTAGTTGTTGCTCCACCACTACCGCAACATCGTTTGTGTGCCTAGATTTAGTTCTAGAAACAACTATTGAGGGTGGAGTTCATCTAGGGTTGGATGAGGCTACTGGGTTATGTCAGTATCTTTATTTATTAGATAGGTGGTGTACCACTTAACACTGAGACCATATATAGTCCGGGTGCTTGGTGTATTCCACCAATCATAGATGAGGAGACACGTTCATGATTCATTGCACAATTTGAACCAATTTTGAGCTAGATGGTAGGTATGGAGTATCATATTGAGGTATTCAGTGGTGTTTGGGATCTGGGTAGTGAGGACCCTTCTTGGGCTTGTGGTTTCCTTGGGTGCATGTTTATGGTAGTACGAGAACCTTCTAGAGAGATTTCTAGCATGGGAGACCCAGTTGATGGCTCAATTTTCTCCTATATTCATAGGATTTCACTTTTTATGATGAAAATACATGAATTTGGGAAGATTTTAGTGACTCTAGTTTCTCCATGTAAGACTTTTTAATATTTCTTGTAATATTTTCGAAGCTAGGCGCTGATTTGCTGTAGAATTCTAGGCCCCAGGGTGCCTCCGTGTGATGGTATTAAAAATATTGAATATGATTTATCACACACGCACACTTTTATTATAAATGCGGTTTAACTCCCTATTAGAGTATTGAATCATAAATTTTAGACTATGATTGAGTTTAGAATATGGGTTTTACCCTAGGAATGGCATAAATATTGTCAGCATCAGGTGCCCAGTTGAAGGTGATTAGTGGTGGGGTGTTAAATGGAGGATTATTAGTTTAAAAAAATTAAATAAATAAAACTACACCTCATTTGGATTTCTGTATATGGAAGGGGCAGTGGAGGTTCTCCCATAGTGGCATACAGACCGAGGAAGAACCAAGGTGAGGAGGTTCCACCAGACCCTATTTTTGACACCAATCATCACCGGATCAAGGTGTGGCAACTTTCAAGCATTGTGTTGGACCCAAAGATTCAAATTTTATCCATGAGGTAGGATAATTTATGATTTTTACATATCAATACCCATTTATGCATTATTTTAAGATTTTATATCCCTTAGATGACTGCTAGGGACCCCATGGGGGTCAATTTGTGGTTTTGGGGTGAAAATCGGTGGTTCTCATTGGCTTAGAGGAGATTTCATTTTAGAAGTTCTGATCACATAGTGTGAAGTGTAGGATCGCATGACATGTGTTCTTACTATTCAAGGAATATTAACTTTGGGTACTACACACCGTGTACTGGGGGTACACACCATGTAGTGAGTCTATGTCGTGTGGTTGAGGACTTGGGGAAGATATGTCATGTCAAGGGACATGGTCGTATAGAAGTAAAAGACCATAGAACACAAGAATAGGTTGAGTTACACAGGCATTAATAGAGTAAATGAGATAGGTCCCAACCAAAAGGAACACTCCATGTACCAAGGGTATATGTCTTGTGTGGAGTCATGGCCATCCAGGCTATGTGCAGGCAAGGATACACATAATGATTTGAACAAGGTCGCACTCCGCATGACATGGGGTAAACATAGTGTATTTCCATTTTTACAAACTGGGTTCCATAAGGGAACATGGAAAGTGTCCAGTTTTGAGAGACCTACTATGTACTGTGGTTACACACCATGTACTTATTCAAAATACTTTTCCCTTACACATCTCCATCTTTAGGACTTGGATGGAGGCCCATGAGTATCCTATCCTGAGTAGTTTTCCATATAGGACATGATGGTGGCCATGGTATTGGAGTTAGAGATGTTATGTGAGGTTATGTTGTGGTTTAATTCAGTTAGTGTCATATAGACCATCCATGGTTGGGTGAGTTCAATTGGTCTATTCTTATGAGGGTTCGGCGTGGCATCATGTCCTCATCATAGGATTGTGACCCCTCTATGGCTACCTCAATCTTGTGCAGTGTGAGTGTATTCCTATATTTTGGATCGAGTTGTCTCCGTAAACTTCTATGAGGGATAGTATGGTATATTTTCCCAAGCATTGGACCTCACACTCCTTAGTTCCTTGGAGCTTGTATCCCTCTAAGAGGCCTAGAAAGATCCTAAAACAAGTTCTCTCAGTTTTCAACGTGACTCTTTGTGGCGAGTCCCGATGAGTATGTTCCCTTAAATGTATGCAATATGGGATGACAAGGATGTTATACATTCTTATTTATACCCAATTAGTGACATATCTTGGGTTGAGTTTCATCAGGGATGGAATGACTCATGGAGATCATACTCTTGGATGAGCATTACCTTTGATCCTTGAGTTGGTTGTTGTGGATGGATTTATGGTTGGGACCATGAGACTTAGAGTGAGTTATCAGTATATTTTGGGATATTCTAGGATAACTTCCAGTATATTTAATATTGGTTGTAAAACCAAGTAGTGATGGGCTGACCAGTCTTGTATAGTTGAGAAATGGTTGAGATTGAGTTTTCTTCTCTCTTACTTGGGCTTTCTTTTCTGGATTTTGTTTGAGTTAACTGATTCCTATTAGTTTATCCCTTTTTATTTTGGGATTTTGGTATTCCTACTAGGTATTTCTATACTCACCCATGTATGGTCTCTACCTACACATATCATGTCTTGTGCAGATGATAGGAATCTTTATGACATCCTTGGTGGACTGGGAGTGGGTGAAGCATAGATATGGGATAGAATGATTGAGGCATATATCAGTCATGATTTTGATAGAATTACCCTCATTTGGACTAGGTTGGACTATTTTCAATTTTTTATGGGATTGTATTTTCCCCCTTCATGATTTCCAGTTCTATCATACTCTATTTGTGAGATACAGATGTATGCATGCATTCTCTTTATATCAATATTTTTTTTATCTATACACTATTTCATGAATTTGGATGTGTTTGAGTGCATATAGGTACCATATGATAAGGCCTCCCATGTATGTGATATGCCTACTGAGTGTTGGTCTCTAGCCCCTGGCCTATTGGTGGTGGGCTTGGGGTGGTGGTGGATCGGCCTTCTGTCTTCCAGTTGGGCCCCTATGGGTTGGGTCATTACATTAGAGTTCTTGAATTTTATACTTTAAGTGATAATATATAAAGGGGGTGTTAGTAAACACCTTGGAATTACCCTATTCACATATAAAGAAGTGAGTTGAAGCATTGTAGAATAATAAACTCAATCAGACAGTCGTTGTGAAGAAACATCGGGCAATTGATTTATAGATAGAGTTTTCCATATATTTTTCTCGGACAGACGGTGTGTGAAAATCATCAGATAAATAGGGTTATAAAGGTTTCAATTGAATAGTTGTAAGTTGTATCAGTTGTACATTGGTCATAGTTTCATATTAGGTGGGATCAGATAAACTATATGCAGAGCTGAACAGACGGACAATAAGATTGTTGTGGTTTTATTCAACAAGGAGACAATGTATGAAGGTACGAAAAATATTTTACCGGATGAACTTATCATATAGAAAACCAACAGAATAAAGAATTTATTTACAATTATTGGGAAATAAAGTGAATAATTAGTACTTTCAAGAACAAAAAGTTTGAATAAGTTCAAGTAGCATTGTGACAGCACACTAAATACTATTGGTGAAGGTTTTTAATATTTGTTATGAGAATATTTATTACATATTATTTATATATAGAGAGAACATTCACTATTTTTTGATTAATAGTGAAACACAAGTGTAAGTATATTCCTTGCTTACTGTGACTGTATACAAAGGATTGTTTTCTAGTAGATTGTATAACATTGGATTATTTTCAAACCATGACAAGGAATATATACTCTTAATGAGTAATGAACCTTGAAGATACTTGTGTTCTTTTGGTTGTGCTTGTGTGCTTGTTTTTATAAAATTCATATCTATTTAACAAGAGTTGAGTTTTGTTTCATAATAAATAAAATATAAAAATAAAATATTATTGATTCGTCCCCTTCCCCTTTCAGTGACCACACAAATCCTGATTAGTTATTTCAAGTGGTAACAAGTGGAATTTCCTTTTATAGACTCTTTACTGAAGTTTGAAGAAAAATGATGTTGTTATGGATGTTCATAATTCTGTAAACAATAAAGAAATTTCTATTTTTTATGTAAATAACTATCATATCTGGAAAGACAAAATACTACCATATCTTATGTCCCTTGTATATGAAGTTCTTAAAGCTGCTATAGGTGGTTTTCTTCTTCATATTGAGGGTATTCCCAATACACATTTTGATCATAATAATTTTAATATTTATGGGTGAGAAAAAATTCTATATTTTACTTTATAAAAGTGATTTTATTGGAGTTTAAATATTTGGAACAATTAAAGGTATCTAAGAAAATTTTAAGAACATCTATGAAGGAAATAAAAAATTAAATAAAAATCTAGAAACTAAAGTACAAAGATATTAATATGGGTGATTATGAATGTTTTGGTGATTTCTTTACAAGGGTGAATGAAATTATAAGTACCATAAGATTTCTTGGTGAGAAGTTGTAAGATTCAACCATTGTTGAAAAAATATTAGGAATTATTCCTCATAAAATTGATGCTAATTTATCATCTTTGGAATATGGATATCCTAAAAATCTATTTCTATATGATCTTAAAACACTATAATTACTTATAAAATGAGAATAGAAAAGGTTATGAAGAATAAATAAAATAATGATAAAGAAATTTCCCTCAAATATACAAATAAGGAAAGTCTAAGAAAGTTCTTAAATAAGAAACTAGTGACTCTAACATTGAAGATGAGGTTAGTAATTTTTTTGAGAAATTTATGTCCTTGTTTTCTAAAAAGGTAAAAAGATGAACATGAAAGTAAAAAAGTAAAGTTACCACTAAAATGATTTATATGTGGAGATATTAGACATTTTTCTTCAAATTTTTCTTGATGAAAGGAAGATGAAGAAAGTGATGGAGATGATAAAAAATCAAGAAGATTACTCAATACTAAGGTAGAAAAATATAGGTTTTATTCCAAGGGAAATGAAAATAAGTTCTCTAAATACAGAAGGATAAATTTTTTTTATAAGTGTGAGGAATATGATGATAGTGAAGAAGAGGCTGATAACTTCAAGGATGATGCTGGTGAAAATTTTCTTATTCCAAAAGTGGATGATGAAAATTTTACTAGTGATAAAACTAGTAGTTTTGAAGAATAAGAGAATTGAATATATTTTATACTCAAAATGTGATTTGAAAGAACGTATTTCAAAGATTGTAATACTTGGAAGGCCAAAAAAGAAGTTGAATAAAGGAAATATTTAAAAAAATAGTAAAGAATATTTTATTGAATAAAAATACAAGTTGATTAAATAAATTGATGTTATGAATACGTATCATGATGAAGAGAAGAATCTCAACATCCTGATTGAATAAAATATAAAATTAAAGGAGGAATAATTAGATTTTATTCAAAAAAAACTTTCTAAAACTATCCAAGTAGTTACAAATTTCCAAAAATTAGTTATAGAAGTTGGTGAAAGTTATTATAAGTGTAAAAATAATAAAGATAAAAAAATTATCCTTAAATGTGGATAATAAGAATTTAGATGCTTAGAATAAAAAATAAGTTAAGAAAAAAATATATGTATATATAATAATAAAAGTTGAAAAACTTGAATTTTCTATAGTTTGAAAGTCAGGAACCAAAAGATAATACTATAGAAGATTCTGTTGAGACTGAGATGAAATCTAAGCTGAAGAATAAAATCCAATGTGGTAACTAAAAATTTTATGTGAAAAAAAAGAAAAAATTAGAACATAGGAAATTTAATGAAAAGTAGGTATACAACTCTGAAAAGTACACAATTTACATAGGGAAATATGATTTCTTTGGTTACTGCTGGTATTATGGAGGATCTGAGCATACAAAAAAATGTTTTGGTTTAATCATGAACATTTTAATGAATATAGGAGAAACTAGAGGCAAAGTTTGAGGGGGAGTAAAACCACTCAAAGGAGAAAAATTGAGAAAGTTAGTATAAATATTTAAAATTGATTCCAACCCACAAAACTATTTATGAAAGATATGATCATCCCGAACATCTTGAAAATGATGTCTTTTCATGATACTAGCATAAAAAAACTTATACAAAAAATCTCAAAATCCATATGAGAATAAATAAAGAGGAAAATAAATAGAATTAGTTGTTGAAACCATTTTCAAACCTATAAATGGAGAAAGACCTTGGATACTATAAAATGGGTGTTCTTCACATATGAAAATATATTTGAATTTATTTAAGAATGTAAAATATTTTAAATAATTTATAATGACTTTTGAAAATTATTATTCACTCATAATCAAAGGCATTGGATCTACTATCATTGGGGAAGAAAAGTTATAATCCAAAAGATCCTTTTTTATTCATTGGATGAAACATAATTTGTTTAGTGTTTCAAAACTTTGTGATGGAGTTAATAATCTTTTTTTTCAGAAAATATGGGTTTTTTAAGAGGATAGAAGATGGGAAATTTGTTATAAGAGGACAATGAACAAAGGGGAACTTGTTTTAAGTTAGAGATGTAGAAATTTAATGCTATATGAGCATGATGGAATAAAATAATATATGAAAAAAAGGCTTGGGTATAGAGACCCATACTTTTTAGACATAAATATCATATCTTAATATATGTATATTCATTATATAACATTATGATTCATGCCACATTTGTATAGATGTAGTATATTTCATAACTTGGATACATAAATAATTGATTCTTAAGATATCTACATCATCTCCCACTAATATCTTAATAACTTTTATCATTATTATATATATCATACATAAAATCATTCTTTATATCATGGGTAAGGTAATCATAATAAAGGGTGATCTAAAAGGATTAGTAAGGGTAAACAATGGCGATATTAATGATCACATAATAACAACATGAGAATAAGGGTATGATAATACGAGCTTAACATTTGAAAACCACACCCAGTATATCATAGATCATAATGTTGAATCATGGAATAAAGACTGATGGCTCACAAGACATGAATCATCAAGAAATAAAATAACATGAGCCATGAGAGAATAATATTAGAATAAGTCATAAGTTTTTGGCATACACATATGATTATAAAATCATTTCATTAGTAGTTAAGCATCACTTCCAAGACTATCATAGTGGATTGATTTCACTCCCTATTCCAAGTTTCAGTCCCAAGACTATTATAGTGGACATAATCCCTTATTTAACTAGGTTTATTCCTCATTCCATTCCTTATTATCTCTTTAGATATCCATCTTTACTAAATGCATTAGAGTGATATATAATTCTAAGCCCACCGATCACATAATGAAAATATACATATGTGTACCAAAAGTTCATAAAACATTTATCATATCATATCCTATGAAAAGGAAATGGTTTTCATAAACATTTCATCATATTATAACCCATGTAAAAGAAATGGGTTTCATAACTCAATTAACCTATGGGAAAGAAATAGGTTTCATATAATCATCCGTAAATAATCATCATAAAAATCCATCCAAAGAATAAAAGTGGATGGTATCATTGGATCATATCCCAAGTAAAGTATAGTTGGCATAAAAGTATGTCATCATAGATAAAAATTCCTTTAAAATATTACTTATAACATTTCTTGAAGAAAACACCCTTTTCAATTTGAAATAAAATATTTAAAATAAAAAAAAATCCCAAATATTAAGGAAATTTTTTTCTTTGAAAAGAACCTTAGAAACTTTCAAAGGAAGCTTCAAATTATTGAGTGGTCATGATGGTGGGAAATTCTGTTCATGCGATGTACGTTAAAATAATTATTCAGTTCACATTTTTGGTAAAAAAGTTAAAAGTACCCCATTCAAAAAATAAAAGGAATGTTCCTTTTAAAAAAAAATTATGAGTTAAAACATGGGTTAAAATAAATTTAAAAAATAATTTTAGAATATTAAAAACATTATTGAAGACATGTTTAGAAAACATAGACATGGAATAAAAATGATTTTGGATCGAAACAAGAATTAAAGTCAGTTTTCTTTAAAAACATTATTTTGGTATATTGAGTAATTAAAGAGAGTAAAATGAAATGAAAATATGTAATATATATAAATAAACATAGGTGAAGAAAATTTATTATATTACTAAGAGGTATATCATGATATTTCATCACCAAAAACCTAATCATAAACAATCCCAATAAATAATGAGATTGTAATATAAAACCATTACCTCTAGTTTAAATTGTTTTGAAATCATTATAATATCCTATATAATAAATTTAAATTTATAATAATCCTATAATATAATCATTAATAATATTATATATTATCCACTTATAATATTTTAACACCCATTTATTAATAATTCTTTACTAAAATTATCTTTTCTAGGTGTTAACTGTTTCGTTTTTCTTAAGAATTTATGTCTGATAGTTCCAGTCCTTATACTCTAATCATGTTTAAATAATCTCTAGAATGTTAAAAATTATATAAATATCATATATAATAATTATATATATATATATATAGATTCATCCACAGAGTATAGATATATAAAAATTAATCACACCATTCATGGAGACAGTAAGCCATAAGTATACATGAATGTTGTTTTCACTTTTCAAAAGATGGAATGAAATAAAGGTAAATAATAATTCAAATTTCCAGGATAATTTTTATATGATATATATATTACATATACATTAAATATATATGTATTATCATCCATGTAAATAAAAAATGAAAAATGAATCACATCACTTTGTAGAGGTGGGAGTCTACACGTACGCATGGACAACATTATTATTTTCCAATGGATGGGAAGAAGGAGGAAAATGGTTATTCTATTATAATAATAACAACTAATCATATGAAATATACAGAATTAATTATTTTATAATGGTTACCCTTAATTTATAGGAAGTATAATAATAAATAAAATTAAAAATCCTTGGTTAAGATTTACACCTCTTCATTGGGAATCCTCTTTTGGATTACACCTTAAGCCTTGAAGGGATAATATTTTAGTAAGATAAAAAGCTCTATTATGTATATAAGGAAGATAGTAAGGTATTATGGTGGAGATTATATGAGATATAAGGTTCAAAAGGTGTTAGTAAGAGGGGCTAAGAGGTTCCCATTTATAAGTGAGGGGAGGGGCATTCTTAGAACTATTTAAAATATTAAATTAATATAAATTAATTTTAATGTATAAATGGATATAAATTGATATAAGTAGAATATTAGATGATTATAATTCTAAATAATCTCATAAAAACAATTTGGTAAAGTTTTGGTTATATTTTAAACCTTATATTTTTGTTTTAAACCCATGTTAACCCTTTTCATAATTACTATGGTATAAATGTTTTTTACCCTCTAAGCATCAATAATGTTACCATAAAAGGAAAATTAAACCATAAATGGACCATGGTTTATATTTTAAACCATATACCATTCACATGGTTTAAAATAAGTTTTTATGAATTTTAAATCAATTAATAAAATATTATTTATTATATAATATCATTAATATCATTTTTGGAACTATTCATTTACTTTGACTTTGAAAACATCATGAAATCAAAGGAATTTAAATATATACCTTTAAAAAATATATAATATGTTATATATATCTAATTTTTTTTATCACAATAATTCACCCAAATTATATTACTTTTAATATTTTTAAAATCATTTATTTTATTTTTCTGTTAATTGAATAAATATCGTGTCAGCGTCGTGCTTGAATTTAAGGAAATTATTAAATAATTAAAAATTAAAAATAAATTAACATGATAAAAAATAATAATTAATATTTCAAATAAACATTTATAACTAAACTTATCATCTTTTTATTATTATGTAAAAAAATTAGAGATATTAAAGTCAAAAGAGTGACATTTTGTAGCTATTCTTTTCTAAAAATAATATAAAGGTCATAATATAAGAAAAATGGAACAAAGTGGGAATGTATTAGAGGGTTTTATTTAAATGGATGAAATCCACTCATACAATAATATAAATTAAGGGTTTATAGAAATTTTAAATCCTTATCCCAAAGTTTTATTCATATTTTACCCATTTTACACTTATGTGGTGTCAAAAGTTTACCAAGGTTACTATTCATAATAACAAAAAATTAAACGCAACTATTTAACAGATTTTAATATCATGATTTAAAATATAGGATCCATTTTTTGAGATTAAATTTCTATAAGTATAAAAAATTCATTTTAAAATAAGTGCACAAAATGCGTTGAAAATAGTTTTTTAGAAAAATACATTTTTAAGCATAAAACTTGATTTATTTTTATCCCATGCCAAAAAAATTAGATGAATGTTAAAAAAAATTATTGAATATATAATATATAAATTTAATTATAATTATTCACCAATAATTATTAATTTAATTTATTAAGATAAAAACACATTGCATGTATAAAAACATTTTTTCCAGAAAAAATATATATTTTTAATTTCAAATGATTTTTTATTTTCATTTATTATCAATTTTTAACCAATGAATTCATTTTATACATGTGTAAACCATATATTTTCATTGATTTAGTTTGTCATATTCATTCTGTCCAATCCAATGACTATGCGGTAACTATCACATTAAATAATAATATCCCAATTGTATATCATGGTTCATTTAAATTAGATTTTGTGTGTATCATAAGATATTGAAGAAATTTAATTTATTTGAAAATAAATATATCATAAAATCTCGTGGTGTTACATTATACCCCTCTTAAAATGAATTTAAACCTTGAAACTCCATCAATCCGATGCAAACAAATGAGGATATCTCTATTTCATCACATCCTCAGGTTCCTAGGTAGCTTATTTGATTTTTTAATTACTACAAATATATTTAAACTATTGAGTAGTCTCATTAAATAGCACTTTATCTCTATAATATTATATTTATACAAGTTTTTATACATAGAAAATTTCATACTGCAATAGTATAACCTATGAGTTCAGTACATGTGAAGGATCAGGTATATACTTCCTCATGAGAGATATATTGAACACATCATGAACATGAGAGAGGTTTGGTAGAAGACACGAGAGATAACCTAAAATCCTTACTTGATCAATAATCTCAATGGGGGATAATATATATTGGGATCAACTTTCTCTTATTTCTGAATCTCATAAATTTCTTCCATAGAGAAATCCATAGGAATACCTTTTCACCAACTTTGAATTCCATATTTTACCAATGATTATCGACATAACCTTTATATCAAATCTGAGATGATCTTATATGTTACTAAATGGATATGACTTTATCAACCATTCCCATATTTAAGTATGGTCCCAATATCTTTATTTCTCTAACTTCATCCTAGAACATTGGATTTCTACACTTCTTTCTATAGAGGGATTCATAAAAATCTATATAAATGCTTGCGTGAAATCTATTATTGTAAGAAACCCTATTAAAGGATGGTGTTAACCCCAAAAACATTTTAAATCCATATAATAATATCATAACATATCCTATAGGGTTTTAATGGTTCTTTAAGATTGACCATATATCTTAGGATGATAAAAATTACTAAAAATCAACTCTATATCCAGAGCCTACAAAAGACTTTTCCAGAACTTCAAGATAAACCTTGGTTCCTGATTAGATACAATAGACTGTGGTACTCCATGAAAAATTACAACTTATTTTGTATATATTTTGAAAATTTGAAATAGAGATAAATCTTCTCTAATGAAAATTAAGTGTTCTAACTTCATAAAGTGATTGAATACAACCTAAATAGCATTATGGTATTTAGATTTTTTTGGGAGAACAATGAAAAAATACATGGTGATGTTTTCCTATTTCCATTATAGTATGGGTAATGGTTGTAACACCCCTTATACTTCTATCTCTTAGCCTTAATGTACTGGAATACCAATCATTGAGATACATACTCTATAATATCTCTCTTCATACTATCCCAACAGAAATACACTTTCATATCTCTATACATATTTGTACTTCTTGGATGAATAGAGAATGATGAACCATGAGCCTCATCTAATAACTCCTTTATATCTGGTATGGGCGGAACACATACATGGTTCCTGAAACTTATCATTCCATCACAATCAAGGTTGAACTTAGGAAAATTTATATCATTCTTCTTAGTCTATCACCATCCTTATTTACCTATTTAGTCCTCACATTTATAGATGGTTGAACACTCATTTGAGTATGATAATATTTATCCCCTTCCTTCAAGACATACAGATCCATATTTTTAAAATATATAAATATTTGGTCTTTTATGATCCTTGTCTTAGATATTATAGCATGATCCTTTCGAATAAGAGAATCTTCCACCTTTTTCACTTTCCCAAAGTGGTAGTGTATTGAGTAGTCATAATATTTAATTAACTCTAACTATTTTCTATGGAACATATTCAACTATTTTTAGTGAATATATAATTTAAAATTTTATGATCAATAAATAAATCATACCTTTATCTGTAAATATAATTCATCCATATCTTTAATTAAAAAGTTACTATAGATAATTATAAATCTTGACTTGGGTAATTTTTCTCATGAACATTCAATTGTTGTGTGACATAATCTATAACCATATCATTATATATTAGTATGCATTCCATTCCCTTATTATATTAATCATTATAAATTTCATACCCTTCTCCACTACAGGGTAGTTTAAGTATATGAGAACTGACTAAAATTATCTCCAATTTCATGAAATTTTCCTCATATTCATCTATCCAAAAGAACTTGACTCCCTTCAAAGTTAATTTTTTTAATGAATTATATAGTTGTGAGAAATTATCCACAAATCATTAATAATATCTAGAAAAACCAAGAAAACTACAGATCTCAGTCGCGGTGGTTGGTTTGGACCATCATTAAATAACATTTATCTTTAATGGATCCAAAAAATATACCCTCGCTTGTGATAATATGACCTAAAAATGAAACTTTTTATAGCAAAAATATCACACTTTGTAAATTTTTCATATATTTTATCCTTTTGTAGGGTCTTTAGTATAATCATAGAGTGATCTTTATACTCTTCCTTATTCTTAGAATATATAATAATATAGTATACAAAGACTATAAAAAACTGACCAAGGTAATATCTAAAGACTATATTCATTGAATATATGAAGATATCAGGGGAATTAGTAAGATCAAATGGCATCACTTTAAATTCTTAGTGTCCCTACCTTATATAAAATTATATCTTGGGTGTATCCTCCTTCTTAAACCACAATTGATGATATCCAAAATGAAATTCAATCATGAAAATGTATTGATATCCACATAGTTCATCAAAAAAGTCCTTAATATGAGGTAAAAGATATTTATTCTTGATAGTGATCTTATTTAGTTCTTGATAATAAATGTGAATTCAAATTGATCCATATTTCTTTTTAACAAAAAGAAATGGAACACCCCAATGTAATGTACTTGACCAAATGAATCCCTTTTCAAGGTTCTCCTAGAGTTTCTTCTTAAATTATTACAAATCAAAATGGGAAATTCTATATAGATTCTTTGAAATAGGTGTATCACCCGTATGAGTTCTATCAAAAATCAACTTCATGATTCATATGAAGACTTGGAAACTCTTTCAAAAAGACATCAATAAACTCTCATAAAATAATAATATCTTTGATGTTGAGTTTCTCCCCAACAATATGAGATAACATCCCTTTTTAATAGGAATTAAAACCCATAAAATGGATTCAATTTCCATTAGAAGTTCATATTTATCATTGTATTGATAAACTAGTATAGGTTGGTTAAGAATATAAAATGTGAATTCCATTATTGATAATTGATGTGATATTTATGTAAATAAATCCAATATATGCCTAAGATAACATAAAATTCAACGAGAGGTAGAATAATGAGATTTATAGGAAGTACATTTCTACAAAATTCAGTCAGAGAATAATCATAGACTTGAGATGAAATCATTATACCATTAGGTGTTTTCAATGCTAATTCAACATGTAACCATTGAGAATATAAATTAACATTCCAAGATAATTTTCATGATATAAATTAAACCATATATCTAAGATCAAATAGTGTACTTGAATATTTAAGTATACATATAACCACCTCAACTTTACCATTCTATCTTCAATCCCTCACTAAAACCAAAATGGTTGACATGACCACCAAAAACCTTTAATATGAGATAAATCATGAAAAATACTTTAATGGATGTCTAAATCATGACACATTATTTTCAATATATGACACCTTAGGTTTAACCTAGGTCATCCATGGTCAACGTCTATTCAAATCCTTCATAATGGATCATAGATTACATGTGAATTAAATTAATAATATCCCCTCGGAGTATAAAATTAGGTTCACAGTAAGGTAACACTTGCCATGGACCATAATAATGGCTTATATATTTTCAAATAGCTATTTTTAGGGGTTATTACCCCTATATGGATCTGTGTGAAAACCACATCCACTTGTAGTATCCAAAGAGGGAAAATTTTTTAAGAAGACCACACTCCTTTATTTATCATAACTTATAAATTTTTCCTATAATTAGGATTATCCTAAGGTTTATCACTAATGTTTTCTCATAATATTTTCCAAAAGTAACTAAACCTTTCTCTAATAACAACTATAGTGACCCATAATTTCCATACATAGATATCACATCTTAATAGATAAATATTTTTTACATACCATTATGATACACACCAGAATAATATATGTTTAGTATCATTGGATACTTGGATACATAAATAACTGGTTCATAATATATCTATTTAATATCCTGTTAGTTTCTTCACAAATTCCACCCTTATTATAAATATCATACCTAAAATCATTATTTATATCTTTAAGAAGGCAAAAAAAGAAAGGGTGAGATCAGATGCTCAATAAGGGTAAACAAGAGAGATATTAAGGATTGCATAATCATAACATGATAATAAGGGAATGATAATGTGATATTAACATTTGAAAACCATACCCAGCATATCATAAATCATAATACTTAATTATGACATAAATCTTGGTAGTTCATAAGACAATAATCATAAAATAATCAAAGAACATGAGTCATGAAAGCATAATATTGTCATAAGACAAAAGTTTTTGGCATACACATAAGATTAGAAAATCATTTCCATAATAGTCAAGGCTCACTACCAATAATATTATAGTGGATTGGGTTCACTCTCTATTCCATCATATTATTAAAGGTTAACTCCCAATACTATCATAGTGTATAGAGTCCCTTTCTAAAATGGGTTCACACCCCATTCCAGTCCTTATCATTTAATGAGATGTCTATCTTTACCCAGTGCATTGGAGGGATATATAATTATGGTATCACCTATCACATAATTAAAAACATACATATCTGTTCCACAAGATCATAAAAAATTCATCATATCATAACTAATGAAAAATAAAAATATTTCATAAACATTTCATAATTTCATCATAGTATAACCATTGGAAAAGAAATGGGTTTCATAACTCAATTAACCCCTAAGAAAGAAACAGGTTTCATCAAATCATCAATAAATCGTCATCATCATAGTCCATCAAAATAATGAAAGTGGATGGTATCATTGTATAATATCCCCAATAAAGTATAAGTAACATCAAATTATGTCATCTTAGATGAAAATTTCTTTAAAATATCACTTGGAATATTTCTTGAGGAAATTACCCTTTTCACTTTGAAATCACTTATTAAAAATATAAAAATTTCATAAATATAAAGGAAAAAATTTTCTTTGAAAATAAACTTGGAAAATTGAAAAGTAATATTCATAGTATAGATCAGTCATGATGGCAGTAAATTCCTTTCATGTCGTGTACTTTAAAACAAATATCCTTTCATATTTTCATAAAACAATTAAAAGTACCTCATTTAGAAAATGATAAAATGATTTATTTTAAAACATTTTTTAAAAAGAAAAAAATGGGTGAAAATGAATTTAAAAAATCATTTTATAATATTAAAAACTTTTTTAAAAACTTTTTTAGAAAACCTGTACATAGAATAAAAAGGATTTTTGACCGAAGAGAGAATTAAAGTTGGTTTTCCATAAAAAAATTATTCCATTATCTTATGAACTTAAAGAGAGTAAAATGAAATAAAAATATGAAATCTATATAAATAACTTGAGGGTAAGAAAATTCATAATATTATTGAGTGGTATATCATGAGATTTCATCATTAGAAACTTAATCATAAACAATTATGACAAACAATGAGATTGTGGCATAAAACCCTTACCACTAGTTTGACTTGTTTGGAAAGAAATATAAAATCCTATATAATAAATTTAAATTTATTATAATACTATAATATAATCATATAAATAATTATAATATCATATATTATCCACTTATAACATTTTAACACCCATTTATTAATAATTCCTTTCTAAAATCATCGTTTCTAGGTGCTCGTTGTTTTATTTTTCCTGAGAATTTCTATTCGGTAGTTCGAATACTTTTAATTTTATCATAGTTACATCATATCAATAATTTTAATCATGACATAAATATAATATTTATTAATCATATATATATATATATATTTAGATTCATCCATAAAGGATAGAGATAGAAAAATGATCACACTGTTCATGGAGACGGTAAGTCGTACGTACGGATGAACATTGTTTTCACTTTTTAATAGATGGAATAAAAGAAAGGTAAATTATAATTCACCATTTAAAGATAATTTATATGATATCAATTATATATTCATTAAATATATCCTTATTACCATACATGTAAATTGAAAATTAAAAATGAATCACATCGCTTTGTGGAGGTGGTAGTTTACATGTATGCATGAGCGGTGTTATCATTTTCCAATGGGTAGGAAGAAGGTTGATAATGGTTTTTATATTTTTATAATAAAAATTAAGAATTTTAAATATAATTAATTCATTATTTTATAATGGATACCATGAATTTAGAGGAATTATAAGAAGAAATAAAACTGAAAATGCTCGAATAAGAGTTATACCTCTTCGTTGGGAATGCACTTTTGGATTACACCTTAAGAACTGAAGGGATATTATTTTGGAAGTAAATGAAGATATAGGATGTTTTTTATAAATATATTAAGTTATTATTTTAGATATTTTCTGATCTATAAGGTTCAAGATATTCACGGAAGATAAGAGGAGAGGTTCCCTTTTATAAGTGAGGGGAGCGACATTCTTATAATTACTTAAATTATTAAATTAATATAAATTAATTTTCATGTTTAAATGGATAAAAATTTATATAATTAGAATATAATATAATTATTATTTGAAATAATCTCATCCAATAATTTTTTTACAACTTTTGGTTATGTTTTCACCCTTATCTTTTTGTTTTAATACCTTGTTAACCCTTTAGATAATTACCATGATATCGATGTTTTTTACTCTTTAAGGGTAAAGAATGATACTATAAAAAGAAAAATGACCCATAAATGGGATATAGTTGATATTATAAACCATATACCATTAAAATGGATGAATATAATAATTTTGGTAATTTTAAAACAATTAATAAAATATTTTTTATTATATAATATCATTAATGTCATTTTTGGAACTATTTTTTCACTTTGGCTTTAAAAACATCATGACATCAAATTAAATTGAATATAAAACTTTCATACATATATAATATTTTATATGTATCTATTTTTTTATCATAATAACTCACCCAAATTATATATTTTTTAGTATTTTTAAAATCATTTACTTTATTTTTCTATTAATTGAATAAATACTATGTTGACATTGTGTAAGAATTTAAGGTAATTATTAAATAATTAAAAATTAAAAATAAATTACGATGAAAAATAATAATTAATATTTAAAATAAACATTTAGAACCAAATATATCCTCTTTTTATCCTTATGTAAAAAATTTACAGATATTAAAGTCAAGACAGAGACCTTTTTTATTTATTATTTTCTTAAAATAATATATAGCTCATAATCTAAGAAAAATGGTACCAAGTTGTCATATATTAAATAATTGGATATCAATTGATGAAATACACTCATACAATAGTATAAAGGAAAGTATTAGTGAAATTTTAAAGCCTTATCCCAAAATTTTAACCCTATTTTACCAGTTTAACCTTTACCAAGGTGACAAAAGATTATCAAGGTTACAATTCATGATGAACAAAAATAAAAGGGAACTATTTTCAAAATTTTAATCTCCTAATTTCAAATACTAGATCCATTTTTCAAGATTAAATTTCTATAAGTTGTAGAAATTCATTTTAAAATAATTGCACAAAACACGATGAAAGTTTTTTTATAAAAATACAATTTTAAGAATAATTTGGATATATTATTATCCCATTACTAACAAAAACATTATATGAATGTTAAAAAAATTATATATAACATATAAATTTCATTAAAATAATTTACCAATAATAATTCATTTAATTTATTAAGATAAAAATACATTGCGTGAATAAAAACATTTTTTTTCTTCAGAAAAACATCTATTTTTAATTTAAAATGTTTTTATGTTCATTTTTAATCAATTTATAACCAATGAATTCATTTTATACATGTGTAAAATATACATTTTTCTTTATTTATTTAGTCTTATTCATACCCTTTAATCTAATGGCTAGGCAATAACTGTCACATTAAATAATAATATCTCAATAGTATATCATGGTTCATTTGAACTCAGTGTTGTGTGTATCATAAACTATTTATGAAATTAAATTTATTTGAAAAATAAATATATCATAAAATATTGTTGTGTTTCATTCTACCCATTTAAAATGAATTTCACCCTTCAAATTTTGTCACTCTGATAAAAGAAATGAGAATATCTTTGTTTCATCACATCCTCAGGTTCCCTAGTAGCTTTTTTGAATTTCTAATTCCTCCAGAGATCTTTAAGTAGGTGAGAATTCAAGTTCTGTAGCACGTTATCTCTTAAATATAAAATTTCGACCATTTGTTCTTTATAGGTAAGTTCATGTTTTGGTGATACAACCTCTAAGTTCAGTACATTTGAAGGATTGGTATGTACTTTTTTAGGAGAGATATATGGATCACTTCATGAACTTGAGAGAGGTTCAGTGAAAGTCCCAGGAGATAAAATACCATCCATACTCGATCAAAAATCTCAAAGGGGAAAATATACCTATGACTCAAATTTCACTTTTTTATGAATCTCATAAACTTATTCTATGGATAAATTTATAGGAATATATTCTCACCAACTTTGAATTCCAAATTTCATCAACGATTGTCTGTAAAACATTTCTATTGAACCGGGGATGCTCTTATGTGTTACTGAATTGATTTGAATTTAACTACCATTTCCTCAAATATCTTAGGTCACAATAGATTTCTTTCTCTAAATTTATCCTATAAAGTTGGATATATACACTTATTTTCATAGATGGATTCATAAAAATCCATCTAAATACTCGAGTGAAAGCTATTATTGTAAGAAAACTTGACTAGTGTAAGGTGTTGATCCCCGCCACCTTTGAAATATATAGAATAATATATTAACATATACTATAGGATTTTAATGGTTCTATCTAAATATTATAAACTATATTGAAACTCAACTTTGTATCCAGATCCTGCTGAATACTTCATCATAACTTGAAGGTAAAACTTAGATCTTGATTAGATATAATAACATTTGGTACCCCATACAACCTTACCACTTATTTAATGTATATTTTGGAAATATGATCAAGATATAAATCTTCTATAATTTCAATGAGGTGTGATAACTTAGTAAGGTGATCAACAATAATTCAAATAGCATTATGGCCTTTAGATGTTTTGGAGAGCCCAATGACAAAATCCATGATGATATTTCCCATTTCTATTCTAGTATGGGTAATGGTTGTAACATCACCTTATACTTCTATCTCTCAGCCTTAATGTGTTGACATTCCAAGTACCAAGATACATAATCTTCAATATCTATCATTATACTATAACACTAGAAATACTCTTTTAGATCTCTATACATCTTCATACTTCCAGGATTAATAGAGAATGATAAACTATTATCCTCATAAAATAGCTCATTCTTCAGTTCTAGTATAGGGGAAACACATATGTGATTCCTAAAACTTATCATTCCATCACAATCATGGTTAAAATTAAGAACATCTCTAACCTTATTCTATAGTTCCTAATATTTTTTTCGTGCCTCTTTAACACTCACATTGATAGATGGATGTACACTCATTTGATTAAGATAAGATTTATTCCCTTCCTTCATGGTTTTTAGATATATCCTTCAAAAATATTTAAATATTGGATCTTTTTTTATTCACATCTTATATAATCTCTCATGATCCTTTTGAATTATATAATATTCCTCCTTTTTCACTTTCCTAGGGTGGTAATGTATTGGGAAGTCATAATATTTAATCAACTCTAACCATTATATCTAGCACATATTCATCTCTTTTTGGGTGAATATATACTTTAAAATTTTATGATCAATATATATATCACACCTTTATCCATAAATATAATTCTTTTTTATCTTTAATGAAAAATTACTTTAGTTAAATCCAAATCATGAGTTGGGTAATTTTTCTCATAAACCTTTAATTGTCATGAGGCACAATCTATAACCATATAATTCTTCTAGAGGAAACATTCCAATCCATTATTTGATGTATCACTACAAATTAAAAATCCTTCTCCACTATAGAGTAGTGTAAGCATAGGTGGACTGAATAACCTTCTCTTCAGTTCCTTGAAATTTTCCTCAAATTCATCTGTATGAAGGAACTTGGATCCTTTCCGAGTTAACCTGATGAGTGGATTAGATAATTGTTATAAATTATCTACAAATCATTGATAATATCCAAAAAAACTAAGAAAACTATAGATCTTAGTCACAGTGGTTAATCTGGGCCATCATTCAATAACCTCCTTCTTTGATGGATTTATAGATATACCCTCACTTGAGATAACACGACACAAAAATAAAACTTTTTTGTAGCCAAAACATACACTTTGTAAATTTTTAATAGAATTTATCCTCTATTAGGGTTTTTAGTATAATCATTTAATGATTTTCATTCTCTTCCTTACTCTTGGAATATATAAGAATTGTAATGACCCAATACATTAGGGAATGCCTAGCTAGTGAAAGGCTAGGACACCACAACCCCAATCCCCCCTCTAATAGGCTAGGGTCCAGTGACAAGAGTCGAGAATGAATAATATAAATGGGAGGACATTTCTTAGTGTACCATTTTTGTACACACCCAACCATCTCCATGAAATATAAATAGAAATAACAAAAAGGTATATGACCTATAGAGTAAAACCATGCATGTAATAACCTCTAGGGAATACATTAGAGTACAAAAAAATAAAACCAAAGTGTAAATGGTAAAAATACATGCCCAACCTGAATTTAAGCCTCAACCAAAAAATAATCATAATAAAGGAAAACAGAGAGATCTAGACTCCTAATCTCTAAGCTTGACCACCATACATGGTCTATTTACTTGAGTATCCCTATAGTCCACCAAAATCACAACCGATGTTTCTATCATTTTTATAAGACACAACATATATGGGAATAACCCATACAGGGGTGAGTATATACATACCTAGTAGGACACCCCAAAAACTGAAGGGTGAGCAATAAAAGATATGATATAATTAGTCAGATCAAGCCAAATAAATAGAAAAACAAAACCCACTAATATTTATATATTCTCATAAATAAACCCAGATGAGAGAGAAAGGGGATATCCATCTCACAACCCAACCTAGGATAATGAGTCTACATGCAACTCCAAAGGTCCATCATCGATTCCAAGCATCTCATGTGTCTATCCAAAGAAGTCATGAAGAGGACTCACTCCTCTCTATTTATTTATAGCCTGAGGGGGCACAATCTCCAATATAGGACCTACACTCTAGTATAATAGGGTTATTCCACTCAGTTGATAGGGATAGTAACCATTCCATGTTGTGTTAGGGGGGTATCACTCAGTAGATATTGATGGAGGACCCATGCCCTACTGCATTGGGGGGGGGGGTTCCACTCAGTAGATGTTAATAAAGAACACATTCCCTAGTGAATTAGGGGGTGACACTAAGAATATGTCGATAGAGGACCCACACCCAAGTGCTTTAGGGGGGGTTACACTTAGTATATTTCTATAGAGGACCCATGCCCAAGTGCATTGGAGGATTTTACTCAGTAGATGGATTACCCACACCATAATTCCACAGGGGGGTGCCACTAAGTAGGTATATAAACCATTCCTTGATTTTATAGGGGGTTCCACTCAAACTATGAAAGGGTTATGGGGGACCCACACCTTAATTCAACAGGGGGTTTCCAACCCTGAACTCTCTCTGAAAATCTCTCCCAATCACTACTACCACCAATAATCTTCTAAAGAAGCATCATGCTCAGAAAATTCCATTTAATATCTTAAAATATACTATGAAGGATACCATTGTGTTCTACATAGAAAACAAATCAAGATAGGCTACTTAAAGCCAAAATCTGAGTCCAAATGAAGGAGATGTGAATGGTGGAAGTTTCTCATAGGGGTACATGACATGTATGGGGTCTACATCGCATGCGGTCCTACTCCACTAGCTAGTAGTGTCCTATTATGAACACGAATCAGAGGAAATTTCATCATACATGACCTCTAATGGGTACCAAATAGTGTTTTTCAGTCACTTGGGGATTAATTGTGTGCTTCTAGTTGTTCAGGTGTTCAGTAAGTCATGTTCATTTACCTGGACATGTACTTGGTCATGCCTGGGTACCAGCTCATGTCCATTTACTCCCAAAGTACACGATGTGTTCTCTCACATGGGGTCTTGTCCGTGTACACACAACTTATCTACCTAGGGAGGGTTATACAACATGTGGGTCCACCACATGGTGTGTGATCATTATCTTTACCAAAACCCTAGCCACTACAGCTGGGTGGGGATACATGACATGTGTTCTTTAAATACATTTTGTGTAGTCAAATGTTCCATAGATTGTCCATATATTCACATGGATTCTAGATTTCTCGTGATTTTTTATATACCTCCTGAAATCGGCAGGGGTTGCCTCCTATCATTGTTTTCTAGCCTTCGGTGCTTGGAAAATGTACACAGTTAGTTTTCACGAAGCCTATACACTGCCTAATGTGCCTCCTTTTCATCTTCCTCTTGATACCATCACCACTCTGGTTCTATAGAGAATCACCTACAACCTATGATCTTCCCCATTCCCTCCCTGATTTTCCAATCCATTCATTGTACGTGCAATTTCTTTGAATCTGAGGCTTCAATAATGCTTAAACCCACCCCAACAAAGTCGAACCTTGACCCCACAGGCCAATGATTAAGAACATGATGAATGGAGAGGGGAAAAGCATAAGAAAAAAGTGAATCAATCATTGTCCAAGATTTCTTGGCTAATGATCATAAATATAAGATTTATAGGGGTGATTACATGTGAAACTAGGATAGAAATATTTAATTATCAATATAATAGGCAATATATCTCATTAAAAAGAACATATAAATTACATAACACAAATAATAGATAAAATCCATGCTCAAACTTTTAATCAAGGGAAAAAACTAAAATTGCAGAGCCCTACCTTTTTTATGGATCAATTGTTAGTGAAGAACATTTTTTTCAATGATGGAGAAGACCTGCTATGTTCACTAATTCTATATCCACCTCAATCTAATTTTCATTCATCATCCATTTCTGATTTTCAAATGATGAACTCTCTAAACCTCCTCTCAAAGCTCTCAGGGTTAGGCAGCTAACCCAGGAGAATTTCTATAACATCAATTATATAGAGGAAATTGGGTTATGGGTATTAAATGAAATAATTAAATTAATTATTTAATTAATCCACTTAAAGTACCCACCAAAAACTGCCTCATCTGAATGATTAATGTCGACCAACTTTAGATCGTGCCTAGGGTAAACCCCGTGTTCTAGGTTTAACTGTGGTGTTGAATTTATGATCTTAGGATTTATTTGGGAGCTATTCAACTTTTTCTAAAACATATGTGTTCATGATATTAATATATTTAATATTTTTATAATATCAATTTTGGGCTCATCATAGCTCATAATATTTTGGCATCTTAGTGTTTGGATTCGAAAATATTCCTTAATATATTCCAAAGTCTTACAAGGAAAAAAAGGGTCACTACATTACTCCCTCCTTCAAGAAATTTCATCTCTGAAAAATGAAAACTAAAAAAAAGGTGGGGATACTGGGCATGCATTTGTCTCTCATGCTCCTAGGATCCCTCCTACATGATCCCATGATTCCACATTACACAAACTAAGGGAATAGTCTATCCTTGCAGGATCCTCTCATACTGATCCTCGATCACCACCAGGTGCTCCACGAAGGTGGATCCATCCTTGATTTCCATATCACCCTAGTCAATGATGCATGTAGGTTCATTCATTTATATCCTCATCTATGATACATGAAATATGTAGTACATTGGATCTAACTTTGGGGGTAAGTATAGGTGGTAAGAAACCTTGAAAACCCTCTATAAGATCTCAAACAAAGTGATTAACCTTAGGGATAGCTTGTATCCCTCGCCAAACCTCCAAAATCTTCATTATGAGGAGTCTCTCAGGAAAACAAGGTCTCCCTTATCAAACTCAATGGGCCTAAAAATATATTTATATAATATTTCTATCAGCTATGGACTATCCTCATCTTCTCATGGATCACTTGGACCTTCTCCATCACTGCCTATGCTATCTTTTACCCAAAAAGAGATGCATCACCAATCTTGACACAAGATAAGTATAACCTGCAAGGTCTCTTGTACAAGGAATAGAAAGGTGTCATTTCAATCATAGAGTGTTAGATATTATTATAAGAAAACTATACCAATGGAAAGTGATCCTCTCAATTTTGTTCATAGTCCAAAACATATGCTCTCAACATATCCTACAACACTTTGATGGTGCACTCTATTTTCTCATTCGTTTGAGGGTGGAATTCCATAATCATCCTAAATTGGGTCCCAAATACCTCCTGTAGGCCTATACACAACCATGAAATAAATCACACATCAATTCAGATATTATTTTTGAGGGTACCCCATGGAGTTGGATGATATCCCACACATACAACTTTCCCATAATCTCCACCGAGCTTTTCTCCTTGATGGTAAGGAAGTGTGCCAACTTTTTAAGTCGATCAACAATCACCCAGATAACATTATGGAATATCACTATCTATAGAATCCCTATCACAAAGTCCATGTCTATTCCATCCCATTTTCTAATATGGGATCTCAAGAGGTTGTGTCAAACCTACTAGAACTTGGTGCCCATCCTTCACCTACTGACATGTGAGACACTGAAAGATGAACTTGTCCACGCTATACCTCATTCCAGCCCAAAAAAAATCCATTGAAGGTCCTTATACATCTTTGGCACTCTAGGATATACAAAAAAAGGAGAAGTGTAAAACTCCTTTATCACATTTTCTTGCATCGTGATCAGAACCACCATCCTTCCCTGGAAAAGGATGATTTTCCCCTACTTTAGAAAATCCATTTAGTGAATATCCTAAAGATATATGATCACAAAGAACCTCACAATCGATGTATTATAATTGAGCCTCCCTCATACGCTGGAAAAGTGAAGGATTCAACACCATTGATAGAAGTTAAGATACACCCTTCTCCTCTATTAGGGTCAGCTGTAAAGAATCCAACTGCTCAAATGCCTCATCCACTAAAAAAATGTGATTTCCTCACTAAGGGAATCTACCACCATGTTTCCCTTACTAGGATTATAGAGTATCTCAAATTCATAGTACCATAGGAAATATAACTAGAACCTATATCTTAGTTTTTGATCTCTCTATAAAAATATATACCTGAGTCGTTGATGGTATGAGTGAACAATAAAGCACTCTCCTAGAAGATAGTGCCTCCATATCTTTAGACCAAAGACTACAGTTTCCAAATCTAGGTCATGAGTCATGTAGTTATGCTCTTGGGATCTCAACTGCCTCACCCCATATATGATAATTTCCTACATGTAAATCAACACACAATCGATCTCACCTCCAGAGGCATCACAATACACTACATACTCCACACCATCCTCTGGTAGTATCAACACAGGTGCACTAGTCAATATTAGCCTTGAATTTTAAAAGGATCTATGACACTGCTCGATCTAGGTAAATGGATTCCCTTTCCAAGTTAGGTTAGTCAAGTGGGACGTAATCCTATATAATTCCTCAATAAACCTTCTATAGTACCCCACCAAGCCAAGAAAACTCTACAACTCCAACACACTCTTGTGTGGCTCCCAAGAAAGAACTGCATCAATATTCACCAACTCCATAGCTAATCAATGATCAGAAATGACATGCCCCAAAAAGTGAACCTCAAATATCTATAAATGAAACTTAGAGATATTATTATAAATCTAGTGCTCTTGAAGTAAGTTTAGGATCATCCTTAGATGCTCTGCATGCTCCTCCTCTAATTCAGAGTAAATGAGTATGTGGTTAATGAAGAAAAAAAATCTAATTATTGATGAAGTATCCATTTAATAAAATCCATAAACACAATGGGGTCATTAATCACACCAAAATAAATCACCAAGAACTCATAGTATTCATAGTGACATCATGATTTTATCTTTAGAATATCAACCTCATGAACCCTTAACTGGTGGTAGAAAAACTTGAGATTGATCTTTGAGAACCAACTCACTCCTAGAAACTAATAAAATATGTCATAAATACTCAGAAAAGTTTGATTATTTTTGATCATGGACTAGTTCATGTAATGCTAATCAAAAAAAATCCATAAGATCCTGTACACCTTTTTCATAAACAAAATTGGAGTTTCCCATGGGGACACACTAGGTTTGATAAAACCCTTATCTCGAAGGTCCTCCAACAGCACCCGTAAATCCCAAATCTTGGTAGGGTCCATATGATATTCCATAGAATATATTGGTATAGTCCCGAGGTGCAATTGAATGTATAAGTCCATCTCCTTCCTCAGAGGTAGTACCAGAACATCCTCAGAGAAGACATCCATAAATTCCTCTACCATCGAAGGAATATAGATGTATGAATATCCCACTATGCCAAGGGATAATATTTGTATGTGATGGGAGATGGGTAATAACCTCCTTATAAAAATTCCCACTCATTAATCCATGATATATCTCTCTCAAAAAGGATAATCTCATTCTATATATTCAAATTCATACGACCCACCTATGATGACATATGATCTGGTATTGAAGTATAGAAAACCATTCCATACCCAAGATAAAATAATAAGGTTTAATCATGATGAACAATAGTTAACATATGAAACTCTATATTCTAAAATATATCTCACAGTGTTGGAATATTAACAATATCTAATAATCGTAACCAATCAGAACCTCTAGTAAAATATTTTAAATAAAGGTCTCAATGAGGTGATCCATATCTTGCGCAAGGGATACATAAATGAAGGAGTGACTCAAACCAGTTTATAATAGTACTATATCATGTGTATAATAAACAAAAATAGTACCTCATTTAATCTTGTGAGCTTCTAGGTCATAAGCCTCCATGGACTACAGCCTCTTGCAGCCCCATCTACAGTTCCCTGAGCCCGGTGTGGGCCGCCTGGTGGTGGTTATAGAAGTAGCTCATAGCATCTCCCTCCACTAGAATATGATCCTCCTAGATCCCCTTATGATCCTCTTCCATCTCTTTTTCCTTAGGGTATTCCCTAGACATGCCTATAAGAATATTGATCGTAGCGCTTCCTCTGCCATGGAAGTCCATTCGATGTATGACTACCCTCCTCATCATGTTGGGTTAGGAAATAATGTGCCATATGACCATATCTATTACATGCATAGAATCTCCCCTCTCCATAATAACCTGGTCCTCTGTGCTAACCCTAAACTATAAGTCCATGTGACTAATACTGTCCATGAGAATATCTTTTATGTTGAGATCCTAATAGCTGGTTCCTCCTAGCTATTGTAGATGACTCATTCCCATGACACCCACTATTATCTCCAACTACCTGGCATACCTAAAATAGGAATATATCCATCACCAGAAAGAACTCTAGCACTCTAACATAAGTTCTAATGTAAATGGGAACCACACTGGAATGAATTTATCTACATAAACCTTTCTCGAACTTACATTCTTGAAAGTAATTGTTCTAAATCGTGACTAGGAAGTACCACATAAGGTTAGTAAACCTCAAAACTTAATCAAAAGATGGAATACTACCCAACCACAGCTCCAGAAGCTGTTGAATCTGAACTGAGTGAAAGCATGAGGGTTAATACTCCTCATGAAGCAACTACTATAAGTTGTACTATGAGAGAATCATCTCATCATGAGTCTACATGATTAGGCACCACCAACACCAAAATTATTCATGGAAAATATTGGTTTCCAACACAACCATTTGATTATTCATGGTCTTCACAAGGATGAATATGTGGGTCACAAAATCAATCCAATCCACCACTACCTGGAGGTATTTCACACCATGGGACCTCAGTGGCCTCTAGCACTGGAACTCATAGAGCAGACTAAGTCTGTGCACATCCTTAGCCTAACCAACCGGTATTGTTTTATATTGGAGTTGGTTCCCTAGAACCAACTTCTTTGTACTTTATGATAAACTTATATTCATGGTTTTGAATATTAATAAATTCCTTATCACATTATGATTTTTCTTCTATGTGACATAGCATATGATAATGTCCCAAGAGTAGCTGTCGCACTAAAAGGTCATAGCATTTCCCCACTATGATGAGAGTGCAGAAGTACCATGACACTTTTCTTGAATAAATATTCTATGGCTAGATGATATTATTTGAAGGGACACAAATTATATAGGATATCAAGGGTGGATATGAAAAGGACTTTGAGGCACCTTCTCATGGTGTAATCCTCTGGTAATATCTAGTAGGATATTATGAGAATGAGACTTAATAGTAGGAAATCCACATTATAAGTGTCATTGGATGTTCCTATCTGAGGACATGTGTAATGGTCCTTAGAATTTAAGATTATTATTAATGGATTTTATGAGTCATGCACTTTAATGTATTGGTGAAAACTATGATGACATATTATTGTGGAAAGGTAGGATACGTTGGGTGCGCCACGAGTAATATTGAATTAATGAATAATGAGAGAGAGGATTTATCCCTTCTGTTCATTAATAGAAGTAAATATATCAGGCCCTTTGATGGAAATGATATAGCCTAAATAAATCCATAGCCATTGTGTTTTCTAGGAATGTTCTATTTTCAGAAAGTCAAAGAATGATTTATCAAGCATATAGGTTGATGACACTAGAATGAAACCTGTTTGATGTGAGATATTGTGATAAAGGGATTATATTACATGATAAGCATTCGTATGAGGTGACATGTTGTTGTAGCATTAACCTTTTTCTCTATGGGTGCCTTGGCATGTCGCTATATGAAAGCCTTGGACTTTAGGTAGGCTCACCTAATGTCACTGAGAAAGAGGCCTAGAGGGTCACACACTAAGTGTATCTGGAATCGCAGTTAAGTAATTTATTATTTAACAAGTTGAATAATATGATTCCCAGTTTTGGTTTCATAATTATTCAGGTATTCTTGATTTCATTTTATTTATTTATTAGCCAATAATGAAGTTATATTTATTTATTTATTTAATAAATAAATTATCATTATTCAAGGTCTGATAAATATTTCAGAGGATGGGAAAAATAAAATAAAGGGTTTAGTGAGAAAATAATATTAAATATTATTTAATTAAAATAATTTTTAATTATAACTTGCATGCTAAGAAAATGTCATGGAAATAATGGTATTTCCATTATTATTTGATATGGGGGTTTCACATGGAATAATAAAATAAGTAATGACACTTGTTCTAATTATTTATTATTGCCTAGTGAATTAAATTCCCGGTTACATATTATTCTCTTATTATCCTAGGGGAAAACCCACGAGCTAGAGAGCCAATTTTGATTGTGCACAAAATTTTGGAGAAAAATCTTTCAATCCTCAAAGATCTTCTTTTTCTCCAAGAACGCTCTCAAGAATGAGAGCATCCATCCTCCACCAGATCATAGAATTATTTGGAAGCATCTCTCAAGGTGATCGAGGGTGGATGACGCAAGCTCAAGGACCTTTCATGCTAGCACCCGGAGACTCCTTCGGTGACATCCAGAGATTCATGGAGCACGTATGGATTACTACCAGAGGATAACTACTCATGATATCTACAAAGCAGTAAAAGGCTCACCGCAGATCTGTGGTCAGACACATCAATGAAGAAATAAAACCTTGGAGGTATTTATCTAAATTAATTGAATTAATTATAAAAAAAATATGTTGATCCTCACACAAGGTTTTGGGCCACTTTCTTCTTTAACTAAATCTTTGATTTTATTCTATGGATACTAGCGTTCATTGTTATATTGATTCCAGAATAATCATTGATCATGGTAAAATTTAAAGTTGGGTGCCAGCCCAATTGTGCTTCCGCTACGCCTGAAACCTACAAGTGGTATCAAAGGGGTCATATTTTTTATAATTATTTAAATATTTTGTTGATGATTTATTCTTTAATAATTTATTTTTTCAATTCATGTTTAATCATTCTTGTAATTTTTATTTTGAGATTTGTTCTTCCTCTTGTTTCTCACAGATCTAACAGAAATAAATAATTTTATGATTAAAATTAAATCGAGGATATCATCAGGAGGAACCAATTATTCTTTCCAGGTGACATGACAGTACATGCTGTGTATTCAGAGTTACATGTCGTGTAATATTCTAAACATGACGTGTAATTTGGATCACACACCATGTAGTCATGTTAAACGCATTAAAAGTAATTCAAAAATTACTCAATCCATGTGCATTAATGAAACATGGTGTAGTTAGTTCTTACACCATTTGTTGACCAAGATAAACTGGTGCACGGTCAGCTGGACTACATGTCATGTGGCCCACTAGACACGATGTGTAGTCCCTTCGGGTCAGGGTCAATTCGTGTATCACATACACAGCTTGACCAACTGGTGACCGTGTAACGTGGAGTCTACACAGCATGTGGCCCACTGGACACACTGTGTACTTTAAATATTTCATAAGTACACCTCACACACCATTTCCCCAGGCGTTTACTTCAAATTGATGGTGAGGAGGGTACAATCCATGTAGTCGGATCTACACGTCGTATACATTTTCAAGATTACACAGATTTAAAAATTTATTATTATATTATATAACCCTTGAGACATGTACCTTCATGTGGGTGTAAAGTCGGGGAACAACATTTGATAGGTGTTTATATATATATGTGTGTGTGTGTGTTTAATTAACATCTGTGTAATGTTCAAAGATCTGCACATCATGTATGATTTTTATTACAATTATAATTTTGTGTGCATGCTACATGCCACAAAGAATAAAGTGTATAAAAGTATAATACATGTTGGTAGTTTTGGACGGGTATTCAGCAGGTTTCCTCCAAGGTAAAAGTTATGTACACAATTTATTTTAAATAAATTTATTAATTTTTTTTAAATTATAATGGATGATAATATCAGGGAAATTTATAAAAAGGATTAAGATAAAAGGATTGATTAATTAAAGATAATAATTAATCAATTCAATCATGATTTATCTGAATAATAACGATTAAAGAATTGAATGCTAGTTTTATTAAATTCATAATTCGTTGCATGTTTATGGATGATCATGAGTTTGACCAAACCTTTGTATGTGATTGGTTTCCTTTTAATTTATTTGTTAAATTAAAATTATTAGTCTGCGTGCTTTATCCTCATTAATATGTTGGGCCTGTGTTCCCATGGTTTCTTTAATGTAAACCCCCTTTTTACCCCTCACCTATGTGTGAGTTAAAATCATATGTAATGGATGGAAATATCAAGCTAGTGGAGGCCGTTCAAGTTAGGAGTCGAGATGAAACCAATCCAAGGAGATACAAAGGTGTAAAGGTGGAAAGCTATAAACATGAACCTTAAAAGGTTCAAGTTGTTTCTTCCCTAGGTCAAGGTTATTTTATCAACTGCTAGATAAACTGGAAATTAGAAAAGATCATGATCATACCTTTTATTTTATTTTTTTCAGTTGCATGGTTATTCATTATGGATGTATTATCGCGATCACATAATTACATGAATGAACAAGCATGCAAGATGGAAAAAAATAAAATGGATTATGTGTAAATATTATCAAGACATA
The DNA here is from genome assembly GCA_963277665.1 of Viscum album. Taxonomy (NCBI): domain Eukaryota; kingdom Viridiplantae; phylum Streptophyta; class Magnoliopsida; order Santalales; family Viscaceae; genus Viscum; species Viscum album. The sequence continues at coordinate 1,000,879,913 of OY728136.1, read as the reverse complement.
GTTAATCACTCAAGTATATCCAAATTAATATTAAAAATCATGTGAAAAGATAATAAGAGGAAATTTATACATAAAGGATAAAATCCCTCAATAAAATATTAAGTCGGTATACCCTTCCATTACCTTGGTTAGAATTGAACCAATAGTTCAAAGTGCTTGACCAGCCAAATTTTGGGTGCTTTCAATTATCGGGGAATTATAATTTGAGGTTTTTCGTTGACTTAACTTGGTTTACATCAAGGGTTGACAACCAAAACATGACTTGGTGTAATTGAGAGGAAAGGGTTGAGGAAATCTAAAATAGTGATTTCAGGATTGGTGAGTCCACTCAACGGATCAAGGAGCTATGAGTTAATGTGGTTGGAATTTTGAATTCCTACCTAAAACTATTCAAGTTTCTTGACCAGCCAAAGTTGGGGTGATGATAGTGGAATATGGATCCTTACCACTAGAATATCTAAGCAACATGATATTCTTAAGCCAATGGTGAGGGATATTAGGTTTCGATAAAATAGTGGGAGACTAATGAATATTTATTTATTTATTTGTCTTAATTTTATCAGATAAATTACTAAAACTATATTAATTTTATTTGTAGAAATGATATTAAAAATGACATCAAACATATCATTTTGATCCATACTAGAGAAGGAAAACCTTCTCTCTGGAACTAATTTCTAGGAGTAGCAAAGGCACCTTCGAGTCATCATTTTCCATGAAAGGAAACTATATGTACTGGAAGAACATTTACCAATTACGCCTAGGAATGAGGTGAATGATGAGGAACTCTCTATGTATGAGAAACATCTGAATGATTCTATGAATTTTCAGTGCCTCAGGCTGTCATCCATGACTAATGAGATCTTAAAGAAACATGAGGAAATGGATGCTTATAGAATGATGTCTCATCTTTGGGATCTCTATCAAGAGAAGGAGAGACAAAAGAGGTATGAGATCTCCAAAACTTTGTTCACTACTAATATTGGAGATTATGAATCATCTAGACCACATGTAGTCATGCTTATTGGCTACATTAAGAATCTGGACATCTTAGGGATTAAATTCCTGGATGAGTTGAGTATAGTTCTCATACTATCATAATTTCTCAAGTCCTTTAGTTTTATTGTGAATTATAATATGAGAAATAATGATAAGATCTTATCAGAACTTCAGACCCTGATCCACCAAGTGGATAAGGACATGGGGCATGACAAACCCATAGTCTTTATAGTTAATAAGAAGAGAAATGACAAGTTAAAGGGGCCTAAGATTTATAAATATTTTAAATCTCTCGAGCACTGACTGACCGAGAAAACAAAGATCCAAAGGTAGGTAAAGGAAAAGGAGGTAGTATGATTTCCATGTAGAAATTCAGGCCACTAGAAGAGGAACTGCACCCAGAGGAAAGGGAAAGCCAAAGGTGCATTCATTATCAAGTGAAATCTTTCCATTTCTACACATTGGGTATTAAATAAAACTTGTGGTGCTCACATCTATATTCAAATGTAGGAACCAAGTAGATTTTGAAAAATTGCTAGAGGAGAGGTGGATCTGCGAGTTGCCAATGGTTCGAGGTTGGATTCTATTTCCATTGGTGACTACCACCTTTCATTTCCTAATGGGATGATTTTAGTTTTATGATATTTTTATTATGTACCAATTTTTACCAAGAACATAATTTATGTATTGAGTTTATATACATATGTATTTATTTTCAAGTTTAGAAATAAGTGTTGTTTCTTTTATAAATACAAAATATGTTATGGTATGGAACATTTAAATAATGGTTCGTATGTATTAAATTATGAAAACCAAGTGTTGGAAATCGATAATTAATCAAGTTCACATGAATCATATAACACCCAGTTTTGGATTCACCATCTTGGTCATGTAAATGAGAAGCTCCTGACAAAGCTCTGTCAAGATGGTTATTTAGACTCTTCCAAGATAAAACCATTTGATAGATGTTACAATTGTTTATAAGGTAAAATGACCAAACTACTATTTTTTGGATAGGGTGAAAGGGCCATAGAGCTTCTAGGATTGGTACACACTGATGTGTGTGGACCATTTACAGTAGAATCTATAGGTTTATATTCTTACTTCATAAATTTTATTAATGACTTGAGTGGATATGGATATATTTACATGATGAGGTATAAGTCCGAGTCCTTTGAGAAATTCAAGGAATTCAAGGAATTCAAGAATGATGTAGAGAATCATCTTGGTAAGAATATAAAGAACCTTCGATCAGATCTAGGTGGATAATATCTTAACCAAGAGTTTATCTAGCTTTTATGGGAGTTTGGGATTCTATCTCAACTCACTCCACCTTATACACCATAGTGGAGTGGTATTAGTGAAATAAGGAACCATACCTTGTTGGAAATGGTAAGGTCGATGATGATTCATGCAAATCTTTCTTTATCCTTTTGGGGATATGCATTACAAAATATGGAATACAAATTAAACCGAGTACCAAATAAGGTGGAAAAAAGAATCCCCTTCGAGTTATAGAGTGGAAAGAAGCCCATTTTTTCATATACATGTGTATGGGGATGTGAAACATTTATTAAGGCTTTCTCATGCAACAAACTAGCACCCTAGGGAACAAGATGTATCTTTATAGGGTATTCTAAGGAAAAAAAGGGATACTACCTATACAACCCCTCAGAAAAGGAAGTGACAGTTTCCAGACAGGCGGTATTTCTTGAGAGGGAGCACATCCTCAAAACGGATAATGGGAGCAAGATTGACTTCAATGAAGTTGATGCTCAAGATACATATGAGTTGGTACAAGAACAAGTTCCACAGGTCCCCATGGAATAAGTAGTTCTTGAAACAAAAGTACTTCATAAGAGTGTAAGAGAGGTAAGGAACTAGAGAGATATGGTTTTCTTGTCACCGAGGATGGTGACTCTTTATTGATGTACAATGATCAATCACTCTCCTAAAAGGAGGAAGTAGAGATCTTAGAAGCTGTAAGATGGCTAGAAGATATGAATTCTGAGTCGGATTTCATGTATCAAAACCAATTTTGGGTTCTGGTCAATGCACCAATTGATGTAAAGCTGGTTGGATGTAAATAGGTATTCAAGAAAAAACTGGACATGGAAGTTAAAGTAAGTACCTATAAAGAAAATCTAGTAGCTAAAGGTTTTAAACAACCTCAAATAATTGACTATGATGAAACTTTTTCACCAGTTTCCATGTTTAAAACCATCAGAATCATACTTTCCATAGCAGCTTACCATGACTATGAGATTTGGAAGATGGATGTCAAAACTGTGTTCCTTAATGGGAACCTTATAGAAGATGACTATATGACACAACTAGAATGGTTTTTGACCCCAGGTGATTCCAAAAGAGTTTTTAAGTTGTAGAGATCCATTTATGGATTGAAGCAAGCATCTAGGTCATGGAATATTCAATTCTATGAATCCATAAGGGAATTTTGTTTCATAAATAAAGAATGTTATCCATGTGTTTACAAAAGGTTTAATGGTAATGAAGTTGTTATCCTAGTAGTTTACGTTGAAAACATATTACATATTGGAAATGACATACCAGTCTTACATCCAGTTAAGGACTGGTTGAACAAGTGCTTCTCCATGAAAGACTCAGGTGAAGCAGCCTACATTATAGGGATCAAGATTATTCGTGATAGATCCAAGAGTCTTCTTAGGATAATAAGAGTACATTCATTGATCATATACTAAATAGATTTAGTATGGAACAATCCAAAAGGGGATTAGTTCTAGTGTCACATGGCATACATCTTTTTAAGAAAATGTGTCCCCAAACACAACATGAGAAAGATAGAATGAGTAAGATCCCATATTATTTGATGATAGGATCAATCATGTATTCCATGCTATGTACTAGAATTGATATTTCCTATGCACTGAGCATGGTAGGAAGATATCAAGAAGATCTAGGAGAACAACATTAGACTGTAGTTAAGGCTATCCATAAGTATTTGAGAATAAATAAGGATGTATTCCTGGTGTATGGAGGAGATGAGGATCTTTTCATCAGAGGGTATGTTGATGCTGGTTTTCAGAAATACCAGAATGATCTAAAGTTGTAGTCAAGATATGTTTTTTATCTCAATAGAGGTGTTGTGAGCTGGAAGAGTTAAAAGTAGCTAGTTGTCGCTGATTCTACAGTGGAGTCCAAATATATAGAGGCTTTTGATGTATCCAAGGAATCTATCTAGATTCAGAACTTTTTCTAGGATCTTGATATAATGCCTAGCAGTAGAGACCCTATCACATTGAATTGTGATAATACTATAGCGGTGGCACTTGCATAGGAGCCAAGGTCACATCAACGGACAAAGAACATAATCTAGAAGTATAACCTCTTGAGGTATTTTCATCAGAGGGGTGAATTTTTAGTGAGCAGATTGTCTACATAGGAGAGTTTGGTGGACCCCTTGACTAAAGGACTATCTCAACAAAAGCATGAATATCATGTGAGAGCTAGCGGATTGAAGATTGTTAATAGTTGTCTCTAGTGAAAGTGGGAGTCTATTGGAGTTGGTTCCCTAGAACCAACTTATTTTTACTTTATCATAAACTTATATTCATGGTTTTGAATATTAATAAATTCCTTATCACATAATGATTGTTCTTATATTTGACATAGCATGTGATAATGTCCCAAGAGTATTTGTATCACTAAAAGGTCATAACAGTTCACCACTATGATGAGAACCCAGAAGTACCATGACACTATTCTTGAATAAATGTTCTATGACCAGATGATATCATTTAAATGGACACAAATTATATATGATATCAAGGGTGGAGAATCGTAGGACTTTGAGGAACCTTCTCATGGTGTACGTCCCTAGAAATATCTAGTAGGATATTGTGAGAACGAGACCCGACGGTAGGAAATCCACATTATAAGTGTCATTGGATGTTCATATCCACATTATTATTAATGGATATTATGATTCACATACTTTTATATATTGGTGAAAACCATGAAAATATATCCTCACAGTAAGGTAGGATATGTTGGGTTCATCATAAGTAATATTGCATTAATAAATAATGTGAGAGTGGATTTATCCCTTCTGTTTATTAATGGAATTAAATATCTCAGGCCCTTTGATGGAAATAATATAGCCTAAATAAATACTTGACCATGGTGTTCTCTAGGAAAGTTTTATTTCTATAAAGTCAAAGAACAAGTTACTGAGCATATAGGTTGATGACATGGGCATCCAACCTGCTCGATTAGAGATATTGTAATAAAGGGATTATATTATATGGTAAGTATTCGTATGAGGTGAAATGTCGTTCTGGCATTAACTTCTTTCTCTATGGGTTCCTTGGCATGTTGCTAGATGCTAACCTTGGACTTTAAGTAGGCTTACCTAATTCCACTGAGAAAGAGGCCTAGAGGGTCACACACTAAGTGTATCTGGAATCTCAGTTAAATAATTTATTATTTTACAAGTTGAATAAATATTATTTTTGTTTTTGGTTTAATAATTATTTAGTTATGCCTAATCTCATTTTATTTATTTATTGGTGAATAATGTAGTTAGATTTATTTATTTATTTAATAAATAAATAGTCATTATTCAAGGTCTGATAAATATTTCTGAGGATGGGTGGAACAAGTTAAAGGGTCCACTGAGAAAATAATATTATATATTATTTTATTAAAATAATATTTAATTGTAACTTCCAAGATAAACACATGTCATGGAAATAATGGTATTGTCGTTATTATTTGATATGGGTGTTTCACAGAGAATAATAAAATAAATAACAACACTTGTGATAATTATTTATTATTAACTAGTGAATTAAATTCCTGGTTATATATTATTCTCTTATTAGACCAAGGGGAAACCAATAGACAAGAGATCCAATTTTGGTTCTGCACAACATTTTGGAGAAAAATCTCTCAAGCCTCGAAGAGCTCCTTTTTCTCTAAGAATTCTCTCAAGAATGAGAGAAGCCATTCTCCATAGGATTAGATAATGCTTTGGAAGTGTATCTCAAGGAAATTGATGGAAGAAGACGCAAGCACAAGGACCTTCCATGCTAGCACCCAGAGACTCATTCGGCGACGTCTAGAGATTTGTGGAGCAGGTGTGAATTACCACTAGAGGAGATCTACTCTTGATATCTACAAATCAATGAAAGGATCCCTGAATATTTGTGTTCAGACATATCAACAAAGAAATAAAACCTTGGAGGTATTTATTTAATTAAATTAAATTAATTATAAACAAAATATGTCAATCCTCTATCAAGGTTTCTAACCTCTTTCTTATTTATCTAAATCTATGATTTTATTCTGTGGATACTAGCTTTCATTTTCCTATTGATCCTGAAATAATCATTGATCACAGTAAAATTTAAAGTTGGGCATCAGCCCAACCATGCTTCTGTTGTGCCCAAAACCTATATCTACTACTCAAAAGGTGAGGTTTTTGTGACCTACCCACCTAGATGTAAGACCCCACAAGATGTCCCTTGAACTAAGTCCTCGTCTCTCACTGGATCATCATCACCATCCTGAATCGATAACCTAGCTAGATATCTTCACGGAGGCATCCTGAAAGTAATTAATTCATACCATGATTATATGAGAATATATATATGTGGATATGACTCATGAAGGAAAATCAAATGACTCAATAATGTATGATTCATGTACCAATTTCCCCTCAAACCAACAACTTGGTATGTTGAGTTGACAAATAGTTAGTTAGATTTCTGGTGTATGGATACACTGACCACCACACCAACACAGGGTTCCCTGGCTTGAAATCCACACTCTAGACACTCTGATACTATTTACTAGATTTACCAACCAATCCTCACCATGGTTCTATCTCTACAATTACCCAAGGATGAACCAACTTTGATAACACTCAGTATCGACCGGACCCAATGGGGCCCACCTAGCCAGTGGATAGTCGGGTTTCCACAACACCAAGTCCATCTCCAATAGGCCAGGGGCTGGTGAAAAGCACTAAGAAGGAATAATATAAATAGGATACTTTTCCCTAGTGTACCTGTATGCACACACTGAAATATCTCCATGAAATAGTGAAAAAGAATAACAAAAAGGGGTATGACATATAGAGTAAAACCATGCATGAAATAAACTCTAAGGAATACATCATAGTATAATAGAATAAAACCAAAGTGTAAAGTGTCAAAATATATACCCAATTGATATGAAGTCTTAACCTAATAATAACTAGAATAAAGGAAAGTTGAGAGATCTCAACACATGACCTCCAAGCCTGATCACTATACGTGGTCAATGAACTTGAGTATCCCTATAATCCATCAAAATCACCGATGATTTATCTATCATCTTCATAAGATATGACATGTGTAGGAAATTCAATACAGGGGTGATTATATACATAACTGGTATCACACCTTGAAAACTGAAGTTGGAGAAACAGAAGACATGATAGAAGAAGTCATCTCAACCCAAATAAAGAGATAAAACCCAATAATATCTATACATGCTCATAAAAAACCCAGACAAGAGGTAAATGGGATATCCATCTCACAACACAACCTAGGATAATGAGTCTATATGCAGTTCCAAAGGTCCATCATTAATTCCCAATATCTCATGTGTCTTTCCAATTAATTCATGAGGAGGATCCACACCTTTCCACTAACCAAAAACTAGAGGGGTTACAATATCCAATAAAGGACTCACAACCTAATAAAATAGGGGGATGCCACTCAGTAAATAGGTAGAGGACCCACACTAGAGTGCATTAGAAGGGTTCCAGCTAGTTGATATCAATAGATGACCCACACCCTAGTGTGTCAGGGGGTGGAACTTAGTATATATTAAGAGATGAACCACACCCTAGTGCGTTAGTGGGGTTTCACTCTGTAGATGCTGATAGAGGGACCAAAACCTAGTGTGTTAGTGGGGTTCCACTCAGTAGATGTCGATAGAAGACCCACACCCTAGTGTATCAAGGGGTTCCACTTATTATATGTTAACAAAGGATCCATGCCCTAGTGTATTATAAGTAACCACTCAATAGATGGAGAACCCATGCCCTGATGCCATAGATAGGTGCCACTCAGTAGATAGAGGACTCACACTCTAATTACAAGGGAGTGGGTTTTCAATAAAACTTATTCCATATGTATGGGGGGCCTATTACCTGATGTAATAAGGGGTTTCCAACCTTGACCTATCTCTGATGATCCATCCTGATCACTACTACCATCAAGAATCACTTAAAGAAACATCACACTTGAAACATTTCACGATATATATCAAAAGACACTATGAAGGATACCGTCACATTATATGTGTAAAACTTATCAAGATATGAAACTAATAAACAAAAAATAAAAGTCCAAATAAAGGATATATGAAAGGTGGAAGTTTCTTATAGGGGTACATGGCATGTATGGGGTCCACATGAGGTGTTTTCCTACTCTATTTCCCAGCCTTATCCTCCTCTGAACATGTCTCAGATTCCATGTCACCATAAATGGAATGTAAGGGGTCCCAGATGACATGTATTAGTCACCCAAGGCCTTACCGTGTGCTCCTAGCCATGCCTGTGTTCATCAGGCCATGCCCATTTTTTTGGGCCATGCCTGTTTACTTGACCATCCCCAAGTAACGGCCCATAGACATGTAATTCTAGAGTAAATAGTGTGTCCTCCTGCACGGGGTCCTAGCCATGTGTAACTAGCACACAACTTATCCACCCAAGTAGGGGCACATTGAATGTGGTCCCACCACATGAAGTTTGATCCTTATCTTCCTCTAAACTCTAGACACCATAGTTGGGTGGGGTTACACGGTGTGTGTTCTTTGACTACACTCTATGTAGCTGACTTTTCCATAGAAAGACTAGATCTTCACATGGATCCCATATTTTTTACTTCTACCATTATTTCTACCATTTAACTACTAGAAATTAGTGGGGGTCACCTCCAGTTATCCTTTCCTTTCCTATGTTGGCTGAAAATAGATTTTTTTTCATTAACATGAAGCCCACCTGCCACTTGACACACCACTCATCGTCTACTACTCAATTCCTTCACTACTTAGGGTCTAAAATCCACAGAGAATCACCCAAAACCTACAATATATCATTATATATCCTCAATTTTTCATTTCTTTCATCATATTCACAACTTCCATGAATTTAGGGGTTTGACCACGCTTGAACCCTCCCAAACAAAGTCAAACTGCAACCCCGTAGGCCAACAGTGAAGGACATGATGAACGAAGAGGGGAAAAACATAAGAACAAAGTGAATATATCATTGGAAAAACATTCTTGGATAATTATCATAGATCTGGTAATTCTAGGGGTGATAACATGTGAAAAATGGGGATAAATATCTATTTATAAATATAATAGGTCACAAGGTTCATGAGAAAGAATATATAAATCACATAATAGGAATAAAAAATAAAATATTTTCTAAAACTTTTAATAAATGGAATAAAACACAATTGATGATACATAAATCAATTATGGATTGATCGTTGGTAAAGAAATCATTCTACAGAGATGGATAAGACCTACTGTATTCCCTACCTCTTGATCTATCTCAATCTGATCATTTTTCATCATTTGATTTTGATTCACTAAATATGAGTTCTTTGAACCTCCTCTCAAAGCTCCCATGGTTTTGTGGATAACCCTATATAATTTCAATAGAAGAAATTATATAGATAAAATTAGGTTGTGGGTATTAAAAAAATAAATAAATTTAATTAATTAATTAATTAATTAAACTACTTAACGTACCTTCCAAAGGCTTCCTCATCTGAATGTTCAGCACCGACCAATTTTAGGTCACACGTAGGGTAAACCCCATGCTCCAAATTCAATAGTGATCTCAAATTTTTAATCAAAGGATCCATTTGGGAGTTATTCTGCTATTTAAAAAAACTTTTTGTGTGTGATATTAATATTTTTAATATTTTTATATTATCAATTTGGGATAAATGTGCCTCAGAATCTCACATTGCCTCATTTTCTGGCTCCAAAAATATTCTTTAATATATTTCAAAGTATTACAAGGTAAAAAAGGTGTCACTATTAGAATATAGTCTATAAAAATACCAAATAATAATCAAGGTAATATCTAAGGACTCAGTTCATTAAATCCATAAAGATATTAGAGGAATTAGTAAAATTGAATGGCATCACTATAAATTCATAGTGTCCATACCTTGTACGGAAAGTTGTCTCGGGTATATCCTCCTTATTTACTCTTAATTGATAATATCCAAAATGAAATTAAAACTTATAAAATTATTGAGCTCTACACAATTGATCAAACAAGTCATAAATATGAGGTAGATGATACTTAGTATTGATTGTGATATTTTTCAGTTCCCAATAATCAATACAGATTCACATTGATCCATATTTCTTTTAAAAAAATAACAGGTTCACCCCAAAATGATTCAATTGGATGAATGAATCCCTTTTCAAGATTCTCCTGGAGTTTCTTATTCAATTATTATAACTCAATAGGGTAATTTCTATATGGAGTATTTGAAATATTAATAGAAAAAGGTTTGAGTTCTATAAAAAACTCAATTTCATGATTTAGAGGAATAGTAGGAAAATATTTTGAAAATATGTCAACAAACTCTCATACAATGGCATATATTCGATGTTGAGTTTCTCCCCAAACATCTGAGATAAAAAAATCCTTTTTGATAAGAATCAAGAACTATATAATGGATTTAATTTCCATTGGACACTCATTTTTATTGTTACACTGATAAAAAATCATAGGTTGGTTTAGAATATCAAACATAACTTTCCTTCCTTAGTAATTGATGTGAGATTTATGTAAATAAAAAAAATACATGTCTAAGATAACATCAAATTCAACTAGAGGTAGAATAATTTGATTTTTTGGAAGAACATTCCTATAAACTTAAATCGGATAAGGACTATAGACTTGATATGTGATAATCATACCATTAGGAATTTTAACTGATAATTTGAAATCTAATCAATGGGTATAGGACTTAACATTCCAAGAGACTTTTCATGACATAAAGGAATCCATATAACTAAGATCAAATAGGGTATTTCAATATTAAATCATACCTATAACCACATAAAATTCATAATTCTATCTTCATTCCCTTAATAAACCCAAAATGGTTAGCATGGTCATAAATCACTTTTAACATGAGATAGATTATCAAAAATCATTCATTTGATATCTAAATCATGGCACCTTCTTTTCAGTCTATGAAAAAATATGTTTAACCTAGGCCATACATGGTCAAAATCTATTAAAATAATTTATAACTTCTCATAAATAAAATGTGAATTAACCTAAGTATATCCCTCAGGAGTGTCAAACCAAGTGAAAAATAAGGGTACACCCACCGCGCACTAGAATAATGGCTGAGATATACTCGACCAACTATTTTTGGAGTTATTACCCTTAGATGAATCTGATTCAAAACCAAATCCTCTTTTTGTATCTATGCAGGGATGTTTTTCTAGGAAAACCACACTCGTTTATTATAACTTAGGAAATTATTCTATGCTTAGGATTATCTTAAGGGTTCTCAATAAAGTTTTTTCATCCTAGTTTCCAAAGTTAAACCTTAATCTGATACCAACTATAGTGAACCATATTGTCATACATATATATCAAGTCTTAATAGAATAATATTCATTAGATAACATTATGATATATTCCATGATCATATAGGTTTATTATCTTTGGAAACTTAGATACATAAACAACTAGTTCAAAAGATATTCACTTCATATCCTACTAAGTTCTTCAAAATATTCACAATTATTATACATATCATGCTTAAAATCATTATTTATATCCTTTGGAAGGAAAACAAAAGAATGGGTGATCTTAGATGATTATTAAGGGTAAACATGGGAGATATTGATGATCATATAAGAATAACATGAGAATAAGAGCGTGAGAACATGATATTAACATTTGAAACCCATACCCAACATATCATAGATCATAATCTTGAATCATGACATACTGATTGGAATTTAATAAGACATTAATCATAAAATAATAAAAGAATGTGAGTCATGAGAGAATAATATTAGCATAATACATAAGTTTGTGGCATAGAAATAATCTTAGAAAATAATTTTCTTAATAGTCAAGGCTTACTTACAAGACTATCATAGTGGATTGGGTTCACTCCCTGTTCCATCATATTAGTCAAGGTTCACTCCTAAGACTATCACAGTGGATAGAAACCCTTACCAAATTGGGTTCACTCCCCATTCTAGTCCTTATTATCTCATGATATATCCATCTTTACCCAATGCATTGGAGGGATATATTATTCTGATCTCACCCATAATATAATGAAAATATTACATATGTTTACCACAAAATCATAAAACATTCATCATATCATAACCCATGAAAAGGAAAAAAATTATAAACATTTTCTCATTTCATTATAGTATAACCCATAGAAAAGAAATGAGTTTCATAACTCAATTAACCCTTGGGAAAGAAATGGGCTACTTAAAATCATCCTTAAATAATCATCATCATAAGCCATCCAAAGAATGAAATTGGATGGTATCATTGGATCATATCCCCAGTAAATCATAATTAACATCAAAGGATGTTATCATAGATGAAAATTACTTTAAAAAATCACTTGGAACATTTCTTGATGAAAATAAACTTGTCATTATGAAATCACTTATTTAAAATCTAAAATTTTCCCAAATATTAAGAAAAAAAATTATTTGAAAATAACTTTGGAAATTTTTTAATGTAGGATTAAAATTTTAGAGACTTTATAATAACAGGAAAGTATGTTCATGTTGTGTATGTTAAAACAAATATTCCATTCACATTTTCTGTAAAATGTAAAAGTAACTCATTCGGAAAACAAAAAGAATATTACTTTTATTTTAAAAAAAAATTAAAACATGGGTGAAAATTACTTTAAAAAATAATTTTATAATAGTAAAAACATTATTAAAAACATTTTTAGAAAATGTGTACATATAAGAAAAAGGATTTTTGACTGATGAGAGAAATAAAGTAGGTTTTCCTTAAAAAAAATTATTTCGGTATCTTAAGTACTTAAAGGGAAGAAAATGAAATTAAAATATGTAATATACATAAATAAATAGAGGATAATAAATTTCATTATATTATTGAGAGTTATATCATGATATTTTATCACCATAAACTTAATCATAAACAATCCTGATAAATAATGTGATTGTAACATAAAACCCTTACCTCAAGTTCGAATTGATTTGAAAGCACTCTAAAATTATATATAATAAATTTAAATTAATTATAATCCTATAAAATAATTATTTACATACTTATAATATCATATATGACCCACTTAAAATATTTTAACACCCATTTATTAATAATTTATTATTAAAATCATCATTTCTAAGTGTTAATTATTTTGTTTTTCATGAGAATTTTTGTTTGGTAGTTCTAGTACTTGTCCTTTGATCATGGTTCCATAATATTAAAATTTTAATTCATTATATAAATATCATAAATATTCATTTCATATATATTTATTATCATCTATAAATTATATATATATAAAAATAAATTACATCATTCATGGAGATTGTAATCTGTACGTATGTATGAATGATGTTTTCACTTTTCACCAAATAGAACGAAAGAAAGGTATATAATAATTTACCATTATAGGATTTTTTTTATATCATATATATCTTATATATTCATTAAATTTTTCCTTATTACCATTTATTTAAATTGGAAACAAAAAAATCGCATCGCTTCGTGGAGGTGATAGTCCACACGTATGCATGAGGGACATTTTCGTTTTCCAATGAATGGGAAGAAGGTGGATAATAGTTGTTACATTATCATAATAAAATTTAATAATATTTAATATACTTAATTAATTGTTTTATAATTGATACCATGAATTTATAGAAAGTATAAGAAGAAATAAAAAAGAAAATGTTCGGTTAAGAGTTATACCTATTCATTGAAAATCATCTTTTAGAATACACCTTATATCTTGAAGGGATGTTCTTTTTACTAGAAAATAAGATCTATTATGTGGTGAAGTAATATAGTAAGCTATTATGTTAGATCTTTTATGATATATAAGGCTCAAAATTTGTGAGTAAGAGAGGAGAAGAGGTTCCCTTTTATAAGTGAGGGGAGGGGCACTCTTGGAATTACTAGTTTTAAATTAATATAAATTAATTATCATGTAAAAGTTGATTAAATTTGATATTATTAGAATATAAGATGATTATGAATCTAAATTATCTCATCCAATAAAATTTGGACCAGTTTTGGTTATGTGTTCACACTTATCATTTTATTTTAACCCCTATTAACCCTTTTGATAACTACCATGATATTAGGGTTTATTAATCTTTGAGGGCCAATAATATTACCATAAAATAAAAATTGAACCATAAATTAACCAATTTTGATATTTTAAAATATATCCCATTCAATTGGATGAATATAGGATTTTTAAAGACACTAACCCTAGTAGCCCAAAGTTGATGGCTACTTTATTACATTGGTGCTAGATACAAGAGATCACAGCCCAAAGAACCAAATAATTTATTATTCTTGGTAAACTAGATAAATAATTTAATCTTTCATTACATTTAAAAAAATAAAATAAAACATAGTTAAAGTGAATATTTCACATCCTTGAACTCATTAAAATGTATTTTTTTATATCTTAAGGAAGGTAAACAAATAAGGGTGAGATCTAATGCTCAATAAGGGTTATGTATAGTGAAATATATCATGAATCAATAATTAATAATCAATATGAAAAGTTTAATAACGAAAAACACATTATATTAATCAATAAGTTGACTATCATGATTAGATAAGGCATAATCAATATGGTAAGGTAAATAACTGAACACATATTCCATTTAATCAATAACTTGAGCACAAAATTCATCCATGGATAATATCAATGAAAATAATCTCATGGATAATAATAAATAAATTATTAATGAAGAAAATTATTACTATTGTACATAATGATCTCAAACATTATGATATCTATATTGTCAAGACCTTTCACCTAGACAGTTTAATCAATGGGCAGGTATACACTAGAAACCCATTTAATGCTAGGATATTGATTCGCCTCATGAGACTATAGATACATCAAGGGGATATATAATTCTAGGCCCCAAATATCGCTACATGTATAAATAATTCCTCATAAATCAAATGATTGATTTAATTCATGAACAATATTCCTTATCAATAAATGTCCTTATTGAATAAATAATATAGAATATCAATATTTCCCCAGTCAACTAAATAAATTTCAAAGTAAAAAATTGTGTGTATAAATGGTATATGGTTTAGGAAATAATCATATCCATGATACAAATAATATGGATATTTAAGAGTAATGTAATGTCTAATGATCACAAGAAAGTGAATGTTTCAAGGGAAAGTTAATGATTACAAAATTAATCAAGAAAGTGAATGTCAACACTTTCCTTGGCCAAAATGATCATAAACCATCAAGAGAAGGGATTATGATGGTATAATTACAACATATAACTAGTGTATTATAAGTATAATAATAGGTTTTTTTCATTGATGAATATAAATATCTTAAAAATATCATTAATTTTTTTTTTGAATAAAATAACCTTTTACTTTGAAGAACACTTTTTAAAACTAAAAAATTCCAAAATATTGGGATTTTTTTCTTTAAAATGAAACTTTTAAAATTTTAAATGAATCTTAAAATTAATTATTTGTCATGATGGCGGGAAATTTCTTTTCATTCTGAGTACATTAAAACAAAGATTCATTTCTCATTTTTCTAATAAAAGTCAAAAATTACCTTGTTTGGAAAATGATGGGAAGATCCCTTTTAAAAAATTGTAAAAGTAAAAAATGGTTAATAATGTATTTAATAAATTATTTAAGAATATTAAAAATATTCTTGAATTTTTTTAGAAAACATGGAATTGGAAGAAAATGGATTTTCAACTAAAGAGATAAATAAAGTCAGATTTCTTAAAAACATTATCTTAATCATTTTAAGAACCAAAGAGAGGAAAATGGTACTATTAATTGAAAATTTTATGAATAAAAAAATTTGAATAAAACTAAATGGATTTATTATAAAATTATCAAATAATTTCCTTCAATGGAAATTCAAGCATAAACAAACCCAATTAAAATGAGATTGAAGCATAAACCCTTATTGATTTGGTAAGTTTTTAATCATAACCACCATGAAATATATTGATTCAAATGAAACATTAAATACCATGAATATTAAGTTATTTGTGATATAAAATATCAAATGGGAAGTATATACATCTCATAAAAAACAAATAGGTGCATAATGCCAAATATGTCTCAATAGAGTGGAAATTGAGACGAAATCTCTTACAATGATCATGTCGTTGAATTTATGATTGATAAATGAATTTATTATGTGTATAAAAGTTAAATAAAAATAAAAAAAGTTGAAATAAAATATAAAATAATCAAAATACATTACACTCATACTCTTGGAATATTAAAGACAATGATGAAGTAATATAACCCAATGAAAAGAAGTTGAGTTATGAAACACTAACCACTTGGTAACTTTCAAGTCAAATCAAATTGGATTAAATAAAATGAATTTTAAATTTAAATACCATAAATTATGAATTATTCATGATATAATATGTAAAATTGGTAGTATATACATGATATAAAATAAATTATGTGCATAACATTAAAATATGCCTTAATAAAGGTAAATTGAGATGAAATCTCTTACCTCATGTTTCCCTTTAGTTGATCATGATTTAACCTAATGTATAATAGTTTAAAATATTTTATTAATTTATAAAAGAACTATTTTAATATTTATAATATCATATATGATCCTTTTATAACATCTTATCACCCATTCATTAATAATATTTTATTATTTCCATTGTTTCGGGTGTTAACTACTTAATTTTCTCATGCATGATTTATTATGGAAGTTTAAATTATTGTGAATAGGATATATATACATCATAGGAAGAATTATATTAATTTTATAAATATAATATTTATTCACTTGATACATTTTTAGAAGCATTCATTAATGTTGGACATGGAAAATGAATCACATCGCTTCATGGAGATGGTAGGTCGTACGTACGTACGAGCGATGATATCATTCTATTAATGGGTGAAAGGGTAAGGAATTAGATGATATATTAATTTTAAAGAATAAATTTCTTTTAATAAGTATTATATATATTCATTAATTCCTTATTTAAGACTATCCATGTGAGCTGGTGATGGAAAATGAATTACACCGGTTCGTGAGGCAGCAGTCATTCGTACACACGAGCGATGGCTTTATTTCACATTTGATGTATAATGAGATGGATAAATATTATTCCATAAAAAAAATATAATCTATATATATAGGATATAATTGGGTTGTTATATTACAATTTTTAATACATAATTTAAGGTTTTAAAATAATAAATAAAAAGAAAGAGCTTCGTTAAGACAATTACCTTCTCTTTGAGAAACCTCCTTTAGATATTTTCTGAAGGACCCTAGGGTAGGTATTTTTGGAATAAAATCATATATATAATGTGTATAATGATTTCTTAGAGATATTTTTTCATAATTTTTATGATCTAAATGGATTTATATGTGTGAAGAAGTGGGGGTAGGGAGTTCCCTTTTATAATTGAGGAGGAGTTGCATTTTTGTAAATACCAAAAACTATTCAATAATTGGAAGTCAATATCACCCCAAGTTCCTAAAAAATTGATAGATAATTTATTTTAGGTAATTTATGTTTGGTAAAAATATCCACTACAAAAAAGTAAACATGTTTTAAACATGTTATTCCTTTATCCTCTAAGTTTACTTACTTTTATCATTTTAGTTTTCACTATGGTAACTAGTTTTTTAACCTAGGTAATTAATCCTTTAATAATAAAATAAAATGATAATTATTTGATGATAAGAACAAAATTATTATAAATATTATATCCAATTTATCAAATTTAAATTCTATTTGTGTGGAAAATTAATTTTAACGCGAGAGCATGTTACATGGAAAACCTCATTTTAGCTTTAACTACATTAATTAGTTTTTACTATTTTTACTAATAATTATGACAAAAAATTTAAGATAAAATTATTACATAATATTAATTATTATGATTCCAAATATTAAATAAATTTATTAAAATTAAATTCACATAAGTTTCATAATTTCATTTGAAAGAAAACTTTAAAATCGTATCAAAAAATGTTTATTACCACAAATAAATATATATTTTATTAAGAGAGGCAAGGGAAACACAAGTCAAGGAAGCCTAAAGAAGTGAAGAATGGGAGATTCATCAATTACATGGGCCGCACCACCTAATGTAAGGGATCCAAGGGTAGAAAACTCTAATAGGGGCATTCTTGGGTAGCAAAATTAGTCAAGAAATCAACCACATGGTTGCCCTCACACTACATATGAAGAATATTTATGTCACTGGAAAAAAGATCCTTACACTTGCAGATCAAATAAGTGATTTTATAAGGAGATCCTGAGGTGACAATGAGAGATCTCCACATCATTATGAAGTTCTTTTCAACAGTGGAAAAGATGATATTTTTATATCTGCATAAAGATAGAGTAATGAGCATCGTCATCACCTTTTCCTTAAGAGAGTTCCTTGGTCCATAGATGGCACTAAATAAAAAGATCATTGAGCCCAAGGCAGCACAAACCACACCACTACCGCATGTGATACTAGAGCCATAATCTCTATCAACATTGAGTTTGAGGCCCAAGGTAGGAGGGGACTAACATACCCAGCGCCCCCACTACCTGGGGTTGGATCGATCTGAAGGGGGTCCTAGAAAGAAAACATCAAAGGGAAGGCACTTCAACCTGCTGGGGAAAGAGGCTAGAAAACTCCAAGGTGAGGCACCTAGCTCTAGACATCAGATAAATATCGGAGCAGTAGAACCTATGTCGTGCCTGGTTGTGCATCTACTAGATACACCAGCAGCCCACTACTAGGAGAGTCACCCTGGTCGTAGACTCCTTGTTGTTGAGTCCTTCACCAAACTAGTTTGATAATAATTCCTCAAGGGAGTCCACTGTGTTAGGAGGCAGAGATAACTCACCAAGGAATCCCTAGATTATATTGGCCCATGCACTTTGGAAGAAAATGTGCAGCGTGGATTCCTATCAAGGGGACGGACAATAGACACACTTGGAGGAAAACTGAACACCCTTTCCTTTAATTGACATATCTAAGGGGATAACTTGATGTCTGATTCTCCAAAGCAGAAAATATAATTTATGGGGATATCTTTTCACTATAGGTACCTCCCCCACGGTCACTCACCGGCTGTACAAGCGATGCCTGTTTATAATATTTGGTCGAGAACTTACCATCAGAGGAACCAGTGAACATGCTTCGGTCAGGGGAGCCATCCAAGATGATGCTGTCAAAAAGGGCCTTTTGAGTGGGGTTGAGAACCGCTTGGATTAAGGTGGAGTACGAGCTGGATTCCTTGGAATAAATATTAGTCATAGGTCAGCCTGGGAAATCCAACAAGCCACCACCCCCCCCCCCCCCAATCGCACTGCCAAAAATTGATGTCCCCCAGCCCAAAACCCACTGATAATGGCACAAAAGAATAGTAATGTGAACCCGAAGAGAGATCCAAAGGCTCTAAGGGGATATTCCATTCTCACGAGAACCAAAACCATACTTCCCTCAGATAAGATTGATACATAGGAAGTTCCCATAAATAACCTCCTAGGCAAGCCCACCCTGGAGGAAGTACATATCATGCCCTACATCTCTAACTCCAATGCCTCCAAGCTCCACTGGTCAGGAAAGTTTACTCCAGGAAGACCATCGACATCTCACCTCGTATTGACTATCCCAAATTAATCAATTCGAGATATTATCAGTCTGATTAATGATAGTCTTGGGAACCTTGAGGGTGGATAGAATATTCATAGGGATAGATGAGAGAACACAATTAACAAGAGTGATCATTCCACCAAAGGACAAGAACCTATTATTCTAGTTGTTGATATGGTTGGTAATATTTCTAATTAAACCTTCAAAATATCTAACCCAAATTCTACTAGGGGATATGGGAGATCCAAGGTAAATCATTGGGAAGTTCTTGCTCTGAATGCCCAAAATGGAAAAAATATTATACTTTCTCCTATCCTAGCAGGAAGAGGGTAGGTAGACCTTGCTCTTGTCCCTATTCATAATCTGACTACTCCAGAAAGTATACTCATCCATGATTCTATTAAAGCCTAGGATGGAGTCACTATAACCATTGATGAAGAAGACCAGATCATCTGAAAATAGGAGAGGATACACTCTCATAACATGAGCCCCATAGTGATAAGGTAGAACACATCTACATTGCATAGAGGAGGCCACATACTTACTTAGGAAATCTTGGACCATAATAAAGATGTTGGTAGAAATATGGTCACCTTGCCTAAGACCTTTGACTGGTTTCAAGAAACCACAATGCCTCCCCATAAAGATCATATTGAACCATGGTGAGCTGTAGAAATGAAAAATGAGTTCAATGAACCATTCAGAAAAACCCATGATCCTCATGGCTCAAATGATAAATCCCCACTCCAGTATTTTGTAGGCCTTGTCCATATCAACCCTGATCAAAATGTTAGACCCACATACCTTCCTGTTAATCTCAAAAATCATCTCCTGTGTGATATCCATTACCCCCTGGATAGACCTCCCCTAGATAAAGGAATGTTGTTCCTCTAAACCCACCTATGGATAAACTGAGATAATATTCTATTGATGAGGTTTTCCAAGACCTTGTACATGAATTTGCACATATTGATGGTCTAATACTAAGAAATGGAGATGGGATCACTTACCTTGGGAATGAGTATTAGGGTAGTATAATTTACAAACCCCAGAAACCCTCCACCATAGAAAAAGTACTGGATATAATTGATTATCTCGTCCTTGATGATACTCCAAGCACTAATGAAAAGCGAACCCAGGAAACCATCTAGACCGGGTGAACTCTCCTGGTTCAAGGAGATCACCAAGTCCCACACCACCTTCTCCTCCAGTACATGCTCAAGAACCCCATTTATATGAGCAGAAATAATCCTTACAACCGATTTCAAGAGATCAGTCTGATCCCAGGGATACCCATTATTCCAGTGAGAGTTAGGATTACAAAAAAGGGATGTAAAATAAGAGCTGACCATACCACAAATGACTTCCATGTTGCTAGAAAAGGATCTATCTTCAAGATGTAAATTCAGAGCTCTGTGCTACTAATTCTCTTTCATACAAACATTAAAATCGTCCGATTTATGATCTCCCTCCTTGAGCCAGGTGGCCTGAGAGTGCTCATGAATATACCTTTCATGTTCCAGTAACCTCTCATTGAATTGATGCTTCTTGAGGCTGAGAGATGAAATAATTTCCTCATTCTAGGACTCTTCGAGGCTCACCTCGACTCTCTCAATATCTCTCTTGATATCCTCTAGATAAGGTTGTACAGAAGGGAGAGTAAAATGAATTTACTAAAAATTGGGTGATTATTATCAATAATTTTTTATTGATTAGGACCTTTATATGTATTTAATAATTTATTTAATCATGTTTATACCTTAAAATTTAATATCTATGTTATAATGGTTATATTTAAATAATATATTTCATTAGTTTTTTAAGCTTGGTGTTTCATATCATATACAATATTGAACACAATGTTCTTCTTTTAAAATATTTGGGTGTTAAATTCTCTCAAACTTCAATAAATTGTGTCCCCACAATTTGAACTTTCACTAAAAATAAAGGGTTTGACATTTGAAAATACCTTTGTTGAAAACCCACACTGTATAAAGGGTTAATAAAACTTCCTTTTAAAATAGGGAAAGAGAAATATAGAGGTCATATAGAATAACACATAACTAGGTTTTGAAGTAGGATAACATTTATGGGAAGTGAAAATATGGTAATAGAATAAAAATGTAAATAATTATGGGGAGTGATAAAGATAATTGATCATAAGAAAGTGAATTATAAGGAGAAAGTTCATGACCACAAAACCATGAATCCATGGTGGGTCAAAAGACCATTGATTCATCAAATATGAAGGTAATAGGATGAATTTTTTTTCAAGATCCATTTACTATAGTTGAGTAATTATTTTACTATATAATAACATAATGAAATATACTTACTTGATATGTTTATATTTCATAAGCACAATTTCATCCTTTGGTTATACTTTAATCAATTTACACTTCACTTTTCACTCCAAGAAATGAATATCCAATATGAATTTCTTTTATAGGAAACACTAAAATTAAATTTTAACAGGACATAAGATCCATAAAATAGTGACAATTTTTTATGTATGTATCTAAATATTTACCAAAACAAAAATGGTTATCATGATTTATCTAATATAATACATTATTCTCTAAAACTCAATAATTACAACCAAATTTAAACTTAATATTTATCCATTAAATAATTTAAGTAAAAACAATGTCATATTAACCAGAACATCACGTAGGCTAGTGGTAGGTACTACTCCCTTGTAACTATGTGGTTATGGGTTCAATCCTTGTGGCCAATTTTGATATTAAAAGTTGTATCTCGGCAAGAAGGTTTTTTTTCTAAAACTATATTAATATAACTTCTATAATTTTCCCAAAAATATGTTGAACATACTCAAAAATAACATTAGTCATCAAATCACCTTTTAACTAAAAGGGTTTTCTATACAGCTTATATTTTTTCATGAAATCAAATAATCTTTATTAATTGTTATTACCTTAACATCAATGATCATATTAACACTAAAGGTTATCAATAACCTTAAACCTATTTCCAAAAAATATAAAAGCATTATTTCCCAAATGACCTTCTCACTAAAACACAATTTCTACATAAGGTTTAAGTATACCTCAAACATCTATTAAAACTCAATAAATGTCTCCAATGTACTTTAATCATATAAAACCTTAGAAGGGGTATCTATTTTATTAAAATTATAATCTATATTAGACTTATTATACCATGATGATGCTTAAAAATCTTAAACTATCCTCATTCGAATCAAAAACTTAATGTCTTTGGGAATATATTTATTTTCAAATTATTTATAATGGTTTGTAAAGAAAATGTGAATTATCCTAAGGATATCCCCTAGAGTGTCAAACTAGGTGTTCAGTAAGGTCCATTGTCATGCACCAGGTGATGATCAAGTAAAAGCCTAATGTTCCCTTTTTGTATTATTACCCCTAAGTACAACTATTCCAGAACCATGCCCACTTGTATTATCTTGATAAAAATGTAATTTATTGGTAAACCACATAATATCTACTTTACCAAAACTTTAGGTTATGATCATATACTTAGACTTATCCTAAAATTCAGTCATAGAGTTATGTTCTCAAATATATTTTTTCACAAATCTAGTTCCCAAATTTTCTACTAAACATGTTCTGATACCAACTATAAAGACCTCAACCCAAGTAGCCCAGAGTTGGTGGTTACTTTATTACATTGGGGATGGATATAGGTGATCTCTTCCCAAATGACTAAATAGTTTAGTAATATTGGAAAACTAGATACATACTTAATTCTTTCACTATATTTGAAAACATAAAATACAACACAGTGAAAGTAAATATTCTGTATCCTTGAACTCATTCAAAGATTCCTTCTTCGTATAATAGGGAATAAAAACAAAATATGGGTGATCTGAAATTCTCAGTAAGGGTTCATTATAAGTGAAGCTATCATAAATCAATGATTAATAATTAATATATAAATCTAAATAAGTGAACACACATTCCATTTAATCAATAACTTGACTATCATGATTAGATAAGGCATAATCAATATGGAAAGGTAAATAACTAAAAAAAATTCCATTTTATCAATAGCTTGATAAAAGATACAACCAAGGATAATATCAATGAAAATAATCTCATGGATAATAATAACTAAATTCTAAATGAAGGAGATGCTTAATATCATACATCATGATCTCAAACATCAAAATATATATACCGTCAAGACCATTCACCAAGACAATTTAATTAATGGGAATGTATAAACCAGAAATCCATTTAATTCTAGATTAATAATCCACCTAATGATTCTATTGATGTATCGAGTTGATATATAATTCTGAGACCCACCCATCACTACATTTTCAAAGCATTCCTCACATATCTAATGATCAATTTAATTCATGAACAATATAGATTATCAATAAATATATGTATTGAATAAAGAATACAAAATATCAATATTTCCCTATTCAGTCAAATAACTTTCCAAGTAAGAAGTTGAATATAGAAATGGTATATGGTTTAATAAATAATCATATCCATGATACAAATAATATAGATATTTAAGAGAAATGTAATGTAAAATGAACATAAGAAATTGAATGTTTTAAGGAAAAGGTAATGACTACAAAATTAATAAAGAAAGTGAATATAAATACTTGGTTAAAATGATAATAAACCATCAATAGAAAGTATAAGGATGATATCATTAAAAAATATCCCCTATTATAGTATAATTACAATAAAGGGTTATTTTTATTTATGAATAGAAATTCCATAAAATGATCATTAAAATTATTTTTGAGGAAAATATACTTTTTTACTTTGAAGTTCACTTTTAAAAACTAAAAATTTACAAATTATTAGGGAATTTTTTTCATTTTAAAAAAATATTTAAAACTTGTAAATCAAGCTTCAAATAAATATTGGTCTTTATGGATAGAAATTTTCATTCGTACAAATTCATTAAAACAAATATTCTCTTCTCATTTTTGTAAGAAAAGTAAAAAAGTACCTTGTTCAGAAAATGATAGAAATATTACATTTAAATTTTTTTGTAAAATTAAAACATGGATAAAAATTTATTTAATAAATTATTATAAAATATTAAAAATATTCTTGAAAACATTTTTAGAAAACATGGATTTAGAAGAAAAATGATTATTGGTTGAAGAGAAAAATGAAGTCGGATTTTATTAAAAACATTTTATCAATAATTTTAAGTACCATAGAGAGGAAAATGGTACTATTAATTAAAAATTTCATGAATAAAAAAATTATAATAAAATTAAATGGGTTTATTAGATAATGACCGAGTGATTTTCTTCAATGTAAAATCAAGCATAAATGATCCTAATTCAAATGAGATTGAATCATAAACCCTTACCGCTTGGTAACTTTTGAATAATATACCTCATGAAATAAATAACTTAAAATGAAACATTAAATTTAATTAATATTTATAGATTTATGATACAACATATTAAAGGGTTGGTATGTATACCTTATAAAAATAAATAGGTGTATAATTCCAAGTGTGTCTCAATTGAGTGGAAATTGAGACAAAATATATTACAAGGATCATGTGATTGAAGTGAGGATTAATCAATGGATATATTATGTGTATCAAATTTAAATCTATATAAAACAATTGAAAATAAAATATATAATAATAAAAATACATCTCATCCATAATCTTTGAATATCAAAGACAACGAAGAAGTAATATAACCCAATGAAAAGAAATTGAGTTATGAAACACTTATCACTTGGTAACTTTCAAGACAAATTTGGATGGAATAAAATAAATTTTAACTTAAAATACCAGAAATTATAAAGGATTCCTAATATAATATGTAAAAGGGGTAGTATATACACCATATAAAAGAAATTAGGCACATAACATTAAAATATGCTTCAATTAAGGGAAATTGAGGTGAAATCTCTTACCTTACATTTCCCTTTAGTTGAAAATCATTTAAAATACTATATAATGGATTTTAACATGTTATTAATTTATAATATAACCATATTAATATTTATAATACCATATATTTTCCTCTTATAGCATTTTATCACATGTTTATTAATAATATTTTATGATTTCCACTTCTTTGGGTGTTAATCGCTTTGTTTTCTCATGCATGTCTTGTTATAGAAGTTTAGATTTTTATAAACAGGATATAGATACATCATATACATAATATTATTAATTTTATATAAATAATATTTTTTTCATTTGTTACATTTTTATAATGATTCTTGAATATTGGTCATGGAAAATGAATCGCATCGATTTGTGGAGATGGTAGGTCGTATGTATGCACGAGCAACGATATCATTACTTTAATGGGTGAAATGGTATAAAATTGGATGATATATTAATCTTAAATAATAAATATTATGTCACAAATTTCATATATATTGATTATTTCCATCATTATGACTATCCATGTGAGTCGGTGATGGAAAACATATTACATCGATTCATGAGGTGGTAATCCACCATACACACAAGCGTTGGGTTTGTTTCCCATTTGTTAGATAAGGAGATGGATAAATATTATGACATAAAATTAATAAAATATTAGTATATGGGAGATACTGGTGTTATTATATTGTAATTTTTAACACATAATTTAAGTTTTTAAATGAATAAAGAAAAAAAGAGCTTCATTAAGATGATTACCTTCTCTTAGACAAACCTCCATTAAATCTCTTATTAAAGACCCTAGGGATTATCTTTTGGGAAGAAAATAAGATCTAGAATCTAGATAATTATTTTGGAGAGAGATTTTTATATTTTTTTGTTGATCCAAATGGCTTGATATTTTTAAATAAGTGAGGTGAGGGAATGCCCTTTTATAATTGAGGAGGAGTGACATTTTTATAAATACCCAAAACTATTGAATAATGGGAAATAACTCTCACTAAAAGTGATTCAAAAAATTCATAAATAATGGATTAGAGGGAATTTAAGGTCTAAAAACCCCACAATACATAAAGATAAACATTTTTTAAAATATTTTATTCCCTTGTCCTCTAAGTGTACATACTTTTACCATTTTAGTTTTTCACCATGGTAACTAATTTTTTATCCAAGTTAATTAATCATTTAAGACTAAAATAAAATGATAAATACTAAATAATTTAGACTTATTGATTCTATATATTAAATAAAATTTATAAAATTAAAATTCTATGTGCGTGGAAAATTAATTTTAACAAAAGTGCATGAAACGTGCAAAACATCTTTTTAACTTTAACCACATTAATTAATGTGTAATGTTTTTACTAATAATTATGAATAAAATAAGTTAACCTTATTAAATAATATTAATTATTATGATTAAAAAAATTTACTCCATTTTATTAAATTCAATTTACATAATTGGAAAATTTAAGTTTAAAAAGAAACTGTCAAATAGTGTCAAAAATTATTTTTTTAAAAAAATAAATTTTTCAAGTATAAGATGATATTATATTAACTATATGACCAATGATCATCATTATAAGGATTTAAATTAATATATTTAGATATATAATATAAAAATTTAATTTAAAACTTTACTTATTAGTGTTTATTTTAATTAATTAGAATGGAAAAACATTATGCATTAAAGAATACTTTTCAGAAAATTATGTTTTAATCCTAAAAATAAACTTATACCAAAATCATGTATAAATATAATTCAAATGTAATTAATTATTTTAAATATAACTAAATAATACTTTTTTTACTTTAAAATCAAATTTAAATTATAATGGTAATTTAAAATTACTTAATTTATTGAAAATTAATGACTATTTTACAAAAAATGGTATTTTCATTATTCACTAAAAAGTCACTCTTTTAAGGAAAATCCAAAAATTTCACTCTAAAATAATTTTGATATGATTATTTAAAAAAAATTATTTTATTAAATACATTTTTAAAAGGAGGAAAAAATAATTATATTATTTTCTTACAAAGAGCAGTAAAATTCATTTTTGATAAAAACATATTTTTTGAAGAATAAATTGAATTTACAAGAAATTGAGTGCATATAATCAATAATTTTGTATTTATTATGAACTTTATATATATTTCATAATTTTTTTAATCCTATACATACCCATCAATTCAAAAAATAAGTTATAACTGTCATATTTAAATAATATATTTTTTGGGTCATTTAAGCTCAATGTTTCATGTCGTATATGTTATCGAACAAAATTGTTTTATTTTAAAATATTGGAGTGTTAAATTTTTTATAAATTTTAAATAAATTACTAAAATATTGTTTATTATATAATATAATTAATGTTATTTTTTGACTATTCGTTTACTTTGAATTTGAAAACATCACGATAACAAAGGAATTCAAATATAAACCTTTCACACATCTCTAATATGTTATATTAATATAAAAAAATGAATGGATCACAATAATTCATCCAAATTATATTAATCTTCATATTTTAAAATCATTTATTTTAATTTTCTATTAATTGGATATATATTATGTCAGCATTGTGTAACCATTTAAGGTAATTATTCAACCACTAAAATTTAAAAATAAATTACAATGATAATAAAAATTAATTCATATTTCAAATAAGAATTTATAACAAAACTTATGTTTATTTTATTATTTTGTAAAAAAATTAGTGATATTAAAGTCAAGAGAGCGACATTATCAATTTATTCATTTCTTTAAATAATATAAAGGTCACAATACAAGAAAAATGGAACCATGTGACTATATATTCAAGAATTGGAAATAAACAGCTGAAATAAATTCATCAAATAGGATAAAGGTAAGTTTTAAAGAAATTTTAAAGCCTTATCTCAAAGTTTTAACCCTATTTTCCCCATTTTACCCTTACAAAGGCGACAAAAATTTACCATGGTTACTATTCATAAAGACAAAAGAGACCTATTTAGAAAATTTTAATCTATTTATTCCAAATATGGGATCCATTTTTAAAGATTAAATTTCTATAATAGGTATAAATTTATTTTAAAATAAGCACACACAAAAATGTTGAAAACCATTTTTTAGAAAAATACATTTTTAAGTATATAAATGTATTAATTCTTATCCCATGCCTAAAAAACATTATATGAATGTTAAAACATTTGATTGAATATATAATATATATATTTAATTAAAATAATTCACCAATAGTGATTTATTTAATTTATTAATATAAAAATACATTGCGTGCATAAATAAAGTTTTTTCAGAAAAACATATATTTTACTTTAAAATGATTTTTATTTTCATTTCCAATCAATTGATAACCAATGAATTCATTTTATACATGTGTAAACCATATATTTATCATAATTTAGTTAGTCTTATTCATACCCATCAATCTAATAGCTAGGTGCTTGCAATCACATTAAATAATAATATTTCAATAGTATATCATGGTTCGTTTAGATTTTGTGTTATGTGTATCGAAAACTATCAAAGAAATTAAATTTATTTGAAAATAAATATATCATAAAATATTAGGTTATTAAATGGGGCATATGTGTATGAGGAATATAATAAAGCTAATAGAGAGAGAAATTATTCATGACATTCCTGACATGATAAGAAAAATAGATTGTTGTTGTTCTATATGTCAGAAAGGGATGATTACAAACTAAGTTCATAAAAAAGTTGAGATACATTCAACTCATCCCTTGGAGTTTATTCACTATAAAATTTGGGGACCCAGTGGTCAAAAAACAGAGATATTTACATTATTTATTTTATTGATGACTTTACTCACATTACATGTATTATGTTTTTTAAATAGTAACTAGAGGACCTCAAAAATGTTTAAGAGTTTCTGAATAAGTACAGTAAAATAATGTAGATATTATATGAAGAAGATTCAAACTGATAATAGTGGTGAATATAAAAATGGTAATTTTAGATATTATCTTGAAAATTATGGAATTATTCATGATTTTAGTGCACCTTACACACCATAACATAATGGTATTTCTGAAAGAAGAAATATAAGTTTTGTGGAGATGGAATGAACAATGTTGATCCAATAATGTACTTATTGATATTTTTTAAGAAAGATATTAGAGTAATTTTTTATGTTTATAATTAATGTTTCTATAGGAAAAACTCTAATATTACTCCTTTTTATATGTATTATAAGGAAACCCCGAGTTTGAAATACCAAAGGGTGTTTGATAGTCCTTACATTATAAAGGTCAAGGGTAAGAATCTTGGGAAGTTTTATTAGAGAGGTGTTGATGGAATATTTCTTATATACCCTCTTAATAATAGAGAATACAAGTTTTATAATAAAGATAAAGTAAATATTGTTTATTGTGAATATGTGAAAGTTCTTGAATAGTATGATAAGAAATTTTCATAGACAATTGAAAATATAGAAGAAATGCAAAATGAGGTGGTTGTAGTCGAACAAAGTGAATATTTTTTAGTGAAAATAATAGTTTTAATCTAATCAAGATGAAGATCTAGAATTAACTATCATAAGTGATGAGGAAAAATTATGTTAATCTCATCCTAGGATGAGTAAGTAAGTGTAAGTTCAAAGCATCATTATAGATCAATGATAATCTGTTCAAACAAAAAGAACATCAATATCAGTTTGAAAAACATTCTTAAATTTATAGTTTGAACCAAAATATGCTCATGAATATTTGGAGCATCAATATTGGATTTATTCTATAAATTAATAGATAGATTAGATAGAGAATAATGATAGTTGGGAACTTGTACACAAACCAAACAATAATAATGTGATTAGTAAAAAATGGGTATTCTAAAACAAGTTGAATGAGAAAGGTGAAGTGATAAGAAATAATGAATTAATTACTTTCAAAGGTTACTCATATATTGATGGAATTTATTTTAATGAAACTTTTTCTTTGATAGAAATATTATAAACTATTAGAATATTTCTTTCTATAATTATAAAATGAAGAAATAAAATATTTCAGATGGATTTCAAGTCATATTTTCTTAATGGATAACTTGATAAAGAAGTTTATAATGAACTATCATTTGGATTAGTTCTTGATAAGGAAGAAAAATATGTATAAAAATTTAAGAAGGATTTATATAGGTTGAAAGAATCTCTGAGAGCTTGGTATTAAAAATTGGATACTTTATTAAGGAAGATGAACTTCAAGAAAATAATATTTGATAAAAAATGCTACATAAAATAAAATCAAGAGGTTTCCCTCATTGTGATTGTATATGTTAATGTAATCATATTTATAGGTAATGATGAAGAAACATATGAAAATTTTATTGAGGATATGAATAATTTACTTGAAATGTCCAGTTAGGGAGAAATGAAATACTTTCCTAGCTTACAAATCTCACAAAATAAGAAATATGCTTTTCTATCTAAAGAGAAGTATACAAAAGAACTTTTAAGTATGTATGGAATGAAAAATTGAAATCCAGTTTCCACACATATTTCAGTGGGAACTAAGTTGTCTAAAGATATAAAAGGAAAGGATGTTGATCCTAAAGTGTTTAGGAAGTTGGTTAGAAGTTTTTTATATCCAACAACTTCAAGACATGACATTTTTATGTTATTATAGTATATTCCAGATATCAAAGTTATCCAAAGGAATCTTATATTATGTAAGGAAAAATAATTAAAAGATGTATTAATGACATAACTAAATTTAGTATAAAATATGACATCTCAGGAAAGAGTGATCTATTTTGTCATATAAATGAAGATTGGGAAGGTTGTGTTGATGACTAAAGATCATCATATTTTAGAGTTTTATTTTTTATAGAAATTTGTGTGAGTTGGCGTATAAAGAATAAAAATTCAGTAACTCTCAGCATAGATAAATCTGATTATATATCTTCCACTCAATATATAACACAACTTATGTGGATAAAGATGTTGTTGGAATATTTATTATTAAATGTGAAGTTACCCCTTCTCTTGGGTTTTAATAATCAAAGAGAAATAAATCTCAATAAGAATCCTATGAAATATTCTCATTATAAGAACATTGATATAAAATATAACTTCATCAAATATCATGTGAAGAATAATGAACTGAATTTGTGTTTTTTCCTACAATGGAGAAAGTTACTAATATATTCACTGAACTA
This sequence comes from Viscum album, assembly GCA_963277665.1. Taxonomy (NCBI): domain Eukaryota; kingdom Viridiplantae; phylum Streptophyta; class Magnoliopsida; order Santalales; family Viscaceae; genus Viscum; species Viscum album. The sequence continues at coordinate 1,000,847,916 of OY728136.1, read as the reverse complement.
TTATCAAAGGAAACATTTTATATGCTGAGGTTGAACATGGGTGTACAACCTCCCTCTCTTTATGGATAAGATATGTAAATCCATCCCCTCTCTTATCTTGTATTTGGATAATGTTGTCAAAGGGGGAGAAAAATTTTGTAACATAAATCTATCCATTAGTATGTGTTTTACCTTTCAAATGAAAAGAATGTATTTAGGGGTATTTCTTAAAAGGGGTAAGATATGATTTTAGAATATGTTAGATATTTTAATAGTTTGTTGAAGTTTATGTAGGAAAAGTTGTTCTTATAGGTTGAAGTTGTTTTTATTATGATAGTTCCAAGTGGAAGAAGAAGTTTCTTATGTTGTGTATGAAAATGTTTCTTAAGTCATTGCTTATGGCCAGCATAGTATTATTGTTCAATGATTCGTATTTCCTATATTGAGTTCTCTCATATAGGATTATAATTATTGGATAAGTAATCCATTTATTGAGTTACAAAGATTTATTGATTTATGTTCCTTAATTTAAAACAAAATCCAAAGGGGGATATTTTTGGGACCAAGATGGTTGAAGGTGTTTTAAAGATGATAGAAAGTTTTTATGGAAAATGTTTAGAATTTTTTGTTTTTTTCTAACATACAATCACCTTAATTTTTTTAGTTCTCCAACAAATAAGATCAGATAGCGATGAACTGATAGAGTTTTCTGGATTGATTCCATCATACAGATGTTATAGGATGCATTTTTTACAAAATATTTATATTATACTACTTATATGTTTTATCATAAAAAATGTTTGATGAAGAAAATTTGGTAATGATTTGATATTATTAAGTTTATAGCATCATGATTTATAGAAGAAATCTTTTTTCTAGAATAATTATAAATGAGGATAAGATCATTCATGTGTAAAAATTTCCTTGTATTAATATTTGATTAATGCACCAAACATAGGCTATCGAGAAAAGGCACCCACGTAAGGGTAAAAAAGGCTTTTCATAAGGATCATCCCACTAATATATAATGGTAAAATCACCAATGATGTTACCATAAATAATCTATTGGTTGGAGGTTTGGATGAATAAAGTTTATGTTCAAATATTTGTGAAGTTTTGGAAGCTATGATGTTTCAAAGATTTATCAGTCTTAAATTTCCAAAGTTTGTAGATAAGAAGAAAGTTTTCAAAGGTTAAAGGGAATTTGTTGTGGAATGCCATCAGAATATGTACATCTAAATATTTCATTGGTCATAGTCTATTAGATGAACTACTCAAAAATTTATTATAAAGAAGTATGCTTATATGGACATGAAGTTGTTGTAGGATGATCGAATGGATGAATTTGAGTTATTTGAAACAAGGACAATGAACAGAATATCATGGTTGAAATAATAAGATATATGATTCAATATAAAGTTCACCAAATGAAATAAGTGATGTGATGATCATCGGACGGAATTACTACTATGAAGTTCTACTAAACAAATGAGTGGGATTAATATGAACCAGTTTAATGTTATTTATGAAGCCTTTATAAAGATATTGAAAGTGATGATGATGAGTTGATTGTTCAACATTCTAAAAATTAGAAAGGAAGATCGCGGTTCTTGATTAGTTTTAAGAAAGTTTGATGAATTTTCTTAACACTAAGGTTAAGTAAGTTTGTGGAAATTTTTTGGTTTCAAGTTTTCAAGAAGCTTCAAGAATACTTTAGAAGTCTTAAGAATAATCCAAAAAAATGATCGAGAGACTCGAATTTTTAGTTTTTCGTTAAGTAGGAAAATAATTTGGAGTTACCATCTTTTCTAATTCAAGTGATTCTATATAAAGGGGTATTCATACACACCTAAGAATAACACTATTCACACACAAATTAGTAAGGTGAAGTGTTGTAGAATAATAAATTCAACTATTTGTTCATTATTAAGAAACATCATACAATCGATTTTCGAATGGAGTTTTCCATCAGTTATGGTTTAACGAAATGATTAGATGAAAAAGGGTTATAAAGGTGGAAGTAAAATAATTATAAGAGGCATTATTTGACACCATATAGAGTTTCATATCAGGTTGTATCATATGGTCTGTATATAAAGGTGAATGGATAGACAATAGGAAAGTTGTGGTTTTAGTCAATAAGGAGCCAATAGATAGAGGCATAAGATAGATTTTACCATATAAACTTATCAGGTGGACAACCAATAGACTAAAGAATTTATTTCCAACTATTTAACAATAAAGTTAAGAATAATTACTTTCAATTAGATCAAGTGTAAATAAATTAAATAAGAAAAGCAAAAGTATAGTGAATCCTATCGGTGAAGGTTTCAAACAGTTGTTATGAAAATCTTTGTTACACCTTATTTCTATGTAGAGAGAACATGCACTGTTATTTGATTAATACTGTAATTTAAGTGTAAGGATATTCCTTACTTGTTGTAATCACATAAAAATTATTTTTTTTCTAGTATATTATATGTTATTGTATTATTTCCAAACCAAGCTAAAGAATTGTTACTCTTACTGAGTAGTGAACCATTTAAATGCTTGTGTTCCTACAGTTGTGATTGTGTGCTTTTTTTAGTAAAGTCGTATCTATTTAACATGAGGCGAAGGTTATTACATAAGAAAGAATATTTGAAAATAAAATATCATTGATTCACCCCATCCCCCTCTTGTGATCACACAGATCCTGATTGGTCTTATTATAACTTTAAACCTAAAATTTTTATTTGATTATAAATGATGAATTATCTAGTAATTACAAATATTCATCAAATCTAGTGTGTAAATTTTATGTTTTTTTGCATTGGATATGGGAGTGCGGGTACTGTGGCTCCTCGGTATCTCAAATATCTCTAGAAACATGGATGGGGTACGAGTTGGGGATGAAAGTAAATACATAATTTCTTTTATTCTTTCATTTATTTTTTATATGTGACTAGCCTCATGGGTGATGAGTTTTTTATGTTGTATTGACCATGAGTCTGTATAAACATATGCTTCTATATTCATTTATTATTTATTATTGAATAAGTTTATTGCTTCTACTTAATATATTTTATGTTATGTATGATTTATTGTTATTATCCTATTACTTCCCTAACTAATATGGGGGTATACTCTCCCCATATTACTACCCTAGACCCCTACTGCTAGTCAACAACCTCTGGTGTACAGATAGGCACACATGATATCCTTTAATGACCCAGTCTGGTTACTATTCATAGTGAACGAGGGAGGGGACATTACAAAGTGGTATCAAATCCTTTATGTGTTTGATATCATAGGATGTATCCAAGTTTTATTTTTTCTTACTATTTGGGGAGATAGTAGATAGGTGATATAGGAATGTGTCGGGACTTGTGATAGACCTCATAAAGGTGCATTGCGAACATATTTTTTGATGTGAAGTCCAAGTTACTAGGGGATTAAGATTTATATTCTTGGTTTTCAATGTTATAGTTTATTGATTTCACCTATAATTATGCACATAAAGTTTTTTGGATTTATTATTTATTATAATTTTTAGCTCTTGGACCGTTGGAAAGTGTCTAGTGTTCATGTATAATGTTTTCATGTAAGATTCACAAGGCATTCACATGAATTTGTGTGATTGATTTCATTGATGATAAAGGGTTTAACTATTTAAAATGTTAGTAATTACTTATATATCATTTTAATATATAAATTAGAATGACATTATACTCAACTGGGCCCCAATATATATTTATTCAGATGACAGGTCATGTGGATCTACGATGATATGCTTCTTGATGACGATTATGATGCCCCTCTATGTAAGGGACGTGTAGTGACCCTGAATGGGTCTTCATGGGAATTTGATTCCTTATGATGAACCCCTTGGGGGTGGTTGAGAAAATAGTTCTGGTTATTTAAATAGTTAGTAACAACCCATATCATGTTTTCCCATATATCTTGGTGGTGGAATTATTATTAATTGAATAATATGAATATGGTTTTCTTGATACAATTCATGGTGGGGAGATATTATTATATATTTACACAATTTATAAGAAATTAAATAGTTATCCTCGAGGGGTGTATCCCGTATGGGGAGGCACAGTGAGGATCAACCTAAGATCATGATTCTTAAGGGGGGTGTATTGTATGCAGATGCCCGATGAGAATCAGTGCTTTAGTAGGATATTATTTTCATAAGTAATAATGGTTATATATATATGTGTGTGTGTGTGTGTGATACCCTAGGATGGGTGTGTTTTGTAATGTGATTTTCCATGTGTATTTTGATGTGGAAATAGAGAGGTTTCCCATGAGTTGTGGTTTATGTGATACATAACCTATGGATTAGGCAGGAGAGACTAGTTCTTGATATATGGATCAATATTTTAGATATTTTAGTGTTATTGATGAAATAAGCTATGGTGTAGATGAGGGTAAACCAAAAGAGAGGGGTTATCCTATACTTTTGAATTACTTAGAGATATGAAGCATGGGTAGATGCTTTGGGTTGAGAATGATGCATGTGGCGTGCTATCGAATATGGGACATAGGCATGGTGATGCATTAGATTTTGTGAACTTAGAAGGAATATGTATGTTAACTACCTTTATATTGGTGTATAGGAGGTTATGTTTTATATGGTATAGGCATGAATATTCCTTGATTTTTCATGAGGAAATCACCTTGAGTGCTAATTATTTGGTATCAAGGTTCAGTTTCAAGGGTAGGAATAGTCGAGTGTCAGACCCTGTTGATTTTAGATTCACTTTTAGAGTCTTTTAAGAAACCTTTCATTTATATAATGGTGTTGGATTGGTGTAAAGTCATGTGATATACCATGAGTAATTGAAATTATCCATTTTAAAGAGGAGCATCAAGGGTGCTTCTAGATAGATGATTTTGACATTCCATAGAGCATGGTCATCTGTTTAGGTATAAGAGCCTAGGTTTTATGATGAGTTAACCATGAGATAATGGGTTGGGATCTATGATAGGGTAGTATGGGAGCGTATGCTTGTTATGTTTGAATGATATTGGGGTGGTACAGGCTGGTTATACGTCATGTAGTTGACTTGAGTTGCGATTAGTGAAAAATCATGTATGATCTAAGGATCAATATAATTAATGAATTAGTTAATGGATTAATTGTAAAGGGTTTTTTGAGAGTTTTAATTGTTCCTACATGATAGAGGATACATTGAAAATGGATTGGTCATGGTGGTGTGGAAAATATGGGTAGATCCTAGTCACATATTGATAGGATGGGTGAGTGTGGCTTGGGAAGAGAGACACACATGTGATGATGGAACCAATTTAGGTTTCACTCAAGGAGTAGTATAAATAAATACATATGGTGGGGATTCCATCATTTTCTATTGGATGGTGACCCTTTTTATTGATGAATTTTGGTGGGTGCCGAGAATGATGTTCTCATGAGCTGAGAATGGTTAGCATTGATATTTCATGTAGGCTCTTAGGTATGAGTGGGATGGGTGTTTCTAGTCATCATGTGTGGTGATGGATAGTTCATGTGTTTTGGGGACAATAACCTCATGTTGGTAGGGTTATGGGTGAAGTGGGACAAGTTGTGCGATGGTTGATATGCCATTGGGATTCCAGTGAACTTATGAATCTGAATTTTCTAATACCATAGCATATACTATGTTTTGGATTTATATAAGGTATTTTATGGAGTCCATGCATTTTTATTTGGCTCAAAATGATCTTGATGTGATCTAAGGGTGATTCATGGGGTGAACCATGGTTCATGACATGTTTCATGAGGTCAATTGAGGTTCATATTATGGTTTAGGGGGTGAAATGTGATTTGTGACATGGTTTGGGGGGTAAACCATGATTCGTGACATGTTTTATGGGGGATAACCATTATTTGTGACATAATTCTAGGGGTAAATAATGTGGTGAAGTGTATTAGAGGTGTGTGTTTGGGTGAAAAATATTTGGTAAGTAAGGGAATTTAGTACTGTGGTTCTAGGTACGTCATATTTGGTATGATGGGGGTATTCTGAGGTTTGGATGATACCTTTAGAGGAAAGGTTTGCGTAAGATGACATTATGCATGGGAAATAGAGGCTCGTCTAATTCTATTTGGAATCAGGGATGAGAGGAAATATCATATTTTGATTGGTGTTTTAATGCATAAATTGGTTATGGTGAGATGAAAACCACATCAAGCGGGTCATTGGACCACTAAGAATGAATTTAGTTGATGATTACAATGGTGAGGAGCACCATGGATTGATATTAGATAATATAAGTAGATGATTTTGGTAGGGAGAACCATAATCTAGATGAAGAGTTTGTGATGCCACTATGGTGTCCTGGGATGATGGGCATGGGTAAACACTATCTTAGTGTTCCAGTGAGGATGGAAAGTCGTGGTTCGATTTTTGATGCATTGTGAACCTCATGTTTTATTGGAACCCAACCTATGTTTTTTGTTGTATTTTTTATTAATCATATTATTATACAATATGGTTAGACTATTGGTATATGATGGAGTCATTGTTGGAGGTTTTGCAGGGCATGAGGACATTGTGTGGAGAAATTAAAAGAGAAAACATCCCAATATATATATACATCAAGGACCTATTTTGGGATGAATGGAGTGGATTTAATATCTAGTAGGTGGAGTTATATAATATGGGATAAAATTAAAAGAATAATTCTATAAAAAATTTCAAATAAGGATGAAAAAATTTTATATTTGTATAATCATTTATGATCTGGTTCTGCTTGAAGGAAGTGTAGTGGCCCAAAGAGATTATTGGAGCATGGAAGGGAGAAAATGTATGTAGATGGGAAGTCAGAGGAGGATTGTATTTAGATTTTTACAAACCTGGAATCTATTTAATAATGGAATATCCTTCTAGTGTTTTCCAAAAAAATTAGGCTTAAAATACAAGGAAAAGGAGAATTTTTCACATAAACCCTTCTGGATTGTGATCACACGAGTTCAAAAGGATCACACAATGTTGTTGGGCATATCACGTATGGTTAAATAAATCATGTGACGTGATAAAACTAATAATTTAAGGTCATATACATTGTAATAAATGAATAATTTATGAAATCATTTGATTTTGAGGCATGAATGAGATTTTCAGCAGGATTCTCGTGATAAGAGTTATGTAGTGAAGGAGATCCATGATACAGTCTCATGAACCATGTATGAAGGGAGACACATGTGGTTGTACGGTGGAGTGGTCTCATGAACCATTATAACATGATTTATGTTATCATAAGTTTGAATACTTTGGAGAATAATATATCTATGAGTTCATAGAATGAATGGTTGATCACATTTTTTAATGACTAAGATGATGTAAATCCTCTATAAAAAAGACACTAATTCACATCATTGATAAATATTGATCATTATTAATAGATTTGATCAGGATCATGTGTTAAGGGATAATTTAGGTTGAACAAAAAAATGTATTTTTATTAGAGTCACGTATTGGGTTACGTGCTCTGAATCATGGATGTGAGGCATGTAAGGGATGCCCTGATAGGAATATGCAGTGCTGAATTGTGACACTTGATTTGAATTATTACTCAGGAGTTGAAAAATAATTATAGTTTATTCAAAGAGTAACCTGAATCCTGAATTAATTATGAGAAAGAGTTTACAAAAATGGGTTCACATCATTTGGGTTTACCCAAATCACTTATACGGGATGATTCATGTGCATAAGGTTATGTTCTTGGGGTTACCAATCAAGGTTACACACATGGGTTATTTATTGAACAATATTACCAGGAAAATTTCTTCAAATTTTTTAAGTGTAGTTTCTTGAATATATTTATAAGTAAAATTATTAAGTTAAATATTATTTACTATATCTATTCTATATGAATAAGGAGTATCAAAAGAAGAATGTGAGTTTCATATTCACTTGTTGAAGAGGAGGAACAAAATAGAATAATTTTAGTATGTAATTACCCTCTTTTGGATAAGAATTGATTATAAGATAGTTTTGTAGAATAAAAATACACAACTCTATCATTGAGGATATAATATCATCTAGCATAAAATAAGAAGAGCATAATGGAAAAGAAGAGTAGTAGAGAATCAAATCATGAGTTATGATGCATGAAAAGTCTCATGTTGAACAAAGACAAACCATCATGTTCCTTATCTATTGAATGGATCTAAATTCCTATAAACTATGGAAGACCCTTTATATAATTAGTGCATATAAGTGAAGAAGAGGAGGTGCACCTTGGGTAAGGTGTGACTGAGCCCAAAAAAGTGTAAAGGCATTGAGCCTGGCATGGAGTGACCATGATTGAAACATTGTATCCACATAACTAGTGAAGATTAGTGGATTATGAAACATCAAAACATGTTGGTTTGTAATCCTTGTTTATATCCCTTTGTGGTGAACCAAGTAAAATAGATGTGTTTTATTCATGCTTTACTTTCCTATATACTTATGTTTTTTTAGTGATTTCGCTTACAAGAGTAACAGGTTGAACATAGTTCCTTCAAACATGGGAATATGATCCTAAAGAAAGATTAAACGATTTAAATAAAAAAATTAATTTGACCAACAACCTAATTCACCCCCTCTTAGGGTGTCTTTGGTTATAATAAGTAATATCAGATGGTAAAGGTTTTATCTTGGTGTTTAACCTCAGAATCTATATTGGATTTTTTATGCTCCATAATTCTATGATGAAGCATCCATTTTTTTGAGGAATAGGCATTTTGTGTTTGGAAGAAACAAATTATTATGTTCTTGTAGGCTTGTATTGAAGAGGTTATATTGTATATCTAAATATATAATGACTTGAGAAATTATAGTGAACTAATTGGAAATATAGATATAGAAAAGATATTGATTAGATATTTTTCCAATGAAGTTTATAAGAAAAAAGTTCACTATGCCACTACTTTTAAAATGTGGAAGACCCTAGAAATGAGTATATGGTGAGGATAGTCCCATGATGAAATATATATGTGTCACTATATATCACATGAGAATTAGAATCAATCCATGTGTAGTTTTGGAATATGACATGGTATAAGACTAACACTAGAGGAGTGACATCATCTTTGGTGAGGATATCAAATCATCTCATATTATGAGGTATGAGGAATCCTGGTTTTGTATAGGGTAATATTTTTTAGTCATCCCATAATTATCATATGAATAATATCAATTTAAAATGGGGTAAGGCAAGGGTTTAACATTGTATGTTGAGGATGTTGATTCAATTCAAATCATATCATATAAGGCATCCTTATTTTGAATGGGGTAAGACTGTAGTTTAATGTCATGTGTTGAGGAAATTGGGATTCATTATTTAAATTCATACAACTCGATCTATGGATTATATTAGTTTAAAGACATTGATATCAGACTATAGGGGAATTTTTTGGTTTATGGTCACATAGATTTAACCAAAAAAGGGGGATCATGGGTGTCCTAAGGAGGTATGTGTGGCATGAAAGAGGGATAACCCAGCATAAAAGGATAGAAAAGGGACCCTATGCCACAAAAAAATGCGACAAACAATACCCCGAGTCAACATAAAGATATTGAGGGATAAAATGCCCCATAATGAGTCAATTAAGGGGGATGGTCCCAGGATGAGATATTTGGGAATCACTACGTATCCCATGAGGATGGGAATCAAGCCATACGTAGTTCTGAAAAGAGGTGTGGTAGGATACTGATACCATAGGGGATATCCTTTTGAGTGGGTATACTAAATCATCTCATATTATGATATGAGGCATCTACAAATTTAAATAGGATAAGGCTACAATTTCTCATCGTGTATTGAGGATGTTGGAAGGACTTTCACATTAAGTTTTTCATTGTTTTCTTCCTCATGTTGGGTCATGAGGGAATCTCATCCCACTAATGAGTCAAGGAATATGAATGGGGATTATACATAAAGAGGAGGCCCATGAGGGAATTTTAGCATGATAATTCCATGGTTAAGGGGTAATTTTATGGTGAACTTGCAGCTGATTCCATGGATAGAAAGTCTAGGCATCACTATGTATCCCATGAGAATGAGAATCAATCCACACATAATTATGGAGAGCGATGGGGTAATAGGCTTGATGAATATAAGCTATGAATAAAACCATGCGTATAAGGGTCTAGGAGACTAGATGTATGTATTTAAGGTCATAATTCTTGGAATAGGACTCTTAGTTTAAATTCATAGAGTTTGGACCATGGAAAATCACTTTTAGGATGTTTGGGTGGCATCAACGGGTTATAAATCAATATGAAAGGAGCCATGGAGAATTTGTGCTACACAAAGTGATCCTGAATCCATTTTCACATAATTTAATTTCATAAGGCTTAGACTGGGGGAACATGGAAAATATTTTAAAGTCTTGATACATAGACTGGAAAATAGTTTAAATTCAAGATGCTTGGACTAAGGGGTGTGTTTGTTTCAAGGGTATTTGTGTGGTATGGAAGAGTTAGAACCCAATGTGAAAGGAGGGAATGCAATTCCATATACCATATAAATATCTTGAAACAAATTATTTATAGTTTAAAATCATAATGTTTTAACTATAACTGGGGAAAAGGAGATAGATATTGGTGAATTTATAGGTGGTCTCGGAGATAGGATTTCTAGCCATCACTATGTATCCCATGGAAATGGGAATTAATCCATATGTAGTTCTAGAATGAATTGTGCTAGAATTATGACATTAGAAGTAGGGTAAATCATCTCTAATGAGGGAATTGATTCATCCCATAGTTATCATGGGGTATCCCAGGCTTACGACATGGGGTAAGTCTATAGTTTAATGTCTTGTGTTGAGTACTTTCACACTTTGGGTCATTCCACACTTTTCATATGAGGCATCCTATGTAACAACCCAAAATTATATCAATGGAAATTAGCTTCTTATAATTATTTTATATAGTATAGTTAAAATAAAATCACTTATAGAACATAATACAAACTTTATAAATGAATAATTAATGGTATAAGAGGTATTTTTAGAAGTTAAGGAACTTTTACCAATGGAATAGTAAACTGGCCTTTGGAATAGTAATATGACCCTTATGAATATTAAATTGGCCAATAGAATGGTAACCTCATCTATGAAAGTATAAATAAAATTTAATAATTTTATAAATGATAATATGATATAATTATATCATAGTATAAGTAAATAAATATTTTAAAAATTATTAATTAATTGTTGGTATTTTTATAAAATATAAATGTTTATTTTTAATTTTATTATTAATATAATGATTTAAAAGAAAATTTATCTTCATAAAATGTATTCATAAATTAATATTTTTTTATTATGATTATAAGATAATTTTATGAGACCTTAACTAATTTTTCAAAGTGTTATAAAATCTGTTATAATTTTATAATCTGTATTTTTTGAGTAAATGATGATTTTAATTAAAAAATTAAATTTAGAAAATTTAGAAAATAATTTTCATAAAATGGTTTTAATTCTTTAATTATAAATGTTGAAAATTTATTAGGGATAATTTTTTGTATTTTTCTAAAATACTTGAATTTTTTGTGAATAATAAAATACAGTAATTTATAGTATATATACATTATAAATTAAATACACTATTTCTTGAGTCATAAATGATGTAAGAACCATAATCTAGAACTGAACTTAAATATTTTAATATATTTAGTGATAATTCTCAAACTATACATAGTCTTGACCCAAAATAATAAACTAATGAATAAAATAATGAGAAAACACATCTCTCCTCCCCTATAAATACCACCTCTTCTCCTCACACCTTCCAATCTTTGATACTTGTCAAATTTCTTCCCAATACTCTTCAAAATCCTCTACCATACGTCTATGATACCTTGGTATCATAAAAATAACAAACCTTTTTTCCTAAGTAAGTTCTCAATGAGGAGAAATTCAAGAGGTAAAATTCTCTTTCTTTTTATTTTAATTTCTTTTCAATTTCATTACTTTTCTTATCCTATACTAACCTCAAATTATCCAAGTGGCATGATAACTCCATTATATTTTATATAATTTAATTTTATTATGTTTATGTAATAATTCATCTTTTAATCTCTTCCCTTTTCCTTTTATTTTAAAAATTAAGATATTGTTTGTGGTGTGTCAATTTACCACCACCAAGGGCGATGCATTTTCATTTTTCACTACAGCCTTAAATAATGGTTATAAAAATATTATTATGGTTAAATAATATTTTATTATACATTTTATAATTTATATATTTTTGTGGAACCAATATAAAAACATCATGTTAAATAAAATGATATAAGTTTATAATGGTCATAAAATTTTCCAAAATAAATTAAATCATTTTCATTGACTATTTATCTAGTGATTCATCCTCATAAAATATAACCAAATGAAATATAATAAAAATTAAACTTATGTATGTTAATTAATAACATATAATTTCAATTATATAGAATCATTCCCATTTTACATGAACTTTCATACTCATATACAAGAGAACTAATCATGAAAACCAAGAAAATGAACACTCCCGAATGATGAAATTAAACTCTATAACTCATCAAAAAGACCATAAATGGACTTAATAAAACCATAATGAATCAAATTAATGTATAAAAGCTTATTTATTTGTTAATTAATGTAATTAATTTGGTTATCTAGAATATTAAAGTGAATAACGCATTCAGACATAAGGTAAGGGGATTCTTGAACCCAATTTCTTTTCTTTGGGTTATTCCTATTTCATTCCAAATTTCAGTATGTATGTTCATTTAATACTCCTAAAATATAATTTCATTATCCTTGCCTTTTCATTTTTATGATATAAATTATTCTAATCTAATTTCTTAATAAATGAAAAAGATTTTTTCAAAATAAATCTTCTTTATAAAAACACATATTTTACTTCCCTTGAGATTGTTTCTTCTTCACTTAAGATTGATGATTCTTACACCAAGTATGTAATTACCTTTTTATTTTGGAAACCAAAAGGTTTATTCATGAATTCATTATTTATGAAATTATCATGAAACCCATTTCCTTTCCATGGGTTATTTTATTTCAAGATTGATATATGTTCTTATGTAAATGTTATGATGTGACTGGTGCACTCAAAATTATATAAAACTCCAATACATTGGGTAATGTGATATATCTCATGAGATAATATGAATATGATTCTATCTTTTTTTCCAAATGATGATGATATGATGATTCACATATGTTCTATGTAAACATGATGCTAGCTCTGTTCACAACTATGTGTGGTATTTGACCACTAAGACATGATCTTTCATTTTTATGAATTGCCACATTCCTTGAATTTATCTAATTCTTCCACCAATTATAATGATGATGATTCTTTGATTATGTTATGATTATTATTTTTATGATCACCCATTTTTTATGTCTCTTATTCATCCTTTTACTAGGATTTTGTATCACCCATTCATTTGATGTATATCCTCAAGTGATTACTTGTACTAAAGAGAACACAAGGGCCACTAAGAAGATAGAGAAGAAGGAATTAAATATATTTTTTTTTTATTATGTAAATTTTATGTATAGTCCTAATTTTTTCAAGACACTAAACCTTTGGATCCTGGTTTTGTAATGATTTTATGTTGTTTATCTTTAAAATGATGTAATAGTAATGTAAGAAAAGTAGGGTCATTACAGTCGATATCAGATCATGGTTTAGTTAATTTGGTAATTAGGATTAGTGAACCTTATTTAAAACCCTTATTATGAGACTAAGTATATGAAATCACCCAAAAATATTTGTTTTAGAAAATTCTAAACATAGGGATCTCACAAGATATGCCTTTAGATTTAATTTCAAAAAGCAATAAATTATTTATTCATGAATTATTGACTAATGTTTTTTCCAAACCATTTATATTTTAGAAAATGGTGGTAACCAAGAGAAATCATGCCAACAACCAATATGAGGGACAATTCAGTGATTTCTTGAACGACATCCCTAATGCCTTGGGAGATGGAGTTCAAAATTTCATGGTGATTCTTACCTAGTTATCCCAGGATATGAACAATAACCTGAATAATGTGTAATTTTCTCCTTTAACTTAGAGGGATAAATTGGATATTGATTCTTTTATGTGGCAAAAACCACTGACATTTAGTGGATATTTTAATCCACTGGTCACGGAACAGTAGTTCAACTCCATAGAGAAGATCGTTTCTGTAATCGTTGTTATGAGATGGGGAAGGTGACTCTGGCCATTTATAATCTATATAGAGAGGCATACCAATGGTGGTCGTTGATAAAAAACACCAATATTAAGGAAAAAAATTAATATATAGAGTGGGGAGACTTTAAGATAATGTTTCTTAACAAATTATTCCCTCAAACTCTTTGTACAAATATGGAGATAGAATTCGTAGAGCTGAAGAAAAAAAGGAATGTGAATCTATCACGGACTACAAAGCAAATTTTACAAGGATTTCAAGATATGCTTTAGGTTTTTCATCAATAATGATAGAAAAATTAATAGATTCTTTAGTGGTTTAAAACCACACCTTCAAAAGTCTCTAGAAATTTTAGACTTTTGGAGTTATGAAGAATTTTTTCGATGGGATCTCAAAGTGGAGATGGAGTTTTTAGAATGGTCACATGGTTATAGTGATAAGAAATGAAAGATGGAGTTTTAAGATGGGGGTCTAATGAGAAAGGTGTAAAGAAATCCCAACCACTCACATATCAAAAATGTGGGAAGAAGCATTATGTGATTTGCCTCAAAGGGATGGGAAAATTATATAAGTGTGGGATAGAAGGCCACCAAACTCATTAATGTCAAAAATGAATGAAGAATCAAGAAAATGTGGTGGAGGAAAGGAGATCACAACCTATGGTTCAATGCTTCAATTCTAGGGAGAAAGGGAATTATACAAGCTAGTTCACTAAACCTTGGGTCCTTGAGGGTAGTCAGCATTAGCAGCCACAAAATCCAAAGGAGCAGTGGAAGGATTATTCCATCACTACTGCTGAGGTGGATCCTAACAATGATATGGAGATAGGTACCCTGGTTATTCATTCAAGAATAGTGAATGTAATATTTGATTCTGGTTCTTGGAATTCTTTCATACCTTGAAATTTTAGTATAACTATTCAAACACCACCTCAAAATATGGAGGTTGAGTTATTTGTGAGAATATAAAATGGAAAAATTATTGCATCCAAAAATATATAACTCCTCCCTGGTTAATTTTTTTGGACTGAACCTCCTAGTAAATCTGGTCATAATTACTTTAGTGAAGTTTGATGCCATTTTGGGCATGGATTGACTATCTTTATTCAAATCCAACATCAACTATTGGGAAAGGTAGATCACTCTTCACATCCTAAAATATCCTCCATTTTTGTAAAAGTTTAAGGAGGAGGATGAATTTCTTTTAGATTCATCATCTCAAGTGTGTATATTACTACCTTATGAGAAATCATATCTATCTCAAATTATTGAGATAAATGAGAGAATCATGTCTGAAGATATGCCCATTATGGGGGACTAAACTGATTTATTCCCTGAAGAATTTATCATTCTTCTTCCTGATCAAGAGGTTGAGTTATCAATTGAACTTATTCCAAGATTTATTCCTATATAAAATACACCTTATATATTATCCACTGTTGATTTGGAGAAACTAAAGAAGTAGTTACAAGAGAATATGGACAAGGGTTTTATACACCCAAGTGCTTTACCATGGGGTGCGCCAATCCTCTTCATCAAGAATAAGGATAGATAAATATGCCTCTTCATTGCTTATCGTGAGATCAATAAAATAATGATAAATAACAATTATCCCCTACCATAGATAGATGACTTGTTTGATCAGTTATGTGGGTCCAAGTTTTTCTCGAAGGCGGACCTTCGGTCGGGATATCACCAATTCAAGGTGAGGAAGGAATATATTCCCAAGACTGCCTTTCAAATGAGGTATAGACACTATGAGTTCATAGTGATTCCCTTTATACTCACTAATTATCTATAAATATTCATGTACTTGATGAATAGAGTCTTTAGAGATTACCACGACAAATTTGTGGTAGTCTTTATTGATGATATTATAATATACTCCAAGAGAAAGGGGGGATATGAGGATCATTTTAATACTGTGCTAAAGACTTTTAAAAGGGAGAAACTTTATTAAAATTTAGAAAAATGTGAATTCTAGATGGAGGAAGTATCATTATTGTGGAATTTTATCACCTGAAAATGGATATATGTGTACCCTTCTAAGACAAAGGCAATCGAAGAGCGGCCTAGGACAATATCTATAATTTAGACCTATAGTTTCTTTGGTCTAGTTGGGTATTACCGGTGATTTTTGAAGAACTTATCATGATTTTCAAACCCACTAAACAATATGACTCACAAGGGAGAAAAAAATTATGGACTAGTGAATGTGAATATTTCTTCAAAGTGTTAAAAAAGAGGCTTATCACCACACCAGTACTCATACTTCCGACAAGTGGGGAACTATTTGTGGTATACAGTGATTCTTCAAAGAAGGGATTAGTCTGTGTACTAATAAAAATGATAAATTTATATACTACACCTCAAGGTAGTTGAAAATACATGAGAAAAACTATCCCACACATAATCTGGAGTTGGTAGTTGTGATCTTCGCATTGAAAATATTTCAGCATTATCTCTATAGGGAGAAGTGTGAAATATATACTGATCATAAGAGCCTAAAATATATATTCACATAGAAGGATATTAATATGCACCAGTGAAGATGGTTAGATCTCATCAAGTATTATGACTGCTCAATCCACTACCATCCTGGTAAGGAAAATAAAGTGGTAGATGCTCTAAGTATAAAGGATCCTGAAACATTATCATTGATAAGAATTGATAAGGATTCAATATTATTATATTTTAAATGGATGTACATAGGAATCATGTAACAACACAAAATTTCATTAATGTAAATCCTTCTTGATCTAATTAAATGTCTCTGTATGTAAAATGTTTATATAAAATGTCAAATTCTTTGGTTTTATGTTAAAAATTGTGACGGTTGCTAATATATCCATTGAACAGTGATCACATGATTAGTATAAATATAAGGCTTTAACAAATACAATTTACTCAGACGAAGGAAGTGATGACCTCATCCAGTAGACATTCCCCATATGAAGCCCATTTGTCAGAGCTCAGAAAGGTGGTGGCATCATTGGGCTCCGCTCTTGACCAATACCAAGCCGAGCTTGAATATTTTAAGCTCGAATGGGACCGCCTATGATATAAGTGGAAGTTGATAGAGATTACCACTCGGGAAATGTTATCCGAGCCACCCCAAGAGTCTTTCACCATCGCACACCTTACCCTTCGGTCTTATGCGGGTGTTATAAGGGATTATGTAACAAGACCCTAGTACTACGGTTATGTACATTATTTTTTATATAATAATGGATATACTTTCATTTTATTATTGTTACCTTGTAAATGGTTTTTAAAGCACAAATAGTATTTTCAGTTAATGTTGACTAAGAAATCTATTTTGATGAATTAATGGATTTTTGAATTGAATAATATTTTAATAAAATATTATTATTATTATTAAATTAATTTTTATTAAATATAAATGATCGTATAATTTTATGAATGCAACTGTAATTTTTATTAAGGTTTGAAAGCCATTTTTTTCAAAACCCATGAATTTTTGATAAATGTCTATTTTTATTTTAAAAGTAAAAATTAAAATATTTAGAAAATTATTTAGATAAAATTAATATTATTTTTCGAATCAAGATGTCAAAATTATCCAACAGTGAATTTTTCATAATTTTCTGAGATAGTCAAATTTTTGGGTAAAAAATTAAATACCGTTTAAATATATAATGTGTTTTATGACATCATAATAACCCAATAGTGATATAATAAAATACTATAAACTTTATGTTCAGACAATATATGTTTTACCATTAAAATAACGTGATTTTGGGTTTGTTTGACTAATTTTACAAAGCATTAATGGACCCTTCAAGACATATTAAACATCTTGTCTTTTTAAAATGTTTTCCTTGGGGGTGTAACTCACCTCAACATAAGCAACCCCGTTATTTTAAGAATTTCAGACTTTGGCCTTATAAAATATTTTTTTCCACTTCCCTTTTCCAAAAACCATGGGCAAAAACCATGGGTTGGTTTGTGTTTTGTATTAGTTTAATGTGAGGTGTCCCAAACCTAAATAATAATGAATTCCCTCACCTTTCCTATATAAACCCACCCAAGATCCCACTTCCTACTCACTAAAATCCTATGGAGTTCATCCAAACTCTGATATACTCTCTCTAGAATCCTCCCAAGATGCCCCAAGCTCCCAAGATGCCTCTCTTAATCCTCTCTCAAACCTTTGGAAGCATACTTCCAAGTAAGGGTTTTTCTTCCTTTCTCATTTTTGTCCAATATTCTTTAAATTGTTATACCCTTTTAATTTAAATTATAAATGTTGGGTTATGGTTTCACACCTCCCCCATACTTCCCTCTTTATGTTTTAATGATGGTATACCCCTTTCTCTCTCATTAAATTCCTCCCATGTTTACCCATTACTATGCCAAAATTCTGAAAGGAATTCCTCTCTCCTCTTTTACATTCAAGCAATTATTTTGTATCATGAATCTAAATTCCATTACATTTTTTGGGACATGTGTCTATATGACCCACTTACTTTCTATATCATGTAAATATAATGAGACACCCCTTTCTCTCTAATCAACCATTTTTATGAGTTCTTATGTCACGCCGTTATGCTTCCAAAATTGTATTGCGCTTTTCCAAGCCAAAGTCATTGTGTAGTGAATACCATGCCCATTACTCTATCAAGGGTATTCACCTTTATGCACATTTAATTATTGTTTAAAGAGTTTCATGTATTTATTCTACATTCGTTTATCATGGAATAAAAGATTATTTTGAATGATTCAATGTTTTATGATCCATGTGGAACACTTATGCATTAAATGAAATGTTTAAGAAGGGTGCGCCCTTATAGAGCCCCAATGCATTGGGTAAAGTATAGTATCATGATATGTCATGTGCAATGGGTGTTGACTCATTCTAATTCAAGTGTAATGAGGTTTTACTTGTGATTCATGTGCAATGAGTGTTTACTCATGCTCCATGTGCAATGAGCCTTGGCTCATGCTAATTCCATATTAAGTGTTGTTGCCACATTTCAATGTTATGATTATCATGATTTATCATGACTTTATGTTTATGCTTCTCTTGTGCTCTATTGATATACCTATTTTCTAACATGTATTATATTTCTCATGTTATTCCATGATTATTCTCTTACTGGTCTTTATAGCTCACCCTTTTCTTATGCATGTCCTCAGGTTATCCCATGAAATGTTAAGTACGAGGTAATGTAGTGGTCATGTAAAGGAAGTTTTCAATAAAGATGTTTTATTTCATATTTTAAGTTGTTATGTAATTATCCTAATCCCCAAAGACACTATACCTCTCGATCTTCCATGTTGTATCAAGTGAAGATTTTATGTAATAAATCAGGTTTAATTGTGTAATAAAAGATCAGGGTTTTTGTAGTTGGTATCAGAGGATAGGTTTAGTTATTTTTGGGATTAGGATTAGAAAACCCTAGTAAAGACTTATAGACAAGAATAAGTATAATAAAAACATCCCTAAGTTTGGGTGAGTATTAATTAAGTGGTTTATCAAGAAAATACATCCCTGACTGGATACTAGTAGGTAGAGGCGGCTCTGGCATAGATGTATCCTAGGGGTAAAACCCGAAAACACCGTTTTGAGATAGACTCGAATGGGAATTGGTACACAAAAACGATCCTTTCTGCACTCTTGGTTACGAAACTCCCGAGGTATATGATTTGGTAGATTCACAAGATTAGTATGAACCATTATTAAGGGACAAAAAATGCCCTAAGAATATATGTTAGAAAGTAGATCATGGATAACATATACTGAAGCCAATATATTCATATGTTAAGGAAATAAGAGTTATTTATATGTCATCAGTTTTGTCCTTGTATTACCCTTTATGTGTTACCCCTAACTTTCCTTTTATTCCAGCCAAGGGACGGTAATAGGAGGACTCGGGCTAACAACTGATGTGAAGATCAATGTGATAACTGTACTAATGAGATGCCCAATCTAATGGGAGCAGGAATCGCGAACTTTGTCATGATTATCTCTCAGATAACTCAAGATTTGAATAGAAACATGGGTCAAGAGGAACGTTCAACCCCCCTAAGAAAGAACAAGTCACTATCGAGAGATTCATGAGACAAATTCCTCCTACTTTTAATGGATCATATGATCCCTCAATCACCGAACAATGGATCAACTCCATTGAAAATATATTCTCCGTCCTTCAATGTTCTGAACAAGAGAAGGTTATCCTGGCTATTTATCATATGGAGGTTGAAGCTGATCAATGGTGAACGTTGATAAAAAAATACAAAACCTGAGGAGGAGATCAAGGTGTTGGAATGGAAGGACTTCCAGAATATGTTTTTCGATAAATATTTTCTGCACACCCTCCAGCTTAATATAGAAAGGGACTTTTTTCCCTCAAGAAAAAAGATGATGAATCTATTAGAGAATACGAGTCAAACTTCACAAGGCTTACATGATACACTTTCGGCTTTGTCATTACCCCCGAATGCAAGGTTGACCGCTTCTTTGGTGGGCTGAAACCTAGCCTGCGGAAAGCACTGGCGATCCGTGACTTCAACAGCTATGAGGAAATTGTCTGATGTGCCCTCAAGGTCAAAATGGAGATCAAAGAATCTCAGGGGTATCATGGGGATAAGAAGTGTAAGGTGGAATTCAATGCTGGCAGTCCGATGTATAAATCAAACAGTGCTAAGAAGATCCAGCACCCCACTTTCCAAAGGTGTGGAAATAAGTACCCTGTAAATTTCCTGAAGGGTACAAGAAAATAATTTATGTGTGGAAGAGAAGGGCACTTGGCTATTAACTATTGTAAAGAAAGACCCGTGACTATGATAGAGGAGAGTAATGCTCTGTTCGAACCTCAACGTGTGGTTTATTGCTACAATTGCAAAGAATCAGGGCATCTTGCAAATCAGTTCCCTAAGTCAAGGGTTTTTTTAGGCAACCAACAACCTCCAAGGAAGCAAGGGCGAGATTTTTCCATCACTAATCCTGAAGTAAACCCTGAAAATGAATTGGTGATAGGTGCGCTAGTAATTCATTCAAGAATAGAAAACTTACTTTTTGATTTAGGTTCTACGCATTATTTTATATCTCGAAAGTTTAGTAGAACTGTCCCAGCACCACCACAAATCATGGAAGTGAAGATCTCGGTGAGTACAGCAAATGGGGCAATCATTGCATCCCATGAATGTAACTCCTCCCCTATCATAATCTGTGGATTGAACTTCCTGGAAAACCTCGTTATACTCTCTCTGGTGGAATTTTATGTAATTCTTGGCATGGATTGGATTTCCTTATATAGAGCCAACATAAATTGTCGTGAGAGGGAAATCACTCTCCATGTGGAGAATTGACCCCTGATTATTTACACGTGCAAGGAGGAAGATGAATCTTATTTAGATCCATCATCTCAAGAGTGGATATTACTACCCTATGAGCATGCATATCTGGCTCATATGATTGAGTCTAAGGAGGCAACTATCCTAGAAGACATGTCTATCATGATGGAATTCGCTGAAGTGTTTCCTGAGGAATTTTCTGGTCTTCCTTTTAGAAGAGATGTTGAATTATCAATTGATCTTATACCTAGGGAATTGCCAATATCCAAGACTCTATATAGAATGGTTATTATAGAGCTTGAAGAGCTGAAGAAACAACTACAGGAGAATATGGATAAAGGGTTTATACGCCCAAGTGCTTCACCATGGGGTGCATCAGTCCTCTTTTTCAAGAAGAAGGATGGGTCAATGAGCCTTTGCATCGATTATCATGAGCTCAAAAAAATCACAATAAAGAACAAATATCCTCTCCCACGAATTTATGACTTGTTTGATCAGCTGCGTGGAGCACAATACTTCTCCAAGGTGGATTTTCGGTCGGGATATTATCAAGGGTGAAGAAGGAAGATATCCCCAAGACTATTTTTCGTACAATATACGGGCACTATGAATTCATAGTAATTCCTTTAGGACACACTAATGATCTAGAAATATTCATGGACTTGATGAATATAGTCTTTAGATATTACCTTGACAAATTTTTGGAAGTTTTTATAGATGATATTTTGATATAATCCAAAACCAAGGAGGATCATGAGGAGAATCTGAGAACTGTACTAGAGACCTTGCGGAAGGAGAATCTCTATGAAAAGTATAGAAAGTGTGAGTTCTGGTTTAAGGAGGTATCATTCTTGAGCCATATCATCACAAGCAATGGGATATCTGTGGATCCCTCCAAAACAGATGCAATTGAGGGATGGTCGAGGCCAACATCGGTAACGGATATCCGTAGCTTCTTGGGGTTAGCTGGATATTATCGACGATTTGTGAGAAATTTATCACAATTGTCCAACCCTCTTACCAAGATAACTCAGAAGGGAGTAAAGTTTTCTTAGAATGATGAATGCGAAGAAATCTTTAATGAGTTGAAAAGGAGGCTTATCACTGCGCCCGTGCTCACTTTACCCACAAGTGGAGAACTTTTTATGGTATTCAGTGATTCTTTGAAGAAGGGTCTGGGATGTGTGTTGATGCAAAATGAAAAAGTCATTACCTATGCTTCAAGGAAATTGAAAGTTCATGAACAGAACTATCCAACACATGACCTCGAGTTGGCTGCAGTGATCTTCACTTTGAAAATTTGGCAGCACTATCTCTTTGGGGAGAAGTGTGAAATATATACAGACCACAAAATCCTCAAGTATATATTCACACAAAAAGAGTTGAAAATGTGCCAATGAAGATGGTTAGATCTGATCAAAGACTATGAATTCTCAATCCATTACCACCCTGGGAAAGTGAACAAGGTGGTGGATGCCTTAAGTAGAAAAGACCCAGCAATTCTATCATTGATGAGAATTTAAAAGGATCCAATCTTCTTAGATTTGATTAATATGGACATAGGAATCATAAATAAGGGAAAATCATCAATCCTTTCATAAATTATTGCTCAACCATCACTTTTGGAAAGGTTAAAGGATTCTCAAAAGGATGGTGTGGGAATTCAGGAAAAAGTGGAAGCTATCGGAAAAGGTAAATCCTTGGAGTTTAAAGTTAATGAAGAAGGAATTGTGGGATTTGGGAAAAGAATATGTGTTCCATATAGTACGGAGATGAAGAAGGAACTTTTGGATGATTCACATAGTTCAAATTTCTCTATTCACCCAAGAAACACAAAGATGTATTGAGATCTCTGAGAGCATTATTGGTGGGATAATATGAAGAAGGAGATCACTGAATATACATCAAAGTGCTTGGTGTCTTAGCAAGTAAAGGCAAAGAGGAAGAAGTCTAAGGGGATGATGCAACCATTTCCTATACCATAATTGAAATGGGAGAACATCACCATGGACTTTGTCACTGGACTTCTGAATACATCCAAAGGCAACAATGAAATCTAGGTTGTTGTGGATCGTCTTACAAAGGCTGCACACTTCATTGCTATTCGGGAGGATTTCACATTGGATCAACTGGAACGGATATATATCAGGGAAGTGGTAAGGATTCATGGAGTACCACTATCTATTGTGTCAGATCGAGATCCAAGATTCACCTCTAAGTTTTGGAAGAGTCTTCAACATGCTCTGAATACTGAACTGAACTTCAGTATGACCTATCATCCTCAAACTGATGGCCAATCCGACCGAACTATACAAACACTTTAAGACATGTTGAGAGCATGCTCAATGGACTTTAAAGGAGGATTGGATCAACATCTTCCTTTGATTAAATTCTCTTATAATAACAGTTTCCACTTGAGCATCCAAATGGCACCATATGAAGCCCTTTATGGGAAAAGGTGCAGAACACTGGCATGTTGGGATGAGGTCGGTGAGCGTAAGCTGCTTGGACCAGAAATGGTCGAAGAAATGGTGGAGAAGGTGAAAACCATTTAGCAGCATATCAAGGCATCCTAGAGTTGACAGGAGAGTTATGCAGATAACTGTCAACGAGACCTTGAGTTTAAAGTTGGAGACATGGTATTTCTACACATATCTCCGTGGAAGAAGGTCATGAGGTTTGGAAAGAAAGGAAAGTTAAGTCCAAGGTACATCGACCCCTTTGAGATTCTTGATCGTGTCGGGGATGTGGCCTATCGAATAGCACTTCCACCTACCATGTCTAAAGTGCATGATGTCTTTCATGTATCCCTATTAAGGAAGTACATACCAGAACCTTCACATGTACTCTCTTCAGAGGTGGTACAGTTAGAGGATGATCTTTCTTATGAGGAGAAACCAGTGAAGATCTTAGATCATAGATAAAAAGTTCTACGAAATAACACAATTCCCCTCATCAAGGTGTTGTGGAAAAACCACAAGTTTGAATAAACAACGTGGGAATCGGAGGAAATGATGAGGCGGAGTTACCCAAATCTGTTTTAGTGTGGGAAAAGGATGTTTCGAGGGAGAAATTTATTAAGGGGGGATATTGTAATGACCCAAACTTTCATTAATGGAGATCCCTATTGATATGATTAAATTTCTCTATATGTAAAATGTTTATATAAAATGTTAAATTCTTTGGTTTTATGTTAATAATTGTGAATGTTGTTAATATAGCCATTGAACAGTGATCACATGATTAGTATAAATATAAGGCTTTAACAAATCCAATTTACTCAGACAAAGGAACCAATGACCTCATCCAGTAGACGTGCCCCATACGAAGCCCATTTTTCAAACCTTGGAAAGGAGGTGGCATCATTGGGCTTCGCTCTTGACCAAGCCCAAGATGGTCTTGAATATGTTAAACTCGAGCACGACCGCCTACGAGAGAAGTGGAAGTTGATAGAGATTACCACCCAAGCAATGTTATCTGAGCCACCCCAAGAGTCTATCACCATTGCACACCTTACCCTTTGGTCTTATGCGGGTGTTATAAGGGGTTATGTTACAAGACCCTAGTATTATGGTTATGTACATTATTTTTTTATATAATAATTAATATACTTTCATTTTTTTATTGTTATCTTGTAAATGGTTTTTAAAGCACAAATAGTATTTTTAGTTAATGTTCGACTAAGAAATCTATTTTGATGAATTAATGGATTTTTGAATTAAATAATATTTTAATAAAATATTATTATTATTAAATTAATTTTTATTAAATATAAATGATCGTATAATTTTATGAATGCAATTGTAATTTGTATTAAGGTTTGAAAGCCATTTTTGTCAAAACCCATGAATTTTCAATAAATGTCGGTTTTTATTTTAAAAGTTAAAATTAACATATTTATAAAATTATTTAGATAAAATGAATATTATTTTTGTAATCATGATGTCGAAATTATCCAATGGTGAATTTTTCATAATTTTATGAGACAGTCAAATTTTTGGGTAAAAAATTAAATACCGCTTAAAAATATATAATGTGTTTAATGACATCATAATGACCCAATATTGATGTAATAAAATACTATAAACTTTATTTTCGGACAATATATGTTTTACCATTAAAATAATTTGATTTTGGGTTTGTTTGACTTATTTTACAAAGCATTAATGGACCCTTCAAGACATATTAAACATCTTTCCTTTTTAAATTATTTTCCTTGGGGGTGTGACTCACCTCCACATAAGAAACCCCATTATTTTAAGAAGTTAGGACTTTGGAATTATAAAATATTTTTTTCCAATTCCCTTTTCCAAAAACCATAGGAAAAAACAATGGACTATTTTGTGGTTTGTATTAGTTTAATGTGAGGTGTCCCAAACCAAAATAATAAAGAATTTCCTCATCTTTCCTATAAAAACCCACCCACACTCCCACTTCCTCCTCAATAAAAGCCTTTTGAGTTCATCCAACCTCTTCTATACTCTCTCTATAATCCTACCAAGGTGCCGCAAGCACCCAAGAAGCCTCTCTCAAGCCTCTCTCAAGCCTTTGGAAGCACACTTCCAAGTAAGGGTTTTTCTTCCTTTTTCATTTTTGTCCAATATTATTTAAATTGTTATGCCCTTTTAATTTCAACTATAAATGTTGGGGTATGGTTTCTCACCTCTCACATACTGCCCTCTTTATGTTTTAATGATGGGATACCCCTTTATCTCTCATTAAATTCCTCCCATGTACACCTGTTACTATACCGAAATTCCGAAAGGAATTCCTCTCTCCTCTTTTACATTCAAGAAATTCTTTTGTATCTTGAATCTAAATTCCATTACATTTGTTGGGAAATGTATATATATGTCCCCATTACTTTCCATGTCATGTAAATATTATGAGACACCCCTTTCTCTCTCATCAACCATTTTTATGAGTTCTTATGTCACGTCGTTATGCTGCCGAAATTGCATCGCGCTTTTCCAAGCCAAAGTCATTGTGTAGTGAATACCATGCCCATTTATCTATCAAGGGTATTCACCTTTATGCACATTTAATTATTTTTTAAAGATCTTCATGTATTTATTCCACATTCTTTTATCATGGAATAAAATATTATGTTGAATTATTCAATGTTTTATGATCCATGTGGCACACTTATGCGTGAAATGAAATGTTTAAGAAGGGTGCACCCTTATAGCACTTCAATGCATTTGGTAAAGTATAGTATCATGATACGTCATGTGCAATGGGTATTGACTCATTATAATTCAAGTTCAACGAGGTTTTACTCGTGATTCATGTGCAATGAGGGTTTACTCATGCTCCATGTGCAATGAGCCTTGGCTCATGCTAATTCCATGTTAAGTGTTGTTGTCACATTTACATGATATGATTATCATGCTTTATCATTCCTTTATGTTTATGCTTCTATTTTGATTTATTTATATGCCTATTGTCTAACATGTATTGTATTCCTCATGTTATTCCATGATTATTCCCTTACTGGGCTTTATAGATCACCCTTTTCTTATGCATGTCCTCGGGTTATCCCATGCAATGCTAAGTACGAGGGAATATAGTGGTCATGTAAAGGAAGTTTTCAATAAAGATGTTGTATTTCATGATTTAAGTTGTTATATAATGATCCTAAGCCCTAAAGACACTAGACCTCTCGATCTTCCATGTTGTATCAAGTGAAGATTTTATGTAATAAATCAGGTTTAATTATGTAATAAAAGATCAGGGTTGTCATAAATCATTAAGGAAGGAACATCATCAATCCTTTATAAAATTATTTCTCAACCATACCTCATAGATAAAATAAAGGATGCTCAAATAAATGATATGGAAATTCTAAAGAAGGTGGAATCTATGAGAAAGGGGAAATCCTCAGAATTCAAAATAGATGAGGAAGGAGTCATGATATTTGGGTCATGACTATGTGTATCATCCAATCCAAAGATAAAGAAATAGCTTCTGAGTGATTCAAATAGATCAACCTTCTCTATTCACCAAAGGATCACAAAGATGTATCTAGATCTCCAAGAGAACTATTGGTGAGACAATATGAAAAAGGAGATCACTGAATATACATCAAATTTTCTGGTATGTCAGAAAGTGAAGGATGAAATACAAAAGTCTAAGGAGATGATGCAACCATTACTCATACCAACATGTAAATGGTAAAACATCACTAT
This sequence comes from Viscum album, assembly GCA_963277665.1. Lineage (NCBI taxonomy): Eukaryota > Viridiplantae > Streptophyta > Magnoliopsida > Santalales > Viscaceae > Viscum > Viscum album. Next base: position 1,000,820,236 of record OY728136.1, on the reverse strand, counting down.
GGAATTTATCAACAAACTTCCAAATAAATCCATGGGAAACAATTATATATGGGTTTTTATGGATCATCTCACAAATATAGCTCGCTTTATCATAATTAAATAGGACTTATCACTAGATCAAATTACATGTATATACATTAGTTAAGTGGTAAGGTTGTATGGAGTACCACTATAGATTGTATCCGGTTGAGATCTGATATTCACCTCCAAGTGCTGGAAAAGTATCTAACATGCTCTAAACACTAAACTGAGCTTCAGCACAGACTATCATCCTAAAAATGATGTCCAAACTAAATAGACTATTTAGACACTGGAATACATGTTAAAAGAATGTTCTATAGACTTTAAAGGAGGATGGGACCAACATCTTCCTCTGGTTGAATTCTTTTACAATAAAAGTTTCCACCTGAGCATCCAAATGGCTTCATATGATGCCCTTTATGGGAAGAGATGCATAACACTAGCATGCTAGGATGGAGTCAATGAATGTGACCTTCTTGGACCTAAAATGGTAAAAAATGGTGGAAAAGGTTAAAAACATTCCACAGCACATCAAGGTATCCCAAATTCGACAGACGTTCTATGCAGACAATCTTCGACAAGACATAGAGTTTAAGGCTAGAGACATTGTGTTCCTCTATATATATCCATGGAATAGGATCATGAAATTTTGGAAGAAATGAAATATGAGTCCCAGGTACATCATCCCCTTTGATATTCTTAATCGATTCAGAGCTATGTCCTATCAACTAGAACTTCCACCTACCATGTCTCAAGTACACAATGTATTCTACATATACCTATTGAGAAAGTACATACAAGAACCCTTACATGTACTGAATTCATAGGTGGTATAGTTGGAAAATGATTTATCTTACGAGGAGTAGCCAGTGAAGATCTTAGACCATAGAGATAAAGTCTTGAGCAACAAGATTACTCATCTGGTCAAAGTACTATGGTGAAGCCATAAATACAAAGAGGAAACATGGGAACTAGAGGAATTGTTGAAGGATAATTACACTCACCTATTTTCAACTTAGAATATAAAATGAAATTCTAAGGATGAAATTTCATAAGGGGGAAGAATGTAATGACCCAAAATTTTATCAATGGAAATTCCCTTCTTATAATTATGTAAAATAGTATAAATCACATAAAATCACTTATATAACATAATAAAAACTTTATAAATTAATAATTAATGGTATAAGAGATAGTTCTAGAAGTTAAGGAACCTTTACCAAAGGAATAGTAAAATAACCTTTGGAATAGTAGTATGAACCTTATAAATAGTAAATCAGCCAATAAAATAGAAACCTCATATATGAAAGTATAAATAAAATTTAGGTATCTTATAAATAATAATATGATACAATTATATCATAGTATAAGTAAATAAATATTTTAAAAAATATTAATTAAGTGTTGGTATTTTTATAAAACATAAATTTTTATTTGTAATTTTATTGTTAATATAATTATTTAAAAGAAAATTTATTTGCATAAAATTTATTCATAAATTAATATTTTGTTTTCTTATAATTATAATATTGTTTTATGAGACCTTAATTAATTTTTCAAAATGATATAAAATCAGTTATAATTTTAAAATCTGTATTTTTCAAGTAAATTATGATTTTAATTAAAAAATAAATTTCTCATATTTAGAAAAAAAATCATAAAATGGAATTAAGTTTTTAATTCTAAACATCAAAAAATTGTTGGGTTATGTTTTTTGGGTTTTTTCTGAAATACTTCAATTTTGTGAATGGTAAAGTACAATAATTTACGGTATATATACATTATAAATTAAATAAACTATTCCTTGAGTCATGGATGATGTATGAACCATAATCTCAAAATACCCTTAATTATTTTATTATATTTAGTGATAATTTTCAAACTATTCATAGTCTTGATCCAAAATAATAAACTAATGAATAAAATAATGAGAAAATACTCATCTTCTACCCTATAAATACCACCCCTCACCACCTCTTCACCTCCCACCTTCTAAGCATTGATCCTTATCCAATTTATACCCAATAATATTCCCAAGAACCTACCCATAATCTAGGATCCATTGGTCTCATAAAAATACCAAACCCTTTTCCCAAAGGAGGTTCTCAAGGAGGAAAAATTCAAGAGGTAAAATCCTCTTTCTTTTTATTTTAATTTATTTTTGGTTTCATTTATTTTCTTATCCTATCCTCACCTCCACTTATCATAGTGGAATTATAACTACATTTTATTTTATATAATTTAATTTTATTATGTTAATGGAATAATTCATCTTTTAATCTCCTCCTTTTTCCTTTTATTTTAAAACTGAAGATATCGTCTGTGGTATGTCAATTTACCGCCAACATGGGTGATGCATTTTCAGTTTTCACTACCACATTCAAGGATAGTTATAAAACCATTATTATAGTTAAATAAGATTTTATTATATGTATTATAAGTTATATATTATTCTATAACCAATATATAAACATGATGTTAAATAAAATGATATAATCTCATAATGGTTGTAAAATCTGCAAAAATAAATTAAATCATTTTCATTAACTATTTATCTAATGATTTATCCTCATACCATATAACCAAATGACATATAATACCAATTAAACTTCTTTATGTTCATTAATAACATATAATTTCAATTCTGGAGAATCATTCCCATTTTACATGAACTTCCATACTCATATACAAGCGAACCAATCATGAAAATCAAGAAAATGAACACTCTTGAATGATGAAATTAAACTCTAAAACTCATCAAAAATACCATAAATGAACTTAATAAAACTATAATGTATAAAATTAATTTATAAAAGGTTATATAATTTTTAATTAATGACATTAATTTTATTGTATAATATATTAATGTTAAGAAAGTATTCAAACATAAGGTCAGGGGATTCTCAAACCCAATTTCCTTTCTTTAGGTTATTTCTCTTTCATAAAAACTTTCAGTGTAGATATTAATTTAATACTCCTAAAAAATAATTTCATCATATTTTCCTTTTCATTTCTAGGATATACAAGCTTCCAATATAATTTTATGATAACTGTAAATATTTTTCCAAAAGAACTCTTCTTTCTAAAAACACATGTTTTACTTCCCTTGAGATTGTTTCTTATTCACTCAAGATTGACGATTATTACACTAGGTATATTATTCCCTTTTTATTTTTGGAACCACAAGGTTTATTCATGAATGTATTATTTATGAAATTATCATGAACCTCATTTCCTTTCCATGGGTTATTTTATGTCCAATATTGATATATGTTCTATGTGACAAGCATGATTATGTAAATGTTATGATTTGATGGGTGCGCCTGGAATTATATAGTTCTCTAATTCATTGGATAATGTGACATATATCATTATATAATGTTCAATATGTGTGAACATGATGCTATAGTTTTTCACAATGATAATTATATGATGATTCACATATGTTATGTGTGAACATGATGCTAGATTTGTTCAAAACTATGTGTGGTATTTGACCACTAAGACATGATGTTTCATTTTTATTCATTTCCATATTCTTTTACTTTATCTAATGTTTCTTCTGATTATTATGATAGTTATCCTTTTCTTATGATATGATGATTATGTTTATACTCACCTATGTTTCATTTCACTTATTCATCCTCTTACTGGGATTTTATCTCACCCCTTCTTTTGATGTATATCCTCAAGTGATTACTTGTACTAAGGAGAATACAAGGTCCACTAAGAAGATAGAGAAGAATTAATTAGATAAATATTTATGTTTTATTATGTAAATTTTATTTGTGGTCCTAATTTCCCAAGACACTAAACCTTTGGATCCTGGTTTTTTAATGCTTTTATGTTATTTATCTCTAAAAGGAGGTAATAGTAATGTAAGAATAGTAGGGAAGTTGTATCTTATGTTTTTTGCATAGAGTAAGGCTATAGTTTAACATTTTTAACTAAGGATGTTAGTTTGTGATCATCCCATATTCATCATATGAGGAATTATAGTTTTATATGGGGAATTTTTTTTGATTATCCCACACTTATCATATGAGGCATCTTGGTTTCATATGGGGTAAGATTGTAGTTTAACATTATGTGTTGGGGATGTTGGGATTTCCAGTTTAAATTTGTACATCTTAGACTATGATTTCTACGAGTTTGAAGTCATAGATATCAAAAAATATTGGTTAAAAATATTTTAAGGTCCTAATGCTTGGATCATGGCTCCTAATTTAAGGTCATAGAGTTCAGATCATAGGATTTGTAAACAATTTAAGGTAATAATGGTTAGACCATAGGGATGCTATTAGTTTAAGGTCATAGAGCTCAAACTAATTGAAAATGCTTTAAGTTCATACTTCCTAGACCATGGGTGCTCCTCACACGAAGTGCTTCTTCAGAAACTTGACATTGGTTGGAGGTGTGATATGCTCTCTATCCACGGTTATCAAAGAGCATGTTCAATTAGAATATAACTTGTGGATAATTTAAGTTCCTTCCCACTTAGTCTCCAACTTTAATGGATTTTTTTCAGGTATCATTGGTATTATTATATCTAATACCATTTCACCCTAAAGTTAGGATTGGAGGCGAGCCTTATTGTTGAATGATATCACTATCTTGTTATGGTGCCTCTCTAGGTTGTGAAGGTCCTAAAGTCTGTTTTCCTCTAGGGATTCCAACATAGCTAAAAATTATTATACCATTTAGTATGGAATCTTCTGGTCATAAATAGATATCCATATTGATGAAAATTGAACCTTAATGGGTATGAAAACCTCAATTCCATACACCAGGTAGTTTGGGGTCACCTTGGTAGAGTTTAAAGTTGTCATCCGATAGGAATAGAGGACATTGGGTAGATTTTTGGGCCAACTCATTTTGTTATGGACCACCATTTTCTACAAAATGTTAGAGAGAGTCTTTTTGAATGTCTCAATCTATCCATTTTCTTATTCATGGTAGAAAGAAGTATGGTTGGAATGGATGATGTACTTGACATACAATTTCTTCTGCTTGGTATCTCAGAAGTTGGTGTCGTTTTCTGTGAGAATAGAATGAGGAAATCCAAATAGATTAATGATGTGAGAGATCAAAAACTTGATCATGGAATAGGTTTTGACTTCCTTTAGAGGAACCACTTATGATCATTTGTAAAATAATTTAGTTTCTATCAAAATGAACCTATACTGTCGAGTTTTCATTGGCGGGTATGTCCCTACATCACCGAGTCCCCATTATGAAAATGGAGAAGAATACTTGGTGGTGTGGAGGAACTTGGGCAGTCGATGTACAAATTTGGTATGGATCTAACATGAATGAAACCTTTTGGTGAATTCAATGTAGTGGTGAACCATGGTGGTCTAGAAGTATCCCAATATCCAGATTTTATGGGAGAGATTCAATCCCTCTTGATGGGAACAGTTGGATCCAGCATGAACTTATTGCATAACCTAAGGGATTTCATCTCGTTGAATACAATGAAGGAGAATCCCATCTAAACCTTGTATTTATAGAGTTTTCTTAAGTTTAGTCCCACTATGTAGGTTTAACTAGACTTCACACTGATATATTCACTCAATCTCATATCGGTCTAACCAGATAACACCACACTAGAGATACTCAAAACGGGGAGCTATTTAATTGGGTGTTACTTCAACTGTGTGGGGCATAAGGGTCCTAGTTCATAGGTATCATCATCTGGATAATATACCTATTTTTTCCATCATCAAAGGTGGTAGGGGAAATAACCCTCCTATGTGCCACATTAATGACTAGATCATCATATTTGGGTTCCATAAGGGATGCAGCCAAAATTTCAAAGGCATTGGCTCGATCATTCTGTGACTTATTAACACGATTCACCTTTAGGTTAGAAGATAACTAGGCCATTAGTTGATAGGTATGCCCCCATTAAGGGAACTATCTCTTGATTTATAACAATGTGGACACCTTTTATCTATTGAATGACAAGTTTAGAGTCTCCCTTCACATTTAAATAGGGTACATCAATCTCAAGGACCAAATCAAGACCAATAATGAGATCTTGATACTCTGCCTCGTTGTTGGTGCATCCTTCTCAAAATAGGAATGGGTAAGTCAAGGTAGCTTGTTTTGAGGTGATGAAGATGACTCCCAGACCTACCTTGTTAATCTTAGGATTATTGATCCTTCTACCATATGGGATCTGGTAGGTACCATTGAAATGCATCTTCCAACAAAGTACAGCCTGATCCACTAAGAGAATAGCTTTATTTGGAAAATACATATCTAGGGGTAGTTCTTCAGGGGTTGGATCTGTGACCAGGAATTCTCCCAATTTCTTAACTTTAATGTCCTTCTATGGGACAAATATGATGTTGAAATATTGAAGTATCACCACCCAGTGTTCTAATAATCCCATAAGTATGGGGAGGTTGAGGATATACTTTAGTGGATCTACTCAAGACACTAGTTGTATTTCATGATGCTTTAAATAGTGTCTCAACTTTTATACTAAAAAACCAGCATGAGTCAACTCTTAATGATGGTGGATTACCTTATCACCATGTTGAGGACCATGCAGATGAGATTGTATTGGTTTTTTTCCCTTCCCTCGTTGTTTTTCTAGGCTAGAAGGGCCCTAAGGTAATGTTATAGGATGTTCACATAGAGGACGAAAGGATTTCCAAAAATGGGTGGAATTATAAATTGAAGCTATAGTAGTTACTGATTGATATCCTAAAAGTCGTTCTGGAACTCCTCATCTCACTATTAAATGGTTCCTTTTTCTATGAGCCTTGATAAGGTCTTACACTTACCAAGAAGATTTGTGATAAATCAGTGTATGTTAGTTAAGTGTCCTTGGTTACCTTAAAGCTCCTTGATATTGCTTAGGGAAGGAATTTAATTGATTTAATTGGTCTTCTATAGGTCAATTTGATTCCTCTATATCTTACAAAAAAGCCAAGAAATTTCCTAGAGGTAACCCTATTACAAACTTCAAGGGGTTCATCTTCAAGTGTCGGGAGTGGAGGAAGATGAACACTTTCTCAAGATCCTTATGATGGTCTTGACACTAGGGGGACTTGAAAAAAGGTCATACACATGGAATTCCAAAAATTTCCTAATAATTGGATAAATATGTGGTCCATGGCCCACTGATAAGTGGCTCCATCATTCTTCAAGCCAAAGGGAATCACCTGATAGTAGAAAGTCCCTTGGGGTTCCCTAAAGGTGGTGGAATCTTTATCCTCAGGGGCCATATAGATATGATTATATCTGGAGTATACATCCATGAAGGAGAGGGCCTAAAACCCAATTTTAGCATCATTCAATATATTTTTCATTTCAAGGGGAAAATCATCCTTTGGACAATGGCAGTTGAGGTCCCAAAAGTCGATGTGGACTTTGATCTTCCCAATAGTGAATTCTAGGATGTATCCTATGAGAATACCATGAAATTAGTGCTTTATATCAAGACACTAAACTGAGTCTTCATCCAAATATTTCCACATGGTTTCCTCTCACTCTTATCATACCCATGAATCATCATATTAGATGGATTCATATCTACTTCTGTCAGTCCCAACTTATGGAGAGTCTGGGTCGGGATGAGGTTGATCATGGAGCATGTATCCACTAATAAGTGGTGGATTTATATTCCATTGAACTTTAAAGTGATATAAATAGGTTTTATGTGATCCTACATGATGAAACCCCCATATTCTCTAAAAAACAATATGATGGTTTAACGTTCATCTTGCTAGGCCTCCTTGGCATAGTAAGTCTCAGCGATAGCTACCTCATCTTTGAACTAGAGGGGAATTTTCAAGGCTTCAACGAGGCCTCACATATTTATTTTAAAAATAGGAAAGCCTCTAGGATCAATAGACTCATGGTTATACTTTCAAGGAGTTTCATTACATCATATTTTTATGCTAGGGGCCTATTTTTTCAACTGAGGGTTACTCTACGTTAGAGGGAATAGTGAATGTCATTGGCTAAACAGCTAGGGCCTGGCTAGTGCTGGAAATATTTTTGGTGTTCATTAGATAGCCTTATCTGAGTAAGATCCAATCACCCTAATAGGATAAGAGGTTCAAATATAATAAATAGTGTAAAATTTTATGTTGAAATAATTTGGTAAAACTTTTCTATACTGGTTCACCCCCCCCCCCAATGTGAATGCATGATATACAGGGAACTTCAATTGGTATAAACACTTTCATCCTAAATAAAACATTTTTACCTTTATATTCTTTTCAAACATATTATTAAATCCTTTGAATCATAATTCATGTGTATTTAATTCATTGTCTCATATTTTTTATAACCACACTTTGTTAAAAAAATAACTTATCTTATTATATAATATATGTGAGATGAATAATCACATCCTTTATGAAAAATCCATATAAGATTGATATTTTTTTATATTTAGATATTTGGTGTAGAAACTCATTACTTTATCACTTTAATGTAAAATACAAGCTCTATAAATTCTTCCCTTGATTTTAAACTCCTATAAACTTATAATATTTATAAAGTATACATTTGGTATCATATACCCTTTAAAACTAACGAATTAATTTCTATAACACTGACTCCTGGTATGGACATTACATGTAGTTTTATAAACCCCTTAAATTATCTAGTAAATTTGATCATATATAATCATTGATCCTCTTTTTATGACTTTACCTTTAGGATTTAATGACCTTGACTAGCTTCTAAAAGAAACAATTTTGGACTCTCTAACTAAATTTTCTTCTTATAGTTTAAAATTTTACCCTATTTTACTTTTTAGATAGCACCAAAATCTAGAAATCATATACCCTAGTTCATTATTCCTTGACACTTTTAGAAAATATGGTAAACATTTCTAAACTGATTCACATTATCAGAACATTTCCAATGGAATGAATTCCTTGACTAGAACAAGCCTTAGAAGGTATCTTTAGTCTCACTGTATTATTTTCATAAACAATAATAATTATTATATTAGCAAAGAATAAAGTTCCTTATTTCATTTTTATTATAAATACCTTGAAACCTTAATTGAATCATTTTATGCTTCTCTTAAGAATCTAGATTCACCTATTTAACAACTACAACTATTTTTTATTTAGGAAGGTATTATTTTCCTTAACACATATAATTTCTCATATATAAGAACTTTTAATAAGATATCAATATTAGGAGTTTCAAACATTAAAATTCCCCTTCTCAAGGGATAATCTCAAAGGTAAGTTTGATGATGATGATATTATACATCTATAACAAAAACTTGTATCATGTGACTATCATGATATGCAAACATTTGATGATGAATTTTATTAATTATGAATCAAAAAAATTATGACCCATTTTAAAATCCATCATATAAATTAGGGGTACAACATCCATATTTTACTAATTAATTAGTCTAGTTTATAATTTCTCTCACTACATGGTTATTTTGGTAGGGGATCATCCCAATAATATAAAATATGAATCTTGGATGGTTGAGTGGAAAAATCTTTGTACTATTATAACATGTGGATAAAATAAACTATATTACTCTGGTAACCTAATCCTATTAAGGTCTATCGACTAGAGTAACCAAGATAAAATTCTATGAATGAGAACCTAATCCTATTAAGGACACCCATTACTTACTCGCCTTACACAAGATAATCTAGGGGAACCCAAATTTGGTATGACCTACCCAGTTGGATGATTGAGGTCTTGACAAGTGTCGTTTTAGAAAGAATATCTCACTTATTATTTTAAAGGGTATTTTAATTCTCACTATCTTATCTCAATTTATCCTCTTTCCATGTATGCTTGCATGCTTCTATTGATTTTAGTTTGTAATAATATTCCTTCCACCAAACCAAGATGTTTAGACCACATTGATGTGTAATTCTATAAAAAACCCACAATTTATGTTACTCTCCAAAAAATAAAAACCAAATATATTTAAACACATCTAAATGTATCCCATTTATAAGGTGAATGAAATATTCATTTAATTTTTTTTTGAATTTAATAAATTATAAATCCCCACATTATTAAGCTTAGATCCACAAATATCCAACCCCCATGATTCTAGAACATTACATAAGCCTACAATCCAATGGGAATTCTGATCCAAAGCCCCTCTACCCATGGAAAATTTACTCAAGAGAGATTAAAATTTATCATAAATCTAATATGAAAACTATATCCAGTATCATGTCTATCATGTAACTTCTTATATTTATGTATAATAATTTATAAAAATGATTTAACAAATTTTAACTAAATCATACATAACAATTCATAATATAACAATTACAACTATAAATACATCAAGGAATAACTTTTAAATAAATGAAAAATTCACATATTTAAACATGATATGACCATTTATGAATAATTTACAAATAAACCTAAAAATAAACACTTTACAATTTATCCAACCTTATGGATATTCCATAATTTTTAATATAAAAACTTTATATTCACTTCCTAATATAAACACTTTAATAGTTTTCATTATATGGAATTTACTTTAAATATATGATATTACATGAAATATAAACATTTTATATTTCAATTTATATTATGTAAACTATTTAAATAATAAAAATATCATATATTAATTATTATTTAATCCTTTATCAAATAATTCATCAAAACTTCTTTGATGTGGTTTAATTAATTTCCTCAAACAAGGCCTTTAATTTGAGCAATTCATAATTTTAAATATAAAATCTTTTATATTTGGACTTATTTTTATATTTATAAACACTTTATAAATCACACTTATAATTTCAATATAAACACTTTATTTTTGAACTATAATTCATGCTATATAAATTTCACTATTTTAATATACATCATATGAATATTAAATCCATAATTATTTCATCTCATGCAATCATTATTATCTCATGTTTTATTCTTCTATGCATGCTTAATAGTCTTTAATTTTTAACTTATCTATTAAATTAATCCATAAATAATATTTGAGTTATTAAAATAATTTATATATATATGAATATTTAAAAGTAATAATCAAATAAATAAACATTTTACTTATATTACAAACATGAAATATTTTTTATGAACAATTCATGATTTATTATGGCATGAAAATCTAAAATTTAAAATGGATAACACTTGTATTTTATAAAAAAATTATAAACTATAAGAAAATAATTTAAAATATTCAATTTATTCAATTTTTGGCTTATATCATATTTTAGTATAAATAAGGGGAATTATTTATCATAATATGTAACTCAATTGGTGCTTATGATTAGTCTTGCCATAAAAAGGAAAAAATCCTCATTTATAGAATAAACAATACGTAAGAGAATATATCACACATAGTTAAAAACCTTACATATCAAATAACCCATATGTAAGATAATATATCACATAATGGAAAAAAATACATAAAAATTAATTCTTACATAACACTATATATTTTCTTCTATGGAAAAGGTAAATATTTTAGATAAAATATCTTATGTATAGGAAATATCTTATGTATGGAAAAAATTGTGTATGGACCTATTAGAATCAGTGATATATGTTATATTTCCATTATGATTTGATACTCTGTTTTTTCACCACCTAGGTTTTAGTTGTATCCTATGGTATTGGATATTGTGTCTTATGGCACAAAACAAAACCATGGGATTTTGAAGTATCATACATTATGATACAAACTAGTTGAACCCTACAAATAATTAAAAAAATATTTAAGATATCCTATATCAAAAATATAATAAATATGGTAGTTTAAATTCTACCATGACATATTAAACACTATTATATAGCCTTTGTAACATCTCGATATTTTAGTATGCATATTTTTCTATTAAATAATAATGAGCTCGATATCTTTCTTTGCACGCACTAAAACAAAGGTTTTAATACATTAGTAAATTTAAATAATAATATTTAAAATATAATTATGATAACATATAAGATATATTATATTAATATATTTCAATTATAAAAAGTGTATGAAATAATATTAGAAACACTAAATGTTTAAGAAGATAATTTTTATATAAACACAGTTTATCTTTATATTTTTTATTTTATAATAAAATATAAATATATAATTTTTATAAATATAATTAGATAAAATTGTGTCTATTTTTTAATTTATAATATCAAAATTTAATTAGTACGATTTTTTTATCATTTTTTGAAAATATCAATTTTTAGTTACAAATGCAGTTTTAAAAAAATTATAGTTTTTATGAATTTATCAATATATAAGAATGAAAAGGAAAGTAATAAAACAACTTAAGTGATATAATATGAAATTAAGTATTACAAATATTATTTTAAAAAAAAAATTGAACTTATAAAACTCATTGCAACTTTTTAGAACTAAAGTAAAAGGTTACTTAAATAAAGAAAACTATTTTATGTCATTTCTCTCGATTAATTAATATTTTGGTTAAATTTAGTTATGTATTTATTTTAATGTCACATAATATTAATTTTATTTAAAAAATAAATATTTACTATCATGAAAATAATTTACCATCAAAAAGTTATCTTATACATAAGTTTAAAGTTTAAAAGCACTCTTTTATTTAAAAAAAAATTATGTTTTATGTTTGTTTAATTTGAAATAATATTTTTCTAATATTTGTAAAATTAATTGGGATGAATTGAATTTAAATTTGGAATCATCATTTCATAATTTTTTAATAATGGTTTACTTATATTTTCATTAATAAAATAATTGACAAGATTAATATTTAATTAAGAGTAATAAGTGTTTAAATGACTAATCTAAGGTGGATTGAATATTCTGAAATTAAATTTAACTTTAGATCTTATAGAAATAATTTTTTTGGTTTTAAATTCTTACCTACATGTATTACCAACCTTCATTCACCTAACTCACCTAACTTTTATTTCATTCCATTCTTACGCCTTACTTAACATTCTTTTCCATGGAAAATCTCTTCCCTTCACCTATAAATTGGACTACTTACACGCCTTCTTTACACAACCATCCATTCAAATTACTTTGTGAAAAACTTATCATTTTTTAATTCTATAACCCTATCCTATGAAACTATTACTTTTTCCACAGTTAATTATCTCAATCCCTTTATTTAAAAGGATAATTCCAAGGAAACCCAAAGTTCCCGATGTGGATATTACTCTCCTGTTATTATTTCTTTTTAATTTTTCATATTCCTAATATTACCTAATTTTATTAATATAATTAATCTATTAACATATATATACTTAAATTTAATTATATTAATGTAACATAAATTGTTCATTCATTCTAAAGCATCCTCTAAGAAAAAAACACATCAATCGAGCGTATGTGTGGATTATCGCCTCCACGACACGATGCGGTCTGTTTTTCATAACCACCTATTATGGATGGTATAAAGGATGGGTTTTATGGATAATTATGTTTTTAATTTCACTTATAAAATTATTAAATATCCACATTTTACATTTACCTTCATTCCATCCATTCGTTAAGGAATGAGATCGTTAATCATGTGTAAGTGAGGACTACCTCCTTCATGAACAACATGTCTTATTTATCTTAACCACCTAAAATAGATGGAACTAAAAGTATAATTAATGGAATAATATGATTTTTATAATATTATCATAGTTATAAAATGATTTTTTTCATATATAGTCACTTTATTTATTCGTTGAGAAATGGGTTTGTTAATAGTGTGTATGTGCGGACAACCACCTCCACGAATGATGAATTTCATTATCAAAATCACCCATCATTAATGGTTATAATAAATTATTTTAAATATATTTATTATATATATTAAATTTATATCATTCTTAAAATATTATATTAACATTATTTAGTAGCACTTTCTTACTCATTTTATCATTACAACACACTTTTATATTGGTCGGTTTACCGCCTACTTGAGTGATGTTGTAATATTTATATAGTGAAAGGAATGTTATATATTGTTAAGTACATGTAATATAATTTAGTAAATATTTTTTAAATCTTTTTGAGTTATAATATTAATATATAAATATTTTAATAATATATCATCTTCGTTCATTAAAAAACCACTGAAACAAGATTGTCTTCAGCTTCATATTCAAGAGTCATAATTAAAACTCTCATTTTATGAAAGTAGAACATTATAAATAATCATGGTATGTATATTAAATAACCATAATTAATCTTTTAATGATGAAATTGGTATCAAAGATCAAGTATCAACATTAACATTACAAAACATGTGCAATACATTTAAAATTGTTAAAGCCCGATGTTAAAAATAAGCTATAATGAACCACTATAGTAATAGTATATAATTATATATAGAGTATATAAAGTATTATAGAGATTAATAAGGTTATAAAATATATTATTAAGATATTTATTGTTTTTTTACAATAATTTGTATTATGATCAACTAAGAAGGGAAATAAGGTGTGTGATTTTCATCTCAAACTCTGTCTATTGAGAAATGTTTTACTTGATGCCCCTATTTACTTTTATAGGGTGTATACGTTGTCCAATTATTATGTTATAATGAAATATATTTTATTCATGTTATTTGAAGTTTATTTTCAATATCATTCTATCTAAATAGTTTTTATTAAAATGTTACTCATGTTGTAATTTTTTTTCTCAACTCAAGTCCTTTTTCCTGTGAGTCATGAAATCTCTTCTTGGTTTTGATCTTACAAGTCTCTTTTTCCTAACATTATCTTATAAAATATAAGATTTAATTTTTACATAGGGATATAACTTATCTTAATTAATATTCTTTCATTTTATAAAATTATTCCTCAAATAAAATCATGATTTCTTATGAGAATAACTCTTATAATTTCTAATGTATATTTTTATTCTATGCCCACATTTTACCAATCAAAAGTGGGATCTATAAACCAAATATGTTTCTCCTTAAGTGACCTTAAATTTTCCCTTAACCTCATTTCACATGAAAATTTTATTATCCTTTTTATGATGTGGGTTTCTTAAAATGTTGTTAAATGGATTTCAATGTTTTCCACATGGATAGTTTTCAAAAAAGGTTTTCCTTTCAAGTAATGTTATAAATGTTTTAAAAATACTTTCAGAATATATTTAAAGTTATTTTAAAATAAATTTAATTTCTTTAAAAATTATTTAAAATAAAATAATTTTAACATTTTCTAAATTTTTCATTTTCAATGGAAGAAATATATTTTATACATTTTTGTGTGAATGTATATTTTTTCCACCATTGTAATTTTCTAAGAGACTTACTCTATAAACTTTAAAGTTTTCAAAAAAAAATATTATTCTCATGGGTTAATAAAATTTTCCTTTTTAAATTTTCTCAAAGAAAAATGTAATTTATTATTTTCTAAGAAATTTTCCTAATTATTCTAAGTGCGTTATTTATATTTTTCATATGATTGATTAAGGATATTCTTCAAATGATACCAACCTCCTTATTTATCTATATGGATTATGAAATTATCTTTTAAATCTATGGTATTAATGATTATTTTTTTCTTTCCTAATAATCCACTTGAATAGTCATGATTTACTTCCAATGCATTTCTGGTATTAATTCCCTATTTTCCATTACTTGGTTGAAGTGTGTTCACCTAGATGACCAATATTTCAATTTATTGGGGAAATTATTGTCTAAACCATATATATATTTCTTATTTAGTGTAAATACCAAATTCTTAATCATATTTATTGAGTGTTATGTACCTATTATTATGCGTAATTAAATAGATTCCCATTTATTCTCCATGGTTTTTTCATGTCATGTTTATTTATGAAATCATGAATGCTTCATTGTAGGAACCACTTATAAAGGATATAAAACCCATTATATTTCCTTATGTTTTTATGATATGTTGATTGAAACCATGTGGCGCACATATTCATTATTTTAATTATGTGATAGGTGGGATCTAAATTATATATCCCTTAAATGAATTGGGTAATATTTCCATCTCATGAGATATCATGGTACATGGGTAGTTATCCTAGCTAACTAGAGTTTATGGGAAGTTATCCTATCCATCTATGTTATGTTAATAAGGTAGAGAGCATTGACTTGTTTTATGATGTCATTTTTATGTTATATACACATTCATATGATGTTATGATCTTATAATATAATCATTCTCATTCTATTCTATTATTTTATCATTTCTTGTGTCTTGATTCCATACTCATTATGACATCATGTTATGCCTTACATAACTCATGTTATGATTTTTTATTATGTTTTCCCTTACTGAAAGTTTGATCTCACCACTTCTTATGTTTATATTTTCTTGGGTTATGTAGTAAAGTTTTAAGTATGATAATCACAGAATAGTATCTTGTGAGGAAAATTTATGGGTGATGTTGAAGACTCGTTGTGGATTTATTAGCTTCTTATATAGTGAAGAAAAAAGTGTTATTTTGATGAGAAGACTTGATATTTATTATTTATTGATTTTTCATAATTCTCTAAAACTCTAAACTTAAATGTCCTTATATTATAAATGTGATAAATTTATTGTAATCATAGATGTGTATTAGATCTAGTGTTGTAAGTTATGTGTTTTTTACACTGGATCCATGATAACAGGTCCAAGGGAGCTATAGTTGGTATCATAGAAATTTTTAGATAACTTTAAAGGTTAGTATGTTATTGGTTTAGGATTATTTAAGATTTATGAATTAAATAAAGGGGATATGAGTTAAGGATTATATTAGTTTCAATAGTATAGATAAACCTTTAGGTTAGAAGTGTTGAATATTTTATGTTTCAAAGGGATAAGGATAAGATAAAATTAGTGGAATCCCTAGATATAAGTATAATTATTATAGAACCTCCTAAAATTTTAGTAAAGTGGGGATTGTTTAGTTTTCCTAGAAATTGAATCTCTCTCTGGATACTATAAAGTGGATATGGTTTTGGAACATATGCATCTAAGGGTAACACCCCTAAAAATAGTTTTGCATATATATCTAAGTCAACAATCTAGTTCATGGTGAATGGGCCCTAACTTCTCACCTATCCAGACACTCTTAGGGGATATTCTTGGGTTAATTCACATTATCTTTACAAACTATTATTAAGTATTTAAACATATGCTTTTATGGAAGTTAACTAAATTAGAGTAATAAAATGACCATGGATGACCTATCTTGAAGCTAAAGACACATAATTTATATTATGCATATTATTTATAAATTATTTCTTCTAAAATAATATTTTCCCTTTTTATATTGATTGATTTAAGTATTATCATCCCTAAACTTAATTTTAAATTAATGTATGGAGTAAAAAAGGAACCAATCTAACAATAGATGTAATGGACAATGCAGTAATTTTCCTAACCTAAAATCTATTGGGATAAGAACTAGGGTTAGAAATATTGTTATTATTCCAAATAAACTATCACAAAATATTATTAACAATGTGAGCATATTTGAAGTCCAAAACACACCTAAGAAGATAATGATGGAGTCTTATGAAAATTCGGATGATGAAGATGATGAAGATGATAAAGGAAAAAAAGATACAATTTCCTTTGAATAAAAAATGTGGGAAGAAACACATTGAGGAATGTGTAAAAGGAACTATAAAATTTTTTATGTGTGGAAAAGGATGTTATAAACCATCTATATTCTTAGGGAAAATAAATCATCTAGTTAACTTGATAGAGGAAGAATATTTGTTTTCTAGTTTTAATTAAGATAAAAATGTAGACATTTCATTTGAAATTTTATCATAATTAATTTCAAATTTTTTGAAATCCTTAATTAATGTATCTATAAAAAATTATGAGGACTGAATTAAATTAAGGGGGTAGGATGTAACATCTCTATATTTCAGTATATTTTTTTTCCTTTAAATAATATTGATTTTGATATCTTTATTCAAATGCACTAAAACGAAGGTCGTAATACATTAGTAAATTAAAATAATGAAATTTAAAATATCTTTATGATAACATATAAGATATCTACATATTAAAATTCTTTAAATTGTAAAATTTTTATAAAATAATATTAGAAACGCTTAATTTTTAAGGTCGCTTTTAAATAAAAGTAGTTTTTCATTATATTTTGTATTTTCTAATAAGAGTTAAATATATAATTTTTTTAGAAATTTAATTAGATTAAATTAATTTTATTTTTACTTAATAATATCAAAATTTACTTAGAATTAATTTTTGAACATTTTCTAAAAATATCAATTTTTAGTTAAAAATGTGGTTTTTACGAAAATTGTAATTTTTATGATTTTATCAATATATAAGAATGGTATGTAAGGACATAAAAAGATTTAAGTAATGAAATTAGTCATTTTAAAATATTATTTTAACTTAAAAAACTTGTGGCCAACATTTTTAGAACTAAAGTAAAATCCTAATTTAATAAAGAAAACTATTTTATGTATTTTATTTCAATTAATTAATATTTTGGTTAAATTTAGTTATTGATTTATTTTTATTTCACATAAACATAATTTGATTTATAATAAATCAATTACTATCATAAAAATTAGTAAACATCAAAAATTTATCTTATACATAAGTTTAAATTTTAAAAACTCTTTTATTAAAAAATAATCTTTATTGGTTATGTGTGTTTAATTGAAAATTATATTTTCTAATATTTGTTAAATTAATTAGTTTAAATGGAGAAAAGAATTAGATTCATAATTTATAAATTTTTTAATAATGTTCTTCTTATATTTTTTGTAATAAAATAATTGACATGATTAATATTTAATTAAGAGTAATAAGTATTTAAATGACTAATCTAAGGGAGCCTGAATTTTCCTAAATTTACTTGACCTTTAGACCTTATAAAAATAAATTTTTATGTTTTAAAATATTAAATATATGTATTACCAACCTTAATTCACCTAACTCACCTAACTTTCATGTCATTTCATTCTTACCACTAATTTAACATTCTTTTGCCTGGAAAAGTCCCTTCCCTTCACTTATAAAAGGGACCACTTACACCCCATATTTATACACCCATACATTAAAATTAATTAGTGAACCTCTAAAAAATTCATACTAGAAACCTCTACTAGGAACATAATCCTTTTTCCACCCTTAATTAGCTTAATCCTTTCATTTTCAAGGATAATTCCAAGGAAAATATCGATGTGAGTATTACTCACCTCTTAGTCTTTCTTTTTATTTTTTCATCTTCCTAATACTACCTGGATTTGTTAATATAATGAATCTAGTGTCATTTATATACTTAATTAATTATATTTATATAACATCAATTATTCATTCAATTTGTACCATCCTCTAAGAAAATAAAACACATCGATCGTGCATATGTGTAAACTACTACCTCCACAGCATGATTTGGTTCATTTTTCATCACTGCCTATTAGGGATGGTATAAAGGTTAGGTTGTATGAATAGTTATGTTTTTTATTTCACTTATATAATTCTTAAATTATAACCTTTTATATTAACCTTCACTTCATCCATTCATTAAGGAATGAGATTGTTAATCATGTTATGTGTAGACTACCGCCTCCATGAATGATGTGTCTTGTTTATCTTTACAGCCTAATATAGATGGACCTAAAAGTGTAATTAATTAACTAATATTATTTTTATAAAATTATTTTAATTATGAAATGATAATTTTTCATATACCGTAACTCTATTCATTCATTGATAAATGGTTTTGTTAATCGTGCATACATGCGGACTACTGTCTCCATGAATGACGAATTTCATTTATCAAAAACAGCAATAATTAATGGTTATAAGAATTTATTTTATAGAGATATAATATATATATATATTAAATTTCTAAGATTATT
The DNA here is from genome assembly GCA_963277665.1 of Viscum album. Taxonomy (NCBI): domain Eukaryota; kingdom Viridiplantae; phylum Streptophyta; class Magnoliopsida; order Santalales; family Viscaceae; genus Viscum; species Viscum album. The sequence goes on along the minus strand of OY728136.1, from coordinate 1,000,800,416 downwards.
TAAATATTATATTAACATTATGTAATAGAAATTTCATATTCATTCGATCATTATGACACGCTTTTGTTTTGGTCAGTTTACCACCTACTTTAGCAATATTGTAGTATTTATATAGTGAATGATTAAGGAATGTTATATAATATTAATTAAATTTAATAATAATTTATTAAATATGATTTAAAGGTCTTAGATTTATAATATTAATATCTAAACATGTTAATAATATATCATATTTGTTCATTAAAAAACTTCTGAAACAAGTTTGTCTCAAGATTCATATTAAATAGTCATAATTAAAACTCTCATAGGATGAAAATGGAACATTATAAATGATCATTAGATATATACTAAATAACCATAGGTAATATTTGAATGATAAAATTGTTATCAAATATCAATTATCAACATTAACAATACAAATCATGTGCAAGACAGTTAAAAGTGCTAACACTCAATGTTAAAAATAAGCTATAACAAACCACAATATTCATAGTAAAAAAGTATAAATTATGTATGTAAAAATTTTATAGAGATGAATACAATTTTGAAATAGATAATTAATATAGTAATTTATTTTTTACAGGAAATTAGAATGTGATAAACTAAGTGGGGAAATAAGGTAAGGTATTTTCATCTCAAACACCCTTCATTGAGAAACATTTTACTTTATAAACCAATTTACTTTTATATGGTGTATATGTTACCAAATGTTTATGTCATTCTGAATTATATTTTATTCATGTTATTTTATATTAATTTTCAATATCTTTCTCCTAGGTTTTTTTATTAAAATTTTACTCATGTATTAATTGTTTTCTCAACTCAAGTCATTTTTCTCGTGAGTCGTGAAATATCTTCTTGATTTTGATCATCTAAGCCTATTTTTCATACCGTTATCTTATAAAATGATATAATTAATTTTTATATTGGTATATTAATTCTCTTCATTAATATTCTCCCATTTTATTAAATGATTCCTCAAATAAAATCATGATGTTTATAAGAATAACTTCTATACTTTCCGATGAATATTTTTATTCCATATTCATATTTTACCTATCAAAAGTGTGATCTATAACCAAAATATATTTCACATTAAGTGACCTTAAATATTAACTTAACCTATTTTCAAATGAATTTTTTATTATCCTTTTTTTGATGTGGGTTTCATAAAAAAATTAAAGACTTTTAATGATTTTCACATGGTTAGTTTTTCAAAAAAAATATTTTCCTTTCAAGTAATGTTATAAATGTTGTTTCAAAAAGTCTTCCATAAATATTGTTTTAAAGTTATTTTTAAATAAATTAAATTTATGTTAAAAAATTTTAAAATTAAATATTTTTAACAATTTCCACATGGTTCATTTTCAATGGAAGTAATCTCTTTTACACATTTTCATGTGAATGTATATTTTTGCCTCCTCTTTCATTTTCTAAGAGACTTACTATCTATAATTTTAGTTTTTAGAAAAGAAAAATTCTTATTCTCATGGTTTTATAAAATATTATTTTTTAAAAAAATAAATTATAAGGTAATTTAATATTTTCAAATCAATTTTCTTAATGCTTCTATGAGTGTTCTTTATCTATTTTGTATGCTTGATCAAGGGTATTATTCAAATGATATAAACCACCTTCTTTATCTATATGTCCTATGAAATTATATTTTATATCTATGGTATGATTCATCACTGATTTTTATTATCCTAATCATCCTTATATAGGCATGATTTACTTGTAATATATTTCCTCTATAAATTCACTATGTTCTATTACATGATTGAAGGGTGTTCACCTAGATGCCCAATACATCAACTGATTGGGGAAATCATTATCTAAACTATATATCCATTTATTATATGATGTAAATACCATATATTTAATCATATTTATTGAGTTTTATTTACCTATAATTATTCTTAAATTCAATGGATATCCATTTATTTTCCATGATTTTATCATGTCGTGTTTATTGATGAAATCATGAATGCTTACTTATAGGAAACACTTTTAAAGGATATAAAACCCATTATTTTTCCTTGGGTTTTTATGATATGATGATTGAAACCATTATGAACACTTATGTATTATTTTAATTATGTTATGGTTGATATCGATATTATATAACCCTCCAATGTGTTGGATAATTTTTCCATCCCATGTGTTATCATAGTATGTGGGTAGTGTTCCTATCCAACTATGGTGTGTGGGTAGTTAGCCTAGTCAACTATGTTATATTAATGTGGCAGGGGGGCTTGAATTTTGATTATGATGTCATGTTTATATTTTCACCAAATTCCTATGATTCTATGCTATTATAATATGATCATACTTATTCCATTATCTTATGTTATCATTTCTAATGTCTTGATTTCATGCTCTTTATGATAACATGTTATGTATCAAGTCTCTCATGTTATGATTTATTATTATGTTCACCCTTAATGAGAATTTTAGAACACCCTTTATTATGTTTCCCTTTTCCCAAATTATGAAATAAAGTTTTAAGTATGCTAATACTAGAAGAGTATCTTGTGTTGAGAATCTATGGGTGATGTTAAAGACTCATTATGGATTTATTAGCTTCTTATATAGTGAAAAAAGTGTCCATTTAATGAAAATACTTGAGATTTATTAGCTAGTGATTTTTCCTAATTCTATAAAAATATAAATTTAAAGTTACTTGGATTTTTAATGTGAAAAATATATTTTAATCATAGATGTGTATCAAATCCAGTGTTGTAAGTTCTATTTTTTTAGCAAAAAATATGTGAGCATGGGTTTAGGGGTACTAAAACCTCAAGAAGTTTATGATACACATGTTCTTAATAAAATTAGTAAAATAAAATTTTGATTCATTTATAATTATGGCTCTGATACCACTTATGGGCTTTGAATAACCGTTATATGATCAAAATAGTAGAAGAAACCCATAATAATGTATAATCTCTCATCCTGAGTCAATATGAAATATAAATAGTATTACCTCATATAAAGTGTGCTCCATATTTTTTATTCATGATTTAATATGATTCATGGGGATCACTAAATGATAACCAAAGTAATATCACCTCCAAATTTAGTACATCAACCACTATAATCCTCATTTGTAATGAGATAACCCCTGAACTCTGAAGTTGTGCTAGCACCTTCACCTTGATGATAAATGGAGAATTGGGAAAAGTATACTTTTGACTATGGCATGTCTGAATAACACACAACCAATTGGAGGAACTCCTCATTTATATAGGCCCCATTCATTTAACGAATAGATTCAAGATTTGTCTTCCATTTCATGGAAGTTGACATGTTTTTCCCATAACACTTGCTTGTTGGGGTTTTTTGAATGTGGAACATTACAATGATTGTAACATATTTGTATATCCAAAAATGAATAAACTCATTGATTCATAAATAGAGGTAAAACATGTGGAAGATATGACAGTGTACATGTACTCAATATCCTATATCACTAACATATCATACAATAAAATAGATATAGATCTTATGCTATAATAGAGTCATATTCATGTCATATAGCTGGCTACAATTCAAGGTATATCATACAGTATGATATGCCTATTTTAGTACATATCCAACCATAATAATTATGATAAATAATTAAATTAAATAAAAAATTAAATAATTATATAAATATAAAAATATAAATTAATGTATTTATAACTTAAAAGGTAACACCATAAAATTTTATAATGTATTACTTTAAATTAACTCTGCAATTCATTTTTGAAAACACTATTTATTCTAAAGGAATTATTTTTATAAAATATGAATTTTTATTAAAGATATTATTTTTGAATAATTATATCAATAAAATATACTTATTAAATTTAAGGGATGATAATTTAGTAACATCCAATAAATAATGAAGCAATTATAAGGAATGTTAATTTAATTATTCATGACTAGATAAAAATGTTTTATTTAAAATCACTGTTTTTATTATGTATTATAAATGTTTTATTTAAAATATAAATTTATAATTTTTAGAATATTAATTTGATTAAATTAACATCATTTTTTAGTTTATTGGTTCAAAATTATCTGAAGATTAATTTTTGGGCTTTTTTTGAAATGGTTTATTTTTAGGTGAATGGTGAAAATACTATTTTTAAAAATACCATAACTTTTATGACATCATTATGATATAAGAATGACTTAAATAAATAAGAAAACTTTGTATAAACCAAATATTTATTTTAAGGGTAAAATTAAAATTTTAAAACTATTATGTTTCTTTTTGGAACCTATGTTATATGTGATTCTAATAAAAAAACTATTTTGGTCCTTTTTCTTTAATTAAGTATTCATAATGATCCATTTAGTTTTTTCTTGATTTGAAAGCCATAAAACTATTATTTTTTATTTATAAACTAATAAATGGCATGGTAATCAATTCTATACATGATTTTGGTGTAAATTATTTTTTTCTTAAAAAATGAAATTTTCTAAAAAAAAAGATTTTCATGGAATTGTGTGTTCATATATTAAAAGTAATTTTTACCACCTCTATAAATTGAATCTTGAAAAATGAATTTAGTATTTATAATAATCATATTAAAATTAATGAATAAGGAAATTTTTTTTGTCATAAATAACAGTTATCATGGTAAAATTTAAACATCGTGGTAAAGGGTGAAAGGGTTAAACTAAGGGTCAATACCAAAAATATCACAAAAGAATGTCTAAATTTGATTAGATGAGTGGATTTATACCCTCCCTCATATTATATAATAATTTTTACTTATTTGGTACCACTTTAACTTAAAAATGACTTTATATTATTTTAAAGTTAATAGTATTTACAAAAGTGACACCCCTACCACTTATAAAAGGACCCCTCTTCTCCTCACTTCTCTACCCACTTTGAGCACTTTATTTTGACCATGTTCTTCCCAAATCACTTCCCAAAACCATTATACATTACCTATAGGATATTTTATTGCCAAAATACCAACCCAAAAAGTCTTAAGTAGGGATCAAAATAAGGATACCCAATGAAGAGGGAAGTTAGGGCGTGTCTGACTAAGTAAGAATCCAAGGTAAGGGTTTTGCATCTCAAACTTCCTTCTTTGAGACATGTTTTGAATTATGAACCTTTTTACATTATATGGTGTATATGATACTTATTTTAAATATTATATCATGATACACCTTTTAATCATCGTGATTAAAGTTCCATTTCAAGTTCTCTCTTTCAAGAGGTTTTTATTCAAGTGTTATAAGATCCATAAGATAACTGGTCTCAATTTTGATTTATTGAGACATGTTTCATGTTTTAAATATTGATTTATTTTATATAGTGTACATGATACTCTATGAAAGTATTTTGACATAATATATCATATAATTCAGGTTATTTACAAAACCATATCATGTTACAACTTTCAATGGCTTTTGATTTTAAAGTTACCTAATCCATAAGGGTTTATTTTACATTCTCACTATTTATAGAATTGTTTGTGTTTCAATCTACATTGGAATAATTTTAATATATTTCTTTGTTAAACCTCATTTATTTTGTTCTACACTAGTTATTTCTATGGTTTTTAAGTATTCTTTACATTTTTCCTTTCTTTGGTACTCAAAATAACCAAGAGAATTTTTTTTAAGAAAAACAGACCATATTTCTCATTTTTTGTCGAGAATATTTCTCTTCCATATTCATATTCTTAATTTTTTTAAAAAAATATATGTTTTTATAATTTAATGATTTCTTAAGGTCCATTTATGTTAACTTTGAATTTATTTTTGAAAAGTTTAAAATGAATCTTTTTAATGTTTTCCAAACAAGTAATTTTTTCACTTTCTTTATAAAAGTGTGAAAAGAATCACTTTTTAAATGTTTTATAGGTAAATATATTTTCCTACCATCATGTTCATTCATTATAATTTATTTTTTTCATAATTTTTTATGTTTTTTCAAATTAATATCTATTTCCATGATTTTGGTAATTTTTCAAAAGAAAATCATATTATTTTATTAAAATTTTTAAAAAGGTCTTTCATTCCATTTATGTATTTTTTTTATCTTCCAATGCACATTTTCTTACATAAGAATATTTTCTTTTTAATATTTTAATATTAGAATTTATGTGTTAAATAGTGTTTTAATTTTTTTCTTGATATATCATGAAATGATATTTGTAATTAATTTATAACTCCATTATTACAACAAAGTTATAAAATATTTTAGAAAAAATATTTTTAAAAAGTTTTGCTTCCATTTTCCTCTTTATCTCTTAAAAGTATTTCCTTTACTACAAATCCTTAATTTATAATTAATTGATGGTATCCTTCATATCTATTTCCCTTATTATAATTTATTTATTCAACATCATTTTTAGTATTTAATTAGTTGTATACTCATTACTCTATATGGTGTAAATACCACATTTTATATAAATTGGATTGGGGGTGTCTACAAGGAAATATAACTCATTTATTGAATGGGGATATTTAAAATTCATGTAATTGTTAGATCTATATGTATTATTATTGACTACCAATTTAGGTTGATTATATACTAGGGAAATATTAACATTTAGTATACTTGATTCAATACAGGTACATATTGATTGATAAGTCATAATGATGATGTATTGTATATGATGAATGTATTGGACATGTTTAAGTGATGATTGGGGATTGTAATTATATATCACCTTGATTCATTGGTATGTATCATGAGATAAACAAGAATGGGTACTATTTGGAACATTTTTTCTCATATATTTATGAATTTATGGCCATCATGATTTAGTAACGGGTAGGGCCTAAAATTTATAGTCCCTCAATGAATCAGGTGGGTCTCATGAGACAGACAAGAATGGGTATCACTAAGTGTATGAAAACCCCTAAAATGATAATTTCTTATCATGAGTCCTTGAAGGTATGTAATATGTTTTTTCAATATGCCTTAACGGTAAGATTAAAATGTCTAACATTGTGCATTTCATCACTAGGAAGACAGTTATTAATTTCTATGTGGTTATTTACATTTTTATGTTATTCATTGATATAATTCATTATCAAGTTATTTATTATATGTCACATTAATTAATTTTTTAATTTTCCATATTACTCATGTTTATATCTCTATGATAGCTTCCGTGGAACGTTACCCTTACTGATCATTTACGATCACTCTTCTTATGTTTCCATTTCCCTGGGTTATGAAGAAGAGTATATGATAAACCTATAAGGGTATCATGTGTGGAGAATTATGTGGGATATGTTGAAGACTTGTTATATAATAAGAAAATATAAATATAATGGGAAAAATTCCATTGGATCGGAAAGACATGGGTTTTGTTAAGTAAAGAGTTTTTCTAATTCTCTAAAGCTCTAAACCTAAAAAAGTATTGATTATGTAAGTGACTGGTTTATTTCTTTTGATGATGTAATTATGGATTGTTAAAATTTTGTCACTTGATTTGGAATCAAATCTATTATGTAAATATTATGTTGTTAGCACTAGATCCAAGAGTACAGGTTTGGTGTGTCTCATAAAAAACATTTTTAAATTATATTTAATATAAATATAAGTTTGTATTAAAATATAATATATATAACTAATGATTTATAAGTTAAATAATTATATACATAATTAGTATAATATTAGTTTAATATATATTTAAGATAATAATAATATATGAATATATAAAATTAATAAATAAATAAATAAATTATTATTTTTACATGAAATTTAATAAAAATTATTTAAATATACATCTTATATACATAGAATTAAGAATTATATATAGTTTTGGTCTAAATTAATGTTAAGAACCCTATAATCCTGCATGAAAAAATATAGGTTCAAAATCTGGGAAGTGGAAGGATTTCTGTAAGTATTGTAGTAGTGTTGTGGTAGGTAGTATAGAATGTATTGTAGTAGTGGTACTATTCACCCTATTTAGGATTTTGGGCCATATATTTAGTCCTTTAGGTCATCAAAGGTATTCAAGACATAGGGTGTTCGAGACATCATTAATAGGTAACAGGTGACCTGGCGAGACCAGATAAATGGCTCAACATAATAGGCAGGTGGTGCAGTATAGCACTTCGCATATGTTTTCAAGTGGGAAGGCTCAAAAGAGGGATATGAATTCTATAACCTATCATCCATCCTTCCATTCTCATGGATTTATGATGTGGGATGGGGGTTTCCCTTCCATGTGAATATCTATATAGTGGGATATGTCTGACAATGTGGCGCGATGGGAAAGAGATGCAGTGGGGTGACACACAAGCATCATCAGGTGGGTGGATCGAAAGAGATATGGGTGTGTTGAAACCTATAATTAAAAACTCTGCCCGCATGTATTTCCAATGTGGGATATAAGGGTTACTTTCCATGGTGTTTCTAAGGGTGGAATGATGTAACAATTCTTGGCAGGGCAACGCAACTTTCAGACTGGTAACATAGTGCAATGACTATTAATAAGGGGTAGTGTGGTGTATTACTGGTGACATGGAATGATACAGACTACTCATTTGGGCCTTTAGGTTATCTCCTTTGGGGGCCTTTGGTCCATTCCTAGCTGGGTCTTCGGGTGATCAATAAAATGGGAATTAGATCTTTAAAATATGTAATAAAATAGGCCTAGTGAGTTCTTTTCATTTCTTAAGAAGAGGGGTGATTCTTGGACCATTGGGGTGTCTAGGTGCATGTTTTGTTTTCAGTTAATAATCCTTGTAACCTAATATATTTATATAATTAATAATTATATATAATTTCATAAAAAATAGGTATTAAAATTATTTTAAAATATATAAATAAATGTTTGAACATACAAAACACCACATCAATAAAAATATATACATACGAGTGTGAAAATATATGTTCACAATAAATGAATAAATTAAGTTCTAAAAATTAATATAATTAAGAATCAAAGTCCATGTTTTTATAAATGGTTGTGTAAAAATTGAAAATATTGTAACTCGATGAAATAAAAGGGTTTATATAAATAAAACACACACAAAATGCTTAAAATTATGGGATAATTAGAATAATTTTTTACTAATAAATGGGTTTAATAAATACTAATTGGGGGTCATCATTATTTACCCTTGAAATTTGAATTAAAATGGACTAGATGGATATGGTTTGTTGGGGAACACCAAATTTGGGTATTCAGCTAGGATAATCTGGCATGGGTAGTGCATTCAGTAATTGTTCATGTGTGGGATTCAATAATCAAACTGGTTGGGTGATCGAGTTTGGGTATGTCAATAATCATAGGATATTATAATATTTGATTTAGAAGAGTGAGGATTTATGTGATTGGTAGTCTAAATAAGAGATTATTAGTTGGGTGTGGGTGTAGGATATGGGCAAGTTGGTGTTATTGGTTAACGATGGTTAGGTCTAATTATAAATCATAAATAGATTTGGATTACTAATATGAAATGGTTGGGTAGAGTTATTATATTTAGTTATAAGCTGATATAAAATAATAGTTCTAGTAATGGTGTAGTGCTTAGCATAGTATATATTAGTGTGTATCATGGTTACTACAATGATGAATCCTTGAAGAAAGGATTTATGTGATGAAGGTAGTCTCAGGTAGAAGTTATCATTCTTGAATTTGTGTGAATTGATGATTCCCATGTGTAGTTATAAATGAGAACTGGTTTGGAATATACTAGTGGCATTGGATAGGGAACTCAAATGTCAATGATTGAGTGTTTATAGATATCATCAAGTGTAGGGAATCATTGTTTCAAAATAAGATTACTAAGTATTATTGTGTGGAGGAAGTTAATAGAGTTGTAGGAAACCATTTTGATGGGATAATAGTTATTCCTTTTCATGTGTGTTTGAATTTAAAGAAATGTTTTTTGAACCATATGAGTCATTCAAGATACGATTAGTACATATAATGGGATTATATCAATGTATGGAAGTGATAGAGTCGTCTATTGTTGGACTAAGCCTAATACAAGATATCTCAAAGTATTTTTAACTAATTAATACATAGTTGGAGACCACCTAGAGTAAGAATCCATCATATGAATACTGGTGACTCTACCCTCTAGAGTTTGAGGTGGGAAACTTAGTATTCTTGAGAGTCTCCTTGATTAGGTCATAAGTGGTTTCATAGGAAAAAAAATTAGAATCATGTTTCATGGGACCATTCAAGATAATAGAGAGGATAAAAATTGTATCATATTGATTAATGATTCCTAATATATTTAGTGTTATTCATGATTTATTTTATATATTTTGGATTCATATATATCACCCTAACCCTTCTCATATTATTAGCATTAATGATGTCTATTTGGGGGTTGATGTGTCCTTTAAGTAACAACGGGTGTGCATAGTGGATCAAAGCGAGAAGATTATTTGAGGGAATATGGTACCCTTGGTACATTCGTAGTGAAAGTATAGGAAAATCTTAGAGGATATGTGGGAGTGGGAGGCAAACATGAGAGCATAGTAGTCAAAGTTTCTAATTGAAAACAATCGGTGCCACGTCTTGAGGATGAGATTCCATGTGTTAGGGTATTTGTAATGAACTAAATGTAAATATGGGTGATTTTTATTCAATTTTAATCATACCATTTTTATTTTGACTTATTTTTTAGTGTGTAAGGGATTGGGTGAGGCTCGGTTTTGAGTTTTTATGAAATGATATGGTTTGTGGAAATCTTCTGTGAAACAAATTTGCCATTGTAAGCTCGATGGGAGGCCATTGTAATTTCGGTGGTCAAGGAAGGGACTATTACCCTTACCACCAGGGACCTAGTCAGGGTACACCACAATCCTAATATCCTAGTGGAGTTCTGATGGGAACCCAGAACCCCATTTTAATGGGGGGGTATTTTGTTAATTATGGGGGTAGAATTGTATTAAAAATAATCTTCATACTCCTCCCAATAGACCACATGAACCTCCACTCTTCCTCTCTTATTCTCCCTCCTTTCAAATTGTTTATCTTATTCATCACTTTCTCGATTCATGTTCCATCACTTGTAGTTGATTTCTAGAGGTATGGATAATACTATATGACCATCTATTTTTATTTTCTTCCCTATTTTTAATGACCTACATTCTAAATATTTAAATTGGAGGATTATGTTAATATTTCCAATTTAACTTTAATGAGGTCAATTAATTTAAAGATAATCAATTTTTAGGATTTCGTTATGATTATGTAGGTGGTCTATAAGATTTCCCATCAATTTATATGAGTTTTCATGTGATGTGTGCAGGTTATGGCGTGTGTGTTCAAATGACCTGAAATGAACCTAAACTATATTTATTGTTTCTTTAAGAGTGGAGTAAGGATTATTAGGGTTGTGAGTGGACCTTAATTTGAAATTTTTCAGTTCTTTGGTCACTGATGACCACATACATAAGGGAAAGTGTGATGATCCTAGTACTTGGAACCCAATAGTGGCATTCCCTTGATATGTTATGACATATAAAGCAATGTGTGTGGCCATAGAGTATTCCTTAATAATAGGAAACTCATTATTTCAAAGTCTATCTTGTTGGGTTATCCTTGGGAATGGGATTTATATTGTTGGGATTATTTTTGGATTGTTTTGCTTATGGGATGGTTAAAGACTAGTCACCTTTAATTGAAATGGTTTTGGAAGAGTTAAAACTTGGATAACAGAATGAGAATAAGGGGTTGTGTGTATGAAACTCAATGTAATGTTGATTTTAAAATGGAAGTATATGTTATGAAAATTCATTCCTAATATAAAAATGGGATTATACACCATATCAACCCATGCTTTAATATAGTGTGGGGTATGCATTGAATAAGTTCTGTGATATGATTTTTTATGATATATGGAATGATTTAGGTATCTTATATGTTATGAATTTTTTATGTTATTTTAAATTCATGGATATGATATTTGATGTGTTGATATAACATTATCATTTACATTGATATAGTTATGAAGTGCATCATTATGCCACTCGTGTTGAATTTTAGAAATGTAGCTAAACGTTATTCCACTCCATTTAGACTTAGAAGTGGGGTTGAATGATATTTTCATCCATTCCCTATCATATTTATGCTATGGGATGATATTCATATTCATCCTTGATATGGTTTATGTTATGGTATATTAAACCCATTCACTCTTGATATTGGGTATGGAATAGAATGTTATGCCCATTCACCCTTGTTATTGATTATGATATGGGGTCTTATGCCCATTTACCCTTGATATTGTTTATGGTAAGTAATTCCATTCCCATTAACCCTTCATATTATTGATGTAATGGGATTCCATGTCTTATACATACATTATTTGTTAAAAGGTTGGATGATACACCACCCAAGAATATATTTTCACATGGTTATATGAAACTTGATAACGTTCCATCTAGATTATTTAACTTTTTGATATTGTAATGGTCAATGATAATTTTAACACTTGTATTTTTTAATTATGGATATATGGTAAGACACTATGTCAACCCTTAGTATTGCAGATAATATATTTAAACTGATATCAGCATAGGTCGAACCAGGTATTGTCACTCACCGGGTGGCCTGTCGGTACCCAATGATGAAATGAGATTATTATTATTATATTTTTTTATTTTTTATTATAATATCACATAATACATTCACTTATATATCCTTGATTTTTTTAGGAACACCATTGGTAATTTCTTTCTAAGTTGTACTCACACCCTGCACATTCACCTTTATAGGTGTGCAGAGTTTATTATTGAGTATGCGAGTAAGGGATGGATGGATTTCTAGAATGGGAGATGGGACTGGGTTGTGACTCTGACCCAATTATATATTTTTATCTATTATTTTGTTCATTTTGGGATATTAATATATATGATTGGTCTATAAGTAAATCATTTTTATGTATGTGTGACATTGGTGACATCACAGTGGGTTCTCATTTTGATATAGAATATGGTGAATTACTTTTATGGTTGGATCATATCTATAATGTACATATTATGTTGTTTATGGTGGTTGATGATTTATTATTGATACTTATAATTTTATTTTTGGTTATTTTATATTTAGGTTATAGTCTCCCCATGATAAACTCTCGCTACTAGTTGGAAACCACTAACATGTGTGAAGGCATGCTTGAGGTCTTATGGCCTCACTAGTTTGGTCATTATTTGAGTGATTTGGGCTCAAGAATTACCAATTTATATCAGAACCTTGTTTTGATTTATTTTTATTATCATTTGGAACATGGTAATTGAAAATATGATGTCTTCTAAACTTGATAAAGACCCCATTCTTTGGCATAGTTAACCCTGTATAAGGAAACACCGATTTACTAGGGGTGGGAATTTTGTTCTTAGTTTTTAGTGGTTTCAAGTTTTTGATTTTCAAGGAATATAAAATGTGATTTATGGTTTATGATTTTACTCTTGGTCTGGGATGGTAAGAGAGAATGAATTCATGCATCATATTTAATATGTAGAATTTTCATGAGAATAATGTGCTTGCATGTGATTGATACACTGATTATGAAAGAGTTCTGGTTATTTAAAGTTTTTACAACAATTTTTATAAATTTTTCCTATATAATTTGATGGTGGAACACTACTTAACTAAACTGATGGTTATGGGTGCTTTTTTTACTCTTAATCGGTGATTTATTGTGTAAATATTACATGTGTAATTGACCTAACCCGAGTGTGGGTAGGTTGGAATATAGTATTTCAATGTCATATAGGACTTTAGTGTGGAAGGGGTGTATATAGAGTAACAATATATGAATCTTGTTATGGTTTTTACTAAATTATGATATAAAGATTTGTGATATAGTTATTCTATTCCATGTGTTTGTCGTTTCAGTTAAATGGAACCACATAGTCTGGATTGATCTGGTTTATAACCTTGATATGGTTATATCTAACCCTTGCATTGAAAGGTTAGGTAAGATAGTATAGTAGCGGTATTAGTGTCTAATTATACCTTATTATATGCAATAATTTTCCTAATATGCATCATGGGTTGATGATTTTCTCAATATATATGAGTGTTATGATTACCATGGTAAGGATTCATGTGGGAATGTGTGATATTTAATGTGGTTTAGATCCCTAATAAGTGTGTGTTGTATATAAATGTATTCAAATATATGATATGGAAGCTTGAGTATTGTTTCATGAGTATGATCTATAGGAATTTTGGGGTCCTTATTTAGTCTCGATTCCTAAGGATGGTGATATGTGAACCATAGTAGTGTGGGTTGAGTGTGTCTATAGGATAAAAGAACATTTTTTTGTTTCTACTTGAGATAAATCGAGTTTCATGGGGGTGTATTGAGAGGGGGGGTTAACCCAGGAACAAGGGTGACTTAGAAATTAAAAGTATGGGTAAATTTTGTTTTGTGAGAGAGATTCATGGGTAACATGTGATTAGGTTTTAATCTGGGTGTGTGTATGGCCTTGATCATGTATAGTATGGAAGCACAGGTGGTGATTCAATAGATATTTGATGTGAAAAAGATAGGTGTGTGGGATTCCTAGCCTATCCAATTAGGTGTGTGATAATAGTACCAATATGATAAGGATTTTTGGTATAACCAGAGTTGATAGAGTGATGGTATGAGTGTTTATGATAACTCATGGGCTTAATTGAAAAATTGAATGTCCTTATTAGCTCAATAAGTTTTAATAAGGATCTAATAACCCTATATAGTCATTTTATTATTTAAATAACCCTTAGAGTGTGATAAGGGGTATAATAGCTTGGAAATTTAATGGATAGATCTTGGGAATACTATAATCCTGTTTGTTTTTCAATATGTGTTGATAAACCCTTGTGGTAGGACCAAGGGGGAAAGCTTTTGGGTTGTGAATATTTTGATGAATTATGAAAATTAGATGTCTTGAAAGTCATTTTATATTGTAATATTATCTTGTAAGTAAATTAATTAGTAAAACTCATTTGTGAATAATGATTAGGATATGATGGGTATGTCTCTGAGAGGTTGTAACCTCATAGATATTCCCTTTTAAAAGATTTTGTTATGATTTTTTTCAAGATTTTGATAAATTATTTAAAAAGGGATAAGTGATTTCAGTGAGATCCATCCATTATTTCAAGGATTTATCTAGCCTTTGGAGGTTTATTAGGATATCAAGATGCTAAAAATTGGATTAGAAATATCCAAATTGAATCTAAGTGGATTAGTTATCCTAAAGAGTTATAGGTGGTCTTGGAGGTTTTAATGTTCTAGGATATGGCTCTTACATAAAGGATGACTACGGATCTAGTAAAGGATAATTAAATACTATCTTGTATAAGATTATACTTCCTTTTCTATGAGAGTTTTTTAGTGACATTTCTCCCTAGTAAATTTTTAGAGTTTTAAGAGCTCTAACGGCATGGGTGGTCAGTGGAAGAGTATGTTTTTGAATTTAATTTATTGTTCTAATTTTTATCAGTAATGAAATGAATTTAATTTATGAAGGATGTTTGTTTTGAATCTATACTTGATGATTCATTGTGGGTTTTTATATAATCCTTGTGCCTTGACACATATTTTGAGGTAGTTAAGAAGGCTTTGTAGTGCAGGTGGAGGTTTTATTACCTCTTTAGGTGGCATAAAGTAATGTGATATCCATGATAAAGTGTAAATAGAGTGGAAAACTTGTGGATGTTGATGTTAGTGTTAGTTTACCTCTTCAATCCAAAGGAAAATACTATTTAGGGTGCTTCTTGTGTTGAAGGATTGTCTATATATGAACTCGGTGTGATAGAAACCTAAAGTAATGTCATGATTGTGGAAAATTGGGGAACATGTAAAAGGTTTTTAGGTAAACGGTTGATAGTTAATGAAAAAAAAAATTGTAATTACTATCTGATTGTGTCTAGTGATCATTGAGGTGCACTCTAAGAATTTATGTTATTGGATAAATTCAAGTGTTGGTTAATGTTTTGGTCTTATTATGAAATATTCTCTTGGAATGTAGATGGATCCATTTGTGAATACATTATTGATTCGTGATGATGGAATGTGAAAAACTCCCAACATGTGGTGTTTTTGATTCCTTGAGACCCTTTTAGGTGTATGATACCTTGTTGGGTGCCTATGTGCAATAAGGATTTCCTTAATTTTCCCAACTTCTTAGAGCTAGGTCACAAGATATCAATGGTTTTTAATGAATGGTCTCACTTGGGGTGAGATCAAGGTCATGGAAACCATGGAAAATATGTGATAAACCTTGATAAGTTTGGGGAATTTGATAAATGATTTATCCTTGTGGTGATACATCATGTGTGAAATATAATAAGAGTTGATTTTGGAAAGGATTGTTATGAAATGACTAGTGAGAGTCAGTGGATCGAGATGAGACTAGTGTATGATATGTGATCTCTATGTTGGTATGTCATAGAATCTAAAGTGAGGTTTGTGTCTTGGGTCTATCAGGGTATAAAATGAAAGGATCGTGAGTGTTTTATTTTGGCTAAGGATGGAAATGTATAAGTTGGTTCTCTAGGGTTAGGAAAAATCTAAATTATATAGTGGGTATAACACTATATATGAGTAGAGTTTGAATCCATAGTTCAAGAAGAGTTTTCAGTGAATTTTGGGGGCAATGGGTTTAGTGAATCCTAACTAGGGGTTGTCATGATTTAGTCTTAACATTTTAATAAAAACAACCAATATGGATCTGGTTAGTTGGAGACACCAAATTTTGGAAATTTCTTATGATAATCAAGAAAGTTCAGTGATTTCGATAACTGCCTAAGTATGTGATTTAGGAATTAGGTTAGTTTGGTGATTGGGTCTAGGGATTTAAGTACTTGTGGGAGTGTACGATGGTTGATTTGGAAAAGAGAAGCTTTATTCAATAGATAGTCAAAATGGAGGATAGATAGTTTGGTACAGGTTTAGGAGCTAGCCAGGTTGGTTTTATTGGTTAGTGGATTTTAGGCCTAATTGTAAATCATATCAATATTTTTATTAATTATATGAAATGATCAGGTTAAGTCAATATGTTTTATTGTAAACTAATATGAAACAATAGGTTTGGTAATAGTGTAGTAATTGACATAGTATAGGTCAGAGTGCATCAGGTATGCTACAATGACATATCCTCAAAGAAAGTATTTGTGTTATGAATTGAGTCTCAAGAATAAGTTATGAATCCTGAGTACATGTGAATTGTGGATTATCATGTTCAGTTTCAAGGAAGTGGTGGTTTGGCGTATACTATAGGCATCTTTTGGGGTATAAAAAATTGATTGAGTTTTTATGGAAGTCACAAATTATGGGGCATCATTATTGTGGAATGATATCAACGATTATTATCATGTGGAGATCGTTGATGGAGTTTGAGTAAACCAATATGGTGGGATATTTTTTATCCCTTTTCATTTGTTTTTATCCTTAAGTAAATGGTATTAAAATCATATGAGTTGTTTATAATATGAATAATACATGTGATGGGATCAAATAAAAGGTTAGAAGTGAGATATTTTTATATTATTGGACCAAGTATTCTACATGAGAACTTGGAGAATTTTTATCTAATTAAGATATGGTTATAAACCACTTAGAGTAAGCAGGATTCATATATAGACTGGAAACATTATTCTATAGGGACTAAGGTGGGAAATTGGGTATTCATAAGAGCATCACTTAGGTTGGTTCATAGGGAGCTTTAGAGGTAGGAGAAGTTAGTACCTAGGTTTTTGGGACCATTCAAGATCATAGAGATGATCTGTATTGTGAAATAATGTTTAGAACTTCCTTATAGATTCAATTTTATGCATGATTTATTCAATATATCTCAACTTCAAAGATATATCCCTGACCCTTCTCAAATAATTAGTATAAACGATATCGATTTGGGGAAGATGCACCGTTTAAGGAATGAATAGTGTGTATAGTTGATTCGAGCAAGAATATTATTTGAGGGAATATGTTACCCTTCATATATGTGTAGTGTAAGCATGGTAATATCTAGGAGGAGATGTGGGAGTGGGAGGTAGTCATGCAAGTACAATGTTCAGAGTTTTTCGTTGATGATGTTCAGTGACGCATCTTGAGTATGAGTTACTATATATCAGGGAGTTTTTAATGACCCACATGTATGAAGGTGAATTTTTTATTTAATTTTGGTAACACCATGTGTATTTTTATTTATTTTGGGTGTATAATGGGTAGGAGGAGACTTTGGTTCAAGTTTTGAGGAAACTTGTCGGGTGGGCGAAATCTTCCTAAGAGAAATTTTTCCACTGAAAGCCAGATGAGTGGCCATCAGACATCTAGTATCCAAGGTATAGTCTATTTCCTATACCATAAAGGGTATGATGGGGGTACTCTAAAACCATGGTGGCCCATTGGAGTCTTGGTTGGGGGGATTATAATTCTAGTGGGAACTAAAACTCCCATTTTAATGGGGTATTTTGATAATTATAAGGGATGAATTATATCAAAGTCTATCTTCCCCTAATCCCAAAAAGTTGCATGGCCCTTCCCTCTTCATCCCCTATTCTTCCTCCTTACAAAGAAATGATCCCACTCATCTATTTCCCCATTATCACTTGTGGCTAATTACAAGAGGTAGGATAACGCTATGTAACGGTGTATTCTATGATTCTTTATTTTTTTCACTGTCTACAATTCTAAATACCTAAATTGGGGGATTATGTTAGGTTTTTTTACATCTCTTGAATGAGGTTGGTTAATCCAAAGATAATCATCATGTGGTCACTTACTATGGTGAGGTAGGTGGTCCTTAAGATTTTATATTGGTTTATATGAGTTTTCATGGGACATGTGATGAGCAGTTTGTGGAAGGTGTGTTCACATGACCTAAAATGAAACTAAATTGTATTTATTGTTTCTTTAAGAGTGGATTGAGGTTTTTTAGGATATTTAATGGTCCTTCTTTTGAAATGTTTTGATTTATTAGTAATATATGATCACATACTTAAGTAAAATGTGACGAAATTTGTACTTAGAAGCCAATAGTGGTGTTCCTTTGAAATTTAATGGTATAGTGGCAATTTTAGATAACTTTAGAGTATTCCTTGATGATAAGAAACTCATGAATTTCATGGGTTATTAGCCTTGGGAATGTGATGTTATATTTTTGAAATCCTTTTAGATGGATTTTTTTATGGGATGGAGGATAATAGCTCACCTTTAATTGAAAAGGTTTTGGGGAAGTTGTGCCTTTGATAAGGGAATAGAAAAAAGGGGTTGTGTGTAAGAAACTCAAATTAACATTTATTTTAGAATAGAATTGGATATTATGAAAATTCATGTCTAATATGAAAATAATATTGGATGTTATGCTAGACCAAGTTTTGATATAGTGTGGGGGATGATTTTCATATTATAACATCATAACCCAACCCATTGGATTGGGAAGGACTGAAATGAAACTAAATTTATGTGACATCCCTAGGGAACTAAAGGATGATAATAAACATCAATGGATTTCCTAAATCATATGGGATGACTTTCCCTTAAATAGCCAACCTGAAAGCATACCAAAATCAGGAGACGCAATATGGTGCATGATAAAAAACTATAATAAATTCTAATAAATATATAAATATAGATAACAATCAAATTTTTAGTAGAAAAAAATGTATACCAAAAGACTAAAATATTAGAGACTCAAAATGAAATAAAAATTACCTAACATGGAACTACCCCAAGCTCCATGGGACAGCAAACATCGATCTCCTAGCTCCATCACCAAGGGGCATAGCATCCCCATGATCTACTAGAAAAGTGGCATATATCTCTTTATCTTTAGTATATCAAATAATGACTATACATGAACTAAGGTGGGTATATAGGGGGTGAGTATACAAATCCAGTAGGTAATCCATCAAAATTTTCCCACGCCCAATACTAGAACAAGAGCATGTTATCTCATATTTTATATAAAATAGTATAGAATCATTATATAACAAATAATCTAGAGAATACAATATAAATAACTCACCTCAAAAATCCATTTTTTTTCTTTGAATCTATTTTACACAAAACAGTTCACACACATGTTCCATGAACATGCACATCCATGCAATGTAAACACCCATGCAATGCTCACACCCATACATGCATCTCCTATCAAAGTAGTGCCACTGAACAACCCATAATCATGAGTGGTACCCATCCCTCTAGACCTAGTCCTTCACTTAGTGGTATAATAATTTCTTGTGACCTCTATATTTGGCACCAGCAGCCAAGTCCAAACCCAAAAAAACCCTTACATTTCATCATGAATGCACACCCAAGATAAATTAATAACATTTCAAAATCATCATTTTTAAAACCAAATTATCAAGAAAGTATTTTATCTAATGAATTTTTATTTATTCCCACAACCCATGGTTTTAATAACAATAAAACATGGATAATTATTACTATTTTTCATCAAGGAAGGTAAATAGTTTGTTTTAAAAGCCCAGTGATTCAAGTTTTAGGCCGAGTAGAGTAAGTGAAAATCTACCTACTTCAAATCAAGTCCCTAATATGAAATAAAAACATGTATTCATAAATGAAGTCTCTAGAAACCCTCCTACAATGATCCATCATAAGAACCAAATTGAAGCATACCCCAACCAATAGATCTAGGCATAGTATACCTAAACTAGGGTTACTCTCTAGGGGAAACATGAAGGTCTATAAGGAAAGGAAGAAATGGTTTCTTACCTTTGATTTCCTAGATCCAAAACTCTCAAATTAATTGTAATCAACCTTTGAAAGTAAAGGGATCACCGAAAGGAATCCAAGGTTTTGAGAGATCTGGTCACATGATGAATAATGAGGGTTTTGATGAATATTTTAGGTCAAAAAAATATTTTTGGACATAATTAATTTGGTCACATGGTTGGGTCACATGGTTTTGAAAATTTTGCGCCAACTGTGCTCATTCCTAGTAGACCCATTTCCCCCTTACACGGTTACCTAGGAAAGTTGTGTAGTTTCCCCTAACCATGAACCCTTAAAAACACCTCCAAAACCTTCTAGATTTAAACATAACCTTCCATATCTCTAACCCAAACATTTCATAACTTAAAAAAGACACTATAGGTAGCACATATACCCAAATAGGGGGTGATACATTCTCCCCACCATAGGGATTTATATCCCTATGAATATATAGGTTATTGATTTCCATACATAAGGTTAATCCACTGGTCCAGTATTCCTTAGAGATTCATCAATGCTAGCACAATATTCATACCAAAGGAACAGATTGACATAGAATGGGCTTATCATGAAAATCCCAAGGTATAAAAGATAATGGAGACTAATTAGAATAATCAACTCAAGAGCAACATTATCACAATAAAAACATAACTGGAATCCAACTTACACTTCAACTACATTGGAATACAATAATGACATGCACTACACTGAAATAGTAATGCAATGCTACCCAAAAAACTACCCCATAGAAAAATTGACTTTCATCTCTTATCTAGGAGACAACCCTTTAACCCTAATAATATGTGAGGAATACATGATTCTTACCTTAGAAAACTATATTATAATGAAAAACCAACTCAAAAAACCAAAAATATATATAACTCAATGTACGATGTTACAAATAGTTCCATATATAGAATCTAGGGATAACTAGAAACCTATGAAAGATTCATGAAAGGAAAGAAAGTATTCCTTGAATTACCAAAGTTTATTTCGTAGTTTTTTCTAGACTAAAGATTATCTTGTCTTCCACTTTGATATAAGGTGGTATCATGTACTCATATATATAACCTAGTTCTCAAAGTTAAATGCATTAACCACTAACCCAACAGGGAAACTATATTTTAGTTAAGTATGGGGATAATTAGTACATGATTCAGGGTTAAACATTTCTAAACATACCCCTCTACAATATTTTCACATACACCATTCCTCGAATCTGAATAGAAAGGCCCAACTCAAAGAGTTGTCCAAGTAACACATTGATGACATTATGATTTTGAATAATTTCTGACCATTCAATGCTAAATCCCCATATAATTCACTCCACCTATGAGAAATGTATAGGTAACTGTCACTTAACTCCTATTGGTCGATGTTCAATGTTCACTACCTTGTGTACCTTTCCAAAATATGAATAGAAAACCCCACATGAGAGTGTCCTTATATAAGAACAATCCATAATTGGATTATGATATAGAAGAGATGATTTTTATCATTTGTCAACCCCTTAGAGGCTCCCCACCATTAAGGTTTAACTTAATGGTAAGTGAATGAAAATTAGACCACTAAACTTCCATGGATTTGGTCACCCAATTCAATAATGAGAATCACTTGATAGAAAACCATGACATTATCTTGGTTCTTATAACTGAAGTTCATTTTAGTGATTTATTTGATGAATCATTCATAATCCAAAATTTTACTAATCTAACACCCAAAGAATTTCAAGATAGAGAATTCATCATTGAGACCAGTGATCAGAAAATGAGAATGGAAAACTAGAAATAATTCACTAAGCACAAATGGTAAGAGTCCTTGATGTATCTAAGAAAATATCTCACTTATAGTTAAATCCATAGAAAATACCATGTACTTACCCACACCCTATAAACTATAAAAGAGTTTACCCATCCTAAGACTACCCCTAACGAACCACATATAACCAATAAATCAATAATAACCTTCATAATAAGGATAATAACACTAGAGCATAACCATCACAACAAGCAAACAAGTAAGTACAACATCACAAAATCACAATTTAGAGAACAAGAATATAAGAATAAGTATCAAAACAACCACAAAAACCACTAACATTTCCCCATAAAATATCTAGCAACATCTTTCCCGGGTATAGTAACTCATTACTTTCTATTATAGTATTCCATCAAGGTTTCCATATGCCAATTTAGGATGGAAAAACTTTACCCATAAAACCATATGCAATGTTCCCATGTTTCAAAAACAATGATAGGATTTTCATTAAATATATCATTTTTTTAAAGACTCTTTGAATGAAATTCTTTAAATCCAATCTAAAATTTGATCACTGGTGGAATCATTTAGAAGTCCTTTTTATGAAATCTCTTTTAAAATAAGCATGAAAAAATTCACTTTTATAAAATAAAACTTGTTAAAAACAATACAATTATAAATTTTGAAACAAAAAAATGGTTTTCCTTTCACAACTATATATCTTAAGGTCTATTTTAAGAAAGATTAATAAATAAGAGGATTTAAATATTTTATAAATCATGAAATCCCTTTTGTAAATCCTATTTTAAACCAGAAAAAAAATGAAATTCCTTTCAATATATTCTCAAATTTGAAAACCTTTTTTTCATTAAAACATGGTTCATAAAATCAGATAATATAAACAATAGAAACTAAATTATGTGGCCACAAAGAAGAAACACTTTAGAAACATGCATTTTACATCTCATATGCATGAAAATGTTTTTAAATTTCTTATTAAATCATGATCAAATAACCAGTTTAAGACAAATACCAATTACTTCATGTGCTAAAAATCTTAACCATGTGAAATTATTTCCAACCAAAGGGAAAACAATATCCTGTAACACCTGTTTTATGTACATATTTCATGAAATCACATTCCAAGGTTAATCAATTTACTAAAAGCATTATGTTTATAATCAATAATGATCACTAATGATGTAATTAAAAAAACAAAAAATTAACATATCATAAATTTCACATGATTCCACAACCAATGAACTATTTATTGAAAGGTTTATAAAGAACCTAAACCATTATAGAAGGATATCACTATTAATATAGTCCAACTTCACTTTTTATTCTAATTATTAGAAAAACATGCTTCATTTATTACATATATCACAAGGAATAAAAATAACATTCTATTTTTATTTATTTTTCAAATTAATAGAAAAAGTTACATTTTTAGTATGCTTTCCTGGCCCGTAATTTAATAGATGTAAAGTTCCAAAACAAAAACATGAAAGTAGGTTATTACATTTAACATACAACAATTATACATGTTATTTTATTCATTATACTATAAATGCATAACTAATTATGAATGAAACAAAGAATAACAATGATAGTCTATTTTTTAACATATCATGAAATTATCTAAGTAAATAATTACTCAACATTATAGCATGCTATTTGTCCAATCCTGGTAAATATGTAATGAAATTCAAAATCATTAAATTAAATTATCACATGTATTTTTATAATAATCTTAAAATTCTAAGACAATAAAATGAATACAAACATGTGTAAAGGTTCTCTACAATAATGGTATGGCAACAATTACTGAGCACATATTATAGTAAACATTAAATTATGAATTAGGGTACTTATTGTATATTTTTCTAGATTCTCTTAAATTATCATATATTATAATTAACTTTAATAAAATTATGTTAATTAGATTCCTTAATAGTTTAATTTCTATTTATAGACCAATTTAATGTTCCTTAAAACATTACAACACATAAGTAATTCCTAAAACACAAATCAATTCTAGAAATAATCAATACACAGAACAAGGAAAAAATATATTTTACCATGTTTAGAAATCCATCACTTATAAATTATTATTTTCATTCATAAGTACAATCATCCATTTTAGAAAACAAGTTTTTCATGTTTCTATTTTTGAAAGCATAACCAAAAAATACACCATATGAATGATGTGATCTGAGTGGGAAGACTTTTTACTAATACATGATACAAAAATTCTATCAAAAAACCCATGATGATAAGATGACGGAAGGAGGTGTGCCCTAAATCAATATTTATATATGATATATTTATGGGTTGTATATCAGCTTGCATGTAAATTATGATTAGCATGCATTGGGTATATTATTCCGTGTTTGTTGGAAAAACAAACCATTCACCCACAAAATCTATTATTAAATGAAGTAATTTCATATTTTTATGAAATTTATAGGGATTAAATTCATATGATTAATGAACTAGGTATGAATTTATACATGAGTTTTAATGCCTTAATTAATTCTTGTATTATCAAGGAGTATCCTTGAGGGATTTATAAATCCTGCTACTATATGATGGTGGGTGGGTGTGTATGCATGATGCTTGTATGAAATTCCTCGATATCCATATCCCACTTCTTATTATTATTCCTTTGCAAGATGAGATGCTAGAACATCATGGGATAAAGAATAAGTCTTTATGTATGAAATGTGATTCAGATTATCCTGTGGATACCTATGGATGTTGGATGAATTTGTTTGTCACTTTGGTGATCTTTATCAAAATCATAAGACAAATATCAAAAGGTTTCAGTGGATATTCAGTGTAAGGTACACATATTTATAGTATTCTTCATTTTTATATTTTATGCAGGTCTCATATATCATGCATAAGAGATCCTTGGACAAAGGTTTTAATTACTTTTTCTTGTTCTAATAATTTTTATTAGACTCTAACAAAACCCTTCAGTGGTATTATAGGGTGGTTATGCTTAATATTTATGAAATCGTTCATTGAAATAAAGAATAATTTCAAAAACTAAGTATCATTTTTTAGGTTTTATGAAAATATATTAAAAGGGTTTACCCTTATGTATTTGGCTACGTAAAGGTAACCTAAAGCCTTACCCTTAAACAACCAAGATGCGTAAGGGTAACCAAGGCATTACCCTTACGAAAGTGAGGATACCCAAGGCTTAAATTTAGATGAAGGGTTCATGTAAAGGTATTTTATATTTTAACCCTTACAAATGGTTCACGTAAAGGTGTTACATAAGGTAATGATGTTAATTACCCTTACACGTAAAGGTAGTGCAAGGTTTTAAAAGAATTTTTATGGGTAAATGGTTTGTGTGTAAAGGTATTTGTGGTTTTAAAAGGGTTATATAAAGTTAATTGGTCACTTACCCTTACGTGAATAGAGTTTTTATAAAGGTAGTCAATGTAGTACCCTTACACAGTAGTGCTAGAAGGACACATAAAGGTAAATCAAGGTATACCCTTACATTAAGCATTCACGTAATGGTAGTATCGTCTATACCCTTACACAGAATGAGCTGCGTAAAGGAAATCTTTGTATTACCTTTATGAAGCATGTTAAATTTAAGATACGTAAACGTAAGGAGTAATTTACCTTTATGTAAGGGATCTAGCATCATATTACCCATATGTAGAGTGTTTTCATAAGGGTGGAGTTGGCTTACCTATATGCGGGAATGGGTTTCTATATAAGGATAAACAGAAAAGATTTTAAAATTATTTTTAAGTTCTTAAATGATTTTAATAGTTTATAAATTTTTTATAAATCATTATAAAAGTTATTTTGGAATATTTTAATTTATAAAAGATTTATAAATTAATTAATTATAAATTTTTTATAATTAAATAAATTTTTATGAAAAAAATTTCCCAAAATATTAAATGTTAATATTTAAAATACCTTTTAAAAAATTATGTGAAAATTATTATGATATAGAAATAAAAAAATTTATTTAGAAATCATAATAAAAGTAATTTATAAAGGGTTATAAATTATGAAATAGGTCCAAAATATAAAAAAATTATATTTAAATTATGAATTATTCATAATTAATAATTTTGTATTGTATAAAATAAAAGGGGATATATTTTGATATTATTTAGCCACATAAAAATTGTTTTGATGATTGATCTGATCAAGGTTTAAATGATGATTAAATGTGTGATATTAAATTATGTAAAATGTTTAAATAATAGAAATTGAATTATAAATTTTTTATAGTTTATAAAATTTCATATATTTAAAATAGAAATACCATATAATGATAAATATGAAATTGTTCATATTGGAATGAATATAAAATGTTTATATTGAATATTACGGAATGTCCATGGTACTAATGATAAAAAAATTATAAAATATTTATAATTATCTTTTATTTATGAATTGTTCAAAAATGTTTATTTCATATTTAAATATTTGAATTGTTCATTTATTTAAAAGTCTATTCCCTACTATATTCATGTTGAGTAAATTATTTAAGAAATTTAATCATTATGTTTGCTTTAGTTTAATTGTCAAACTACTTTTATATGGAGACTTGCATTATATTCTAGGAATGTATCTATAATTAATTTAGTTTTTCATCTACCTTTACCTTAGTTTTTATTTGAAGTTATTAGCTTGAATTTAGTTTTTGAATGTAAGTTTGCGCATATTAAGTGTTAAAGTTATGATGAATTAGATTCTCTCTTGAGTAAAGTATATATAGGTAGAGGGACTTGGGTTTGAACTACTTTCCTACCTAGAGTCCTATGCTTTGTATAGGAAAGTGAATGGGGTTGTCTATCTGTCACTTCAGGCCTACTCATGTGGATATTTTCAATCTCATATAACTTTATGACTTTACATGAAATGTTCATATACCTTATGCATATGATTCATTTTGATATGTATGAATATGTTTGGAAACTATTTTTGGATAAGTAACACAAAATTTTAGGTTATGTAAATAGTTACACATCTATATGGTTTGAACATATTGATTTGGTAGAGGGAATAGTATTCCAAACTAAATTACTAAAATCATGCATATATAAAAGGGAATAACATGAGATAATATGTTGATATTAAAATCCCATTCAAATATTAAGTATGATATTCCTTCCAAAGCAACACTTATCAATACCTCGATCATAAAATTGGGTAGTTTCATGACAAATTCAGGTGCCTCTATATTTTCCTTGGTTAGGTTTTTATTTTGTAATTTTCTTTGGGTGACACATGGCTTGGAAATACTAACAGTTAGGATACCATAGTTATGGATTTGAGTTTATCCATGTGATGGATTGGACAAATGGTTATCCACTCATCTATATAAGAATCATATATGATATGATTGGGATGATTCTATACCTAAATAATTAAGTGGTGAGATAAATTCTAAAGTGGGATCATTACTTAGTGAAATATGGATCTTATCCCACTAATGGTTATGATGATTTTTTAAAAATGGGTCATCATTTTAGTGGGATATCATTTAATAAAATTCCTTGTTAAATGGTTAATAATACATGATACTAATCTAATAAAATCCTCTATTGTAGATAATATCATTATCATCATCTAGCTAAACTTTTTGATCAATCCTTGACAAATAGAATCTTAATGTAAGTAACTCTTAGGACTGGTAACTTAATAAATTTTCTTAAGAAAGATTGGTGATTTAAGAAAATTTCTTAAGAAAATTATATATGTTATAATAGTTTCTTTCTTAGTAATAAAGTTTTAAAGTTTTTCAACAAGTAAATATGAATACTTATGGAAGCATGGAGTGGTTCATTCAAGGTTTCAAAGTCATTAGATGAAAAATGGATTTTTATGGTTAGGGAATTTATCATATTTAATTTATGGAAATGTTTTGACAATATGATTAAATTTAAGAAAAGTTTACCCAATAATCTCAAAGTTTTGAGAGTGGATGAATTGGGCATATGATGTCTAGATTCTAGTACTGGATGAAAAGTACAAGATGGTAACAATTTAAACTGAAAGAAGAAAAGTCAGTTGAAAAGTATAACAATGTTTCTTTAATTATCCAATCAAGGTCATTGAAACCTAGGTTTTTCATGAAGGAATAATAATAATTCAATATTATTAGATTATATAAGATATACCTGAAGGAATTTATGAAACTACATGGAATTTCCATATCAGGTATGGATATTATAGAAATTAATTCTTCA
Organism: Viscum album; assembly: GCA_963277665.1. Lineage (NCBI taxonomy): Eukaryota > Viridiplantae > Streptophyta > Magnoliopsida > Santalales > Viscaceae > Viscum > Viscum album. The sequence goes on along the minus strand of OY728136.1, from coordinate 1,000,771,743 downwards.
ATTTTTAAGGGTATATCATACCAGATATATATTTTAGAAGTGTTGTAAATATATAGGAGTTCAAAATCAAAGGAAGAATTGTTTGAGATTATAGTTTACATTCATAAAGCAAAGAGTTGCTATATATGAATATAAAAGATAGTTTCAAGCTCAAATTAATCTAAGTAAAATATTTGTATTTTCATCTCATTTCCTTTATATGATAATAGAAGTTATTTTATTAAAAATAGTTATTATAAAAAAACATGATATCATTAATTATATGCACATGGTTTAGGATTTGTAAATTTATATAACATGTTTTGAGAAGAAGATTTGTATAAAAGTGTTTATCTAGGATAAAGTGTTTTATATAGGATAAAATATTTATCCAAATATTTGTTAAAATATATGGGAATGTGTTCCCAGCACCCTTCAGTGGTATATTTTAATAAAATTTTCTTTTTAAATGAAAATATTCCAAACACATAGAATACCATATATGATATGGAAATAATAGTTTATTTGTTGAATATTCCTATTAAAAGTAAATAAAAATTATTTCCAAATAGAAAAGGGTTTGTGTGTCTTAGAAATATATTATGAAAATAATATAATGTATAATAGGCTAGTGGGAGTATGTTTGAACTTAGAGAAGTTCAAAATTAACATATCTTAAGTTAAAGTAATTTTCACTTAATATTCTAAAAATTTTAGGATATGTGATTTTTGACACTAAATTTTTTCAAAGGGAGGAAAAAATATTATAAAAGACACTCTGAGAAGGATAAAGCCATGAAGAAAAACCAAATAGGATCAAAATACCCCTATGTGGAAGACCTGTGTGCTAAGCACCTGTGCACTAGAAGACCCGCACGGCCCCACCTGCGTAGCACAAAAGGGAGGACATGCCTACGCCCAGGACCTATGCCCAGGACCTATGCCTTAGACCTACGTGGACAACCTATTTCGAATAGGGTACCATGTTTTCCTACAAATAAGACCCTTGGTCTCCCCATTTGAGAAACTAAAAATTTGGAAGAAAACTTCAAGATCTAGTTGCACAGCCCCTTCATTCAGGTCCTTAAAAACTTATCAGGCAGCTGTCTAAAACCCTTGAGAAGAAAAAAAAAGGGGGGATAAGAGATATCAAGGTCCCTTTAGGGTCTAAATCACAAAACAATTGTGTGAGAACCCCCTTTCCTCTAGTAGGAAACCACATATGCAAGCCTCCTTCCTTAAGCAAGGACTTATGTGAGGCCTATCTAGGGACACCTAAGGAGACTCATGGTTATTAGGATAAATCCTTAACCAAGTGTTGTTTCTTAGGTGGTCCATCAGTCATGGAATATTCAGATCACATAGGCTTATTCCCCCCCCCCCATCGTGAAACACTTTTGGTTCCTCCTAGGCCATGTGTCAAGTGCCTGTGTCGAGCACATGTGCCTAGCACCTACGCTTAGGACCTACATGATCCACCCATCAGACCTTATTTAAATCCATCCATGGTAGGGCCTCTCCTCAATTGGATCCCTTATTTGAGAGGTTACAAGTTGAAACATCCACTGAAGCCTTCGGGCTTACACAACCATGGTACGTGGCACCCCCAGCATGTCCCCCATTTGGGTGTGTATTCCTACAGTCATAGGTTTCCTGAACTTGTCTGGTTGGCTGGTCAGGTTCCTCAGTTTTAATGTGAGTGTTTATCCTCATGGTCACAAGGACCCCTACCCCAGGTATAGTGTTAGGGAGTTCTTGGTCTCATATACAAGGGATAGGACCATATCCTATCCTTGTCATCTCTAAGACCCTGATCCACCAGTTCCCATCTTGGAGGGTAAGGATTACACTTTATTTTTCATTCAACATAGAATGAGATCCTCCTCCATTTTTATGGGACCAACTTCAAGGAATACCTCCTCAATAAATCCTGTAGCCTTTCTTACTAGAGGTTTCACTCTTTCTCTTCTCTGCCTCCTAGCCACTGAGTCAGAGAAGGGATGGGCCCTAGAGTCCTTTCCTCTCTCTCTTTCTTCCCTCCTTCCTTATTTTCCATACCCTGGACCCATTTCGGGGTAAAGTGAAGAGAGGTAAGTGTCATACCCTCAACCTCTTTCACTATTTCCCCATCCTCTTCCACCAGTGGAGGAGGAGGAGTGTATTTTATGCCATATCTTTTACTTCCTCCATGTTCATCACATTCAAGTAATACTCTTCCTAACTCATGTGGACACAAAGGATAGCCACGATCATGAAATATACACCATATGGTGCATGTTTGGTAGGAGATCATCCTTTGAATCTTCCTCTTTCCTTCCTTAAAAGTGGTTCCATAGGTGTGATTCCTTAAGCCCATGTATCCAACATAGGGAAAAGTGGATCATGTGGTTTCCCAGATCTTCCATTTCCTCTTGTTTCTCACACTGATCATGACTCTCGTGAACTTAAAGGTTGATCGTGGTCATGAAATCCATATGATCCCAAACTCTGTGGGTATCCTCCTCGATAGTAAACCCTAATTATTACCCCATTTACCTAGGAATTATCATAGCATAATCCCCAATTATTTAACTATGAGAACTCTGATTCCTACTACAATTAGGATATATAGGATGCTCATCTACAACCCAAGATCAATGGGCATCCTCCTCATGAGAAATCCACAATCATAATCCCCTTAATCTGGGCATCCTCCACAGTAGTAGGCCCTGAAACAAGCCTCCAAATAACCATGAGTTGATACATCCCTTATGGTCCCTTTTACAAGGCATCCTTTTCAAGAGTAAGCCCCAATTTAATCCTCTCAAAGAGCCACACTCCCCTATGAGACCAACTAAACTATGTGGGATTCGATTCCCATCCAAACCCAACACCCCAAATCAACCATGTTCTCTCTAAGCCATATCCCCAGAAGGGTCTAATTCAACCTAGGAATCCATATTCCTTCAAGGATATTTGTGCCTATTTGGCATAATTCCCATGCTAAAATTTGACTAGGCACCTTTCGCTTAGACTTCCTTTCCACATGATGTTAACATGTACGGTTAGGTCCTCATCGCATGACCTTAAAAGGTATGATGTTTCCTATTAAGCGGCACCAAATTACGTGGGTTATGATTCATTTCACAATGATACATAAGAAACCCATTCAGGGGTTTAATCCCAACATCAAAACAACTCTCATCTACCTAAATGAATATTCACTCCAGAGTGCCCCACTATGTGGCTAGAAAACTAGCATCATTGTAATAATGACCAAAGAATCTCTAATTAGTATACAAGGGGATAACATCAATGGAGAACCTCATATACATACATATATATCCATTGATGAAGAACCTCCAATACATATAGATGATTCTAAATTAAATATATCCTAATGATTGGTTGTTAATTAAAGGGATACCCACATCATACTTGGGAATCAATCAAGGATTCATGAACATATCTTAAACTTATAAGAGAGTTCTAGAGTAGGAAATAATTCCCCCCAAAATGGTGTTATGATCCCAACCTCCCATCCTCTCAACCAAAATAATTTCTTAATTATTGTTGTCCAAATGTCCTGATGAGCACCTTCCTTTGGAAAGTAGGTCCCCATGGATACAGAATCATTGGGTGTTTCCACTTCCATGAATAAACCCATTGGAAACAATTTGGAAATAATAATTCCATACCCAAACATATCTCTAAGGGAAACATAAAATAATGAACCCGACATGAATCCTTAACCAAGATGATAGTTTCATCCATCTATCATGCCCCTTTCACTTTATAAAATAGGGCCAGACAAGATAATCAATCATGCATGTGTTCATTCAAATGAGATACTGCTTTGACAGGGTTTTCTTATTTGTGTTTTTAAAAACTTCTCAGGAACTTATTTTTAGAAATCCCCTCAATCCAATGGATTCCTTCTAGCTATCATGGATGTACGCTCTGACTACCACTCATATCAGGTATCCATCCAAGCAAAGGATTCCATCACCAACCCAGCATATTCAATTTTAGGTCTCTAACACACTAGTTCATGAGTACCATCAACACGGTACCATCCTAACTTTAGAGGCCACTCGATAGGCCCTCCAACTCACTAATTTCCACCACTCATCCATTCAGTGATGACTGGTGGTCCTAACATAGACATCACTGTCCACCATCTTCAAATATTTTGGGATCTTGTCCCCAGAATGCAGAAACCAGTACCTCCCTTACCTTAGGTAGGTGGATCAATAGGTCACATACATCCTTGTACCAAAGACATAGGGGTCCTTATCAAGGGCTTATGCCAGAAATCTCTACTACCAACATCATACAATAGTGAGCCCTCAACATGATGAGGGCTTCATCCTTGGTCGACCGACCCAGGTCATCCAAACCTAGGCATGCAAGAAAAACCTCCATGGGTAGCGACTAGTCAATGGTGGGTAGGGTCACACCTCTTACCCATTTGGAGAATCCCTCCAACCCAACTTTGGTGGAAAATTTTGAGCAAGCATATACACTCATATACCTTCATTCAGTCAGCAAGTAGACTCATTCGGTGGTGTTCAAATAATCTTTCCATTCAAAACCAGTGGCATACCATGAGTAGGAACATACACGTACCTCCACCCATCAATCCTTCCAGTATCCTCATCTATTAGCACCTGTATAATTAAATTGGAAAGTCCCGATGACAAGAAAGGAGAAGACTCAACTCTCTTCCCCCACACACAAGTCCTGTCATCATCCACTTGAAGGAAAGGGAAAACACAAATCCCTTCCCACATCCTACAGACTTTCCAGGACATCATAATGGTTATGAAATTAGTTACCATGGGAAAAACACATAATTATATCCCCAAAAGTGGAGAAACTCATCAACATGTCACCCCAGAGAAGATACACACCTATTCTCCCATCTAAGAGGGTCATGGGGTAAACACCCTCATATTACACAGATAACCGAATCATGTAAATACACCTGCTACAAATAGAGACAATTGGAATATCCCAATGGAAACTCCAAGGTAGGAAGAAACACCTACCCATGAAGACCACTTCCCCCAGAAAGTGGCCCCAGTAGCTCATAATAATATATTCAAAAATAATCCTCACCAAAAACAACTTAAAGACAAAGATCTGATCTACGATCCTGCTCTACTTAATGCTGGAGTTATTCAAGCCCTCATACACTTATCTATGGTAGATCAAGATCCTAATATATCATTACCAAATTATAATAGCATTATTATTAATCCTAAAGTTCCTCCTCAGACACTTCATCATGAAGGCTTGCTTCATGTATACAATCTTATCTATCTCGAGATCTCATCTCCTAATGAGATCTATAGTATCCCTCTACATGGCCAGAAGATGAAGGAAAAGAGGGTTTTCCCATTATTGTAATTCACCATGGTGGTCCTCCCTGTGATGGTATTTTCTTTTAAAGTTCTATATGTATTAGTGTTTCACATTTCCAGGAGAATTCTCCAATTGGAATTATAGTGAAAAGAAATACCTCCTATCATGAGGCACTTTAAAAAACAAGGCTAGTCATGTATGATGCCTTATCATTGGAAAGTGAAATACTTTATCGATTGGAAGACATCTTAAGGTGATAGTAATTCTATAAACTACCCTTGTTTCATTTACCTTCTAGTGTAATAGAGGAATTCCCTACCAATATTGATACTTATGATATGGTAGTAGAAAAACTTCCACTATGGTTGGACCAGGTAGAGGAGCCTCTAGTGAAAGATGAAGAATATCTACTAAACATGAGAAAAAAGCTGGATAAATATAACATACCGATCATGTTTTGGCCTTTATCCACTACTCAATACAGCATTCTAGAGGTATTATCGAAGATTTTGTGCACAAAATCTACCTCAATATATGTAAAACTATTCATCGCTTAAAAGAAAATGTATTAAATTACAATGAGTATCAAAGTCATGTCAGAGTAATATAAGGGTTGAAATTCTAAATTGACTTAGAATATCTCTAGGATTCACGACACCCAAATATTGAGAAACATCAAGGATCCCTTTAACACGCATGCCTCAATGCATTAAAGAGATTGTGATAGCTGATTTTTTATACCCCATTTGGTGTTTATATCAGAGGATGGGGTGCACATGGAGTTCTACATTTCACCGCACTCCCTAACTATAAAATCCTGCTGAATGTGGTGTCATGAAACGTCATAGATTCAAGTAATCTCCAAAAAAATGGAATCTATTCATAACCAAAGATATGCTCATCAAAAACAGGTCCCAAATGACTCCCACCAATGTCGGGATAGAAGAGAGTAGGCTATTGAAAGACTCTTTCATCAGGCATATGAGAATATCATGAAATCCTCTTATTTAGGGGAAATTTGTCACCAGATAACACAGATGTCATAAATAGAACAATGGTCTTCTGAAACGGTAGATTTAAATGTGTTTTAAATGATGCACCTGACCCACATTTGTACAAAACTCCATAGAATCAGAAGAGATTTTGTGGTAGTATCATCTGTGATGGTTTGGGAGAAACCCCATCCCATAGGTTTGGGGGATTTTTTAACCTAACCCTTGAGGTTCGCAAACCAAGCCTGAAGGGTTGTTAAAGTAGAATGGGAATATCCCTAACCCTTAGGGCTGGGGGATTTTTCACCTCAAAAATACCATCCTCAATGTGAATCAATATTTTCCTGATTAGGGAAAATGTCACAAAATGGATCATCTTGGTCTGTCCCATCCCATGATTTAGTAGCATCGTTGGGAACATGCATGAATTAATTATCTAGAGATTCCTTTTGGATTACTATTGAACAAGAAGCTTTCATAAAGTCATCCAAGGATAGGATGAGACCTCATGGAGTGTGTATAAGAAGAAAGCATCACAAATACACTGATAGAATTCCTAAAAATCATTTTTCATCAGTGAATGTCATCAACACCACCCTCATAATTTCCACAAAACATGATCCCAATTTAGAGGAGTCGGAATAGGAAGTTCCAATTCATAATGTGGTTCACACCAAAACAAATGAAGGAGGTTTGCTTACCTGGAACCAGAGTCTTTCCCCGAATTTGGAAAATCCCTAAAATAATACATATTTACCTCCTTGAAAGAAGGATAAAGGAAAAGGTAAGATTGTACCTCACCTCCCTCCCAAATAGGTTAAGACCCCTTCACTTGAGGGAATATTTTCTCTATAAGAATAAGAGATGAAATAATTGATAAGACTCAAAGTATAACTACTCTGAGGAAGCCTTACTACTAGATGTATTCTATAAGAAGATCCTCAGCTTCATCTAAGAGGTACAGTATCCAAAATGGATATCCAATATGATCCTTATGAAGAATAATAATAGGAAAATTAGTTTTTTCATCAATTTTAGATACCTCAACCGGTACTATCCCAAATATGACTTCCCAATTCTATTCACGGAACTCCTAATTGATGAAAGAGTTAGTTATAAAACCCTATCCTTCATGGATGGATACTCCAGGTACAACCAAATTTGGATGGACCTATAAGATGAATAATCCAACGCCTTTAGGTCCCCTCGAGGAGTATTCTGCTATAAGGTAATTCACTTTGTCTTAAAGAACACTAGTGACACATACCAACATTATGTGCATCGAATCTTCAAACCTTTTTGGTGGAGTCTATTGAATGATATGTTGATGATCTGGTGGTTATGTCTTGATAACATTCTAACCACCTGGATGACCTAGAGACCATCTTCAACAAGCTTTGGCAGCATATACTGAAGATGAACCCCTTAAAATGTGTTTTTTGTGTAACCTCGGGAAAGTTTCTCAGCTTTGTTATACGCCATTGCGGCATCGAAGTTGATCCTGAGAAAAAAAAAGCTATCCTTAACATGTCATCTCCTTGAAACCTAAAAAGGTTGAGAGTACTTCAAGGACGCTTGGCCAATATCCTATGTTTCATATCTAACCTTGCAGGAAAGTGTTTTCCCTTCACTAAACTAATAAAGAAGGGGGTCACATACCAGTGGATCAGAGACTTTCAGGAAGAATTTGATAACCTCAAGAAATACTTCTTGACTCCACCAGTATTAATTCCACCTGTGGAGGGAAATCCACTCATTCTATATGTGACGTACATGGAATGATATTTGGGTGTCTTCCTTACACAAAAGAATGATGTGGGGAATGAAAACAGCCTTAATAATCTCAGTTGGACTATTATTGATGTTGAAACTCATTATTCAAATATCAAGAAGAGATGTCTGGAATTAATATTTTTAGTACATAAGTTGAGGCATTAATTATAGCATCACGAGGTCTAATTGGTTTCTCGTAATAGCCCACTAAAATTATCCTTAGTCCTCCTATGCTGATATGATATCTGGAACAATGGGTAGTTATTCTGTAGTAGTTCAATATACAGTTCATGAATTAGAAAGTAGTGAAAGGCCAGGCCTTGGCGTAATTTCTTACAGAGCACCCATCTACAGAAGATATGTCATTAAATACTGAATTTCCAAATGAATGTCTTTTCTATTCAAGATGACCCCCAAATGTGGGTGATGTATTTTGATGGTGTATCCAGAATCCCAATAGGGAAGAGAATGTAAGACTATAAGCTCAAAAAATTTGGGTTAGGGATTCTTCTTATCTCCCCAGCGAAGGAAGTCCTACCTTACTCCTTCCTATTATCATAAGATTGTACCAACAATGAGGAAGAATATCAGGCCCTCATTGTAGGCCTAGAATTGGAACTCCAAATACCGGTGAACTACTTGGAGGTGAAAGGTGACTCATAGTTGGTAATAAAACAGATAAATGGGGATTAAACTATTAGAAAAGAAGATTTGATCCCCCTGGTTGATTATGTTTGATGGTTAATGGAAGATTTCTCCCCATATCCAACATTGACTCACGTCCTGTGATCACAAAATATCCAAGCCGATGCATTGGAAAATGCAGCTACAGCACTGGAAGATCCAAACTGTGATGAAGCAGTTATCAACATTTCCCATCGTTGCATGGTCTCACCTTTTTTTCAAGTCATAATAGAGGATATTAATGAATTCATCCCCATACCTAATCCATATGGTCCTACCACTAGGTGGATGATTCCCATCATGGAATACCTCCAAGATAGATTGCTTCCACCAGAAAGAACTGGTAAGGAGAAAATTTAGTGGTGAGTGGTCAATTTCACTCTTTATGATGGCCCAAATCACTAGAAGGTCCTCTATAAGAGAGTCTTTGATGGAGTACTTCTCAGATATATTGATGGTGAAGATAATGAGACTATCATGGAAGAAGTACATGTAGGAGAATGTGGTGCACACCAGTCATGATATAGGATTTCTAAACAAATCTAAAGACTTGGATACTTATAGACTTCGATGACATAGGGTTACACAGAATTCACAAAGAAATTTCATTCTTACCAAGTGAATTCAAACTTCATCCATCAACTCCCAGAGTTTCTACATACATCCAAATACTCCTAGCCATTTTACACATGGGGAATGGATGTGGTGGGGCCATACCCCCCAGCCATGGTCAAGTAGTTTAAATACATCTTAACTACTACCAATTTCTTCTCCAAATGTAATGAGGCAATAATCCTAAAAGAATTCAAAGCAAAAATTATTTTCAACTTTAGAAATCCAACATCATTACTAGATTTGGTGTCCCTCATACCATACTAACAGAAAATGGAACCAATTTATATTCTACTGAGGTAGAGAAGCAACATTGGGAGTACAATATCAAATCAAACCATTCATCATGCTATCATGCAATGAATAATGGACAGATGGAGGATTTAAACAATACCCTTTCAAACATACTCTATAAGATGATGGATAACTATAATAATGATTGGATTTACAATCTCTTGAATGCCTTATGGTATTATCAGACTATGACATGTATTGCTACACAGAAAACCCCATATTTGTTGGTATATGGGATAGAAGCAGTCCTACCCATTTCTCTGTGTTTCCATCTATGATTAGTTATCTATAGATTTGAAATCCCAAAAATGAATGGATGAATTGGAGTGAATGGATGAAAAAAAATTCATACCTTGCACCACTTGGAAGTATACCAAAATCAGATAGTGAAAAATTTTAAAAATAATGTTTACCTTTATTCATTCCTCCAATGATAATTGGTACTAGTCCTTAGGAATACAATGATATTAGAAAATAAGCCTCCAAATCTTGATCCAAAGTGGGAGGGACCTTACTCCATACACAAGGTGTACTCTAATGAAGCTTATTCCTTGATCTCAATGGATTGAGAGCTCATTATGACTCCAACCAATGCAATATTCTTGAAGAAATATTTCTTGTAAATCCCACTACATTCATCCTAGGTATAGGACATTAAACTACATAGAACCATATACATCCAAGCTATAATAAATTAAACTATGTAGTGGGTCTTTGTTGAATGACCTTAAAATACATGACATAACATCTGTGTTGCATGAAATTAAACTATGTGGCATTATCATCCTTATCGCATGACAATAAACTGCATGGCATAAGGTCCTAGTCATATGACTTAAAACTGCAATACACCCTTCGTCCTCACTGCATGGCATTAAACTTCATGGTTAGTGTCCCTCTCATTTGGCTTTAAGAAACCCCCCAAAAGTACCATGAGTTGAGATACTCCTCACAGTCCCTTGATTATGGGCCTCCATCTCATGTGTAGGTCCCAATCACATCCCTCTAGCCCCTCAATGGGTCAAGATTCCCTCTTGTCTATACATGATGAAGAAAAGATGGGAAACTCCCATGAATAATCCTTACTTACATCATTTACACTCCATGGTGGCATTCGAGACCCCTTTATAGGTATAATCCTGAGCATTTTTATGCCCTTACTACAAGATGATAAATTGCACAGACAACATCTCCATCATATGATGGTAAACTGCACGATCTATCTAAGAACTACATGTGTCTTGATTCTCATTTCTAATGCGATATGTAGTGACACCCAGATTTCCATCCTCAAGCCCAACCATGAATAAAGGAATATATATCCCTCTTTTCCCTACATATGAACCAGATATACATAGGGAACTTTTACAGAACATATAGATTGATTCTCGTTACAACAAGATGCATGGTGACACCTAGACCTCATGTTTTGGGCCCAACCATCAGTTTGAAAAATATTAAATCCCCTTTCCCCATGTCAAAGCCTGATTGGTGTGAGGGAACTTTTCAAGAACTATGTGTGGATTGATTCTTTCCCCAGCAAGATACATAGTGACACCTAGATGTCCAATATCAGGTCTAGCCACAATCATAAAAAAAATCCCTTGATCCCTGTGTATGGATTAGACCTGCACAAGGAACCTTTTCAAGAACTACGTATGGCTTGATTCTTAATTTAGCAAGATATGTAGTGATGCTCAGATCTCCAATATCAGGTCCATCCAAAATTAAACCACAAAATCCCCTTTACTCCCTATGTAAAAATTCAAACTTGCACAAGGAATTCTTATTTTATAACTACATATGGCTTTATTATTTCCCTAGCAATATATGTAGTGACACCTGGGTCTTATATCCTAACCCAGCCATGAAATTTCTCCTTTTTCACATTGTTCCATATTCTTCATTTACATATGATGTTAAAATTCATGGGATATCAAGAACTATATATGTATTGATTCTCATCTTGATAAGATATGTAGTAGTGCCTGGATTATATCTTCTGGCCTAGCCACCACAAAATCTAAATGCCCATATCCTTCAGTTGTGTTTCCATTGCACTGTAGAAGAAATATTTACCACTTCTTATTTCTTATACCAAGCATAGCTCACATGGGCTTAGGAGTTTGGTAATTGAGTTCCCTACATGGGTAAGTCATATCAATTCACATTGGGGTTATCCTGGTCATAGATGCAAGACTCTAAAAGGTGCACCATATGTCCTCACTGCATAACCATAAACTACATGATTCCATCCAGAACTATGTGTTGCTTGATTCTAATCTCATTGAGATACGTAGTGACTCCTAGGACTTAGTTCCTAATCCTAGCCATAGGGTAAAGGAAAATTACCCCTCTTCTACATACAAACAAAGATCCATGCGAGAGATCTTATTTCAGGTCCCCTCATTAGGGGGTCACCAAGGAAACAGAGATATACCTCTTCTACATATGAGTTAGATATATGTAAGGGACTTCTAACTCATATCCACATATCATCTATTGTTTCTATAATATCATGGTCCTGGTCATATAACCTAAAAACTACCAGCCCCCAATTCCCTGTGTTTGGGTCAGACCTGTGTAGAAAACCTATCCCCCCAACTCCTTGGGAAATTTTAACTTAAAATGTCCATTACATGTTTAGGTACTTTTCTCCTATAAACCAAACTCTATTCTTGGGGAAATTTGAATATCCATAAACCTACATAGTATTTTAGTAATAGAATGTCAGAATTCCTGAGAACTCTTTTACCTAACTATGCTATAATATTCCCTATTTATCATTTCATAAGTTGCTCACAAATTTCAGAGCTTTTCAGTCAAAGTATTCCACTATTGCTAATTTAGTATATACCCTAGTTGTCCTAGCATAAAACATCCCACAAAATAGGTTTGTCGGTCAGCAATAACTTCATCCTTAGGATAGGCATCCTCTAACACCATAAGTCATTTTCCCCATACCACTCTTCAGATTTTGGAATCCCCAAATCATAGCTTACAAATTTATCCTCTCACACTTGAATATGGTAGCACATTTTTGGGAAAATTACCAAGAATGGGAGAATCGTCAACCTTTTGGTCAAATAAAAATACCTTAAATTATAGCCCCCTAATGTCCTTATTATATGACTTTAAACTACATAGCATGATGTCCTTGTTGTATGACTTTAAACTACATAGCATGATGTCTTTATCACGTGACTTTACACTACACAGTGTAATGTCCTCATCATAATATGTTAAAATATACGGTCAACGTCCTGATCGTATGACATTAAACTGCATGATACTTTTACCCTTGTTAGAAAGGGGCATTTCCCCCTGACATTGACCATCTAACAAAATGTACCATCCTTCACTTGATCCAAATTCATGTAGGAGATGTTTCACATTCATGGTGAGTACCAATATAAATATTCCCTTCATTCTCAGATACCTCACTTTGGAAAAACCACCCATCATGGTATTGAGAAATCTGAATCTTAAACTTTGACCATCGATAATGGAATTTCGGAATTCCTGATAACTTATTTATTTAACTATGATGTAATACACCCCAATTGGCTTTGCATAAGTTTCTCACAAATTTCAGAGCCAGACAGCCAAAGGATGCCATTATTTACTATACAGTACACACCCTAGTTTTCCTTGTATAAAATGGACCAAATGGGTTTGTCAATCAGTGGTAATATCATACTTAGGAGAGACCTCCTCTATTCCCTAATATCATATTTTAGATATGGGGACCACAAAATCATGGATCAAGATTCCCCATTGGATGTCTGAAGAATTTTGGAACATTCTTATCCCATAATCCCTATTTGGGACATCATTTAAAAATTTATAGTCAGAGTCGTTCAACCTAAAAACACCATACCTCCATGACTAAGCTATACAGATTACCTATGTGGTTGGATAGGATCACCTTCATAATAGTTTACCTGTTTTGCCTCAGGACTCGACCCTCTTCTTTCGATCGGATCCAATCCTGAGGGGGATATTTTTTGGACCCTATGTTTCTTCAAAGGGAGGAAAAAGATTATGAAATAAACTCTAAGAAGGAAAAATCCATGAAGAAAACCAAACAAGATAAAAATACCCCTACATGGAATACATGTTCACTAAACACCTTCACACCAGAAGGCGTGTGCGGCCCTGCCTGTGTGGCACAAAAGGGAGGAAATAACTATGCCTAGGACCTACACCTTATAGCTATGTGGAAAACCTATTTCGACCAGGGTACCATGTTTTCATATAAATAAGACCCTTGGACTCCCCATTTTAGGAACTGAAAATTCAAAAGAACCCTCTGATCTCTGGTCGTGCAGCCCCTTTTCCTAGGTCCTCTGAAACTTCTAAAGTATTTCTCCAAAAACCTTTAGAAGAAAAAATAAAAGGGTAGAAGAGAGATAAATGTCCCTTCAGGGTCTTAATCACAAAAAACTTGTGTGAGAAACCCTTTTCCTTTAGCAGGAAACCACCTGTGCAAGCCTCCTTCCTTAAGCAAGGACTTACACGAGACCTATCCAGGGACACCTAAAAAAACCAGTGGTGCTTAGGATAAATCCTTATCCAAGTTTTATTTCCTAGGTGGTCCATTTATCAAGTCATATTCATCTCACATAAGCTTATTACCCCTATGTGAAGCACTTCCAATTCCTCCCAAGCCTTGCGTCAAGCACGTGCACCAAGAACCTACGCCTAGAACCTGCATGATCCACTCATCAGGCCTTCTTCAAAGCCATCCATGGAAAGGCCTCTCCTCATTTGGATCCCTTTTCTAAGAGGTACTAAGTTGAAACCTCCACAAAATCCTCTGGACTTACACAATCATGGTAAGTTTCACCCCTATGTGTCCCCCATTTGGGTGTGTATTCCTATGGTTAGAGGTTTCCCACACTTTTCTGGTTGCCCAGTCAGGGTCCTCAGGGTGTGTGTATCCCCACATTTACAAGTACCCCCACCCTAGGGATAGATTTAGGGAGTTTTAGGTATCATATACAAAGACTAGGACCATGTCCTACCCTTGTCATCACTAAGACCTAGAGCCTCCAATTCTTAGTAGGGAGGTTAAGGATTATGCTTTCTTTTCCATACAATATAGAATGAGATGCTTCTCCCTCTCTATGGAACCAATTTTAGGGAATCCCTTATGGATTAAACCCCTATCCTTTCTTGTAGGAGGTTTCACTCTTGCTCCTATCTACCTCCTAACCACTTGGTCAGATAAGGGATGGGCCTCGGAGTCCTCTCCTCTCTCTCCTTCTTCCCTCCTTCCTCATTTTCCATACCCTAGACCCATTATAGGGTAAAGTGAATATAGGTGAGTGTTATACCCTTGTACACTTCCACTATTTCCTTGTCCTCCTCCACTAATAGAGGAGAAGTGTTTTGTATGACATATCTTCTTCTTCCTCCTTGTCTATCACATTCAAGCATGACTCATCCTAACTCATGTGGACACAAATGATAGCCAACATCATAGAATCCACACTATACAGTTCATTTTTTGGTGGGGGTTAACCATTTGAATATTCCTCTCACCTTCCTTAAAATTACTTCCATAGTTGTGATTCCTAAAGGACGTGTATCCAACCTAGGGAAAAGTGGATCATGTGGTTTCCCAAATCTTTCATTTCCTCTTATTTCTCACACTGGGTATGAATCACATGGTCTTAGAGGTTAATAGTGGTCATGACATCCACATGATCCCAAACCCTATGGGAATACTCCTTAGGAGTAAACCCAAATTATCACCCCATTTACCCGAGCAGCCTCAGAGCATAATACCCCAGTATTGAACTATGAGAACTTTGATTACTCTTATAATCGGGATATGTAGGATGCTTTTCTGGGGCCTGAGCTCAATGGGAATCCTCCTTAGAAAAAATACCCAGTCATAATCCCCTTAATCTGGACATCCTCCTCAAGAGTAATCCCTGAAACAAGCCTCCAAATAACCATGAGTTGATATATCCCTCATGGTCCCTTTTATAGGGCATCCTTTTCAGGAATAATCCCCAATTTAATCCTCTCAAAGAGACAAACTCCCCTACGAGACCAAATGAACTACATGGGATTTGATTCTCATACAAATTGGATATGTAGTAAGCCTCCATAAGTTCCAAACCCAACACCCCAAATCAACCCTATTCTCTATGGTCCATATCCCTAGTAGGGTCTAATTCAACTTGTGAATCCATATTCCTTTCAGGTTCTTTGGGCTACTTTGGCACAATCCCTACACTAAACTTTGACTAGGCACATTCTACTTAGACTTCCTTTCCATATGACATTAAACAATATAGTTAGGTCCTCATCACATGACCTTAAAAGGTATGATGTTCCCTATTAAGTAGAACCAAACTACGTGGATTCTGATTCTTTCCACAAGGATACATAGGAAACCCATTCAGGGGTTCGATCCCAACATAAAAACAACTCTCATCTCCCTGGATGACGATACACTCTAGATCACCCCACTGTGTGGCTAGAAAACCAGCATCGTCATAATAATGACCAAAGAATCTCTAATCAGTATACAAGGGGATACCATTAATGGAGAACCTCAGATACATATATATATATATATCCCCATTTATAAAGAAACTTGGATACATATAGATGATTCTAAATTATATACATGCTAATAATTGGTTTTTAATTCAAGGGTAACCCACATCATACTTGGGAATTAATAAAGTATTCATGAGCATATATTGAATCTATAAGAGAGTCCCATAGTAGGCAATAATTCCTCCCAAAATGGTGTGATGAGTCTGACCTCCCATCCTCTCGAATAACGTGAGTTTTTAGTCATCATTGGCCAAACATACCAACAAGCACCTGCCTTTAGAAAGAAGGTCTCTGTGGATACAGAACCATTGAGTTTTTTTTTCGTTCCATGAACAAACCCATTGGAAACCTTTTGGAAATAATGATTCATGACCTGAACATATCTCTAAGGGAAACAGTGATGGTAAAGAAAAATGTAAAGTGTTAAATTTAGTTACCATTTAGAATGTGAATATAACCATTTCCTAAAGGATTATACTTGTCTAAGATTAAAGTGTTTTTCACTCAATATTCTAAAATAGTTTAGGATATGTGATGATAAATAAAAAAATGTAAAGAGTTACATTTAGCTATTGTGAAAAATGAATGACAATATTTCTTGAAGGATTATACTGTTTAAAATGAAAAGTGAATTTCAATTAATATCTTAGAATATTTTAGGGTATGAAGGTAAATAGAAATGTAAAGAGTTACATTATTTATTATAACAAAGTGGTTTTCAATTTATCCTAAAACATTTTAGGAGGACCAGTTAACAATAATGTAAGTGGTTTAATTATTTAAAGGAAAAAAATCAGTGGAATTAGGTTCCAATGATGATGATGATAAACTTAGAAAGAGTTATAAGTATACAATAGAAGTTGGCATCGTAACATTTTATGTTTTTAAGTTAATAAGTTTGAATATATTAAACAAGTTAAACAATTAGGAATATGATTCCTAAATATCACCATTATTCAAACCATCTTTATTTATAGATGTTTCTCACTAAATTGTTAGTGGGAGTGTTTTATAAGATGTTCACATAGAGATGTTATAGGGATTACATATGATGTAATGTGTTAACAAAATCTAGAAAGTGTAGAAAACAAAAGGTTGATCTGGCAGTTTGTCATATATCATACAATAAATTGGTTCTTATATTGGTGTTGTTAAATATTATTAAAGAGTTTAAGAATATTAAAATGTGTCATATTAAAGTAAACCTCCATATTATTGTTATTTCTCATTAGATTCATAAATGTATATTTAGATATAAATTTTGTGAAGTGTAATGATAATTGACCTCTCAAAGTGTTCCTTTGAGTTTATCCCTAACTGATGTTCATCATGGAGTATTATAGGTTGTGAAGAAATGTTAAGGTTAGTGTGAGTAGGATTATTGTATAGATATGTAGAATATGCTCATGAGGCACAAAACAGAGAATAATATTATTTATGTGTTTTGGATAACCTACTAAGTATACCACATGGAGTGTCATGCAAATGTATTTGGTATACTAGGGGTGAATGGTTCATTTTTAAATCCCTGTTACCTAAGTTTGTGAGATACCTAGCATGAGAACCTTCATAATTTGATACCCCACTTACGCAAGTCTATATATTGACTTAGTAATACGGGGACGGTTGGGTATGTTTTTGATCATGTCGTCGGTTGGAGCTTAATCAAGATGGGATTTTGTAACATCCCGGTTCCGGAAGCCACCCAGAGGTTCCCCATACCCAGTTGTTCACATGGCATTAAGTGCATTTTCCTAAACGCTAGAGGCTGCCGATTAGCAGTGAGGGCCTTGGGTGTGATAGTGGGGAAACTATGCCCTCATTGGAAGAGTACACTACGGAAGTAAAAAATATATATACAAGAGCAGAAGTAGTAATAATATCATAAAAAAATAAATAGTGGAAGACTGATATAATAAGTTGGAGCACATATATAAAAATGATGCATGATACATATGTCTAGGAAAGTAGCGAAACAAAGCACAGTGCTGAATTACGGTACTAAACCAAGTACAAAATAAAAACAGTAATCAGCTCCACAACATCACAAGCCTAAGCTTGGTCTCATTCTCTCCATCTCCACAGCATGTCAAATACCTGAAGTAGAATGTCACTTTCCCTTGTCTATAACTGCAACAATATAATCTGTTTGGGACCAAAATCATGGCCCAACCAGGGTGTGAGACTAAATCCCAGTAGGTAACCACCATGAGATCTGTGCCTAACAGTCAGTGAATATATGGCAGGTAAGAGTACAGAAAACAGTAAACATAAAAGTACTCAACAGTAAACAATCCATAGTTTCAATATCAAGCAACAACTAAATAATTAGATAAACACAAACAGGTAACCCTATGGGAAGTACCCATAGCCTATCCCCTCTGGTCTTACCTAACAAGTACAAGAAACCCTATGGGAAGTACACTCAGTCTAACCCCTCTGGTTCAACTTAAGCATAGACTCTATGAGGAATCACTGGCCGTCAATTCCCCCTATAGTCTCGTATCGTAACTAAAGGTGCTCTAGGGAAGAACTTGCGTCACATTCCCTATGTGGCCCATGTTGAGGAACTACAAACTCTCTGAGGAATCACTCAACATCAATTCCCCTTGTGGTCTCACATCGTAATAAGGAAAGACACTCTGGAGAATCACTTACGTCCATTCTCCCTATGTTCTATACATCAGGTTCACACGACCCTGTGTAATTCAATCAAGTGTAGCAGTGCGTATCGACCAAGGTAAGCCTCTAGAACTAATTGGATAGCATTCTATAGCATAACAGCATAACAGAACAACAGTCACACCATCCTACAATACTAGGCATGGAAAAGTAAACAGTAGCCTAACAGGAAAACTAGACCCAATGGTCAAAACAAGAAAAACATGCATAGGAAAACACATCCAAAGCACAGCAATTAACCCTATTCACAGTCAATTAATCTCTACTCAAGCATACAAGCATAGCACGCAAACAAATAGGGCTAAAACAGTAAACGTGCAATACCCCGTTCATGGGCATTGGTCAAAATTACACATATAACTCAAAGTCTTTTAATGGAAAGGCACAAACCACCTACCTTGTCATTGGGAGATAAATATACTTGAACCTCGAGGATTGAATCACCTTATAATTCCATAGATTTAAGAAAACGCATAAAACTTTCAACCAACGATAACTCTCAAAAGATGAGAAAACAGAAGATGATGCTCTAGTAGAAGAGAGAACTCATCGATGCAATTCCAACGCAACCGACGGTGTTCGATTCAGAGGACGGATGATCGCTCGGGGGTTTGTCGAAGATCCGCGGCCGTACGGAGCTCTCGGTCAAACGAGACATAGAAGGAGAGCGTTATGGCAAGTAGATGCGTCCCTGGTGAATTTAATGAAAAAAAAAAGTACATGGTGTGTACTTTTGAAGTACACGGCGTGTACTTTCCTTTTTCATACTCCACTTTAGGCAGCTTCTAGGTCACCCCACACGGCCGTGTGTATGGTCGCTACACGGCCAGCACCCGGCTACCAGTGGTAACCGAGTACACGGCGTGTACTCATAAAGTACAGGGCTTGTACTCATAAAGTACACGGCGTGTACTTCGAAAATTTCCAGAAATTCTTCTTTTCTCAAAAAAGACCAGAAAAGGAAAACATACTTGAAAAGAATATCTAGGTTCTTACAAACTTCCCCCCTTAAAAAAATTCGTCCCCGAATTTTCCTAGCTCGACGTAGAAGAAGAAACCTCGAACAACTCCGACCACTATGCTCGTAAATCAGCCTCTCTCTCCCAAGTCTTGTCTTGTACTCGTCCGTGCTGTCATAGCACTCATACCAGAGGAATAGACTGACCACGGAGAACCTTTGTACTACGGTCTACAATCCAAATAGGATGCTCCTCAAAAGATGCATCCACTTCCAACTCAACCTCCTCAGGTTGGAAAACATGAGACGGGTCTGAAAAGTAATGTCAAAGATGAGAAACATAGAAGATGTCGTGCATAGCCCGGTACCTCTGAGGTAACTGCAACCGATAGGCAACCGGAACAACTCTCTCCAACACCTCAAACGGCCCGATGTACCTCGGTGAAATCTTACCCTGTCTCCTAATCCTCTTCTGTCCCAACCTCGGTGTGACACGTAGGAAAACCTTATCCCCGACCTCGAACTCCAAAGGTCATCTCTGCTGATCAGCATAAGACTTCTGATGAGACTGTGTAGTAGTCATCCTCTTCCGAATCAATTCTATCTGCTCTATGGTCTCTTGGACAAGATGAGGTCCCAGTATATCTGCCTCTCCTACCTCCAGCCAACATAAGGGTGATCGGCATGGCCTACCATACAAATCCTTATAAGGTTTCATCTGAATAGTTTCTTGAAAACTATTGTTGTAGGAAAACTCCACAAGAGGTATATGTTTCTCCCAAGAACCTCCAAAATCCAAGATGAATGCTCGGAGCATGTCCTCAAGCACATGAATCATACGCTCGGACTGGCCATCTGTCTGGGGGTGGTAAGTTGTACTCAAAAGTACCTATATACCCAAAGCCTTATGAAGGCCCCACCAGACTCAAGAAGTAAAACGGTCATCCCTGTCTGAAACAATGGAGTGTGGAACTCCATGTAGACGTACAATCTCACAAATGTACAACCATCCCAACTCATCAACACTAAAGGTCTCCTTGATCGGCAAGAAGTGAGAAACCTTAGTGAGTCTGTCAATGACAACCCAAACTGTATCATTCCCTCGAGGCGACCTCAACAACCCCATTAAAAATTCCATCGCGACGTCGTTCCACTTCTACTCGGGAATGGGTAACTGTTGTAAAATCCCTTCTGGTCGCTGATGTTCTACCTTCACCTACTGATAGGTGGAACACCTCATGACAAAACTATCAACATCTCTCTTCATACCTGGCCACCAATACTAATGGTGTAGATCACGATACATTTTGGTGACACCAGGATGAACTGCCCAAACTGAGAAATGGAAATCTCACATCAGCTCCTCGCGTATATCTGTTGGCACCCATACGCACCCCTGGAAACACAAAATCTCATCCTCGCCTATGGTCCATCCAGGAATAGGGTCCTCTCCTAACACACTTTCTCGTAGGACTAGGCCTTCAGAATCTGATAGCTACCTCATTCACACTCGATCAAGAAGAGTATAGGTAACATCTATAGAAGAAATAAATGTCTTCCCCTGACTGTCGTGCACCTCCAAATGCGTCTCAGAGAACAGATCCATAAGCTGCCACTCACTACTGGCCTCTTGAACTGCCTGAATATGGTTCCTCTTGCTCAATGCATCAGCCACTGCATTGTCTTTCCCAGGTGTATAGGCAATCTCAAAGTCAAAGGACTGAAGGTACTCAACCCACCTTCACTGTCTCAAATTAAGATCACGCTGAGTGAAGATGTACTTGAGATTTTTGTGGTCAGTTAAAACCACAAAATCCTCTCCCAGAAGATAATGTCTCCGACAGTGTAAATCATGGACAATAGTAGCTAACTCCAAATCATGTGTCGGGTAATTCCTCTCATGTGGCCTCAACTGCCGAGACTCATACGCAATGACTCCATCTCCCTGCATAAGCACAGCTCCCAGACCAATACCTGATGCATCACAGTAAATAGTATATCTCTTTCCCGACTCTGGAAAGACTAGTATCAGTGCTAAAGTCAGCCTCCCTTTAAACTCATGAAAGGATGAATCACAAGAATATGACCACAAGAACCTTGAACCCTTCTCATTCAAGACCGTCAGTGGCGCTGCTAAGCGTGAAAAGTCCTGAATGAAATGTCTATAGTATCCAGCCATCCCTAGAAAACTCCATACCTCAAAGTTGTTCTTCGGCTTCTCCTAAGAAAATACTACTATCACCTTCTCTGGGTCCATTTATATTCTTGTCTCTGAGATAACATGACCCAAGAAGTGAATATGATCCATCCAAAAGTGGAATTTTGAGAGCTTAGCATATAACTAATGCTCTCTCAATGTACTCAAAATGATCTCAAGATGTGTGTCATGGTCATGTCAAGTGTGAGAGTACACCAAGATATCTTCCATGAAAACCACCATGAAGGAATCCAAGTATGGATGGAACACTCGGTTCATTAGTGCCATAAAAATTGTCGGTGCGTTCGTGAGACCGAATGGCATAACCATATACTCGTACAGACCATACCTACTCCAGAAGGCTGTAAGAGGTATATCTGATGGTCTAACGCGCAACTGATGGTAACCGGAACTTAATTCAACCTTCGATAACACTCGGGCTCCTCGAAGATGATCAAAGAGATCATCAATCCTAGGCAAGGGATATCGGTTCTTGACCATCAACTGGTTCAGCTTCAGATAATTCACACAAAGCCTAAGGGTACCGTCCGCCTTCTTCGCAAACAAGACAGGAGAACACCAAGGAGAAGTACTAGGTCAGATGAAACCCTTTGTCTGCAACTCCTCTAACAGCTTATTGAGCTCCTGCAACTCAGGTGTAGCCATCCTATAAGGAGGAATGGACACTGGTACCACTCTTGAATGCAGATTCATAGAAGAACCTCTGTCACCAGCTGCTGGTGAGAAGATCTGACAGAAGCGCTGAAGGTGAACCATCTTGCCGCATGATCGGCACTCCACTGGGTCCTTCAGGAAATGTGGCCTCATATTCTCGCTCTTTCCATACTAGTAGCACACCATCTGACTACCAAAATATGTGTCTCACCTCCTTGGATCATCGCATGAAGACTCCCTACAGCGGCGCTTCCTACTATCAGTAGGAGGGATTCTAACTCCAGATGCCAAGCCACCCTGGCTCACAACTCCAGAATCCCTCAGATTGCGCTCTATGATAAGTGCATGGTTGATGATATAAGTGATGGAGGTCAACTTGAATATGTTCACCTATGATCGGATGTCGTGCCTCAAACCATCCTCAAACTTCCTTACCAGGAATAACTGATCACCTCCTAGAATAGGCGTGAAGCACTGTAGCTCGGTAAAGCATGAGGAATACTCCATAACAGAAAGAGTTCCCTGCTCTAGACTCATAAACTCCTAGGCTCGATCAGCCCTCAAGGTCTCCGGATAGAAGTAGTCATAGAATATGCGCTGGAACTCCTCCCAAGCCATAACCTGCTGGCGTCCCACCTGTGAGATCACATCCCACCACATCTTGGTGGAGTCCCGAAGCATATAGGTAGCGAGATTGACCCTCCTCTCTAGAGGCGTCTCCAGATGCTCAAATATCGTCATCATGGCTTCTATCCAGAACTCTGCAGCCTAAGGTCCTCCTTCCCCTGAGAAAGTGGGAGGATGCTGCTGCTGAAAAAACGGCGTCAAATCTTCCATTGACGAGGTAGGAGGCGGTGCTCCCTGAAAAGTCTTCATCATCCTCATGAAGCCTTCTATGAACTGTGCATTAGCACTGGTATCAGGTATAACTGTTGGTGCCAAGACTAGCACAACAGGAGGATCTGTAGGAAGTCCTTGATCAGCCGTATCCGGCATCTGATCACTGCCCTGTAACTGGCAGACAACCGGAGGACGTCTCGGTGGCATGACTCTACAATGTCAAATGCACACCTTAAAACAATATTATCAGGGACTGAAAACTAGAAGTGTAAAAAGGGAATAGGAGAAAGGAAGCACTCATGTTTTATAAAACATGACTACACGGTGTGTTCCCTTAATTCATTTACATGGGTGTGTACTCCTACCTAAACAGGTCGTGTAACACCCCAAACACATGGCATTTTGTCTTAACACACTGTGTGTACTTGAATCCTCTTCCCCTGCCCGAGTCCTTCTACACGGCTAAGCTACACAGCTATCCTAAGATAAGACTACATGGCGTGTTCACGGTAGACACGGCGTGTACTAGACAGGCTTCACCTGGCCCGTGTTGTTAGTGACACGGCCTGACACATGGCTCACCCTACACGGTGTGTTCAAGGAGGACACAACGTGTACGTGAAAGGATAACACCAACCCATGTTGTTAGTGACACGGTCGGGTACCTGGGTCAGCCTGTACGGCATGTTCCATCCTGACACAGCGTGTATAGTTTAAGGTTTATCCATCCGTGTTGTTAGTTACATGGGCGGAAACATGGTAAACACTACATGGCATGTTCAAATGGTACACGGTGTGTTCTTGCAAGTAATTCCCTATCTCGTGTCTCTTCCCACACGGCCTATGACACGGTTAGAGACTACGCGGTGTGTACATAAAGTACACAGCATGTACTTAAGAAAAACTATTTCTTCCCGAACATAAGAACACATGGCATGTAGTCAAAACTACACGGTGTGTATTTTGGGTTTTTCCAGACAGTAAGCCTCAGAAACTACTTTGTAACCCAGAAAAACACTGAAACAAACATTGAAGGTGCCAAATTCTGATCCGTGAGGGCCCATACTCTCCTCGAATCAAAGCTTGGAATCTTATACATGTTATAACAAGGTAAACAAGTCAATGATCCACCAAGTTCAGGTTCATGAGGGCCCATAACACCTCAAGAACCAAAGTTTGGCATTTATTCAGACAAAACCTTACACAAACAATACCCTATCAAACAGCATGTATTTTATCAAGGCATATATCACAACAGCATGCATATTCTACACAATATATATCACAACAACATGTGGTTTCCAATGAACCCTAGATGGCATGACAAGAATGCATGACATGTGATTTCTAGCAAGTTCCTATATGATGCATGAGATGGCATACCCTCATCTCATCGGTTTGAGACCGAAATAAAACCTTAATAACATCAACGGTAATAGTTCAAAACATGTGAATCACCCAATGGTGAAATCAAATCAAATGTAAAATTGAAAAACCAGAAAAATTGCAATAAATGAGGTAGATTGGCTTTTCCCTGTACACCGGTTTGCTACTCCCGGGAACAGCTTATTACCAAGTACCAATTCATTCATATCCCTAGATAAAGGCTCCAAATAGTAATTCAAGAGAAAAGAAACCCTCTGATACCACTTTGTAACATCCTAGTTCTGAAATCCACCCAGAGGTGCCTCGTACCTGGTTGGTTACATGGCCTCAAGATCATTTCCCTGAATGCCAGAGGCTACCGACTAGCAGTGAGGGCCTTGGGTGTGATAGTGGGGAAACTATGCCCTCATTGGAAGAGTACACAATGGAAGTAAACAATTATATATACAGGAGTGGAAGAAGTAATAATATCATACAAAAATAAATAGTGGAATACTGATAGAATAAGATGGAGCACATATATAAAAATGATGCATGATACATATGTCTAGGAAAGTAGTGAAACAAAGCACAATGATGAAATACAGTACTAAACCAAGTAAAAAAGAAAAACAGTAATCAGCTCCACAGCATCGCAAGCCTAATCTTGGTCCCGTGCTCTCCAGCTCCACAGCATGTCAAGTACCTGAAGTAGAAGGGTGCTTTCCCTTGTCTATACCTGCAATAATATAATCTATTTGGGACCAAAAGCATGGCCCAACCAGGGTGTGAGACTAAATCCCAGTATGCAACTACCATGAGATTTGTGTCTAATAGTTAGTAAAAGTACAAAAAACAGTAAACAGGAAAGTACTCAACAGTAAACAATCCACAGTTTCAATATCAAGCAACAACTAAACAAGCAGATAAACACAAATAGGTAACCCTATGGGAAGTACCCACAGCCTATTCCCTCTGATCCTACCTAACAAGTACAAGAAACCCTCTGGGCAGTACACTCAGTCTAACCCCTCTGGTTCATCTTAAGCATATACTCTCTGAGGAATCACTCACTGTCAATTCCCCCTATAGTCTCGTATCGTAACTAAAGGCGCTCTAGGGAATCACTTACGTCACATTACCTCTGTGGATCACGTTGAGGAACTACATACTCTTTGAGGAAGCACTCAACGTCAATTCCCACTATGGCCTCACATCATAATAAGTAAAGACACTCTGGAGAATCCCTTACATCCATTCTCCCTATGGTCTATACATTAGGTTCACACATCCCTATGTAAGTCAAGAAAGTGTAGCAGCGCGTATCGGCCAAGGTAAACCTCTAGAAATACTTGGATAGCATTCTACAGCATAAAATCATAACAGAACAACAGTCACATCATCCTGCAATACTAGGCATGGGAAAGTAAACAGTAGCCTAACAGACAAACTAGACCCAAAGGTCAAAACAAGAAAAACATGCATGGGAAAACACATCCAAAGCACAATAATTAACCCTATTCACAGTCAATTAATCTCTACTAAAGAATAAAAGCATAGTATGCAAACAAATAGGGCTAAAACAATAAACATGCAATACCCTGTTCATGGGCATTGGGAAAAATTGCACATATAACTCAAAGAATTTTAACAGAAAGGCACAAACCACCTACCTTGGCGTTGGGAGATCAATATACTTGAACCTTGAGGATTGAATCACCTTAGAACGCCATAGATATAAGAAAACACATAAAATTTTCAACCCACAATAACTCATGAAAGAGGAGAAAGCAAAATATGATGCTCTAGTAGAATAGAGAACTCACTGATGTGATTCCAATGCAATCGATAGTGTTTGATTCGGAGGACAGACGCTCGCTCAGGGGTTCGTCGAAGATCTGTGTCCGGATGGATCTCTCGGTCTAACGAGACCTAGAAGGAGATAATTATAGCGATTAGACGTGACCTCGATGCGTTTAATGAAAAAAAAAGTACACATCGTGTACTTTTGAAGTACACGGCATGTACTCGCCTTTTTCGTACTCCGCTTTAAGCAGCTTCCAGGTCACCCCACATAACCGTGTGTATGGCCGCTACATGGCCAGCACCCGGCTACCAGTGGTAACCGAGTACACGGCGTGTACTTTGAAAATTTCCCAAAATTCCTCTTTTTCTCAAAAATGACCAGAAAAGGAAAACATACCTGAAAAGAAGATCCGGGTTCTTACAGATTTTTCCTATCGTATGATGAGTGTGGCATCAGGGAACTTGATTGAGATGGATTATGGGAGTGTTTTTCCACACCTAGATATTATATATATATAGATATATATAGATAGATAGATAAGGGACATGTGATGTTCTTATCTAGAAGGATGAATGACATATGATGTATTCATTGATAAATTCAGTCTGTACTTTGAGAATCAAGAGCATATGAGTTGGATATATGGGATTGACATGCTCCATGTCCCATGGTTACTTAATGTCTTAGACAAAGGGAAAATATGAGAATTCATGTTTGCATATGATGTAGACCGGTGTACATGGGTATAGAGAAACATGTGTTTGATGAAGATCACATCAGATCTCTTTATAGATTGAGTAGCATTGACGCTTTTCTAGAGGTTACTCTTTGCTTACATACATGGATCCAGAGATCCATATTTTTTTCCAATGCTATAAAGGCATGTGGGGTCACACTTTGTGGTTTACTAAATGAGAATTTATTTTGAATCAGATAACTACTCTAAAAGTGTTTTAGTGTTAATCCAAAAAAATATTTTGTATGGTTATTTACAAGGTATTACATACAATATAATACTAGGTGAAGTTAATGATGGCTTTCCAAAAATGTTTTTGGAGATATCCAAAAGATTTTTGGATATGGTTTCACAAGTTATTGTATATGATACAACATAAGGTGAAATGGCACAAAGTTTATTAGGATTTAGTGCAAGTTGGAGATTGAAGGAGATCTTCCCCAAATCCATATTTATATATGATATATGTATGGGTTGTATATCAGTTTTCATACAAATTATGATTTTCATGCAGTGGGTATATTATTTCATGAGTGTTGGACACCCGAACCATTCACCCACATAAGATACCATTAAATTAAATTGTTTTATATTTCTATGAAACATACATTGAGTATATTCATATGATGCATGAACTAACTATGTATTTTATACAAGTGTTTTAATGAATGAATTAATGCTTGGACTATCGATGAGTGTTATCAAGGGATTTATAAATCCTAATTTCATACAATGGTGGGTGTGTACATGAGCATGATGCTTGGATGAAATTCTCAGATATCTATAGAACTCTTCTTCTTCTTCCTTTGCATGTCGAGATGCTAGCACATCATGGGAGAAAGGAGAATCATGCATGTATGACATGTGATTCAGATTAGCTCGTGGATACCTATGGAGGTGGGATTCATTTTTTTTTCAACTTTGGTGATCTTTATCAAACTCATCAGAAAAAGATTAAAATGTTTTAGTGAATCTTCAGTGTAAGGTACACGTATTTACATTATTCTTAATTTCTTTATTTTTTGTGGGTTTCAACATAAAAAGGCTAGCTATGCCTTTTTATGCTCTACATTTCAAGTCTTAATGCATCCTATCTCCACGCCTACCATCCCAACTGATAGACCGTAACAAACTGATACCATTTGTAACATCTCACCCCAAATCATTAGTTTGGGAAGGACCAAAATACCACTAACCTTAGCCAATGTCCCCAGGGCACCAAAGGTCAATAATAAATTTCAATGGATTTACTAAATCATGGGGGAAGAGTTTCCCTTAAACAACCAACCTAGAAGAAGACCTGATCATGAGACACAATATGATGCATGATATAAAACCAGAATAAAATCCAATATATATATATATATAACCAGAAAGAACTATTATAGATACAGCATAAAACAATGTATTCCAAAAGACTGTAATATGAGAGATCCGAAAAGAAAGAAAAAGTACCTATCATGTAACTACCCTCAAGCTCCACAGGACAAAGACCAACGAGCTCCTAGTTCCATCATCAAGGACCATAGAATCCCCACGCTCTGCTAGAAAAGTGAGAGATCTCCCTTTATCTATAGCATATCAAAATAATGACTGCATACGCACCAAGGTGCATATACAGGGGGTGAGTATACAAACCCAGTAGGCAATCCACCAAAATAATCTCACACACACCACTAGAACAAGAACATATTAGCTTACATTTTATATAAAATAGGAGAGAATCATAATATAATAAATAAGCTAGAGAATATATTATAAGTAACTCACCCCAAAAATCTATTTTCCCTTTGAATCCAATTTCCACAAAATACTTCACACATGTGTTCCATGAACATGCAACTCATGTAATATACACACCCATGCATGCAATTATCACACTCATGCATGCATCTCCTATTAAAGTTATCCCACTGAACATCTGATACTTGTGACCAGTACCCATCCCTCCAAACCCAAGTCATTTCTTGGTGGTATAATAGTTTCATGTGCCCTCTATATTTATCCACGATCGCCACGTTCAAGCCCAACAAGGCCTCGTACGATGCATCATGAATGCACACCCAAGAAAAATTTATAACATTCCAAAATCATCATTTTTAATACCAAATTATCAAGCATATATTTTATCAAACACGTTGTAGGAAATTTCCACAACCCATAGTTTCAAAGACAGTAACACATAGAGAATTATCATAGGTTTTCATCAAGGAATATAAATAGTTTATTTCGAAATCCCAAGACTTAAAGTTATAGGCCATGTAGAGTAAGTGTGAAGCCGCCTACCTCGAATCAAGTCACTAAGATGAAATCACATCATGTATTGGTAGATTTGGGATCTAGAAACCCTCATATGATGATCCATCATAAGAACCCAATAAAAACATACCATAACCACTAGATCTGGGGATGGCTGCCCCAAACTAGGGTTTCTCCCTAGAGAAAACAAGGAGATATAAAAGGAGAGAAAGAAACAGATTCTTACCTCCAATTTCCTATATCCAATGCTCTTTGATTCACCGGAATCATCCTCTGGAAAGGAATAGACAAAATCACCTAAAAAGGACTAGGGTTCGATAGCCTTGTTCATAAGAGGAATAATAAGGGTTTTAGGGAATATTTTGGGTTAAAAAAAGATTTTAGGACTTAATTAATTTCATCGCATGGTTGGGCCGCACAGTTTGGAAAATAATGTGTCAACCGTGTGAATCATCACTTCCCCAAAAATTATAAAGTTGCACGGTCACCGCACAGTTAGTTCAAAACGTGTGTCAACCATGTGCACACCCAGTAGACCCCTTTCCCCCTCACATGGTTACCTAGGAAAGCCGAACGGTTTCCCCTAATTGTGATCAAACCATGCACCCTTAAAGACACATCCAAAACCTTCTAGAACTAACCATAACCTTCCCCATGTCTTACCCAACATTCCTTAACTTAAAAAGATAGTTATAAGACCAATCTATCCCCAAACTAGGGGGTGCTACAGATACGTTATGTGATATGATTTTGTTATTATATGTGGTAGGCTTTGAGTATGTTATGTGTTATGCATTTGTTATGTTATATGACATGCTTGGATATGTTATATAATGTGTTGATATAACAGACCCATTTACAATGATGTGGTCATGAAGTGGAACATTATACCACTCGTGTTGGATTTTGGAAAGGGAGTTGGATGTTATGCAACTCCATTTAGACTTAGAAGCGGGGTGGAATGATGTGCCCATCCATTCCTTGTCGTACTTTTTGTATGTGGCTTTATGCCTATTCATCCTTGATATTGGTTACGGTATGAGACATTATGCCCATTCACACTTGACATTGGGTATCAAATGGAATGTTATGCCCATTCACCCTTGTTATTGATTATGGTATGGGATGTTATGCCCATTCACCCTTGACATTGTTTATGATATGTGATGCCATACTCATTCTCCCTTGATATTATTTATGGAATGGGATGTCATTACCTGTTCACACTTGTAGTGAACCAACCCGGGTCAACTAGACAAGCCACCCAAACCGGCTTGTCACGTAATATAGGTAAAACATGATAACAAACACCAGTATTGAATATAAGAAAAAACAGGCATGCAACCAAAGTACAAAGAGGAAACATACGAGATACCACAAAGACATACAATCCAATCCAAAATAGGCTAAACTAGAAAGTAAGTCAAATCCCCATGTGGCCAACAGTCACCTCTGGACCAACCCGAACCGAAAGCAGTAGCAACAAGAGAAGTCAGCATGCTACAAGATGTTCTTCCCTTTACCTGAATCCTACAACACAACATCTACAAATGCCCAAAGGCCCAAGTAGGGTGTGAGACAAATCTCAATAGGATACCACCATAGTTTCTATACAAGGTCTAATATCAAGAATGCAATAATTCTAGATTTTAAAACAAAACAGTTTTACAAAGCATTTTCATAAACTAAATCTAGTTGTAAATCATTTTCCCTTTGGTTTTCATAAAAGCCTTACATATTCTCAAAACCAAAAATATGACAAGTAGAATCGATGTAAAATAGGAAAGCATATTCATGCATCAAGAGGTACACATATCCATGAAATAACCTATCATGCAAAGTTATGTGTTACAACCACATATAAAAATATGTGAGCAACAATCCATGATAAAAACAATCATGCGATAAATAACCATAAATGAAAAATGACAAAGCACCTTATATTGGGCTCTAACCTATAGGAAAATGCATACTAGACACTCACAAGCCTAAATAGGCATATGTTGGATCCAACAGATATCAAGTCCTGCTGGTTGATATCACAAAAGGTTACCTCCTAGTGGTGCAACACACACTAAGCCTACTCATGTCTCTTTCCTAATGCACCCAAGGTTCCCAATGTGCAATTGTCCAAATACATTTTCAAAACCATGCTCACAATTTTATAAACCATTTTCAAAGCCAAACCAATCTGCTTTAGAGTTTGAAAACCCATTTCCAAATCAAGAAAATTCATTTACAAATCAAAACCCTTTTTTGAAAACATTTATCTTTCCAAGAAAACCTTTAAAACCACATATCACTTCAAATCAATTAACAACCCAAAGGAATTTATCAAGAATGTCATGCAATTCATCAAATTAACCCATCGTATAGAAACACCTACCTCGGCATGGTAGAAACCTAGTTGCCTTCGACAATGATGACCAAAAACCAAGAGAACGACCTTCGAAAGACAAGGCATGCCAAGAAACTCAAAAGGATCGATGGGAAATGCTATTTGATCACAAATCCAAACACAACTGTAGCCAAAACCATAGTCGTAACCAAAGAAAAAGAAAAACTAGAAGGATTACATATTTGGAGAGAAGCAATCCAACCACAATGGTGATCAATCACTAAACAAAGCGATCCGAGAGGGAAGGGGTCACCCAAAATCCCCTAGGAAGAGCCTTTAGATCGAGAGCAAGGAAGCCTGCAACAAATGAAATAAGAAACCACTCGTACAGCACCCTAAAAGCCTAATTCACAACTATTACATGGTGTGTGATCCCTTTACGCATCATGTATTCCACGAAGCTCGTATACACCAAAAAACTCGTCACTTTTTTATTAAAAACCTGATATTTTCCATTACACGACGTGAACCCTTTACACGATGTGTAAACCTCTCACACTATGTATCTAGTTCACGACTTCTGCCCAGCGGCCATTACACGGCGTGTACTCCCATCACACGACGTGTAATTTCCAACAACAAAAACTGCAGGTTTAAGCTGAAAAACTCCAACAAATCCCTAACTTCACCATTATAGGTATTCCTCCAATTCCTTTTCAGCATTACTTAACCAACGAAAAAGAAAACCAAAAACAAAGGTTAAAACATACTTGACAGAAAGGTAACGGGGCATTACAACACTTGATATGGTAAGTGGGTTGGACATTACGCCACCCAAGAATGTGTTTTCATGATGTATAGTGAAACTAGATGGATTTCCAATTAGATTTTTTAACTTGTTGATATTGTAATGTTTGAGGATTGTGCTAACGCTTGTCTTGTTTGATTGATTATGAATATATGGGTGAACGTTATGTTGACCCTTGGTATTACAGTTGATATGTTTAAACTGATGTTGACAAGGGTCGAAATAGGTACAGTCATTCACCGGGTGGCTCATTAACACCTGAGGATGCGACGGGGTTATTAGTGTTTATTATTAGTTGTTAGTATATCACATTATGCGTGCACTTATATATTCGAGATTTGTTTAGGGACGTCGTTGGTGGTCGCGCAGCATGTTCACCTTGGTCGGTGTAGAAACCTTTTTATCAGGGATGTGGGTAAGGGTAAGGGCAAGGGCTATGTGGTCAATGGGTGTGTTGGATAGATTGTTGGAGTGGGAGACGAGATCGGGCGGTGACTAGGACTCGGTTTTGTGGTCGTCTCAAGACTTTTGTTTTTTTCTAAGACAGTATTGTATATAATCAGCATGTGGGGTGATCCTGTTTATGTATGTGTGACCTCTGTGACATTACGATAGATTCTCATTTTGATATAGCATGTGGTATGTTACTTTTATGGTTGGCTCATAAATGTAATGTCCATACTATGTTGTTTAATGTGGTTGATAATTTATTATTGTTATTTGCGATTATATGATATTGAGGGTATAGTCTTCACACATTATTGATAGACCTTTGCCACTAGTCGGCAGACTCTGGCATACGAGGAAACATGCTTGAGGTGATGTTACGTCATTGGTTCAATCACTGTTCAGGTGAGCTGAATCGGGGCATTCCAATTGATATCAATACAACGTTCACTCATCAATGTTATCTTGTGTTGGTTATCAGTAGTGCATTGACACTTTGACATTGTCTAGGCCTACATATCAAGTGTTTACATTCGTTTATAGTCAGCATTGGCTAGCTAGTATAGTGATATCAAAAACGCTTCATTGACGCTTCATTTCCTAAAACATGAAACAAGGAAAACAAAGCAACGCATGAAGCATTACACTCACACTATCTTGAGTTAAATCTTAATGCAACGAAATCTTGTTGTTGTCTTCTTGAAGTAATTGTTCATCTTATTCATCGAATTCCAACTAGAATGAAATCGGTTGGGTTCCTATTGAACTCTCTTCTTTCAACTCATAATAAATCATTAATGAATAAGGATATACACAAATAATAACTCTAAGAACAATGAAGAAATCATAATATGAAAGACAGACCATGAAGAAATAAAACAGAGTATCACATCATATATAGCGAACTCCAGTAACGCTTCCTTGAGAGTTGGCGCAGCTTTCACTGACAAAGACGTTGTCTTGAGATGTACTGCGTAGAGCGTTCAAAATTCAATGCATGACTTAATTGAAAAAAAACAAGTTAAACAAAAACCAAACATAAACTAGTGTACTTATCCCTACGGGCGCAGCCTATTGGTTGGATCCTGTGATGGTGTTTAAGGTTTCGGTTTCGAGCCTCTTCAGGTGCAATTAAATAGGTTTTTCTTTGTTTATCCTCTCCCAATTAAATAGGTTTTTCTTTGTTTATCCTCTCCCTTAACCGATGTAATAAAATGATGTGATTATCAAAACAAAGATATAAACAAAGAATTATTAAATCATGAATCCACCATTTACAAAGGTTTTTTCTAAGTATAATTTAAAAGAATGGGTTGAAGATTAGAGTTCAATCACCTTTTGATTTATGCCCCAGCCCTGTCTTGAGAAAGAGAAGATGTTTTTTTAAAGGGGATCGTATCGCCAGCAAAGGGTGTTTTTTTCAAAGGGATAGAAATGTGAAACAATGAGTTGTGAAGCTGGACAAAAAGTTTACACTTGAGCAATTTGAAAATAAATATTTATGAAGGATTTTTCGAGATTATTATTTGAAAGCATAGACTGAACATTGGGATTGAGAGTATTATTTGAAAGCATAGGCTGAACATTGGGATTTAACCACCTCTCTCAACTTGAAAAGATGGAGAAGAAAAAGTGGGATAATCCATAATATGCTATTAAGAGGGGCTAGTTTAAAGATTTTAGAGTTGGTGTCTATGGCCAAGGTAGAGCTTTTGGAGTTTACTGGCCTGGTCGACAAATATTAAGATCAGCTTTATCACCCCGAGCTTGGGCTTGGCCCACGAAATGATATTCCAAGCCTATACATATATGGTACACAACGGCTTGTATGAATGAGACCCATACAAGAAGTTCCCTCCAATAACTTGCATGGAACCCCAAGCATCAAATCAGGACCCCCCTCCCAGGCGTATCCTCTTGGAACAACTCTCATCGTTCGGGCAATCCGGCGCGATTGCCCGGCTATCCTTGGCTTCGAATGAGCACCGTTTGTAGGGCTTGAATCCCATTCGACAAACCTTGTGCCTTCCCAACAAAAGCCCCATGGAGACCATACCTTCTTCCCCGTTGGTGTTGTTGCCATCTCGATGAAACGCATCTTTCTCCATTCCAACCTCGTGTGAGGAGCTTTCCTGTGCCTTGCTGCCGAGGCTCAGCGGCAATGACGTGTCCGTGCTCCTGCCTTCTTCGATGGAGATCGTTGGGTTCTCTTTGTTCTTCAGATTATGAGGCAAGAAACTTTGTGGCAGAACTTCTCTTGAGAAGAGGGCTTGAAATGCCAACCGCCCCTGCAACAATGAGGAGACTCCTAACTGTGAAGGCTGTGTTTGACTAGCATGCAGAAAAGAAAACAAAACACCTATAAAAGTACCTCTTCAGATACTTCTTTCCAAGACTCATTCACATTGCTGGTGGTTTTACATCGTCGGCTACTGGGCTCACTGAATTGATGATTTGTGTCAGGAGCCATCAACTCATCCATTCCGAGTCTGCTCTTTTCAAATGCATCAGTCTCTACTTCACTGCTAGAAGGCGCGTTAGAACCGCAGGATGAAGGGTCTACTTGCCTTCTGCTACCCCCCTTGTTTGAATTCAGCAACTCTTCATGGCCAGGAGCCTTCATTGCAGCATTTAGCTTTGTACAGCCACTCTCTGCCGAGGCATGACTATGATGAGAAATCTCTGGAGCTTGGACAGGACAGGTTGAGGGTGGAGGGCTTCCGGTAAAGCCAGGGTGAACAGGAGGAGCACAAAAGGGAAGCAATCCATGAGCGGCCCACCACGCAGTTGCAGCTGCTACAGTGGCAGCAGCAACTGCTGCCATACTTGGAGCAGCAGGCATTTCCCATGGCAGGGAATCTCCAGAAGTTTTCAGGTTTGAGGGCCAGAAAGATGCTGCAAAGCTTGCTGCTGCATGCACAGTGGGGTTTTGTAGTAGAGTGGATACAACAAGACTCGAAAAGGCTGAGGAGACATGGAGAAATGAATTGTGGTTCTCTTGAACATTCTGGAGCGGGTTGAAGGCGAAAGGGAAATAAGGAAATGATTGGTGAATGGATGACCTTGACGCATTGTCTTGGTTTTCATTATTGAAGTTAGGCTGTCCATCCGCAGACATACCTAACATCAGCAATGGATCAGATACTCCAGGGTTTCGATTGAGAACATGCACAGGCACATCAATTGGGTAGTTTTGAGCGGCTGGGAAAACATTCATTGGCAATGTGCCAAAATTATCAGTATCCTTCATCTCACCAGTAGTATATTGACAGGAAGTATGGCTGTTATCTAGGTTTGAGGTTGCACTTGAGCCACCATCATGATCTGATGACTCTCTGGCATCACATTCTCGCAGCCTTTGATTTTCTATGGGTTCATCCCTGACTAAGACTTCTGTGGAGGAAGGTATAAACTCCCTAAATGTGCATGCCTTTCTGGTCTCCAATGTATACATGGAATTTTTGTTCATCGAGGAATCAAAGATAGGAGCTTTCTGAAAAAGAAAAAATGAAACAGGCAGAGAGTGAGAGGGGAAATCAAGATCTCAGACTTCATGAAAAAGTGCATGGATGGATGAGAACACAGAGACATGCCTCAGGAGGTGTATTTTTTTCCACATCCAGAGGCATCGTACAAGAAATGGATGTTGGGAAGTCTGCTTCGTTTTGTCTCGCTTGTGAAAGAGGAGCCCCCACACTTGTTTTCCGAGGGTAGGGATTACTTGGTTTCCTTTTGGGGCGTGGCGGAGGTATGTCAATGTCAAGAGCTCGTCCAGTGGGGATGCCTTTAGCAAGCGCTTCCTTTTCTAACTGAAAGAGTTTTTTCATTAAAAATGGGCCTCACAGAGTACAAAAAACATGACAAAACACCCAACCAGCAATTCAAATCAAATAAAATTTAAACTTCAGCAAGTCTGATCCCAGGATGATACAACGCTCGAACAGGAACCCAATTGCCAAATGAAAAAAAAAGTTCATTCAATTATTTTAATTAAAAACTGAGTTTTGGAACAAAATTAAATTGAGTGGCGTTGAATTTATGTAGATTGATTATGTATATTTGATTTGTTTTCCTCTAGGTTGAGAGAGAAAATTATAAAGCACTCATAAGTATGACACTATACCATGTCCTTCAAGTTAAAAGGAAAGTAAAAAAAAAAAACTGTAGATAAAATTATACATTCCAAAGTATTTATGTATGCTGTTTATCTTTGTATTTATGCAAATAAGTTTGTTTCTGTTTTACTAACTGTGAATTTCAACCGTTCAGCTGTACAAGGATGAGACCATAGATGATGAAGGATGAACACATGATGGCAATCAGCATTATAATCCAGTGCACCTCTTTGTGTACCAAAAGCAAGCAATACATTAATTGTGTCTTTGGGTACGCGTTCAAGGGGGAACATGCATTTTTTCCCACCATGTGTTTGCCTCCAATGCAACAAATTTTTGCTTTTGCATCAGAGGCACATGTTGGCATCCCCCTGGACACCAAAACGAACAAGCCCTAAATACTAAAGGCAAGCTAATCTATGAGAGGCATATGTGATCCTAATAATCAAATTAAAACAAATTACAAGATTCTTGAAAGATCACCAATTGCACTAAATACTAAAACAAAACAAAAAATTAAAATAATTCGCTTAATTTAAGCAATTTTAATTGAACCATGTATTTTCTTTTTTTATCATACCATTTAAAATTTTGTATTTTTTTTTTTTTTTTTTTTTTTTTTTTTTTTTGCATTTCTACGAATAATGCAATCTCAAAAGTCCATTGCATTTTGAAACAACATTATGCACATCTATGGCCAACCCAATCCAGGTCTCAAAATTTATTCAATATTGGACGGTTTAGTGTTAGCTGGATAATTTTAATATATTATTCTGCTTGATAATTTTCAGGTTCAGAAGTTTATAGTATTTGAAAAAAAACCTCATTCAATTGAAGGTTATTATATGACCGGCCACCTTCTCGGTCAACAACAAGTTGTTGTGCCAAACCAATTTTGTGACTAGCTGCAGACTATTACCATTTCAAATCACTATTCAGAATAATAATTAATCTCACAAATCAACATGCATATTTTAATGTATTATATTATCAGTTACACTCATCATGAGAAAACCTTCTAGAAACTTACTCATCTTGTGATCGTATAAAGCTAAACATTTTTAGCTTTGGAGATTTTATGAGAAATATTTCGAAAAGAAAGCTGCACCTTGATTGCATCAATAGTAATATCATTTTTTATGCAATATTACATCATCCTCCTTTCAAAGCAGAATGCTCTTGGTGTACACTCATTTTTTGAACTCAAGCAGTGTCATAACACTTTCAGCAAGCATCATCTCTAAATCATTACTTAACATATCGCCTTCTTAGATAACCATGAATTGTTACTTTTATAGACTTATTATCAAACCAACGACTGACTTAACAGGTTAGCATAGGAATTCTTAGTGTATTCTGTGATAAGTCACACATTTTCTGAGAAAATTTTCAAAGTAGTCATTCATCTTAAGATTATTCAATGTTCAATACGTTTCACTTCTTTATGAGAAAACTATTAAAAAGAAAATGCAACTTGTTAGCATGGAATCATCAAATGTTTCAAGACATTTATAAATGGTAAATTAAAAAACAAGTCCAATAGATTCAAAAATATTACCAATTTTAAATGCAAAAAAGTAATGAGGGGTGTTAGAGTCACAAAATTTGATCTAGCATTCGTTAACCGTAGGCTGTAACAACTGTGCGAACACAAATGTTAGAGAAATTAAAAATATATATATCAACAGAAAAATCAAATAGAGCTTTACTTACCATCATAAATTGTTGTGAGAAGATTAATGCAGGTGGCATTTGAAGAATACAATACATGAGTCGTTATTTAAATTCAAAATTGGCAAGTCTTGAATGTTTGTATACTTCCTTGTAGAAGAACTGGTATTTAGGACTTGATATTTACCATCACATCCTTACCACTCTCACAATGAAACACAAAAAAAGGAAACAAA
The DNA here is from genome assembly GCA_963277665.1 of Viscum album. NCBI lineage: Eukaryota > Viridiplantae > Streptophyta > Magnoliopsida > Santalales > Viscaceae > Viscum > Viscum album. The sequence goes on along the minus strand of OY728136.1, from coordinate 1,000,732,350 downwards.
ATTAAAAATAGCAAATCAATGAAAAAACGTGGATAAAATCACATCCCATTAACAAAATTTTAGAAGGTAATATCCAAATAATAAAACTTAAGAAGGTCTTCATGTGGTTGGATATTAACAATATATTTCTTTAGAAAAAAAATTGTACAAGCTCTAGAATGACGTGCTCTAGATTTTGGTCCACATTTTACCAAAGAAACAAACAGTTAATGCCATCAAAATTCTCCCACAAGAATGTTTTAATGTAATAAATTAATATGGGAGAAGATGCAAGGACTAATACACTGTTTCTAGATATCACTGCAATCAGATTGAACGTGTGGGAAAAATAATATCAATATCAAAACACCTTAAGATACAGATAAAAGCATCATTTTCTAGGGTCAATGGCGTTGAAAAGCAGCAAACATATTTTCATAAAAGAAGATCACAAGCTACCAAATGACCTTTGAAAAGAACTTTTGTGCATGACTTCGAATCTGAACTGCACTTTTTGTTCCTATGTGTTCTGCAACATGACAAGAAAAAATAAACGTTTTGAAGTCCACATAAAAGAAAGTACCTTGATCTTAAATAAATATTTGATAAGGCAGAAAATTAATAACAGTAAAATTACTTCCAACATTCAGAGGGAACAGAACTCACCACATGCACAACAACAGAATGCCAACATGACTACGTAGAAGATAAAACATAAATGAAATTTAGTTTGACCTTCTATCCGCTGCCAGGCACGACCATAGAGTTTTAATGCTTCTAGAAACTTGTTGTGCTCTTCATCTGTCCATCGCTCGCGTTGTTTGGTTATTGTATATGGTTTCCTTGTCTGCAATTCATGCAAATTTAAATATTCATCCATCAAAAAACTAATCTCAGCACACAAAAGACCGCATAAACAGAAATGATATGAAATTTTGCAAATCTAAAAACTTACTTTGATAATCAAATCCTTTTCGGGTGAATATTTATCCATTGCCAGGCCTAAGCAGCTTCAGTCGTGTCAAGTCTTCCCAAACAAGTTACACGAACAACAGCCAGCTTCGTCAGTACTCAGCAACAAAGACTAGCGATGGCATATCCATCATTGCAGATCAGAGCAACCACTAAATGGTGAATTACTACACTAGCCAGAACGATAAGAAAGAGGCCAAAAACCTTAAAACCGCACAAGAAAATTCAATTCGGTAATCAAGCTGTCCTTGCCGAAGCCACTTCCCAGCGTCTCACAAACACCAAGAGATCGGGCATGTCTTTCCCAAAACAAAAGCCGAAATTATAACCCTAGTGCAATCGTAGACGCGCATTTGACGAGATTCACGGTGGAATACTAATCTGGAAGCTCGGACCTTCCCTCCGATCGCGCATGTGGACAGTCATATGAAAATTTTCATCAAGTAGGTGAAAACGGAGCAACAGAGGATCAGGAGTCGAACCATAAATCTTCCGGCGAACTGCATGAGGCCGCAAGGGGAGTGGAGCAGTGCGTCGGTTCCTGTGCGAACTTGTGGCAGGAACACAGTTGGGTCTGCGAGGGGGTGAAGAGGATGCCACTGCCAGTGGAGAAAGGGAGCGAGGGGAGGGAGAGAGGGTGTGGGGGAGGGAGAGACGAAATCTGAACCACGATAATATTTGTGGGTTTATTAATGGAGCTATAATTGGGAAAATGTATTTGAGGCCACGGTGAAGGGAAGGGTTTCGGAGCACAGAACAACTCCACGTGGCAAAATGGTAGTGGACGCGTCATGAACTGTAAGGCCGCCCGGGGTGCGCTTTTTTCACAGGAAAATACATGAAAAGTGGTGGTCGTGTGCGTCTTCAACCACGTATATTTTGGCACGGATTGAAAATTAAAATAGATATAATTATTCAAAAACTTCCAAGGTTTTCATTGTTATTTAAATTCCTTTCATTTATCTTATTATGTGATTCTTCAAGAACACGAGTTTTCATATAAACATCATCTTTCATTTGCGCTCTTTTGTTTTTAAAGGGCTTTTATATTTAGAATCAGGTGACCTACTCCACTCCAAGCATGATTTTTATATATTTATAATTTATTTGTGTCTTTAGTGCATCAACTATAGCTCATAGATTTAATAGGTGGGATGTGTGATCTAGTTACTCTTTCTTTCTTTTCTCCCCCTAATGTTGATAGTTTTTCTTAGACGAAATATTATGCTTTGATCTTTTAATCCGTATATTTTCTTGAAAACAAATTAAATATATTAGGAATTTTCATCTAAATGGTGTTGCTTAAAAGGGTACATCAAATTGATAAGCCCGATAGAGAGTGTATCACCACTAAGAGGGGGGTGAATCAATAGTTAACCTAAAACACCAATTCTCAAACAATGATTTTTTATCGCGAGTTGGTGCATATGGACATCAAATATAATGAAATGATGATGAGAGAAAGAGTGAGAAAGAACACACATGACACGAGAGTAGATACAAGGTTCACTGACTCTTGTTATCAAGTGGATAATGTAACGTCCCGACCCGGCTCACATCTAAGACGGTGGCCGGACCGGAGGGTTACATGACCTCAAGCGCATCTCCCCGAATGCCAGAGGCTGCCGACTAGCTGCGAGGGTCTTTTTGTGTCCGAGAGGAAAACTATATCCTCATAGGTAATATGTATTATCACAACGGAAGTAAACAACAATTAATAATAAATAGCGGAATCATATAAATGAATAAATTGCACTATAAGCAATATAAATAATCCAACTGAATAATACTTAAGTGCGGAAGCTCACAAAACGATGTCATGTCATGATGTATGTCTAAACTGAAAGTACAGAAAACAGAACCCAAGCATGCTATCAACTAAAGAGAAAAGAAACAAAGTGCGACAACTGCATCACGAGCAAGGCTCGGTCCTCTGCATCAGTCTCCATCATAAGCAGCAGCAGCAATCAATCAAGAATCGGAAGCATCACGCTTCCCTTTGTCAATACATGCAATCATGCTACTCAGGTGTCAACGACGCCCGAGCAGAGTGTGAGATAAAATCCCAGTAGGCCGGCACCCGCGATGTCTAAACCTTTCAATTTCGTGCAATAATAAAATGCAGTGTGTCATTATATAACAATTGCAGATAATTTATTAAGTGCAATGAAATAAATAACTCGGCCCAGGTTCCAAGCGACACCTGTGCCTAATCACCTGCTTCGCCATAAGCCGGAAGTCTGAAAGAAATACCTGTAAGTAGAATACACATATGCATATATATGAAGCCTGGAAGATTAAGGTAAAACAAGGAAGAAGCATACCCTCAAGTTTGTGCTTTAACTTTGGGTCTAAGTCATGTGTCAACCAGGTGTGCTTCAACATACCAGAAGATATCTCAAATCTCAAGAGACTGACAGTGACATTAATATAAGCCTTCAGTGCATCGTTATTAAGGTTCAAGTTGAGAGTTGGAGTCTGAGCTCGTTCCGAAGGTATCGCCACAGAACATCCTTCAACTATCCAATACCACCGAGTTCGTCCAAGACAATCTTTCGAAAGACCAAGTATCACTCGTGGCATGACTTTACCCTGAGTTCGTCTCGATCTCGCAAAAAGGGGTCAAGTGTCATCTGAGGCTGGCTTAGCCACATTGCCAACAGATCCGTCCCGATGAGCCATTTTGGAACCGATATCACTCATAAGTATTAGAAAGCTCGGGGAAGTCTCGGTCCGGCAAAGCTAAGAACACCGCCCCCCGACACATATAGGTAACCGTCAGGAACGAAGAGTTTAAGCGTGACCCTTAATACGAGACACACCTCCTTTCCCCGCCCTGAATTTAATTAATGTTTTCACAACACCAGATATGATATCAACATATGTAATTATAACTTGAAACAAAACAGGTACACCCGTGCACCACACATTGCAAATTAAATATTTCACCATAACAATCTTCACAAGGCAAAGTACCGCATTAACATAAGCAGATAAATGCACTTTAAATAAATAAATTAGACCAACCAACTACCAAGATCCAACAATTTCAAAGTTCATAATTAATCTAAACTAATTATTTAAATTAAACACAATAAAATAGGTTGTGCAAAACATGCAGATAAAGACACTTTTTAATAATAAATAAACCAGCACAACCAACTACCAAAGATTCAACAATTCAAGATTCGTAATTAATCTAAATTAATTATTTAAATTGAACACAACAAAAAAATAGGCTGCACAACACATGCAATTAAATAAATTAAAAGTTTGGGCTAACAAAAATTATACTGACCACGTCGGCACGCCCCAATGGGTGTCCGACCTTGTTGCAACAAATTAAACAAATCAATTCATGATTAATACGACTGCAACAACTAGGCGAAACAAATTAATTAATGAATTTTGGTGAATTTGCACAAAGTCGGTAGACATCGACTAACGACACAACGGTGCGTTTTTATAAATCGCAACGAAACGGAGGGAAAAAGAGTAGACGCCTTACTTTATGGTCGTAGATGATCCTATGATCCGCGGTAGGCTTTGATTTGACCTAAAACGGAAGAAAACAGAAGATTTTAGAAAACCCCCAAAATAGGGTAAAATCCTTCCGCGGCGAACTGCGCAAAGGATTTGGAATGAGATCGCACGATTCTTGGTGTGTGGGATAAGCCTTACCGAGAGGTTCACAGAGCACCTGACGACGAAGAAAACGAACGACGAACGGAGGAGCGACGATCAAGGAGAAGCAATGTGGTGTGTGCCACCTAGGGAGTAGAGGTGCGCCACGCACAAGAGAGGAAGAAGATGAGGAAAGGAAAAAAGGAAAGAAAGAAAGAAAAAGGAAGAAAAAAAAAGAAATAAATAAATAAATCAAAATAAAAATGGTGGAAGAGATTAAACAATTAATTAAAATGAGTTTACCCCATTTTAATTATTTTTAATTTATTTCCAACCGTTTCTATTTTATTATTTATTTTTATCCCTTTTTAAATTCCATTAACTTTCTTTAAATTCTTTATATTCATTTTAAACCCATTTAAATTATTTATATCCGAACGCAGCGCTATAGCGCAACGTAAAATTTTTACACAAAGCCCGAATAAATATTTAATTAATTATAACAGCCGCTCGGGATCCGCAACAGGGTGCGCAGACGTACCCTGAGTCCATTAAGAATTAGACAACAAAAACTTAAATGATCTGCACCTTAATTTAAGTCGATACATTAAAATAATTAAAATTATTATTATTTAATATAATTAGTCAATGAAGCCATTAATATTTTAATAACAACCATTAATAAAAAGGATAACGATTATTAAATAAATATTTATTGCGCATTTGTATTTAATTCGAATAATTAATAATATCAGATTTATTACATTGCTCCATTATTATTTACACTGCAACATGATTTATTAATTGTGGATATGCATTTTCATTTATTGTTTTCAAAATAAATAATAATATTAATAATAAAATTATTAATATATCTAATTGCCAATAAAATATTTAAAACGCAATTAAATTATCTTCGGGTGCGATATGACTAAACGTCCAACGCTCGCAAAGGTTATACTCTGCCTAGGGTAAACCCCACGTCCCAGAACTATTGGTGGTGTCAGATTTCTCATTCGACGCACCATTTGAGAGAAAATAATTATTTATTGTTTAAAAATCAGAATAATTAATTAGTTAAAAATAAAGACGGTATTATCAAGTGCGAGGGTGCCAAACAACCGATGCAAATCAAGGTTATACCCTACCTAGGGTAAACCCGACGTTCCGAAACTAATAGTGGTCTCAGATTTCTCGTACGCCGCACAGTTTGAGAGTTATTTTATTATTTTGAAAAGAAACAAACACGCGTATTAATAAAATAAACTTAATATTTTTATTCCATCAACGCCGCAATGTCGACTATCGAAAACAAAAAGTTCTGATACTCGATTTTAAAACCGAACTGCCTAGTCAACGGAAAAATTTTATTTCCTACGTTTTTTTCATCCGGTTCAAAACACGGAACGTTATAGATAATTTCCAGTGTGCAATGGTTGTGATCTCGCTACCCACATTCCTATTTTACTATTGATAAGAATGAGGAAAGGATTAGAGAAATTGCCTTGACCTCCCAGTAAAAGTTAGAACAATGAGAACCAACAAGTCAAACGATCTTCGCTTCCCCGATCCTAAGCACCATCAGAATTTGGATTGCGTGTGTGCCCTTGTTATTCTCCTCAGTCGACCACCAAAACCTCCTAGAACACTAAATCTCTATTTTGCATGCATGTTTTCATTGGTTTTTATATATGTTTTCATTGAATATATATTGTTTTAATATGATATTCATGCCTGATTTTAGGGTTTCTCTGTTTTTATGGTAGGGCCGACATTGCGGTGAAATCAAGAAATATTTGAAGTGAAACGTGGCATTGTGAGAAGATGTGAAAATTATTTCTGAAGTAGAACTAGAGAATCTATACATAGACATATTCATGTCGTTAATTGAATTCACATCGTAGATGGGATGAGACAAACTTACATCAGAAAACGCATCGTTTATTCACATTATGAGAAGAAGATTCACATGATGTATGAGCTACATGGAAGTATTTTCATGCTATGAATTGCATTCATGTCTTGAGTTTATCGAAGGGAGTGTAGATTCATGCCATGGAAATCATTCACAAGGTGAGAATTTGAGGGAAGAAAATTTCAGAGAATGGAGCCACACCATTCACGAAGTGAAACCTACATTCATGTCATGAACCTCGAGTCAACAACAAAATTAAAGATCTGATTTTTTAGAATCGTTGTGGAATTTCAACCGGTTGGACGAGCGGGCTTCATGTCGATTTGGGGGCTTATTTAAGGGAGATTTGTCCATAGAGGAAGGGGGTTCATTCTAGGCGTAGGGATTCAATCACCAGAAGGCTACCACTAGGGTTCTAACTCGGAAATTGTTCGTCATGGACCCGTTTTTTCTGTTTTTCTTTCTTATTTTCTGTCGTTCATTATAACATTGAATGGTCTTTATTTTAATTCCAAACTTTATTCTTTATTCTCTTTCTCATTCTTTCCCGTCTAATCTCTATGCTATGGGTTTTTGTTATATCATCTCTAGAAAACACTCGACAATGACTGGTTGAACCCCATAGGGGAGAGTAGAATCGGTTAAAGAGGGTGCATACCACCAAATTATGTTTTCCTTTATTTGTGAGATGATTTTATTCAATAGTATCATGTTGTGCCAACCAATTTATTTTATTCATTATTGATTCATTGAAAAATGCTTTTGATTATGAATGAACACTAACATGATTGACGTAATTAATTTATGACAATTGAATTGGATTATTCTTATATTTTTTGCAATATGATCTTAATGCGCTTTAGTTATTTTGATTTATCCGACCATGAGAAGTTGATATGCTGAGGTAGTATTGGTATAGCTGACCTACTTTCTATTAATTATGCAAATAATGGTTACACAACTATTTAATCTGGTTATTTTGTAAGTGAATTTGAATAAATTTATTTAGTAAAACCACCCCTAGAAAGTGGTTCTCTCTCTCCTTTGTTGTCCCTGTCTTTCTATATGCATTTTGATTATTTAAGTTTGAGTCTTTAAATTAGTAATTAATCAATTCAATTAAAATCAAACGACCCAACATTTAGTCAAGAATTGTGTTGCATTCCCTGCTCTTCGTGAGATTGACCCTATACTTCCACTACTCTACGCCTTTGTTGTTAATGCGGTTTGGGAACAATATAAATTTATAATTTGTTTGCTTTGGAGGATTTAATGACGTCCTTCGGGTGCATAAAACACTCCCTAAAATGTGTGGTTGAATCGCATCAAAATCACTCATACTTTGTTAGGGTGAGACACCCTTCTATTTATATAACAAGTATACATTGCGGTATGACCTCCTTCCCCACGACATGATGCCCTGATCCAAAAGGTATAGAAATTAAATCTTGAAGATCCTTGACCACTGTTGTAGTGTAGCATATTACATCACGGCATGAACCCCATATCTCCTCATACCTACCTTTAGCTACGAAAGATTCTTGCAGTGTGACTGTAGTGCTTGCAGCGTGAGCACTGTGACTCCTCATTCCCGTGAGGCACAAAAATCTTACGACATGCACACCAATGCAAAAGAGGGTTTTCCACATTGTTTTTTAACACTAGTTAACTAGTGATGTCATTATAAGCGATGTTGTAAATAGGTTTTTCACATTGGTTGCAACGTCCCAACTCAGGATCCACTTGAGCTGAACCCCAAGTCGGTGGGTCACATGGCCTCAAGCATGCCTCCCCGTATGCCAGAGGCTGCCGACTAGCAGCGATGATGTAAGAGGGGTATATTGGGGAGACTATACCCTCATGTCATAGTATCACAACAAATATATCCAATAATAAATAGTAGCACAAGCATAATGTAACCAATCATAATCAATAAACTGTGTAAGCGTAAATCAACAAAAAGATAAATAAGCGATAAAAGATATAATCAAATTGAAAAATTGATAATAGTAAAAAATGCCACTATGGTAGTGTCACTACATGACGCATGGCATGCTGGTAAAAAAAGGAGAACATGGGAACATGCATTGAGTCATGCTAAACAAAAAGTACAAAAAAAAAAGACAAAAGCTGCTCCACAAGCATCTCGAGCGCATGCTTGATCCTCTGCTCCTAAGCTCCAGCTAAGCAATACAAATCAACAACTTGTGTTGGGGCGATTTCCCTTATCATCACTTATAGACAAATAGTCTTCTTGGGTGCCAAAGGCTTCTCGAGTAGGGTGTGAGATAAAAAACTCAGTAGACTACCACCAACAATGTATACGTGTAATCCAAGTAGATGCTCATAACTAAACAGTGTGTGAGTATAAGTAGGAAAGTAAACCAATGATGAATAAATAAATAACTGCCCGCTCAGGTTCCTTGAGGATACCTAGCAAGTCTACCTACTTCAGCTCATGGTTGTTATGTCTGTATGATCATGTTACTATATATATATATAAATAGTAATACTTGATATATATAGTTTAGTTATATATTTCATCCACCTCTATGAACCAAGTTTGTGTCGACGCCTAATGGCCATATACCTGTAATACTAGTGCTGGCTGGACCTGGGCATAACTCACAACCATCCATGACCAGTCAATGAGACTAAAAGCTCCAATGATAGGGTACATACCCTACATCCCTATAGAGTGAGAGATTCTATACTACTTCACTTGGGATGGCGATTGTTCATTCCATGGAAACACTCTAAGATGGAATGTGGCGCTCAAGACCATTGCCCATATTATATCATGGTGCAAGATGCCATACTCAACACCTGATGTAAGGGAGCATGGGTCTCCATGCCCAACCGAAACCCTTACCATCGTTCCCAACCTCTATAAAGGTATATTATAATTATAACTGGCATGGGGCTTTACCACCCATCCATTCCTTTTGTATATCCCATATATATATATATAGAAGAGGTATAATCATTTATAAAAAGTTACATAAGGCATAACCTCTTATGTAAGTCACTACCAATTTCAATTACAATTAAAGATTTGTAAGGCATAAACAAAGGTATGATCCTTTATATTTCAAAACATGAGGCAAAGGCCTCTTATGCAAGTCATGAGCTAAGTTCCATTCCTTTTAAACATTATAATTCATTAAGCATGGTAACCAAGTCATATGACTCAAGTGTCAAGTGGAAGGGTCATGATCAATTCATTTAAAGAGGTGTCACCATCTTGCCTAAGCCATACTATATATGTCAAGACCATTTAATTCATTTCAAGGGAAGGAAAACCATCATGTGCGTTCCATCCTATACAAATCCAACTCATCCAATTTTTATAAGCATAACAAATTCATTTATAAAGCTCAAAGGGTCAAAAAGAAGGTTTCATGGAAACAAGGCATATGTCCACTTGGGAAATTCAACCTATGAGAGGTCCAAACACCTAAGAGGTGTCTTGAGTTCAATGAATTACACATGAGTCAAGAGAAATTACATTTAAAAGTAAAGTCAACTGCCAATTGGAAGTTTTGGGAAAATTGGACCAATTGGCCAAAATGGCCAATTTCAATGGCACACCCAAGGGGTGGCCATAAGTGGTAAGTGTGATCTCTAAACCACTAAACAATGGTCATTTAGCATGTATCTAGACACAAGTATTAATTATACATGAATTAATTAACATATTAAAAATGATCGGTAAAGGCCGACATATGGCATGACGACATAATTACGAAAAACAACAAAAATCCACGGGAAAACAATGTGACCACATACCTCAAGCCCATAGACGATGCCTCTCTCAATATAATCCTCATATTTGAAGTATGTTGGAAGAGATATGAGAAATGGTCCAACTTCTTGAAAATAGGGTGAATGAGCCTGCACCTAAATAGTATGAAGGATCTGAAGATTAACTTGAATTGAAGGCTAGGATGAGGTTAGCCTTACCTTGGGCTATCCAATGCCTCCTTCAGATTGAAGATAGGGTGCCAAATTAAGAAGATATGGATGAACCTAGCTCGTGAGGATTTGAGTTATATGGGAGAAGGAAGCTATTGCAAACCATTGGAGGAAGGAGAAGAAAAAGGAAAAGAGATAAAAGAATTAAAGAGGGGAAAAGTAGTAATTTGACCCTAAAATTTGGGGGCGCACGGTTTAGGTGTATGGTTTACAAACTACGTGAAAATCATGTGCTGAGCCTCTCTCCCATATCTGCAGCAGGTTGCACGGTTGTTCACCTCAGCTCACACAGTTTCAGACAAATCGTGTGGCCTACATGTGCCCCTGTCTACAGCCGCACGGGCATGCACCCTAGGGCGCACGGTTTTAGACAAAATATGTGTCCCAATAACTTAGTCCATTTTCAAGAACTTTGGGCTTTGAAAGAGACCCAACCGCTCCCATTACTTCCTTGTCTTGATTAAACATCTTTATTAAGGTTATTTAAGGTATTCAAATTGAAAAAATAATGATTCATACCTTTATTGAAAAGATGGGTCATTACAACCTCCCCTTCTTAAAGCAACTCATCCCTGAGTTGGCCTTATGAGGATAAAGAGGTACTGTCCATAAAGAGTTCCATCCATTGAGATCGTATATTAAATTCCCACTCCTAGGTCTCGTCTTGTACTCGATCGTGCTTCCAAAGCACACATACCATAAGAACTGACCTACCATGGAGTGTCTTAACACTCCGATCAACAATACAAATGAGATGATCCTCGAAGGAAGATTCCATATCTAATTTGACTTCATTAGGATGGAAGATGTGAGTCAAGTATAGATAATATCAGTGATGCTGAGATACATGAAACACATCATGCATGGACTGATATATCTGAGGAAGTGCCAACTGGTAAGACACTGGTCCGATCCATTTTACAACCTTGAAGGGTCCAACAAACCTTGGTGAGCGCTTACACAAGTTCTAAATACATATATTCTCCAAACCAGGTGAGACTCGTAAGAAAACCTGGTCTCCGACCTCAAACTCAAGAGGTAGCCTATGTTTGTTGGCATAAGACTACTATCTTGACTAAGCTATCAACATGTGATTTATGATTATCTGGACCTACTCCGTAGTCTCCTGGATGAAATGTGGTCTAAGCATAGCTGATTCCCATAACTCTAGCCAACACATAGGTGAGGGACAAGGCCTACCATATAAGGCTTCATAGGGAGTCATTTTGATGGTAGCTCGAAAGATATTGTTAAAGTTAGACTCGATGGGGGGAATGTGTTTCTCCCAAGAACCAATAAAGTAAAGAACACATGCATGGAGCATATTCTCTAGAACCTGAATTGTACACTCCAAATGTCCATCGGTTTGTGGGTGATAGGCCATGATCGGAACTGTAGGTCCCATGCGCATCAGAAGCATACGATGGGAAGTTCCTAGATTTTCTTTTTTCCATAATCGACAATCAATCCAAGATCTATATGACAATGAATGTCAAGATCCACAGAATTGAATCAAAGAAATGGACAATGGATAATTATGCCAAAACCAGAGAGAGGATCATCAAATGTTATTTATAATTAATGTAATTAAATAAAGAATTACCTTTAAGAAATTATTTCTTAGTTTATGGATCTAGTGACAGATATGCGGTCCACTGTCGTTGTGTTTTAGAAACCAAGTGTAGATTTTCTCTACCAGTGATCCACATGCATTCCATGAATCTTCAGATGTTGCTGAAGAAATCTCTAGGTGCTAGCACGAAAAATCCTTGCACTTTTATTATCTACCTTTGATTGCTTCGAGAACCACTTCCTAAGCATTCTCCTTGATCTGTTGGAGGAGGATTGCTCTCCATTCTTGGGAGCGTTCTTGGAGAAGGGATCTCTCTAGGCTTGAGAGGATTCTCCAAATCCATTGTGAAAAACCAAGACAAATGAATTGGCTCTATTTGAGAAAATAATATAATTGGGTATTTATATTACTAGAGTTAAAATAAAATAATTGAACAAGTGCCCTTAATTATTTATTTAATCCTAGAAAAGCCCCATGTTAAATAATAATAATAATATTATCATTTATCGACATGCACTTAACTTGAAAATTAAAATTAAATATTATTTAATTAAATAATATTCAATATTTATTATTTCTCACCGGACCATTAAACTCAATATACCATTCCTCCACAATATTTATCAGGGCTTGAATAATATCTATTTATTTATTAAATAAATATCACTGCATTATTCGCCAATAAATAAATAAATATTATATTAACTAAATAGAAAATAAATATTTATATGTGATCAAGCATACATGAATAATTATTAAACCACATTCAATAATAATATTTATTTAACCTGTTAAATAATAAATAATAATATATTATTTAACTGAGATTCTGGATACACTTACTGTGTGACCCTCTAGGCCTCTTTCTCAGTGGTATTAGGCGAAGAAGCCTAAACTCCAAGGTTAGTGTCTAGAAACATACCAAGACACCCATAGAGAAAGAAGTTAATACCATAACAACATGTTACCTCATACAGATGATTACTTTGTAATATAATCCCTTTATCATGATATCTCTAATTAAGCAGGTTGCATGCTGGGGCCATCAACCTATATACTCGATGTATCTTTCTTTGACTTCTTGGAAAATGAACTTTCCTTTAAAACACCATGACTATGGATTTATTTAGGCTATATCATTTCCATAAAAGGGACCAAGATATCAAATTCTATTAATAAATAAAAGGGACAAATCATTTTTCACATTATTCATTAATGCAATATTATTCATGACGCACCCAACATATCATAATTTTTCATGAACATCTGTCATCATAATTTTAGTTAATACATCTATGTGTGCAACTAATAATAATCATTAATAATAATATTAAATTCTAATGAAAAATACACATGTCTGTAGATAAGAACATCTAATGACACATATAAATATGGATATCCTAATGGTGGGTCTCGTTCTCATAATATCCCACTGGATATTACTAAGGGAATACACCATGAGAAGGTGAATCAAATTCCTATAAGTCTCCACCCCTGATAGCCTGTATCATTTGTGTCCCTCAAATGATATAATCCGACTATAGAACATATATTCAAGAACAGTGTCGTAACACTTCTGGGTTCTCATCATAGTGGAGAACTGCTATGAACTTTTAGTGCGACAAAAACTTTTAGGAAATTATCACATACTATGTCATGTAGAAGAACAATCATGATGTGATAATTATTTTATTAATATTAAAAACCATGAATAAAAGTTATCATAAAGTACATAGAAGTTGATTATAGGGCACCAAATCCAACAGAATCCCACTTGCACTAGAGACAACTACTAATAACCTTCAGTCTGCTAGCTCTCACATGATAATCATGCTTCTAATGAGATAGACCTTTTGTAAATGGGTCCAACATGTTCACTTCCATGGGCACTATGCTTAATTCTACTTCACCCCTCTGATAGAAATCCCTCAAGAGGTGATACTTCTGAAGTATGTGATTTGTCCGTCAGTGCGACCTTGGCTCTTTTTCAAGATCCATCACTGCAGTATTATCACAATACAATGTGATGGGATCTTTACTACTAGGCACCACATCAAAATTTTGGACAAAGTTCTGAATCCAAATGGAATCCTTGGTTGCATTAGAAGATGCTATATACTCATAATCCGTTGTAGAATCAGCAACAATTGGCTGCTTTGAACTCTTCCAGCTCACAGATCCTCCGTTGAGACATAAAACATATCCTGATTGCGACTTTAGATTATTATGATTTTTCTAAAAACTAGAATCAGTATAACCCCTAATGACCAACTCCCCATATCCTCCATACAACAGGAACATATCCTTAGTTCTTCTTAGATACTTAAGGATAGACTTAATAGTAGTCCAATGCTGTTCTCCTGGACCTTCTTGATATCAACCTACCATTATCAATGCATAGGAAACATCAAGTCTAGTACAAAAATGGCATACATGATTGATCCTATCTACAAATCTTATGGGATCTTACTCATTATCTCTTTCTCTTGTTGTGTCTGAGGACACATTTTCATAGAAAGATGTAAGCCATGTGAAATTGAAACTAATACCCTCTTGGATTGTTCCATACTAAATCTCTTTAGTATCTGGTCAACATATGTACTTTGACTTAGTCCAAGCAGCCTCTTAGATCTATCAAGAATGATCTTGATCCCTAGAATATAGGCTTCTTCACCTAAGTCCTTCATAGAGAAACACTTTCTTAACCAGTCTTTAACTGGATATAATACTGGTATGTCATTCTAATAAGTAATATGTCATCAACATATACTACTAGGATAATGACTGCATTTCTACTAAACCTCTTATAAACACCCAACTCACATTCATTCTTAATGAAATCAAATTATTTTATGGCTTCATCAAATCGAATGTTCCATAACTTGGATGCTTGATTCAATCCATAAATGGATCTATGAAACCTTCAAATACTTTTGGCATCACTTGGAGTTACAAACCCTTTTGGTTGTATCATATAAACATATTCTTGAAGGTTACCATTATGTAATGTAGTTTTTATATCTATCTTCTAAATCTCATAGTCATGGTAAGATGCTATATCAAGTAAAATTTTGATGGATTTAAACATGGAAATTGGGGAAAAGGTTTCATCGTAGTCAATTCCTTGATGCTGTTTAAACCCTTTAGCCACTATCCTTGCTTTATAGGTATTTACTTTACCTTCCATATCGAGTTTCCTCTTGAATACCCATTTGCATCCAATAGGTTTTACATCAACTGGTGCATCAAACAGAACCCAAACTTGGTTCCGATACACGTAATACATTTTAGAGTTCATGGATTCTTTCCATCTTGCATATTCTGAGCTTTATACTACCTCTTTGTAGGATAGAGGTTTATCATTTTCAACCAATAATGATTGACTATCCTCAATGACTAGAAAACCATATCTCTATGGTTCTCTTACCTCTCTTACCTCTCTTACGCTCCTACGCAGTACTTGTGTTTCATGAACTAATTCTTACATGAGGACCTATGGGATATATTCCTATTACACCTCTTATGTATCTTGAGCATCAACTTAATAAAATTAAATCTTGCTCCCACTATCCTTTTTGATGATATGATCCCTCTTAAGAAATATGGATTGTCTGAAGACAATCACTTTCTTGTCTGAGGGGTTGTATAGGTAGTATCCCCTTATTTCCTTATGATACCCTATAAAGATACATTTAGTGCCCCGAGGTGCTAGTTTGTTGCCCGATAAGGCCTTAATAAACGCTTCACAACCCTATACATGTGTATGTGACAAAATGGGTTTCTTTACACTCTATATTTAGAAGGGAACTCCATTTTTTTCTTTAGTTAGAACTTAGTTTAATGTGTATGCTACATTTTGTAATGCATATCCCCAAAAGGATAATAGAATATCTGTATGAATCATCATTGAAATTACCATGTCTAACAAGGTATGGTTCCTACTTTCACTAACACCATTCCACTATGGTGTATAAGGTGGAGTGAGTTGAGATTGAATCCCAAACTCTTGTAAAAATTTAATGAACTCTCGATTAAGATATTCACCACCTCAATCTAATCGAAGATTATTTATTTTATTACCAAGTTGATTCTCAACTTCATTCTTTAATTCATTGAATTTATTAAAGGACTCATACTTATACCTCATCAAGTAGATATATCCATATCTACTCAAGTCATCAGTAAAATTTATGAAGTAAGAATATCCACCTCTAGATTCTACTGGAAACAGTCCACAACCATCAGTGTGTACCAATCCTAGAAGCTCTGTGGCCCTTTCACCCTATCCACCAAATGGTGATTTGTTCATTTTCCTTTGTAAACAAGCATGAAATCTATCAAATGGTTTTATATTAGAAGAGTTTAAATAACTATCTTGATATAGATTTGTCAAATGCTTATCATTTAAATGACTAAGATGGTGATGCCACAACTGGGTGTTATATGAGTCATGTGAACATGATTCATTATCGATTGCCAAAATTTGTTTTTCATAATTTAATACATAAATAACATTATTTAAACGTGCCATACCATAACATATGTTGTCCTTAAAAAATAAACAACTTTTATTTCCAAACTTGAAAATAAACCCATATGTATATAGGCATGATACAAAAATTATGTTTTTGGTAACTGTAGGTACACAATAAAAATATTTCAAAACCAAAATCTTTACCATTGGAAATGAGAGGTGGTAGTCACCAAAGGCCAAAGCAGCCATCCTCACACCATTAACAGCTCTTAGATCCACCTCTTATCTGGAAATATTTTTTAATCTACTTGGTTCCTGCATTTGGATACAAATGTGATCCTCATAAGCTATATCTAATACCCAATGTGTAGATATTGAAATAATACACTCAATAACAAATGCACCTTTAGCTTCCCCTTTCTTGTGGGTGTAGTTCCTATTTTAGTGTCCTGACTTGCCACATGAAAAGCATACTGCCTCATTTTCCTTGCCCTGCCTATGGATCTTCTTCTTCTTGGAAGGAAAATGCTCGGGAGCTTAAGACTATTTTTAAGCCTTGGGCCCATTTACCTTGTTATTCCTTTTCTTATTCACCATAAGGACTGTGGGTTTGTAATGACTCATATCCTTATCCACTTGGTGAATTAAAGTAAGAAGTTCTGAAATAATCTTCTCATTATTGCTCATATTTTAATTAATAATAAAGTTGGAGAAGGTATTGGGAAGTAATGAAAGTATGAGATATGTACACAAATCATCCAAAAATTTAATCCTTAAGATTTCCATGAATTCAATGTTTTCAATAAGCTTGACTACATGAGTCCTAGCTATCATAGACTCTCTAAGATTAGTTGTGAATAAAGCATTGGATATCTCATACTTTTCTTGTCTTGCCTTCTCTTGATAGAGATCCCAAAGGTGAGACATCATGCTATACACATACATGTCCTCATGTTGCTTCAAAATCTCATTGGAAATGGATGATAACAAGAAGAATTGAACATCTATAGCATCATTCAAATATTTCTCATAGAGAGACAAATCTTCATCACTTACCTCATTACCAGGCATAACTAGAAAAGGTTCTTACAGCACATGTAATTTCCTTTCATGGTGAAGGATGACATGTAGGTGCCATTCCCACTCTTGGAAATTTGTGCTAGTGAGAAGTTTTTCTTTCTCAAGTATGGATCACAATGATATGTTTTATGTAATTTTAATGTTGTTTCTATAAAAATAAGATAAGTATAATTTTAATACTTTATCTAATAAAATTTAGACAAATAAACAAATATTATATTTATTATCCTCCCACTATTTTATCGAAACCCAATATCCCTCGCCATTGACTTCAAAATATCCTATTGATTGGATATTCAAGTATAAAGGATCCACATTCCCCTTATTATTACCCGAACTTGGGTTGGTCAAGAAGCTCGAATGGTTTTAGGTAGACATTCTAAATGAAAACTACATTAACTCATAGTTCCTTGAATTACTAAGTAGACTCCCCAATCTTGAAATCTTTAATTGTATTTCCTCAACCTTTGCCTCTTAGTTACACTATGTCCTACTTTGGAAGTCAACCTTTGATGTGAACTAATCTAAGTTAACCCAAATCTTCATGTTAAAATTCCTTGATAATTAAAATCACCCCAACTTGGGTTGGTCAAGCACTTTGAACTATGATTCGATTTTAACCAAATTAATGGAAGGTTATACCGACTTAATATATATAATTAAGGGATTTTATCAATTTATTCTCAAATTTCCAATTATTATATTTATCACATGATTGTTAATAATATTAAGTAAATTTACTTAAGTGATTAACCATGTCTTAGATAATATTTATTCATAATAAAACTTATTTTAGTTTTATCTTTCATGCTCGTTAATTTCATTAGATTATGTGATTTTGAAAGAACATCCATAATGAAATAACCATGAAAATTGACAAAAATAAAATAATAAAGCAATATGATCATGAGATTATACTAGTGGTTAGTTTATCTAGTGGTTGATAAACTAACCACTGACCTTGGAAAAAAATAGCTTGAACCAATTAAGGTTCGTGTTGTATCTTTCCACCCATCCACCTTTGTATCTCTCTTGGATTGGTTTCGCCTCAGCTCCAAACATGAACCGAATCCACTAGCTTGAGAGCTCCATTCATTAAACATACTTTTACTCACACGTAGGTGAGGGGAAAAGGGATTACATAAAAGAATCCATGGAAACATGGGCCCTACATAATAAGAGGAGAGAATGAATGTAGACAAAAAAATTAATTTAATAATAAACTAAATAAAACCAATCACATACAAAGGTCTAGTCTAGCTCATGATCATCCACATGTATGCAATGAATTAAACATTTAATAAAACTAGCATTAAATTCTTAATCATTATTATTTAACATAAATCATGCTCGAATCAATTAATTATTATCTTTAATTAATCAATTCTTTTATCTTAATTATTATCTAAATTTACTTGATATTCTCATACATTATAATTTTAAACAAATTAAATAAATTCATTTAAAATTAACTATGTACATAAATTTACCTTAGAGGAAACACAATGAATACCTGTCTGATTCTACCTAACATGTATTATACTTGTATACTTGTTTACTCTTTTGAAATAAGGCATGACTTATCATATACTTTCATGACGTGTACTATCAATTTAATGATTACACAAATTACATGATTTTTTGGTCATGTGTTATGCTTCAATGAACGTAGAGTAACAACTTGTAATACAACTCATACATGATATGAAGATATGAACATTACATAGATATTAATTAAACATTTAAATATTTATGTATATTAAAACCTATCACATGGCGTGTCCTATCTTTATGACCACACACAAGTACATTTATCAAGGTTTACATAGTAAAATAAATAAATTTTAAATATGTGTAATTTGGTATAAGTGCATAACATGTAAATGTAAGTACACGGTGTGTACGTCTCTCACCGTCTATCTGAGACACACACCTAGAAAATCGACGTGTAATCTGCGCCTTAGAAATTTTTGAGTACATGACGTGTCTAATGGGCTACATGGCATGTTAACTATGAGTTACATGATCACCAGTCAGGTAGACTGTGTATGAAATACATGCCAGTTTGTGACTCAAAGGGACTACATGCCATGTACATGGGATACACAGAATGTAATCCAAGTGACCATGCACCATTATGTTCTAGTCAACAATTGGTGCATTTAAAGCATGCAATTAATGCGTAATCTTGAATTAATTTCTGAATAAATTCTGATGCATTGAACATGACTACATGACGTGTAACTCTAATTACACGATGTGTAGTCCTGTGTTGTCTGGCCAGAAACCTTTGCACCTCTAGATGAGTTCCTCGATTTTATTTTAATCATAAAATTAATCATTTCAATTAGATCTATGAGAAACGAAAGAGGAAGAAGCAGATCTCACAATTCAGATTAAAATAATGATTAAAATTGAATTGAAAAACTAAATTATAAATTTTTAAATCACCAATGATCTTTAAATAATTATAAATAATTATGTGACCACTCTAATACCACTTCTAGATTTCAGGCGTAGTAGAAGCGTGCAATAGGTGTTGCCTAACTTTTCTTTTTTCCATAATCGATGATCAATCTGAGATCTACATGATGATGAACACCGTGATCCACGTAATTGAATCAAAGAAATAGAAAAAGGATAATTATGCCAGAACCATATATAGGATCATCCCATGTTATTTATAATTAATTTAATTAAATAAATAATTACCTTTAAGGAATTATTTCTTTATTGATGAATCCAATGATAGATCTATGGTCGACCGTCATTGTGTTGTAGAAAATAAGTGTAGATTTCCTCTAGTGGTGATCCACAATTTTTCCACAAATCTCCAGATGTTGCCGAAGGAATCTCTGGGTGCTAGCATGACAGATCCTTGCACTTGTGTCATCCACCTTTGATCACTTCAAGATCCACTTCCAAATTTTTCTTCTTGATCTGGTGTAGAAGGATTGCTCTCCATTCTTGGGAGCGTTCTTGGAGAAGGGACCTCTCTAGGCTTGAGAGGATTCTCCAAATCCATTATGCACAACCAAGATAAATTAATTGGATATATTTGATAAAATAACATAATTGGGTATTTATATTTCTAGGGTTAAAATAAAATAATTGCATAAGTACCCTTAATTATTTATTTAATCATAAAAAACCCCATGTCAAATAATAATAATAATATTATCATTTCTCGACATGCGCTTAATTTGCAAATTAAAATTAAATATTATATAATTAAATAATATTCAATATTTATTATTTCTTAATGGACCATTAAACTCAATCCTCCATTCCTCCAAAATATTTATTAGGCCTTGAATAATGTCTACTTATTTATTAAATAAATATCACTACATTATTTTCCAATAAATAAATAAATATTATATTCACTAAATAGAAAATAAATATTAATATGCGATCAAACATACATGAATAATTATTAAATCACATATGGGAATAATATTTATTCAACCTAATAAATAATAAATAATAATATATTATTTAACTGAGATTCTAGATACACTTAGTGTGTGAACCTCTAGGTCTCTTTCTTAGTGGCATTAGGTGAACCAGCCTAAAGTATAAGGTTAGTGTCTAGCAACATGCCAAGGCACCCATAGAGAAATAAGTTAATGCTGCAACAACATGTTACCTCATACGAATTCTTACCGTGTAATATAATCCCTTTATCATGATATCTCTAATCAAGAAGGTTGCATGTTGGTGCCATCAACCTATGTGCTCGATGTCTCTTTCTTTGACTTCTAGAAAAATGAACTTGCCTTTAGAACAACATGACCGTGCATTTATTCAGGCTATATCATTTCCATCAAAGGTCCTGGGATATCAACTTCCATTAATAAACAGAAGGGACAAATCCTTTCTCACATTATTCATTAATGCAATATTACTCATGATGCACCCAACATATCCCACTTCACCGTGAACATATTTCCTCACTGGTTTCATCAATAAATCTAAGTGCACGAATCATAATACTCATTAATAATAATATTATTTTCTAAGTACCAATATACATGTTCACAAATAGAAACATCCAATGACACATATAAATGTGGATTTCCTACTGGTGGGTCTCATTCTCATAATATCCTACTGGATATTACCAAGGGAATACACCATGAGAAGGTGACTCAAAGTCCTATGAGTCTCCACCCATGATATCCTGTATCATTTTTGTCCCTCAAATGATATCATCTGAATATATAACATATATTCAAGAATATTTTCATAGCACTTTTGAGTTCTCATCATAGCGGGGAACTGCTATGACCTTTTAGTGCGACAACTACTCTTAGGACATTATCACATACTATGACACATAAAAGAAAAATAATGATGTGATAATTAGTTTATTAATATTCAAAACCATGAATAAAAATTATCATAAAGTACACAAAATTTGGTTCTAGGGAACCAACTCCAACAATAAGTACCTGCATACCTAATGCCTTTTGCAACCCCTGCTAGAACTGTGATGTAAAATGAGTGTCTCTATCAGATATAATAGAACGAAGATCTCCATGAATACGTACCACCTCTATGATGTACAACCTTCCTAGCTTGACTAATTAGATGTCTATTTCACAAGTAAGAAGTGTGTGACCTTCATCAAGTGATTGAAGAAAACCCATACTGTATTGTTTCCATGAGGTGATATGGGTAGACTAGTCATTAAGTCCATCAAAACATCATCCCATTTCCACTCTAGAATGGAAAATTTCTATATAATCCCTAATGGAGACTTATGTTCCACATTCACCTACTAATAGGTGGAACACCGAGTGATGAATCCAGCAATCTCCCATTTCATTCCAGAACACCAGTATTGGCTTCGTAGATCTCGATACATTTTGGTAACATCGGGGTGAACCGCCCATGTTGAGGTTTAAAATTCCTACATTAGCTCCTCTTTGATGTCTTATGGGACCCATAAACTCCCATGTAATAACAAGGTATCATCCCCATCCATAGTCTAACCAGAATATATATCATCATCAGAAACACTTTCCCGTAGGACGAGGCCCCTGGGATTATATAATTGTCTCATTCTTACCCGCTATAGAAGATTAGATGTCACTACTATAATTGAGAAGAAATTCTAACCATGTTCCTCCTGAACCTCAAAATTCATCTATGATAATAAGGCCATAAGATTCCATTCATCGCTAGAGTCCTGAACTGCATGTTTCTGAGTCTTCCAGCTCAGATAATTATCCATAGAATTTCCTTTACCAGGCGCGTAGGCAAGTTCAAAATCAAACAAATGCATGTAATAAACCCACCTATGTTTCCTGAGATTCAGATCCCACTGTGTAAATATATACTTGAGGATTTTGTGATATGTGAATACCAAAAAATGATCACCAAGTAGATAGTGTCTCCAACAACGTAAGATGTGAACTAAAATAGTGAGTTTGAGATCATGCATTGGGTAATTCCACTTATGAGGCCTCAACTAATGAGACCCATATGTGAAAAATCACTCATCCTATATAATAAAAACTCCAAGACCGATACCTGATGCTTCACAATACAAATTGTAGGCCTTTCTTGGCTCTGAAAGAATCAATATCGGTGTTGAAGTCAATCAGCCCTTCAATTTCTGAAAGGCTTCTTCACAAGATTCTGACCATAATAATTTCACACCCTTATTTTTCAAGCCTGTAAGAAGTGCTGAAAGGTGTGATAAATCCTAGATGAAGCATCTGTAATATCTAGTAATCCCTAAGAAACTTCAAATGTGAAATAAATTCTTGGTATGCTCCCAAGAAACTAAAGCTCTTACTTTCGTTGGGTCTACTGAAACTTCTGACTCTGAGATGATGTGACCTAGAAAGTGGACTTTTTCAATACAAAAGTGGAATTTACTGAACTTATCATAGATATGATGTTCTCTTAGTATATTCAGAATGATATTAAGATGTGTTTCATGGTCTTGTCTAGATCATTAATACACCAAGATATCATCAATAAAGACTACCAAAAATGAATCTAGATATGGGTTGAAAACCCAATTCATAAGATCCATAAAGACCGTATGTGTGTTTTTGAGTCTGAACGACATAAAAAAGTACTCATAGAGACTATACCCACTCCTAAAAGTCATACATGGTATGTCTGAAGTCCTGACATACACTTGATGCTATCCCAACCTCAGATCTATCTTTGAAAAAACTTTTTATCCTCAGATTTGATCAAAGAGGTCATCTATTCTAGGAAGTGGATATCGATTCTTTACAGTGAGTTGGTTCAAATGATGGTAATTCACATAGATCCTAAGGTTACCATCCGCCTTCTTGGAAAAAAGGACCAGTGAACCCCAAGGAAAATTTCTAGGGAGTATAAATCCTTTATCCTCTAGATCCTCCAATTACCTCTTGATTTCTAGAAGCTCCTTAGGTGCCATACTATAAGGAGGAATGGTAATTGGTGCTTCTCATGAAACAAGATCAATGATAAAATCTACCTCTCTCACCAGAGTTAGACCATAGAAGTCTTCAGAAAAGACAACCATGAAATGATTCACTACATAAGGAAATACAATAGGCTGTAACCCCTAGTCATCAAGGAAAAGACTGGTAACCTGTGCTATAATACTTCCCAACCTCTACTACTTGGGTCCTAATCATGAATCTTGAACATCTCATTCTCCCTTATGCACATGCTTACCGTCCTCTAGTGATGTAAGCATCACCCTCTAATGATAATAGTCAATAAGGGCTTGATAGATAACCAAACAGTCCATCCTGATGATTACTTCAAATCTCTTCATGTTGAGGATGTATAGATTCCATATGAAAAGGTAACCAACTATTTCAAGGGGAAAACTCTGACATCAGTGAACACCCTCTAAATGGATACCTAATGGTGTAACTAGAGTCATCACACCATGATATTACTTGATGTTGAGGCCCATAATTTTAGTGATTTCCTCATATATAAATGAGTGAGACACACCTGTATCAAATAAATAATACACTAAAGTGGAGAAAACTAGGATAATACCTCAAACTATAGAAGGTCCAGTGCTCTGATCCTATAATGTGGGATGGAATGCATGAAACTGGCCTGTATTGTAGCCCTGATTCACTACTTGACTAGCCAGACCAAGCTCGCTCTACTGGCCTAGAGAATCATAAGCATGACTACCTCTTCCTCGATCGCCACCTCGACCTGATTGATTGGTGTTATTCCAGCTACATGTCTTTCGTGATCCTGCTGACCCCACTCTTGACTGAGGAGTAAGTGCAAATACCCGTTCTCTTGACACTGGAGGGAAAGTCCTACCGAAATTTTGGAGATAGACCATCCTACCAAAACCTCTACACTTTACTGGATCCCATAAACTCTATAACCTGACGTTCCCTATCTTCCCGCATTGGTGAAAGATGAGAAGACTATCTGCACGAGGATCCTGAACGCGGTTACCTCCATGAGTAGTCTCAAAGAACCTCTTTCACCCAGAAGAAGAAGTAATGGAAGCCCTAGGTGTTGAACTAACATGGATCTCACCTTCAGCATCCCTCAAATTCGGATTTATGATTAGGGCATGGTTGACAATTTTAGAGATGGTAGTCAACTTGAACACATTGACCTATGAACAGATGGACTAAGCCAACCCATCCTTGAATATCCTGGTATTCATAAGATAATTAGTAGATAAAGAGGGAGTGAATCACTATAACTTAGTGAAATGGGATGAGTATTCAATAACTGACATGTTCCCCTCCTATAGATTCATAAATTATCTAGCTCGGTCAGCCCTCAGAGTTTGGGGAAAGTGATAGTCATAGGAGACAGTCTAAAAGTCATCCCAAACCATCTCACATTACCTATATGTCTATGTGACAACATCCCACCACCTCTTAGCTAATTCATGTAGCATATAGGTTTCTAGCATGACTCTCTTCTCTAGAGGAATCTCAAGATTCTTGAAAATAGACAAGATCGCTTCGAGCCAAGACTTCACAACATGAGGTCCACCATCCCCCAAGAAGGTGGGAGGATGCTGCTACTACTGAAACTCATGATTCAAATCTTCCATGCCCAGAGAAGGTCGACCAAACATTGTATAACTTGAAGAATATGCAAGAATCCCTCTCAGAACTGGGCATCAGTGCCCACATAAAGAACTTAAAGAGGATACACAGGTGGCTCGATAGGAGGAACGACTAGCAGTTCATGACCCACCACTTTAATAACATGATCATCGCCACCTTTAGGGTGTGTGACCTGAGGGCGTCATGGTGACATGATGCTATAATTCCAAACAAACGTCTCAAAGAAGATTTAAGTAATTAGTATGATTTCATTTATGAATCTAGGATAGGTGCAGGCCTCCATATCAAAAAGACCAGAATATGTCATAAGAACGATAGAAGACACCCCACTACCTACTACTAAGGTTGAGTTCGGCTATAAGTCTCTGGGTTAGGCATATGCAAGAAGGCCATTTCAGTTCAAAAGTCATAGTCATTTTAAAAGTCATTTACCATTTAAATTGTGATTTATTAAACATTTTAAATACTTTAAGATGGTTGAATCAGATTGTTTTCCATTTTTTGATCCATAAGGGCCCATACACCTTATGAACCAAAACATGACATCCATTCAACTCACACCATAACACATTATAGCTCATGTGACTGGTGATCCATATCTCAACATTACATAATTAAATGCTTAAGGTATCTGATTTAACATATCTAGGAAAACACTATTAAGTTAAGGAAGACAATTTAAGTATCAATTATGTTTTCAATAATTACAAGAAGTGTCAGCACAATTCAATATATATCAGAGAACAATCAATATGAAACAAGAAAATAAATGCTAAAAATAAATGTGGCATGGAAAAATACATGGCATATTTATCCTACTATGAATATAGTGATGTGTGTCCTAATGAAATTCCCTCATTTAATTAGGCCTAATAAGGAAATCAAAATTCCAATATCACCAATATCAATAATATCTCAAAACATGTGAACTACCCAATAGTGAAAAGACATCAACAGTAATAGGAAAAAGCAGAACAACCATTATAATTTAGAAAACTTGGCCTTTACCCCATACATGGGTTTGCGATGCCCAAGAACGAATTATGAACAATTCCCAAGCATTTCCCAATATCTGATCTATTGTCTACAAATAGTAAATCAAGAAAGGAATCGCTCTGATACCACTTTGTAACGTCTCGATCTGGGATCCACTTGAGCTGTACCCTGAGTTGGTGGGTCACATGGCCTCAAGCGTGCCTCCCCATATGCCAGAGGTTGTTGACTAACAACGAGGGTGTAAGGGTGGTATAGTGTGGAGACTATACCCTCATGTCATATATTCACAATAGATACATCAAATAATAAACAGCAATAGAATCATAATGTAACCAATCAAAATTAATAAACCATGGAATCATAAATCAACAAAAAGATAAATAAGTGAAGAAGATGTAATCAAACTGAATAGTTGATAATAGTACAAAAATACACTATGGTAGTGTCACTACATGACGCATGGCATGATGGTACAACAAGGGGAACGTGGGAACAAGCATTCAACCATGATAAATAAAAAATACAAAAAAAAAGCTAATCCACAAGCATCTCAAGCGCATGATCGATCCTATATTTCTAAGATTTATCTAAGCAATGCAAATCAACAATATGTATTAGTGAACTTTTTCTTATCAACACCTATAGACAGACAGTCTTCTCAGATGCCAAAGGCATCCTAGGTAGGGTGTGAGATAAAAAACTCAATAGGACACCACCAATTATTTCTACATGTAATCCGAGTAGGTGCTCATAACTAAAAAGCATGTGGGTATAAGTAGGAAAGTAAAGAAATTCTGAATAAATAAATAACCGCCCACTCAGGTTCCTAAAGGATACCTAGCGGGTCTACCTGCTTTAGCTCATGGATAATATGTTTTTCTGATCATGTCACTATATATATATATAAATAGTAATACTTTATATATATGGTTTAATTATATATTGAATCCACCTATATGAACCAAGTGTGTTCCGATGCCTAATAGCCATATACCTAGAATACCAGTGCTGGCTGGACCGGGACATAACTCATAGGCATCCATGACTAGTTTACGAGCCTAAAATCTCCAATGATAGGGTATATTCCCTACACCCCTATAGAGTTAGAGATTCCATACTACTTCACTCAGGATGGTGAGTGTACATGACATAGAAACACTCTAAGATAGAATGTGGTTCTTAATCCCATCACCCATATCATATCATGGTGTGAGATGCTATACTCAATACCCGATGTAAGGGAGCATGGGTTTCCATGCCCAACCAAAACCCTCACCATCATTACTAGCCTCTGTAAAGGCATATTATAATTATAACTGGCATGGGGATTTACCACCCATCCATTCCTTTTGTATATCCCATATATATATAAAAGAGGTATAATCATTTATAGAAAGTTACATAAGGCATAACCTCTTATGTAAGTCATTACCAAGTTCAATTACAATTAAGGTGTTTCAAGGAATAAACAAAGGTATGGTCCTTTATATTTAAAAACATGTGGAAAAGGCCTCTCATGAAATTCATGATCCAAGTTCCATTATTTTTAAACATTACATTTCATTAATCATGGCAACCAAGTTCTATGGCTCAAGTGTCAATTGGAAGGGTCATGGTCAATTCATTTAAAGAGGTGTCACCATCTTGCCTAATCCATCCTATATATTTCAAGACTATTTAATTAATTTCAAGGGAAGGAAAACCATCATGTGTGATCCATTCTACACAAATCCAACTCATCCAATTTGCCTAAGCATGGAAAATTCATTTATAAAGATCAAAGGGTCAAAAGGAAGGTATCATGGAAACGAGGCTTATGGAAACTTGGGCAATTTAACCTATGAGAGGAACAAACACCTAAGAGGTGTCTTGTGTTTAATTAATTACACATGAGTCAAGGGAAATTACATTTAAAAGTCAAGTTGATTGCCAATTGGGAGTTCAAAGAAAATTGAACCAATTGTACAAAATGGCCAATTTCAATGAAACACCCAAGGGGTGGACATAAGTGGTAAGTGTGATCTATAAACCACTAAAAAGGGACATTTAGCATGAATCTATCCACAAGTATCAATTAGAAATTAAGGAACCAACATATTAAATATTCTCAACAAAGGATGACATATGGCATGGCGACATAATTATGAAAAACACCAAAATTCAATGGTAAAATGACGTGACCACCTACCTCAAGGCTATAGATGATGACTCACTTGATACCAACCTCAGATTTGAAGCGGGTTAAAATAGATATAAAAAACAGTCCAACTTCCTAAAAATAGGGTGAATGATCCTGGACCTAAATAGTGAGAAATATATGAAGATTAACTTGAATAGAAGGCTAGGATGAGGTTAGAATTACCTTGGGCTATTCTCCTTTGGATCAAAGATCAGGTGCCAGACGAAGAAGATATGGATGAACTTAGATTGGGAGGATTTGAGTTCTATGGGAGGATGAATCTAATGTAAACCACTAGAGGAAGGAGAAGAAAAAGGAAAAGAGATGAAAGAATTAAAGAGGGAAAATTTATAATTTCACCCCAAAATTTGGGGTCATACGGTTTAGATGCATGGTTTACAAATTGTGCGCAAAATGTGTGCTAAGCCTCTGTCCCATGTCTGTAGTAGGCAGCATAGTCGTGCACCTCAGCTCACACAATTGTAGAAAAACCATGTATCCTATAGGTGCCCTTGTCTACAGCCACATGGGCGTGCACATTGGGTCACACAGTTTTAGAAAAATCATTCAACCTAGTAACTTAGCCTGTTTTTAGGAACTTCGAGCTCCGAACGACCCCCGGACGCTCATGTTACCTCTTTGGATTGATTAAACATCTTTATTAGGTCAAATTAAGGTATTAAAATTGAAAAAAATAATGATTCATACCTTTGGTGAAAAGATGGGTCATAACATTAGTTATTGTTAACTGACGTGAAAAACTGAATTTGGTTATTACATAAATCATCATAGAAACCAGTCAAAATTTTCAAAATGGGAAGGGTTTTTCATGTCAGTTATTGTATAACTGATGTGAAAAACCATTTATGTAACACTAAAAAACTTCACAATAATTTAATTTTTGAATAAATTTAATTTTTTTGATAGCTTTATTTATACACAACACCATGTTAAGATTTATCTACACATAATAATGAGTTGGCATGCATTGCACGCAAGACCCAGTTTTACCAAACAACAATATATTATTGAAATATTATTATTTAATATAACAAGATATAACCTAACCATTAAGTTGATAGTTATGAATAATATTAACTAAATTATGAAAATATATGGTTGAATTCATTGGTTATAAATTGATTAGAAATGAATATAGGAACTAACTGAATATATAAGAAATGTTTTTATAAAGAACTATTTTTATGCTCACAAAGTCATTTTATTATAATAAATTAAATTAATTAATATTATTGAATGATATAAATGAAATATATATGTTATATATTTAATCAAATATTTTTTATATACATCCAATATATTTTATAGACATAATATAATAACAAAACCAATATTACACATAAATTACATATTTTTATAAAAGAAGTTTTACCACCTTTTAACGATGAACCTATTTTAAATCTAATTTCAAAACTTTTATATAAATTATTTTAAAAAATAAACTTCTTATTTTAAATAAAAATATAAAAAAATACTTTGGTTCAATTTTTGGTATTTTTCTGATAAGTTTCCTATTTTGATGAATAGTGAAAAATACTAAATTTTACTTGAAAACAACTTTTTTCATCAAAATAATTTATAGTGTTAAATTATATTATTGAATGGTTTTAAAGTATAACTATATTATTTTTTTATCAGTTAACTCAAATTAGGTTATTTTAATCAATTTTACATTGAATTTAGATATAAAAATGTTTCAATCTTTTGCATGTTTTAAACTTTAAACCCGTTTTCTCACTCCATCAACGAGATTGATTTTAAATTAATTTCTACAATTTTTGTGTTTTAAATTTTGAAAAATGGATTACATATTTTGAATGTTTGGGCCCAAATTATTTAAATAGGTTCTTTTGGTCATATGAATAGTAAATTTAGTAATATTTTTTTGACCACGGTTAAGGGTAAATCAGGTCATTAAAGGTAAAAAATAATATTATAACTATTGGAAAATTATCCAACAACTTATCCTAATGTCATTTTATGAGTATGTGTTGACTAAAATAATAAATTTTCTAATATTATAACATTTTTAGGTCACTTGGATGAGAGTATGACATTTATTATGTTATATTCAAAGAAAATTCAATTTTGTCATACTTTTGTTTTTAACAAGAGAAATATTTTTAATACGGGGTTATATAAAATATATTATTGACTATAAATAGTAGTTATAAAGATAAAATGTTTACATACATCATGTTAATTTATTTATAATTTTTAGGAAATAAATAATTATATTAAATGGTGACACAATGATGATGTAGTAATTGCTCAATTAATGGAAGAATCAAATATATGATATTAAAAATATTAAAATAAATACAATTTTAGAGAGTTAATGTAATAAATTAATTTTATTAATTAATTTTACATGTTATTAATTTTTTATTAGTATTTTTTTGAATTTATATTGTTGGTGTCAAAATTGACATTATTGATATTTTAAAATAAATAATATTTTATTAAATGAAATAAAATATCTAAAAATATAAAATCAGAAAAATAATTGGGATAACTCTCAAAATGACATAAATTACTCATTTAGTGGTCGTTTTTAATTTTATAATAATTATATTAACCCTTAATTTATAAAATACATGATATCATAGTAAGAGTTAAATATGTTAAATAAGGGTTAAAACAAAAAGATAAGGATTAAAAATAATAATAAAAACTTGTCAAAAAATTATTTGATGAATATTATTCAATAATTATCACTTTATGATATAATTAAGGTTGTTTAATGGACACTTTCCCATGAAAATAACTTATATATTAGTGAAGTCAAAGATAGTTACAAAAATGTCACTCTCTTTGTATTTAATATCTTTTATATGTACACATATGGATAAAATAAATATATGAACAAAAATAAATTTATATTTTGATCCTAATGTAATTATTTTTATTTTATAATTTTTTTATAAAATATATAATTACCTTAAAATCTTATTCAATGCTAAAAAAATATTTATTTAATTAACATAAAAAATAATTGATTTTAAAAGTATTACTCTTGATATATTTGGGATGTGTTAATGTGTATAATTAATTTATAGATATATAGAATATATTATATAAGTTTTTAAGCATTATATTTGAATTTAAACTTTGTATTGATGTATTTGAAGTCAAATTAAATGAATAGTATCAAATTTGACAATAATGATATTTTATTTAATTAATATATTATTAAATTATTTAAAATCACAAAAATGTTAAATAACTACAAATAGGATAATATATGGTCTAAAATGTCTTCCCAAGTATTTTTATATTCTATTTTAAGGTCTTTGGCTCTAGAATATCTTTATTATATTTTAATATTTTGAGGATTTCCAAAAGTACCCATCACCTCAATTATAAAAGGGAATCTCCTCCCTCACTTCCTCAAACCAATTTTAGCCATCTATCTTGACCAAAACATGACCATTTTTATTCCAAACATCCATATTTAAGTTATATATGTCCTGGTACTTCCAAAAAACCTACCCTATATCACTTAAGAAGATATTAAAAGAAGTCCACCGAAGAAGAGGTAATCGTTTTTACTAATTAATTCAAGTTCATTTCTTCTTATAAAACCTATTCATGTTTTGTTTCTATGAAAATTTAATAAATCAAGTATAATATATATTCTAAGATTTTATTATGGTTATGGGACAACCATATTCCACCATTTATCCATTCTATGAAAAACGAATGCACCGTGTGTGCGTATATACGACTTACCGTCTCCACGTCGTGGTGTAATGTTTTTCATCACTGCTTTACTTGGATGAGTGTAATGATGTAAATAATATATATATATATATATATGATATTTATGACATTATATTGATTTTGTAAAATTAATATACCATAAAATTTCTTATCCTTTTAATTGTTAAGGGAATTATACTGTCGCTCGTGTGTATGTACAACTTACCGTCTCTACGACACGATGTGATTAATTTTCCATATCTAACATTAAAGTATGGATATAAAAATATATTTAATGGTTAAATATGATATTTATTACATTAATATCATTATATATATTTTTTATATATATCCTATTAAAAAAACCAAGACTTTCATGACAAAACATGCATATGAAAATAAAGTAGTTAACACCCGAAACAAGGTTCACAACGAAATATTATCAAAAAATGGGTGATAAAATAATATAAGAGGATCATATATGATATTTTAAATATGGATATGGTTATTTTATAATTTAATAACATGCTTAAAACCATTATTCACGAGGTTAAAAAATGTTCGTCTAAAGGAAGCGTAAGGTAAAGTTTTTTCTCATCTCGCTTTTATTTTTGTGAGATATGCCATATTCACCACTTATTTATTTTATGTGATGTACTTCCCCTTTGATATATCATACAATGAATTTATTTATATTTATGGTATTCAATGTTTCAATTGATAATTGTTTACTTTTATGGGGCTTATGATTCAAATATTTCAAAGTGGTATGGGACACTTTGATTTAAAAATATCTTATTAAATTGATTATTCGATATATGAGAAATGATTTGGACTGGAAGACACAGGTGGGGCCCATTTATAGATAGACCCTTGATGCATCGATAGCCTCATGGGATGAATCAATTGTCCAAATCAGAGCAGTTTAAACTGTCTTGAGAATAGATCTTGATGGTATAGTGGTTCATGTACCAGTTACATGACATCCAATATTAAAGTATTACCTTCATTCAGAATTCATTTCAATTATTATCCATAGGATTTTCACTATAAAAAAATCTATGGATGCATTTTATTTTCAAACTATTGATTAAATGACATGTGTTTCAGTTATTTATCTTTCCATATTGTTTATGTCTTATCTAGTTATTTGAATGACATGCATTCTCAGTTATCTACCTTACCATGTTGATTTATTTTCATTGATTAAGGGTAGATTCTGTTGTACCTTACCCTTACTGAGAATTTTATATCACCTATTTATTATGTTTTATTTTACCCAGGTTTCCAAGAATATTAGTATGACTGATATGCAAGGTTAATATAGAAGAATAACAGTGTTCTCAAAGAAAATAATTTTTTGTATTTTATATTTAAATTATAATTTGAATTTTAAATATGTATCTATTTTACCAAGACTAATAAACTATTTGGTACTTTGGGATGTTATTTCTTGTATCTTATGACAATTTAATAAATTAAGGCACCATCTCTAGGCTATTAGGTTTAGGGCATTATAGTTGGTATCATAGGAAGTTTAGTAGAAACCTTAGAAACTAAATTTTGGAAAAAATAGATTAAGGAACAAAACATATTGGTTTAATATGTGTAAAAAAGTTATTTAAGGAATAATTACTTTGAATTTTATGGACATATGTTTAATGGTAAGGATAACCATTAGAGTTTATATGATCTTTGAATTTAAGGTAATTATGGGTATTAATATTATTGGGAATAAAAAATGAAACGTATGAGATAAGATTCGTGGGTAAAACATTTCTTTAATATTGAATATATTTAGGTTATTTTTTAAGGTGATTATTTCATTTTTGTATAATATTAATATAGTTTTAGAAAAAAGGAAAACTCGTAGGCCGGGTGACAATCCATCGTGTCCGGAAAAGCCGAGGGGTTTGAACCCACAATCGAAGGGTGGCAAGGGTGAAACAAAAACCACTAGCCTAAGAAAATTCATGGTTAGCATGTAATTTTTTAAGTTAAACTAATGGATAAATGTTATTTTAATTTTAAGGACATTTTTTTATCAAATAGATAACCTTGGGTTTGGAAAATGATTTGGTGATTAAGTGATTAATGTTATTTTGGAAGACATTTTCTATTTTAGTAATTCTATAAGATTGTGGTAAATAGAATATTATGAGGAATAAAGGTTGAATTTTATTTTGGATTTAAATATGATTTTATTGAGGACTTATGGTGATTGAGGTAATTTATTAAAATAGTTAGAATATCTTGGATATTATGTGATTTAGGCAATTAAATTTTTGGTATAATACATTAAGAGTGATTGTTGTTATTTGGAAAACTATACGATCAAATCCTTTTGATTTTTGGATATCAATATTAGTCTAGACTATTTTTGAGGAAGTGTAGTTATTTATTGAATAATATATGTTTAAATTTGGGTATTATTTTTGAATTTTGGAGATTAATGTTATTTTTAATCATATAAAGGTTTATTCTTTTTGAGGAATTATATTATCTTATCCTAACCATTTTGGTTGGTTAATGTATAAAGATAGGAGGACTAGATAGTTATAATTTTATGGATTTTGTGATCCATAGAAGTTTATTTGAATTCTTCAATCATGAATAATTCATCTTAAATACTCATTATTTGGAGAAAAAGATGAGTTTGTGGTTGAAATTGATTAAAGGATGAAACTCTACTTTCTAAGTAAGTATGTTTCCTTATATTATTAATCTAGGAAGGAAATGAATCCCTCAACTCTAGGGAAAATAATTTTCAAACAAAAACGTTATCTGTTTACTTTTGTTTATAAGAAATCAATGGTCTTTTAACCAATAAAAAATTTATAGTCTTGTGATGGTTAACTTTCTAATTACCATGTCCTATATCATTCTCCATCATAACTTGATGGTTAGATTTTTCTTCCACATCCATATTTCCAATTTCCACTAATGTTCACTTATTTGAAAGCCTAATCTTGTGGAGACCATTGCATTTACCTTTCCCTCTTATTAATAGGATGTTTTATTAACCATATTTATGATGTGGATTTTTGAATAATTATTAATTTTCAAATATCAAACCCTTGGCTACCAAGATCAAGTTTAAATTACGAGGACACAATTTAATTAAGGTGGGGAGAATGTAACACTCCAAGACTTTACAATATTTTCATTTTTGAATAAATTTAATTTTGTTGCTAGCTTTATTTATACACAACACCATGTTAAGTTTATGATACACACAATAATTAGTTGGATTACGTTACATATAAGACCCAGTTTTACCGAACAAAAATATATTATTAAAATATTATTATTTAATATAATAAGATATAATATAGACATTAAGTCGGTAGTTATGAATAGTATTAACTAAATTATAAAAATATATGGTTGAATTAACTGGTTACAAATTTATTATAAATTAATACAGGAACCAACTGAATATATATGAAATGTTTTTATAAAGAACTATTTTTATGCTCACAAAGTCTTTTTATTATAATAAATTAAATTAATTACTATTATTGAATGATATAAATGAAATCTATATGTTATATATTCAATAAAATATTTTTTATATTCATCCAATAGATTTTATATTCATAAGATAAGAACAAACCTAATATTACACATAAAAACCTATGTTTTTATAAAAGAAGCTTTACCACCTTTTAATGGAAAACCTATTTTAAAACAAAATTTTGAAACTTTTATATAAATTATTTGAAAAAATAAACTTATTATTTTAAATAGGAATAAAAAAAAATACTTTGGTTCAAGTTATTTTTCTGATAAGTTTCATGTTTTGATGAATAGTGAAAAATACGAAATTTTACTTGAAAAAAACTTTTCTAATAAAAATAATTTATAGTGTTAAATTATATTATTTAATGGTTTAAAATTATAACTATTTTTTTATTTAACCCAATACGGGTCATTGAAATTAATTTTACATTGAATTTAGATATAAAAACATTTCAATCATTTACATGTTTAAACTTTAAACTCGTTTACTCACCCCGTTAACAAGATTAATTTTAAATTAATTTATGAAATTTTAGTGTTTTGAATTTTGAAAAATGGATTACATATTTTTAATCAGTGGTTCCAAATTATCTAAATATTTTTCTTTTATTTTTGGGCATATGAATAGTAAATTTAGTAATATTTTTATTACCACGGTTAAGGGTAAACCGGGTAGTTAAGGATAAAAAATAATATTATAACTATTATAAAATTACCCTAACACTTATCCTAATGTAATTTAATGAGTATGTGTCAACTAAAATCATACTTGGTCTAAGATTATAACCTTTGGAATCCACTTGTATGAGATTATGTCATTTATTATGTTATATTCAAAGAAAATTCAATTTTGTCACACTTTTGTTTTTAACAAGAGAATTATTCTTAATATGGAGTTATATAAAATATATGTTCAACTATAAATAGTATTTAAAAATTTAATATGTTTACCTACATCATGGTAATTTATTTATAATTTTTATGAAAGAAATAATTAAATTAAATGGTGACACAATGTTGATGTAGTAATTTCTTAATTAATGAAAGAATCAAATAAATGATATTAAAAATATTAAAATGAATAAAATTTGAGATATTTAATATCATATAATAATTTTATTGATTAATTTGAAATGTTAGTAATGTTTTAGAATTCTTGTTTTGATTTTTTCTCATTTTTTTGATTTTTTATAAGACAAAATATTGAATAGTGTCAAAATTGATATTATTGATATTTTAAAATAAATAATATTTTATTAAATGATATAAAATATATAAAAATATAAAATTCATCCAACTAATTATGATAAGTCTCAAAATGTAATCAATGAATCATTTAGTTGTAGTTTAATATTTTATTGTAATTAGATTAACCCTTAATGTATAAAATATATGATATCATGGTAAGAGTTAAAGGGGTTAAATAAGAGTTAAAAAAGACAAGGATTAAGAAAATAATAAAAACATGTCAAAAAATTATTATATAAATGGGATTATACCCTTATCACTTTTTTATCTAACTGGGGGTTTTTAATGGACAATTTTCCATGAAAAAAACTCATATATTAGTTAAGTCAAAGATAGTTACAAAAATGTCACTGTCTTTATATTTAATATCTTTTATGTGTCCACATAGGGATAAAATAAATATATTAACAAAAATAAATGTCTATTTTTATCATAATGGAATTATTTTTATTATATAAATATATTTTGAATTTTTATAAATCATATAATTACCTAAAAATATTATTCAAAACAAAAATAGTATTTATTTAATTAACATAAAAAATAATATAATTGATTTTAAAAGTATCACTATTGATATATTTGGGATGATTTAATGTGTATAATTAATTTTATAGATATATAGGATATATTATATAAGTTTTAAATCATTAAATTCGAATTATCTATTTGTATTTATGTATTTTAATTCAAATTAAATGAATAGTATCAAATTTGACAATAATGATATTTTATTGAATTAATATATTATTAAATTATTTAAAAATCGTATAAATATTAAATAATAACAAATAAGATAATATATGGTCTAAAATGTCTTCCCATGTTCATTTATAGGCCATTTTAAAGTATTTGGATCTAGAATATCCTTATTATATTTTAATATTTTGAGGATTTCCAAAAGTACCCATCACCTCAATTATAAAAGGGAACCTCCTACCCCACTTCCTCACACCAATTTTAGCCATCTATCTCAACCAAAACCTTTCCATTTATCTTCCAAAAATACTTATTTAATTTTTATATGTTCTAGTCCTTCCAAAAGACCCACCCTATACCACTTAAGAAAATATTAAAGGAAGCCCACCGAAGAAGTGGTAATTGTTTTTTACTAATTCATTCAAGTTCATTTCTTATTATACATCCTCTTGATGTGTTGTTTACATGATAATGTAATAAATACAGTATCATATATATTTTGATATTATATTATGGTTATGGGACAACCATATTCCACCATTTATCCACCCTATAAAAAATGAAAGCACTGTGCGTGCGTATGTACGACTTACCGTCTCTATGTCGTGGTGTAATTTTTTTTTCATAACCACTTTACTTGGATGGGTATAATGATTTAAATAATGTATATATATGATATTTATTACATGATATTGTTTTTTTAAATTAACACACCATAAACATTCTTATCCTTTCAATTATTAAGGTAATGATACTATCGCTCGTGCGTACGTACAACCTACCGTCTCCAAAACGCGATGCGATTCATTTTCCATATACAACAGTAAATAATGGATATAAAAATGAATTTAATTGTTAAATATTATATTTATAACATTAATATAATTCTGGATATTTTGGATATATATCCTATGCAAAATAACCGAGACTTTCATGACAAAATATGCATAGGAAAATGAAGCATTTAACACCCACAATAAGGGTAACAATGAAATATTATAAAAAAATGGGTTATAAAATAATATAAGAGGATAATATATGATATCATAAATATGGATATAGTTATATTATAGGTTAATAACATTCTTAAAACTATTATTTAGGATGTTAAATCATGTTCGTCTAAAGGAAGCATAAGGTAAGGGATTTTCTCATCTCACTTTTATTTTTGTGAGATACACCTTATTCACCACTTATTTATTTTATGTGGTGTACTTCCCCTTTAATGTATAATATCATGAATCTGTTTATTTTCATGGAATTAAATGTTTCATTTGATAATTTTTTACTTTTATTGGGCTTATGATTAAAATATTTCAAAGTGGTTTGGGACACTTTGATTTAAAAATATCTTATTAAATTGATTATTAGATATATGAGGAATTACTTGGATTAGAAGACATGAATGGGGCCTGGTTATAGATATCCCCTAAATATATTGATAGTATCATGGGACGAATTAGTTGGCCAAATCAGATTAGTTTAAACTATCTTGAGAATATATCTTGATAATATAGTGGTTCATGTTCCAGATACATGATGTATAATATTAAATCATTACCTTCATTTAGAATTCATTTCAGTTATTATCCATAGGATTTTCACTATGAAAAAATCTATGGATGCATTTTATTTTCAGACTATTGATTAAATGGAAAGTGTTTTAGTTATTTATCTTGCCATATTTTGTATTCCTTATCTAATTATTTTAATGGCATGTGTTATCAGTTATCTAACTTTCCATGTTGATTTATTTTCATTGATTAAGGATAGGTTCCAATATACCTTACCATTATTGAGTACTTGATCTCACCCCTTTATTATGTTTTATTTTCCCCAGGTTTCCAAGAAGTTTATTATTATTGATATGGAGGGTTAAACTAGAATAATTATGATGTTTTCAAAGAAAATACTTTTTTGTATTTTATGTTTAAAATGTAATTTTAATTTCAAATATGTATCTAGTTTACCAAGAATACTAAACTATTAGGTCCTTTGGGATGCAATTTATTATATATTATGCTAATATAATAATTTAAGGTACCATATCCAGGATACTAGGGTCAGGGTGTTACACCTTATCATGTCGGTTATTAAAAATAACCAATGTGAAATATAAATTTTTTCAATATTTCAAGTTGGTTATACAATAATTGGTATAAAAAATATTAAAATAAATAAATAAATTTAAATACAATAACTCTAAATTACATCAACACAAACGTAACCATAAAAAAAAATACAAATACAATTTATTAATAAAAAATTTACATCACAAATTTGTTTAAATCATTTCAAATTTATAATTTAAAATTTAAACTTTAACATATATATTAAAAATATTCTAAAACCTAATCAAACCTATGAAATAATCAGTCCATGATACTTGTAAGTGATTTATATATTTTTTATAATAAGGGATAGGGTCATCAAAAAGCTACAAATTAAAAGGAAATCATTTAACATGTATTATCAATTTAATTATAAGATAAAATTAAGGAAAAGTTATGATAGAATTTAACTATATAGAATTTTGTAACTATGCCAATTGAAATTATTTCAAACATAAATTTAGAATATAATACCCACATTCCTTTAATCCCTATAAATGCTAACAATTTTGTTGTAAAAGATGTTTTCGATTCAAAATAACATTTTAAGTACTTGCAACCAAAATGTAGTACTTATAAATGAGAATCCACATCTCCACATACATTTTTTATATTTGTTTTATTTATTCCAGATGTATATATAAAATAATATCATTCCATTTTTGAAAATTATATGTATGGAATAAAATTAAAATTCATTATAGTATACAAGTATTTAAATAATCAAATGTACATGTCCAATAATTTGAATTTTTTTCCCGCACACCTCTATGTATAGAGCATAACCATTAAGATGTTTTCTCTTTTGAAAAAAAAACCACACAACATAAAATAACCACTAATATATAAAAAATATAATGTGATTAGTTATTCAATTAATAGGAATAACACTTTAATAAATATATGTTCCATATCCTTCAATATAAAGAAACATACAACATTGAGTTTCATTATTTTTAAATCTTTTAGAAATATATACTGTTCTTTTTGTATCTTTCATTGCCTTTGTTATTTATGAAATAAGTTGCGTGTCAAAAAATCCATATACTAATGTTGTATCACATTGAATACAAAGTGTATAAATATACCTAATACAAAACAAACATAAGTATTATGTTTTATTGAATTAAAATAATTAAAAGAAATATGATAACTTATTTTCACGGAAAATATTTCTGTCACGTTGATTCCCAACAAATATCCAGTTACAAGATCCTTGATATCTCTCTTTAAAACCATTGCATTCATTCCATGCCCACAAATTTTAGCATCTATTGGAAGCTGATAAACTCCTAACAATAAAGATGAATATGTTGATAATTTATAAAGTCTAGAAGAAGTAGTATCTAAATCCATAACAACAAATAAATGTTATTATCTAATTAATATGTATTTACCTTTAATTTAATCCTATAAAAATATAGTTAAATATAAAAATATAAAAATATTAAATAAATTTAACACCAATATAGTGCACAAGATATAATCTAATCATACCTCAGTGGTAATTTGTTGGACAAGTTTAGATGTCCAAACTAAAAAATGGTTGATACTTTTTCCAGCTTTAGCGACCTCATATGTAAGAAATGGCACTCTTGTTGATCTATCTATAATATTCTGTATTGTGACCCTAAAATGATCCATCTCTATCTATTTATGATGAAAGGTTTCCTCAATATAACATATAATCCCATATTTAACAATATGATGTTGGGATCCTCAATATATAACTCACAGTATATGAGAAACTATAAAGGAGGAGGTATAGAAGTTAGATATATAGGTGTAGGTGGAGGAGTGGGATATGCAGACGAAGGTGGAGGAGTGGGATTGGTAGACTAAAACTGTCTTTTCATGTATGCAAACATCAATTGTACTAAAGCTCTAATCCCTCCTTCACCATCTCACACATCTCATGAACTTTAGTATATAAAGCTTCTATTTTTTCTTTATATACATAATATTTTGAAGAATCCATAATGTACAAACACTTTTTTGATCGATACATCAGCCTCATATCCTCATATGAAACCTAGATGTTTAGGATTTCTTAATGTAGTAGCTAAAATATCTTTCGTACCCTTAGGTATGAAGGATCTTTGTCATGACCCAACCCACCAGGGCCAGAATC
Organism: Viscum album; assembly: GCA_963277665.1. Taxonomy (NCBI): domain Eukaryota; kingdom Viridiplantae; phylum Streptophyta; class Magnoliopsida; order Santalales; family Viscaceae; genus Viscum; species Viscum album. Next base: position 1,000,690,068 of record OY728136.1, on the reverse strand, counting down.
ATGATTACCCCAAGTCTGCCTCCAATAGGTTAGGGGCTGGTGACCAATGTTGAGTAGGAATATCACACACATAGGTGTACTTATACTATGATACATGTACTCACACACGTGCACGCGCACACACACACACCTATATAAAACATTGAAGATATAATAAAACCATTGATACAAAAATGAATGCATACATCTATTCCACAATCAGAGTAAGAAAAAGTAATGAAAGTGTAAAATAAAAAAAATACAAGTCCACTAAAAATTTAAAAGAGTCCAACCTACTTAGACAGAGGATTTTTTTTATCAAATGAATCCACTAGAACACACCTCATTTTGTCTAGCTCTCTAAGCTCCACCTAGTCTGGATCTACCTAGGACTCCTTCAAAAGGCCTATCTTTTGTACAAGAAATAACATGTGCAGGAAAAGACTATGCAAGGGTGAGTATAAAAATACCCAGTTAGGGCCCAAAAGACCAAAAATAAAAGGAATAAACTAAAATTCAATAGTACTCTTGACCCTAATCTAGAGGAGAAAACCTGAGAGAGAGAGAGAGAGAGAGAAAAATAAACTTAATATCGACCACTCCTTGGATATACATGTCTTGTTAGCTTAGTTCCACATGGTGTGTCAATCAAGATATGTGACATAACCAAAAGGAATCATAGAATAACCCAGATAGACCCATCTTAGACTCCAAGTCTCATGAGTTCCCGACCTCACTACTAGCCACAAGATCCTACTCAAGGCTCAAAGGCAATGATTGTCTAGGATAACTCACTCCACAAGCTATGCCATCCTTGAAGGTACTCATTCGAGAGATATAACTCGTTGGTAACTACTATACCATCCCTGATGGCACTCATCCAAGATATCACACTCCATCAAGTATCCCTAAATTGATGGCACATCCCCACCATCCCAGATGGCATACATATAAGAGAACATTCTCTTTGAGTCTCACCACGAATAAAGTCATGTCGTGACTTAATAGATCTCGATACCCAAATAGGGGATCACACCCATCCCTAATGAGGGACTCCTTGAAAACCACTGGAAACACTAAAGATCTCATATCACAGATAGGGGATCACACCTAATACCACTGGGGGACACCATGAGCCTAATTTGGGAACCCATAAGATCTCATTACACAGATAGGAGATCACACCTAGTACCACTAGGGGACACCACGAACCCAATATAGAACTCCAAAGATTATATACCTCAAATAAGGGATCACACTGAGGACTAATGGGGGAAACCACAAACCCTACTGAGTCTCAAATCTATGATACACATATAGGTGATCATGCCCAGGACCACTACGAGATACCAAAAACCCAAATCTGGATTCATCTACTAAGTAGTGTATCATGCCCTTGATGATACTATGAACCCCAATAGAACCAACCACCAAGTAGGGGATAATACTCCTGAAAATACCAAAAACCCTACTGAAACTTCATGATAAGTAGGGGATCATATACCCAATGATGGAAAAAACCCTACCGGGATATCCTGCTAGATAGGGGATCACCTACCTATATATTAAAGTCACGATGATACCATAAACCACACCTAGGGAAGTCGATATAATAGACGATCCCATATCAGCCTCCCGGATGGATACAACAGCTCTATCCAATCTCATCTTGTTAAGGGGATCATAATCCTATACTGAGGGTATAATGCCACACTGTACCCACACAAGGATAGACCAAGGGAATCCCATCAACTAATACTGGTCTATATGTCGATAATAGGAAACCTGCTAACCTTACCACATGTTGCATCTCACATGCCAAAACCATGGAAACCATCACATCCCACATGAAAAACTACTTAGGATAGGCTACTCACAAACCTCAATCTGAGTCCTGAAAATAGAGACGAGTTAGGGAGAAATCTCCAAGGGGAGTACACAACGTGTACCCACAATACACAACATGTCTCTAGAAACTATCCCCTAGTATTATTTCCACCCTATAATTGGTGTGTAAAAGGGCTGCACAACATGTACCTCATGTCACACGGCATGTTTCCTCATCTGATATCATAGGCATGTCCTCTCCCATATATGGTCGGATAGACATGTCTCCCAACATGATGTTTACATAGAGTGTCTTGGCTACCTGACTACTTGGACATGTTCTCAACCCGTACTCATGTTCAGCACCCTGTTCTTGTGTACCAATCCATGTACTTCTAAATGACCATGACCATTTACATGGCGTTCCTGGCCATGTCTCTGGCCACAAGACCTGGTTTCACTACTTGGAATGTACCCCGGTACACAATGTGCTGTTCCCAAAGATTATCTTCCCTAAACAGAAATAACACACAATGTGTTATCCTGCACTACATGCCATGTGATTGGGAATTTTGAATGAGAATTAAATGCAATCCAATTTAAACTCCTCAGTTCCACCAAAACCCACAGATCTATCCTCAGGGGATCACTAGTAGTCATTACAGGGCTCCAAAACCTTAAAAAAATGCATTAGAGGGGATTAGGATGTAAAAATTGTAAATATTATTACCTTGAGGTGAAACAATGACACTTAGGGTCTAGATCCATACTCCAAAACTTTTATAGAATGATTCAGGAGTGATCATCATCAAGATCAAAGATTGGAAGCACCTCCTCTCCTTGGTTATGCCTCAGTTCATCCATCGCATTGGGGGGGGGGGGGCTCTCCTCTCCTCTACCAAATGTGGGTGCCAAAGGGGGATGGGTATGTTTTATTAATTAAATTTATTTAATTAATAAACCACCACTCAAAACCCCACTAACACACCCTCAACCGAGCACCCAACACAAAAAACTTTATATCATGCCTAGGGTTAACACCACATTTCAGACTCAACCATGATCTCATATTTCTGATATGAGACTCTGATCATGAGTTATTTCATTTTTACTGAAAAACTATATGCGCGTGACAAAATATATTTAATATTTTTAAAATCACTACACCGAGGCTCTTTGGGCCCTAAAATATCACACCAACTCAGAACCTGGATTCAGGAATATTCATAGAAATATTCCAAAGTCTTATAGGAAAAAACAAGAGTCATTAATCTCTCCCCAAATTCAGGATTTTCATACTGAAAAGTGAAAGCCTACACACAAGGGGAAACAAATTGATCTCACAACTGGCCATACCAAACCAATCTAGTGATCTCACCAGAGGGTTCCTATGCTATCTATAAACACATACTCAGGTGAACCACAAAATCCAAACCATGCCCAAAGTCTAGCTCAAACTAGGTCGACATCATGCAATAAAGTGTGCACATGTCTCATTAGTTGCGATAGGTGGAAAACACCAGGAACCCAGTCCAACTACGCTTACAGAGTCCATTGGTACACCACCTCATTAACCTGACGTAGATACATGAATAATTTGAAAGTTATCATTTACCCTTAGATTAACTTCACCCTCAATATCCATCACTATCAATAACTCTAGGACCACAAACAGTATCTCCCACTGGCTTGTACCAGTACAATGGTGAATTTTAGGGCCTCCCAAATGTGGCCTCAATTGGTTCTATGCTGACGGTGGAGTGACAACTACACCATGCCAAAATGTAAACCCAAAGTATGTTCTATATAACCCAAATTGTTCAATCTATGTGGCACAAACACCTCTCTCCTGATTATATTACTGAGGGAGAATAACCTCCTTAGTATGTCGTCTCACAACATGACTGATGTCATCATAAAACCTTAGAAGGTCGACGTACTCCCCACCTTTGGAAAACCCATCAAGAAAAAGTCTAGTGGATATCTGATCACATGAGAATTCATGAACATAATCTTATAGTTGTGCCTCTCTACCTTTCTAGAAAGTAGAGGGGTAACCACCTTCAACTAGAGATATTACACACCATCCTCAAGTGTCTTGCATATAACTCTGATGATGACCACACAAGGTTACTAATGAAAAAAATAGGGATGCCCAAGTGATACATTGGGTCTTACTAGGCCCTCAGTCTACAAACATCAAATTTCACCAAAAATCACGAAGCTCCATGGGAGTCGACTGACATGCTGACACAAATATCAAGGCAGTCCATAGGTTCCAGTCTAAACAGAAGACAACTCTTAGTGGTGAAGAAAACCTAACATGTCCTCAGGTAGACATACTCAACTCCACCACTATAGCAGGAAATCGAAATATCGTAGCACTACTGCTCCAAGGGTCATATATGTCAAATGATAAAAGTCATTTGTATCTGCCCACACTTGAGATCATCTTACTCAACCTTGGACCACTCCTAAAAGTAGGAAAACTCTATCCCATAATCCAAAAATACCACCACACCCACTGGTGGAAACCATATGAGCATGGATGGTAGGAAATAAATCCATATTAAGAAAGATCATAATAGGGTCTCCTTGCCACTATAGAAAGATTATATGTGAGGAAATCTCATCCTAGAGTCAGGTCACACCGTCAATAAAAGAGTGTAGTTAATAATACTATATATAGAAGCCTCCAATATAATGGTTGAGAATAAAGGCTCCAATAGTATTGTTAGGGTCTACTCCGACACTCCAACATGAAACTCCACCTTGAACACACAAGTCAAAGGAAATCATCTGCCACACCTCTACACTATCTTCTTTGGGTGGCACTGACTCACCTTCATGGTTTTGTATCATGTCACAAGAAAATGTCTCAGTGGGGGAAGATTCCCTCTTCATCATGAGTCTGAATATATGTAAAAAATCACCATTATAAGGCTATATTGATGTTCTCATAACCCTAGATAATACTCAATAAATAAGTGGAAATAATAGAGTACCTTATAATAGTGTTTAATAATACTTCTGAAAAAGTATAAAGAACACAGGGTGTATCTCTAATTATCCTCAGAGCCTCTAGGTCATAGGTATCTACGACCTACAACTATCCTTTCCACAATCCTCCAGATCCCTAATCCTGATGCAGACTACATGGGGGTGGCAGTGTCAACATATCAAGCCATCTTCCACATCCTACTGTTCTCCCCACTCCTTCGCCACAATTACCATCATCCAGAACTCCATGCTCCCATTTTTTTATTTGTTCAGGAGGTCCTTTTACCATATCCCTCTTAACAAAAAGGTGGGTCAGACAATATCACATGATATGTCCCCTTCCATCATAAGCAAAACACCACCTCTCTTGCGACTAATTAGATCTAGCCCGAGATCCCTGAACCACAGTCCCTCCATCCTAGGATCATCACTTGAAGCTTTTCTCTCACCCGGATCCCCGACCCTACCGTTGTCTACCGGCTACTAAGGTATCATATCCTGTGTAACCAACACCAAAAATTGGAGTCTACTTAGCTAGAAATCTCTCCACCATTAAGTCCCACTCAAGCACTCCACTATAGGTGGGAATACACAATAATATCACTGAATACCTAATATCCCAGCATAATACCTTCTAGAAGTTCCATGATCTAAAAAAAAGATCTCTAACTATATCCAGGGAGTACTATAAAAGTTTTGTGAACATTATTTAATAATCCTCCATAGTTATACTATCCTATCAAAGTTATAGAAGATCATAGATACACACTAATATCAATGTCCATGGATAAAACTCTACCCTAAAGAGATTCTAAAACTCTGTCCAAGTGAGTGTCTTATCAATTTGGGTATGTACCACTAGACTACACTACATCCCATCCAATCCCTATATAAGACTCACTAATAGGATTACCATCTAATCAGGAGGCGTCCTCATAAGGCAAAAAATGCACGTGACTACCTCTAGCCAGTCATTAGTTGCTCGGGGTCTGGCTCACCCTAATTCCTCAGAGGTTGTTGCCTCTAGAACTCATGTAGCACAATAATCTTGCGTGAAACCTTGGTATGAACTTCTAGCATATAATACTTCTCAACAAGTTGTGAATCAACTGGAAAACCACCTGGAGGTAACACATCATGTGCAGTGCCCTTCACTGAAGCCTCATCACTGGGTGGATTTTCATCACAATCCTACCATGAAACCTAGTCTGACTGTCATTTTGGCGGTATCCTAAAATAGAATCAAGATTTTCCATGACCAATAATTATATCTAGGGAGCTAACTCAAGAAGAGAATAAAACCCAAAACCCAGTCTTATATGATGCATGTACCAAAATTTCTTTAAAACCAGTGCCTAAGTGTTACGAGTCAAAAATCAGGTTATTAGAGTCTTGGTGAATGGATACGTCATCTACCACACCAACACTAGATTCACTAGATTGAAATATGAACTCAAGACACTTTAAAACCATCTCTATAAATCCCAAACCAAGCTCACAGATAGAAAAATTATCCAATCCTAAGGAAGGAACTCCTCTTATACCACTCTATCTCGACCCAACCCACCTAGGCTTAGACTAAAACTACCCCAAGCCCACCTCCAATAGGCTAGGGCCCAAAAAAAAGTATCGAGTAGGCATATCACACACATGGGAGACATTATCCTATATTACATGTAAACATGAACACACATACATCTCCATGAAATAGTGCATAGATAATAAAACTGTTGATACAAAAATTCATGTATACATTTATCTCGCAATCATAGTACACAAAAGTACTGAAAACATAAAAGGAAAAAATAAAATCCCACTAAAATTGTAAAAGAGTCCAAACTGCTCATAAGGAGGGTATTTCTCTCAAATGAAACCATCAGAACACACCTCGATCTGTCTATCTCTCTAAGCTCTGCCTACTCCGAGTCTACCTAGGACTACATCAAAAGGCTTGTTGTTTTCACAATACATGACATGTGCTGGAAAAGCCTATGTATGGGTGAGTATAAAAATACCCATCAGGAACCCCAAAAACCCAATATAAAAGGGAGTAACTAAAAGGAAATAGTCCACTCGACCCCAGTCTAGAGGAGGAAACCAAAGTGATAGATAACAAAAAACTCCATCTCAAAAACTACTCGGCTATACATGTCTAGTTACCTCATATACACATGTTGTATTAATCAATATATGTGAAATCATTGTAAGGAATCATATAATAACATAGATATACTCATCTCATACTCCAAGTCTCATGAGCTACCGACCTCACTACCAGCCATAAGATCCTTCTCGAGGCTCAAAGGTAACTCTTGTCTAGGATAACTCACTCCACAAGACCTTCCATACTTGATGGTACTCATCCAAGAGATATCAATCATCGAAAATATCTCTTCCATCCTTTATGACACTCATATGATAGATCACACTCCTTTGAGTATCGTTAAACTGATGGCACATCCCCACCACCCCATGTGGCATACATATGAGAGAACATGCTCTTCGGGTCTCTCTATAAAGAAAGTAATGTTATCACTCCTAGTATCTTGATACACAGATAGGGGATTACACCCATCCCTAATGGGGGACACCTCTAAACCTAATGGAAACACTAAAGATCTCATATCACATATAGGGGATCACACCCAAGACTGTTGGGGGACACCACGAACCTAATCTGGGAACCCATAAGACCTCATTACATAGATAGGGGATCACACCCAAGACTAATGGGGGACACCATGAACCTAATTTGGAACTCTAGAGATCATAAATCTCAGATTAGGGATCACACCCAGGACCACTGATGGATGCCACAAACCCCATCGAGTCTCAAATCTATGATACACAGATAGGTAATCATTCCCAAGACTCTTGAGAGATACTACAAACCCAAATATGGATCCATCTTCGAATTAGGGGATCATGCTCTTGATGATACTACAAACCCCACTGGAACCAACCATTGAGTAGGGGATCATACTCATGAAAAATGCCGATAACCCTATTGAAACCACCCACTAAGTAGGGGATCATATACCCAACAATTCCACAAACTCTACTAGGCTAGCCTGCTATATAGGGGATCATCACCCAATATATTAAGGCCACAATGATGCTAAAAACCCCACCTAGGGAAGTTAATATGATTGAGTATCCCACTCCTATCTTCTTGAGGGATACAAAAACTATATCCGAGATCATCATGTCAAGGAGATCACAATCCTGTGTTGAGGACGTAATGATATACTATACCATCATAGGGATAGACCAAAGTAATCCAATTATCTAATATTGGTCTATACATCGGTAATAGGTGACTCACTAACCTCACCTCATGTCACATCTCACACGCTAAAACCATGGCCACCATCGTGTCCAATGTGGAAAAATACTTAGGATAGGCTACCCATGGGCCTCCATCCAAGTCCTGAAGATGGAGATGCATGAGAGAGAAATATCCAAGGGGAGTACACGATGTATAACCATAGTATACAAAGTGTCACTAAAAACCTCCCCTAGTTACGTCCCCTCATAGTAATCGGTGTGTAAAAGCATTACATGGCATGTACCCCATGTCACATGGTGTGTGACCTTGTCTGATTTCTTGGGTGTGACCTCACCCATACATGGAAGACTAGCCATGCCACCCCACACAGTGTATATCCTTGATACATGGTGTGTCTTGGATACCCAACTACTTGGTCGCTTCCTCATCCCGTTTTCGTGTTCAGCATCCCATGTTTGGCACCCTGTGCCTATGTACCTAGCCATGTACTTTCACACGACCATGGACATTTACATGGTGTTACTGCCCATGTATCCAGCCACATGACCTAGGATCACTACATGGAATGCACCCCTAGTACACAACACATAGTTCCCAAATATTATCTTCCCAAAATGTGAGGAACATATGACATGTTCTCCTGCACTACACACCATGAGATTGGAAATTACGAGTGGAAATTCCCCACGAGCCGCTCAAAATACCCCGTTTTCCACCTAAACCCACAGATATACCCATAGGGGATCACTAATAGTCGTAACATGGATTGAAAACCTTAAAAACACATCAAATAAGTATAGAATGTAAAACTTGTAAATTATTCTACTTCATAGCAAAATTCCAATGATTTGGGTCCAGATCCATGCTCTGAAGCCACTACAACATGATTTAGGAGCGATCACCATCAAGATTGAAGATTGATAGAGCCTCCTATCCTTGGTTCCTCTTCAGTTCATCCTTCTCATAAGGAAAAATTACTCCCATATACTTTTCCAAACATAAGTTCCAAAGGGGGAGGGGTAGGTTTTATTAATTAAATTTATTTAATTAATAAACCACCACTCAAAACCCCACAAACACACCCTCAACCGAGCACCTGATGCAGGAAATTTATGTCATTCATAGGGTAAAAACCACATTCTAGACTCAACCAAATTCTCAAATTTACAATATGATACTCTGAATGGGATTTATTGCACTTTTACTAAAAAAATGTGTGCGTGTGGAAAAATATTTTTAATATTTTTAATATCACTTCACCGAGGCTCTCTGGGCCCCAAAATCCCACACCAACTCAACGCTTGGCTTAAAAACTATTCTAATAAATATTCCAAAGTATTACAGGTAAAAATAAGAGTCACTAAAATCTTCCCACCTTCATTATTTTCATCCTGAAAAGTGAAATCCAACGCAGAATGGGAAAGAAAGTGAGATCACAATTGGGCCTCCCACACGACACCAGTGAGCTCATCTGAGGGTTCCTATGATGTCTAAAAACACACACTCATGGGAACCAAAAAATCCAAACCATTCTCAAAGTCTAGATAAAACTAGGTTGAAATTGTGCAATGAAGCATGCACATGTCTCCTTAGTTATGATAGACAGAAAGCACCCATCACCTGGTCCAATTGTGGTTATATAGTCTAGCAGTACACCACCTTAAAAACTCGATATAGATACAAGAATAACCCAATAGTCCTCATATGACCTTATATATACTGAAACATCAACACCCATCACTATCACCAACTTTAGACCCACAAAAACTATCTCGCACTGTCCCCGACTAGTACAATGGTGACCGGTAGGGACCCCTGAACGTGACCTCAACTGGTGTTATGCTGATGGTGGAGTGTAAAATACACCACATAAATATGAAAAACTAAATCATGTTCTATAGAACCCAAATTATTTTCTCTACATAGCACAACCACTCCTATCCTGGGTATATTAGTGAGGAAGAATAACCTCTTCATCACCTTGTCTCGCAACATGATTGGTTTCATCATCAATACTCAAAAGTTCTACGTACCCCCACCTTTGGAAAACCCATCAAGAACAAGTACAATGGATATATAGTCACACGAGAGCTCACGAATAGAATCTACTAGTTATATCTCCCTACCCCACTAAAAATTTAAGGGGTAACCACCTCAAACTAGATATATGTCATGCCATCCTCAAATGTCTTGAATGAAATTCTAATGCTGAGCACATGAGGGTACCGATGAACAACACATGGCTGCCTAAGTGACACACTAGGTCTTACCAGGACCTCTATCTGCAAACCTCCAACTGCACCACATCTCATAAAGATCCATGGGAATAAAATGATATGATGAAACAAATTTAGAGGCGGTCCCTGAGTGTAAGTATAAGCAGAAGATAACTCTCAGCGGGGAGAAAAACTTGACATTTCCTCAGGTATAAATCCTTAACTTTACCACTACAATAGGAAACTAAAATCTCATAGAAATACTACTCCAAGGGTCATACCATCCATATGATAAAATTTGGTTGTATCTTCCCACACATGAGCTCGTCCTACGAGGCCTAGGACCACTCCTTATAGAAGGAAAACTCTATCCCACAATCCAAAAACACAACCACACCTACCAATGGAAACCATATAAACATGGATGGTAGGAAGCCAATCCATACTGAGAAAGATCATCATAGGGTCTCCCTTCCACTATAGAATGATTCTATGTGAGGAACTCTCATCCCAAAGTCAGGTCACAATGTCAATAAAAGTGTTTAGTCATTGATCCACTCTTTGGGAGCCTCTAGCATAAGGGTGGAGAATAAAGGCACCAATGGTATCACGAGGGCCTCCTCTAACACTCCAGCATGCAATTCCATCCCAAATATACTAGTTAAAAGAAATATTTTGCCACACCTTGATAATATCCTCTTTGGGTAGCACTATCTTACCCACACTTTTTTTGTATTTCATTATAAGAATTCATATTAGTGGGGAAAGCATCTCTATTACTTGTGATTCTGAAGCTACATCAAACCTCACCATCATAGGACTCCACTGACGCCCCACGTCACCCTAGATAAGCCTCAAGAAAGAAGTGGAAAGAATAGAGTACCTAAAAATAGTGTCTAATAATACTACTTCAAAAGTAAAAAAAAAGAAAATAGAGCATACCTCTAATCATCCTCAGAGCCTATGGGTTATAGGCCTCTACAACCTACAACTATCCTTTCCCATGTTCTCCATCTATCTGAGCTTAGCTCGGACCACCCATGGGTGGTGGTGGAAACATATCGAATCGTCTTCCACCTCCTACTGCTCTACACACTCCCATACCATGTTATCCATCATTAAGACCCCCATGATCCTATCATTGTATCTACTAGGATGGTACTTAGACCACATCCCTCTCAATAGCATGGCGGGTTGGAAAATCTCACATGCGATGTCCCAATCCCTTATAATAAAAACACCACCTCTCCAACAGATTACTAGATTTTTCATAGGAGACTTGAATCGTAATCCATCTATCTTGGGATCATCTCTTGAAGATTATCACTCACTTAGATCATTGATCCTCCCATCAACTACCACCTTCCATGGTCTCAGCTCATGTGTGCCCAACACCAATAATCAGATTCTGATCAGCCATAAATCTCTCCACCACCAAGGCCTGCTCAAGTACTCTAATATAGGTGAGAATTAATAAAGATATCATCAAAGCCCTAATATCCTAGCACAATCCATGATCAAAGGTCTGTTCTATGAAAAACAGATCTCAAACCACATCCACAGAGTACAATTAATAGTCTATGAACCTTTTTTAGTACTCTTACATGGTCATTCTATCCTACCAAAGTTGCAAAAGCTCCTGGATACACACCGATCTCAACATGGTTGGATAAAACTCTTCTCTAAAGAGATGCTCAAACTCTATCCATGTGAGAATCATCTAAATGTGGGTATGAATCACCAAAATCCACCATTTTCTAGACAATACCTATAAAAGACTTGCTGATAGGACCACCATATGATTATAATGTGTCCACACAAGGTGTAAAACATGCATGACTGCCTTAATCCTGTCATCATCCACCTAGAGGTCTGGATCACTCCGATACCTCATAGTTCACTGACTCTAGAACTCATGTAGTGAACTCAGCCTGTTCACATCCTCTGTCTAAAATTTTATCATAGCCTACTACTTAATTGGTGGTGTCTCGCCTAGAAATCCACCCAGAGGTACTACATCATATGCAATGGCCTATAATGAAGCCTCATCACCATCACAATCCATCTATAGAACCCTGTATAGCTATCGTTGTGGTGGAATCCTAAAATATAATCAAGAATGTCCATAGTGAATGAGTATATCTAGAGAGATGACTCAATAAGGACATGAAACCCACAAACTAATCCTATATGATTCATGTACCAAAATATCCCTAAAACTATTGCCTAAGTGTTATGAGTCGAAAAGAAGGATATCAAAGTCTTGGTGAATGGATACATCAGCCATTATACCAACATTGGAGTACCTATCCTGAAATCCAAACTTGAGACACTTTAACAATATTTCCATAAATCCCAAACCAATCTCATAGTTAGAAAACTTCTTTGGTCCCAAGGAAGGACCTCCTTTGATACTACTATGTCATGACCCGACCCACCAGGGCCCAAACCAAAACTACCCCAATCCAACATCTAATAGTCCATGGGATCATAAATAGCATTGAGTAGGAATATCACACACATGGTAGGCCTTAGAAAAGAGTACCTATATGCATGCACCCACATACATCTCTATGTAATAGTGCAGAAATAAAAAAACCGCTGATACAAAAATGCATGCATACATTTATCCCACAACCAGAGTACACAAAAGAATTGAAAGCATAAAAGGGAAAAATAAAATCCCACAAAAAAATGAAAAATATTATAAATTGTTCATAAGGATAGGACTACTATCAAATGAAATCACTGAAACACACCTTGGTGTCTCTAGCTCTCTTAGCTCCACCTGCCCCAGGTCCACTTGGGACTTCGTCAAAAGGCCTGTTTTCTGTACAAGGCACAACATGTGTAGGAAAATACCATGTAGGGTAGAGTAAAACAATACTCAGTATGAACCCCAAGAAACTAAAAATAAAAGGGATCAACTGAAAGGAAATAGTCCGTTCAAACCCAATCTAGAAAAGGAAACCCAAGCAAGAGAGAGAAAAAACTCCATCTCAACCACTCCTCAACTATACATGTCTAGTCAGCTCATCTCCACATGGTGTGTCAATTAAGACATGTGAATCACTATAAGGAATCCCAGAATAACTCAAATATACTCACCTCATACTCCAATTATCACGAGGTCCCAACCTTACTGCCAGCCACAAGATCCTACTCAAGGCTCAAAGGTAATGCTCGTTAGGATAACTCACTCTATGAACCCTTCCTCCCCTGATGGTACTCATTTAATAAATATCACTCATTAAGAATAGATCTACCATCCCTAATGGAATTCATATAATAGAACACACTCCATCAGGTATCGTTAAACCAATAGCACATCTTTTCCATCCCGGGTGGCATACATCTAAGAGAACATGCTCATCAGGTCTCACCGTAAATAAAGTAATGCTGTCACTCAATGAATCTAGATAATTAGATTGGGGATAACACCCATACCTAATGGGGTAATCCTCTAATACTATTGTAAACACTGAAGATCTAATCTCACAAATAGGGGATCACACCTAGGACCACTGGGGGACACCATGAACCCAATATGGAACCCATAACATCTTATTACATAGATAGGGTATTACACCCAGGACTGTTGGGGGACACCATGAACCCAATATAGAACTCTAGGGATCATAGATCTCAGATAAGGGATGACACATAGGACTAATAGGGGACACCACAAACCTTATCGAGTCTCAAAGTCATGATACACGAATATGGTAACATGACTAGGACTGATGGGAGTTACCAAAAACTTAAATTTGGATCTATCTGCTAAGTAAGGGATTGTATAATTGATGATAATATGAACCCTAATAGAACCAAAAAATGAGTAGGGTATTGTACTCCCAACAATACCAAAAACCCTACTGAAACCACCTTCTAAGTAGGGAATCATATAACCAACGATTCCACAAACCCTACTAGGATAGCCTGCTAGATAGGTGTTCACAACCCAATATATGAAGGTCATGACAATACCAAGAACCCCACCTAGGGAAGTCGATGTGATAGAGGATACCATATAGGCCTCTTGTAGGGATACAAAAACTATACCTAATCTTATCTTGTTGATAAGGTCATAATCTTGTACTAAGTACATAATGACACACTATACCCACATAGGGATAGACCAAGGGAATTCACTCAATTGATACTGGTATATATGTCACTAATAGGTGACCCACTAATCTCACCTCGTGTCACATATCACATGAAAAAACCATGGACACCATTGAATCCCATGTGGAAAACTACTCAGTATAGGCTACTCACAGACCTCCATCAGAGTCTTGGAGATGGAGATGCACGAGGGAGAAATTTCCAAGGGGATTACATGGTGTGTACCTGCAATACACGACATATTTCTAGAAACTGGCCCCTATCTGCATTTCCTCCTAGTACTTGGCATGTAAAAGTACTACATGACTTGTACATCATGTCACACAGTGTGTGACCTCATCCGATCTCCTGGTCATGTCCCCGTTCATACATGGTCGGCTGGCCATGTCTCCTCACATGGCATGTACACAACGTATCTTGGATACCTGAATACTTGGCCGTGTCCTCAGCCCATACCCATGTTCAGAACCCCATCCCCATGTACCAGGCTGTGTGCTTCCACTTGGACATGGACATTTACATGGTGTTCCTAGCTATGTCTCCAGCCACAAGGCCTGGGTTCACTACTTGGCATGTACCCCCAGTAAACAATGTGTAGTTTTGAAAAATTATCTTCCCTGAATAGAAATAACACATAGTGTGTATAACTACACTACACACCATTTGATTGGGAATTTTGAATGGTAATTCCATGAAAGCCACTTGAAAATCCCTACTTTCCACCAAAACCCATAGATCTACCCCTAGGTGATCACTAGAAGTTATAATAGGGATTCAAAACCTTAAAATAATGCATCAAAGTGGACCAGAATGTAAAACTCATAAATCTGCCTACCTTGTGGTGAAACACTGATGCTTCAGGTCCAGATCCACAATCTGAAACCACTAAAACACAATTTGTGAGTGATCACCATAAAGATTAAAGACCAGAAGTTCCTCCTCTTCTTAGTTTTTCCTTAGTTAGTCCATCATACAAGGAGGAACACCTCCCCTATTCTCTAATAAACGTGGGTGTCAAAGGGGGAGGGTTTTATTTTATTAATTAAATTTATTTAATTAATAAACCACCACTCAAAAACCCCACCAACACACCCTCAACCGAACACCCAACACAAACAAACTTTATATCATGCATAAGGTTAACACTATGTTCCAAACTCAACCACGATCTCATATTTCTGATCCGAGACTCTGATTAGGAGTTATTCAGGAAAAACCAAAGTCACTACACTCTCCCCACCTTTAGAATTTTCATCCTGAAAAGAGAAATCCTACACACAAGGGGAAAGAAATTGATCTCACAAATGGGCCTCCCACATCACTCTAGTGAGATCACTAGAGGGTTCCTATGCTATCTACAAACACGTACTCAAGGGTACCACCGAAGCCAAACCATGACCAAAGTCTGACTCAAACTAGGTCGACATTGTGTGATGAAGTGTTCACTTGTCTCCTTAGTTGTGATAGGTGTAAAACACCAAGCAACCGGTCCAACTAAAATTATAGAGTCTAGTGGTACATGACCTCACTAACCCGACATAGATACATGAATAAACTAAAAGTCCTCATCCACCCTTGTATTAATAGCACCCTAAATATCCATCACTAGAAATAAATCTAGGCCCATACACACTATCTCTCACTGGATTCAACCAGTATAATGGTGACTTGCTGGGCCTCCCGAACATGGCCTCAACTAGTGCCACACCAATGGTGGAGTGTCAACCACACCATGCCAACATGTAAACCTGAAGAATTTTCTCCAGAACCTGAACAGTTTGCTCTATGTGGCACAACCACCTCTCTTGGGTATACTAATTAGGTAGAACAACCTCCTCAGTACCTCATATCGTGGTATGAATGGTGTCATCATCAATCCTTGGAAGGTTGAACTACTCCCCACCTTTGAAAAACCCATCAAGAACAAGTCTAATGGATATTCGATCATGTGAGGCTTCATGAAAAAAATCTACTAGTTGTGACTTCCTACCTCACTAAAAAGAGGAGGGATAACCACATTTAACTAGAGATATTCCACACCATCCTCAATTTTCTTACATGAAAATATGATGTCGATCACATAAGGGCACCAACAAACAACACAAGGCTTCCCAAGTGACACAATGGGTCTTACCAGGCCCTCTGCCTACAAACCTCCAACTGCACCACAAATCATGAACCTCAATGAGATTTTACTAATATGATGACACAAATATTGAGGTAGTCCTTGGGTTCCAGTCTAAGAATAAGACAACTCTTAGTGGGGAGGTATACCCGACATGTCCTCGGGTAGACATCCTCAAATCCACCACTATATTAGGAAATTGAAATCTCATGGAATTACTACTCCAAGGGTCATATCATCCATATGATAAAGTCCAGTTGTATCTTCCCACACATGAGATCATCTTAATCGGCCTTGGACCACTCCTCAAAGGAGTAAAAATCCATCTCACAAGCCAGAAACAATGCCACAACCACTGGTGGCAACTATATGAGCATGGATGGTAGGAAATCGATCCATACTAAGAAATATCATTACAGGGTCTCCCTAACACTACAAAAAGATTCTATAAAAGGTAATATCATCCTAGAGCTGGGTCACACTATCAATAAAAGTGTGTAGTTACTAATCCTCTCTGTAAGAGCCTCCAATATAAGGGTCAAGCATAAAGGATCCACTAGTATCACTAGGGCCTACTCTGACACTCCAACACACAACTATACCCTGAACACATAAGTCAAAGGAACTCATCTGCCACACCTCGACACTATCTTCTTTGGGTGTCACTGACTCAACCACATGGTTTTGTATCATATCATAAGAATGTTTCTCAGTGAGAAAAGTGTACCTATTCCTTATGAGTCTAAATCTATGTCAAAAATCACCATCATAGGGCTCTAATGATGGATCACATCACCCTATATATTACTTGAGTAAGAAGTGGTAATAATAGAGCACCTCATAGTAGTGTCTGAAAATACTACTAAAAAATTATAAAGGACATAGAGGGTATATATAATCATCCTTGGAGCCTCTGGGTCATAGGACTCTCTAGCCTATAGCTATCCTCACCACATTCCTCCATCTCCCTGATCCTGATGCAAACCACCTGAGGGTGGTGGTGTCAACATATCAATCCATCTTCCACATCCTTATGCTCTCACCACTCCTCTGCCACATCCACCATCATGAATAACTCCATGATCCTATCACTGTACTTGTTAGGGTGATCCTTCAACCATCTACCTCTTAAAAACACAACAGGTTGGACAATCTCACATGATATGTCCCCTTATATCATAAGAAAAACACTACCTATCCCATGAAGGACTAGATCTGGACTGAGATCCTGAACTACAGTCCCTACATCCTAGGATCATATCCTGAAGCTTCTCACTCTCCCGGATACCTAACCCTACCATTAACTACCAAATATCGTGGTATCATATCCTATGTACCCAACACAAAAAATCATAGTCTGCTCAGACAGTAATATCTCCACCACTAATTCCCACTCAAACACTCCATTATAAGTGGGAATGAACAACAATATCACCAAATCCATAATAACCTAACATAATCCATTCTCAAGGGTCTTTGATATGAAAAATAGATCTCAAATTATATATAGGGATCACTATAAAAGGTATGTTAACCTAATAAAATACTCTTCCACATTCATGCTATCCTACCGAAGTTTCAAAAGATCCTAGATACACACTAATCTCAAAGTTGTTGGATAAAACTCTTCCCTGAAGATCTGATTAAACTCCATCCAAGTGAGTGTCATCTCAACATGGGTTTGTGTCACTAGACTCCACTATCGCCTGATTGAGCCATATATAAGACTCACTACTAGGAACACCATATGATCAGGATGTGTCCTCATAAGGCATAAAATTCGCGTGACTTCCTCTAGGTAGTCATTAGTTTCCTGGGGTCTAGATCACCCTGATACCTTAGAGGTTATTGCCTATAGAACTCATACAACACAATAATCCTATATAAATACTTGTCCCAAACTTCTAGCATAGCCTTCTTCTCAACAGGTGGTGGATCGACTCCCAAACCACCTAAAGGTAACACATCCTGTGTAGTTCCCTTCATTAAAGCCTCATCACTGGACATATTTTTATCACAATCCCATCATGGAACCCTGTTTGGCTATCATTTTGGTGAAATAGTAAAATAAAATCAAGATGATCCATGAATAATAATTATATATATGGAGCTAACTTAATAAGGACATGAAACTCACAACTTAGTCCTATATGATACATGTACCAAAATTTCCCTAAAACCAGTGCCTAAGTGTTATAAATCAACAAGAAGGTTATTAGAGTCTTGGTGAATGGATACGTCAGTAAACACACCAAAAAATGAGTCCCTAGACTAAAAGATGAACTCTATACACTTTAACACCATCTCCATAAATAAAAAACCAAGCTCATAGCTAGTCAACTACTCTGATCCTAAGGAAGTACCTCCTCTAATACCACTCTATCACGACCTGGCCTACCTGGGCTTGAACTGCGACTACCCCAAGACCACTAACAATAGGCCAGGGGCTAGAAACCAGTGTCTAGTAGGCATATAACACACATGGGAGGCCTTAGTCTATCATACCTATATGCATGCACACATATACATCTTAGTGAAATAGTTCATAGATAATAAAACCCATGATACAAAAATGCATTCATACATTTATCTCACAATCAAAGTACACAAAAGTAATGAAAGCGTAAAAGATAAAAATAAAATACCACCAAAACTATAAAAGAGTCCAACCTAATTAGAAGGATGGGATTTATCTCAAGTGAAACCATTAGAACACACCTCGGTTTGTCTATCTCTTTAATCTCTGCATACTTTGAGTTCACCTAGGAATGAATCAAAAGACCCTTTGTCTATAAAATACAAGATATGTGAATGAAAATCTCATGCATGGGTGAGTATAAAAATACCCAATAGGAACCCCAAAAACTAATATAAAAGGGATAAAATGAAAGTAAATAGTCCACTCAACCCCAATTCACAGGAGTAAACCCAAGCGATAGATAACAAGAAACTCCATCTCAACCACTCCTTGGCTATTCATGTCTAGTTAGCTCATATCCATATGGTGTGTGAATAAAGATAAGTGAAATCACTACAAGGAATCCCAAAATAACCTAGATATACTCATATTAGACTCTAAATCACATGAGGATCCAACCTCACTACCATCCATAGAATCCCGATCGAGGCTCAAAGGTAATGCTCATATAAGAGAACTCAATCCACAAGCCCTACCATCCTTGATGGTACTCATCTGAGAGATATCACTCATCGGGAATATATCTTCCATCCTCGATAACACTCATATGATAGATCAAACTCCATCGAGTATCACTAAACTAATTGCACATTCCCTCTAACCTAGGTGGCATACATCCGAGAGAACATGCTCTTCGAGTCTCGTTATGAAGAAATTTACGTTATCACTCAACGGATCTTGATACCTAGACAGGGGATCACACCCATCCCTAATGAGGGACACCTCAAAACCTACTATAAACACTAAAGATCTCATATCAAAGATAAGGGATCACATCCAAAACTGTTGGGGGACACTAAAAACCCAAAAAGGAGACCAAAAGATCTCATTACATAGATAGGGGATAACACCCAGGACTGTTGGGGGACACCACGAACTCAATTTGGAACTCTATAAATCATAAATCTCAGATTGGGCTTCACACCAAGGACTGCTGAGGGATAAAATAAACCCTACCGAATCTCAAATCCATGATACACAGATAGGGGATCATTTGCAGGACTTCTGGGAGATACCACAAACCCAAATCTGGATCCATCTTCCAAGTAGGGGATGGTACTCTCGATGATACCACAAACCCCACTAGAATCAACCACTGAGTAGGGTATCATTCTCATGAAAATATCACTAACCCTACTAAAACCACACCCTTTAACCTCACCCTGCATCACATCTCACATGCTAAAACCATGTCCACCATCACATACCATGAGGAAAACTACTCAGTATAGGCTACTCACGGGCCACTATTCAAGTCCTGAAGATAGATATGCACAAGGGAAAAATCTCCAAGGGGACTAAATGATGTGTACTCATAGTATACGATGTGTCACTATAAATTGAACCTTTTTTATGTCCTCTACTGGTACTCAGGGTGTAAAAGGATTACATGGCATGTACCCCAGGTCACATGGCATGTGACCTCATCTGATCTCTTGGGAGTGACCTCACCCATACATGGTCAACATGACATGTCGCCCCACACAACATGTACCCTCAATACATGATGTGTCTTGGATACCTGAATAATTGGCTATCTCCTTAGCCTATTTTCATGTTCGAAACCCTATGTTTGACACCCCGTTTTAGTGTACCTGGTCATGTACTTTCACATGCCCATGGCCATTTACATGGTGTTCCTACCCATGTCCCCATCCACACAGCCTAGTCTCACTACATGGCATGTACCCCTAGTACAAGGAATATAGTTCCCAAAGATTATTTTCCCCCAATGAGAAGAACACATGATATGTTCTCCTACACTACAAACCATGTGATTGGGAATTCTAAGTGGTAATTCCCTGTGATCCACTCAAAACTCCCTAATTTCCTCTAAAACCCACTGATCTACCCTCAGAGGATCACTAACAGTCGTAAAAGGGATCTAAAACCTTAAAACAATGCATCAAAGGGGTCCAAGATGTAAAAATCATAAATTATCCTAACTCATAGTGAAATTAAAAATATTTGGGTCCACATCCATACTCCAAAGCTACTACAATACAACCCATGAGTGATTACTGTCAAGATTAAATATTAGTGATGACTCCTCTCCTTGGTTGCACCCCAGTTCATTCTTTACACAAGGGTAAATTCCTTATATATCCTTTTAATAATGTGGTTACTAAAGGGGGAGGGGTAGGTTTTATTAATTAAATTTATTTAATTAATAAACCACCACTAAAAACCCCACCAACACACCCTTAACCAAGCACCTGATGCATAAAATTGTTTTTTCATGGCTAGGGTAAGCACCGCATTCTAGTCTCAACCAAAATCTTAGATTTCTGATCCAAGACTCTGAATTGGAGTTATTTAACTTATACTAAAAAATCCATGCATGAGGAAAAATATATTTAATATCATCACACCAAGGCTCTTCAGACCCCAAAATCCCACACCCACTCAGTACATAACTTCAGAAATATTCCTATAAATAATCCAAAGTCTTATAGATAAAAAATAGAGTCACTAAAATCTTCCCGCATTTAGGATTTTTGTTCTAATGGAATATCCATTCCATCCTAGGTGGAATAAATCTAGGAGAACATGTTCATTAGGTATCTCCATAAATAAATTCATGCTTTTATTCAGTGTATCTTGATAATTATATAGGGGGTCACACCCATCCTTGATGGGGGACTCCTCTAAACCTACTAGAAACACTAAAGATGTAACAACCCAAACTTTTATTAATGAAAATTACTCTTGATCTAATTAAATGTTTTATTATGTAAAATGGTTATATAAAACATATGAACTTCCTTGGTTTTATGTTTTTGGATTTTAAAATACCATTAAGAATCGTTACCATTGCTAATATAATTGTTGAAAAGTGATCACATGATTAGTATAAACATAGAGCTTTAACAAATCCAATTTACTTAGACAAAGGAAGCGATGGACTCATATAGTAGAATTGATTCATATGAAGCCCATTTTTCAGAGCTCAAAAAGGAGGTGGCATCATCAGTATTTTCTCTTGAACAATACCAAGCCAAGCTTCAACACATTAATCTTGAACGGAACTGCTTACGGGATAAGTGGAAGTTAATAAAGATTACCACCTGAGCAATGTTATCTGAGCCACCCCAAGAGTCTATCACCATAGCACAACTTACCCTTAGGTATTATGCAGGTGTTATAAGGGGTTATGTAACAAGACCCTAGCACTATGATTATGTGCTTTATTTTTTTTATAAATAATATACATTCATTTTATTATTGTTACTTTGTAAATTGTTTTTAAAGCACAAATAATATTTTTAGTTAATATTCAATTAAGAAATATATTTTGATGAATTAATGGATTTTTTAATTAAATAATATTTTAATAAAATATTATTACTAAATCACTTTTTATTAAATATAAATTATCATATAATTTTTTATGAATACAATTGAAATTTTTATTAAGGTTTGAAAACTGTTTTTGTCAAAACCAATGAATTTTCAATAAATGTCGTTTTTTATTTTAAAATAAAAAATTCAAATATTTATAAAATTATTTAGATAAAATTAATATCATTTTTTGATTCAGGATGTCAAAATTATCTAATGGTGAATTTTTCATAATTTTTTGAGACAGTCAAATTTTTGGGTAAAAATTAAATACTATTTAAATATATAATGTGTTTTATGACATCATAATGACCCAATAGTGATGTAATAAAATAATATAAAAGGAATTATAGTCCAATATATGTTTTACCTTTAAAATAATGTGATTTTATATTTGTTTTATTAATTTTATGATGTCTTAGTGGACCCTCCAAAACTTATAAAATATTTTAACTTTTTAAAATGATTTCCTTGAGAGTGTGACTCACCCCCACATAATAAATCCCAATATTTTAATAAGTTCAACAATTTTACTTATAAAATAATGTTTTCCACTCCACTTTTGTGAAAACCATGGGAAAAAACCATGTGACAGTTTGTGTTTTTGATTAGTTTAATGTGTTGTGTCCAAAACCTAAATAATAAAGAATTCCCTATCCTTTCCTATATAAAACCACTCAATCTACCATTCATATTCACTCAAAACCCTTGGATATAGACAAAAATTTTCCATCCTCTCTCTATAACCATCCCAAAGTTCCCCAACCACCCAATAATCCTCTCTCAATCCTCTCCCAAGCCTTTGGGATCACACTTCCAAGTAAGGGATCCTCACTTTCCTTCCTTCCTTATTTATGTCCAAGTTTCCTTATATTTTTATGACCTTTTATTTTCAATTAAAAATGTTGGGGTATTATTTTTCACCTCCCATATACATACATACTTATGTTTTAATGACTAGAGTCCCTTTTCTCTCTCATTAATGCCTCCCATGTACACCCGTTACCATGATGAA
Organism: Viscum album; assembly: GCA_963277665.1. NCBI lineage: Eukaryota > Viridiplantae > Streptophyta > Magnoliopsida > Santalales > Viscaceae > Viscum > Viscum album. Next base: position 1,000,666,449 of record OY728136.1, on the reverse strand, counting down.
ATTCCGTAAGGGATTTCTCTCTCCTCATTTACATTCAAGAAATTATTTTATATTATGCATCTATATTCCATTAAATACGTTGGTATATTATGTTTCATGACCCCCTTATTTTCAATTTAATTTATAAATTATGAAATACCCCTTTCTATCTCATCAACCCATTTTAATATTTCTACTTGATGTCGTTATGTTGCCGAAGTTACACCAAAATTTCCCAGGCCAAAATCATCGTGTAAGTGAATACCATACCCATTTATCTATCAAGGGTATTCACCTTTATGAACATGTACTTGTTGATTAAGGACTTAAAATTATGTATTAAAAATATCTTATTTGTGGAATAAATTATAATGTTTAATGAATCCATGTTGTATGATCCATGTGGCACACTTATGCATGAAATGAAATGATTAAGAAGGGTGCACCCTGATAGCGCTCCAATGTATTGGGTAAAGAATAGTATCATCATACTCCATGTGAAATGAGGGAATACTCATTCTAATTCAAGTGAAATGAGAGTTTACTCATTCTAATTCAAGTTCAATGTGGTTTTACTCATGATCCATGTGCAATGAGACTTGGATTATGCTAATATCATGTTAAATTTTGTTGCCACATTTTCATGTTATGATAATCATGTTATATCATGCCTTTATGTTCATGTTTCTCTTGTGATACACTGATATTCATATTGTGTAAAATGTACTATATTATTCATTTTATTCCTTTTTTACTCCTTTACTAGGATTTATAGCTCACCATTTTCTTATGCATGTCCTCAGGTTATCTCATGCAATGCTAAGTATGAAGGAATGTTGTGGTCATGTAAAAGAAGTTTTCAATAAAGATGTTGTGTTTTATGTTATAAGTTGTTATGTAATGTTCCTAATTTCCCAAGAAACTAGACCTCTTGATCCCCAAAGTTGTCTTAAGTGCAAGTTTATGTAATAAATCATGTTTCTGTGTGTAATAAAGAGAAGGATTGTTATAGTTGGAATCAAAGGATGGATTTAGTTATTTTTTGGAATAGGATTAGAAAACCCCAGTGAAATACTTAGGGATAATACTAAGTATAATAAAAACATCCCTAAATTTTGGTGAGTATATAGTAAGTGGTTTATCAAGAAAATACATTCCTGATGGATACAAACAAGTAGAGGTGGCTCTGGCACAGATGTATCTAGGGGTAAAACTTGAAAACAATGATTTGAGCTAGACTTGAACAGGAATTTGTGTATGACAATGGGCCTTGCTTCACACTTGGTTCAACACTCCCAAGAGATATGCTTTGGTAAATTCATAAGCTTAGTATGAAACATTATTAAGGGAATAAAAAAAATTCCCCTAAGAATATATATTGGGAAGTAGATCATAGATAACATAGATTGAAGCCTATAAATTAATAAGTTAAAAAAATAAATTTAATTTATAAGTTATCCCTTTTTTTTCATTGGATTACCCTTTATGTGTTACCCCTAGCTTTCCTTTTATTCTATCCAATGGCTAGTAATAGAAGGACTCAGGCTAACAACTGATGTGAAGATCAATGTGATGACTATTCTAATGAGATGCCCGATTTTATTAGAGTGGGAATCAAAAACTTTTTCATGATACTCTCTCAGTTAACTCAAGTTTTGAATAAAAAAATGGGTCAAGAAGAACTTCCAACCCCCCTAAGAAAGAACAAGCCACAATCAAGAGCTTCATGAGACAAAGGCCTCCTACTTTTAATGGATCATCTGATCCCTCAATCATCAAAAAATGGATTAACTCTATTGAGAAGATCTTATCCATCCTTCAATGTTCCAAACAAGAGAAGGTTCTTATAGTTTCTTATCATATGGAGGGTAAACCTGATCAATAGTGGACATTGATCAAAAATATGAAGCCTAAGGAATAGATATAGGGGTTGGAATGGATGTATTTCTAGAAAATGTTTTTCGATAAATATTTTCCTTGCACCCTCCAACTTAAGGTGGAAAGGGACTTCCTTTACCTCAAGAAAAAAGACGACAAATCCATCAGAGAGTACAAGGAAAACTTCACAAGACTTGCATGATATGCCTCCGACTTTTTCGTTACCCCCAAATGCAAGGTTTATTGATTATTTGGTGGGATAAAAGCTATCCTACAGAAATCCCTAGCGATCCATGACTTCGATAGCTATGAGGAAATTGTCCGATGTGCCCTCAAAGTCGAAATAGAGATCAGAAAATCTCAGGGGTATCATGGGGATAAGAAGCAGAAAGTAAAATTTAATTATGATAGTCCAGTGGATAAATCCAATGGTGCTAAGAAATTATAGCACCCCACTTGCCAAAGGTACGGAAAGAATCACCCCATAAATTACTTGAAGGGGATGAGGAAATGCTTTTGGTGTGGAAGATAAGGGAACCTAGACATTAATTTCTGACAATAAAAATCCGCTGCTGTGATAGAGGAGAGGAATACTCTGTTCGACCCTCAACGCATTGTTCATTGCTTAAAATACAAATAAAAAGGTCACTTTGAAAACTGGTTCCCTAAGACAAGGGTTTTTGTAGGCAACCAAAAACCTCCAAGGCAGCAAGGGAGAGCTTTTTCCATCACCATCGCCGAAGAAAACCCCAATAATGAAGTGGTGAAAGGTATGCTAGTTATTCATTCAAGAATAGAGAATATACTTTTGGATTATGGTTCTACACATTCTTTTATATCCTAAAAGTTTATTAGAACATTCCCAACACCACCACCATAAATCATGGAATTAGTGATGTCAGTGAGAATGAAAATTGGGGAAATCATTGAATCTCATGAATATAACTCCTCCCCTATCACAATTTGTGGATTGAACTTCTTGGTGAACCTCGTCATACTCCCTATGGTGGAATTTGATTCAATTCTTGGGATGGATTGACTTTCCCTATATAGAGCCAACATAAATTTCCGTGAGAGGGAAATCACTCTCCATATGGAGAATTGACCCTTGATTCTATACAAGTGCAAGGAGGAGGATGAATATTCTTTAGCACCATCATATTAAGTGTGGATATTAATGAATTATTAGCATGCATATCTTGCTCAAATGATTGAGTCTAAGGAATCCACCATCCTTGAAGACATGCCCATTGTGAGGGAATTTGCTGAAGTGTTTCCCATGGAATTTCCTGGTGTTCCTCCTAGAATAGATGTTAAATTCTCGAATGATCTTATACTTAGGGAATTTCCAATATTCAATACTCCATATAGAATAGCTATTGTAGAGCTTTAGGAGCTAAATAAAAAACTATAGGAGAATCTGGATAAAGGGTTTATACACCCAAGTGCTACACCATGGGGTACACCAATCCTCTTCGTCAAGAAGAAGGATGGTTCAATGCACCTTTGCATTGATTATCGTGAGCTCAACAAAATCACAATAAAGAACAAGTACCCTCTGCCACAAATTGATGACTTTTTCGATAAGATACATGGAGAGCAATACTTATCCAAGTTGGATTTGCGGTCATGATATTACCAAGTAAGGGTGAAGAAGGAGGATATACCCAAGACTACTTTTAATATAAGGTATGGGAACTATGAATTCATAATAATACCTTTCAAACTCACTAATTATCCAGAAATATTCATGGACTTGATGAATAGAGTCTTTAGAGATTACCTTGACAGATTTTTGGTAGTCTTTATAGATGATATTATAATATAATCCAAAACCAAGGTGAAGCACGAGGAGCATCTGAACACTGTACTAGAGACCTTGAAAAATGAGAAACTCTATGAAAATTACAACAAGTGTGAGTTCTGGTTGAAGGAAGTCTCATTCTTGGGTCATATCATCACAAGCAATGAGATATCTATGGATCCCTCCAAGAAAAATGCAATTTATGGATGGATGATACCAACATATATAATGGATATCCATAGATTCCTTGGGTTATCTGGATATTATCACCAATTTGTGAGAAATTTCTCACAATTTTCAAATCCTCTTATTAAGATCACTCAGAAGGGAGTCAAGTTTTCTTGGAGTGATGAATGCGAAGAGATATTCAAGGAGTTGAAAATGAGGATTATCACTATGCTCGTGCTCACACTACCCACAAGTGGAGAACATTTTGTGGTATTTAGTGATGCTTCAAAGAAGGTCTTGGGCTCTGTGTTGATGAAAAATGACAAAGTCATTACCTATGCTTCAAGGAAATTGAAAGTTCATGAGAAAAACTATCCAAAACATGATCTGGAGTTGGATTCAATAATATTCGCTTTAAAAATTTGGCGACATTACCTCTTTGGGGATAATTTTGAAATATATATAGATTTAAAAATCCACATGTATATATTCACACAGAAAGAGTTGAATATGCACCAATGAAGATGGTTAGAGCTAATAAAATACTATGACTGATTAATTCACTACCATTTGGGGAAAGTGAACAAGGGGGCATATTCTCTAAGTATAAAGGATCCATAAACTCTTTCATTTATGAGAATTGAAAAGGATAAAATCCTCTTAGATTTGATGAAGATGGAAATGGGAATCATAAATAATGGAACATCATCAATACTTTCACAAATTATTTCTCAACCATCTCTTTTGGAAAGGTCAAAGGATGATCAAAAGGTTGATTTAGAAATTTTGAAGAAATTGGAAACTTTCAGAAAAGGTAAATCCTCATAGTTCAATGTTAATGAAGAAGGAATTGTGAGATTTGGGAAAATACTACGTTTTCATAAAATTCAGAGTTAAAGAATGAACTTTTGGATGATGCACATAGTTCAAATTTCTCCATTCACCCAAGAAACACAAAGATGCATCAGGATCTCTGAGAGCATTATTGGTGGGATAATATGAAGAAGAAGATCACTAAGTATACATCAAAGTGCCTGATATGTCATTAAGTGAAGGCTGAGTGGCATAAGTCTAAGGGGATGATACAACCATTACCCATACCAACATGGAAATAAGAGAACATCACCATGGAATTTTTCACCAGACTTTCGAAGACATCTAAAGGAAACAATGCTATCTTGGTTATTGTGGATCGTATTACAAAGACTGCACACTTTATTTCAATTCAAGAGGAATTCTCATTGGATCAAATGACATGAATATACATCAGAGAAGTGGTAAGGCTTCATGAAGTACCACTATTTATTATATTCGATCGAGATCCAAGATTCGCCTATAAGTTTTGGAAGAGTCTCCAACATGCTTTGAATACTGAGATAAACTTCAGTATGGATTATCATCCTCAAACTGATGGCCAATCGAAGCAGACTATCCAAACACTTGAGGACATGTTGATAGCATTATCAGTAGACTTCAAAGGAGTATGGGATCAATATCTTCCTCTAGTTGAGTTCTATTACAATAATAATTTTCACACAAGAATACAAATGGCTCCTTATAAAGCCCTTTATATAAAGAGGTGTAGAACACCAACATGTTGGGATGATGTTGGGGAGAAAAAAGTCTTAGGTCCCGAAATGGTCGAAGAAATGGTGGAGAAGGTTGAGACCATCTAGCAGCACATTAAAGCTACTCAGAGTTGACAAAAGAGATATGATGATAATCATCAACGAGACCTAGATTTTGATGTAGGAGATATGGTATTCCTCTTCATATCATTTTGGAAGAGGGTTATTAGATTTTGGAAGAAGGTAAATCTTAGTCCAAGGTACATCGACCCTTTTGGGATCCTTGATCGCATTGGAGCACTAGCCTATCAACTAACAATCCCACCGAACCTATCTCAAATACATGTTGTATTCCATGTATCACTCTTGAGGAAGTACATACCTGACTCATTACATGTACTCAATCCAGAGGTGGTACCATTTGATAATGACCTCTCCTATGAATAGAATCCAGTGAAGATCTTAGATCGTAGGGAAAAAGTTATACGAAATAAGACAATTCCCCTCATCAAGGTGTTGTGGAAAAACCAAAAGCTTGAAGAGGTAACGCGGGAATCAGAGGAAGTGATGAAGTAGAGTTACCCTCATCTATTTTAGTGTGGTAAAAGGAAATTTTAAGGGTGAAATTTCTTAAGGGGAGAATATTGTAACGACCCAAACTTTTATTAATGAAAATTCAACTTGATATAATTAAATGTCTTATTATGTAAAATAGTTTTATATAACATATACACTTCCTTGGTTTTATGTTTTTGAATTTTGAAATACCATTAATAATTGTTACCATTTCTAATATAGCTATTGAAAAATGATCACATGATTAGTATAAATATAGGGATTTAAAAAATACAATTTACTCAGACAAAGGAAGAGATGGCATCATCCAGTAAAATTTCTCCCTATTAAGCCCATTTTTCGAAGCTTTAAAAGGAGGTAGATTTACTAGTCTTCACTCTTAACCAATACCAAGCTAAGGTTCAACATGTTAATCTTGAATGAAACCGCTTATGGGAGAAGTGTAAGTTAATAGAGATTACCACCCAAGCGATGTTATTCAAGTCACCCCAAGAGTCTCTCACCATCGCACACCTTACCCTTAGGTATTATGTGGGTGTTATAAGGGGTTATGTAACAAGACCATAGCACTATGATTATGTGCTTTATTTTTTTTATAAAGAATATACATTCATTTTATTATTGTTACTTTATAAATGGGTTTTAAAGCAAAAATAGTATTTTTAGTTAATATTCAATTAAGAAATCTATTTTTATGAATTAATGGATTTTTGAATGAAATAATATTTTAATAAAATATTTTTTCTAAATTAATTTTCATTAAATATAAATGATCTTATAATTTTTTTATGAATACAATTAAAATTTTTATTAAGGGTTGAAAACTGTTTTTTTTCAAAACCCATTAATTTTCAATAAATGTCAGTTTTTATTTTAAAATTAAAAATTAACATATTTAGAAAATTATTTAGATAAAATTAATATAATTTTTGGATTTAGGACATCAAAATTATCTATTGGTGAATTTTTCATAATTTTTTGAGACAGTCAAATTTTTGGGGAAAAATTAAATACCATTTAAATATATAATGCGTTTTATAACATCATAATAACCCAACAGTGATGTAATAAAATACTATAAAAGGAATATTCGACCAATATATGTTTTAAATTTAAAATAATGTGATTTTATATTTTTTTTATTAATTTTATGATGCCTTAGTGGACCCTCCAAGACTTGTAAAATATTTTAACTTTTTTAAATGATTTCCTTAAGAGTGTGACTCACCTCCACATAAGAAAGCCTAATATTTTAATAAGTTACTAAATATCCCTTATAAAATAAAATTTTTCAATCCATTTTGGAAAAAACCATGGGAAAAATCCATGGTATGGTTTGTGGTATTGATTATTTTAACATGTAGCGTCCAAAACCTAAATAATAAAGAATTTATTTTCCTTTCCTATATAAACCCACTAAATATCCCATTCCTCTTCACTAAAAACCTTTATAGATCAACAAAACTCTTCCATACTCTCTATAAAATCCTCAAAATGTTCCCCAATATCCCAATAAGTATTTCTAAAGCCTCTACCAAGCCTTTGGGATCACACTTCCAAGTAAGGGGTCCTCACTTTCCTTCCTTATTTATGTCCAAGTTTCCTTATATTGTTATTCCATTTTATTTTCAATTAAAAATTTTGGGGTATGATTTCTAACCTACCCTATATTTCTCTACTTATGTTTTAATGATGATATACTTCTTTATATTTCATTAATTCCTCTCATGTACACCTGTTACCATACCGAAATTCCGTAAGAGATTTCTCTCTCCTCATTTACATTCAAGCAATTATTTTATATTATGTATCTATATTCCATTAAATATGTTGGGATATTATGTTACATAACCTCCTTACTGTCCATTTTATTTATAAATTATTATATACCCATTTCTCTCTCATCAACCCATTTTATGATTTCTATTTGACATCGTTATGCTACCGAAGTTACACCAAAATTTTCCACGCCAAAATCACCATGTAAGTGAATACCATACCCATTTCTCTATCAAGTATATTAAACTTTATGAAAATTTACTTGTTTATTTAGTACTTACAATTATTTATTCCATATCTCTTATTCATGGAATAAATTATCATGTTTAATAAATCTATATTATATGATCCATGTGGCACACTTATGAATGAAATGAAATGATTAAGAAGGGTGTGCACTGATAGCACTCCAATGCATTGGGTAAAGAATAATATCATAATAATACATGTGTAGTGAGGGTTTACTCATGACAATTCAAGTTTAATTAGGGTTTACTCATGCTAATTCAATTGAAATGAGGGTTTACTCATGCTCAATGTGCAATGAGCCTTAGCTCATGGTAATATCATTTTAAATGTTGTTTCCACATTTCCATGTTATGATAATCATGCTATATCATGCCTTTATGTTCATGTTGCTATTTTTCTCCATTTATATGCCTATTTCATAACATGTACTATATTCTTCATGTTATTCCTTATTTACTCCCTTACTGGGCTTTATAGCTCACTCTTTTCTTATGAATGTCCTCAGGTTATCCCATGCAATGCTAAGTACGAAGGAATGTTGTGGTCATGTAAAATAAGTTTTCAATAAAGATGTTGTGTTTTATGTTCTAAGTTATTATGTAATGTTCCCAATTTCCCATGAAACTAGACCTATATATACTCAGAGTTGTCTTAAGTTAAATTTTATGTAATAAATCATGTTTATGTGTGTAATAAAGAGCATGGTTGTTATATAATATCTCATATCACAGATATGGGATCACACTCAGGACCCCTGAGGGACACCACAAACCCAATATGGGAACCCATAAGATCTCATTACACAGATAAGGGATCACACCCAAGATCTATGGGGGACACCATGAACCCAATATAGAACTTCGTAGATCATAATTCTCAGACAGTGGATCACACCTAGGACCACTGGGGGATTCCACAAACCCTATTGAGTCTTAAATCCATGATACAAATATAGAGGTTCATTCCCAAGACCATTGAGAGATACCGTAAACCTAAATATGGATCCATACACTAATTAGGGGATTATACTATCAATGATACCATGAACCCATCTGGAACCAACCACCAAGTGGGGGATCTTACTCATGGAGATACTAAAAACTCTACTGAAACCTCCCCCCTAAGTAGGGGATCATATACCTAACGATGACACAAATCCTAATGGGATAACTTACTAGATAGGGTATTAACTCCCAATGTATGAAGCTCATGATGATTCTATTAACCCCACCTAGGTAAGTTGATATGATAGAGGATCCCACCCTAGCCTCCCAAAGGGATACAAAAACTGTATCTGAGCTCATCCTATTGAGGGGATCACAATCCTATACTGAGGATGTAATTCCAAATTATACCCTAATAGGGATTTACCAAGGGAATCCACTCAACCGATACTGGTCTATATATGGCTAACTGGTGACCTGTTAACCCCACCATGCATTTCATCTTGCATTCTAAAACCATAGCCACCATCACGTCCCATGTAGAAAATTACTCAGGATAGGATAATCACACACCTCCATATGAGTCTTGAAGATGGATATGTATGAGGGAGAAATATATAAGGGGAGTACACAAAATATACCCATTTTACACAACATGTATCTAGAAACTAGACCCTAGCTATGTTCCCTACCGGTAATCAGCATGTAAAAGGATTACACGGTGTGTACCCCATGTCACACGGTCTGTGACCTCGTTCGATCTCCTAGTAATTTCCTCACCCATACACGGCTGGATAGCCATTTCTCCCCACATGATGTGTACCCTTGATACATAGTGTGTCTTGGCTACCCATACACTTTCCCATGTCCTCATCTTGTGCCCATGTTTGGCACCTCGTACCCTTGTATATTTCCATGTACTTCCATATGGCCATGGCCATTTACATAGCGTTCCTTCCCATTTCTCTAGGCACACATCATGGGATTACTACATGGCATGTAGTTACCAAATATTATCTTACTTTAATGGGAATAACACACAGTGTGTGCTCTTTCACTATATGACATGTGATTGGGAATTACGAATGAGAATACCCTTCAAGATGCCTAAAACTCCCCGATTTACACCAAAACCCATAGATCTACCCCCATGGGATCAATATCTATTGTAATAGGTATATAAAATCTTAAAACAATGCATAAAAAAATATTGAGACATAAAACTCTTAAATACACTTACCTCATGGAGAAAGGATGAAGATTCGGGTCTAGGTCTACACTCAAAAGTTACTATAGCACGATCTGGGATCGATCACTATCAAGATCGAAGATCATCAGTGCCTCATCTACTTGTTTCCACCTCAGTTCATCCATAGTGCAAGGAGAAAACCTACCATTTCCTCTACTTAATGTGGGTGAAAAAGGGGTAGGGGTAGGTTTTATTAATTAAATTTATTTAATTAATAAACCACCACTCAAAACCCCACCAACACACCCTCAACCGATCACCCGATACAGACAAACTTTATGTCATGCCGAGGGTAAAAACCATGTTCTAGACTCAACTGTGGTCTTATATTTCTAATCCGAGACTCTGATAAGGAGTTAATACAATTTTACTAAAAAAATACATGGGTGTGCCAAAATATATTTAATATTTTCAATATCACCACACCAAGGCTCTCTGGGCCCCAGAATCCTACACTGACTCAATGCTTAGATTTGGAAATATTCCTAGAAATATACCAAAATCTTATAGGAAAAAAACAAGAGTCGTGAATTCCCTTGTTTTCTCTACTCCTTAAAGGATTTTTGTTTAAAATATTTGAAAAATTTAAGAGTAAATCACAATATATAAATAGTTTAAATAACTTAAATAACATAAATAATTCCTTACAATCCTCTCAAATGTAGCCCTCAACTCTTCTATAATATATCTTCCATTTTTTCTCATTCAAGACCTACTCTATTTTTTTGGTCATCATTTGTTCTTCCAATAATGTATACCCTTCACAAGATAAATTATGAGGGTATTCATTTTTGGATTGGATCTTTTGATGATATCTCCTTAGTTACTATAAATTAAGGATAAAAAAATATTTAATTTCATCATTATTATACAAAAAAATTCTAAAAGTTAACATTTAACTCACAAAAAATGATTATTTTCATCCACATTCAATAACTTATTCTACGTATATTCATAAAAAAAGGATATAGATAACATGGATTTTTATTTTGTCTTTCCCCCAAAATGAAATCTGATGCGAGCATTGATTTAAAATCCCTTTATCTCCTAGAATCCAAAGATAAAGATTTCTTCCTGATTTCTCTACTGTCTAGTATATCTCATGTCATCTGATATGAAGAGAAAAAACCTGTATTAGTAAAAACATTTCATGATAAGTAAAATAATAGTAAATTATCCTATCAAAATTGTAACCTATAATTGAGATATTTCCATTTTATCAAAACTTTTCCAATAAAAAATCAAAATGATAATTTTCACCCAATCTTACATTGTAACAAAAATCTTAAATTGTTTTGAATTTAGACTCATAGGATTATCACTATCATAAAACTAAATATATATCCTCTGGTCCTGGTTACAAGTAACTAATAATTTTGGTAAACGTGTGCTACCTTGTTTACCAACATTAGAATCCATCTCTGTCCCTATGGAAGTAGAAGGCTCATGTGTAGAAGGATGAGGAGACTCCTTGAAATAATTATGTGTATGATCCTCCCTAGAATCCTGATTTTACTCAGATGTTTAGTATTACATTATCCTATAAATAAAATTAACAAAAAATTAGTACATAAATTTACAAATCCAACTATTACATATAAAATTAAATAAAAAATGAAAAGTGATCCGTCAAAAAGTAAGACAAACTAAACACTTTTTTATTTATATTTGTTAAAGTAGTTAACTAAAATGTTGAAAGCATTAATTATAGATGAAATTATATAAATAGAGTAAAAAAAATAATTAAAATATTATACAAATCCAACTGTTACATAAAAATTTCAATTTTTTTTTAAAATGATACAAAAAAATAATACAATACAAAACAAACGATGCTTTATATGTTGAAACTCACACCATAGTGAGTGTTTACTTTTGTCAAAGGTTATATCAATCATTGTTAAATTTAACACAGGATGTATAATAAATCCATCCCCATAGATGAATCATTTAGGAATCAAAACAAGGTTGCACAAAAAAATTAATGCATGCACACACCTGTTATGATTTATCCAAAATACAAGTTTAAATAAATATACCATAATTAAATCAATTAAAATTAAATAATATAAGTTTTTTAATACAAAATTAGACACTTTTTATGTAAGTAGTTTACTTCACAAAAGATGAATTACTATACGAAAACATTGTTTTTTCTTCAAAATAAACCCTATAATTTCATATTTGAAACCCTGATTGAATATTCAATGATCCCACCAATTTCCAATTTTTAAGACCCATTTTTTAAAATTAAATTTAAATTCTATTAACATAAATGAACATCACTATTTTTAAATTCCAAATTTTATTCCAAATCCAATGGTTATAAGACCCCCAAATTTCCCATCAAAATCAATTATGAAAAAATCAATATTTTTTATAAATTCATAATTTCCCATGATTTTAATTGGTGAAGTGATCAAAATATAACACTAAATTAATAAAATATATAAAATAACTTAATATTATAAGTGATAAGATCCACTTCCCTAATCACATATAATTATTACATTCCCAAATTCATTGAGATAAAAAACACACCAATGAAAATTAATCCTTTAATCCCTAAACATATTAAAATAAATCCTCTGTTCTATATAACAGAATTTCCAAATCCTATATAATAACTCCAAATTAAAGAATAATTGATGATAATGAGAGATATACTGTAGAATAAAATGACTAATTAAAACTCAACATTTAATTCCACACCCCAAAAAACAATCCCCACAAGAAATATATTGTATTTATTTAGACACCCATTAAATATACCTTAAACACCCATGAATTAGTAAATTAACATGATTTATATCGCACATTAAAAATAATAATCATTTAATAAAAAAAAAGCCAAAAAAAACATATTCATCACATTAAAAAAACCTTAGATAAATGAAAAATGGGATTTATGAATAAAAAACATGAATAAATATTGGAGAGAAGCGATGATAGTGGATGGAGACAGACAGAAAGGTAGAGGCGACAATGATAACGGGAGTGAGGAGTGAGGGTGGTGACCAGAGTGATGATGATGATGAAGAATAGAAGATATTGGTGACTGATGGAGGTTTTGGAAGAACATTAGGGTTCACTGTGGGTGAAATCTAATGTATGGCTCAAAACATAAAATAAGACCGATGCTATACCATTTTTAAAAAAAGGATTTCTATGTTGGTTATTCAATAACCAACATAGAAAATAGGATTTTGACATTGGTTATGAAATAAAAAATATAAAAAATATTATTTTATACATTGGTTGTTTAATAACCAATGTATAAAATCTTTCAACATGATATTTAATGATGATTAATTTTTAACCAACATGAAAAATCAATTATAACATCATTTTATAATAACTGATGTGATAAATGTGATATTAAAAACATTTTTTTCACTATGGAGTGAACTGAAACATTATAGGGACAATCATGTAGTTACAAAATTAGATCAATTGGTTTCTGAACTAGTGTAACACTAATTTCTCATGTGTTGGGATTCATGACATGACTGGATCCCTTTAATCCATCAGGGAAGTACTTTATGACACAATGTATCAAAATAAAATGTGATATTACTTCGTCTCAACTCCTTTACGATACATCCAACCCATATGCGGTGTGAGGTGTTGTAAAAAAGTGAAACTATTCCAATGGTTTAACTTAATCATTGTGAAAGAATACCCTTATCATTGCGATGCACTTCATATCAACAAAACTAAATTCCTTTTCATATTCACTCATCTTAAAAGAGCCCCAAACTCATCCATGTGTATGTTGTCAAAAAAATACAAAATGAAAACACTTCCAAAACAAATGAATGAATTAACTCAATAAAATAGTCATAATAATCCTCTGATGTGAAGGTTATATATACACCATACCATAGGAAAAATGATGTTGAATAGAGTACTTAAAATTTTTATATAAGAGAAACTCCATCTTGAACATGTATCAATTGAGATCTAATCATGAATATTTTTTTCAATTCACTTCATGAGGGGATTACTTAAATTCCAACACTCATAAACTCCCCCAATCATTAAATACTATTCAATATTCTAATGGAACTTCAATCTCCCACTTTAGATTTTTTGGAAACATGAAAATAAATGAAAGACATCTTCTTCAAAATTCAGATTTAACTATCAACACTTCACATTTCTCCCTTGATCATCACCTATAAAAATAAACCAGAGTCTCTTTCCCTTTGCAAGAAGATATCCTTTTCCATTCTCCCCTTGTTAATAAATGAAAAATAATGAAAGTGTAAAAAAATCCAAGAAAACTTAAAGATATTTTTGGGAGAGAATTCACTCCCAAAAACACTCTCAAGTACTGGAAGACATCCTTCAATAATGCCTTCATCAATATATCTACAACTTTATCCTTGGTTGAAACATACCCCAATGAAATATCACCACACTACACATTTTATTTGATAAATTAGTATATAATATCAATATTATTTGACCTTGAAGTATAATTCTGATCTCCCACATCTTCAACCCAATCAATATAAAAAAACCATTATATTTAAAAGATTTGTTCTTATCATACCTAAAATTGAAATCAAGAGTCCCTTTGAAATAATTAAAGATCAATTTCATTACTGTAATATGTGATTACCATGGATTGATTTTGGCACATGAATAGAGTTTTATAAAAAAATTATAATGTTTGGTATAATCACCATCAATTAAAGTAATATACCAATAAACCTATGAAACTCCATTTGATCCAAACTCCTTCTATCTTCATAAATGGATATCTTGGTCTAAATTTCCATGCGATTGGAGACTTCTCTTGATTCCTCCACGATAAAATTCTTCAATAACTCATGAGAATACTCCTCTTGTGAGATATAGATATAACATAATTTATTTATGAATTAAAAACCCAAAATAATATCATCTCACCTATCATAGAAATATCAAAGTGACTCCTCATTTAGGTAGAAAATTTCTTAAAAGATTCTTCATTTTTTTCAAAAAAAATTATTTCAGCGACATACACAATCACCATGAGTGAGTTTGTATCATCCTCTTTGACATAACGATAAGAACCCACTTTTCCTTTATTTAATTTTATACTCATTAGGATATTATCAAAATTTTATTACCAAGCTTGAGGTACATTTTTTAGACTATATAACACCTTATTCAATATACACATTTGAGAATCATCACCATTAAGTATAAATATTTCTGGCTATTCAATGTAAACCTCTTACTCAAGTTCACCATTAAGAAATGACAACTTTACATCCATTTGAAAAAAATTATAATTTTTTTGAGAATAAATCATAATAAATATTTTAATCATTTCAAACATTGTGACTAGAGAAAACTTCTCATCAAACTCAATACCCTTAATTTGAGAATAAATGTTGCAAAAAATATGATATTTTTTCCATGATACTTATCCTTTCTTATTAGGTTTATTAATAGAAACCCACTTCTTACCAATAACATTATTATCTTTGGTATGTGAAACCAATTCTTAAGTTTCATTATTCTCAATGTGATTGAGGTCTTCTTTTTTTGTTGTTATCTAATCATCATGTTGCAAATCTTCTTTAACACTCTTTCATTCAAATTGTGAAATTAGGATAGTATGATTGAAATTTTTCAAACTCCTTCAGGTTTGTAATCCTTTTATTATATCTCTAAGAATTATATAAGATTTTACATAGTTAAAAAATCTCGATAACTCAGTCCCTTATTTCCCAAGGGCTTCTTCATTGTTTTATATTTCAGAATCATCATAAAATTCTTGAAAATATGCTTGTGAGTCAGGAATACTTCCATGTTGACTAGAATTTTCTCTAAGGGATTCATTAATTTTATAATTTATTAGTAGTGATGTTTATGAATTATTTATATTTTATAAAAATTACATAAAAATTTTCAATGATTTTCCTCATGTTCTTATTGTAACACCAGTAACACTTTCTACTAAGTGTGTATCCAAGAAACATACCTTCATCAACTCTATTATCAAACTTTCCCAGATGTTTGCCAGTAATTATGATAAAACAATGACTAAAAAATAATTTCAAGATTATAAAGCATGTATTATTACCAAGGAATAACTTTTATGGTGTTTTGACTAAATATAATCAAAATAGGCACCAATTAATAATCTAGACAATTGTTGTTATGGCCTGTCTCTAAAATAGTTTTGACTTATAATGCCCCAACAACATTAAAATTACCATGTTCAGAAATCTCTAATTATTAATCTTAGAAAATAAATTTTTATTAGGGAATTTATGGAGAACTATACTCATGTATCATCCCATGCTTCTGAATATATGCCTTAAAATATTGATTTTTGTATTTAGATCCATTACCAGACCAAAATATTTTGATATTACACCCCATTTTATTTTCAGTATTTATCTAAAAATTATTTAATTTATTAATATATTGTGTCTTACTTGAAATATAATAAACTTAATTAATATGATTAAAATCATTAAAAAATATTAAGAATTATTTATCTCTATTGTTCTAATTCATTCTCATTGAGTTTCCCACATCCGAATGCATTAACTCAAGAAGTTTCTTTGTCTTGATTTCCACCGACTTGTGTTTCTTGTTCACAATTTTTCTTTGTGAAATGTTGGTTGTGCCCAAATTTACCCAATTTGTATGGTGTAAGCGATCATTTTAGTATGGATTGGTTTATCGATCCTCAGAGACCTAGGAAGAAACCTATAAAACATACATTCTAAGAAGGTGATTTGATGATGTTGATTTGCCTATAAAGTGGCCAACTTGGGTTTGAATTGATTGTATTATTTGATATTTTAAAGACGTAAGTTAATTCAATTTAAAATCATTAGTTTATCCTTGGTTATCTCATGAGGTGAATTGGATGAATTTCTTTTTAAATTATTTCAATGTCTTAAATTTGAGCGTTTCCTTTAACAAAATACAAACATCCCAAATCACTCACCGATTTCGAGTTTTAACTATCCTAAGCCTAATCACCAATACACTTAGAGGATCATATTTATGATCACTCCAAGGAATAGGATCATTTTAGCACTTGGGATGTGTATCCTTAAAATTGGTGAGTTTAAAGGAGAACGTAAATCATTAAATGAAAGCTAAAAAATAGAATTGATTAAGAATTATTAAATTAAGAAATAACATCCAATTCATCCCGTTGATACTCCCTTGGATAAACCCATTATAGGTTTATCCCTCCATTTATGCTATTATATCAATGAAAGTGGGTATTAGACTTATGATGGTAGAATTGGAGAATAAGAAGAAGAAAAAAATAACAATCACTCCACCGTTGTGTGAAGAGTTTCACAAAAGATAATGTGAATAACCTCACTCCCTAAGGCAACAGTATCAACATGATATGGAAAAAGAAATAATAAATTAATAAGAATAATATGATGATGATATTTTATTAATTAAATGAAGGTGAACGAAAAACTTACATGGGAGAAATTGACAATGCGATTACAAAATGAAAGCATGACAACACAAATGAAAAAAAAACTTTGATCGAAAGGAAAATATTAGATGATAATTACCTTTACCACTAGATACTTATATAGGAATATTTGGAGCATTATATACACTCCCCAATAATAAATTCTATCCCCATTTATTGGGAGAGTCAAAAGAGTGTGAGAAAATCAAGGTAATTTTGACGTTTCAAAGTTGTCCATAAATTTCGTTCAGATTCATCCCCCGTTTTGATGTGTAAATTTGTAATAGAAGGAAGCTGAATCCGTAGGGGTTGTAGGAGATAAATTTTCTCTTCCATCTATCCTCTATTATCTGTAAATTTTTTGGGTAATTTGGTTCATCCGTTTGGATGTTACGATCAAAATGGTGGGATGACTTTATGTGCATTCATATCGGGCCCACCATTTAAATCTCAACTTCAGATCCCTTTATCATCATGAAAAATTCAGAATTATCTCCGTACAAAATTGAATAAAATGATCCCCATATTTTTATATTTCTTCAGTAAAAATTTGATCTTTATTGGTCTTGGTTTGTGGGTCCCACTTTTGTTTGATGGGCCTTAGGCCCATTATGCTTTCTCCAGAAAATCTCTTCATTCATGCTGAAAAATCTCCATCTTCTCCTAGGATTCATACATCAATCCTAAAAGATAAAATATTCAAAACAAAGTGGTCAATAATATCCCAAAATATTAAATTCAAAAAATTAATATAATGTTCTCTACAAATACATGATTTTTTGGGCCCAATTTTTTATTTTAAACATGAATTGCACGTAAGATGAGAAATAAAGTTCAATTTCTATAATACACTAAAAATGATGTTTATGGAATTTGGAACACATAAATATTAAGATATTAACAATGAATATTAGCCACTTTCAGTGGATAATAACACCCCCCAACATTAGTTTTTCTAGTCCCGAGAAAAATATATTACAAATATGAAATTCGAATTCCCTTTTCCAAAAACATTTTAATACACATTGCCCACCCAAAGACCTCATACCAAAAAAAATTATGAAACCCATCAAAATAATTTAAAACAAGATAGATCCATAAGAATATCCCAAGACCAAGCCCACTACTTTGTTCAAATTCATCGCCACATTTCATCCAATTTCAATTAAGCATGATAAAGCGTTGTGCATCAAAAAAGACATGGGGACCATTTTATTATTCAAGGGAAAAAATGGAAGCGCTAGGTGGGAATCACATTAAACCTTAAGATGAGGATCCATTTTTTTTGATTTTTTATTTGTTTTTTTATTTTTTTAACCACAATAGATATGAAAAGACTAACTCTAGGTAAGACAACTATGGACTCATAATCCACAAGTGCCGGATGCCACACATATTGTTAATTACATGCTCTACAATAGATATATAAAGCCTAACTCTAGTAAATACAACTATGGAGTCACGATCCCCAAGTGCCATATGCCACACATTTGGACAAAACATTTCTCTATGTGATCATTATTATTTTTTCATTTTTTTGGATACTCAAATTAAACTAAAAGTGACCCCAGAACCCTATGCTATAATGAAAGGAACCCAAGAACTCAAATTTACACCCAAGATGCAGTAGAAGTGCATTGTGTAATTTTTATTAAGAGGATGAAAATGTAAACTTTGAAAAATCACATCGGACAACCACACTTTCCAAAAACTATGCTCATGAACTTAAACTTGAATTAAAATCATAATCAAGGCATGCAAAATTATTTGATATACAATTTCATAGTTTTTAATGTGTGTTATCATGTTCAAGGTTAATGGAATTTTTCTTTCCATGCATGTTCTTATTCACAAAAAAAATCATTTTTTATTTCATCTCCCCTAACATAGAATAACACTATCCCCAGTGTTTAAAGAAAACTTAGAAGGGGGTATGTGAGAGGTGTTCAAAGAGGAAATTTAAAATGATAATAATGGAATGAATTCACCTGGTGGTTGATGATAAAAGTGCATGCCACAGTCTCCCTTAAATCCTGGGTTCGAGTCTCAGTGGCTTGGATGGCTTTGATGGAATTTTCCCCACGACCTACGACATGTCCTTTTAATTTTTTTAACCTATAAAATAAAACAAAATCAAATGATGATGCACTGTATTCTTTTTAATTTTCTGGATAAAGTATTACTCAGAGATCACGCCATGTGACACGGATGAATATGGATCTCCCCTTTCATACCCATCCATACTCATAATAGAAGAACATGTCAACAGTCTAAGGTACTATCATATTCAATTTTTTTTAAACCTACAAACAAAAAATAAAATACCTTGATGATACATTGTCTTCCTTTTAAATTTCTGGGTAAGGTATTACTCAGGGATCACACCACGTGACACTGATGAATATGGTGCTCCCCTTTCATACCCATCCTTACTCATAAAATAAGAACATGTCAACAGCCTATGGTAATTTTTAAATGAAAAAAATGATTCACAATGATTGGATACATGAAAACCTTGGATTGCCTCCCATGCAACGCTTTTTTTAATGTCATTAGATCAACTTGGACACTTAATTGTTTATGTTTTTTTCCTCATCGAAAGATGGTTCACACAATTCTTCATAAAATTTATGTTTTTGGAATGGTTTAATGAATGGTTTGACTCTTTGACCATTAACTTTAAATGTTTGAACATTAGTGGGATCTTGAATTTCTACAGCTCCATAGGGGTATACCTTATACACTATGTATGGACCTGGCCATCTAAACCTCAACTTTCCTGGGTGTAAATGAAGTTTAGAACTATACAAATGAATAGGGTTACTTGGTTAAATGTGTTTGGTTTTAAAATTTTGAGATTGGTAGGCTTGTACTTTAGCATTATTGATCCTTGAATTTTCATAAGCCTCCATCCTAAGTTTCTCAAGTTCATTGAGATCTAATTTCCTTTTTGTTTCAGCCAATGAGAGGTCATAATTCATTTTCTTAATTGTCCAAAAGGCTTTATGTTCAATATCCACTGGCAAATGACATGCTTTACCATAAACCAACCTATATGGGGACATTCCTAAAATGGTTTTATATGCAGTTCGATAGGCCTAAAGAGAATATAAGAGCTTGCTCGAACAATCTTTCCTAGATGGATTAACTGTTTTCTCAAGAATTTTTTTGATTTATCGATTGGCTAACTCAGCTTGACCATTGGTCTTTGGGTGGTAAATAGTGTACACTTTATGAGAAATTCCATATTTTTCCATGAGTGCTGAGAATGGATGATTACAAAAATGGTATCCATGATCACTAATGATATCCCTAGGAATTCCAAATCTAGAGAGGATGTTTTCCTTGAGAAAACTAATTACCATTTGATGATCATTGGATTTTGTAGGAATTTCCTCAACCCATTTTAAGACATAATCGACACCTAAGATAATGTATAAATATCCCCTAGAGTTTGGGAAGGGACCCATGAAATTGATTCCCAAGCAGTAAAATATTTCAATCACTAAGATGGGAGTGAGTGGAATTTGATTCCTTTTTTTGATGGACCCTAATTGTTGACACCTAGGGAAGCTTTAACAAAATGTGTAGAAATCCATTCAGATGGCGGGACAGAATAGAACACTATAAAGAACCTTAGAAGATGTTTTCTTAGAGAAAAAGTGACCTCCACACGCCTCACTATGACAGAATTTAAGGATGGATTCTTGTTCAGATTCTGGGACACACCTCCCAATGACTTGGTCAGGACATAACTTATAGAGGTATGGATCATGAAAAACATAGTTCCTAACATCAAAAAGGAATTTCCTTTTATCTTGAGTCCCTAATAATTTTGGAATGAATCTTTTAACTAAGAAGATGGATATGTCAGCATACCAAGGGCATTCACTCACAGAGTATTGGTGTTCATCAGGGAATGAATCAGTCACATAATGGTGGGATAATTTTTCATTAAATTTTATCCTAGAGAGATGATCAGCTACAACATTTTCAACACCCTTTTTTCCCTTGATTGTGAGGTCAAATTCTTGTAAGATAAGGACCCACATAATCAGTCTAGCCTTAGCATCTTGCTTCTGGAAGAGGTATTTAAATGCAGAATGGTCAGTGTACACAGTGATGGGGGATCCTAAGAGGTAGGACCTAAACTTTTCTAAGGAAAACAAAACAGCAAGTAAATCCTTCTCAGTTGTGGTGTAGTTTATTTGGGCATCATTTATGGATTTTCTTGTATAATAAATTACATAAGGATTTTTATCACAACGTTTTCCTAACACAGATCCTAAAGAAAAGTCACTCGCATCACACATGAGTTCGAAATGAAGGTTCCAATTTGTGGATTTGATGATGGGAGGAGAGGTGAGAGATGATTTGAGGGTTGCTAATGGACCCTCACAACTTTCTGTCCAAACAAATTGAGCATCCTTTACTAGAAGACCAAAAAGGGGATGAGCGATTGAACTGATGTTCCTAATGAATCTTCTATAGAAACCAGCATGTTCTAAGAAAGACCTCACTTCCTTGACAATTTTGGGTGATGGAAGGTGAAGAATGATGTCAATCTTGTCTTTATCGACTTAAATCCCCCTACCCGAGACTAGATGTCCAAGGATCAGTCCCTCTTTAACCATCAAATGGAATTTTTCCCAGTTTAAGACCATATTATTTTCTTCACATCTTGAAAAAACTCTCTCCACATTCCTTAGACATCCCTCAAATGTATCCCCAAACACAGATAGGTAATCCATGAAGACCTCTAGAAAATCCCCTACCATGGCCGAGAAGATTCCCATCACACACCGCTGGAAGGTTCCAGGGGAATTTCATAACCCAAAGGGCATGCGTTTGAAGGAAAAGGTTCCGAATGGATAAGTGAATGTAGTATTCCCTTGATCCTCTAGGGATACCTCAATCTGATTATACCCCAAGTACCCATCTAAGAAACAGTAGAATGCATGACCTGCCACTCTCTCAAGGATTTGGTCAATGAATGGTAAGGGTAAATGGTCCTTCATGGTAAATGAGTTTAGATTCCTATAATCGATGTAGACTCTCTAGATACTACTCACCATAGTTGAAAGAATCTCTCCATCTTTATTGGTTATCACTGTGATTCCAGCCTTCTTTGGAACCACATGGATCGGGCTGACCCTCTCACTCTCAGCTATGGGATAGATGATACCGGCTTTTAACAATTTCAGAATTTCTTTTCTCACTACTTCCATGAGATTAGGATTGATTCGACACTAAGGTTGACAACGCAACTTTGAATCAGATTCTAGAACAATCCTATGACTCCCGATAAGTGGGATAATCCCAGGAATATCAAATAGGGTTCATCCAATGGCTTTCTTGTGTCTACTAAGGACATCTAGAAGAATCCTATCATGATCATATTGAAGAGAAGAAGAAATTACAATAGGTTGTGTTACATTTTATCCTAGTAAGGCATACTTTAGTGCAGTAGGAAGTTCTTTCAATTCAAGATCAGGTTGGTTCAAAATTTCAGTAGAATATTGGGACATCGGATCAAGATAAATTTCTTTTTTTAGACTTTTAGATAATATTTATTCCCCATGTGTAGAAATTTCATCTACTAGATTGGTTTGATCAGTGTTAGAGAAGAGAGTTGGAGTGGTCTCCATGAATGTGGTTTCCTGAAATATTTCACTGATTGTTGGTTTTACAATTTCATCATCAGATCAATCTGAAAGTGATTCTATCCAAGGAGATAGACTTCCTTCATGTGAACAAAGGAAATTAATCTCGTCCTCACTTAAACATTCCTATAATATTACTTTATGTTCTATGGATTCTTTATCAATGTATCCTATCATGTTTACTTCATGAATATCCTCATCATCCCCTATTTTTTATCTTTCATTATAGATGTTCAATTCTAGACTCATGTTTCCAAAGGTGATGGTCATGTTCCTATTTCGGACTAGGATAACAGAGTTGATTGTTGCAAGGAAGGGATGACCAAGGATGATTGGGGTTTGTTACTTATTTACTATGGTTGTATTATTGTCAAGGACAATGAAATCAACAGGGTAAATGATGTTTTCTACTTTTACCATAACATCCTTTAGTATCACCTTTGGAACCCTAATTCTACGATCAACAAGTTGAAGTGTGGAAGATGTAGGTTTGAGCTCTTCCAGGCCTAACTGGCAGTACACAGCATATGGAATGAGATTGAAACTGGAACCTAGGTCACACAAGGCTTTGAAAATATTTTTCTCTCCTATTTAAACATTGATGTAAGGGAATCTTGGGTCTTTCATCTTTAGTGGAAGGGTTCCTTGGACTGTTGTGCTAACATTTACTTCCAGAAGGACTTGGTTCTTATGTGAGAATTTCTTTTTAAATGTGCAGAGGTCCTTTAGGTATTTTGAGTATGCATGAATGGTTTGAATATCATTGAGGAGTGGAATGTTCATATTGACTTGTGAAAATATTTCCCTCAATGTTTTACTCAATTAAGGCTTGGTTTTCCCCCTTATGAGTTGAGGAAATGGTGCAGGTTGTGGGATTGTTTGTTGAAGAGTTGTTTCTTTCACATTGTCATCAGTTTCCTCAGTTTGATCATGTGGTTCATTTGAATTTTCATTAGAGTTTGAAGCTTCAGATGGTTTCTGAATTATTTGTTCAGTTTTCTCAATTGATTTCCCACTTCTCAACACTATCACAACCTTTATTTGTTCATGAGTTGTTTGATTGAAAATTGTCTCTCCCCTTGATGTTTGTTGTGAAATGGCCTGTGTGGTCATGGGTGCATTTCCAGTTTTGATGTTTTGAAGTTCTTGTTTAATGGATGAGAATTCTGAGTTCATTTTTTCTATTTTTTTGAATAGTTATTCTAGTAGGCTTTGTGGAACAATTTGGGTTGGTGCTTGAGCTTGTTGGTTTATCCCAGGAGGATACTTTGGTTATTGGATTGGCTGTTGAATGATTTGTTGGATAGGTTGTTGATATTGGATATGAGGATGTTGGAATTGGACCGGTTGTGGTTGGAACTGATTATGATGTTGAAAGTTTTGTTGAGGGTATGGGTTGATACATTCTTGTTGTGTTGGTTGTTGATTGTCCTTCCAACAAAATCATGGATGGTCATTATACCTTGGATTGGAGGTGTTTTGGAATTGTGGATTTTGAAAGTTCATTGCGTTAACTTTTTCAAGTGGTCCTCTTAAAATAACATCCTTGATAGAAGGAATGGTTGATAAATTATCAGTCTTGTGGTCATGTTTGTCACAAATTGTACAAACAATCTCAATAGTTTGGGTTTTGTGGACTATCCTAAGATCAATATCCTCAACTTTCCTCATGAGTGCAGCAAGTTTTTCTCTAAGATTTTGTTCTTCTTTAAGATTGTGAATTCCACCAGATTTGGGTGGCTTCTCATAGTATGGTGATGTTCCCCATGTTTGGTTCTATTCAGAAAGATTTTCTAGATACTCGTAAGCATGATTTGGGGCTTTGTTTTTGAAGGTTATATTACACATCATATCAATGAATTGTTTGTTTCTGGGACCTAAACCTTTATAGAAAATTATCACTTGTTCTGTGATTAAGAAACCATGGTGCGGTACCATGTTTAATATGTCCTTGAATCTTTCCCATGTTTCATAGAATGTTTCTCCCTCTCTTTCAAAAAAGTTTTTTATGCTCTTTTTAAGTGCAATTGTTTTGTGATAGGGGAAGTATTTTTTATAGAATTCTCGTTGAAGTTGGTCCCAAGAGTAAATGGATACTGGTATCAAATTATTTAACCAATTCCTTGCTCTGTCCTTAAGAGAAAAAGGAAAAAATATCATTTTAGCAGATTTAATTTGATTTGGAGGGCACATGGTTTCAACAATGTCATTAAATTCTTTAACATGAAGGTAAGGCATCTCAGACTCCATCCCATGAAAGTTTGGAAGGTGGTTCAGGACATGGGGTTTGAAAACATATTGGGCATATCCTATGTTATCATGCCTAATGCATGAGGTTTCATTGGTCCAGGTATGTGTGAGGTAGTCATTCATGGTCAGGTCTGCAATAATTCCTAAGTTAGGGTCCTGCTCATTATTTCGGTTCCCTCCCTGGTTTGTGATTTTGTTTTGTGGGATAATCTCCATTGTATTGAACTCAACTTCTGAATCTGAAGTATTAGGAATATTTGGATCTAATGGAAATAGACCTCTATGATTTCTTAACTCCCCAAACCTAGGACTATCCACCCTAACTAGATGATTTTAATTTTCACGGGTGTAGGTAAACATGCGCCAAGAAAAGAGAAGAAAAAAAAATAAAGGGGAAAATATAAGAGAAATGGAATGAGAAAATAAAAATGGGATAGAATATAAAGATTTTTTAAGGTGACTTACTTGATCCCTGAAAACAGTTCCAAAATTTTTTTGCGCCCAAATTTACCCAAGCTGTATGGTGTAAGCAGTCATTGTAGTACGACTTGGGTTATTGATCCTCAGAGACCTAAGAAGAAACCTATAAAACATACATTCTAAGAAGGTGATTTAATGAGGTTGATTTGGCTATGAAGTGTCCAACTTGGGTTTGAATTTATTGGATTATTTGATATTTTAAATACTTAATTTAATGCAATTTAAAAGCATGAGTTGATCCTTGGTTATCGCATGGGGTGAATTAGATGAATTTCTTTTTAAATTATTTCAATGTCTTAAATTTGAGCGTTTCCTTTAACAAAATACAAACATCCCAAATAACTCACCAATTTAGAGTTTTAACTATCCTAAGTCTAATCACCTATATACTTGGAGGATCATATTGATGAGCACTCCAAGGGAGAGGATTGTTTTATCACCCGGGATGTGTATCCTTAAAATTGGTGAGTTTAAAGGGGAACGTAAATCATTGAATGAAAATATCAAAAATAGAATTGATTAGGAATTATTAAATTAAGAAATAACATCCAATTCATCCCATTTCTACTCCCTTGGATCAACCCATTATAGTATTATCCCTCCATTGATGATATTATATCAATGAAAGCGGGTAGTAGACTTATGATGGTAGAATTGGAGAAGAAGAAGAAAAAATAACAATCACTTCACCATTGTGTGAAGAGTTTCACAAAAGATAATGTGAATAACCTCACTCCCTAAGGCAAAAGTATCAACATGATATGGAAAAATAAATAATAAATTAATAAGAAGAATAATATGATGATCTTTTATTGATTAAATGAAGGTGAACGAAAAACTTACATGGGAGAAATTGACAATGCGATTACAAAATGAAAGCATAACAATACGAATGAAAAAAAACTTCGATCGAAAGGAAAATATTATATGATAATTTCCTTCAACAACATCTCCTTATATAGGAATATTTGGAGCCTTATATACACCCCCAATAATAAATTCTATCCCCATTAATTGGGAGAGTCAAAAGAGCGTGAGAAAATCAAGGGAATTTTGACTTTTTAAAGTTGTCCATAAATTTCATTCAGATTCGTCCCCCGTTTTGATACGTAAATTTGTAATAGAAGGAGGCCAAATCCAGCGGGGTCATAAAAGATACATTTTATCATATATATGTCCTCTATTATTTTTAAAAATTTCGGGTCATTTGGTGTAGCCATTTGGAATTTAATATCGAAATGGTGGGATGACTTTATGTGCATTCATATCAGGCCCACCATTTAAATCTCAACTTCAGATCCCTTTATCATCATGAAAAATTCAGAATTAGCTCTAGACACATTTGAATAAAATGATCCCCATATTTTTATATTTGTTCAGTAAAAATTTTAGCTTCATTGGGCTTGGTTTTTGGGCCCCACTTTTGTTTGATGGGCCTTAGACCCATTATGATTTCTCCAGAAAATTTCTTCATTCATGTTGAAAAATATCCATCTTATCCTGGGATCTATCCATAAATCATAAAAGATAAAATATTCCAAACAAAGTGATCAATGATATCCCAAAATATTAAATTTTAAAAAATAATATAACATTCTCCACAAATAGATGATTGATTGGTCCCAAATTTTTATTTTAAACGTGAATTGCACATAAGATGAGAAATGAAGTTCAATTTCTATAATGCACTAAAAATGATGTTTATGGACTTTGGAACACATAAATATTAAGATATTAACAATTAATATTAGCTAATTTTAGTTTCTAATCACATGTGTCACAAGTGTTGAGATTATCATGATCTATATTTGGTATATTCATGACAATATCATTCTATACAAGCTTATCTCTGTTCCTTATCCCTAAATAGACAAGACTTCTATGTTGTAATTGATTTTTCTCCTTCATGATAATGTTAAATGTGTCTTTATCATTGGAAATTTGAAATATATTTTCAATCATTCACTATCCCTTCATTAATATTATTCCAACCATAATATTCCTTATGAAACATATATCCTTGTGAAAAATCACTTCATTCCCATTTTTACAAAGATGAGAAACACTCAAGATATTGAGTCTCAACCCATCAATAAAGAGAATATCATTGGATTTATTTTTGTTAATCTTGGTGTATCTAAATAATTTAACATTTATTGACCTATCATTACTGAAAGTAACAACTAATACATCATAAATTTAGATATATTTCAAGATAACCTTATTATATGTCATGTGTGATCAGAAACCACTATAAATTATCTAAGTCTTATCATCTTTAACATCTTTATAAAAACCCTAATCACCAATTTTTTATCTTTATTATTATTAATCTTCATATATTTTGAATTATTATTATTATTTATTTAATTTTATAGAATTATGAGACATTTTTTGGAGGTGGGTTAGGGTTGATCAGACCTACCAGAAGTTTCCTCAAGAAAATCATAAGTATTATGTAATTATAACTTATTTTTTGGATATTGTCTCAGTTGGATTATATAAAATTCAATTTTAATCCCCATTGGTTCATAAACTATCTTATATTTAGGGATTAGTAAATTATACTGAAACTTATATAGTTTTTTACATAGTCTTTGTAGCACCAAAATCTTCCTTAAATGTGAAATATCCTTTGGTAATAGATAAATTTTTCAAAATATTATTGCTAGGATTCTATCTGATTTGAAATCCACTATATCTTTTCAATATCATCATGATTAGAATATTTCTCCTTCACATTTACCTTATCCTTATACTTATCCTTAATATTATTCTTCCACCACATCATATTGATTTTAGAAGTTTTACAACTACCATTGATTTTAGTAAAAGGTGATATTTCCTTTTTATGAGATACAATGACTTTATTCTTCAATTTTTCATTATTTCCAACATTTTTATTTCATTAATGGGTGTCCAAAAAAATGGTTAGTGGTACCATATGACAATATATGAGTTTATTGGCAGCATTCATAACCTTCTATGCTACTTTATATCTTTCACCTATTTCTTTTATTTTTTTTGAAACACATGGGGAGTGCTTCTGAAGGAATTTTTAGTATCAACCAACTTCACCTCAAGATATTTAACTTCTTCTTTATTAAAAATGAGATTAATTATGGTAATATTGAGAATATTATCCCAAGATTCAATTATAGAATTGAAATATCCTATCTTCTATGTGAATTACACTTAAATCTCTATGATTTATTTATCTTTTGATTCATGAAGAGATTTTCTCAATGAATCATTCTTAAATTTCAATGATTTATTTTTATCTCTCAAGATTTCCATTTTAATTAAATCATACCAAAGTATCCATTCTAAATTATAACTCTTTTAGTGTTTCATAATTATTTATTTATTCTTATTCACTACTACCTTCATCTTTTTATTCACTTTAGGAATCTTTGGGATGTTTTGATTTAGCCATTAAATTCATTAGACCCTAATTATCAAGTATTATTTCTCTCCTTCAATTTACTAATCACAATATGTGGCTTTATACTTTGAGAATATATTCTTCTTCTTCTTCTTCAATGTATTAAACTTTCCTTTAAATTTGGAGAAATTTCTCCCTTTGAGACCATTTATCACTCTATTTTCCCTTGATGAACTTTAAAATTGGTCATCATGATGTAGAAATTCCCTAAAGACCTTATAAATGAGATGTGTTTTAACATATATCCAAACATGTCACATAGTAAGAAATGTAAAAACTAAGGGTATGTGATATACCATAGTTTTGCCATATAATTTTTTATGATATAGCTATATCATATGGAACTAACCATGAAATTTTATTATATTATTAAAGATAATCATAAAGGCATAAAATATGATTTCATGACTCTACCCACTTCAATCATAGGTTATGATTGAATTATATCATATAATATAACTCCTACATAGTACATACAATCATAGGATACAACTAACCATGTTATATGTCATGGAATATCAATGACACTAGATTTGAAAGTTGAGTGGCTAAAATCTTCCATGATGGATATCATTTAAGAGGTGTTAAATAAGATGTAATGCAACAAAGTAGATCATTCATGCATGAGATACATGATATACATGAGTTGTATGAAACATCTAATCATGTGTTATAACACATAAGTAAATGCAATAACACTTGAGGAGTGTTCTCTAGGCTTTATAAATCCCACTACTATATAGTGTAAGTGGGTGTTTTATTGTTCAATACTTGACTAAGACTCCTTTATTCCTAAATCTATCCTTATTTTAACTTTTTTCACACTGAGGCACTAGAATTCCATGAAGGATAAAGGATTCCATTCAAGCATCAAATGATTTAGTCTAACTAGTGGATACACCATAAAGAGAAAAATCCTATGATTATTCCTTAGTGATCATCATTAATCATAGATGGAGTATATAAAGTAGTGGCTGCTTCAATTTAAGGTACACACTAATTTTATTTGGTTATTAATTTCTAGTATGTTTATTTTCATTAATCTTTCATAAAGATTTTGGTTGAGATTTTTTTATTTGCTTCCATTGACACTAAGTATTATTAGAAACCTATGAGTCCCAATAGTGGTATCTGAGCCTACCATGAACTTATATCAGTGAAATCATATTGGAAATGAAAATTTTCTATATCACATTTCATATCATTTTATAAGTCATAAAATATAATAGAGTGATTTTTTATGGTTGGTTAAATTGACATTTATGATATGGTGATATCGTAACCAACAATTCGGTGAAAATCCAAAATATTTCACTCATCGTAGCATACGATATGCCTCAGTTATAAGCTATGATTGAAATTCACCATATATAAAAAATAGAGTATTATATCATTAATATGAAATCTTAGCGAATCATAAAATATTATATGTGATATTGTATAGGATAATAGGGATTTCTATCTTAAATATGACTAGCGTGCCATAGGTCCGTTGTATTTTATAATATAATTATCAGTTGTAAATTATGATTGATAGGGTGTTAATCGATGACTTATCATAAATATCCAATGATTCCCCTTGGATCATAAAATACGAATGAATGGGAAAATTTTCTTTTTAAGAAAATTCAATTATGAATTGGATTTTATTATTTAAAAATAATTTATAAATAATGAAAAAAAGTATTTTGGGAATATTTATATATTAATAAAATTTTTATACATTAATTAATTATAAAGAGTTTATAATTAATTAATAAATGTTTATAAAACATTTATTATTAAATATTTCGTAATATTAAAGTTTAATATTAAAAATACCTTTTATCAAATAATATGGAGTTTCTTATGATTTAAATATAAAGTGTTTATTTAGTAATCATGGACAAGTAGTAAATACATTCCTCTAATACTACAACATCTAGGGTTCAAACCCCAAAAAGACACAATTTGGGGGTATTAAGTTGGCCATTTATGGAAATTAAATGAGACCCACACTATGGTCAGGTGGTAGGTAGCAGGCATCATGGTGTGACTAGGAAGAACTGTGTGGTATGATAGGTAGGCAGAATGGCATGGTGACTCCTAGGCACCGTTAGGTGGACAACTTGAAAAAGATATGGTCTTGTCGGTGCCCATAAACTGACCCTCCACCCACATAGATTTCTTATGTGGGATAGATGTGTGCCCTTTCATGGAATGAAAAATGCGATGAAACACGAATGAGGCTGGTATCACGGTGTGAGGGTAAAGTGTGACAAAGATGGTGCAGTATATTGTGAAGTGAAGTTAGTGTCATGAAATGACTAGGGGGATACGGTGTGAAGTCAGATGTTGCAACATGAAAAATGCTATCTTTCAAGACATCATCATCCTGGGCCTTTGAGACAAATATATGAAAGGATTTTATAATTTTTGGCCTTTAGACCATATAATGTTTTGGACCACAAGTAATGTAATTAGTTCCATCTCAAACTAATTAAAAAGTGGTTTCTTTCCTTAATAAAAAGGGATTCACCCCAACTTGTTTTGATAAATAATTAATTTGTATTGTTCAAATTAAATATTTATTTTGGAAAATTATTTAAATCTCATTAAAATATTTCTGATGACTAATTTGATCAAGGTTTAAATAATTCTTAGTATGTAATATTTAGATTATATAAATAGATTATATAACAGATAATGCATTATAAAATGTTTATAATTTATAAAATATCATATATTTAAAGTAAAATGACATATAATGTATAATATTAAAATTTAAAATTATGATATGAATATAAAGTGTTTATATTCAAAATTATTGAATGTACATAATGAATAGATAAAATTATAAATTGTTTATGATTATCTTTTAATTTATGATTTGTTCATAAATAGTTTATTTTAGGTTTAAATAATAAATTATTAATTTATTTAAAATACATTCCATTGTTTTATTCATGGATATAATTATTTATATTATAAATATGTGTATGATTTAGTTTAAATTTTTTAAAAAACTTTCAGAGATATTCATTCGTGCATCTAAGCAGTTACATATGGTAATGATAATGAATTTAGTTTTAATTTACCTTTACCTCCATTTGTAAAATTATTATCTAGAATTTAGTTTTTGAATATAGTTTATAAATATTAGGTGTTAGAGTTTTGATGAATTTGATTATCTATTAAGTAAAGAATCCCCGGATAGAGGGACTTTAGGCTGGACTTCCCACTGGCCTAGTGGATTATGCCTTATTCTATAAATGTGGGAGTTGGCTCTTCGCTGCTTCATCCTTACTCATTTAGATATTGTTAATCTTATATTTCTATAAAACTTTACATGAAGAGTTCATGAAAATTATGTATGAGACACATTTAGATATATGTAAATATGTTTGGATTATATTTTCAGGTGAGTAGCATAAAATTGTGGGTTGTGTAAAGAGTTACATATTAATATAGTGTGAAAATATTAATTCAGAAGATGAAATATGGATTAAAAAACTAAATTATTAAAATTATAGATACATAAAATAAAATAACACGAGACATGATAGTGAGATTAAATCCCCTTTAAAATACTAAGTGTTAGATTCCTTCTATAACATCCCATAACCTGCACTCCTAGATCCTGTGCTGAAATCATGAACTTTACATTTTCATCTTTGATGCTGATAATTATGACCTAATTTTTTCCATTAAAACCTTATAAAATAAATAGAAAAAATTGGATCACTTACATTCTTGAGGACCTTTTAGGTTTAGAGTATTAGATAATTAGAAATAACTCCTACATAAACAATTCACATGACTTTAAAAGACTATTTCTCCCACTTAACCTAGCTTTTCATTTTCACATTAAGACATCATCATCATCCATATTAAATCCCTTATAGACATAACTCATTCAACCTAATTATTTATTAACTGGGGAAAAGGAATCATAAGAAGGGTGTGATCAAATTATCAGTAAGGGAACATGTTATAATTATCAAATGAATATCATCGATGAGAATCAAAATAATATAAGGGTATGATGAAATAATCAAAGTTCATGAGTATAACATAAGAATATTCATACCCATCAATACCTGGATCATAAAACATGAAAACATGGAATAAGGATTTAAAAAAGGAAATATTCATAAGATTCAATAATAATGATCCATATGATATCAATATTTATTAGATGAAACATCATAAACTCATAGTAAGCATAGATAAAAAATATTGGTATCTTGGAACATCATCTCATAAAACTTTTACAGAACCCTTACAGAACCCTTGAAAATTGGAATAACCATACAAAAAACTTCTAATATAATTATCTGGAGAACATAATCATCACCCAATGCATTGGAGAGCTATCTAGGTGCACCCATCGTTTAATCTATATTGGGCTCATCTGATACTATTTGGGAACAACCATCATTTATATTTTCCAGGAACCGAATAACGAATGAAGAACATAGAGAATTAATTTCATCATAAATCATTGAAACACAATTTATTATTTTTAGAACATGGTTAACCCATGTAAAAGAAATGTGTTCCATAAAAATCTATTTTAAACATGATTAACTTGTGGAAAAGAAATGAGTTCCATGATAATCTCTTTGAAACCTAATTAACCCTTGGAAGTGAAATGAGGTCCATAAAAATCTATTTGAAAAAATATTAATCCATCTAGAGAAATAATGATTATGGTATCATAAAAAAATATCTCCATTGGAGCATAAGTAATAATAAGGGTTGTTGACGTTGATGAATGGAAATACCATTAAAAGATCATTGAAAACATTTTTTAGGATAATACCCTTTTCATTTTGAAAACCACTTTTTAAAACATAAAACATTTTGAAAATAATTTAATTTAAAGATAACATAGAAATATTATAAAGAATGATTTTAGAAATAATTTAAAAAATTTATTGATAAAAATAACCTTATGGCTTTGAAAAATAATTTTTAAAACATAAAACATTTTGAAAACCTTTTTCTTTGAAAATAGATTTGAAAAATTATAAAATAATATTTTAAAATAATTTAAAACAATTTTAAAACATAAAACATTTTTTAAATCCTTTTATTTTAAAATTATATTAAAATATAATTAAAAAACATAATTTAAAACATTTTTATAAATCATTGTTTTGGAAGAAAACAGATTTCTGACCGGAAAGAGAAATAAAGTTAGATTTTCTTAATTTTTTTCTTAATTATATTAAGTACCAAAGAGTGGAAAAAATGGTATAATTAATTTAAGATATCATGAATAACCATAGGATTATAAAATTCATGATAATTATTTAGTGGTATATAATATTATTTCATCAATGGAATCATAATTTTAAACAATCCAGATAAATGATGAAATTGTAACAATAAACTCTTACCATTTTGGTAAATTTGAATCATAATACCCATGAAATAATAACATCACATGAAGCTTAAAATATCATGAAAATAAGGATATTCATGATATAACATATCAATGGATTAGTCTATACACCTCATAAAATAATATAGGTGTATAACATAACAAACATCTCAAAGAAGGAAAATTGTGATAAAAACCCATTACTGCTTTGGTAACTTTGAAACCATAAACCCCATGAAATATAGATACTCAAATGGATACGTAAATACAAATATATTTAATTATAATAATCATAAAATAAATTCATTTTTATTATATACAACACACAATGAAAATAAATGATGAATATGGCATGTAACTCACACAAATAAATATGAGATGAGAAAAATCCTTACATTAAGTCTGATTCATCACACTTATTATTTATCTTCCTAAATAATAAAATTATGTTAATTATTTACTTTCTTGATAATTTTTTCCATATTTTTCATTACTTTTATTTCACTAATAAACAAGTTATATATAATTACTTAATCAATTGGGTTTAAGTTGGATGTTTTGATGATATTTAGCTTGTGTGTCAAAAACTAATTAGGTAGGTTGAATATGGTAAAAAAGATAATTATTTTAAAAAATAAAGAATAATAATCATTAAATAATTATCATATTTATACATAAATTATATTTTTAAAACCAACCATGAAATATGATTAGGAAAAATGAACCAATGTTATGATTATAGAGACAGTAGGTCGTACGTACGCATGAGTCACATTTCCATTTTTCAATGGTCATTATGGAAAGATGTTAAGTAATATTTTATCTTTAAATTATGGTAATTATATCATAAATAAAATTATTTTTAATATATACTTATATATATCATAACTATTATGTGAAATTAATCACATCGCATCGAGGAGGCTGTAGTCCACACATCCATGAACGACGTTATAATTGTTTTTTCAGTGCGTAAAATGGTAAGAAGAAAATGATATATTATACTTAAAAAAATATAATTATATCATTAATATAATAATTATTTCATTTATATAATTTATATTCATTATATTTACTCTTATCACCTTCCATGTAACACATTAGTGAAAAACGCTTCACATCGCTTCGCGAGGGGGTAGTTTACCGTACACACAAGCGATGTTATAGTATCCATTATAGAATAGAATATAAAATGGTGTATATGATATAATGACTACAGAGGTATAATTATTTTATTAATAACATAAATACCATATATAAAAAGTATGTACATCATTATTTCCAACTATGAGATGTGGTAATAGAAAAATGAATGACATCATTTTGTGAGGAGGTGGTCCGCCATACACATGAATGATGATTTCATAACCCATTTGATGGAAGTGTGTGTAGGTGTAGGTATTAACCTTAACATAAAAACATATAAGTGTATTTATGATACTTATTTTATTATATAATCATGGTATAAGAATAATTTAAGTAGGTGGAGAAGGAAATAAAATAAAAACGCTTTTCGAAGAACATTACCTCTTCTTCGGGTATTCTCCATAGTTTTTCACTAAACCTTGAAAGGTTTAATTTATTACCAAAATAAGGATTTTAGTATTAGGTTAGGTAAGTTTTGAGGTGATTTGGGCATGGTTTTTATGATCTAAAATGCTTGATAGGTGTAAATAAGTGGGGAGAGTGAGTGCCTTTTTATAATTGAGGAGTGAAATTATTGTAAATAATAAAAATTATTTACTATTGGGAGGTATCCATTATCTAATGTGCCTAATAAATTGAATAATAATGGATAATAAGTATTATTTTTTCAATAAAAACCTCCAAAAAATATATTAAATACATTTTTTAAACATTTTGTTCCTTAACTCCTAAGTTTCCTTATTTTTTTCATTTTGGTTTTCATTTAGGTAACTAGTTTTCTAACATATATAATTCATCCATTAATACTAAATTAAAGAGACTATTATTAAAAAATTTATTCCCACTGATTTTAAATATGAAATAAAAAATTATAAAACAAAAAAACCATGTGTTTTGGAAATTAAATTTAACATAAGCACATGCAACGGGAAAAAACGCTTCTTTAACCCTAACCACAACAATAATGTTTTTACTATTTAGGGGTAAATATGTTCATTATAAATGATAAATTGATCCATTAATGGACTATATTTTATATTTATTAAAATTTAAAAATAAATTTAAAAAATATAGGATTTTTAGTAATTTTAAATAATTTAATAAAATATCATTTATTATAAAATAACATTAATGTCAATTTTGTCATTATTTATTTAATTTGAATTTAAAAAATATTAATACAATAATATAACTAAAATATATTAAGTTTACACCTGTTTATAATTATATATTCATTTAAAAAATAACAAAACATAAAAATTCATTATATTTACCTCACTTTTAATATTTTTAGTAGCATGTATTTTATTTAATTATTAACTAAATAATCCATGCATTGTCATTTCTTAAAAATTTAATGTAATTATATCATTTATAAAAATTAAAAATAAAATATTTTGATCACCTAAATTTATTATTATTTCAAAATAATATTTATAACCAAACCTATTTAGTTTTCCCTATCCCTAAAGCTTTATATAATTTAAAAGTAAGAAAGTTACACTTTTTTGTTTTATTTTTAATTTTTAAAAATGAGATTACTTGTTCAAAACCCATTTATTGGTATAAAACACGCTTGTGCACATTTAAATAGTTTTTCATAAAAAGATTTACTTTTATTTTAAAAAGGGTTTTATTTTCATTTCTAATTAATTGGTAACCAAATAATTCATTATATATACATATTTAAACCAATTTTTCATAATTTAGTTAATCTTATTCATTCCTTCTATTTCAATGTCTAGGAGATAACTATGATGTTAAATAATAATATTAATAGTATATTGTTGTCCGGTAAGACTCGACCTTGCATGTGACACAAGTTATCATAGTAAATTTATGTTATATACAACACAAGATAAAATCAATGTTGAGTATAACATTAGCTAAACTGTACATTTCATGTAATGAAAGTTATCAAAGAATTTAAATTAATTTGAAAGAATATATTTTATAAAATCTCGTGGTGTTACATCCTACCCCCATTAAAATGAATTTTTTCCTCAAAATTCATCTTGGTTATCAAAGGATTAACATTATTTAGAGTTAATTTATTGAAACACACATTGTACAAATGAAATAAAGAAAACATCCCTTAAAAAGGAAATGTGGGAAGCATAAAGGTCACCCGAAGTTACGCATAACTAGGATTCCATATAAGGAGAAAATTGGTGTGAAATTAAAATATGGATTGGGAAGGGAAAACTAATTCCCATGGAATAATAGAGATTTATAGAGCATGTGGTTATAGGATGTTAATGAAAAAAACCACTAGCCAACTTGGTGTGGAAAATGTCATAAATATCATCATAAAATATGGTAATAGGATAAAATTTTATTTTAAGATCCTTTTTATAAATTTGAAGTATTATTTCACCATCTAGAATGGAAGCATAATGAATTATACTTACTTGACAAGTAAAAATTCATCCTTTAACCAATTTCCACCACAATCTCATTTTTCTCCAAATGATGAATATTCAAGATGAATTTTTCACACCTGAAGCACTAAAATCAAATTTTAAAGACCACATAACCATAAAAGGGATAATAAGATATTCCTAATATCTTTAAACATTAACCAAAACCAAAATGGTTATCATTTTGGTAAGATAATCCCCAAAATGAATAAACCTTCATATGATAAAATAATCATCAAATTTCAACAGTAATACCCAATGATGAAACTAAATCATTTCATAACCCTATATCCCAAATAACCTTAATAAACTCAAAATCAAATAGTTTTTTAACCTCAAAGGTTATCTCATACCTTCCATACTTCAATACCAAAAAATGGAGATCTTATTTTGAGGTAACATTAATCACTTAGTCACCAAATCACTTTTCACTCTTATGGTTATCATACAATGATACTTGTGTTACCATAATTACCTCAATATATAAGATCATATAAACCCTAAAGGTTATAAATATATTAAAACTTATTTCCACAAAAATTAAATGATTACATCAAATTAAACTGAAGTTTTACATATACTTCAACCCAATAAAATGTCTCTAAAAATTCCATTAATAACCTCAAATTTTTTTTCTACTTAGAACCCTCAAATAAGGTGTCTAAGAATTTTAACTTATGATAATCCATAATCTTATAGACCAATGATGGTATGCATAACTATTAAGATAACATCCAATGAAAACATCCCAATCTAAAAAGTTATCTAAAGATACCTTTGATACTAACTATAATATCCCATAACCTACACTTCTAGATCATAGGATGAAATCATGAACTTTACATTTACAGCTTTGATGCTGATAATTGTGAACCAATTTTTTACATTAAAACCTTACAAAATAAATAGGAAAAATTGGATCACTTACATTCTCGAGGACCTTTTAGGTTTATAGTTTTATAGAATTAGGAAAAAAATCCTAAATAAATAATTCACATGACTTTAAAAGATAATTTCTTCCACTTAACTCATATTTTTCATTTTCACATTAATACATCATTATCATCCATATGAAATCCCTTATAGACTTAACTAGTTCAACCTCATTCTTTATAACCTAGGGAAAATGAGACATAAGAAGAGTGATCTCAAATTATCCATAAGGGAAAATGTCAGAATTATCAAATGAATGTCCTCAGTGAGCATTAGAATAACATAAGGGTATGAAGAAATAATCAAATTTAATGAGTATAATATAATAATATTCATACCCATCAATACCTAGATAATCAAACATGAAAACAAGGCATAAGGATTTAACAAAGAAAATAACTATAAGATTAAATAATCACGAGCCACGTGATATCCATCCTAATTAAATGAAACATCATAAACCCATAGCAAGCATAGATAAAAAATATTGGTATCTTGGAACATCATCTAATTGAACCCTTACAAAATCCTTAAAAAACCCTTACAAATTGGAATAACTATATG
Organism: Viscum album; assembly: GCA_963277665.1. Taxonomy (NCBI): domain Eukaryota; kingdom Viridiplantae; phylum Streptophyta; class Magnoliopsida; order Santalales; family Viscaceae; genus Viscum; species Viscum album. The sequence goes on along the minus strand of OY728136.1, from coordinate 1,000,626,530 downwards.
GAAAACTTATAATATAATTCTATGGAGAACACAATAATTACCCAATGCATTGGAGTACTATATATTCCCACCCATCATTTATGCTATAATGGGCTCACCCTACACTATCTGGGTGCACCCATCATTTATAATTTCTAAGAACCGAATAATGAATAATGAACATAGAGAATTCATTTCATCATAACTCATTGAAACAAACTTTATTATTTCCATAACATGGTTAAACTTTAATGTCTTAGAATTTCCGTGTATTTTTTTATTTATATGGTATTATTTTAAGATCAGGCATTGAGACGGCGTGTGATTCTGAGGCCCAAAGTGCCTGAAATGATCCGTCAAAAAATGTTAAGCTTTAAATAGCACGTATGAAAAATTTTATTGAAAAAGTGGAATAACTTTTAAACGGATGCCCAAATAAGAAATCTGAGGGCGCCGTTGCGTTAAGGATAGCGGGTTTACCCTAGGTGCAACTTAAGTTTAGTCGGCGCAGACCTCCAGTGAGAAAACCCGAAAATGGAATAACCATAAATAAAATAATTAAATAAAATTATATTATTTTCAAATGATTATAACTCATGAATGATGACTCATATTAAAAATCTGAGACCACCATTGAACTTGTGAGGGTATGATTTCCTTAAGCAGAACCTAATATTGGATGGCATGAGCCAACAATGGAAGTTAGTTTTTAACCGTAAATAAAATAATTAAGTAACAATTATTTTATTGTCAAATCCTTATAAATCCTAAATGGTAACTTAGATTGAAAATCTGAGATTACTATTGAACTCGTGGGGGCATTTACCCTTAGGCGAAGCCTAACCTCGACTGGAAAGAGTCATGGGTGAAAGTTAATTTTAGAATTTTTTTTAAGGTTCATTTAAATAAACATGCGAATGGGTTTTTTTAACTTTTGAACTGGTGCTCAGATCAAAAATATGAGGGCACCGTTGAACTTAGAATTCCTAGATTCACCTAGAAATGAATTTACTTTGTATTAAAAGGGAAGAATGGAAAATTTAATTTCCATACTTTTCGAGAAAAATAATAAAATAACTTAAAAACTTATTTTATTTCTTTTCTCACCGATGAGAGGTGATATGGAGACGCTGCATTGCAGCGACGAGGCACATTAATGGAACTAATTAATTTCTTGTTAACACACAAAATAATGACGCTTTAATGATGCAACGTCATAGCATAACTGAAATGCCGTGATGTGTTTTATTTTAATAGTTGATGCGTTGGTGGAAAGAAGGATTAAACTGTGTGGACTCCGAAGAACCTCCAATGGATTTCCTCCCCAATGAAGAATGACGAATTCCGATGAGACATCATCAACTTTGACATACTTCGAAGAATGATGAACGCCATCGACCCCTCAAGTACGAAACACTGCGGTAACGAACGTCAATGAGGTAGGGTTTGTGTTTTAGTTTGATTTCCCTATTCTAATTCTAAACGAAAAAAACAGATTAACCCACAAATAGGTTAATCCATGGATCAAAAGTTCTTGAAGGAGGGTGTTATTCTTTGGTTTTCTATATGGTGTTAATTTCATCGTTGATAGAATGGTAATCCTGAGCCTCCCCTGCTTTAAACCTCTAATGCGAAGTGCACATGCCGACACAAACAAGGCCTGAACCCCCTCCACCTTGTGCGTTCTTGGTTAAAAAATTCTCTGAATAATGGAAAGGTAATTTCGAGTCCATCGTAGTGAAGGCGACATCCCTACGGTGCCGTATGCACATATGGTTTAAAAAACGGACCACCAGAGTGACTCCGGTGACCCGTAGAAGGAACCGCCAGTGCGCCGGCACCGACGACAGTGGCCAAAAGTGTCCCAAGGTGGCCCGAAGTGGTGGAAAGAGAGTCACGGATGGAGGGATATGGTAGTGTGGCAAGGGGGCCACCAGAATGCACCAGCGACATGTGGGAACGTCGCACTCGGTGTGCACCGCGGCGGATCGGTAGGAGGCTGCGGCCCACCGGCCGCGATGTTAAGCTGAAAATTAGTGCCACTAGGCACCACGTGGTGGAGCGACCTGCATCCACGGGCTGCGTTGAACAAAAGGGGGCAGTTGGGTTGACCGACCTCACGTGTCCCCACCCGGATCGGTCGAACTGGTCTAGGCTGTACCAGACCAACTGAGCCGGTCTGGGCTGAACCATGCCGGCCCTTGGGCTAAGCCGAACTAGGATAGACCCTCCCTACCATCTCAGGCTGGCCGGGCCAGACCCATACCAGACCGGACCCGGGTCGGGTCGGGTCTTTCCAACTGGGTCAGACCGGACTTGGACCCAACTGGCCTCCGTTTCACTAAAACATCAATAACTCACAGATCAAGTGTCCAATTGACACACTTTCTGCGGAACGAGGACCCTTGCGATGAAGAGGTCCTTTTGGGATACTCTACGGGAGTTTTTGTGGGGGGGGGGGGGGGGGTTGGAGTAAGGCCTGGTTGGATCATACTCGAATCCAACTGGGCCCTTTTTACTAGAAATCCAATATCTTACAGACTGGACGTCTGTTCGATGCACCATCTATTGTGTTGTAAACTTTGCAGTAAGATAGTTTTTTGAGTAATTCTATGCGGGACTTCATGGAAGTTGATATACGACCAACAAACCTATGGATCCTTAGTGTCCTGGAAGACAAGCAACAGCCGTGTAGATCCTTAGTGGCCCAGAAGACAAGAAACAATCGTGTGGATCCTTAGTGGCCCGACAGACGAGTAACAGTCGTGTGGATCATTAGTGGCTCGGATAATGAGCAGTAGCCGTGTGGATCCTTAGTGTCCTGGTAGATGAGAAAAATCTATGTGGATCCTTATTGGCCTGACAGACGACTAGCAGCCGTGTGGATCCTTAGAGGCCCGACAGACGAGCAACATCCGTGTGGATCCTTAGTGGCCCAGAAGACGAGCAATAGTTGTGTGGATCCTTAGTGGACCTCCAGAAGACCAGTAAACATGTGGATCCTTAGTGGTCCAGAAGATGAGCAACAATTAATCAAGGATGATTCCCTCAACAATATGAAATGTTTTCACTAACCAATAAACCTTTCCTACTCTAGAATGTACCTGGTGTGAGATTTCCTTGTGTTGTGGCTTTGCTTTGTGGTGTTTCTCCTTAGCAGGGTGGGGTCCCCTACTGAGTATTGTGTTACTCACCCCTGCATGGGCTTCACCCGCACATGTTGTGTCTTGTGCAGACGATGAACATTTTGACGGAGGAATTAGTGGATCAGGAGCAGGAGGGGCCCAATATGATCGGGTGTACATGACGTACTACCTCGACTTCTAGTATCTATACTACTCTTACCATCAGGTGGGGTTTTAAATGGATGGCTACCCGCATCCCTTTTTACTTTCCTATTTTCAATTATTTTGGTTGGATTTGTATTCTAGCCCACTTGTTTTCAGTTGTACTTATACTCAGCACTTATTTTAGTATACTTGTTTCTCCCTTTCAGTTGTGGGATGTGGTTGGGCATGTGTGTGTGTATAGGTACTCAGGAAAATTCCTCCCAATTGCTAGTTAACACCTTCGACACTAATTTCCAACCCCTTACCTTCAAGAGGCAGGCTTGGGGTATGTCATGACACGGGCCTCGGGGGATGGGTCGTGAAAAAGTGGTATCAGAGGTGGTCAGTTCTACCTCAGAGACTGAGAGTCTGTTATTTTTGTTTTGGGGAAACAATGTTAAATGTTTCGAGTCTGACTTTCAAATTCAGGGAGTCTAGTGTTGGTGCAGTATCCGATGTATCCACACACTAGGATCTTGAATTCTACTTATCAGATCAATGCATAAAAACACTGGTTTCAAAAGTGTCTCCTTATGTTATGTTGTATGAGAGTCAGCTCACTAGGTATAATATTTTGACCATGGTTCATCTTGATCTTCTTTAGTATACCTCCACATAGACAACCATCTCGGTTCTCGATATGTGGTTGTGAGGATAGTCCACCTAGAGACAAGGTTTCCGTTCAGGGACCAGTTCTAGAGATGGCCCCACTAGGTGGTATATCGGTGTTACGACCACCCATTGATCAGCTAGCAGTCCCACCTCTTGTGGTTCAGGTGGATGCAACTTGCTAGACCAAGTCATCAATGTCTCTTTTTGCACTTTGCGATGAGGTGCAGGGTTAGAATGTGTGTCATGAGCATCCGAGGCAACAATCACCCGAGATGCAGGGTCAGCAGGACCTACATATTGTAGGTGCATAAAGTAAGATACAGAACCAGAGGGTTCATAGGAGGGAACGTTCTAGTTTCTAGAAGGGTAGGCTTTGCTATTATTGTCATGAAAATGGACATCTCATGCGAGATTTTCCCACCATTCATGCTGTAGTTCAGGAGAGGATATAGTTACAGACTATCAAGGCTTATGACCCCAGGACTCTAGGGATGAATCAAGGTATGATGCGTGTCTTTCTACTTTAGCTACAGTATTGATAGACACTTTTACTAGTGATTTCCATTTCCTGCCACTTCTTCTTGTTTGATACCCAGAGTTTCCAATTAAGACTATTGACTTGACCCTCACGTTTAGAGACACCTACTGGAGGAGGCCCAATGACCACACACTGGTGCTGATAGTGTGACCTAACTCTTGGAGGTGAGAGTATCACTTGAGATCTATTGGTAGCATCATTGAGGCTTTAAAACGTAATTCTTAGTTTGAAATAGTACCTTTCATGCTAGGATTGATTGTATTAGGAAAAGGATATGGTTCATCCATAGATATGGAACCTGATTTCTCTTTATTGGTAGAGGGGAAATCCTTGCAGCTCTTGATGGACTCAGGCAGAGGAGGGTGTAACCAATTCCTATTCAGTTAACTAGTTCGACCCTCAGTACAATGAATGTAATGAGTCCTCAAGTTCCTTAGTGATAGTATATTATAAGGATATCTCCCTTGAATATGTTCCATGATTACATATCCATTGAAAGTTAAACTTTTAATTTGATCCATACCCTGGGATGACACTGATATTCACACCAAAAAATTAGATGGCTCCTACGGAGATTTGTGGATTGCGGGTACAACTAGAGGACTTGCAGTAGAAGGGCTTCGTGAGGCCCAAAGTTTCACCATGGGTAGCCCCAATATTGTTTTCCAAGAATGTAGATGGGAGTTTGAGGTTATACGTGGATTATCGGTGCCTGAACTGGGTGACTGTGAAGATCAAGTATCCACCTCCAAGGATTGATGACATCTTGGTGAACACAGGGTCTGAGGAAGAGCATGCTATACACCTACGTATAGTCCTGGATACACTCCGAGAGCACTGGATTTATGGTAAACTCTCAAAGTTCCAGTTATGGATATGGGAGGTCCACTTTCTGGGACACATCATCTTGGAGGCTGGAGTTGTAGTGGATTCAGAGAAGATAGAGGCAGTGCTCACTTGGGATCCACTTAGGAGTGTTATTAAGGTGTGTAGATTCTTGGGGTTGTCCAGATACTACTGGAGGTTCATGCCTGACTTTTCCAGAGTGGTAATACTCTTATCGGCCTGGACACAGAAGGGACAACTCTTTGTGTGGATGGATAAATTCCATCAGATTTTCCAGAAGCTGAGGCAGAGACTGACTAGTGTCCCCATCTTGAGGCCACCAGAGGTGGGCGTTGAGTATGTAGTTTTCTACGACACATGAGGGAATGAACTAGGTTGTGTCCTGATGCAGGAGAAAGTGGTGATCGCCTAAGGCTCAAAACATTTGAGGCAACATGAGAAGAACTATGAAACCCATGACCTGGAGTTAGCAGTAGTGGTATTTTCCTTGAAGATGTGGTGGCACTACTTGATGGGTGAATAGTTTATAGTCTAATATGATCACAAGTGTCTCAGGTATATCTTATCCCAGAAGGACCTGAACCTAATACAACGATGATGGATAGAGTTCATCTAGGACTATGACTTTGAGATAGTCTATACTTCTAGGAAGGGGAACGTGGTAGCAGATGCACTTAACAGAAGGACTGGTTTGCATCTGCTGAGTGAGGCGAAAGATCAGCTATCTATGATGTATATATCCTTCATGGATGATTATGGATCATCTTATATTCAGTCAATGACTATCACTCTCTCACTTTTACAACAATTTAGGGAGGCGTAATTTGTGGATGTTGACTGTGAGGCCCGACGTGCTCAGTTATCCTTAGAACAATCTCTTGATGGTTTTTCAATAGGTTTGGAGCACATAATTATTTTCAGAGAACACAATGTAGTACCTGTCATTGTTGAGCCAATAAGGTTTTCCTTATGAATTTTCCACTCCTTCATACTTGGGGAGATTTTTGAGTCATTAAGGTTTCTTTATTACTTTACCATTCTGCTTGTTTTGAAAATCACAAACACCTTATCTCAAGGAAAATATATTTTTACCCTTCTATAAGGATGAATTTCCTTCCTCAAGGAAATTTATCCTTACCATGTTTCATTGTCCATATCATAATTTTTCTAAGTGTAAAATTTGGTTTGAAACCAAAACCTCAGATTTATATAAATACCTATATATGAAGCATTCTGTTTTAGGATCTGAATTCTGATTACGAATTCTGGATACAAACTCTTCTAATTACAAATTATGGTTATGAACTTTTTGAGTTTTGAATCCGAATTCTGATTACAAATTTTGGATACGAACTTTCTGAGTTCTGACTCTGAATTCTAAATACAAATTCTAGTTACACACTTTCTGAGTTCTGACTCCAAATTCTGAATACAAATTCTAGTTACAAACTTTCTGAGTTCTGACTCTGAATTCCGAATACGAATTCTGGTTATGAAATTTTCTAAGTTATGACTCCGATTTCTCTAAATTTAGACTCTGAAATCTTATGAGTTCTGACTCCGAATTCTCATGAACTTTGACTCTGAACTTTTTAAGTTATGGTTCCGAATTCTTGTGAATCCAGATTCTGAATTTCCTTCAAATTCAGACTCCAGAATTCTATATAATTGAGGTTTCGAATTCCTAGAAAATAGAATCTGAATATATTTGTATTATATATTCTGAATTCATTTTTGGTTAGACTATGAACTTTCGTATTTCCTTACATTCTGAATATTGGATTTTAGTTATGTAACCATATTTTACTTACACTTGTTTTGTTATAAAACGATGTCATGCTTTCAGTTACTAATTAACCGTTGTTTGAGTGAAATGTGTATAGGTCCCTCCAAAATTCAAGGAAAAATATGACCGTTGGAGGAGGGATCCGACTATTGAATCCGTGCCTATAAATAGGAGATCATTTGAAAGAGCCAACAAAAAGTTGATCAATCTAGAGATTACATGCTACTAAAGTGATTTCTAGAGAGAGAGACTTTAATGCTTTGTGCATATTGAACTTCTTGGTCAGATTTTCTTTGTGCGACTCCGATTGTTGCTGAGTATAATCAAGGCCTTCCGGGGATATGAAGACAGAGGTACTGACTACCTTGAAGTTGAGAGCTTCCTTGCTGAGGAAGAAAGAGGTGCCTAATACCTTAAAGTTGAGGGCTTGTAGGGATAACAAGACAGACTCCGATCTTCATATCGAGGGCTTACCCTGGTGTGGGTAAGACAAACTTTCTTGAAAGTATAAATCAAGGGACCTTTATCCAAGGTTGTTGGATACCCTTCTCTTTGGGTTAAAAGACTTACTACTATTACTTGTTTTGTTACAAGTTTTTTCGCTGTATTTGTGAAGTTGAGGAAAGTATAACTATCTTATACTTTCTTATACTTGCACTTTTTTTAGTTAGATTCTATACCCTTTAAGGTAGAATCTTTATCTTTGTCAACTTTCATTAAGTTTCACTATTCAGAACCATCTTTCCGGATTCACTTTCTTGGAATCATATTTCCTGATTTAAGAAAGTGTATAGAAATAGAGGTTTTGTGAATTAACTTGTTTAACCTTGTTAAACATAACCATATTTAAAAGTTCCAAAGGAATTTTTAAAAGTATACAATTCACCCCCCTCTTGTATTTTAAGCATCATTAGATACTCCATACAATATCTCTATTATTTCGATCCTACATTTGGTATTATAGAGTATATCATACTCACATACCATATCAAAAATTGGTATCAGAGGATTGGTTCAATCTGAATTAATCTCACGATTAGATTCAGAAGAGAATTCATCTTCTTCTTATATTTTTCGGAATCATATTTTCCAGAATTGGTTTTTCAGATTCATATAGTTCGGATTCATATTTTTGCTTAGAGATACTATGGTTCTTTATTTTCCTTGATTAGGAATATTTTACTTGTTTATAAACTCTTTCTATTAATGAGTTTTGTGTGGAAAGAAATTTTTGTTAAAGATGACAGGAATCAATTTTGGTTCCATAGACAATCTCAATCCAACAAGACCACTTATCTTTGATGGAAATGACTATGAGTATTGGAGAGATCGTATGAATAATTTCATTATCAATACTAGTGTTGATAATTCTGTTATACTTACTGGAGGATATAAAATCCTCGACAAGGAAGTTAGTACATTTAACAATCAAGAAAATCATGATTATCAACTGAATTATAAGGTATGCAATACTTTACTCTGTTCTATGACTAGAAATATATATAGACAAATTTCATCCTATGAAGAAACAAATTCTATATGGAAGAAACTTGAAGTTACTCACTTTGGAACTTCCAAAGTTATTGAAACAAGAAGAGCTATGCTCAGAGCTAAATATCATGGTTTTGATTTCCTTATGGAGAACCCTTATATAAGGTGCAACAAAGGTTCATGACTATTGTGAATAGTTTACAATCAATGGGTGATAAAGGATTAGATGATGAATCTCTTATTGATAAGATCATATACATCATGCCGAATGAGTAGGAATACAAGAGGATAGCTATAAACGAGAATAGAAAGGTTACTCAGATTTCCTTAGATGAGCTATTTGGAACTTTACTTCAACATGAGACTAGAATGAAGAGAGATACTGACAACATAAAGAAGAATAATGAGAATGGCAGTATTGATTTTACTACTAATTCTAATCATATGAATGCTAAGACTCCTGAGAGAGTTACTAGATCCAAATCCAAGAAGGTTATTATCCAGTCCGAATCTAGTGGAAGTGAATCTTCAGAGAATTAATTTGAAAATATTTCTCAAAGAATAAACAAGATAGCTGGACAGAGGAATTTTCAATCCAGATATAAGAAAAAGTAAAGGAAAGATAAGAAAGATTCAGAACTCACATGTTATGAATTCAAGAGAGCTGGGCATATAAGGCCTGATTTCCCCATGCTCAAAAGAAAATAAAGAAAGGAAAAGCATTCTGAGAGAAATAGAAAGAAGTATTACAAGGCTAAATCTAAGAAAGTCTTGAAAGATAATGACACCTGGAGTGCCAGTGGTAGTGAATCTTTAGATGAATCTTCCGAATATGAATCTTCTGGATAGAAGAATCTTGGTCTAATATCCAGAATACCTATTGACAATCATTGCTTTATGGCTAAGGTACACAATGCTAAATCTATGAGCAATATATCTTTGAATGCTAATGATAGTAAATATTACGAATCTTTTGATGAAGAATCCTCTTCTGATGAAGATAATAATTTACTTACTTATGAATAAGTTTCTAGGTTTTCCAAACTTCTTGATATTGAGAACTCAAACCTCATGAAAAATATTGATAAGGAAAATTCTAGGAATACTTTTCTTACTAAGGAAATATCAGATCTTTCTAAAGATCTTGATAAGAAAAATTCTGATTTTAAAATTATTTCAAAAAATATCGAGGAAGTAAATTCTGAAAAGAATAAACTTTCTAAAGATCTAGAAAATGTAATTTCTAAGAAAAATGTTTTCGAGCCTAACTCTAGTTCAAAATAAAATGTTTTGGAAGACAAGAACTTAGTTATCAAACTGAAATCCAAAATATTTTCCTTAAGGAAGTATTTGTCAAACTTTACCTTAGGTAAGGGAAATTTTAATAAAATTTATTCCCAAATCCGACCTCTAAGGAATAGTTCTGGTTTTGATTATACTAGTTCTAAACTTGTTTTTAGTAACAATTATTTTGTTCCAAAAAGTGCTCCTTTTTGCACTAAGTGTTATTGTGGTGGACACTGGGAAAAAAATTGTTCCTTAAACAGAACCCAATCTTTAGGATTTCATAAGGCCTATTTTTCTAAAAAGATGTGGGTGCCGAAAATTTTTCTTTCTAAGAATTCCGAATCCAAGAAAGTTTGGATTCTGAAAACCTAACTTTTTTCTTATTTTCATGAAAATAGAGAAAGTACCAACAACAATACATGATACATGGATAGTGTATGTTCTCAGAATATGATTGGTAACAAAAACTATTTTGAAAAGATTATCAAGACGAAAGGAGGAAAAGTAATTTTCGGAGATAATGCTCAGAAAGAAATTATTGGTATAGGTAACATTTTTCTTCTTGGAAAAACTTTGATTTCAAATATTTTATTTGTTAAAGGTCTTAAGCACAACCTCATTAGCATAATCCAATTATGTGACGAAGGTTACCTTGTGAATTTTAGGAATGACAAGTGTTTAGTACACAATTTTAAGGAAGACTTTATTTTTTCTTCCCATAGGCAAGAAAATGTTTACACACTAAACTTAGAAGACCTTAGGATCCAAGATCTACCTTGACTTAGTGCAATGGAATATCATTCTTGGTTATGGAATAGAAGTTTAGGACACTATAATCTTAGGAACTTATGCAAAATTTCTAAGAAAAGACTAGTTAAGGATCTACCGAAGCTTAGATTTGATTCTTCTAAAGTTTGTGACCCTTTTCAATATGGAAAGAAACATAAATCAAGTTTTAAATCAGTCGGTGAAGTCACAATTACTGATGCATTATAGTTAGTGCATATGGATCTCTTTGGTCCTACACAAACTGGAAGTATTGGGGGGCAAGTATAATGTATTTGTCTTGGTTGATGATTACACCAGATTTACGTGGGTCTATTTTCTAGCAAAGAAGTCTGATAACTTCTTGTATTTCAAAAGTTTTAGAGCCCAAGTTAAAAATGAGAAAAACCTTCCATTAAAAACTATTCATAGTGATCATGGAGAAGAATTTCAAAATTCTGATTTTGAAACTTTTTGTAGTAGAAAAGGAATTACTCATAACTTCTCAGCACCTAGAACACCTCAATAGAATGGTGTTGTTGAAAGAAGAAATAGAATTCTTCAAGAGATAACCAGAACCATGTTGTGTGAATATTATGCAGCCAAAATTTTTTGGGCTAAAGCTATAAGTACTGCTTGTTATACTATAAATCGAGTTTTGATTAGACCTTTTCTTAATAAAACTCCTTATGAGTTATAGAATGGTAGAAAACCTAGACTTTCCTACTTCAAGGTTTTTGGTTACAAGGTATTCATTCTGAATACTAAAGAAAATCTACATAAATTCACACCAAAATCTGATGAGGGAATTTTCTTAGGCTACTCCACAACTTCTAAGGCTTACAAAGTTTTCAATAAAAACACTTGTACTATTGAAGAGACAGTGCATGTGAAATTTGATGAAACTGATCCTTTTGCTTTTAAACAACCCCTACCTATATATTCAGATGTGTTTTCAAAAACTGATTATCAACCTTAGTTAGAAGATCCTTCTGATAAGGAAAATTTCCAAGAAGATACTTCTGAAACATTTACCTCAGAATATTTCCTACCCTATGTTGATGAACGGGTTTTACAAGACCCAAATCAGTCGTTTCTAAAGAATCATCCTAGTGATAACATCATTAGTGATGTAAATCAACCTATAAGGACTAGAAGTTTCTTAAGAAATTAAGTATAACATCTAGCATTCCTTTATCAATTAGAACCAAAAAGAACTGATGAATCTTTAGGTGATGATGATTGGATTAAATCCATGCAAGATGAACTAAATGAATTTGGAAGGAATAAAATCTGGACCTTGGATGAAAGACCTAAGGAAACTTCTGTTATTGGAGTAAAATGGGTCTTCAAAAATAAGTGTGATGAAAATGGAATAATTGTAAGAAATAAAGATAGATTAGTTACTAAAGACTATAATCAACAAGAGGGAATAGACTATGAAGAAACCTTTTCTCCAGTAGCTAGACTTGAATCTATTCATATTTTACTTGCCTTTGTAGCATTCTTTAATTTCAAACTTTTTCAAATGGATGTGAAACGTGAATTTCTTAATGGTTATGTTCAAGAGGAAGTTTTTGTTGAACAAACTTCTGGTTTTGAAGATACAAAACATCCTAATCATGTTTTTAGACTTACCAAAGCTTTGTATGGCCTTAAACAAGCACCTCGAGCCTGGTATGATAGACATACAAGTTTTTTGCTTCAAAATAACTATATTAAGGGAAATGCAGATCCAACCATTTTTATAAATAAAGATAAGAAAAATGTTTTGATTGTTCAAATTTATGTTGATGACATTATATTTGGTTTAACTCAGTAATATTTAACCGATTCCTTTGCAGATCTAATGGAATCTGAGTTTGAAATGAGTATGATGGGTGAGTTAAGATTTTTCCTTGGTTTTCAAATTTCTCAAAAACCAGAAGGAATATATATATCCCAACATAATTATATTAAATATATTATTAAAAAGTATGGATATGACAACACTAAGAGTATAAGTACTCCCGTTGGTACCTCAAACACACTTGATTTTGATGAAGCTGGGAAACCAGTAGATCAAACATCTTTTAGAGGTATGATAGGAAGTTTACTTTACTTGACAGCTAGTCATCCAGACTTAATGTTTTCAGTATGCTTATGTGCAAGATATCAATCCAATCCTAAGGAATCTCATTTAAAGTCAGTGAAAATAATTTTTATTTACTTAAAGGGAACCATGGCATTAGGACTCTTTTATACTTCTGGAAATGATTTTGTTTTAAAAAGTTTTTCAGATGCTGACTTTGGTGGATGTAGAATGGATAGAAAGAGTACATCCAAAACTTGTAATTTCTTAGGAGATTCATTAGTTTCTTGGACATGAAAGAAGAAACACTCAGTGATACTATCCACTGCTGAAGCTGAATATGTACTAGTTGTAAGTTGTTGTACTCAAGTGTTGTGGATGCAACACACACTCATAGACTATGGTATGAGTTTTACCAAAACAATTTTTTTTGTGATAATAAAAGTGCCATTTCCCTTAGTAAAAACCCTGCACATCACTCTCGTGCAAAGCATATAGATATTAGGCATCACTTTCTTATGGATCACACATAAAAAAGAGACATCATTCTTCAATTCATCGGAACACAAGACCAACTTGCTGATATTTTCACAAAATCTTTACCCTCTGATAAATTTGAATACATTAAATAAAAGTTAGGAATGATAACCATAAGGTAATACTCCTTGTTAACTTTCTATTGAAATCAATCTCCTTATAGTAATAAACTCCTTCTCATAGGGGGAGTACATTTGCTTTGAAAGTTTTTCATATTTTTCATAATGAAGTTTTTTCATATTTTTCGTAATGAAGTTTTTTCATATTTTTCATAATGAAGTTTTTTCATATTTTTCGTAATGAAGTTTTTCATATTTTTTGTAATGATGTTTTTCACATTTTTCGTAATGAAGTTTTTCATATTTTTCGTAATAAAGTTTTTCATATTTTTCGTAATGAAGTTTTTCATATTTTTGATAATGAAGTATTTCATATTTTTCGTAATGAAGTTTTTCATATTTTTCGTAATGAAGTTTTTCATATTTTTTGTAATGAAGTTTTTCATATTTTTCATGATGATGTTTTTCATATTTTTTGTAATGAAGTTTTTCATATTTTTCTTAATGAAGTTTTTCATATTTTTCGTAATGAAGTCTTTAATATTTTTCATAATTAAGTGTTTCATATTTTTCGTAATGAATTCTTTCATATTTTTCATAATGAAGTCTTTCATATTTTTCGTAATGAAGTTTTTCATATTTTTCGTAATGAAGTTTTTCATATTTTTCGTAATGTAGTTTTTCGTATTTCTCATAGTAAATTTTTTCATGTTTTTCGTACTTGAAATCTTCATAATGAAAATTTTCATACTGGAAATTTTCGTAATGAAAATTTTCATATTTGAGATTTTAGTAATGAAGATCTGCGTTTCTTTTTCGTACTCACGTTTTTTTCCCAGAATCTAAAGTCCTTCAAGAATAATTTTCCTCAATACGAATAATTCTCCTAACAATCTGAAAGGTATGATTCTTCCATGAGTTTTCATAATCACCTTTTACTTGCTGATAGTTTCTTTTAAAATTTCTTAGATTCTAGTTTACTTAAATCTGAATGTTTTCCTTTAAAAACCTCAAAAGATCAGATTCAACTAATTTTTTTCCTTGCGGCTATCATTTCAACCGTCATATTGGTTTAGAAGATTTCTCAGCCATTGGATTCAGATGGGAAGATGAACCGTCACTTCAACACCTATATAAAGGGGGACCCCCAATGGTTGTCCCACATCGGTTCTCAAGCTTTTTCATGTCGAAGCTCTGCCCCACTACAAAAGCCCATTCTGGATTTTCAGAAGTGCTCAATTCCGAATGTCTGGTGAAATTCCTTCTCAAGAGATGCCTACTATCAAGCCGATTGTGGAGTGGCAGATATACAGGGAGAGGTTGGTATATTCAAACTTCTTCAAAAAATATGACTCTATTATCTCTAAGAATATCAAGCTTAATGGATGGGAGAGTGTATCCATATCAAATCCAGAAGCTTAGGATGTTGTGTATCCGGATTTGCTGATAGAATTTTATGAATTAGTTTGTTTCTATAAGGAAGAAGGTAGAGAAAAATTTTCCTTCAAGAGTTATGGAAAACATATAAACTTTAATACACCAAGGCTGCTAGCTTGGTAGGGTTATCCTATGAAGGAGAAGCAGAATTTTGTTCTCACAAGTTACTGGATGTACAAAGAAGTTTTATCAAGGTAAAGACTATGGAGTGTCTTGGACTTATAGATTTAAAGACCACAAAAATTGATCACTTGTCTACTAACAATCGGATCCTATAGTTATGGGTTCAGGGTCTTATTGTACCAAGAAAGGGTGACAAAGACACTCTTAAGAAAAGTGATATGTATTTCTTGGACTTTTTGGTAAATCTAAGGAAGATCAATCTGATGAGGTATATTCTCATTACGATAGAGAATATCAAGAATGGGAATTTGAGAGCACAGATAATCATGTATCTTTCCCTACTCTCCAAGATGATAGTTCGGTGTCTTGAATCTTTTAAGATCCCTTGCAGTTCCAAGCTGGGGAATTGAAAAGTAATGCTAATCAGTGATGATACCCTCAAGAGTATGAAAGTTGGTTTCTCTAAGGAGTCAGGTGAATTTTATGATCTACCAGAGGATGAAGAAGAATTCATTCCGAAAAATGTAGAAGAGACTGAACCATCAAAGAAAGATAGAAAGAAGAGGAAACTAAAGGAAGTGGAAGAAACAAAGAAAACCCCTAAGGCCAAAGAAACCGAATTCGCACCTCCAAATCCCAAGAAACAGAAAGCGTATTCGGATGAGGTAGTAGCCAAATAGAGGAGGATAAAAAGAATCAGAAGGAAGGGGAACCACAGTTTGGACTAGACCCCACTGAGGCCAAGGCATTAAAAGAGAAAGTAGCTGATGAGCTTGAGAAGCAAGCCAAGGAAAATAAGCTTAAGAAGAATATGTCTGAGGCAGATATTGTCCAATATTTTTTGAAGGCAACTGAAGTTACATCTGAGAATATTCCCATACCGAAAAATTTCTTAGTAGAACAATTACCTGAGACTCCGGGAAAGAAGTTCATGTCTCCGGAAAAAGTTTAAGAGAAGGTTGCTAAACTAATAGAATCTATGGAACAAGTGAAATAAAATGAGTAAAGTATTAGTCTCACTAATGATCTGATTAAGAAAGTTGAATATTATAATGAGAAGGAGAGTGCTTTTGAAAAATTGTCAATCCGGACTTCTCAAGACAGATCTTTGAAACTTTCTACCCCTGGAGTTGATGATAAGGCTAAAGAGGAAGTGAACAAATTATCCGAGAAAGAGAGTTATAATCATCACTTCATTCATCTTGAGGATACTAAAGCAGGAGTTGAGAGAGAAAAAATTGATGAAGACAGGATTGTTCAGTTGTCTGAGAGTGAGAATGAGTCTTCAGACAAAGAAGCTATTATGAAAACCCATAAAGGAAAACAAGTGGTTGTTGACACACCAACCAAAATTTCTTTAAGGAAGAAACAAGTTGAAGGATCTTCTAAGAGGAATCTAGTCAATCTAGAGGAAGAACCATCACGAAACAAAGTTTCAGATTCAGAATCATCATCTCTAGGACATGATTTTGTCATTCAGTCCCTGAAGAAGCTAGTGGACACCATTCTAATATTTCTAACAATTGACTCCAGATTATAGATGCTCCAGCATAGCATGAATCAAAAATAAGATTCTGTATCCATGGTGATGGATAGGCATAGAAAGGTTGAGGTTGATTACAAGAATTTCCTTATCAACTATGAAGCCCACAAAAAATCTTATAAGAAAATGGTGAGCTGGTCAAAGAATATAGTCGAATATCTGAGAGAGTTTGATGACTTTCAAAATTATGTTAAGGATTCCTTTTACACTCAAGATAGAAAAATCAAGGATCTCACAAATATATTTCAGTAAAAGCTAAATCTCAAACAGAATAATCAGATTCAGGATGTCAAAGATCTGAATGGGAAGTTGAGTTATATTGTCCAAAGTTGGAAAATAGAAAGGGATCTCCAGATCGAGATTGAAGAAAAGTTAGTGAAGCAAGATGACTTGCTGAAGGCCTAGGCAGAAGATCTGAAGGCTCAAGATGATAGGATCAAATCCTTAGAGAAACAAGCAGAGGAGGATCACAAAGAGATAAGAAGTTGACAACCATTATGAAGAAGCTGACGCCCAAGGAAAAAGAAGAAAAATAGATCCAAATCCGATCTTTTGTTGTATCTGTTTTTCCTTGTACAAATTTTTCCAATCATAATGAAATTATGGTTGCTTGTTTTGTTTGGATTCTTGTACTAATATTTTCAGGTACCATATTTTTTTTCCGTTCCCTCAAACTCTTTTTAAAAATCACAAAGGGGGATAAGGAAAAAGAATTATAAGTAAATAAGAAGTATCCCTAAGGGAGAGTTTATCTAAAGGGGAGTTTTCCATTATGAATATTTCCATACTCAAGATAATGAAATTTTTCATTCCAGAAATATAGAATACGATCCTTAGTGTTCCAAATCCTAAGGGGGAGTTAGTCATATTCATATTTTCCATTATTAAAGGGAGATAAGTTTTATTTGCAAAGTCTAGAAAAATATTTTCTAAGTCCTTTTATTCTTTTTCGTAAGGATGTTTGTGCTTTCCAAAAAGGGGGAGATTTTTGAGTCAATAAGGTTTTCCTTATGACTTTTCCATTCCTTCATACTTGGGAATATTGTTGAGTCATTAAGGTTTCTTTATGACTTTACCATTCCTCTTGTTTTGAAAATCACAAACACCTTATCTAAAGGAAAATCTATTTTTACCCTTCTATAAGGAATAATTTTCTTCCCTAAGGAAATTTATCCTTACCATGTTTAATTGTCCATATCATAATTTTTATAAGTGTAAAATTCAATTTGAAACCAAAACCTTGGATTTATATAAATACCTAGATATGAATAATTCTGTTTTAGGATCTGAATTCTGATTAAGAATTCCGGATACGAACTCTTCTGAGTCCTGACTCTGAATTCTAATTACGAATTATGGTTACGAAACTTTTGAGTTCTAACTCTGAATTCTGATTATGAATTCTGGATAAGAACTTTCTGAGTTATGACTCTGAATTCTGAATATGAATTCTGGTTACGAACTTTTTGAGTTCTGAATCCAAATTCTGAATACAAATTATGGTTATGAACTTTCTGAGTTCTGACTCCAAATTCTGAATACAAATTTTGGTTACAAAATTTTCTAAGTTCTGAATCTGAGTTATCTGAATTTAGACTCTGAACTCTTATGAGTTTTGATTTTGAATTCTCATGAAATCTGAATCTTAACTTTGTAAGTTCTGGTTCTGAATTCTTGTGAATCTAGATTCTGAATTTCCTTGAAATTTAGACTCTAGAATTCTATAGAATTCAGGTTCTAAATTCCTAGAAAACAGAATCCAAATATCTTTTTATTATAGAATCCGAATTCATTTTTGGTTAGACTCTTAACTTTAATATTTCCTTATATTTAGAATATTGTATTTTAGTTATGTAACCATATTTTTCTTACACTTGTTTTGTTATAAAATTATGTCGTGCTTTCAGTTACTAACTAACCTTTGTTTGAGTGAAACATGTATAGGTCCCTTCGAAATTCAAGGAAAAATATGACCATTGGAGAAGGGAGCCGACCGTTGAAGATGTGCCTATAAATAGGAGCTCATTTGAAAGATACAACAACAAGTTGATCAATCTAGAGATTACATGCTACTAAAGTGATTTCTAGAGAGAGAGACTTTAATGCTTTGTGAATAATGAACTTCTTGTTCAGATTTTCTTTGTGCGACTCTGATTGTTGATGAGTACAATTGAGGGATTCCGGGGATAGGAAGACAGAGGTGCCGACTACCTTGAAGTTGAGGGCTTCCTTGCTGAGGAAGAAATAGGTGCTGACTATCTTAAAGTTGAGGGCTTGTGGGGATAGAAAGACAAACTCTAATCTTCATATCGAGGGAATACCCTGGTGTGGGTAAGACATAATTTCTTGAAAGTATAAATCAAGGGACCTTTATCCAAGGTTGTTGGATACCCTTCTATTTGGGTTAAAAGACTTACTACTGTTACTTGTTTTGTTACAAATTTTTTCACTGTATTTGTGAAGTTGAGGAAAGTATAACTATCTTATACTTTCTTATACTTGTACTATGTTTTAGTTAGATTCTACACGCTTTAAGGTAGAATCTTTATCTTTATCAAATTTTATTAAGTTTCACTTTCCGGAACCATCTTTCTGGATTCACTTTCTTGGAATCATATTTCCTGATTCAAGCAAGTGTGTAGAACTGAAGGTTTTGTGAATTACCTTGTTTAACCTTGTTAAACATAACCATCTTTAAAAGTTCCAAAGGAATTTTTAAAAGTATAAAATTCACCCCCTATTGTATTTTGAGCATCATTAGATACTCCATACAGTATCTTTATTATTTTGATCCAGCATTTGGTATTATAGAGTATATCATACTCACATACCATCTCAACAGTGATGTTACGGGAGGAGGTGTTGAGAGAGTTCCATACATCCCGGTTGTGGAAGAGATTTCAAGAGGTGTTTGGGACTCAACTGCATTTGAGCACATCTTTTCACCCATAGACTGATGGTCAGATTGACTGGACCATACAAAACTTAGAGAGAAGGTGCAGATCATCCAAGAGTAGATGAGGACTGCATAGAGCAGTCATAAATCATAGGTTGACAGGAGACAAATACCCTTAGAGTTCAAGGCGGGAGACCATGTTTTCCTTTGGGTCTCACCCCAATGGGGATTGTAGAGATTTGGTTGGGGAAACAAGTTATCTCCAAGGTTCATCGAACCTTTACAGGTTCTCAGCAGAGTTGGCGAGGTGGTGTACCACCCAACTCTTCTCCCATAGATGCAACGGGTGCACAATGTTTTTCACGTGTCACAGCCGAGGGGGTACATGCATGATCTATTGCACTTCATCGAATGGGGAGAGATAGAATTTGACAATGGGGCGACATTTGTGGACTTTCCAGTGGAGATAGGGGATCTACATGAGAAGATCCTTCATGTATGGTCAATTCCTCTAGTGCACGTTCAGTGGTGGCACATGAACTTCCAGGAGAGCACATGAGAGTGGGAGGCTCAGATTCGTGCTTAGTACCCCTTTTTGTTTGATTTGCCTTTGTTTTGGATTTTGGGGATGTAAATCCCTAGGGTGGGGAGAGTATAATGTCCCAAAATTTCTGTGTAATTTTTTTACATGGAATTATTTAAAGATCAGGCATAGAGACAGTGTGTGATTCCGAGGCTCAGAGTGCCCAGAATGATCTGTTGAAAAATGTTAAGCTTTAAATAGCATGTGTGAGAGATTTTATTGAAAAAGTAGAATAAATCTTAAATAGGTGCCCGAATCAGAAATTTGAGGGCACCGTTGCATTCAGGATCACAGTTTTACTCTAGGCGCGACTTATGTTTAGTCGGTGCATGCCTCCAGTGAGAAAACCTAAAAATGTCATAATCGTAAATAAAACAATTAAATAAAATTATTTTATTTTTTAAATTCTTATAACTCACGAACGATGACTTGGATTAAAAATAATTTACCACCGTTGAACTCATGATGGTATTATTTCTTTAGGCAGACCCTAATATCAGCAGGCGCGAGCGAACAATGAAAGTTAGTTTTTTTTCTGTAAATAAAATAATCAATTAATAATTATTTTATTGTCAAATCCTTATAACTACTAAACGGTAACTCGGATTGAAAATAAGAGAGTACCGTTGGAATCATGGGGGAGTGTTCCTCTTAGGTAGAGCCTAAACTCAACCGGCACGGGTCGTGGGTGAAAGTTAATTTTTGAACTTTTTTAAGGTTAATTTAAATAAACTGGGGAACGGGTTTTTGTAACTTTTTAACTGGTGATCAAATAAAAAATATGATGGCACCGTTAAACTTAGAACTTCAAGATTTTCTTAAAAAGGACTTAACTTCGGTCTGCAAGGGCCAAATATAAAAGTTAATTTTCAGACATTTTGAGAAAAAGAATAAAATAACTTAAAAAGTTATTTTATTTCTTTTCTCACTAACGAGCAGCGACATGGTGACGCTGCGGTGCAGTAACAAGGCAGTGACGAGGCGCATTAATGGAACTCATTAATGGATCGTTAAAATGAAGCATAACGATGCTTTAATGATGCAACATCGTAATGTAAAAAAAATGTTGCGACGTGTTTTCTTTTAATAGTTGACGCGTTGGTGGAAATGAGGATTAAAATGTGAGGAATTTGATGAATCTCCAACGGATTTCTTCCCCAATGAAGAATGGAGAATTCCAGTGGGAAATAATAGATTTTGATTTACTTCAAAGAACGATGAAAATCATCAACCCCTCAAGGAAAAAACACTGTGGCAATGAATGTCAATGAGGTAGGGGTTGTGTTTTAGTTTTATTTCTCCATTATTATTCTAAATAACGAACACAGATTAACCCATGAATAGGTTAATCCATGGATCATGCATTCTTATGGGAGGGTGTTATTCTTGGGTTTTCTATTCGGGGTTAATTTTATTGTTGATAGAATGGTAATCCCTAGCCTCCCCTTCTTTAAATCTCTAACATGGAGGGCGCAGGTTGACATAAACAAGGCTTGAACCTCCTCCACCTTGTGTGTTCTTGGTGGACAAATTCTTCAAACGACGACAAGGCAAGTTCGAGACCATCACAGTGAAGGCGGAAACCCTATGGTCCCATAATCATAGACAATTCAAAAAACAAACCACCAGAGAAACTCTTACAGCCGCAGGTAGAGGGAGGTAGAAGGAGAGTTGCGGCCATCCGGCCACGACAGTGCGGTAAGGGGGTCGCCGATATGCACCAATAGCAGGTGGGAGCAGCACACCCGATGCACGCCGCGACAGATTGGCGGGAGGATGCATCCCATCGGCCGTAGCGTTGAGCTGTAACACAGTGCCACCAGGAAACTCTTGGAGGAGCGTCCCGCATCCGCAGGCCACATTGAACAAAAGGGGGTGGCCGAGTTGACCAGCTGCGTGCGCCCCCACCCAGATCGGTCGAGCCAGTCTGGGCCGAACCATGCCGGCCCTCGGGCCAGGCCGAACCGGTCCAGACACGTAGTCCCAACGAGCCATCCAGGACATAACCATGCTAGAATGGACCCGATTCAGGTCGGTGGACCCTAGAACGGGTCAAGCTGGGTCGCTCCAACCGGGTCAGACTGAACCTGGACCCAACTAGCTCCCGTTTCACTAAATTGTCAATAACTCGCAGACCAGGTGTTTGATTGATGCACCGTCTACAGCACGAGGACCCTTATGACAATTATGTCCTTCTGAAATACTCTACAAAAGTTTGGTTGTGGTTTTTCATAAGGTCAGGTTGGATCAGACTCGAATCCAACTGGTCCATTTTTACTAAAATTCCCATATCTTACAGACCGAGCATTTGTTCGATGCACCATCTATTCCGTTGGTACCCTTGAGATGAGATTGTAATTTGGGTTATTCTATGTGATACTTTGTGGTGGTTGAGGTACGATCATCAAGTGTGTGGATCCTTAGTGGTCTGATAGATGAGAAGTAGCCATGTGGATCCTTAGTGGCCCGACAGACAAGCAACAACCATGTGGATCCTTAGTGGCCTGATAGACGAGTAGGAGCCGTGTGGATCCTTAGTGGCCCATCAAAAGACCATCATCCATGTGGATCTTTAGTGGCCCGATAGATAAGCAATAGTCGTGTGAATCCTTAGTCGCCCGACAGATGGGCAGTAACCATGTGGATCCTTAGTGGCCCGACAGATGAGCAGCGATTCATCATGGATGAGTCCCTCAACAGTATAAAACATTTTCACTGACCAATAAACCTTTCTACTCTAGAATATACCTGGTGTGAGCTATCCTTGTTTTTTTGGATTATCTTTTTGGTTACTTTTTGGTTTTTCTCCTTAGCGGAATGGGGTCCCCTACTGAGTACTGTGTTACTCATCCCTATACGAGCTTCACCCATATGTGTTGTGTCTTGTGAAAATGAGAGATGTTTTGACAGAAGACTTGGCGGATCAGGAGTAGGTGGTCCCCAGTATGATCAGGCAAACATGACGTAATACCTTACCTTCTAGTATCTACACTACTCTTACCATCAGGTGGGGTTTCTAGAGGATGGTTACCCGAGTCCCTTTGTACTTTCCTGTTTTCATTTATTTTGGTTGGGTTTGTATTCTGGCCCACTTGTTTTCAGTTGTACTTGTACTCAAAACTTCTTTTAGTATACTTGTTTTCTATTTCAATTGTGGGATGTGGTTTGGCGTGTGTGTGCATATAGGTACTCAAGAAAATGTCTCCCACTTGCAGGTTGACACCTTCGGCGTTAGTCTCCAACCCATGGCCTTTGAGAGGAGGGCTTGGGGTATGTCACGACACATGCCCCAGAGGATAGGTTGTGACATAAACCATGAAAAAAAAACATGTTCCATGAAAATATTTTTGAAACATGATTTTATCATGTAAGAAAAACGTGTTCCATGAAAATATCTTTGAAATATGATAACCCATGAAAAGGAAATGGGGCCCATAAAAATATTTTTGAAACAATATTAATCCATCCAGAAAAATAATTAGGATGACATCAACACAAAATATCACTATTGGAGTATAAGTAACAATAAATTTTGTTGACATTGATGAATAAAAATACCATTAAAAGGTTGTTAAACACATTTTTTTAGGAAAAAACCCATTTCATTTTGAAAATGACTTTTTGAAATATAAAAAATTTTGAAATTAATTTTCTTTTAAATTAAATTTAAATCTTATAAAGGAATATTTTAAAAAAAATTTAATACATCTCTTTAGGAAAATATCCTTCCATCTAAGAAAAACACTTTTTAAAACATAAAACATTTTTAAAACCTTTTTATTTAAAAATAGCTTAAAAAACTTATAAAAAAAAGATTTGAAGATCATTTAAAACACTTAAAAAAACATTTTCAAAATAATTTTATTTGAAAAATATTAAAATATCATTGAAAAATATGTTTTAAAACATTTTTAGAAAACATGGTTTTATAAGAAAATAGATTTCTGATCGGAAAGAGAAATAAAGTCAGATTTTATTAATTTTTTTCTTTTTTATATTAAGTACCAAATAGTAGAAAAATGGTATAATTACTTAAATATATCATTAATAACTAGAGGAGAATAAACTTCATGAGAATTATTGAGTGGTAGATCATAATATTTTGTCAATTGAAGTATGATTATAAACAGTCACAATAAACGATGAGATTGTAACAATAAACTCTCACCACTTTGGTAACTTTGAATCATAATAACCATGAAATAATAACATAAAATGAATCCTAAAATATCATTAAAAGAAGTATATCCATTATATAACATGTCAAAGTATCAGTATACACACCTCATAAAAGAAGATAAGTGTATAACATAACACATGTCTCAATGAAGGAAAATTGTGACAAAAATCCATTACCGCTTTGGTAACTTTGAAACTGTAAAGCCCATAAAATAGAGATCATAAAATGGATATTTAAATCCCAATATATTTAAGTATAATAATCATACAATAAATTCATGGGTATTATATAAACCACAAAATAAAAATAAGCGGTGAATATGGAATATATCTCATAGAAATAAAAGTGAGATGATAAAAACCCTCACCTTGAGTCTGATTCATCATGCTTGTTATTTATATTCGTGAATAATAAACTTATGTTAATTATTTAATTTCTTGATACCATTTCCAAGTTTTTTTATTTTTATTTCAATTATAAACAAGTTATATATAATTACTTAATCAATTAGGTTTAAGTAGGATGTTTTGACCATATTCGACTTGTGTGTCAAAAACTAATTAGGTAGATTGATTATGGTAAAAAAGGACATTATTTAAACATATATTGAATAATAATAATGAAATAATTATCATATTTTTACATAAATTATACTTTTAAAACCATTCATGAAATAAGGTTATGAAAAATGAACCAACGTTACGATCATGGATATAGTAGGCTGTATGTATTCATGAGTAACATTTCTATTTTTCAACGATCATTATGGAGATAAGGTAAGTAATATTTTATCTTTATATAATGATAATTATTTTATAAATACCATTATATTTTATTTTATATACTTATATATATCATTCTTTTTATGTGAAATGAATCACACTTCTTCGAGGAGGTGGTAGTCTACACGTCCATGAACGATGTTATCACTTTTTCAATGTGTAAAATGGTAATAAGAAAATGATATATTAAATTTAAATAAATATAATTATATCATTAATATCATATATATTCATTATATTTACCATTATTACCTTCCATGTAACACATTAGTGAAAAATGCTTCACATCGCTTCGCAAGGCGATAGTCCGCCGTGCACACGAGCAATGTTATCGTATCCCTTACGGAATGGAATATAAAAGGGTGTATATGATATAATGACTCAATGTATATTATTATGTTATAAATATTATTAATATAATATATAAATATCTTGTACATTATTATTCCCAACTATGAGAGGCAGTAATGAAAAAATGAATGACATTGTTTCACGAGGCGGTAGTCCACCATACACACGAATGATGATTTCATAACCCATTTGATGGAAGTGTGTGTGGATGTAGTATATACCATTAAAATAACAACATATAAGTATATTTATTATACTGAGGTTATTATGTAATCATGGTATAAGAATAATTGAATGAGGAAAAGAAGGAAATAAAATAAAAACTCTTTTAGAAGAACATTACCTATTCTTCAGGTATCCTCCTTAGGTCTATACTAAAACCTTGAAATATTTGATTTATTCTAAAAATAAGGATTCTATTATCATTTTAGTAATGTTTTTAGGTTATTTGGGGTGGTTTTGGATGATCCAAAAGGCTTTATATGTGTGAATAATTGGGGAGAGTGAGTTCCTTTTTATAGTTGAGGAGGAGTGACATTCTTGTAAATACTCAAAAGTATTTACTATTGAGAGGTATCCTTTACTTCATGTGCCTAAAAATTTAAATAATAATGGTTATAAGATATTATTTGGGTGATAAATACCTCAAAAATATAAATTACATTCATTTTTAAACATTTTTTACTTATAAGTTTCGTTTTTTTTTTCATTTTGGGTTTTTATTAAGGTAACTAGTTTTTTAACCTCTGTAATTCATCCATTAATATTAAATTATAGTAAGAATTAATATTAAATTTATAAAAAATTATTTTAAATATTAATTAAAAATTATAAAATATAAATACCATGTGTGTTGGATATTAAATTTAACAGAAGTGCATGAAACGGGAAAAAACACTACTTTAACCCTAACCGTGCCAACGATGTTTTTACAATTTATGGGTTAATATTTTCATTATAAAAGATAAATTAGTCCATTAATGTACCATATTTGAAATTTATTAACATTTAAAAACCAATTTATAGAATATAGGATTTTTAAAAAATTTAAATCATTTAATACAATATCATTTATTATAAAATAACATTAATGTCAATTTTGACATTAATTATTTAATTTGAATTTAAAAAATATCAAGAAAATAATGGAATTAAAATATATTAATTATAAATATATTCATAATTATATATTTATCTAAAAAAATAATATAACACAAAAATTCATTATATTTAGCTTATTTTTAATATTTTTAGTATCATTTATTTTATTTAATTATTAACTAAATAATCCATGCGTTGGCATTTTTTAAGAATTTAATGTAATTATATCATTTATAAAAATTAAATATAAATTATAATGATAAAAAAATTCATTTATATTTTAAAATAATTTTTATAACCAAACCTTTTTAGTTTTTTGCTATCCCCAAAGCTTTATAGAAATTAAAAGTAAGAAAGGTACACTTTTTTGTCTTTTTCTTTTCTTAACTCATTATATGAGTCAATTTCATGGAAAAGTGTCCAAAAAACACTTAAATTTAGATAATAAGGTCATAAGATTCTAAATTTATCCATAAAATTGGTGCTGGATAAGTTTTGGGTAATTTTTACACCTTATATTATAAGTTTAACCACCAAGTAAACTCATTTTTACCTTAATTATTGTAATTAATTTTAATTGTTTTCACTAATCACTTTATAATTAATTAATTTAACCTAATTATATAATATAAATTATGATTATTCCAAATATATAATCCATTTTATCAATTAAATTCACATAAATGGTATAATTTAATTTAAAATTAATCCTGTAGACGTGACGAGAAAGCAAGTTTTTAAAGCGAAAAAGTTCAAAAGTTCACAATGTTTTTATATGAAAATTCAATATGAAAATCATTCAAAATGAAATATATTGGATTAATATATGTATAATTTTACTTTTTTTACTTTGAAACAAATTCAAAATATAATTTATCTTTGTAAATAATTTAGGCCTAAAGATTGTTTTCAATTAAAATCTAATATTTTTCACTATTTATAAAAAATTAAAACATTTTAGAAAAATACCAAAAATTCACCCTAAGATAATTTTGGTGTTCCAATTTCAAAAAATAATTTTATTTTTTCAAATAAAAATTATAATTTTTTTTAAAATTTAATTTCAAAATAAGTACACCATAAAAAGGCAGCAAAACCATTTTTTAGAAAGAATACGGTTGTAAACGTAAAATTGGATTTATTTTTATCTATTTTATAGAAAAATCATAGGAAAAATGTTAAAAATAATATTGAGTATATTTCATATAAATTTCATTAATATAATCCAACAAGATTTATTTTTATTTTATTTTATTAGTATTAAACATACTTGTGCGCATTTAAATAGTTTTTTCAGAAAAATATTTCCTTATATTTTCAAAAAGGTTTTATTTTCATTTGATAATTAACTGGTCACTAATGAATTCATTATATATACATGTATAAAAAATATTTTCATAATTTAGTTAATCTATTTATTCACACCATTCTAACAGCTAGTTGATAACAATCTTGTTAAATAATAATAATAATAGTATATTATTGTCTGATAAGACTCAGCCTTATGTGTAACACAAGTTATCAAAGAAACATTATGTTATGTATAATTAATAATAAACTTGGTTTTTCATATAATACAAGATAAACTATACATTTTGTGTAATGAAATATATCAAAGAATTTAAATTAATTTGAAAGAAGATATTTCATAAAATATTAGGATGTTACACATTACAAAGCGATACTTTTTAAGACCTTGATCATCCAACCTGGTAGGTCACATTAAATCTAAGTGCCCTTGTATTATATTTTATAATAAAATAAAGTAATTAGTTTCATTAATTGAATTGGGTTCTCATTATTGGCGTTTTATTTGGGTTACACTTAGTTGGGAGACCCTAATAGATAAGTAACGTGAGAGAATTTAAAGAGACCCAAAGCTTAGTGAAATATTGATCTTACCCCACTAATGGGTATAGTGAATTTAAAATGGGTCATCATTTTAGTGGGAACTAATTTAATAAAATTAATTATTAAATGGTAATAAAAACATGATACTCATCTAATAAAAGATTATGTTATAGATAATAACATCATCAATCAAACATAGCTTTGAAATAAATCCTATAGGAAGGGGGATCTTAATGTAAGAAACCCCTAGGATTGGTAAATTAATAAAAGTTCTTAATAAATAGAAATTCTATGCATTATATCAATAACTTCTAGACTAATCAAGTGTTTAAGTTGTTCAATTGGTGAATCTAGATGCTTATGGAAATCATAAAATGATTCTGTTATGGTTTTAAAGGAATTAGATGCAAAATAAACTCTAGAATTTTAGTATCATATAATTAATATGATTGGTTATATCAATGATATACAATATTATTGAGTATTTTAATGAAATTGTGAGACTATAGGTTTCTTCAAGTCTTATTCTGGTTAAGGAATTCATTTTATTATTATTAATGGAAGTGTTCTGATAATATGAATGAGTTCCAGAAAAGTTTACTCGATATTCTTAGTTTTTAAAATAGATTAATTAATCATGTGATGTCTAGGATATTATGCTGATATATAGTATAAGTGGGTAAAAGTTCATATCGGAAGAAGAAAAGTTAGTTTAAAAATACAATAATGTTTTTTAGGTAATCGGTCAAGGTCATTGAAACCTAGGTGTTATTGGGAAGTGGGAGTAGTGATTATTTATGTTTGGATTGTTTAAGATACCTAAAGGGGTTTTAGAAACTCCAAATAATTTCCATGTCAGGTATCCATATTATAGAATTTAATTATTCAGTTATGAATGGTATGTGATACAAATTTCATGTTTTACAAGTGTTGTAAATATGTAGGTGTTAAAAAAGGGGAATAATTGATAGAGCTTATATTCTGTGTTAAAGTGATGAAGTAAAGAGTTTATACATAAAATATTTGAATGTACATTATTTTAACAATCTTAGATAGATCTAAGAAAAGTATGTGTATCTTCATCTCATTACTCTTATATTATAAGAGAAATTATTTTTTAACAAAGAGTGGTTAGGAACAGAATTATATGATTAATTGTATACATATGGTTTATAATTCATCAAAATCTATTACATGTTTTAAAATAATAAAATGATAAAAAAGTTTTATCCAAGGAAAATTGTTTATCTAGATATTTGTTAAATATTAGGAAATATTTTTCCACCACCCATCGATAAAATATTTTAAATAACAAAATATTATTTTCAATGGAGAATGCTCTAAACACATAAAATACCAAATATGATATGAAAAAAATAGTTTATTTGTTAAATATTCCTATTAAAAGGAAATAATATCTATTTCCTAAACATAAAAGTATTTTCATATCTTATCATGAAATTATAAGAATAATAGAGTATCTAAGAGGCTAGTAGGGATACTTTTGAACTTAGAGATGTTCAAGGTTAACAAATAAAATACTATACTAGTTTAAAATTAAGGTGAGTTTCACTTAATATCCTAAAAAGTTTTAGATGTGTGATTATAAATAAGAAAAGTAAAGAGTTACATTTAATTACTATGGATAAGTGAATATCACTATTTCATAAAGAATTATACTAGTCTTAATTCAAATAGAATTTTACTTAAAACCATAAAATAGTTTTAGGGTATGATTATATAAATAAATGTAAAGAGTTATATTTAGTTACCATAAAAAAGGGAATTTAAAATTATCCTAAAAAATTTTAGGATGTTATGGTAAGTAATAATGTAAATAGTTACATTAATTACCATAATAAATCAAGGGAAAATTTTGTTAGAAAATGTTTCAAGGATGATGATGTTAAACATAAAAAGTGTTCTAAGTAGACAATAAAATTTAACATCATAACATTTTATGTTGTGGAGTTAAAGAGTTTGAATATGTTTAAGGAGTTTAACATTATGAATATGATTCCTAAATATCACTATTATTGAAACCTACTTTCTTCATAGATGATACTCAATAAAGAGTTTAGTGAGAGGGTTTTATCAAATAATCACATAGATATGTGGTAAGAATTATATATAGATGTAATAAGTTAAACAAAATCCTAGAAAGTGTAGAAAACATAAGTCTGTTCTTGAATTCTATCATATATAATACAATAAAAAAGTGATTACATTTAGTTTTATTAAATATTATTAATATATTTTCATTAATATAAAATATATCATATAAAGGAAGTTTCTACTTTATCATTCTGTTATGTTGACTGCATAAATGTATATATTGATATTCATTTCATTAAATTATTTGATAATTGAATTATTAAAGTATGACTTTGAGTTATCCCTACTAAATCATCATCACATAGTATTATATGATATGATGCTATATTATTGTTATCGTGAGCAAGATTCTTTTATGAGATACATAATATGCTCACGAAGCACAAAAAAGTGTTTTGTGTGTGTTGAATAACACACTAAATATACCACATGAAGTATTATACACTATATATTTGGTATACTAAGGGGTCATGTATCATATAATATCCCTCACTACCTAAGGTTAGTGAGATACCTAGCATGAGAACCTTCATACTTAGATTCCATTTTTATGAAATCCTCAAGTCTTAACTAACTAGGGATGATTGTGTGTGTTGTTGATCATGCCATTAGTTGGAGCTCAACCAAGATGAGATTTATCCTCTCATATAATGAGTATGAAATATGGGACCTTAATTGAGATAGAATGGGGAGTGTGAGGCTACAACTAGATAGTATATATGATATGGTTATATTTTCGGATGAGGGAAATGTGATGTTCTTATCTATAAAGGTGAATTACATGTGATGTATTCATTAACTTGGTCAGTTTATACTTGGAGAATTGAGAACATATGAGTTGGATATATGGGATTCACATACTATGTGCATAATATTATATATTTATTTATGATTTTATATTACTCCCATTGTTGGGTTTTTACTAAAAAATATATAATTTTCAACCAATGTTCATGTTTTCTTCATAAACATATATGTGGATCATTGTTCAAATTCATTCAATTACCATACAATTAAATAAATTGGTTATAAATTTTATCCTAATAATCCAAATTGTGTGAATATTATTTTTTATGTTTTATGATTCCAATTACTATAAATTATTCAACTAGATATTTGGCTAGTTTTTCCATTTTAAGGCCCATATATACCACACAAGAAGGCCTAATGAATATGTCAAGGAAATTAACTAGGTGTGATGTTATATTTTTTGGGCTTAATCTAAAAGTCCAAATTTATTGAAAATAAACCTTAATTCCAATTAGATTACATTATAACCTGGATAAAAATATCAAGTCCCAATTCTACATAGATGAGGCCCAATATATGCATTTAATAAAGACCCACAATTTTACCCAGGATTGAAGCACTACTCACCAATATTTACTTTTCCTCCAATATACTTGTTCAATGGATCTACAAATAGGTGGGAATAAAGTTAGGGGATACGAGGGGATTTTTTTTTGGAATATTGTGATTCAATATAGAGGAATATTCATTGGCATAAATTTATTCACCTTCAAGCCTTTAAAAAATCCAAATATGCAAGGAAAACAATGCCTAGTTTACTAAAAAACCATATATTTGGATATAAAGTTAAATGCACATAAAATTTGTATGGTGTACTAAGAAAATACATATCTAAAACTTTATAGAAGATAAATTATCTTGATAAGTCTTTCTTGATATCCAAATTATCAAGACAACTTTGAGGGACATTTTGGAAGGAAAATAGTCCACCACCTTGTGCTATAAATGCATTAATGTATTATCGTTTAAAAGGGTTAGAATTTCAAAATTGAATGAGGAGAATTGAAATGAGAATATTATTTTGATGGCACCATACTCTCCTGGGGGTCTCTCTCTCTCAACGCTTCTTTTTCTAAGGTTTCCTCCTAGAATCATCCACGACGGCCTTGGCGACGCTTCCGTGCTTTGACGCGCATCATATCCTTC
This sequence comes from Viscum album, assembly GCA_963277665.1. NCBI lineage: Eukaryota > Viridiplantae > Streptophyta > Magnoliopsida > Santalales > Viscaceae > Viscum > Viscum album. The sequence goes on along the minus strand of OY728136.1, from coordinate 1,000,594,312 downwards.
CTTAATTATTCGGTCTCCTCTATATTTGTTTCTCTATATTAGATTTTCTATCTATTGGCGCTAACATTTCTAGGGATTCCTCCTGAATCCTCCTCAGCAGCTTTGGCAACACATCGGTGCTGCGCTATGCTTCTTATCCTCTCTTCCGATGTTGGTTTTCTGCTGCTGATGCCCTCAGATGTTCTTATCGTAGCTTTGAACTCAAGTTACCAAATGACTCTATAGGTCATATTTGGTGCAGTGGTTCAAGACGTCTTGGGTTTTGTGATTTAGTGGTCGATGGGTCTCAAGGCGCTACCTGGGTCGGTTTGCTCATTCTTGGAACGCTCCTGATTTTCTTCCTTGATGATGTTTCCATTGTTCAGAGCCCTCGACTACTCAAACATCTGCCCTAACCTCACATTCCACTGATCCTATCCTGGTTGGATCTAGAGAGGTGGTAACATTGAAGTTTTGGGAGTTGTAGTTCAGAGGCCTTTAGTGTTCCAGGCACACGACGTTCACCGATGGCTTCGGTTCTTTCAGATTTATTCCTCATAATTTTGATGAAGGTTTGTTTTCTCCATTTTGGTTGTCTATTTTCTGTTCAGTGGTGTTCAATTTGTGTTTCTTGTTATACTAGTGTTTGGTTTAATTATGGTTTTCTAAGGGATGATGATGATGGTACATTGTGATGTTCTTCGATGAGTTCAAAGGATTCCCTTATTTTACTGCTTGGTCTTGGTGTTTTGGTTGTTACTGGATGATAGGGATTGATGATGTCTTGGTGAGACATTTATGGCGGCTCCGATGGTCTTTTATGGTCTCCGCCATCTGATGTGTTGGTCGGAGGTGATGACGATGTAGTGAAGGATAGTGTTCTAGGGTTGGGTGTTGGAATTTTTTGAATTTTGAAATGTGAATGGACTGACTTTAATTTTTGGTTCCTGCATGGTGTGGTATGTAGGTTGACACTCATCCATAAAGTGATATTTGAAAATAAAATAAAAAATGAATTTTTAGTCAATAGTATTTAAAAAGGTTTAGGAGGACCTACCAAACTCAAGTTTCTTCTTGAGATACCTCTCATCCACCCTCTCTTTCATTTTTTTATTCATTCAATTTTAATTGTATTGTGTAAGTGTGTTGCAACTCTATTTAAATTTTAATGAAAATATATTTGTTCTCTATTATCATAATCATCTTTTTTAAGTGTATTATTTTATTCCTTGTAATATTTGAAATTAATTTGAGATCCCTTCCCTCTTTACCCTTTTAATTTCAGCGTATGCATGTGCTATTTTCATACCACTTGTGTGTGTGAGTTTGGAACACAACATTCTTTTCTTGTCCCATTATTTCCTTTATCATTTGTTTTCACATTCTATCCTAACAAAACTATATTATTCACCACATTAATGAATTATTAGAACATTAATTGGGGTGGATCATAATATTAGGGGTTTTAGGTGATTTATATCTATACATGAATCATGTTTACAAAAATTAACATTGTGAAGCTAACCAAGATACGTCACGAGTTAATGACATATCTAGTTAATTATGTGGATTATATTTATCATTGGAACCTCACTCACACAGGTTCATTTTTTATTAAACCTTCCATGAATCATATTCAATTAGGATCACATTCATAGTTGAGACATGGGTTATTGTTGAAACATAAATATTTTGATCCAAATCATCTAGTGAAATGGATAATAATTTTATATAATACCTTTTCTAGATTGAGGATATACAAATCATTAAATAAATATTGTTGAATCAAAAGAATCCATTTAAAATAATTTAATAAAAATTATTTAGGCATTAATTTAATGAAATCTATGAGAATACACAACCCCTCCATTCAGAAGAAAAAAACAATTTATTCAAAAAATATAATACCATCATTAAGGATTTGACCTAAGTGTAACTATACACATTACTTTATAGAACTGATATATTTATGGTCGATAGGAAATAATTACTCATTCTTAAAATGATTCCATTTATGGGGATGGTGCTATAAGAATTTGTTGTTCTTGATTTCCTTCCAAAATAAAAACATAAAATAAAAAAATTAAAAAATCAAAAACCCAAAAAAAATTAAAAGAAAAAAAACTAAAATATTATTAAAAAATAAAACAAAAACACTCCTTCATAATATTCACCACCCTTCACCTCAAAAAAAGTTAGAGTGCATGTGAATGCCCCATAGTCTCCCCAAAAATCCCCTTAGATCTATTTAACATGAAAATAGAGCACACTCTTCCCCAACTTAAGAGGACCATTAGAGATAATAAAATCACACCTAACTCATTATACATCCATCCCATTGTTATTTATATGTATAATCCTAGGTTACAAACCCTAAATAACTCACTGACCTAGATATGAATTACCAACCTATTTATATTCAATATCCCAACATTGATGCCAATTTTGAACATGAATTGGGTTTGATTCATCTTATGGATAATTTCCATTATCTATACATTAAGGATACTTATCTTTACCTCAAAGAGTTCCTAGTGGTACGCTCTACCATGGATGTCATACTCTAACCTAAAATGACTCTAGTATTTAGATTATTTTGTGTCCCATATTTTTCCCCACCTTCCCGAGTGTTTCCCCCTGAAATTAAGAATTATGGGAGGTAGTAGGGTGTCACATGGTCGGATCATGGTTAGGGTAAATTGTATTCCCACCCTCTATAAACCATGAGGCCTCAAGTGGAAGCACCCAAGGCCATATACGATTAGGTGCACGACCATGAAACCCTCCCTAGAAGGCCATGTAGCCTTAGGTAGAATCCACAAGGACCCCACACAGCTAGCCATATGGTTTTTGAAATAGTGAAGCCTAAACTATGTGGCCTATCCTGTTTGTATAGAGGTACCCACAAATTTGGCATACCGTCTGGAAGACTATGTGGTCAAAACAAATGGCCTTCCTAGGTTATTTAAAATGGTATTTTATTATTTCCCCCTTTTATTTTATCCCAAATTTGACCCTCACCTCTCCCATGTTTCCATGTCACATGAATTGGGCTCTAAAAATAATCTCCCTTGCTCCTATTCCTTGGATTGAAGCTCCTCCTTATATTCTAGGTGAGTTTATTTGGATTTTTTTTCTTGATTTCCTATTCTCCTCTTCTCCTCTACTTTTTTGTTGTTCTTTCTTGGTTGGGTTATATTTTTTAAAAACCCTAGAGTATGGATGGTTGATGTGGTCTTGTGTTCTATTTGATCTAGGGTGTGTGGTTTGATCCTTGGGTTCCCTTTGCTCTGTTCTTGGATTTTTTTCATGTTCTCACATTTTTGAAGTAGGTATTTCTATCCATTACCTTTACGAAACATTCCATTTAATGCTTGAGATTTTTAAATGGATTTATAATGTGTTATTCATGCTTCTTATTTATTAAAATGACTTAATATAGATTTCTATGTTGGTGGTTTTATGGAAAATGGGGTTTGAAAGGATTTCTTTGGTTATGCATATATGTGTATAAAGTATCTGTATGCTAGGTGTTTGATAAAATTTCAAGTGGCCCTTAAAAATGGGTTTGGGTGTTTTAAAATTATTTTTCCCTTATTGGAGCTTGGTAAAATTATTTGGAAAGTATAATTTTTCTTTGTGTGGATTTTTGGCCTTTTTTTGGTTATGATTCTTATGTGGGAACCATTGTGATTGATGAGATGCTTCTAGTGTTTCATTGTGGAATTTATTTGTTTATTTGATTAATATTTTAAAATTTGTATAGATGGAATATATATGTATATTTGATATGTACACATCCATATGTGCATGAGGTATACATAAAGACGTGTACATGTATATAAATGGAAAATTCCATATAATATTAATTTTTCTAAATCCTTGTTTTTCTTCAAATGTTTTCTAAAGTTTCTAAATTTTTTCTAATGGTTTCTTGGTTTATAAATGACTCCTAAACTAGTTTCAAAGGGGTTTTTCTAAGAATTTATTTTAAATCATGTTTGGAACCATGGATATGCATTTATACAATTACATTGGTTTTGGAAATGGATTTAGAAAGAAATTTGTTTTCCTTTGGAAATGGTTTAGATATTGTATGATAAGGACCATTTGGTACCTTTGGAAATATTTTATATAATTATTTTGGATTATCATGCACTTACACATGGTTGAAACTTTTAAGTAATTCTCATAAAATGGTTTTGAACTCTCATTATGTGTAAACCTAGTTGGAATCTTTGAAATGTTTTCTATATGGTGGGCACCCCATGGTTTTACTCTAGTTAGAGAGGGTCTTCACATGGATGGTGTTGGGGAGTGGAAAAGGAATGCATGTTTTCATCCATGTTAGTATCTATCATGTGATTACCTTCTCACCTATCCCATTTATACTATTTTCATGGGATCCTAGACACTATTTAGAGGGTTGAGAGAAAGTTATTATATATCTATCAATGAGATGGACTAGATACCTTGTGGTTGGAAAATGGCCATGGTTGGAGTTCCGCTAGTGTTAGGATAGTGGAGAATCCAAGTTTGTGATAGACTATGGATCACATCATATGCTGGAAGATGGTTCTGAACTGAGTACATTTAGGGTCTCCTCTAGAGATGTTCAGGACATGCCCATATCTATTATATTGTGTGTTCTTGTACTGTTATATAACATTATATTTTATTTATTAGTTTACATGTACCTACTTATTCTTGTGATACTTTTTTTCTTTTCTCCTTTCTATTTTAATGTACATCCTACTACTTATGTTTGTTTTTCCCCTTACTCGTGATATTGCTTGGGTTGTGGTTTTCTTATTGGATTTGGTTTTCAAAATTGGGTTTTGAAATGGAAAAAATATTTAAAAAGGAAAAATATGTTTTTTTAAAAAGAGTAATTTTGGAAAAGTTGTGTTTGGTTATTAAAAGAAAAAACCTATTATATATATATATTTTCAAACTAACATTTATGGACTGTTTCAGGAAAGAAAATGTATGGATTATAAGGTGCTTACTTACTGATCTATTTTATTCTCAAACCCTACTTATGCCACTTGGTGTCTATATACCTAAGTTGTTTTGAAGGTCCATGTTCTCGTTCGGGTCAGTTTTGTGGATGGTGGTGACCAAGAGGTCACATAGAGACTGTGTCTAGTTCTGGTTTGGTTTTAGTTTCTATTTTGTTATCTTGTATTTGGATTTTGTTCATGTTTTTATTTATTGTCAGTGATTTATATATCCTATTTATGTTTCAATCATAGTTTTATTTTATGTTTATGTTTATTGGAAAAAATAATCCCCAATGATTTATCATTTGATAATTGTAACTGGATTCTATCCCGGGAGGATTAAGGGAACCTCTCATGCCATATTGTAGGTTGGCTTGGGCAACCAGTCTGGGTTTGAACTGGGTTTGTTCATGATAAAATAGTATAAGAGTAACCCTTTGTTATTTAGGTTGTTAGGTTTAATAGGGATATGATTTTTGGAGCTTAGGAGGTAAGTCATGGGTTAGTGATTGATCACCACCACTCATGATGAAACTTGAGTTACTAGGATAGACATGATGTGAGTCTTTATTTTTGGCCTTTGGGTTTATGCTATTGGTGATTTGTTTGGTTTTATGGGTTTATGTGTTTTGGGGGATGATAATATAAGTGAGTTGGTATCACATGGATAACTTACATGGCATAGCAAACCATGTGGATCTTGAGTGCATGGTTCAATATGCTTCCAATGGTTGGTTCATTCTTAGCACATGATTTTCTAAACTATGTGGCCAAGTCATGCATGACCACTAGTTCCCTATTTTAGTGGATTCGATGTGAGTGATTTTATTGGTTTGATATTGGTTAGAATGTGTGTATTTTAAAATTAAAATGATTTATGGAAATAGTTTTCATTTTAAAAGGGTTTTTTTAATAGGGTGAGTAGTTTCAAAGTAAAAGTGGTGTTTTGGGTTTAAAATGGATGTTTTGGAATGAGTTTTAGTTTGAGAGGATATGGAATGGAAAATTGGATTTGGGAATAGTTTTGGTGGTTGAAATGGTTTTGGAATAGAAAAACAGGTTTCAATTTTAAATGGAAATGGTGGATTCTAAAAGTGGATTTATGTTTTTTTGCGATGTTTTGGTTTACAAGCTTTTTATATTGGTTTTATGTGTTATCTTGGTTAATTTTTGGTTAAGTTTTGGTTCGATGTTGATTTGGATTTTGTGATTTTATGTTTTTAGAGTATGCCACCTATAAAGGTCCCAAAGTTGTATAAATAATCTCATCAAATTATTGAACCTTTCAAGAATCATAGTAGGGTGGTGTAGTCAAGTTCTTCTCATCTATTTCCAATATTATGTGGTGGATGAGGTCCATTAGAGACTAAAAAGTGGATTGATTAATTTTAATCAATATTTAGGTTCTTGGAAACCTCTAAAGCCTTAAGGGTGTAGGTTTTATTGGGTCTAATCAAGGGACCTACTTTGTATTAATGTAATGTGATTGCTCCACCCTTATTGAAAGTTTTGATGATATGGGAAATATTTAAGACTAATTTCATCAGATGGTTTATGCTTGAGGATGTGAAAGTGAAGAAAGTGGTTGAGATTATGTGCATTAGTAGGGTGAATAAACAGTGAAGGAGTATGTTGATTTCTTTAAGGATATGGCTTCCTTTTCTTTAAAAATGGCATATATCAATATATTGAAAGATCATCTCTTTGTGTGAGGTATTCACACAAATATTAAGGATTGAGTTATTTCATCCAGTAAATTCTTGTTTAGGAAGTTGGTGTATCAGGTGTTTCTAGATGAGTTGGTTTCCAGAGGGTAGCCTATGGTGGTTTGTAGCCTGGTTCCTCTTAGTGCCAGTAAAAGTTACCCATCTAATAAGAAGTGTGAACTAGAAGAAAATATTCTTAAAAAGTATTTTTTTCTAGTTATTTATTCTCTTTGGAAATACCGCTCACTCATATGCTTCTAGTGTGGTCATTTTAGGCATTCTAAGTCATTTTTCCACCATGATTTGAATAATTTACATCAATTTGGTCAACTAGGGAGTATTAAGAAATTATATAGGGTGAGGCCTTGATAGAAGAAAAATAATCCTGATAAAGTTTTAGATCCTATCATCCCTTCCTGTATAAGTTTTTTAGGTAACATCTTTTTTATGTTCTATCATACTTTGATTTTCCTCCTTCGAAACCTTATTACATTTTTATTCTTTAATATTTTTCATGTTTTTTAACTATGTTTTTCTTGGGTGATTCTATATATTATTCCTATTTGGAGATGGATGTGTTTTTTATAAATTATGAATTGTGGTTCAATTTGGTATCTTATTGAGTTTCCTTGGTTATGTATTTCCCAAGTTTGTGTTGGTTCCATTTAGTTGATTCCTAAATGGTGTGGTGAACCACCATGGATATTTTCATTCTTTTATTGTGGGTTGGTCGAGTGTGTCTTGTAGAGATATAGGTCCCACTGATGTTAGAAGTTCCATTTGGGTTTGAGATCTGTTTGGGGGTTTCTTTCTAGAGGTTATTTCTTTTGCCTTGAGAGTTTTAGTTTTGTTTCTCATTTGAGACTTGGTGGATTTCTTATGGGAAAAAGTGTCATGTGTGGGAGAATTTTTACACCATGACATAATACGAATATAGTGTTTAGTTTATTTTTGAGTCTTGTATTTTTCTTCTCCTTGAAGAGTGTTTCCCCCCTAAAATCAAGAATTTTGGGAGGTAAAATGGTGGAGCACAACTAGGGGAAATAGTGTGCCTACCCTCTACAGACTATGTGGCCTTAGGAAGAAGCACCCAAGGCCCTAAACGATTAGTAGAATGAGAATGTGGTTCTCATAAGAAGGTAATGCGACCTCAAGAAAAATCCCCAAGGCCCCCTTATGATTAGGTGCATGGTTTTTGAAACTGTGTAGCCTAAACTATGTGGCCTACCCAATTCTTGAAAAATGGTATTTCACCATTTTACCCTCTTGGTTTTTATCCTTAATTTGACTATCACCTCTCCTATTTGGATGTGGCGTATAAAGGGGGATCTCAAATCACTCTCTATTTGAAGATCCTCCTTGGATTCTAGATGAGGTTCTTTAGATTTTATCTTTCATTCATCAACTCATATTCTTCCCCTCTTGTTTCATGTTCTTTCTTCATTAGGTTATCTTTTGGAAAAAACCCTAGAGTTTGGAGGGTTGATGTAGTCTTGTTTTCTATTTGATCTAGGGTGTACAGTTTAATCCTTGGGTTCCCCTTGTCCCATTCTTGGAGTTTTTCTTCATTCATACATTGTTGAGGTAGGTGTTTTCATCCATTTAATTTCTGAAAAATGATATATAATTATTGAGATTTCCAAAATAGATTTATATTCTGTGATTCATAAATTTTATTTATTAAAATTACTTTATATAGATTTATATGTTGGTGGTTTGATGGAAAATTATTTTTCAAAGGATTTATTTGGTTATACATAGATGTGTATAAAGTATATGCATGCTAGGTGTTTAATAAAGTTTAAAGTGGAACTTTAAATGGTTTTGGGTATTTTAATGTTATGTTTGGCTATATTGGAGTTTGGTAAAATTGGTTGGCAATAGGAATTGTTCTTTTTGTGGTTTTTTGGCCTTCTTGTGGTTATAATTCTTATATGAGGACACTTATTCTTGATGAGATGCTTCTAGTGTTTCATTGTGGTGTTTTTTGTTTCTTTGATTAGGATTTTGAAATTAATCTAGATATCCATATATTTTATGATGTGATATGTACTAGTACATATGTGCATGAGGTGTACATATAGATTTGTGAAGGAATATAAATGGTAAATTCCATATAATTTCCATCTTCCTAAAACCTTGTTTTTATTCAAATATTTTCTAAAGTTTATAAGTGTCTTCTAAATGGTTTCTTGGTTTCCAAATGATTCTTAAATGAGGATTCAATTGGTTTTTTCTATGAATTTCCTATAAATACAATTTGGAAACTTGGATATGCATTTGGATTTTTTTCGTTTTGGAAATGGATTTAGAAAGAAAGGTGGTTTCATTTGGAAATGGTTTGGATCTTGTGTGCTTAGTCCTATTTGGTACCTTTGGGAATGTTTTAAAAAATTATCAAGGTTTATCATGTACCTTGTCATGGTTGGAACTTATAAGTATTTCTAAGAAATTGGTTTGTAACTCTCATGATGTATAGGTTCGATTGGAACCTTTGAAATGTTTTCTATATGGTTGGAACCCACATAGTTTTCCTATAGTTGGAGAGGGTATCTGCATGGATGACATTAATGAGTGGGAAAGGAATGCATATTGGAATTATTGTTGGTGTAAATCATGTGATGACCTAATCACTTTTCCCCTTTATACTATTATCATGGGACCCTATAATTCATTTATAGGTTCAATATATGGTTAATATCTAGTTCCCTATGAGATATACAAGATCCCCCGTACAAAGTGAATAGACATTGTGGGAGTGCCACTGGTGCTAGGCTAGTGGAATATCCAAGTTGTTGATAGACTATGGGTCACCTCATACAATGACAAACAATTCCGAACTGAGTACATCTTGGGTCTCTTCTAGGCATGTTTAAGACATTCCCATGACTGTTATATTATATGTTCCTGTATTGTTCTACAACATCCAGTTTTATTACTTAGTTTACATGTACCCACTTACGCTTGTGTTTATTTGTTTTCTTTTGGATTTTCTCTTTTAATATATATCCTACCACTTATGTTTAGTTTGTTTTCCCTTACTTGTGAACTTAACTTGGTTTTTGGTTTTCTTCTTGTATTTGGTTTTCAATGATGGTCTTTGAAATGAAAAATAGTTTTAAAAAGGAAATCCATGTTTTTTTTTCAAAAGTAGAATTCTGGGAAAGTTGTATTTGGTTGTTAAAATATAAATCCTATTTTCTATCTCTATTTTCAAACTAGTGTTTATGTAATGTTTTGGGAAAGGGTATGTATATATTTTGTGGTGATTACCTACTGAGCTGTTTTATGATCATACTATACTTTTTCCACTCAGGGTTGGTATAATTGAGTTGTTTTATTGGTTAAAGTTCTTGTTCGGGTCAATTTTGTGGATGTTGGTGACCAGGAGGTCACTTGGAGGCTGTTTTTAGTTTAATTTTGGTTTTAGTTTCTATTTTGATGTCTTATATCTAGATTATATTCATGTTTTTATTTATTGTAATTGGTTTATGTATCCTAGTTGTGATGATAACTTGGTTTTATTTTATGTTTATCGTTATTGGGTGGAATAATCCCCAATAATTTATAATTTAATGCCTCACACTATTTTCCATCCTGGGAGGATCGGGGATGCCTCTCAAGCCCTATTGTGGGCCAGCTCAGGTGACTATTTTGAGCTCGACCTGAGTTGGTTCATGAAAATGAATCCTCAAGGTGTTTCTAATAAAAAAATTAAAATCAGATAATTTCCATTCACCTAAAAAAATCTGCAAAGTTATATCTCTATACCTCACTCTTAGTTCCATAAATTCTTAAAATGACATGAAGTAAATCTTTTTTATAGAAATTATTTTCGGCTTCTCAAAACATCTTTATCCAAAATGAAATTAGTCACATCCATCAATTCCCAAATCAATCAATCCAAAAATACCAGTAGAGTTTCGAGAAAATCATAGACACTTATATCCACCACAAATCCCTGACCAAATCCTTATAGAATACTTATATGAGGGGTTATTTGTAATGGAGAAAACTCTCAATGACGCTGTAAGTGGTGGTGATTTATTATATACAAAACCAATATCTACCTAAAATATCATAAGAAACATGGATGATAACATCTATTAAATCCATACTCAATAACCTAATCAAGTGAAACCTTCCCAATAGATCCACATTATATAGGAAAAAAAGATGACTGACTGGGTGACTGAGCTCACTGGTCTCATAAGATAACTAGTCATGGCTACCAAATCCCTAATCTCCACTTCTCCAAAATCTCAATTCCCTGGATCCATAAAATATTATGGTATCTGTTACTCACCCTCCTAATTAATGGATACATGTATGCAATTAAAAGATGATCTATTAGAATAATATGGAATGATAGAGATCAATGTAATATTTTCTTAGCAGAACACCAATTCTCAACCACTAGATCAATTTGTTAAAAACTTTAACCAACCCCACTATGATCCATCCTCTCCTACCAACAACCAAAGCTAGAAGGTCTATCCAGGCTTGAGGTATGATAATCCAGTCTCTCAACCACATCAAACCCTCCTCAAAATCCAAACCAATTAAAGTATGACCAAGGTGAGAGTAACTTATAACTACTATATACATTTTTTCATCAACTTCAAATGAGTAATCCTCCTCTCCATATTTTCCACCACCCTAGAGATCCTTATCAATTCCCAAATCAGTAAAATCAATTTCCTATGATACCTAATAAAGGAAATCCTAATACGTTACATGCCTCTTATTCTAAGCAAGCATGATAAAGTGCTATGAAATATCTTGCCTCCTTCACCCATTCTATCTTAGAGAACATTAGAAATAAAATTGTCTAACTTTCATACCACCTCATCCAGTAATAATAATAAAATTATTTGTAACTCCTAGCTTAACCATTTCCCAACCACAAGGGTAATGTAAGTGAAAATTCACTTGTACCAGGAAAGAAAATTTATATGACTCATGATTAATCCTCTAAATCCCCTTAAATATTGATCTAGAAAAAAAATAAAAGTTTATAAAAATAACCTGAATCCACTCCCTCACATTCTTCAATCCATTTAAGGAACCAGATTCATTATCCCAAAGCCATATCTAATCCCAAGAATCCCTTTGAATATAATTCTAAATTACTCAAAATATTTAGATGTGTCGAAGTCAACATTACCATATTAGATACCATCGAAAAAAATTCTAAGTATGAAAAGTTTATTAAGGAATTATGCATGCATAAAAAGCAACTAAAATCCATTGAAAAATTTTCAACCCAATAATATATTCTCATGAAGTGTAATGATACAAGGAAATTTATAGTTCCATGTTGAGTAGGGAGTTAAAAATTTTATGATGCACTCATAGACATGGTATCTTCAATAAATTTCATAACTAAGTCCATATTTTTAAACATTGGTTCAGGTTTCTTGCACTCGATGAGTGTAGTCATCCTGTTAGGTAATTGAAGCACTATCAGTCCTAAGGGAATAAATGAGGATTTTATTATTCGAGTTAATGATCTTTTCAACTAATTTATATGTTCTTAACATGAATAGGTGAAACATATTCTTTCATATCACCTTTAAATATATGAAGAACATTCCTTATGATAACTAAAACTAAAATTGATGTCCATACCGGCATCTTATCCATGGAATTTGGATACCAACAGGTTAATTTTAATATCTTTCAATCCATGTGATACACATCAGAGAATCTCTTTGAATTCTCTATCTATGATTCTAAAAGTCTCCTTGAGAGTGAGTTAAACTGTGATCCATTGTGTTTTTATTCTAATGATAAAAAATGTGTTCAATTTTCATCCTCATTAACCAATCCATAAATAGAGAAGTTGATGTTAATCATTGATTTCTAAACTCCATGAATCTAAAGTATCTTGAAATATCTATGTAATATTATCACTCCCCAGATATTTATTTCTCCACATCAGTTAGTATTTGGAATAATAAATTCAAAGCAATTGAAATTACATCTTTTGATCTCAATTAGATTGTCCCACATGTCAACGAACCACCCAAATTGAAACCTCTTCATGCACACTTAAAGTATAAAATTCTATTCCATAACTAGTCATAACCTATCATAATATCAGATTGATTTAATGAAATTGAGGAGTCTAAACTCATTTAAGTATTGGATGAAAACAAAAAGGCCTAAGGTTAGGCCCTATATTATGCATTAGGCATCAACCCTGCCATTTTCTTACATCATATACATCTAGATAAATCTTCTAAACCCATTAAGAAACCTCAAATAAGACCCACTACACTCATACTTTAGGTAGTAAGGTAATATATTACTAATATTATTCAAGTTAGAATTATCTACTCTATTTTTGATAGTTAATGGGTTATTTCGATACTAGTGGTTCTTAAAAATGGTGACATAACTGTTTTAAATAATGAGCATAGAGAAATGGTCCTAACTCGAGTAAAAAACAAGCAGCACATGTGAATTTATTATCAAAAATTGAATTCCAAAACACGAAAAGATCACTTACCACTACCTTTATTAAACCAAATTATAGAAATACTTACTGGAAAATTTCATGATTATTTTATTAATAGATACAATAGATATTTCCAAATCCCAATCAAACCTTAGGACCAAGAAAAAACATTGTTCACTTACCCCTTTGAAAGATACACATGGATAATGAATTTTAACCTTTTAAATGATCCTACCACAATCTAGAGGTGCATGCTGAGCATATTTTTTGAAATCATTGAGAATTTAATAGAGGTTTTAATGGATGAATTTATCATTTATGGTAATTCATTTGAATCCTATTTGTATTCACTCTATCTGGAACTAAAAAAGTGTGCAAAATGTAAACTTGTATTGAATTTTTAAAAATTTAACTTTATAGTTAATAGGGGTATTTTCTAGGAAAAATAATATCTTATAAGGGTATTCAAGTTGATTTGGTTAATATATAGGTGATTAAATCACTTCCTGAACCCACATCAGTTAGATAAATCCATTCATTTCTTGGTTATTCCAATTAGAATCAATAATTCATCTATAATATTAGTAGGATTTCCCTAAAAATCACTTAGTTAATTAAAAATAATGTTCCATTCTATTTTATTTAGGGTTGCAAGAGAACCTTCATTGAACCCAAAAGTTCACTCACATCTTCCCCAATCATTCAATCTTCTGATTGGTCCCCACCCTTTGAATTGATGTGTGATTCTTTAAATAGGTCCATTGGGGCTATCCTTAGTCAAAGAAAATATATGATTCTATTTTTCATATATTATTCCTCTAAAAAATTGGATGGAACTAAATATCATTATACTGTCACTAAAAACAAACTCTTAGTTTTGGTTTTTACATTGGAAAAAGTTTCAACCCCATCTATTTGGTGCTAAAATAAATATATTCACAAAATGTTCAAATTTAAAGTTATTACTCAAAAATATTGATTCCAAACTAAGGATAATAAAATTTATCCTAATACTTCAATTTTTTGACCTAGATATTAGTGATAAACTTGGAAAATAAAACCATTTTCATGATCATTTGAGTATAATATCAAATTATTCTCATTTTAGAATCATAAAACATGAATTTCCCATAGAATAATTTTCTTCACTTTAGATAAAATTTCCATGGTATACCTAAATTGTAAATTACTTGGTTGATGGTATTTTCCCAGATGATTTATATGAATAAAAAAATAAAAAAAAATTCAAAAGTGATTCAAAAAATTATTTTTGGGATGATAATAAACATTAGAAAATTGCGGCTGACATGATAATTATAAGATGTGTTGATGTGGAGAAACATTCATCCATCTTGATATTTTTACATTCATTACCCATAGGTGGCCACTTTGGACCACAAAATACCTCTCAAAAAGTCCCAAAATATGAATTCTTTTGGCCTTCACTCTTCAAGAACTCATATGAGTTCTATCAATCATGTCTGTCATTCCAAAATTTGGAAATAATTTCCAAAAGAAATGAAATTCCCCAAAATAACTTAATCTTATTTGAAATATTTTATGTTTGGGTAATTGATTTCATGGGTCCCTTCTCTAATTACAATGGATTTACATACATATTTCTAGATATTTTCTGTTTTCCTAGGTAGGTCGAGGCCAAACCCACTAAAAAGGATGATGTAAAAATTGTGATTGATTTTATTAAAACACATATCTCTCATAGGTTTGTAACACCACTTGCTTTAGTGAGTGAATTAGGAAAAAATTTCTATAATTGAACCATAGAGTCTCTTTTAAAAAACATGGGCTTTCTCAAAAAAATTCCATCACCTATCATTCCAAAATAAATGATTTGGATGAAATTTTAAATAGGGAAGTGAAAAGATTTATTAAAATAATTATTATGAACACAGGAAAATGAAGGTTTGAAAAACTTTCTGAGTCACTTTGGGAATATTTAAAAACTTATATGACACCCATTAATATGTATCTATTTAGGTATTTTTTGTAAAAACATGTAATTTACCAGTTGAAATTCAACATAAATGATTTTGGGGATGTAAAACAATAATTTTGATTATGAAAAAGATAGAGAGGAAATGTTAATAAAATTGAATGGGATGAAGGAAGTTATGCATGATTCCTATGAGAATTACAATATCTACAGTGAAAAATCCAAGGCAATCCATGATAATAAAATCCTATAAAAGTTATTTCATGATGGTGATAAGGTAATGCACTTAATTTTTTGATTTCAACTTCACCTGGGTAAGATTAACTTTTATTATGAAGGTCTTTTTATCATTACTAATGTTTAACCATTTTATGAAATGAAATTTCAAGAACATATACCAAAAATATGTTCACATTTAATGGATAATGACTAAATCACACCATGAGAGGACACATTCCCTAAGAATTTCATTGACTTTCACAAGATCTAAAACCACTAGAATGGACCCACCATTGGATAGAGAATGTGAAACATATATTACAAACTAGGGGAACCTATTTCATTTTAAATATCTATCCTAATCTCCCTCCATATCCCCATATCTCTTCTCATTTTCACTTTCTTTATGATTTTTTTGTTTCTCCCTCTTTCTTCGTACACCATTTAATTTTACCTATTTTGTGTGCATGTTTTATTCAAAAGAAAAATATATAATTACTCACCTTTAAAATTTAAAAATATTGTTCACCTATTTTGGGGGAGTCATGAGACTTTTATTTTTATCTCAAAAGTTTTTTATTTTCATCAAAAACGTTTATAAAAAATTTAGTGTCAAGACCAAACAATTTTGAATGCTTAACTTTTATATTGGAAAATACTTTTTCCCTTACTATGAGGAACACTACTAGAAAATGACCATATACCCATGGTTTTAGATAAAACAATGGGTATAGGGATTGGTTTAGAACCCATACCCATGATTTTGGTAAACCATGGGTATAGGTCCCCCCTATTCCCATAATTTTTGAAAAATTGTGGGTATAGGGTTTGGTTCAAGACCTATACCCACAGTTCTAAAAAAATGTGGGTATAGGTAAAAAATATACCCACGATTTTCCAAAAACAATGGGTATAGGTACACCCTATACCCACAATTTTTGAGAACCATGGGTATAGATTTCCTGCGTAAGTGTGGGAAAAAATTTTCAATGGGAACAAAGAAATTTCCATGGGAAAACCTATACACATGGTTTTACACCTATAGACATGATTTATAAAAACATATATAAGTAAATATATATTTATATATGAATAATTCTATGTGGGGAAGTGGTTAGTCACATCGACTGTGAAGAAGTGGTCCAGGGTTTGAATCCAATGACATGATTTTTTTAAATCCTATAGCCACAATTTCAGAACTGTGGGTATAGGATTATTAAAACGGTAGAAAATTTCTCATGCAACTATTCCCATGGTTAATAACTATGGGTATAACATTTTTCAAACCATGGGTATAGCTCATAGATGTACCAATAGCTTAAAATTCTATGGTTCTCTGAACTGCAGGTATAACCTATACCCACGATTTTGTGAGCTATACCCACAGTTCCTAACCCAGGATATAAGGTCATTTTTCCATAGTGGAATAACATAATATTTCATGTCAAGTTCACCTATGACCATTATTATTATCATGTGTTTTCACCCTTGATTGCGAGCCTTGTGTTTGCAAACTTTAAAGATGAATTTTTACTTTAGTATACATTATTGTGATAATAGAATTTCTATGAACCATATATGAATCAATATTGATAAATAGACTATCATTACCCATACATTGGACCTATTTTTAAAATACCCTTCGAACCCATATAATTTTTTATAGCCATATTATAATCCAAAAACCTTGCCTCACACAATATTTACATAGATTTTCGTTTCATGATTTTTAAAAAATAAATTTTGAAGGGAATTGATTTCATTTTGGGTTTTCATTGATTGATTTTCAAATTATATATATATGCTTGAGGGAATTCATATATTTAGGTTTGGGGAAGAGGTGGCCATTCAATTAGGTTTGGTAATGGATTTCTATTTATATATTTTTTTATAAATATTATTGAAAAGTTTTCATAAAAAAAATAAAAAACTCAAAAAATAGAAAAATAAAAAATATCAATAAAATAAAAATAAAAAATAAAAAAAAAAGAAAAAAAGAAAAATTGAGTAATTGTGAGGAATATTAAGTTTTTTTACATATTTAACATTTATGTTCCCTTCCATTTATCTCTCTATTTTTTACTTATTCACTCATTTTCCCTCATTAAAATGTTTTTATATTCCCTTTTATATCCCATTTCATAAAGTTGTGAATCAATTTTCCATGTTGATGTTTTTCCCCTCTTTACCCCTCTAATTTTTTTCCTATCATAACATATACATATAAAAACATCTAAAAGACACCTCTCAATTATTGTGAACTTTAGAATAGGGAATGTAATATAAGATCTCTTATAAACACTATGGTTTTTTTAATTTTGGTTGGTGAATGAGTGAACCTCCTTGAATAAATTTTCATCATTTTGAGTAGATTGAGTTTTATAAAACAACATTTTCTAATTCAAATTTTAACAAAGAAGAATTGATTATTTTTAACACATGATTGTTGTAACAATTTTTAGTGGAATTCATTATAAATGATTGAACAAGTCTAGTTCCCATGATTGGAGAAAATAAAATTTTAATATATGTTGGTGAGTGAAAATGATTTTGTTGAGTGTTTATGTTTTGTGTGCCTGAGTACATATACTAGTTTAAGTGTGGGAGAGTTTATATTATATATTTATTCATGATTTTATATTACTTTGATCCTATTTTTCACTAAAAAAATCATAATTTTCAAATAATATTCATGTTTTATTCATAGACATATATGTGGAGCATTTCTCAAATTCATTCAATTACCATTAAGTTTAATAAATTGATCATAACATTTAATTTACTGATCCAAATTATGTGATTTTTATTTTTTATTTTTCTTTATTCAAATTACTAAAAATAATTCAACTGGAGATTTGGATATTTTAACCATTAAAGAGATATATTGACCACATAAGAAGGCTTGATGAATCTTTCAAGGAAACTAGAAAAAATATGATTTTCTGTTTTCTATGATCAATATAGATGTCCAAATTTAGTATAACTCTACCATAACTCCAATTATATTCCCATACATATTTTATAAAAATTTCAAGTCCCAATTAAACTTATAAGGGGCCCAATACATACATTTAATGAAGACCTACAATTATACCTAAGATTGATGCATATATCACCAAAATTAAATTTTCTACCAATCCATATGACCATTGGATCTACAAATAGGTGGAGATAAATTCAATATATTTGGGAAAAATTTATAGAATATTTTTATTTGATATGGAGGCATAATTATAGTCATAAATGCATTCACACTTAGGTCTTTGAAAAATACACATCTATTAGGAAAACAACACCTGGTTTACTAAAATATTCATATCTTTGGCTAAACAAGTATAATGATCATAATATTTGGAGTTTTTACTTTCAAAATCCATATATAATTTTTTTAATATCCATTATTTAGATAATTATTCCTTAATGGTCAAGTGATCGAGCCAATTTGGAGGGATGTTTTGGAAGGAAAACAGTCCACCACCTTAGGATATAAATGCATGCCTCTATTTTCCATACAAATTATTGGAATTTCAGAACTATTAGAGGAGAATTTTAAAAGACATATCCATTCAAAATTCTTGGAAATACCTTTGAAACTCAATTTTCTTCTTGAAAGACCTCTCTTTCACCCTTTCTTTCTTGTGTTTCTTCATTCACTTTTAATTGTAATCATATAAGAATGTTGTAACTCTATTTCAATTTTAATGAAAATATATTAGTTATCTCTTAATATAATCATATTTATATACTTAATTATTTTATTCCTAAAAATAGTTAAAATTAATTTGGAATACCTTATCTCTTTACCCATTTAATTTCAGCCCATGCATGTGCTATTTTCATACCAATTTTGTGTGTGAGTTTGGTACACAACATTATTTTATTGTCTCATTACTTATTTATATTTTATTTTATCATTACAACCATAGAATATAAGATTATTAAAAACCATAATGGATGAGTAGAAAATCCATTTGGGTGAGTCATAATCTTGGTAATTTTAGTTGATTGAGAGCTATACATGAATCAAGTTGGTAAAAATTAAATTTTTTTAGCTAACTAAGATATGTCATAGGTTAATGACATATCTAGTATGTTATGTAGATTCCATGGATTATCAAAAAATATCTTAAAATGGTTCATATTTTGTTAAAACTTCAATGAATGAGATTTTATTATGATCATCACCCTAATTGAGACATGGATTATTATTGAAATATATGTATTCCAATCCAAATCATCTTTTAAAATGGATGTTAATTTTATATATTTCATGAAACTTGAAGATATAAATATCCTTAAATCCACAATATTGACTCACTGTAATCAATGTAAAATATTTCAATAAATATTATTTAAGAATTAATTTAATTAAAGATTTGTGAAAAAATAGACCCCATCATTTAGAAGATAAAACAAAAAAAAAGATTCCAAAAACATAGTACCATCACCAAGGATTCAACCTGAGTGAAAATATACATATTATAGTAGACACCGAACCTTTGATGGTAAATAGGTGAAAATTTATCATTATTCAGTGTCCCATGGTCACTCTATGTCTTAGACAAAGGTAATATATGCGAGTTCATGCTAGAATATGATATACCTAGTGGAAACATGTATAGAGATAAATGTGTTTGATGGATTTCATACCAAATCCCCCTCCACCATAAGTTACAATGATGCCTTTATAGTGGATTTTTTTTTACATTTATAGATCTAGATATTTTTATTTATTTTAAACACTATAAATTCGTAAGGGGAGAAACTTTATGGTTTATTGAACGAGGATTGAGTTAAACTCATAGAGTTACTCTAAAGTTTTTTAGAGTTGATCTAAATGAGTTTTGGATGGGTATTCACAAGAAATTTCATATAATGTAATACATGGTGAAGTTAATGATAGCTTTCCAATTTTTTTTTAGAATATATATAAAATAATTTTGGATATGATTTCAAAAGTTATCTTATATGACAAGATGTAATGTGAAATGGCTCAAATTATTTCAGGCTTTAGTGTGAGTGGGGAATTGATGGATATATTCCCTAAAGTCTTCACACATGAGATGTGTTTTGATCTATACCATAGAGTATGATGTAATAATGTTTTATGGTATGACATGAAGAAACCAAGGGTATGTGATATACCTTAGTTTAGGAATACAGTTTTTTATAATATAGCCATATCATATGGACCTACCCATGCAATCATATTATATAATTGGGGGTACTCGTAAAGGCATGAAATATGATTTCATGAATCTACCAAATTTAATCATAGGATACTATTTAAGGATACATTATAAGAAAAATCCCATGTATTCTATGTAATTGTAGGATATAAATAACCATGTCGTATTACATGGCATATCAATGCCACTAGATTCAATAGTTTAGATGGATGAAATCTTCCATGACAGAAATAATTTAAGAGAAATTACATAAGATGTAACAGAAGGGAGTAATCCATTCATGCATGAGATGCATGAGTTAGCTGAAGCATTTACTTAAGATAATAACACAAGATTAAATGTGACAACACTTAAGGATCATCCTTGAGGATTTATAAATAGCACTTACATATGATGGTAATGGGTATATGATTGCTCAATTATTAGCTGAAACTTATTGATTATCAAATCTCTCCTTCTTCTACCTCCTTTTTACATCGGGGTACTAGAGTGTTATTAAGGATGATGGATCCAATTCAAGAATAAAATGATTTAGTCTAACCCATGGATACAACACATATTGAATAATCCTATGGTTTTTCCTTAATAATCTCCATCAAGCATAGAGGATGAAGATGAAGCAGTTGTTGATTTAGTGTAAGGTACACACTGATTTCATTCAGTTATTCATTTCTAGTATGTGTTTTTTCATAAACCTTATATAGAAGTACTACTTGGGATTCTTTTATTTTCTTTTACCACCATGAAAAAGTGCTGTTAGAACCCTATGAATATTGAATATCATATTCATCTTCTTATTCTTTCTTAGGGAAACCCATTGGAAAGTGACCAAATTTTCCACAATTGGAACACATAAATGGATTTATACCCTTATATTTACTTTTTCCTTATTTTATTCCTAATGACATAAACACATCAAAATCCTTGGAATCATCTTTCACCATATTTTATTCTTTAAGATAATTTTTTTCCACCTATCTTGATGTTGTGTATGTGATATTATTATTTAATTTTTCGTTTTTTCTATATGGAATAACCTCTCTTAAAATACTAGACAATAAAAAATTTCACAAACCAACCCAAATATGCTGGTACACCGGTACCTAAATCAACACTGAAATAGCCCAAAGGGCGTTCTTGATCCCCATGGGCTACCAACTAGCACTTGGGCATAAAAAAATGGTCAAAAGGAAATGATTTCACTATAATAAAAATCAATCAATATAGAATGGTGGAAGATAAAATAAAGAACAATCTGTTTTACAAACACTATTCAAAGAGAAAAGTACCACAAGGAGACATATAAAAACCCCAAAATACTATGACATAAATTAAATTACATGAAATTCTTAAAGAGAGAGTCTCAGAATCTCTATGTAATGAATGGATCATAGATCCATCGGTCACCGTCCTCGCCCAAGGTCCTACTAGTCAAGCACACCTGCCAACTCTAAGTGTCAATTTAAATTTTCCTAGACCTAGAATAACATAATCTATTAACATCCAAATAAAAATGTACGGTGTGGTAAATAATATTCTAGTAGGATATCACAAAATTTTCTATAAGAAATCCTTAACAAATAAACCATTTATGCTTTAATTTAAATAAATATGAGGCATGAAAAATAATTTTCACATTTTTAGTCAAAAAAATTTCAAATAAAGTAGATGATTGATATATCATAAATACTCCTAAATAAAAATTTTCATAAAACATAAGTACATGAATAAATAATTTCAAGAAAATTTGGTATGTAATAATCAAATCAAAAAAAGCACTATGGTCATATTCCTTGAGGTTTATTAGTTCCTGGCTCAAGGATCATCATACTACTTATTCAAATAATCATGGATTAAGGTGTGAACATGTCCCTAAGGATTAGTCAATCAAGATATAATCAATCAAAACACCATTGAGGAAAATCATATCAAAGCCAGTTTAGTTATATTTTTCATCTTAAATCCATTTCTATGGGGTTAGAGTCCTATAATTATTGTCTTAATCACTCACTAACTACTCGGCTCACATTTGGATTCAATAAAGAAATAAATCAATAGAAAACCATTCTTTTAAATTCAAATCATTCAAAGTTCAAATTCCAGATTTCAAGCTCAACATGCCATTCCATCTTCAAAACCGAAACATAGGTTTTTATCAAGTTTATTAATTTAAAAATAATATTTCATTTAAAGCCCTTTTCTTTAAAGAATTAATATCAAATAATTTCATTAAACCAATTCTCTTTCTAAGCTAACTTTTCTAAAAATCCTCCAAATATTTTCAAAGAATTTGAAAAAGGGTTTTATTTCACAATTCCATACCTTTTGAAATAAAACATCAAAATATTCTCAATTCAAGGTTTAGAAATCAATTTAAAATAAATTTCAAATCAAGTAGGGAATCATGGTTTTAGGATTAGGGGAAATCATTATAGAAATTACCACCCTTAGTTACATGACTAATCATTCACCCAAACAAGAACCGCCAACAGAGAGTCGGAGGCAAGGAAGATCAAATTAGAAACCCTATAATTATAATCCATCGAATCAAGGTTCCAACCCATAAAAAATAAAGGATTCATCAATCTCAAATAATATGAGGGAAGAAGAAGTTATATTTTTAGCCAAAGATATTTTCAATTACTAGAGAGGGATCAATCACATTTACCAACACATTTATCCAAGAAGGAAATATGTTTAAGGATACAATATCTTATCTAGATAGTTTATAAAAGAAAAAGTGTTGAATTAAGTTTTATTAGGAGGTGTTTAGAAATTATAACAAGGGTTTCAGGACTTTAATTAAGAGTTTTAGAGGATTAAAAATCCCATCACATGGTGTTCTAGGTTAGGACTCACTGTTAGAACTAACCGTGCACCCTTACTAGTATTTTGGAATTAGATGCACAATTTGATAATGTAAGAACCTAGATCTTATTTTCAGGTATGTTTTTCCTTTTTCAAGAGTTTTTGAGAAAAGAGGAGATTCTGGAAATTTTTCAAGTACATGCCGTGTACTTTATGAGTACACGCCGTGTACTTCGTTGCCATAGGAGGCCGTGTACTGGTCATGTTCTGGCCACACACATGGTCATGTGGGGTGACGTCGAGGCTGCTTAAAATGGAGTATGAAAAAGGTGAGTACATGCCGTGTACTCCAAAAGTACATGCCGTGTACTTTCTTTTTTTCATTAAACGCACAGGGGTCACATCTGATAGACATAAACCACTCCTTCTAGGTTTTGTTCGTCCGAGAGTGCCGAGAATCCACGGATCTTCGATAAGCCCTCGATCCTCTGTCCATCCTCCGATTCGAGCACCATTGAATGTGTTTGAATCACATCAGTGAGTTCTTTCTTCTGCTTGCACCATGTTTTCCAATTTCTCTTATTTTCCAAGTTATAATGGGTGGAACGTTTTGGACATTTTCTTAGATCTAAGACATTCCAAGGAGATTCAAGATTCGTGGTTCAAGTATATTGATCTCCTAAACCTGAGGTAGGTCGTTTGTGACTTTCTATTCGAAGTCTTTGATTATTATGTGAAAATTCTAGAAATACCCTTAAACGGGGTATTGTGTGTTTACCGTTTTACCCATTTTATTTTTCTGCCATGCTTGTATGCTTATGTAGAGGTAATTTGGATATGAATTGGATTGATTTCTATGCCTTGTATGTTCTGCTCATGCCTTGTTCTATTTACGACTGTTTGGTCCTGTTTAGCCTATTGGCCATTACCTGTTTTCCATGCCTTATGGTTTTAGGATGGAGTGGTGTTTTCTGAAATGTGTGAGATGCTGTAGACTGGTTATCCAGGTAGTTATGTAGGTTTATTTCGGCCTTATAGAATTACTATGCATTGACTTACACAGGGCCGTGAGAACCTAGTGTTATCAACTATATGAGGATATACCGAGTGAGCTTACTCAGAGAGTCTTTGGACATTATAGACTATAGGGGGACATACCGAGTGAGCTTCCTCAGAGAGTATTTGATCTATATAGACTATAAGGGGATAAACCAAGTGAGCTTCCTTAAAGAGTCTTTGTTTTACTTGAATTAACTTGAACCACTCTAGGATATAAGGGGAATTGACTAGGTGAGCTTCCTAAGAGAGTCTGTGAATGACCTTGGGCTATAAGAGGAATTGCCCGAGTGAGCTTCCTCAGAGAGTCTCTTGAAATTGGGGCTATAAGGGGAATTGACCTTGTGTGTTTCCTCAGAGAGTCCCTGACTACCTTATACTATAAGGGGAATTGACCGAGTGAGATTCCTCATAGAGTCTTATAATTTTCATATGAACAAACCAGAGGGGTTAGGATGAGTGTACTGCACAAAGGGTTGTTGGTACTTGTTAGGTAGGACCAGAGGGGATGGCTGTGAGTACTTCCTAGAGGTTACCTGTTTTTGTTTAGCTGCTTGTTATCTATTGATTGATACAGGAACTGTGGATTGTTTACTGCTGAGTATTTTACTGTTTACTGCTTCCTGTACTTTTACCTACTATATATTCACTGACTGTTAGGCACAGATCTTTGGGTGGTTTCCTACTAGGATTTAGTCTCACACCCTATTTGGGCCATTCTTTTGGGCCCAAACAGATTATATTGTTGCAGGTATAGATAAGGGAAAGCGCCCTTCCACTTCAGGTACTTGAATTTCTATGGAGCTGTAAAGCATGAGACCAAGCTGAGGCTTGCGATGATGAGAATCTATTTATCTGTTTATTTTGTACTTTGGTTTAGTACTGTTTGTATTTAGCATTGTGACTTGTTTGGCTGTTTTCCTAGGCATATGTATCATGCATCATTTATATATGTGATCCATTTGTTTACACTTTTAGTTTTCTACTGTTTACTCTTGTATGGATGTTTTCTGATTCTCCTATTGATTTTGTTTATCTTTCGCTGTGTACTCTGCCAATGGGGGCATAGTTTCCCCACTATCACACCTAAGGACCTCACTGCTAGTCATCAGCCTCTGGCACTTGGGAAAATGTGCTTGAGGCCATGTGACCAACTGGGTATGGGGCGCCTCTGGGTGGCTTCTGAAACCGGGACGTTACAAAGTGGTATCAGAGGATATTCTTTTCTCTTGACTTACTGTTTGGATCCCATAGCCATGGATAGGACAGAATAGGTACTTGGTAATAAGCTGTGCCTAGGAGTAGCTAACCTGTGTACAGGGAAAATCCAATCTACCTCGTTTATTGCAATTTCTTTTGGTTTTGCAACTTTACAGTTGATCTGATTTTCACTGATGGGTGACTCACATTCTTTGTGGTGTTACTATTGATATTATTGGGGTTATATTTCTGTCGCAACCCGATGAGATGAGGGTATTCCATCTCATGCATCATAGACACTTATTAGAAATCACATGTCGTGTATTTTTTCCATGCCATTTAGGGTGCATTAGCGATTGCATATTGTTGTGATAGATGTTGTGTAGAATATGAATGCTGCTGTGATAGATGGTTGATAGAATACCCGCTTTCAATAGGTATTTCTATATATAAAGTCTTGTTTGAATGAATGCCAAATTTTGATTCTTGAGGTGTTCGGGGCCCTCATGAATCGGAACTTGGTGTATCATTGACTTTTTTACCTTGTATATGACATGTATAAGATTCCAAGCTTTGATTCGTGGGGAGTAAGGGCCCTCATGGATCGGAATTTGGAACCTTAATGTTTGTTTTCTGTGTTTTATGGGTTCCAGAGTAGTTTCTTAGGCTAATGTCTAAAAAAAACCAGAATACATGGCATGTACTTTATGAATACATGCCGTGTAGTTTTTAACCATGTCACTGACTGTGTGGGAAGGGACATGGGGTTGTGAAAAATCTTGTAGGAACACACTGTGTATGGTACGTACACACCATGTTATAGTGACCGTGTGTCCACCCATGTGACTAATGACAAGGATGGATAAAACTTTGACTATACACGATGTGTCCTGATTTCATGCACCGTGCAGTGTAACCTAGGTAGCCGACTTTGTCACGAACAACATGGGTCGGGGAAATACTTCATGTACATGCCGTGTGCACTTGGAGCATGCCGTGTAGTCGGCCGTGTAACTAACAACACGGGTCATTAAAACTTGTCTAGTACACGCCGTGTCCTTCGTGAACATGCTGTGTAGTCTAGGATTAAGAGGGCCATGTGGGTTAGCCATGTAAGGAGACTCGGGCAGGTGAATAGAGTTCAAGTGCATGCCATGTGTGGGGAAAACACACCGTGTGGTTGGGGTGTTACATGACCAGTTGGGGAAGAAGTACACGACCATGTGAATGACTTCAGGGAACACGCCGTGTAGTGTTTATACATGCCGTGTAGTCATCTTTTGTAAAACTTGAATGTTTCCTTCTTCTATTCCCTTATTGTACTCTTATGTTTTCAGTCCTTGATAATCCTAATCTAAGGTGTACATTTGAACTTTCAGAATTATGCCACTGAGACATCATCTGGTTGTACGACAGTTTCCAGACGGTGATCAGACACCGGATATGGCTGATCAGGGACTTCCAATAGATCCTCTTGTTGTTCCAGCCTTGGAACCAGCCGTTATACCTAGCAAAGGTGCTGATGCACAGTTCAGGGAAGGATTTATGAGGATGATTCAGGCTTTTCAGGGAGCGCTGTCTCCTGCCCCGTCGATGGTAGAGTTGATGCGGGTTTTTCAACTGCAGCATCCTCCTACTTTCTTAGGGGATAAAGGAACCCAAGCTGCAGAATCATGGATAGAGGCCACACTGACAATATTCGAGCATCTAGAGATACCTCCAAAGAAGAGGGTGAATCTCGCTACCTATATACTCCGAGACTCCTCCAAGAGGTGTTGGTAGGTTATCTCATAGTTAGGACGCCATCAGAGTATGACTTTGGATAAGTTTCAACGCATCTTTTACGATTAATTCTACCCAGAGACCTTGAGGGCCAATCGAGCCTGAGAGTTTATGAGTTTGGAGCAGGGTACTCTTTCTGTTATGGAGTACTCGTCTCACTTTACTGAGCTATAGCATTTCACACCTATTACAGGAGGTGAGGAGATGTTCCTTGTGTGGAAGTTTGAGGATGGTCTGAGGCACGACATCCGGTCGCAGGTGAACATCTTCAGGTTGACTTCAATATCTTCCATCATCAACCAGGAGCTGATCACTGAGTGAAATCTAAGGGATTCTGGAGCAGTGAGCCAAGGCGGTTTGACATCCAGAGTTGGTGTTCCTCCTACTGATAGCAGGAAGTTCCATAGGGAGACTGCACGAGAAGATCAGAATAGGCGGGATGCACCTTCTGGTATCCACGTGGTATGCTAACAATGCGAGAGGATCAAGAATACTTGGCCTCAGTTCCAGAGAGACCCGATGGAGTGCCGATCCTGTGGAAAGATGGGCCATCTTCAATGTTTCTTCCAGATCTTCTCACCTGCAGCTGGTGACAAGGGTTCTTCTATAGCCTCTCATTCGGGAGAAGCATAGACAGTTTCTCACTAGTCTAGGAACTAAATTTCTTCTGGCTGTTCGGGCCGAGGTGGAGGTCGCGGCTGTGGTGGTTAGTCACCAGGATACCAATGAAAGCAGAGTGGATCAGCTCAGAGTGGTCAGGTAGGGTCACAGGGCTGTAGAGCAGACCATACCTTTGCAGTGGATCAGACCCATCCAGAGCAGGATCCTGACCGCTCTACAGTTCGAGGTACGATCTTAGTAGCCTCAGTTTTATCTTCAACTCTTTTTGATACAGGGGATTCTCATAGCTTTATATCTGTCTCTGTTGTAGGGAGTCTTGGTCTCTGCATCTTTTCTTCTGTCGACATCTTGACTCTAGAGACACCGTTGGGGACTATGACAACTAGTGTACGTTAGTGCAAGAAATTCCCTCTAGAGGTTGGTGGGGGTCACTTTCTAGGGGACCTGTATGTCCTAGATATGACAGGTTATGATTTCATTCCCAGGATGGACTGGTTAGTTCCCTTCCAGGCAGTTGTTGATTGATATTGCCACAGGGTGAGTTTCATATCACCATAGGGTGGATCTTTTCTTCACAAGGGCGAGTGGGATGTCTAGGCGAGTAGAGTAGGACCTGAGCATCATGGGCTAGGAGGATTTACAACCCAGATTTCTAGTCTTTATCTGGATGACCAGGGGACTTCACAGATGAACTTTACCCCAGTGGTGGATTTTTTCAGGGACATCTTTCCAAAGGACTTTTTAGGGTTTCCTCTGGAGCGTGAGGTAGAATTTTCTATTGATCTTGTTCCAAGAGAAGCACCGGTGTCCATTCTTCCTTATAGGATGGCTACACCTGAGTTGTAGGATCTCAAGAAGCAGTTGGAGGAGTTGCAGGCCAATGGTTTCATCCGACCCAGTACTTCTCCTTGAGGTTCACCTGTCTTGTTTGCGAAGAAGGTAGAAGGTACCCTCAGGCTTTGTGTGGAAAATAAAAAGTTGAACCAGTTAACGGTCAAGAACCATTATCACTTGCCTAGGATTGATGAACTATTTGATTAGACTTGAGGATACCGAGTGTTCTTGAAGATTGACTTGAGGTCTGATTATCATCAGTTGCGCGTTAGACCATATGATATACCTCTCATAGTATTCAGGAGAAGGTATGGTCTATACGAGTACTTAGTTATGCCGTTCAGTCTCACGAACGTGCCTGCGGTTTTCATGGCACTGATGAACCGAGTGTTCCATCCATACTTGGATTTCTTCATGGTGGTTTTCGTGGATGATATCTTGGTGTACTCTCACACTCTACATGACCATTCTACCCATATTGAGATCATTTTGAGTACACTGAAGGAGCATCAGTTATATGCTAAGCTCTCAAAGTGCCACTTTTGGATGGACCAGATTCACTTCTTGGGTCATGTTATCTCAGAGGTAGAAGTATCAGTAAACCCAGAGAAAGTGAGAGTAGTAGTTTCCTGGGATCATCTGAAGAAAGTCTTTGAGGTACGTAGTTTTCTAGGGATTTCTGGATACTACATACACTTTATTAATGACTTTTCATGCTTAGAAGCACCGATGACAAGTCTGACCAAGAAGGGTGCAAAGTTCTTATGGTCAGATTCTTGTGACCCAGCCTTTCAGGAGCTGAAAGGGAGGTTGAATTTAGCACCGATACTAGTATTTCCAGATCCGGGAAATATCTATATCATTTTCTGTGATGCGTTAGGTATCAGGCTGGGAGCTGTGCTTATGCAGGGAGATGGGGTCATTGCGTACGTGTCTCGGCAGTTGAGTCCACATGAGAGGAACTACCCGACGCATGATCTGGAGATGGCAGCTATTGTTCATGCCTTACATTGTTGGATACACTATCTTTTGGGAGAGCACTTTGTGGTTTTTACCAACCACAAGAGTCTCAAGTACATCTTCACTCAGCGTGATCTGAATTTGAGACAGTGAAGGTGGGTTGAGTACCTTGAGTATTTTGACTTTGAGCTTGCCTACACGCATAGGAAAGGCAATGTTGTGGCTGATGCACTGAGCAGGAGGACTCATATACAGTAAGTCCAGGAGGCTAGCAGTGAGTGTAAGTTTTTGGATATGTTCTCTGAGATGCATTTGGAGGTGCACGATATATAGGGGTAGAATTTTCTATCTTCTATATCTGTTACCTATACCCTTCTTGATCGAGTACGAATGAGGCAACTATTAGATTCTGAAGGCCTAGTCTTAAGGGAGAGTGTGTCAGGAGAGGACCCTATTCCTAGATGGACCATAGGTGAGGATGAGATATTACATTTCCAGGGGCGCGTATGGGTGCCAGTAGATATACGTGAGGAGATAATGTGGGAATTTCATTCCTCATTTTGGGTAGTTCTTCATGGTGTCACCAATATGTATTGTGCTCTACACCGTTAGTATTGGTGGCCAGGTATGAAGAAGGATGTTGCTGGTTTCGTCATGAGGTGTTCCACTTGTCAGTAGGTGAAGGCAGAGCATCAGCGACCAACAGGGATTTTATAACAGCTATCCATTCCCGAGTTGAAGTGGAATGATGTTGCAATGGACTTCATGGCTGGTTTACCGAGGTCGCCTTGAGGGAATGACACAGTGTGGGTTGTCATTGATATGATTACAAAGGTTGATAATTTCTTACCGATTAAGGATAATTTTAGTGTTTATGAACTAGGACAGTTGTAAATCCAAGATATTTTATGTCTGCGTGGAGTTCCACACTCTATTGTATCAGACAGGGATGCTTCTTTTACTTCTCAGGTCTGGCAGGGGATTCAGAAGGCTTTGGGTACACAGGTACTTTTGAGTACAGCTTACCACCCCCAGATATATGGACAGTCCAAGCATACGATTTAGGTGCATGAGGACATGCTCCAAGCATGCATTCTGGATTTTGGAGGTTCTTGGGAGAAGCATATACCTCTTATAGAGTTTTCCTACAACAATAGTTCTCAAGAAACTATTCAGATGAAACTTTATGAGGATTTGTATGGTAGGCCATGCCAATCACCCTTATGTTTGCTGGAGGTAGGAGAGGCAGCTTTGCTGGGACCTCGTCTTGTTCAGCATACCACAAAGCAAATAGATTTTATTCGAAAGAGGATCACTACTGCACAGTCTCGACAGAAGTCTTATGCTGATCAACAGAGATGAACTTTAGTGTTCGAGGTCGGGAATCAGGTTTTCCTTCATGTCACATCGAGGTTGGGACACAAGAGGATTAGGAGACATGGTAATATTTCTCCGAGGTACGTCGGGCCGTTTGAGGTGTTGGAGAGAGTTGGGATGGTTGCCTATCGGTTGTAGTTACCTCAGAGGTATCGGGCTATGCATGATGTTTTCCATGTTTCTCAACTCCGATGTTATTTTTCAGACCCGTCTCATACTTTCCAACCAGAGGAAGTCGATTTGGAGGTGGATGCATCTTTTAAGGAGCATCCTATCTGTATTGTTGATCATAGTACAAAGGTTCTATATGGCCGGTCTGTTCCTCTAGTACGAGTGCTATGGCAGCACGAGAGGGTACATGACGAGACTTGGGAGAGGGAGGCTGATGTACGATCACAGTGGTCGGAGTTGTTCGAGGTTTCTTCTTCTACTCTATGATAGGGAAATTCAATGATGAATTTATTTAAGGGGGGAAGTTTGTAAGAACCCATATCTTCTTTTCAAGTATGTTTTTCCTTTTTCAGGAGTTTTTGAGAAAAGAGGAGTTTTTGGAAATTTTTCAAGTACACGCTGTGTACTTTATGAGTACACACCATATACTTATTTGCTGTAGGAGGCTGTGTGTTGGCCGTGTTCTGGACACACACACAGTCGTGCAGGGTGATGTGGAGGCCGCTTAAAGCAGAGTATGGAAAAGGTGAGTACACACCGTGTACTTTATTTTTTTCATTAAACACACTGGGGTCGCGTCTGACGGACAGAAACCACTCCTTCTAGGTTTTGTTCGTCCAAGAGCACCAAGCATCCACAGATCTTCGACGATCCTTTGATCCTCCATCTGTCCTCTGATTCGAGTACCGTTGATTGGGTTGGAATCGCATCAGTGAGTTCTCACATCTTCTTGAGCCTTGTTTTACAATTTCTCTTCTTTCCCAAGTTATCATGGGTGAAAAGTTTTGTACGTTTTCTTAGATCTACAATGTTCCATGGAGATTAAATCTTTTTGGTTCAAGTATATTGATCTCCTAAACCCGAGGTAGGTGGTTTGTGCCTTTCCGTTCAAAGTCTTTGAGTATTATGTGAAAATTCCACCAATACCCTTGAACGGGGTATTACGTGTTTACCGTTTTACCCCTGTTGTTTTTTGCCATGATTGTATGCCTGTGTAGAGGTAATTTGGATATAAATTGGATTGATTAATATGCATTAGATGTTCTTCTCATTCCTTGTTATGTTTATGGCCGTTTTGTCTTGTATAGCCTATTGGTCGTTACCTGTTTTCCATGCCTTGTGGTCGTAGGATGGAGTGTTGTTTTCTAACATGTGTGAGATGCTGTAGACTGGTTAGCCAAGTAGTTCTGTAGGTTTTCTTTGTCCTTATAGCATTACTATGCGTTGACTTACATGGGGCCATGAGAACCCGGTGTTATAGACTATAAGAGGATAGACCGAGTGAGCTTCCTCAGAGAGTCTTTGGACATTATAGACTATAGGGGGGAAGACTGAGTGAGATTACTCAGAGAGTCTTTGAGATTTATAGACTATAAGGGGATAGACCGAGTGAGATTCCTTAGAGAGTATTTGTTTTACTTGAATTACCTTGAACCACTCTATTCTATAGGGGAATTGACTGGGTGAGCTTCCTTAGAGAGTATGTGAACGACCTGAGGATATAAGAGGAATTGACCGAGTGAGCTTCCTCAGAGAGTCTCTTGACCTTGGGGATATATGGGGAATTGACCTTGTGTGCTTCCTCAGAGAGTCCCTGACTACCTTAGACTATACGGGGAATTGACCGAGTGAGCTTCCTTAGAGAGTCTTATAATTTTCTTATGACTAAACCAGAGGGGTTAGGCTGAGTGTACTTCCCAGAGGGTTGTTGGTACTTGTTAGGTAGGACCAGAGGGGATGGATGTGAGTACTTCCCAGAGGTTACCTATTTGTGTTTAGCTGCTTGTTAGTTGTTGCTTGATATTGGAACTGTGGATTGTTTACTGCAGAGTATTTTCCTATTTACTGCTTCCTGTACTTTTACCTTCCATATATTCACTGACTGTTAGGAACAGATCTTTGAGTGGTTACCTACTGGGATTTAGTCTCACACCCTATTTGGGCCATACTTTTGGGCCCAAACAGATTATATTGTTGCAGGTATAGATAAGGGAAAGTGCCCTTCCACTTCAAGTACTTGACTTTATATGGAGCTGGAGAGAATGAGGCCAAGCCTAGGCTTGCAATGCTAAGGAGCTATTTATCTGTTTCTTTTGTACTTTGGTTTAGTACTATTTGTATTCATCATTGTGACTTGTTTGGCTGTTTTCCTAGACATATGTACCATGCATCATTTATATATGTGCTCAATTTGTTTACACTTTTAGTCTTCCTCTGTTTAATCTTTTATGGATTTTTACTACTTCCTCTATTGCTTTTGTTTATCTTCCGCTATGTACTCTTCCAATGAGGGAATATTTTCCCCACTATCACACCCAAGTCCCTCGCTGCTAGTCAGCAACCTTTGACATTTGGGGAAATGTGCCTGAGGCCATGTGACCAACTGAGTATGGGGAACCTCTGGGTGGCTTCTGGAACCGGGACGTTACAGGTAACATGGTTATACAAACCATGTAACAACCATGAAACCCTATATGGTCTACTAGAAATAGGGTGCATGGTTTGGATTCATGGTTTGAAACCATGCACCAACCATGCTCTCCTCACTATCCCATGCCACACAGTTTTAGGGGGAGTCCACATGGTGTGAACTTACCATACACCCCTCCATAACTCCAATAAATGGAACATGGTTTACTAGGTTGATCTCTATGGTTTTCCCTAACCATTCTTCAACCGTTAATTAGCCCAAAAACTTCCAAAAATTTCCAAAAGTCTCTAAAAACATCCTAAAATAATATCCAATCAAAGGATGATAAAAAATATGGGATAAAAGTACCTCAAAGTTGGTAATGGGATGTTACAAAAAAAATTATTTCATTTTTTGATAGACCAATCATCCAAGTCCTGATCATATAGGTCTAAAATCACTGCATCAAATTTATCTAAGAATATTCTCATTATATTTTTCACAATGGTAGAATCATCAAGAACTTCTCCATTACTTCGAATTGAGATCACAATTTTATTCACCTGAAAAAAGAAATCATACATCATTTTATTTTCTCCATTTCAAATATCTTTTAATTGATCATGACATGTTTGTAATTGATTATCCTTCACATTTTTTCTATGACATGGAGGTCATGGAGTTTCATCTATACTACACTATCTTTTTCCCCCTAATTCACGTCAACTC
This sequence comes from Viscum album, assembly GCA_963277665.1. Lineage (NCBI taxonomy): Eukaryota > Viridiplantae > Streptophyta > Magnoliopsida > Santalales > Viscaceae > Viscum > Viscum album. The sequence continues at coordinate 1,000,559,851 of OY728136.1, read as the reverse complement.
CTTCTTTGAGAGGGATGTAAATGATAAATTTTTTTCTCTCCAATCAGCTTTAAAATTCTTTTTTTCCAATAGAGTATAGGTTGTCTCAACTTTTTGTTGATTTACACCATTCTCACCGATGTAATAAATAAAATTTACATTAGGGTTTTAAAATTAGTTCAATAATTAATGATAATAAAATGGGTTTTGTCATTAATTATTAGAATAAATGATATCAAAACCCTTACAGGAGAGGGTTTTCATGTTATTTATTATACAATTAACATAAAAAACCCAAAAATATTGAGTTTTAACACTTTTTATTTAAATAACCAATCTTAAAACCTTAAATATGTTTTTATTGAAATAAATGACATTTAAACCATTTTTAAGAATACTTTTCACATAGAAATTATATTTTTTTTACCACACCTGTGTGATTTTACTTTCCCACCCATAAATTTATCACACCGCACATTTAAATTTTATTTTTTCACATCACAATGATATAAATTTTTATTCTCTTCTATAAATCAATTATGCATTACAATATTTATCTTACTTACCTCCAAAGCATTTATTTTATCCTAGATCTTCCAATATATGGTGCAAATGTGATTTATCTTAGAGAATTTCTTTTCCCACTTTGTTATTAATTCACTCTAAGGGAGATAATAATGTTAGAGAATAGATAAATGGTGGTTATTTATGATCTTTACATACTGGTAAAATCCATGGAATGATATATTTTATTCTCATCTAATTATTTTCTTTCATTTTTATATTATTTATTGATTATTATCATTATTTCTTGGAATAATTAGTGTATCATTGAGTTATATAATTAAAAAAATAATTTTTTTTTCACATGAAACTGGAATTGAACATATAAATTTATATTTGTTTTTGATTCATAATTTATGTTGTCTTTGATTCTATAAAACAAAATTATAAGATTCAAAATTATCTAATTCTTTTAAAATAAACACATACCATATATATTGGTTATTTGAAAAAATTACTTGAAAAATTACCGTTCATGTTGTTTTTTCAAATAACTGACATGAAAATTCATTTTTCTCATCAATTTTTTTAAATTACCATTGTGAAAAATTTATATAAAATTATATATTGTGTTATTTTTCCTAAATAACTGACTTTGTAAATATTTTTAACATAGATTTAAAAAAATAACATTAAAAATATACTTAAAATGTCACTTGGTAGGATTTCACTATAAAAAAAATGTTAAAACCCAAAATTTGACTTTAAATACCTTATTTTCAATAGTTTTATTGATTTCAAGGACATCCAAGAAAAGTTATAGAAGATATGGAACTATACTCTCTCTCTATGGATGAAATCCCTTGCCATTGAACATATAAACTCCTTTATTTTTGGCATTATTGAAATACTCTATAGATCTTGATAATCAAAGATATAGGCATTAAAAGAAAAATTAAATCTAGGGATTGCCTATAATTTTTTCAACAACACTATGATACCAACTAATAGGCCCAAGAGAGAGTGTACCACCATTGTGTTGTGTGTGTGTGTGGGGGGGGGGTGGTGAATCAGTGATTAACCTAAAATGATAAATTTCAAATAATGATTTTATATTTCCATTTATTGTGTATATTTTCATATTTTTTGAAATGATTAAAATAGAAAGATAAAAAAACACCACACATGACACAAAGGCGGATACAAGGTTCACTAACTCTTGTTGTAAAGTGGTTGATTCTTGATGTGTAATAGTTGCAATCCCATTACCCATATTTCCATTTTATTATAAATAAGAATAAGAAAAGGAGCTGAGATATTACCCTAAAATATTTATACAAGACAAAATGAAGAGTTATAACAAGTCAAATAAACTTTTCTTTCTTGACCTCAAGTTCCTAAGGAATTTGGATTGCATTTACACCCTTGATATTTTCATTAGTAAACCAATAAAACCTTCCAAAACACTCCCTAGAATGTGTGGCCAAATCACATAAAAATATTTCATTTTTTGTTAGGGTGAGACACACTCTTATTTATATCATTTTAATTTATTCTGGAATAACCTCATTCCTCATGGAATAATGGATATATATGAAAGATATAATAATTGAATCCCAATTATTATTGACCACTATTATGGTGTGGCATATTACATCATGATATGAACATCATATCTCCTTATATTTACCATTAGCTATTGAATAATTATTATGATGTGACCATAACGATTGCATGAAATTACCCAACCATAATGTACATAATACACAATTCTATATGAATATACTTTAATCACACCCATGACATATAGGTTTAGTGCATAAAAAAATTGTTTAATAACACTTTGGATATTTATCTATAAATTCACCACACATAACCCCTTTATAGAAATTTCGTATATTACATTCTTCTTCACAACTCGGGGAATGAAAATATAAGAAATGGTTTACTTAGATGCTCAATAAGGGGTAAACCATTTGAGATATAAGTCAAGGTTAATAAGTGATCATAAGATGAATTCTGGGGTATTAAAACATAATCAAATAATATGAATAATTCTAGGTTTTTAGGATCTTCATATAATCCTTTGGAAGTGTTATAACACCCAAATAGGAAGGATCTACCCTCAAATATAGGCAACATGCAATTTTTTTTAAAATTCTATAAAACATAGATTATATGGTACTATAGTGGAGAAAACTACTTCTTCCTAGATTGTGAGAGTAAGAATGAGGAAGAACATGAAGAGTATTATATTGAGGTCTACTATCTTCAAGGGGGATACACTGGCCCCTGTATCCTAATCTCTATCAGAGGACACCGGAAGCTCTCGAAGGGGTTAAAGCACCTTCTCTAGAGAGATGAATGAGGCTTGGGAAGAAGGAATCTTAAAAAAACTTTAAAAAAATTGATGATCATTTTTAACATCGAATGAAACTCACTGAAGACAGATGTTTCTATTTTATAGGTAATACATTACATACTCTTCATGAATTAATAATACATCTTCTACTATCAAGTATTATAAAATAATACCAATTATTTATGATTCGTTGACAAGTTTATTAAAATCATTCAATGATCATTATAAAATGATTCTAATCTAGATGAAAAATGTATAGGGAAGGCTTTATTTCCATGAGTATATGATTATAGTGTGCCTATATTTTCAGGTTGCATTGCGTGCAACCTTTATGGTTGGATACATTCATAATATGCATGATTATATATATACGTCATATGCATGTATGATATGTGAATTATATATATAATATATCATATATTTTATATCAACATGATACACACAAACACACACACACTAATAATACATTTATCATATACATGTATTCAATGTAAAATCATTTTATTCATGTATATTTTAGTATAAAACAAAAAATATCACACTTTTACTAAAATCTCATTTATACTTAGCACCAAACTTCAAAAACTTTTTGTGAATCCATCCAAACTCTTTCAGATATGGTTTCATAAAGCTCCATTAATTTTGAATAAAAACTTTATTCAAAATTTGATCCCTATACAAAGGTCTAAACATGAGACCCTACTGGATTTAGTAGAACTAGAAAAAAATATGAAATCAATATTTCATATATGTAAGTAAAGATTTGACTTTATCAAAATGTCAATGCTACTCAAAATATAATGGGATCTGGTGCGATCTTCATCAAATATATTAATATATCCATAAAAAAATTTCCACAAAAATATGTATCATATAAATCATATATAAACAAATATAATCCCTTTTTCTATGACATCGGGTGACAAACTGACATGGAACAATTCAATTTGGTATAGGCCAACTCATCTTTTCTTTATTCTTTGAAATAAACTGACTAGGTTGATGAATACATTACATGTCATTCATCTAGAAAATAATCACATAACATGTATCTCATCTTAGTATCCAAGTACATCATATGTGACCTAATTAATCATGCCCATGAATTTATTTAGTCTAATTCAATCAAGGTATAAATATATTTACTCCTTATACATGTGAAAAAAAATACCATATTAGTTGTCCTCCAACCAATTACATGATAAAAAACATTCCTAACCACCCCCATATAATTAAGGATGAAGGTTATCATTCTAGATATCTCACCAACCATGGGTAATAAGGATTGATTATAAGCATAAACCTCTAATTATATCAATGGATGCATGAAATTACATGCGATATAATTTGGCGGGTTAGTCCAAGTAATAAGACTCTACTTATTACCTCATGAATATATTTTTAATATCTTTTATACAACCCTTTATAATGAGTATAAGAATCTATTCAATATAACCTTTACATATCATCATATCCCATTATACTGTATGATGATCATTATCTCGGGACAACTCAAAGTTATACTTTGATAAGATTTTATCATTCTACCATTCATGTAATGTAAATTGTAACATACATAAATGAATGGAAAATAGATATTTACTTTATGAAAAAATGATACATTTACAAAAATTACAACCAATATCTTAAGTATTTAACACCATAGATTCTATATGACTCTTATTTTGTTGTTACAATCATGATTTTTTTACATTAATTATATCTACATGAAATTTATTATCACATATATATGTGAATTTTTTTTAAAATGATCCCACTAAACTCTAGTGAGAAATATTTATAAAGTAATCTTAGCTTGGATAATTGGTGAGGCTTAAGAATCATATTTATATTATTAATCTTTTTGACCATATTAAAATTTCTTTACTTTATCTAATATTTAATTTCTATTTTCTACTTAGAAACTTTTCTATTCTTAATATCATAACAATTGATATTTATACCATCGAACCTTTTCCTTGAAATAGTGTAACTCTTTACCTTATTATTTACTAGCATATCCTAAACTTCCTTAAGATAAAGTGAAATTCACTTTAAGTAGCATAATTCTTTAAAAATAATGAAAATTACTTTCTCATGGTAAATATATATAATTTTCACATTTTTATTTTACCATTAATATCATAAACTTATTTATGATATTTAGTAAAATCACTTTAACTTTAGAGTGGTATAATATTTTATTTGTTAACTTTGAACTTATTTAAGTTCAAACATACTCCTACTAGCCTATTATATATTAAATTTATTCGAAAAATATATTTCTAATATTTAAAATAAACTTATTTGTGTTTAGAAAAAAAATTATTTCCTTTTGAATAAATACTTAACAAATAATCTAGTATTTTAATATCAAATATGGCATTCTAAGTGTTTAGATCAATTTATTAAAAAGAATATAATTCTTTAAAATATTTCATAGATGAGTGGTGAGAAAAAATTCCCTCATATTTTTATAAATAACTAGATAAAATTTTCATCCTGGATAAAACACTTTTAAACTTGTCTTCTTTTTAAAACATGTTATAGATTTTGATGAATTATAAACCATGTGTATTCAATTAATCATATAAAAATTATGTACAATAACTATTTGTTAACAAACAACTCTTTTTTAGATAACAACACCTATTATCATATAAGAGAAATTATATGAAGATACACATTATTTACTTAGATTAATTTGATCTTGATAAATTATTTGACATTAAAATATTTGATGAAAGAATGTTTCATCACTTGAATGCAAACTTCATGCTATATAAATTCTATCTTGATTTTCAAACTATTAAATATTTATAGCACTTTTAAATTATACATTTGGTATCATATACCATACAAAAACATAGAATAAATTTCTACAACACATAAAATATTTCTTTAAGAACATTTAATTAAGTTATCAGTCTTAAAAGTTCATTACATCAAGCTTATCCTTACAAGGATTAATTTCAAAGTAATTTTTTTGATGATGATTCTATTCACCTATAATAATAGTTTTTAGTATATTAGTATAAAGTTTTATATATTTTCATTAAGGAAGTTTAATGATATTTCTCACATTAAAAAATGATGAACCTACACATAATAACATTTTAGTGAGATAAGATCCTTATTTCAAAAAAATGAGTCTGATTTAGAATTCATATCACCACTTAGTTATTTAGGTAGGGAATCATCCAAATCATTACAGTTACAATTTTTGGATTTTTAATAGGAAAAATATTTAACCATATCCATTATTTGTACAAACTCAGCTCTATTCCTCTAGTATCCTAACTAGTAGGGTTTCTCAGCTAATGTAACCCAAATAAAATTACAATAAAATGATAACAAAAGAAAATCCATGGGAACCCATATTTAACTCAAATACACCCATCAACTGACCCAATGTTACCCATTGATTTCCTGTCTTACAAAAGATAATCTAAGGGCACTTGAATTTAGCATGAAACTATCCATTTGGATGATCAAGGTCTTAACAAGTGTCTATTTATAAGGAATATCACACTTAGTATTTGAGGGGTTTTATTTATCTCATTAATTTAATATAAATCATATACATATTAAATTCATAACAATTACATATTATATGATCTTTATAATCTCATTTTTTATTCCTTTTGTGTATTAAATATCCTAATGATTTAGTTTTGGAATCCATATTCTAACCACCAAATTAATGTCTTCACACCATATTAATGTGTAACCTTTTTCAAAACCCACAGTTTATGTTACTCACCCAAATATAGAATCCAAATATATTAATACATATCTATATGAATTATATGCACAAGGTACACAAACTCTTCATGTAAATGTTCATATTTATATAAAATTTAAAAACTATACATGTGTAAGCCTAAAGCCACAGATAGTCAATACTTACCTTTATAGACAAGGCATAAGCCGCTAAGAAAATGGAAAGTCCAACCCAATGTCCCTCTAACCAGGGATACTTTACTCAATAAAGAATTTAATTCATGATATCTCTAAAATTTAATATGCACAAACTATGCCCAAAAAATATTCTCAAGCTCATAACTCTAAAAACAAACCATGGTCAAGGTAGATGAAAATTAAATTGTATAGAGATATACCTAACATGTTATTAAAGGTTTTATATCCTAGAAGTAAGTTATCATTTAATTTTTTTATAAATAATATTCACAACATAAATAATTTTATATACTTAAATAAATGAACATTTCATAAATTTAAACATGATAAAAATTTATAAAATTTTTCATTTAATAAAAACATAATATAAAATTTTTATAATTAATCTAGACATTATGGAAAATACATAATCTTATATATAAACACTTTTATATATAATTTCAATATTATCACTTTTATACTTCTCATTATATGGCATTAAAATTCAAGAAAAATGATATTTTATGACTTATTAAACTTTTATAATTGAATTTATATTATGTGTAACTTTATTTATATAACCTTAATATAATTTACCATACATTATTTAAAAAAATTATCAAAACCATTTTGATGTGGTCCAAATAATATATTTAAATAATACCCTCTTTAATTTGAAAAATTAAAATTAATTGATTAAGAACATGATGCATGATTTTTCATGGGGTATGGAAAAAAAATTTATTACCAAACATAAATATAGTTATAGTGGAATACTAAGCATTATCCTAGATATAAGTGTGAAAAAAAAGTTGTTACTTTTTTATGTGTGTCAGTGTTGCTAAGGGTCAACTTCAGCTGAATTAGGAAATTTCCAATTAGGTCTTTTTATTCCTAATGAACCAAACTTTCTTACTACCACTTCCACTTCTGTTGATGATATCTAAGAACTTAACCACCTAGATATAACCTATTCTATCATATAAAAAATATAACTAGGTGGAGTGATATAATGTATTATTAAATTAGGTAATAATAATTCACAAAATCTAAAACCAAATACGATCACACTTGATAATAAATAATGAAATTTGAGTATTAAAACTAGTTTATTAGAAGAAAGAAATGATTTTATTACAAGAAGTTCATGAAATAAATCATTACAATGGGTTTCACATTCCCTTCCCTAATCACTCAGAGTTTATCCTTCCATGTGAAGGGATACTGAGAGGAAAGGGGGATAGAAAATCATTACAAAATTTAAATTAAAATAGAAATGAGAAAGAAAATAAAGTACCAGCACAAGTTCATAATCCAAGCTTTTGGACCCCCTCCTTTCTTATACAACTTGTGTTTTATAGGTATTGGATTATCATTATATGTTAGGAAATCCCCTTCTTAATTGGTTGTTCAAACCTCTATGATTTTATCTTTTTGAGATCTTTATTCCTTTACTTTTACTTGGATATTTCATCTTCTCATTTTCCTTATTCTTCATGGTTTTAAATCTATGAGAACCACAACTTCAAACTTTCCTTATTGAGATGACACCACGCAGATGAGTCTTGAGGTCAAAATAGGTGCATTAACTCAAAGTTTCAATTTCTGTAATGCCCTGACCCCAATTACCCAGAGACGGTGCATTACTTTAATACATTGGAATGATTATAAGGAATCAAGTCCCGAAGGCCCGATCAGTTTATCAGTCTTGGAAAATAGATTACATACATTAACTTTACATTACAATTTGATGAATAAAACACAACATAGATATTTCTTTGAGAATTACATTTTTCCATTTATCTTAACCCTACATATCAATCATAATACACTTCTTGGAATACTGGGAAAATAAAACATAAGAAAGAGGTAAGATCATATGCTCAGTAAGGGTAAATAATTTAGCAGAAGCTATAAAATTTTAAGGAAAGATGTGTAATAAAAACAAAAGCCTTTTAAATATAAAATTGAACATAATATGGTAAAAATAAATGAAACATTACCATATAAACATTCACATGGATATTATACTAGTCGAATAATCACATGTAATAACTAATTTCACAATGAGGGAATGCCTAATACCGGACATCATTACCACATAGTCAAGGCCTCGTTCCAAGACTACAAATAATTTTTTTGTCAAGGCCTTGTGCCAAGACACTAGTTTGTATCATGAGACCTACCGATGCATCGAGGAGCTATAGCGGGTTCCGTCCGTAACTTACTAAGTCCACTGCATTCCTCATATAAACAAGTTGAAACATAGCATAAAGATTCGTATTAAAACTACCATACAAAATGTCAATACATTAACCATAAAACATGAATGGTATAAAAATATAACATCCACAGTCAAACATATCACGACTCATTCAATACAATATGGAAGATTGTATTATAATAAATCAACCTCAATCAAAAATAATATCCAGTAAAGGATGCTAACATAGTTGAAAATGATGAGTAAAACATTTTGAGAGAAATATCCTTTTTTTAAAATCATTTAAAAGTCACACATTTATAAAGGAAGTAATTTAAAATATATTTTTGAATCAAAGTGTCCCATACCAATTTGAAACTTTTGAAAATAATCATCATTTCAAAACATTCATGTTCATATAAATAAATCCTCAAAATCATTTTAAAAACATGAACATTAATTAAAAAGATTTAGAAAGATAAATATTTAAAACATTTAAAATTATGATCTTGATAAAGAGTAACTTTAAGAAATACTTAAAATATTCATTTTGAAATCAGTTTTATGAAAAATGTACATGGATGATAAAAATGTCCCAGTAAATATGTATGTAAAACAACCTTGGATAATAATGAGATTGTAAAATAAACCCTTACCAATTTGGTAACTTACGAAACATACACCCCATGAAATAATTATCATACAATGAACATGTAAATACACATAAATTAAAGTGTATTACACAATTAATACAATTATGAGCAGTACATACACCACACAAAAGGTAATAGTGGTAATATGACATTAATCTCACGGGAATAAGGAGTGAGATGAAAACCCCTTACCTTGCACTTTCCTTTAGTCATGGGTACGTTTAACCTCCTGTATGAAGACTATAGTATGTTATTAAATTATAAAAGAACCATATTAATATTTATTATAACATACATTATTCATTTATGACTTTATACTACCCATTTAACAATAATTTCCATGTTATAGTAATATTTCGGGTAATAATCGCTTTCTTTATCGTACGTGTTTTAACTTGTTACTCTTGATTGTATCACTTAGATAATGATTTAAATACTTCCAGAATATAAAAAATGATTTATATATCATATATATTTAGAATATAAATATGTATAATAGACATATATATGAAATTTAAAACACCATTTATGGAGATAGTAGTCCGTACGTACGCATAAACGCTGTTTCCGTTTTCATATAGTATTGAACGGAAGTAAGTGAATAAGATATATGTAAGCACATAAATAATTATATATATATATATAAATATATATATATATCTTCAATATCATTATTATTTCATATATTACATAATTATTAGTAATATATACTTTTATAATCGTCGATGAATGGTGAGCTTGGAAATGAATCTCATCGTGTCGTGGAGACGGTAATCCGTACGTACACACGAGCGAAAATATCATTATTTTGATATTAAAATAATATATAATTGGATGGTATATCATATATACAGAATCCTTATCATGTTATATTTACTATTTACATCAAATACACATCCTTATTATACCCATCCAAATAATAATGTATTGAATAACAATTACACCACGAGGTGGAGACGGTAAGCCGTACGTACACACGTATGGTGACATGTCATTCAAAGGGTGGATAGAATAATGAATTTGGTTGTACCGTAATTATAATAACATCACAGTATATAGAAGATACTGGATTTATTATTTTATAATGTAAACAACAAAGAAAAAGGATGTGGAAGAAGAAAGGAACTTGAAAGAGGGTGGTGAAATCATTACCTCTTCTTCGGGTTCTTCCTTTTGATTTGATCAAAAGGGATCCTTAGGTTGGTTTTATGATAAAAATAAGGCCTCTATTTGAAAGGTAGGATAGTTGATAGGGTATTTGGGCAGGGGTTGGCCGATCAAAATGTCTTAGAAGGTGTGAATTAGAGTGAAGGCGGAGTGCCCTTTTATAAGAGGGGTGAGGGGCACCTTAGGAAAAACTTAAAATATTATTTTATAATAAATTCATATTCGGTTTATAATGGATCCAAATTGATTTATTTTGAGGATAATGTGGGTATGGGTCGAAATCCACTCAACCAATAGGTTTTATACAGGTTTGGGTCACTTTATTAACCTTATCTTTTAGTTTTAACTCTTAGTTAATTAGTTTGACATTTACCATGTCTCTTTGTATTTTTATATTATATGGTTAATAAACTTACTATAAACTTCCAATAGATCCCCAAGTGGTCAATTAATGATACAAATATCATTATATAAGTACTTTCGACAAACCTTATATTTTTAGGAATATAATATCAATTAATATTATAATATTTGTTTTAAAAACACTTTTATGTCAATTTTGACACTATTGGGTATTTTGTTTTTGATAAATTCATAAAATCATTATTACTTCGAAAAAAATTCATATAACCAATCCTAATATGTCATATTAACCTATAAAATTATTTTAATTCATAAAAAGTCTCAAATTACATTTATTTGGGTATTTATAATATCAATTATCTTAATCTTTCATTAATAAGGTAATTACTGCATCATCATTGTGTCACAAATAAATTAAATTATTTAATGTCAAAAAATTATAAATAAAATACCATTATGTATGAAATCTTTTTAGATTTCTAATTAATATTTATAATCGAATTTATATTATGTATAACCCTATATTAAAAGTTTTTTAGTTATTAAACTTTGATTTTAACTCTTTGAACTCTTCTTTGAATTAAATAATAATAAATGTCCTAATCTAATCCAAGTGGACCTAAATGATAATATTTTATTCCTAATTTTTTTCTGGTCATGATACACTTGTCCAATAGAATTAGGACATGTGTTAGGGTAATATTAATATCATTTTTACCCTTAATTAACCTATTTACTTTTAACCGTGGTAAATAAAAGTAAAAAGTTTCTATTCACCAAAAATTATTTTTATCTAAATGAACCACATTTTACCACTTGATATTAACTATGTCTCTCAGATTTTTGAAATTTCACTCACAGAAGCGGTAAAATTAAGTTTTATGTGAATTTTCAAATTCTCCTAGGAGATGGGTAAAAGATGGTGAAAAGTTCAATAAAATTTTTATATATCTAAAATTATTCTAAACTAACTCCAATGAATTACATTGAACTTATATAGGTATTATGTATCTATTTTAACCTTAATTAAATTTAAATAAAATAATAATTATTTAAATAAAAATTTAGTTTTAAACTATAACTCAGTGTTTTTCACTATTCATCAAAAATTGAAAGTTTTCAGAAAAATACCAAAAATTCAACCTAAGCTAATTTTGATATTCTGAATCCAAAAATGAAGTCCATTTTGAAAGATAAAATTTATAAAATTTCAAAACATGGGTATTACTATTCATAACAGCTAGTTTGATTTGTTGTGGTGTGTGTTAGAAATCGATGTTGCGTACAACACACGCTACTGTATTATTCAAAGAGAAGCATACCGTGGAAGCTTGGGGTGTTACAATTTCCCAACTTCTGAAAAATGCACAAAGTAAAATATCATATAGGATTAATTTTTTTTAAAAAAAATGGAACTATCTTATGATTTCCCAAAATATAATATATGATTGAAAAAAATTCATATGAGCCTTAAAAAATATCACATGAAATCAAAACTTTGAAAATTAAAACATCAAACAAGAAGAAAAACATCATACGAGGTAGATTAAAATCTATTCAAAGGTATAATTTTGATAAATTAAAACATCCCTTGAACCGAAATCATCATATGAGATAGCATGAAATATCATATAGAGTATATTTTCTAGAAATTTAAAACATTATATGAGCTAGAATAAAAAATTATCCTATGACCCAAACATATACACATTTACCTATTCAAGTTCAAAAACAATATTCCCAATGAATTCAAATAATTTTATGACTAAAATAATTACTTGATGACATATTTTTATAAATGTTCCAAAACACTTGAAATCATTGATTTTTTTCATTTTCACAATTAATTAGAAAAATAACTCTAAGAACCAAATATGATGTAAATCAACTCATGATGACAAATGGGGGGTGGGGGGTGGGGGTTAAATCATTGAAAAACTTCTGAAAAACATTGAAAATATTTCCTCTATTCGAACAATTCATAATTGTAGATATAAATTTCTTTATATTAAATCCTTATTATGTAATTTATAAACTCTTTATAAATTATCATTGTAATTTATAAATAAAAATTTTATTTAAAGATTACACAAATGAAATATAATTTGATAAAAATTTTAATACCTTTGAATTTTTATTTATAAACATTTTATAAACCTCATTAATTTGAAAAAATATTATAATATTAAATCTTTAATATTAAAGGAATATTTTAAATAAAAGTTTCAAAAAATATTTGATCCATTAATCATAAATATATTATGGATATTTATTTATAAAACAATATTTATAAACATTATAAATATTCCAAAACATCCTTTCCTTTATTTATAAAGTATTTATAAATAATATAATTTAATTCATAATTAGTTTCTCTTGGTTAAAATAAAAACTTTATTTATTTTTATAAACAAGAGTAATAAATGTGAATTTTTCATAACTGAAAAAATATAATAAAACAAATTTTATTGAACTGTATCATTTATGTTATTCCCATTATAAAAACAATTTAATAAACAAAAGTTACATAAAATAATAAATAATTAAATAAAAATTTTATTTAATTATTAAATATAAATATGAATCTATATATTTATTTTAAGGCTTACTAAACACATTTTAATAAATTTTGTATTTATTATTTATAAATAATTCATAAATAATACATGTATCATTTTTTTTTAAAAAACATTTTGTAAATTTTATTTCTCCAATTTTTCACATCACTTAGCTAGCCTTCCCGAGCTGTTAGCTTTCATAGTGATAGCCATTCGAGATTTAGGGTAAGTTGGTCAAGCACAACAAGGGAGTGAGTGAGTGCGGGCCAGTGTGTGGTGCAACATTGGTGCAAGGTGAGGATTATTAGACTCTCTTGTGTGGGTAGACATGAGAGGTTGTGGGAGAGCACCATCTCCATTCGATCTTCATTGGATAGTGGATGTCGTTTCCTTAGTAATATACAGTCCCCCATCCAAATAATTATTTGATGTGTGATTTGTTCTAAAGGTACACTATTAATCCCCTTTGCGTGCAATATCCCATTCTCACATTTCACCAATTTTATACCGATATTCTATGAGCTCACACAATGATCATAAAAATTATATATGCTATGCTTGATACATAAGCACACCCCCATCACGATGACACTCATCATAACCTAAATAATCCAAAAAATATGCTCTATTTTTTTGGATCGCATGAAATAAGAAATTATATCATATAAAAATTTATTCTTGTGACCTAAAGATAACATTAATACTTTAGTGTGATGCTAATTTGTAGTGTAAAACATATATAATAATGTTATTATATAACACTGGACTAATTATAACTGAACCAATAACAATGAATATATTGAGTTATTCATAAAAAAATCAAAATTCATGTTGATTTGGCGAGGAAGTAAGATATAATAACACTATTAGGCTTTCGAGAATCATCATATGATCTTTTGGAAGTGGAATAACACCCAAAAAAGATCTCCACTTGAACAAAAGTAACATGTAACTTTTATGAAAGACACTATAAAACAAACCAGACCTAGTTCTATAGTGTCACAACCTATTTCTTCCTAGTTGAAGTGGAATACATGATGCATTCTTTATGAATGGAGAACACATTTATACTATCATGTATTATCAAATAATACTCATGGTTTATGCCTCATTGATGAGTGTATTAAAATATTTCAGTTATTATCATTAAAATATTCTATTCTAGATTAAAAACCCACGGGGAAGGATTTTTTCCATAATGGTATGCTTACAGTTTGCCTACATTTTTGGGTTTTATTCCATGCAACCTAGGAGAATAAATACATATATCTTATACATGTACAATAAATTGATTATATATATACACACAAACATAATATCATATAATGTATATCAAAATGTAGTATAATACTAATAATACATATTTTATATACATGTATTCAATTTACATGCATCATAAGAATTTATATTTTAGTAAAAAACCAAATAAATACTACATAATTGAATCATACACAATGAAATATAAATCATAAACACAAATATATCTTAAGTATTTTATCATAACTCATGAATGTACCATAGGAATGTAAAAACATGAGATAATAATCATGATCCATGAAACATAACATTGGAATGTGACAAAAGATAATAATTTAAATCATAACATATTTAAAGTTTTACTTCCAAGACTATCATAACGTAGTATATTGAGCTTCGTTAACCATTCCCCATAACATAGTGGGTTAGGAGTCACTGTATACATCCCGTAATATAGTGAATCAAGAATCACTACTCACATACCATAGTAATCTCATCAGATATAAATATTTACCCAATGAATTAGAGGAATATATTAGACCCACCGGTCACATAATGATAAACCATACATATGTGTGCCAAAGGAATATGATAAAATTCATAAATCAACCATAAAATAAATTACTGATGAGAAATAAACAGGCCTTATGAAAATTCCCACAAGGCATAAATAAATTATCTAGATAAAGGAAGTGTATGATTATATTAAAACATATATCCAGTAAAACATAAGAAAAATTAAAGGATATTTATATATATAAAAAATAATTTACATAAACATTATAAATTAATTATAAAATAAGAAGAAATATCCATAATATTTTTGATTTTTTTAAAAAATAAAAATGTATAAACTAATCATTTTAGAAAAATAATGAGAAAGTAAATAAAAATTACTTAGAATAAACATGAAAACATAGAAATGAAGATTCATAAATAAAACCAATGAAAATAATTAGAGAAACTAAAAGTGTGAAAAAATTAAAAAAGTGAGTTAAAATATTCCTTTCACACTTTTGTAAAATAAAGTCAAAGTCAATATAAGGTGTACTTAAGAAAAAATATAAGTAGGTATAAGGACATCCACAAAAAATATGAAAAATCATAGACAAGGAGGAAAAATATTCATGACCAAAAAGAGGTGATAAGGTTAGTTCCACTAACAAGTAATATTCCTATTGAATTATAAAACAATATGTGGGGAAATCATAAGAATACATATAAACCACAAAAATAACTAGAGTAGAATAAAATAATTTTTTTTAGATATAATAAAATATAACTCCCCTGATGAAAATTTAATCATAGATAATATTGATTTAAAATTGAGAACATAAAAGAAATCCTCATCAATTTTAGTAATGTTTGAATCAAAATACATTAAAAGACATAACATTGGATGAATTTTTCAATCCTATGAACTATATGAAAATTATGATAGGAAACATCCATGAGGCTGTATATACACCACATAAAAGAATATAGGCGGTGAAGTTAGAACATATATCTCTAAAATTAAGTATTTATTAAAATAAAACCATTTTAAGGGTTAAATGGAAACATAAATAAACATATATAAACATAAAATATATTACATCATGATTCCAAACTTTGTAAGGAATATATCTCAATAAAAATAAATTGATAAGAGAAACCCTTACCTTTTCTCCAGACTTCATTAAATATGGTCTAAAACCCTATATAATAAACATAACCATCTTAATAAATTATTTATGAAACTTATTAACATATATTAAATTTTATAAAATCAATTATAAGGATTTATCACAAATATATTAGTTATTTTTTGTTTATTTTCATAAGTGGATGTCAGTAATTTTGTTTTTTTCATATGAGTTTCATAATTGTGATGTAAATTCTCATTATTTTATAAAAATTAGCTATTAATAGATTATTTAATTCATTATAATCATTATTTTGAAATTATTTATGCATTCATATATTCATTTTATGGAAGGAATGTGAATAATTCATGATAATGCAATTCATGATGAGCATGTTACAAGTAATTTATTGATAATAGTGAGTGACTTTATAATGATCATTCATTTTTTATCACACCTAAAGAACCATATTCATAATATAATTTAATATTTAATATCTTATATGATAATTATTAATTTATTGATACACATTCATGTTGTAAATGGTGAATATAATATAACAACTTTCATGTAGGAGGTTGAACCGACCAATACAAGAACATGCTATACTAATGAATAAGTAAGAGCATAGAGTTATATTATAGTAATATAATTTTTTACATAAGAATAATAATTTTTTATAGTACATAATTTCAATGTTTAATGTTATTTAAAAAGATTTTAGATGAGAAGATAATGGAAAATGATGTAGAAGAACAATATATTTACTTTATTAATTAACTCCTTAAAACATGTTCCTTCAGAATGAAGGATTTAGGCCTGTATATTGGGGCTAAAAGCTACCAAAATTTTAATAATAATTTAAGATAGGGAATTTTCATAGTTATTCAGGAGAAAAACTAAGGATAAAAGTAGTTTTGAGTGGGTATAAGAGAGATCCTTTTATAGGCGGAAATGAGGGACCTTTCTTTGGAAATTTAAGTTAGGTGATGGGTAAAGAAGAAATCATAGTAGAGTTAGGTAAGAAAATATTGTTTAGAATTATATAATTGAATCCTATATATAAAAAATGTCTTATATAATGAGTAAATATAAATTTTATCCTTAAAAATTTGAGCCATGTCATTTTATCCCTTTCTACATCTTTTTATCTTGTTTAATTATTTACCATGGTAATTATTTTTTACTGAAAATATAAGGTATAAACTCTTAAATAATTTCAACATGATGATTCCAAATTTATATTTTATTTAATATAATTCAATTTCTAAATATTAAAAAATTAAAAATTAAGTGAAAATAAAAAAAATATAAAAATATTTTTATATAAAAAACATTTTTTTAAAATTAAGTTTTCTTATTATTATTGTTTTTATTATTAAGTGTTCTTATTTTTTTATACTTTTAAACATTATATATTAATAAATAAATCCTTAAACCATTATATATTTAGTTTTTTAAAATCAATATGCATAACGCATAATAAAAACAATTTTTATTAAAGTATCTTTTTAAACATTAAATGATTTTATCTTATAAATAATTAGTAATAAATGAATGAATGTTTATGGATTTGTTTTTATATATAAATAAAAAATTAAATTTAATAATCCAAATATTTGAAATTTTAATTTAAAATAAAAACATATAATATATAATAATGTTTTTTAAATAATTTTTTTCATTGACCATGAATCATTAAATTCTTATTAGTAATAACACCTTGATTATTTACCTATATCACCAATCATTCTTTTAATTTTGTTTAATATATTTTATCAATACGATTCCTTAAAAACAATATGGATGAGGCTTATAATGGGAGTGCGATGGATAGGGGTGGTGTGCTAAGGAATATTGTAGGTGACATTATCTTTTACTTTGTGGCTTGAGTCGTGAATCTCACCAGTGGCACATCATCTCTTTTTATATAAGCCAAATAATTCTTGATTGGTCTCTCCATCTATATGGACAAAGGAATTTTTCTGGACTATATGGATCTTGACTCCATTTTTATGTTCTTTCTTTTTCAAAAAAGACTCACTAGTCTATCACGTATACTATTCATTGGTGTCTCAACATTTTCAAAGTCCAACCACTCTTTCTGTAAAATTTATGAGAGGGGAAATATATTTTATATTCCCTTATCCAGTCATTCCTTAGTTTCTATCAAATATTTTGTAATTTTAGGTTTATTCCTCATTCCTATAAATAGTTTGCGAGAAATGATTCTTTAGGTGTTCACTTTTTAGACCCCTATGAGGTAATTCCCCTCTTTTTTACAGCATTACTTTTTAATAAAAATTAAGTATATAAATAAATTTAATTTAAAATACATTATTTACTAAAAAATAATTTCTTTTAAATAATACATGTTTAAAAAAATGAATTATTATATTTTTATTTTATCCCAAAATTATTTATTTTATATTAATTACATGTCAAATATTTTTTTGTATAACATATTATTTACTTCTAAATATAAAATAATCAATATGCCTATTGTATACATGTATACCCAATCACCATATATAAAATTTCTATATGTCCAACAATCATATATACAACATACATATATCCAATGACTATATATATAATGACCATATTATATTTCTATATATGAACTTAAACGTTTCACTAAAATTCATTCATCATATTATTTTATTTCTCTCTTAAAAAGTTTTATTATATTCCTAATATTTTTTCTTTTTTCCATAGTTTTAATCAATGGTATGATCTTCATGTAAGACCATAAGGATAACGATTTAATGTTCACAGTCTTTTTATATAATTTTGGTGTTATTCCACTTTTCATTTTCATAATGATGTTTCATATTAGATTCTCATATTGCATTAATTTTTATATTTTATTGAAATATTTTATCTCAATAAAATATTTCATGGTTCATTTTATTTTAGTATTGGGTGCGAAACAAGCTATTCAACATGTTAAAGGAATTAAAATACATGGCGTTTCATTCTACTCCCTTCAAAAAAAATTCACTCTTAATATTTCATTAATCATATTAAAATAGACGAGGGTAATTTTTTTCTCATTATATCTTTAGGTTCCTACATTTATTTTTCAAAATTATTTTTCTTCTAGAGAACTTTAACCTAGGGAGTGGTCATGTTTCATTGAAATTTATCTTTATGATTCAATATCTCTATTTATTTTTCCTTTATAAGAGAGACCATGTTTTAGTTGTACAACCTTTGGGTACATTTCATGTGATTGTTAAGGTATTTATTTCCTTAAAATAAAAACAGGAAACACATTATGTACTTGTGTTAGGTTCAATGGAAATGTAAGGTGATAAGATACCACCCCCACACGATCGAGATTATTGAATGGAAAAATATATCTAGGGATCAATTTTCCCTTATTCTCAAAAATTTTAAACCTATTCCATGATGATCGTAATAACTCTGGTTTTATTATATTAGTCCTTTGAATATTTCTATATGAATATCTGGATTCATCCACTGAGTCGGTGCAGTATTTGGGTGTCTTGAGACCCCAGGATTAATATATTCAAAATATTAATATATTTTAATGCACATGAACATATCATTTTAGTTTAAATTATTTTCCTATTGTTTGGAACCTCATATGGAAAATATAATAACATTGTTGATTTTAGAATGTGTTGTTTACCCTAGGTGTAATATAAGGTTGGTCGACATCGGACGTTCCGTGGGAGGTAACCCTTGGAAAGTGCGTTTAATAAAATAAATAAATAATTTATTTATTTCTATTAAATGACCTAACCTAATCATCCATTTATAAATAATACATTATAAAAATCTATAGGGTTATCTATATAACCCTGTGATTTTATGGAGGAGTATAGAATCATTCTTTTTTAGAGGATTGGGATCAGGGAATGTTGAAAATTAGATCAATGTGAATCAAGTGGTAGGCAGTGAATGCAATAGGTCTTCTTCATCATATAAAAATTCACCCTTCACCAATAATAAATACTTTATCATTGTAGGAATAATTATTTATATTTTATTTCATTTTATTAAAGATTAATCACGTATTTAATATTCAATTTCTTTTTCTGGTGATTTTTGATCTTTTCATGAGCATGAACTTTGATTTATAATTTTTTGATCCATGATTCACCCATATGTTTCACAAATTATGATTGTTTTACTTGATCACATGATCCAATGATGTATTTACCTCATTATTTGGATTTCCCTCCACCATTATTCATATTCTTCACCATTTTCCCATGGGATCAAGATTAAACATTTTTTAGGTGAGTTCGAGCATGATCGAACACCTGGATTCATGGTGGATTTGAGAATGATATATAGATTTAATATTTTCGGATAGATCAATATTAGATGCAGAGTGTGGGTGATGAATCTATGGATTTAAGAATTTAGATCTGAAAAGGGAGGTTATTGGTATGTTGGGATGTTCCCCATGGGTTTGGGTGGTTAGAATTTGGCCACCAGTGGCAGATTGGGAACTTTTGACCCTAGATTCGCACTCCTCAGAATGTTTCAAGGTGGAAATTGTGGCATAGTGAGATGTGTGAATAATTCTATAGGTTTCTATGAAAAAACTAACTACATAGAGTGTAATATAGGAACAAATTCCATGTATTCCTTTAGTTGCGGTGGCTAGGGTTTCAAAGAAGATAAATATCACACACCATGTATGGACCATACACATTATATAAATCGATGCTGGAATCTTAGTGTGTATTCCGGGAGTACATGGGTATGGCAATGACCCAAAGTACATAGGAAAAACAAGATGTACATAGGAATGGGTATGCCCTTGGTGGCCATGACACATTGTGTTCCATGTATACATGCCGTGTAATGCCACATGATGAGCTAAGTTGTGTGTAGCTAAGAAAATGACTCGGTGTCCGGGTGAGGGTACATTCCATGTGACCCTGGGTACACATAATGTACCTTCCTTATACTCTTCTACCTTATGTATCTTCTCTCCTTATGGAATTAGGAACTAGCCCATGATTAGCCTATCTTGAGTAGTTTTCCACATAGAATGTGATGAAAACCATTGTAGTTACTTTTGAGATATTACATGAGGTGTTGCGAGAGTGAAACTTCTTTAGGAAATGCTTGACTAGAAGTAGTGATTGGGTAGGATCATTATATATATAACAAGGTTGGAAACCCCCTATCATACTACAGTGTGGGTTCATCTTTCCCTCTACTTAGACTGAGTCGCACCCCCTATCACACTAGGTTGTGGGTCCTCTATCTACTGAGTGACACCCCGTATTGCACCAGGGAGTGAGTCCTTTATCTAAGGAGTGTCACCCCTTGTCAAACCAGTGCATGAGTTACCTATATATTGAGTGGATCCCCCTATTGTACCAAATTTTGGGTCCTCTATCTATTGAGTAGAACCTCCTATCGTGATAGGACATGGTTCCTCTATTGGAGATTATTCCCCCTCAGGTTGTGGAGTAGTGTAGAGGTGTGGGTACTCTACAAAACTTTCTTGGATACACACACAAGCTGCTAGACATCATATATGGACCTTTGGAGTTGTAGGTATACTTATCTTTTTTGGATAGTTTATGGAGATAGATATCCACTTTATCTCTTTTTTGGGTTTCTTTATGATCATATATAATGGATTTTGTTTTCCTTCTTGCTATGGGTTGAGTTTACTTATTTTGTATCTTTATATTCCCCCTCCCCCGCATGTCTAGGGTTTCCTTTGTTCACTAACTTATTCCCTCCTCCGGCATGGCCTGACCTTAGCGGCGACTCTCTTCACTTGGCTCGGTGTCATTGAGTGTTAGATCCGTGTGGTCTGGATTCATTTTGGGCTCAACGGTGACTTCGATTTGGCTTCGGGATCTTGCATCAGCTGTGGTTTGTTCATTTTCGGCTCCAGTGCACTCAGAAGTGGCCTCGGATCTCCTAGATCTGGGATCTCAACTTGGCGTTGGCATGCGTCGACTCTGAGTGACTCAGATTCGATATCTCGGCTCGGTGATGGTTCCTTTGCTTCTGGGTCCAGGTCTTCTTTGCGGATCCTGGTGCATGGTGCTTGATCTGATGTGCCGGTGTTGGCTTTGGCTCGCCCCTGGTGTCAGGATCTTGTCACAGCTTCGGATCATCATCGGTTCGATGCGCTTGCCGTCAGCTTTGTTATCCCTTCTTGTTCGGTTTTCAGTCATGGTGCCGGTGTGCTCGGTGTTGACATGCTCAGCACTAGCGAATCTGGTTCCTTTCTTGGATTCGTCCCGGCTCGACGTCGGTCATGGCGTGCTCCACTTTTCTCGGGGTTGGTCCAGTGGCTTGGAGGGGGGGGGGACTCTTGTTTTGGTGTTTTTTGGTGCTATTGGAAGTTGCTTTGAGGTTATGATTTGGTGAAGTTGTGTTTGTGTTTGATCTGATTTGAATGATTGAGTTTTTTGAGGTGAATTGGAGGTATTGGATGGTTTGACGGGGAACCCTAAAATTCATCAAGATTTTGTTTTAGATGAGGATAGAGCTGATCATCTTCACTGCACATGGATTTTTGGATTTGTAATATTGAGAGGGTATGGTGCAGCCATCTGTACCGTTCCCATGAATTCTTGCACGTGACTGTTTTCTGATCATCCATGCTTTGGTGGAGGTGTGTCCTAATGATATTGATGCTGGGTGGAGGCAATTTATTGTAGTTTTGTTCTGGGTTTCAACCCCTTGATTTTCATTTTTTTGTGAATGTCTTGATGTCCTTGATGTCTTGGTTTCTCCCCCCTTTATCCTTAAAAGGGGGATTATCTAAAATCAATAAAAATTTTCGGCCTCTAGGCCATTTAGTCAGACATATACTCACCCAACATGGGATTTCCCGCATGTGTCATATCTAGTGTAGATGACAGATATATCAGCGATGAAATTAATAGATCTTAGAAATACTTTGGGGTATTGACCACATATGATGGTTAAACTTTTATATCAGGATCTAGGATTTCTTCAGCATTATTTTTCACATTTTTTGTCAGGTTGGGACTTTATTTCTAGATGGGCAGGTATTTTCCCATTTATGATTTGAATTTATATAGTCGTACTCTAATGTATCCACTAGAGTTTATTGTATGCATGATTATAATCTAGATGTTTTATTATTTTTTATTTTTCCTCTAATTTTTTTGATAGAGATGGTTGTGTGCATGCATACATGTATTTTAGGTTAAGGAATCCCATTTTAGTTTATGACTTCTTGATGCTTATCACTATCCCCTGGCCTACTGAAGGCATGCTTGGGGGTTTCACACCTGACTTACCACTATCCAGGTGGGAATAGATGGTTTGGGTCATAAAAAGGTGGTATCAGAGTAGTTTTTCCTCAGGTTGGTGTAAGATTGGGACCCATGGTGAGGAGTGGTTGCGAACTTAGGTGAATAGTGTCAGAATGTATTGAGCATGACTTTAAGGTCAACTAATCCAATATTGGTGTGAAGACTAACATATCCATTCACCAAGACTCTGACTACATACTTTTTGACTCAAAAAATAATACATCGATTATAGGAAATCAATTGTACATGAATCATATATGTTTGATACCTTTGAATTTTCTTCACGAGTTAGCTCCTTAAATATCTATTCTCATCCAACCATGCTAAATGTTGATCACTTTCAATGTTCCTCCATGAAGAAATCTATCCAGCTTACTGATAAAGGATCTTGAAGAAGATCTGTTGAGTGATGAAGCCTCAGTTCAATGGCCATCTCATGAGGTGTTTCCTCTAGGTGGGAAATGATCAGTTCTCCTACCTGTTAAGAAATAGATAATACCAATTGGGTAGGCTGCTGATGCGTGCAAGATTATGTTTCTATGTGAGTTCAAGCGTTAGAGATCGATGAGGTTACACGATAAGAAAGTACCTCAAGAAGTATAATATTATATTGATTTGGTTATCCATGTCTCCAAGATAGTTTGAACCCCAACCAATCATATGGTTATGCTATAAGCCAATATTTTCCCTGGAGTAGTAGGGTACTAGTGGTGTTTGATGACACAGAATCATGATGAGACAATGATCTCATGGTTAGAAATTCATCAAATATTTTATGATGAATACTACCATTCATGCTTTTAGTCCATATATATTTAGGAGATTCTTGAGTTTCATCATGGTGGTATGATAGTTGATGATTATTCTATGAGGTTCAATGACTCGCACGTTACTCCCTTGACATGGTACAAGATGGTTTCTTCTGAGAGTGAAAGTTCAAGAAGGTACTCCTCAGAAAAATTGATGCTAGTATAGTATACCTATACTTACCTACTTATAATAGAGTACTAGAGTAGGATTTGGTTATATAGATATTCCTAGAAGAGGGGAATCAGGATACTGGGGCTAACAGTGGACATCATGGGTCTGAGTTATCTATAGCAGCAAGTGGGTGGAAATTGTCAAGATATCAACATAAGATACCTTCCCATGGAAGGACACTAGTACATAGATCTATGATGTAGGGTTAAAGTAGAGGATTAAATCATCAAAGATAGGTGAAGTTTTATATTTTTTTATAGGTGAGGTAACATGACATATGGTTGATCAACCTGATGTGTAGAGGAGGGAAGACAGGCAGTGGATGGACCGACAAGGCAGAGGTAGTGCTATGATAAGGGATATCCTAGGCATGGCCAGGGTAGCCCATAGGGAGACAGTGCTGGCATAGGACTAGGTGGAGCTTTATATGGAGAAGATTTTGGTGTGGGTAGACACTATGAGAAAATCTGATCACCACCACTAGGTGGACCATTCTAGGATTAGGGAGATGGAATTTAGGGCCATGGGAAGCTTTATTCCATGGAGGGATATGACCATATTGAACATGATATTATTTAAGGTATGATTTACACATTTTATAATCTTTACCCAGTACTAGTATACATAGTCACAAGTAATTAATTCATCATCTTATTCCTTGTATAATATTTGGAGATTCTAGTTGTGACTTTAGCCCAGCAATTACATCTAGAGGTTTCTACAAGGTGTGATTATTCGATGTCACTTATATGCTAGTAGTGCAAGTTGGTACTTAGTGGAGAGAGTTTATCATGGGACCTCTTGGCCATGACGATGAAATATTATGATTTCATCTTGGGTATGGACTATTTTTCCACAGTTTGGTCCTAGATTGACTATCATTACAGGTGAGTTAGATTCCTTAAGATAGATAATATGATATTATCCTTTATCAGTGGGAGAGATCTCATGGATGAGAAAGTGGAGCTTGCAAGAAGAAATATGAAAAACATCACTATTAGTTAGTGAGTTTATCTATTGATGCATCTGGTTGTTCATGAATCTATATTCCTTCAATAATAGAGGACTATATGTAAATCTTTTCAAAGGATGTTCCGATACTACCTCCATGGAGGGAGATGTTCTTATGCATTGAATTGTACCCTAGTACCACACTGATATCTTATATGGTAGATCATATGGCCCCTAAAAAGATTCTAGATCTAAGGGTGTATTTGGAGGAGCTTTGAGAGAATAGATTCATCAGACTAAGTGTGTCCCCCTGGGGATCTCCAGTTTTGTTTTTGAAAAAGGAGGATAGGATCTTGAGGTTCTGTGTTTATTATAATCACATAAACCAGGTGACAATTAAGAATAAGTACCCATTTTGAGGATATATGATCTCTTTTACTAGTTGATAGGCCCGATTTAGTACTCAAATATTGATATCAGGTCTCACTATCACCAATTGAGGGTTCACAAAGATGATATTTTGAAGACAAAATTCGGATTTCTTAATGGAAACTACGAGTTCTTGGTGATTCCATTTGGTGTAATGAATGCCCCCATTTTATTTAGGTCTCTTATGAACTATATATTTAATCTATACTTGGACCTATTTGTGGTTTTCTTCATTGATTACACAATCATCTATCCTAAATCATAATAGGATCATGAAAAACACTTGTGGATGGTCATAGACATACTCCAGGAGAACCATATTTATGGTAAGATCTCGAAGTGATAGTTTTGGATCCAAAAGGTTAATTTTTTTGTCAATGTCATCTTTGAGTATGGTTTAGATATAGACCCATCTAAGATTGATGTAGTGATTTCTTGGGATCCACCCAAGAGCATGTTGGAGGTTCATAGTTTCTTTATCTTGGAAGGGTACTATAGGAGGTTTATGTAAAATTTATCCAGGATTACATCCCTTTGAACACTTTGATGTAGAAAGCTATAAAATTTAGCTAGATTGAGAAGTGTCATAGATCCTTCAAGGAGCTAAGGATGAGGCTGATTGGTTCTCCTTTGTTGAGACTACTGGAGGAAGGTGTTGACTATGTAATGTTTTGTGATTCCTCTAGAGTTGGGGTCAGTTGAGTTTTGATGTAGAGGCAAACAATGATCATATACGGGTCAATTAAGTTGATAACCCACGAGAAAAACTATGAAAATCATGATGTAAAGTGGGAAGTGATAGACTTTGATACAAAGATATGGATGCACTATCTTTTGGGTGAGCATTTTTTGGTTTACTCAAACCATCAGAGTATCTAGAACATCTTCACTCATAGAGATCCGAACCTGATATAAAGGCATTGGTTATAGTTCATGTAGGACTATGAATTCAAGATAGTATATATTCTGAGGAATGTAAATTTAGTGTAAGATTCCCTTATCTGTAAGTCCCGTACCTGCCTAGTGGAGGAGGGCTCTGAGAGGTTGGCTACATTGTAGCTGTCCCTGGTAGAGTAGATGGGTGTAGTGTTTCTTCAGTTGATGGTGGTGAATCCTTAACTTATTTATTACATGAGAGTGTCTCATTTACGATACATCAACTATGAGGTTCTACTTGAATAGATATCCTTATGATATATACTAGATGGATTTTATGAATGAGGGGAGCATGTCATCCTTTTATAGGGAGGAACAATGGTTTTGATTATGTTGGGAGAGGAGGTGATAAGGGAGTTTCAAAATCCACCTTTACTATACATATTTCTATTGAAAATATGTACAAGGACCTTGAGTAGCAATTTTGGTGGACTGGAATGAGGCATAGTGTTGTCAATTTTATCTCTCGGTGTCTCAAATGTTAGCAGGTGGAGGCTGAGCATTAGGTTCTAGAAGGTTTTATAAAACCTCTTGAGATCCTAGAGTGTAAATGGGATGGTTTATACATGGAATTTGTGATGAGGATTATACAAATAGTGAGATTTTATGATGCTATCTGAGTGATTACTAACCTACTTACCCAATCGATGCACTTTCTTTCCATATGATAGAAAAGTTAAATTGAGAGTCTAGGGAAATTGTATGTGTGGGAGATCATCTGACTTCATGGGGTACCCACAACAATAATCTCCAATCAAGATGCTCAGTTTTCATCATGGTTGTGGAGATTCATTCATGAGGATTTTGGGACCCAATTTTAGATTATAAAAACATTTTACCCCAATATGGATGGCCAGAATGAGCAGGATATCTAGTTGTTGGAGGATATGCTGAGCCCTATGTGTTAGACTTTGGCTAGAGTTAAGAGGATCACTTTTCATTGGTAGACCTTTATTATAATAACATATATCACTCTATAATTGGCTTATAACCTTTCATTACCATGTATGGGTGACCTTGAAAGTCACACTTACACCAGACTAATATTGGAAAGACATCTCTTGTTGGGCCAGAGATAGTGCAGGTGATGACAGAGAAGGTTCAGATGATTTGTGAGCATATAAAGGTAACCCAAAGAAGATAGAAATATTACATAGATCGACATCATATACCCTTTGAGTTTGATCAGGGAAGACATGTTTTCATAAGAGTCTCCCCGTGATGAGGATTATGGAGGTTTGGTCAGGGAGGTAAACTATCCCATAGGTTCATCCGGCCATTGAAGATCCTATGGAGGGTTGGTGTGGATGCTTACTGCCTAGCCTTACCCCCACCGTTGGACTGAGTTCATTACATATTCCATGTGTCATAGTTTAGGAGATACATGTTTGACCATATTCACATGATTGACTAGGGAAAGATGGACACAAATGATGTAGACACCTTCTTGGAGTACTTGATGATGATCGAGTATTGGAAGGAGAGGATCTCACATGGATAGACCATTCCTTTGGTTCATGTACTTTGGCATCATGATAGTGTGCAAGAGAGATCCTAGGAGTGTGATAGCTAGATGTGGGATCAATACCCCTACCTTTTTGTATATATTGTGTTTTTTAGTTAAAAAATACTTACAATAGGGGATAATTTAATGACTCTAGTTTTTTTGGATTAGTCATTTTAATATTTATATATGTATATCTAGATTTATCCTTGAATTTGGTGTGGTGTTTGGGTGTCTCAGAACACTAGATTTAATATATTAAAAATAAAAATATATTTTAATGCATGCATGCACATCATTTTGTTTTAAATAGTTTTTCATTTTTTTGGGAACTCGGATGAAAAATATGAGACTAGAGTTTATTCTTGAATGTGATATTTACCCTAGGCATGAATAAATTTGGTCGGCATTGGTCATTCTGTGGGAGGTGACCATTGGTAGGGGAGTTTAATAAAATAAAAAAATAAAAAAATAATTTATTTATATTAAATGAGATAACATAATAATCTCTATATAAATACCCTATTATAGAAAACCTATATGGTTATCCGTATAACCATATGATATTAGAGAGGAGGATATGATCATTCTTTATTGGAAGATTGGGATTGAAGAATGTCGATGATCAGATCAAGGGGAATCGGGAGGAAGATAGCGGATGAAACATGACTTATTCATCGTTGGTGAACACACTCTTCACCAACGATCAATACTTAATATAGGTAGGGATCATTATTTATGGTTTTATATCTTTGATTAAATATTAATCATAGATTTATTATTTGCATTATTTTTTTAGTGACTTCCATTCTTTGAATGATCCGAAAATTTGATTTATAATTCGTTGTTTCATGGTTCACCCCTACTTTCCCCATATTATGATCACTGGCCATGATCACATTAGCCAGTGCATGATTTACCTTATTCTTATGCCCCACACAATTCTTCAAATTATTTATTATTGTCTCATGGGGTTATTGTTTGACATTACCAGGGTGAGTTTGAGCATGATCGAACCACTAGATTCATGGAGGATGTGAAAAAGATGTATGGATAAAAGTTTTGTGGATTGATCAAGGTTGGATATGGTATTTTGGTAATGAATCCATGTATTTGGTAATTCAGAGTGTCAATGGGAGGTGTGCGGTGCTACGGGGTGTTTTTCACGGGTTCGGGTGGCTGAAATCCAGCCACTAGTAGTGGATCAGGCATGTCTGGCCCTAGATATGCACACCCTAGAATGTTTCAAGGAGTAAATGGAGAAAAAAGTGGTATGGTGATATGCATGAAGACTTATATAGTTTTATTTGAAAAACCTAACTACACAAAATGTAATATAAGAACACATAGCATGTTGTCCCCTAGATGTGGTGGCTTGGGGTTTGGGGAAGATGAGGATCACATGCCATGTATGAACCATACACACTGTGTGACCCTATGTTGGTGGATCAATGTGTACTCTAGGAGCACACATGCATGATAACGACTAGAAACATGGGTAGGGCTCGAAATACATGGGCATGACTAGATGTACATGGGCATGGGTATGCCCCGAGTGGCCAGGTCATGTCTTGTGCCACCTGTACATGCCTTGTAGTGCCTAATATACATCCAATCCATGTATAAAAAAGGACATGGATAGGTTTTGAAGTTAGGGTACACATAATCTGACCCTAGGTACACACCGTGTACCTCCCTTAGACTATTCTATATCTCCTCCTTTGAGACTTTGGTACTAGCCCACGAGTAGCCTATCTTTATTAGTTTTCTACATAGAACATGACAGTAGACTTCATGGTGGTTTTTAGAAACTATGTGAGGTATTGAGTGTCAAAATTATTTAGGATATGATTAACTGACATTAGTGATTAGACAGGGTTATAAGAGAGATGTTGGTGTTGGAAACCCCCATATCATACTAGCTAGTGGGTCCCCATTCTCTCTACTTAGACTGAGTGGCACCCTCCTATCACACCAGGGCATGGGTCCTCTATCTAATGAGTGGAACCCCCATGTATCACCATGGTGTGGGTACTCTATCTACTGATAAGTTCCACCTATCAAACTAGTGTGCGAGCCATCTATTAAATATTTCTCCCCATCATGTTGTGGAGCGGTGATGAAGAGTGGGTCCTCTATACAACTCTCTTGGATAGACACATGAGCTAATTTTCATCAGAGATGGAACATTATAGATTTATATAGACTCATCATCCTTGGATGGGACGTGAAGATGAAGATCCCCTTTCTTTCTCATATGTGTTTATTTATGAGCCTATATCCTGGGTTTTGTTTTGCCTCTTTCCTATGGGTTGAGATGACTTCTATTGTTTCTTTTTGTTTCCCCCTTTGTTATTTTATTGGAATCCTACATGCCCCTTCAAAATGAATTTTCCCACACATTAGGTGTCTTATTTAGATGAAAGGAAGACTGGTGGTGAAATTTGTGGATCTTAGCGATACTTGGGTGCATTGACTGTGTGCGGTGGTCTAACTTTGATATTAGGAGTTGGTATCTATTTAGATTTACTTTTTATAGTTTTTTTCAGGTTTAGAATTCATTTATAGCTAGGAATGTATTTTCCCCTTTATTATTTGGATTTAAATAGTCACAACTTGATGTATTCTCTATAGGTTATTACATGCATGATTATACACTATATATTACAGTCTTATATTTTTCCTCTTCAAATTTTCCATGGATATGGTTGTGAGTGTATAGGTATTTTAGGATAAGGCCTCTCATTTCAGTTTATTCCTTCTTGGCGCTTGTCTCCAGCTTCTAGCCTATTAGTGTCAGGCTTGGGATTTTCACACCTAGATTTCTACTAGCCAGACAGGCCCTAGTGGGTTGGTTCGTGTTAATGATATTTGAAGGAATAATATATCTATAACTTTAAAATACAAATCTTACTATCGATTGTCAACATAGTTTTTTTGTCGACTTTGTGTTACCACTACTAGAAAATTAACCTATACCCATGGTTTGGAACCATGGGTATATCCCTCAAAACCATAAAATCTTAAGCCATTGGTATAGATATGAGCTATACCCACAGTTTAAAAAATGATATACCCATGATTATGAACTGTGGTAATAGGTGCATGGTTAATTTTCTATCGTGTCAATAATCCTATACCCATAGTTCTGAAATTGTGGCTATAGGAGTTAAAAAAAATCCTACTGTCGGATTCGAACCCTAGACCACCTCTTCACAGTGGACTTTCCTAACCACTTCCCCATATAGCATTATGTATATATAAATATATATTTACTTATATATATATATATATATATATATATATATATATATTTATAAACCATGGCTATAGGTAAAACATTGTGGGTACACGATTTCCTGTAGATTTTTTTCCCATGGAATTTTTTTCCTGCACTAATGCAGGAAAGGTATACCCACAGTTCTAAAAAAATATGGGTATAGTATAGACCTATAACTATGGTTTTTGAGAACCATGGGTATAGGTGTTTAAACAAAACATATACCCATGGTTGTCAGAAAACCTTGGGTATAGGTTTGACCTATAACCACGTTTTTTTTGAGAACTATGGGTTTAAGTTTTGAACCGAACCCTATACCCACAATTTTTTTTAAAAACCATGGGTCTAGGGGGGAGATATACACACAGTTTTTGAAAAACCATGGGTATAGGTTGGAATTTTCATCTTATACCCATGATTTACCAAAACCATTGGTATAGGTTATAAACAAATCCCTATACCCATTGTTTTATCCAAAACTGTGGGTATATGGTCATTTTCCAATAGCGTACTTTGATATGTCACAAAATTATTTGAATATTCTATAAAAATTATTGAGAAAGCTATGATCCCAATAGATTTTTCTCTTTAACTTTATCCCAAAAATCTAGATTCCCACACCTCTTTATATACAGAATCACATATAGTTCCAATTTAATACTAGAATAGAAATTGTTATTGTATGAGAAATCTTATAGGGGAATATGTTCATTCTAACCTCATTTTAAATCCATTAAATAGGTTCTAAGCATATATTTCTATGTTTGAATGGTCCTTTATGACTTAACATCAGTTTGAGGATGATAAGCTATGCTAAAACTCTTCTTTGTATCTAATTATTATTGGAGAGTCCTCCATAACTTTAAAGTAAAACTTAGATCATAATGTGATAAAATTGAAAGTGGTACTCAATGAAGCCTTATCAATTATTTTATATATATCCTAGAAAGTTTATTGAGTGATAAATATTCTTTAACATCATTGAAATGTGTTGAATTCATAAAGAAGTTAACCACAACCCAATTGGAATCATGGACTTTAGAGTACTTAGATAGACCTATAATAAAATTCATGCTGATGTTTTCTAATTTATACATGAGTATGGGTAATGGTTTAATAATACCCTTATACTTTTGTTTTTTAGCCTTAACTTATTGATATAACACTTCCAAAAATACTTTTTCTCATAGGAACATTTTAGTTATTTCACGTCTCACATGAGTCCCACACTTTCCATAGGCGGGAAACCTCTTGATCACCTTAGGTGGTGATGATGTAACATTTTATTGAATGAGAGGATGTGAATTCAACTCATCCCATAAGGGTTTTTTTCCTAGTATGATAATATCTTATAGATTTAAGTTATGTTCATGAAATCCTTACCAGTAACAATATAGGTCACCCTTCAGTGAAATTTAATGACTAAAAAATGCATATAAGCAGAAAATTTACACAAAGGATTATATTGTCTCTCATTCAAATAATATATTTGGTTTCTATATAATTTAAATTCATATAGGGTAGAACTTTGAAATTTATCTCCTTTTATAGATGCATTGGAATCCCATTAAATGAGAAAAAATGTGTTTTAAAGTTGGGACATAGCCCATGAAAGGTGATTCCTATGTATCCCAGTGAATATACTTAGCATTTAATGAGGCACGACATAACTTTTAAGCTCATGTGAAAAGTTTTAGGTTTTATCCATGTGTGTGAAAACCATTTTTAGGACAAAAAGTTATTATAATAGAAATAATAACTTCAGAATATAACTTATGATGGATTGGATGGAGATAGTGGAGTGGGAGCTGTGAATTATGGAAGTCCATAAGTTATGTAGAACAGATGATGATGATAAGAAGGTGTAGTCAGACAATGTTGATAGAAAATTACCCCAAAACACATTTTAATGAAATTATTGTGGGAAATACAAATGACTCATGATATTTTTAGAATATACATAATGTACTAGGTGGAAGAGTTGAGGTAGTGGAAGTCTTTCACCAAAAAAAGAGTTTTTCATGGGGATCAGATCAGGTGGACTTATTCTAGTGAACATCAGGTGGTAGTGACTACTAGAATCACTAAATGTGATATTCTATTTATGTATAATGAAATAACTTATTATTAAGGACACATTGATAAATAAATTTTAATTATCCTCCATTTTTTAGTAAAATTAAAGCATAGTGCCTCACACAAATTAAGATTGACATCCAAACCATGTAAACTGGGTTGTTCCTCTTTATCACATTCTTTCAATAATTTCCTTATAATAATTATTGTTTATATTCATTCAAAGGTTTTTCACCACAATATTGAAATTTATGTGTATTCATATTATAAGTTCTGAAAAATGTAGCATAATATCTCATCAATTATTTGTTTTTAACCTATATATTATAGTGAATATATATTTTTGGTTTAATCAACAGATAGTATTGAGATAAAAAAGTGGTATCAGAGCTTCAGTTAGAGTTTCAGATTATTAAGCACTAGTAAAGGTGTTTTGAAGCATGGTTTGCTAACATCATTCTATCCTTTTCTTTATAAGAGGGTTTTTAGTAAGCAGTTTCAGATCCATTTTATGTGTTTTGGAATATAATAAGAGTTCGTTAAATTTTTGATAAATCTAATTGAATGAAGATGAGGTATGGGTGGAGAAGTTTGATGAAACATATTTTGGGTTTTATATAATACTGATAGAGGATTGTCTGCTACAAAATTATATTGATATTCCATTGATGGGAACTAAGACAGATGTAATGAAAAATAAAGAATGAGAAATGATAAATATTAAATAACTGAGTTTTATTTGGATATAATTTTCTTGAAACATGTATTATAATATATAGTATGTGAAAAGTACATTAGAACTTATGAATACCCTTACCGACATGCATGATAAGACGAACATAATGAATATAGTTTTCCTTTCGAGAAGATTGTTCGATATGAGCATGTAAGAAGTTAAAATAATGATAGATCATATCAATGAATTCAACATGATCTAACATGATCTAGATTTAGTTGGAGTTAGTGAATGGGTACTTTAGAGATATAAATTGGTAGTTATTGTTACTTTTATCACTCCCTAAATCTTGGTATATGATGGTCACTCTAGTGGGAAATTCAAGTAGAAAGTCTAGCTTGGTGTTTGAGAACATTAGAGACTAGATCTTGAAAAAAGAACTTAATCAGAATGATATCTTGGAATATTTTAGAAACACCTACTATATGGAAGGAAGTGTAATTCCACCACACAAAAAGTTCATAGAAAAATTAAAGTAATAAGAATCTGAAGTAGGAGCAGATCAATGGAAGGTGGTCTGATGTGTTGTAATTATAGGAAAAAGGTCACCTGAAGATTTATTTAATTAATTAGAGAGTAAATTATGGATGATACACTTCTATAAGAGAGTCTATTAATCTTGTATTGGAAGATAATAGTGGTAGGATTTTGTATGCTATTAGTTTTATTGAGTCTTGGATTATAGACCTTAAATATTATTTTCACTCAAAATATGGGAGAGGATGTATGAAGAACTATACTTATAAAAGACATTGAAAGGTTTTTATTATGGTTAATTAGGTTCTTGAGATTATGGGAAAGGGTGACATCTCCATTTAGACAATGAATAAAATAATTGTAGAGTTAAAGGGTGTGTGATATATTCTAGGATTAAGGGAAAACTTAATTTCCATTTCATACTTAGATGATGCAGATTTCTATACAACATATTTAAATTATACAAAGAATATTTGATGTGGTTCCATGGTTGTGGAAAAATAAATTAAGGATATGATGTTGTACCTCATGATAGTATCATAAGGTGTAATGCATACTAGATAATTAACTTCTACAAAGTTATTACATGATCGTATGGGTCAATTGAGTGAGAAAGGAATAAAGATACCCACCACTAAAGGTATATTAAATATAAAAATCATAGATTATGAGATATATAAATATTATATCTTTCGAAAGTAGATATTTTTTCCTAATTAGAATAAGGAAAATCATTGAAGAACCAAAAGTTAGATTCGATAAATATAGTCATATGGGGGAAAAATTTGGTTCATTATCATGGAGGTTCAATTTTCTATGTAACATTCATAGATGATGTGACATAAAAGTGTAGGTATTATTTATAAAGTAAAAATTTAAGGTTTTTAGTACCTTTATCAAATGGAGATCCATGGTGGAAAATGAAACCAGTTATAAGGTTATGTTTCTATGCTCTAATAATGGATGAGAGTATGGAAGCATATATTTCCTAAGGAAATACTGGTGGAAGGGAATATAGTTTTAGAAGGATATACCATGTACTATAAAACATAAAGGAGTCATAGAGGAGATGAATTGGATATTTATAAAAAATGAAAGAAGTATGATAATTCAAATGGGATTCCCCAAGGTATTTGGATGGAGGTAGTGAATTGTGCAACATACATGATCAAT
Source organism: Viscum album (assembly GCA_963277665.1). NCBI lineage: Eukaryota > Viridiplantae > Streptophyta > Magnoliopsida > Santalales > Viscaceae > Viscum > Viscum album. The sequence continues at coordinate 1,000,523,439 of OY728136.1, read as the reverse complement.
AATAGTCCCTATTCTCTGAGAAAAAAAAACTATCATAAGTATATTTATTTAAAACGAAGGTCAAATTCACTCATCTCAAAGTCTTTAAATCACTCTCTTATGTCCACATTTATTCAAAGGATAGGGACACTCTTGAAGATAAATCCCAAGAGTGTTACTTTGTTGGGTATGGTGATGAAGTCTTTAGTTTTAAACTCTGGGATAACAATTATTGGAATATAGTTAGAAGTTGAAATACGATATTTAATTTAGATTTTCTAGGGAAGGATCCAAATTTAGGTGATAATTCTAATGAGAACAAAGTATCATCATAGTATAAAGTTAAAATAAATTAAAGTTTGAAAGTTATGGATGTTCCATAGAATTTAGGAAGTATGTTAGTACTAGAAACACTATACTATCTAGAATTTATAATGTATGGGGGAAAAGTTATGATAGTGTTTCCAAGGCTATATGTACCAAAAAGATCTAGTACTATAGAATCCTAAGGTAGAATTTTAGAATAAAGAGATCCAAAAGAAATATTTTTGATTGTTGTAGTATTGCAATGAACTGAGCCATAGAGGGAGTTATGAATATATACTAGAGTAAGGTTCCAAGTGAACAAGTAAAAAAGTAACCTACATTACTTGCTACTATTGGACGATGGAGATCCCGAGAGCTTGAAAGAAGCCATAAATCTAAATGAATCAAATTATTGGGAGTTATCCATAAAGGATGAGATTGTTTCCCTCAAATTTTATGAAACATTGAATCAAATAGAAAGGACTATTAGGAATAATTTTATTTGGAATAAATGTTTGTATCAATTGAAGGAGGAAGAAGATAATAGATAAAGGTTAAAGGAATGAATAATCATAAATGGGTTTAAAAAAATATAAGGTGTGGATTTCTTGGAAATATTTTCATCAGTAGCTAAAAATATGACTATTATGATGATAATAAGTATTTTTTTCATGAAAGGATTACATCTAGAATAGTTGGACATTAAGACATCATCCCTTTATGGGGACTTTTGTGAGTAAATCTACATGGTTCATCAGAATATTTTCATGGATCACTAAAACCATGACCCTGTGTGAATGTTTTAACTTAAGCCTTTATAGTTTGGAGAAATCTAACCATTTTTGTAAATGGAAAGTTTTTACTGATGGGATTCATCATCCCACTCATCTATGTTGAAAATATGATTATTATAATATTATTAAAGGAAAGGGTTGATGAAATTATGATTGATTTTCTAGAAGTTTCTATATGAAGGAAATAATTACGATTAGATGAATATTAAGGATATAAATAGTGAGGGACTTAAGTTTTAGTAATTTATACCTGACTTAGTTAGATTAGATATTGAAGATGGTGGAGTGCTTAGGCATGAGTGAGGCAAAACCTGTGGCCACAATAATGGACAACCATTTAAAATTAATTAAGGAGAATAAAATATAAATAGAAGGCACGGTTGTGTATATGAAAAAGATTCACTACGAATTAATAGTTGGAAGCCTAATGTGTTGACCATCCATTTTTCAAGAAATGAGTGTTGTTATTATAAATATGTTGAATCCAATAAGATAACATTGAGAGGCTATGAAATGGATTCTCTATTACTTAAAGGATTCTAGAATCTTGGATCTTTTATTCATAATGGATGGGTATTTTTAGGGTTTTGATGAATCTAAGTTTAGTGGAGATGGATAATCTTAGAAGAGAACTACTAGATATGTGTTCACTTTCAGAGGGGTGGATATAAGATGGATGCTAAATCTTCAACCAATATTTTCACTCTTAAAAATATAAGAAAAGTATGTTTCTTTAAAAAAGGTTATAAAGTACATGATATGAATTAATGGGATATTTGAAAATATAAAAACAAAGAAATATTATGGGAAAATATTTTGTGATTCAAAAAGTGTCATTCACGTTGTTAAAAATATTATATTTCATTTCAGATTTTTTTTTAGCTAAAATACCACTTCACCTAGAATTTACTGAATGATCTAGTGTTAGATAAATAGAAGATATAAGGGGTTTGAAACCTGGTAAAGATGCTGAAAAAGGTCATTTTTCATGATGTTTTGATGTAGTGATATTCCTTAGTGGGGTTGTTATAACTGTATGTATGGTAAGGGAACCATACAACCATAATGGAAATTTGAGGAATGAAAGAGTATCATGGAAGCTGATGGAGGAATTAATAGTGGGGACTAGAAAATGATTATCAAGTGAGACATTGTTCAGTTTAATCTGTGTGTGTTAAAACATTTTTCAACCAAAGGGTTATTCTAATGGAAGGAGAAAATCTAGAACATAACTTTTGATTCTTGAATAGAAATGGTAGAGTAACAGCTATAGATTTCAAAATTATGGATGTTATACAAACTAGATGATACTGAACAAAAGGTGAAACCATAATATTTTGACTAGAAGTTACCCTTAAACTCAGTATAATGGAAAAATATGGGAAATACAAAGCACTCATTAGATTTTTGGAATGCGCATAGTGTACCGGGTGAAGGATTTGAGGCTGTGTAAGTATATGATTTAACATAGGGTTTTTCATATAAATCAGATCAGGTGGACTTCTAACTTTGAAGATTGAGAGGTGAATATTTCCATAAGCAGTGGATTGAATCTCCCATTTTAATAGAGTGAAATAATTTTTGATTAATGATACACTATTATAGAAATTGTAATCATTATCTGTTTCCTTAATAAAAGTAAATCTACATTCCCCCTATGGAGCATGGGTCACATTTAAACCATGTAAATCGTGTCATAATTTTTTCTTTAATTATTTTAATGGTTTGATTCTGATAATTATTTTCTAATATTATGAACTGTGGTATAGTGATTTAGATGTTTTCATCTTCTAAGTTTCAAACACCATTGCGTAGACCCACATCAGTTCTTTGTTTCTTCCTAGTAATTTCTGATGGGTATCATTTGGTGGTTTAATAAAAAGAGCGTCATGAACCTAATAACAAGGACCATAATATTTCCTTTTATGGTCATGTATAAATGTATTCTTATTAGAATTTTAAAGCTTCACGGAGTGGATTACTAGGAGAAATGGAATTATTAATGGTTTGGTGTGGGGCTTATACCGAAAGATCTCGTTTTTGTTCACTCTAGAAGATAATCTATGTTAGGGTATTTTTTGGGTGCTTAAAGAATTATCTCAAACCTAGGAATATTAGGTAGATAATAATGGAATATTGACCTCAGGAATATTTTGGAAACAAAGAGGTTAATCTTGGCTCAATACATTTGATAAAATAGAGAGGAGGATCTCAACCCAAGGAATTTGTGGGAAACCAAGTGGAGAATATCAGCTCAAAGTATTTGGGAAAACATATAGGATTATCATGTTGTAATTTGTTTGAGGGAACTAAGACAAGGATATCAACTTAATGTGTTCTTGGTATAAAGGTATATATTAGTAGTATCATAAAAAAAATCATGTTTAACCAAAATAAAAAAGTTCATAAAGTGAATGGGAACCCAAGTAGGTGACCTAGGAGAATGGGTGCCCAGGTGTACCTTTGTGGGATATGAATTATTATTCATGGGGTTATTGGGAGAATTTGTGACCATGTACTTCTATAAATTGGTGTTCCAAGGTGCTTTAATTACCACTTCTATATCAAAATGGGAGGATAGGGTGGTCCTTTTATAGGTGAATTCTAACTGATATGCCCATCCATAGATAGTAAACAATCATAATTACATGGATAACCTAAGTGTTCCATATGGGAATGATTTTTTTTTGGATATCCACACACAGAGAGTTAAATTGGGAACTCATGTGTCTATATCTGAGAATGTAATTGATTTCAAACCACCTTGGTGCATGAAGAAGGTCATGAGCCACCTGGGTGCATGAGGAAGGGTGTGAGACACCTGGGTGTATGAGGAAGGGTGTGATCCACCAGGTCAAAAAAGAGGTAATGTGAGGTAGGGTGCATGCCACCTAGGCGTGAGCCACCTGGGTAAAAAACCAGGAACATGAGGAAGGGGGAAAACTAATCATGTTAGGTTGGGTGTGTTCATAAAATAAGTAATATATTTGGACATTGTTTTAGGAACAAGTGTGGAATTTAGAAAAATTCCCCCAAAAATAGACCAACTTCAAACCACTATAACTTTTGATCTACATGCCTGTTTTGGCTCCATGATCTTTCAATTCAAAGCCTATGAAATGAATTACACTTATCAATGGAAGTTTTATAAAAAGTTATCTTTTATGGATTTATGTTTTTTAAAATGATTCAAGAATTAGTATATTAACTATAGAACCTTTTTTTTGCAAAAATAAATTAAATCCAAGACCTAATCATAGTGAAAGGCACTCACCACCATATTATCAGATTGTGAAATGTTTTTGAATGGTCTCCATCCCTCAGTGTGTGAGCAGTCATTCAAAACATGTAGATCTCATTGGTGTCTTTTTTATTGAGTGAGACTCTACTTCATCTTTAACTAAACTCATATCATTTGAGTGAGGATCATGTCATAATTATCTCTAAAAAAAGATGGATCAAAATTTATTGGTGATAAAAAATTTCCCCTAATAATATGATTCTATCATAATTAAAAGAAACCAATTATAAGGTTATATATAGATTCTTTTTTGACTCCATGAATATGAGGAATGTTCATGGATAAAAATCTTCATGAAGAGGCTCACCAAGAGGAGAATCTTGACTCAAGATAGTTGATTTTATAAGAGTAATAATAAACATGAAGATCTTAGTTTACCAAGAGAAATAATAAAATTGAGTACTTGATGTATCCAAGAAGAATATTTTACTTGAATCTTTTGATTCACTCTAAATAATAGTAAACTTGAGTCATTTGATATTTTTAAGAGGAATAATTAACATTAGTTCTTTGATTTTACAAGATGAATAATTGACTCAAGGATTTTAATTTCACAAAGAGGAATACCCAACTCAAGGCTTTTTATTTTCCAAGAGGAATAATTGAATCGAGGCATTTGATGTTCCAACAAGAACAATATAATCAAGGATTTTGATGTACCAATTGGAATAATTTACTTAACACTTTTTGGTTTCCAATAGGAATAATAAAATCAAGTATTTTAATTTTATAATAATGATATTTGACTTAGAAATTTTAATTTTCTATAGGAATAATCATTTCATAGAATTTTAGTTTCCAAGAGGAAAACTCGACTTAAGGTTTTTTATTATCCAAAAGAATAATCAACTTAAGAATTTTCATATCTCTAATAGAAATACTCAACTTGATAATTTTTATTTTGTAAAGAGGAATAATTGAATAGAGGTATTTTATGTTGACAAGAGGAATACTAAACTTGAAGAATTTTATGTCACCAATTGAAATAATTAACTCATAGATTTTGATTTTCCAAGAGGAATACTCGACTCGAGGTTTTTTATTTTCTGTAAGGAATAATAAAATCAAGGATTTTGGGTTTCTAGTAGAAATAATAGAATCAAGGCATTATATTTACTAATATGAATACTCAAATTGAGGTATTTGGGTTTCTAATATGAATACTCAAATTGAGGAATTTGGTTCCACTGAGATGAATAATCTACTCATGGATTTTTATTTCTCCAAGAGGAATAATCAACTCATTAAATTTGATGTCACTGAAAGGAATAGTAGAATCATGAATTTTTATTTACCAAAATTAATACTTGATTCAACACATTTTATATTCTAAGATTAATATTCAATTGATTGATTTTGGGTTACCATGAGGAATGATTAAATTAAGTAATTTGTGGTACCAAGAGGAATAATAAACTCAATGAATTTAGTTTTCCAAGATGGATACTCGACTAAATAAATTTTATTTTTACCGGAGGAACACTTGAGTTGAGGAATTTGGTTTTCTATGAGGAATAATTTACACAATAAATTTTATTTCACCAAGAGGAACACTCAAATAAAATAATCTTCTTTTCTAAGAGGTATAATAGACTCAAGGATTTTGGGTTTCTAAGTTGAATAATTGTCTTTAGGAATTTTATTTGTCTTGAGGAATACTAAACATAAATAATTTGGGTTTTTAAGAGGAGTAGTTGACTCAATTCATTTAATTTCACCAAGAAGAATACTTGACATGAGGCATTTGGTTTTCTATGAGGAATAATTGGCTTGAGGAATTTGATTTCACTAAGAAGAGAACTCAACTTGTGAAATTTGATATCCTAGTGTAGGGTTATTTTAGAAGTAATAGATTTGGATTAAAAGGCCTAAATGATATGGTGGTAGAGAAAATGTGATGCAAGTATAATTTATGGTTGGATCCAAGATATGATATTTATATGTCAATATTTATCCTATAATAACATGAATCAATCCACTTATATTTTATGATAGGGAAATTTTCATTATTATATAGGATTATAACTCAAATAAGTTTCATGGTTTTATTGAGGATAAGAGATCCAGGTTTTTGTATATAGTTTCCCAGTGTATATATAGAAAACCTAACGTGAACAAGGATACCATAAAATAGGAGAGTTTGGATAAAAGTGAAATTTTCAACTAGGTCTAAGATAAGTGATCCAGATGTCACTATATATCCTATGAGAATAAGAACCAATACATACATAATTATTGGAAGAGGGTCTTTATAAAGATCTTTCTCATGAAAAGGAGAAAATATAAGGATTTTATCCTAGTTCAAGGTGATTTGAGGATATCCAACCTGAATTAGTAAAACCTCACACTCAAAAATATTATGTAGATCTAACTATTACATTAATAGCCCACTATAGGTAGTTTAAGGTTTTATAAGATTAACTATGGAGTCATGAAATTTATGGTAATGAGGTAAGGAAAATATAACCAATAAGAATTTTCAAATAGGGGAATCTCAAATAAAGAAATTTGGGGTTCCAAGAAGAGTGTGCTAACTCAAGGAACTTGATTCTTCAAAGAAAATTCACACCTATACATTAAAGGGTATAAGAGAAGGATGTCACAATCTTTCTTTGATAATGGGTACAATGAAAAAATGTGTAACTTTGAAATCATTTTAATCCAATTGAATAATTTATATATAGAAAGGTTAAATCATAACATATAAATTCATAATTTAATTAGAGACGATGAAATGTGATAATAGGTTAACCATTGGTAATGGTAAGACCACCTTCACACAATCTAAAAATAACACATGGGGTTAATGAGAACCTTTCCTTTGGGATAAAAAACCCAACCAACTGGTTACTAAGTGTCTCAATATAAAATATGATATCTACTATTCATAGGGGATGAGTCCTTTTAGATAATTAAATCAATCTATTACCAATTACTATGAAAGGGGGAACTAAAAGGATATGCTGAAGGTTTTGGGAAGCCAAGAGGAGAATCTCGACTCAAGGATGCAATAGGGATAGAAATGGATACCTGATAATTTGGTACCTAGTCATATTTGGTCCAATAAAATCAGGTTTAGATAGAAATAAATCAGGTTTTAGTATGGTTTGGGTAAATTAGTTAATTCCCATTTAGGATTTGAGTAGGATTTGGGTTTAGGGAATTAGTTATTCAAATATCATTTATATTATTTTTATCATTAAATTAAAAAATATATATAACATAGATAGAGTGTGTTATGGGTTGGGTGTAGTGATTATAGTAGGTGGATCAAGGGTATTAATTTCTCATTTACTCTCTAACAACCCTAATTATCCTCAATGATTTTGGTGGATTCATAAGTTGCAATATCTTATGAAAAGGAATAGTTTCATGGATGGGAATTATAAATTTATAGTAATGGGTGAGAATTATAAATTTATGGAAAATTATAAATTATTTCTATTATTTTATAATATTATAAAAAAATATTCATTTAAGGTCTCAGGTGGGTTAGTTTAATTTTTTATAAAAATATATTATAAAAATTTATAATTAAAAATTATTGTTTTTAGGTTTGAGTTGGGGTTTGATTCATTTTAAAAAATATTATAAAAATTAAGAATTTAAAATTTAAATGGGTATTTAAATAGGTTTGGGTAGAAAATGGGTATTGAATTTTAGATTAGGATTTAGGTTATAATATTTTTAAATAGGTTTTAATCAGGTTTTGGTCATATGGATACTAAACGGGGTTGGGTTTGAATACCTAAATTTTCACGAGTATCTAGAATATTTCCATACCTAGAATGTTGGTTTCTAGAAGGGGAATCTCATCTCAAGTATTTCAGATTCTCTAAGAAGATATTACCAAATAAAGTTTTTGGGTTGGTGGTAACTCTAAAATCAAATATATGTAGTGAATTCATGGAGAAAATATTGTTCAAGAAGGATTCAAAAACCATGAAGGTAACACCATCATGTATTGAACATATTCTCAAGGTAATGGGATATAAAATGAAATTTATTGAGAAATTGAAAATTTTAAAGGGAGGGCATACTCAGAGTGAAGAAGTGGACTTATCATGAATAATGATGTACCCATGATGCAGTTTGATCTCACATGCATGGATCTAGTAAGGTTTTCTCTAACTTTTTCCTAAACTAGTGGGCCGAACAAGAATAGATTGAACTTTTCTAGGTCCAAGTGATTGTCTCTAAAATATTTGTGTCTTTTTTATTTATGCCTTAAAATTTTAATAATATTTGAAATGAAAGGTATAATTGGTGAAGAATTGATGTTTTATTTGGAATCCCTTTATGGGTATCCAACATGATGAGCCTTTGTGTATTTTTTAATGCTCTAAAATTTTCCTAAGAAATGAAAGGAAAAAACTTAGGGATTGGAGGCATAAATTTTTTCCATGGCACCCTTTTAGGGGTTTCAACCCAACAAGACTTTATTTATCTTTAATTTATAGTTTAAGCCCCCTATAATTTAGACCAATAAGGAATGATTTTTAAGGTCATACAACATTGTGAAATAGTATTTCTCATAGAACTCCAACTAAGTTAGGTTCTTCATAGACCCTTTACATATATTTGGATTATGTGAAGGATAAAATGGAATGGGGGTGATGAGGTATCTTGGTGAGGGTATAAGAGGCCAAATCAAACTTGAATTGGTATAATATAAAAACTAGAGTGTAAATAATAATTTAATGGAAAGGAGGGTTTCAACATCCAAAAATTCAATCAAATCGTTCAACAACATAATTAGAAGGTATGAGTGTTTGAGTAGTAAAAAGGTAAATCCATGGAAGATAAATGTATATGTGTCTAATAAATTTTCTCAAAATTACATACCTACTAATTGAGATCTATCTTAGGCTTGACATAAGGAATATTCATTTGGATCATATTAGAGATTCTTTTCTATCAGGAAGAGACAGATACATCTATTTGATGGATTTGTAGGAAAGATCATAGGGAGGATAACAAACTGGAAGAGTATGTTTCTTCCTTTTAGTGACAAGATCACTCTGATCAATATCATTCTGACTTCAATCCCCATGAATATCACCTCAGTCATTAAATCCCCCATGATAGGGTTTGATTTGTAATAAAAATGATATCCATAAGGTGGATATTATACACCTATAACATGTTAATATTTTAAAGTTGGAAAGGTTACTGTGTTTAAGGATAATTATTTGCATGTATGGGTTTCATGCACCTACTATGTCCATCTCCATATAGTTTTCTTTAGTTACTAATCCATTAAATGGATTAGTTATGGAAATAAAACTTTCATTAGAGTGTTCAATAAATGAAATGATCCAAAGAGATGGAATTATCAACTACCAAGATATGGTAGACAATGCTCAATAACACTTCATTTAATAAGGAGTGATTATATAATGGTGAAACCCTTCTCTTATTGTGCATGATTGGTTGAAATTGTTACATTCCAAACCTACTGAATCTCACTCTTCTTCCTATTACTCTGTTTATCACTTACTGTGAAGGTTTTAACATCCCTTTAGAGTATGAGGATCCTTAAGAAATGTTCTAGGATCCATAGGCTAGTGTAATACCCTCATAGGTAGTAAGAATTTGTTTGATTCTTTGGTTATGTCCATCAAATATATTATCCATTTAAGAAGGAATATGGAGGCCACTACCGCTGCTTCCCAATTATATTCCATTCTTCAACTTTTTTTATTTTTTTATTCTTTAAGGTTGATTAGGATTGTTTCATGGGTTCTTCCATTACCAAAGGTCATGATATGACCACCTAAAAACCATCAGTGGAATTAAATCTACATTCTTAAAGAATCAAACATGTTTAATTCATTGGTTTTCAAGGAAATTTTACAATCACCATTGCATGGATATACTCATCTTGTCACTATGGTGACACTTGAAACATCAAAATCACTATCACCATGTCATAGTGCCTGGAATGGTGGTTCTTCACTATAATTTTTTCATGGAATCACAACATTCACCATGGAATGAACTCCTAATTGTGATAAGAGTGGGACACCTTTACAGGAATACACTACGATCCTAAAAAACCCATCAGTTTAGGACCACAATATTTTGTGTCTCAGAGTTTCACCTTGTTCCATAACTAGATCCACGGTATGGGAGACCCCATGGTCTTATCAAAATGGGAACTATAAATAAACCATTGGAAGAAGAAAGTCTTGGTAGTCCTTAAAATATTATAAATTGTTTTTTGATATTCTTACTTATGGTATGCAAATTTTTTATAAATGATAAGTGTTAGGATTTGTAAAATGGGATTTTTAAAGTCAAAAATTAAATTTAAAATTTCATATTTGGTTCCTTTGTTAGATAATTTTTTATTTAATTGTTTATTTACTTACATTATTCATGTTTATAAACTGTTTATAGAATGTGAATAATGCGTATGATTTAAATTTTTATGATTAATTTCTTATAGGGAATAGAGCTTTGTATTTTGTTCTTGGTGTGTCTCCATAAGATTTAGTTTTTTATCAACCTCGACCACAATATTTTATTTGAGTTATGAGATTAAGAATAGATATTGAATATAGTTTATAAGTATTAGGTGATAAGGATATTATGAATTTAATTCTATCTCGAGTAAATTATCCCCTTAGATCAAGACTTGGGGTCAGAATACCCACTATCCTAGGAGATTATTCCATGTTCTAGAAAGGTGATGGGTCAACAATCTATTTCTCTAGGATTACTCATGTGGAGGTTATCAATATCATATAACTCTATAACTTTACATGAAAATTTCATATAACTTATGCTTGAGGTGAATTTAGATATATATTAATACACTTGGATTTTATTTTTGGACGAGACATGAAAACTTGTGGGTTGTTCAAAGAGTTAAACATTAATACAACATGAACACATTAATTTGGTGGATAGAATTGGGATTCCAAAACTAAATCCTTAGGATCATATATATATAAGGGAATAAAAAGTGAAAAGATAAATATCACTTTATAGGAAAATAGTTATAAATTTAATATCCATATGATGTATATTAAATGGGAAATACTTTAAAAACCTCTTAAATACTAAGTTTGAGATCCATTCAAAAGTGGTACTTGTCAAGACCTCGATCATCTAATCGGTTTGGTCATGATAAAGCTGGGAACCCCTGGATTATCTTGTGTAAGAAAGAAAAGTAATAATTAACTATGAATTATCTTGTTGGGTGGGTAATTACAAAGATGATTACCCTTTAATGGCCTTGGTTATTTTATTATTGGAGCTTGCTTTGGGTTGCGGTAGTTGGGAGACCATAATAGGATTAGGTTACCAAAAGAATATAGTTGAGGATTATCAATTTGATGGATATGGAAAAAAAATTCTGCTCAACTATCCAAGAATAAAAAATGTTGTGATTGGGATGATTCTCTTCCTAAATAACTAAATGGTGAGAGAAATTCCAAATAAGAATCCTTTATAAGTGAAATATGGATCGTGTCTCACTAAATGAGTATAATGTGTGGGGTTATAAAATTTTAATGTGAAAAATTTCATTAAAATATCATGATTAAAAGATATTATACATGATACACACCCATAGATATATATCTATTATAGGTTATGTATTACTTCATGATAATCATATTGAGATTCCACATTGGTATGACTTACAATAAATTTGGAGATTAATATCAAGGGTAGATACATGTTCTCAAAGATAAATATTCTAAGAATCTAAATGTGAGTTTTATATGGATAAATTACACAAACTATGACTCATGGGTATTAGATACTGGGTTTACATAAAACATTTGTGATAATAAACAAAAACTCAGAGATAAGAGGGAATTTATGAAGGTTCTAGTAGATTTTAATGTTAGTAATAGATCAATAATTTCTACATTAGTGTTTGGAAATTATGATTTGGTTTTACCAAGTGGATTAATACTATAATTAGATAACTACTATTATGTTCTATCTATAAAAATAAATTTTATTTCTGTATCTTGTTTGGACAAGATAGGATTTTCATTTCTTATTAAGAACAAAAGTTATTCTATATATAGAAATTATTTTTTTATGACAATGAGAATATGTTGAATGATATATATATTCTAAATATGGATAATTATATTTATAATATTCAGTATTATAATGTTAAGGTTGATTCTAATTTTTCATACCTTTAACATTATCACTTTGGATATATAAATGGTAAACGCATCCAAATAATCAATAAATATAGATTATTCAACTAATTAAATTGTGAATTATTTGAGAACCATGAATCTTGTTTGTTAGGAAATATTACCAAGGCATAATTTGGGATAAAAAGTTAAAGTTATATTTTATTATTTAATCTCATACATAGTTATTTATATTGACTGATGAGTACACAAGAAATTGGTGGTTATAGGTATATCACAACATTTACTAATTATTTTAGTCAGTATAGTTATGTTTATCTTATTAAAAATAAGTATTAAACTTTATAAAATCTTAAAAAGTTCAGATTAAAGTAAAAAATCATCTAGTAAAAATTATTATGATCCTTTAATCATATCATGGTGATGAAAATATATGCTAGGAATTCATTGATCATGTGAGGGATTATGGAATTGATTCACAAATGGCTCCTCCTAGAAAATCATAATGGAATGGTGTGTCTCAGTAGAGTAATCATACATTTTTATATATGGTTTGATCAATAATGAGTTAGTGTGCCTTTTTTATTTTATTGTGGGGTAATGCGCATGAAACTGATGCATTTCTATTAAACTCTATTACTTTTAAAGTTTTAATTAATAAACTATATAATATATGTGCTATGAAACATATTTTTATGAGTTTATAAATATATATGGATATGAGGCATTCATATGAATAATTAATATTGATAAAATTGACTCCAAATACGAAAAATGCGTATTTTTTGGTCATCTCATGGAAACTAAGGTATATTATTTATATAATCCTATTAAAAAAAATAGTTTATCGATTAAACCAATGAATTATTTGAGAAGGAATATATTATTTTAGGAGATATAGGGAGGAAATTAGAACATAAAAAAGTTTAATACAAATAAATAGATAGTGTTCTTGAGATGTAAGTTGATCTGGTTCTGTAAAGAGTTGTAGAAGAAGAACCAAATCTAGTTATATAAGAACCACAAAGGTTTGGTTGGATTCCTTAGGAACCTAAGATATCATGATTTCTCATGGAAAATTATGATGAATTAACATTCATATGAGATTAACCTAATTCATATCAAGAGGCCATTCAGAGTTATGATTTTGAGAAATGGTTAAAAGCCATGGAATCTGAGATGTAATCCATTTTCACTAACCAAGTTTTGAACTTGGTGGATTCACCTTAAAGGGTAAAGCCTAAAGGGTTAAAGTGGTTTTTCCAGAACAAAAATACAATTAATTCTATATTATCCTTATAAAAAGTTTTTCTAATTTTAAAAGTGTAAAAACAAATTCATGGTATTGAACATAATGAAACCTTTTTATGAATTATGATGATAAATTATATTTGAATTTTTATATCCATAATATCTCATTAAGATTATGTGATATATTTGATGGATGAAAAAACCAAAATCTTGAATGGGAATTTAGTCAAAGATGTGTATGTAATATAGTTTGAAGGTTTTGAAGTTTAAATGAGACTCATAAGGTATAAAAATCACAATGGTCCATTTATAGACAAAAGTAATCTTGTAAAAGATAAAATATCCATTTTGATGATACAATCAAAGAGTTTATTTACATCAATAATGTATATGATTTATATGTATAAAACTAGATTAGTGGGAGAATAGTAGTGTTTTTGATATTGTATGTAAATGACATAATCCTTATAAAAAATGATATCTAGACTATTCTCTATGTGAATTTTTCCAAGTAAAATATTCTTGGTGAAATAAATGGGTGAAGCAACTAACATACTAGGTATGAGTATCTATATAGATTGATCTAAGAGGATACTTGGACTTAGTCAGGATACATACATTGGTAAATTAATAAAGTGTTTTATTATGTAGAACTCTAAAAAGGAGTTTTTATCTGTGTTTTATCGAAAAAATCTTAGGAAGGTTCAAGATAATTATAAAGAGTTAAAAAGGATAAAAAAAATTCCTTATGTATCTTCTATAAGTTATATTATGTATGCCCTATTGTGTAGTTTAATTAATTTTTCCCATTCTATTATAATAACTAGTAAATATCAATCCAATCATGGTAAAAATCACTGGATTTATATGAATAACATTATTTACTTTTTGGGAATAACTAAGGATATGTTATTGATCTTTGTAGGAGAGGATGATATTTTTGTAAAGGGTTATATAGATACAAGTTTCCAATACGATGGAGATGATATAAAATTTTAATATAGTTTCACGTTTTCTTGAACAATATAGATATTTCATTAAAGAGTTCCAAACAAGATTTTAGGGTGGACTTGACAATAGAGGAAAAATACATCACTGCATCATATTCTATGAAGAAAGATACTTAGATCAAGAATTTTATCTCTAAACTTGAGGTGTTTCTTTTCATTCAAGGATAAATCAAGGTCCACTATGAAAACAATTGAGCCATTGCTTAGGATAAGAAACACTAATCCCAATAAAGGAATAAACACATTATAATGATCCAAGCTAAACATATATTTATTTTACATCATTTTAATAAGTCAAATATTACATCTAAAAAATAATCACACATTCCTAAGAACAAAATGTTTAGGGACTTTGAGGAATAGTTACACAAGAAACTTAATTTACAAAACTTGTGAAAATTTATCCATAATCAAACTATGCTAGTCTCCCTTCTAAGATTCTCATAATTTATACCCTTATTCATAACCTGGGTACGGGAAATATAAGAAAGGGGTGAGATCATATGATCAATAAGGGTAATCATTATTGATATCAATAAAATATAATAAGTGATCATAAGATGAGAATATGAGTATAATTAGGATATATAATAAATTTTTACCCAAAAAATAATATAAAAAAATCATAGTATAATTCATTTTATAATATAATAATACATCATGAAAATGAAACATATCATAGAAACAAGTCATATTTAAGAAATTGTGTCATAACGATAAGAATATAGAAATTAGAAAATTAGGATTTTTTTTCCAAGATTCATGTTGTGAAAAAAAATGTTCATGCTTCATGTTGTGAATAAAAAAATGCCCATGCTACATGTTGTGAATAAAATGAATGTCATTGTTGTATTTTGTGAATAAAAAATGCCCATGATTTATGTTGTGAACATAAAATAGGTATATTATTTTTGTTTTAAACATAAAAAATTCCCAAGATATATATTTTGAACAAACAAAATGACCATGATTTATATTGTTAATAAAAAAATTCCCACACTTCATGTTGTGAACAAATAAAATTCTCATGATTTATGTTGTGAAAAAATGGGCACATTATATGTTGTGAAACAAAAAAATTCCATGCTTAATATTCTTGTGTCATGAGATATAAATACTTGACTAATTAAATAGAGGGTTATATAGGACCCCACCTATCACATAATAATCAACCATACATATAAATTCCATTAAAACATGAAAACATTTATACTTAAAACATCACTTAATTATTTCATAGAAAAGAGGTGAGTTTTTTATTTTTTTTCGTAGAATGTTCCATAAGTCATACAAATAAATAAGTTGGATGGTATCTTAAAAATATTCCCAATGTAACATAAGGATCATTTAGTATATTTTTGTAGATGAAAAATAACTTTTTTTGATCTTTGGATAAATCACCTGAAAAATAAGATGGAATACCACTTTTTTGAATGGATTGAAAACTAATTAGAATTGGTTTCATTAAAATGAAATAAAGGATCTTGATAAAATATTTAAAAATAATAATTTTAAACCAAAATATGATTTTTAGAAAAAAAAAATTATAATATAAATACGCTTTAAAAAACTCTCATTGAGAAGATATAAAAATGCATGAAAAGTAATTTCCTAAAAAAATAATAATTTAAATCCCTTTTTATGTCAATTTTTTTTTAATTTGTAAAAAATATAAGAATACCTCCCTTAATTTTCAAGATCATCAAGATCTAAAATCATTTTCAAAACCATTTTAAAACATGGAAAATAATCTTTGTAAAAAAGAATACTTATACAATGGAAGAAACTGTAAAAGAGTTTTAAAAAATGTTTTTATTATATTCATAAGAGATAAATTTATAGGTAATATTCAAAATTCATTTTAACCATATAGGAAGGAAAGTTACCATGAAATAAAATCTTATGATGGAACTGACCAATATTGGAAGAAATATTTTCAAGAAGAAGCATTATAACTCAATGTAGGGAGTTGAGTTAACAAAAACCCTTACAACATTGGTATCTTTTAAATAAAATTACATTAAAATAAATAAGATGATATGTATATTAAAACCCCATTAGTTTCATGAATATTAAAAAATATGTTCAATAGTAAGTAATCACACCATATCAAACAAACCATGGTTCATAATAAGAAATATGTCTCAAGAAATTAAATTTGAGATGACAAACCCCTTACCTTGTATCACCGCTTACTTAAAAATGATCAAATTTTTTGTATAATAAACATAACCATATTAATAAAATAATTTATAACTTTATATATATATATATAAATTTATACACTTCTTTTCTAATCATATATTATAAATATATTACCCTATTATATCTTTTTTCCATCGTCATAAGTTTAGAAATTTCAATTATTTATTTCATAAAAGTATCATTGTGATATGGTCAATTATTAATTATTGGTGAAAAGTTCATAATTAATAGACAATATAAGATATTATAATAATATTTTTCTAATGATTAATTATATCCCATTTTCATTTAGTGAATGATAAGGCTATTTTTTGTGAAAAATGAAATTGTGAAGAACTAGTTTTGGCGCGTTTAATAATCAAAAGGTGATATATTAATAAATATATTAAATATAAAATAAACCATTCCAAAATAATTAATGAAACTTATATAAATTATTATTACATTATAGTAAAATTATATAACATTTATTAATCATTCAAAATATCAATATTATAACATCGTTCACGTAGGTGGTAAAACTGACCCAAAAAAGAGCATGCTATAATGATTTAAGGAGTAAGGAATTGTTTTTATGTAATGATAGTATAAATTTTATAGAGGATTAAAATTTTCATAAATATCACTTACATTAATTAAATTCATTCTTATAACCATAAATGAAGGGTGGTTATGAAAGATGAAATTCATCATTTTTGGAGGTGGTAGTCTACACGTATGAACGATTAATGATTCCATTTCTCCAAAAATGGGATGGAATTAAGGAATATGATAAATTATTAATTAATACTTATAATTTTAAAATATGAAACATGTTAATTCATAAAATCCATCCTTTTCACCATACATGATATGTGGTGATTAGAAATGAACTACATCGCTTCGTAGTGGTGGTAATCCGCACATCCACATGATTGATGTTGTTTTATTTTTATTTTGAGGATGAAAAAGATTGAATAATGGTTTATACATCAATATAATAAAATTATAGTATATTAATAATATCAGTTTCATTATATTATGGTGTTTATAAAATTTTTGTTAGATTAATATTAAGAATAAAATACCAAGGAGTAAGAAATGCTCACATTGAGAACTTGAAATTTCACATGGAAATATCCTTGAAAATGGAGGCCTTAGGATATATAATTGAGATCATAGGATTATTAAATTGATATAGTCTTATAGGAGGATAAAAATGGAAGAGTTAAGGATTAAATTAAAAGGTATGATTGCATCATGAATTGGTGAAAGTTATCCCCTTTATAAGTGAAGCAAAGTTCACTTTTTGTGAATGATTATTATTTTTCAATAATGAAATAAAACTATTTGAGGGTCAATAGATATAAAAGTGAGAACTAATAGATTTTTTTATGATAAAATTTAAATAAATACTCTAATACTCATTTTAAAACATGTATTAAACATGTTTCAATCCTTTTACCACTTTTTTTTTTATATTTTACCATTTTGGTTTTTACCATAATAACTTATTTTTAGAAAAGTAATTTATATTTTATAAAAAATATAAGGTAAAAAATCTTTCCAAATTTGTGTTTTATAAACCTAAATTTAATAAAAATATACTATAATTCATTTTATAAATATTATAAAATTAACTTTTAAAATAAAACATTTAATATATAGATGAATTGTTTTGTAGAAAAATGTTGTTTTCACGATTAAATATTCTTAACCTTATATAACATTAATTACCAATTAAACGGGTGATAAAATATTTTTATACATGTGAAAACATCATAAAAAGTATTTATATTAAATAAATAATTTTAATTTATTAGATAAATGTTCCACAACATTAATAAATTAACTCTTTGAAAAAAACCCTTTCACCATTATCATGGTCATTAATTTTAATATTATCAATAAAAATTTTATGAAAAAAATTGAATTAAACTTATTAGAAAGTATGAACATGTTTATCCAAAAAATAAAAATAATTTTTTTATTTATTTTCTCTAAGTGATGAAATATAAATTTTAATATAATAAAATAAAAATAGTTTTTAGAGTAAAATATTATATATGTTTCCAAAAAGTTAAACATGAGTTTTATAAATTCAATATACTATTATAAAATGAAATATTTTAATTTATAAATAAATATTTTTATAGAAAAAAAGTTTCAATGAATTTTATGCCATTATTATGTTATTTTAACATCATAAAAGTGACTGTACTAGTAAAATCAGTATTTTTTACTATACACCTAAAAATCAATTTTTTTTATAAAATATCATGTTAGGATTATTTTATATGTGTAATTAAAAAATGATAAAATTTATAACTTTATATTTTAAATAAAAATTCAATATATATATAGAAAAACTACTTTTATTGAAAAAACTATTTTAAAAATTTAATTGTTCTTAATAATATTTTGTATGCATTTCTAATTAATTATAATATTTTTTCTTACTAGAGGTTTTATTATTCCAAAATTTTCATGATAATATTCATGATAATATTTATATAACATGTTTTATATCATTTTAGTTTAGGTTTGTATGTGAAACTAGCTATCAAAATACTATTTATTTATAGGAAAATTATATAGTAAAATTTTGGGGTGTTACATTCTCCCCCCCTTAAATCAATTGTGTCCTCAAAATTTTAACTATAACTTAATAATAACAATACTTAAGGGTATATAAATATAATAATGTCTCAAGATATAACTTCTATGAGATAAAAACCTTTCTATCTTAGGGAAGACTAAGTAACATATATTTTCCCTCATATTATGGATATATTAATATTCTCATCCATTTATTCCAAATATGCCTTTATAGTCAAGTCTAATGAGTTTCTAGCAACATACCTTCCAAAAATTCATTTTTAGGATCTTGTTTACAACAAAATATTTAAACCAAAATGATTATGATAATATTTAATAAAATTATATTAAATAATGATATGCACAAGATCTTCAACCCAGTTGGTGAGGACTCAGAAGGTGCATCCAAGAGACCCGAGATAAAAACCAACCAGAGGGATAATTTCTAGGTACTGCAACAGTACTATAGTGGTTACTGTACTGGTAATGTAGTGGGTACTATAGTAGTTACTGTTCGGTACTATAGCAGCAAGAACTATTCATCCAGGCCACCTCAAGGCCTTTGGGCCACATTATCAATGAAATTTCCCTAAACATACTCTATAAAAAGAAGTATCCCTAAAGAATGATATAGAGGAGGTGAACTCATCAAATCAGAACCAATGAAATTGTAATAATGAGAGTGTATGGTAACACCATTGGGAAAAACCTATGCTTACATGGGAAGCTTAACTAGACATCCATGTGAAGGTGGGTAGCTACCATCATGATGCAGATGTTGGGGATGGGTAGTTCCTTATAGTTATAGTCTCGTTGAATTACTTAATACCTTTGGGTCATGTAATGTCTGATAAGCCTATGAGCCATGTAATCTCTAAGCCTACATGCATTTTAAGGGTTCCCCCTTATCCCTTAAAAGGGGGTTTATCAAAAAATCAATAAAAAAGAAGGCCTTTGGGCCATTAAGGTAGTAAATGATTATATGAATATGAATGCTCAGTCGTAAGATTTATTCTACAATGTGTGACACATTATCAGTCACTAGTATTTTTAATTTCATGTTTTATTTTTATTTTGATTCATTCTTGGATTTTGAGGTGTCAGGGGTCGAAAATTGGAGTTCTAAGGGAAGAAAGACCAGGTGCACGATTGGCGTATGGTTTTTATAACCAGGTGGGTAACCAAGCGAGGGGGTGTAGGGTGTTACAATGGGTTTTTTCATAATTGAAGAATGGTTTTAAAAACTATCTGACACCCAAGGATAACTATGTAGCTTAGACTTTGGAGAGGTAGTATCCCCCGCATGGTTAGCACATGGATTGAAAAACTCTGCGGTCTGTCCAGCTCATTAAAATTTTGGTATTTTACTATTTTACCTTATACCAATTTAGCCTCATTTCTTAACCCATCATGTGAATCCCCCCTTTTGTGTGGGAGTTTCTTTCCTTCTATTTTGGTGGTTTCTATTGGAATCATGGTGGTTTTTATTGAGATAAGATCCTTTCCTCTTGTTTTCTTCTTCTTTTCCCCTAATTTATGAAGATTCTTCCTTTTCCATTGAATTATGAAACAATAGAGGGAGGGGTGGCCTAAATATAGGGGTTTTATGGTGTATTTGGTTTTCTTTCACCTCTTTTAGGTGTGTAAGGTCTTATCCCATATATCATGTGTGGTTATTATTGGTGGCGGTGAGGTTGGAACTAATTCCAAGGTAGGTGTCTCTATTTAAGGATGTTTTCCATAGATTAATATTTAATTATGAATCACATTTGGATTATATTTGTTGAATTTCAAAAAATAATGATTTATGATTAATATGTATCCAATGTTCGATGTATTCTATGACTTGGTTTGGTAATTGTGTATTTAAAGAGGGTTTTCCAAAAGGGGGTAGCATGTGTGCACCCCAAGTGTTTGATGAAATAGATCAAAGAGGTTTTATGGGTTTAAAAGGATTTATAAAATGGAATTATAATATTTTTACCTTGTGGGAAGGTGTTTTATAAAATTGGAATACTAATTTTTTTAATTGGATTATGAAATGGCCGCTCATTATTGGAACTTGTTTGTAATTATGTTGGAATAGAGTATCACATGGGTTAACTAGTGTGTGAGAGGGATTTTTTTTGAGGGACCATGAGATCCTTTAGAGAGGAATACTGTGAGAGATTCCATTTTGGATTCCAAGGGACCATTATATCCTTTAGGTAGTAAGACCATGATAGATTCCATTTTATTGGTAATAAACCTTGAGAGCTCTTGGAGTTGGTCCTGAGGAAGACTATGAGAGATTCCACTTTTCTTATTCATCTTTCATAATTTTTTAGATTCCCTCACATTAGACCCTTGGTTAGAGACCTAGGTTCACTTAATCATGAAATGTTAAACTATATACTTTTTTTTATTTTATTAGTTCCATGTTTTATGTGATGAGATATGTTATTCCCATTTTCATTTATTGCTTGTATGATGATGATATTTATGATCACCTTTATATTGTCTTGTTGAAAACATTAATCATGTTAAAGATTGGGCCTTATTTTATTTATTTGTTCCATGTGGGTATTTTTTGGAAAAAATGTTTTATTTAAAATGGAAAACCAAATTGGATTCAAGGAATTATTGTAAAGTGAAATGTTTTCAAAGTGGTTTAGTTTTTAAAAGTGTTTTCAAATTGGTTTATTGGTTAGCATGGATAAAAGACTTAAATTGATTCATGGTGGTATCATATTGGGATTTTTTACTCACAACCTATATATTCCTTTGAGAATATATAGACTTTTATTTGTAGGGTATAGGTAAAGGAAAGGTAACCATGTACCTATGCGTCTTTTCTTGATCACCATTGTTCGGTGTTTTGTGGAGGAGATGTGGTCTCATGGATTTGGATCATGTGAAGTAATTTTTTTATTTTTAGTAGTTGGGATGCATGTATAGACCTTGTTTGGATTTATTCTCAATATTTTAATTTTTAGGTTTTTTTACTTGAGATAGCATGTATATATTATACTATAGTATGTTTTATTTATGTTACATTGTTTCTTATGGTGTATACTTATCCCTTTTTCTTGCATACCATGATGAGATTTTTGTGGTTGTACCATCTTATGGATATTTTGGGCTGGTTTAACATGGGTAAAACCATTCCCAATAGGTTGTTGGTTATGCCCAGTGCATGTCTCTAGCCCGTGGTGATCGGGAACACGCTTCAAGACTTGTGGAGGGACGACTCAAGTGACAGGTAAGGTTAACCCAAACAAGTTCATTACAAAATATAATTAGAGAATGTTTAATTAAGAGTCAGTGTTGGACTGGAGCTAGGACTATTGGGTCTTGGGTGGTAGGAATGAGGGAGTTCCTGACTTTCTCTTCTTCATATCGAACCTTAAGTTTCTATGGGTGGTCTGGGATTGTGTTTTGTTTTGGGCCCAATTATTGGTTGTTTTGATGATATTTTGAGGTCTTTCTTGGTCTGTGTTGAGTACCGAGGTGATCTCGGGGGTTGTTTTGAGTTTTTGGGGTAAAAGGGGGGGGGGGGGGGGTCTAGAGGAGTTTCATGGTTAGTATTAATCATATGTAGCTCGTGTGGCCTTGTGTTCTAACCTCCAGTGGAACCTTCATGGTTGGCGCATAGTCTTCCAAACCGTGAAGCCAAATCATGCATAGTGGGAAATAATTAATATTTTTTTTGTTTATTTCTCTTGTCATTTTGAATTTCTTAAGATTATAGTGTTTGTTGTTTATACCTTTGATGATGGTTTCTTTTGGTTCTTTTGATACATTTTGAGATGGAATTGTGGTAGATAAATCTTATATTTTGTGCCTTGTAGGCAGTACCTACCAGGAGAACCTCATCCATTCATAGAGAGGGTGATGTGAAGAATAAACCATAGGAAATCCCTCATTTAGATCCAACTTTGGTGGAGTCAGTGATTCATATGATCTAATCCTTAGGTCAAGTGGGTGGCTGGGAACAAGCATGAATAGTGGACCATACTCAGGTTTCCCCTGAAAAAACCCATCATTATTCCATGGAGATAAGGGACCCAATGTGCTTGAGGAGTGGATATATCATATTGATAATATATTTGAGTTTTTAAAAAACCCTAAAACCTATAAAGTGGTATTTACCATGTATGTGCTGAAAGGACCTGGTAAAAAGTGGTGGGATTCAATGGTGATTTTAAGGAGTCATGAAGATCTCACATGGATCAATTTTAAGGTGGTTTTTAATTAGAAGTTCTACCCATTGACCTTAAGGGTTGTTAAGGCCCATGAGTTCCTGAAGTTGTAGTAATGGGATTATTCGATGATGGATTATGCCTATTGGTTTAAAAATTTGGTACATGACTCTCTGAATCCCTTTATAAATTATTACTTCAAGGATCAACATTTCTATATGGGCTTGAAGATATAGATATAGTCTATACTTAAACTTATTTATAAACCAAATGAATTAGAGGTGTTAGATAAGGTGGCTATGGTAGAGGAAAATTTGACTGTAAATATTATTCTCAGTTTTGTTATTTTAATGGGAGGAAGACAAAGTAATTTGTTATCATAGAAGAAGAATCATGATGATCCCCAAATGGGTAGTGGAAAGGGAGTCCATAAGTAATTAGGTTAAAATACCATAGATTATTTAGGAGGTAATATATTTTTCTATTATAAGTGAGGAAAGGTGGGGCACAACCGAACAATTTCCCATAAACTCCAAGGGTGTGAATCCTATGTGGAATTCTGGGTCATCTCTAGCGTTTCTGTTAGTTGTCTTCATGGGGAAGTAGTGTAGGCTCCAATTTTTCAAAGATTTCTCAAGTATAGTCAGATAATTCCAAGGGTAGAGGATATCACCCTAATATAAAGGTATGTTTTCATGAAGCGAATAATATTTTGGGTGGGTCTGAGATAGGGTGTCTCCATGTAGTAGAGTTTATGCTACATGACTTAGATTATAGGCCACCCACTGTGAGAGGTACAATGTTTATTTCATCTTCCATGTAATCTATTTTTTTGATAACAGTCAAACCCATTACTTAATTACACTAAAAATAATTGATGATTTGAGTATGTGATTTGATTTTATGATGTATGGTATAGATTTTCTAACCCCATTGGGTAGGAAGAAGGATTGAGTATTTAAGTTCCTGGAGTACTATGTCTTAATTGATGATGTAGAATTCATATGAGACTTTCTTATTTTAGACCTGGATGATTTCAACCTTATAATATACATGGTTTATATGATCTTATATAAGGAATTAATTGACTATTATCACTATAGGGTCCAGTTCTAGACTCTTTTTAGGAGCACTAACATATTACTGGGTGAGTGAGATATGCAATCAGGGAGGGGGGGACCAATTTCTTTCAGAGTTGGGGTAGATATTGTGCCACCTGTCTTGGTTGTTTCTCAGTGTTGCTAAGTATAGTTTAGTGGGTAAAATTCCAATGGCCATGTATTGGTACCCAAATGTGTTTCTAGAGTATTTTTCAATATTTCAACCTCAGTAATAGGTTAGGTTTACTATCGATATTCTCATGGGGACAAGCTCTATTTCCTTTTTGTCTTATAGATAGCCCCATCCAAGATGAAGGAGTTGAAATTCCAGTTATTGAATCTTGAAGAAAAGTAATTTATCTATCCTAGAATGTCATAGTGGGATTCACTAGTTCTATTTTCAAATAAGGTATACGAAAGCCTCTGGATTTTCATAGACTATCGTAAGCTTAACTAGGTGACCATGAAGAATAAATACCTGTTTCCCAGAATTGATGATATATTTTATGAGCTCAAAGGGGACTGATGGTTTTTGAAGATTGAATAGAGATCTAAGTACCACCAGCTGAAGGTCTAGGAAGTTTATGTTCTAAAGGTCACATTTCGAAGATGGTATGGATTTTTTGAGTTTTTGGTTATTCCATTTGGAATTACCAATTTTCTTATAGTATATATGGAGTTAATGAACTATATATTCCAACACTTTTGGACTATACCATGGCCATGTTTGTGGAATACATATTAGAGTATTTTAAGATGAAGAAGGATCATGATGACCATATAGTGGTTGTGTTGGGTGTTTCAAGGGACTATCATCTATATGAAAAGTTTTCAAGTGCTAGTTTTGGATTCAAGAGGTGAAGTTTTTGAACCAAATGATTTATGAGGTTGGAATTTCAGTATACCCAGATAATTTTAGAGTAGTCATGTATTTGGAGAAATTTAATAATGTTTTCAAGATATATATATTTTTGGGCTTGTCTAAGTATTATTGCCGCTATGTTTGGGACTTATCCAAGCAAGCTAATCCCATGAAGACCTTGAAAAAGAAATGGGTGAAGTTTGAGTTGGATGATAAGTTCTAATGGTCTTTGAGTAGTTGTATAATCATATAAAATCCATGCTATTTTTTATTCTTCCTAAGAATTTAAGATATTATTCCATGTTTTGTGATGATTTTGGGGTGGGTTTGGGATGTGTGTTGATGTAGGACAACCATGTGGTGGCCTATGGATCACTGAAGCTACGACCACATGAGTAGAGTTATCACACCCATGAGATGGAATTAGTAGGAGTGATGTACATGTTGAAAACATGGTGAAATTACTTCTTTAGGGATCATTTTATAGTGTATTTGTATTATAAGATCTTGAAGTACATTTTCACCCATAAGGACCCAAACCTTAGACAGAGACACTGGGTAGAGTACCTTCATAAGTTTGATTTTGATATTAATTATACACCTGGGAAGGGGAATGTGGTCTATGATATAACAACCTAATATTTTAGAAAACATTTCTCTCAAATTAATTTAATTTTTTGATAGCTTATGTTATACACAACCCTGAGTTTAAATGAACCACGATTTATTATTAAAATATTATTATATAATCATTATAACCTAGACATTAAATTGGAAGGTATGAATATGATTAAATAATTAATGAGATATATAAAAATTTACTACTCAATATAAATGAATTTATTAATTCTTAGGAAATAAGCTTTAAATTTTTAGTAAAGTTATATTATGCCTAAACAATAGATTTCCTTCAAAATTATTTTTATTGATTTTTTGTGAGAAAATATTATATTTAATTTTTGAAAATTTTAAAAATTGTATTTCATAAAATGAATAAAATTTTGAAATTATAATATTCAAATATTAGGTTGAACTTCTATATTATTTCGGAATAGATTGATTTTTTAGTGAATACTGAAAAATATTGATTTTTTTATTAAAAAATATATTTTTATTTCAATCATGTAAAAATTTATTTTTTTTAAAATTGTTTCAAAGTAAAATTAGATCTATTATATTTTAAATAAACCAATTAATTTAATTTGTATCAATTTTATGTTTTAATTATGTGTAAAAACATATTTATACATAAAAAGGCATTATTTTTGAAAAACTATTTTTATGCATACAATATGTTTTTGTCTTAATAAATTAAATTAATCACTATTAGTGAAATATTTTAATGAAATGAATATATTATGTATTAAATCAAATTTTTTAACGTTCATTTGATATTTTCATAACCATGAGATAAGAATAAACCAAGTTTTATGATTAAAAATGCATTTTTCTAAAAAACATGGTTTCATCACGTTTTGGAGGATTTTTTTAAATTAATTTAGTCCAATTATATGTATTTAATTTGAAAAAATGGATTTCATATTTGGAATCAGGACGTTCAAATTTGGTAAATTGTCTCATTTTTTTTTGACAATATGAATAGTATCCTTGGTAAATTTTTTCACATTGGTAAAGGGTAAATATGGATAATCTAGGTTAATAAAAAGTGATACGATAATAATTTTTCATCATAATTATTATTCTAAGAACTAAATTATAACATTAACACTTTATTATGAAATTTAAGTTGTTTAATGTACACTTTTCAATGAAAATGACTTATATATTATTTAAATCAAGGAAAGTTACAAAATGTCACTCTCTTTGTTTTAAATATAATTTATCTCTTAACATAGGAAAAAACTAGTTATTAAAGAATATTAATATAAATTTTATGAGTATTGAAATTAAATTTATTATGTTAATTTATTTTTAATTTTTAGGTATTATATAATTACCTTAAATTCTTTCACAACACCAAAATAATATTTATTCAATTAATGAAAAAATAAAATAAATAAATTTAAAAATATTAAAATTGATATAAATTGAGTAAGTTACAGTGTTAAATGAACATTATAGGTGGATATGAAATATTATTATTATGTTAAAATAGTATATTAAAATTAAAACTTATTCTTTATGTATTTTAAATTAAATTAAATGAACAATTTCAAAATCGAAAATAAAGATATTTTATCAAAATAATATTTTTTTAAATTGTTTAAAAATAATAAAAATAATTAAATAAGATAATTTGGATATAATATTGTTTAAAATTTAATAAATGTTCCATATAAGGGCTAATTTTTAACTTATAAGTAAAAATTACAACCCTTTATTATTGGAAACTTTGTTACCATAGTTAAAATTAAAATTGATTAACAAAGGGATAATAAAAAGGATATGGTTTAAAATGATACCAAAACTTATCAAAATTCTATTTTTTGATGGTATTAAAGATATATATTACCTTATATTTTAATCTCTATTAATTTGGAGGCATTTTTCTTAGTAATTAATTTATTATAATTAATCTTTTGATAAATTGGAAAGGTGACCCTCACCCCAATCATAGAAGGGCACCACATACCTCACTTATTTACACCATTTTGATCCTTATATATAGACCAAAATCTGAAAATTTATATTATATAATTCCCTATACACATTATAGAGGTTATTTTATTCCCAAAAGACCAACCCTAGATCCCTTTAGAGGAGAACTAAAGGATTTGTTTCAAAGATGTGGTAATCGCCTTAACCGATAAATTACTTTTCTACTCTTATTTACCACCTATAAATCTATGGTATTTATCATAAAATAAAAAATTGAGTATCCTAAAAATTATTAAATTTTATTATGATTATGAAAACACTAATATAACCCTCTTTACCATCAAATGAGAAGTGAAAGTATCACTCATGTATACATACAACTTACCGTCTCCACGTAGCGATACAATTCACTTTTTTCATCACCATATTTTATGGATAGGTAATATGATGGTTTTAATGTTTATATATGTTATTTATGAAATAATTATACTTATTTAATTATAATATCACCTATTCCTACTTACCTTACAAACCGTTGTAAATTGACAACGTCGATCATGTGTATGTGTGGACTACCACCTCCACAAAGTGATGAGATTTATTTTTAATTTATATTTTAATTGGATGTAAATGATGTATTTAATAAATATATATGATATAATAATGATTCTATAAAGGTTATTTATTATTTACCTTTTTTTTCTATCCATCTAAAAATGGAAACAATGTTCATGCTTTGGTAAGACCTACCATATCCATGTACAGTGTAGTAATTTTTTCTATATCTAATTTTATAAATGACTAAAAACATGTATATAATGAATATATATTTTATTTATGTCATGATTAAAATTATGGATTTGATTTAACCAAGTTCAAAATTCAAAGACTAAAAGTACTGAACCAAAACATACGTGAAAAACGAAACAGATATCACCCAAAATAGTGATTTTAATAAATAATTGTTAATAAATGAGTGATAAAATGTTATAATTAAATAATATATGGTATGATATATATTATTATTTTTATATAATATATTTATAATAAAACTATATTTATTATATAGGATATTCCAACGCATATGAAGGAAGTCAGACCTAAGGTAAGAGATTTTCATCTCACTTTTATTTCTATGATACACATGTCTTATACAACACTTGTTTCTTTTATGTCATGTATATAATGAAAATTAATGTATTTTATTATTATTATTATGAAAATTATTAGTATTTACATATCCATACAATTCTATTTATTTCATGGGACTTATGATTCAAAAGTTAACAAAGTGGTAAGGAGTTTTATGTTACAATCTCATTATTTATCAAGATTGATTATGATTTGGTTATGATGATGAAATATTATGATCAAACTATCAAGATAATAATGAATTTTATTAACCTCTTGTTATTAATTTAAAATACATGTTTTCCTTTCATTTTTCTCATCTTAGGTACTCAAGATACCAAAAATATACATTTTAAGAAAAATTGACTTCATTTCTCTCTTCAGTTAAAAAACTATTTTATTCTATATCCATGTTTTATAAAAATGTTTTAAATAAGTTTTTTACCATTTTACTTTGATTTTTAAATTAATTTTTATAATTTTTAATTTTTTATAATACTTTTTGAAAGGAAACTTTTTTTTTTGTTTTCCAAACAAGTTACTTTTTGACTTTGCTGACAAAATAATTAAAGTAATATTTTTTAACGTATATGGCATGGATGAATATTCCTGAAATCATGGATAATTTTTTATTTGAAGATTAATTTACAAAATTTCAAGGTTATTTCAAATAAATTTTTACTTTATATTCGTGCATTTTTTAAGTAAGTTATTTCATAATGGAATGGTTATTTTCCCTAGGAATGTTTTGATGATATTTTAATGGTATTTATATTAATAAAAGATAACAACCATTGATTTCACTTATTTTTTTACTAGGTATATTATCCAAGGATACCATACTTATTATTTTTTTGGATGGTTTATTAATAACATGAAATAATTTTTATGAAACATATTTCTTTTCCAAGGGTTATACTGTAATAAAATAATGAAATATTTATGAAGACCATTTCTTTTCCATGGGTTATGCTGTGATGAAATTTTTATGAAACCATTTACTTTTAATGGGTTTTGATATGATGAATTCTTTATGATATTATGAAACACATATGTATGATTTCAATTATGTGATGGGTGAGACCTATATCTCTCTCCAATACATTGGGTAAATATTGATATCTCATGAGATAAATAGGAATGGAATGGGGAGTGAACCTTGTTCACTAAGGGACTGTGTCCACTATGATATTATTGAAAGTAAACCTTTAATACTACAATGGTTTGGGGAGTTAACCCATTCCACTATGATATACTTGTAAATGAACCTCAACTATTAAGGAAATGATTTTATATGCTTATGTGTATAACACAAACTTATGCTTATGACAATTTTATGATCCCATGGATCATGTTCTTAATTTATTTTATGATTCATATCTTATGAAATATAAAAATTTATGTTATGACTCAAGATTATGATTTATGATATGAATGTTATGATTTTAAAATGTTATTCTCATGTTATCATACTCTTATGTTTATGATATTTTAAGTGATCATTGATATCTCCCTTATTTAACCTTACTGAGCATCTGATCTCACCCTTTCTTCTATTCCTTTTCTCCAGGTTATGAACAAAAGTACTAAGTATGATAGTTCTAATAAGGGTTCTAGTTATGAAGAACTTAGTGGGAGATGATGTAGATATTTTATAAACCAGTTGTTTATATGGACAAGTTTCCAAAGGCACTAGACCTATACGATTCTATCCTAGATCATTATGTTATGAAATTTATATTCATCTATTAAGATGTGATATCTATGTATAAAAATTATGGGTCACTATAGTTGGTATCATAGCTTGTTTTATTTAACCTTTGGAAAATAGGATTAGAAAAATTTAGTAACAACACTAGGGATATGTCTAAGTATATGATATAATCTTAATGTTTTGGTAATGATCATGAATGACATAGGTCAAACCTAAGGTGTCATAAAAGAAGGTTTCATGATTTAGATATCATTTAAATAATTTTTCATGATTATGTGGTTTCTAAAAATGATTATTGTTTCTCACACTATGATTTTTGATTTTATTCAATGGATTTTACCCAAAGGAATCATGTTAATTTTGAATATTAAGATCAATGGAATAACTATCCTCCTGATAAATCAATTTAAATAAGAGATTGAATGAAAAACCTTGTGATTATAAATAATTAACTATCTCATTACATGTTTAATAATCTTAACTTTAATGAGTTTCTATATATACCTAATAAAATAAAGATGTAGTTTTATAAAGACCATAGAGGAAATAATATTAAGCTTATAATATGTTTATAATGTGGGAAGAATCAATAAAATGAATGTCTCAGAGGAATGGGGAGATGTTTTGAATGTGGAAAAAAGAACACAAATAAAGTAATTGTTGAGAACAAAAAAATGAAATGTTCAGTTAATGAAATGGATGAGAATAATGGTACCCCTAAGGTATCATCGACGATTGAATGTTTTTAATTTGTAAAGTAAGGTAATTATGTAAATCGATGTACTAGTGGAAATATATATAATAGAATCAGTAAGGTTGTATGAGTAATGATTTTACTAATGATGATGAAGAGTCTATGAATGACGTATGAAAGGGATGGACTATTTTAATAATATTTCCTTTGTTAAAAGTCATAATAATGATTAAATTGAATTTAATTAATCTTAATACATGATTCATATTTCATATTATATTAAATAATTATTAGGAAGTAAGATGATCAATACAAGTTAATAGTTTAATAATTAAGTGGGATGATTGAAGTGTTTATGAATTTGGATTAAATAATTACATTGTATAAGTGTTATACTAATGATATTATGGTTATAAAACCATGAAACTTATAAGGGTTGTTCTATAGTATTTTTTCTTTAATTATTTTAATACATATTTTTAATAGAACTAATAAATAAGAAAAGTGATTTAGTGGTAAGGGGATATTTTTGGAGAACACATAATTAAGGTAAAGATAAAACTTAACATGTTTTTGATTTTGAGTTAATATTTTTTAGTTTGGATAAAGATACGATTGAAATTGAAAGTATTAGTAATCCTGAAATTGGGTTGTTTTAAGAGATAGGGTTTTGATGCTCTATTAAGGTTTAAATACCCTTTGTGGTTGATATATAATTTTATGTTAAGTTAACTATGGTCTACTATATGGTGGAATGTAAATAATATTGATGGTTGAAAAGTGATTCATTGAAAAGGTGATACTTTCTTAGATATTTATGGTCAATATAAGGATTAGATTTCAGTTTAGTATCTAAATTATCTTCATGATATTTTAGTGAAATTCAATACGTTATAATATTATATAGTAACTTATTACGGTTAATAGTGATATTTGGGAGATGTTTCATTGGGTGTTCTATATATAACCCTTAGGTTTATCAAGCGATTTAACATGAAATATAATTTTGGAAGAATGTAATTTTTTTAATATGCAAGATGAAGGGTATGATATGGAATTTGATGTTAAAACATTATTTAATGTTGAGGTTATTAAGGTAATTAAGGTTTTATATATTAATGTTTTATTTATTTATATAGTGGTTTATTCATACTAAGAATTATATTGTGCTAACCACTTTTGGTTTTGGTTAATACCCAAAGATAGGTTGAATATATAATATACTTTTTATATCCACTAGAAGTTTATTTTAATACTTTATGCATAAAAAAATTCATCTCAAATACTCATCATTTAGAGAAATAGATTATATTATGGTGGAAATTGATTAAACGATAAATTTATTCTTTTCAAGTAAGTATATTTCCTTATGTTATTAGTATATATGGTAAATTAATTCCTTAACTCTTGTAAATGGATCTTAATACAATTTTTTTTCATATAAAATTCAATTATGATGGATTTGTGTTCTTTTAAACCCTTACTTATTTATGGTTATGTTGTTGTTAACTTCATTTGATCATGTTCTATATAAATCTGTATTAGTCCTTGGGCATTAATTTTATATTCAATGCTCATGTTTTCACTTCCCACTGATGTTATTCTATTTGGGAACCTAGTTTTTTGGTAACCTTCATACCTCCCTTTCCTTCTTTTTAGTTATGTTTTATTTACCCTTTCTATGATTTGGGTTTTCAACAAAGGAATTTTCAAATATCAAAGATTTTATCACTGAGAAAAAGTTCAAATTGAAATAATGTAATTTATAAAATGTGGGGTATAATGTAACACCCTGATATTTTATAAAATATTTATCTTTAATTAATTTAATTTCTTCTATATTTTTCATTACACACAACCTTGAGTTTAAATGAACCACAATATATTATTAAAATATTATTATGTGACTGTTATAACCTATCCGTTAAATTGATGGGTATGAATCATATTAAATAATTTATTATATATATAAAAATATTCCACTTAATATAAATTTATTGGCTAATTAATATGAAATAAACATTCAATTTTTATCAATGTTATATTATGCTTAAAAAAATAAATTTCCTTCCAAATGAGTTTTATTTATTTTTGTGAGAAAATATTATATTTAATTTTTTACACTTTTAAAAAGTTTATTTCATGATAATAACTAAATTTTTTTAATTATCACATCAAAATTATTTTATTGTGAATTTATGGGATTTTTTTGAAAGGATTGATTTTCCAATGAATAGTGAAAAATAATGTTTTTTTGATGAAAACTATATTTTATTTTCAAGAATGTAGTAATTTTCAGTTTTTTAAAATGGTTAAATTAAAATTATATATATTATATTTTAAATAATCCAATTAAGTTTATTAGAATAATTTTTTTGAATTTTGTGTAAAAAGTTTTTTATACGTAACTAACATTTTTTCTAATTTTTTTATGTTCACAATGTGTTTTTTCATTGATAAATTAAATTAATAACTATTGTGGAAATATTTTAGTTAAATTATTATATTATACATTCAATAAAATTATTTTACATTCATTTAATACTTTTCTAAGCATGAGATTAGAATAAACCATGTTTTATGATTAAAATGAATTTTTCTAAAAAAGTGGTTTCGTCTCGTTTTTCATAATAATTTTTAAATTAATTTCCTACACTTATATGTATTGAATTTTATACAATATATTCCATATTTAGAACCAATAATTTCAAATCTAGTAAATAGTCCTCTTCTATTTTGGACCAATATGAATAGTAATCATGGTAAAATTTATCACCTCAATAAAAAGTAAAAGGGGTTAATCTAGGTTAAAAATAAGTTATAAGGCCATAATTTTTTTTATCAAAATTATTATTTGATAATATAATTATACTCATAACAAATTATGATTTAAATTTAGTTTTTTAATGGACACTTTTCCCTAAAAATAACTTATATATTTTTTAAATTAGAAAAAGTTACAAAATGTTACTCTCTTAGTTATAAATATAATTTATGTGTTCACATAGAGAAAAAAGTAGTTATGAAATAATATTAACATTAATTTTGTGAATAATTAAATTATATTTATGATGGTAATTTCTTTCTAATTTTTAGGTATTATATAATTATCTTAAATTATTACACAATGCCAAAACAATATTTATTCAATTAATGGAAAAGTATAATAAATGATTTTGAAAATATTAAAAATGATATAATTTGAGTAATTTATAGTGTTTCATGAATTTATAGGTGTATATGACATATTTTTGTCTTTTTTAAATATTATATTCAAATTAAAACTTTTTTATGTCTTTTAATTAAAATTAAATGAATATTGTCAAAATCAACAATAATGATATTTTATCAAAGTAATATTTTGTTAAATTATTTAAAAATCATAAAAATCTTTAAATAATACAAGGTGGATATTATATTGTATAAAATTTAATTAAATTGATATTTATGGGCCAATTTTTACCTTATAAGTAAAAATTACAACACTTTATTATTAAAAAATTTGTCATCGTAGTTAAAATTAAAATTGATTAATTATGGGATAATCTAAATTATAAGGTTTAAAATGACACCTAAACTTGTCTATATTATATTTTTTATGATATTAAAACCCCATACTTACTTATACTTAAATAAATGTTCATTTTGAGGCATTTTTATTGAGAATTAATTTATTATAATTTAATCTTGTGAGAAATTCCAGAAGTGCCCATCACCTCATTTATAAAAGGGCACCACCTCCCTAACTTATTTACACCACTTTGAACCTTATATATCAACCAAACTCTACCAATTTCACTTATAAAATTACCTATCCACATTTATATGTTTTTTATTCCCAAAATTCAAACTCTAGAGCCCTTTATAGGATATCTTAAGGAGTAGTTTCAAAGAAGAGGTAAATACCTTAACCGATCACTTTCTTTTCTATTTTTTTAACTTTTCTAAATTTCTATATTTATCATAAAATAATAAATTAAGTATCCTAAATATTATAAAATTTTATTACTATTATGAAAAGACCATTATACACCCTCTTTCCTATCAAATAAAAAGTGAAAGTATCGCTCATGCCTATGTACGACTTATCGTCTCCATATTGTGATACAATTAATTTTTTTCATCACCATAATTTATGGATGCGTAATACAATAGGTTTAATGTTTATATGTTAAATTTATGATATAATTATATTTATTTAATTATAATATCACATATATCCACTTACCATACAAACCATTGGAAAATAATAACGTCGATCATGAGTACGTGTGGACTACCACCTCCAGGAAGCGATGTGATTAATTTTTCATTAATGTTTTAATTAAATGGTAATATATATGGATTTAATGAATATATATTATATAATTGTTGTTATTTAATGGTTATTTATTATTTAAATTTATTTATTTCCATATTTCTAAGAATGAAAACATTGTTCATGCATACGTACTGCCTATCATCTCCATGAATAGTGTAGTTCATTTTTCTATCTATTATTTTATAAATGAATATAAAAATGTATATAATGAATATATATTATATTTATTTAATTATTAAAATTATTAAGATGATGTAACCATGATCAAAATACAAGGACCAAAGCTACCAAACCAAAATATTTGTGAAAAATGAAGCAGATATCATTCAGAGAAATGATTTTAATAAATAATTATTAATAAATGGGGTGATAAAATGTTTTAAGTAAATAATATATGGTATTATATATATTAATATGATTATATAATATATTTATAATGAATATATATTTATTACACATGATATTACAACACATATGAAGGAATTCATACCTAAGGTTAGGGATTTGTCTCACTTTTATATTTGTGGGACACATGCCTCATATACCAATTGCTTATTTTGTATAGTCTATATAATAACTATGAATGTAATTTATGGTGAATATTATTAAAATTAATAGTATTTACATATCCATAGGCTATTTATTTCATGGGATTTATAATTCAAAATTTACCAAAGTGGTAACGGGTTTTATGTTACAATCTCATTATATATCAGGATTGACTATGATTAAATTATAATGATGATATATTATGATATAACTATCAATATACTAATTAATTTTAGTATCCTATGGTTATTTTGTAAAATTAAATGTTTTTATTTCATTTTCCCCATCTTATGTACTCAAGATACCAACAATATGTTTTTAAGGAAAATTGGCTTCATTTCTCTCTTCGGTCAAAAATCCTTTTTATTCCAAATAATTTTTTTATAAAAAAGTTTTAAAGAAGGTTTTTAACATTATAATATTATTATTAAATTATTTTTTAAAAATATTTTAATTTTTACAAATATTTTTAAAGTAACATTTTTCCCTTTTCAAAATGTGGTACTTTGTGACTTTTCTAGAAAAAGTATTGAATGATTTATTTTAACTTAAATGATAAGAACATATTTTAACACCATCAGAAATAATTTTTTATTTAAAGATTTCTTTAAAAATTTACATGTTTCTTTTCAAATAAAATGTTTTGCTTTATATTTTCATATTTTTTAAATATGTGATTTTAAAATGGAAGGATTATTTTTTCTTAAGAATATTTTAATGATATTTTAATGGTATTTTTATTTATCAAAGACAACAAAACTTAATTTCACTTATTATTTAATGGGGTTATGATCTAATTATAACATACTTATTATTTCTCTGTATGGTATATTTATATAAATACACAATATTTTTTATACCCTTTTCCTTTCAAGGGTTATGATGTTATAAAATGATGAAATGTTTATAAAACCCATTTATTTTCCATAGATTATTTATGATGAGATGTTTATGAAACCCATTTATTTTCATGGGTTCTTATATGATGAATTATTTATGATATTTTGGAATACATATGTATGATTTTTATTTTGTGATGGGTGGGACATGTATCTACCACCAATGTATTGAGTAAAGATTGATATCTCATGAAATAAATAGAACTGGAATTGGGAGTGAACCCAATTTAGTATGAGACTCTATCCACTAGGATAGTCTTAGGAGTGAATCTTGATTACTATGATGGTTTGATTAGTGGACCCATTACACTATGATTGTCTTGGAAATGATCCTTGATAACTAAGGAAATTATTTAATATGCTTATGTGAATTACACAAAAATATTTCTTATGCCAATGTTATGATCTCATAGATCATGTTATTTAATTTTTTTTATGATTCATATATTATGAACTACCAAAATTTATTCCATGACATAAGATTATGATTTATGATATGTAGGGTATGTATTTCAAATGTTATACTCATGTCCTCATACACTTATGTTCATGTTATTATCAAGTGACCACTATTGTCTCC
The DNA here is from genome assembly GCA_963277665.1 of Viscum album. Lineage (NCBI taxonomy): Eukaryota > Viridiplantae > Streptophyta > Magnoliopsida > Santalales > Viscaceae > Viscum > Viscum album. Next base: position 1,000,485,297 of record OY728136.1, on the reverse strand, counting down.
CCCTTTTAACCTTACTGAGCATCTGAGATCACCCTTTATTATGATTATTTTCTCTTGGTTATGATTAAAATTACTAAGTATGATATGTATAAGAAGGGTTTTAGTTAGGAAGAACTTAGTTGGATATGATGTAAATATTTTATGAACCCATTTTTCATATGTCCAAGTTTCCCATGGCACTAGACCTATACAATTCCAGCATGAATCATTATGTTATAAAATGAATATTTATTTTTTAAGATATGATATATATGTGTGAAAATAATGGGCCTCTATTTCTGATGCATTGAGTAGTAATCTTCTAGTGAAAGCTATTCGGGAGTCAACAGATGAGTGGTATTTGATGAGTTTGTTTGTTGATATGATTTTTGAAATATAGGAGGATGGAGAGAACTTTTTCTTAGCCAGTGTGAAAGTTTCACCCATTCTCATTGATCAGGTTAGGAGTGAGCAATTATATGATCCCAAGTTCTAGTAGGTTATAAGTTTTTTAAATAGTGGGGAGACCTCAGGTGATTAGTCTCGGTATCCTAATGGTTCTCTCCTTTTCTAGTGGTGGTTGTTAGTCCCTTTGAGCTTAAGGTATGAGGTGATGCAATAGGCACATCATTCCAGTCAGGTTGTTCACCCTAGGGAAACCAAGATGTTATATTTGTTGATAGACTAGTATTGGTGCCTTGAGATGAGGTGTTCAGTGGTAGATTTTATTTCTAGATGCTTGATTTGACAAAGAGTAAAAGTGGAGCATTAGAGGAAAACTAAGTTATTACAACCACATACTAATTTAGTGTAAAAATGGGATGTGATCTATTTGGATTTCATGATTGGTATACCTTATACTTCGAGTGGGAGAGATGTTGTATTAGTGATTATCGATCGTTTGAAAAAATTATCCCACTTCGTTCCCATCATGGATCCCAAAAAGGTGGAAGACCTCAGAATCCTATATGTTCAAGAGGTGTTTTAGCTTCATGGGTTTCCATCATAAGTAATTTTAGACCAGGATTCTCATTTTACTTCTCAGTTTTAGAAGGGACTCTAGGAGCATTGGAAACCAACATGAGGTTGAGAACCTTGTATCACCCATAGATGGATGATCAGTCTGAGCAGAACATCTAAACCCTTGATTATATTCTTCAAGAATGTGATCTTTATTTTATTGAATCATAGGAAAGAATCTACCATTTTCATGTTTTCTTATAACAACTATTACCAGGCCTCGATTAGAATGGACTCATTTTAGGAATTCTATGGATGGACATGTCAATCCACATTATGTTAGGCTATGGTGGATGAGCATTACTTGTTTGGAACAAGTCTCATATAGGATATGAATAATATATTTTTGATGATCCAAAAATGGTTATATATAGATTAGAGTCACCATAAGTTATGCATAGACCATCATTGTCGCCCGTTGGAGTTTCAGGTTGGTAATTAGGTGTTTCTTAGGGTATCATTTCAACTAGGAAATTATTTATTAGGAAATTAGGGAGGTGGTGCTATATTATTTTGGGTCATTTCATGTTTTAGAGTGTCTTATAAAGGTATTATATCCGTTGGAGTTTACACTATGACTGAACTTGATCCATGATATCTATCATGTCTCCCAGTTGAAGAGATACCATCCGGACCCATCTCACGTGTTAGAGTGGGAAGATTTAAAGATTTATTTTCTACCACATTTGTGGATAATCCTATCTATATCATAGATTTTTAGAACAAGTAACTTAATAGTAAGTTAATCCCATTGATCTGTGTGAACTGGAAGCATAGTGGTGATAGGTACGAGACATGGGAGTGGGAAGCTTTGGTGAAGAAGCAATGACCTCACTTGTTTTCTTCTAAGGATTATTGAGGTATTTATTAGGGATAAAAGTGGAATGGTGGGGCGTTTGTGACACCATTTGGGTCACTAATATGTCTAATTTTTTAGTTTTATTTAACTTTCAATGCATTGGGTTGAAAATTAGAGTTTTGAGGGAAGAAAAAATAGGCGTGCAGTTAGCACACAGTTTTTCTAACCATGTGATGAGGATATAGGGTGTGAAATTGGGGGTTTTCATGGATTGAGGAATTTTTTCTAAATCATGTGAAACCCAAGGATAACCAATAATCTTGGACTTTAGGGGGGTAGTATCTCCCGTATGGTCGGTGCACAGTTTACTAAACCATGCAGCCAAACCATGTGTCATGTCCAACTAAATAATATTTGGTTATTTTACCATTTTCCTTTATCGATTTTATACATCTTTAGTATCATCTATTCTCCCCATCAGGAACCTCCCTGAAGTGGGAGATCCCTCCTTTCATTTTTAGTGGTTTCTCTTGGAATCAAGGTGGTTTTTATTGAGGTAAACTCCTTTCCTCTTGATTTCTTATTCTTTTCCCATTATTCATATTAGTTATTCCTTTTCCATGGGAGTGTAAAACTATAGAGTATGGTATTGGATTAAAATATGGGTTTTATAGGTGATATGGTTTGTTTTCACGTGGTTTAGGCATGTAAGGGCTTATCCTACCTATTCTGGGTGGTTATCGTTAGAGGCGATGAGGTTGGAACTGAATTTGAGGTAAGTGTCTCTATTTAAGAGATTTTCCATAGATTACCTCTAAATTATGAATATTATTTAGATTATGTTTGTTTAATTAAAAAATTAATTATTAATGATTGATTTGTATCCCATTTTTATGTGTTTAATGATGTGGTTTAGAAATTGGGTGTTTAAAGAGGGTTTTCCAAAAGGTGGTAGCATGTGTGCCCCCAAGTGTTTAATGAAATGGATAAAAGAGATTATATGGTTTTTAAAGGATTTATAAAATGGTTTTAGAAATATTTTTACCTTGTGGGGAGGAATTTTATAAAATTACCATTTTTATTTGTGAAATTTTCATGTGAAACGTATTTTCATGATTGGAACTTGTTTATGATTCTATTAGCATAAAGTAGCACATGGGTTAACTAGGGTGTGATCAAGGGGTTTTAAAAGGTACCATGAGAGCCTTAATGGAGTAAGACTATGAAATATTACATTTTGGTTTCCAAGGGATCATGATATATTTTTGTTAAGAATTCCACTTCCATTTGGTTGTTGAGAGACCGTGAGAGATCTTGGAGTTGGTCCTAGGGAAGATCATGAGACTTTACAATTTTCTTTTCTAGGTAGAATATTTTATTTAGAATCACTCACATTATACCTTTATGGTTGTATACCTAGGTTTACTTAATCATATTGAGTTAAACAATATTCTTTGAGCTTTTTATTAGTTCCATGTTTGATGTTATGATATATGTTATTCAAATTTTCATTTATTACAATGATGATATATATTCTCACCTTTATATTTCCGTGTTGAAAATGGTGAAAATGTTGAGCATTGGGCCTTGTTTTATTTATTTGATCCATGCATGGATTTTTTGGAAAAAATGTTTTATTTGAAATGAAAAACCAAATGGGTTTCAAGTGATTATTGGAAAATGAAATGTTTTTAAAGTGGTTTAGTTTTAAAAAGTGTTTTAAAACTTGTTTATTCGTTGAAATGGATAAAATATTTAAATATATTCATAGTAGTATCCTACTGGGATTTGTGCCTCACACCCTATATACACCTTTAGGCATATATAGACTTTATTTTTTAGGCCACAGATAAAAGAAATAAAACCATGCAACTACTTAACTCTTCTTGATTACTACTGTCTGGTGTTTTGTGAAGGAGACTTGGGTTCATGGAGTTATTTCTTGTAGAGTCATTTTTGGATTTTATAGAAGTTGGAATTCATATATATACCTTATTTATATTTTCCCTCTCCTTTTAATTTTGGGTTTTTACTTGAGATACCATGTATATATTCTATTATGGAATGTTTTTTATGTTATATTGTTTCTTATGGTATATGTTAATACCTTTTTCTTTGATACACTGATGATATTGTTGTGTTTATCGTGTCTTAAGGATGGTTCATGCTGTTTTATAATGGGAGATACCTTTTCATAGTGGTTGTTGGTTATGCTCGATGCTTGTATCCAACCTGTGTCCATCTAGAATTCTCTTCAGGACTTATAGAGGGCCATATCAGGTGATGGGTCTGGTTGATCCAAGCCAGTTTTTTACACAATAAAACCTTCATTACAACCTATGATGCATACATTTCAACTATTTCACACTTGTTTCATCCTATAACTCTCTTGGTTCATCCTAGGTTACTCTATGTTGTGTTCTCTCAAACTTATTAACATAATCCATTAAAATATTTAGTATATAAATCCATCATAAATTCTTATAAATATAACATGATTAACCAAATCATATCCCAATAGAGTTTATAACTATGAATGTAGTCTTAGGCCCACTCATCATACACCATAGTGAAGATTGAGTTGATACTCAAACAGCCTTTTTAAGGAAATTACCCCTAGATGTAAATGTATGACAACCATATCCACTTTCCAATATTCAGACTGGGATTTAATTTCTAGGAGAACCTCATAATATATACTTTACAAAAACATTAGGATGTTATCCTATACATGAAATTTTTTACTAGACTTATCCATAGGGTTTTTTCACTAAATTTATTTTATCCAATTCCATAAAATAACTAAACTAATCCTCAAAAATAACTAAACCCTGATCTGATACCAACAATAATAAAATAATATAAACATATATTTATTTTAAAAAATTTATATAAATTAATATTTACATATCATAAAAAATAACTCAATCCCAAAAAGGAAGGATTAGTGTATTTTAGGGTGAGTTACATATGAAAATTAATTTACAAGTCTCGTGAACATTTCTCCATAATCAAACTACACTAGAATTACTTTTGGACTTCATCTTCCTAACCTAGGGAAGGAAAATATTTGAAAAGTGTGATCTTTAAAGCTTAATTAGGTTAATCATTAGTGATAATAATAAAATATCATATGTGGGCATGTGATGAGAATATATATATAATCATGATACGTAGTAAAGTTATACCCAATAAATAATAGATAAAAAATCATGTTATAAGGAATTATATATCATAATAATACATCATTAAAATTCCATATATCTTAGAAACATTACATACTTAGAGAAATTTGGAAAAACCATAAGTATAGAAAAATTGTGATATTATGAACAAATTTTTTTCCACTCTTCATGTTCTGAACTAAAAAAATGTTCACAATTGTTTTTTTTGAATAAATAAATGACCTTACTATATGTTTTGAACAAAAAAATCACAAGTTTCATGTTTTAAACATATAAAATACCCATGATACATGTTATGAAAAAAAAATATGTCTAAAATTAATGTTTTGAATAAAAAATTCCCATGATATATGTTTTGAATAAAACAAATACCCACACATCATTTTGTTGATAAAAAAATTCTCACACTTCATGTTGTGAACAAAAACATTTACTAGACTATATGTTGTGAATAATCAAAATTTACACGATTAAGATCCATTTATAATGAGATATAAATCCTTAAAAAATACATTAGAGAGTGTTATAAGACCCCACCTATCACATAATAATCATCTATACATACACATTCCATTAGAGATTGAAAACATTCATACTTTAAACAACACTTAATTAACCCATTAAAAATTGGTGAGTTTTATGAAAAAAATTCCTAGAAAATTTAATATAATATCATGAGAAGTAATTTTCATGATGGATTAAAAATATACATAGTTTAATGTAAGGTGAATTAAACATGATTTTTAAGATAAAAAATAACCTTTTTAAATTATTTGGAAAAATAACATGAAAAATAAGAGGAAATACCCCTTTTTTGAAAGGTTTGAAAACTAATTAAAAATGGTTTCTTTAAAATTAAATTATTGATATTGGTAAAACATTTAAAAATAATAATTTAAAACCAAAAATTTGTTTTCATAAAAAATATAAGATAAGTACTCTTTCAAAAACTTTCTTTGAGAAGTTATAAAAATACCTATAAAATATTTTCTTAAAACAAAAGCCTTTAAAACCCATTTTAAAAGTAATAATTCTTTTAAAAATAAAATTTTTTATTAAGAAAAAAATAAAATTTCCTTTAATTTTAGATATTGTTATGAATTAAACTCATTTTTTAAATCCATTTTAAAACATGGAAAGGAATTTTCTTAAAAAAAATTCTCATACAACAAAAGAAATAGTAAAATAGTTTTCAGAAAACATTTTTAAAATATTTGTAAAATTTGAAATTAAAATTAAAATTAAGAAGTAATTTTACCCAAACAGAAATATAATTTTCCATTAAATAATATATTTGGGTGGAAGAAATCAATATTTAAAGGAAGAGGTTCAAGAAGAAGCATTATAACCCAATGAAGGGAGTTGAGTTAACAAAAACCCTTATAACTTTGGTATCTTTTGAATCAAAAGAAATTAAAATAAGGAAAATGATATAGATCTTAAAATAAAATTAATTTTATGAATACATAAAAATAAATTCAATAGCTAGTAATAAAAAAATATCAATATTATCATGGTGCGTAATAAGAAATATGTCTTATGGATTTAAATTTGAGACAAAAAACCCTTACTTTGTATTATTGCTTATATAAACATGATATAACCTCATTTATAATAAAAATATCTATATTAATAATATAATTTAGAACCTTTTGATATATATATATATATAACTTTTTATAAACTTGTTTTATAACTCTTTATTACAAATATATTTCTCAGTTATAATTTATTTTCATCATCAGGTCTTAAGAAAATTATATTGCTTATTTCATATAAGTACCATGGTGAATGGGTTGATTCATACTGATTAATTCAATATTAATCATTACCAGATAAAAATAGATAATAGAATCATGTTTTTTTAATGATTAATTATATCCCATTTTCATATGGTGAATAATAAGGGTATGGTTTGTGAAAAAGGAAATTGTGAAGAATGAGTTTCAGTGTGCTTAACGATCAAATGGTGATATATTAATGAATCTTTTAAAAATCAATAAAAAATTTATATATTAATTAAAATCATATTAAATAAATTATTATTACATTATATTACTATTATATAAAATTTCTTAATCATTCATGAATAAATATTATAACAACTTTCATGTAGGTGGTAAAACTAACCCAAATGAGAGCATATTAAAATGATTTAATGAGTAAGGATTTTTTTTATTATAATTTAAATTTTATATTAGCTTAAAAATTTCATAAATATCACTTAAATTAATTAAATTAATTATTATAATCATCCATTAAAGGCGGTGATGAAAAATTAAATTCATTGTTTGTGGAGATGGTAGTCCGCACATACAAAGGATTAACGATTCCATTTCTCAATAAATGGGATGAAATGAAGGAATATAATTAATTTTTATTAAATAATTATAATTATGAAATATAAAGCATATTAATTCATCAAATCAATCATTTTCATCATCCATGAGATTCATTAATGAGAATTAAACAACATCGCTTCATGGTGGCAGTAGTTTATATGTACAAATGATTGACGTTGTTTTGTTTTTATTAGAGGATAAAAAGGATTCAATAATGGGTGATAAATTAATATAATAAAATTATATTACTTTAATAATAATGGTGTAATTATATTAGGGTGTCTATAAGAATTTTTTAATAATAATATTAATAATAAAAGGCTAAGGAGTAATAAATAATCATGTTAAGAACTTGAGGTTTTACTTTGAAATCTCATTAGAAATGGAGGCCTTAGGCTATCTAATTGAGACCATAGAATTATTAAATTGATAGATAATTAAATTAGGATAAAAATTTAATATTTTTATAATGAAATTCTAAGGTTTAGGTTCAGTATTAAGTGGTGGAAGTTATCCCCATTTATAAGTGAAGAAAATGGCACTTTTGTGAATACCCATTATTCTTAAATAATTGCATGAATCTATCAAAGGGACAATGGATCCAAAATTGATAAATACTGGATTTTTGAGTGAGATAATGTTGATAAATCCTATAAAAATATATTTTTCATTTCTTTTAAATATTTTTCATGCCTTTTATCACTTTATTTTTAAATTTTACTATTTTGGTTTTTACCTTGGTAACTAGTTTTTAACCAAGTAATTTATATTTTATAAAAAATATGTGGAAACAACTCTTTCTAAATATGGGTGTCATTAAACTAAATTTAATCCAATAAAATATTATTTATTTTATAAATAAGATAAAACGAACTATTGAATTAAAATATTTATTATATTGAAAACCTGTTTTGTAGAAAAATGTTATTTTCATCATTAAGTGTTCTTAATCTTATATAAAATTAATTAATAATTAAATTAGTGATAAAATATGTTCATAAATTTGTAAAAATAATATCAAATTATTTATAAAAAATATATCATTTTGATTTATTATATAAAAACTAAAAAAATTAATAAAACTATTCTTTGAAAATAACCCTTTCATTATTATCACGATCATTAACTTTAATCTTAGTAATCACAATTTAACACCAAAAATGAAATTTAAATAATTATATATTATGAAAATTTTGATTTAAAATATGAAATAAATTCTGTTATATTTAGTTTCTGTATGCGGTGAAAGAATTTTTTTAATAAAAGTAAATTAATTTTTTTAGAGTAAAATATTACATAAGTTTCCAAAACGTTAAAAATGGGATTTATAAATTAAACATAGTGTTTTTAAATGATTTATTTTACTTTATAACTATATATTTTTATAGAAAATTATTTAAATTACTTTTATATAATTCTTATATTATGATAATTTTATAAAAGTTGCGATATTAGAAAACCGGTATTTATTTTACTATTCAACTAATATTCAATTATTTTAGAAAAATATAAAAAATTAACCTTAGACTAATTTTTATAATTGGAATTAAAATTAAAATTTTATTTTGTAAAATTTAAATTCTAAAATCTATAAATTTATATTTTAAATTAAAATTCAATATATATAAAAAACTACTTTTATTGAAAAAGCCTTTGTAAAATTTTAAGTTCTATTAATACTATTTTATATAAAAATATAATTGATCATAATATTTTTATTTAATAAATCTTTTCTTATTACCAAATATTCTTAATAATATTCATCTAATATGTTGTGGCTCGTTTTAGTTCAATGTTGCGTGTGAAACAAGCTACCAACATAATGTTTATTTATAGGATAATTATATAGAAAAAACTTGGGGCATTACATCCCACTATTAAATAAATTGAATCCTTAAAATTTTAATTATCACTTAATAATAACAATACTTAAGGGTATTTATGGATAATCATGTCTCAAGATATAGTTTCTAAGAGATACAAAACTTTCTATGTTAGGGAATATTAAGTAACATATCCTTTACCACATAATAGGCATATATTAATATTATAAACTATTTATTACAAATATGACTCTATAGATAAGTCTTATGAGTTTCTAGAGACACACCTTCCAAAAATTCATTTACAATATCCCATTTCTAACTAAATATTAAAACCAAAATTATTATGATAACATTCAATAAAATTACAGTAACTGATCATATAAATAGGAAATCCATATCCTAATATGTATTCTCCAATAAAACCCTAATTTCAACCTATGATACATTAATTTAAACCATTTGACACTTGGTTCATCCTATTAGTCTCTTTGTTAAACCTAGGTTACTTTAAGTTGTGTTCTCTCATACTTCTTAAGCTAATCTATTAATATCATTAAGAAATAAATCATTATTTATTACTTTTAAATAGAATGTGGTTAACCAAATATTATCTACTGGGAGTGTCTATCCAGGTGTCCAATATTAGGCTCACTCATCATGCACAAGAGTGAATATTTAGTTGATACTCAACTAGTCTTTTTTCAGGGTGATTACCCCTGGGTGCATATGTTTCACAACCACATCCACATGACTATATCCAGATAGGGATATAATTTATATGATAACCACATAATTTTTACTTTTTCAAAACTTTAGTATGTTATCCTACACATATAATTATCACTTAGACTTATCCATAGAGTTTTCAATAAATTTATCTTATCCTATTCCACAAAATAACTAAACTAATCTGAAAAAATAACTAAACCCTACTCTAATATGAACTATAATTACTCAAACTAAAAATATAATTTTTAATATAATTTACATTATTTAATCATAAAATCTTAAAAATAATCACACAATCCCAATAATTGAAGGTTTAATGTTTTTGAGGACTAATTACACAGGTAACTTAATTGGAAAAATCATGAACATTTCTCCATAATAAAACTACACTAGACTCACTTCTAAACTTCTCATAAGTTTTATTCATCTCCATTACCTAGGGAAGGGAAGAATAAGAAAGTGGTGAAATAAAACGCTTAGTATGGGTAACCATTATTTATAATAATCAATGATTATAAGTGAGCATAAGATGATTATACATTTTTAATTAGGATATATAAAAAACTGACACCCAACAAAGCATTGATAAAAAATCATTACATTAAGCTTGACATACCATTAGAATACATCATGAAAATGAAATATATCATAAAAATAATGAATAATTAGATACTTTTTGAAAAAATATAAGAATATATAAATTTTAACATTGTGAAAAAATAAATCTTTAATGATCTATGTTGTGGATAAACAAAATTTTCATGCCTCATGTTTTGAACAAATAAAATGCTAAAGCTATATGTTGTGAAAAAAATACCCATGCTTTATGTTGTGAATAAATAAGATTCATTGACATCATGTTATGAAAAAACAATATTTCCACACTTAATTTCAAAAAGAAAAAACTTCCCATGCTCTATATTGTAAACCAACAAAATTCAAATATTTTATATTGGTAACAAACAAAATGATCATGCTTCATATTGTAAAGAGACAAAATGACCACTCTATATGTTATGAAAAAACAAAATTTCCATGCTTATAATCCTTGTCAAATGAGATATAAATTCTTAACTAGTGAATTATAGGGATATATAGGACCCCACCTATCTCATAATAACCATCCATACATATACATTCCGTTGGACCATAAAAAAATTAACACTTCAAACATCTCTTAATTAACCCATGGAAAAGATACCGGATTCATGAAAAAAATTCATAGAATATTCCATAAGAAATATAGAGAAATATTTTTTATGGTGGATAAAAAATAACCCCAATGTAACAAAAGGATAATTAAGTATGTTTTCATAGACAATTTTTTATTATGCTTGGGTAGACCACTTGAAAAATAAGTGGGAATACCCCATTGTTAAAAGTATTTAAAACTAACTAAAAATGGTTTCATTAAAATGAAATTATTGATATTGACAAAAAAATTTAAAAATAATAATTTAAAACCGAATTTGGGTTTTCAAGAAGAGAAATTTATAAGATAAATATTCTTTCAGAAACATTTTTTTGAGAAGATATAAAAATACTGGAAAATTCATTTCTTAAAACACAAGACTTTAAAACCCTATTTAAAATCAATAATTCCTTTTAAAATAAAACTTTTAATTTATAAATATAATAATAGTTCCTTTTGTTTTCAAGATAACCAAGAGTTAAAATCTTTCATAAAAACATTTTAAAACATGTAAATAAAGTTTCATAAAGAATAATGATCATGTGGTGAAAGAAATCGTAAGAGGGTTTTTAGAATTTTTTTTACCATAGTTGTAAAAGATGAAGTTAAAATTAAAATTCAAAATTTATTTTCCATAGATAGAAATATAAGGTACCATGAAATAAATTATTAGGGTGGAAGCAACTAATTTTGGAAGTATGATTATCAAGAAGAAGCATTAAACTCAATAAACGGAGTTAAGTTAATAAAAACCCTTACAAATTTGGTATCTTTTGAATCAAAATATATTTAAAGAAAGAAAATGATATGGATCTTAAAACCCCATTAATTTCATGAATATGGTAAAAAACATTCAATTTTATGTTGTCACACCATATCACATATATCATGGTTTATAATAATAAATAAGTCTCAAGGAATTAAATTTGAGACAAAAAACCCATTAACTTATATTCATTCTTACTTGAACACACTATAACATTATATATAATAAACATAACTATATTAATAACCTAATTCATATAATTTTTAATATATATAAGCTTTTATATAATTATTTTATAACCATCTATTATAAATTTATCACTTAGTTATAGTTTATTTCCCTCACCAGGTCTTAGAAAAATTTGATTGTTTATTTCATGAAAGTACCATGGTGGCATGGTTGATTATTACTTATTGGATCAACTTTTATATTTCTTGGATTTTCCAAGATACTAAAATATTGGGTTTTCAATTATTCACCACATCCAATTTTTATTTAGTGAATAATAAGTGTATGTTTTGTGAAAAAGGATATCGTGAACAACTAGTTTCAGTATGTTTAATGATTAAAAGGTGATATATTAATAAATTTATTAAATATCAATAAAACCTTTTAAAATCATTAAAACACATTAAATAAATTAGTATTATGTGATATTTTTATTATATAACATTCCTTAATCATTCATGACATAATTCTTATAACATCTTTCACTTAGTGGTAAAAACGACCCAAATGAGAGGATGCTATTATAATTTAATAAGAAAAGGATTTTTTATGTAATGATAATATAAAATTAAAATAATATTAAATAATTAATAAATATAATTTAACTTCATTAAATTCATTATTATAACAATCCATGAATGGTTGTGATGAAAAATGAAATTCGTCGTATGTGGAGACTATGGTCCGCACATACGCATGATTAACGATTCCATTTCTCAACAAATGGGATAAACTAAATGAATATGATAAATTATAATTTATGAATTATAATTGTGAAATTGAAAAAAATATTAATTCATAAAATCCATCTTTTTCATAGTGTATGATAGATGGCGATGAGAAACAAACTACATTGCTTCATGGTGGCAGTAGTCAACACATGCGCATGATCGATGCTGTTTTGTTCTTCTTAGAGGATAATTTGGATTTAATAATGGTTGATAAATTAATATAATAAAATTATTTTAGGGAAAAAATACCTCGATGTGACCTCTTGGTGTGTTTTGGGTGTGATTGTGTTTGTTGACAAAGCCAGATGACTGTGAATGAATATGGTTGGTGTTTGCCGAAGACAGTTTTTTAAGGTGGCGTGGTTTCCCAGTGTTTGCCAAATTTTTGGGCCTCAAAATTAGGAATTTGTGTTTGTAAATGTAAGGATTTATTCATGGGACTAAATGATGTGAATAACGGCGAACGAAATTGGTAAAGGAAGAGAAACACGGAGCCCAAGACATGGATCATGTACCATGTCCGGGAAGGGTACACGACTGCGTACCAGGCAGCAGGAAAGGTACGTGGGAGCGGTTTGCAAAACCGAAAACTGTTCATGGTGGAGGGCAGTGTGGTATGTGGATGACTTGATTCTGGTGGAGGAGATTGATTGTGTAGGAGGAAATGCAGTACGTGGACCGCGTATGAAAAAATGGTTCGCAGGAAGGCTTGTATTTCGCGTCAGCAGGAGGATCAATATGCGGTGGATTAAAGATTTGATAAATCATGGATTAGAGGATATTGTGGATATATTTGGCTATATAAGAATCACTAACCCCACCAATTAAAAGTGAGATCAAATTTCATTAGAGAACATCTTTTTCATCTGATATTTCAGCAAAGTTTGAATTAAGTTTGTGAGAATTCCTTGAAAGCTGAGGTGGTTCGCGTGGAAGAAATTATGCCGAAGGTTTTTGCGGAGAGATGTAACCCGCATAAGACATGGTATATGGAGGAAGAAGGTGCAGTGTGTGGGTGGTTAGAGAAGGCATTCCGTTAAAAAAGAACAGTTTGTAGACATAGGATGTTTCACAGAGGTAGTTTACGAACAAAGAACAATTCGTAGAGAGGAGGGGTTTCACAGAGGAGGTTTGCAGGATTGGTATGCCGAGGAGATACACGATAAAGAAGGTGGAGGTAGTCTGTGGATGAAGGGAGTTTCACATAAGCAGAAGTGGTACGTGAATGATGTGTTTCATGTACCAAACCCGATACTCAGTACGCGGGAGAAGAAGGTGGTTTGCGATTTGCACAAGGAAGCTTGCAAAAGATTCAAATTAGTTTGTGAAAGTATTTTCCGATACCTACCAGTAATCGAGAAGGTGGAATTCATCTACGAGTGAAAAAGGAACTTCAACAATGAATCTACCTATAGTTGAGGATACAATAATTCATTCAAATGAAGGAACCTACAAGTCCATAAATTGCGTTTGATCTACAATTCTATAAACTGTGTGTGGATTCCTTTCTAGGAGCAGTGAGCACAGGAAGAGGAAGACGATGACCCTTTTCACTGACAATGATCTTGAGAAATAGGCATAGGGAATGACCCTTGGGCATGTAGTGATCAGACCCTGAACCTTATAAAGGTAGTGAGCCAAGACATATAAGATCTAGCCTGAACATTGTACTCATTATTGGTAGTGATCCTTAGTGAATTTTGTACATCAACACATCACCATTATATGATCCTTGTACATATCCTAGTTATGGTTAATCAAGTAAAAATCACTGTGTCCTATGCATGATTTCATATCTGTTCATATATTGCTATGGGTGGTAGAGATAATTGAGTTTTGTTTAACGACAAAACAAGATCGAAAGGGGTAGAAGTTTTAATCTGTCATACCCTGACTCACCCCCCTTAGGGTATTCGACCTTGTGTACCAAAAAATTATTATATATTAATAATAATTTTTTAATTATATTATCGTGTCTATAAGAATTTTTAATGAGGACGATTTAGAAGAAAATACTAAGGAGTAAGAAATACTCACATTATGAACCTGAAATTTCAGTTGTTAATCTACTTGAAAATAGAGGCATTAGGCTATCTAATTGAGACCATAGAATTATGAAAATTATATATTATTCAAGGAGTAAAAAAATTATATATTTCTATGATTAAATTATAATGTATTGGTGTATCATGAAGTGGTGGATGTTTTCCCCTTTTATAAGTGAAGAAAATGGTACTTTTGTGAATACCCATTATTTTTAAATAATTCCATGATAATATTCCTAGACTAATGGCTCCAAAAGTAATAAATAATGGATTTTAGTATGATATAAGGATGTTAAAGCTACACATTTTTTTAACATGTTTCAATCCTTTTACCACTTTTTTTTTTACATTTTATCAATTTGGTTTTTACCATAGTAACTAGTTTATACCAAATTAATTTATACTTTATTAAAATTATAAGGTAACCCTTAGTTACAAATTTGGGTGTGATGAACCTAAATTAAATTTACATATAATCTAATTCAATTTATAAATAATAGAAAATTATTTTTTAAATTAAAACATTTAATATGCAGAAAAACTATTTTGTTGAAAAATGTTGTTTTGACCATTAAATTTTCTTAATCTTATATAACACTAATTAAAAATTAAATGAGTGGTAATATATTTTTATACATGTGATATAAAATATTTAATTTTAATTTATTAGGTAATATTGACATAACATTAATAATTTTTTTTGAAAATAACCCTTTCACCATTATATTGTCATTAACTTTAATCTTAACAATCATACTTTTATACCTAAAATGAAATTGAACTTATTACATAATATGAACATGTTAATATAAAATGTGAAATATATTTTTTCAGATTTATTTTATTTAAGTTATGAAAACTAATTTGTTAATATAAATGAGTAAAAATAGTTTTTAGAGTAAAATATTACATAAGTTTCCAAAATGATAAACATGGGTTTCATAAATTTAACATAATATTTTTAAATGATTTATTTTAATTTATAAATATATTTTTTTTTTGAAATTTGTTTAGTGAATTTTATGCCATTATTTTATTTTGATAATGTCATAAATGTGATGGTTTTAGTAAAATAAGTATTTTTTTACTATTAGCCTAAAATAAATTTTTAGAAAAATATCAAAAATCTACCTTATGCTAATTTTTATATATGGAATTAAAAAATAAATTTAATTTTTTAAATTTTAAATCCTAAATTTTATAAATTTATCTTTTAAATAAAAATTTAATATATATAAGAAAAAATTTCTTTTGTTGAAAGAAATCTGTTTTAAAACTTTAAGTTTTCTTAATACTATTTTTTTCATTTCTAATTTATTACAATATTTTTTACTAAACATTTTATTAATTATTAGTTTTGTTAATAATATTCATCCAAGATATTGTGGATTGTTTTAGTTCGGTGTTGCATGTGAAAAAAGAAATCATCACAATGTTTAATTAAAGGAAATTTATATAGTAATATATTGGGGTGTTACATTCTCCTCCCTTCATATAAATTTAATCCTAATAATTTTAATTATAATTTACTATAATAATACTTAAGGGTATATAAATATAATCACTGCACAAGATATATCTTATAAGAGATACAAACCTTTCTATATTAGAGTAGAATAAGTAACATATGTTTTCCATCACAATTGTCCTATATTAATATTATGAAACATTTATTCCAAATATGCCTCTATAGCCAAGTGTTAGGAGTTTTTAGAGACATACCTTCCATAGATTTAGTTCTGAGATCTTGTTTCCAAACCAATATTAAAAACAAAATGATTATGATAATAAGTAATATAATCATAGAAAATTATCATATGAATATGAAAGATCAATCCTAATATGTCTTCTCTAATGAAACCTTCATTTCAACCTATGATAAATTGAATTAAATTATGTCACACTTGGTTTATCCTATAACTCTCTTGGTTAAAACTATGTTTTGTTCTCTCATATTCTTAACATAATCCCTTGAAGTAGTTAGGAAATAAATCCATATTAATGTATTGTTAATTTAATGAAATTAACCACATAATATCCTCTAAAAGTTATTAGATAGGTTTTTAGTCTTAGGCTCACTCATCACGTACCAAAATAAATATTGATTTAATAATCAACTAGTATTTTTTAGGTCAATTACCCCTAGGTGAATCTGTGACACAACTGTATCCACTTTCCAATATCTAGATAGGGATTTCATTTCTAGTAGAACCACACAACATCTAATTTACTAAAACATTAGGATGTTATCCTATATATAGACTTATATTCTAGACTTGTCCATTGGGTTTTCACTAAATTTATATTATCTTATTCCCTAAAGTAACTAAAATAATCCTAAAAAATAACTAAATACTACTCTAATACCAATTATAATGACCCAAGCTAAAAATATCTTTATTTTATATAATTTTTATAATTTAATCATTACATCTCACAAATAATCACGCAATCCCATTAATAGAAGTTTTAGTGTCTTTGAGAACTAGTTACATATGAAACTTAATCTACAAAACTTGTGAATATTTCTCCATAATCAAACTATGATAGAATAGATTATAGAATTATCATAAGTTATACTCATCTTCATAACATAGGGAAGGGAAACATAAGAAAGGTCTTATATCAGATTCTCATTAAGGATAATCATTAGCAATAATAATCAAAGATTATAACTGATTATAAGATGTGCATATGGGTATAATCAGGATAAATAAGATAGTTATATATAATAAATAATATATTAAAAATCATGGAATATGTAATTCCCAGACCCCATAAGCCCAGATTCGATGCATTATTACGTATCATTTTCATGATCACAAAAGATCAAGTCTCGAAAGACCAATTAGTATAGTAGCCTTGGAAGTACTAGATACATTCATATGGTTTACATTACATTATAAAATGGAAAACTACAACAAAATTATTTCCATAGACAACACTGAGATCCCATAGAATATCCCTTCAGGTCATTCATAATATACTTCTTTGTATCCTTGGAAAAATAAAACATAGAAAGGGGTGATCTCGGATGCTCATTAAGGAAAAAAATATAGTGTAAACTTTCATAAATAAGTATAAACATTTAAGGAAATTTATAGAATTAAAACAAAAGCCTTTTCAACATAAAATTCATCATAATATGAAAAATATAAATCAAAATAATTCCATTTAATTACTTACATGGATATTATACTAGTCTAATAATCACATGCAATATCAATAGCCACTTTCATAATGATGGAATGCATAATGCCAGACTTCATAACCACATAGTCAAGGCCTTGTGCCAAGACTAAAAATAAAATTTTATCAAGGCCTTGTGATAAGAAACTATTTTGTCTCATGAAACCTACCGATACATCAATGAGCTATATAGGATTCCACCCATCACTTTCTAATTCCAATGCATTCCTCATATGAAAAGGTTTAAACACAATATAAACATTCGCATTAAAACTAGCATGTGAAATGTCAATAATTTTTCCATAAACCACAAATGGTGTAAAAATAAAACATTCACATTCAAACATATCACAAAACCTTTAATAGAATATTGAAGTTTTGTATCATAATAAATCAACTTCAAATAATCTTAAAATCCATCAAAGGATGTTGACATAGATGAAATCAATTTTTTTATAGAAATATCTCTTTCTATTTTGAAATAATTTAAAAGTTATATAATTATAAAATAAAACATTTATTTTGAAAATATTATTATAACCTTGTAAGGGAATCTTCGACGATGTTATAATGGCGGAAAATAGGAGCACCCTCCATATAAGTTTAAAAAACATTCTTACCTTAATTTTGTTGAAAAGGTCATAAGGTACCTTGTTTGGAAAATGATGGAAAGATTACTTTCAAACCATTTTATAAAAATTTAAAAAAGGATATAAATGAATTTAACTCATAGTCTAGTAAATGTTAAAAATGTTTTGGAATAAATTTTTAAGAAACATGGATGTGGATGATAAAGAGGTCCCAGTAGATACTTACGCAAAAACAACCTCGAATAATAAAGAGATTGTGAAATTAACCCTTACCTTATAATTTTACTTGGTAGAGGGTTGGTTAACTTCCTGTATAATAGTTAAATAATTTTTATTAAATTATACAAGAACTATATAAATAAATATTATATCATATATGATCCTCCAATATTTCTTTATTAATGATATTTCAGTAGTATCATCGTTTCGGGTGTTAACCGATTCATTTTCATTTATATGATTTGTTACATAAGTAATGTTTATTATGGATAGGATGTATATTATTCATCTTAATAATTATATTAAGTCTTTAAAAATTATTTTTAATCAAAAAATGAAAATTAGTCTTGAATGGATACGATAGGGAATGAATCTCATCGTGTTCGTGGAGACAGCAATCCGTACGTACATACGAGCGACATTATCATTATTTTGATATTAAAATCGTATATAATTGGATTTTATATCATATATACATAATCATTATAAAATTATATTTATTATTTACATAATTTATACTCATTATTATACCCATCCAAATGATGAAGTGTTTGAATAACAAACTACACCACGACGTGGAGACGATAATCCGTACGTACACACGTATGGTGACTTTGTCATTTATAGGATGGATACAATAATGAATATGGTTGTAACATTTTTATAATAACATCACAGTATATATAAGATATTGGAGTTATTATTTTATAATGTAAACAACAAATAAAGAGGAAGTGTAAGAAGAGAAGAACTTGAAAGAGGTGATGGAATATTTACCTCTTCTTCGGGTTCTTCCTTTTGATCTGATCAAAAGGGATCCTTAGGTTGGATTTATGACTAATGGAAGGCCTATATGATGAAAGTAGGATAGTTGGGAGGATATTTGGGAAGGGTTTGGCCGAGTCAAATGGCATTGAAGGTGTGAGTTTGAGATAAAGGGAAGTTCCCTTTTATAAGAGGGGTGAGGGGAACCTTAGGAAAATCTAGAAATATCATTTTATAATAAATCATTTTCAGTTTATAATGGCTCAAAAAATAATTATTTAAAAGATAAGGTGGTTATGGGTCAAATACCTCTCAACCAATAGGTTTTAGACAGGTTTGGGTTACTATATTAACCAATAATATTGTATTTGTTTTAAAAACCCATTTATGTCAATTTTGACATTATTTAATAATTGATTTTTGTTAAAGTCCTAAAAAATTTATTACTTATAAATAAATACATTTAATCAACCATAACATTTAATAGTTACCTATAAAATTTGTGGATGGAATCATAACTTTCAAATTATATTTATTTTAGTATTTATAATATCACTTATTTGATTGTTTCATTAATAAGGAAAATACTCTATCATTATTGTGTCATACATAAATATATTTATTTTATGTTTAAAAATTATAAATAAAATATCATGAGGTATGAAATATTTTTATCTTTCTAATTACTATTTATAGTCAAATAGATCAATTATATAACCTCATATAAATTTTTTTATTAAAAGATATTTTCTTTTGTTATTTTTGTCTCTACTTTAGATTATTTAATATAAAATGTCATTATCACTCCCAAGTGGCTCCGTGGGGTCCCAAAATCTACCCAAGGATGACCATGGTCAGAAATGTATCAGAAAATAGGGTTAGGACACATGTTAGGGTAATTTAATATTATTATAATATTATTTTTAACTTTATTTACTGGATTTTCCCCTTTAACCATGATAAATAAAATACTTACTAAAGTAAATATTCCTAATGTCTAAAAATAAAATTTACCTATTTACACAATTTGGACCTAATTATTAAAAATATTTAATCCATTTTTACAAATTCAAAACGCAAAAGTGGAAGAAATTATTTTAAAATTAATTCCAGTCGTCAAAACAAAAAGCGTGTTTTTATGAAATAATAACCATCAAAATATTGACACTTGTTTATGTCCAGTTTAATCGTGAGATTACATCCAATAACTAAAATTTTATTAAATTATTAGAATATAATATAATGATACTTAAAAACCACTAAAATGTTTAATTTACCACTATAAATTATTTCTATTAAAAAAGTTGTTTTTAATTAAAATTTAGTATTTTCACTATTCATCAAAAATTGAAAGTTTTTAGAAAAATACCAAAAATTCACCCTAATCTAATTTCGATATTCTGAATCCAAAAATGAAGTCCATTTTGAAAGATAAAATTTATAAAATTCCAAAAAAGTTGGTATTACTATTCATAACAATTAGTTTGATTGGTCGCAGTGTGTTAGAACTCGAAGTTGCATACAATACACGCTATTGTATTATTCAAAGAGAAGAGTACTGTGGAAGCTTGGAGTGTTACAGAATAAGTCATGGTATAAAAAAATAATACATTAAGAAAATTAAAAATATCATAGAAATAGGGCATACTTAGAGAATTTTGGAACAACCATAAGCATAGATAAATTATAACACTGTGAATAAAAAAATGTACATTCTTCATGAAATGAACAAAAAAATGTTCATGAGTAATTTTGTGAATATATAAGATTCCCATTATATATGTTATGAGGAAATAAAATTCACGCATTTAATTTTGGAAACAAAAAATTACCATACTTCATTTTGGGAGAAACAATATGTACATGCTTTATGTTTCAAACAAAAAAAATTCCCACACTATATGTTGTGAACAAATTTTTTTTCCATGCTTCATGTTGTGAAAAAAAATCTAATATTCATGTTGTGAATAGATAAAATTCTCATGCTTCATTTTTTAAAATAATATAATTCCCATTCTATACTAGAATATACTTGTATATGGTGTGTCCCTGTAGTACACACATCATATAGGTCACCCGAGCAAGGCTGTTCATGCACTAATACTTCCTAATATATGTGAAGTTGATTGACATGGATTATCTAGTGGGAAAACATGATGTGTTAGGATACTCAATATGGATGATGTGTATTTTGGATACACTATTATTCACCTTTATTGTTTTACATGATGTCTCTTGGAAGTACATGACAAGTGAGTATACATAGCTATTAGGCGTGTATAACATGCACATGAAAGACCTATCTTTTTTAAATACCTAGAATACGTGTTGTGGCATGGAATATGGGTCCAAAATGATTAAATGTAATGTATGTAGCATATATTTTGAGGCACTTAGTTTCATGATATATAGTGTGTGACTCGATGTCACATGGAAAGTTATATTTTTAGAACTATATAACCATGGTGCCATTGCTCATGAAATATATGGCATGCATCCTAGAGAATTACATGGTGTATAGTAAGGAGTTTCTATATTTTCTACATGAATTTCAATGTAAATTGAGACTATGAAACTTCCTTAAGATGAACCATCGGTTCCACCCACCATTAACACTCCTAGTATTCCTATCACACCCCACTAAAATTATTTTTATCTATACATAATTGTGCATTTTTTACCATCACATTTTAATGAATAATCCTCCATCAAAAAATCATTATATCATGACTTGCATATTCAAAAACCAAAAATACTTTGCCCACTATTAATTGTATCACCACAATATAAAAATTGTATTAAAGTGAGTAGAATAACAAGACAATATTTGATGATTAGTTGTCATTGGGATGCCTGACCATCAAGTAAAAGTTTATAATCTAATAAAACATGTATAAGTGAAATAATAAATTTTTAAAATTTATTAAAAATTTAACAATGGTAATATCATTCATTCCATGAAAAAAATTATCATAAAACATTACCAACTAATATCTCTCGTTAATTATACTTTAAATAAAATAAATAACCAGAAATCAAAATCACATACTTGTGAATAATATCATGATTCAATTTAAAAAATATTTATTTTCAAATATTTTAATTCTCATGAAACTAAATCTTTTTATCATGCTATGATATGTGAAAAATCAAGATTTATGGAAGAAATAAATTGTTAATTTTTTTCTCCACATAAATTCCATGCAATAATTACATAATCATTAGAAAAAATTCATTATCTAAAATAATAATAGTAATAGTTATATTACTATTATTCTATATCAAATTTACCCACAAATGGTTAAACTTCAATCATGGAATTATCATTTTTTGGAAATGCATAAATAATTTCTCATTAATCACAGTAATTAAGGTAATAGGATTTCACATGTAATATTCATAAAATAATCATTTTTCTAATTATTAAGAAATAATTGAATTAAAAGCTTATTCTAATCAACAAAACTAAATAAAAATATATTATTTGACTTATTATTCAATTTCCATATCATATTTCCATCAAGAATAATTTTCAAGGTTTAATCATAAAGAGAGATATATATCTAATGCATGAAGAATGGGAAAAAAATTATGTAACCTACCTTGATGGTTAATTTATATCACTTGATGCCCTCATCTTGTTCATTCATCATTGTTTTTTACTCTACTTAAATAAAAATGAATAAAACTAGGGAATATTATTTTTTGTGCAAAGCATGAATATGGATCCTTTGGGGATTTTTTCTCCACTAAAGGATAGGAGAAAAGAGATTGTTTCTAACGTCCCGATATTTTATAAAATATATTCTTTTAAATAAATTTAAATTCTTTAATAGATTTTTTTATACAAAATACACAATTTATATTATGTTACATATAACACAAAGTTTATAACGTGTTACATGTAACATCGAGTTTCTTCGATAACTTGTGTTACATGCAAGATTGTGTTTTACCGAACAACAATATACTATTAAAATTATTATTTAACATGATAGTTATCATATAGAAATTGGAATAGTGTGAATTAACAATACTAAATAAATTATTAAAATAAATTTGAAGAATATTTTTAAAATTAATTCATTGGTCACAAATTAAATATAAATGAAAATAAAAACCAATTAAATATAAAGGATGTGTTTTTATGAATATCTATTTTATGTTCCCAAAGACATTTTATCTTAATAAATTAAAAGAGTTAATATTATTTAATTATATTAATTAAATATATATATGTTATATATTAAATAAAATATTTTTACATTAATCCAATATAATTTATAGTATTAAGATAAGAATAAATCCAAATTTAAGCATAAAAAGCTGTATTTTTCTAAAAGGCAGTTTGCTGCCTTTTAATGGTTGACTTGTTTTAAAACTAAATTTTTACAATTTTATAAATTTTATTTGACAAAATAAACTTATTATTTTAAATTTATATTTCAAAATTATCTTAGGGTGATTTTTTTTTATTTTTATGGGAAGTTTCATTTTTTGATGAATAGTGAAAAACACAAAATTTTAATTGAAAACTACATTTTCATCTAATTTATTTACATAGTTAAATTATATTTTAAATTTGTATTAAATTGTAATTATTTTAATTATAAATCAATAAATCCTATTCAGGTTATTGGAAATAATTTCACATACAAATTAGATATAAGAACAATTCAAACTTTTGGACATTTTTATTTTAAAAACCCATCATTTCTTCCCGTATGAGGGATTAATTTTAAATTAATT
The DNA here is from genome assembly GCA_963277665.1 of Viscum album. Taxonomy (NCBI): domain Eukaryota; kingdom Viridiplantae; phylum Streptophyta; class Magnoliopsida; order Santalales; family Viscaceae; genus Viscum; species Viscum album. Next base: position 1,000,460,943 of record OY728136.1, on the reverse strand, counting down.
TCTACCAATTATATGAATTGAGTTTCTAAAAATGGTTTCCATATTTGGAATAATAATAATTTATAATTCCTAGTATGTTCAACTTAGTTTTTATAGAAAATATTAGTGAAAGAAATTAAAATTAATTAATGTGATTATAGTAAAAACAAGTTCACTCAGTAGTTAAAATTTAATATTTAGAAGCCAAATGACCTAGAAACTTGTAAAAAACCAATTTTATATCAATATTAAAACCATATAATTTATTTTTTATAAAATTTTATATTATTTTAGGCACATTATGTAAGGAAGGACACCCAATAGTGTTTACCTTTTGATATTTACAAGAATACCACTCCTCAACTGTAAAAAGAAACTCACTCTCTCCACTTATTCACACCTATCAAGAATTTTTTATCTTAAAAAATCTACCTAAATAAACTAAAAAATACCTCCTATCATCCTAGAATCCTGAATTTAGGAAAAAATTAATCCAAGTAAGTCCTTTGGTTCAAACCAAAAGGAATTACCCGAAGAAGAGGTAATGTCCTTCAATGAACATTTTTGTTTTATTTCTTTATCTAACACTTAAATTATTTTTATATCATGATTATATAATAAACTTAATATATTAAATATATTTATTATGTTAATTTTATGACCTAAAAATTCACACACTTCCATCAAATGGGATACATAATCATCGTTCATGTGTAAGGTGGACAACCACCGCACGAATTGATGTTGTTCGTTATTTCATTACCATCTCCCAAGGTTTGGAATAATGATGAAAATAATATTTTTATATTATATATATTAATTATATTTATGATTTATTTATTCTTATGGATTTTTTATATAACACATACCTTCATGCCTTCCATTTTTCAATAATATGATAACATCGTTTGTGGACGTGTGGACTACCGCCTCCTCAAAGCGATGCGACTCATTCATGCTTTACATGGAATGTATTAAGGATAGTTTTAATAAATTTGTTTTTTATATATATGAAATATATATTATATTCATGACATAATTAACATTATATAAATATAATATATCATTTTCTTCTTACATTTTCGCACACTAAAAAAGTGATAATGTCGTTCATGTACTTTTAGACTACCACCTCCTCGAAGCGTCATGATTATCATTTTTTCATTAAAACATCACAAGAATGATATATATTAGTATATATAATTAAATAATACTATATTTACTATATAAAGATCATTTTTTAAAGATACACGTTACTTACCTTCTTTTCATAACGATCATAAAAAAATGAGAACGTTACTCACGCATATGTACGACCTACCATCTCTATGATTGTAACGTTGGTTCATCTTTCATAACCATATTCAATGAATGTTTGTAAAAGAATAATTTATGTATAAATATTATTATTATATCATGATTATTATTCTGAATATTTCTAAATAATGACCTATTTTACCATAGTCTACCTACCAAAGTCATTTTGACACATAAGTTGAATATGGTCAAAACATATAACATAAACTAAATTGATTAAATAATTTTATAAAACATTGTAATAATTGAAAAAAGTAACAATAAAATTGATTTTTTTTCAATCAAGTAAACAATTAACATAAGTTTATTATTCAAGAAGATAAAGACACACATGACAAGTCAGCCTTAAGGTAAGGGTCTGCATCTCAATCTCCTTTCATTGAGGCATATTTTGATGTTATACACCCACCTTAATTAGTAAGGTGTATATACATACCCCTTGAAATATAATATAATGAATTTATCTATTCTCATGGAATTTAATGTTTTTTAATGTTATTCCTTCATAGGGCTTAGTATTCAAATGTTTCAAAGTGGTACGTGACACTTTCATTTTAAAATATATTTTCAAATGTTTAAATACTTAATTTCAAAATATTTTTATCCATGTAAATTTTCTTGATATTATTTAATATTTTTATTTATATGATTATAAAAGTATTATAAAGGGAATTTTATGTAAATTTTGAATTTCATTCAAAGGTTTTCAAAAAGGAATCTTTTTATGTTTTATGTATGGAATGTTTGACTTTCTTTATAAATGAAAAAATGAATATTCTTTTTAATGTTTAGGATGACAAAACTTATCCACCTCTATGAAAATTATTTTATATTTGGATTCCTATACAATAATTAATGTTTATAAAATAAAAAAAACACCTCATTTCCTTTTATGGGTATTTTGTTATTGAAAATTGGTTTTGAAAATGGATTTATTATTTAAATAATTAAAAATGTTTTCTTATGAGTGAAAATGGAATTTTATGAGTGATATGATGAAAATTTCACAATTTTATGTGTTATGATTATATAATGGTACTTGTAAATTTTATGGGTGGTTATGTTATAACTAATGACAAGTTGTTACATTATGAAAAAATAATGGGTGGTTTCGTGATAAACCAACGATGAGTGGGTCCATGATAACCATCCAATGCATTGGGTATGAAAGTCGATTGTATGGTTATTCTATTTGTATGAGTGATATGTATGTAATTCTAACACATGGTTATTCTATTTATAATAATATAAATAATAATTATATCCCAAGATACCTTTTTGTGTTATCTATTCTTTCTATAGGTTTTATGGTAATCTTGTGACTACAAAAGGGTGATAAATGAGATTATTTTCAAAGGAAAGTATTTAATAATTCTTAATGGTAAAAAGTACTATTTTATGATAAATATTTCATGGATTTTCACATTTTAATAGGACTAATAGTTTTTATTCTTTATGTATCCATTAATGAGATTTTTATGCTCATCCAAAGTTTTTAAATGTTTTTAACAGGGTTTAAGGTTGGGTAATAGGTAGGATGAATTCAAGTTGATAGTCATGGATGTTTTCCATGAAAAACATAATGATTTATTTTAAAAGTTTTATATTATGTAAAAATGGATACTAATTGAAAGTTTCCACTTTGTATTTTATGGTTTTTATGTATAAGTTATGGCCTAGTTATCTAAAACTCTTAACCTGAAAAGATTCTCAAAGTGAAAGAAAGTAAATTCTTAACTAAAACTCAAGATTATATAATGTATAAGGAAGGGTCCTTATAGTTGGTATCAAAGTATGGTTTAGAAAACTCTATAGGTTAGGATAGTTTTAATAGCATTCCCTTCGAAAATTTTACATTATGGATAATTTTAAATGATATAAAATTTTAATATTTCCATGTTGATTTATCTAAACTATGTTTGTTTAGAATGGTTTTCCATATGGGAAGCAAGAGAGTTGTAGTGGGAAGGTATCTAGAGGTAAATATCCATCCAAATAAGCATCCCAATATGGTTTTTATTTGGAAGGGAATAGTTTTTTTTGTAACAATGGATCATTTGACACTAGATATTAATGGTGGTGGTATCCATAATAGGGAGGAACTGGATCTATCATGAAGGAACATGTCTATAGTGGATAATTTCATGAGGTAACATCCCCCATTATTCAATGGATCATCTAAACTAGTGGTCGATGAAGGATGTATCAATTACTGAGAGAAGATATTTGAAGTCATAAGATGTTTGTAACATGAAAAGGTAACTCTTTCCATCTATTATTTTGAAGGTGAATCTGATTAATGGTTGTATTTGGTTAAAAATACTAAATAGAATGTTGATATTGGTGCCATGGAATGGAAAAAATTTAAAAATATTTTCCTTGATAAATATTTCCCTAAGTTTTTTTTGACTTAAGATGGAGATACAATTCTTGGAATTAAGGAAAGAGGATGAATATCTGGGGTCCACATATAAAGAAAATTTTACAGTATTGGATAGGTATGTGACAAAATTTATTCAAGACATTGATAGTAAAATTTATAGATTTTAATTAGGATTAAAAAAAATATTACAAATATATTTGTCCATATGAGAATTTAAAAGATATGAGAATTTTTTTCATTCTGTTAAGAATATTGAGATGGAGATTTTCAACACTTATGTACCATGAGATGAAAAGAGTAAGAAAAAAATCAATGTGATAGGAAATAGAGAAGAAAAAAACTAATAATTTTGGTGGTAAGCATAAAACTTGTTCCAAGTATGGTAAAATAAATTTAGGGGAATGTATGTTAGGATCTAGAAAGAGTTACTAGTGTGGTAAGTTTGGTCACAAGGTTAATGACTACAAAAAAATAGTCCTGAATAATCCAAGAATGAGATTAAAGATATCCAATTGAAAGTGAGATGTTTTAGTTGAAATGAGTTGGTAAATTATGCTAACGTGTGTCTCAAGTTACTTACTCAGGGTTGAAATCACTATGATTAGAATAAAAAATGAGGGGTGGGGGAATCCTTTGATACTTCTACAGTTGATGTTGGGCCATCTGGTGAAGTGGTGATAGCTCCAGCGAGCTTTGTATTTTTTAAAGGTTGATCATAATACCAATGTCTTAGGCACCCCTATTTTAATGTTTTAAGTAATTAAAATACCTTGGGATACATTTATTGAGTTTAATCAATGACAGGGGTACATGTTTAAATTTATTTGAGAAAGAATACCATTAGTTTCTTGGATATAAGTTTAATGGTATTAGTGACCATTAGGGTTATATAATTATATAAATATTTAGTTTTAAATTTGGGTATTACTATTAAATTTTATATATTAATATATTATCACATTAGAATAATGTTTGATAATTTTTAGAATTATCATACTATGTGGTAACCATTTTGGTTTTGGTTAATATCTAAAGATAGGTGGGATATATTGTTATCCTTTTGAGGATTATGTGATCTTTTAAAAAATAATTATATTACTTCAGGAATGAAAAAATCATCTTTAATACACATTGTTTGGAGGAAAATATTTGAATATGGTGTAAATTTAATAAAGGATAAAATTATTCTCCTCAAGTAAGTATATTTCCTTATTCTATTAGTATATATGGTAAGGTAATTCCTCAACTCTAGGAAAAGGATATTGAAAAAAATATTATCCCAGTATCTTCATTTCTAATGAACCAATGGTCTTTCCACTTATAATAGTTTTATGAATTTGTGGCCCTTAAATTTCCATTTATAATTAAATTTCTTGTGATCAGTAACTCAATAAATATCGATATTTATTTATGCTTTTCCTCCATGCCTAAATCTTTATTTCCCACCTATGTTATCCTATTTAGAAATATTAAAAGTGTTATTCCATATAACCTTTATACATAATTTTATTTCTTATCAAGAGTATGTGTTATTAACCCTTTTTATGATGTGTGTTTCTATGGAGGAATTCTAAAAATGCTAAACCTTTGATAACTGAGATGAATTTTGATGACTAAATTCATTCTTAGGTGGGGAGGGTAGGATGCGACATACCAAGATTTTATGAAATATATTATTTAGAATAAATTTAAATTATTAAATATATGGTGTTACATGAAATGAATACTTTAACTTATGTTACATTAAATGAAAATTCTATCTTGAGATACATGAAACATCGATTTTCTTTGATAACTTTTTTTATATTTAAGACTGTGTTTTACCGAACGACAATATACTATTAAAATTATTATTTAACATGATAGTTGTAACCTAGACATTGGAATTGAGGGAATGAATAAGAATAAATAAATTATTAAAATATTGTTTACACATTATTATAAAATTAATTCACTGGTTACCAATTAAAAATAAATAAAAATAAAAATCAATTGAATATAAAGGATATTTTTTTGAATAACTATTTTTATGTTCCCAAAGACATATTATCTTAATAAATTAAATTAATTACTATGATTGAATGATATTAATGATATATATATATATTATATTAAATAAAATATTTTTACATTCAAAAAATATATTTTAAAGTCATATGATAAGAATAAATCCAATTTTAAGCATAAAAAGCTGTATTTTTCTAAAAGGTAGTTTTGACGCCTTTTAATGGAAGTATTGTTTTAGATTTTTTTTGACACTTTTATAAATTTTATTTGATAAAATAAAATTATTCTTTGAAATATTAATGTAAAAATTATCTGATTTTTATTTTTTATTATTTTTCTGAGAAGTTTTATTTTTTGATGAATAGTGAAAAACACTGAATATTAATTGAAAACTGCATTTCATCTAATTTATTTATATAGTTAAATTGTATTTAAAATTGGTAATAAAGTATAATTAGTTAAATTATACATAAATAAATTCAATTTAGGTCATTTAAATCAATTTTACATTGAAATTGGATATAAAAACATTTCAAACTTTTGAACATTTTTACTTTAAAAACCTATTGTTTCGTCCCATATGCAGGATTAATTTTAAATTAATTTTTGACAATTATGTGAATTGAATTTTTAAAAATATATTAAATATTTTAAATTATTATAATTTATAGTTAATATTAATGTAAACTTTGTTTTTTACCAAAAATATTTGTGAAAACAATTAAAATTAATTATAACGATTCAATTAAAAATGAGTTCACTTAGTATTTAAATTTTAATCTTAAGGGGTCAAATGAACTAGAAAATTTTACAAAAACCATTTTAAGGTAATATTTAGACCATATAATTTATTTAAAAAAAATTTCTTTATTGGAGGCACATTATGTAAGAGAGACCTCCCAATAATGTTTACCCTTAGATATTTACAATAATGCCACTCCTCCTCAACTATAAAAATTCACTCACTCTCTCCACTTATTCACACCTATAAAGCCTTTTGAATCATAAAAAACATGAAAAAATATACTCCAAACACACCTAATCTCATTCTAGAATACTCACTTTTGGATGAAAGCAAACCAAGGAAGTCCTTTGGTGCAAACCAAAAGGAGTTACCTGAAGAATATGTAACATTCTTCAATAAGAACTTTTGTTTTATTTCTTTCCACACCCCTTAAATTATTTTTGTATCATGATTATATAATATAATTAGTATATTAAATATAATATGACGTTTTTATGTTAATTTTATGAATATAAAAATTCACACCTCCAAAAAATGGGATATACAATCATCATTCGTGTGTACGACAGACTACTGCCTCAAGAATCGATGTCATTCGTTCTTCCATTACCACATATCAAGGTTGGTAATAATGATGTAATTAATTTTTTATATTATATATGTGATATTTATTAATTATTTATTATTATTTAATTATTATATACTACATACCTTTATTATTTCCATTTCTTGGGAATGCGATAACATCATTTTTGGACGTGTGGACTACCGCCTCCTCAAAGGGATGTGATTTTTTCACGCTTCACATGAAATGTATTAAGGAGTATTTTAATAAAAATATGTGATCTAAATTAAATATATATGATATTAATGAAATAATTATCTTTCTATAAATAAAATATATCATTTTCTTCTTAATTTTTTACACACTGAAAAAGTGATAATGTCGTTCATGGATGTGTGGACTACCGCCTCATCGAAGCAATGTGATTCTTATTTTTTCATGAACACATCACAATAATGATATATATAAGTATATATAATTAAATAATATTTTATTTATTATATAATTATCATTCTATAAAGATATATTTAACTTACCTTCTTTCCATAATTATAATTGAAAAATACGAACATTACTCATGCGTACGTACAACCTACTATCTCCATGATTGTAACGTTGGTTCAATTTTCATAAAAATATTCCATGATTTATTGTAAAATAATAATTTATATATAAATATTATGATTATTTAATTATTATTTTTATATATATGTTTAAATAATGACCTCTTTGACCATAGTTAACCTACCAAATTCGTTTTGACAGAGAAGCTGAATATGGTCAAAACATTCGATTTAAAATTAATTGATTAAATAACTATATAAAAATTTTAGTAAGTTAAATAAGAGTAGTAATAAACTTGGAAAAGTTTCTCATGAATGTAAATAATTAACATAAGTTTATTATTTAAGAAGATAAAGACACAAGTGACAAGTCATACTCAAGGTAAGGAATTTCGTCTCAATCTCTTTTCATTGAGGCATATTTTGATGTTATACACCCACCTTATTTTATGAGGTGTATATACAGAACCTTTGAAATATCATATCATTAATATATTTATTATCATGTTATTTAATGTTTTGTTAAATTTTATTCTTTAATGGGGCTTATGATTTGATTGTTTCAAAGTGGTATGCGACACTTTGATTTAAAAATATCTTTATAAATGTTTAAAGATTTAATTTCAAAATATTTTTATCCATGAAAATATTAGTGATATTATTTTTAATTCTTGTTTATATGGATAAAAAATTATTATAAAATCCATTTTATGTCTATTTTTAATTTCATTCAATGGTTATAAAAAATAAATCTTTTTACATTTTATGTACGGAACGTTTCAATTTATTTACAAACAACAAAAAGAGTGTTCTTTTTAATGTTTATGGCAATACAAACTTATCCACCTCCATGAAAATTATTTTATATTTAGATTACTATATATGTATTACTATTTATAAATGAAAATAAACCCCTATTTACCTTTTATATGCATTTTTTTATTGAAAATGGGTTTTAAAAATGGATTTATTATGTCAATAGCTTGAAATGTTTTCTTATGATTGAAAATAAAATATTATGAGTGAAATGTTGAAAATTGAATTATTTTATGTTTTATGCTTATATAATGGTACTTTTATATTTAACAAGTGGTTATTTTATAAATCAATGATGGGTGGTTACGTTATAAACCAATGATAGGTGGTTCCATGATAATCCAATGACATGTGGGTTCGTGATAGCCCCTCCAATTAATGGGGTATGGAAGTCAACCATATGGTTATTCCATTTATAAGAGTGACATGTATGGAAGTCGACTACATAGGTATTCCATTTATAAGAATGAAAAGTGTAATTATGTCACAAGATACCTTTATGTGTTATCTATGCTTTCTATGAGTTTTATGGTAATCGTGTGACTATAAGAAGGGTAAGAAATTATATTATTTTCAAAGGAAATTATTTACTACTTATTAAGGATGAAAAGTATTACTTTATGATAATGTTTTCATGGATTTTTATGTTTCCATAGGACTAATGGTTTTCATTCATTGTGTATCTTTTATTGAGATTTTTATGTTCATCCAATGTTTTTAAATTTTTTTCAAAGGGTTTAAGGATGGGTAAGGTAAAGAATGAAGTCAAGTTTAAAGTCATGGAGATTTCCAATGAAAAGAAATTATAATTTATTTTAAAAGTTTTATATAATTGAAAATATGGATACTAGTTAACGGTGTCCAATTTTTATTTTATGGTTTTATTATGTATATGTTATGGATTAATTTCCTAAAACTCTAAACCTGGAATGATTCTAAAACTGAAAGAAGAAAATTATTGACTTAAACTCAAGATTATGTAATGTATGAATATGGGTCCTTATATTATTGTTGGATGAATGAGAATTTTGGTGGTGGAATTCAACTGATAAAGTTTTTACCATAATTCCACTACCAATCACATAATAATTTCTATTCTTAAAGTACCCTTATTAATTATCAAATCATGATATAATCAATAAAATAAAATATATTCTTCATTGATATCCACCTAAACATGACAACACCACATCACCGATTTCTCAAATAAATTAATTCTTAATTTTTATTTAGATTTTTTAGTGATTTAAATAAATACCTAAAAATATTTATTTTGTGGATTGACACCCGAGCACATAAATTATATCTATATTAGGAAAAACAATCTATTATAGACACAACCATGGTGTTTGAATTTTCATATAATCCTTTGTTTGGGTCTTATTTGTATTATTTCTTGTAGTAAAAATATTTAATTATTTAATAAATATTTAATAACACTAAAAATAAAACTAGAATACAACTTCAAAAAAATTAAACCCAAGGATAAACATTATATTTCATGTTCAACGGAACCATGATTTTTTTCCAATGTCAACTATTAAGATAAACTTACTATCTCACCATATTTAAAAGAGATGATCTTTAAATATAAAAAATAAATTAAATTATCTCTTATAAAAAATCTAGGTCCTTATATAATTTATCCGAGTGAAATACTTCTTATGGTTCAAATTCATCATAGTGAAATAAGAACCTTTATAACATGATATACTTCATCTTAATAGAGCTCTATTCGTTAGCATATTTACTCAACTCTAGAGAGCCTCCAACTAATACACATTCACGTTTTCAATAAATAATATATGAAAATACTTCCAAAACAAATGGATAAATTTCCTAAACATTATAATCCTAGAACAAATTAAATTTTAGGGTTATATATATACCACATTATAAGATAGAATTATTTTTAGAATTGTAATCCAACTCTCAATATAAAAAAATATCATTTTGAACATGTCTCAATTGATATAAAATCATAAATCTATTTTTTCATTTCACTTAGTGAAGGTATTATCCAAAATCCAACACTCTTATCTCCCCCCAATCCTAAAAGACTCATCAATTTCTTAAAATACCTTTACAATTTTCAATAGAAACATTAATTATATAATTCATTATTTAAATTCATATATAATTTCATCTATTATAATGTTTTATGTTTTATATCATATAAATTTTAATCAATTCATCCTTTTATAAATATAGAATTATTAATAAATGAGATAAATATTAAACAATATTCATACTTCTAGTTATTACTAAGAATGTAGGGATGTTATGAACATATTTTCATGTTAGATAGAAATTATAATAGAGAATATTTTTTAATAATTTTATACTTGAAAATATAATCAATTATGATGCCAGAAATTTTTTTATTTTCAAATAAACAACCAAAATAATTTTCACATATTAGCAAAATATTATTATATTTCTTTTTTTATACCACTTATATGATATTTTTACCACTATATAAGTGATTTTTACATAAAACATGTTGTTTTGATTTCAAAATAAATATTTCATTTTTCAAATAATTTGTTTATTTATTTACTTCTAAGTAATTGTTCAATCATATTTCATATGTGTTTCAAAGTCATTAACTGGTTTTTATTATACATTTTTGTTAATTAACCTGAAAATTTTTGTACTCTTAAAAACATACAATTAATTAACATATATTTTTTAAAATATTTAGTGATTTATTTGTCACATTATGTAAATAAATTATCATTTGTAAAACATGTTATCATTGATTTTTTTCTAAAATAAAAATATTAAATAAAATTAATTTGTGAGTATGTTTTACTTTAATTTTATTATATTCAATCGGTTCTATTGAAATACATAAAATATTCTAGGTTATTTCTAAGAATGACTTAGATTATAATTAGAATTTATCTCAAATTTTTATTTTAAAGGATCATAGATGTTCTTATTTATTAAATCGAGCCTTGTTAAATTTGAACAATTACATAGATATGTTTTTAAGGAAAATACAATTTTTAGATGAAAATGGTAAAATTGAAAATTTCCCATAATAAGGCTTTGGATTGAGAAATAGACTTCATCATTATGACCTGAATGGGGAGTTTCTTTTTTAGGAGATATTTTGTATTTTATCTGATATGAATGATATTTTTGGTGGCATCAAATAATTTTTAAATGAACATTATATTATATTAAAAATGATATTTTAGCCTATAATTTTATATAGAATCATATTTTTGAGAGTTTGACATGGAATTTAGGTTTTATAGTTCTCTAAAAAATTGATGGCACCACTAGGGATGAAAAATTCATTGTAGAATGGGAATTAATTAAATAAAGTGGTAAGTTTTTTTATTCTGAAACCTAATTTATGTTATTATTGATAATCTTATCATCCACCTCCTAATCCATGTTTTAAATTTAAAATTTTTACCTAAAAATCAAGTGTGTTACAAATTAAATAGTTATTATTACAATCGAATTAAAATGGAATCAATATGAGTTATAGATTGAGGTTATTATTAGATAATCTCCAACATATGTTATAATAAGGTAAAATACCCAAAATATTGTAAGTGGATATCTAAAATATAATGAAAAAAACAATTATATTTTTTTAATGGTGTAAAATACAACACTGTATTAGCTCGTGTCATAATTATATTAGTTAAAATTAAAATTTTAATTTAAACTACGAATTTAAGTAGTGAATACCCAAGTTTTTTTACTTTGAGTTTAAGACATAATTTTTGAGCATGGAGGATGGAATAAAGTGATTTTTTTATATGTTTTTAGGTCTTGATGATCAAATGAGGCCTCAAGTGAAGGAACATTTTTTGGTGGAATGAAGAAAAAAGATGAAGAGACCACTATGTACTCGGTAGAGGATCACTGGGTACTCAGTGAAGGTGAAAACATGGTTGTAGTTTAGGGAAACCACTAGATACCCAATGTTGGGGTAATATGAATATAATTGGACTTATGGTAGATCATTTGATTTTATTTTTATTAATTGTTTGTGGTTGTTGTTATTATTATTATTGTTTTTGTTGTTTTTTTCTATGTTATAATACATATGTGTGTAAATTAATAAATATATATAACTAAAAAAGGTATTATTATTATTATTATTACCATGATATAAATTGCAACAAATCGATCCGGATAACCTCTCAAAACTAGTACCCGAACCGATCCAACACATACCTGAAGGTCATTCCCGATCCCCACAGGCTAATGACTAGCACCTGGGAATCAAAAAACAAGAAGAGGGTACGATTTCTCCCAACCTGAAATAACAAAATGGCATATATACACACAACATAGTGAAATGGAATAAGAAAAAAATATATTTCATAAAAGATAAGAAACAAATGAAGTGATACAACTAAAAAATAGAAAAAAATATCCAAGAGACAAGTCCAACAACATAGGATGAAAAAACTAAAAATCTCCATGTGAAAACATGGAAAAACTATCACCATCTCACCACTATCTATCAAAAACCAAGCTGATATAAAACCTTACTACCTCACTATGGTTCCTTTCCCTTCCCTACATCAAAATATATAACTAGGTCTACCCAGTGCCAAAGTGATGAAAAGGGTGTGAGCTAACAGGCTCAATAGGGTCTCACCTAGATGTTCCATAACAAGTTGGTGTACAATAATCCAAGCATGATCAAATTTAAAGAAACCAATGCATGATAACATTTTAATAGTTTTTATATCAAAACCAAAGAAAAACAATTTAATTTCCCTTTTTTATAAATTTTCAAATAAATTAGGTAAATTAGTTTCAAATCATTTCATATACATATATTAAAATAGATATATCAAATAAAATAAAATCATGTATCACGACTCATATCAAATCCATGGTAGTACAATCTAAATTTATGCAAGCCAAGATAGTCTAAATTGGCCAAAATCATAGGTAACATCACTCCAAGGATCACACTAGGTTAGGATAACTAGAAAAATAGTACCTAACATAGGAAATCATTCATGAATCAATACACTAGACATATTAATTGATTATAGAGATCAATGGAACACCCCATAAAGTGAACCCCCCAATAGTTTTAAAAAGTCCCTAGAATAACATGCCTTGGGAGTAGAGGAAATCCCCATGAGAAAACCCCTCATCATTGGACAAGTACAGTTACTAAACCTTCCACCTAAGCACATAAGGCATTCTATGTGATCTATTTTCTAAATCAATTCATCTATTAATTTTTTGAAAACCGTTTCCCAAACCATTTCACAATTCATTTAAAACCCTTTTCATTTACCAAAAAAAGGGGAAAACCATCATTTATAAAATCCCATTTCCACACACACAAATCTAATCAATCAATCATACAATTTGATTTAAAAAATTATAAAATAACCAGAGTAATTCATTTCACAAACACATGATAGAGATAGAACCACCTACCAAAAAACTAGGGTCACATATGACCGAAACAAAATCCACTAACAAGTAATAACACACAAACACAATTAATTTCCTAGAATCAATGTACAAATATTATAATTGAAACACCCCGAAATTTTATGAGAAATATTATTAATTTCTTTGATGTCTTGTGTTGTACGCTACACCAAGATTATCTTACATTATACACAACGTCATATTAGATTGTAGTTACGAAACACTATTCTTGGCTTGTGTTACACGCAAGAACAACCTTCCTCGATAGCTTGCGTTGTACGCAATACCTAGTTTCACTAAACAATGATATGTTATTAAAATATTATATAAACAAGCCGTTATGAATAGTAATAACCACTTTTTGAAAATTTATAAATTTTATCTTTCAAAATGGACTTCATTTTTGGATTTGGAATATAGAAATTATCCTAGGGTGATTTTTTGGTATTTTTCTGAAAACTTTCAATTTTTGATGAATAGTGAAAACACAGAGTTATTGGTTAAAACTGACTTTTTATTTAAATAATCATTTATTTTATTTAAATTTATTTTAGGCCTAAATAGATACATAATAGCTATATAAGTTAAATGTAATTCATTGGAGACATTTTATAATAATTTTAGATATATAAAAATTTTATTGAACTTTTTACCGTCTTTTACCCACCTCCTAGGAGCCTTTGCGAATTTACATAAAACATAATTTTACCGCTTCTGTGAGTTTAATTTCAAAAATCCAAGAGAAAATATTGATATCAGTAAGTAAAATGTGGTTCAATGAGATGAAAATAATTTTTGGTGAATAGTAACTTTTAACTTTTATTTACCACGGTTAAAAGTAAGCAGGGTAATTAAGGGTAAAAATGATATTATTATTACCCTAACACATGTCCTAATTATATTGGATAAGTGTAATTCGACAAAAAACAACCTTAGGAATAAAATATTATCCTTTAGGTCCACTTGGATTAGATTAGGACATTTATTATTATTTTATTTAAAGAAGAGTTAAAATAGTTAAAATCAATGTTTAATAACTAAAACATTATTAATATAGGGTTATACATAAAATAAATTCAAATATAAATATTCATTAGAAATCTAAAAATATTTCCTACATAATGGTATTGTATTTATATTTTTTATACATTAAATAATTTAATTTATTTATGACACAATGATGATGCAGTAATTACCATATTAATGAAATATTAACATAATTGATATTATAAATACACAAATAAATGTAATTTGAGACTTTTTATGAATTAAAATAATTTTATAGGTTAATATAACATATTAGGGTTGGTTAGATGAATTGTTTTTGAAGTAATAACATTGTTATTAATTTAGAAAAAACAAAATACCGAGTAGTGTCAAAATTGACATAAAAGAGTTTTTAAAACAAATATTATATTATTAATTTATATGATGGTCCTAAAAATCTAATGTTCTGCCAAAAGACTTATATAATAATATATATGACATTAATGAACCAATTGGGGTTCTATTGGAAGTTTATATTAAGTTTATTAACCATGTAGTCTAAGAATACAAGAAGACACAGTAAAAGTTAAATAATTTAACTTAGAGTTAAATCTAAATGATAAGGATAAAATGACAACCTAAACATGTATAAAATATATTTGTTTAAAGGATTTATACCCATACCCACCCTATCATAGAAATAAGTCACTTTGGAGCCATTATAAACCGAATATGAATTTATTATAAAATAATATTTTAAGTTTTTCTTAAGGTTCCCCTCACCCCTTTTATAAAAGGTCACTCCCCCTTCTCTCTAATTCACACCTCCAAAGCCATTTAGATCGGCCAAAACCTACCAAAATACACTATCAACTGTCCTCCATTCATCCTAGAGTCCTTACTTTAGTCATAAAGCCAACCTAAGAAGCCCTTTTGATCAAATCAAAAGGAAGAACCCGAAGAAGAGGTAAATATCTCACCACCTATTTCAAGTTCCTTTCTTCTTCCAATTACTCCTTCTTTGTTGTTTCCATTCTAAAATAATAACTACAGTATATTCTATATAATTTGATTTTATTATAAAAATTTTACAACCATATTAGTTATTTTATCCATCCTATGAATGAAAAATTCACCACACGTGCGTACGTACGACTTACCGTCTCCACGTCATGGTGTTGTTTGTTATTCAAACATTTCATCATTTGGATGGGGATAATAATGAGTATAAATGATATAAATAATAAATATAACATTATTTTTATTATGTATATATGATATACCATCCAATTATATACGATTTTAATATCAAAATAATGACATTGTCGCTCGTGCGTACGTACGGACTACCGTCTCCACGAGCGCGATGAGATTCATTTTCCATAATTAACCATTCAAGTATGATTATAAAGTTCATATAATAAATAATCATAAAATATATTAAATAATAATGATACTATATTTATGTACATATATGTTTCATTTACTTAATTCCATTCAATTCAATAAGGAAATGAAAACAACGTTCATGCGTACGTACAACCTACCGTCTGCATGAACGGTGTATTTCATTCCATTTATTGATCTATCATATATATTTATATGCTGAATACATAATATATATAAATCATGTTTTACATTTTGGAATTAAGTAAATCTGGATACAAGTAATAATATCAACAACAACAAGTCAAAACACGTATGATAAATGAAATGATTTTACCCAAAATGCTTCCTTAACATGGAATTTAAAAAATAACGGGTAATCATATATGATATCATAAATATTATTGTGGTTATGTTAAAAGTTAATAATATGTTTAAAACAACTATATAGGAGTCTCAGATACATACAGAAGAAATTGGACATAAGGTAAGGGATAATTTTTCAAATCTCATTTTTATCTATGATTGCTTATATGTAAGTATTTAATGGGGTTATATTTTTCATCCATGTCCATAAAAATGTTTTTCATAAATTTTTTAATATTCTTCCATGTATGTTTAAACTCATGTTTACCTCTCTTTGACTTTTACATTATGTTATGGAATGAATCTTTCTTTTGTTTACCATACGAGGAACTTTTTGACTTTTCCAGCAAAAGTAGGAGGATAATGTTTTTTTAACTTATACAGCGTGAACAGATTTTTCCGGTTTCATTACGCCTTATTTTCATGAATCTTCCTCTACAAGATTTCATGATTATTTTCAACAAAATAATTTTATTTTAAAATTTAATGGCATTTTTTGAAAATAAAATGACTTTGAAGAAGAAAGGATATTTTACTCAAGAATTCATTTCAAGTGTTTTATCAAAACTATTTCCATCTAAGATGAAATTATTTAGTATGATTATGTTTAAAGTATAATGTCTATATTATTTCCATGGTTTTATTATTCTTATGATGAAATGATATCCATTTTTTATATGGATTATATTATTATGGGATGATGTTTATGAAACCCATTTTATTCTTTGGGTTGTGAAGAATGATTTATGTTTATTTTGTGGCACACATAAGAATGATTTCATTATGAGATGGGTGGGACCTATATCTCCCTCCAATGCATTGGGTAAAGATTTATATCTCTTGATATAGACATGGATGGAATGGAAAGTGAATCTGGTTCAGTAATACAGGGTTGGAACGGCAAGTAAACCCGGTTCAGTAATGGACTTTGTCCACTATGATGGTCTTGGATACAATGCCTTGGCTACTTTGGAAATAATAATATGTGCTTAATATTTTTCCACAATTACAAGTTTTATTACCATGATATTTTATCATGATTTATATTCCTCTATGATTACGTACTTCCAAGTTTTATGTCATTGCTCATGATTTTGATGTTTAGATTTTTTGTTCAAGTTTTTGCATTCAAATGTTTATGGATTGTTTTATGTTCTCTATGTTTACCCTTATCGAGAATTTGAGATCACCCTTTTTATGTTTTATTTTACCCAAGATATAAGGAAAGGATTTAGGTAAGAAAACAAAAGGGGAAGACCTTTATGGGAGATGTTGAAGATCTTTCACCATGATTAAAGGATTATGTTCTGAGTTTCTAAAGACACTAAAGTATTATGGTCCTTGGGTGTCTTTTTTTGTTATGTATTAATTATTCCACAAAATTAATGTAATGTACATTTACGTCAAGTATGGGTCTCTACAGTTGGTTTCAGAAGAAATGTTTACTTAACCTTTGGAAACTAGGATGAAAAAAATTTATTGAGATCCCTAGAGATATTTCTAATGTATGTCTAGGGATGTCCTTAAGGTCAAGTGTAAGTATAGGCTACCATCCTAGAATTATTATAACGATCATGAATAACCTAGGATTAAACCTAAGATGTTAGATATTGAAAGTAATCCCCCTGATTATGTTGTTTTCCATGTGTGATTTTTTGCCTCTCACACTATTATTTTTGGGTTTTAGACGATGGATGGAACCCAAAGGAACCATGTTGATTAATGTAATGGACAATGTAATGATTGTCCTCATGGAAAACCCAATTTTATGGGAGATAGAGTGAAAGATATTATTTCTATAAGCTATGAATCATTCTGGACTTCCAAATGAGCAGAGAAGGGAACATTATTCTATTGAGTCCTTAATGAGGAAACGTCCCCCTTCTTTCAGTGGTTCTTTGATCCACTTGTTGCTGAACAATGGATCACTACCATTAAAAAGATATTTTCCATACATCACTGTTTATATCATGAAAAAGTCATTTTAAATATTTACTGTTTAGAAGGTGAAGCAGACCAGTGGTGGACTCTAATTAAGAATACAAGGCCCCAAGATGAAATTGAATCCATGGAATGGGATGAGTTCAAGAACTTGTTTTTCAATAAGTACTTCGCTCATATTCTTAGAACAAAGATAGAAAAGGAGTTCCTTGAGCTTAAGCAAAAGGATGATGAATCTGTTGGTATATACGAGGCGAATTTTACAAGGCTTGCAAGGTAAGAATCTAGGTTTATCATCCAACCTGAAAGTAAAGTTGATCGATTATTCAGTGGCTTAAAACCAAGTCTTCAAAGGGAATTAGCTATAAGGCCCCAGCCTTAAACCTTACTTCATCTTGATTTATTACAAGATTACACATTGAGGATCTTTTTGGGTTTAGAGTTTTAGGGAATTAGATCATAAAACTTGCATTATATTCCACATATAAACAAAGTGGTTACATAAAGATAGTATTCTTCATTCCATCAATGGAAACATATTTAAGATAAAACATGGATTCTTTCTTGACACTTCCTTGACACTATCATCATATCATGTACCTTTCCCTTGACCTGTGAAAATCATTTCAAAAAAACTTGGGATGAGCATAAAAAGCTCAGTATGGGTTATAAAAACATGGAAAGGAAACATGGGTACATATATACATAAGAATGAAATCATACTTTACCCATAAAACATAAGCACTTTAACATACCTCATCAAATCATGAGTAAATCATAGAAATCATAAGACATAAAGGTAACTTGAGGCATTCATAACATTCTTACGTAGGGAGTAACCCTCTTGGTTACGTTTGGAATACCCATCACAGTATATTCCCTAAATCTCTTCAGAGAAACATTAACGTTTCACTCCTTCGCGTTACCCAATGCATTGGAGAGCTATATCGGGCTCACCTGCCCTTAGTTTATCACGGAACCACCCGTCTTCATAATAATGCCCAAGAACCATAACATAATCGTATCACATAAAACATGCATAAAGGAAACATAACATTTTCACCTTTCAATCACAAGATATCAATACAACACATTGATATAAAAACATTATGAAAACCATTTTCAATACCCAAATAAAAGAAAAGTAAAACATGGTATTTATTTTTCTTTTTAAAAGAAGGTATGGCTTGTAGAGGAAGCCAAAACTCAAATAATGGTCACGACGGTGGAGAAGTCGTTGTCGCCGCATACGTATAACAAAAACATTCCCTTTTGTAATTTAGTAAACGCTTCATATAAAAAAGATTCCTTTTGAATAAATGTAAAAGTCAAAGGGGTTTATACACCGTATAAAAGAAGGTTGTGTATAAAACAAAATATGCCTCAATGAAAGGAGATTGAGACGAAGTCCCATACCTCGGGTCCGACTTGACTCGGTCGTTCTTTAATCTCCTGAATAATAAACTTGAGTTAATTTATACTTGTTTAATAACCTTTTTAAAGTTCATTATTCCTTTTATATCACTTATTGCCATGTCATGAACACTATGTAATTATTTAAGTTAATAACGGTCATTTTAACGATCATTGGTACTTGAGTCAAAAATAATCCCTTTATAATTACAAGTTGTTCATGTATCCATTATATCCAGAATGGTATTTCATGATGTAGATATCATATATGTCATATATATCCAGTACATGCATGCATTTATAATATTACATAATCATTTAGAGGTAAGAAATGAAATGCACCGTTCATGGAGACGGTAAGCCGTACGTACACATGAACGCTACTTTCATTTCTATTTCGTATTTTATAGAATGGAATCATAATGATATAAAGTTATATTATAATTACAGTATAATATCATATATAATATCATAGTTCCATCGTTTATACGTACCACATATGGTATTTAACGAATCAAATCACTTTGAGGGGGCGGTAGTCCGCACTTCCTTAAATGAAGATATCGCGTTTACCCATAATGGAAACCATAAAGGTATGACCAAAATGAAAAAAACAGAAGCTTTAAGGAAAAAATAAACATATTATATATCATATATAAATATAGTGACATCTTAATGGCCACCATTGAAGGTGTTAAAGGAATGTTGAACAATCATCGTTTCGGGAGGCATAAATTCACCATCCACAGAAACCGTATGTTCTTTAACCATTAGATGTAGGTGTGTGAGAGTGTAGCTTGAATAAATCTTATAACAACATCCTAGTATATTGAAGATACTGTTGTTGTTACAAAAGAAGTAAATAAAAAGAGTTTAGGTGGTTGGAGAAGCAAAATAAAACAAATGAACATGAGAGAATGAATTACCTTTAAATGTGTAACTCCTTTTGATTTGAGCCTAAAGGCTTCCTTTGAAAGGATTCTGCCCAAAGGTAATCCTCTAGGATGAGGATAGGGATATGGAGAGATTAAATGGGAAGGGGATGTCCGAGCCAAAGGCTTGAGGAGTGTGTGAAATGAGGTAGAGTTGGGGGCCTTTTATAAGAGGAGAGGAGGGGCACTTTTGGAAATCATGAAACTATTATTTTATTTTCAAAAGTGGTTCGAATTTATAAGGTCCCAAATTGATATAATTCTAGGATAAGGTGATAAGGGTTTGAAATCCACTCATACAATAGGTTTTGGACATGTGTAGGTCTTAGATATTACATTATCTTTCCATTTTATTTAAATCGTTAAATAATGAGGTCATCGCTGCATCATCATGATGTCATAAATACATTTATTTATTTAATGTCAAAAAATTATAAAAAAACTACTATGAGGTAGGAAATATTTTTAGATTTCTAATGAATATTTACGGTCAAAAATATGACTTGTATAACCCCATATAAAAATTGTTTTAGTAAAATAACTCATGTTTGTGTCATTTTTACTTTAACATTAAATAAAAAGTTATTTATGTCATTTCCCAACCAAAGTGGCTCCATGGGGTCCCCAAGTTGACCCATGGCTTTTCTTGGTCGGCGATGACACATCCAATAATGTTAGTACATGTGTCTAGGTCATTTCATATTATTAAAGCATTATTTTTACCTTAAACTACCCTAATTACCACTAATCGCGATTAAAAACTTAATAAGTTACTATTCACCAAAAAATTATTTTAATCTCATTGAACCAAATTTTACTTCTTAATGACAACCATGTATGTCGGATTTTTGAAATTTAGAACACAAAAGTGGCAAAGTTTCATTTAAACGAAAAATCAGTTTCTTTAACTACAACTTAGTGGTTTCACTATTCATCAAAAATTGAAGTTTTTCAGAAAATTACCAAAAATTCACCCTAAGCTATATTTGATATTCCGAATTCAAAAATGAAGTCTATTTTAAAAAATTCAAAACATATAAGTCACATTAATTAATTTAATAATTAATTCCCGTTGTTATGACAAATAGCGTGTTTTTATGAAACAATAAGTATCAAAACATTGACACCAGTTTAAGTCCAATTTCAAATTGAAATTGATTCCAATGACCACCATTGGATTAAATGGTAAAAATATATTCTAATTTAACTTCAAAACCAATTCAAAATATAATCTAATCATATAAATAAATTAGATTAAAAAGTAGTTTTGATGTAAAATGCAGTATTTTTCACTATTCATTAAAAATGAACATTGTCAGAAAAATACCAAAAATTCACACAAAGTAAATTTTGATGTCCCAATCATAAAGAATAAGTTTATCTTGACAAACATAGTTTATAAAATTGTCAAAAGATAGATTTAAAAAGGGTTTGCCATCAAAAGGCAGTAAAACAATCTTTTAAGAATATTAGTGTATTCCATGCATAAGATTGTATTTATTTTCATTTTAAGCCTCTAAAACACTATCTTGATCATTAATAGACATAGATAAAATATCTATTATTCATTACTTACTTGGGATGTTACATCCTTCCCCCTTTAGAAAATTGCGTCCCCGCAATTTGTTTACTTATCGAATAAATGGGGGTACTAATCCCTCATTGCATTTTCAGATTCCCATGTTGCCTCTTCAATCATGTGGTTTTTCCACAAAACCTTTACCTGGTGAATCAACTTATTCCGTAACACTTGCTCCGTGTGGTCAAGAATCTGGACCGGTTGTTCCTCATATGATAGGTTCTCTTCCAGCTAAACTACTTCTGGACTCAAAACATGAGATGGATCTGGCATATACTTTCTCAACATCGAAACGTAAAAAACATTGTGTACCTGAGATAAACTCGGAGGTAAATCCACTCAGTAAGCAACTGATCCAACTCTATCCAGAATTTCATATGGTCCAATAAACCTTGGACTCAGCTTTCCTTTCTTACCAAATCTCATCACACTTTTCCAAGGAGAAACCTTGAGAAAAACATGATCACCTACCTCGAAAGATAGATCCTTCCTCCGGTTGTCCGCATAACTCTTCTGCCCAATATGAGCTGTTCTCATGTGCTTCTGAATCAACTGAACTTTTTCTGCCAACTCTTCTACCAATTCTGGTCCCATCAACTTCCTTTCACCCACTTCATCCCAGAAAGCTGGAGTTCGACACCGCTTCCCATATAATTCCTGAAATGGTGCCATCTGTATACTGGAATGAAAACTGTTATTATATGAAAATTCAACCAAAGAAAGATGTTGGTCCCAACTTCCCTGATAATCCATCGAACAAGCTCGTAGCATATCCTCCAAGGTCTGAATTGTTCGTTCTAACTGCCCATCTGATTGAGGATGAAAATCTGTACTAAAATTTAATTCAGTACCCATTGACTTCTGAAGGCCTTTCCAAAAGTTAGAAGTAAACCTGGGATCACGATCCGATACAATGGAGAGATGAACTCCATGTAAACTGACTATCTCTTTAAGATACAAACGGGAAAGTTTATCTAGAGAGAAAGTATCTCATATAGCAAGGAAATGAGCAGATTTGGTCAAGCGATCAACAATAACCCAGATTGCATTATTACCTCGAGATGTATTCGGTAATCCCACAACAAAGTCCATGGATATATTCTCCCATTTCCACTCTGGCACTGGTAAAGGCTGAAACATCCCTTTCGGTAACTACCGCTCTACTTTAACCTGTTGACATTCCAAACACTTCACAGTAAAATAAGCAATATCTCTTTTCATTCCATCCCACCAGTAATACTCCCGCACATCTCTATACATCTTAGTACTGCCCGGATGAACTGAAAACGGAGAACTATGAGCTTCACATAACAAATCTCTCTTCAACTGTGAATCACAAGGCACACACAATCTCTTCCCAAATCTCAAAACACAATCATTATCAATGTTGAATTCAGGCAACTTACCTTTCTGAACCAGCTCTACCTTTTTCTGCAACTCACTGTCTTGCTTCTGTGCTTGCTTGATTCTATCTGATAGAGATGATATCACTGATACCTGAAACAAAATAGAAGAACTTCCTGCACCAACAACTTATATGCCAAATTTCATCAAATCCTTAACTAAAGGATCACGTTCCAAACGCAACATTGCTAATGAAGCATTACTTTTTCGACTCAAAGCATCAGCCACTTTATTTGCTTTTCCCGGATGGTAATGAATTGTACAATCATAATCCTTGATTAATTCCAGCCATCTCCTCTGTCTCATGTTTAACTCTTTCTGAGTGAATATATACTTTAAACTTTTGTGATCGGTATATATTTCACACTTTACTCCATACAAATGATGCCTCCAAATTTTTAAAGCAAAAACAACAGCAGCTAATTCCAAATCATGTGTAGGGTAATTTACCTCATGAGTTTTCAACTGTCGTGAAGCATAAGCAATTACCTGATCATTCTGCATTAGGACGCAACCAAGTCCTTTCAATGAAGCATCACTGTATATAACAAACTCACCATTCCTGGAAGGTAGTGCCAAAACTGGAGCATTCACCAATCTTCTTTTCAATTCTTGAAAACAATCATCACATTCTTTTGTCCAGATAAACTTAACACCCTTCCGAGTTAGCTTAGTCATTGGACTAGATAATCGTGAAAAATTTCTAACAAACCTTCAGTAATAGCCTGCCAAACCAAGGAAGCTACGAATCTCAGTTACATTTTTGGGTCTTGGCCATTCTTCCACGACTTTTGTTTTTGCAGGATCAACAGTTATTCCATATTTAGAAACAATATGACCAAGGAAAGAAATTTGTTTCAACCAAAACTCACACTTGCTGAATTTTCCATACAGTTTATTTTCTTTTAAGGTTTGTAAGATAACCCTTAAATGTCTTTCATGATCCTCTTTACTTTTAGAAAACACCAAAATATCATCAATGAAAACCACCACAAACTTATCCAAGAACTCATGGAAAATTCTATTCATTAATTCCATGAATACAGTAGGTGCATTGGTTATCCCAAAAGGCATTACAACAAATTCAAAATGGCCATATCTCGTACGGAACGCGGTCTTCGGAATATCTGCCTCCTTTACCTTCAGCTGATGGTACCCCGATCTCAAGTCAATCTTTGAAAAAAACTGAGCTCCCTGGAGCTGATCAAACAAATCATTGATATGAGGCAAATTATATTTGTTCTTAATAGTGATATTATTCAAGGCTCTATAATCAATGCAAAGTCTCATAGAACCATCTTTCTTTTTAACAAATAAAACAGGATCACCCCATGGTGACGTGCTAGGTCGAATGAAACCTTTCTCTAATAAATCTTGGAATTTCTCCTTCAACTCTAAAATTTCAATTTGAGCCATTCGATAAGGAGGTTTTGAAATTGGCTTAGAATCAGGAACTAAGTCAACAGTAAACTCAACTTCCCGATCTGGTATTATTCTAGGAAACTCATCAGGAAAAAAATTAGGATACTCATTTACCACTGGCACATCATTAATCTGAACAGTTCCTTTATTTTCAACGATGTGTGCAAGGTAACATTCATTTCCATCTTTTACAAGTTTCTCGGCCTCTTGATAAGTTATCAACAGTAAGGGTTCATTCTTGTACAGAAACTGAAAGTCTTTCTGAAAAGAAACTTCTTTAGATCTACAATCAATCTTAGCACGGTAAATAGAGATCCAATCCATACCCAGGATAACATCAAACTCTACTAGAGGTAGAACAATAAGGTTTGCATGTAGGTTCTTTCCACATATAAGGATAGGAGGATTCTTATAAATTCTTTTTGCCTCAACATTTCCCCCAGGTGTTTTTACCACAAGTTCAGTAGTCATTTCTTGAGATGGTATTCCCATTTTACTAGAAAAGGTTTCAGAGATGAATGAATGTGTAGACCCCGAATCAAACAACACACTGGCATAATCTGAAAAAACAAACAAAGTACCTGATACAACTTCATTTGATGGCCCGAAATCTGCCGAAGTAGTTGCAAAAGATTTCACCACCCCTTTCTGCTTGTAGTCCAACTGCTTCCCATCACTCAAGCTCTTTGTCGGACACTCATTTGCATAGTGACCCATCTCATTGCACTTATAATATTTCACTAACTGTAAATAAAATTTGGTCTTACCTTCACCTTGATCCTTTTCAGTGCAATCACGAGCCTTATGTCCCATCTTACCACATCGGTAGAACTTTCCAGAATTCAGAAGACATTCACCAGCATGCCTTTTGCCACATTTATCACAAAATGGAAACTTAGTTTTCTTACCATCAGACTTTTTTGAAGAATTCTTACCTTTCTCCTGCCACCTCGGTCTCTTCTTCTGCTGGTTGTTATAGAACACTTGGTCATCGGTAAAATCCATTTCCACCTTCTAAGCACATCGAACAAGCTTTTCATAACTTTTAAACTCACTAGAAGCTAATGCCCTTCGATATTTTGTCTTTAATCTTGAGTAAAAATGATTTATTTTACTATCAAGGTCTCAGATAAAATTCGGAGCATACCTTGCCAATCGAGTGAACCTTTCTTCATAGGTAGCCACTGAGTCTTCCTCTTGCCTCAATTCCAAGAATTGCTTTTCCATCCTAAGTCGAACATACTTAGGAAAATACTTCGCAAGAAACATACCTTTGAATTCATCCCAGTCGAGAGCATCAATCTCATCAGCGTCCCTGATATTTTTAACCATCGACCACCACTGATCTGCTTCACCCTCTAAACGGTAAATAGCAAGACTAACCTTTTGATTGTCTAAACACCCCATGACATCTAAAATCTTCTACAGTTATTTAATCCACCCTTCAGCTAACACAGGGTCAGATGATCCTCTGAATGATGGGGGATGTTGACTCATGAAATGTTCCACCACTAACATGTTCCTCTGCGATTGATATGGCTGATCTCGTGCATGGATACCACCACCATTTATAGCCTGAGTCAACTGTGCCATCACTGCAACAAACTGTTCAGTTCCAATTCTGACCATCTCGGGATGCTGATTCGGAAGTTTATTTCCTTCTGTATGCCTTCTTAGCACTGCTTCCCTGTTTCCTCTGCAGAAAACCATTCTGAACTAACATGTCTTAGATGAAGCAACATGGTAATCTTCAAATGCTATATCATTTCAAAAAAAATATTTTTGGATAATTATCTAATAAAATTCTAACTCCTAAAGTTATCTAAACCGACCTCTGATACCAACTATAAGTCCCCAGCCTTAAACCTTACTTCATCTTGAGTTATTACAAGATTACACATTGAGGATCTTTTTGGGTTTAGAGTTTTAGGGAATTAGATCATAAAAATTTCATTATATTCCACATATAAACAAAGTGGTTACATAAAGATAGTATTATTCATTACCATCAATGGAAAAATATTTAAGATAAAACATGGATTCTTTCTTGACACTTCCCTGATACTATCATCATATCATGTACATTTCCATTGACCTGTGAAAATCATTTCAAAAAAACTTGGGATGAGCATCAAAAGCTCAGTATGGGTTATAAAAACATGGAAAGGAAACATGGGTACATATATACATAAGAATGAAATCATACTTTACCCATAAAACATAAGTACTTTAACATACCTCATCAAATCATGAGTAAATCATAGAAATCATAAGACATAAAGGTAACTTTAGGCATTCATAACATTCTTACGTAGGGAGTAACCCTCTTGGTTACGTTTGGAATACCCATCACAGTATATTCCCTAAATCTCTTCGGAGAAACCTTAACGTTTCACTCCTTCGCTTTACCCAATGCATTGGAGAGCTATATCGGGCTCACCCGCCCTTAGTTTATCACGGAACCACCCATCTTCATAATAATGCCCAAGAACCATAACATAATCGTATCACATAAAACATGCATAAATGAAACATAACATTTCCACCTTTCAATCACAAGATATCAATACAACACATTGATATAAAAACATTATGAAAACCATTTTTAATACCCAAATAAAATAAAAGTAAAACATGGTATTTATTTTTCTTTTTAAAAGAAGGTATGGCTTGTAGAGGAAGCCAAAACTCAAATAATGGCCACGACGGCGGAGAAGTTGTTGTCGCCGCATAAGTACGACAAAAACATTCCCTTTTTTCATTTAGTAAACGCTTCGTATAAAAAAGATTCCTTTTGAATAAATGTAAAAGTCAAAGGGGTTTATACACCGTATAAAAGAAGGTTGTGTATAAAACAAAATATGCCTCAATGAAAGGAGATTGAGACGAAGTCCCATACCTCGGGTCCGACTTGACTCGGTCGTTCTTTAATCTCCTGAATAATAAAATTGAGTTAATTTATACTTGTTTAAGAACCTTTCTAAAGTTCATTATTCCTTTTATATCACTTATTTCCATGTCATGAACACTATGTAATTATTTAAGTTAATAACGGTCGTTTTAACGATCATTGGTACTTGAGTCAAAAATAATCCCTTTATAATTACAAGTTGTTCATGTATCCATTATATACAGAATGGTATTTCATGATGTAGATATCATATATGTCATATATATCCAGTACATGCATGCATTTATAATATTACATAATCATTTAGAGGTAAGAAATGAAATGCACCGTTCATGGAGACGGTAAGCCGTACATACGCATGAACGCTACTTTCATTTCTATTTCGTATTTTATAGAATGGAATCATAATGATATAAAGGTATATTATAATTACAGTATAATATCATATATAATATCATAGTTCCATCCTTTATACGTCCCACATATGGTATTTAACGAATCAAATCACTTTGAGGGGGCGGTAGTCCGCACTTCCTTAAATGAAGATATCGCGTTTACCCATAATGGAAACCATAAAGGTATGCCCAAAATGAAAAAAACAGAAGCTTTAAAGAAAACATAAACATATTATATATCATATATAAATATAGTGACATCTTAATGGCCACCATTGAAGGTGTTAAAGGAATGTTGAACAATCATCGTTTCGGGAGGCATAAATTCACCATCCACGGAAACCGTATGTTCTGTAACCATTAAATGTAGGTGTGTGAGAGTGTAGCTAGAATAAATCTTATAACAACATCCTAGTATATTTAAGATACTAGTGTTGTTACAAAAGAAGTAAATAAAAAGAGTTTAGGGGGTTGGAGAAGCAAAATAAAACAAATGAACATGAGAGAATGAATTACCTTTAAATGTGTAACTCCTTTTGATTTGAGCCTAAAGGCTTCCTTTGATAGGATTATGCCCAAAGGGAATCCTCTAGGATGAGGAGAGGGATGTGGAGAGAGTAAATGGGCAGGGTATGGCCGAGCCAAAGGCTTGAGGAGTGTGTGAAATGAGGTAGAGGTGGGGGCCTTTTATAAGAGGAGAGGATGGGCACTTTTGGAAATCATGAAACTATTATTTTATTTTCAAAAGTGTTTAGAATTTCTAAGGTCCCACATTGATATAATTCGAGTATAATGTGATAAGGGTTCGAAATACACTCATCCAATAGGTTTTTGACATGTGTAGGTCTTAGATATTACATTATCTTTCCATTTTATTTAAATCGTTAAATAATGAGGTCATCACTGCATCATCATGATGTCATAAATACATTTATTTATTTAATGTCAAAAAATTATAAAAAAACTACTATGATGTAGGAAATATTTTTATATTTCCAATGAATATTTATGGTCAAAAATCTGACTTGTATAACCCCATATAAAAATTGTTTTAGTAAAATAACTCATGTTTGTGTCATTTTTACTTTAACATTAAATAAAAAGTTATTTATGTCATTTTCCAACCAAAGTGGCTCCATGGGGTCCCCAAGTTGACCGATGGATTGTCTTGGTCGTCCATGACACATCCAATAAGGTTAGGACATGTGTCTAGGTTATTTCATATTATTAAAGCATTATTTTTACCTTAAACTACCCTAATTACCACTAATCGCGATTAAAAACTTAATAAGTTACTATTCACCAAAAAATTATTTTAATCTCATTGAACCACATTTTAATTCTTAATGACAAACATGTATGTCGGATTTTTGAAATTCAGAACACAAAAGTTGCAAAGTTTCATTTAAACGAAAAATCAGTTTCTTTAACTACCACTTAGTGGTTTCACTATTCATCAAAAATTGAAGTTTTTCAGAAAATTACCAAAAATTAACCCTAATCTATATTTGATATTCCGAATTCAAAAATGAAGTATATTTTACAAAATTCAAAACATATAAGTCACATTAATTAATTTAATAATTAATTCCCGCTGTTATGACAAATAGCGTGTTTTTATGAAACAATAAGTATCAAAAGATTGACACCAGTTTAAGTCCAATTTCAAATTGAAATTGATTCCAATGACCACCATTGGATTAAATGGTAAAAATATATTCTAATTTCACTTCAAAAACAATTCAAAAGATAATATAATCATATAAATAAATTAGATTAAAAAGCAGTTTTGATGTAAAATGCAGTATTTTTCACTATTCATTAAAAAATGAACATTGTCAGAAAAATACCAAAAATTCACACAAAGTAAATTTTGATATCCCAATCATAAAGAATAAGTTTATTTTGACAAACATAGTTTATAAAATTGTCACAAGATAGATTTAAAAAGGGTTTTCCATCAAAAGGCAGTAAAACAATCTTTTAAGAATATTAGTGTATTCCATGCATAAGATTGTATTTATTTTCATTTTAAGCCTCTAAAACACTATCTAAATCATTAATAGACATAGATAAAATATCTATTATTAATTATTTACTTGGGATGTTACATTAGCTATAAGAGACTTCAATAGCTGTGAAGAAATTGTGCGTTGTGCTATCAAGGTAGAACTGGAAGTTGGTGTTACATATCCATCTCATGGTTTTGACAAGAAACGAAAGATGGAGTTCAAGAAAAAATCTCAAAACTATGGTGAAAAGAAGAAAAATGTTTCTTTATGCTAAAATTATGGAAATAAACATGGTGGAGATTGTCTTAAAGGGACTCGAAAATGTTTAAGTGTGGAAAAGAAGGTCATGGAGTATCTGAGTGCCAAAGTAATTGGAAAAAGGTAGATAATGATGTGAATTGAGAAAAGACTACAGAGAACGCACCACCAACACTTCAATGCTTCAAGTACAAGTAAATGGGGCATTATGCTAACCAATTCCCTAATCCAAGGGTTAATGATGATCGACATCAACAACCTATCAAGGTAAAGGAAAAAGGGAAGTCACATGTAATCACTATTGGTGATGTTGAATATGACAATGAAGTGGTGGAATGATTAAGTGTTTATGTAACATGAACTCCAAAATAGTGTTGTGGAATCTCATTTTTAGTATCGTGGAATATTATAATATCTAAGTATTGGTTTGTTGTGGTTATCAATAATTATATGGTACCGGTAACCATGAAAAGTGATTGAAATATTTTTGGAAAGCAGATGATATGAACATAATGAAGGGATAAGGAGAAAATAATATGTTTGATAGTATTAATGAGCTCATGACTGATATAAGGAAAAAGTGATATCATGGTTTGAGTATATAGAATTTTTGGAATTTTGGTATGTGGAAAGAGTTAACTTTTGACAACATTCATGTTTTCACTAAAGTTCAATGGGTATTCATTTTTCAATAGAATACATGATTAACGTATTCATATGTTTGGAATGTGACCAAAAATATATATCTTATGATATATGGGGGGTAAATTATGGTATTTATATGATCGATAGATGACCTTTCTAGTAATCGTTTTCTTTATACTATGAGCTTGGATAGAAGTATTTTGGATAAGCCTAAAGATTTGAATGAATTAGGTTAGACATCATATAGTATTGTTTAAGGCTAGAAATATTTCAATATTATTACTGGAATTTTATAATAGTATAGTTTTAGAAAAAATACAACCTATAGGACGGGCGATAACCCATCGTGTCGGACAAGGATGCAGGAATCGAACCCACAACCGAAGTGCGACATGACTTTATCACCTATCACTGACCTACAGGAAGTCCCTGGTTATTATAAATTAGTTTTAATTTATTAAGTGGTATGATATATGAATTATAAGTCCATTTTAGGAACCATATACGATAGATGGACTTATTTATATTTAATAACTTTTGCTAACTTTTTGTTTGAGATAGATGGAATGACCTATCATTCTATCGCATGATCTGCTAACACTTCATGAATAAAAAATTCAACTTCATTTCTATAAGATATGAAGTGTAAATTTTTCAAGGAATGACCAACGGTGATATTTTACCAAAATCAAGTAAGTATTTCTTCTAATTCCAATTTTTTCAACTTTAGGGAAATGATCTTGAAAACCAAAAACGTTGTCCTAGATGGTACCTTAGATCATCACAAATTTATGGATTTGTGATTGTTCGATTTTTCATATCCATGTTCTCTACCATTCTCCATCAGAACTTGATGGTTATATTTCTCTTCCATATCCATATATTCACCAATGTTCTTCTATGTGGAAACCCAGTGATGAGTTAATTTGGATAACCGTTACGTTTCATACATTAGTTTTTAAAATTAAGTTTTAGTATTCCTTCTTACGATGTGGTTTTCTATGAATGAAACTTTCAAGTAGTAAACCATTTATAACCCCAATGAATTTTGAGGGCGAAATTCATTTTAAGGGGGGTAGAATGTAACACCCCAAGATTTTATGAGAAATATTATTAATTTCTTTGATGTCTTGGGTTGTACGCAATACCGAGTTATACTAAACAACGGTATGTTATTAAAATATTATATAAAAAGCTGTTATGAATAGTAATACCCACTTTTTGAAATTTTATAAATTTTATCTTTCAAAATGGACTTCATTTTTGTATTTTTAATATCAAAATTATCCTAGGGTGAATTTTTGGTATTTTTCTGAAAAGTTTCAATTTTTGATGAATAGTGAAAACCCTGAGTTATTGGTTAAAACCGAATTTTTATTTAAATAATAATTTATTTTATTTAAATTTATTTTAGGTCTAAATAGATACATAATACCTCTACAAGTTCAATTTAATTCATTGGAGACATTTTATAATAATTTTAGATATATAAAAATTTTATTGAACTTTTTACCGTCTTTTACCCACCTCCTAGGAGCATTTGAAAATTTACATAAAACTTAATTTTACCACTTATGTGAGTTGAATTTCAAGAATCCGAGAGATAGATTTGATATCAGTAAGTAAAATTTGGTTCAATGAGATGAAAATAATTTTTGGTGAATAATAACTTTTAACTTGTTTTTTCCACGGTTAAAAGTAAACAGGGTAATTAAGGGTAAAAATGATATTATTATTACCCTAAAACACATCCTAATTATACTGGATAAGTTTAATTCGACAAAAAACAACCTTAGGAATAAAATATTACCCTTTAGGTCCACTTGGATTAGATTAGGACACTTATTATTATTTTATTTAAAGAAGAGTTAAAATACTTAAAATCAAAGTTTAATAACTAAATTTTTTTTAATATAGGGTTATACAAAATATAAATTAAACTATAAATATTAATTAGAAATATAAAAATATTTCCTACATAATGGTATTTTATTTATAGTTTTTAGACATTAAATAATTTAATTTATTTATGACACAATGATGATGCAGTAATTACCTCATTAATAAAATATTAACATAATTGATATTATAAATACCCAAATAAATGTAATTTGAGACTTTTTATGAATTAAAATAATTTTATATGTTAATATAACATATTAGGGTTGGTTAGATGAATTTTTTTCGAAGTAATAATGCTGTTATTAATTTAGAAAAAACAAAATACCAAATAGTGTCAAAATTGTCATAAAAAAGTTTTTAAAACAAATATTATATTATTAATTGATATAATGGTCCTAAAAATATAAGGTTCAGAAACAAAACTTATATAATAATATATATGACATTAATTTACCAATTGGGGTTCTATTGGCAGTTTATAGTACGTTTATTAACCATTTAGTCTAAGAATACAAGAAGACACGGTAAAAGTTAAATTATTTAACTTAGAGTTAAATATAAATGATAAGGTTAAAATGGTAACCTAAACATGTCTAAAACCTATTGGTTGAAATTATTTAGACCCATACCCACCCTATCATCTAAATAAGTCACTTTGTAGCCATTATAAACTGAATATGAATTTATTATAAAATAATATTTTAAGTTTTTCTTAAGGTACCCCTCACCCCTTTTATAAAAGGACACTTCACCTTCTCTCTAATTCACACCTCCAAAGCCATTTGTCTTGTCCAAAACCTACCAAAATACACTCTCAACTATCCTCCATTTATCCTAGAGGCCTTCCTTTAGTCAGAAAGCCAATCTAAGGATCCCTTTTGATCAAATCAAAAGGAAGAACCCAAATAAGAGGTAAATATCTCACCACGTATTTCAAGTTCCTTTCTTCTTATACTTCCTCCTTCTTTGTTGTTTACATTATAAAATAATAACTACAGTATATTCTATATACTGTGATTTTATTATAAAAATTTTACAACCATATTAGTTATTTTATCCATCCTATGAATGAAAAATTCACCACACGTGTGTACGTACGACTTACCGTCTCCACGTCGTGGTGTAGTTTGTTATTCAAACATTTAATCATTTTTATGGGTATAATAATTAGTATAAATGATATAAATAATAAATATAACATTATATTGATTCTATATATATGATATACCATCCAATTATATATGTTTTTAATATCAAAATAATGATATTGTCGCTCGTGCGTACGTACAGACTACCGTCTCCACAAATGCGATGAGATTCATTTTCCATCATTAACCATTCAAGTATGATTATAAAGTTTATATAATAGATAACCATGAAATATATTACATAATAAAGATACTATATTTATCTACATATATGTTTCATTTACTTAATTCCATTAAATTCAATATGAAAATGAAAACAACGTTCATGCGTAAGTACGGCCTACCGTCTCCATGAACGGTGTATTTCATTCCATTTATCAATCTATCATATATATTTATATACTGAATATATAATATATATAAATCATGTTTTAAATTCTGGAATTAAGTAAATCTGGATATAAGTAATAATATCAACAACAAAAATTCAAAACACGTATGATAAATGAAATGATTTTACCCAAAACGCTTATTTAACATGGAATTTACAAAAGAACGGGTAATCATATAAGATATAATAAATATTATTATGGTTATGTTACAAGTTAATAATATGTTTAAACCCACTATACAGGAGTCTCGGAAACATACAAAAGAAATTGGACATAAGGTAATGGATAATTTTTCAAATCTCATTTTTATCCGAGATTGCTTATACGTAAGTATTTACTGGGGTTATATTTTTCATCCATGTCCATAAAAATGTTTTTCATAAATTGTTTAATATTATTACATGTATGTTTAAAGTCATGTTTACCCCTCTTTGACTTTTACATTGTGTTATTGAGTGAATCTTTCTTTTGTTTACCATATGAGGAACTTTTTGACTTTTCTGGTAAAAGTACGAGGATAATGTTTTTTTTAACTTATACGGCATGAACGGATTTTTACGGTTTCATTATGCCTTATTTTCATGAAGCTTCATCTACAAGATTTCATGATTATTTTCAAAAAAATACTTTTATTTTAAAATTTAATGGAATTTTGTGAAAAGAAAACGACTTTGATGAAGAAAGGATATTTTCCTCAAGAATTCATTTCAAGTGTTTTGTCAAAACTATTTTCCATCTAAGATGAAATTATTTAGTATGATTATGTTTCAAGTATAATGTCTCTATTATTTCCATGGTTTGATTCTTCTTATGATGAAATGATATCCATTTGTTTTATATGGATTATGTTATGATGGGATGATGTTTATGAACCCCATTTTATTCTTTGGGTTGTGATGAATGAGTTATGTTTATTTTGTGGCACACGTAAGAATGATTTCATTATGAGATGGGTGGGACCTATATCTCCCTCCAATGCATTGGGTATAGATTTATATCTCATGAGATAGACTTGGATGGAATAGAAAGTGAATCTGGTTCAGTAATATAGGGCTAGAATGACAAGTAAACCCGGTTCATTAATGGACTTTGTCCACTATGATGGTCTTGGCAGCAATGTCTTGGCTACTATAGAAATCATAACATGTGCTTAATGTTTTTACACAATTAAAAGTTTTATTACCTTGCTATTTTATCATGATTTATGTTCCTCTATGATTACGTACTTCCAAGTTTTATGTCATTGCTCAAGATTTTGATGTTTAGATTTTTTGTTCAAGTTTTTGTATTCAAATGTTTATGAATTGTTTTATGTTCTCTATGTTTACCCTTACTGAGCATTTAAGATCACCCTTTTTATGTTTTCTATTCCACAAGATATAATGAAAGGTTTTAGGTAAGAAAACAAAATGGGAAGACCTTTATGGGAGATGTTGAAGTTATTTCTCCATGATTAAAAGATTATGTTTCGAGTTTCTAAAGACACTAAACTATTACGGTCCTTGGGTGTCTTTTTTTTGTTATGTATTAAGTATTCTGCAAAAGTAATGTAATGTACATGGACGTAAAGTGTGGGTCTATACAGTTAGTTTCAGAAGAAAGGTTTAATTAACCTTTGGAAACTAGGATGCAAAAAATTTATTGATATCCCTAGAGATATTTCTAAGGTATGTCTTGGGATGTTCTTAAGGTCAGGTATAAGTATATGTTACAGTCCTAGAATTATTAAAATGATCATGAATAACCTAGGATTAAACATAAGATGTTAGATATTGAAAATACTCCCCCTGATTATGTTGTTTTCCAAGTGTGATTTTTTGCCTCACACTATTCTTTTTGGGTTTTAGATGATGGATGGAACCCGAAGGAACCACATTGATCAATGTAATGGACGATGTAATGATTTTCCTCCTGAAAAAACCAATGTTATGGGAGATGGAGTGAAAAATATTATTGCTATAAGCTATGAATCATTCTGGACTTCAAAATGAGAAGAGAAAGGAACAATATTCTATTGAGTCCTTCATGAGGCAACATCCCCCTTCTTTCAGTGGGTCTTCTGATCCACTTATTGCTGAAAAATGGATCAGTACCATTGAAAGATATTTTCCATACTTCACTATTGAGAGCATGAAAAAGTTATTTTTTCTATTTACCGTTTAGAAGGTGAAGTAGACCAGTGGTAAACTATAATTAAGAATACAAGGACCCAAGATGAAATTGAATCCATTGAATGAGATGAGTTCAAGAACGTGTTTTTCAATAAGTAATTCCCTCGTATTCTTAGAAAAAAGATGGAAAAGGAGTTCCTTGAGTTTAAGCAAAATGATGATGAATCTGTTGCTATATACACGGAGAATTTTACAAGGCTTTCAAGGAATGCATCTAGGTTTATCATCCAACCTGAAAGTAAAGTTGATCGATTCTTCAGTGGCTTAAAACCAATTCTTCGAAGGGAATTATCTATAAGAGACTTCAATAGCTATGAAGAAATTGTGTGTTGTGCTATCAAGGTAGAACTGGAAGTTGGTGTTACATATCCATCTCATGGTTTGGACAAGAAATGAAAGATAGAGTTCAAGAAAAAATCTCAAAACTATGGCGAAGAGAAGAAAAATGTTTCTTTATGCTAAAAGTGTGGAAAGAAGCATGGTGGAGATTGTCTTAAAGGGACTAGAAAATGTTTTAAGTGTGGAAAATATGGTCATCAAGTAGCTGAGTGATGAAGTATTGGGAAAAAGGTAACTAATGATGTGAATAGAGAAAAGACTACAGAGAACGCACCACCAGCACTTCAATGCTTCAAGAGCAAGGAAATGGGGACTTATACTAACCAATTCCCTAATCCAAGGGTTAATTATGATCGACATCAACAACCTATCAAGGAAAAGGACAAAGGGAAGTCACATGCAATCACTATTGGCGATGTTGAATATGATAATGAAGTGGTGGAATGATTAAGTTTTTATGTCACAGGAATTCCAAAATAGTGTTGTGGAATATCATTTTTAGTATTTTGGAATATTATAATATCTAAGTATTGGTTTGTTGTGTTTTTTGATAATTATATGGTATCGGTAACCATGAAAAATGATTGAAATATTTTTGGAAAGCATATGATATGCGCATAATGAAGGGATAAGGAGAAAATAATATGTTTTATAGTATTAATGAGATCATGACTGATATAAGGACAAAGTGATATCATGGTTTGAGTATATAGAATTTTTGGAATTTTGGTATGTGGAAAGAGTTAACTTTTGACAGCAGTCATGTTTTCACTAAAGTTCAATGGGTATTCATTTTTCAAGAGAATACATTATTAACGTATTCACATGTTTGTAATGTGACCAAAAAGATATATCTTATGATATACGGGGGTAAATGATGGTATTCATATGATTGGTAGATGACGTTTCTTGTAATCATTTTCTTTATACTATGATCTTGGACAAAAGTATTTTGGATAAGCCTAAAGATTGGATTGAATTAGGTTAGACATCATATAGTTTTGTTTAAGGCTAGAAATTATTCTATATTATTGCTAGAATGTTATAATAGTATAGTTTTAGAAAAATGAAAACCCATAGGATGGGCGACAACCCATCGCGTCAGACAAGGATGCGGGAATCAAACCCATAACCGAAGTGCGTCAGGCCTTTATCGCATATCACTGGCCTACAGGAAGTACCTGTTTAGTATAAATTAGTTTTAATTTATTATGTGGTATGATATATGAATTATAAGTCCATTTTAGGAACCATATTTGATAGATGGACTTATGTATATTTAATAACTTTTTCTAACCTTTTGTTTGAGATAGATGGAATGACCTATCATTCTATCGCATGATCTGCTAACACTTCACAAATGACACATTCAACTTAATTTATTTAAGAGATGAAGTATAAATTGTTCAAGGAATGACCAACGGTGAGATTGTACCAAAATAAAGTAAGTATTTCTTCTAATTCCAATTTTTTCAACTTTAGGGAAATGATCTTGAAAACCAAAAACGTTGTCCTAGATGGTACCTTAGATCATCACAAATTTATGGCTTTGTGATTGTTGGATTTTTCATAGCCATGTTCTCTAACACTCTCCATCAGAGCTTGATGGTTAGATTTCTCTTCCATATCCATATTTTCACCAATGTTCTTCTATGTGGAAACCAAGTGATGAGTTAATTTGGGTAACCATTACGTTTCGTACATTAGTTTTTAAAATTAAGTTTTATTATTCCTTTTCACGATGTGTTTTTCTATAAATGAAATTTTCAAGTAGTAAACCATTTATTACCTCGAGGAATTTTGAGGGAGAAATTAATTTTAAGGGGGGTAGAATGTAACACCCCTTGATTTTATGAGAAATATTATTAATTTCTTTGATGTCTTGTGTTGTACGTAATACCGAGTTTCACTAAACAACAGTATGTTATTAAAATATTATATAAACTAGCCATTATGAATAGTAATACCCACTTTTTGAAATTTTATAAATTTTGTCTTTCAAAATGGAATTAAGTTTTTGGATTTATAATATGGAAATTAACCTAGGGTGAATGTTTGGTATTTTTCTGAAAACCTTCAATTTTTGATGAATAGTGAAAACACTGAGTTATTGGTTAAAACCAACTTTTTATTTAAAGAATAATTTTTTTTATTTAAATTTATTTTAGGTATAAATAGATAAAAAATACCTATATAAGTTTAATTTAATTCATTGGAGAGTTTTTATAATAATTTTAGATATATAAAAATTTTATTGAACTTTTTACCGTCTTTTACCCACCTCCTAGGAGCATTTGAAAATTTACATAAAACTTAATTTTACCACTTATGTGATTTGAATTTCAAGAATCCTAGAGGCACGGTTGGTATCAGTAAGTAAAATTTGGTTCAATGTGATAAAAATAATTTTTGGTAAATAGTAACTTTTAACTTTTATTTACCACGGTTTAAAGTAAACATGGTAATTAAGGGTAAAAATGATATTATTATTACCCTAAAACATGTAATAATTCTATTGGATAAGTTTAATTCGACCAAAAACAACCTTGGGAATAAAATATTACCCTTTAGGTCCACTTGGATTAGATTAGGACATATATTATTATTTTATTTAAAGAAGAGTTAAAATAGTTAAAATCAAAGTTTAATAAATAAAACATTTTTAATATAGGGTTATACATAAGATAAATTCAACTATAAATATTAATTATAAAGATAAAAAGGTTTCATACTTAATGGTATTTTATTTATATTTTTTAGACATTAAATATTTTAGTTTATTTATGACACAATGATGATGCAATAATTAACTTATTAATGAAATATTAACATAATTGATATTATAAATACCCAGATAAAATTAATTTGAGACTTTTTATGAATTAAACTAATTTTATAGGTTAATATAACATATTAGTGTTGGTTAGATGAATTTTTTTGAAGTAATAATGATGTTATGAATTTAGAAAAAACAAAATACCAAATAGTGTCAAAATTGACATAAAATAGTTTTTAAAACAAATATTATATTATTAATTGATATAATGATCCTAAAAATATAAGGTTTGTCCAAACGACTTATATAATAATATATATGACATTAAATAATGAATTTGGGTTATATTGGTAGTTTATAGTAAGTTTATTAACCATATAGTGTAAGAATACAAGAAGACACAGTAAAAGTTAAATTATTTAACTTAGAGTTAAATCTAAATGTTAAGGTTAAAATGGTAACCTAAACTTGTCTAAAACCTATTGGTTGAAATTATTTTGACCCATACCCACTATATACTCAAAATAAGTCACTTTTGAGACGTTATAAATCGAATATGAATTTATTATAAAATAATATTTTAAGTTTTTTCTAAGGTGCCTCTCACCCCGTTTATAAAAGGGCACTCCCCCTTCTCTATAATTCACACCTCCAAAGCCATTTGGATCGGCCAAACCCTGACTAAATACCCTCTAAACTATCCTAAATTAATCTTAGAGGCATTCCTTTTGTCATAAAGCCATCTTAAGGAGCCCTTTTGATCAAATCAAATGGAAGAACCCGAAGAAGAGGTAAATATCTCACCACCGATTTCAATTTCATTTCTTCTTCCTCTTCATCCTTCTTTGTTGTTTCCATTATATAATAATAAATTCAGTATATTATATATACTGTGATGTTATTATAAAAATATTACAACCATATTAGTTATTTTATCCATCCTTTGAATGAAAAAGTCACCACACGTGCATACGTACGACTTACCATCTCCACATCGTGGTGTAGTTTGTTATTCAAACATGTAATCATTTGGATGGGTATAATAATGAGTATAAATGATATAAATAATAAATATAACATAGTGATTATTCTTTATATATGATATACCATCAAATTATATACGATTTTTCTATCAAAAGAATGATATTGTCGCTCGTGCATACGTACGGACTACCGTCTCCACAAACGCGATGAGATTCATTTTCCATAATTAACCATTCAAGTATGATTATAAAGTATATATAACAAATAATCATGAAATATATTACATAATAGTTATACTTGATTTATGTACATATATGTTTCATTTACTTAATTCCATTCAATTCAATAGGGAAATGAAAACAGCGTTCATGCGTACGTACGACCTACCGTCTCCATGAACGGTGTATTTAATTCCAATTATCGATCTATCATATATATTTATAATCTGAATATATAATATATATAAATCATGTTTTACATTCTGGAATTAATTAAATCGTGATATAATTAATAATATCAACAACAACAAGTCGAAAAACGTATGATAAATGAAATAATTTTACCCAAAACGCTGCTTTAACATGGAATTTACAAAAGAATGGGTAATCATATATGATATCATAAATATTATTATGGTTATGTTACAAGTTAATAATATGTTTAAACCCACTATAAAGGAGTCTCGGACATGTATGGAAGAAATTGGACATAAGGTAAGGGATAATTTTTCAAATCTCATTTTTATCTGAGATTGCTTATACATAAGTATTTACTAGGGTTATATTTTTCATCCATGTCCATAAAAATGTTTTCCATAAATTGTTTAATATTATTCCATGTATGTTTAAAGTCATTTTTACCCCTCTTTGACTTTTACATTATGTTATGGAATGAATCTTTCTTTTTTTTACCATATGAGGAACTTTTTGACTTTTCCGTAAAGAGTATGAGGATAATGTTTTTTAACTTATACGGCGTGAACGGATTTTTCCGGTTTCATTATGCCTTATTTTCATGAATCTTCCTCTACAATATTTCATGATTATTTTCAACAAAATACCTTTCTTTTAAAATTGAATGGCATTTTGTGAAAAGAAAATTACTTTGAAGAAGAAAGCATATTTTCCTCAAGAAATAATCATAAGAGCCAAGAAAGAATACATTAAAATGAAAAATTAAATATCATAAAAATTACGAGATTAGTTATATATAATGTCCAAGTATCATTATATACACCTCATAAACATAAATAGGCGCATAACATCAAATATGTATCAGTGAAATAAAACTAAGATGAAGAACCATTATAAAGATCATATCATTGAAGTGAGAATTAATAAATGAAGTGATTATGTGTGACATATGTAAAAATTCAAAAAAATTATAAATACAAAATAATAAAATCAAATTTCATTTCTCACATAATCATGGCATAATAAAGTCAAGTAAGTATAAGTATAACCCAATGAATGGAAATTGAGTTAAGAAACCCTTTAATACTTGGTAACTTTCAAGTGAAATTCACTTGGATGAAATAATTTTATTTGAAAATTAAAATACCATAAATTATGAATTATTCATGATATAACATGAAAAAGGTCATTATATAC
The DNA here is from genome assembly GCA_963277665.1 of Viscum album. Classification (NCBI taxonomy): domain Eukaryota; kingdom Viridiplantae; phylum Streptophyta; class Magnoliopsida; order Santalales; family Viscaceae; genus Viscum; species Viscum album. The sequence goes on along the minus strand of OY728136.1, from coordinate 1,000,418,162 downwards.
ACCATATAGAATAAATTAGTTCAAAAAACTAAAATATGCCTCAATGAATGGAAATTGAGACAGAATCCTTTACCTTAGGTCTGACTCGTCACGTACGTTCTTTATCTTCCTAAATAATAAAGTTTTTTTAATTATATACTTGATTATAAAAACTTTTAATGCTAATTATTAATTATATTTTATTTATTACCATGTTATATTTATTTACTTAATCAATTAAGTTCACATCAAACATTTTGACAATATTTGGTTCATATGTCCAAAATTAATTTGGTAGGCTGACTATGGTAAAAGAGATTATTATTATATAATATCTAGAATAATAATTATGACATATATTTTTTTATACATCAATTATATGTTTAAAACAAACTGTGAAATATGCTTATGAAAAATGAGCTACATTATAATCATGGAGGCAGTAAGTCGTACGTACACATGAGTAATGTTTCCATTTTTCAAAGATCATGATGGAAATAATGTTGGTATTATTTTATTTTTACATAATTATAATTATATAATAAATACCATATTATTTATTTATATAATAATTTGTATATAATCCATGTGATGTGGTGATGGAAAATGAATCACATCACTTTATGGAGGTGGTATTCCACACGTACGCATGAACAACGCTATCATTTTTCAATGGATGGAAGGGTAATAAAGGATATGATATATTATATTTTTATAATGATAAATATTTCATGAATATAATATATAAACATTAGATGAATCATTATGACCATTATTTAGAGTTAGTGATGGAAAACTAATTACATTGGATCTTGAGGTGACAATCCGTCGTACACACGAATGACGGTTTCATTTCCAATTTGATGGAAGAAGAGATGAATATTGGGTATGACATTAAAATAAAAATAAAAATATTTTTAATATACATTAATTATTATTTCATCACTTTTAAAGATTATTTCAAGAGGTATAATAATAAAAAAAACTAAAACATTCATTTAAAAGTATACCCCTTCTTTTAATAACCTCCTTTACTTTACACCTTAAGCCTATAAGGTTTCAATTTTTCCAAAATAATACCTATATAATGTTTTAAGGGATTTAATAAAGGGTTTCTGGATAAAATTTTATGAAAAAATGTCTCTTTAAGTGTTTATAGAAGAGGGGAGGTTATTCCATTTTATAAGTGAGGGAATGTCATTCTTGGAATTTCTTAAATTATTAAAGTAATATAAATAATTTTCAGGTTAAAATGGATAAAAATTGTTCAAAACATAATAAAAGATGAATTTTAGTCTAAATTATATCATAAAATAATTTTTGGATAATTTTAGATGATGTTTTCACAATTATATTTTTACAACCCTTTGTTAACCCTTCCAATGATGACAATGATAACAAAGTTTTTTAATATTTAGGGGTAAAGATAGTTACTGTAAAAGTAAAAGTGTACCATAAATGGAAAATGGTTGTTATTTCAAAACATATAACATTAATTTGGTAAAATATATTAATTTTAGGAATTTTAAATTATTTAATAAAATATTTTTTATTATAAAATACCTTTAATGTCATTTTTAGAACTAATCATTTAATTTGACTTTGAAAATAAAATGAAAAAAATAAATTAAAATATAATCCTTTAAAACATCCATAAAATGTAATATTTATCTAAAAAATTCATGGAACATAATAATTCATTCAAATTATATTACTTTTAATATTTTTTTTATCATTTTTTTATTTTATATTAATTGAATATATTTTGTGTCGGCGTTGCATAAACTTTTAAAGTAATTATTTTATCTCTAAAAATTATAAATAAATTACCATGATAAATAAAAATAATTTATATTTCAAATAAAAATTTATAACCGAACATAAGTTGTTTTTATTACTATCAAAAAATATTATAGATATTAAAATCAAGAAAGTGGAATTTTTAACTTTATATATTACTTAAATATTATAAAGGTCATAATCAAAGAAATATGGGATGTGTTTTTAAAATTTTATAAACTTTTATTGAAATTTATGAACTAAAATAATATAATAGGATAAATCTATGTTTTATGGTCATTTTTTAGTCCTTATCATATTATTTTTAACCTTAATTACCTGATTTACCCACTATGGTGATAATTATTTACTATATTTAATATTCATAATGAAAAAAATAAAAGGGAAATATTTAGAAAAATTTTACCTTATAATTAAAAATAAGGAATCCATTTTTTAATATTCAATTTTTATAATTAGAAGAAATTAATTTATGATTAACACACAAAACATAATAAAAAATATTTTTTCAGAAAAATGCCTTTTTAAGTATAAAATGTTTTTATAATAAATAAATAAAATTGTATTATTAATAATATAATGAAAATAATTTATCTTTTAAGCCATTTTTAAAAAATATAGAACTTTTTAAATGATTGAAACAAAAATATTGTTTTCAATAAAAGTCATTATTTTTCATTATTCACCAAGAAATAAATCTTTTCAAAAAAATATATAAAATTCAGGATATGTTAATTTTGATATGATTATTTCAAAATTGATATTTTTTATAAAATATAATTTATAAAATTTATATAAATTAATTATAATATTTTCTCAAAAAAGTAATAAAAACCATTTTTGATGATAATGTATTTTTGAAGAATATAATGACTAATAAAAATTGAGTTCTTATTTATTAAGAATTAAAAAAAATATTTATATTAAGTAGTAACTTTTTATATATTTCATAATATGATTAATACTATTCATACCCTCTAATTCAATGGATATGATATAACTGTATCATTTAAATAATAGTATTTTGTGGTTCTTTTAGGCTTTGTGTTGTGTGTTGTATATGCTATCGAACATTGAATTACTTTATAAAAATCCTAGGGTGTTACATTATCACCCCTTTAATAAATTTCATCCACACAATTTGAACTCAGGCTTGGTAATCATGGGTTTTTAATTTAAAAATAACATTTCTGAAAACCCACATCATAAATAGTGTTAATAAAACTTACTCTTGAAAAGAGGAAGAAAGATGGTCATGTGTAATATCACCTAATTAAGTCTACCATTAGGAGAAAATTATTGGGAAGTGAAATTGCTAATATGGAGGAAAAACTAATATCCAAATAATTATGGAGAGTAAAAAATAACATTGATTACAAGAAAGTAAAAGATCAAGAGAAAGTTAACGACTACACAATTATGAACCAAAAAGGTGTGAAAAATATCATAGATTAATAAAAAATAAAAGTAATAGGATAATTTTTTTTATCCAATATATTTTTCCTAGGTTTGAGGAATCCCTTTACCATCTATACTAAGAACATATGTAAATAAACTTACTTTACAAGTAAAATTTCCTCCTTTAATTAATTTCCATCACAATCTCATATTTTTATCCAAATGATGAGTATTGAAGATGCATTTTTCATTACTAAAAAACTAAAATAAAATTCTAATGGATCACATAATCCATAAAAGGAAAACATGATATTCATCCTCTCTTTAAATATTAATAAAAACTGAAATGTTTATAATAAGGTAAGATAATACCCAAAATAAATAAACCTTCATATGAATAAATACAACATTAATCTCTAAATACTCAATAGTAATACTCATGGTTCAAATTAGGTCATTTGATAACTAAATAACCTTAAAAGTCTTCAAAATATTCCTAAAAATGTTTTAAACCCAAAAATCAAAAGGATTTGATCACATATTCTTCTGAGATTAATATCGAGTTTATCTCCTATCAATATTAGTCAGTCATATACCCTAGAATGTATATACCCTAATCATATAATCTTCAAAATATGGTAATAATTTCCATAAATAACTTAATCGTCATAAAGAAATATTAAAATCATATATGATTCTAAAAGATAATTCAACCTTTATTAATCAAATAAAATCATCTCTTAGGAAAAAGTATTTCTATTTAATTTAATCTCATAATGATCAAAAATATACAGTGAAATTATTCAAAAATAAGATAAATCACTTAGTCACTAAATCAATTTTTAATACCATGATTATATATATGATAAAACATATGTTCCCAAATTGTGATAACCCATAATTACCTTAACATAAAATACCCTATAGAACCTAAAGGTTTTCAATACCATTAAACATTTTTCTATAAAATAAAAATAATTATTTATCAAATAAAATTTTCACTAAAAAAACTACTAAATCCAAGGGTTATATTTCCATAAATTTATTGCAAAAATACTTATGATCATCTTATAATTTAATCACTTACAACTTTAAAAGGGGTAACTATGCCTTTAAAATTATGTTCAACCCTAGGCTTATCAACCCAAGATACATTAGGATTATCCCAAACCACTGTGTCATATCATTGGTTTCCATAGGTACTATTAACTCATTCATCATAATGTTTCATAAAGAAAATTTGAATTAACCCAAGTATATCCCATATGAGTGAAAAATAAGGTGGGTGGTAAGGGAACACTCATCGTGAACCAGAATAATGGCCAAGATATACTCAACCAACCCTTTTGGGGTTATTAAACCTAGATACATCTGTGATAAAACCACATCCAATTTTAGTATCCAGACAGAGATGTATTTCTATAAATACCACATAATATCTACCATAAAAAAACATTAGGATGTTATCATATACAAAAAATTATCCTCAAATTCATTCAAAGAGTTATGATACCCAATATATGTTTCTGTAAATCTAGTTCCCAAGGTGTCTACTAGACTTTATCTGATACCAATTGTAAATAATATATCACTAGTAGCCCAAATTCAGTGGTTACTTTATGTAATGTCCCATGTTTTGGATTATTTTAATTTTCAAAAGAATTTGAGTTTTTTTGTGTGGATGTTACAAAATTTGAAATGAAATTTAGAATAGAATTTTGAGGGTTGGAACACTTATAAGTATTGTTTTTGGATGATGTTTAAGGACTGAGAAGTGTCTCAGGAGTTCAGATGTGTTCCGGGAACATCAGGCTCCAAAAGCCTGTTTTTTTGAAGGGTAGAGGGAGGTGCACGGTTAGCACATGGTTAGTGATAACCACACACCTTAGTTGTATAGACCTATAATAAAGTTACATGGTTTATTAAATCATGTCCTTGAGACTGTAAAACCTTTAAGGATTCTACAAAAAACTATAGAGGGGAACCACATAGGCTTTTCATTGGTTGTTAAACCATGTGCCTAGCCATGAAAGGGGGTGGAGAATCTGAACAGTTCCAAGTGCTTGACTTTTATATGGTTTTTCTAACCATGCACCTAGCCGTATAGGGTGTGGAATTTTTATAGAGTGAGATACATAATTGGTGCAAAATTATCCAAACCATATAGCCTAACCATGTACCTATTAAAAAGGGAAAAAACCATTTTTTGACTTTGATTCTTAAAGGGATTTACTTGTTTTATTCCATTTTTTCTGGGAGGTCCACCACACACATACCCATTTCTACTCATCCTTTAGTGTATCTTCATCATATGTGGTCATTCGTTATCATCGTCAGATGCATTGTAATCCTATAGTTAAGTCTATTATTCTCTTGTATCTATTTCTAGTTTCTCTTACTATATTAATTGTTATTTTTTGTGATCTAATATGACTTATTTAAATATATATGCTTGATTATTTTATTTCTGTCATTTTGACTTGAGTCATAGACCGAGAATGGATGAGTGAATATTTTTTTTTGTATAAGTTAGGTGGTCTATGTATCTTCCCTAAAATTATTTCCATTTATAAAGAGTGAAGTTATACTGAACACCATATTTTCCATGATTTTCTCCTAACATTCAAAAATCATTTCATTAAATTGGTTTTCTATTGTTATGTATACTCTCATAGACCTTCATAGTGTCAATGGTTTTTTACCTCGATTAGAACCACCCCTTAGGGTGTGTTGATATAAACAATTATGAACCCTAAGTCAATCCTTTGTAATTAAAAAACTTGTTGAGGTGTGTTGAATTTCTTTTATTTATTGAAATTTGTAATGAGTTTTTAAACAGTTAAACACCATTACTTGGACCTCTTCCCTTAGTGGTGGAATTGGTTATTTGAATTAAATTGAATTGAATATTAATATGGAAATTGTTATAACACATATCCATAATTAATTTTAAATTATTCTTTTCTTATGATTAAACCAAATTTATAGGTGTGTTATGTTTACCCCTTTAAATTCGGGATGTTGATTTGAGATAATGAAATGTGAATGGTATGACCAAGTCACTTTACCTTTTTTGAGGGCTTATAGTGAATGATTTAAGGTAAAATTAATTTTTAGAATATGGAAATTACATTCCTCATTTTATATGTGTAATTTATTGGACAATATTCTCCATATTAGTTAATTGTAATTATTTGGGCATAGCGTCCCTTATAATTTATTGAGATCATTGGGCATAGAGTCCCTTATAATTTATTAAGATCATTTTGCATGATGTAACTTATAATTTATTGATATAATTGGGCATGGTGTGCCTTATAAGTTATTAAGATCATTTTGAATGGAGTCAATTATCATTTATTGAGATTATTATTCATGGATCCCCTAATCATTTATTGTGATTTTTGGTTATGACATCCCCTATTTATAGTATGATACTTGTATGATATCCAAATGTGGATGTCTGGGCCTTAATCCAGTGGTCCACACTAGTGAACATATATATTTATATACATATGCATGTGTACATACATATGATGGCATGTTTAGAGACATTCTGTCTTAGGCTGAAGCAACTAGGGTTGGCCATGTATCTTTTAAGGAACCTAATCCCAACTAGTTTACATTTAATAATTGATTGTTTATTTATTATACCTTTACAATGCTTCATTATGTACTCATGGACTGGATATTCATTAGACACCATTAGTGTTAGCCTATTGATTTTATCTCAAACCCTATCCAGACCACCATTTTGTACCCAGACATACCTTTTGGTGGCATGCCAGGTTAAAGTGAAGCTCCCTATTATGAATTCATGATTTATTGGATGAGATAAAAAGGATTGATCTAAGTTATTTTGTATTCTCATTGAGATAGATATTGGTTATTTGTTTATTTTATCATAGCATTTTTCTATTTTATGTTGAATCCTATTTTTATAAAATATCTTATCATCATTATTATACCTTATACTGGTTATGGATTTGGGTTGTTTATTATTATTGGGATGAATTTATTCTATTTATTTATTAATTATATTTATCCAACTTTGTTATTTATGATTATACTATATTTATTACTGATCTTGATGATATATTATCTCTAATGTACCCCCTATAGACTCTCACAGCTAGTTGGAAGCCTCTGGAATATGGGGAGACATGTTTGAGGATACCTGGACCACCATATTGGGGAACTATTTTTTTGGATACTACGTAGAAGTGTTATAAGTGGTATTAGAGATTTTTTAATTTGTATTATTATTTTGGTATGGTAGACAATAGACATGGAATGCGTCATCACTTTGTAAATAGTCGGTGTCTGGGTCCATCCAACCCACACATGGGGGAAATATCAAGTTTCTAGGGATGATAATTTTGTTTATGATGGTACGTTATTATGGTTGATTATTATTTCACCTTGTGTGATTATTGTATATTTACTAGTTATTGATTTATGGAATTATGATATTTACCACTTGGACCGGTATGGAAAGAGATGATGTGTGTTTATGTATCATTATATAAACATAGATATTCACATTCCATGCATATTCCATTCCATGTTGGTTGCATTACTTGACTACTTGATACTTGTTGGATGTCCCTTACATGATTATTTAGTATTCTTATCTATGTTCCGTGATTGGGTGATTATTTCTGTGTTTACTTGTAATTACAAATTTGTGATACCATGAATTGTTATAGATATAGTATGTGGTTGATTAAATAAAGTTTCTATATCAACCTAAATGGTGTTTTACTGCATATATTGATGGTGAAATTTTATTTGACTAACCAGTTATGACATTTTTGATCCATGTACCATTGGTTTCATCAGTTGAAATATCAGTGGTTGTGATTAAATGGGTGCCAAATTTTCAATTTATAAAGTTTATGGGACTTTATAAATTGGGGTAATGGTGACCCATATAATCGATCCATAATATATAAACTTGTTATATTCTAAGACTGAAGGTAATAATTTGGTTGTAGTTACATGAATTCTCATTTGTAACTTATAAGGGCCAGTACCATTATAAATTTGGAATGAAAAGTGAATATAACTGAACTAGGGTATATGTATAAATACTGAATTTTAGTTCTTTAAGAAAATGGTTATTGTTAAATGAAGGTGTAAATTGGAACTCTTAAAGGCTTCTATCTCTATTACTTGGTCATGAAGACCCATCTAACTGAATCCTTATATGATTTCCTTGATCCTTCTAGGAAATCTTTAGCATTGTATTATTATATTATAAACCCACTAAAGGTGTAATTAATATTTAATGAATAAAATACTATTGGGTTTCATTTAAATAGACCTAGGTTGGAATAAAGAAACCCTCATAGGTCACATTTATCTTTATATTCCTTGGTACTTAACCCCGTGGGGGTAAGATTAGGATAAATATGGGATGTATATTTAAAGTTTCAGTAGCCACTTATATAATTAAAGTATAAATGTATGGTGGAATCTTTCTGAAAAAATACCCTTTAAATGATAAAAGTCCTTTTATCTAATATTGATCATATTTAATATGAGGCTTCCATTAATGAAAATTCCAATTACAACCTAAAGGGCCTTTTCCATTGTAGCTTGGAATTGACATTTTCTTTAGCTGGGCCTAGTTGTGAGAAATTATGGATAAATGATAGTTAAAAAAAATTATAATATAGTTTCACTAACATTGCATGATGACAACTAAAAAAGTGATTGGTACAATTTATTTTAAAATTGGTCGTTGATATCCCTTATGTCTGATCATATTAAATGTTATAAATGTGAAATTTATGTTAATGTATTAAATAAAACCATTGGTTATGTTGATAACAAATAATTATCGTGTAAGGAATAACTTTATATTTTCACAAGAGTTGTCTTGGATAAAATATTGACACTTCTCATGGACCTCAGTTAGATTTTCTTATTTCTTTGTTCGATCTAAAGGTTAAGTGGCAGAGCCTGGTGTTTTTTATGAATAACTCTAAATTATCATTAAAATCCTTGTGTTAAAATTAAGGGCTAGTCCAGTTATGGTGGCTCCTTCAGGAATTAGAATCTGGTAGACTTTGAACTATGTTCCTATGCATGTTAAGTGTCATTCCTAGATCTTTTCAGTTGATTAAAACACTTAGTTAATAAAAAGGCACCATAGGAATATGGGTGGTTATCTGGTAAGTTGGACCAAGAGGGAGTATTACTATACATATATACCCAGTGAGTGTCATTTATTAAAATCCTTAAATGCATATTATGAACCATTAGCGATAATTTCCTTATAAGGATGATCATAGAGGATCAAGTTCTAGTAGCAATATTCTTAGAAGGTGATGTTGTTATGATTATATTGACAGGTTTTAACCTTATATGCTAATAACCGCCTTACCTACTTCTAGTTTTACCTCTATAGAGATGTTTTATAGGCTCATTATATGCCATGTAATATAATAACTTATGTGGGTTATATTTCTTATGTGACAAAACTTAGGGATAAGTGGGAGACCTAGATTCCCTCAGTTTTGACTTGGACCTTGACGGGTCAGCAAAATTTCATTTTATTTAGAAAAACATATAGAAGAGGTTGGTTTTAGGATTATGTTTTCCTTAAGGGAAATAATATTGGTTTTATTCTTATCTCGAGACTGATGTATGGTAGGTACTTAGTTTTTTCAATATAGGCATGATGGTACCTTGGATTTTCTAAAAATCACCTATAGCACTTGGGTATCGAGACTGAATTTGATGGGCATGACTGTTTGGGTTCTTAGCCCTGTTCACCAATATATATGCATTTTACACTTAATTTTAGAAAATGAATATTTGAGGTGGTGTAACATCTTGATAATGTTTTCGGGTATTTCTAAACCCCTATTTTGATCATTCATTGGCTGTGTTTCATTAAGGGTTGCTTTGGGAGAAATTTTGGAAATTTTTGAATGTTTTTGGGTTTTGCATGGTTGGTGCACAATTTTCCCAAACTATGAACCCTATCACTAGACACGATGAAAACCCAAATAATGGGGGTTTTCATGGCTAGATCATGGTATAAAAACAATGTGACCACCTATTAGAAACTTTGTACCTTAGAAAAATGGGTCACACAGTTTTTGTAACCATGTGGCCCTGCCTAACTAACCACGTGTATGAGAATTTTTTAATCCAAAAATAAAATTTAAAATCCCAAAAGCCGCGGTTTAAGTTCCTGATGAGATCATTCGAACCTAGTATGATTTCTTCTTCTTTGGAAGCTCCCAAGAGGTGATTTTATCCCTTCTAAACCCCTATATCAGTGGATCAAATCTAGGTGAACGATGTTCGATCTCTTCCCAGTATGTTTCCTCTCCCCGTTCTATTTATTTCATTCTCTCATATTTCTTTCCTAAGTTTTTTAGATCTCTATGTTGTTGTAGGATCTAATTCCTTCCATTTTGGATCTTGAATCTAGGTTTGATTCTCAAATCCTTGTTTCCAATGTTCTTCTTTGGAGTTTCCCAATTAGGGATTCACATTTTGAGATCCTGTGATCCCGAGGTAGGTGGTTCTATTATGATGACCAGTTTGATTAATCCTAAATTTCTTGATTTTAATTCAATTGTTTGATTTTAATTTAATTTCTTAATTTGAATTATATTTCTTTCAATTAGATTATTGAAAAAACCAATTCCATTGATTTGGGGATTTATGTTTGATTTGGCATGAAATTAGGACCCCCCCCAATTCTATTGAATTGGGTTGTGTTTGTGAAATTGATAGAAAATTGTGAGATTTAGATTTTTGAATTTCAATTATGAAATTGATTTGATGAGATTGATTTCAAATTTGTATTTGGGAAAAATGGATTAAAATGGGTTTAATGTAAATCCATTGGATTTATCTTAGAAAAATGAATTATTTAATTTTAAAACCCATGTGTTGGTTTTTGAAAGGGAATTGGAATATTTGAAATTGAAGAATGGGATTAAATAGTTTTAAAATAAATATCCCATCACTGATTTTTTTAGAGAACATGAAATCCTAGGTAGTTAGTGAGTTATTCAGGACATACTCTATTAGTGATTTAAAACACTAAAAATACATATGTAGTAGGTCACATCCCTTATGGGATGGTGATGAGTTCTCTTTGACCATTGTTTGAAGGACATGTGTACACATTTTTCCATGATCACTATTTGAGTGTGAAGGAGTCCCATATCCTAGAACAATCATACATTTTTGATAATTACCATGTTGCTCATTTTTTTTATATTTGAAATATATGACATTTTTTATTGTAAACTATTTTACACATGGATTCTGAATTTATATAAACTCTTTTATATAATTTTTTTTAATCCATTTGTTTAAATTATTTCCATAATTTTAAATGTAAATAATGATTTGTTTTAAATATGATTCTAAAATTCTATTCCTCTTTATTTAAAATTGAATACTTTATTTGGTTAATTAAATATTTTCATATTATTTTGGAATCCTTGGTGAGACCCTACTAGGATTTTAGCTCACACCCTACCTGTTCCTTTAGGTGTTTTTAAATTATATTCTTCTAGGTTCGAGAGAGGGTAAAGTACCACTTGGAGGTGATTATAGTTGTTGATCCTTGGGTTTGGAGAGTTGTGTCCATTGGGACTTGGGTGGTTATTCTGTTTTTATTACTTTTTGGTTTCACTTTGGGTTGTTTATGCATGTTTGACTTCTGTTACATTTCTCCCTGTGGAGTTTTTCTTGTATGCATTCAAACTTGTTTGTCCCGATTTCATCATGTTTGTGGAAAATTCATTCCCACATTCATTTTTCATGATGCCAGTTTCTAGTCACCAACATGTGGGGATCAAGAACAACCTTTGAGCTATGTCAGGACTGAATAAATTATCATGTTACCTGAGTATTGGGGATGGTTCATGATAAAGTGCTATCAGAGATCTAGGTTGAGATTTTTCAATTGATTTCAATATATATTTGTGTAATCTTTTCCAGACTTAAGAGGTAGTTATGACTGAGTGCATGGATAGATCTCACCATAATTATCCTTATGTCCCTAGGGTTGATTTATTGAAATAAATATTGAAGATTAGTTATAGTCTTTTCCAATATTTTTATTTGGATAAGATTGAAATACAAATATTATTAGTCAATCTCTTGGGATTTACTTCCCTTATTTATCTGTTTGAGTGTTAATCTAATATCTTTAATGTTGTCTATTGATGTTGTGTAGAATTATTACTCAGATAAGACATGTGAATCATATCCAGGAAGATGTTGCTGGTGAACCATAGTGAGAAAATCCTCTTATGGACCTGAGTCTATTTGAGGTGATTCTGTACATTGTCCAAGATCTAGGATAAGCACCACCACCAGTTCCTATTCAGGATCCAGATGTAGGACCTTAGAGGGATTTTTTTCAGAATCTTGCTCAAGAGTTCATTCACCAGAAGACACTATCATTAAAAGGATCCAATGACACTCAATAGGTTGTGGATTAGTTGGGAATAATTGAGCATTTTTTTGAGTTCATAGAGACACTTGATGAAATCAAGGTGAAGTGTGCCACATTCATACTGGAGGGACCAAGCAAAATATGGTGGGAAATGATGGTGATGGTGAAGAAACATGAGGTATTAGAGTAGAAATACTTCAAGGATCTTTTCACTGATAAGTTCTTTCCAGATTCGATGGTGTTAACCAAGGAAATTGAGTTTTTCAAACTCGATCAGGTTGAAAGGACTGTGATAGAGTATGCAAATTTTTTTGCTGAGCTTGTAAATTATTTACCTAATATTATATAAAATGATAATATAAATAATTGATGTTTCAAGATGGTACTTAGATATGATATTCGCTCTTAGGATTTCTTACCAAATATTCCTTCTTATACTGATGTGATGGATAGAATGTTGATGGTTGAAATTGACATAGCTGGAAAGTCAGGGTTGATGGGAGTCCCTTTTTCTGCCAACGTTTGTGTGAATTCCTATAAAGAGAAGAGTAATCATGATTATTCCTATGGTTGTTCACGAGATTAGGGTTTTTCTAGACCTCCTGTAGTGCCTGGAATAGGCTCTTTGATTTTATACCAGTATGGAAATCCTGAGAATTCTAATCGGATTTTCATTGAGGCACCCAAGGTATGTGGTTTCTATGGATACTCAGGTCACTTTTAGAAGTTCTTCCATATCTATTCCACTTAGTGTAGTGAAACAATATCATCAAAACCTTATAAAATTGTGTTACAATCATATGCTTCACAAACAAAGGGGTTCTATCCACATGCATCTAGAACAAAGCTTCTTCATGCAGTGGAAGAGTCTCCAAAGGAAGAAAATACAGGTCTATTGATCGTGAGAGGTACCATCAATATAGATTTTTCATTAGTGACTACTTTATTTGATACTGGTGCATCTCATTAATTTATTTCATCCTATATTTTCAATATTATTAATCCTCTTATGGATATTTTATCTTATGTGATGGATATTACTACACCCCTTAAAATGAAGAAAGAATATGGTTTCCGTAGTCCTGCTTGTGCTTTCTCATTATCAGATGTTAAAATTTCTTGGGATTTTCTGGTTCTCAAAATGAAACCTATTGATGTCATATTCGGGATGTATTGGATAATTTCCAATAAAGCATGAATTAATTTTTATCATTGATGGGTCTCATTCACTGCGCCAAATGGCTTATGTCATATCTTTCAAGGAGAATGGGAACTGAGGTCGAGTAAAGTGAAACCTTCTTATCTAGAGTTTGGGAAAGTAATATAAGTGTTCTCTTTTGATATATTTAAATAATAATTGAGTGGTGACATCCCTTTAGTTTTCATTGAGTCCCCTGATGTGTTTCATTCCGACTTCTCTAATTTTACACTAGTAAGAGAGGTATAGTTATCTATCGATTTAGTGTTTGATACTCAACTAGTATCTATTACTTATTACCACATAACACCTGCTGAAATGAGATATTTGAATAATTAGTTGGATGATGTTCTATAGAAATTATTTATACACCCAAGTGTGTCACCTTAAGTGGCCTCCATTATCTTTTTTAATAAGGATGATCATTTACTTCGTCTTTTTGTTTATTACTGAAAACTCAATTGAGTTGCGATAAAGAACAAGTATATGTTTACATAGATTGATGATTTTTTGACCAGATGAAAGGGATAAAGTGGTTCTTGAATATTAATAATTGATTTGGTTTCCATTAGTTTAGGATCAAAGAATCCGACATTTAGAAAACTATCTTTTGAAGTAGGTATGACCTTTATGGGTACCTGTTCATGTCATTTGGTCTGAACAATGATCCTAGTGTCTTTATGGATTTAATGAATAGAATATTCCATGATTATCTTGATACTTTCATGGTGGTTTTTGTGGATTAAATCCTCATTTACTCTATGTCCTAAGAGGATCACATACATCATCTAAGAGCAGTTCTAGAATTGTTAAAAAATCATTGACTTTATGAAAAGCTATTGAAATGTGATTTCTAGATTCAGGATTGGAATTTCTTGGGACACATGCTATTGAAACATGGTATTTTAGTTGATCCTCATAAGGGGAATGATGTTATGACATGGGAATAACCAATTTTTTTGATATTCAGAGCCTCTCCGGTCTAGCTGGGTATTATCTCTAGTTCATATAGGACATCTCGAAGTTGGATTATTTGATGAAATCTCTAAATAAAAAGGTATTAAAGTTTTTTTGGGATGAAAAATGTCACAATTATTTGTTTGAGTTGAAATTTCATTTGAATACTACACCGGTTTTGACTCTTTTGGAGGTCGGGTAGGGCAATGTGGTCTTTTTTGATGCATTGGGTTCAGGTTTGGGTTGTGTTCTTATGCAGGGTGATCATTTCATTTCTTAATGCTCTCATGAGTTTAGGCCACACAAGAAGAATTACCCGACCCATGACTGTGAACTCGTAGCTTTGATGCACAAGATTAAAAGTTGGCAGTATTACCTTTTCATAGAAATTTCTCCTATGTATTCAGAACACAAGATGTTGAGTTATATATTCTCTCAAAAATATTTGAATCTCTACCAGAGTTGTTGGGTGGAGTTCCCTCAATAATTCAAGTTTGACATCATCTATAACCCAGGGAAAGGGAATGTCATCACAGATGATTTGAGAAAAAAAAATCCAAACCAGGCTATGAAAGAATCATCAGAAGAGTAAAACTTAAGGGCTATTTTAGTATAGTTTCATATAGGAGTCTATGAATTAAGGGTTTAGGTTTCCTTGGATAGTTTTTAGTTTACATCCGCTATTCTCAAGATGATTCATCATGAATAATAGCTTGATGTTGAGTTATGTGGCATTAGAGATTCTCTTTATAATGGGGAGACCATGCAAGACTGGTCATTCTCCACTGAGGGTATTCTATGATATCAGAATCATTTTGTTGTTCCATTATCAATAAGGAAAGATATGATGTGGTATTTCCTTAATACCCAGTGTTCTCTTCACCCATTAACTATGAATATCTTCTATGACATGCAGTGTAGATTTTTGGTGGCCAGGTATGATAGAAATCATTGTTGAATTTGTCTCTCGTTTCTATATGTTCCAATAGGTTATGTCCAAGCACTGGAAACCTTTGGGTTTTCTTCATCCACTTCTAGTGTCTACTTGTAAGTGGTATGAAAAATTTATGGACATTTTGGTTGGGTTTCCACGAACCCATAGAAAGAATAATGTGATATGGTTTGTGATCAGTCGAAGGAAAAAATCAGCTCACTTTATACCCATTTGTGATACAACCAAAGATGAAGAGTTGGGTAATCTCTATGTGAAATATATTGTTCATTTTCATGTATTTACATATTTAATTTTCATTGATAAGGATCCTCAACTAACTTATTTAATTTGGAGAGGCCTTCAAGAGGCAATAGGATCTCACGTCTATTTGAGTGTGGAATACCATCCATATTCAGATGGCCAAATATAAAGAGATATACATATTCATGAGGATATTATTCATGCCTATTTTCTTGAATTTGGTGAATCTTGGGTTGACCATCGAGGACTGGTTGAATTCTATTATAACAATAGTTACCAGTCTGTGATAAGAATGAATCTTTTTGAGGCCTTATATGGTCGACCTCGTAAATATCTATTATATTGGTCATGAATGGGTAAAAGTTTTTTGGTTGGACTAATATTGGTTCAAGAGATGACAAAAAATATTTTTTTGATTCATTATAGAATATTGAAGACACAAAGTTGATATAAATATTATGTTGACCATCATCATATACCATTAGAGTTTTCAGTTGGTGACCAAGTGTTCTTGAAAGTTTCACACCATTTGGTTCATAAATGGCTTGGGAGGAAAGGGAAACTTGCTCCTCATTTTTGGGGACCTTTTTAGGTTGCGAATAAGGTGGGGAAAGTTTCTTACTATCTATAACTTCTTCCAAAGTTGATGTCGATACATAACGTGTTCCATGTATCGCGGTTACAAAAGTATCTATTTGATCCATCTCATGTTTTTCACTTTAGTGATATTGAGGTTGAACCTAATTTATCTATGACTGAACATTTGGCCAGGATAGTTTATTTTAAAACCAAAGTAATTCATGGGAGGATGATACCTTTAGTTTGAGTGTTGTGCCAATACAGTTTTTATTATCATGAGACATGGGAGAGGGAGGCACTAATAGGAGACAAGTGGTCTTATATTTTTTATATATAAGATTATTAAAAAAAATTGGGGAAATAAAGTTTATATGGTGGGGAGGTTGTAACATAATTTCACTATTTTGAAGTATTTTGAAATACCTCTTTTGATCATGCTTTGGTTGGGTTTCTTTTAGGGTTGTTTCATGAGAAATTTTGGAAAATTTTAATGTTTTTTGGGATGTAAATGGTTGGAACATGGTTTTCCCAAACCATGCGCCCTCATAGTGGAAACTATGAAAACCCAAATAGTAAGGGTTTTCATAGCTAGTACACAGTTTTAAATATGGTGTTCCCATCTAGTAAATTCCATGCACCTTAAAAAAATGGGGCTCATCGCTAGGGAGCACGGTTTTTTACAGTGTGGCCCTGCCCAGCTAAGCATGTATACAAGAATTCTCTAATCCAAAAATTAATTTTAGAATCTGAAAACCACCGATTTAAGTGCCCGATGGAATAATTTTACCCTAATATGATTTATTATTATTTGGAGGCTCCCAAGAGGTGACTTTCTCCCCTCTATACCTCTCAGGAAGTGGATCAAAACTAGGAGAAAGGTTTTTTATCTCTTCCTAGTACGTTTCATATTCCCTTTAACTTTATTCTGTTCTATCCTCTTTCCTCCCTAGGTGTTTTTTATTTCTCCATGTTATTAGAGGATATAATTTCTAATATTTTAGATCTTGAATCTATATTTGATTCTTAGATCCTCATTTTTGACATTCTTTATTATATTTTCCTGATTAGGGATTTTCGTTTCAAGATCCTGTGATCCTGAGGTAGGTGGTTTAGTTATGATGACCAATTTGATTAACCATAAATTTATTGTTTTAAATTAAATTTTTTGATTAAAATTCAATTAATTGATTTGAATTAAATCGTTTTTAATTTTTTTATTGAAAAATCCAATTCCATTGAATTGGGTATTTTTGTTCAATTTGGCATGAAATTGGGAAAAAACCTCAAATCCATTGAATTGGGGTGTGTTTGTGAAATTTTTGGAAAATTCTGAGATTTAGATTTTTTAATTTAAATTATGAAATTGATTTGATGAAATTGATTTCAAAGTTGTATTTTAGAAAAAAATGACTTAAAATGGTTTTGATAGAAACCAAGTGGTATTATCTTGGAAAAAGGAATTATTTGATTTTAAAACCTATATGTTGGTTTTTAAAAGGGAATAAACATATTTGAAATGGAAGAATGGGATTGATTATATTTTAAATAGTTTTAAAATAAATTTTCCATCATTTATTGTTGTTAGAGCACATTAAAGCCTAGGTAGTTAGTGATTTATTCAAGAAAACACTCTATTGACAATTTATAACAGTAACAATACATATTAAATAGGTCACATCCCTAATGGGATAGTGATGAGTCCTCTCTGACCAATGTATGAGGGGCGTGTGTACACATATCTCCATGATCACTATTTGAGTGTAAGGGAGTCCCATAGTATGGAACTATCATACCTTTTGGCAAATGATCATGTATCTCATTTATTTATATTTGAAATATGTTCCACTATTTTTTGTAAATTATTTTACACATTCCTTCTGAATTTATATAAACTATTTTATATAAATTTTTTATTAATCCATTTGTTTAAATTATTTACATAAATTGAAATGTAAATCATGATATGTTTTAAATATTCTTATGAAATTAAAAGTCTATTTATTTAAAATTTAAAGATTTATTTGGTTAATTAAATATTGGAAACTTATTGTGGGATCCTTAGTGAGACCCTAATGAGATTTTAGCTCACACTCTACCTGTTCCTTTAAGTGTTTGTAAATTATCTTCTTCTCGGTTCGAGGAAGGGTAAAGTGCCACTTGTAGGTGGTTCTAGTTGTTGATCCTTGTTCTTGGAGAGTTTTTTTCCATTGGTACTTGTGTGGTTATCTTGTTTTCTAGTACTTTGTGGTTATACTTTGGGATTTTTATATCAGTTTGACTTCTGGTATAGTTCTCCCTATAGAGTTTTTCTTGTATTCATACTGACTTGT
Source organism: Viscum album (assembly GCA_963277665.1). Taxonomy (NCBI): domain Eukaryota; kingdom Viridiplantae; phylum Streptophyta; class Magnoliopsida; order Santalales; family Viscaceae; genus Viscum; species Viscum album. The sequence continues at coordinate 1,000,399,287 of OY728136.1, read as the reverse complement.
TTATCTTTCTTACATTTTGTTTGTGGAAAATTCATTCACACATTCATTTTTCATGATGCCAGGTTCTAGTCACCAACCCATGAGGGTTGTTAATTCCCTTCAGGATATGTCAGGACCAGCTTAGTTATTAGGTTACTAGGGTATCTAGTCTAGTTCATGATAGGCATGTGTTCATTAATATATCATGGAACAAGATGGTTCTAGAGATAAAGAGGATTTTTATGGGAGCCTCTGATGTGGTAATACTGATGTTCCATGTAGCACGATCATCATGCCCTAGTAGGTCGATAAATCATGGGGGTGTGAGTCAGGTCTTAAATTGGGTGGTATGTGTTGTGAAACTACTATGCATGGAACGTTTATTTCAAGATGGTTGTGTATGAGAGATATTTATAATTGAATGTTAATGAGTGGCTAGGTTCAGGATGAGGATCGATGATTTATATTATGATTCTTGTGAGTATGGTGACCCGGAGATTTGGGAATAATTTGAGGAATGTTCCCAATGATGAGTGATAATTTTAGAATAGTTTGGGTACCATGACATAGTTTATTATGGTTGGACTTATACACACATTATTAGGAGACATGGTATTAGGTGTGGGTTAAGAAAAGTGTATCCTGGTTTATGAGAGTGTGGATCAAGAAGATAGATACACACCTATCAATGGAATCTCAGTGCACTCCTAGGTTTAGAGGTTATCATACCTAAAATATTAACATCATATTGAGTGCACTGAGTGGGTTTCAACTATACACTGTGTTATATATTTAACAATTTTTTTGGTTGATGAAAGGAATCCTTGGGTGTTGTGCTCAAGGGGAAGATTTAAAATAATCTAGGTGGTGTGTAGTAAAACATTAACCATTTGAGTCTGGTTGCCCTTATTATGATTTAACATTTGGTGAATTATATAGTAACCATTCATGGGAAGTAGTAACATGTGATGGGTTATGTTTACGTTAGCACTTAGGGATGCACAGGTTCTTAACCATGCCAGTTGTTATGTCTGAGGATGAACAAGGCATGAGATATGATGATTAGTTCTTAATTTCATTGAAATGATGAAAATTATTACCCTATGGTGGAAAGAGGGATGCCAGTATCTAGTGTGTTTCCCTCTTGTGAGAAGGTTCATGGGACCTTCAGAATGATCATGTGACGGTCATTTTGGATCTCATATGGATATGGGATAAATGAAATAATATGTATATGGATTTCTCAATAAATTCTTGGTAATTTTCTAGTTGTTTTATGCTTAACTATGGTCATGGAACTAGATCCCTAAATATTCATGGTTTTTCTTGAGTGGCACTTGGATCCCCAAGTAGGAATGCCTTATAAAAACAAACATATTTCATCTGATTATTTGACTCGATCTCCATGTGAAATACTAACTTTGGGATTAGTTAGTGGTTCTGATGTATAGATGTCTCAAATATGTATTGAAATTTCACTTGTAATCTATGGAGTATAGACTACCTTATATGATATCTTTGGACTCTAGTAGTTTGATTCCGATCTAACCCAAACTTGTATTCAGTCTTGGTTGATGGTTGGATTATGATGATCCACATAGAGGGTGGATTGGGTATTACATTGGTGTTCATACTACACTTGATAATATAAATGAGAAGAATATGTCACTGGAAGTTTATTACAGGATTCAGTGAGAATTCTCAAAACAATCTTGAGGTGCCTCAAAATAAAGGCATCAGGATCTGGTTTTGGTGACACATCAACTTTAGAAATGGGTGTTCTCCAAAAAAAATATCATCTAGATGTGGTTAGAATTATCTTCTCTCAAGAAGATGTATGTGTTCGGTGAGGAACCCCAACTAGCACATCTATGGGATGATATAGGTGTATTAGTCAATCATGGACTTTTAATAAAAAATATGGCATGACCAGTTCAAAAGTGGTTGATTGGGAATTTAACCATTTTGAGCACTTTGAGAATGTTCTAGGAGGATCACTTGGATGTTTAGGGAATGATTCAATACTGAATTATGACGGAGAACATTTTGTGAACTGGAATGGGTCGTTTAAGACTATAACCCATGGTGGGGAGCACTATAGGTAGGTTAAATAGTGAGAAGACGATGTGATCATGTATTGGGTTAGGCAGATTTGTGTAATATTTGTAAATGTTTCTCATTGATGGTTATGAGTGTTGGCTCAAGTCTTAATAGTTTCAATGCTGCATGGTTAAATTAGATCTCTTAGGTTCCTTAGGTGTTCATAAATGTAATTCTGCCATCTAAGTGGGAATTACCAACCCAACCAGGTCACGTGATGTTTTCATTGTCCACTAAGACTTCTCGAGGATGAAAAGTTTTATGGTGGGGAGGTTTTAATATCCTATGTTTTAGAAAAGTTTAATTTTTAAAGGATTTTTTTTTCATTTATTGGACAATAAAAAAGTGTGAATGAACATTAGAATAGAATTTTGAGAGTTGTAACACTTGTAAGTGTTTTTTGGATGAGTTTTAAGGATCAATAAGTGTCTCAGGTGTCATGAACCAACCCACTGAGGTCTGACCCATGGCTACCCTAAGACTGGATCCAATAGGATAGGTGATGGAGACCAGAACTGAGTAGGAATATCCCACAAATGGGAAAAATTATCCTAATATACCTACACACACACACATCTTTAATCCCACACAATGCTGAAATGTAAAACAACTGAAACCAATGCATGCACACATCTATAATCCAACAAAAATAGTATGAAAATGAAGTAATGAAAACAAAAATGATCCAAATAAAATCACATACAAAAACTATAGAGAGTCCAAATTTCTACAAGGTAGAGAACTACGATCAAATGAATCCACCTAGAAAACACCTCGGTCTATCAAACTCTAGATACACTCTGCTTACTCCGTGTCCTCCCCATTTTCTGCATAAGACATGATATGTTCAAGAAGAGTCTATTCAAGGCTGGTTATAACAATATCGATTAGGAAAACTTGAAAATATTAAACACAAAGTATTAAGTATATTCATCTTAATACAAGGATATAAAAATCAATGCATGATAAGAGAAACACCCAGATATACTCAAGAAGGACACAATTCCACTAGGACGTCACAACCAACTACCAGCCCCATGATTCTTCTTATAGAAATTCTATTTCTGGAAGAATCCACTTAACATGCCATTATATCACTAGAGACACTCAAGGGGGTCATGCCAATTCCACAAACCCCACTTAGAGTAAAAATATGATAGAGGATCACACTCTAGTCTCACAAAGGGGTACTATGAAATCTATCTGAGACTCATCCTCTATAAGGGATCACAGTCCTAATAGGTGGATGTAATACCAAACTATTCCCTCAAGGGAAAGGATCAAGGGGAAAACACTCAATTGACACTGATCTAAACTGAAGAGACAAAGAACTCCAAGATGTCTCTATGGGGGTACATGGCATGTAAGTATAGTACACAGTGTACATTACTCAGTCTGGATCTACCCATGCAGTGTTTCCGCACATAGAATTTAATCTTTATATACATAGAATGTATATGAAGTACACGACATGTAGAGATCTATCAACACCCTTCCCGTGTTTCCTGGACTTTCCCATATACCGCTGTTCGGGTCGTGTACACCTAGACATGTCTATGTCGAAGTACATGGCATGTCATATCCTTTGTATTCCTGGTTGTGTATATTTACCCTTTTAGGTATATGCTGAGCCACTAGGAAAGATTCACATAGAGTGTGACCCTTTCACACTGTGTGTGATATTTAGTTCACTGTGGAACCCTAACACCATAGCTAGGGAGTTCCATATGGCATGTAATCCCAAAATACATGTCATGTATCATGAGATTTTTCAGATCTATCAGGATATATTTCATGTCATTATGCAAGCCATTGGACCAAATTCCCTTGTCGAAGCCTATGGATTGGAGGTAGCTTGACATCAACATTACCCACTCACTAAAATTTGGTCCTCGATCTACTCAAAAAACAATCTGTCGATCCATTCATCACCATGGGTCAAAACTAAGAGGAATAATAAAAAAAATCCATATGATATATCCCCAATCATCCTCAAACATCTTCTCACCTCAATAATACCCTCTCTCATGAACCATTCCTGTTGTATCAATCCTTTTCATTAAATAATGGTCACAAAATGATCATATATCTAGTATTCATCGAACCACAAAACACAAGAATTTTCTGTGATAAACATGCGAAGAAATGGGGGATAAAAATATAACCCATAAATATGTGTGTAATGGACCTTAGAATTTTTTCATTCATCCTAAATCCATTGTCATAGAGATATACAAATGAGTTGGAAAAATCAACACAATGAACAAAATAAAATCCATCAATTTAATATATCGTTGATGCAAAAATCTATTATATTCTTTGAATTGTTTCGTGTTCAACTAAGAAAAAAATAAAGGGATATAAATTCTCAAATAAAACATCCTATATTGAGTTTGGATTGATCATTGATGAAGAATGGTTATGTTTTTTCATCATTGACAAGATCCACAAACTCTGTTGGTGCAACGATTCTAAATATGGTCTTGATCCACCAAGAACACTCTCCAATTCTCTCTTAATAGTCTCTCTAAAATTTGTAGGGTTATCTAAATAACCCTAAAAATTGTCCATAATAACATATTTAATGGATTATCTAGGTCACTGTGTCAATGAAAAAAATAATAAAATAATTTATTTTTTAAAAAAATATTATGCCTTTGATGAATTTTTTACAAACACCCCACACCAACAAAGGTTATGTCACACCTAAGGTAACACCCACATTATGAACTCAATGATGCCCTTGTATTTTTAATCTAGGATCCCATTCAATATTTATTCCAATTTTTCATGGAAACTACACATGCATGATTTTAATATAATTAATATATTTTAAACATTTATTCTGGGCACACCAAGCCTCAAAATCACAAGTCATCTCAACACCTAGTCTCAAAAAGAATCCATATAATATCAAAAAATAATACATAGAAAATCAAACTCATTATATTCTCCTTACCTTGGGGATTTTTGTTTCGAAAAGATAAAAACCAACTCAAAAAGATGAGGGTACTAGGCTTGCATATGGTTCTTCCACTCATAGGTACTCTCCTAAAGATTACTACGTTTTTATATGAAATACACTAGGGGAATCATGAAGGTCCCCAGAACACCCTAAGAGGGGAGGGGTGAATCAGGGTGTCAAAATTTTCTTTTAAAAAGACCTGTCTTATTCCCACATTGGTAGGGACCTTTTAAACCTTTCTGAAGAGAAAGTGAAGAAAACAAACAATCACATGAAAATAGATGACACAAAAATTTTACTTGATTCACCACTAAGGGATAGTACAAGGAGCATACGCCGATAGTGTGTCATTAATATCAAATTCCACTAATATTAACTAGTTGTGAAGTAAAAAAGTTTATACATAGTCATTCTATGTCAGGCACATTGCTATTACAATATTTTATGGATAATACACTGCATCCCTCATAGAACTTCCATAAAATCTCCCCTTTCTCACTGCCTTGCATGAAGTATCACTCAGTTTATCGACTTTAAGGTCTCTTAAATAGATTTTCATTTATTTTTTTGTCATTATATATCATGATATTCTGATCACATTGAAGTCCTGAATAGATTCAATTGAAATCACTGAGAAAAAAATGAGATAAACGAATCCTGTTAGAAGATCAATAGTAAACTTGCGTGGAACACCACTTCTAGCATGCTAGTATGTGGATTGTGGAATAATCTAACTTTTTCACAAAACTTACTTTTCATGAAACCCTTATCTTTCATGTAGCTACACCACAAGTTTCACTTGGTCTTTTAGAGACAAAAGGAACACTTGCTCGTAATCTTTACTCCACAAAATTCATTCACGCACAACTCCCTTACATTCTAGGATAATGAATCTTCATTGGAGAAACTTCTTAAGTCTTGGTTGGGGGTACTCTTCTATTTATAGTCATTTTTATGACCCTACACAAAAGTCTCACAAACTTAGTCCCTGAGTGTCAAGTCTCATTCGTATAAGTCTCAATCATGTAAGTATCACATTTACCAAAAATCCATAACTTCTATGAACTTCTTTCATTTTCCATATTTTGATGTAATGACCTTGAAAAATATCTTGCGCAAAATTTCCTAGAAATTTTAAACACTTGCGTGCAACTTCCTTTTCCAAAAACAGTTTTCTACACTCTAATTTTTGGATCCAAAATTTTGGCAAACACAGAGAAACAATGCCACCTTTTATACCATTGTCTACTTGAACTGTAAGACCCCTTTCCTTGAAAACTCCATAATATTCCATGTGAGTATTGAAAACAAACAAAAACCATGCTCCATTTATAGTAAATAACATCCTTGGTTCCAATAATCTCCCCCTTTGGGTTTGTTGGAAATCTGCAGATAAATTCAATTAAGCACCAGTCATAACAAAAACCCGATACATAAGAAATAACTCAACCAACACTCTAATTCTACATGATAAATTCTCAATTTATAAAACAAGAGGGGAAGAATGAATTGGTTTGTCATGTTTTGGAATGCTTAATGATGTCCAAGAAAATCTCTTACTATGTCCTCATAACACCGAATTGTTTTCTCTATTCTCATTTTCTACCTTCGTTCCCCCCTTGTATCTCATCCTTCTCCCCCACTATAACATTTTTTTTAATTTCTCTATTTTCCATATTCCTATATCCAGAAAAACATTTCATTCTTCTACTTTTTACCATTGAATTTATCCAATCTACCCCATTTTAAATAAACCAAAGAACCTAATTTTGACTTGAAGAGTTCAAAAACACTCCCCTTGGATCATATCTCCCATATAAACCTAAAACACTTCTAAAAAAAGATTAAAAAAGTTTCAAAAATGGGGAGAGGGGACCACTCATAACTTATTCACACACTGGGAGGTGGTTGAACACCGAGGTTCAACTGATGCTTCTCAAACACATGTGTGGAAAATGGCTTGGTCATTATGTCAGCCACTTGATCATCAGTTCTGACATGATCCAGTTTAATAATTCCTTGTTCAACATGTTACTTGATAAATTGATATCTTATTTCAATGTGTTTCATACGAGAATGATGAAAAGTATTATTTTTAATATCCATTGTTCTCTTGTTATCAAATTGAATCACCATCGATTGTTTCTCCTAATCACCAATATCAGTCAGTTGTTCATTTATCCACAATAGCTGGGTGAAATCCTTTTTAAATAATATGTACTTAGCTTCAATAGTATTGAGTTAAGTGATTCTTACTCAACCATCCCACACATTTCTTTCCAATAAATAATTCTCCACCACTTGTGGACTTTCAATCCACCACATCTTCATCCCAATCAACATCATAAATTATCGATAGTTCATTATCTATTCTTACAACAAAGTATAATACATAATTGTGAGTACCTTGAATGTACATCATAATTCATTTAACTGATTACATATGTTATTATTTTAGATTACATTGAAACTAGGCTTCTAATGATGTTACCAAAATGATATTTGGTCATGTTGAAGTCAAGTACAATAGGCTTCCAATTATTCTTCTATACACAGTGGGATCCAAAGAAGTATCATCCTCATGCTTTCCAAAAAAATTTCCAACCACAATAAAAGTATACATTGGCTTGGATTTATGCATATTGAATTTATTCAGTAACTCTATATCATTCTTTTCATGTGGAATAAAAGTATAGTATTTCTTTTGAGTCACATGTGAGTTCACCAATAATAGACATTTTGAATTCTGATTTCATGTGATTAGAAAATTCTTCCATAGATATATGCCTAATTCTACCAAATATAATATCATACACATACACCAACACCATAAATTAATCTTCCTTTTAATTATTCGCATAGAGGTTGTGGTCAAAACCTCCTCTTTTAAATTTGAGCTTCATCAGATAGGAAAACAGATGAGAATACCAAGCTCGTGGTGCCTGCTTTAGACCATAGAGATCCCTTTTCAATATACAAACATTCATTTCATCATTTCCAATTAGAAAACCAACCGATTGTTTGATATATACTTCTTATTCAAGAACACCATTTATGAATGTTGTTTTGATGTCCAACTAATAAACATTATATCTTATTTGAATTTTCATATTAAGAAAAATCATAATTGAATCTAGTCTCTCCAATGGAGCAAATGTTTATTCAATATAAACTCCTTTAATATGTGCATAGAATTTACACACAAATTGATCCTTATTTCTGAACACATTTCCATGATCATTGAATTTATTTTTTAAAATCTATTTCATACCAATCACATTGTGATTTTCTAGTCTCTTAAGCTGTTACCATGTTTGGTTCTTGTTGATCTGATCCAACTCTTCATTCATGGTTTTAACCCATGATTCATATTTCAAATATTCTTTAAATGAGGATGGTTTAAAAACTGATAGGAAGTGATATTGAAAATTATTTTTCATTCTCCTTTTCTATGTGGGTGTTGTCCAATCCCCAATGATATTGGATTGATCAATTTATGCTCATCGATTTATCCTGTGAGTTTTAGAAGAATTTTCTTCAACCACGGTTTCCTCTTTTGATTATTATTCTTAATCAACATCATTTTGTGACCTCTAAATGTTTTTCACACCTTCCTATACTTCTACATTTTAATTTTTTTTCATATACACTTTCTACTACATCTTTAATTATGTCATCCTAAGACCCCTTCAAGGTATTTGTGGTCTTACCTTCATTGATATTAACATCACTACTTTCCAAAATTCTTCCAAGAAGATTATTGAAACATTTATAGGATTTGATATTCATTGAATATCTAAGGAATATTCCTTCATTTGTAACATCACCATACTTCCCTTGATTTCCTTCCTTGTTTCGAATGAAACATTTACTTTTGAAAACACAAAAATACTTAAAGGAGCAATTCCTTACATGACACAACTAATACGGAGTCTTTGTTTCACCCATATAAAGCTCTATTTGATTTTTAATATACACTACATCTTGAAAAACCTCTTTCCAGTAATAGAGAGATATAAAACTCTCAATCATCATAGTTCTGTCCATATCGTTCACCTACTGATTCTTATTCTCAATAACTCTATTTTGATGTGGAGTTATCATATCAACCACGTCATGTTTTATTCCATGTTTCTCTAGGTAATTTTAAAACTAAATGGATGTGTACTCCCCTCCATTTTCAGAACACAACACTTTTATTGTCCATCAAGTATCATTCTCGGCGATTCAGAAATAAGTTTTCAAGCAACCAAGTACTTAACATTTACTATATATAAACATAAAACAATCCATTTTACTATAATCATCAATGAAAAGTATGAATTAACTTTCTATAGATGTTTCATAAACATTTATGAGACCACATATGTCTGTATGGATGAGATCAAGAAGATTTGATGCCCTTTTCTTCTTTAGCTGATATGGACTACATACCAACTTCCCTCATATGCATGAATCAAAAGAATTTTCCTATTCATGAATAAAATTGGGGATATCCATGACTATATTCAGTGTAAATATCTTTTCTATGTCTGTTTGATTAATTTTCCCCATCCTCTTATGCCACAAGTTTTTTTCGTCATCAATAGTTAAGTAGAAAATATTCTCTCTAATATGAACTTGGTATAAGTTTCCATCTATTATACAACCTTTCATTAGTGAATTTATTGTCTTTACTTTTATAGTACATCCCTTTTGATTGAATGTCACTATAAATCCCAAGTCATAGAGTTGACTCACACTAAGAAAATTGTGATGTAAACCGTCCACATAAACAACTTCAGTTTTCTTCAGCTCGTCGTTATCCAATTCAGTACTTCCATTGCCATTGATCTTCTGAGCACCATCATTACCAAATATTACCATTCTATATACCCTTTTCTCAACATTCTTTAATATGTCTACATTTCCCGTAAAAATGAGATAAGCATCCACTATCAAGAACCCACATTTTTCTACTCTTTATATCTTTGAGGGATACTTCTGCAAGGTTAGATTTCTCAATTTTCTTCTTTTCCTTCCATGAAATATTAGATTGAGTGATAGATAAAGATGAACTTTCAATTGTCTCCTTCATGTAAGCAGGCTATTCATACTCATTCTATTCTTCCCGAGGATAAAATCTATTTTTAAGAGAAACACCATCTGGTTGATGATTATTGACTTGTCTCTGATTTCAGTATGTATTATTCATTCCTTTCCTCTGCATGCAATGAAAAACTTTATAACCAAAGTTAGAATAATAAAAACAATATCTATAAAAATTATTTATTCTATAAGAATTAGGATATGAATATGTTATCCTTTTCTGACTTCCTAGATCTTCCCCATTCAAATAGATCCTTGCCTCTTTATAGTATGACATGGTATGGACCGGATAGCCACAAAATTGAAATTTTATTAGATGAAATACATTATCACTTATGTTCCTCCTAATGTATCCTTCCTTAGGAAAATAATTTGACATTATATCATTTCGGTAAACTTGTGGATAGGATTAAGTTCTCCTTTCAGTTTTATTTGAATATTTATTTTTTAATACTTCAAATGACTTTGTGATATGTGAAACTTTAGGCTTCCCTTCATTTTAGTTCATCTTATTTCTAGCCTTAGATGTTTCAAAATCACAACCAATTCCACTTTTTCACATGCATGTGGATATTTGATCATCCAAAGACTTATCTACTCCTTCAGAACCACTCTTATCTCTCTCTATCAACTCGACATCTGAGAATCTTCCAAAATGATGTATGTTCTTTATTTCTTTTGAATTTGAATCACTTTCTAGTTTACTCTTAAGAGTAACAAATTATTATTCAAGACCCTCATCAGTCTTGGAATTCTACTCTTGTATGAATGTAAGTTCATTGATGACATTTACCTATTTCTCAATTATGAACTTCAGTTCCACTACATCTTTTTTTTCTTTCAAAGGTTGTTGAATTTTCTTTTACCACTTATTCCATTCTTTCAATTTCATCTTAAAGCCAATCAACATATTCTAATTATTCTTCCACAACTCCTCTATACTTTTTTCATCTGTTACATTGATTCTCAAGATCACTAAGAGAATCCTAATGTTTCAACTTGATATCCACATAAGAAATCAAGATTTTATCACTAGCCTTATCTTTTGATGGATTTGTTTTTTAAACTATAGCAATCATATATGCTTGTGTTCCAGATTTAAAATTTGGCTCTTCTTTCTCATAGAATTCATTAGCATCATATTTTTATTCACAGAAAAAAATATTTTTTGATAATTTCTTTCCAGATTTGAAGTCTCCCTTTTGAGGAAACCTTTTCTGAGGCTTCTGTGAGTTTCTAGCTTCACGTTCATCATCATCAAACATCCTTGTGCACCGAGAGGTAATGTGCCCAACTCTACCACAATGAAAATAGTCCAAGGGTAGATTTCATTAAAATATTTATATTCCTATATTTAATTTCTTGGGAAAGAGGGAAAATATTTTTTCTTCCTAAATACCTTCATTAGAACTATGTTATGAAATTTCATGTTTCTCCGTGTATTTGAATTCCATTTCCTTGCTGACACATGTCGTCAAATCTTATGGCTTGACTCTCATTTCATAAGCCACCCGAAAGCTTAGAAAACCTTCCAGATAAAGTTTTGACAAATCCATTTCCTCAAGGGCTGACACTTTTGGATTATAAAGAGGTGGAATTCTTCTCAATATTTTATTTACAATTTCAATGTCTTTGATTTCTTCACCAAGATCGTGAATTTCTCCTACAACTTCATTAATTCAATTGAAAAAGGTATCTACATTTTCACTAGGATGAATCTTTAGATCATAAAACCCGTTGTGAAAAACTTGGAGTTTTAACTCATTCAATTTTTTGTCACCTTAATATATATTCTATATTTTTTCCCAAATAGACTTTGCAGAAGTTCATCCCATCAACTTTAGATAAATTTGATCATAAAGAGATGTAGTGCGAGAATTCTATGCTTTATCATATGCATCAAGAATTTTCCTATCTCTATCAGTCATAGATAGACCTATTGGATCAGTGACCTATATTACTTGTTAATTTTCAAATAGGAAATCCATTCCAAGATATCTTAGATTATCTCTAATCTTGTTCTTCCAAATCTAAAGGTTTCTCCCATCAAAGAGGGGGACTCCCCTGACATTTACTGAATTCTCCATGATAGAAAAGAGGGACAAATTTAACACCAGAAAACTTTACCCTATAATACCACTTTAAGGACCAAGAAACAACCTAATAGGGGAGGGTGAATCAAGGTGTCAAAATTTTCTTTTCAAAAAGATGGATCTTGTTCCCCTATTGATAGGAACCTGTTAAACTTGATTGAAGACAAAGTGTAGAAAACAAACAATCACATGAAAAGAGTTGACATAACAATTTTACATGGTTCACCACTAAGGGCTAGTCCAAGGATCATATGCCGATAGTGTTTTGGTCACACCAAAGTACACTAATATTCACTAGTTGTGGAGTGAAAACGTTTAGTCATAGTCACTCTATTTCAGGCACACTAACTTTGCAATATTTTAGGGATGGCATGATATGTCCTTCAGAACACTTCCATGGACTCCACCCTTGATCACTGAATTGGGTGAAGTCTCACTCAGTTTATTAACTTGAAGGTATCTTTAATATATTTTCATTTAAGTCTTTGTATCTATCTAGTATGAGACTCTGCTCGCATCAAAGTCCTGAATAGGTACACTTGAAAGCACTAAAAATAAAAATCAGATAAATGAAGCTTTTTAGAAGCTCAACACTACAATTTCACGGAACACTACTTCTAGAATGAAAGTATAGAGATTTTTTCACAAGTTAGCTTTTATGCAACCCTTAATTGTTGTAAAACCCTTCTCTATCACTCAACACTAATCTATCACACAACTACCTCATAAGTTTCACTTGGTATTTTAGAGACAAAAGTAACACTTGTGCGCACGTTTTACTCCACACAAGTCATTCATGTAAAACTACCTTGCACTCCGATACAACAAATATTTATTGGAAAAACTTCTTGAGTCTTGAGTGGGGGTAATCGCCTATTTATAGGCTTTTTTCTGGCCCTGTATGCCAGTCATGAAAAATTAGTCCCCAAGTTCACAAGTTTCATTCGTGCATGTCTCATATTTCATGTAAATCCATAACTTTGGAAAACTTATTTCCTTTTCCATATTTTTATGTAATGACCCTGAAAAATGGATTGCGTGCAACTTCCTAGACCTTTTAAACACTTGCGTGAAACTTCCTTTTCCAAAAACACTTTTCTCAATTCTCCAATTTTTGGAACAAAAAATTTAAAAACCACTGGGAAACAACACCAACTTCAATACTATTGTCTACTTGAACTGTAAGATACCTTTCATTGAAAAATCCCTGATCCTCCATGTTTGGATCGAAAAAAACACAAACCATGCTCCATTTATATCATATACTATTTTTAGTTTCAAAAAATCAATCGCCCAAGAAGGATACTCTCCTATCGATCCTCGATCTCCACCAAGTACTCATTAAAGGTAGATCCATTATTGATTTCCTACTATCCCCATTCGATAACATGTGATGGATCATGAATGTACCTATTCACATATGAATAGTATAATATGTTGTATACCCAATCCAACTATAGTGGTAGAGCCAAGTGGTAAACCACCTCGCCAACTCTATAAAGTACCTGAAAAGGGACAATGAATATCAGAGACAAATTGTATCCGTTGAAAAATCTATGAAATCCATGTTGAGGTGAAACCTGAAGGAACACATGGAATCCATCTTCAGAAACTATAGGTATCTTTCATTGGTCCACATAAGACTTCCGATGACTCTATACAGTCCTCAGCTTCTCCTGGATGATCTACACATTCTCTTTAGTAGCTTGTACCAACTCTGGGAGAATGAGTTCCGACTCACCTATATTAGTCCAATAAAGTAGTAACCTACATGGTATCCTATACAAGGCATTGAATGGTTTCATACCAATGATGTAATGGTAGATGTCGTTATATGCAAACTTCACCAAGGGTAAATGATTCTTCTAACTATGACAAAACTCTAACATGCAAGCCTATAGAATATCCTCAAAAACATGAATTCTACTCTCAATCTAACCATTAGTATGGGGGAGAAATGTCCTGATCAAGTGTAACTGAGGGAAAAAATCCTTTTGTAATTTTCTTCATAATTCTGATGTGAAGAAATATTCACAGTTTGAAATGATCATTGAGATAACTCCATGGAGATAGACTATCTCCTACACTTAGAGGATTCCTTAGATATTTATTGAAATCTACTCTCAAATGGCTATAAAGTGGGCCATATTGGTGAGTCGGTCCATGATCACCCCAATAGAATCATAACTATAAAAAAAATCACTGGTTAGTGGAAGTTTATTATAGGTGGTTCTCATGAAAACTGCTAAATAAAATAGGTTTAAAATTAATAATAATATTGTGTTGGTTTAGTCAAACCACCGCTATATTTTTTTTATTTTGATAGTTAGCAATGAATTACATTAAACCTTCAGGAAATGTTTAAAAAACCCTATTTCCTACCACTCCCCAACTCCATCTATGCGACCCTAACCCCTACCATACCCGTCCCCGACCTCATCCTCTCCCTCCTAAACGCAACCCTTACCTCGTAACCCGCTCCCCCCTCCGAACTCCCTCTCTCCAGCAATGACACCCCCCTGAAGTCCCTCCTCCATCCTTGGTGGTGACCCTGACCCCCGTGACCCCCCCTCTAACCCCTTCTCTTCTCGATAGTGATGAATAACCCCCCTCCGACCTCCCTATCCCCTCCAGTCCCCCCTCAGTTGTGGCATAGACCCCCCTCTGACCTCCCTCTCCTAGGCTCAGTTCCCCTCCTCGATGGCTCAGATCCTCTCCCATTAAACCCATGCACACCCAGAATACATCCCCTCTCTATTATCCCACTTACAAGGGCCTCTATATATCTTTTCATATGTATTCTTAGCAATTATTCCATATAAATCCCTCCAAAACTCTTATTTTCACCTTCTTTTCATTTTTTACCTCTCTCTGTCAAACCAATGAATTTCTAGATGCCCAAGGAGTTTTTTAGATCTATTTTAACTTGGGTTTTTGTGATTTTAGTGTTCCTCTTAGCATATTAAGGATTCTTTTTCCATGTTGTGGTGGTTTAGTGTCACACTTTGTGGAAGTGGAATATCAGAGGTTGGTTTTCTCTATTGAATAGTTCATTAAATTAACAAACACCAATTTATTTCCCATTTAATCTAGGTTTTAGATTCCTAATAAAATTACTGTATATGAATTAAATATTTTTTAAATGTAAAAAATGTTTTAATTTTTTTCCATTGAATGTCAATTATTTTTATATTAAAACATATATTTTAAATTTATTTTTCCACTACCATTCACACCTAACATTTGATAAAATAATAGAAATTATTATATTATGTGGTTTCAAAAATTTAAATATTGGTTTTGTCCTTAAAATATTTTTTAATGGAAAATAATGATTTCCATGGGTGAATATGGATTTTTAAGAACCAATTTTGGGTTACCTTGAAAATAATGACTTTATGATGATTGAGTATTAGAGTTTTCAAAGGAAATTATATAAAGAGGTTTCTAAAAGTGTATTTTACTTTATAGTGGAAAATTTCATAAATCGTCTTAAAATTTAACCATAGATCATTCCCCTTGATGTAATTTGGAAATTTAAATATTATGGTGTGTTGATTTTTCATATGGGTTTTCATGTTGATTATTGTTCACAATGAAAGAGAAGGGGATATTTCTGAAAGGGTTTATAGAGGTGGGGGTGAGCTTATATGTTGAATGGTTAACTATATTATTGTTTGATAATTGATCTGTGGACTCTATTTTATAACATGTGAAGTGATGGCTAGTTTTGTAGGAAATTTTGGTGCACATATAAAATGACCTTAAATGGTAGAATTAAGTATAAGCCCATATAGAAACCTAAAACTTATGTGTTTATCGGTTTTAACCATCCAATAGTGTTTTATATCCAAATAAAGTATAATTTTCATTCATAATTTTAATGGGGTTCTATTGGTAATAGTTAGACTATGATAAATGGTTTATACATTGATTAAGGTAGCTAATTTTTCATTGGAATGAACCCTCCTTAGTTACAACACTAGGGTAGAATCCACAATTATCTTTTTCTCTCATAAAAATAATATCATTTACATATAAAACATAAAAAAATGATACATATTTATCATCTTTAATGTAGAGGTTTTTTTCCACTCTTACACCATTAAATATTAATTGTTTCAAGCATGTATCCAACTTTAAATACCATTCCCTTGAGTCTTATTCTAACCCATATAGATCTTTATTTAATTTTTATTATAAATGTTTGATTAAATATTTATATATTTATATTTGAATATACAGGTAGAATATAATCAAATTACTATAGATAAAAGTTGGATTAAGTTTCCCCGAAACACACCTCAGTATGCCAGGGGATTGGAAAATTTTTAGATTCTGCAATTGAAAACCAATTAGTGGATGGTAGAATAGAATTTTCATGTCCTTATTGTAAATTCATGACATGGTTGAACATAAACAAATTTTATGAGCATTTGATATTGAATATGTTTCCTGATCAAAATTTATGTTGGACTTGGAATGGTGAATCAAATGTTATGGAAAGTAAAAACAATGATAATACTATCAACGAAATACAAAGTGACCCGTCAGAGGAGAATTCAGTTCAAAATTGGTTAAATGATGTATTTGGTTTTTCATAATACAATTTCCAAGATTTTAATAGATTAAAAACCTTTAGTTGATCCTGAGTAGGTTAATATTTCTGAGAACTTCAGTGACAAAAATGATTTTTATGAATCAGTTGATGAAGAACAATAAAAACTGAATGAAGGGTGGGTCAAGTATTCAAAGTTATCTTTTTCACTGAAGTTGTATCATATTAATAGTATTTGTAGAATTAATTACAAATAAATATCCATGATTTTATAATTCCTTCATGATGTGTTTAGTTGTAAGAACCCAGATCTTTGTTTTATGTATGTTTTTCCTTTTCTGGTCATTTTTGAGAAAAAGAGGAAAATTTGGAAATTTTCAAAGTACACGTCGTGTACCTTGTTACCACGTGAGGCCGTGTGCAGGCTATGTCTAGGCCACACACACGGTGTGTAGGGGAGATGTGGAGGCCGCTTAAAGTGGAGTACAGAAGGGCCAAGTACACTCCATATACCCTAGACGTACACACCATGTACTTTTTTTTTCATTAAATGGACCGGGGTGGCGCCTAATTGACAGAAACACCTTCTTCTCCATGTTCTTTGATCGGGAGCATCCGTACGGCCATGAACATCCTTTGATCCGCCAAGCCTCCATTTGTTTTCCAAATCAACTTCCTTCGATTGCATTGGAACCGCAGCGGTGAGCTCTTCCTTCTTCTTGAGTTTCATTCCTTGATTTTCCCTCTTTCTCGAGATATCGTGGGTTGAACGTTTTGTGAGTTTTCATAGATCTACACCATTCTAAGGAGAATGAAGCCTCGTGGTTCAATTATATTGATCTCATAACAACAAGGTAGGTGGTTTGTGACTTTCTATTTGATGTATTTGAGTTTTATGTGCAATTCCCACCAATACCCATGAACGGAGTATTGTGTGATTACTGTTTTACCCCTATTGTTTTCCTGTCTTACTTGTATGCTTGTGTAGAGGTAATTTGATCATGTTTGAGGATAATTGATATGCTTAGATGTTTTTCCGATGCCTTGTTCTTGTTGTGACCCTTGGTTTTTGTTAGCCTTTGGCCGTTATACCTATTTTCCATGCCTTGTGACTGTAGGATGGAGTGATATTCTTGACATGCTTGTTGTTTTGTAGAATGGTTAGTCAAGTAGCTCTATAGGTTTACTTTGGACTTATAGCATTATTATGAACTGATTGACACGGGACTGTGAGAACCTAGTGCTATAGACTATAAGGGATAGAACGAGTGAGATTCCCAGAGAGTCTTGGATATTACAGACTACAGAAGGGTAGACCGAGTGAGCTTCCTCAGAGAAACTTGGTTATTGTAGACTACAGGGGATAGACTGAGTGAGATTCCCAGAGAGTCTTAGATATTATAGACTATAGGAGGGTATACCGAGTGAGCTTACTCATAGAGTCTTTACTTGTTTGAATTTACTTAAACTATTCCAGGCTAGAGGAGGAATTTACCGAGAGAGCTTCCTTAGAGAGTCTATGATAGACCTGAGACTATAGGAGGAATTAACCGAGTTAGCTTCCTCAGAGAGTTTCTAGAACTTGGGGCCATAAGAGGGTTAGAACACATGATATTCCTCAAAGAGTCCCTGACTACCCTAGACTATAAGGGGAATTGACCGAGCGAGCTTCCCCAGAGAGTCTTATAATTTCGTATGATCAAACCAGAGGGGTTAGGCTGAGTGTACTGCCCATAGGGTTGTTGGTACTTCTTGGTTAGGACCAGAGGGGTTGGCTGTGAGTACTTCCCAGAGGGGTTCCTGTCATGGTTGTCTGTTTTCTTCACCACTGCTTGTTGGTCTATGGATTGATTACTGTTGTGTATCATCTTGTTACTGCTTATTGATTACTGCCTGCTGTTACTGTTGTTGGTTGCTGTTTACTGCTTACTGTGCTATTACCTTCCATATACTCACTAACTGTTAGGCACAGATCTTCGGGTGGTTTCCAACTGGCATTTAGTCTCACTACCTATTTGGGTCATGATTTTGGGGCCAAACAGACTATGTTGTTACAGGTATATACAAGGGAAAACTCCCTTCTACTTCTAGTACTTGATTGTTTTGGAGCAGGAGAGCATGGGACCAAGCATAGGCTTGCTATGCTGAGGAGCTATTTATCTTTTCTTTTGTGCTTGTTTTGGTACTTTTTGTATTTCCATCATTGTGAACTATTTGGCTACTTTCCTAGATATGTATCATGCATCATTTCATATATACATATGTGCTCCAGTGGTTTATTATTTTAGTCTTCTGTTGTTTACTTGTGCTTTATCGTTGGATATTTACTACTTCTTCTATTGCATGTTTTGTTTACCTCCGCTGTGTAATCTGCCAATGATGGAATAGTTTCCCCACTATCACACCTAAGGCCCTCACTATTAGTTGGAAGCCTCTAGCTTTTGGGGAAATTCTCTTGAGGCCATGTGACCAATCGGGTACAGGGCACCTCTAGGTGGCTTCTGGAACCGGGACGTTACAAAGTTGTATTATAAGAATTATTTTCTCTTGATTTACTATTTGGAGACTATATCCAGGGATACGATAGATTTAGTACTTGGTAATAAGTTGTGCCCGGGAGTAGCTAACCCGTGTGTAGGGAAAATCCAATCTACCTCATTATTGCAGTTTTCTGGTTTGAGATTTTATGGTTGATATGATTTCACCTAGAGTTATTCACATGCCTTGTGTTGTTACCGTTGTTGTTATTGCTGTTCTATTTATGTCGCAACCCGATGAGATGAGGGTATGCCATATCATGCATCATATAGGAACTTGTTAGAAATCACATGCCATACATTCTTGCCAGGCCATCTAGGGTGCATTAGTGATTGCATTTTGTTGTGATAGATGTTGTGTAGATTATGCATGTTGTTGTGATAGATGCTTTATAGAATCCATGCAGTTTGATAGAGGAATTATTTGTATTGTTACTTGCTTAAATGAACACCAACTTTTGGTTCTTGAGGTGTTATGGTCCCTCATGAATCAAAACTTGGTGGATCATTAACTTGTTCCCTTGTATATGATATGTATGAGATTCTACGCTTTGGTACGCGGGGAGTATGGGCCCTCATGGATTGGAATTTGGCACCTTCATGTTTGTTTTTCAGTGTTTTATGGGCTTCGGTGTAGTTTCTGAGCTACTTCCTGCAAAATACCAGAATACACAGTGTGTACTTGAATACACGCCGTGTAGTTTCAAACCATTTCACTGACTGTGTGATCAGAAACACAGGGTGGTGAAAAAGTTTTCAGAAACACGCCTTGTACAGTCGTTACACTCCGTGTAGTAGTGAGCCGTGTACCCGGCCGTGTCACTAAAAACATAGGTCGGGGAAGATCATGTAGTACACGACGTGTTGGGTAAGAACATGTCGTGTAGTCTTGTTCTGGGTACCCGACCGTGTCACGAACAACACGGGATGGTGTTATCTCTCCTATACATGCCGTGTTTGTTCGAAATATTCCATGTAAGAGTTAGCCGTGTAGCCGGCCATGTAACCAACAACATGGGTTTCCGAAACCTTCTCTAGTACACGACGTGTCCTTAGTGAACATGCCGTGTAGTCTAGGGTTAAGAGGACCGTGTGAGTTATCCATATAAAGAGACTCGGTCAGGGGAATGGAGATGAAGTACACGCCGTGTGTGGGGGAAACACGCTGTGTAGTCTGGGGTGTTACATGACCAAAGGTGGAACAAGTACATGACCATGTGAATGGCCTTAAGGAGCACGCTGTGTAGTTTTATACACGCCGTGTAGTTGTGTTTAGTGAAACTTGACTGTTTCTTCCTTCTATTACCATTTTGTACTCTTGTGTTCTCTGTCCTTGATAATCCTGACCTAAGGTGTGCTTTTGATCTTTCAGAGATATACCTCCGAGATGTCCTCTGGTCATACGTCAACTTCCATACGGTGATCAGACACCGGATATGGCCGATTAGGGACCGCCTGCAGATCCTCCTACTGTGCCAGCCTTGGCACCAGCAGTTATACCTGTTGCGGGCACTGATGCAAAGTTCAGGGAGGACTTCTTAAGGATTATATAGACCTTTCAGGGAGCGCCACCTCCTGCCCCATTGATGGCTGAGTTGACGTGGGTTTTCTAGCAGCAGCATCCTCCTACTTTCTCAGGAGATGGAGGACCCTAGGCTGCAGAGTCGTGGATAGAGGCCATGCTGACGATCTTTGAGAATCTGGAGATACCTCCAGATAAAAGGGTAAATATGGCTACTTATATGCTCTAAGACACCGCCAAGAGGTGGTGGGAGGTGATCTCACAATCAGGGCGCCAGAAAAGTATGACTTGGGATGAGTTTTGGTGCATCTTCTACGATTACTTATATCTGGAGACCTTGAGGGACGATCGAGCCCGGAAGTTTATGAGTCTGGAGCAGAGTACTCTTTTTTTTATGGAGTACTCGTCTCGTTTTACCGAGCTGCAACGCTTCACAGCTATCCCAGCAGGTGACGATTTGTTCTTTGCTAGGAAGATTGAGGATGGTCTTAGGCATGAGATCCGTTCCCAGGTGAATATCTTCAAGTTGACTTCGATACCCTCGATCATCAACCAGGCGCTGATCACTGAGCACAATATGAGAGATTTTGGAGTAGTGAGCCATGGCGGTTCGACATCCAGAGTCAGTGTTCCTCCTACTAATAGCAGAAATCACCGCAAAGAGTCTACTCGAGGAGATCATAGTAAGAAGAATGTATCTTCGGGTAGCCAGGTTTTATGCTACCAGTGTGGTAGGAGTGGGCATACTAGGACTCAGTGTTAGAGAGACCCGATGGAGTGCCGATATTGTGGCAAGATGGGCCATCTTCAGCGTTTTTGTCAGATCTTCTCACCTACAACTGGTGGAAGGGGTTCTTCTATGACCCAGCGTACAGGAGATATATTGCTAGTTTCTCACCAGTATGGGAACAGAAGTTCTTCCAGCCGTTCAGGACGAGGTAGAGGTCGCGGACATAGTGGTCAGTCACCAGGTTACCAGCGACAGTAGAGTGGATCAGCTCAAAGTGGTCAGCCAAAGGCACAGGGCCACAGTACATGCCAGACTTTCGCTGTGGAGCAGACCCATCAGGAGAATAATCCCAGACCTTCCACAGTTCGAGGTATGATCTTATTAGCCTTAGTTTTATCTTCATCCCTTTTCGATATTGGTGCTTCTCATAGCTTTATCTCTATTACTGTTGTGGAGAGCCTTGGGATCTGTATCTTTTCGTCTGCCGACATGTTGACTCTTGATACACTGTTGGGAATGAGGATATATATCATACGTCAGTGCAGAGAGTGCCCTCTTGAGGTTGCAGGTTTTCACTTCTTATGGGACCTCTATTTCCTAGAGATGACAGGATATGATGTCATTTTCGATATGGACTGGTTAGTTCCCTTCCAGGCAGTCGTCAATTTCTATCGCCGCAGGGTGAGTTTTTATATCACCAGAGTGAAGATTTTTTCTCCATCAAGGCGAGTTGGAGGTCAAAGTAGGTAGAGCTGGACCGGAGCATCATGGGCTAGGAGGAGTTACAGCCCAGATTTCCAGTTGTTATCTGGATGACCAGGGGACTTCATAGTTAGAATCTCCTCCAATGGTGGTTCATTTTTGGGATTTCTTTCCAGAGGACTTTTTGGGTTTTCCTCCAGAGTGTGAGGTAGACTTTTCTATTGAGCTCGTGTTAGGAGCGACACTAGTTTCCATTCCTCCTTATAGGATAGCTACACCTGAGTTGCAGGAGCTCAATAACCATTTGGAGGAGTTTCAAAAAAAGCGTTTCATCCGACCCTGTACTTCTCCATGGGGTTAGCCTGTCCTATTTGTGAAGATGGCAGACGATACCCTTAGGATTTGCGTGGATTATCAAAAACTGAACCAGTTGACAGTCAAGAACCGATATCCCTTTCCGAGGATCGATAACCTCTTTGATCAGCTTCGGGGAGCCCGAGTGTTCTCAAAGATTGACTTGAGATCTAGATATCATCAATTACGTGTTAGACCATCAGATATAACTCTAACAACCTTCAGGAGCATGTATGGTATCTATAAGTATATGGTTATGTCGTTCGGTCTCACAAATGCGCCAGCAGTTTTCATGGTGTTGATGAACTGAGTGTTCCATCCATACTTGGATTCTTTCTTGGTGGCCTTCATGGACGATATCTTGGTGTAATCTCACACTCAACATGACCATGCTACCCATATTGAGATCATTTTTAGTACACTGAGAGAGCATCAGTTATATGCTAAGCTCTCAAAATTCCACTTTTGGATGGATCAAATTCACTTCTTGGGTCATGTTATCTCAGAGGCAAGAGTATCAGTAAACTCAGAGAAGGTGAGAGCTGTAGTTTCCTAGGAGCATCCAAAGAACGTCTTTGGGGTGCAGAGTTTTCTAGGGATTGCTGGATACTAAAAATGATTTATCCAGGACTTTTCACACCTTGCAGTACCGCTGACAGGTCTGACCAAGAAAGGTGTGAAGTTCTTATGGTCAGTTTCCTGTGAGTCAGCCTTTCAGGAGATGAAAGGGAGGTTGATATCAGCACTGATACTAGTCTTTCCAGAGCTGGGAAAGAGCTATATAGTCTACTATGATGCTTCACGTATCAGGCTGGGAGTTTCCCTTATGTAGGGATATATAGTTGTTGTGTACGGGTCTCGACAGTTGAGGCCACACGAGAGAAACTACCAGATGCAAGATCTGTAGTTAGCAGCTGTTGTTCATGCCTTACGCTGTTGGAGACACCACACTCTGGGAGAGAAATTTGTGGTGTTTACTGACCATAAGAGTCTCAAGTACATATTCACTCAGCGGGACCTAAATCTGATACAGCGTAGGTAGGTCGAGTATCTTCAGTCCTTAGACTTTGAGCTTGCCTATACGTCGGGAAAGGGAAACGTAGTGGCTAATGCATTGAGTAGGAGAACTCAGATTCAGACAGTTAAAGAGCCCAGTAGTGAGTGGAAGCTTATGGATTTGTTCTCTGAGATGTATTTGGAGGTGCACAACAAACAGGGGAAGACTTTTCTATCTTATGTAGCTGTTACCTCTACCCTTCTTGATCGGGTACGGATGAGGAAGCTATCAGACTTAGAAAGCATAGTCCTGCGGGAGAGTGTGTCAGGAGAGGACCCTCCTCCTGGGTGGACAGTGGGTGAGGATGTGATATTGTGTTTCTAGGGATGCGTATGGGTGCCAGAAGATATACGCGAGGAGATGATGCGGGATTTTCATTCCTCAGTTTGGGCAGTTCATCCTGGAATCACCAAGATGTATCATTATCTACACTGCCAGTGCTGGTGGCCAGGTATAAAGAGATATGTTGCTGGTTTCTTTATGAGATATTCTACTTGTCAGCAGTTGAAAGTGGATCATCAGTGACCAGCATGGATTTTACATCAGTTACCCATTCCCGAGTGGAAGTGGAACAATGTCGCGATGGACTTCATGACTGGGTTACTATGGTCGCCTCGAGGGAATGATTCTATTTGGGTAGTCATCGACAGGCTTACGAAGGTTTCTCATTTCTTGCTGATCAAGGAGACCTTCGGTGTTGGTGATCTGGGATAGTTTTACATTCGAGAGATTGTACGTCTGCATGGAGTTCCGCACTCCATTATTTCAGATAGGGATGCACATTTTACTTCTCGGTTCTGGTAGGGGCTTCAGAAGGCTCTGGGTACACAGGTACTTTTGAGTACAACATATCATCCCCAGACAGATGGCCAGTCCGAACATATGATCCAGGTGCTTGAGGATATGCTCTGATCCTACATTCTAGACTTTGGCAGTTCTTAGGAGAAGAATATACCCCTTGTGGAGTTTTCATATAACAACAGTTTTTAGGAGACTATTCAGATGGCACCTTATGAGGCTTTGTACGGTAGGCCATGCCGATCACCTTTGCACTGACTGGAGGCAGGAGAGGTAGCTTTTCTGGGACCTCGTCTTGTCCAGGAGACCTCAGAGTAGATAGAGTTGATTCAGAAGTGGATGTCTACAACACAGTCTCGATAGATTTCTTATGCTGATCAGCGGAGACGACCTCTGGAGTTCGAGGTTAGGGATTAGGTTTTCCTGCGTGTCGCACTGAGGTTGGGACACAAGAGGATTCAGAGATAGGGTAAGCTTTCACCACGGTACGTTGGTCCATTTGAGTTGTTGGAGAGGGTTGGGTCGGTTTCCTATCAGTTGCAGTTACCTCAGAGGTACCAGGATATGCATGACGTCTTCCACGTCTCTCAGCTCCACCGTTACTTTTTAGACCCCTCTCATGTATTTCAACCCGAGGAGGTTGAGCTCAAAGAGGATGTGTCGTTTGAGGAGAATCTTATCTGAATTTTTGATCACAGTACGAAGGTTATCTGGGGCCAGTCTATTCCTCTGGTATGGGTGCTATGGCAGCACAGACGAGTACAGGATGAGACATGGGAGAGGGAGGCCGATGTACGATCACAGTGGCCAGAACTGTTCAGGGTTTCTTCTTTTACGCCACTCTTGGGAAATTCAGGGATGAATTTATTTAAGGGGGAAGTTTGTAAGAACCTAGATCTTAATTTTAGGTATGTTTTTCCTTTTCTGTTCATTTTTGAGAAAAATAGGAAAATATGGAAATTTTCAAAGTACACGCCGTGTATCTTGTTACCACGTGAGGCCGTGTGCTGTCCGTGTCCGGGCCACACACACGGTGTGTGGGGGAGATGTGGAGGCCACATAAAGCGAAATACGGAAGGGCCAAGTACACACCATGTACCCTAGAATTACACGCTGTGTACTTTTTTTTCATTAAACGGAACGAGGTCATGCCTAATCGACAGAAACACCTTCTTCTCCAAGTTCTTTGACCGATAGCGTCCGTACGGACGTGAACATCCTCCGAGCCCTCAAGCCTCCGTTTTTTTGCCAAATCGACCGTCGTCGATTGCATTGTAACCGCAGCGGTGAGCTCTTCCTTCTTCTTGAGTTTCATTACTTCATTTTCCCTCTTTCTTGAGATATCGTGGGTTGAACGTTTTGTGTATTTTTGTAAATCTACACCGTTATAAGGAGAATCAAACCTCATGGTTCAAGTATATTGATCTTCTAGCTCCAAGGTAGGTGGTTTGTGCCTTTCCGTTTGATGTATTTGAGTTTTATGTGAAATTCCCACCAATACCCATGAACAGAGTATTGTGTGATTACTGTTTTACCCCTGTCATTTTCCTGGCTTGCTTGTATGCTTGTGTAGAGGTAATTTGATCATGTTTGAGGATAATTTCTATGATTTTATGTTTTTCCCATGCCTTGTTCTTGTTGTGACCCTTGGGTTTTGTTAGCCTTTGGCCGTTATACCTATTTTCCATGCCTTGTGACCATAGGATGGAGTGATATTCTTGACATTCTTGTTATTCTATAGAATGTTTAGTCAAGTAGATCTATAGGTGTACTTTGGCCTTATATCATTATTATGCACTGAATTTCATGGGACTGTGAGAACATGGTGCTATAGACTATAAGGGATAGATCGAGTGAGCTTCCCAAAGAGTCTTGGATATTACAGACTACAGGAGGGTAGACCGAGTGAGCTTCCTTAGAGAGTCTTGGTTATTGTAGACTACAGGGGATAGACCGAGTGAGCTTCCCAGAGAGTCTTGGATATTATAGACTACATGAGGGTAGACCGAGCGAGCTTCCTCAAAGAGTCTTTACTTGTTTGAATTTCCGTAAACCATTCAGGATAGAGAATGAATTGACAGAGAGAACTTCCTCAGAGAGTCTGTGATAGAACTGAGACTATATGAGTAATTGACCGAGTGAGCTTCCTCAGAGAGTTTCTAGACCTTGGGGCTATAATAGGGTTAGACTGTGTGATCTTCCTTAGAGAGTTCCTGACTACCCTAGACTATAAGGGGAATTGACCAAGCGAGCTTCCCCATAGAGTCTTATAATTTCATATGACCAAACCAGAGGGGTTAGGCTGAGTGAACTGCCCAGAGGGTTGTTGGTACTTCTTGGTTAAGACCAGAGGGGTTGGCTATGAGTACTTCTCAGAGGGGTTCCTGTTATGGTTAGCTGTTTGCTTCACCGCCTCTTGTTGTTCAGTGGATTGATTAATGTTGTGTATCATCTTGTTACTGCTTACTGATTACTGCCTACTGTTACTATTGCTAGTTGTTGTTTACTGCTTACTGTGCTATTATCTTCCATATACTCACTGACTATTAGGCACATATCTTCGGGTGGTTGCCTACTGGGATTTAGTCTCACACCATGTTTGGGTCATTCTTTTGGGCCCAAACAGACTATGTTGTCGCAGGTATAGACAAGGGAAAGCACCCTTCGACTTCTGGTACTTGATTTATTTAGAGCAGGAGAGCATGGGACCAAGCTTAGGCTTGCGATGCTGAGGAGCTGTTTATCTTTTATTTTGTGCTTATTTTGGTATTTTTTGTATTTCCAGCATTGTGACCTATTTGGCTGTTTTCCTAGATATGTATCATGCATCATTTCATATATACATATGTGCTCCAGTGGTTTATTGTTTTAGTCTTCCGCTGTTTACTTGGGCTTTGTTGTTGGATATTTACTGCTTCTGTTATTGCATGTTTTGATTACCTTCGCAGTGTAATCTGCCAATGAGGGCATAGTTTCCCCACTATCACACCCAAGGACCTCGCTTCTAGTCAGTAGCCTCTGGAATTTGGGGAAATGCTCTTGAGGCCATGTGACCAACCGGGTACGAGGCACCTCTGGGTGGCCTCTGAAACCGAGATGTTACATTAGTGAATTTAAGATCTCTACATCATTCTAAGAGAAGAAGAAAGTCGTCAAAAAAGTTGGACTTGATTATAAAAAGATTCAAGCATACCCTAATGATTGCATGCTTTGCTAGGGAGAAGAGTCTGGTAAAGAATAATTCACAAGATTTCATATAAGTAGATGGAAGTCAATGAAAAACAATGAGAGTATAAATCAATAAAACCCCATGATGAAATAAAAGAAGAAAACTCCTGTAAAGGTATTGTGTTACCTTCCTCTAAAACCATGCTTGAAAATATTATTCATGTAGTATAAGACTACATACGACATGAAGTGGAATGCTCATGATAGTAATGATGGATCAATGATACATCCAAAAGATTAAACATCATGGAATATGTTTGATTCTCTATATCTATATTTTTCTTTGGATCCTAGTAATGTATGTTTGGGATTGGATTCTGATGATTTTAACCCTTTTGGTACATTAAGTTCTAATTATAAAATTTTTTTAGTTATTTTGATCCCATATAATATACCTTCGTGGATGTGTATGGAGAAGAATTATTTCATTATTTCGATGATTATTCTTATAAAGTAAATGCTTGAAAATGACATTGATGTATACCTCCAACCTAAAATCAATGAATTACGAGAATTATGGGATGATAACATGGAAACATATGGTGCTTCAATGAGACAACTATTCAAAATTCATACTTCTTTAATGTGGATAATTAGTGGATTTCCTGGACTATGAAATTTATCTATTTATACAAATCATATTGGTTTGGCTTGTCCAATTTGTAATTTTGATTTTGAACCTTAGAAATTACCTCATAGAAGAAAATGTTGTCTTATGTACCATTATTGATTTCTTGAGCATAAATTTAGGTTTAAAAAGAGACATTTAAATAGAGATATTGAAATGATAAGGTCACCGAAGGTTTTATCTGGTTCATAAATCTTGGGACAATTAATGAATGTCATAGAAGAATTTATAAATTTCCATTAGTTTAAATAAGGGGGGAAAGGGTATGAGGTATAGTATATGAAGAAGTTGAAACACAAAAATGGAAGAAAAATATTACATTTTCCAAACATTCTTATTGGGAGTTTAATTTGATACGTCATAATCCTTACATAATTCATATTGAGAAGAATTTATATGACAATGTAATTTTTACAGTGCTTAATGACCAAGGTAAATCAAAATATCACCTTAATGTTCATAAGGATTTGGATTCAATGAATATAAAGCATTGTTTGTGGAAATATGAGAATGAAAAGTATCCTTTGACTATTTTTACAATGAAAAATCATGATAAAGACATATTATTTCAAACTTTAAATAATTTAAAAGTATTAGATGGATATTAAAGTAACATATCAAGGTGTGTTGACTTAAAAATTAAAATTTACATGGATTGAAAAGTCACAAATCACATATTTGGATGGAGCAGTTTTTGTTATTGTCTTTGAATAAAACTTTACCTGAAAAAGTAACTACAGTTCTAGTTGAGTTTTGTACATTTTTATAGATCTTTGTGGAAAAACTCTAAATCCAACCAAGCTTTATAAAATTCAAGAAATAATTTTTTGACACTATATTATTTAGAGATGTTATTTTTCATTCATTATTCACAATAATGATTCATTTGATGGTTCGTTTGCTTGAAAAAGCTAAACTTGGTGGACCGGTACACTATTGATGGATGTATCCAATTGAGAGATACGTTGATATTTTTTTCATTGGTGAATTCGAATTTATCAAATCATTGCAAAATTTTTTTTAATATGTTTCTTATTTTTTTCCATCAGGTACTTAGTTCATTTGAAATCATATGTGAGGAATAAAATTCAACCATAAGGCTCTATTTCTTATGGTTACATAGTCAAAGAGTGTTTTTTTCCTTCTGTTTTAGGTATTTGGATGGGATTGAGACTAGATTCAATCATGCTAGATGTGCTGACATCATCTCCACTAATTATCATTTTGATAATCAGTCAATGGTATTTACAAATATTGGAAAACTAATTTGAATGGGGTCTAATTTTACAGTGACTGAATTAGACTTTCTATAAGCACATAGATATGTGCTACTCAATAGTGTTATTAAAGATATATTTATTAAATAATTGCAGCTACAAAAAAAGAGGTGACTAAGGGGTGAATCTCAAAATGATATGGAATTAATAAAAGATTTTAATAAGAAGCTTGTAGAATGGTTCTCCCATCATGTAAGTATATAATCATATTCATATTATTGATGTGTATTTATTTTTTCTATGTTAAAAGTGACAACTTATATCTTTTTATCTTGATAATGAATATTGAAAATCAACATGAAATATTGAATGATTTGAAGTTTTTTTCTCGAGGTCCTCTAAGGTAGGCTAAGAGATTCAATGTCTACAATATTCGTGGCTTCAAGTTTCATACAATTTATCATGAAGAAGACTTGAAAACTCAAAATAGTGGTGTATTTACATTTTCATAGGTGGGATACTATGAGAAGATGAATGATATAATTAAATTATACTATCATGGAATGTTTTTAGTTGTCTTATTCAAATGAAAGTGGGTCAACATTGATAGGGGTATAATGAAAGATTCTCTACATTTTACTCCTTTAAACTTATCTTGTTTGATGGATACTGGTGAGCATATAGAACACGATCCATTTATCTTGGATTCATAAGATAAGATGGTTTATTATATAGATGATGAAATACAAGAGGGATGAATTGTTGTTGTACACTTAATGTAGAGATACTTATATGATATGAGAAAGGAAGATCAATTGGTTCGTTGTGACAGTGAATTTCATCAACCACAACACATTGAATAGTTTTTTCCTAAAAATATCAAAAAAATAGAACATTAAAGAGAGGGTGAAAATGAATGACCCTTCACAATATAAGTTGATAACAATTAAGATAATGAAGATGAAGATAGTTGAATGTGTAATGAAAATATATTATAATTTCTCTTTGATAAGTGTTTTATACATATATACATTGTTCTAGTTTTTTTTATAAAAAACTTTTAATTTTTCATTTGTTATACATTTAATATACCTTAACCATTTTAAATAAAGGAATTTCAAGAACAAAAAAAATTCTGGATCCAAGCCAATAAACATCTCAGAGTACAACACCACTACCATCATCTTCTGTAGATCCTAGTGATTTTTTTGTAGTCGATATTGATTGAAAGCCAATTGTTTCCCTAGATTTTTTTGTATCCCACAACAAAATTCACATCTAGTGATGGAGAAAATTTTCACCCCTCCATCTAAGGGATATTGAAGATTTACCATTACTGGTTTGTATGTCATTTTCAAAAAAAAACTTTATATTTTATTAATTGTTTAATTAATTTTTCAAATAGATAAAGACAACCATAGATGGGATACAAATATGAACACTAAAGATGTATGGGAACTGAAGGAATTCAAGATTATAATTCTATTTTATGAGTTCGGGGTGCCTACCAGTGATAATGCTAGAATCTATGGGTATATTCTTGGGTATCTTTCTTACAATATGGTGAGATTTCTTATTAACTTCCCCATGTTACTTTTTATTTTTTAAAACTATCACCAACTGAATAAAAACCAATCACTGAGTACTCAAAAAATAACACATATAAAAACTATCGCTAAACTATAACAATCACCACTAAATGATTTTTAACCATGAAATAATTAGCGTTTTACTTAATAGCCACTAAATAATGTATTGGAAGCTTAAACCACCACCAACCACTTTATAGACCACATTTATTTTTAGTGAACCTATTGTAACAGATTTGAGCACCTAGTTCCTTCGAGCATAGAATGAGGTGTAGGTGAAAGGCAGACCAGGAATTAGGTATGGTGGTACTGGAGAAGGCATAATGGGTGGTGTTACTAGATAGGGTCTGGAATAGTACACCACTGGGAAAGGTGTTATAAATAATTAATTTTATTAATAATATAAAAAATATAAAATTATAATTTTTAAAAAATATTTAATGATTACAAAAGTTTTCATAGGACAACAACCACATATTGATTTATGAAATTTAGGAATTAATGCCTTGTCAATCTGTGTTACTTGTTTTATGAGATGCCCGTAAATACATTTATAGTGTTTTAAAACACTAAAATTTATGTTTAATAATAAAAAATAAAAAAAATATATTATTGATGTAAAATCATGGGACAACCACCATTGAATTATTTTTGACTTGTAAAAGAAAACAACACGTTCATTAAATATACAATGTGCTCAGAATGACTCAATATGAAATTTTAAAAGATATTAAAGTTTTAGAAACATGAAACAGGGGTTAAAAACTAAGAAAATGATGTTGTATTTTTTTGAAATCATGGGAAACCAACTAAAGATTTAATTGTAAAATGTATGTTCCCATGACACATTATTTTGAGTTATTATTTTCTCGTTATGGATTTAAATGTGTTTTTAGTGTTTTAAAACACTTAAACATGCATGGAATGGTCAAAATCCTAGAAAACAAACTCATATTAATGTAAAATCATTGGAAAACCACTAATGAGATATTTTATATGTGTATTCATAGAAAACACATAATTCTGATGTGTGGTGTGGTATAAATGACTAAGTAACCACTTCTTAAGGGTAAAAAACCTTTAAAAATAAGTTTTGAGGGGTCAAAACTAGGAAAACAATGTCACATTTCCCTAAAATATTCAGAAAACAACCTTATATTTAATTTGAAATGTATGAACTGACAACAAATCATTATGAATGATGGTTTTCATGTTATGGTTGTAAAAGCATTTTTAGTGTTTTAAAACACTAAAACATATGTGGAATAGTAAAAACCATAAAAAATAACCCCAGATTGAAATGGAATAATTGGAAAACAACACCAATTTATTTTTTATTTTTATATATGTACAACACATCAATATAACGTGTAGTGTGGTTAGAATTAATCAATAACCACTTATTAAAGGTACAAAAACCTTTAAAAACAATTTCAAGGGAAAAACTAGGAAAATAAAATCAGATTGCCCTAAAATTATGGGGAAAAGACTGTATATTTAATTTTGGAATATAGTAACTGATGGCATGCCATTTTGAATGATGGTTTTCCTGTTATGACTGTAAAAATATTTTTAGTGTTTTAAAACACTAAAACGAATGTGGAATGGTAAAAACCATAGAAAAAGAACCTATATTAACATGAAATAATTGAAAAATATTTCTATGTTATTTCTGATATATATATATATATATAGAAAACACATAAATCCTATTTACAATGTGGTCATAATGACTCAATAACCACTTCTTAAAGGTACAAAAACGTTTAAAAACAAGTGTCGGGGTGTAAAAACTAGGAAAATGATGTCTTATTTCCCTAAAATCAGGGGAAAATGATAGTAAATTTAATTATGAAATGTAGAAACCAACATAACATCATTTTGGAAAAACATTTTTCCTATTATGAGTGTAAATGCATTTTTAGTGTTTTAAAACACTATAACATGTGTGGAACGGTCAAAACCATAGAAAATGAATATATATTGACATAAAATCATTGGAAAACCACTAATAAGTTATTTTTGAAATATTATACATGTTTGGATATCAAAGTCTTTAAAAAATATTTATTTAGTAAATTTCAAACACACTGCACGTCACTTTAAAAATAAATTAGAATATTTACTTATCACTTTTTAGTTTCAAATGTTGACTCTTATCACAAATAGGTAAATTTATTTTTTCAAAGTGTTTTTAATTATATATTATTTTTATGCTAAAATGTCTTATATTTTATTAAAAAACAACAAATTTTATGTGAATAATTATGAATATATTATGTTTCTTTTCTTTTTGTTCATTTATTTTCTTAAATATTATGGTTTTCATTATAGTGGAATATGTTAGTAGTAGGTAGGAGGTTGACCATTCCGATTCATGACATTCTTCATAAGGTAGTTGTGACGGTTCTTATTTTCCATGGTATGTTAAAATTTTATCAATTATTCTACTGTAATTATGATTTATTATGTTTAATTTTAATTTTTGGTCTATTTTTTGTTATAGTTGGTGAGATGACGTGGTCAGTTTCAGTTGATGAGATGTAGTAGAGGTAGATAAATGCAGTGGAGGTCATTACATAGATGTATATTGGGTAGGGTTTGTTTTTGGACATATGTTATGTGTATGTATTCATGATCAAGGTATTGGTTGGAAAATTTATGGGTTGACTGAGATTGAGGTTATGATCACTATAGATGTTTGTATATTTGTTATAGATGTATGATGTATTTATAATGTTTTATCATATATTCTTGTTTTAGTTTATTTCACATCACTTTTTTTATATTTACAGTTTTTTATTAATTATTTAAAAAAATTGATTTAGTAGTGGTTTTAAAAACCACTACTAAAGAAATTAAATAAAATATGTTTAGTGGAGGTTAGGATTAACTTCCTCTAAAATAAACTAGTACTAAACATATCAATGATGGTTATTTTCATTTTTTAATATTTCTCCAGGATATTTTTTTATAAAAAAACCACTGATAAATAAAAAAGAAACTATCGCTAAATAATCCAAAACAACACATGAGAAAACAACCTTGAAATTAATGAAACTGCTGCTAAATGGATATCGATCATGCAATATGTAGTAGTTTTAAAATTGTTGCGATACTAATAGGAATCAGTTTAAACCGCCAATAGTCCACCAAAAGACCTCTACTACTACCCCATTTTTTTGTAGTGCATGTCCCCTGTATTTATGTGGTAAACCCATCACGAATTCCATACATATCTCATCCCACTGACACTTTGGAAACTCAAGGGGTTGGGCTGAACTTTTTGGAACCTGGTTCTTAGCCTTCACCTGCTGAAAAGTGAGGCTTCGGGAAACAAACTCTACAACATAACTCTTCATGTATGGACACCAAAACTGATGTTAGAGGTTATGATTCCTATTTTACACACTAGGATGTAATAAATAATGGTATTTATGAAATTCCCACATCACCTCCTCCCATAATGTCAAAGGTGCCAAAATTCATCCACTAAAAAGTATAGTGTGCTCTCCACCTTCAGAATATCCATCAAGAGAATGTCCAATGGATATATAAGTATGTGAGGTCTCATAGTCGATATATCCATGGTGAGAATCCCTAAGACACTATAAAATAAGTGGGGTAACAACCATTAACTGAAGATATAAAGCACCATCCTTTTCTACTAAGGACAATTGTAATAAGTCTAACTGCTTAAACACCTCAACCAAAAACTAATAACAATAACTCCTACTAAGAGCATCTTACACCATATTTCCCTTCCCAGGAGTATATAAAATATCAAATTCAAAGTCTTGGAGGAACTCTATCTATCATTTCTATCACTAGTTAATATCCTTCTAAGAGAAGATATACTTGAGACTCTTGTGGTTAAAGTAGATAATAAACCGCTAACCCATCAGGTAGTGTCTCCACATCTTCACTGCAATGACTATCACTACTAACTCAAGATCATGGGTCACGTAGTTATACTCATGTTGTCTCAACTAATGTGAACCATAGGAAATCATCGTCTATCTCTACATTTGAACATAATCAAGATTGGTCCCTGATGCATCATAGAACACTATATATACACCATCCTCCTTTGGAAATCTCAAGATGTGATTACTCATCAACCTCTTCCTTAGATATTGAAAAAACTACTAGCACCTTTATGTCCACACTGAAGGCTTCTCCTTTGGGGTCAAATCTATCAAGGGTGTTACCACTCTAGAGAAATCAGGTACCAACCTCTGACAGTACCCTTGAAGCCTAAGGAAACTTTGCACCATGATAACACTCTTGGGTGGCTCCCAAGATAGCAAAAACTCAACCTTTTACTGGTCCACCTCCACTCTTTCTTAGATGAAATGTCCCAAAAAGTGGACTTCTCAAATCCAAAACTAACACTACTAGAGCTTCCCATAAATACGGTTCTCTTAGAGTGTGTCCAGAACCATTCTCAAGTGTCTTTGTGCTTCTCCTCAAAATGCTGAGTACAGTAGGATATAATCGATGCAGACTACCATGAACCTATCTAATAAAGAATGAAATATCCAGTTCATGGGTCCCATAAACACTTATATATAATTCTTCATGCCTAAGGGAATTAAAAAGTACCCATAGTGACCACATCAACATATGAATTCCGTATTTAGTATATCCTTGTATTATACTCATAGGTGGTGATGGAATGATATGAGGTCAATCTTCGAGAATCATCATTCCCTTATCAACTGATCAAAGAGGTCATCTATCCTCAATAGTGGATACTTATTTGTCATTTTTACTTAGTTAAAGCACCAGTAGTCTACACATAACATCAAAATGATGTCCAAATTCTTGGAAAACAACACGGGGGATGCATATGGGGAAACATTGGGTCTCACAAATCCCTTCTCCTACATTTCCTATAACTACACCCTCTACTCAAGAATCATTGTGGGATCCATATGATATGCTGGTATAGATATCAGGGCCATCTCAGGATGATATTCAGTGAAAAAAATTTAGATCTCAATGGAGAGGTAAGCCTGTAACATCTTCATGAAAGACATACTCATATGATAACAACCACCATAGTATCTCATAACATCCACTGCTCCAAGATCCATGTTGGCCAATTGGTGAGTAATCAGCTACACTTTTTTATTCCTGAGTTCATCCTACTCCTCCAAGGTTTAATTTTCACCCCCAAAGGAAAAAAATCATCTCAGCACTATGACCACACCTTATCCCCCACCTAGAATAGTCAATTTGGGAATGAACTATGGATATCCACTCCATACCTAAGATGAAATCATAAGGCCTTATCACTGGTATAAAGAGAACCCATACAAAACTCTCACCTACAAGTGTCAGATCTCATTGTCGGCACAAGTACACAATCATTGAGTCACTGCCTATTAGAGTATCTAACTACAAGTATTGAGCTAAAGGCTCAACCAGAATATATATGTCTCAAAAAACAGAAGTATTAAGAAATGAATGACTCACACCTATTTCTATCAATACTGTAGAAAAATTATAAAAGATATAGATCATAACTCATGTCATCCCTATAACCTCAGGTTCGCAGGACTCTATAGGTTGCAGTTGGCCTCGTTCTTGACCACCAGATCCCTGAGTCTAGCATGGACCACTTGGGGGTGGTGGTGGTAATAGGTAAAACCTACGACCACCTATTTCTTCTCTATCATCCCCCTTCCACATCCTTCACCTTGTAGAACACCCAGATTCTTCCTCATCCTTTTCTTAGGTTGTCCCTCAATCATCTCTCAATCAATTACACGATGTGTTGGAAAATCCTATGCCAGATGTCCCTGACCATCATAGGAGAAGCACCACCTATCCCTCAGCTAATTAGAGCCATCTTGAGATCCCTTTTAAACTAATCCTATTCCCTGGGATTGAATCCTAAATTGTACAACATGCTTGGATCCTTGAAACTATTTTTGGATGCCTAATGCTGAGGTCTCAACTACTGGGTGCCCACTAACAGTAATAACTATTTGAACTGGCTATTCTAGGAAGCTATCCACCACTAAGGCTCACTCTGACACTCCAGTATAAGAGGGAATGTAGAGGGATATCAATGAATCCCTAATATCAATACGTAATCCCTTATCAAAGTTCTGTGATTTGAAAATAAATCCTAAACTATATCCAAGGAGTAACACAAGAGATCAATATACCTTGATAAGTACTACACCAAGCTCAAACTACCCTACTGCAGATTCAAAAGCACCTGCATGTGTACTGATCACAATGTGACTAGATAGACCTCCTCCCCAAAGATATGCTCACAGTCTGACCAAGATAGAGTTGTATCGTCATGTTACCGAGTCACTAAACTCCACCATCACCTAGCAGATCCTTGAATAAGTCTCACCAAAAGGACCTCTATATGATATGTAGGCATCATCAGATGGAAAAAATCTTGAGTGACTTCCTCTAGACAATCCTCATTCATCTGGGGGTCTGTCTCAACTCAAAACCTGGGAGGTCACTACCTTTGAAACTCATGCAGTTCACTCATCATACATGCATCCTCTATTAGAAATTCCAATGATCACTGCTACTCAAAAAGTGTTGGTATAATTGGTAAACCACCTGGAGGTTCTATCAGGATTTTAGATAGGTTTTAGGAGCATCGAGCTCTATAAGCTTGATTTTTTTAAAGGGTAGAGGGAGGTTCACGGTTAGCGCATAGTTAGTTCTAACCATGCACCAAAACCATAAAAATTTATAAGGGAGTCAAAAAGTTTATGATACCATGCAACTCATTCCTCACAACCATGAAATATTTCTATAGAAAACTATAAAGGGGAATCTCACGGGCTGCACACAATTTGTCAAAACTGTTTTCCTAGCCATGCAAGAAGGTGGATCATTTGGACAGTTCCAAGAACATGGATTGAGCATGGGTTTTCTACCCATGAACCTATCTATGTGGGGTGTATCTCTTTGATATATTTATCCAAACATTTGGTGCATGGTTAGACAAACCATGCACCTCTTTAAAAGAGAATAAATTATTATTCCCCCCTATGGTCCTTAAAGGGGTTTTCCCTATTTTCTCCTTCATTTCTTATAGGTGGTTTCCCACATGCACACCTTGTCCTTATCATATCTCCTTATTGGATATTCCCCATTCATGGCCCATTTTAATCACCGTTAGATGCATTATAAGACTAGAGGTAATTCTATGTTTCCAATTTCCTCTCTTTCTAGTTTCTCTCACTATATTGAATTCTATTACCATGAAAACTCATATTACATATTTTAGGGTGTTCATGTGATTCTTTAATTTCTATAATTTTGGCTTGAGTCAAATCTCGAGAATGGGAAAATAAAGCTTCATTTGTATAAGGTAGGTGGTCTATGGATATTCATTTAAAGTATTTTCATTTATAAAATAAATTGTTTTACTTTACACCATATTTTTTGTGCATTTCTCCCAAAATGTGAAATCATTTAATTAAATTGGTTAGACATTTTTAGGAATACTTTAATAGACCTTGGAATTTTCATTGTCCATCTACCAAGATTAGAACAACCAGTTATAGTGTGTTGATATAAACGCTTATGAATCCTATGTTTTTCCTATATAATTAAAAAATCTATTGAAGTGTGTTGATTTCCAATTATTAATTGAAATGTTGAATGAGTTTCTAAACAGTTAAACGCCATTACTTGTACCATTGAACTTGGTTGAGGAATTGGTTATTTGAATTAAATGGGATTGAATAGTATTATAGGGATTATTATAACACTTGTCCCTCATTAATTGTAAATTATTCCTTACTTACAATTTAGCCAAATTTAGAGATATGTTAAGATAAACCCTTCAAATTCAGGATGTTAATTTGAGATAATAAAGTGTGAATGGTATGACCATATCACATTACCTTTGGTTGGGTTCTTATAGTGAAAGATTTAAGGTAAGCATCATTTTTAGATTATGGACTTGACGTTCCTCATTCATTGTATGTTTAATTTATTGGACAAGATGATCCAATTTTATTTATTTGTAATTCATTGGGCATGAAATCCCTTATCATTTATTTATATCATTGGGAATGATGTACCTTATCATTTATTAGGATCACTGGGCATGGTGTCACTTATCACTTATTGAGATAATTCGGAATGGATTTCCTTATCATTTATTGATATCATTTTTAATAGAGTCCCTTATCATTTATTGATATTATTGGGCATGGTGTCCCTTTTCATTTATTGACATTTTTTTGACATGACATCCCTTATTTAGAGTATGAGACTTGTAAGATATCATGATGTGTATGACTAGGTCTTAAGCCTTGGGTCCTCACCAATGAATATATATATATATATATATGTTCATGAATATATATTTATATATGATGGCATGTTCAGTGACATTATGAATTATTCTAAATCAGGAAAGGTCCTCCAGGTATCTTTTGAGGAACCTAAGATTTACTTGTTTACATTTACTAATTACTAAATTATTTATTAACTCGCACACTACTTCATTCTATACTCATGGGCTAGATAAGCATTAGGCAGTATTGGTGGTGACCTACTGATTTTATCACACACCTTGTATGAGATTCCATTTGGTACCCATAAATACCTCTTGGTTGTAAGTCAAGTTAATGGGAAGCTCCCTATTACAGATGCATGATTTTCTAGATGAGATAAAAGGACTGATCCAAGTTATTGGGATACTCATAGATATAACTATTGGTAATTTGTTTACTTTTTTATAACATGTATTATATATAGACACCCAAATCTTGACATAAATGGACATTAAATTACTTTTGCAGAATAGTTAATACATAATAAGAACCAACACTCAAGGACCGTAATAGTTTAGTGTCTTTGGAAACTTGGAATATAAACTTCTAATCATGTTGAAAGATCTTCAACAACTCCCATAACGATCTTCCCCTTTTTGTTTCCTTACCTAAAACCTTTCTTTATTTCCTGGGGAAAATAAAACATAAAAAGGGTGAGCTCAAATGCTCAGTAAGGGAAAACATAGAGAATATAAAACAATCCATAAACATTTGAAATCAAAAACTTGAACATGAAATTTAAACATCAAAATCTTGAGCAAAGACATAAATCTTGGAAGTACGTAAGGAATGTATCATAATGGAACATAAATCTTGATAAAATAGCATGGGAATAAAACATGTAATTGTGGAAACCATTCAACACATGTAATGATTTCCATAGTAGCCAAGGCATTGCTTCCAAGACCATCTTAGTGGACAAAGTCCCTTTCTGAATCGAGTCCACTCCTTGTTCCAGTATTGTATTACTGAACCGGTTTAACTTACCGTTCCATCCATTTCTATCTCATGAGATATAAATCTTTACCCAATGCATTGGAGGGAGATATAGGTCCCACCAATCTCATAACGAAATCATTCTTTCGTGTGCCACAAAATCATAAATCATACATTATAGCATAACCCATGTAATAGAATGTGATTCTTAAACATCATGCCATCATAACATAATCCATATAAAAAAATGGATATCATTTCATCATAATAATAATAAAACCATGTAAATAATGGAGACATTATACTTGAAACATAAAAATATTAAATAATGTCATTTTAGATGGAAAATATTTTTGATAAAACACTTGAAATGAAATATTGAGGAAAATATACTTTCTTCTTCAAAATCATTTTCTTTTCACAAAATTACATGAAATTTTAAAAGAAAAGGGTTTTGTTGAAAATAATCATGAAATATTGTATAGGAAGATTCATGAATATGAGGAATTATGAAACCGTAAAAATCCGTTAACACCGTATAAGTTAAAAAAACATTCTTCTCGTACTTTTGCTGGAAAAGTCAAAAAGTACCTTGTAAAAAAAGATTCTTTACATACCATGTTGTAAAAGTCAGAATGGGTAAAAAGGACTTGAAACATACATGAGAGAAAATTAAACATTTTAGGAAAACATTTTGATAACATATGGACATGGATAATAATCATAACCCCAGTAAATACTTACGAATAAACAATCTCGGATAAGAATGAGATTGGAATAATTATTCCTTACCTTATGTCTGATATGATTCGTACGTATCTGAACATCCTGTATAATGATTTAAATAATGTCATTGAATTATTACAGAATCATATTCATTGTTATGATATCATATATGTTTCACTTATGACTTTATATTACTCGTTCTTTTGTAAATTCCATGTTAAAGAGCGTTTTGGGTAAAATCGTTTCATTTGTCGTCCGTGTTTTGACTTGTAATTATTCATATGATTACTTAGATCACGATTAATTAATTCCATAATATAAAACATGATTTATATATAATATATATTCATAATATACATATATATAATAGATCAATAAATGGAAAGAAATACACCGTTCATGGAGACGGTAGGCCATACGTACACATGAACGTTGTTTTTGTTTCCTCATTGAATTGAATGGAATTAATTGGATGAAATACATATATATATATATACATAAATCAAGTATCATCATTATGTCATATATTTCATTATTACTTATTATATATACTTTATAATCATTCATGAATGGTTAATCATTTAGAATGAATCTCATCGCGTCGTGGAGACGGTAGTCCGTACGTACGCACGAGCGATGATATCATTCCCTTAATTATTGAATTGAATTAGAGTGGATGATAAAATATATCAGAATCATTATGATGTTATAATAACTATGTATAGTTATTCTTTACACCATTATACTAATCCAAGTAAGGTGGTGTTGGAAAAACAGATTACACCACGGCGTGGAGACGATATTCTGTACGTACGCACACGCGGTGATTTCGTTTTCCCTACGATGGATAGAAGGTGAAATAGGTTTGTTTCATATTTATAATAAAATATCAGTATATTAGGGATACTAATGTAATTAATTAATAATGAAACAACTAAATAAGAGGGAGTAGAAGAAGAATGGAACTTGAAGAAAACGGTAGAAGGTATTACCTCTTTCTCAAAGTGCCTCCTTTAAACTTTCTCTTAGGGCACTAGAGTTGGTCTTTTGAGAAGAAAAGTACCTATAGTAGGTTTCTAAGGAAGTGGGGAAGTGAAATGGGCAGGGGTTTACTGAGCTTTAAGGCTGAAAGTTGTGTAAAGATGAGAGGGAGGAGGTTCCCTTTTATAAGGGAGGAGAGGAGCACTTTTGGAAATATAAGAAATATTAGTTTATATTAAATCCCAACCCCACTTAAAAACTTACAAAATGACTCATATACAAATATTAGATAATATTGGGTTGTAATCTAATCAACCAATAAAATTTAGACATGTTAGTAATTTATTTTAAACATTATCAACTTGATTTATCCTTATTTATCAATTTAATTTTATTTGTGGTAATAATATTCTAAATTTTAAATTATTATAAATAATTACATATGTGTTGTGAATTTTCCATAATTTGACACTTTATGACATTTTAGACCATATAAATATAAATTTATAATTTTTAAATATTTTTGTGATTTTGAAACAATTTTATAATATGTTATTTTTATAAAATAACAATAGTGTCAATTTTGACACTATTCATTTATTTGAATTTAAATAAACAATATACAGAAGATATGTTTGAACTATAAGATTTAATGGATTCATAACATGTCATATTTATCTAGAAAATTAGTGGAGAACATAAAATAGTTCATATAATATTTATTTTTATATTCTTAAAACCATTTATTTGATATTTCTCTTAATAAAATAATTTAAACATCACTATTATGCCACCTTTAATGATAATTATTTAATCCCTAAAAATTAAAAATAAATTTATATGATGTAGATAATTTTATTATATTTCTGGATAATATTTATATCCAAAGTTTCATGAATTTTATCACTAAACTAAAATTATTATACTTATAAGATTTAAGAAAGTGACATGTTGTCACTTTCTTTGGTTTTAATAATAATTAAATTATTTTCATGGAAGAAAGCCCATTAAATGAATCTAATCCGACCTTTAGGTGATATGGGTCGACTTTTAGTCATCCAATAGGATTTTGGCAGGTGTTAGGGTAATTTTATAATCTTATATTTACCTTTAATTACCCGATTTACCTTTAACTATGGTAAATAAAATTTACCATAGTTACTATTCATAATGCCCAAAAAATAAAAAGTAGCTTATTAACATAATATGGACCCAATTATTCCAAATATGGAATCCATTTTTCCAAATTCAATACACAAAATTTTCAGAAATTAAATTAAAATTAATCTCGTTGTCGAAATAAAATGGTTTTTTGTTTAAAACATTGCAAAAGATTGAATTGATTTAACCTACGAATTCAAGGTAAAATCAATGCTAATGACATACATTATATTAACTGGTAAAAATATATTCTATTTATACTTTAAAACCATTCAATATTATAATTTAACCATATAAATTATTACGATGAAAAAAGTTGTTTTTAATTAAAATATAGCGTATTTTTAATATTCATTAAAATATGAAAGTTATCAGAAAAATATAAAAACTTTATTCAATGTAAATTTTTATATCCTGATTCAAAATAAGAAATTTATTTTTTAAAATTGAACTTATAAACATGTAAAAAACTAGATTTAATGTGAGTGTGCCATTAAAAGTCGGCAAAACTGCATTTTTTGAAAAATACTTATTTTACCCGAAAAATTTATTTTGTTCACATACCATGTTCTAGAAAATGTGTAAGATGAAATAATAATGTTATAAAATTTAAAATTTAGTTAATCCTATTCATAATGGCTAGTTCATAATAATATTATAACCATATATCATTGTTTAGTAAAACCCGGTATTGCGTACAACACACACTATCGAGGAAGGTCGCGATTGCGTGTAATGCAAGCCAAGTCAGAGTTGCGTGTAGTGCAAGACTCCTTTGTTGTTTTTTTATAACATAATCCAACCATATTTCATTTATAAATTAAATATATATATATATACACATATATATATATACACTCAATGTTGCGAACTTGAAATTGTGTGTAACAAGATCCAAGAATAGTGTTGCGTATACTACAAGCTAATATGGTGGAGCGTATAGTACAAGATATTCATGGTGTATTGTACAATCAAAGGAATTAAAAAGAATATATCTCATAAAATCTCGGGGTGTTACATTCTACCCCCCTTAAAATAAATTTCACCCTCGAAATTCGTTGGTGTTATAAATCGTTTACTATTCATAGAAACCCACATCGTAAAAAGGAATACTAAAACTTAACTTTAAAAAGGAAAGTTAGAAACGTAACAATCACCCAAGGTAACTCAGCATTGGGTTTCCACATAGGAGAGTATAGGTGAAAATATGGATATGGAGGAAACATCTAACGATCTTGTTCTGATGGAGAGTGGTAGAGAACATGGCTATGAAAAATCCAATAATCACAAAGCCATAAATTTGTGATGATCTAAGGTACCATCTGATTCATCAGATATGAGGGCACTAGGACAACATTTTTGGTTTTCAAGATCATTTCCCTAAACTTGAAAATTTTGAATTAGAAGAAATACTTGCTTGATTTTGGTACAATCTTACTGTTGTTCGTGATTTGAACAATTTCCACTTCATCTCTTTAAGAAATGAAGTTGAATTTGTCTTTTGTGAAGTTTTAGAAGATCATGCGATAGAATGATAGGTCATTCCATCTGTCTCAAACATAAGTTAGAAAAATTTATATACATAAGTCCATCTATGGTGAGATTAATCAGATATGGTTCCTAAAATG
This sequence comes from Viscum album, assembly GCA_963277665.1. NCBI lineage: Eukaryota > Viridiplantae > Streptophyta > Magnoliopsida > Santalales > Viscaceae > Viscum > Viscum album. The sequence goes on along the minus strand of OY728136.1, from coordinate 1,000,354,377 downwards.
GACTTATACTTAATATTTCATACTGCTTAATATAATAAAACTGGTTTCTACTAAATAGGGACTTTCTGTAGGCCAGTGGTAGGCGATAAAGGCTTTTCGCACTTCAGTTTTGGGTTCGATTCCCACAGCCTTGTCCGACGCGATGGGCTGTCGCCCATCCTGCAAGTTTTCCTTTTTCTAAAACTACATTACTATAACATTTCATAAATAATATCGAACAAAGTTCTATCCTTAAACAATAATAACCTATGTCCAACATAATACATTCCAATCTTTAGGCTTATCTAAAATACTTTGGTCCAAGCTCATAGTATAAAGAAAATGATTACTTGAAATGTCACATAACAATCACATGAATGCCATCATTTATCCCCCATATATCATAAGATATATCTTGTTGGTCAAATTATAAACATGTGAATACCTTAATCATGTATTCTCTTGAAGAATGAATACCCATTGAACCTTAGTGAAAACATGAATGTAGTTAAAAGTTAACACATTCCACATACCAAAATCCTCAAAATTCTATATACTGAAACCATGATATCACTTAGTCCTTATATCAATCATGGGTTTATGAATACTGTCAAACATTTGATTTTCTCCTTATCCCTTCATTATGCGCATATCATCTGCTTTCTAAAATATTTGAATCTCTTTTCATGGTTATCGGTACCATAAAATTATTGAAAATTACAATAGACTAATACAAAAATATTCTAATACACCATAAAAGCAACTCAACAACATTATTCTTGAATACCAATACATAAAAAATTCAATCCATCCTCTTCAATGATTGTCCTGGAATAAGTACTTCCTCGATTTAGAAGTAACTTTTTAGGTTAGGGCATTGAGTTGGGTAATGACCATGTTCTCCACAAATAAGACATTGAACTCTATAACAGTCTATCACTCTATGAACCTTTTCTCCACACAGATAACATCTGTCCCTCCATTTGAGGTATTCCTCAAGGTTCTTCTTCCCTTCTTTAGAAATCTCAATCTTCCTTTCTTTATGCTCCTCAACACGTGAACATGCATAAAAGTCTATCTTCCTCTTATTTGATGAATTAGGCATACCACTAAGTTTCACCTTGTTAATCATATATCACGATGACTGATTCGGAATAATCACAATATCTTTCTCTCTAGGCGTTACGCAATTTTGTTGCTCATAGTCACCAATTTGTCCATTGGATTCAATGTTAACTGAATTCCTTCTGGTTCCCTCCATTGACTAAAACACAAAAAGAATTCTGTGAGAGGCAAAAATCATACAAGGAAAATAACATAATAAAGGGGGAGTACCTTCGATATCTAACATCTTAGGTTTAATTCTAATATCATTACCATAATTCTAGGACTATAACCTATACTTATACTTAACCTTAAGGACATCCCTAGACATACCTAAGAAATATCTCTAGGGATCTCACTAAATTTTTCGCATCCTAGTTTCCAAAGGTTAACTAAACCTTTCCTCTGATACCTACTGTAGATACCCAAATCTTGATGTACATGGACATTACATTACTTTTTTGGAATACTTAATACATAATAAGAACTAACACTCAAGGACCGTAATAGTTTATTGTCCTTGGAAACTTGGATTATAAACTTCTAATCATGTTGAAATATCTTCAAAAACTCCCATAATGATATTCCCCTTTTTGTTTCCTTACCTAAAACCTTTCTTTATTTCCCGGGGAAAATAAAACATAAAAAGGGTGAGATCAAATGCTTAGTAAGGGCAAACATAGAGAACATAAAACAATCTATAAACATTTGAAAGCAAAAACTTGAACATGAAATTTAAACATCAAAATCTTGAGCAAAGACATAAATCTTGGAAGTACGTAAGGAATGTATCATAATGGAACATAAATCTTGATAAAATAGCATGGAAATAAAACATGTAATTGTGGAAAAAATTCAGCACATGTAATGATTTCCATAGTAGCCAAGGTATTTCTGCCAAGACCATCTTAGTGGACAAAGTCCCTTTCTGAATCGAGTTCACTCCTCATTCCAGTCCTGTATTACGGAACCGGTTTAACCTACCATTCCATCCATGTCTATATATTGAGATATAAATCTTTACCCAATTCATTGGATGGAGATATAGGTCCCACCCATCTCATAATGAAATCATTCTTTCATGTGCCACAAAATCAGAAATCATACATCATAGCATAACCCATGTAATAGAATGGGATTCTTAAACATCATGCCATCATAACATAATCCATATAAAAAAATGGATATCATTTAATCATAAGAAGAATAAAACTATGTAAATAATGGAGACATTATACTTGAAACATAAACATATTAAATAATGTCATTTTAGATGGAAAATATTTTTGATAAAACACTTGAAATGAAATCTTGAGGAAAATATCCTTTCCTCTTCAAAATCATTTTCTTTTCAAAAAATGCCATGAAATTTTAAAAGAAAAGGGTTTTGTTGAAAATAATCATGCAATATTGTATAAGAATATTCATGAAGATGAGGCGTTATGAAACCCTAAAAATCCATTCACGCCGTATAAGTTAAAAAAACATTCTTCTCGTACTTTTGCCGGAAAAGTCAAAAAGTAACTTGTAAGAAAGATTCTTTACATACCATGTTGTAAAAGTAAGAATGGGTAAAAAGGACTTTAAACATACATGAGAGAAAAGTAAAAATTTTATGAAAACATTTTTAGAACATATGGACATGGATAATAATCATAACCCCAGTAAATACTTACGAATAAACAATCTCGGATAAGAATGAGATTGGAATAATTATCCCTTACCTTATGTCTGATATGATTCGTACGTATCCGAACCTCCTGTATAATGATTTAAATAATTTCATTGACTTATTACAGAATCATATTCATTGTTATGATATCATATATGGTTCACTTATGACTTTATATTACCCGTTCTTTTGTAAATTCCATGTTAAAGAGCGTTGTGGGTAAAATCGTTTCATTTGTCGTCCGTGTTTTGACTTTTAATTATTCATATGATTACTTAGATCATGATTACTTAATTACAGAATATAAAACATGATTTATATATAATATATATTCAGAATATACATATATATAATAGATCGATAAATGGAAAGAAATACACCGTTCATGGAGACGGTAGGCCGTACGTATGCATGAACGTTGTTCTCGTTTCCTCATTGAATTGAATGGAATTAATTGGATGACATAAAAATATATATACATAAATCCAGTATCATTATTATGTAATATATTTCATGATTACTTATTATATATACTTTATAATCATTCATGAATGGTTAATCATTGAGAATGAATCTCATCGCGTCGTGGAGACGGTAGTCCGTACGTACGCACGAGCGATGGTATCATTCCCATAATTATTGAACTGAATTGGAGTGGATGATACAATATATCAGAATTAGTATGACGTTATAATAACTATGTATATTTATTCTTTACACCATTATACCCATCCAAGTAAGGTGGTGTTGGAAAAACAGATTTCACCACGGCGTGGCGACAGTATTCCGTACGTACTCACGCGCGATGATTTCGTTTTCCCTAGGATGGATAGAAGGTGAAATAGAGTTGTTTCATATTTATAATAACATATCATTATATGAGGGATACTGATGTTATTACTTCATAACGAAACAACTAAAGAAGAGGGAGTATAAGAAAAATGTAATTTGAAGAAAACGGTAAAAGGTATTACCTCTTTCTCGAAGTGCCTCCTTTAAACTTTCTCTTAGGGCACTAGAGTTGGTCTTTTGAGAAGACCAGTACCTATAGTAGGTTTCTAAGGAAGTGGGGAAGTGAAATGGGAAGGGTTTGGCCGAGATTTAAGGCTCAAAGTTGTGTAAATATGAGAGGGAGGAGGTTCCCTTTTATAAGGTAGGAGAGGGGCACCTTTGGAAATATAAGAAATATTAGTTTATATTAAATCCCAACCCCACTTAAAAACTTACAAAATGACTCATATCGGAAGATTAGATGAGTTAGGGTTGTAATATAATCAAGCGATAAAATTTAGACATGTTAGAAATTTATTTTAAACATTATCAACTTGATTTATCCTTATTTATCAATTTAATTTTATTTGTGGTAATAATATTCTAAATTTTAAATTATTATAAATAATTACATATGTGTTGTGAATTTTCCATAATTTGACACTTTATAAAATTTTAGACCATATAAATTTAAATTTATAATTTTTAAATATTTTTGTGATTTTTAAACAATTTTATAATATGTTATTTTTATAAAATAACAATAGTGTCAATTTTGACACAATTCATTTATTTGAATTTAAATAAACAATATAAAGAATATATGTTCGAAATAAAAGATTTAATAGATTAATAAAATGTCATATGTATCTATAAAATTAGTGGATAACATTAAATAGTTCATATAATATTTATTTTAATATTTTTAAAACCATTTATTTCATATTTCTCTTAATAAAATAATTTAAACATCACTATTATGTCACCTTTAATGATAATTATTTAATCCCTAAAAATTATAAATAAATTCATATGATGTAGATAATTTTATTATATTTCTGGATACTATTTATATCTGAAGTTTCATGAAGTTTATCACTAAACTAAAACTATTATACTTATAAGATTTAAGAAAGTGACATGTTGTCACTTTCTTTGGTTTTAATAATAATTAAATTATTTTCACGGAAAAAAGACCATTAAATGAATCTAATACGACCCTTAGGTTATATGGGTCAACTTTTGGTCATCCAATAGGATTTTGGCAGGTGTTAGGGTAATTATATAATCTTATATTTACCCTTAATTACCCGATTTACCTTTAACTATGGTAAATAAAATTTACCGTATTTACTATTCATAATGCCCAAAAAATAAAAAGTAGCTTATTAACATAATTTGGACCCACTGATTCCAAATATGGAATCCATTTTTCCAAATTCAATACAAAAAAGTTGCAGAAATTAAATTAAAATTAATCCCGTTGTCGAAAGAAAACGAGTTTTTGTTTAAAACATTGCAAAAGATTGAATTGATTTAACCAATGAATTCAAGGTAAAATCAATGATAATTACATACATTATATTAAATGGTAAAAATATATTCTATTTATACTTTAAAACCATTCAATATTATAATTTAACCATATAAATTATTACGATGAAAAAAGTTGTTTTTAATTAAAATATAGCATGTTTTTACTATTCATTAAAATATGAAAGTTATCAGAAAAATATCAAAACATTATCCAATGTAAATTTTTATATAGTGATTCAAAAGAAGAAGTTTATTTTTTAAAATTGAACTTATAAACATGTAAAAAACTAGATTTAATGTGGGTGCACCATTAAAAGGCGGCAAAACTGCATTTTTTGAAAAATACTTATTTTACCTGAAAATTTTATTTTGTTCACATACCATGTTCTAGAAAATGTGTAAGATGAGATAATAATGTTATAAAATTTAAAATCTAGTTAATACTATTCATAACAGCTAGTTCATATTAATATTATAACCATATATCATTGTTTAGTAAAACTCGATATTGTGTACAACACACGCTATCGAGGAAGGCCGCGATTGCGTGTAATGTAAGCCAAGTCAGGGTTGCATGTAGTGAAAGACTCATTTTTTGTTTTGTATAACACAACCCAACCATATTTCATTTATACATTGAATATATATATATATATACAAATATATATACACTCAATGTTGCAAACTTGAAATTGTGTGTAACAAGATCCAAGAATAGTGTTGCGTATATTGCAAGCTAATACGGTGTTGCGTATAGTAAAATATAATCTTGGTGTAGTGTACAATCAAATGAATTAAAAAGAATATATCTCATAAAATCTCGGGGTGTTACATTATATTATCTTCCCGCTCCTCTTTTTTTACATCATTTTGTTGTCATCATTGTATCTGATACTAGTTGTAGATTTGTTTCATTTATTATTATTGGGATGAGTTACTTCTATTTATTTATTAATTATATTTTTCTTTATTTTTTTATTTATGCTTATACTATATTTATTACTGACCTATAGGTTATATTCTCCCCACTATGCCACCTATAGAGAATCACTTCTAGTCAGAAGCCTCTAGTGTAAGGGGAGATGCTCATGAGGCCATGTGACCCAACAACTCGAGGAATTATTTTAGTGGCTCCTAGGTTTGGGGTTACATTTTATTATGTTGGTATAAGATACAAGATATCACATCTCTAAGGAATGAATATTTTTGTAGTATTAGTAGATTAGATACATACATGATTCCCATATTACATTAGAAATAAACTATAAATAATAATGAAAGTAAATATTTTTCATCCTTGAACTCATTCAAAGATCCCTTCTTCATCTCCTAGGGAAAGAATAAAAATATGGGTGAAATTATATTCTCAATAAAGATTGTGTATAATAGAATCTATCATGATTAAATGAGAAATAATCAATATAAAATGGTAAATAACTAAAAATTATTCCATTATTCAATAATTTGAGCATGAAGAATAATATAGTAGGAATAAATAATGATCAAATAATTCTATATAACCAATGACATGATTTTAAAACTTATCCATATATATCATAAATATTCATATAATCACATGTAAATAAATAACTAATCTTATAACCATGAAATTCATAATGTTAGATATATTAAAGATATCATCAAGGCCTCATACCAAGACGTCTTACATAAATGGGTAAGAACTCTACCAAATAGCCAAATTATTTTTTTCATAATACCTACCAATACATAAAGGGGTTATAGTGAGTCCCACCCATCACTTACTTAATTAAGCACATTCATTATATAAAATAGGGGAAACATAATCAATACATAATCCACAAAAACATTCATATTGAAAAACTAGAATATAAAATGTTAATATTTACCCCAATCAAACTGATCATAAAAAATTAAGATAAATAATAAGGATTTTATCATTAAAACATATCCATAGTGGAGGATAAGTAAAATAAAGGGTTTTTATCATTGATGAATAGGAATAACATAAAAATATCATTAAATCATTCTTGGGGAAATTACACTTTTTCACTTTGAAATCCACTTTTAAGGATTAAAAATTTCTAAAATATTATGGAAATTTTTTATTTTAAATGAATAATGGAAACTTGTAAAGGAATATTCAAAACATATAGGAGTATTGATGGCGGTAAATACTATTCATGATGATTAAGTAAAAACAAATATTTCTTTCACATTTTTGGTAAAAAGTTAAAAATTACCTCATTCAGAAAATAAAAAGAAGATTAAATTTACACCATTTTTTAAAAATTAAAACATGGGTAAAAATGTGTTTAATAAATCATTTTTTAATTTTGAAAAATATTTTAATTAAAATATTTACATGGAATAAAAATATTTCCAAACAAATAGAAAACAAAGTCTGTTTTTCTTAAAAAAATATTTCAGTCTCTTGAGAAATTAATATACTAAAATGAAAGGAAAACATATAATTTTCAAAGAAAACTAGAGGAGAATAGAATATGTTGTTTTTAGGGTATAATTATCATATAATTCCCCCACTAGAGACTTAAAGATAAACAATACCTAATAAGGTAGAGATTGTGAAATAAACCCTTACCACTTTGGTAAAATTTGAATAATAATACCTATGAAAAAATAGATTAAAATAAATATTAAAATATTATTAAAATAATTAGATTCATTATCTATCATTTCAAAGGATCAATATATAAACCTCATAAACATAAATAGGTGAATAACATCAAATATGTATCAAAAAAACAAAATCAAGATAAAGAACACTTACAAATATCATATCATTTATGTGAGAATTAATCAATGAAGTGATCATGTTTACCATACATAAATCCATAAAAAACAAGTATAAATACAAAATAATAAAATTAAAGTATGTTTCACACATAATAATGGCGTTATATATTCAATTAATTATTTTTATAAAGTAATGAATGAAAATTGAGTTAAGAAACCCCTTACCACTTAGTAACTTTCTAGTCAAGTATACTTGAATAATATAATTTGAATTGAAACTTAAAAAACCATAATTATGAGGGATTAATGATATAACATTAAAAATTGTTTTATATACACCATATAAAAGAAATTTAAGGATATCATTAAAATATGACTCAATGAATGAAATTGTGACAGAATCCCTTGTCTTAGGTCTAAATAATCACATATGTTCTTTATCATCATGAATAATAAATTTATGTTAATTATTTACTTTATCACAATTTTTTTCAATTTTATAATTCTTTTATTTATTTATTACCATGTTATATTTATTTACTTAATAAATTAAGTTCATGTTAGATGTTCTGAAGATATTCAGTTCATATATCAAAAATGAATTCGGTAGGTTGAATATGTAAAAATAGGTTATTGTTACTTCATCTAATAAATAATTATCATGAAATAATTATCATTTTTATACATAAATTATTCTTTTAAAACCAACCAAAGAATATGGTTATGAAAAATGATCTATGTTACAATCATGAAGACAATAAGTCGTATGTACGTATGAGATACGTATCCATTTTTTGAAGATCATGATAGAAAGAAGGTAAGTAATATTTTACCTTAAAAAATTATTGTAATATCATAAAAACCATATAATTTATTTTTAAAAAATTATATATATCATCCCTATGATGTGGTTATAGAGAACAAATCACATTACTTCATGGAGGTGGTAGTCGACACGTGCGCATAAATGACGTTATCGTTTTTCATTGGATGAAAAGTTAATAAATTAGATGATATATTATGTTTACAAATTTATAAATATGTCATTAATATAATATATAAAACTTAAATTCATCATTATAACCAGCCATTAGAGGTGGCAATGTAAAACTAATTACATCGGTTCACAAGGTGGTAGTCTTTCGTACAAACAAACTGCGATTTCATTTCCAATTGTTTGGAAGTGGAGATAGATATTATGTATGAAATTAATATGAAAAAATATCAGTATATGGAAGATATTGGTATTTTTATTTCATAATGTTTGAATAATATTTTAAGAAGGTATAACAAGAATCAAAACTAAAACATTCAGTTAAAATCTATACATCTTCTTTGGACAACCTCCTTTTCTTTACACCTTAATCCCTCTAAGGTTGATATTCTACCAAAACTAAGAAAAAAAGAATGTGTGAAGTTATGTTAGGAAGGTATTTGGGTAATAGTTTTCTCAACTAAAAGGCTCTTGAAGTGTGGATATATGTGGAGAGGGGGTTCCCTTTTATAAGTGAGGTAAGGACATTCTTAAGATTTCTTAAAGTATTAAATTAATATAAATTAATTTTCTTGTTAAAATGGAATAAAATTGATAAAATTATAAAAACATTATTATTAGAGTAAATACTATCATCCAATAATTTTTTAGAATTTTAGGTGATGTTTTCACCCTTATGTTTTTATTTTAACCCTCTGTTAACCTTTTTGACGATTATCGTGATAATAAAGTTTTTTACTCTTCATGGGTCAAGATAGTTACTATAAAAGAATAATTTCCACATAAATGGACTATGGTTTATATTTTCAATCATATCCCATTAACTTTGTTTAATATAATATTTTTATGATTTTATAACATTTAGTAAAATATTGTTTTTTATAAAATATTATTAATATCATTTTTATAACTATTCATTTAATTTGACTTTGAAAACTACCTGAAAGAAAATGAAATTGAATATATTAATTTAACACATCACTAAAATGTTATATTTATCAAAAAATCACATAACAAAATAATTTATTAAAATAATTTTACTTTTAATATTTTTAGAATCATTTATTTTATTTTCTATTAATTGAATAAATTTTTTGTTGGTCTTGCGTAAGAATTTAAGATAATTATTTCATCACTAAAAATTATATATCATTTACCATGATGAATAAAAATAATTTATATTTAAAATAAAAATTTCCACTAAACATAAGTTGTTTTTATCTTTATCACAAAATATTACAGATATTAAAATCAAGAAGGTGATATTTTTAACTCTATCTTTTACTTAAATGTTATAAAGTTCAAAATTAAATAAATATAGAACCAAGTTACTATATTTTAGAAACATGAATATAAATGGCCAAAATAAACTCATCCAATAGGATAAATTTAAGTGTCACAGTCATTTTTAGTCCTTATCATGTTATTTTTAAATATAATTTTTTGATTTAACCTTATTGTGGTGAGAATTATTCACTATGGTTATTATTTATAATGACAAAAAATAAAAGAGTATAGGTTACCAAATTTGTAACTCATGGTTATAATTATGTAATACATTTTTCAATATTTAATTTATTTAATTTTAATAAATTAATTTGATACTAAAATGAAAAACGTAATGAAAAGTAATTTCTAAAAAATGCATTTTAAGTATAAATAAGTTTTTATACTAAATTAAACCATAAAATTGATTACGTAAAGTAAATTGGATTATAATTAAAATAATAGAACTAATATTACTTTTAAAACTTTTTAAACCAAATGAAACTTTGTAAATTCATGAAAAAAATACAGTTTTCAATGAAAGTTAGTATTTTTAACTATTTACTTAAAATTCAATCATTTTAGAAAAATATCAAAAAATCAACATATGATAATTTTTATATGTTGATTTAAAAAATTATTTTATTTTTATAAAATAAAATTTATAAAATTTCTCAAAATTAATTAAAATGTCTGCTAAAAAAAGTAATAAAAACCATTTCTAATGAAAATGTATTTTTGAAGAATAGAGTGAGTTTGCTAAGAATTGAGTGCTTATTTCCTAATAATTAAACAATAAATTTGTATTGAGTATGAAATTTATATATATTTTATAATATGGTTAATATAATTTATACTATTCTGTTCAATGGCTATGTTATAACTGTATCGTTTAAATAATATCTTTCTGGTTCATTTAGGCTTGATGTTACGTGTAGTATACACTATCGAACACAGAATTCCTTCAATAAAATATTGGGGTGATACATTAGCTCTAGTTTTATTCTATTTTGAGGACTCATTTGGTTTATTATTTTTTTATTTCTAGTTTTCTATAGCTATATTTGGGCTTGATGATATCTTTTCCCTATTTTCAAATTAGTTTATACATTTTTAACTCTAACTGCACTCATGTTGTGAGTTGTTATATAAGTATATATATTCTCCTAGGTACCATTGATGTTTATGTGGCACCAAATGGTGAGATTTTTAGATGTTTTAATTTTAGGAATGTTCTAATTATATACTGATCATGACTAATTATCACTAGGATTCAGTCATGAATTATTAAAATGTTCAAAATGGATAAACCATTTTACAATGGTTAGATAAGGCCCATAACACTTGTCTCTAGCCTCTAGGGATCGTATAATTCTTCTAGGGTAGTGGTATCATAGTTGGATCATTACTTGGGTATCCAAGTCAAGGTCACTATAAGTGGTATCAGAGTGGTGTTGGGTTTATTATTATTTTTAAATTTATTAGTTAGGAGGAAAAACTATCAGGACTTTATATTTAACACATAAATAGTACTGATAAACCTCATTAGAGTAGAATATTATGTTACCAAGGGATATCTAAGTATCGAGTTGGTGCTATAGGTTTATGTGAGTATCTTGTTCAAATGTCTCAAGTATGACATGATACTTGACAAGTGTCATATGGCTCATCCAAGAGTCACTTTCTATATTTTACCCCTACCATCGGTCTTTTGGTATATTAGGAAATGTGAATTCTATTGATATTATATTTTTTATATGTGAATAATATTAATTAATTAAATAATAAAAAATAAAGTAATAAATATTATCTTAAATACGTTAATATGTGTTATTTAATTATTTTGAGTGAAAAACATATATGATTATATTGAAAGGATTCCATTACTCATTGTTTAGTGTTTTACTATTGAACATATAGTTTTTAAATTTAGATAGTTTAATATGTCATAAAATTTAAAAGTACTAAGAATAGTTTTATGTAAATATTATTAATTATTATTTATGAATTGTTCCTTACTAAGTAACAAGATTATATTAGTGTTTTTTGACTTCGAAAATTTGTAAAACATTTTCATTTTTTTAAAGGAAAGGAAATAGTTTTATGGTAATATGTTTAAAATGAAAAATTTATTTTGAAATGTGTTGAAACTAATAAATGTTTAGTTATTTGAAAGTAAAATGTAAAGTTTTTTATTTCAAAACTAGATTAGTAAAATAATTCTGTTTCGTATGGGTGAGAGTGTTAAAGGTGAAATTAAATTATGATTTTTGAATTGTAATAAAAAAATTAGGTAAAACTATTATTGAATGTATTCTGGTAGGTTAAAAATTCATGGGTATAATAGATTAATCACATTACCTAGTTGTATCATATTTTAAGTATAACCATAGGATTAGAATTAACTTAGTCATTATGTAGAATCACGTGTATATAGGTAGGTTTCAAAATTTTAAGAAATTTTTATTTTTGATTTATATGACAAACAGTATTTTGAACTAGGATTTTAAATTGAATTATGAAGGTCGGAACCCCTCCAAGGAGGTATTTTGGATGTGGAATAGAGGATTGATGATGGTTGGAGGTATCAAGAGAGCAGTGGGAGTGAACCAGAAGAGGTCAGTCTAGACAGGTCTACACTCTATATCAACTAGCTAGCCAGTGGCATGCCACCAGCTTGTCGATGGCTTATAAAATGTCACCTGCAATCTATAGATGGAAAATGGCCATCCAATTGTGTTTTGAGAGGGAAAATTACAATTATAACTACTCAATTTTTTCAAATTTTATTTCCCCCTTATTATACTATTTTGTATTTGTGGTTCGGGGGGACTTTCCTCCCCCCTCCTTGCTCTCCCTTCATTTTGCGGTGTTTTTGGTAGAAATTTATAGTGTTTTGTGGTGAGTCTCTATATCTGGTGATATCCTTTGTTCTTTCCCTTCCATTATAATTCTTCTTCTCCCAAATTAGGGTTCAATTTCAATCTCACTATATTATTGTGAAATCATTCAATTCTTCCAGGGATTATGTACTTTATAGGATGAGGATACCTTGAGACCCTATCTTCACACAGTAACCCAATGTTTTGATGAGGTATGTTTTTGTGGTAAATTTTTTATTTTTATTTTATAAAAAATAAATTAATTTAATGATGGAAATTTTGGATTATGTTGGGGATTTTTCTTGGTGTTGGTTAAGAGGTGTGTTGGGGAGTCTGGGACCTCATTGTTTAAAGAAGTAGTGATATTTGGATTCTCAATGATTTAATGGAAATTATTCCATTTTTTTAATTTTTTTAAATTAAATTAATTTTGTAATTGATTTAAGTGGGTTTAAAGGGTTATCATAATTAATCATTGGTATTTATAGCTAGATAAAGATTCTTGGGACATTGGATGAGCCTGAAAAGCTTGGTTATGCCTTGGAAGAGCTGCCAGCCTTTAGAAAAAAGAGGTAAATCTTCTTGTTTTAGGTAGGTGGTTCTTATTACTTTCCCTATGACTTTATTTCATTTTTGATTATGATGTTTGTGATATGTGGTCACACCACTAATTTAAGTAAACTATTTAGTTAAGATAAATTTTTTATTTTAAATTATTTTTTCAATTTAAATTAAATGGTAATTTAATTAAAATTGTTTATCAAATGTAAAATGATTGGGATAAAATGAATAAAGTGATAAGTCCAATAAGGACCTTGATAATTGGCTTGAAAACCCATCCATTGATGGTTTAGGATTATACTAAGAAGTTACCTAGACACTTGGAAACCTCCAAGAATGGGTGTGACTTGAATTGGGATGGATAGACCAAATAGGTTGGGTGAGGACCCTTGAGATTTATTTGATCTAAATGGGTAGAACATAGGTAGTTTATGGATGAGTTGGGTGAGCTGACCAGCCTAGAGTGATCTTGAACATAGAGATGGGTCTTGATCCATATCTTGAAACTGTCACTAGTGTGGCATACCCATAAGGCCTGTGAGGTCATGAGACTATTTTAGTGATGTTAGGGGATGGAAAAAACTATTAGAATCGTTCATTGACCCAGAAGTTGATCTTGAACCCATAGACCCAGTGTATGGTGACTCTATTATATTATTTCACAGGGGACTCCGATGGGTTCCCCATTGATAAACTAACCTTTGAGATTGTGTTTCCATGGGATGTTATGGTTACAGGTATCATCTAGAACCCAAATCAACTTATAATCCTTAAGAGGATGTGATGATAAGGATGGTATTAGGAATTCAACCAAATCATATTTTGTTTTTTATTTTGTTTTTTATATGTTATGTCATTACTCAAGATTCCTAGGAATAAACCATTGGGAATAGATCTATTGTGATTACTTGAGATTCATGGGAATAACCAGTTGATGTCAATAAGACCCTAGGATGCCTAGGATGTCTCGAATCTGATCTCATAATATTTTATGGGCAGATTCTTAATTTGACTAGAATCCATTATGGGTGATGTAGTGGTGGATTCCTGGTGGTGGTTCCTAGGATCTAATAATAGGGTATATGATAATTCACATACTGGAATAACCATGATTCCATAGATTCCATTCATATAGTGATACCATTGCTAATTCCTATGTTGGCCGTGATTTGTATGGAGATACCATTTGACCATTTCAAATTATTTAAACCTCCATGTTTTGAATGGTGGTATGAGGTTTTAGGTGGGAATATATCCCCGATCATATATGTTGGACATCCTAAGGGAGAATGTTGGATCCCCTCGATGGATATCTAGGATACCCCTAGGATTAGGTAGATGCACCAATAATGGTTCGACTGAGGAGCCGTGATATGTGGATTCTTGGGTGATTGAATGAGGTATATAGGATTTAATTGCATTAGATTTCTTGGGTTACTTAGGAATCAGTCACATTTGGATGTATAATATTTCCTAGGGCCTCATTATACTAGTAATAAGACATTATCCTCATAGAGAAGATCACCCTGTTACTACCATGAGGTTCATCCATGGGGCTTGGGGATGAATTATTCTTGGTGATACCCCAAGGTCCACTACTTATCATGGTGGATTCATCAGTGTGGGATCCCTAATGATTGGAAAGAGTTTCCCTTATGGAAGTTCTCATACTTAGAGACACTTTAGTGCTATCCAGATCATGTATAGTTGATCAGGTTCATATACCTAAGGATCAATGATGGACATTATGGATGTCCTGATTTATATTTATATTACCTTAGGGAGGATGTGATATAATGAATGGGTCTATCCCCATGACATGATCAAAGGAACACAAAAATTGGACAAAGGGGGTATTTTGGATGGATTTATTGTTTATTTGTTCAACATTTTATTTATTTATTATAAGAATGTCACATAAACATATAAATACATTTTTAGTATATTATGAGACCATGTTTGTGGTTCCCTACTGAGTTAAACCCTACTCAGACCACTATTTCACTAAAGTTCCCAAGAAGTCTTTCAATTCATCATAGGAACATGTTGGGTTGAGTCTTGGTATCATGTGTTTGAACTGGTGCAGTCTGAGTGGGACTAAGAGATAATAGATGAGGCTTGGGTAAAGTTATAGATCCTCCAATGTATTTTATTTTATTTTTTACCCTGTATATATATAGTATCAGGATGATGGTAAATCAAGTGTACATGTTTGTATAAATGTAGCACATTCATATTTTTATGATTTTTATTCTTTATTTATGTAAGTGCTCTGATGGTTATGGTTTGAGTATAACATTTTTTTTACCTTATATATTATTGCGCACTATGATACATAGGGTATAATCACCTCACAATACCATCATAGACCCCCAATAATGGTTGTAAGTCTTTCACATATGAGGATGTGTGCTTAAGGTATCATGGATACTGCTGGATCAGGCACTGATCAATAGTCCAAGGCAGTGGGCGTTACACATCTGTATGGTAGGGATATTTTGTTCTTAGATATTCTTTTTAGTGGTATATCCTTTGTTAGATAGTATAATATTCTATTTAGGAGTCTCATAGTAAAATATTGGTGATCATTTTTGCTCAGAATTTTGGTATCCTAGATGTGAATTAGTGAGTAAAATAGGTAGGGTAATTTTGATGAATATTTGAGTTATATATACCAGGTATGAGGATTTATAAGTTTTGGAGTTTGTACTAACTAATGTCATAATAATATTAAATAAATTTTAAAATTTTATTTTCATATAGAATTTAAGTAGTGGAAACCCAAAAAAAAATATATGCCTGAAGGATAGAATCAAGTGTGTTTTTTTATTATGGTTAAAGGCATCATGGATTAAATGAGGCCTCAAGTGAAGGGTAGAAGGTTGGTGTAATTTAGAATAAATTTATAGAGATCCTGGGTACCTAGAAGAGGCTCATCAGGTTCCTTGTGAAGTTGACAATAATGAGGTGGTCTAAGGAGACCACCAGGTACCCAGTGGAAAGGTATTGGGTACCTAGTAGGACTCATGATGGGTCATTTGACTCTATTCTTATTATTTGATTGAGGATATTGTTTTTGTTGTTATTTTTTTATTATTGATTTTAGATGTTATAATAAAAATGTGTGTAAATAAATAAATGTACTTTACTAATAAAGGTATTATTTTTATCATTATCATGATAGACATGTGTAAGGATTAATCTTATTAATGATTTTATCAATATTATTAGTTATTTTTTATTAACATAATTATTATTATATAATGATATTTCAGTTTGTTGTTTTTGTTATTGTCATTAATAGAATATATAAGTATTATTTATATTTGTGTTATTATCATTATATCATGATAAATATATAGATAATGATTTATTTAGTATATATGTAATATTGGGATTACTATTATAATAGATAAAAACTCAATTTTATAATAATAATAATAATATTATTATTATTATTATTATTATATAATAGAGTCAATAAAGGGGATCTTGAAGGGAAAAACGAGGATAAACTCCCCCTATGTGAGTTTCAATTGGGATACATGACACTGATAATAAAGGGTCGGGTTAGGCTACCCCTATTTCAATCTCTTCATCCTTAGTTGATTCTAGAGTGTCTCTATGGATTTTTAATGACCATTATAAAGTAAAAATTATTCCTATATTTTGATTATAGAGTGTCTCTATGGATTTTTAATATAATTTTAACATATAAAAATAATTATTTTCAAGTGTATTTCATATAATATTATGAAATATTTATAAGTTATTATTTTTTTTAAACTATGGTTTATATCCTTGTAGTATCTTGGTTTCTTTGGTAAAATCCACTAAACATGATTTCTTATTTAAAATTTCCAAATTCCATGAACTTAAATTAAAATCGTAGGATCTTTATGTGTTTACATCCTTCAATTTGTAAATGCTCATCCTTAAATTTATTATAAAGCCTCAAATGGTTTTGAGTTTCATAAGGAATTGTTCATGTCATATACTCAGGTTGAGTCACTTAGTAAATATGTTATTTCATCTTGAATGTTGAGTTATTCCATCTAGTGGATTTATATAATAATAAACAAGGATTTCATTAAAACTAAATATTGTGTTAAATGACTATGATTAAGTTGATCTTACCCCATTTTTTTATAAAAATGGATGATATCTTAAACAATTGTGGTGGAAATGATGACACCATTAGTTTTATGATAGGATGGGAGGTTGTATCATCTCTTAATGGTTATTATTTCATAGTATGAGAATCTATTATAGATTTAAGACATTCTTGTGAATACTTCTTGGTAACAATACAAGTGAAATTAATCAACTAAAAACATTCATTTTAATATGGAATTACATGTGGGGATTATACTATCTCTCATTTGATTTAAGAATCTATTTACTACATTGTTTAAAGCCATATAGGAAAGAACTTTGGAATTTATCACCATACAAGGGGGAACTGGACTCATGTGAAAAGTGGTGAGAGGTATTGTGGAGTTTGAATCAGGCCAATGAAAGGGACTTCTTATGTATCCTTATAAAGAGAATCAGAACCCACATAGTTTGGTTACACTTAAGAAGACACTTTATATCATTTAATGTCATGTGACAAGGACCATAATGGGCCATTTCAAGGTCATGCATCCATGACATCATCAATGTAGTTTAAATTCATATGAAGTGTAATATTAGGTGAAAGAAACCTAGAAATGGGTTCTCATGGGACTTAAAATGAGGCAAACCTTTCTATTTTAACCTAACATATGAGTTAAGTGAATTAATTTTAATAACCAAGAGAATAATATCAAATTTATGTATATGATACAACCAAGATGATAATCTCAAATCGAGGAATATGAGGAAACTAATGGGGGTATATTGACTCAAGGAAAATAATGTAACTAAGAGGAGAATCTTGACTCAAGTAATTTTGATAAAACCAAGAATAAGATATCTACTCAAGGCTTGTGTAGGAAATATGTGTGAGCTTCCCAAATAAGATATATTTCACGAAATATGTTACCATACACCCAATCTTACAAGAAGGTGTAAATTTTCAAAGGGTAGAATATGTGATAAAGGTGATATAGTCTCATTAAATAATTGATTCATATGAAAGGATATTTTTATACAAAGGGAGGATTATAAACCTCTAAAAATAATCATTCAAAAAGTGGTTTACCCTTGGTAAAGTGTTATATGGAGATAAACCATTGAAAATAGTGAAATAAAAACTATATAAGGCACAATGTTTTCATAATATTATAATTCCATGTGATTTAGTAGAGTTAACCACAATTTTAGAGTTTAATGATACAAGTTCATATAATATTTACATGAGTGACCATCTGTGAAGAAACCACACATGTAACCATCGCAAAGGATCTATGAGAATCTTTCATGAAGGATATTATACAAGAGGTGCATTGATGATTTTATATAGGGAAGTTATTACCATGAAAACCATACATGGTGACCTCCCACCTCTCTCATTCTTACACTTGAGAGTTACCTCAGGGAATTAATTGGATTATTTACTTAAAGTTATAGTTCATAAATGTGTTGATTCATGTCTCATTCTTAGTTCCCCTAAAAATTCATTTCCCTATTTTACACCTTCTATAAGTGTGTGCCTATGATATTTTTAGGTAATGAGTGTATCCATTTCCCTAGAGTTTATGGAACTTCCACCTCAAAAAATATACACTGTCACATATAACCTCTACCTTAGAGCCAAAAATGACCCCCACACAAAAAATTAGTGAATCTATATAAGGAACCAATCTTAAACATTACATAATCTAGTAAATTCCTTTATTATTAACTTTTTTACATTACCAAAGATCTTTTAGTTTTAGAGTTTTAGAAAATTAAGAAATAATTCATATATATCAACCTATAAGCATAAAAAGTGGGTACTACTAAAATAGTATCCATTTCTTTCATAATACAATTTTTTAATGAAAACATGAAATATTTTCATGAAAATTCTTCCAAACATTCATCTTGGTTTTTGTTTTTCTCTTAGACTTCCTTAAACCCTGTGGATATATTTTTTTAAATGTGGGATGATCAAAAAATATAATTAAGGGATATAAAAAGGAGAGAAATTTTTAGTACATGAATACTTATAAACATATGAAATCATTTTCATAAAGACATACTTACCACCCAATAAGTATCATATAATTACTTTGTGAAAACATGAGATTTCCATAAAACATAGAAAACATAAATTATACCATAAAGGTAACTTGGGGAATTAATTAATCAATATTTTTACCCTTGTGTCTACCATATGATTTGGAATCCTCCCAGCTACCTTACAATGTTACCCTCACAACTACCTTACAATGTAACCCTCACAGCTACCTTATGGTGTAACCATTCGGATGACCTCCAATATAAATATAACCAATTAATTGGAGAGAGATATAGGTCCCACCATTCATCATAAACAATTCCCATGAACCATAGTCAAAAAATAAAAATACTTACATAAATAATTTTATTTTTAATTTTGTAAAAATAAAAATTTAAAAGAGGTTTTTTAAAGAAAATTCCGTTACAAATATCATATAATTAAAGTGAGAATTTATAAAAAGAATGGAATATGTGTTTACACTATAAATAAAAATAATAAAACATAATATAATCAAAATTAATTTCACAAATAATCTTAGTACCACATAATCAATGAAGTATAAGGTTAACCCAAAGATTGGAAATTAGGTTAAGAATTATCTTACCTTAGGTTCCTCTTACTTCAAATGTGTTCAAACCTCATGTATAATGGTTTAATGAGTGTAATTAATATATTAAATAAATATATTAATATTAATAATTACTTATATGATATTATCATAACATATTTCCACCCAATTATTAATAATATTTTGTTATTTTCATTGTTTCGTGTGTATTTATTTCATGGTTTCCATGGTTGATTTATTATGGATTTTCTTGTCGTGAAGGGAGAAAAAAATCCAGAATTGAAATTAAATGTTATTAATTAACTTCCAGAATATTAAATGGTATTATATATCATTTTGGTTATCTGTATTTATGATGAATCATTAGATAAAACATTAGTGATAAATGTTAGTTTATTTTGGCGAATTTTGATCATTACAGACCAATTTTGTTTTATTAATTAATATTATGTATAAAAATTAGTTCCAAAGAATATATAATATGAATAATTAAATATTATTTAACCATATTAATGGCTTTACTACCATCCTTAAATACAATAATGGAAATTGAAAAACATTGTGCATGATGTCGGTAAATTGACACATCATGAATGATATTTTTATTTTTAGAATAAAAGGGAGAGTAGAATAAGTATGATGATTAATATTTCTATAAAAATTATAAAATTATATTATATATAATATAATTTAGTTTTCATGCCTCTTGGATAAGGGGATTTTAAGAGAGTATAAAAAAATAAAAATAAAATTAAATGAAAATAAAATAAAATGAAAGAGGATTTTTACCTCTTGAATTATCCTCTTTGTGAACCTCCTTAAGGCCCTTGGTTTTGGCCTTTTGTTGAAACAATTAGGTCTTGGACGTGTGGAAGAGTATTGAGAATGGATTTGGTCAGAAATTAAGCATGCTACAAGGCTTTGAGGTGTTAGGGGAAGAGGATGTGGGGGGAGGAATTTATAGTGGAGGATATGAGTGTTTTCTCATTATTATATTCATTAGTTTATTAATTTGGATCAAGACTATAAATAGTTTGAGAATTATCATCAAATAAATTAAAATAATAATAGAGAGTTTTATATTTTGGACTTATATCAGCTTTACATTACCTAGAACTCAATAAATCATGTATTTATCTTATATCGTAAATTATCATATTTCACTATTCACAAAAAAAATCAAGTATTTTAGAAAAACCCGAAAAATTCACCCTATTTTTTTAGAAATGTAGAGTTCATAAATGAACTTAATTTTTTGAAAATAATTTTATAAATATGAGAATTTTAATTTTTAATTAAAATCATAATTTATTTAAAAATACTAGTTTTAAAACTTTAATTGATTTCATAACATTTTGAAAAATTAATTAATGTCTCATAAAATTTTCTTATAGTCATAAGAAAACAAAAATAATAATTTATTAATCTATTTTATACAAATATATATTCTTTTAAATCAATATATTTGTTGGGAAAAAATCCCTCAAGGTAACATTGCAGTATTTTTTGGTTGATTGTGTTTGTTGACAAAGCAGGTTTCCATGGAGAATTGTCGAGTTCCAGAGAATTGGTTGACAATCCATGTTGAAAAAGAACAATGACAAAGGAAAGGACGATTTGGAGGCGGTACAAAAGAGCAGTACAAGGTGGCGTTGTTTCCCATTGTTTGCCAAATTTTGGGGGTCCAAAATTTGGAGTTTGGTGAGCATCGTGAAAATAGGATTTCCATGAAGATTATATTTTTATATGGAAAAGGAATGAGTTTTGCTAAGATGGGATGAATGGTTTGGAATTCGCGAAGACCAGAAGAATGATGGAAGTGATTCTTCGCGATTGAGTCAAAGCTTCGCGAACGACAGAGTTGAAGCGCATTGCGACGGTGAAGGGCTTTACGAGGGAGCTTCGTGGCGAAGGCGCGAAGGAATATTGACAATGATGCTTCATGATTACGACGAGCTCCATGATCGGAAAATTACCATGGTGCTTCATGATTTAGACAGAATTCCGGCGGAAAATTTGGAGCTTTGCGATTTGAGATGACGTGGCGTTGACTTTGCGCATAAAGTTTGAGGGTTGGTGGAATCGCCTATAAATATAGGCTGACCCCCTCGAGAGAAGTAGAGAGAATTTTCAAAGAAAATACTTTGCTCTCGGTTCACGAAGGATGTTCGTGAAGGCAGTGTGCTTCTTGAAAGTGGAGCTTCGCGGCGGCTATTCTAGCTCCGCAAAAGTCGTGTGCTCCGTGTTGGCTCAGTGAGCTTCGCGAGGGAAGTCGTATTGTGGTGACTTGAGCTCCGTGAAGGCCTAAGCATTTCGAAGTCTTGATCTTTTTGATGGTCTGAGCTCCGCGAAATTGCGAGCTTCACGAAGAGGAAGGTGCTTCGCGAAGGCTTGTTTGAGCTTCACGAAATTGGGAGCCTCGCGAAGTAGGGTGCTTTGCGAAGGTACTTTCCAAAGGTATTTTTCCCGGTGTTTAAAAGGCAAAGGGGTATTCATCAGTGGATGAAAGTTGGACTATAACAGAGTATCTATCAATAGTTGAGGATTCATTTATTCATGTAAGTGAAGAGACCTACAGCTCTATAAAGTGTGAGTGGATCCCTTCCAAGTGCAGTGAGCATAGGAAGAGGAAAAAGGTGATCCTCTCCACCGACAGTGAGCCAGAGAGAGAGAAATAGGGAGTGACCATTGGGAAAGAAGTGGTCTAACACTAAACCTCATAAAGGCAGTGAGCCTGGTCATAGAAGTGATCTAGCCCGAACATTGTAATCCACATCTAGTGAAGAATAGCGGAATTTTGTACGACCGGAAACTTGTCGGTGTATGCTCCTTGGACGTAGCCCAGTGAGGGTGAACCAAGTAAAAATCTTTGTGTCTGCATGTTTGCTTCCCTACATCACATTCAAAGTATCATCATCAAATAAAGAGGAAAAGAAGTGGTCATAATAATCACACGAGTGCAAACAAAGTGACCCTTGTAATAAAGAGGTTAATATCCAGTGGGGTATGAAGAACTTTGCGAAAGAATATTCATACCCTGATTCACCCCCCCCCCCCCTCTCAGGGTATATAGGCCCCTATTGGTCCTAAAAATATTAATTATAAAGTTGTAACTAAATATTTATGACTTACAAAGATACCAATACTTAAATTTTAATTTATAAAAGATTAATTTAATTATTCAATGATATAAATATATCATGATTACACTTATAAGATACATAATTTTATTTATACTCTCATAGGTGAAGTTACTATTCTATTGGTCAAATTACTATTCCTAATGGTCATGTTACTATTCCTAAGGTCAGGTTACTATTCCATCAGTATAAATTCGTTAATTTCTATAAATTCCACTTATTCATTATACATTTATAATGAATTTGACTATTCAATTATAGATTTAAAATAAATTGTTTTATAAGTACCTAGGTTGTAAAATTCTCCCCACCTTCTTGAAATTTCATCCTAATACTTTTTTAATTACTTATTAAACAACTGAGGGTACTGTTTTCTAATAGCATTTTCAGATTCCATGTCGATTCTTCAACCTTGTTGTTTCTCCATAAAACCTTAACCTAATGAATCACCTTATTCTTCAATACATTCTCTTTATAATTAAGAATCTGAATAGGCTTTTCTTCATAAGAAATTTTCTCTTCCAACTGAACTAATTTTGGGCTCAAAACATGAGATGGATCTAGCACATACTTTCTCAACATTGAAACATGAAAAATATTGTTTAGTTGAGATAAACTTAGAGGCAAAGCTAATCAGTATTTGACTAGTCCATATTTATATAGGATTTAATAAGGTCTAATGAACCATGGACTTAGCTTTCATTTCTTACCAAAATTCATAACACTTTTCCATAGTGTGATTCTAAGAAAAACATGATCACCTACCTCAAAATAAATGTCTTTCCTCCTATTATTTTCATAAATTTTGTTCCTTCTCTGACCTGTCATTATGTGTTGGTGGATCTTCTTCACTTTCTCAGTCACTTCCTCCACTAATTCTGGCCCATCCACTTCATTTCTCTGAATTCATCCCAACATGTTGGAGTTCAACACTGCTTCCCATATAATGCCTCAAAATTTTCCATTTATATAATTGAATGAAACTATTATTATAAGAAAAATAAAACAAAGGAATATGATGATCCTAAATTACCTGGTAATCAATTGAACAAGATTTAATCATGTCCTATAAGTTCTGAATTGTTCTCTTAGACTGTCTATCAGATTGGGGATAAAAAGTAGTGCTGAAATTTAATTTAGTTCCTAGCAAACTTTAAAGGACTTTCTAAAAGTTGTAAGTGAAACTAGGATCTTAGTAAGATATAATGGATATAGAAAATCCATGTATCTAGACAATATCTTTGAGGTGAAGTCAAGAAAGATGATCCAAAGTCATAATATCTATATTAGAAAGGAAATGTTCATATTTAGCAAGTTGGTCAACAATAACCCAAATCGTATTGTTAACTCGAGAAGTCATTGGTAGCCTCACCACAAAGTCCATGGATATATTTTTCTATTTCCAATCTAGCACTGGAAAAGGATGAAACATCCCCTTTGGTAGTTCTCGCTCTGCTTTAAACTATTTACATGTCAAACATTTCATCATAAAATCTGCAATATCTCTTTTCATTCCATCCAACCAATAATACTCCCAAAGGTCTCTGTACATATTTGCGCTACTAGGATGAACTGAAAAAAATAGAACTATAAGGTTCACTTAATAACTATTTCTTCAATTGTGAATCACACGACACACATAATCTATTCCCAAATCTCAAAAAACAATATTTATTAATATTAAATCCTAGAAACTTACCCCTTTTAACCAATTCTACCTTTTTATATAACTCACGGTAATCCTTATATGCTTTCTTAATTCTCTCTGATAGAGATGACCACATTGATACCTAAAAAAAACAGAGGAATTTCCTATACCAAAAACTTTTAATCCAAAATTCATCAAATCATTAATCAAGGGTTATTTTTCTAAACATAACATTGTTAATGATGCATGGTGATTTCAACTTAATGGATCATCCACTTTTTTTCTTTTCAAGGATGGTAATTGATCATGAAATTATAATGCTTTATCCGTTCAATCCATATTCTCTACCTCATGTTTAATTCCTTTGGAGTGAATATATACTTCATACTTTTATGGTGAGTATATATTTTACATTTGGATCTTTATAAATGATGCTACCAAAATTTTAAATCAAAAACCACATCTAATAATTTCAAATCATTTTTTGGATAATTTAACTCATGTGGTTTCATTTGTCATGAAGAACAAGAAGTTATCTGATCATTTTTCATCAGAACACAACCAAGTACCTTTAATAATGGAAATTCACCATTTTTGGAAGGTAGGTCCAAAATTGGAGCATTCACCAATCTATTCTTCAGTTCCTGAAAACAAACTTCAGAGTCTTCTATCCAAATAAATTTAACCCATTTTCATTTCAACTTAGTTAGTGATCTAGATAATAGTGAAATGTTTTTAATAAATCCTCGGTAATAACCTACTGATCTAAGAAAACTAAAAATCTCTATAACCTTTTTAGGTTTTTTACATTCATCAAAAAAAAAATTTTTGGTGGTATCAACTATTATTCCATCATTATTTACAATATTCACAAGAAAATAATTCTATTTTAACCAAAAATCACATTTTCTAAATTTTTTGTATAACTTATTTTCTTTGAGATTTTCTAAGAAAATCCTTAAATGTTTTTCATAATCCTCATAACTTTTTGAAAATATATAAATACCATCAATAAAAACAACAAAATACTTATCCAAATATTCACAAAATATTTTAATCATAATATCCATGAATACAATAAGGGGATTTGTCAAACCAAAGTCCATAAAAACAAAATAATAATTCACATATCTAGTACGAAAAGATATTTTTGGGAAGTCATCCTCTTTCACCTTCAGCTGATGGTACCCAGATCTCAAGTCCATCTTGGAAAAATACTGATATCCATGGATCTGATCAAACAAGTCCTCGATATAAGGAAATTGATACTTATTCTTAACAGTAATGTTATTCAAAGCTCTATAATCAATTAAAAGTCTAATGAAACCATCTTTATTTTTAACAAAAAAATAAGGGCACCCCATGGTGAAGTGTGAGGATGAATAAATCCTTTATCAAGAAACTCATGAAACTGATTTTTTTTATTCAATAAGTTCCACTTAAGCCATTCGATAAGGGGGTTTTGAAATTGTATTGTCATCAAGAACCAATTCAATAGAAAATTCACCTTCTCGATCAGGTATAACACTGGAAAACTCATTAGAAAAAACATCCACATATTCATTTACCACTAAAAAATCATTAGTCTGAACAGTTCCCTTGTTTTCAACAATATTATCAAGATAACTTTCATTTCTATATTTTAACATTTTTTCAGATTCCTAATATGTTATAAATTGTATGGTTTTATTCTTTTATAAAAAATAAAACCCTTTCTAAAATATAACTTCTTTATCTCTACAATTAATATTAATATGATAAATAGAAACAAAATTCGTACCCAAAATAACATAAAACTATACTAAGGAAAAAACAATAAGGTTTTCAGGTAATGCCTTTCCACAGAAAACAATAGGAATATTATTATACTGATTTTTTACATTAATATTCCCCATGGTGTTTTAACCGTAAGTTATGTTATCATATCTTAAGGTGAAATATCAAATTTACCAGAAAAATTCATAGAAATATTGGAATGTGTAGACCCCATATCAAACAATACATTAGTAAGATCTGAGTAAACAAACAAAGTAATTGATACCACTTCATTAGATGGCCTGGCATCTGCTGACATAGTCGAAAAGGATCTTACTGCACCTTTCTTCTTATAATCTAGCAATTTTCTATCATTTAGATCTTTCTTTAGGTAGGTATTTTCATAATAAACCATCTCACAGCATTTAAAACACTTTTTATTTTTCTTATTAGGATTAATGTTAAGATCATTTATATTATAATCTCAGGTCATATGTAAAAACTTACCACATTGAAAAAACTTCCTACTTTTTTTTAGACATTCCCCATAGTTAGTTTTTTCACACTTTTCACATACTAGAAACTGGACTTTCTTACCTTTAGGTTTATTTGATTGATTCTTACCCATAACTTTCCATCTGGATCTATTATTATACTTGTTTTCAAAGTACATGTAATCATCTAAAAAATAGATTTCTACCCTCTCAGCCCATCAGAAAATTTTTCTCATAACTTTTGAATTCATGGGAATCCAATTCCCTTTGATTTATTGGATTTAATCCTAAGTAAAAGTGATTTATGTTTCTATCAAGATCCTGAATAATATTTGGAGGGTACCTTTCCAATCGGGTGAAGTTTTCTTCATACAAAGCCACTGAATCTTTCTCCTTTTACTTCAATTTAAGGAATTTTTTTCCATCATATGTCGAACAACCTTAGGAAAATATTTTTCAATTAACATATTCTTAAATTCATCCCATTCTAGAGCATAAATCTCCTCATTATCCTTCATATTCTTTACCATTGACCACCACTGGTCAGCTTGACCTTAAAAACGATAAATGGAAACACTAAACTTTTGATTATCTAAGAACCCCATAACCTCTAAAATATTTTCAAGTGATTTAATCAATTCTTTATTCTCCACTAGTTCATAAGACCCACTGAAAGCAAAAGGGTTTTTTCTCATAAAACGTTCCACCATTGTCATGTTCCTTTGTGGTAGCTCTAGTTGTTCTCTTGCATGGATTACATATCCATTTATAGGATGTTCCAGTTGATTTATTACTATAACAAACAATTCAATTCCAATTCCCTTAATTCCTAGTTGTGGATTCAGAAATATATTATCCTCTCGGTGTATTCTTACTTCAGCGTCCCTATTTTTTCTACAGAAAACCATTCTGGAAAAACATATCTTAGATGAAGAAACATAGTAATATTCAAATTTTATATCATTTCAATATAAAAACAAGGTAAAAAATTATTTATGGTATTTTATTAACATAATATTAACACTTAAAGTTATCTAAATAGTTATTTGATACCAACTATAAGGACCTAGCCTTAAATATTACATAATCTATTAATTTTTTTAGAATTCACTTCCTTACATTCCCAAAGATATTTTCGGTTTAGAGCTTTAGAAAATTAAGAAATAATTCATACATATCAACCCAAAATCATACAAATTGGGTACTATTAAAACAATATCCATTTATTTCATAATAAAAAAGTATTTAATAAAAACATGAAATATTTTCATGAAAAGTCTTTACAACATTCATCTTGTCTTCTTCTTTTCTATTACCAATCCTTAAAACCCATGAAAAACATTTTTAAAAAATTGGGGATCAGGAAAAAATCTCCGTAAGGGATGTAAAAAAAATGAGAGAAAATGTTAGTACATGAATACTTATAAACATATGAAATCATTTTCACAAATACATACTTCTCACCCAATAAGTATCATATAGTTACTTTGGGAAAACATGATATTTCCATAAAACATAGAAAACATAAATAATATCATAAAGGTTAATTGTAGAATTACTTACTTAAGATTTAAACCCTCATGACTACCATATTATTCGAAACCCTCATGGCTACCTTACATTTTAACCCTTGTGTCTACCTTACAATGCAACCCCCATGACTACCTTATGGTGTAACCATCGTAGTTACACTTAGAGTAACCATTCGGTCGACCTCCAACATAAACATATCCAATGAATTAGAGGGAGATATAGGTACCAAAATTCATCAAAACAAATTCCCAAGAACTATAATCATAAAATAAAAATACTTTCATAAAATTTTTCCTTTTTAATTTTGTAAAATTATAAATTTAAAATAGTATTTTTAAAGAAAATTCCCTTAAAAATATCTTATAATTGAAGTGAGAATTTATAAAAAGAATGTAATATGTGTATAAACTATAAATACACATTATACACATTAATATAATCAAAATCAATTTCATAAATAATCTTATTACCACTAAATCAATGAAGTATAAGGTTAACCCAAAGAATGAAATTTGGGTTAAGAATTTCCTTACTTTAGGTTTTTCTTACTTAAAACATGTTCAAAACTCATGTATAATAGTTTAAATAGTGTTATTAAAATATTAAATAACTATATTAATATTTTTAATTACTTATATGATATTATCATATCATATTTTAACCCATTTATTAAGAATATTTTTTTATTTTCATTGTTTAGGGTGCATTTATTTCATGGATTTCATTGTTGGTTTGTTTTGGATTTTCTTGTCGAAAGAGAGAAAACTCCAAAATTGAAATTATGTGTTATTAATGAAATTAAAGAATATTAAATGGTATTATATATCATTTTGGTTATATGTAATGAGGACTAATAATTAGAAAAAAATTAGTGACGCACGTTAGTTTATTTTGGATAATTTCGATCATTACGAACCACTTTTATTTTATTAATTAATATTATATATAAGAAATGGTTCTAGAACAAAATATAAAATATAATATGTATAATAAAATATTATTTAACCATATTAATTTTTTTATGACCAGAATTTAATGTGGTAATGGAAATTGAAAACACATGATCCACGAGGTCGGTAAATTAACACATCACAGAAGATGTTTTTATTTTTAGAATTAAAATGATAAGAAAAGAAGTATGATGATTAATATTTCTATAAACATGATAAAATGACATTATATATAAGATAATAGAGTTTTCATGTCACTTTGATAAGTTTAGGTGAAGATAATATAACAAAATAAAAATAATTAAAAATAAAATAAAATGAAAGATGATTTTTACCTCTTGAATTCTCCTACTTGAGATCCTTATTAAGGCCCTTGGTTTTGGAATTTTTGTGTTACCAATAGGTCTTAGACATGGGGAAAAGTCTTAGGAAGGGATTTAGTGAGAAATCAATCAATCTACACGGATTTGAGGTGTGAGGGGAAGAGGTGGTGAGGGGAGATATTTATAGTGGAGGAGAGAGGTGTTTTCTCCTTATTATATTCATTACTTTATTAATTTGACTCAAGACTATGAATATTTTGAGAATTATCATAAAATATATTAAAATAATGAAGTATATTTTTATTTTTTTGCGCTTAAATAAGCCTAAAATCATCTATGAATTAATAAATCATGTATTTAGCTTAAGCTATAAATTACTGTATTGCACTATTCACCAAAAAATTAAGTATTTCATAAAAAATCCAAAAAAAATCACCCTAACCATTTTTTGATGTGTATAATTCAAAAATGAGCTCAATTTTTTGAAAATAATTTTTTAAAAATGAGAAATTTAATTTTTAATTAAAAGAAAAATTTATTCAAAAAATACGAGTTTTGAAACTATTACCCATTTTATAACACTTTGAAAATTTAATTAAAGTCTCATCAAATTATATTATAATCATAAGAAAATAAAAATAATAATTTATCAATCTATTTTATGAAATTTTATTTTCTTTTAAATCATTATATTATTTATAAAATTGTAACTAAATATTTATGACTTCCAAAAATACCAATACTTAATTTTTCATTTCCAAAACATTTATTTACTTATTCCATGATATAAATATATCATGATTACACTTATAAGATACATAAATTTTATTTATACTCTCATAGGTAAGGTTACTATTCTATTGGCCAAATTAGTATTCTTAATGGTCATGTTACTATTCCTGAGGTCAAGTTACCATTCCATTTGTATAAATTCCTTAATTTCTATAAATTCCACTTATTCATTATACATTTATAAATAATTTCAATATTTAATTCTAGAATTAAAAAGAAATTATTTTATAACTACCTGTATTGTGACAGTCTTCCATGTTGGAGGATTTAATATTATGTGGTTTGAAGGGTAAAGGGACTGACCTTTACATAGTGTGTTTTTCATGGATCAACCCATACATATCAAGTGGTTCAACCCTTATGTATTGCATTTATTGTGGATAAACCTTCTACATATAAAGCACATAAAACATTATTTATTTTCTTAATAACCATTAGATATTTCCATTTTCATAGATCCAACCTTATATATTTAGGTATATCTCTCCAATGGTAAATGAAAATACCCTTACATGGTGAAGGATTTAGTCTTATAAACATAAAGGATATCCACTTTTTTCATTAAAAACTGACTCCCAATAATGAAAAAATTATGCATACATGAACGATTTATGATATAATTCCATAAATTAAGTGCCTTACATGAATGTAAATCTTTCTATAAATGAATATCTCTATGAAAATGATGAAATTCCATTATGGTGGAAATTTATCATTTATGATAAAATGGACCCCAACTTTAAATTGCCATAAATTTTGATTTAGGTGTCCATTTTGGATTTATGAGCAGTCAAATCAAAGTTTATTAAACAAAATAAACCCTTGGATATAATTTTTACCTATAAAAAGTGTTCTAAAAACAAAAAAAAAAATAGTTTCAATAAATCCAATAAAAATTGGGTTTATGGATTTAAAAACCTTTTTTCACAATTGATGGAACAAATGGCTTACTCCCAGTGGGATGTTTTCAGAAACATGTCACTAGAATAGGAAACATTTTTAATTAATATATATCCTTTGGTGAGTGATAAATCATGAAGTGTATATATATATATATATATATCCCATTTATAAATTCTTCAATGAGTGTGATACTCCTTCATCTTCAACTTAACATGTGTTATTCGAGCGAGATTCATATTATGGTAATCAAAGAAAGTGCACGAAACAAAATTCTTGAGTACAATAAAATCCCCCCTATTAGAATTGGATTCATTTAAAATAAAAAGAATATGATTATAAGGTAATAAAAATCACTTTTTCATATTTGTTTGATATGATATAATTTCCTAGAGTTGGATCATAAAAATAATTTTTACTCAGATGCAGACATAAAGTCAAGGATTTTTAGAACCAATATAATAATATTGACTCAAGGTGTTTGGGATTCCATGAGAAGGATATTGAGTCTAGTATGTTTTATTTACCTGAATAAGATCTCAACACAAGCCTTTTCTATTTCCATGAGGATCTCAAATCTGAGATTTTTTATTTCCATAAAAGGGATCTCAAATTTTTAATTTTTTTTATTTCCATTAGGATGATATCAAATCAAGGATTTTTCATTTATATATGGTGGATCTTGAATCCGGTATTTTTTTATTACCATGAGAAGGATCTTAACTCAAGGATTTCGTATTTTTATGATGTGGATCTTGACTTAAGGATTTCATATTTCCATGAGAAGAATTTTGAATTAATTATTTTTTATTTCTATTTGGAGGATATCAAATCAAGGCATTATAATTTTCATGAGGATAATTGAAAATTCGGGCTTCTGAATTACCATGAGAAGAATCTCAACTTTTGGATTTTTGGGCTAAAAAGAGGAATAATCAGCTTATATAATTTGATATCCTAGAACTATATTAATGGGGGAATACCCAATGTGAATTGATAAGAACAAATTCTAGTATGATGAGAGGAATGGGGTTAAAATGAAATTTGTGGATGGGTCTAAGATATATGATATAGACATCACTATATATCACATGAGAATAGTAATCAAGACACACATATTTCTTTGGCAGTTAATTTCATTCTAATATATGATCATAACTAAAATAAGCTCCATGAAAATAACCAAGTTAGGAGATATAGGGGTTTTTATATAGTTTTTATATGTATGGAAAATGTATAAAACCTGACATTAATTGGTACATGTCTCAACACCAGTGGAAATATGAAAAGGAGATAATATAGTTGGGCCTAGATTTTTTATCCAAATATCACTATATATCCTATAAGAACAGAAATCCATCCATATATAGTTCTTGATAATCACTCCCCATATAGACCAATCTCATTAATAGTATAAATTATAAGGTTTTTGGCATAGTGTATGGATATTGGAGAAAACATAATGTGAATAAGTAAACTAATACACTAGGAAATCTTAAATTTATTCGGTACATACATATGAGAATTGGGTCATATAGAATAAATAACTCTAAGTAATTTAAGATCTTGTAGTATGAAACATTTTGTAATGTAGTTTAAGGTCATGTGATAAGTACCAAGTACCCAATGTAAATTTTCGATGAGTATAATCTCAACTAAATTCATTGAGATTTCCAAGTGAATTATCTTAGCTAAAGGAATTTAGGCTTCTAGGAGGAGTATCTTAACTCAAGTAATTTTGGATTTTAAGAGTAGAATCTCAATTTAAGGTTTTTGGGATACCAAGAAGAGTATCTCAACTTATGAATTTTTATTATTAATTGATAATTCATACCTAAATATGAAAGGGTACAATAATAGGATATCAAAATATTACTTTGAGAATGGGTACAGTGAATGAATGTGTAACATCAAGGGTATTTGAATCCACTTGAATAGTTGAGTTATTGAATGTGTAAATCATAATATAATAATGTATGATAAAATTAAGATATGTTGGAATTAGTTAACCATTGGTAATAAAGATACTATCATCACACCATTAATAAATAATACACGGGGTTACAGGATCTTCTCATTAGGATGAA
Organism: Viscum album; assembly: GCA_963277665.1. Lineage (NCBI taxonomy): Eukaryota > Viridiplantae > Streptophyta > Magnoliopsida > Santalales > Viscaceae > Viscum > Viscum album. Next base: position 1,000,320,538 of record OY728136.1, on the reverse strand, counting down.
AACACGACTATGGTTTGTAGGATGGATACACAACATGAATTTTATTACTATGCATAAGATCCGTTTTTGGAATCAAATACACTAATTAACAACTTCTATAAAATGGGGAAACTAATATGATAAGATTAATTTTTTTGTGAATCCAAGAGGAAAAAAAATGACTTAAAATTTGGGATGGGGATGATTTGAACATTAAATGTATGGATTAGGCTTATAGGGAAAATAATATTCAAGAAGGTTCCAGACACCCTAAAGGTTATTCCACCATTTATTGAACATATTCATAGGGTAAAGGGATATAAAATTAAAATTCATGAGTACATGATCATTTGAAAGGGTGGTCTTTCTCAATTTTAATTGGTGGTCTTATTATGAATGGTTACAAATCCATGGAGTAGTTTAATATCACAGGAGCAGGGAAAGAGGATTTGATCTAGATTTTTTACTATACCAATGGGCCCAATGAGCATTAATTGAATTATCTAGGTAAAAGTGTTATTATTTAAAATCTTTTTGTCTTTTTCGATTTTTTTCTATAAAATTTTTCTAATCCATAAATGTGGAAATCTCAATAAATGAAGTTATGATGACTGTTCAACCTAAAAAGTCTTTGGATTTTCAACCTGATAAGTCTTTGTGTCTCTTTTTATGTTTCTTATGCTCTAAATTTTTCTGAATCCATGAAAGGGGAAATATTAAAAAGTGAAGACTTGGATTTTATCAAGATTCCCTTTATGGATTTTCAACATGAAAAGCCTTTTTATCTTTAATTTTTAGTTTATTATTTTCAATTTAGACCATGAAGGGATTACTTTTAAGCTCATATTTCTTTTAAAAATTACAACTATAGTATATGTTCATATATACTTGACCAAATGTGTGGTTCTATATCCAATGATAGCAGGAAAATTAACTTGGCATGAATGATAAAATCTAAACTAGATATGAAGCCTAAATAAAGGAGAATTGATAACCCAATATGACTGATATAACCCATGAAATTATAAGAAACCTCAATAGAGAGAAAAAATTATTTTAGTTTAGGTTCATTCCATTAGGAAAATATACCTGATGATATTTTTTAGGGGGAGAATATAAAATAAATGCTTTGGGGATGCAAATTGGATCATCTCAACTCATGGTGTTAGGGTTACTAAGAGGATTATAAAAAAATTATAGAATTTAGTTTTTCAAATATTATATATTCCAAAATATGAAAGGGCCTAATATTTGGATGTCATATTTTTTATTTTACAATGTGTATGATGAAAAAATGTGTTACATTGAGGGTATTTGAATATATTTTAAAAGTTGAGTTATGGAATGTGTAAATAATAACATAATAATGTCTGAGTCATTGGGAAATAAAGTAGGTGGGAATAAGTTAACCATTGGTAATTGATATAGTACTAATAAACCATCAGGAAATAACATATGGAGTTAGGGGGACCTTTGATTCAGATGAAAAAATAAAAAAGGTTTTTAGAGTGGATATGTAATATGGCTGTCATTACTAAGCAGAGGATTCCTTTCAAATTAGTCAATCACCTTATTACTATTTCCTATAAAAGTGGTTAACAAGGGGATACAATCAATGTTTTTGGTTTGTAATGAGGAGAATCATGATTCAAATCTTTTGGGTGATGATGACTCCGAAATAAAAGATATGGAGTAGCATTATGGAAAACAATTATGATCAATTATTCTTCAAGCATAGTAAATGTTATTATACTATTCATTTAACACATTTTTAGGGTGAAAAAATATAACATGAAATTTCGGGGGTACCTGATCACTTGAATGGGTGGCCTACTTAATATGAATAAGTAGTCTTGTCATGAATGATGATGTACCCATGGAATATTTTAAGCTCCTAGTAGGGGTAAATAGGATATGATCTAACAATTTTTTAGATTAGTGGTCCTAGTGAGCATAACTTAACATTTAATAGCATCAAGTGTATGTCTATAAAGTATTTGTATCTTTTTCATCTATTATAAATTTTTCATAAGCCATTAAAGAGAAGAGTCTTAGTATGTTGGAACTTGGATTTTTCTTAGGACTCACTTTAAGGGTTTTTAACCTAATAATATTTGTTTATTTTCCTTTATTTTGAATGCTCTATTTTCTTCAAGAATATACATGGTCTAGATATAATGAGTATATACTCCACTTTGTCTATGAAATCCTTAGATTGTTTTCAACATGGTGATTATTATATCATTTTTACTTTTATAGTTTAATGGTATTAAAATCCATTCTATTGAAGTTGATGTTTAAGTTAAAAAAACATTGATTTTTTTTTTGAGAATTAAAGTCATGATAGTTTGATTCAAAGTTGAGACAATATATATTGATACAAGTTCATGGAAAACCCTATGTGAATTGAGATCCCAATCCTAATATAAACAATCTAAATGGAAAATTAAAATAATATAAGGTTATATGTAACAAACGAACCCAGGTCATCCCTGAACCGGTCACCCAATCTGATCCACGACAAGACTCGAGAGGCGTTCCTGATCCTCCCAAGATGGCGACAAGAACTAGGGAATCAACAGAGGAAATGCGAACAATTTTTCCTAATATAAATAAATATAAGGAGACGAAATAATTAAGAGAATCTCAAAATAAATAAACCATAAAAAATGATTAAACAGGAACTGAAGAAAATAAAACTAACCAAACTTGATGACCAAACTAACTCCATGTGACCCCCCAGGTCACTCTCTGACTCAATGACTAGGCATTTCCCAAGGAAAATACACCCAAGTTGGAACCTTCACAAGGACTAAAAATAGAAAATAACTATAGGCATGGATATTAAAACTCAATAGGCTTGTATGATGATCTATTCTCAAGGAAATTCCTTTAAATTAAAATAAAAACCCATTTTCAAGTTTTAACTAAAATTTATAAAAGTAAAGTTTTCTACATGTTACTCAAAAAAATGTTTGAGTCATTTCCCTCATTCATTTCTAAAAAACCTAAGTCATTATTTTAGTGATACATTAGCATTTTCAAATGGAAATTGATGTTTACATTTTCAATTTTCACAAAAATAATATAAAGACTTCATTTGAAAATAGTTTTCATAATCCACATTAAAACCACACATCAATTTTTAGTAAAAACAATACACTTGAAAGCACTACAGTAGTTACATAACAAGGTAAATTAAAAGAAAATATACATACAAGTAACACATTCAACACTACATTCACTATGAATGCGTAGACATAGGTGAACCCAAGAGATCAAGAATAATACAGAAGACACCAATACATAATACCTCATCCTCACTGACATGTCACACATGATGAAATAAAAATGTTCAAAATGCTCAGCCATCCTTTCTCAGGCAAGCCGAGGGAAAATCCCATAGCAATGAACCCAAACATATTCGCATACTATGGGCCACTGGTTTGTACCATAACCAACCAGTGTAAAAATTATTCTCAGAATATTCTCTCAATATTCCAGGTTACCAGGTCTCAAGTATTTAAAAAGGGGTAATCCAACTGATTATAAATGAGAATCCAATCACAGTTTATATAATTGTAATAATGCACAATAGGTCCCACCCCGAGTCTCCCCTAGGACCATTATAATGACTTAAAATAAAAACAATTAAAAGGATTTCCAACTGAAGAACCCCAAAAATGGATCCTGAGAATTCCCAACAAGACATCCCACCCATTTCATACAATCGAGTCATTAGAAACACCCAATGAGGGTTTTCAAAATAAGTATTTTTCACAAATTTCAAGAAATGACCAAAGGGTCCCTTAAACATTCACAAACAAAATCTTATCTCAAAATGAAAAAAACCTATTCAAAAGTGGTGTCAAGCACACTGTTTCCATTTAAAACATTTATAATCCTTCTTCAAAACATTCCTTTCACACATTCAAACAAAACCACTTTACACGAACATGATAAACTTGCCACAATTCAACATTTCACATCAAACATATTTAAAATCCACAACTATTCCTTTTAATTTAAAATAATTTAAATCATCTTTCACAAAATCAACATTTACTAACACACACGTGCACTTTTTTATAAAGGGGTGAAAACACACCATTGAAAACACTAAAACAGTTTCACCAAGGTTCCAAATACACACTTACTTTAAACATGAAACCACTTGAAACACTTTCAAGAAACCCAAAATTTTAATTTTACAAGTAAAATATTTATTAGCAAGTCCATATCATTCTTTACATACCACTAATTACTCACAAAGGCCAACCGGCCATTTCATAAAACACATTTTGTGAAATATTTAGCAAGGAAATTCTATTTATCACATAACAAAGCCGAAAACACAATTTTTCATGCTAAACAATGAAACCAAAAATCATACTTCAATATTTATTAATCAAACAATGTGAGGAACACATGAAATAAATGAGTCTTGAATTAAAAAGGAACTGCAAAAAGAAATTCTACCTTAAAGCCATGGTGCAACAATAAAGACCACTCAGAAACACCCTGCATAGGTCTTAAAATATCAAAACTACCCATATAAACACTTAATCAAGAAAACCCCTAATCAAACAAGGATAAAACAAGAAAAAAATAAATCATACAAAAAGGTATACCGATGGGAAGAAAACACGCCGGTAGAGGAGGCACCAGGAAGGTGCAGGCTGGATATGAAGCCTAGATAAAAGGGACGTGATAACCCAATATGACTAATATAATCCATCCCATTATAAGAAACCGCAACAGAGAGAAATATTATTTTAGTTTAGGTTCATTAAACTAGTAAAATATACCTGATGATAATTTTCTAGGAGTAGAATATAAAATCAATGCTTTAGGGATGCAAAGTGGAGCATCTCAACTCATGGCATTGGGATTACTAAGAGGATTATAAAAAATCATAGAATTTAGTTTTTCAAATATAATACATTCCCAAATATGAAATGACATAAGATTTTGAAGTTATAATTTTTATTTTACAATGGGTATTATGAAAAAATGTGTTATATTGAGGGTATTTGAATCTATTTTAATAGTTGAGTTATGGAATGTGTAAATAATAACATAAGAATGTCTGAGTCATTGATAAATGGAGGTAGGTGGGGATAATTTAACTATTGGTAATGGATATAGTACTACTAATCCATCAAGAAATAACATATGGGGTTAGGGGGCCTTTTCTTTAGATGAAAAAATGCCAAAGGTTTTTAGAATGGATATGAAACATGGATTTCATTACTAAGAAGGGGATTCCTTTAAAATTAGTCAATCACTTTATTACTAGTTCCTATAAAAGTGGTTACTAAGGGGATACAATCAAGGTTTTTGGGTTACAATGAGGATAATCATGATTCAAAACTTTTGGGTGATGACGACTCAGAAATCAAAGATTTGGATCAGTGTTATGGATAAAAATGACGTTCAATAAGTCTTCAAGCATAGTAAATGTTAAACTAATATTCATTCAACACATTCTTAGGTTGAAAAACTATAACATGAAATTTCTTGGGTACTTGATAACTTGAATTGGTGTCCTAATTAATATTAATAGTTAGTCTTGTCATGAATGATGATGTACCCATGGAATATTTTAAGCTCTTAGTAGGGGTAAATAGTATATTATCTAACATTTTTTTTGATTAGTGGGCCTAGCAAGCAAAACTTAACATTTAATAGATTCAAGTGTATATCCCTAAAGTATTTGTGTCTTTTTCATCTATGCTAAATTTTTCCTAAGACATGAAATAAAAGAGGCTTATTAGGTTGGAACTTGGATTTTTCTTATGACTCACTTTAAGGGTTTTTAACCTAATAAGATTTGTTTATTTTCCTTTCTATTGAATACTCTAATTTTTTCAATAATATACATGATGTAGATATAGTGAGCATAAACTCATATTTTTCTAGGACACCCTTAGAATGCTTTCAATATGATGAGTAGTATATCATTTTTCCTTTGACAGTTTAATGGTATTGAAATCCATACTATTTAAGTTGATGTTTAAGTTAAAAAAAACATTGAAAATTGTTTTTGAGGCTTAAAGTCATGAAATTTTGATTAAAAGTTGAGACAGTATATATTGATACAAGTGCATGGAAAACCCAATGTGAATTGAGAGACCAATCCTGATATAAACAATATAAAGGAAAAATTAAAATAATTTAAGATCATATGTCACAAACCAACCAAGATCGACCCTAAACTGATCACCTGAGCCGATCCACAGTAAGACCTGAGAGGTGTTCTCGATCCTCCTAGACTGGTGACAAGCCCCAGGGCATCAACATAGGCAATAGGAATGATTTCGCCTAAAATAAATAAATAAAAGGATAGGAAATAATAAAGGGAAGATCAGAATAAATAAACCAGACAAAACAACTAAACAAGAACTGAAGAAAATAAAACTAACCAAACTCAACGACTGAACTAACTCCATGTGACCCTACGAGTCACTATCTGACTCAACGATCAGCCATCACCCAAGGTGAATTCACCCAAGTTGGAACCTTCACAAGGACTACAAATATAAAAGAACTATATGTGTGAGTATTAAAACTTAATAGGATAGTCGGACGATCTATTCTTAATGCACTTCCTTTAAAATAAAATAAACATCCATTTCCAAGTTTGAACTAAAATGTATAAAGGTAAGTTTTTATATATGTTTCTTAAAAAAAGTATGAGTCATTGCCCTCATTCATTTCTCAAAAACCCAAGTCATTCTTTTAGTGAGACTTTAGCATTTTAAAAGGGAAAGTGATGTTTACATCTTCAATTTTAAAAAAATGAATAAAACACCTTCATTTGAAAATAGTTTTCATAAGCCACATTGAAACTACACATCACATTCCAGTAAAAAAACTATACATGAAAGCGTTACAATAGTTACACAATAAGGGAAATGAAAAGAAAATATACATACAAGTAAAACATTCAACATTGCATGCACTAAGAACATGTAGACATAGGTGAACCCAGGAGATCAATAATAATCTAGAAGACACCAATACATGAGACATCATCCTCATTGACATGTCACACCTGATGAAATAAAAATGGTCAAAACATTCGGCCATAATTTCTTAGGAAATTTGAGGGAAAATCCCATAGCAATGAACCCAAACATATCCACCTACTATGGGCCACTGGTCAGTACCATAACCTACTAGTTCAGAAATCATTCTCAGAATGTTCTCTCAAAATGTCAGGTTCCCTTGTCTCAAGTATTTAAAAAGGGGGTGAGCCAACTGATGCTAACCAAGAATCCAATCACAATCTATATAATAGTAATATTGCACAACAGGTCCCACCCCAAGTCTCCCCTGGGACCATTCTCATGCCTTAAAATAAAAACAATTAAAAATATTTCCAACTAAAGAACCCAAAAATGGATCCTGAGAATCCCCAACAAGGACCTCCCCCACCCATTGCATGAAATCGAGGCATGAGAAACACCAAATGAGGGTTTTCATAATAAATATTTTTTACATATTTAACGAAATGAAAAAATAGGCCCTTAAACATTCATAAACAATATCTTATCTCAAAATGAAAACACTTACTCAAAAGTGGTGTCAAGAAAACTATTTCCACAAAAAACATTTATAAACCTTCTTCAAAACATTTCTTTCTCACATTAAAACAAAAACACTTTACACAAACATGCTAAACGGGCCACAATTCAACATTTCATGTCAAACCGTTTCAAAATACACAACTATTCCTTTTAATTTAAAATCATTTAAAAAATATTTCACAAAACCCACATTTACCAACACACAATCATGCAATTTTTTATAAAGGGGTGAAAACACACCATTGAAAACACCAACCCACTTTCACCAAGGTGACAAATACACACTTAATTTAAACATTAAACCAATTGAAACACTTTAAAGAGACCCAAAATTTCCATTTTACAAGTAAAATATTTATTAAAAGGTCTAAATAAATCTTTACATACCACAAATTACTCACAAAAGTCCAACCAGGTATTTTATTAAATGCATTGTGTGCAATATTTAACAAGGAAATTCTATTTATCACATAATAAAGCCTAGAACAAAATTTTTCATTCTAAAAAATGAAACCAAGAATTATAATTCAATATTTATTAATCAAAAAAAGTGTGTAATGCATGAAATAAATGAATCTCAAATTAAAAAAAAAACTGCAAAGGGAAATCTTACCTCGAAGCCATGACACAACGATAAAGTGCACTCGGAAACACCCTACGCGAGTCCTAAAATCTCAAACATAACCATATAAACACATAATAAACAAAAACACTAATACAAAAAGGATAAAACAATAACATAATAAATCATGTAGAAATATATACCAATGGGAAGAAAATGCGTTGGTAGAAGCGACATTGGGAAGGAGTGGGCTGGTTGGGGCAATGTCGGTAGTGTGTGAAATGGCCAGGAGAGGGTGAGGTGCTGGAACTGCATAGCAATGGTGTTTCATTGGTCGGAAGAGCACCAAAGGGAGGTCACCAGGTAGGAGGGGATATGATTTGGATGGAGGTCTGGTGCCAGCGGGTTGTGCCAGAGGCAATGACATCGAAGGCCCCACCGACAAGAGGCAGCGGTGTAAAAATTCACACTGACTGGATGGAGGGGGTGTTCACGATGGGGAGGCGTCCGACATGAAGATAGGTCGGGTGGGAGGGAGGATTCAGTGAGAAGTAGGGGAGATGAGGCATCGCTGGCTAGGGCAGATGGAAGAGGGAGTTGGCAACGAGAAGGCAGAGTGGCTGAGGAGGTGTGACAGCTGGTTTACTTGAGCGCGGCAAGGGGAAGGAGGGGTAGCGGGTATCGCATGGGGGGGGGGGTAGAATTAGGGTTTCAATTAATTTTTTTTATTTTCTTTTTTTAAAACCTTATTATTTAAATAATAATAATAATAATAATGCATAATGGTAAAAATAAAAATAATAAAAGTAATCATATTATTTAAATAATAATAAAATTCTTAACAGAATAAAAATTTAAATGACACAACAATTAATGTGCGTTTTAATTACAAAATTTTTTAATTTTAAATTTTCTAAAGATGAACAGGATGCACAATTACCCAGGCAGAGCCACATAGGGTTTTGAAAACACGCTCTACTAGTGCGCCCAATGATGTCAAATCAAAAGGAAAACTTTTTAACATAAACTCAAAATCTTCATCCGGGGCTCAACCCAAACCCTAGAAAAAAATTATTTAAGGCAGAAAATAATTAAATAAATTAAACACGAGGGTTGGGGTGTGACAATTCCCCCCCCCCCCACCCCATAACGCTTTTTGCCCCTATAAATCCACAACACTTTCTAGCCGATTGATCAACAGTTAAGGATTCTATATCAACATGATCCAACCTCTAAATCCGAGGACATTCCATCGACCACCAACGAGACTCAACCTCATTGACCAAAACATATCACCAGTAAAGGGGAGGCCTAAACAGACTCCCTACTATAAGAATTCAACTAGCATCTGATAACGACTTATGAGAAAACCTAAAGAGACTCACGGTGGGTCTCCCCACCATAAAGAACCAACCTAAAAGTATCCAAACATAAAACCTATTTAGCCCTGAACCGGGCATTACTCTAGCTAAAAGAAACATAGTAAGAAAATTTAAACCATCAACTCCTGTTTTACCTAAGGACGAATAAAAACCAAGACCTCACTCGATTCATATGGGCGGTTCAAAAAAGAGCACGGATCGGTAACTCGCATAAAAAAATGAAACATTACTAACATTGTGTGAGGGATAAGTCTATCCTGATCTTTGCGACCAAAGTAAATTCACAAAAATAGGGGAACCAAAACAGAAAATTGAAAAATTTCTCACCATAATGATAGAGGAACAACCTTAACCAAACTAATTAAAATCCCCCTAGGGTTTTTGACTATTCACCAAATTCACTCCGATGACTTTTGGATGGAGCTCTAATGGATTAAGCATCTCTTGCCTCACAATAAGGTACCGATAATCCTAATAAGAAACAAAAATATTTTGATTTGACAACTGAAAGGACAAAATTTTGAAATGAAAACCACACTGGCATTGAAAGTCAGAGTTAATAAAAAAACCACAACATTCCCATACATTTAAAAATCCAAAACAACATATGTACACCTGTAAAGATAAGATATCCCTTACACTGAAAGGAAACTTACATGAGAAACTTTAGACAAAAACCCTAAAACACATCACTTTTGAGAACTTCCTCCATGACAATTTCTAGCGATGCCTCGACAAAATCATTGTAAGTGACCAAAACATCCACAAGCATGATAGAGCTTAGGAGTACTTGGGAATGAAAACCTCTTATGACCCAGCTTTCCACACGGATAACACATGATGATCTCTTGCTGTGAAGAGGTTGATGGAATATCCTGAGGCCTTTTGATTCCATGACCTACTCCATCGACTTTCAATCTCTTACTCAGCTTCTTGTTGGAAGTCTCCCCACCACTAATAGAAATTGAAGGAGGAAGGACTACCTCGTTCACTCCTGCCAACACGGTTTCAACATGAAGGGTTTTCCTCACCACATCAGAAAATGAAGTTTGGTTGGATGATAACACCTTCGATTGTAGATTGGGACAGAGGCCCACCTTGAAATGCTGAGCCTTCATAGATTCATATGTGGCATACCCCATAACATAATGTACTAGCTCCACAAATCACTGTAAATACTCCAACATAGATCCATCACCCTGATGTAGATAACACATCTTTATCCCCTTTCTCACCCTTTCTTTCTCAGAGAAATACCAAAGAATGAAAAAATCCTTAAAATACTCCCAAGTAAGTTATTGGCAGGGCTTGTTCTGAGACACTGACTTCCACCACATCCACGGTGAACCATCCAGCATGAAGGTTGAAAACTTGACCTTCAATGACTCAAGAAACTTAACGAGGCTAAAGTCCCATTCGATCTTATGAATCTAATCCTCCATTAAGGAATGGCTTGCTTGACCATAAAAGAGAGATGGATCTACCTTCCAAAACTAAAGAATATGATACTTAGGTTGATCAATCACACTAAGATCACCCATCGAAGCTTTAAGGGAAAACCGTTGGACAAGAAAAGTAAATAACTCAATCATGGCCAACACAATAAATAAAATCCTCATGATCAAAAACAGCACAAGTGATAAGATCTAAACACAAGAAAGCAAGCTATCATAACATCAAAACTTTCCTTTTTGAAAACATCTTTGATTTAAAACAATTTAGGTGGGTTAAACACTCGCCATTGGTATTTTTTATAGTCTCACTCACATGCATATTTTTGTGCCACCCAGAGCATCCATCCACCATACCAAACATCCGTTCATATTCCAACATTCCACTATCCATCTGAGGACCCATAGGAACACCAAAGAAAAAACAAAGCAACTTCATTTTCCAAAAACAAATAATTTATCCCATTTTCTTTAAAACAATCCCCAAATTAAACATGTCATTTCAAAAAACCATTTTGAAAAACCAATTTTTTTCCTCATTCAAATAACTTTCTGAATTCAGAGGAGACCCAAAACAACTAAAATAGGGAACTAGTGTTGGTGGGTGACTTGAAAATATGGTTGGCGGCCATATTCCAAACATTTCACCGACATATAGAGCCTTTTAGGACCATTCCCCTAGCTCTACATGGCATTCCAGGCCATGAGGCTCATGAGGAATATTAGAACAACTCCCTTTGTTGTATCCCAATTGCAAAACATACCCCAAAACCCAAAATAAACTGAGTAAACCAGAATTACCATGGAAACCTAACGATTAGAATGAGAAAGAGTTCTCAATGTTCTTCCCGCACCTACCCCTTGAGTCCCGAAAATACTACTCCATTTACCTTGATATTCACAAATAACAAAGGGAACTCTGAAAATCAAGGTCCATTAAGAGACAACATTCTCTTATACCATTTTTTCATGAACCAACCTGGGTCGACCCTGAATTGGTCACCCAAGCCAATCTGTAGCAAGACCCGAGAGGCATTCTGGATCCTCTTGGGATGTAAAAAAAATTCAGGGCATCGACAGAGGAAATGGGAACAATTTCAACCAATATAAATAAATAAATGTAGAGGAAATAATAAAGAGAAGCTTATAATAAATAAACTAGAAAAAATTACTAAACAAGAACTAAATAAAATAAAACTAACCAAACTCGATGACCGAACTAACTCTGTGTGACCCCGCAGGTCACTCTCTATCTCAAAGATCAGATATCACCCAAGGAAAATGCACCCAAGTTAAAACATGCACAAGGACTAAAAACAAAAAAGAACTGTAGGCGTGAGTATTAAAACTCAGTAGGATAGCTCGATAATCTATTATCAACGCACTTCCTTTAAAATAAAAGAAATATCCATTTTCAAGTTCGAACTACAATGTATAAAATTAATGTTTTCTAAATGTTACTCAAAAAAAGTACGAGTCATTTCTCTCATTCATTTCTCAAAAACCCAAGTCATTATTTTAGTGATACATTAACATTTTCAAAGTGAAAGTGTTGTTTACATTTTTAATTTGCACAATAAGAATAAAATGCCTTCATTTGAAAAAATTTCTCATAATCCACATTAAAACCACACATCACTTTCCAGTAAGAACACTACACATGAAAGTGCTATAGTAGTTGCACAACAAAGGAAATGAAAATAAAATATACATACAAGTTACACATTAAACACTGCATGCACTAAGAACGCATAGACATAGGTGAACCCAGAAGATCAATAATAATCTTGAAGACACTAATACATGATAACTCATCCTTGTTGACATGTCACGCATGATGAAATTAAAATGCTCAAAAATCTTGGTCATTCTTTCTCGGGCAGGCCGAGGGAAAATCCCATAGTAGTGAACCCAAACATATCTGCCTACTATGGGCCACTGGTTAGTAACATAACCTACTAGTGCAGAAATAATTCTCAGAATATTCTCTCAATATTCCCGGTTCCCATGTATCAAGTATTTAAAAAGGGAGTGAGACAACCAATTTCAGCTGAGCATCCAATCACAGTGTATATAATAGTAATAATGCACTACAGGTCCCACCATGAGTCTCCCCTAAGACCATCATAATGCCTTAAAATAAGAACAATTAAAAATAGTTCTAACTGAAGAACCCCAACAATGGATCCTGAGAATCCCTAACAAGGACCTCCTACCCATTTCATGCAATCGAGGCATGAGAAACACCCAACGTGGGTTTTCATAATAATTATTTTTTATAGAATTCATGAAATTTTTAAATTGGAACTTAAACATTTACAAAAAAAGTATTATCTCAAAATTAAAACACTTATTCAAAAGTTGTATCAAGCACACTGTTTTCACAAAATAAAATTATAAACCTTCTTCAAAACATTCCTTTCGCACATTCAAAAAAAACTACTTTACACAAACATGCTAAACGGGCCACAATTCAACATTTCATATCAAATAGATTTAAAATCCATGACTATTCCTTTTAATTTAAAATCATTTAAAACAACTTTCATAAAACCCACATTTACCAACACACACATGCACTTTTTTATAAAGGGTGCAAACCCACCACTTTCAACACCAAACCAAGTTCACCAAGGTTCCAAATACACACTTCCTTTAAACATGAAACCACTTGAAACAGTTTCAAGAAACCAAAAAATTTCCATTTCACAAGTAAAATATTTATTAACAAGTCTAAATCATTCTTTACATACCGCAAATTACTCACAAAGTCAAACTAGGAATTTCATAAAACACATTTTTTGCAATATTTAACAAGAAAATTTTATTTATCACATAACAAAGACTAAACCACAATTTTTCATGATAAACAATGAAACCAAGAATCATACATAAATATCTGATAATAAAAACAAGGTTGGAACACATGAAATAAATTAATCTTGATTTAAAAAGGATGTGAAAAGGGAAATACTACCTTGAATCCATGGCGTGATGATAAAGACCACTCGGAAACACCCCACACGGGTCCTAAAATCTCAAAACAACCCATATAGACACTTAATCAACAAAACCCCTAATAAAACAAGGATAAAAACCAGAAAAAAAAATCAAGCAAAAATTTATACCAGTAGGAAGAAAATACGCCGGCAGAGGTGACATTGGGAAGGCGCAGGCTGGTCGGGGCAATGCCAAGAGGGTGCGAAAAGGTAGGGGGAGGGTGAGGCACTGGAGCTGCACAACAATGGTGTTGCAATGGTGGGAAGCGCATCATAGAGACATCACTGAGTAGGAGGGGCCATGATTCGAAGGGAAGTCTAGTGCCAGTGGGTTGTTTTAGAGGCTGCGACGCTGGAGGTCATGCTAGTAGGAGGCAGCGGTGCTGGAAGCTATGGTGGCTGGTTGGAGGGGGTGGTCATGATGGGGAGGTGGCCAACTTGGAGGAAAGTCATGATGGGTGGGGTAGCGCTCGATAAAAGGGGAGATGAGGTAGCAAGAAGAGGAAGCTGGTGATTAGAATGCGGAGAGGCCGAGGAGGTGTGGTGGTTGGTTTGCTTAAGAGCAGCAAAGTGAAGGAGGGGTATCAAGTATCGCATAGGGGTAGAATTAAGGGTTTAATTAATTTTTTTCTTTTATCTTTTTAAAACTGTACCATTTAAATATAAATAATAATAATAATAATTCATTACGATAAAAATAAAAATAATAAAAGTACTCATATTATTTCAATAATAATAAAATTCTTGACACAATAAAAATATAAACAATAACACAATTAATGTGCGTTTGAATTAAAAAATCTATTTATTTTAAATTTTTCTATGATGAACTAGATGCGCAGTTACCCAAGAAGATCCGCGTGGGCTTTCCAAAATGTGTTTCGCTCATGCGCCCAACGACGTCATCTCAAAAGGCACACTTTTTGACATAAACTCAAAAATTTTGTCTAGGACTCAACCCAAACCCCAGAAAAAAATTATTTAAGGTAGAACATAATTAAATAAATTAAACACAAGGGTTGGGGTGTGACATCATAATACTTTAAACAAAATGTTGAAACAATTTAGTTATTTATAAAGGCAAGGTGATAACTTTCCTTGAATAAGAACATAGACTATATCTATAAATACATCCTTGAGGAGAGGTACACATAGTTTAAGTTCATAGTGGTCATACCATGTTAGATTTATCATTTCCCTCTATGTATATTGATCTCATATTTAAATAAAATGGAATATAATGAGGGAGACACCCTAGAAAATAGAATAGAGACTAGGTCTAATGTGAATTGGTAGGATCTAAAAGGAAGGGTGAAAATATGGATTGAATGGGATGAAAATTTATTTTTGGGTCTAGAATATGAGATCTAGGAATCACTACATATCCTATGGTAACAAGAATCAATCCACATGTAGTTATTATTGAAAATATTTTATCTTAGATAAATTATAATAATAAAATAATAGATGTGAATGAGAAGATGATATGCTAGGAGGGGGTTTGATTATCAGGAAATTTATGGATAAGAATATAATGAGAAATCTAGGAACTACTACATATCTTATAGAAATAGGAATCATTCCATATGTAGTTCTTAAAATAAGACAGTTTTATCCTAGTTTGGAGACATTAGAAAAAACCTGACATGAATTTGAAAACCTACATACTTGGATAGAGTAGAGGAATTTAATGAAAGAAGATTTCCTAGTTGGTCCCAGGATAACGGATTTGTGTATCACCATGTATCCAATGATAATAGAAATAAAACAATACAGTATTCTATGTAATATATATATATATATATATATATATATTGATCTAGAACATATGTAGAAGAAGTGGGGTGGGTTGATTCTAGTGGAAGGCTATAATGGCATAACCAATGTGAATGAGCAAGGGTCAGGGAACTAGAATTAAATATGGTTAGATTCACAATTTGACCTAAAACAAGAAGTTTGGGCATCATTACACATCCTTGTATAATAAGAATAAATCTATGTCTCATTCTAATAAGGGATTATCTGTATAGATCTGAATCATTCATGGGAGATATGGTTGTGAAATGGATGATTATCATTTCATGATAATGGAGGAAACCTAATTTGAATGATGTCTCGACCCTAAATGAAATGAAATAGATCCATCCTAACATAGAAACACAAGAAGATTCAACTCTACCTGGTAAAAGACTCATCACCATGGTAGAGTAATATGTGAAAATAGAATATATAGTTGGGCCTAGGATAAGAGATATAACTTTCAATATTTATACCATAGTAGCAAGAATCATTCCACACATAGTTTTGGTAAATGGATATTTTTTTCATAGGTTAGGTGAAATGTAACATTATGGTAGAAAAATGTTTCTGTAGCCATAAAATATCTTATGAATAACTCTCACATATATCAAGATCTTATTTAAGTGGGATATTTTATAATTTTAGGCCATTTGAAATATACAACTAGAATTATTTTAAGGTTAAACAAGATATACCTCTTTGAGAATTTTTAATTTATATAGAGTGTAATATGTACCATTCAGTTTATTTTCATGTGGTAAAGACCACGTGAGATATATTTTAAGGTCTTGTGAAAAGTACCTAATCAATTGAAGTTTATCATCATGTGATAAGGATTTTTTATTCTTGTAGTTTAAGATTTCAAGGCTATGACCAAAGTGTGATATTTGTTATGCACAAGTGAATTAGTTCTTGTTTATTAGCGTCTGTAATTCATAGAGGCATAAAATTCAAAGATATTACAGATCCAATTGAACATGGGGGAAGTGGATGAGGTATATCATGAATTGATATTTAAAAAAAAGATAATGTAATGATGACTGGTGGGTGAGGTACATCATTTTTGATATCATTTCTATATTTCAACATGGATTTCATATGTCATACAATTTAGGGTCTTATAAAAAGGTCCCTATTTCATGAAATTTAAGGTCTTATAATGAGGAAATCATGTTTGATGTCTATTTTTAAGCATGATTCTCTTCTATTATAGTGAGAATGACTTAAATTATTATTTCATGAGTCTTAGGATTATAAAACTCCATCATGCCTTATTTTATCTTATTATGGAGAAAATAATTAAATAAAAATCATCCTTCAATCATATGTCCCAAAATTTAGTGGTATGGAATATTATTTAGATAATCTATCCCAACTTTCTCCTCAAGTATTTTGATCATTTTGTGCTCAATAATGTTATGATCTAATGAACATTTTAAATATGATTTCACATGATAAAACCTAAAGTAATAGACCTTGTTTTCATATATCATTAAGAGATGAATAACCATTATTCTTTTATATAGTTTTTTTATATTAAGGGAAGTCACATGGAAAAAAGTGTATAGTTAGATGTCACTGGCTCCATTATCCCCCAATATATCTTCTTATGAAGCCAATCCTTGAAGATAATTCTCTTATAAATTACAAGACTTAACAAACAATGAAAGGGGAAGTAATTGGATTTTCTCTATAATATTAATCTTCATGTATCTTAATCCTTGGAATATCAATCAAATTATTCTTTAAGTTATAGGTGGAATACCCATAAAATTTTCCAATCATATGGAATGTTCTTTCATTCATTTAACTTTTCTAGGTTGATAAAATTGTTACTAATGTGTTCTAAATATTACTCGATCGATGTGGGAACATGGTTGAACATGATATATGGGTTTCAGTTCCTTAATATCAAAAAATTCATGGGAATTTGTTGAAGTTATTAATGGTTATGACATTGATGGTTCCACCATTTAACTGGATAACTTCAAATGTATTGGGTATGGTTTGGAAATCATCAAGGTCGAATGATGTCTAGAATACACCTGATGAGGGGGTGAATAATATAAAAATTCCCCAGCCTTGTAGGTTACATTACTTCACAAAATGGAGAAATATTGTAATAATATGTTGGCATTTCACTATAGAGATAATTTCCATGAATATAAACTAGATAAGTATTTAGATGAATGTGATGATCTTGTATGGGTCTAACTAGTGAATGGGGGTTTTATATAGTGAATCGAGCTTAACATACATGGAGATTACATATTTTTTTATGAATATTCAATACATTACACAAACACATTCCTATGGTCTATAATAGTTTAGTTCCTTTGGAAACTTGAAAAAATAATCATCTAAATTGGTGAATGATATTCAACATCTCCCATAATAATCTTCCACTTTAGTAATCTTCATAATTATACCCTACTTAAAAGAATTATTTATAACTTGGGGAAATGAAACCTAAGAATGGGTGAGCTCAAATTATTAGTAAGGGTAAACAAGGAAGATACCTAATCTTGACATAAGAATAAGGGTATGAGAACATGATCATAAAATTGGAAAACCATACCCTGTATAACAAAGAATATAAACATGAATCATGGAATAAATATTGGGAGTTAATAAAACATATATCATAAGGAAATTAAAAATACCTGATTCATGAGTTCATAACATGGTCCTAATGTTTAGAATTATGTAAAACACGTAAACATATAAAATTATTTCCATAGTAGTGAAGTCTCAATACCAAGGCTATCTTAGTTGAATGGGTTCACTCCCCAAACCATCTTAGTATTGAAGGTTGACTCTAAATACCATATTAGAAGAAAAATTCCTTTAGTTAACTAGGTTCACTACCTATTATATCCATATATATCTCCTTAAATATAAATATTTACCCAATAAATTGGAGGGAGATATAGGTCCCACACTTCACATAATGAAATCATACATATGTGTGCCACAAGATCATAAATAATCATCATATCATAACCCATGAAATGAAATGGATATCATAAAAATTTCATTATACCGTATCCTATGGAAAATAGCTAGGTTTCATAATCATTTCATCATAGAATAGCTCATAAATAGAAGCGGGTTTCAAAAGTGTCTTATCAAGGATAACCCATGGAAGATAAATGATTTTCATAACAACTTTTGATCTTAAACATAAACTATTCAAATAACAAATAAGAATGGTGTCCTTGGATAATATACCTAGTAAATCATAAACTATATAAAATTATGACATATTTTATAGATAATGATTTTAAAATATCACTTGGATAATTTCTTAAGTAAAATAACATTTTTTTAAATTAATTTTTAAGACATAAAACATTTTCAAAATAAATTTTTTGAAAACTTATAAATAAAATTTTACAAATCATTTAAAACATTTCTTGAGAAAAATATCCTTTACACTTTGAAATTTTTTTTAAAACAAAAAATATTATTAAAATTTTTTCTTTCAAAATAAATTTTAAAATTTATAATGGAAAATTTTAAAATCATTTAAAACACTTTTTTAAACATAAAAACTTTTAAAAATACTTTTCTTTGAAAATAAATTTGAAACTTATAAAAATAAATTTGAAAATAATTTAAAATAATTTTTAAAACATAAATCATTTTAAAAATATATTTTTTTGAAAATAATCTTAAAATATCATTTTAAAAAAAATTATTTTTTTTATAAAACATGGTTTTTAAAGAAAAAAATATTTCCGATCAAAGAGATAAATAAAGAAACATTTTCATAAAAACATTTTCTTAATTATATTAAGTACCAAGGGGTGAAAAAATGGTACCATTACATGAATATATCTTGAATAACCATAGTATAATAATTTTTTTTGATAAATATAGAGATATGGATCATAATATTTTATTAATGGAAGCCTAATAATATACAATCCTGATAAACAATGAGATTGTAGAAATAAACTCTTACTAATTTGGAAATTTTGAATCATATTCAAAATGAAATAATAACATTAAATGAAGCATAAAATATCATTAAAAGAATTATATTTATTATATAACATGTAAAAGGTGTATTATATACACATTGTAAAATAATATAGGTTCACAACATAACATGTATCTCAAGAAGGAAAATTGAGACCAAATTCCCTTACTGATTTGTTAATTTTTGAAATGTAAACTCCAAAAAAAAGATATCATAAAATAGATATATAAAAAATAAAAAAATTTAAGTATAATAATAATAATTTACATTCATGGTAAGTATATACACCACATATAATAAATAGTTGGTGAATATAGAATGTATCTCACAAAAGTAAAAAGTGAGACAAAAATTCCTTACCATAAGTCATGATTCTCATCGTACTCATTAAGAATTCATGTATAATATATATAAGTTTATTATAAATATTTAAAATAACCATATTATTCTATATCATATCATATATTATTTTCTTATGATATTTTTATTACTCATTTATTAACAAGTCTATGTTAAAGTTACATTTTAAGTAATAACTGCTTTATTTTTCGTACATGTTTTGACTTGTAATTTTTGGTCCTCTTACTTAGATCATGGTTTTTTCATATAAATATTTTAAACCATGGAATAAATCTTATATATATTCATTATATATTTATTTATAGTATTCAATAAAATTTTGTGAGAGGAAATAGAATACACCGTTCATGGAGACGGTAGGCCGTATGTATGTATGAACATTGTTTCCATTGTATTATCATATTGAAAGAAATAAAATTAATTGATATATATATATATTATAATTATAGTATAATTATTATGTCGTATATATAAAATATTTTTATTGATCTCATCCTTAATAAATTCCATGTATAGCATGAAAGAGTCACATCGCTTTGTGAGGTGGTAGTCTGCCGTACACACGAACAAAGTTATCATATTCCCATAAAATGAAAAACATGAAGGTATGAGTGATATAAAAATTATACAATCATAATAAAAAAAAATATTATATATTTATTATATGAATATTATTTTCATAATTATTCCCAACCTTGAAAGGTGGTAATGAGAAAAACGACATCAACTCGTGAGTCTATAGTCTACCGTACACACGAGCGATGATTTTGTAACCCATTTGATGGAGCTATGTGTAATTTTAGGTTTGAAAATTAAAATAAAAAAATAAAAGTATATATATGATAATGAGGTTATTATATAATAAATATATAAAAATAATTTAAGGGGTTTGAGGAAGAAGTTAAACAAAATAATTCGTTGATGAACATTACATCTTCTTCGGGTATCTTCTTTTGGTTTTCACCAAAGGACATCCTTGGTTAGATTTATGAAAAAATTAAGGATTCTAGGATGAGGGGATGGAATTTGAGAAGTAATTTTTTCAGGTTTTGGTCAATATTAATGACTTTAGAGGTGTGAATAAGTGGATAGAGTGAGTGATCATTTATAGTTGAAGAGGAGTTGCATTCTTGTAAATACTCAAAAGTATTTACTATTGGGAGGTCTCCCTTACCTAATGTGGATAAAAAATTGGATAATAATAGATGGGAGGATTTATTTGGTCATTAAATACCTCCACCGAAAAAAATAAAGTCATTTTTATAATGTTCTTCCTTAACTTATAAGTTTACCTATTTTTACCATTTTGGTTTTTATTTAGGCATATAATTTTCAAACCTAGGAAATTTATCCATTAGGAATAAATTAAGGTGAAAATTGTTATAAAATTTAGACCAAATTATTATAAAATATTATATCTAGTTTATAAAATAAAAAACCCATATGTTTTGTAAATTAACTTTAACAAAAGTGTATGTAATGCATAAAAACATTGTTTAAACCTTAATTGGGCAAATTGATTTTACACTATTTAATAGTCAATATAGTCATTATAAAAGATAAATTGATCCATGAATGGACAATATTTAAAATTTATTATAATTTAATTGTAAATTTAAAGAATATGGTATTTTTAATAATTTTGAATCTTTTAATAAAATTTAATTTATTATAAAATAACATTAATATCAATTTTGACATTGTTTATTTAATTTGAATTTAAAAATATCAAGAAAATAATGGAAATTAATTTTATTAAGTTAAAACCAATGTAACATGATATATTCATATAAAAAATTTAATTTAAGAAAATAATTCATTAAATCTACTTCCCTTTTAATATTTTTAGTGTCATTCATTTTAGTAAATTGTTAACTAAATAATTACAGTTTTGGTGTTTCTTAAGAATTTAAAGCAATTAATTCATCTATAAAAAATAAAATAAATTATCACGATAGAAAAAAAACCATTTATATTTCAAAATTATATACATTACCAAACATATGTTCTATTTTCTCCTATCACAAAGCTTTATAGAAATTAAAAGTACAAGAAAATATTTTTTCATTTTCATTATTTAACTTATTTTATTAGTAAATTTTGTGGAATAGTATCCCACTAACTCATGAAAATTTATGATAAGATGTTAAGGGTATAAATATTTTCATGAAATAGGTGTTGTAAAATTGTTTAGGTTATTTTAAACCTTACATTCTAAGTTTAACCACTAAGTAAACTCTTTTATACCTTAATCATTGTAATTAATTTTAACTATTTTCACTGATCACTTTGGTGAAAATTTAATTTGGACTTATTATAAATTATAAATTATTCAAATTCTAAATATGGAATCTATTTTTCCAAATTTAATTCCCATAAGTGGTAGAATTTAATTTAAAATTAATCTCATAGATGTGATAAAAAATGGGTTTTTAAAGTGAGAAAGATCAAAAGCTTACAATGTTTTTATATTCATATTCAATATTAAATTGATTTAAATTACCTAAATTGGATTAATATATGTATAATTAAACTAATTATAATTTAAAACCAATTTAAAATATAATCTGAATATATAAATTAATTAGGCGAAAAGGTAGTTTTCAATTAAAATTCAATATTTTTCACTATTCATAAAAAATTTAAACTTCTCAGAAATATAGGAAAAATTAATGCTAAGATAAATTTTACATTAAGATTTAAAAAATGAAGTTTGTTTAAAATAAAATTTATAAATGTTTCAAAATTTAATTTTAAAATAAGTACGTCATTAAAAGGCTATAAAACTACCTTTTAGAAAAATACATCTTTTCATGCGAAAAATTAGATTTATTATTACCTCTTATCTAGAAAAAACATAAGATAAATGTTAAATATTTTAATGAATAATATATATATATATATATCATTAAAATCATTCAATAAAAGCGGTTGGTTTCATTTATTGAGATAAAATGTGTTTGTGCATATAAAAAAAATATTTTTTAAGAAATTGAATTTCTTTATTTTTAAATTGTTTTGACATTCAGTTATAAATAATTGTTTACCAGATAATTAATTTTATCATATTTTCATAATTCAATTAATCCTTATCATACCCTATATTCCAATATTTTGTTGATAATTATAATAATATCTCTTGTTTCATTTAAAATCATTGTTGCATGTATCATAAGAAAATCTTGGTGTTGCGGTAACACAATCTAAACTTGTTATTACATGTAACAGAAGACCAACTCAGTTTTTCATGTATCAAAATATAAAATAAATATTCTATATAGAAAAAGATCAAATTGGTGTTTTGTATAAATCTGGATTGACATGGTGTACTATGCAATGCAAGCCATCAAATAACTTTTAATTTATTCGAAAAAAAGTTAATTTATAAAAAATAAGGGTGTTACATTATACCCCCCTTAAAATAACTTTCACCCTCAAAATTCATATTCATATTCAATGGTTTAATACTTTAAAGTTAATTTCATAGAAACCCGCATCATAAAAATGAATAATAAATCTTCTTTTAATAAAATAATTTTGGAGGCATAACGGTTTCCCCGTGTAACTCATAACTAGGTTTCCACATAAAAGAACATAGGTGGAAAGTGAAGATGCAGACATAGAAGAAAAGTGTAAATAATTATAGAGAGTAATAAAGATCACTTATCATAAGAAAGTGAGTGATTTAGAAAAAGTTAGCAACCACAAAACCATAACCTAAATAGGCATGAAAAGGTCATTTATATCATCAAAATGATGATAAAAGGATAAAATTTTATTTCAATATCCTTTTACTAAAGTTGAATAATATTAAAAAGGTGATATACTTACTTGATTTCATTCGTTTTTATATGAACAATATCACCCTTTGGTTGTGCCTTGATCAATTTATACTTCATATCTTTCTCCAAGAAATAAAGGTGAGTTTTTTTATCTGAAGTAATAATGGATCACATTATCCATAAATAGAAAGATAATTAATTCCATATATCTTTTGTAATAATCACTAAAAAATGATTATCATAGGATATCCAATATTAATAAATCCTCATATGGTGAAACAATACTTTAATCTCTAAAACCTCATCTGAAGTTTAACTTAAATCATTCACTAAATGGTTAACCTTATAACCCTTTTGAAAGATGAAAATCCAAAAATTTAGAATGAATTTTACTAAAATTTTCAAAATCAGATTAACATTGATCCCTAATATATAATAATGTATATATTGGTTTTTACATACCAAACATGTGAATACCTTCATCATTTATTCTCTTGAAACATGTTAATAACCTAAATTACAATAAATTATTATTTAAAACATGCTTGCTTACTTATTAAAAATATTAATGGATATATTCCTTAAATCCAAAAAATTTATAAACTTCATCAATAATAGAATAAACCACATTTAAAAAAAAATCCTTTATCAGTTCTGAGGTTATAAATATTATCCAATATACTTTATCCATATCATCATCTCTTTATCTATTATGTACATGATTTTCTCATCCTTATGAACATGTTAAGGTTTATATTTCTTTAATCATAAAATAATACCCCAATATTAAATCACTTTTCTAGGTTGTCATTACTATTCAACATATTTTTTTTGGATACATAATGAAAAAATTATACTAAACAATCCTAATATATTTCATACTTCATATAATAGAATATTTTAATTACAATACATAAATAGTTCATTCACCCCACTTTCTTCCCAAAAAAATTAACTAAGATTCATCATCTTATTATTTAACACTTATTCCCTTTCACATTTTATCTGTAGTCTCTTCATCATTATAAATATAATCATTACTCATAACTCCTTGTTTATTCTCTTTACAATATTTTTATTTTGGAAATTTATTTTCATAATTCCCACACTTTCCACATTTAAAGAATTCATCAATTGATAATTCCTTGGGGATACTAGTATTCTAATATATTGAATTAAATGAAGTATTCATTTTTCATTTACAGTTACTTTCTTTATGTCCTTCTTTTCCATAGTCAAAACATATTCCTATTCCTATAATACATTCACTTGGGTGTTTCTTACCACATTTAAAAAAATAGGAAATTGAATCTTCTTTACTCTAAGGTCTCCACTACCCAAACTCCTAGTGAACTATTTCCTTATCTTCTTCTATGAGTATGAGAGTAGTTTAAGATACACATTATTAATCATGTTCCATGAAAAATAATTAGGCATAACCACAACATCCTTTACCCCAATCAGCATCCCAATTTTATGATCATCAGAAAATCACATGTCACATTCAATATCAACCTAGTTTTTTCTAGTTCCTATCATTTATTAATACCAAAAAGAATAGTGTGAGAAACAATAACCATAATGGGAAGCTAAATAATCATGAAAATCACTTATTGATTGTTTAAACCATGACACATTTTACTTTAATCTATAAAACCTTAGGTTTATCCTAGGTTATTCATAATCATATTCTATTTAAATCCTTCATGATGGTTTGTAAATATTTTTTGAATTTCGATAGAATATCCCCTCAGATTGTAAAACTAGGTGTTCGGTAGGTCCTGTTTTTGTGCACCAGTTCCCAATCGAGTCTAGATCAATACGGTTTTTAAGGTTGTTAACCCTATGTACATCTGTGAAAAATCCAAATACTCTTGTAGTATCTAAACATGGATGTAATTTCTTAGAAAACAGTCTCTCAATCCTTTACCAAAATTCCAGGACATTTTTCTAAACTTTTAATCATCCTTAAACTTATCCTTAGAGACATCCCTAGACATTACCTTATAAATATCCCTAGAGATATCACTAATTTTTTTCTCATCCTAGTATCAAATGGTTGACTAAACATTTACTTTAATACCAACTATAGAGACACAAGATAAACATACGTGTATATTACATCTTTTTAGATGAATATGCAGTATATTACACAAAAAAATCCCAAGGATCATAATAGTTTACTGAATTAGGAAACATGGAAACATAATTATCTAACTTGGTGAAAGATATTCAACATATACCATAATTATCATCCCATTTAGTACTCTTCATAAGCATACCCTACTTAAAACCTTTCTTCATAACTTGGGTAAAGGAAATATAAAAAAGACTGAACTCAAATGCTTAGTAAGGGTAAACAAAGAATATACATAAGCATAACATAAGCATAAGGGTATGAGAGAATGATAATAACATTGGAAAACTATACATGGCATATAAAAGATCATAAACATGAATCATGGAATAAATATTGGAAGTTCATAAGATATGAATCATAAGAAAATAAAAAACATGAGTCATGAGAGCATAAAATGGTCATAATACATAGAATTGTAGTAAACACATAAACATATAAAATTATTTCCATAAAAGTCAAGGCCCACTTTCAAGGATATATTAGTTGAATGGGGTCACTCCCCAAACTATCTTAATGGTCAAGGTTCACTCAAAATATCATCTTAATGGAAAAATTCCTTTAATGAATCGGGTTCACTCGCCATTCCATCCATGTATATTATGTGAGATATATATCTCTACTTAATTAATTATAGGGAGATATGGGTCCCATCCATCACATAGTGAAATCATACATTTATGTGCCAAAAGATCTTAAAAATTCATCATATCATAATCTATGAAATTAAATGCGTATCATAAACATTCCATCATATCATAACCTATGGAAAAGAAATAGGTTTCATAATAATTTCATGATATAATAACCCATGAAAAGAAGCAGATTTCATAAGAGTTTTATTATGGAATAACCTGTGGAAGAGAAATAAGTTTCATAAAAAATGTCATCTTAAACAAAAACCATTCAAATAAATAATAAGAATGGTGTCCTTAAATCATATCCTCAGTAAATCATAAACTATATCTAAGGATACCATCTTAGATAGAGAAGGATTTTGAAATATCACTTGGATAATTCTTAAGGAAAATAAAATTTCTTTAAAAATAACATTTTACCACATAAAACATTTTCAAAATCATTTTCTTTGAAAACCAATTTAAAGAATTATATATTAATATTTATAAATCATTTAAAATATTTCTTTAGGAAAACAACATTTCCTATTTGAAAAACACTTTTAAAACATAAAATATTTTCAAAAACCTTTTTCTTTGGAAATAACATTGAAAAATTATAAATTAAGTTTTTAAAATCATTTAAAATAGTTTTTTAAACCTAAAATATTTTCTAAATCCTTTTATTTTAAAATAACCTTTGAAAATTGATTTTTTTAGAAAACAAGGTTTTGAAAGAAAAAATATTTAAAAAATAAAGATATAAATAAATTCATCTTTTCATAAAAAAATTTATTAATTATCTTAAGTACCAGAGTATGGAAAAATGGTACCATTACATGAAGATTTCATGAATAACTAGAGAAAGAGTGACATTCTTGTAAATACTAAAAAGTATTTACTATTGGGAGGTCTCCCTAACCTAATGTGGCTCCAAAATTGGATAATAATAGAGGGGAGGTTTTATTTGGTCAATAAAAAACTCCACCACACAAAAATAAATGCATTTTTATGATGTTCTTCCTTAATTTATAAGTTTCTCTAGTTTTAATATTTTAGTTTTTATTAAGGTAACTAATTTTCTAACCTAGGTGATTTATTCATTAGAACTAAATTAAAGTGATAATTATTATAATAATTAGTCCCAATGATTCTAAAATATTATATCAAATTTATAAAATTAAAACCCTATATGTGTTGAAAATTAACTTTAATACAATCTCATGTAACGTGTTAAAACACCGTTTAAACCTTAATCATGCTTACTAAGGTTTTTCTATTTGAATGTCAATATATTCATTATAAAAAGATAAATTGGTCAATTAATGGACTATATTTTATATTTAATGGTCAATTGGAATAATATAGTATTTTTAATAATTTTAAATCATTTAATAAAATATCATTTATTATAAAATAACAATAATTGAAATTTTGACATCATTTATTTAATTTAAATTTAAAAATATCAATAAAATAATGAAATTTAAATAAATTAAGTCCAAAAATATGAAAAATTATATATTCGTCTAAAAAATTAATGTAAGAAAATAATTCATTCAATTTACTTCACTTTTAATATTTTTGTATCATTTATTTTAGTTAATTATTAACTAAATAATCACTTTGTTCACGTTTCTTAAGAAACTATGGCAATCAATTCATCTCAAAAAAATTAAAATAAATTAAAATAAAAAAAAAACTCATTTATAGATAAAAATGATATGCATAAGCCAATATATGTTTTATTTTCCCTTATCCCAATGGTTTATAGAAATTAAAAGTAAGAAAAGAATCTTTTTTGTCTTTTTCTATACTAAACTTATTATATGAGTCAATTTTATGGAATAGTATTAAAATAACTGATACAATGATATAATATGATTTTAAGGGTATAAATAGTTCCACAAAATGGGGTTTGGTCAAGTATTTGGGTCATTTTACACCTTACATTCTAATTTTAACCACTAAGTGAAATCTTTTTTACCCTAATTGCTATAATTAATTTTAACCTTTTTCACTAATCACTTTGTTAAAAAATATTACAGACTTATTATACATTATATATTATTCGGATTAGAAATATGTAATCCATATTTCCAAATTCAATTAACATAGGTGGAAGAATTTAATTAAAAAGTAACGTTGCAGACGTGATGAGAAAGCATGTTTTTAAAGTGAAAAAGATCAAAAGTTTATAAAGTTTTTATATAAAATTTCAATATGAGATTGATTAAAACTAATTAAATTGGATTAATAGATGTATAATTTAACTAATTATACTTTAAAAAAATTAAAATATAATTAAATATATAAATAAATTAAACGAAAATGCAGTTTTCAATTAAAATTTGGTATTTTCACTATTTATCAATAAATGAAACTTTTTATAAAAATAAAAAAAATTAACCCTAAGATAAATTTGATATTATTATTTAAAAAATTCTGTTTATTTTTTCAAATATAATTTTTAAAAGTTTCAAAAATTATTTTTAAAATAAGTGCGTCATTAAAAGTTGGTAAAACCACCTTTTAGAAAAATACATCTTTTTATGTGAAAATTGGATTTATTCTTATCTCTTGTCTAGAAAACACATAAGATAAATTTTAAATTATTTATTGATTATATAATATATATACTTTATTATTATCATTAATCAAAATTATTTGGTTTAATTTATTGAGATAAAATGTGTTTTTTCATAGAAAAAAATAGCTTTTCAGAAAAGGAATTACTTTATTTTCAAATAGTTATTACATTAATTTATAATTAATTGGTTAGAAAAGAATTAATTTTATCATATTTTCATAATTTTGTTAATTCTTCTCATATATGAAATTCCATCTACTAGGTGATAATTATAATAATATCTCAAGTTTCGTTTAAAATCAGTGTTGTGTTTATCAAAAGCTAAACTAAGTGTTTCATTTAGAACAAGATTAACTTGGGGTTGCGTGTAAAGAAGGATAAACTTGGTGTAGTAGAAAATTAAATCCATCAAAGAATTTTTAATTTATATAAAAATAATAATTCATAAAAACTCAAGGTGTTACACTTTAGATTTAAATTCATCATGAAGGGGTGTTATTTCTAGAAGTAATTATTTCTTTATTTTCATGATTTTTTCATTTTCAAACTGAAAATGAGTGATCAGTTATTTAGTAGATATGGCCTTGAAAGATTTAAAGGGTTGATAGGTATAATTCATGATAACATTATTTCATTTACCGATGATATTATGGGTTTATGAAAATGGAAATCTAGGTTGGGAACTAGATGTTTCCATCTTCTTTTGACATCATGAATATTCTCTATCAACATCTTATTATAAGGAATCAATATGATTGAAAATTCCCTATTTAGAGGTGGTTGAGGTATAAATAATCTCTTCTTCACTAATTATAGGAGTATTGGATGGGAAAACTTATCAAAAATTAGATGATTATATAAGTGTGTGATCAATTTTGTTAAGAGAGAACTCATTATGATTAGGTGTAAATTATTTAGACACAACTTATACCATGTTTTTTGAAGAAAAGGACGCCATTTCATAATATTATTCTTTATCAGTGCTCTTGTTTATCACTTGAATAAAAATTACTAAGGAAAATAGTTTCTCCTCATTGGAAAAGGATATCTTTGGGTGGTATAGTTCTAATTTTATCTTTTATTAGGATGGTTCCCATTATAGAAATTATACAGGCATAAAATCTATGAAGGTTTGGTTGGGTTTCGATGTCCCTGGGGATCCCTCTATCTGTTTGTCTCACCCATGATTATTATTTTAGATCTTTGGATGATAATAAGTACAAGGTACTAAAATATTGTTTGTAAGTGGAATTGATCTCACAAATGGTTAGTTTAGTCATTCCCTGATAATGGAATATGCATGATTCACTATATTTTGGATGACCTAATCATTGAAATTTTATGAATTCCCATACAAGTCCTTTTCCCATTATTATCCTTATTTGGGGAGAATGGTTGACACGCATATCACATGAACCTTAGGATAGTCTAATATTACTTGACCATCATTGACCATCCTTTTTTAAATTCCTTAAAAATGAAGCATTCATAGATTATATAACCCCATATACTATAAAAAGGTTCATAATTTGGGAAATAATTTCACCATTCTTTATTTGGATTCTTTATTTTTATTATTGGTCTAGGTTTTTTCTCTAAGTCAGATATAAAAAACTATGGAACCAAGTTATTATGGAAGGAATGAAATTTTTTATTTCTATATTTAGAGTCATCTCACCTCATCTTTATTATCTTAAGGGTGACTCCATTTTTTATTATTTCCATGACTTATCTGTGATGGTGGTGCATGATGATCTCTTTCCTTGATCCTTCAGATAACATCATATAGTTTTTTTATTATCATAAACCTTTAAAACTCCCCATGGTAATTCAGTTGGATAGGAATGATTAACTACTCATCCTTTATTTTATCAACATATATATATATCTAATAATATTTCAAAAGGAATTTTTATTTCCTTGGATTATTTCATATCCTTACTTCTTGCAATAAAATTTATAACTCTCTAGTTCTCTTGATAATTGTAATTAGAGTGGTAAAGTATAGTTTTTTCCTTATAGTTAAGCTAAATTAGTATAGGAGTTGATGAAAGATATCTTCCAATATTAAAATAGACCTAGCTATAAGGTTATTATGCCAAAAAAATATAGGAACTTATAAAGTATTCATGAATCATGAATTTGGAAACCTATTGTTTTTATGGGTTTCGTAACATTGGGTCACATTAGGAAAAATAGGACGAGATACTACTTTGGATATCACATTCCATCAAATGTTGAGAAGTTAAGATTATCAAAGTTGGTTAGAGGAGGATTTAAATCCACCCACTCAGGATACAATTTACTTCTTGATTATACTGGTTCACATTGTATTTTTATAGAATCCATCTATATTGTAAGAAAATCCAGTGATTCTTAGGATTCTAATGCCTGAGCTAACACTTGAGTCAAAATATATCCCCAGTATTGGAACTCCTAACTTGTTTTAACTCTTGATCGGTGACTCACCTATGTGATCCATAAATGAATTTCTTAGACTCATGGGTGTTGTTTCCGTAGTGGAGGGAATTTTTTATGATCCATGAATGTTATATGCAAATAGACCAATTTATATGATCACAAATTGATGGGTTGGAAAAATTATTCCTTTGTGGGCCAATCAATTTTATCACATTTAAGAGGGTATACTGAAGTAGGCATGGTGGTTTTATCCTAATTATAATACTCATTAGGTATATTTTTAATGAGAAATTCAGTATTAAGCTGCTCAAGATTCTCTATTCCCACATTAAACTAAATAATTTTCTCTTCTTCTAAGATAGTCTCACTATATTAATGTGGTGGGTGAGCTATAGATGTAGCCATATCTTTTCTTTTTTTATTGTAGTTATCTTAACAAGTTTTAGTCTCTATATATGCCTCATTATTTTGATGTTCTTTGATAGTATCATATACTTTAACCTCAGTTGGGTCAAAAAATAATGACATTTACTTATGTAAAACCTAAAAAATGAAATAAACTTATCATGGAGGATCTATTTTCATAATACAACTATATTCCTTCATAATATATGCTACTAGAAATTACTATGGTAGTAAAAATTCCCTCATCCCCAATGGAATGGGTTTTTTCCCTTGGATGTTGTAGTTGCAGCTGCATCTCTCCTTAATTATTGGGAACACATTTTACTAAGTTATAGATGTGGTGGGATACCCCTATGAGGACCACCATGTGGTTCAATGAATTTCTATAATGGTGTGGGGTCTATAGAATCTATAACCAAGTATATTTTCTATATAGACTAAAGCTTTTAACTAATTATGTTCTAGAATTTTCCTTGGGCCACTACTGTGATACACTGACGGGACTTAAGGGAGTTTGTAGTAGTAGGTACGTTGACATAATATTGAGTTTCAGCGGTTGGTTTATCCTAAAAAATCTCATTTTTGGTTCCCTAGTCAAGATAACTAGGTATTGAAAAAAAATTTATCTATAGCTCTTATAGAATTGAGGTCGCATGCTGATGATGATGTTTATAGTGAATTTAACCCCCTATGAAGCTATTGGATGGGTTTTAAGATGTGGTTGATGTTTTCTTAAAGATCCATAAGATAAGGAATGTAATAATTTCCTTAATTTGGTGAGATACTTTTGAATAAATTTTATATAGATATAGGGGCCATCTACACCTTGTTGAATTATCTTCATGGAGTTGGCCTTTGCAGCTTCAGCCCCTCCAAATTAACAGGGGAAGTTTACAAGGTTGGAATAATCCCATCAAAAATTAACTACTACTACATTGTGTTCAGAATCATGAATTTTAGGTTTTGGGTCGTGAAAAATTATATTATTTTCTCATAGATGTGGCTAATTTATCAATGATAACAACATCATATACAGGCATCATTGACTATGGGTTCATAGAATCCCCCAATGCTGGGAGATTTCCCCTAGGTTAGCTGGAGATCTAGATACCTTATGGTATGTTAATCATAGATGATATTTGGATTCTATAAAAGAAACAAGAAACCCATCAATAATATCATTGCTAAAAATATATGGTAAATAAATCTCTTTCTTAATCAAAGGATTGACTTCATGTAACACCATGAGATTTTAAAATATATTATATATAATAAATTTGACGTGTTTGATATCTTGCGATGCAAAAAACACAAAATTTAATTAAATAATACTTTATTAAAACATTAAATGAATGAAATTATTATGTAGTTAAATGACATCGGTAAAATAAATGAATTTTTAAAAGGTTCAAATTCACTTAAGGAAATTACATTATTATTGAGAAAATATTTTGAACTATTTTTTTGAATTATAGATTTTTGTTAAATTTAAAAAAAATTAGAAATGAAATAAATAAAATTTATTGATAAAATAGAAGTAATAATTAATAAAATCAGTTTGGAATTCCATGAAATGGTGAAGTAATAATAAGGAATGCTAGTTTAATAATTCTTGGTTAAACAAAAATGTTTTGTTTATAAACATTATTTTATTATATATGTTTCATTGAAACATAAATTACTCTTATTTGGAGTATTAAAACTGTGGAAAATAATTTTTTATACATGTATAAATATCAATGATAAATCGTTATTTTTTATCTATTAGTTACAAATGAAGATAAAATCATCCGAATGTAAAAAAAGAGATATTTTTTGTCATGACCCATTCCCCGGGGCCCGTGTCGTGACTACCCCAAACTCGCCTTCCATAGGCCAGGGGCTCATGACTAGCACCAAAGGTGTAAATCCCTAAAATTGGGAAGAAATTGCCTTTATAAACTGAAAAATCACACACAACAGTGTACGTGTTGAAAGTAAATGCTAAGTAAAGCTTTATACAAAAGAGTGATGAAAAGAAAAGGGGCCAGAAATACAAGCCCAAATGGTAGTGAAAGTACAACTAAAAAACAAGTACAACTGAAAAAGAAAAGAAGCTATTGGTTCATCCTATAGGGTTCCTACCTGAAGGGTAGGTACAAATGGCCTCCTCAGCACTCCACGTCCATCAGTCTCCTCTGTGTACCGACTCGTTGTAAGGTCCACCTCTGGGTACCGTCCACTCCTGCTACTCAGCCTCAGTCAGTGATGTCCGTCGTCTGCATCCAACACAACGAGGTGCGGGCATAGCCCGTGTAGGGGTGAGTATAACGATACTCAATAGGGACACTGAGACCCTCAAGGTCTCACAAAATTCAATAAGGAGAAACCATAGAGTATGAAATCAACAGATATCCATTACTTAGGTATATGCCCGTACATATACCTAAGTTATCAAGTTACTCATCTCAATCATGAGGAAAACACAAGAGTCACTGACTCAGCTCACACTAGTATACAACTTTTGTATAGAGATAGATATGATCAAATGTAGCCACTGAATCATTTAAGATATCATACCAACACATGATTCAGGACTAGCTATTCTGTCAGACCAACACATGGTCCAGGAATAGAAGTCAGAACTGTCGGACCAACACATGATCCAGAAACAGTCTTTAGAGCTATCAGACTGACACATGATCCAGGACCAACTATTCTGTCAGACCAACACATGATCCAGGAACATAAGTCAGAAATATCAGACCAACACATTATCTAGGAACAGTCATCTGAACTGTCGGACCGACACATGATCCAGGAACAGTCAATAGTGCACAGCCAGCATCAGGGTATCCACTAGTATGCTTGATTCTGGGAGGGTATTCTCCTCAAGCCAAGATTCGATATATCAATTTCCTCTTAGTCACAAGTTTATGTATCCTGAAGTTCCTTATTGTCAAAAGGAACACAACGCGATAGATGGTGCATCAATCGGACGCCCGGTCTGAGAGTTATTGGCATTTCCGTTCCGAGGGCCCGGTTGTATTTAGTTTCAATCCAACCTGACCATATGAAAATTGCATCCAAACCTTGAGTGGGTATTTCCGAAATAACCTTCTCACTCTAAGCTTTCCTTCACCGCAAACGGTTTATCAAACGGACACCCGTAGCCCAAGTTATGGGTGAAAGGGTGAAATCGGGTCAAACGGGTCTGGGTCCGGACTAGGGTCCGACCCGATCCGCGGGTCTGAACCAACCAGAGGGGGTGGCCTAGCCCGCAGGGGATACTCGACCCGCACTGGGTCCGGCCCGATAGCCCATGGGGGTTCTCCTAAGTTGCATCCAGGGGGGAGGTCGTGCACCCCCTGGAAATTCCAAATGGCTATGTCGTTTGGGTGGGATCCAAACCGTGCCAAGTGACGCTAGTCCACATCACGCGGGACCCGATGGGTCCCACTCCTCTCAGCTGGCCGAGCAGCCAGCCACTTCCGCTCCGCCAGTGGCTGGCCCAGCTGGCTGCCTCTACTCCATTGTCGCGGCCCGCCCTAGCTGTGGCTTATTTCCTCCGCGCGGCGCGACGGCGTTGCGCCCCTCCAACGGCCTGGCAGCTGCCCGTATGTACCTCCGCGGCTAGGTGTCGCGGCTTGTTCTTCCTCGTGGTGTGACGGCGTTGTGACCTTCTTGAGACCCAACGGCCCTGCACCTCCGGTTTCCTTTGCGGTGGGACCAACGTCGGCCGCCGTTGCACCGTCACGGCCCGTCGGCCACATCCAAATCCTCTGGCGGCATCGTTGCACCACCATCGTCGTAAATAAGAGAGGGATAATGGAGGGGGGTTGGGCCGTGTTCTTTCATCCTGCACCCTCTGCATTATGGTGATAACAATCGTCTAAACATAACCCATGATTGAATGATGTAGAATGGGAACAAATTCAAACTCAAATCTCGTACCTCGGGTTTGTTGATCGTTGATGATGTCGCGGAAAGGCGGATGTCGATTCGTTGACGTCGGGAAAGAAGATGAAGAATTTGAGGACGATGTTGTCAGCGTTCTTCAAGGACGGCGCTTCCTCCCTTGTTCCAGTTGAAGATCGTTATTCGTTGGAGGAAGAAGTGTTCTTCGTTGGGAGGAGCGTTCTTCATTGAAGAGAACAAGTTTCTCCCAAATTCTCCCCTCTTCCCAAGCTTCACCAAAAATCCAAATCAGTCCCTCAACAAAATAATAGAGTTATCTTATTATTTAGTTGTTTTCACACATTTCAAAAAGATTCAAAAGGTTTAAATTAAGTAATTGAATGTGTTCAATTAATTAATTGTGAGGGTTGGCACCATAAGTGTAGAGGAGATCAAGAGGCTTCCCCCACATTAATGTGGGGAGTTCAAGAGTTTAAGTGGTCTCGAGTGGTCCCCACCACATTAACCCCACATGAAGAGGGGTTTTAGACCTCAGGTGGGCCCCACCACCATAACCTCTCATGTGAGGTTAAGGTGTGGTGGACCCCACCTCCAACCTCCTCTTGGAGGTTTTAACCAACTCAAAATAATTTAAGACAAGCACTTAATTTATTTTATTATTCCCACATAAAACCCAAAAGCTAAATTTCATTCTTGACCATATGTCGTCGAGGTGAAAACCTCCTTAGGCGAATACCAGCGCTGCGAGTTCAACAGTGCCCTTAGATTTCAATTTTGAGTACCGGTTCAAAAGTTAAAAAAACCTGCTCTTATGTTTAATGAACGTACCCGAACAAAACATCAGAAATTGATTCCGGGCACACCGGGCCTCAGAATCAAGTACCGTTAGTTTTCACAGACTTGTAAAATTCCCATGATTTTAAGAAAAAAAAATTCCATGGAAATTCTGGGTCTTTAAATTCTCCCCACCTCGGGGATTTTCTTCGCCGTAAGCTACAACTCGAACTAATGGAACAAATGGGGGTGTTGAGCACGCATCTAAGACTCCCTCTCCCATGTGATCTCCTAGAGGTTCTCGTGCTGCCAGCGAACGTGCACCAGAGGTATCAACCATCCACATAGGACCCACTTCTATCTATCCTCAATATCCATTGGGACCTCCGTAAAAGTCACCCCATCATCGTCGTCCAACTCTCCATGGTCGATAATGTGAGATGGGTCGTGCACGTATCTCCTCAGTTGAGATATGTGGAAGACGTCATGCACCCGGTGCAACTGAGGAGGAAGATCTAAGCTGTATTCCACCTCGCCAACTCTGTTGAGGACCTGGAAAGGTCCGATGAACCTCAGAGATAACTTTCTGCCCCTGCCAAATCTCTGTAGACCTCTTCGAGGTGAGACTCGTAGAAAGACGTGGTCACTATCCTAAAACTCCAGAGGCCTCCATCTCCTATCAGCATATAACTTCTGCCCGCTCTATGTAGTCTTCATCTGCTCCTGGATGATTTGCACCTTCTCCGTGGTAGCTCATACCATCTCGGGTCCCACCAGTGCTACCTCCCCAGGGTCTATCCAACACACGGGTGATCTGTAAGGCTGGTCGTATAACGCCTCAAAGGGTGTCATCCCTTTGGTGTAGTGATAGTTTTTGTTGTAGGAAAACTCCATCAAAGGTAATTGATCCTCCCAGATGAGACCGAAGTTGAGGACACAAGCACGTAGCATTTCCTCGAGGGTATGAATGGTCCTCTCAGTTTGGCCATCTGTCTGAGGATGGAAGGCAGTGCTCGGATGTAGCTGCATCCCAAAAGAATCCTGCAACCCCTTCCATAGCCGGGAAGTAAATCACGTGTCATGATCATAGACAATAGAAGAAGGTACTCCATGTATCCGCACAATCTACTACATGTAGAGGCGTCCCAAGCTCTCTACTGAACCCTGCTCTATGATCGGTAGGAAGTGGGACGACTTGGTGAGTCAGTAGATGATCAACCAAATCAAGTTATGAACCCTGGATGTACGTGGAAGACTCGTCATGAAGTCCATGGATATCCCATCCCACTTCCACTCTGGGACATCTAAAGGATGAAACAAGCCTGCTGGTACCTGGGGCTCTTCCTTCACTTGCTGACAAGTGAGGCATCGAGAGACAAACTCCGATACTGCCTTCTTCATACCTAGCCACCGGTGTTGTCGTCGAAGGTCCTGATACATCTTTTCCACTCCTGGATTCACCTCTAAAGGGGATGTGTGGAACTCCCTCACCACTTCCACCTGAAGTGACACTGGTACCATAGTACGTCCTCTAAAGAGGATGATGTGCTCCCCAAATTCAGAAAATCCATCAGGTGCCTGCCCTATGAATATCTGGGCACGTCGTGTCTCATAGTTAGTATCCCCATGCGGTGCCACCCTGAATCGCTGAAGAAGTGGAGGAGTGACTTTAAGAGACTGAAGGAAAGCTGCTCCATATCAGTCCACATAAGAAATTTGTAAAGCAGCTAGCTGCTCTGTCACCTCTCCTAGCAGCTGTATACCATATCTCCTACTGAGCATATCTTCAACAACGTTCCCCTTCCTAGGAGTATAGACTATCTCGAAGTCATAGTCTTGGAGGAACTCAAACCATCGCCGCTGTCTCAAGTTCAGTTCCTTCTGAGAGAAGATTTATCTGAGACTCTTGTGATCAGAGTACACGGTAAAAAGTTCTCCCATTAGATATTGTAGCCACATCTTTAAGGTGAAGACCGCTCCTGCTAACTCTAGGTCATGGTCATCGTAGTTCTTCTCATGCGGTCTCAGCTGCCGAGAACCATACGCGATCACTACTCGCTCCTACATCAGGACACACCCGAGTCTGGTTCCTGAGGCGTCTCAGTAAACTACATACCCTACGCCTTCCTCTGGAAGCCTTAATATGGGTGTACTAGTCAGCCTCTACCTCAGCTCTTGGAAGCTCTATTTACATCTCTCCGACCACACAAAGGGTTTCCCCTTCTTTGTCAAAACTGATAGTGGTGCTGCAACTCTGGAGAAGTCTGGCATAAATCTTCGGTAATAACCAGCCAAATCTAAAAAACTTTGTACCTCTACCACACTACTGGGTGGCTCCCAAGAAAGTAATGCTTCAATTTTGCTGGATCTACTGCAAATCCAGCCTCCGAGATGACATGTCCCAAGAAGTGAACCTCTCGAATCCAAAACTAGCACTTCGAGAGCTTACCATAAAGCTGGTGATCTCAGAGTGTGTCCAGTACTACCCAAAAATGGTAGGCATGCTCCTCCTCAGTAGTCGAGTAGATCAGAATGTCATCGATGAAGACTACGACAAAGCGATCGAGGTATGGCTGGAAAATTTTGTTCATGAGTCCCATGAACACTGCTGGAGCATTGGTTACACCGAAAAGCATAACCAAGAACTCGTAGTGGCCATACCGACATCTAAAGTATGTCTTCTGCACATCCTAATCTCGAACTCTTAGATCGTGATAACCTGATCTGAGGTCTATCTTCGAGAACCATCGCGCTCCCTTCAGCTGATCAAAGAGGTCGTCAGTCCTCAGAAGTGGGTACTTGTTCTTCACGGTCACCTAGTTTAGGCGACGGTAGTCTACACAAAGCCTCAAGCTTCCATACGCCTTCTTGGAGAATAGTATCGGGGCTTCCTAGGGAGAAGCACTGGTCTAGATGAATCCCTTCCCCTATAAGTCTTATGGTTGTACCCTCAGCTCGCGAAGCTCAGCGGGAGCCATCCGATATGATGGTGTAGATATCGGTGACGTCCCGGGGTACAGGTCAATATAGAAGTCCTCCTCTCTGTGAGGAGGTAGTACTGGAACATCATCAGGGAAAACATCTGCATACTGGTCCACCACTACAGGATAGCTCGGACTCTCCACATCAACTGCTCTGAGGGTAAGTTTGGCCAAGTGATGAGTGATTGGTTGTACTCTCTTCTAAGTAAGTCTGTCCTATGCTGCAAAGGCTCCCTTATCGCCAGTGAAGGTAAACCTGGTCCCATATGTGCAGACACACCGCACTTTGCACCTAATAGAGTCTATCTGAGCATGGACTGTAGATAACCAGTCCATACCCAAGATGATGTCATAAGGCCTTGATGCCACTACAAAGAGATCCCAGCTGAAGTTCTCGCCTCCTAGAGTAAGCTCGCACTGCTGGAACCAGTGCGCAATCGTTGAATCAGCTTCCGCAGGAGTCTCTAGCCGTAAGGATCGAACTAACGGCTCCTTCAGAATATCTGAGCTCCGAATGAGGGACGTGGCAATGAAAGAGTGATTTTCATTTGTGTCTATAATAACTGCATCTAAGGTGGAGTAGAAATAGATCGTACCTCGAATCATCTATGGAGCACCATGGTCGTATGCCTCATCTTCCTGGAGCTGAGATCTCCACTGTCCACCTACTCCCTACGGTCGGGGTGGACCTTCTGGTGGTGGTGGTGGTAACTCCTTGTAACATCGTCCACTGCCAGCTGCACTTCTAGCTCCTCTACCACGTCTGCCTCCTCCCTGTGGACCACTTTAATCGAACCTCTACCTCTGCCTAGAAGGTCTTTCAACTGTCTGCTGATCGTCAAAACTGAGGGTCGAACATTCACGATCCATGTGACCCTACCCACCGCAGAAGTAACATTACCTGCTCCTGGAATGACTGGATCTGCCTCGTGTGCCCCACACAACTGAACCCATATCCGGAGGTCGTCCATCGGATGGCCTGGTCCGCTTGTACCTCTGCGACATCTTTCTACTACCAGCTGTAGAAGACTCCGCTGCATGTCAACTAGTTATGGGTCTCACTGCTGGTGACTGCTCAGCAAGGAAACTCTCCACTATGAGGGCTATCTCAAACACCCCCGCCAGTATTAGGATGTGGAGGGAGATCATCGAAGCTCTGATCTCTTTCCTGAGCCCCAGATTGAAGGTCTGGGCCCTAAAAAATGGGTCTCTTACCATATATGTAGAGTAGCGCGAGAGGTAGGTGAACCTCACTGAGTACTGTGCCACTGTCGTGATACCCTGGTGTAGACGTAGTAGCTCCTGTATCTGCACCACACATTGGGTGGCTGGTAAAAACTCTACCAAAAACAGGCTCTCAAAGTCTATCTAGAGTTGTGTCACCTCATAATGCACCTGGAGCATCAGGCTCCACCATCTTCCTGTTGTTTCCTTAAGGAGACTCACAATAAGGATCACCATATGGTCGGCTGGTGTCCCTACTAGTCTGAAGACTCTCACCACAGCCTCCAGCCAATCCTCAGCTTCCTATGGGTCCATCTTACCCTAGAACTTGGGCGGCCTCTAGCACTGGAACTCATTCAATGCACTCAAGCGGCGTGCAATCTCTGCTGCTCGGGTTGGAGGTATCGGTGGACCAACAGGTAGTGGTACCGCTGGTGCCTCTGCTGTGATGGGGACCTGAACCGAGGCCTCATCGTTCAGTGGGCTTCCATCTCATACATCTATTAGAATCATGGATGGCTATTTGAGTGGAGGCATCCTGGAAAGCAACAGGTGCTCCACAGTCAATAAGTTATACCTAGTGAGCTGACTTGAGATATCATAAAGAAAACTCTTAAAAACACACACCCAATCAGTGTTTTCGTGCACTGATTCGGAAATCAGAAGTCAGGGTCCTGGTGTATGGATATGTCAGCCACCGCACCAACACTAGACTCCCTGAACTAAAAACCACACTCAGTACCCTTAAAACTATTGGTTCACAGAAAAGACCAGAGTCCTAAGTTCTGCGGTAGAACCTCGCTATGATACCAATTTGTCATGACCCGTTCCCCAGGGCCTGTGCCGTGACTACCCCAAGCCCGCCTTCCATAGGCCAGAGGATGGCGACTAGCACCAAAGGCGTAAATCCCTAAAACTAGGAAGGTATTGCCTTTATAAACAGAAAACACACACACAAAAAGGTATGTGCTGAAAGTAAACGCTAAGTAAAGTTGTATACAAAAGAGTGCTGAAAATTAAAGGGGCCAAAAATACAATCCCAACTGGTAGTGCAAGTACAACTAAAAAACAAGTACAACTAAAAAATAAATACAACTGAAAAACAAGTAAAACTAAAAAAGAAAAGTAGCTACTGGGTCATCCTCTGGGGTTTCTACCTGAAGGGTAGGTACATATGGCCTCCTCAGCACTCCACGTCCATCAGTCTCCTCTGTGTACCGACCCATCGTAAGGTCCTCCTCTGAGTACCGTCTAGTCCTACTAATCAGCCTTAGTCAGCGTTGTCTGTCGTCTTCATCCAACACAAAGAGGTGTGGGCATAGTTGGGTTATGGTCAAGTTGGATTGAACCTAATTCCAACCGGTTCCTCGGAATGGAAATGCCACAAACTCTCAGATCAGGCGTCCGATTGATGCACCATCTATCGCGTTGTGTTCCTTTTGACAATACGGAACTTCAGGATACATCAACTTGGGACTATGAGGCATTTAATTTATCAAATCTTGGCTTGAGGAGCATACCCTCTCGGAATCAAGCATACTAGTGGAAACCCTGAGGCTGGCTGTGCACTGTTGACTATTCCTGGATCATGTGTAGGTCCGACAGTTTAGATAACTATTCCTGGTTCATGTGTTGGTCCGACAGTTCTAACTTCTATTCCTGGATCATGTGTTGGTCTGATAGAATAGCTGGTCCAAGATCATGTGTTGGTCCGACAAAATAGATGGTCCTGGATCATGTGTTGGTC
Organism: Viscum album; assembly: GCA_963277665.1. Classification (NCBI taxonomy): domain Eukaryota; kingdom Viridiplantae; phylum Streptophyta; class Magnoliopsida; order Santalales; family Viscaceae; genus Viscum; species Viscum album. Next base: position 1,000,277,853 of record OY728136.1, on the reverse strand, counting down.
CGACATCTTAGATGATTCAGTGGTTACATATGATCATCTCTATTTCTCTACAAAATTTGTATACCTGTGTGAGCTGAGTCAGTGAATCCTGTGTTTTCCTCATGATTGAGATGGGTTACTTGATAACTTAAGTATATGTATGGGCATATACCTAAGTAATGGCTATCCGTTGATTTCATACTATGTGGGTTTTCCTTGTTGAATTTTGTGAGACCTTGAGGGTCTCATGGTCCATACTGAGTATCGTTATACTCACCCCTGCACGGGATATGCCCACACCTCGTTGTGGCATTTCTTCTTGGAGGTTTTAACCAAATAAAAATAAATTAAGACAATCACTTAATTTATTTTATTATTCCCATGTAAAACCCAAAAGATAACTTTCATTCCTGACCATCTGCCATCGAGGTAAAAGCCTCCTTAAGTGAATATCGGCACTACGAGTTCAACGGTGCCCTCTGATTTCAATTCTGAGCACCAGTTCAAATGTTAAAAAAACCAGGCTCGTACGTTAAATGAACGTACCTAAACAAAACTTCAGAAATTGATTCCGAGCACACCGGGCCTCAGAATCAAGCGCCGTTAGTTTTCGCAGACTCATAAAATTCCCATGTATTTAAGAAAAAAAATTCCATGGATATTCCGGGTCTTTACAATTTTAGAAAACTATTTTTTTATGTAAACAATGTATTTTATCATAATAAATTAAATTAATCATTGTTGACAAATGATTTTAATGAAATTTATAGGTAATATATTTAATCAGATAAATTAACATTCATCTAATGGTGTTTAATAGGAAATGAATGAGAATAAAATCATTTTAATGTTTAATGATACAATTTTTCTAAAAATGGGTTTTACATATTTTTTTCATGAATATTAGAATTAATTTATGCCAACATTAGAAATTTAATATTATAAAATGTATTTCATGTTTATAATAAAAATATAAAAAGTTAGTTTTATAGTAAATTTTATTTTTATTTAAAATGAATAGTTACCATGGTAAAAAGTTAAGTTAACATGGTAAAGGTTAAAATGTGTTAAACTAAAGGATAAAACTTGTAATATCACAAAAACATAATATTTATTTTACTGGTTGAGTGGATTTAGAAATTTCATAACCTTATCATTAAAATAAAGATTATTTGGTTCCACTTTCCCATTTAGATGACTTTTTAATTTTAAAGTTAAGGGTATTTATAAGGTTTCCACTCCCCTCACTTATAAAATGGAACCTCCATTATTCACTTATTAATGCACTTTTATTACCTTATCTCGACCAATATCCACCCAAATAACTTCCCAAATCTCCACCCCACTTCTTAAAGGTTTTGGTCTCACCAAAAACTAAATTAATATGGATTGATGTGTAAGCCAAAGAGGACACCTGAGGAAGAGGTAATTAACTTAACTGAGTTATTTAGAGTTTATTTATTCTTAAATATCTTAAGAATATATTAGATATATCATAATATAATGAAATAAATATAAAAAATATAATTAAAATATTTTTACATTGATAGAATAACCATTATATATGTTAGAAAAAATCCCTCTAGACTATGTTTCGAGTTGTGTTTCTTGGAAATAGAGTAAAAGGAATATTTGATGTAGTCTATATGTATTCTTGGAGTCTTAATATTTAGAAATGGAAGATATCTATAAGAAGTATGGATGAATTTGGTGAAATTTTGAATTTTTTAGATTTTTGAAAAATGGGTAAAGCCCCCATGTATAAAAATTTGGATACATAACGGAGCTCACGTAAGACAATCCACTTTATAATGGAATCCTTCTAAATGAAGAAAATATCTATGAGAATGATTCACGTATGTGAATATACTACATAAGGAATTCAAATATATAAATAAGTTTGATATGTAAATCAATTTAGATATGTAAATGATTCATGTATTTGATTATGTTATAGAAGGTAATTTTCCTACGTGAAGAAACTCGACTATATAAAGGGTCATGTGCACAATTTGTATAAGGAATCCATGCATTGGATTCTAATAGAATCCACATAGGAGTTTTTTCATAAGGTTGTAGCAATGTAAGGGATATGGTTTCATAAATTTTCTAGAACTAGGTGACCATAAGCATATCATGTTTTCTGTTATCATTCAAATATGATTATAAATCCTAAAATAAATCAAGATAATATTCAATGGATGTTCAAGAAAACATATTTTGACTATTTTAATAAACCATGAGACTAGTTTTTATGGAACCAAAAATAGCCATGTCACTCTTCATGGGGAGTGATGAATACAAGGACAATGGTGCAACATATGGTTAGAGTGTTTTTAATGAAGATATAAAAAACAATTTTGAAGTAAAAATGAGTGATTTATTTTGTGATTTTGAGAAGATTTGACATGGTGTTAATGTGAAATGAAAATGGAAATACCTTATTTACATAAAAATATGAGACTTTATGTTTCATGAAAATGGGATTTTTAACATTATCATGAAAAATAATGAGTATAAGAACCTATTTATTCATGTTTCAATATTTTGGAGAACTAAAGGGTGGTGATTCCCACCAAAATAGTCTGAGAAAGAAGAAGAGAGTGCCAATTCCATGCGCTGGAAGGTTGAAGACAAGGGATAAGAAAAGATAGGTATTTTAGGAGTTCTACTCATTATAAGTTCACATGGAGTTCCTCAAACTAAGGGACATAATGAAATGTGAAAAATTAAGAGGTTTAGTATAGTTTCTCTGAACCTTGTAATAACAAATCAATGAGCTTTAGTGTTTTAGGATCATAGGTTTATTATCATGCATGCACCTTTGAGTAATAAATTTGGGTGAACCAAGTAAAATATATCATCTCCCTTTATTTATTTCATCATTTTCATATATATTTTAAGGGATATAGAAGTATTCTCAATAAATATATAACAATATATACACAAGGTGATGACATTAAAATTGTATACATATTTATTCACCCCCCTCTTAGAGTACAAATCTTGTATAGGGACCAAAAGGTGGTATAAGAACTGCGGTTCGTATGTATTTTCTCTCTCTGAATTCATGGAAGCATTTATCAACAAAAATATGGATTCCTATCTTGAAATGAAATTAATTCCATATATGAAAAATCTTTATTCAAAATTATCTCTGATCATTTGGGATATATGTGTTTATGATGGCTATTTATGGGATAACTGCCAGCATGGATAATGTGTCTTTTTCTGAAAAAGACTGTGAAGATCAAGATACAGATGCCAAGGAAATTGTTGCTATTAGGGGGTCTTCAAAAAACCCTATTTACAAAAAATTTCTATTATGAAATACCTCCCATGATACATGGTAAAATATTCTAAATTTATATAAAGGAGACTCAAATATTCCATAATTAAAGATGTATGTTTTGTTGAATAAATATGAAGATTTGAGAAAGTCTGAATGAATCAGTTGATGCATTTTTTTATTAGTTTAAAATTATTATTGAAGACATGTTAAGTCTTATAGAAGTATTTGTGGTTATAAAATTTCTTAAAATAATACTTAGAAAATTAAATTTTTTTCTTTAATGAAAATTTTTGGTTCTTAAAGTTTATTATCTGAAATAGGTTACATTGGAAATCCTTCATATCAAAATTGGTCATATGAAATGAGAAAAAAATTTCCAGGAGTATTTTCCAAAAGAAGAGTCTTAGTAGATATAATTAGAGGTTATGAAGAAACTCTACATCAAATAATAAACTAACGATAGAGAAGTTTATGAGATGATATCATTTCTATTCTCTAATATCAAATGAGGAAAAGGGGTTTTCAAGGTAAATCTACACCTCAGTTGTTTCCAATGTTGAAAATTTGGGCATATTTATGTTAAGTTTCCAAAGAACTTATAGGATTATGAATAAGAAGAAGATCCCATAAAATGACATTTTAAGAATGTTAAGATAAATAGAAGAGTACAATAAACATTCTTTAAGAAAAAAGAACATTATATCTAATTAAGATGAGTACTAAAAAAATGTGAAGTAGTTGAGATTCAAGAATATAAATACCTCAAGGCTGAATAACTTTTAGATATTGTAGAAAAGTATCAAGAGGAGTACAATGATGATGAATAGGCTGAAATCAAGGGACAAATTAATCTTGAATTCAAGCTTGAGGAATATATCTAGAGAGACAAAACAAAGAAGTATAATGGTTTGGACATGTATCCCTACCAAATATTTAACAAAAAAAAGAGGATAATTCAGAATTGAAAGTGATGGTGGAAAAAATCAAATCTAGAAATTTCATAAATTCAGAAAAAGGAAGGTGAATTTCTTCTCAAAATCAATCAACCGACCAATATTATAGATGGTCTAGATAATAATATGAAAGAGTATATAAAAATAATTGAATATATTGAAGGGGAAGTCATTACATGGAGATAAATTTATAAATATTATAAATAAAATCCCCACTCTTGATATAAAATCGGGGAGCACAAGTGCACCGACCACTAAGAAAGTAGAGGGATTACTCACTGATGTAGTTATTATTATTCCCCTAGTGTATCAGTTTTGTGACAAAGGAAAATAAGTTATGGGGATAGACTATAATAATCAATTAGAAGTATTCATGAGAAACCCCCAAGTTCCCACTCCTTAGAAGAAAATGGTTTTGAATGGAACCTAGAAGAACCAAAAATGTGTTGTTGAAACAAAAAAAGGAAGATATTATGACACAAAAAATTTAGTGTAATTTTTATGGGAATATGAGGCGTACCTAATTTTTGAGATCCATTTATTAGAGGAATTTTGAGGAGTAAGGATGGTGATAATGAGAGATCAATATTTCATATCATTAATTCTTTTAATGGCTATTACTTCTGTTGTGGATGTTTTAGGAATAGGAAAGTGAATTGTTCATCCAAATCACAAAGAAATGTTCTAAAGGAGACTCGAAGAATGTGTTTTCAAAATCATGAGATATCTTTAATAAATCTAAAAACTCAAAATTAATATACATCCATGTAAGATGAAGAATAATAGTCTATGGAGTTGGAAGGACATCAAGCTTGTTCACCATCAAGTAAAACAAATATGCAATCATGGTTTATAAAAAGTAAAGCGGAGAAGGATGTATATTATTTTGGATTTTTTATCTAGATTGATGATATTCGTGTTTATAATATTTTTTGATATCAATGGAAAAATTCAAAGCATGTATTTTAGAGAGTTTTTTTTATTTTCAACATGGCGAGAAACAAATATCTAATTATATGGATGAAATATGACATGGTTGGTTCTCTAAAGTTTGGAAATGATGAGGGGATGAAAATAATCAGGCATGAAAATGATAAGATATGTGGAAAGGACCTAATATGCATAAACACAATATTTTTAAAAGTACTATATCACAAAATTGTTATTATAATATAATTATGCAACTTTAGTCATACCGTTAAATTCAATAGGAATACTTTCACTATAAAAAGAAAATATGGTACTATAGTTTTCAAGGAAAAAGAAAAAAGTGAAATATATATCTCATCAATAGAGATATATATGTATGAATGTTTTTCAATGTGGAAGAAAATAATTTGTGGCATATGAGGCTTATCCATTTAAGACAAAATTTTATAGAATATTTGGAAAAAAATGAAATATCTTGAGATATACCTATGTTCCCACAAGATCACACTCACATGTATGATACTTATCAAAAAAGGATTATGGCTTGGAAAACCTACAATCCAAATTAGAATAATTAAATATGATTTATTAATCTTTTTCATGTGGATGTGTGTGGTCCAATGAAACCCTAATCAGTAGATAGAAAAATATATTATGAATTTTTCTTAATAAATATAGTTGGATGAAATGGTTAATGGTTATTTCTCACATATTGAAGTATTATGATGTATAATCTTATATTAAAGATTGGAAAAAAGAATGCTTGGGTTAAAGATTCAAAAGTTTTGTACTAAAAATTGTACAAAGTTTACTAATTGTCAAGCAGAATATTATTTTTAAAAACATGGGATATGACATCAAGTATCAGCTATAAAGACTCCTCAGAAAAAATAGATGCACTGAAAGAAGAAACCACATTATCAAAAAAATGGATTAGAAAATTCTCATTGAAAATAATTTAATTTTGGAATATTTTAAGGATTTAGTGATTACAGTAGTGTGCATATCAAATTTATCCCTTTTGTATCTAAATAAATACAATAATCTCTAAGAACTATGGTATGGGAAGAAACAATCACTCAATTAATTTTGAATTTTTGGAAGAAAATACATTATTTTTAATACATAGAAGAATGAGAATATTGAAGCTTGTGAATATGATTAAATTTTCCTTAGATAGTCATCAAAAATTGAAGAGTATATTTTTGAACAACATTTTAATAAAAATATTTGAAATTCAAGATGTAACTATTGTTGAAAATGATCGGAACTCACAAATTGGTGAGTAGATTTTGAAATATTAAAATGAGTAAATACACCATTAAAGTGGAATTAAAGTTCACAAGGATAAGGGAGCTCAACGGGATGTAAAAGAATCAGATGAAAACTCTTGAAATGAATGAAATATATCAGCAATATTATCTCATAATAGGAATCCCAGTAGAGAATAAATTAGTGACACAAATATACTCAGAGTCTGGAAAAATATAGTTCAAACTTTGAGAATGGAGGATAAAAAACCACTTTACTCTTATAGTTAGTGCTTAAAAATTTTAATTATTTTTCTAAATATGAAATTTGGGAAAACTTTATGCATGAAGATCTTGAACAAATTGAAAATAACAAGACTTGGGATGTTTTACCAATGAAAAATAACAAAAATGTTATAAAAAATAAAATTATTTTTTTGAAATAATATCAATTAAGATGACCAAGTGATAAGGAATAAAGCATGTATAGTGTGCGAGGGATGTTCCCAAATATAAGGAATTGATTTGGATGATACATTTTCATTGGTATCCTAACTTGAAACCATAATTCTATTCTTAGATATGGCTGTGAAAAAAAGAATAAAATTATATCAAATGGTTTTTAAATAGACATTCCTAAATGGAGTCCTTAAAGAGGATGTATATATTAATAAATTAGATAAATCTATAATTCATGACAATGAGAAAAATTATGTTGGTTGAGGAAATTACTGTATAGGATGAAATAATCCCCAAGATCTCGATTCCCAAGACAAGATCAATACCTAAAAAATATTATCTATCATAGAGGAGAGGCTAATCACAACCTATAAATCATGGAGGATTAAGGGTAGATAATGGTTCTTCTCATATTTGTTGACAACATCATATTTGGAAGCTTAGATGACAACCAATGCAAGTAGTTTTTATAACTTATAATTTGTGAATCATAGATGTTGTTACTTGGTGAATTATAATTTTTATTTGGTTTGTAGGTTATTAAAAAACAATTAGGACATTTTTTCCAAAATAAATATTATATATTAGTGTTAACAAATATTTAAATTGGAAATTCCATGACTAAGGCTATTCTTCTAGAGACTCAAATGAAATTCTAAAAATAAAGTGAAGGTGAGGCAGTAGATGGTACACTCTCTAGGTAGATTAGATATCTTGTTTTCCACATGTCAAGATTACTGATATTAGAGTTTTCAATAGGAAATTCACATGAGATCTGTGAGTCATATAATTTGATATATCTACCGAACTGTGGATTTTGGGTTGTATTACTATAGAAACTCCTAGCAGTAATTGGTCAGATATATATATATATATGTGTGTGTGTGTGTGTGTGGATTGCACGAGTTCATTTGTTAACTGAAAATATATGTGTGGAGGTTTATTCTACATTGTTAGTTTTTACATTTATTAGAAATGAAAAAATAAATAGAATTTATTTTTTTAAACACTACAAAGGTCGAATATATAGTGAAAACCCAATCTTGTACATAATTAATATGGATAAAACAAAATCTTGAGGATTTTGGAATTGATTTAGTATATCCCATTATGATTATATGTGAAAAATATAGTGCTATAAATATTATTAAAAATACCATTTAGCAATAAAGTATGAAGCACATTGATATAAAGTATCATTTCTTAAAGGAAAAGGTATAGAAATATATGGTGAAGTAGGAGTATATACCTACTTAATATCAAAACAATCATACCATAACAAAGGCTTTACCCAAGGTGGATTTCAAATTTCATCATTTGGATTTTGGAATCTAACTGAATCCATTTGTTTAGATGGTATTTGAAATAGTCTCCCACCCCCAGGGGAAATTTCTCTTTGAAGTAAGGTATGGTCTCTATCTTGTGTAATGTGAGTAGATTATTAACTGTATTTGTGACCATTCTTAAAAATTCTATTTTGGTTCATTTTCAAAGGTTGATAAGTGTATCTATTCTTGAAATGGGGAGTTGTAAATTTGTTACATCAAAGAGTGAGCATGTGTGAATACTAAATCAAGGGGAGTTGTTGTTATTGGAATGCAGGATAGTAGTGTATGAATGTAAAGGATTGGGTTCATGAAATTAATTTCATTTGAATATTATTTCTCACACTAATCTTGGACCATGTTGGTTTAGATTTGGTGATAATAGAGTCATTATTCCACTCCTTGAAAGAAAGATGCTCATAGTTCACTTGTAGTTCTATTTGGTTGGTTATGAAACTTTAGAGGTTCAACTACTAATTCTATTTTTGGGTTTTAACAAACCAAAAGGGGGAAATTTTTGGAAAAATTATTTTTAGAGTGTGTTTTAGGTTTTATTTTTTGATAATTGAGTGAAATTAATCATTTATGTTTTCTAAATATATGTTTCAAGTATTCAAATTGAAGGCTATAAGTGTTCTAGAAGAAGTATAGATTCATTATATAAAATCTAGAATTCTGTAGATTTTTAGAAAAATGGAAAATTCCCCAGGCATGAAAATCTAGATACATTAGGGATGTCCTGTAAGAGAATAAAATACATAATAGAATCAGGGTATGTGAATTAATTGGCTACATGAAGGATTCATGTATTCAAATCTTCCACATAAGGTATTCAAATATGTGGAGAAGTTTCCTATTTAAAGGAATTCAGGTTTTTGAAGTAGTCATGTATGTGAAACTGTCATAGAATAAAATTTGGATTTGTAAAGGAACTCAACTACATAAAGGTTAAAATATTCAATTTTTATAAGGAATCCACATATGGGATTATAAAGGCATATTTTTACTATAATATGTTAAGGAATATATATGGGAGTTTTTCTAGAAAGGTGTATCAACATAAGGGATATTGTTTCATGGATTTTCAAGAACTATGTGACCTACAAAATCTCTTATATTTTATAAAAATTCAAATATAGTTTCCATATCCTGAAGAAAATCAAGATAATATTCAACAGAAGTTCAATAAAACATATTTTTATTGTTTTAATGATTCTTGAGGCTATTTTTTCATAACTAAAAATGACCATGTCACTCTTTTGTGGGAAGTGAAGTAGATGTATTGGAGAGTGGTGCAATGTATGAGGATAGTATTTTTAATACATGACTTGATAAGTTATTTTAAAAAAATTGTGATTTGTTTTTTTATTTTGAGAAAAAGTGTTGTTAGAAAATTTACATGGGTTGAAAATGAAAATCCATCTTTTATGTGAAAAATATGGTAAAATATGTTTCATAAAAAATGATTTTTGAAGATAAAATGAAAAATTAGGGAACAACGACCCTTTTTTGCATGTTTTTTATTCTATACAATACAAGGGTGGTTATAAACACCAAAATAGACCAATAAAGAAAAAGGGAATTTCTGGCCCGTGGGATAGAAGGTTAAAGAAAAGAGAGAATAAAATAGAGGTGTTTGAGGATCCCTACCCACTAGAAGTTCATGTGTGTTATTATAGGATCGATAGATACAATAGATATGATACTTATTGTAGTATCAAACTATGATTCAGATACTCAAATAAAAGAGGGGGTTGAATTGTATACTTTTAAAATTTTCTTTTGAACTTTTAAACATGGTTATGTTTAACACGGTTAAACAAGGTAATTCACAAAACCTCCAATAATGTGAATTTGGAAATATGGTTATGGAAAATGAAACTTAATGAAAGTTTAAAAAGATTAAGATTATACCTTAAAGTGTATAGAATCTAATGAAATCAGAGTACAAGTATAATATAGTATAAGATAGTTATACTTTCTTCAACCTTACAAATACAGCGGAAAAACATGTAACAAAACAGGTAACAATATTAAGTCTTTTAACCCAAAGAGAAGGGTATTCAACAACCTTGGATAAAGGTCCCTTGATTTATACTTTCAAGAAAGTTTGTCTTACCCACACCAAGGTAAGCCCTCGATACGAAGATCGGAGTTTGTCTTGCTATCCCCGCAAGTCCTCAACTTCAAGGTAATAGACACCTCTGTCTTCCTCAACAAGGAATCCCTCAAATTCAAGGTAGTTGGTTCCTCTATCTTCCTATTCCTAGAAGGCCTAGATTGTACACAACAACAATTAGAGTCGCATAAAAAAATCTAAACAAGAAGTTCAGTATGCACGAAGTAATTAAAGTATCTCTCTAGAAATCACTTCAACCTCATGTAATCTCTAGTGTCTTAGAACAGTGTTGAGCTCTTTCAAATTAGTTTCTATTTATAGGCACGACTTTAATGGTCGACTCCCTCCTCCAACGGTCATATTTTTCCTTGAATTTTAGAGGGACCTGTACATGTGTCACTCAAACAACGGTTAGTTAGTAACTGAAAGCACGACATCATTTTATAACAAAACAGGTGTAAGAATAACTAAAATATAATATTCGGAATGTAAGGAAATATGAAAGTTCGGAGTCTTACCAAAATTTAATTTTGAGTCTATAATAAAAATATATTCAGATTCTATATTCAAGGAATTTGGAACCTGAATTCTATAGAATTCCGGAGTTTGAATTTCATAGAAATTCAGAATCTGGATTCAAAAGAATTTGGAACCATAACTTACAAAGTTCGGAGTCAGAGTTCATGAGAATTCGGAGTTAGAACTCAAAAGAGTTTGTATTGTAATCAGAATTCGGAGTCATAATTCAGAAGATTTCATATCCAGAATTTGTAACTATAATTTGGAGTCAGAACTCAGAAGAGTTCATATCCTGAATTCCTAATCAGAATTCGGATCCAAAATAAAATGCTTCATATCTAGGTATTTATAGGATTCTGAGGTTTTGGTTTCAAGCTGAATTTTATACTTAGAAAAATTATGATTTGAACAAAGAAAACATGATAATGATAAATTTCCTTGGGGAAGGAAATTTTTCCTTATAGAAGTAAAACAAAAGGTAAAAAGATATTTTCCTTAAGATAAGGTGTTTGTCATTTTCAAAACAAGAAGGAATGTTAAATTCATAAGGAAATATTATTGACTTAACAATCTCCCCCAATTATGAAGGAATGGAAAATTCACAAGGAAAACCTTATTGAATCAACAATCTCCCCCTTTTTAGAAAGCACAAACATCCTTACGAAAAAGAATATAAGGACTTAGAGAAATTTTTCTAGACTTTTTAAATAATACTTATCTCCCTTCATTCATGGTCAATGATGAATACGATTAACTCCCCCTTAGGGTTTGGAAAACTAAGGATCATATTATAGATTTATGGTATGAGAATTTTCATTATCTTGAGTATGGAAATCTTCGTAATGGAAAACTTCCCCTTAGATAATCTTTATAATGGAAAACTCCCCCTTAGATAAACTCCACCTTACTTAGGGATACTTCCTCTTTACTTAGAATTATTTTTCCTTCTCCCCCTTTGTGATTTTCAAAAGGAGTTTGAGGGAATGGAAAAAATATGTTACCTGAAATATTAGTACAAATATCCAGACAAAACAAGAAACCACAATTTCATTAAGATTGGAAGAATTTGTACAAGGAAAAACAGATACAACAAAAGATCAGATTTGAATCTATTTTGGTTCTTTTTCCTTGGGTATCAGCTTCTTCATGATGGTTTTCAGCTTCTTTAGATCTTTGTGATCCTCCTTTGCTTGCTTATCTAAGGCTTTGATCCTATCATCTTGAGACTTCAAAGCCTCTGCCTGAGCCTTCAGCATGTCATCTTGCTTTACCGACTTTTCTTCAATCTTGATCCGGATATCCCTTTCTGTTTTCCAACTTTGGACAACATAATTCAACTTCCCATTCAGATCTTTGACATTCTGAATCCGAGTATTCTTTTCAAGGTTTAGATTTTCCTCAAAGCTAGTTGTGAGATCCTTGATTTTGCTATATTGAGTGTCAAAGGAATCCTTAACATCATTTTGAAATTCATCAAGCTCTCTCAGATCTTCAACTATATTCTTTGACCAGATCACCATTTTCTTGCAAGATTTTCTGTGGGCTTCATAGTTGATAAAGAAATTATTGTCTTCGGCCTCAATCTTTATGCACCTATTCATCACCATGGATACAGAGTCTGATTTCTGAGTCATTATTGCTAGAGCATCTAGCATCTAGAATCAATTATTGGAAAGATCGGAATGGTGTCCACTAGCTTCTTCAAGGACTAAATGACAAAATCATGTCCTAGAGCTGATGACTCTGAGTCTAACACTCAGCTAGATTGTGGTTCTTCCTATAGCTTGAAAATATTCCTCTTATAAGATCCACCCACTTGTTTCTTCCTTAAAGAAATTTTCATTGTTGTGTAAACAACCACTTGTTTGCCTTTGTTGGTTTTTAGAATAGTTTCTTCATCTGGAGACTCATGCTCACTCTCAGACAACTGAACAATCCTATCTTCATCAATTTTTCCTTTATTAGCTCCTGTCTAAATATACTTAGGGTGAATAAAGTGATGATTATAACTCTCTTACTTGGATAACTTTTTCACTTCATCTTTAGCCTTCTCATCAACTCCAGGGGTAGAAAGTTTCGAAGATCCGGCTTGAGAAGTCTGGATTGAAAATTTTTTGGAAGCACTTTCCTTTTCATGATAATATTAAACTTTCTTAATCATATCATCAGTCTGACTACTACTTTCTTACTTTTCTTGAACTTCTTCTGCATCTTCTATCTGTTCAGAAACCTTCTCTTGAACTTTTTCCAGAGTCATAAACTTTTTCCCCGGTGTCTCAGGTAATGGTTCAACTAAGAAATATTTTGGTACGGGAATGTTATCAGATTCTACTTCACTATCCTTAAAAATATATTAAACAATATCTATCTATGACATATTCTTCTTAAGATTATTCTATTTGGATTTCTTTTCAAGCTCTTCAATAGATTTCTATTTCAATTCTTTGGCCTCTGCAGGGTCTAGACCAAACTATGGATTCCCTTCTTTCCATTTCTTCTTATCCTCCCTCCATTTGGCAACAACTTCATCAGGATAATCTTTCTGCTTCGTGGGATTTGGAGGTGCGGTTTGAGCTTCCTTAGATTAAGGGGTTTCACCTTTAGCTACTAATTCCTTCAATTTTCTTTTCTTTCCAGCTTTCTTAGATGGTTCAACCTCTTCAGAATTTTTCAGAATGACTTCTGCCTCTTCCACTGGCAGATCATAAAACTCTCCTAAATCTTTAGAAAAGAAAACATTCATTCTTTTCAAAGTTTCATCGCTTAATAACATCACTTTTTAATTCCTCATCTTGGAACTGCAAGGAATCTTGAATGATTCAAGACATCGAACTATCAACTTGGAGAGTAGGTAAGGATACATGATTATTTGTGCTCTCAGATTCCTATTCTTGATATTATCTATCATAATGAGAACATGCTTCAACAGATTAATTTTCCTTACATTTACCAAAAAATCCAAGAAATACATTTCACTTTTCTTCAGGGTGTCCTTTTCACCCTTTATCGGTACGATAAAACCCTGAACCCATAACTAAAGGATCCGATTGTTGGTAGACAAGTGAGAAATCTTTGCGTTCTTGACATCTGTATGTCCAAGAAATTTCATAGCCTTCACTTTTACAAAACTTCCTTGAACATCTGGAAACTTTTGGGAACAAAATTCTGCCTCTCCTTCATAAGATAACCCTACCAAGCTAACAACCTTGGTGTAAGAAAGTGCATATGTTTTTCCATAACTCTTAAAGGAAAATTTTTCTCTATCATCTTCCTTAAAGAAACAAGATGAATCATAAAACTCTATCAGAAAATCTGGATACACTACATCCTGAGCTCCTGGATTCGAAATATAAACACTTTACCATCTAATGAGTTTGATGTTTTTGGAGATAATGGAGTCATATTTGTTGAAGAAGTTTGGATGTACCAACCTCTACCTTTATATCTGCCACTCCGTAATCAGCTTGATAGTAGAAAACTCTTGAGAAGGAACTTCACCATACATTCCGAATTGAGCACTTCTGAAAAGTTCGTAACGGGATTTTGTAGAGGGACAAAGCTTCGATACGTAAAAGCTTTGAAAACCGATGTGAGAAAACCATTGGGGGTCCCCTTTATATAGGCTTTGATGCGAAAATTCATCTTCCCATTTCAATCCAATGGCTAAGAATTCTTCTAATTAGATCTGACTGTTTAAATGATAGTCGTAAGGAAAATTTGGTAGGATCTGATATTTTGAGGTTTTTAAAGGGAAACAATCGGATTTAAGGAAACTTGAATCCGAGAAATTTTAAAAACAAAATAAACTTCCAGCAACTAAAAGGTGATTACGAAAACTCAATAAAGAATCATACCTTTCGGATTTCTAGTAAGATTATTCGTATTGAGGGAAATTCTGCTTGAAGAACTTTATATTCCAAAAAACTTTAGTTACGAAAAAAAATTCAGATCTTCATTACAAAAATATTCATTACGAAAATTTCAAGTACAGAAATCTTCATTACGAAAAACTTTAAAAACATCATTATGAAAAACTTGAAAAACATCATTACGAAAAACTTGAAAAACTTCATTATGAAAAATATGGAAAACTTCATTAAGAAAAACCCGAAAAAATTCATTACGAAAAACTTGAAAAACATCATTACAAAAAATATGGAAAACTTCATTACAAAAAACATGAATAACTTCATTACAAAAAACATGAAAAACTTCATTACTAAAAACAGGAAAAACTTCATTACGAAAAACATGAAAAACTTCATTAAGAAAAACATGAAAAACATCATTATGAAAAACTTGAAAAACTTCATTACGAAAAACATGAAAAACTTAATTATGAAAAACATAAAAAACTTCATTATGAAAAATATAGAAAAATTCATTTTGAAAAACATGAAAAACTTAATTACAAAAAATATGGAAGGATTTGTTACGAAAACTATGGAAATATTCATTACAAAAAATATGAAAAACTTCATTACATATGTACTCCCCCTATGAAGAGGAGTTTATTACTGTAAGGATATTTGTTCAATAGAAAGTTAATGAGGAGGATTACCTTATAGTTATCATTACTAAATTCTGTTTAATGTATTCAAATATATTGGAGGGTAATTATTTTATGAAAATATCAGCAATTTGATCTTGAGTTCTGATAAATTGAAGAATTATATCTCCTTTTTGTGTGTGATTCCTAAGAAAGTGATGCTTAATATCTATGTGCTTTGCACGAGAGTGATGTGAAGGGTTTTTACTAAGGGAAATGTAACTTTTATTATCACACAAAATTTTGGTTTTGGTAAAACTCATACCATAGTCTGTGAGTTTTTTGTTTCATCCACAACACTTGAGCACAATAACTTCCAGCAGCTACATATTCAACTTCATTAGTGGAAAGTGATACTCAGTGTTTCTTTATGCATGACCAAGAAAATAGTGAATCTCCTATGAAATGACAAGTTCCAGACGTACTCTTTCTATCCATTCTACATCCACTAAAGTTATTATCTGAAAAACCCTTCAAAACAAAATCATTTTCAGAAGTATAGAAAAGTCCTAAGTCCATGGTTCCCTTTAAGTAGCGAAAAATTCTTTTCACTTCCTTTAAATGAGATTCCTTGGGATTGGATTGATATCTTGCACATAAGCATACTGAAAACATTATGTCTAGATGACTAGCTGTTAAGTAAAGTAAACTTCCTATCATAACTCTAAAATATGTTTGATCTACTGGTTTCCCAGCTTCATCAAGATCAAGTGTGTTTAAGGTACTAATGGGAGTACTTATACTTTTAGTGTTGTTATATCCATACTTTTTAAAAAGATATTTAATATACTTATGTTCTGATATATAGATTCCTTTTGGTTTTTGAGAAATTTGAAAAGCAATGAAAAAAGTTAACTCACCCATCATACTCATTTAAAACTCATATTTCATTAGATTCACAAAGGAATCAGTTAAATATTGCTGAGTTTAACCCAATATAATTTTATCAACATAAATTTGAACAATAAAAAAATTTTTCTTATCTTTATTTATAAAATGGTTTGGATGTTCATTTACCTTAACATAGTTATTTTGAAGCAGAAATCGTGTAAGTCTATCATACCAAGATCGAGGGGCTTGTTTAAGGCCATACAAATCTTTGGTAAGTCTAAAAACATGATTAGGATGTTTTGTATCTTCAAAACTATGAGGTTTTTCAACAAAAACATCCTCTTGAACATAACTGTTAAGAAAATCACATTTCACATCCATTTGAAAAAGTTTGAAATTGAAGAATACTGTAAAGGAAAGTAAAATATAAATAGATTCAAGTCTAGCTACTGTAGAATAGGTTTCTTCATAGTATATTTCTTCTTGTTGATTATAGCCTTTAGAAACTAATCTAGCTTTATTTCTTACAATGATTCCATTTTCATCACACTTGTTTCTGAAGACCCATTTTACTCGAATAACATAAGTTTCCTTAGGCATTTCTACCAGGGTCCAGACTTTATTCCTTTTGAATTCATTTAGCTCATCTTGCATAGCTTTAATCCAATCATCATCACCTAAATATTCATCATTACTTTTTTTTATAATTGAGAAAGGAATTCTAGATGTTCTACTTCATTTCTTAAGGAACTTCTAGTCCTTATAGGTTGATTTACATCACCAATGATACTATCACTGGGATGATTCTTAAGAAACAACTGATTTGGGTTTTGTAAAACCTGTTCATCCACATAGGGTAGAAATACTTCTGGGGTAAATGTTTTAGAAGTATCTTCTTGGACATTTTCCTTATTAGAAGGATCTTCTAACAAAGGCTGATAATCAGTTTTTGAAAACACATCTGAAGATGTAGGTTGGGGTTTTTTAAAAACAAAGGTATCAATTTCATCAAATTTGACATTTACTGTCTCCTCAATAGTACAAGTGTTACTATTGAAAACTCGATAAGCCTTAGAAGTTGTGGAGTAGCCTAAGAAAATTCCTTCATCAGATTTTGGTGCATATTTATGTAGATTATCTTTAGTATTCAGAATGAATACTTTGCAACCAAAAACCTTTAAGTAGGAAAGTCTAGGTTTTCTACCATTCCATATCTCATAAAGAGTTTTATTAAGAAAAGGTCTAATCAAAACATGATTTATAGTATAACAAGGAGTACTTACAGCTTCAGCCCAAAAATGTTTGGCTACAGAATATTCACTCAACATGGTTCTGGTTATCTCTTATAGAATTATATTTCTTCTTTCAACAACACCATTATGTTGAGGTGTTCTAGGTGTTGAGAAGTTATGAGTAATGCCTTTTCTAATAACAAAAGTTTCAAAATAAGAATATTGAAATTATCCTCCATGATCACTATGAATAGTTTTCAATGGAAGGTTTTTCTCATTTTTAACTTGGGCTTTAAAACTTTTGAAATAAGAAAAAGCTTTAGATTTCTTTTCTAGAAAATAGACCCACGTAAATCTAGTGTAATCATTAACCAAGACAAATATATAATACTTGCCCCAAATACTTCCAGTTTGTATAGGACCAAAAAGATCCATATGCACTAACTTTAATGCATTAGTAGTTGTGACATAACCGAATGATTTAAAACTTGATTTATGTTTCTTTCCATATTGACAAGGGTCAAAAACTTTAGAAGAATCAAATCTAAGCTCCAATAGATCCTTAACTAATCTTTTCTTAGAGAGTTTGCATAAATTCCTAAGATTACAGGGACCTAACCTTCTATGCCACAAACAAGAATGATCTTCCATTACACTAAGGTAAGGTAAATCTTGGCTCCTAAGGTCTTTTAAGTTTAGTGTGAAAACATTCTCTTGCCTATGGGCAGAAATAATAAACTCTTCCTTGGAATTTTTACTAAGCACTTTTCATTCCTAAAATTCACAAGGTAACCTTCATCACATAATTGAATTATAATAATGAGGTTGTTCTTAAGTCCTTTGTCAAATAAAACATTTGAAATCAAAGGTTTTCCAAGAAGAACAATGTTACCTATACCAATAATTTCTCCCTGAGCATTATCTCTGAAAGTTACTTTTCCTCCTTTCATCTTGATAATCTTTTCAAAATAGTTTTTATTACCAGTCATATGCCGGGAAAATCCACTATCCATTAACCATGTATTGTTTTTGGTACCTTCTCTATTTTCGTGTAAATAAGAAAAAGTTAGGTTTTCTGAATCCATACTTTCTTGGATCTGGAATTCTCAAAAAGAAAAATTTTAGGCACCCACATCTTCTCAGAAAAATAGGCTTTATAAAATCCTAAAGATTGTGTTTTGTTTGAGGAACAATTTTTTTCCCAGTTTTCACCACACTAACACTTAGTGCAAAAAGGATCACTTTGTGGAACAAAATAATTGTTACCAAAAACAGGTTTCGAACTAGTATAACTAAAACCAGAATTATTCCTTAGAGGTCGGATTTGGGAATACATTTTATCAAAATTTTCTTTACCTAAGGTAAATTTTGACAAACACTTCCTTAAGGAAAAGATTCTGGATTTCTGTTTGATAACCAAGTTCTTGTCTTCCAAAACATTTGATTTTGAATTGGAGTTAGGCTCGAAAACATTTTTCTTAGAAATTACATTTTCTAGATCTTTATAAATTTTATTCTTCTCAGAATTTACTTCCTCAAGATTTTTTTGAAATACTTTCAAAATAAACATTTTTCTTATAAATATCTTTAGAAAGATATGATATTTTATTTGTAAGAATAGTATTCCTAGAATTTTACTTATCAATCTTTTTCATGAGTTTTGAGTTCTCAATATCAAGGAGTTTGGAAAATATAGAAACTTCTCCATAGGTAGATAAAGTATTATCTTCATCAGAAGAATTATAATATTTACTATCATTAGAATTCAAAGATATATTGGTCACAGATTCAGCATTGTGTATCTTATACATTAAACAATGATTGTCAATAGGTAGTCTGGCTATTAGACCAAGATTATTTTGTCCAAAAGATTCATAATCTGAAGATTCATCTAAAGAGTCACTACCACTAGCACTCCAGGTGTCATTATCTTTCAAGACTATATTAGCTTTATCCTTGTAATACTACTTTCTATTTCTCTCAGAATGCTTTTCATTTCTTTATTTTATCTTAAGCATAGGAAAATAAGGCCTTATATGTCCAGCTCTCTTGCATTCATAAAATGTGACTTCTAAATCTTTCTTATCTTTCCTTTCCTTTTTCTTATATTTGGATTGAAAATTCCTCTGTCCAGCTATCTGGTTCATCCTTCGAGAAAGATTTTCTAATTCATTCTCTGAGGATTCACTTCCACTAGATTTGGATTGGATAATAACCTTCTTATATTTGGATCTAGTAACTCTATCTGGAGTCTTAGATTTTATATGATTTGAAGTAGTAGTAAAAGAAACAGTACCATTTCTATTCTTCTTCTTTATGTTGTCATCATCTCTCTTCATTCTAGTCTTATGTTGTAGAAGAGTTCTAAAGAGTTCATCAAGAGTAATCCGAGTAACCTTTCTGTTATCATCTATAGTTGTCCTCTTGGATTCCCACTCATTGGGAATGATGTCTATGATCTTATCAGCAAGAGATTCATCATCTAAACCTTTTTCACCCATTTATTGTAAACTATTCACAATAGTCATGAACCTTTGTTGCACCTTACATATGGGTTCTCCCTAAGGAAAGAAAAAACCATGTTATTCTGCTCTGAGCATGGCTCTTATTGTTTCAATAAATTTGGAAGTTCCAAAGTGAGTAACTTTGAGTTTATTCCATATAGAATTTTCTGCTTTACAAGATGAAATTTGGCTATATATATTTCTAGTCATAGAAAAAAGTAAAGTATTACATACCTTATAATTCAATAGATATTCATGCTTTTCTTGATTGGTGAAGGTACTAACTTCCTTGTCAGGGATTTTATATCCTCCAGTAAGCATAGAAAAATCATCAACTCCAATATTGATAATGAAAGTATTCATTCGATCTCTCCAATACTCATAGTCATTTTCATCAAAGATAGGTGGTCTAGTTGGATTGAGATTGTCTATGGAACCAAAATTGATTCCTGCCATCTTTAAGAAAATTCTTTCCACACAAAACTTATTAGTAGAAAAAGTATGTAAACAAGGAGAATATTCCTAAGAAAGGAAAATATAGAACAAGAGTATATATAAGAAAAAATGAATCCAAACTTTACGATTCCGAAAAACTAATTCCAGAAAATATGATTCCGAAAAATATAAGAAGAAGATTAATTCTATTCTGAATCTAATCGTGAGAATAATTTAGATTAAACCAATCTTCTGATACCAATTTTTATTATAGGATTGATAGATACAATAGATATGATACTGATTGTAGGATCAAACTATGATGCAGATACTCAAATACAAGAGGGGGTGAATTTTATACTTTTAAAAATTCCTTTGAAACTTTTAAAGATGATTATGTTTAACATGGTTAAAAAAGGTAATTCAGAAACCCTCCAAGAATGTGAATCTAGAAAGATGGTTCCGGGAAATTAAACTTAATGAAAGTTTACAAAGATGAAGATTCTACTTTAAAGCATATAGAATCTAACTATATCAGAGTCCAAGTATAATAAAGTATAAGATAGTTATACTTTCCTCAACCTTACAAATGCAGTGGAAAAACTTGTAACAAAATAAGTAACTATAGTAAGTCTTTTAACCCAAAGAGAAGGGTATCCAACAACCTTGGATAAAGGTCCCTTGATTTATACTTTCAAGAAAGTCTATCTTACCCACACCTAGGTAATCCCTAGATACGAAGATTGGATTCTGTCTTTCTATCCCCACAAGTCCTCAACTTCAGGGTAGGCGGCACCTCTGTCTTCCTCAGCAAGGAAGCCCTCAACTTCAAGGTAGTTTGAACCTCTGTCTTCCTATCACCGGAAGCCCTTGATTGTACACAAAAAAAATCAGATTCCCACAAAGAAAATATGAAAAAGAAGTTCAGTATGAACAAAGCAATGAAAGTATCTCTCTAGAAATCACTTCAACAACATGTAATCTCTAGAGTCTTAGAATAGTGTTGAGCTCTTTCAAATGAGATCCTATTTATAGGCATGGCTTCAACGGTCGGATCCCTCATCCAATGGTCATATTTTTCCTTGAATTTCATAGGGACTTGTACATGTGTCACTCAAATAATGGTTAGTTAGTAACTAAAAGCATGGAATCGTTTTATAACAAAACAGGTATAAGTATAACTCAAACATGATATTTGGAATGTAAGGAAATATGAAAGTTATAAGTCTAACCAAAATTGAATTCAGAGTCTATAATAAAAAGATATTCGGATTCTATTTTTAAGGAATTCAGAACCTAAATTCTATAGAATTCTAGAGTCTGAATTTCAAGGAAATTAAGAATCTGGATTCACAGGAATTTGGAACCAGAACTTAAAAAGTTCAGAGTCAGAGTTCATGAGAATTTAGAGTCAGAACTCAGAAGAGTTCGTATCCAGAATTCCTAATCAAAATTCGGAGATAGAATTCAGAAGATTTCGTATCTAGAATTCGTAATTACAATTCGAAGTCAGAACTCAGAAGAGTCTGTATCCTGAATTCGTAATCAGAATTCGGATCCTAAAACAGAATTCTGCATATCTAGGTATTTATAGTATTCTGAGGTTTTGGTTTCAAGCCGAATTTTATACTTAGAAAAATTATTATTTTAACAATGAAAACATGATAAGGATAAATTTCCATGGGGAAGGAAATTTTTCCTTATAAAAGTAAAACACAGGGTAAAAAGAGATTTTCTTTGAGATAAGGTGTTTGTGATTTTCAAAACAAGAAGGAATGGTAAAGTCATAAGGAAACCTTATTGACTTAACAATCTCCCCTAACTATGAAGGAATGGAAAATTCATAAGTAAAACTTTATTGACTCAACAATGTGTAGTTACTTAAATTGAGGAAGTTATAGAAAATTGATACACCACTATAGGTGTAAAACCTAACAATAGTTCATTGTAGAAGATGTATAGTGTAGGTAGAGAAGTTCATTCCACTATGTGAGGGGAGTAGTGAGATTTACTATGATTATAGAGGTAAACTAAGAGGGTTAATGTGGATACTCTAAAAATTTTAATAAAAAATCAATGAGCCTTATTGATTCAGATTAATAGTAAAATTTCTATTCACACTCCTTGGAGCATCCTATTTGGGCGAACCAAGTAAAATCTCCCATGTCTCTCTTTACTTATTTCATCATTTTCATACAAATTGTGAGGGTGAGAGAAGTGTTCCCTATAAATATGGAACAAGATTCTGATAATGGGTTAATATTAAAATTTAATATACCCTAATTCACCCCCTATTAAGGTACAAAAATTGTTTAGATCCCAACAATTTTCTTTTCTTCCTTCTAATGTAAAATGAAAGCATCTCTCATGAGTACGTGTGTACTACTGCCTTTATAAAGTGATATATTTCAGTTTTCATTACTATATCTCATAGATGGTTATATCGATGGATTTATTGAATATATATTATTTTTAGAACATATTTATTTTTCTATAAAGATAAATTATTATTTAACTTCCTTTATTTCCTTCAATTTAAAAATTAAAACATCACATTGGTGTATATGTGAACTACGGCCTCCACAAAGTGATATAATTTATTTTACATCACCACCTTACAAGGATGGTTCTAAAAGTGTATATAATGGATAAATATGATATCTATGACATGATTTTTATAATATATATGATAAAACCATGAAAAAATTTCAAGGAAAAAAATCTCTTAATCAAAAACATGGTGAAAAGAAGAACAAATGAAACTCTAATATTGATTTTAATAAAAAAAATTAAATGAATGGGTAATTAAAAATTATAAGGGAATGATATATAAAAATAAGAGAATTAATATAGTTTTGATATGGATTTTTAATAAGTCTAAATTTATTATATATGAGGTTTTATTGTCTACAAAGAAAGTCAGGACTTGAGGTAACGGTTTATGTTATAATTTCACTTTTTATCAGGGTTATTTATATTTCAATTTCAATCACTATAAATTATATGTTATTTATATTTTAACCCCCATATATTTTATTCTATTATATTTTTTTAAGGTATTATTTCTATTTACCCCACTTTGGTGCACAAAAAAAATGAAAGAATGTTTTTAAGAAAAGCTGGCCTTTTCCCTTTTTTGGTCAGGAATATTTTCCTCAATATCTATGTTCTTTAAAATTGTTTTATAGAAGTTAATATATAATTTTAAATTAATTTTAAATTTAATTTTACACCACCATTATTACTTTTAAAGATGTTTTAAATTAATCATCTTATTTTTTTATTAATGGGTCTTTTTTCACTTTCTTTACAAAAGTGAGAAAATAATGATATCTTTTATGTTTATGGCATGAATGAATTTTCAAGACATTATAAAAATTATTCATAATAAATCTTAATTTATAATTTTACATGGTTTTTTTCAAAGAAAATAATGTTCCCATTATTCCGGTATATTTTAGTTTTTAAAGGATACAAAGAAAAAAGCTTTTTCTTATGGTTTTTCAAAGCATGTTTATAATGCTTTTAAAAAAGGTATTTTGCATCAATATCAATATCCTTTAAGGTTTTTTATTATTTAGGAGGGATATTATCTTATTATAACATCCACTTTATTTCATTTTATGGATTATTATGATGGTTTTTAAAGTATTTCTTCATGAAACATGTTTTCATGCACAAGTTAATCAAACTATGATGAAATAATCAATGTTTTTTTGGGATCTTGTAGTATACATATATATATATTTTCATTTTGTGATATTTTTTTCTGTTACATCCATCCAATATATTGGGTAATGTTTTATATCTCATGAAATCAAATAATACATGGGTGATTATCCCATTCCTAATAGGTTTTATGGGAGGTAATCCCAAGCCATATAAGGTACACATATGGTTAGATCATGCCAAAGAAGGTACACAAGTTGTTATCCCAGACCTATTATGTGATGAATGTCTCTATGGGTATCCTTGAAATATAATTTTTATTATTATGTTTATGTTAGAAACTTATGTTTTATGCTTAGGATATTCTCTAAGGGATCATGATTTATTATTTAAGATTCCACACTCTTATGACTCATATATTTCAATATGGAAAATATTAATTCCATAACTCATGATTTATGGTCTATGACTTGTTAGTTATGATTTTGTAATTTATGATCTTGTAATCCCACCATTATTCCTATATTAAGTTTATTTATGATTATTGACTGATATTTTCCATGTTTACCCTTACTGAGCATATGAGTTCACCCTTTATTATGTTTAAATTTCCCTGGTTTATGAAGAAAGGTTTTAAGCAGGATAGGTCTAATAAGGGTACTATGTGAGAAACAATTTATGGTATATGTTTAATATCATTCATGAAATAAGATGATTATATATCTATTCTCTAAGAAAAATAATCCTTTATGGTTATCATGAGATTTTTATTGGGTTATATGTTCAATATTCATAAAAAATTATGGATTTTGGATGTATGTTATGCTTAGGTTGCCTCAATTGGTATCAAATAAGGGTTCAATTATTTTTTGGGATTAGGTAATGAAGAACAAGAGAGTGGAATATAAAACAAACTATGATAATATATATATATAATGAACCTAAACCATAATGGGTTGAAATAATGTGTCATAATTTACAAAATATTTGGTATGATTTTCATTATCATAGGATTTTTTACTATGATTGATACTTATACTTACCTTTTTTGTGTAATAAAATGATGAAAACCTAATTAAGATGAAAAAAAGGTTTTCTTACTATGCATCTATGAAGTTAAAATTTCATATTTATTATATGGTTCTACCCACTCTTTTATATCTAAATAATTTTCTAAGAGTATCACATCACCATCTCAATGATTTGATATTTACTTATAAAAAAAATCAATATGGTGTTATGATTTCTTCTCAAGTATATAACTCCACTCAAATAGAAGTGCATGGTAACATACTTCCTATAAATATTGTTATTATCTCTCTAGTTAAATTTTATTTGATTTTGGGAAGGGATTATATCTCTCTATATAGATACTATATCAATTTTAGAGGAATGTAAGTCATATTTTATATTCCAAAACAACCTATGATCTTCTACCAATTTTAGGATGAACATGAACTTTTAATGGAAATTACCTCTATTATATGGGTCTTACTACCTATTTGTGGGGGTATATATCTAAAATGGTTAGGGATAATCTCAAATATAAGATATTCCTATTGTTTTGGAATATTCCATTGTATTTCCTAAATAGTTTTCTTGTATTCTCATGAATAGTAAATTTTGGTTTTCAATAGAACTCATACCGGGTGATATGCCTATTTCAAAGACTACTTATAGAGTTTCACCAATTTATTTTTAATAATTGAATAAGGAAATATAGAATAATATATAAAAGGGGTTCATATTACCTTGTGCATCACCATTAGGTTCACTTGTTCTATTTTTGTTAAGAAGAAAGGTGTTTCAATGTGATGTTTCACTGATTATCATGAACTTAACACATTTACTATAAACAAATAAGTATGTTCTAACCCATATTTACGTCTTTTTTGATCAATTATGTGGATCTCAATACTTATCAAAGATTTATCTTGAATATAACCATTTAAGGGTCAAATGGGAGGATATACCCAACACAACCATCTATTTGAGGTATGGACCTTATAAATTTATAGTGATTCCATTTGGACTTAATAATTCCCAAATTGTCTTTATGGATCTAATAAATAGAGTCTTTAGATATTAAATTGATCATTTTATGCTAATCTTTATAGATGATATTCTCATATATTCCAAGGAAAAGTAAGAGCATGAAGACAATTTATGGATTATGTAGAAGACATTTAGAAAATAAAAAATGTATTACAAAATTAATAAAGTGTGAATTATATGTATAAAAATTATCATTATTGGGTCTCATAATTACAAGTGAGATTATATCAATGGATCCTTCAAAGATTTATATTTTTTATCAATAGACCAAGTTAACCACTATGACTGAGATCTATAGTAATCTTGGATTGGATAAATACTATAGACACTTTGTGAGAAATTTCTCATGAAAATAAAATCCACCAATCAAGTTAACATAGAATGGCACTAAGTTCCATTGGATAGATAAATGTGAATAAAAGTTTAAGTAGTGAAGATAATGAGGGTTAGTGCACCTATGCTTACACTTCTCTATAGTGTAGAAGGGTTTGTGATATACAATGATGCATCAAATAATAGATTGTGATGTGTTATGATGAAAAATTAAATGGTAGTAGCATATTCCTTATAAAATTAATGGTTTATGAGAAAAATTACCTGACTCATAATTTGCATATGTAAATTGTATTTTTTTATTAAAAGTATTGAGGTATTATATTAATGGTAAAATTTGTGATATATATATATAATGATCATAAAATATTGAAGTATATATTCACATAGAAATAGTTAAATATGTTCCAAACTAGATGATTGTATTTGATTAAAGATTATGACTATTCAATACATTACCGGCCTTATAAGATAAAAAATTTACCTAATTCTATGAGTAAAATAGATCATGCTAGCTTGTCCATTATGGGGATTAAAAAATTTCTAATATGTATCTATAGAGGATGGATCTTGAAATCATGAGGGAAGGGGATAAATTATATCATTCTAAAATGAATGTTTCATAATCCATTCTTGTATTAAAAAGGCACATATGGAATATGTAGAGTTGAAAAATAATGTAAAAGTATATTTTAGAGTTCAACTATGACCATAAGAGAATTATAAGATTTAGGAACCAGATATATTCCCCTTGAATTATATAATTAAAGAAGGAGTTATTTGATGAAGAACATTACTCGCCATTTTATACCCATCTTAGAAGTATAATGTAAGAACCCGGATCTTCGTTTCAGGTATGTCTTTCCTTTTTCTGGAGTTTTTGAGGAAAATGAAGTTTCTGGAAATTTTTGAAGTACACACCGTGTACTTTCTGAGTACATGGCGTGTACTCTTTTCCTGCTCGAAGCCGTGTTCTGGCCATGTCCGGGCCACACACGGTGTGTAGGGGTGATGTGGAGGCCAATTTTGGCAGAGTACGGAAAGACCTAGTACACGTCGTGTACTCTAAAAGTACATGCCGTGTAATTTCATTTCTTTCATTAAACGGACCGGGTTCGCGCCTGATTGTGATAAACGTCTTCTTATTGGCCTCATTTGTCCGAGAGCACCGGGAATTCACAGATCTTTGATGATCCACCGTTCCTCCATCTGTTCTCCGATTCGAGCACGCCAATTGCGTTGGAATCACAGCGGTGAGTTCTTCCTTCTGCTTGACCATTGTTTTCCAATTCCTCCTCCTTCTCTAGATATCATGGGTTGAGCATTTAGGGCATTTGATCAGATCTACAACGTTCAAGGGAGAATCAGTCGATGTGGTTCAAGTATATCGATCTCTTAGGATCGAGGTAGGTGGTTTGTGCCTTTCTGTAGAATGTCTTTGAATATTTTGTACAAATTCCACCAATTCCCTTGAATGGGGAATTGTGGGTTTCCTATTTTGTCCCTGTTGTTTTTCTGCTTTTCTTGATTGCTCGAGTAGAGATCATTGTTTGTAAATTTGGATAATTTATATTGTGTTCTTGTGCTTCACCTTGCATGTTTTTCTTATTAGTCGTTTTTCCAGTTTCCATGCCTAGTTGTTGGATAGTTGGGTTGTTATACAGTTATACTGTTGTTCCTTAGAATGATAGCCAAGTAGTTCTTGAGGTTTACTTGGGATGATACACGCGCAATGAGCATGATTATTTCAAATAGGACTGTGAGAACCTAGTGTAGTAGACCATATGGAGAATGGACATAAGGGCTTCTCCATAGTGTCTTTTAATACGATGCGAGACCACATGGGGAATTGAAGATGAGTGCTTCTCCATAGAGTCTGTAGTTCCTCAATGTGGGCCACAAGGGGAATGAGATGTTGAGTGCTTCCCCAGAGAGCCTTTAGTATGATACGAGACTATACGGGGAATTGACGGTGAGTGCTTCCCCAGAAAGTATACTCTTAGCTGAACCAGAGGGGTGAGACTGAGTGTGCCTCCTAGAGGGTTGCTAGTACATATAGGCTGAACCATAGGGGTTAGGATGTGAGAGCTACCTAGAGGGTTATCTATTTTCTACTTGTTGTTGGTTGTTTACTTGTGTACTTAGATGCTAGAACTATGGATTGAAGCTGCTGTGTGCTTTTCTGTTTACTGCTTCCTGCACTTTTACTTGCCTTATATTCATTTACTGTTAGGCATAGATCTTTCGGTGATTGCCTACTGGGATTGTATCTCACACCCTTTTTGGGCCATGATTTTGGGCCCAAGCAGACTTTGTTGTTACAGGTATAGATAAGGTCTAGCACCCTTCGACTTCTAGTACTTGATTGCTTGGAGCTAGAGAGAAAGGGACCAAGCTTAGGCTTTGATGCTGCCGGAGTTGCTGTTATTTTAGTACTTTGTTTTTACTTGTATTTCAGCATGTTGTTGTGTTTTTTGCATTCCTTAGATACTTGTACCTACTGCAACATTATCATCATTACTATATATTCATTGCTTCCACTATTTGGTTTCAGTTGTTGTTTGTTGTTTACTGCTCCCACTATTTACTGTTAATTTTTTTTCTTTATATACCTTACCAAATGAGGGAATAGTTTCCCCAATAACTTACCAAGGCCCTCGCCGCTAGTCGGCAGCCTCTGGCGTTTGGGGAAATGCGCTTGAGGTCATGTGGCGAATCGGGCACGGGGCACCTCTTAGTGGATTTCGGAACCGGGACGTTACAAAGTGGTATCAGAGGACTTCTTTTCTCTTTATTTTCTGTTTGGAGCCTTTATCCAGGGCTAGGACGGATTCAGTACTTGGTGTTAAGCTATGCCCGGGAGTAGCTAACCCGTGTACATGGAAAAGCCATACAACCTCGTTTATTGCAGTTTTCTGGTATTGAGATTTACAGTTGATATGATTTCACCTAGAGTGATTCAGATGTCATGTGTTGTTGTTGTTTTGATATTGCGGTTCTATTTCTGTCACAACCCGATGAGATGAGGGTATGCCATCTCATGCATCATATAGAAACTTGTTAGAAATCACATTCCATGCATTATTGCCGTCCCATCTAGGGTGAATTAGTGACTGCATGTTGTTTTGATAGATTTTTGTAGATTTTGCATGCTGTTGTGATAGATGCTTTGATAGAATCTCTCCTGGTTGATAGAGGACTGTTTTTATTGTACTTTGCTTGAATGAAGGACAAATTTTGGTTCTTGAGGTGTTATGGGCCCTCTTGAATTGGAAATTGGTTGATCATTGACCTTTTTTTCTTTGTATATGACAGTATAGGATGCCAAACTTTGATTCGCGGGGAGTATGGGCCCTCACGGATCGGAATTTGGCACCTTCATGCTCTTTTTTTTCAGTTTTTTCTGGGCTTCGGTGTAGTTTCAGAGCTACTTCCCGGAAAAACCAAGAATACATGGCGTGTACTTTATATATACACACCGTGTAGTTTTAAACCGTGTCTTTGACTTTGTGAGCAGAAACACGGGTTGTGAAAATTGCTAAGAACACGCCGTGTACGGTAGGTACACGTCGTGTAGTAGTGAGCGTGTACCCGGCCGTGTAACTAACAACACGGGCTAGGGAAGCTTGAGTAGAACACTCCATGTTGGATAGAAACATTCTGTGTAGTCTTGTTCTAGGTACCTGGCCGTGTCACGAGCAACACGGGTTGGCGTTATCTTCTTCCATACACACCATGTTTGTTCGGAACATGCCGTGTAGTCTCAGTCGTGAAGCCGGCCGTGTAGCCAACAACATGGGTCATTGAAACCTTGTCTACTACACGCCGTGTCCACCAGGCACACACCGTTTAGTCTCTGTTTAAGAAAACCATGTGGTTTATCCATGCAAGGAGACACGGGCAGGGAAACAGAGTTAATACACACCATGTAGATTTTATACACGTCGTGTAGTCTTGTTTTGTAAATCTTGTGTGTTTGCTTCTCTTGTTTTCATTTTGTACTCCTTGGTTCTATGTCCTTGTTTTCCTAATCTAAGGTATGTTTTGATCTTTCAGAGCTATGCCTCCGAGACTCTTCGAGTTGTACGCCAGTTGTTAGGCAGTGATCAGACGCCAGATATGGTTGATCAGGGACTTCCTGCTGATCCTCTAGTCGGGCCAGCCTTGGCACCGGATGTCATACTAGTTGTAGGAGCTGATGCGTAGTTCAGGGAAGGTTTTATGAGGATGATACAGACCTTTCAGGGAGAACCGCCTCCTATCACAACTATGGCATACTTGACGCAGGTTTTCCAATAGCAATATCCTCCCACTTTCTCCGGGGAAGGAGGACCTCAGGCTGCAGAGTCATGGATGGAAGCCATGTTGACCATCTTTGAGCATCTGGAGACACCTCCAGAGAGGTGGGTCAAGCTCGCTACCTATATGCCATGAGAATCTTCCAAGAGGTGGTGGGACATGATCTCACAGGCGGTTCATCAACAGGTTATGGCTTGGGAGGAGTTTTAGCGCATCTTTTATGACTACTTCTACCCGAAGACCCTGAGGGCCGACCAATCCCGGGAGTTCATGAGCTTAGAGCAGAGTACTCTTTCTGTTATGGAGTACTCCTCTCGTTTCACCGAGATTCAGTGCTTCACACCCCTCCGGGGTGGGGATGGGATGTTCGTAGCGAGGAATTTTGAGGATGGTCTCAGGCGGGAGTCCGCTCACAGGTGAATCTCTTCCAGTTGACTTCCATCACTTCCATCATCAACTAGGCACTGATTGCGGAGCGCAATCTGAGAGACTCCGGAGCTGCGGGCCAGGGCATTTATGCTTCCAGAGCTAGTATTCCTCCAGATGACAGCAAGAAGAGCCGTAGGGAGTCTACGTGCAGTGATCTGAGGAAGCAAGGTGTATCGTCAGGCAGCCAGGTGATATGCTACCAGTGTGGCCGGCCAGAGCACACGAGGCCGCAGTGCCAAAGAGACCCAGTGGAGTGCTGATCCTGCGGCAAGATGGGTCACCTTCAGCGTTTCTGCCAGGTTTTCTCACCAGTAGATGGTGACGGGAGTTCTTCTATGAATCCTCATTCAGGAGAAGCACCACCAGTTTCTCACTAGTCGGGGAACTGTAGTTATTCCGGCTGTTCGGGCTGAGGTGGAGGTCGAGGTCGTGGCAGTCAGCCACCAGTCTTTCAGCGTCAGCAAGGTGGATCAGCTCAGAGTGGTCAGGCAGGGTCACAGGGCCGCAGTGTAGGTCAGTCTTTTGCCGTAGAACAGACCCATCAGGAGAAGGATCCTGAACCTTCTACAGTTCAAGTTACTATTTTAGTAGCCTCAGTTTTATCTTCACCTTCTTTCGATACTGGTTCTATGCATAGCTTTATCTTTGTTGCTGTCATGGAGAGCCTTGGGCTCTATATCTTTTTCTCTGCCAACTCATTGACACTAGAAACATCTTTGGGGACAAGGACATCTAGTGTATGTTAGTGTAGAGAGTGCCCTCTCGAGGTTGCAGTGTATCGTTTCTTATGGGATCTCTACGTCCTATAGATGACAGGCTATGATGTCATTCTCGGGATGGACTTGTTGGTTCCCTTCTAGGTAGTCATCAACTATTATCGCCGCAGGGTGTGTTTCATCTCACCAAAGGGTGAATATTTTCTTCATAGAGGCGAATGGGATGTCTGGGCGAGTCGAGCAGGACTCAAGCATCATGGGCTAGGAAGGGTGATGGCCCATATTTCTAGTCTTTATCTGGATGATCAGGGGACTTCACAGTTGGAATTTCCTCCAGTGGTGGATTGTTTCAAAGATATCTTTCCAGAGGAATTTTCAGGTTTTCCTTCAGAGCGTGAGGTAGACTTCTCGATTGAGCTTATTCCAGGAGTGGCACCGGTGTCCATTCCTCCCTATAGGATGGCTACACCTGAGTTGCAGGAGCTCAAGAAGCAGTTGGAGGAGTTGCAGGCAAAGGGTTTCATCCGACCCAGTACTTCTCCTTGAGGTTCACCTGTCCTGGTTGCAAAGAAGGTAGATGGTACCCTTAGGATCTGTGTGGATTATCGGAAGCTGAACCGGTTGACGGTTAAGAACCGGTATCCCTTTCCTAGGATTGATGATGTTTTCGATCATCTTCGAGGATCCCGAGTGTTCTAGAAGATAGATTTGAGGTCCGGTTATCATCAGTTGCATATTAGACCATCAGATATACCTCTGACAGCCTTCAAGAGCAGGTATGGTCTCTACGAGTATACTGTCATACCGTTCGGTCTCACGAATTCACCCACAATTTTCATGTTACTGATGAACCGAGTGTTCAATCCTTACTTGGACTCCTTTGTCATTGTCTTCATGGACAATATCTTGTTGTACTCTCACACTCGGCACAACCATGCTACCCTTATTGATATCATTCTGAGTACACTGAGAGAGCATTGGATTTATGCTAAACTCTCTAAGTTCCACTTTTGGATGGATCAGATTCACTTCTTGGGTCACGTCATCTCAGAGGTAGAAGTATCTGTGGATCCAGATAAAGTGAGAGCTTAAGTTTCTTGGGAGCATCCAAAGAACGTTTTTGAGGTATGGAGTTTTCTAGGGCTGGATGGATACTACAGATGCTTTATTCAGGACTTTTCATGCCTACCAGAACCTTTGATAGGTTTGACCAAGAAAGGGGTGAAGTTATCATGGTTATATTCTTGCGAATCAGCCTTTCAGAAGCCGAAGGGGAAGTTGACGTCAGCACTGATACTAGTCTTTCCAGAGCCATGCAAGAGCTACACTATTTAATGTGATTCTTTAGGTGTCGTTCTGGGCGCTGTGCTTATGCAGGGAGATGGAGTCATTGCGTACGGGTCTCGGCAGCTGAGGCCACATGAGAGGAACTACCCGATGCATGATCTGGAGTTGGAAGCTATTGTTCATGCCTTACACTGTTGGAGACATTACCTTCTGGGAGAGCACTTTGTGGTTTTCACCGACCACAATAGTCTCAAGTACATATTCAATCAGCATGATCTAAATCTGATATAGTGCATGTGGGTCTAGTGTCTTTAGTATTTTGATTTCAAGCTTGCCTATACGTCAGGAAAGGGAAATGCAGTGGCAGATGCGTTGAGTAGGAGAACTCAGATTCAGGCAGTTCAGGAGGCCAGCAGTGAGTGGAAGCTTATAACTATGTTCTCTGAGATGCATCTGGAGGTTCACGACAGACAGGGACAAGCTTTTCTATCTTATGTATCTATTACCTCTACACTACTTGATCAGGTACGGATGAGGAATCTATCAGACTCAGAAGGCTTAGTCCTGCGGGAGAGTGTGTCAGGAGAGGACCCTCTTCCTGGATGGACAGTGGGCGAGGAAGAAATCTTGTGTTTCCAGGGATGTGTATGGGTGCCAACAGAAATACGCGAGGAGCTAATGCGGGATTTTTATTCCTCAGTTTGGGCAGTTCATCCTGGAATCACCAAGATGTACTGGGATCTACACCGCCAGTACTAGTGGCCAAGTATGAAGGAATATGTTGCTAGTTTTTTCATGAGATGTTCTACTTGTCAGCGGGTGAAGGCAGAGCATCAGTGAGCAGCAGGGATTTTACAGCAGTTACCCATTATCGAGTAGAAGTGGAATGACGTCGCGATGGACTTCGTCACCGGGTTTCTGAGGTCGCCTCGAGGGAACGAAACTATTTGGGTTATCGTCGACAGGCTTACGAAGGTTTCTCACTTCTTGACGATCAAGGAGACCTTCAGTGTTGATGATCTTGGACGGTTGTACATCTGAGAGATTGTACGTCTGCATGGAGTTCTACACTCCATTGTTTCGAACAGGGATGTGCGCTTTACTTCTCAGTTCTAGCAGGGACTTCAGAAGTCTTTGGGTACTCAGGTACTTTTGAGTACAGCATACCCTCCCCAGACTGATGGTCAGTCCGAACACACGATCCAGGTGCTAGAGGATATGCTCTGAGCTTTCATTCTAGACTCCGTCGGTTCCTGGGTGAAGCATATACCTCTTGTGGAGTTTTCCTACAACAATAGCTTTCAGGAGACCATTCAGATGTCACCATACGAAGCTCTGTACGGTAGGACATGCTGATCACCTTTATACTGGCTGGAGGCACAAGAGGCATCTTTTCTGGGATATCTTCTTGTTCAGGAGACCTCTGAGCAGATAGAGTTGATTTAGAAGAGGATGGATACAACACAGTCTCAATAGAAGTCTTATGCTAATCAGTGGAGATGACCTTTAGAGTTCGAGGTCGGGGATCAGTTTTTACTGTGTGTCGCACCGAGGTTGGGACACAAGAGGATTTGGAGACAGGGTAAACTTTCACCATGGTACATCGGGTCATTTGAGGTTTTGGAGAGAGTTGGGACAGTTGCCGATCATTTGTAGCTACCTCAAAGGTACCGGGCCATGCACGACGTCTTCCACGTCTCTTAGCTCCGACGTTACTTTTCAGACTCGTCTCATGTCTTTCAGCCCGAGGTGGTTGAGCTCGAAGCAGATACGTCGTTTGAGGAGCATCCTATCCGGATTGTCGATCACAGTATGAAGGTTCTCCATTGGTGGTCTGTTCCATTAGTACGGGTGCTTTGGAAGCATGGGCGAGTACAGGACGAGACCTGGGAGAGGGAGGTCGATGTACGATCGCAGTGGCCGGAGCTATTCGGGGTTTCTTCTTCTACGCCTCACTAGGGAAATTCAGGGACAAATTTCTTTAATGGGGTAAGTTTGTAAGAACCCGGATCTTCTTTTCAGGTATGTATTTCCTTTTTCTGGAGTTTTTGAGGAAAATGAAGTTTCTGGAAATTTTTGAAGTACATGTCATGTACTTTCTGAGTACACACCATGTACTCTTTTCCCGCTCGAATCCATGTTCTGGCCGTGTCTGGGCCACACACACGGTGTGTAGGGGTGATGCAGAGGCCGATTTTGGCGGAGCACGGAAAGACCTAGTACACTCCGTGTACTCTAAAAGTACATTCCGTGTACTTTCTTTTTTTATTAAATGGACCGGGGTTGCGCCTGATTGCAATAAACGTCTTCTTCTAGGTCTTGTTCGTCCGAGAGCACTAGGAATCTGCGGATCTTCGACGAGCCACCGTTCCTCTGTCCATTCTCCGATTCGAGCACTGTTGATTGCGTTGGAATCATAGTGGTGAGTTCTTCCTTTTGCTTGAGCCTTGTTTTCCAATTCCTCCTCCTTCTCAAGATATCATGGGTTGATCGTTTAGGGAGTTTTCTCAAATCTATGACGTTCAAGGGAGAATCAGTCAACGTGGTTCAAGTATATCGATCTCTTAGGATCGAGGTAGGTGGTTTGTGCCTTTCTGTAGAATGTCTTTGGATATTTTGTTCAAATTCCACCAATTCCCTTGAACGGGGAATTGTGGGTTTCCTATTTTGTCCCTGATGTTTTTCTTCTTTGCTTGATTTCTTGAGTAGAGATCAATTTTTGTAAATTTGGATAATTTATACTGTGTTCATGTGCTTCACCTTGCATGTTTTTCTTATTAGGCATTTTTTCAGTTGCCATGCCTAGTTGTAGGATAGTGGGGCTGTTATGCTGTTATATTGTTGTGCCTTAGAATTATATCCATGTAGTTCTTGAGGTTTACTTGGGATGATACGCAAGTGCTGAGCATGCTTATTTCACACAGGATTGTGAGAACCTAGTGTAGTAGACCATAGGGAGAATGGATGTAAGGGATTCTCCAGAGTGTCTTTTAATACGATGCTAGACCACAGGGGGAATTGACAATGAGTTCTTCCCCAGAGAGTTCGTAGTTCCTTGACGCGGGCCACAAGGGGGAATGAGATGTTGAGTGCTTCCCTAGATATCCTTTAGTACGATACGAGACTATAGGGGGAATTGATGGTGAGTGCTTCCACAGAAATTCTACTCTTAGATGAACCAGAGGGGTGAGACTGAGTGTGCCTCCTAGAGGGTTGCTAGTACTTATAGGTTGAACCATAGGGGTTAGGCTGTGAGATCTACCCAGAGGGTTACCTATTTTCTACTTGTTTTTGATTGTTTACTTGTGTACTTAGATGCTAGAACTGTGGATTGAAGTTGTTGTGTGATTTTCTGTTTACTGCTTCCTGCACTTTTACTTGCCTTGTATTCATTGACTGTTAGGCATGGATCTTTGGGTGATTGCCTACTGGGATTGTATCTCACACCCTGTTTGGGCCATGCTTTTGGGCCCAAGCAGACTTTGTTGTTATAGGTATAGATAAGGGCAAGCACCCTTCGACTTCCGGTACTTGACTGCTTGAAGCTGGAGAGCAAGGGACCAAGATTAGGCTTGCGATGCTATAGAAGTTACTGTTATTTTAGTACTTTGTTTTTACTTTTATTTCAGCACGTTGTTGTGTTTGCTATGTTCCTTAGATACTTGTACCTGCTACAACATTATCATCATTACTATATATTCATTGCTTCCGCTGTTTGGTTTCAGTTGTTGTTTGTTTTTTACTGCTCCCGCTATTTACTGTTAATTTCTTTTCTTTGTATACCATTCCAAATGAGGGCATAGTTTCCCCCAATAACTTACCATGTCCCTCGCTGCTAGTTGGAATCCTCTGGTATTTGGGGAAACACACTTGAGGTCATGTGGCAAACCAGGCACGGGGCACCTCTGGGTGGCTTTCGGAACCAGGATGCTACATATAAAGATGTATATATATCTTAAAGATAATTTCCAAATGGTCAATATAAAAAGTGAAATTTTTTAGTATGTATCTCGATTCTTGGTATGTTAAAAAATTAAGGTTTAACGGGAAAATCCTAATTGGGCGATGCAATGATTACCCATGACTATATATAAATATGAGAAAATTACCATGGGGTTCATCATAGGAATCCCCATGATATCTAAATGATATAATTATATTTGGGTTGTAGATGATCACCTAATGAATTCAATGAATTTCATTACTATTGGGGAATATTTATTTAATGATCAACATTCCAGGATATACATTAAAGAAGTGGTGAGGTTTCACTGAGTTCCACTGTCAATTGTATCTAATCAAGATACAATGTTTACCTAAATTATAGAGACTCAAAGCTTGATGTACATGGACATTACATTACTTTTTCGGAATATTTAATACATAACAAAAACATACACCCAAGGACCGTAATAGTTTAGTGTCTTCGGAAACTCAGAAAATAATCTTCTAATCCTGGTGAATGATCTTAAACATCTCCCATAAATATCTTACACTTTTGTTTTCTTACCTAAAATTTTTATTTATATCCTGGGGAAAATAGAACATAAAAAGGGTGAGATCAAATGCTCAGTAAGGGTAATCATGGAGAAAATAAAACGAACCATATACATTTGAACTTAAAAACATAAACATAATGTTTAAACATCAAAATCTTGAGCAATGACATAAAACATGGCAGTACGTAAGGCATAGATCATAATGGAACATAAATCATGGTAAAATAGCATGAGAATAAAACATGTAGTTGTGGAAAACCATTAATCACATGATTTGATATCCATATTATCCAAGACATTGCTGCCAAGACCATCATAGTGGACGAAGTCTATTATTGAACCAGGTTCACTTGTCATTCCAGCCCTGTATTACTGAACCATATTTACTTGTCGTTCCATTCATGTATATCTCATGAGATATAAATCATTACCCAATGCATTGGAGGGATATATAGGTCACACCCATCTCATAATGAAATCATTCTTATGTGTGCCACAAAATAAACATAAATCATTCATCATAACCCAAAGAATAAAATGGGTTTCATAAACATCATCCCATCATAACATAATCCATATAAAACAAATGGATATCATTTCATCATAATAAAAATTAAACCATGTAAATAATATAGACATTATACTTGAAACATAATGATACTAAATAATTTCATCTTATATGGAAAATATTTTTGATAAAACACTTGAAATGAATTCTTGAGGAAAATATCCTTTCTTCTTCAAAATCATTTTTTTCACAAAATGCCATGTAATTTTAAAAGAAAATGATTTTTTAGAATATAATCATGAAATAATGTATAGGAATCTTCATGAAAATAAGGAATTATGAACCCATAAAAATCTGTTCATGCCATATAAGTTAAAAAACATTATCCTCATACTTTTTCCGGAAAAGTCAAAAAGTACCTCGTATGGTAAAAAAAAGAAAGATTCATTCCATACCATGTGGAAAAAGTCAAAAAAGGGTAGAAATGACTTTAAACATACATGGAAGAATAGTAAACATTTAATGAAAACATTTTTGAGAAAACATGGACATGGATGATAAATATAACCCCAGTAAATAATTATGAATAAACAATCTCGGATAAGAACGAGATTGAAATAATTATCCCTTACCTTAGGTCCAATATGATTTTTGTGTATCTAAACCTCTTATATAATTATTTAAATAATGTTAATGATCTATTAAAGAATCATAATTATTTTTATGATAAAATTTATGATCATATTTTCATCTGTTTGTTAGTAACATTTCATTATTACTCCTTGTTTGGGTATTAACTGGTTTATTTTCATACGTTTGTTTTGTCGGATAAGTTCATATTTCTCTTTTTAGGTTATAGTTATATCATTTACAGAATGGTATTATTATAATATATATCAGATTTATTCATTCAATTATTTTATATAATCATCTTTTAATGAAGATCATGTAGAACAAATCTCATCTCACCATGGAGACGGTAAGTCGTACGTACGCACGAGTGACGATATCATTCCCATAATTATTGAATGCTATTTGAGTGGATGATAGAATATCTCAGAATTAGTATCATGTTATAACAACCATATATAGTTATTATTTACACCATTATACCCATCCAAGTAATATTGTGGTGGAAAATAGATTACACCACAGCTTGGAGACAATATTCCATACGTATGCACGCGTGGTGAATTCGTTTTCCATAGGATGGATAGAAGGTGAAATTTGGTTGTTTTATAATAAAATATTAGTATATGAGTGATACTGATTTTATTACTTTATAATGAAACAAATAAAGAAGAGGAAGTTGAAGAAGAAATAAATTTTAAAGAATTGGTAAAGGATATTACCTCTTCTTTGATGCGCCTCTTCTAAACCTCCTATTAGGGCACTAAAGTTGGTCTTTGAAGAATATCAAGACCTATCGTATGTTTCTATGGAAGTGTAGAAGAAAAATGGATAGGGTTTGGCCGTGCTTGAAGGCTCAAAATGTTGTGAAGATGAGAGGGAGGAGGTTCCCTTTTATAAGAGAGGAGAGGGACACTTTTGGAAACCTCCAAATTATTAATTTATAATAAACACAAACCCCACTTAAAAACTTCTAAAATGACTCAAATTATAAGATGAGATGATATAGGGTTGTAATCTCATTAGAAAATAAAATTTATATGTAACACCCTGATATTTTATGAGACGTATATATATATATATTTTTTATGTCTTATGTTATACGCAACATCAAAGGAATCTTTCACTGCACACAACACTAGCTTGGCTTGCGTTACACGCAATCACGACCTTCCTCGATAGCGTGTGTAGTACGCAATATTGGGTTTCACTAAACAATGATATATTATTATAATATTATTATGGACTAGCCTTTATGAATAGTATTAACTTCATTTTGAATTTTATAACATTATTATTCATCTTACATATTTTCTAGAACATGGTATGAGAACAAAATAAATTTTTCGGGTAACTTAAGTATTTTTCAAAAATGCAGTTTTGTTGCCTTTTGATGGCGCACCCACATTAAATCTAGTTTTTCAAATTCTTATAAGTTCAATTTGAAAAAATAAAATTATTCCTTGGAATAAAGATATAAAAATTTAATTTGGATAAATTTTTTATATTATTCTGATAACTTTCATATTTTAATGAATAGTAAAAACACGCTATATTTTAATTAAAAACAACTTTTTTCATCGCAATAATTTATATGGTTAGATTATCTTTTTAATTGGTTTTAAAGTGTAATTAGAATATATTTTTACCATTTAATAAAATTTTGGTCATTGGAATTAATTTCACTTTGAAATTGGACATAAACAAGTGTCGGTATTTTGATAGTTATTGTTTCTTAAAAACACGCTATTTGTTTTGATAACGGGAATTAATTTTAAAATTAATTAATTACACTTCTATGTTTTGAATTTCTAAAAATAGACATCATTTTTGAATTCGGAATATGAAATATATCTTAGGCTGAATTTTTGGAATTTTTCTGAAAAACTTCAATTTTTGATGAATAGTGAAACCACTTAGTGGTAGTTAAAAAACTGACTCTTTCATTTAAATTAAATTTTACCACTTTTTTGAATTGAATTTCAAAAATACGACATACATGGTTGTTATAAAGAAGTAAAATGTGGTTCAATAAGATGAAAATAATTTTTTGGTGAATAGTAACTTTTGCCTTTTATTTACTGCGGTAAAAGGTAAATAGGGTAATTCAAGCTTAAAAGAGTATTATAATAATTCAAAATTACCTTAACACTTGTCCTAACCTTATTGGATGAGTAGTGGACGACCATGGGAATCCTTGGGTTGATTTTTGGACCCCATTGAGCCACTTGGTAGTGATAATGACAATTTGGATTAATTAATTTAATGTAAAGACAAAATTGACATTAACAAAAATATTTTAGTTATTAATTTTTATAAGGGGTTATATAAATTAACTTTTCAACTATAAATATTAATTATAAAGATAAAAATCTTTACTATGTGATGGTATTTTTTTTATAATTTTTAGACATCAAATAAATTAAATTATTTATGACACAATAATGATGCAGTATTTATCTCATTAATAAATGATTTAAATAAATAAGGTTATAATGATTAAAATATTATCCAAAACATGTCAAATTATGATTGGATGATTTTATTTAGACCATTAGTCATCTTATCATCATCTTCAAAGATTTTTGGACCTTTTGAAACCGAAGATAAGTTTATAATAAAATAATATTTTCACAATTTTTAAAGGTGCCCCTCTCCTCCCTTATAAAAGGGCACCTCCTCCCTCTCCTATTTACAAAACTTTGAGCATTAAAACTCGGCCAAAACCTGCCCATTACTCTTATAAACTCCCCTAGTAATATTCTAAAGGTCCTAGTATTCTTCAAAGACCAACATTAGTGCCCTAAAAGGGGGTTTCAAAGAGGCGTGTCAAAGAAGAGGTAATATCTGTTACCGATTCTTTCAAATTTATTTCTTCTTCTACTTCCTCTTATTTAGTTTTTTCATTATGAAGTAATAACATAATTATCACTCATATACTAATATGTAATTATAAATATTAAACAACTCTATTTCACCTTCTATCCATCCTACGGAAAACGAAATCACCACGCGTGCGTACGTACGGAATACCGTCTCCACGCCGTGGTGTAATCTGTTTTCCACCACCACCTTACTTGGATGGGTATGATGGTGTAAATAATAACTATATATAATTATTGTAAAGTGATATTTATTCTTAAATAGTATACATAAACTTAAATACTATTCCATGATCATGGGAACAATATCCTCGCTCGTGCGTACGTACGGCCTACCGTCTCCATGATGTGATGTGAATCGTTCTACATGATCTTCATTGAATAATGATTATATAAATGAATTGAATGAATAAATATTATAGATATTACACTAATACCATTCTATAAATGAGTTATCTATAACCTAAAAAGTAGAATAAGAATTGTTTTGACAAAACATGCATAATAACATAAAGCAATGAACACTTGAATATCAAGTAGCAATGAAATATTACTAATAAGAAGATAAGAATATGAACATATATGATATCATAACAATGAATATAATTCTTTAATAAGTCAATAAAATTATTTAAATCATTATACATGAGGTTCAGATACGTATGAAGCAAATCAGACCTAAGGTAATGGAAAATCTCGCAATCTCATTTTTACCCGAGATTGTTTATACTTCAGAATTTATTGGGGAATATTTATCATCCACATCAATGTTTCCTCAATATTTAATATTATTTATATCCTCCTAAAAATTTTTAAATCCAATTTTACCCTTTGGTGAGTAAAATATATGAAAGGACTCATTTTTCATTTTTAGTACAAGGTACTTTTTGACTTTTCCAGCCAAAGTATGAGTAGAATATTTTTTTAACTTATACGACATAAATGGATTTTTATGATTTCATAGAACATTATTTCCAAGAATCTTCTTTTAAAAGTTTTCAAGTTTATTTTTAATCAACTTCTTTTAGTTAAAAATTGTATGACATGTTAAGAAAGGTAAAATGTTTTTGAAGTAGAAAGGATATTTTCCTCAAGAATGGAGTTCAAGTGTTTTATCAAAATTATTTTCCATATAAGATAATATAGGGTTCTGTTTATATCTCTATTTTTAAATTTATTTGATTATGTTATGATGGAATTAATTTTATGATGTCCTTTTATGAATTATGTTATGATTGTATGATGTTTAAGAATCCCATTTTTATTACATGGGTTATGCTATGATTTATAATTTTGTGGCACTCATAAGAATGGTTTCATTATGATATGGGTGGGACTTATATATCCCTCCAATGCATTGGGTAAAGATTTATATCACATGAGATAGACATGTCTGGAATGGCAGGTTAATCTGGTTCAGTGATACAGGACTGAAACGAGGAGTGAACTCGGTTCAGAAATGGACTTTGTCTGCTAGGATAGTCTTGGAAATGAGTCTTGACTACTATGAAATGATTATATATGATTATTTGTGTATGAAACAAAGTTTCATGATTTATTTAATGATTATTGGGATTACATTTCACTACTATGATTTATCCCATGTTATGATATTATGATCTCTTTTGCAGGTTAAGATTCTTGAAATGCTATGTTCTTATGAATATGATATTTCCTTTGTTTACCCTTACTGAGCATTTGAGCTCACCCTTTTGTATGTTTTCTTTTCCCCAGGTTAGGAAGAAAGGTATTAAGTAGAATATTCCAAAGGGACTCTAGATATGATGAAATAAACGAGATACAATGTAGATGCTTTACCAGTTGTTTATGTTTACTAGTTTCTAAAGACACTATACCTATACGGTCCTATCATGGTTTTGTTATATTTTGTAATAAGTATGCTTCAAT
The DNA here is from genome assembly GCA_963277665.1 of Viscum album. Taxonomy (NCBI): domain Eukaryota; kingdom Viridiplantae; phylum Streptophyta; class Magnoliopsida; order Santalales; family Viscaceae; genus Viscum; species Viscum album. The sequence continues at coordinate 1,000,234,261 of OY728136.1, read as the reverse complement.
TCTGAAGTAATAACCATGTATGTAAAGTATGGGTCGTTATAGTTGGTATCAGAGGAAAGGTATAGTCAAACTTTAGAAACTAGGATGTGAAAGACTTAGTAAGAACTCTAAGGATGTAATGCCCCGACCCCAGCTACCCAGAGTTGGTGCATTACTTCGTAACATTGTCATGATCACAAAAGATCAAGTCTCGAAAGACCTATTAGTTTAGTAGCCTTGGAAACACTAGATACATTCATAAGTCTTACATTACATCATAAAGTGAAAAACTAATAACAAAGTCTTCATAGTCCACACTCATATCCTCTTCTGACTATCCCTGTAGGTCATTCATAAAATACTTCTTCACATCCTGGAAAATATTAAAACATTGAAAGGGGTGAGCTCAGATGCTCAGTAAGGATAACAAAATTTCGGAAGCTTTCATAAATAAACATTAACATTTAAGGCAATGTATAACTAAAACAAAAGCCTTTTAAACATGAACTTCAACATAATATGGCAAAAGTAAACTGAGATAATGTCATTTACTTCTTCACATGGATATTCTACTGGTCGAATAATCACACAAAATATCATTAACCACTTTCATAATGATGGAATGGATAATGCCAGACTATCATAACCACGTATCCAAGGCCTCGTGCCAAGACCAAAAATAAGATTTTGTCAAGGCCTCGTGCCAAGACACTAGTTTGTCTCATGAGACCTGCCGATGCATCGAGGATCTGTAGCGGGCTCCACCCGTCACTTATTAAGTCCAATGCATTCCTCATATGAATAGGTTTAATCATATCATTAACCATAACATAATCGTATCACATAAAACATGCATAAAGGAAACATAACATTTCCACATTTCAATCAGAAGATATCAATACAACACATTGATATAATAAAAACGCTTTCAAAACCATTTTCAATACCAAAATAAAAGAAAGTTAAAACTTTGTATTTATTTTTCATTAAAAAAATGATGGCTTGTAGAGGAAGCCGAAACTCAAATAATGGTCACGGCGGCGGAGAAGTCGTTCTCGCCGCATAAGTACGGAAAGAAAAACATTCCCTTTTTGTCGTTTAGTAAAACGCTTCGTATAAAAAATATTCCTTTTGAATAAACGTAAAAGTCAAAGGGGTTTATACATTGTATAAAAGAAAGTTGTGTATAAAACCAAATATGCCTCAATGAAAGGGGATTGAGACGAAGTCCTTAAAAAGATCATTTTTTAAATAAAGTAAATATATAATGTGTATTCACTATAAGTACACATAAATAATGTAAAAATACAAGATAGGACATAATAATATCATGACATAATTTGAAAGTAGGAGATTAACCCAAAGAATGGAAATTGGGTTAAGAAGTTCCCTTACCTTGCGTCCTGTCCTGACTCGACCGTTCTTTAACCTCCTGAATAATAAACTAGAGTTAATTTCTATTTACTTAAGAACCTTTTTCATGTTAATTATTCCTTTTATATCCCTTATTAGCATGTTATGAACATTATGTAATTATTTAAGTTTATAACGGTCATTTTGTCGATCTTAGGTACTTGAGTCAAAAATAAAATTCTTATAATTACAAGTTGTTCATGTGGTGATATATCCATTATATCCAGAATTATGTTCATGATGTAGATATAATATATATCATATATATCCAGTATATACATGCATTTATAATATTACATAACATTTAGAGGTAAGAAATGAAATTCACCGTTCATGGAGACGATAAGCCGTACGTACGCATGAACGCTACTTTCATTTCTATTTCGTATTTAATGGAATGAAATCATAATTATATAAATGTATAATATAGTTCCAGTATAATTTCATATATAATATAATTTACTCCATCCTTTATACATCCCACATATGGCATTAACGATTCACATCACTTTGAGGGGGCGGTAGTCCGCACTTCCTAAAATGAAATTATCGCGTTTACCCATAATGGAAATCATAAAGTATGCCATAAATGAGAAATACAGAAGCATAAGTAAAACATAAACATATTATATATCCTATATAAATATAGTGACATCTTAATGGCCACCTTTGAAGGTGTTATATGAGTGTTGAACAATCATCGTTTCGTGAGGCAGAAATTCGACATCCATAGAAACCGTATGTTCTTTAACCATTATATGTAGGTGTGTGTAAGTGTAGCTCGAATCATTCTTATAAAAACATCCTAGTATATTGAGGATACTGGTGTTGTTACAAAATAAATGAATAAAAATAGTTTAGGGGGTTGGAGAAGAAAAATAAAACAAAACAACTTTAGAGAAGACATTACCTCAAAATCGGGTAACTCTTTTTGATTTGAGCCAAAGGCTTCCTTGGAAAAGAGTTGTGCCCAAAGTGAGGCTTGTAGGATTAATAGGGGGAAGTTGGGATAGTATTTGGGCAGAGGTTGGCCGATCCAAATGGCTTGAAAGTGTTAATGAGGTGGTAGAGGTGGGGGCCTTTTATAAGTGGAGAGGAGGGGCACTCTTGGAAAGTAAGGAAATGTTACATTATTATACAATGCTTTTCGGATTCCAAAGGTCCGACACTTATATAATTAGAGGCTAAGGTGATAAGGGTTATAAATCTACCCATCCAATAGACTTTGGACAAGTTTAATCCTTGGATTGTACATTATCTTTTCATTTTATTAAAATTGTTAAATAATGAGGTCATCGCTGCATCATAATGATGTCATAAATAATTTAAATTATTTAATGTCTAAAAATTATATAAAAAAATACTATGATGTAGGAAATATTTTTATCTTTCCAATTATTATTTATAGTCAAAAATATGACTTGTATAACCCCATGTAAAATTTGTTTTAGTAAAACATTTCATGTTTGTGTCATTTTTTTACTTTAACATTAAATAAAAGGTATTTATGTCATTTTCTAACTAAAGTGGCTCCATGGGGTCCCCAAGTTGACCCATGGATTGTATTGGTCGGCCATGGCACATCCAATGAGGGTAGGACATGTGTCAAGCTCATCTCATATTATTAAAACATTATTTTTACCTTAAACTACACTAATTACCTATAATCGCGATTAAGAACTTAAAAGTTACTATTCACCAAAAATTATTTTAATCTTATTGAACCACATTTTACTTCTTAATGACAACTATGTATGTCGGATTTTTTAAAATCAAATCACAGAAGTGGTAATATTTCATTTAAACGAAAAATCAGTTATTTAACTACCACTTAGTGGTTTCACTATTCATCAAAAATTGAAGTTTTTCAGAACAATGCCAAAATTTCAGCCTAAGCTATAATTGATATTCCGAATTCAAAAATGATGTCTATTTTATGAAATTCCAAACATATAAGTTGAATTAATTAATTTTATAATTAATTCCCGCTGTCACAACAAATAGCGTGTTTTTAAGAAACAATTTATATCAAAATATTGGCAATTATTTATGTCCAATTTCAATGTTAAATTAATTATAATGACCACCATTGGATAAAATGGTAAAAATATATTCTAATTATACTTTAAAACCACTCAATAGTATAAATTATCACTATAAGTTATTTTGATTAAAAAGGTTGTTTTAAGTATTTTTCACTATTCATAAAAATTTGGAAGTTCTCAGAAAATTACAAAAAATTCAACATAGGCTAATTTCAATATTAGGAATACAAAAATGAAGTCCATTTTGAAATATAAAATTTCTATAAATTTAAAAAGTGGTTATTACTATTCATAACGGCTACTTTGATTAGTTGCGGTGTGTTAGAACTCAAAGTTGCGTACAATGCCAGTTATTGCATTATTGAATGAGAAGCGTATCATGGAAGCTCGGGGTGTTACATTCTCCCCTCCTTCAATAAATTGCATCCTCGCAATTTGAAATTTTTCTTGGAAAATAAAAGGTTGAAAATAGAAAATACCTTTGTGGAAAACCCACATCAGAAATAAGGTTAATAAAATTTAGTCTTAATAAGAGGGAAATGGAAATAAGAAAGTCACCACCAAATTATGATCTTGATAAGGAGAAAATTGGTGGAAATTAGAGACATATAATTGGAGGAAAAACGTAAATATTTGTAGGGAGTGATTGAGGTCATCAATCACAATCAACTGTCAAATTGAGGGCATTAAAGCCTTCAATCTATGTTGATTTAAAATATCATCAGTTAAACAAGACATAAGGTATTAGGATAACACATTTTTTTTGTTTTAATATCCCTTTACTAAAGTTTAAGAATTAATTTATTCATTGAATAAGAGATAGGTATATATATATTTATGCTTGATAATTAGAGTTTCAACCTTCAACTCATCTTTCACTCAAAAAGATAATAGAACTCAAAAATATTATACTTATCCTAATTGTATAAGGTTCCAAATTTTAACACATACCATTTAGATTAGAAAAACTATTTTGTAAAAACCAGGGACTTCACGTAGTCCAGTGGTAGGCGATTAATCCCAATCGCACTATGGTTGTGGGTTCGATTCCCACAGCTTTGTCTGACGCGATGGGTTGTCACTCGGTCTGCGTGTTGTCCTTTTTATAAATATCCAAAAATAACCTTAACAATAGTATCCAATGTAAAATATAATCCATTCCAACCTTTATAGTTATCCAAAATACTTATGTACAACTCACAGTCCAGATTTTATGAGGAAGGTAAACATAATGAAGCTCCTTTTTTTTCTGCGTAACAACATGTGAACACCTTCATCATGTATTCTTTTAAAACACTGCAACATACTATATTACCATAAATCCTTATTGATTACATTAATGATCCCTTATTCCTTATAGAAAACTAGATATACTCCTTCTATCCAAAAATGTATACAAATCATTAATCAGTTTCAAGGATGTTAAGAATATCCAACATAATTTATCTGAATCAATCATGTCTTATTCCAAAATCACTATCTCGGTATCAGAACCATATTATGGTTTATCTTTCTCTTAACCATATATTTTCCAAAAATTTAACCTGCTATGGAGTCACTTTTCTTGGTTCCACACAATCTCAAGTCCTAGATGAAATAGTACTGCAGTACAATCCTTATATACTCCATAATTATTATAACCAGTACATCATTGATGCAACACTCAAATTACAAAATTCTTTAATAACAACATAAGAACACTAATCATTCCTCCTCATCTGTGGTAGTATCATAACTTGATTATTATCCAATAACATCATTTGGGGCATACTCTGATGATTTGAACATTGGTTTACGTAGTGTCCCCACTCCTTGCAGATGAAGCATTGTACATTTGAAACTTTTTCTTACCCTTGCAGTCACGCACTTGGTGTCCTTTTTCTCCACACTTATAACAAACTCCCATTCCCTTCAGGAAAATTCCAAGGTTTTTCTTCCCACAGTTATCACATATTGGAAAATTCTTCTTTTCCCTCGTCCCTTTATCCATCATTCTCTCTTCCATCCTTTTCTTCTCTTTCATCCCTTCAAATCCATAAGACTCAGAGAATTCTCTGCTTATCTTATTAACACATGATATTATTTCTTCATATGTTGATAACACATGGGAGAATATTTCCCTTCTAAATGTTGGCTTAATACCATGAAAGATATTATCCTTCTTACTCTTTGGATCATACGTATTGATGGAGTTCACATTCCTTCTACTGGGCGCCATTTCTATACAATGCCATAAACTAGGTTAGTTTATGAATCAAAATACATAATAACAAACTTGAAAACACTTATAATAAGTTGAACTATTTATGGATATAATCCATAATCATAAAAAATGTTTTCTTTTAGGAAGTATATAATCATAACCCTTCATGGTGGTTTGTAAAGAAAATGTGAATTATCCTAAGCATATCCCCCGGGAGTGTCGTAACCAAGAGTACAGCAAGGCCCGTTGTCGTGCACCAGTTCCCGTTCGAGTCTAGCTCAAAGCGGTGTTTTCGGGTTTTACCCCTAGGTACATCTGTGCCAGAGCCGCCTCTACCTGCTCGTATCCAAACAGGGATGTATCGCTCAGAAAACTCACAACATCTCTACAATATCAAAATTCTATGAAGTTCTTCTATACTAATCCTCAAAGTCTATCTTCGGGCTATGTGCTCTAATCAGAGTTTATCTAAATATAGCTTCCAAGGTTAGTACTAAACTGCCTCTAATACCAACTGTAACGCCCCGACCCCAGCTACCCAGAGTCAGTGCATTACTTCGTAACATTGGCATGATCACAAAAGATCAAGTCTCGAAAGACCGATTAGTTTAGTAGCCTTGGAAACACTAGATACATTCATAAGTCTTACATTACATCATAAATTGAAAAACTAATAACAAAGACTTCATAGTCCACACTCATATACTCTTCTGACTATCCCTGCAGGTCATTCATAAAATACTTCTTCACATCCTAGAAAATATTAAAACATTGAAAGGGGTGAGCTCAGATTCTCAGTAAGGATAACAATATTGCGGAATCTTTTATAAATAAACATTAACATTTAAGTCAATGTATAACTAAAAAAAAGCCTTTTAAACATGAACTTCAACATAATATGGCAAAATTAAAATGAGATAATGTCATTTACTTCTTCACATTGATATTCTACTGGTCGAATAATCACATGAAATATCATTAACCACTTTCATAATGATGGAATGCATAATGCCAGACTATCATAACCACGTAGCCAAGGCCTCGTGCCAAGACCACAAATAAGATTTTTTCAAGGCCTCGTGCCAAGACACTAGTTTGTCTCATGAGACCTGCCGATGCATCGAGGAGCTGTAGCGGGCTCCACCCGTCACTTATTAAGTCCAATTCATTCCTCATATGAATAGATTTAAACATATCATAAACCATAACATAATCGTATCACATAAAACATGCATAAAGGAAACATAAAATTTCCACATTTCAATCACAAGATATCAATACAACACATTGATATAATAAAAACGCTTTCGAAACCATTTTCAATACCAAAATAAAAGAAAGATAAAACTTTGTATTTATTTTTCATTAAAAAAAATGATGGCTTGTAGAGGAAGCCGAAACTCAAATAATGGTCACGGCGGCGAAGAAGTCGTTGTCGCTGCATAAGTATGGAAAAAAAACATTCCCTTTTTGTTGTTTAGTAAAACGCTTCGTATAAAAAAGATTCCTTTTGAATAAACGTAAAAGTCAAAGGGGTTTATACATCGTATAAAAGAAAGTTGTGTATAAAACCAAATATGCCTCAATGAAAGGGGATTGAGATGAAGTCATTAAAAATATCATTTTTTTAAATAAAGTACATCTATAATGTGTATTCACTATAAGTACACATAAATAATGTAAAAATACAAGATAGGACATAATAATATCATGACATAATTTGAAAGTAGGAGATTAACCCAAAGAATGGAAATTGGGTTAAGAAGTTCCCTTACCTTGCGTCCTGTCCTGACTCGACCGTTATTTAACCTCCTGAATAATAAACTATTGTTAATTTCTATTTACTTAAGAAAATTTTTCATGTTCATTATTCCTTTTATATCCCTTATTACCATGTTATGAACATTATGTAATTATTTAAGTTTATAACGGTCATTTTGTCAATCTTAGGTACTTGAGTCAAAAATAAAATTCTTATAATTACAAGTTGTTCATGTGGTGATATATCCATTATATCCAGAATTATGTTCATGATGTAGATATCATATATGTCATATATATCCAGTATATACATGCATTTATAATATTACATAACATTTAGAGGTAAGAAATGAAATTCACCGTTCATGGAGACGGTAAGCCGTACGTACGCATGAACGCTACTTTCATTTCTATTTCGTATTTAATGGAATGAAATCATAATTATATAAAGGTATAATATAGTTCCAGTATAATATCATATATAATATCATTTACTCCATCCTTTATACATCCCACATATGGCATTAACGATTCACATCACTTTGAGGGGGCGGTAGTCCGCACTTCCTAAAATGAAATTATCGCGTTTACCCATAATGGAAATCATAAAGTATGCCATAAATGAGAAATACAAAAGCATAAGTAAAACATAAACATATTATATATCCTATATAAATATATTGACATCTTAATGGCCACCTTTGAAGGTGTTATATGAGTTTTGAACAATCATCGTTTCATGAGGCAGAAATTCGCCATCCACAGAAACCGTATGTTCTTTAACCATTAGATGTAGGTGTGTGTAAGTGTAGCTCTAATACTTATTATAAAAAAATCCTAGTATATTTTTGATACTGGTGTTGTTACAAAATAAATGAATAAAAGGAGTTTAGGGGGTTGGAGAAGAAAAATAAAACAAAACAACATTAGAGAAGACATTACCTCAAAATCGGGTAACTCTTTTTGATTTGAGCCAAAGGCTTCCTTGGGAAGAGTTCTGCCCAAAGTGAGGCTTCTAGGAGTAAGAGGGGGAAGTTGGGAGAGTATTTGGGCAGAGTTTGGCCTAGCCAAATGGCTTGAAAGTGTGAATGAGGTGGTAGAGGTGGGGGCCTTTTATAAGTGGAGAGGAGGGGCACTCTTGGAAAGTAAGGAAATGTTACATTATTATACAATGATTTTCGGATTTCAAAGGTCCCACACTTATATAATTCGAGGATAAGGTGATAAGGGTTCTAAATATACCCATCCAATAGTCTTTGGACAAGTGTAAGCCTTGGATTGTACATTATCTTTTCATTTTATTAAAATCGTTAAATAATGAGGTCATCGCTGCATCATAATGATGTCATAAATAATTTAATTTATTTAATGTCTAAAAATTATATAAAAAAATAATATGATGTAGGAAATCTTTTTATCTTTACAATTACTATTTATAGTCAAAAATATGACTTGTATAACCCCATGTAAAAATTGTTTTAGTAAAACATTTCATGTTTGTGTCATTTTTTTACTTTAACATTAAATAAAAGGTATTTATGTCATTTTCTAACTAAAGTGGCTCCATGGGGTCCCCAAGTTGACCCATGGATTGTCTTGGTCGGCGATGGCACATCCAATGAGGGTAGGACATGTTTCAAGCTCATCTCATATTATTAAAACATTATTTTTACCTTAAACTACACTAATTACCTCTAATCGCGATTAAGAACTTAAAAGTTACTATTCACCAAAAATTATTTTAATCTCATTGAACCACATTTTACTTCTTAATGACAACCATGTATGTCGGATTTTTGAAAATAAAATCACAGAAGTGGTAATATTTCATTTAAACGAAAAATCAGTTATTTAACTACCACTTAGTGGTTTCACTATTCATCAAAAATTGAAGTTTTTCAGAACAGTGCCAAAATTTCACCCTAAGATATAATTGATATTACGAATTCAAAAATGATGTCTATTTTAAAAAATTCCAAACATATAAGTTTCAGTAATTAATTTTATAATTAATTCCCGCTGTCACAACAAATAACGTGTTTTTAAGAAACAATTTATATCAAAAGATTGGCAATTGTTTATGTCCAATTTCAATGTTAAATTAATTATAATGACCACCATTGGATAAAATGGTAAAAATATATTCTAATTATACTTTAAAACCACTCAATAGTATAACTTATCACTATAAGTTATTTTGATTAAAAAGGTTGTTTTAAGTATTTTTCACTATTCATAAAATTTTGAAGTTCTCAGAAAATTACAAAAAATTCAACATAGGCTAATTTCAATATTAGGAATACAAAAATGAAGTCAATTTTGAAATATAAAATTTCTATAAATTTAAAAAGTGGTTATTACTATTCATAACGGCTACTTTGATTAGTTGTGGTGTGTTAGAACTCGAAGTTGCGTACAATGCCAGCTATTGCATTATTGAATGAGAAGCATATCATGGAAGCTCGGGGTGTTACAAAGGATATGTCTAAATATATAACACAATATTAGTGTTTTAGAAATGTCCATGAACAACCTATGATAAGACCTAAAGTGTTCAATTTTATTCTTGATTATGTGGTTTTCCTATTATGATTAGTGTTGCTCACACTATGCTTCTTGGTTTTAGTCAATGTATGGAACCCGAAGGAACCATGTTAATGCTGAATTTGATGGGCAATGCAATGATTGTCCCCCTGAGAAACCAAACGTTATGGGAGCTGGAATACAAAATATTGTAGCCATGCTCACACAACTTTCTCAAGCTATGAATCATGCAGGACTTCCAAACGATCAATGGAAGGAGAAACATTCTGTTGAATCCTTCATGAGGCAGTGTCCACCTTCATTCAGCGGGTCTTCTGATCCATTAGTGTCTGAACAATGGATTAGTACCACTGAAAAGATATTTTCAGTCCTGTAATGTTCTGAACATGATAAAGTCATCTTAACAGTATATCATTTGGAAGGTGAAGCTGATGAATGGTGTAATCTTATTAAGAATACGAGGAAAAGGGATGAAATTGAGTCCATGGAATGGGACGAGTTCAAGAACTTGTTTTTCAATAGGTACTTCCCTCATATTCTTCGAACAAAGATGGAGAAGGAGTTTCTTGAACTCAAGAAAAAGGATGATGAATCGTTTGGTACCTACGAAACAAATTTTACAAGACTTGCAAGGTAAACTTCTAGAACTATTATCCAACCTGAGAGTAAGATCGATCGATTATTTTGTGGCTTAAAACCAACTCTTCAAAGGGCGTTATCCATAAGGGACTTCAATAACTACGAGAAAATTGTTCGATGTGCTCTCAAGGTTGAGATGGAGATTGGAGTAATCCATCAGTCATATGGGTTTGATAAGAAGAGGAAAATGGAATTCAAAGGGAAATCTAAAGACCACAATGAAAAGAAGATGAGTTTTCCCTTATGCTCAAAGTGTGGAAAGAAATATGGAGGGAATTGTCTTAAAGGGACAAGTAAATGTTTTAAGTGTGGAAAAGAAGGTCATCGGACAGTTGAATGTCGAAATAATGGGATGAAGATGTCTAATTATGCGAACAAATAAAGGGATACATAGAATGCACCTCCTACACTTCAATGTTTCAAGTGCAAGGAAATGAGGCATTATGCCAATAAATGCCCTAATCCATGAGTTTTTGATGATGATCGGTTTCAAAAAACTATTAAGGACAAAGACAAAGAAAAGTCACATGCAATTTCTATCGGCGATGCGGAGTACGATAACAAAGTGGTGAAAGGTACACTTACCATCCACTCTAAAGTAGAAAATGTTTTATTTGATTCTGGATCTAACCACTCTTTTATTTCTGAAGAATTTTCTAAGGGTATCACCGTACTACCTCAACAATTAGATGTTGAGTTACCTTTGACAACTCCTAATGGAATAATGGTTGCATCAAAAGTTTATAATTCTTCTCCAATTAAAGTTTGTGGGAAAGTTCTCCCTGCAAATCTTGTGATCCTTCCTATAGTGGAATTTGATGTGATTATTGGCATGGATTGTCTTTCTTTATATGGATCTCATATCAATTTCCAAAGAAGGGAAATCACATTTAATATTCCTGATCAATCTTATATCCTCTATCGATGCAAGGATGAATATAACCTTCCATTGGAAATTTCTTCCATCTTATGGGTCTTGATTCCAATAAATGAAGGTTATTTATCTCAAATGGTTGGAGAGAAACTCACGATTAAGAATATTCCCATTGTATAAGAGTTTTATGATGTCTTTCCGGAGGAATTTCAAGGTCTTCCACCAAATCATGAAGTTGAGTTTTCAATAGAACTCATACTGGGTGATATGCCCATTTCAAATACACCTTATAGAATGGCCCCAATTGAGTTGTAGGAATTGAAGAAGCAACTCTAAGAGAATCTTGATAAGGGATTTATACGCCCTAGTGCATCACCTTGGGGAGCACCTGTTCTGTTTGTTAAGAATAAAGATGGATCAATGAGACTCTTCATTGATTATCGAGAACTTAAAAATATCACTATCAAGAACAAATATCATCTCCCACGCATTGATGACTTATTTGACCAACTACGCGGAGCTCAATACTTTTCGAAGATTGATATTTGTTCAGGGTATCATCAATTAAGGGTCAAAAAAGAGGATATAACAAAGATGGATTTTCGTACAAGGTATGGACACTATGAATTTATAGTGATTCCATTTGGTCTTGCTAATTCCCCTTCTATCTTCATGGATCTAATGAATAGAGTCTTTAGCAACCATCTTGATCAGTTTGTGTTTGTCTTTATAGACGATATTCTTGTCTATTAAAAGATCAAGGAAGAACATGAAGATCACTTGATAATTGTATTAAAGACCCTAAGAAAGGAGAATCTTTATGCCAAATTTACCAAGTGTAAATTTTGGCTTCAAAAATTTTAATTTTTGGGTCACATAATCTCAAAAGAGGGGATATCTGTGGATCCAACAAAAACATAGGTTATCGAAAGATGGTCGAGACCAACAACAGTAACTGAGATCCGAAGTTTTCTTGGTTTGGCTGGATATTATCGACGTTTTGTGAAAGATTTTTCACAATTATATAATCCACTCACCAGGTTGACTCGAAAAGGAGTTAAGTTCGTGTGGACGAAGGAGTGTGAATAGAATTTCAAGGAGTTGAAAAGAAGTTCATCCATTGTACCTGTGCTCACACTTCCTTGTAGTGGATAAAGGTTTGTGATCTACATTTATGCATCCAATAAGGGATTGAGGTGTGTTCTCATGAAAAATGATATGGTGAGAGCTTATTCCTCACGACAGTTGAAAATCCATGAGAAAAATTACCCAAGTCATGATTTGGAGTTAGCTGCGATAATATTTGTATTAAAGATTTGGAGGAATTATCTTTATGGTGAGGGGTGTGATATTTATAATGATAATAAAAGTTTAAAGTATATTTTCACACAAAAGGATCTGAATATGTGCCAAAGAAGATGGTTGGAGCTGATTAAGGATTGCGACTGCTTAATTCATTACCACCCTGGAAAATCAAAAAAGGTGGCAGACACATTAAGTCAACAAGACCATGCTAGCTTATCCATGATGAGGATCACAAAAGATCCAATATTTATCGATTTACAAAGGATGGATCTTGTAATTATAATGGAAGGGAAAAATCATATCTTTCTCAAATGAATTTTCAACCATCTATACATGTGAAGATTAAAGAGGCACAAAAATCAGATGTAGAGTCACAAAAAAAGGTGAGAAATGTTCCTGAATTCAACCCTGATTGTGATGGGATAATAAGGTTCAGGAATCGGGTTTGTGTTCCTCCCATCCCAGAATTAAAGAAGGAGTTACTGGATGTGGCTCATAGTTCTTCATCCTCTATTCATCCTAGAAGCATGAAGATGTATAGGGACCTGAAAGAGTACTTCTGGTGGGATGGCATGAAAATATATGTTTCTGAATATGTCTCTCGATGCTTGGTTTGTCAGAAAGTTAAAGTTGAGAGATAGAGGTCTAAGGGGATGTTACAACCATTACCCATACCATAATGGAAATGGGAAAACATCACTATGGACTTTGTCACTAGACTTCCTAAAACATCCAAAGGCAATAATGTTATCTGGGTTATAGTTGATCGTCTTACAAAGTCGTCACACTTCATTTCTATTAGAGAAGATTTCTCTCTAGATCAGCTTACCAGGATATATGTGAAGGAAGTGGTAAGATTTCATGGAGTACCACTTTCCATTATATCTGATTGGGATCTGAGGTTTACCTCGAAGTTTTGGAAAATTCTTCAACATACCTTAGATATAGAGTTGAGTTTCATCACTTCTTATCATCCTTAGAAAAACAGTCAGTCTGAGAGAACAATTCAAACTCTAGAAGATATGTTAAGAGCTTGCTCTATGAATTTCAAAGGTGGTTGGGATCAACACCTACCTTTGGTGGAATTTTCTTATAATAATATATTTCACTCTAGTGTTCAGATGGCTCCTTATGAAGCTCTCTATGGAAAGAAATGCAGGACTCCGACTTGCTGGGATGAATTTGGGGAAAGAAAGCTATTAGGACCTGATCTTGTTGATGAGATGGCAGAAAAGGTCAGATCTATTCAACAACACATAAGATCAGTTCAGAGTTGACAAAAAAGTTATGACGACAACTGAAGAAAAGACCTAGAGTTTGATGTGGGTGATAAAGTTTTCTTATGAATATCTCCATGGAAGAGAGTAATGAGATTTGGAAAGAAGGGAAAGTTGAGCCCTAGGTATATCAGTCCTTTTGAAATACTGGATCATGTTGGGAAGGTAGCATACCGACTGACGCTTCCACTGAATCTCTCTCAAGTTCACAATGTGTTCCATGTATCTCTCCTGAGAAATCACATACCTGATCCTTCACATGTACTAAGCTCAGAAGTTGTACCGCTGGAGTAAGATCTTTCTTATGAAGAACAGTTGATAGAGATTCTGGATCGTAGCGAAAAAGTTCTACGAAACAAGACCACTCGCTTGGTGAAAGTTTTATGGAGGAACCACTAATTAGAAGAAGATACATGGGAGCTTGAGGATATGATGAGGGAGAGGTATCCCCATCTGTTTGTTATGAAGTGACAAATTTCATGGGAGAAATTCATTTTAAGGGGGGTAGAATGTAAAACCCTGATATTTTATGAGAAGTATATATATATATATATATATTATGTCTTATGTTATATGAAACATCAAAGAAATATTTCACTGCACACAACACTAGCTTGGCTTGTGTTACACGCAATTGCGACCTTCCTTGATAGCGTGTGTAGTACACAATACCAGGTTTCACTAAACAATGATATATTGTTATAATATTATTATGGACTAGCCGTTTTGAATAGTATTAACTAAATTTTGAATTTTATAATATTATTATTCATCTTACATATTTTTTAGAACATGGTATGAGAACAAAATAAATTTTTCGGGTAAAATAAGTATTTTTAAAAAAATGCAGTTTTGTCGCCTTTTGATGGCGCACCCACTTTAAATCTAGTTTTTGACATGTTTATAAGTTCAATTTGACAAAATAAAATTCTTCCTTGTAATCAAGATATGAAAATTTAATTTGGATAAATTTTTCATATTATTTTGATAACTTTCATATTTTAATGAATAGTAAAAACATGCTATATTTTAATTAAAAACAATTTTTTTCATCGAAATAATTTATATGGTTAGATTATCTTTTTAATTGGTTTTAAAGTATAATTATAATATATTTTTACAATTTGATAAAAAAAAATTAATTTGAATTAATTTCACTTTGAAATTGGACATAAACAAGTGTCGATCTTTTGATAGTTATTATTTCTGAAAAACACGCTATTTGTTTTGATAACGGGAATTAATTTTAAAATTAATTAATGCCACTTATATGTTTTGAATTTGTAAAAATAGACATCATTTTTTAATTCAGAATATCAAATATAGATTAGGCTGAGTTTTTGGTATTTTTCTAAAAAACTTCAATTTTTGACGAATAGTGAAAACCACTTAGTGGTAGTTAAAAAAATAACTCTTTCATTTAAATGAAATTTTACCACTTCTGTGAATTTAATTTAAAAAATAAGACATACATGGTTGTTATCAAGAAGTAAAATTTGGTTCAATAAGATGAAAATAATTTTTGGTGAATAGTAACTTTTGACTTTTATTTACTGCGGTTAAAGGTAAATAGGGTAATTCAAGGTTAAAAGAATATTATAATAATTCAAAATTACCTTAACACTTATCCTAACCTTATTTTATGAGTATTGTCCGACCATGGGCATCCTTGGGTCGATTTAGGGACCCCATTGAGCCACTTGGTAGTGATAATGACAATTTGGATTAATTAATTAAATGTAAAGACAAAATTGACATTAACAAAAAGCTTTTAATAGTTAATTTTTATAAGGGGTTATATAAATTATCTTTAAGAATATAAATATTCATTGTAAAGCTAAAACTATTTCCTACATGGTGGTATTTGTTTTATAATTTTTAGACATCAAATAAATTAAATTATAAATGACACAATAATGATGCAGTATTTACCTCATTAATAAATGATTTAAATAAATAAGGTTATAATGATTAAAATATTATCCAAAACTAGTCCAATTCTGATTGGATGATTTTATTTAGACCATGAGTCATATTATCATCATCTTTAATGATTTTTGGACCTTTTGAAACCGAAGATAAGTTTATAATAAAATAATATTTTCACAATTTTTAAAGGTGCCCCTCTCCTCCCTTATAAAAGGGCACCTCCTCCCTCTCCTATTTACAAAAATTTGAGCATTAAAACTCGGCCAAAACCTGCCCATTAATCTTATAAACTCCCCTAGTAATATTCTAAAGGTCCTAGTCTTCTTCAAAGACCAACATTAGTGCCCTAAAAGGGGGTTTCAAAAAGGTGTGTCAAAGAAGAGGTAATATCTGTTACCGATTCTTTCAAATTTATTTCTTCTTATACTTCCTCTTGTTTAGTTGTTTAATTATGAAGTAATAACATAATTATCACTCATATACTAATATGTTATTATAAATATTAAACAACCATATTTCACCATCTATCCATCCTACGGAAAACGAAATCACCACGCGTGCGTACGTACGGAATACAGTCTCCACGCCGTGGTGTAATCTGTTTTCCACCACCACCTTACTTGGATGGGTATGATAGTGTAAATAATAACTATATATAATTATTGTAAAGTGATATTGATTCTTAAATAGTATACATAAACTTAAATACTATTCCATGATCATGGGAACAATATCCTCGCTCGTGCGTACGTACGGCCTACCGTCTCCATGATGTGATGTGACTCGTTCTACATGATCTTCATTGAATAATGATTATATAAATGAATTGAATGAATAAATATTATAGATATTACACTAATAACATTCTATAAATGAGTTATCTATAACCTAAAAAGAAGAATAAGAATTTTTTCGACAAAACATGCATAATAACATAAAGCAATGAACACCTGAATAACAAGTAGCAATGAAATATTACTAATAAGAAGATAAGAATATGAACATATATGATATCATAACAATGAATATGATTCTTTAATAAGTCAATAAAATTATTTAAATCATTATACAGGAGGTTCAGATACGTATGAAGCAAATCAGACCTAAGGTAATGGAAAATCTCGCAATCTCATTTTTACACGAGATTGTTTATACTTCAGAATTTATTGGGGAATATTTATCATCCACATAAATGTTTCCTCAATATTTAATATTATTTCTATCCTCCTACAATTTTTTAAATCCAATTTTACCCTTTGGTGAGTAAAATATATGAAAGGACTCTTTTTTCATTTTTAGTACAAGGTACTTTTTGACTTTTCCGGCCAAAGTATGAGTAGAATATTTTTTTAACTTATACGACATAAATGGATTTTTATGATTTCATAGAACATTATTTCCAAGAAGCTTCCTTTAAAAGTTTTCAAGTTTATTTTTAATCAACTTCTTTTAGTTAAAAATTGTATGACATGTTAAGAAAGGTAAAAAAAATTTGAAGTAGAAAGGATATTTTCCTCAAGAATGGAGTTCAAGTGTTTTATCAAAATTATTTTCCATATAAGATAATATAGGGTTCTGTTTATATCTCTATTTTTACATTTATTTGATTATGTTATGATGGAATTAATTTTATGATGTCCTTTTATGAATTATGTTATGATGGTATGATGTTTAAGAATCCCATTTTTATTACATGGGTTATGCTATGATTTATAATTTTGTGGCACTCATAAGAATGGTTTCATTATGAGATGGGTGGGACTTATATCTCCCTCTAATGCATTGGGAAAATATTTATATCACATGAGATAGACATGTCTGGAATGGCAGGTTAATCTGGTTCAGTGATACAGGACTGAAACGAGGAGTGAACTCGGTTCAGAAATGGACTTTCTCCACTAGGATAGTCTTGGAAATGAGTCTTGACTACTATGAAATGATTATATATGATTATTTGTGTATTCCAAAAAGTTTTATGATTTATGTTATGATTATTGGGATTACATTTCACTACTATTATTTATCCCATGTTATGATATTATGATCTCTTTTGCAGGCTAAGATTTTCGAAATGCTATGTTCTTATGAATATGATATTTCCTTTGTTTACCCTTACTGAGCATTTGAGCTCACCATTTTGTATGTTTTCTTTTCCCCGGGTCAGGAAGATAGGTATTAAGTAGGATATACCAAAGGGATTCTAGATATGATGAAATAAATGGGAGACAATGTAGATGATTTACCAGTTGTTTATGTTTCCCAGTTTCTAAACACACTATACTTATACAGTCCTATCATGGTATTTTATATGTTGTAATAAGTATGCTTCAATTATGAAGTAATAACCATGTATTTAAAGTATGGTTCGTTATATTATACATGTTGGTAATTTATTTTAAACCTTATCAACTTTATTTATCCTTATTTAATCTATTTAATTTTATTTGTGGTAATAAAATTCTAAATTTTAAATCTTTATAAACAATTACTTATGTGTTTTGAATTTTCCATTATTGGATACTTTATAAAATTTTCGGACATATAAATTTAAATTTATAATATTTAAATTTTTTTTTTGATTTTTAAGCAATTTAATAATATGTTATTTTTATAAAATAACAATAGTGTCAATTTTGAAACTATTAATTTATTTGAATTTAAATAAAATCCACATGGAGAATATATTCAAAAAAAATATCTAATAGATTCATAACATGTCATATTTATCTATAAAATTCTTGGAGCAAATTAAATAGTTCATATAATATTTATTTTAATATTTTTAAAAACATTTTTTTGATATTTCAATCAATAAAATAATTTCTACATCACTATTGTGTCATCATTAATGATAATTATTTAATCCCTAAAAATTATAAATAAATTCACATGATTTATATAATTTTATTGTATTTCTGGAGACTATTTATGTTCGATTTTTTATGAAATTTATCACCAAATTAAAATTATTACACTTATAAGATATAAGAGGGTGACATGTTGTCACTTTCTTTGGTTTTAATAATAATTACATCATTTTCATGGTCAAAAGTCCATGAAATGAATCTATTCCAACCCTTATATGATATGGGTCTACTTATATTCATCCAATAAAATTTTTATAGGTGTTAGGATAATTTTATAATATTATTGTTACCCTTAATTACCCGATTTACCTTTAATTGTAGTAAATAAAATTTACCGTAGTTACTATTTATAATGTCCAAAAATAAAAAGTATCCTATTAAAATAATTTTGAACTAATGATTCAAAATATAGAATCCATTTTTCCAAATTAAAAACACATAAGTTGCAGTATTTAATTTAAAATTAATACCGCTATTGAGAAAACTGGTTTTAAAAGTTAAAACATTGCAAAAGATTGAAATGTTTTTACCTATGAATTCAATGTAAAATTAATGATAATGACTTAGATTATATTAAATGGTAAAAATTTATTCTATTTAAACTTTAAAACCATTAAATATTACCATTTAACCATATAAATTATCTTGATGAAAAAAGTTGTTTTTAATTAAAATTTAGCGTATTTTTACTATTCATCAAAATATGAAAGTTAACCGAAAAATATTAAAAAATTATCCAAAGTAAATTTTTATAAACTTATTATAATTAATAACTTTATTTTATCAAATTGAACTCATAAACGTGTCAAAAAATAGATTTAAAGTGGGTTTGCCATCAAATGGGGGCAAAACTGCATTTTTTGAAAAATACTTATTTTACCCAAAAAAATTATTTTGTTCTCATATCATGTTCTATAATATGTGTAAGATGAATGATAATGTTATAAAATTCAAAATTCGGTTAATTCTATTCATAACGTCTTGTTCATAAGAACAATATATCATTGTTTAGTGAAACTCGGTATTGCGTACAACACACGCTATTGAGGAAGGTCGCTCTTGTGTGCAACAAAAGCCAAGAATAGTGTTTGCGTATACTAAAATATAATAAGGTGTTGTGTATAGAACAAGATAATCTTGGTGTAACGTACAACACAAGACATCAAAGAAATTAAAAATAATATTTCTCATAAAATCTCAGGGTGTTACATTCTACCCCCTTAAAATGAATTTCGCCCTCAAAATTCTTCGGGGTTGTAAATGGTTTACTACTTGAAAGTTTCTTTCATAGAAACCCACATCATAAAAAGGAATACTAAAACTTAATTTTAAAAACTAAAGTATGAAATGTAACGGTTACCCAAATTAACTCATCATTGGGTTTCCACATAAGAGAACATAGGTGAAAATATGGATATGGAAGAGAAATCTAACCATCAAGTTCTGATGGAGAGTGGTAGAGAACATGGATATGAAAAATCCAACAATAACAAAGCCATAAATTTTTGATGATCTAAGGTACCATCTGATTGATCAGATATGAGGGTACTAGGACAACGTTTTTGGGTTTCAAGATCATTTTCCTAAAGTTGATGAATTTTTGCATAAGGATAAATACTTACTTGATTTTAGGGTAATATCATCATTGGTCATTCCAAGAACAATTTCCACTTCATCTCTTATTTAAATAAATGAAGTTGAATTTTTCATTCTTGAAATATTAGGAGATAGTGCGATAAAATGATAGGTTATTCCATCTGTCTCAAACAAAAAGTTAGCAAAAGTTATTAAATATACATAAGTCCATCTATGGTGATATTAACCGTATATGATTCCAAAAATGGACTTATACTTAAACTCTCATACCGCTTAATAAAATAAAACTAATTTCTATAAACCAGGGACTTCCTATAGGCCTGTGGTAGGCGATAAATTCCTGCCACACTTCGGTTGTGGGTTCGATTCCCGCATCCTTGTCTGACGCGATGGGTTGTCGCTAATCCTACGGCTTGTCCTTTTTATAAAACTATAATATTATAACATTTCAGAAATGATATCAAAAGTTTTAGCCTTAAATAATAATATCCTATGTCTAACTTAATACATTCCAATCTTTAGGCTTATCCAAAATACTTCTGTCCAATCTCATAGTATAAAGAAAAAGATTACTAGAGAGGTCATATACAGAGCATGTGATTACCATCATTTATCCCCCATATATCATAAGATATATCTTTTTGGTCATATTCCAAACATGTGAATACCTTAATCATGTATTCTCTTTAAACATGAATTACCATATAACCATAGTGAAAACATTAATGTTGTAAAAAGTTAATTATTTCCACATACCAAATTCCCAAAATTTCTATATACCCAAACCATGATGTTACTTTGTCCTTATATCAGTCATGAGCTCATTAATACTATCAAACATATTATTTTCTCCGTATACCTTCATTATGCACATATCATCTTATTTCCAAAAATATTTCAATCACTTTTCATGGTTACTGGTACCATATAATTATTGAAAACCAATACATAGATATTCCAATATTCCATAATACTATAAATGAGAATCCACAACACTATTTTGGAATCCCGTTACATATAAACTTAATCATTCCACCACTTCGTTGTCATATTCAAAATCACCAATAGTGATTACATGTGATTTCCCTTTGTCCTTTTCCTTAATTGGTTGTTGATAGTGATCATCATTAACCCTTGGATTAGGGCATTGGTTAGCATAATGCCCCATTTCCTTGCACATGTAGCATTGAAGTGTTGGTGGTGCGTTCTCTGTAGTCTTTTCTCTATTCACATCATTATCTACCTTTTTCCCATTACTTAGACACTCAACTGCTTGATAACCTTCTTTTCCACACTTAGAACATTTTCTAGTCCCTTTAAGACAATCTCCACCATGCTTCTTTCCAAACTTTTATCAAAATGAAACATTTGTCTTCTTTTCACCATTGTTATGAGATTTCTCCTTGAACTCCATCTTTCATTTCTTATCAAAACCATGAGATGGATATGTAACACAAGCTTCTAGTTCTACCTAAATAGAACAATGTACAATTTCTTCATAGGTACTGAAGTCTCTTATAGCTAATGGTCTTCGAAGACTTGGTTTTAAGACACTGAATAATCGATCAACTTTACTTTCAGGTTGGATGATAAAGCCAGATGCATACCTTGCAAGCCTTGTAAAATTCACCTCGTATATACCAACAGATTCATCATCCTTTTGCTTAAGCTCAAGGAACTCATTTTCCATCTTTTTTTGACGAATACGAGGGAAGTACTTATTGAAAAACATGTTCTTGAACTTGTCCCATTCCATGGATTCAATTTCATCTTGGGGCCTTGTATTCTTAATTAGAGTCCACCACTAGTCTACTTTGCCTTCAAAATGGTAAAAAACTAAAATGAATTTTCATGTTATGAATAGAGAAGTATGGAAAATATCTCTTCAATGGTACTGATCCATTGTTCAGAAACAAGGGGATCAGAAGACCCACTGAAATAAGGTGGATGTTGCCTCATAAAGGACTAAATAAAATATTGTTCCTTTCTCTTCTCATTTGGAAGTCCAGAATGATTCATAGCTTGTGTAAGTATAGAAATAAGATTTTTCACTCCATATCCCATAACATTTGGTTGTTAAAAAGGACAATCATTGCATTGCCTAGTGAATGGATCATTAACATGGTTCTTTTCAGGTTCCAACCATTATCTAAAACCCAAAAAGAATAGTGTGAGAGGCCAAAATAATACTAGGAAAACAACATAATCAAGGGGAGTACTTTCAATATCTAACATCTTAGGTTTAATCATAGGTTATTCGTGATCGTTATAATAATTCTAGGACTATAAACTATACTTATACTTAACCTTACGGACATCCCTAGAAATACCTTAGAAATATCTATAGGGATCTCACTAAAGATTTTTCATCCTAGTTTCCAAAGGTTGGCTAAATCATTCCTTTGATACCAACTATAGAGACCCAGAGCTTGATGTACATGGAAATTACATTAATTTTTCAAAATACTTAAAACATAACAAAAACAGACACCCAAGGACTGTAATAGTTTAGTGTCTTTGGAAACTCAGAACATAATCTTTTAATCATGGTGAAAGATCTTCAACATCTCCCATAAATATCTTCCGCTTTTGTTTTCTTACCTAAAACCTTTCTTTATATCTTGGGGAAAAGAAAACATAAAAAGGGTGATCTTAAATGCTCAGTAAGGGTAATAATGGAGAAAATAAAACAAACCATATACATTTGAACTTAAAAACATGAACATAAAGTTTAAACATCAAAATATTGAGCAATGACATAAAACATGGAAGTACGTAAGGCATAGATCATAATGGAACATCAATAATGGTAAAATATAATTGGAATAAAACATCTAATTATGTAAAATCATTAATCACATGATATCATTTCCATAGTATCCAAGGCATTGCTTCCAAGACCGTCATAGTGGATGAAGTCCATTACTGAACCGGGTTCACTTTCAGTTCTAGCCCTGTATTACTGAACCAGATTTACTTTCAATTCCATCCATGTCTATATCATGAGATATAAATTATTACCCAATGAATTATAGGGAGATATAGGTCCCACCCATCTTATAATGAAATCATTCTTATGTGTGCCACAAAATAAACATAAATCATTTATCATAACCCAAAGAATAAAATGGGTTTCATAAACATCATCCCATCATAAAATAATCCATATAAACCAAATGGATATCATTTCATCATAAGAAAAATAAAACCATGTAAATAATAGAGACATTATACTTGAAACATAATCATACTAAATAATTTCATCTTAGATGGAAAATAGTTTTTATAAAACACTTGAAATGAATTTTTGAGGAAAATATCTGTTCTTCTTCAAAATCATTTTCTTTTCAAAAAATGAAATGTAATTTTAAAATAAAATTATTTTTTAGAAAATAATCATGAAATATTGTAGAGGAATCTTCATGAAAATAATGCGTTATAAAACCGTAAAAATCCATTCATGCTGTATAAGTTAAAAAACATTATCCTCGTACTTTTTTCAGAAAAGTCAAAAAGTACCTCATATGGTAAACAAAAGAAAGATTCATTCCATACCATGTGGAAAAAGTAAAAAAAAGGGGAGAAATGACTTTAAACATACATTGAAGAATATTAAACATTTTATGAAAACATTTTGAGAAAACATGGACATGGATGATAAACATAACCTCAGTAAATACTTAGGAATAAACAATCTCGGATAAGAACGAGATTGGAATAATTGTCCCTTAACATAGGTCTGATATGATTCGTGTGTATCTGAACCTCCTGTATAATGATTTAAATAATGTTATGGATCTATTAAAGAATATTAATTATTTTTATGATAACATTTATGATCATATTTTCATATTTTTGTTAGTAACATTTCATTGTTACTCATTGTTTGGGTATTAACCGCTTTATTTTCAGACGTATGTTTTGTCGGGTAGGTTCGTATTACTATT
The DNA here is from genome assembly GCA_963277665.1 of Viscum album. Classification (NCBI taxonomy): domain Eukaryota; kingdom Viridiplantae; phylum Streptophyta; class Magnoliopsida; order Santalales; family Viscaceae; genus Viscum; species Viscum album. Next base: position 1,000,209,882 of record OY728136.1, on the reverse strand, counting down.
TTTAGGTTATAGTTATATCAGTTAAATAATGGTATTAGTATAATATATATCATATTTATTCATTCAATTCATTTATATAATCATGTTTTAGTGAAGATCATGTAGAATGAATCTCATCGCACCATGGAGACGGTAAGCCGTACGTACGCACAAGCGATGATATCGTTCACATAATTATTGAATTCTATTGGAGTGGATAATGGAATATCTCAGAATTAGTATCATGTTATAATAACCATATATAGTTATTATTTACACCATTATATCCATCCAAGTAAGGTGGTGGGGGAAAATAGATTACACCACGGCGTGGAGATAGTATTCCGTACGTACGCACACGCGGTGATTTCGTTTTTCGTAGGATGGATAGAAGGTGAAATGAGGTTTTTTTTATAATAAAATGTTAGTATATGAGTGATACTGATTTTATTACTTTATAATGAAACAAATTAAGAAGAGGAAGTATAAGAAGAAATAAATTTGAAAGAATCAGTAAAGGATATTACATCTTCTTTGATGCGCCTCTTCTAAACCTCCTCTTAGGGCACTAAAGTTTGTCTTTGAAGAATACCAAGACCTATAGTATGTTTCTAGGGAATTGGAGAAGAGAAATTGACAGGTTTTGGCCGATATTTAAGGCTCAAAATGTTGTGAAGAGGAGAGGGAGGAGGTGCCCTTTTATAAGAGAGGAGAGGGGTACTTTTGAAAACCTCCAAAATATTAATTTATAGTAAACCGAAACCCCACTTAAAAACTTCCAAAATGACTCAAATTAAAATATGAGATGATATAGGGTTGTAATATCATTAGACAATAAAATTTAGACATTTTGTGAATTTATTTTAAACCTTATCAACTTGATTTATCCTTATTTAATCTATTTAATTTTATTTATGGTAATAATATTCTAAATTTTAAATTGTTATAAATAATTACTTATGTGTTGTGAATTGTCCATAATTGGATAATTTATAAAATTTTAGACCATTTAAATTTCAATTTATAATTTTTAAATTTTTTTGTGATTTTTAAACAATTTAATAATCTGTTATTCTTATAAAATAACAATAGTATCAATTTTGAAACTATTTATTTATTTAAATTTAAAGAAAATCCACATAGAGGAAATATTCAAAAAAAATATTTAATAGATTTATAAAATGTAATATATATCTATAAAATTCGTGGAGAACATTAAATAGTTCATATAATATTTATTTTAATATTTTTAAAACCATTTATTTGATATTTCAATCAATAAAATAATTTCTACATCCCTATTGTGTTATCATTAATGATATTTATTTAATCCCTAAAAATTATAAATAAATTTAAATGATGTATATAATTTTATTGGATTTCTAGAGACTATTTATGTTTGATGTTTTATGAAATTTATCACCAAATTAAAATTATTACGCTTATAAGATATAAGAGGGTGACATATTGTCACTTTCTTTGGTTTTAATAATAATTAGATCATTTTAATGGTCAAATTCCATGAAATGAATCTATTACGACCCTTAGGTGATATGGTTTGACTTCTATTCATCCAATAGAATTTTTTCACATGTTAGGATAATTTTATAATATTATATTTACCCTTAATTACCCGATTTACCTTTAAGTGTAGTAAATAAAATTTACCGTAGTTACTATTCATAATGCCTTAAAATAAAAAGTAGCCTATTAAAATAATTTGGACCTACTGATTCCAAATATGGAATCCATTTTTCCAAATTCAAAACACATAAGTTGCAGTATTTAATTTAAAATTAATCCCGCTCTTGAGAAAACTGGTTTTAAAAGTTAAAACATTGCAAAAGATTGAAATGTTTTTACCTATGAATTCAATGTAAAATTAATGATAATGAATTAAATTATATTAAATGGTAAAAATATATTCTATTTATACTTTAAAACCATTTAATATGATAATTTAACTATATAAATTATCTTGATGAAAAAAGTTGTTTTTAATTAAAATTTAGCGTATTTTTACAATTAATAAAAATATGAAAGTTAACAGAAAAATATTAAAAAATTATCAAAAGTAATTTTTTATATAATTATTGCAATGAATAACTTTATTTTGTAAAATTTAACTCATAAAAATGTCAAAAACTAGATTAAAAGTGGGTGCGCCATCAAAAGGGGGCAAAACTGCATTTTTTGAAAAAATACTAATTTTACCCAAAAAATTTATTTTGTTCTCATACCATGTTCTAGAATATGTGTAAGATGAATGATAATGTTATAAAATTAAAAATTCAGTTAATACTATTCATAACAGCTAGTTCATAAGAATAATATATCATTGTTTAGTGAAACTCAGTATTGCGTACAACACATGCTATTGAGGAAGGTCGCTCTTGCGTGCAACACAAGCCAAGAATAGTGTTTGAGTATATTACAATCTAATACGGTGTTTTGTATAGTGCAAGCTAATCATGGTGTAGCGTACAACAGAATACATCAAATAAATTAAAAATAATATTTCTCATAAAATCTCGGGGTGTTACATAAATGTTCTATAAATGTATTTAGTATACATTGAATATAGAGTTGTGGTTTAAAACTATATATCATCCTCAGACATATGGTTTGCCTAAGAGGAATATTAAAATCCTAGTATATATGATGATGTATTTCTCCATGTATTTCAAAGGGATTTGGGATCAATACCTTCCTCTATTCTGATTTTTTTATAACAATATATTTTAATCAAGTATTTAGATAGATCCTTATGAAGATACACATGGAAATAAGTGAAGAAGTATAACATTTTGAGATGAAGTTGGGGAATGAAATCTATTAGTACCTAAGCTAGATGAGTAAATGGTAGAGAAAGTTAGAGCCATTCAATAATACATATGATCGTCTTAGAGTTGATAGAAAAGTTATGCAAAAAATGGATGGAGAGATATAGACATAAAATTTATAGAAAATCTAATCCTATAAATATATCCTTGAAAAAATACATGATATTTGGAAAGAATGGGAAGTTGAGCCCCATATATATCAATCCCTACAAGATTCTTAATCTTACCAAGGTGATATCTTATCACTTGGAATTTCAAACACACATCTATCACATTCATGATGTGTTCCATGTATCACTTTTGATGAATTATATACTTTATCCTTCACATTTAATTAACTCAGATGCTATACAACTAGTGAATGATCTTTTTATGAGGAAAAATTGGTATAGATTCTGGATGGTAGAGATAAAGTGTTGTAGAACAAGACCACTCACCGAGTCAAAGTTTTTTGGTAAAATAATAAATTTGATGAAGCTATTTGGGATATCTAGGATGTAATGATATGGATATATCCATAAATATTTCCATTAGAATACAGGAATTTTGGAGGTGAAATTCTTTCAAGTGGATTTAATGTAACACCCTGAGTTTTTAAAATATATTATCTTTAACAAATTTGATGTTTTTGATATCTTGCGATGCATGAAATTCCAAAACTAATTGAATAATGATTTATTAAAATGTAAAATAAAATATTTTATTATATAGTTAAATTAAAATTTTAAAATAAATTATTTTTTTAAAAGGGTCAAATTCACCTAAGGAAATACCAATAATTCTTGAAAAACTATTTTGAACAGTTTAAATGAATTATTCATTTTTATTAAATTTAATACTTTGGATGAATCATATCAATAATTTTTTTTATAAAATTAATTTTATAAATAATAAAATAAGCTACTTAAATCAATGAAATGTTTAATTAATGGTAAATAATAATAGTTAAATAATTTCTGGTTAAAAATAAATGTTTTTTTATAAACATTATTTTATTATATATGTTTTATTTAAAATTAAATGCATACATTTTATAGTATTAAAATTATGGAAAATTAATTTTTATAAATGTATAAAAATTAATTATCATTCATAATTTGATTATATATTGGATAAAAAAGAATAAAAAATCATTTTAAGGTAAAAAATAGATATTTTTCAGAAAACAGCTTATTATATGCACAGTGTATTTTAATACTAACAAATTAAATTATTCTATATTTATAAATAATTTTAAGGAAATTTGTATATAAAATATTAAATAAAATAAATTTACATTCATATTTTTTTTACAAGTCGATGAATGAAAATAAGATTTTTTTTCTTAAAGAAACAATTTTTTCTAAAAATTGGGTTTATGTGTTTTTTGCACGAATATTAGAATTAATTTCCACCACTATTTGAAATTGAATCTAATAAAATGGATTCAAAATTTGGAATTATAATATCAAAAAAAATTATAAGGTTAATTTTATTTTTATTAATAATAAATAGTTACCATGACAAAAAGGTTAAATTATCCCGGTAAAGGTTATAATGAGTTAAAAGGGGTTAAACTAAGGGATAAGGCTTACAGTATCACAGAAACCTAATATTTATTTGATTATTTGAATGTATTTAAACATCCCATAACTTTATCTTATAAATTGTTTTTATTTTTTCCCATTTTCCCATGAATGTTACTTTTTATTATTTTAATGTTATGGGTTTTTATAGGGGTGCCACTCCCTACACATATAAAATGGAACCTTCTCTCATCAATTATTCAAAAATTTGAGCACCTTAGCTCCAAAAATATATTCCCAAATAAATTCCCAAATACAATATTAATTTTATAGTTTTTTAGTCTCACAAAAATACCAACATTGTAAGGCTTGGGGTGTAATCCAAAGGAGGATACCCGAGGAAGAGGTTAATGTCTTAATAAAATAATTTTAAGTTTCTTTTTTTTCTAACACCACCTCAAAAAGTTATATATATATAATAATATTATGAAATAATTATCATAAATATACTAATTTTTTTATATTTGTGGAATAACCACTGTCTACTTCGCATACATTCAATGGAAAATGAAATCATCTCCTACGCGTACACAGGACTACAACCTCCATAAAGTGATGTATTTTATTTTTCATTACAATATCTCATGGATGGTTATATGGATGTATTTAATAAATATATATATGAAACTTATAACATTTTTTTATTATTTAAATATAAATTATTATTTACCATTCTTTATTTCCATCCATTGAAAATGATTGCATTACTCGTGTGTACATGGGAAGTACCACTTCCATGAAGTGATCTAATTAATTTTTCCTCACCAACCTACATGGATGGTTATAAAAGTGTATAAAATTAATAAATATTAAATTTATTACATGTTTAATATTTTATAGATGATTAAATCATGACCAATGTGCAAGTATTGACATCTTCGAATAAAAACATGTGTTGAAAACAGAACAATTAACACTTGGATTTTGATTTTAATGAAGAATTATTAATAAATGAATAATTTTAAATTGTAAAGAAATGATATATAGTAATATAAGTATGAATATGTTTATTTTATAGATTTATAATAATTATAAATTTATTATATAGGATGTTATAGTGTGTGATAATAAATTTGGGACTTGTGGTAATGGTTTATGTTATAATATCTATTTTTATCAGGATTGTTTATGTTTCAATTTACATTGTGGGAAGTTATATGTTATTTATATTATAAAAATGATCTATTTTATTCTCCTATAGTTATTTTTTGGGGTTATAAGTATTCATTCAATTTCCCCCTCTATGTTACTCAAAAATAACAAAATAATTTTTTTAATAAAATCCAACCTTATTTATTATTTTTGGTCTGAAATATTTTTCATCTATATCCATGATCAAAAAAAATTATTTTATAGAATTTATTATATAATTTTAAATGATTTATAAAGGTTTTTTTATTTTTTTTTTATTTTTATGACATTGATGGATTTTCTCATTGTCATTTCCCTTCTATATCATAAAGATTCTTTTATAAGTTTTCATAGTTATTTCAAAAATAATATTCTTATTATTCAAGTAATTTTTTTATTTTTCAAAAGTTACAAATAAAAAAAAAGATATTTCTTATGGTTTTTCAAATCATATTTCTAACACTTTTATAAAATTAATTTTTATCTATGTTAACATCCTTTAATTATTTTTATGCTTCACTGGGGATATGATCTTGTGATACTATCTTCTTTCCATATATGGATGGATTTTGAAAATGGGTTTTATCACGAACCAGCCCAGGTCGACCCTAAACCGGTCACCCGGGTTGGTCCATGTCATGGCTTAAAGGGCGTTCTCGATCCCCACGGGCTGGAAACTAGTGTTGGGTATCAAAACCTAATCGATGGAAACTATTTGGCCCAAAAAGATAAATAAATAAACAAGAATAAACAGAATTATAAAACAGAACTTGACCAGTAGAAAAAGAAACAAATAGAGCATCACAACATACCTCCATGTGACCTTCTAGGTCACCTCCCAACCAAAGGCCGACCTTGCTCCAATAATAAGAAACTCAACCTAGAAAACCTAATCAAATGAAACCTGCAAATGAAATGATAAAAATAGTGTGATCATTAAAAATATGTGAGCATTAAAAATGATCACTAGGGTTTCAAAGATAAACCACAAAATCCAACGTCTCCTTTCCCAAAATAATACACTAAACCAAGTTTGAAATAAAAATATAAACGTAAGGTTTTCACATTTTAAAATAAAAAACATGATTTTATCATTTAAAAATCCAACACACACGACATACCATTTGAAAAATCATTTGTCATTTTATAAACTAAACCCAAAACAAATTATACTAAAGCCAGACTAAAGTAGAACTGGTAAGTAGTGTAAGCTATAAATAAACTAGTATAATGTAAAGTTAACAAGTAATGAAAAATAATCTAGTAACCATGGGTGATCCTAAAAATCCATATAATACCCCTCAAAGTACTTGGTTCGGAACCACCTTCTGGATTATGGTGAACCTCCTAAGTCTACTACCAACTGGCCTCCGTCACGGAAAAAGAAACTAGCAACAGTCCCCATCTGGACTCTATACCTACTAGTAGGTACCAACCCATATAATCGGAGTTGATAAGAAACCATCACTTGATTAGCTAAAATATACCGAGGAAACCATGGTGGTTATAATAATATTGTGTAAGTAGGAGGCCCTCACATGCGTGACTCATCTCACCACACTTGCCTACCCCAAACACGAATTCTCAATATGATAACCCATAAATGGATATCCCCAAATATAGTTTCCCCAAAAAATATACATATACATAAATATATATGTCATATCATCAAAGGTTTCAACTAGGCCGTTATGCCATAAGATCATTAAAACCATTTGATACCTTTTTTTACAAAGTATTTAAATTGTTAAATGGAACACTGTAGACAAAACACCATCTTTTCACAGGATCAACACAAGCATCAAACTAAATTTGAAAGTGTCAAATGGGCCTTTGAGTTGAAATATTTAAAATGCCAAATGGGCCAACGGTTTCCAAGACCAAAAACATTTACAAACCATTTCCAAACCAAAACTAAACACCATTTTCATATTTTCAATACCAAACAGGACCTTATGTTCTAAACACACACCCGAACACTTCAAAAAAAATAACGACCCTTGTCCCCTTTTTAAAGTCATGCCAAAACTTGTTTCATAGCCAAACAGGTCAAACCAAGTGAAACGCCTTCAAAACCATTTCTAGAAATCACACAAATGGACCCAACAATATTTAGAAAATAAGAACCATTTTCAAAAAGTTAACATTAACTTTCTAACCAACTCAAACACAAAATGAGATACCTTGCAACCAAGACTCGTATTTCAAAAAAAACCACTTACTCAACTGATGAAACACTTCAAAAGAACAAAACAAAGTCTTACATCATGAGTTCACCAATTTCACTTGTAAATTCCATTTTTAAAACTAATTGCATACTCAAACACTTCAAAATTACCTTCACACCTTTCAAAACAAAATCTGCACCACTTGCACAACCAAAAGAATCAATTTCACATTCCATGAAAACTAAAAAATGTCCAAAAATAGGTTTTCACTAAGAATCCACTCCACTGCATGTAAATATAGTACCAAAAATAAGTCGGAGGCATGTCAAAATTTCTCTACACTAAATTCGCACCAAAAAAATTCATTATAGAACATGCTAAATTAATTAGAAAAACAATATAATTTATTGAATAACATTTATGAACAAAACCAACTATGCATAATTCAAGATTTAATTCCAAAACATATTTTTCTAACAATTTTAACTAACCTAGAAACACTATAATACATTAAATATAATATTAATGGTGGTGATACTGACATATAAATATTAATTCAAAACATGAAAGTGTCTATGGGTTATTCAGGAAATAAAATAGTCGGAAATGCCTACCCCAATAGCGTGCGAGTGCGATGATGCTTTAGATGAAGGAAGGAAAACCCACTACAGACCAACCACACACCTAAACAATGAGAAAAAAGTGAAAATTACCTACTATGACACTAGGGTTTGGATAAATTGAAGGAAAACACGAATTCAAAGGGGAGACGCACCGAGAGGGAGGAATCTGTGCACCCTGGAGGAGGTGGAGGTACTGTAAAGGGGGTTAGGGTTCCCTGGAGGAGGTTTCTGCCTACCAGAGTAGGAGAGGAAGTCGGTATGGTCATGAACAAGAGGGTTCAGATGTGCCGCTGGCTAGAGGTGGTCGTGCCAAAGCGTGAAGGCTTGAAGCGGAGGGCCGGGTAGGGAGTGTTGGGTGAGGTGATGCTGGGGAAAGGGAGGGAGCTAGGGGTGGTGCTACCGGGGTTGGGGGAGGTCAAGGGTGGCGCTTTCCCTAGAGAGTGGTGGTACGGATCAAGGCAAGTGCGAGACCGAGGTGCTGGTGTGAGCTAGTAAGTGAGGTGGAGGGGGGGTCAACTGTAGGGGTGAAGAGGGAGTGTGGCACAGGGTCCTGGAGGGGCAAGGCTGGCTGTCAGCTGCAAGGGTGAAGGGCGAGTGCAGCAAGGGAAGGGTAAAGGCAAGGAGGTGGCTCACACAGTTAAGGTTAAGGGGGTGATGCGGGGTTAGGAAAGGGGTTTTTTTTAATTCTATTATAATTTAATAATAATAATAATTAAAATCATAATAACAACAAGAATAATAATAATATAAAATAAAAATAATAATAATAAAACCAATAATAGTAAAATAATATTCATAATAAAAAAATCCCTTTAACACCATTTATTTCATTTCATTAATAATAATAATATTAACAATAAAATTTTAAAGTGATACTATTTATACCAATTTAGAGAAAAAAAGAATTGAAACAATTTAATAATAATATTATTGTTATTATCCGCACAATAATTTTATTATTATTTTGTTTTAAGCATTTCAATTATTTCATTTGCATAAAACTGTATTTATTTTAAACATTAGATAATTTCATGAGTCTCAAGATGTCAAGTGCGCAGTTGAGTAAACTATGCCCGAACTATTCCACCCAGTACTGACCGCCAATAGGGTTAAGTTGTGTGCTTTTCATGTAGTTTTAAGACTTGTGCGCAAGTCGCGCGTTAACCAGGTCAGGGTGTGAGAATTCTCCCCACCAGAGACACTTTCTACCCCCAGAAAGTCACCTAGATGAACAATAGATAGAACAAAAATCCATGCCCAATTGAGACCAAAAAAGACCACATCACAAGGGAACAAGAGAACATGAGAGGGTTATCCCCACCACAATAACTCAACTAGTGCAGAAATTTAATACCCAAATAAATCACCCTGAGAAGGGGGTCGATGATGGAACCCCCAACCGATATAAACTAAATTCTATATCATGAGTGAACAATACCCCCACTGAAACTTGGAACTATTGGCCAAGACCAAAAACACCACAACACAAGAGAAAATACTCTGATAATAACTTAACCGAAGCAGTAAACCCAATAATAACTACAAACATCGATTATTCCATAGGAACTTACATATCTAAAAAATACAACTATACCAAGATCAACCCTCACAAGGTCCAAACACACATTTAAGAAAAATACACGATTCAGAAAATCATGTACACACAAACAAGACTACTTGGATTATAATATGATGAGTCCATCATAACATCATGACAAAACAATGAATGTATAACAAAGTAAAAAAATTTAATAGTAAAAAAACAAGAATGGAAAGACATTAAATGTTCTACTACTAACACGAAACAAAAAACCCAAACCAAGGCTTCACAACCCTGGAAACTTCTGAATGCATGCGAGCTTCACCCCAAGACCTGTGCTTGGGGATCTGATGGTGGAAGCATCTCCTGAATCATAGTTAGGCACTGGAATTCTTCCTGTCATAACGTCTTATTTAGGAAACGCTTCCTGTAAAACTTCTCTATGTGACCGAGACAGCCTCAATGATGACACGTCTTCAGAGGGATGCGACATGATGGTTTCACGTGCCCAAACCGGCCACACTGGTGGCACACCACTAAATGGTCCGATGAACTGGAATCTAGATCCACTGCAGATGACTCATTAAGAACAAGTCCTTCTGGCACACTCTACTTTTCAGATGGGGAACCTTTATGAGAAACTAGATATGCTATATTTCCAACCATCTGCTCTCTAGAGACTAACTTTCCTAAGAACACCTCATCCACCAGCATCTCAAAACAATGGTCCCTAGAAGGAAGGGACCACTCTTTGATCTCTCTACGAAGACCCCTGATGAAGATAAGAGTCTTCATCAAATCATTCAATGCTACATTCAGAGAGAAGGACAGAAGTTCCTTGAAATGGTCAACATATGATTTCACCATTCATTTTCTTTATTGAACATGCATGATCTCTTCCCTTTTCCTCGTCGTCGCCTTTCCAGGCATGAACCATCGGGTGAAGACTAATTTAAAGACATTCTATTTCATCCCAACTTGCATTGATGGTGGGGTGAAAAACTCTCTTTCATCCAAAGTCAGACCCTCAAATAATCTCAGGACAGCTCAAAATCTAACAGACTCAGGAGTTACCAACATCCTAAAAACACACTCGACCTATTCAAACCACATAACTACCTTTAATGGACATCGATCACTGTTAAGGACAGAAAATGTCTGAGAAGGAACAAAAACTAGGTAGGACTTATCAGAAACCTTGGGGACCTTTCTGGGTGGAATTTTCTGAACAAAATATAAAACACAGAGCCAAAACCAATATCAAGTGGAAGCAACATCATTGAAAGCACCATCATTGGAAAACAACCATTTCAAAAAAAACCAAACAAATACAAACACAACCCAAAATTCCCTTTTCAAAAACCCATTTCCATTTTAGATTTCAAAAATTCCTTCTTTTAAGGCCACTTTCCAAATACCAAGACTGATTTTCAAACCAAACTCAATTTACAAAATCATTTCCCTTTTTAAAATCAATTTAGAAAAGCAAAGCCAGGCCTTAAATTCCAAGTACACACCCCACTAATCCCATGAACTGTTTCCCATATCTTCATATAATTTCATCCATATGCTCCAACACACACTGTTATGCATCCCCTCAAAGATAAAATGTTTATAAAGAGTACCCGAGGTTACACCCCAGCCATTTATCTACCATTTCCAAGAAAACACTAGATTTTTTTATACCGAAAAGATTTTGGTTTTAAAACCCATTTCACTAATTTAAATCCATTTAAAAGAAACCATTATCATTTTAAAAACACATATATCATTTTCAAAAGTGCATTTACACTGACTAGAACCAAAATGATGCTCAAATTGCATCAAACTACTGGGGTTAGGGACTATTATTCATGCTTAACCTGACAACATGGTAGTGGGCCATGCCCCAAGTAAGAGTCAACAACTAAGAGGAACTTAAGCCATGTACTTGGACTCTACATGGGCCACTACTCCAAGTGAAATCACGATGTAACATTGTCTTTCCTCCATTGTCATCCCTCAATCTAAAAAAACAAAACGAGTCAAGGAATCAATTCCCAAACAACCCCTAGAGACTTGAGGTTAGGAACAATAGAGGGTTCATGACTTCTTTCTTGTACCTACCTCTTATTTCCTGATAGTACTAATCTTTATCTAATGGACACCCTAAATAACAAGGGCCTTCCTCTGATACCATTTTTCCACAAACCAGCCCAGGTTGAACCTAAACCGGTCACCCGAGCCGGTCCACAGCAAGGCCCGAAGGGTGTTCCCAATCCCCACAGGCTAGCAACCAGTTTTTAGAATCAAAACCTAATCATTGGGAACTATTTCTCCCAAAAAGATAAATAAATAACCAAGAAGAAATAGAATAATAAAACTGAACTCAAGCAGTGAAAAATGAAATAAACAGAACAACACAACATACCTCTATGTGACCTTCCCAGTCACCTCCCAAACAAAGGATGACCTTGATCCAATAATGAGCAACTCAGCCAAGAAACCCCAAGAAAAGGAAAATTGAAACTAAAATGATAAAAAAGACATGTGCATTAAAAATTATCATTAGGGTTTCCAAGATAAACCACCAAATCCAACGTCACCTTTCTTGAAACAATCCACTAACACAAGTTTGAAATACAAATATAAAATTAGGGTTTTCAAATTTTAAATTAAGAAACATGTTTTTATCATTTAAAAACCCAACACACACAACATACCATTTCCAAAATCATTTTTCATTTTATAAAGTAAAAGAAAACAATATATACCAAAGATGGGATAAAGTAGAACAGGTAAGCAGTGTAAGTTGAAAATAAACTAGTATAACAAAAAGTAAACAACCAATGAAAAATAATTCAGTAACTATGGCTGATTATTGACATAATTTTCACATTTTCAATACCAAATGGGCCCTTATGTTCTAAACACAGACCAAAACACTTCACAACAAATCAACATGCCTTAGCCCCTTTTTAAAGTCATGTAAAATCATGTTTTAAAGACAAATGGGTCAAACCAAGTGAAACCCTTTCAAAACCATTCCATGAAATCGCACAAAAGGACCCAACAACATTTAAAAAATAAGAACCATTTTCACAAAGTTAACATTCACTTTATAACCAAACTCAAACACACACTGAAATTCCTTGCACCCATGACTCGCATTTCAAACAAAATTTAATAAATAATTTACTCAACTTATAAAATACTTAAAAAGAACACAAAAAAGTCTTATATCATGATTTCTCCAATTTCACATGTGAATTCCATTTTTAAAACCAATTGTATACTCAAACACTTCAAAATTATTTTCACACCTTTAAAAACAAAAATCACACCACTTGAACAACCAAAATAATCAATTTCACATTCCATGAAAACTAATAAATTTCCAAAAATAGGTTTTCACTAAAAATTTCCTCCACATCGGGTAAATATAGTACCAAAAATAAGTCAAAGGAATTTCAAAATTTCTCAAAACTAAATTTTCACCAAAAAATATCATTATAGAACATGATAAATTAATTAGACAAACAAAACAATTTACTAAATAAATTTTTTTCACAAAACCAACTACACATAATTCAAGAGTTGATTCCAAACCATTTTTTTCTAATAATTTTAACTAACCCTGAAACACTATAATAAATTAATTATAATATCAATGGTGTTGCGAAGGATATATAAAGATTAATTCAAAACATACAAGTGTGTATGGGTTATGTGGGAAAGAAAACAGTCGCAAACTCCTTCCTCAATGGCGTGCAAGCACGATGCCACTTCAGCGGAAAGAAGGACAACCCACTACGGACCAAACAGACACCTAAACAACAAGAAAACTCGCAAATTACCTACTGCGGTACTAAGGTTTGGGTAAACCGAAAGAAAACATGAATTAAAAGGGGAGACACATCGAGAGGGAGGAATTTGCGCATTAGGGAGGAAGCAAAGGAGCTGGAAAGGGGGTTTGGGTTCACCGAAGGAGGCCACTACTAGCTGGACCAGTAGAAGAAGTCAGGATGGCCATACACAACAGGGTTTGGATGCACCACTAGATAGAGGCGTCCTTGTTGGAGCATGAAGGCTGAAAGCGGAGAGTCGAGCATAGAGCACTGGGTGAGGCAGCGCTAGGGAAAGGGAGAGAGCCAGGGGTGGCACTGTCGGTATTGGTGTGAGGTCGAGGGTGGTTCTTCTGATGGAGTTTGTTGGTGCGGAGAAAGGAGAGCGCAAGTCCAGGGCATGAGCGGGAGCTAGGGAGTGAGGCAGAGGCATGTTCAACTATAGGGGTGAAGAGGGAGTGCAGCATGAGGTCCTAGAGTGGCGAGGCCGGCTGTCAGATACAAGGGTGAAGGGAGAGTGTTGTGAGGGAAAGGGAAAGGTTGGTAGGCAGCTTTCACATGTAAGGGGAAGGGGGTGATGCAGGATTTTTAATTCTATTATAGTGTAACACTAATAATAATACTAATACAAATAATAATAATAATAATATAAATAATAATAATAATAATAAAATCAATAATAGTACAATAATAATCATAATAATAATAATAAATCCCTTTAACACCATTTATTCTATTTATTTAATAATAAAAATATTAACAACGAAATTTTAAAGTGATACTATTTATACTAATTTAGAAAGAAAAATAGTTTCAACCATTTAATAATAATAATAATATGATTATCCACACAATAATTTTATTATTATTTCATTTTAAACATTTAACTTATTTCATTTGCATAAAACTGTATTTATTTTAAAAGTCAGATAATTTCACGGGTCTCGAGATGTCAAGTATGTGGTTGAGCGAACCACGCTCAAACTATGACACCCAGTACTAACTGCCTACGGGGTTAAATTGTGTGTTTGTCACGTAGTTTTAAGACTCGCGAGCAAGTCGCGTGTCAACCAGGTCAGGGCATGATAGTGTTTAAGGATGTTTTCTGGAAACCCATTTATTTCCATGGGTTGACTAATATATAATAAACAATGAATGTTTTTTGCGATCTTGTATAATATATTTGTACAGCTTATAATTATGTGATAATTGGGTTTATTATTGACATCTAATATGTATATTGGTAATTTATGTATATATAATGTGCTCATATTGTACTCATATGGTTATACCAAGATCAAGAGGGTACATAGGAGTTTATCCCAAGCCCAAGATGGTACATGGGTGATTAAACCAAGACTAATAAGGTACACAGTTGGTTAGATGAAGTTTTCTATGTGATGAATGAATTGGTCGTTAGCCTTGACATATTATTTATATGATTACTTTATACGAAAAACTTATGTATTATTCCTATGATAATATCCCAAGGATCATGACTGATTATTGAAGATTCCACACTCTTATGACTCATGACTTTCATTATGACAATTACTTATTCCATGACATGTGATTTATGATCTATGAATTATTGGGTATTATTTTTTAAGTTATGGTCATGTTCTCATACTCGTATTCCTATATTATTCTCACTTATGATACCTCCAATGTTTACCCTTACTGAGTATCTATGATCAATTTTTCTTATGTTTCTATTTCCCTCAGTTGTGAAGAAAGTTTTTGAGTAAGATAGTTCAAATAATAGTACTATGTGAGGATAACATTATGGGAGATGAGAATATATTTCATGAAAGAAGTTGATTATTTATCTTGTTTCCAAAGACACTAAACCTTTACTATTCTTAGAAATTTATTATTAGGAGGTATATTGAGTATTCATTGAAATGGTGGATTGTTTATGTATGTTATGCTTTATTTTCCTCACTTTAGGTACAAAATTATTTTTTCAATAGTTATCATCCCTTTTGGGTCCATTTTGGTCATTCTGGGTCTCACACTATAACACCCCGACCCCTCTAGGCTGGAACCAGTGCATTAATTATGATATTGGAATGTTTAGAAGGAATAAAAATCCCAAAGGAATGATCAATTTAGTGGTCTTGATGAATATAGATACATAGATGTTTCTCAAATTACATTGGAAAAGTTTACAAAATACAATACATAATGAAACTAAAAACTGCATCCACAACAACTCAATAAACGGTCTCCTCTTTGTCACCTATTGAAATTAAAAAATGAAAGGGGTGAGCTCGAATGATCAGTAAGGGTTATAATTAGCGGAAGAATGAGTACAATAATAAGTGAATAAAAATCAATCTGACAAAATCAATATGGCATAATGAATAAATGAAAAACTAATGCCATTATTAAACTGAGAATGAAACTGCATCCATAGATTTCGTCATAGTGAAAACCTCAAGGATAATAATAATAACTGATAATGAATAAAGATAATGATTATTAATTGGATGTCATGTATCTGGAACATGAAACCATAATACCGTGAAAACAGTTTAGTTCTATGGGTAGAAACCCGTCTGATTCTTTTGGAAACAAACTCGAAGGGTTTGTCGCCAACTAATTTGTCTCATGAGACCTACCGATGCATCTAGGGGATATAGTAGGCCCCA
Organism: Viscum album; assembly: GCA_963277665.1. Classification (NCBI taxonomy): domain Eukaryota; kingdom Viridiplantae; phylum Streptophyta; class Magnoliopsida; order Santalales; family Viscaceae; genus Viscum; species Viscum album. The sequence goes on along the minus strand of OY728136.1, from coordinate 1,000,193,555 downwards.
CTCGCCACTGAATGTCCAAATAATTCTTTATAAATTGATTCAATACAAGAGCAATATGACTTTTCAATATCCTTATAGAGTAGAGTAGACAGATTCATTAATATCTCCTTAACTAAAATAACTTTCCAAAGAAACACTGTATGTAAAATGGTATACGGTTTAGACAACAAACATATCTGTGATATGAGATTATGGATATTTAATATAAATATAATTTCAAATGAAAATTGATCTCAAATGGGTAGTAGGTACACCACATAATGATTATTATGTGTACCATACAAAGTTAGTCACAACCAAATAGATATTGAGACAAAATCTCTTACCACAATGTAATCAGTCGAATCATATGACCAGAACGTAATGAAGATCAAATGAATCATTGAATGAAATGAATATAAAGATAATCATGTTATTTTATATAAAATTGAAGTTCAATTATAACACATATATTAAATAATTGGTGAACAATGAAAATCTCACAAAAATGAAAGTGAGATGAGAAACCCCTTACAAACATTTCGGCATGGTAACGAGTGTTATTGTGAGGGATTAATGAGAGGTAAAGGGGTATTACGTTATTTATATGTCACAAGGGAAGTACGGGGAAGGTGAAAAAACAAACCCAATCATTATGAATTAAAAATAAAAGGGCACAACATAGGGGAGATTCTTGAACAAAAATGAGATAGAGGATCCCTTACGAAAATTCGGCAGCATAACAGCATCGCTTAAAATTTCATAAAATCAAATGATGAGAAAAAATGATATCTCATCACATTGAAATCAAATGTTCAGTAAGAATAATAAATAAAATCCAACCCCAACATATGAGAAAGGAATTTCAAATAGCTTACATAAAAGAAGTGTCGACTAAAAGAAGAGAATGAAGGATTCCCTTACCATGTAGAATAGCTCATAGATCTTGAAGGATGGGACATTGGGGCATTAGGGACACCTTGGGAGGACTCCTAGAGAGGTAAAACAACCTTATATTTGAGGATGAGGGATTTTTAATTAAATAAAACTAATGGATGAGTGGGTATTTATAGAAAAAGAGAGGTATTTTTTTAATAATTTCAAAGGGACGCCTTATTAGTGGTTTTTGCCAAACCATGGGATTTCCCATCGTATTTTCCCATGTTTTTTTCCACTTGAGACACCCCATGTCATAGGTTACTGTACCCAAGCCTACCATACTTTTATATTTAATTATTACATCATTATGATGTCATTAACCACCAAAAACTCAAAACTGTATTTTTACTATTCATGAAAAATTCATGTATTTTAGAAAAATACCAAAAATTTACCCTAACCATTTTCCAATGTGCAGAATTAAAAAATGAACTATATTTTTTGAAAATAATTTTCGAAGTGTTATTAATTTAATTTTTAAATAAAGTCATAGTTAATTTTAAAAATAACAATCTTAAAGGTGCAATTAGTTTTATTTCTCATTGAAAAACTAATTAAGATCTCATTATCTTATTGCCTTAAGAAAATCAAATAATAATATTATTTACTATTCATAAGGGTCATATTACTATTCATAAGGGTATGTTACTATTCACCAAAAATCAATTTTTTTCTATCAGACTCCAAATGACTTACTAATCACAACTCTGGATGACTATTTTTCAAAATTCAAAACATAGAAATGGAAAATTTATATTTAATGGCTAGGTTTTGATTATCTCCTAAATAACCTAGTGTTGTTTCAAAGGAACACAGTGATGAATAGGATGTATTTAATAAAAGCATACCATAAAATATTTGGGGTGTTATATTATTCCCTCCTTCGGAAATTTCGTCCTCGAAATTTTATGTATAAATCCCACCAAAAAGATGTGGGTGGATCTTCTTCATGAAATCCTCTAGTTCCCATGTTGCTTCCTCCATATTTTGGTTTCTCCAAAGAAACTTTACTAGAAAAGTTGTTCAATTTCTCAATACCTTCTCCCTTGTGTCAAGAATCCTGATAGGATTTTTATAGTATGACAAATAAGGTTCCAGTTCTATTTCTTCATATGTGAGTACATGCATTGGGTCTGGCATGTACTTATTTAACAATGATACATGTAACACATCATGAACTCTGGAGAGATTTTGTGGCATCGCTAAATGGTAAGCTACAACTCTGATTCTTCCCAAAATTTCAAACGGTCCGATGTACCTGGGGCTCAGTTTCCCTTTCTTATTGAACCTTAAGACACCCTTCCTTGGAGATACTTTCACAAATACATGATCTACCACTTGAAATTCCAAGTCCTTTCTCAGGTTTTTAGCATAACTCTTTTGCCTACTTTGGGATGCTATAATATGGTATTGTATTTTCTTCACCTTTTTCATGGTCTCTTCAATAAGTTCTGGGCCTATAAGTTTCCTCTCACCAAATTCATCCCAACAAGTTTGAGTTAGACATCTCTTTCTATATAATGCTTCATATGGAGCCATTTGAATATTAGAATGGAAACTATTGTTGTATGAAAATTCCACCAAATTCATGTATTATCCCACATAACTTGGAAGTAAAGAGAACATGACCTCATCATATCTTCTAGAGTTTGATTATTCCTTTCAGATTGTCCGTCGGTTTGGGGGGGATATGTGGTACTCATATGAAGCTTAGTATTCAAAGCCTTCTGGAGACTTTTCCAGAATTTTGATGTAAACCGGGGATCTTAATCAGAGAAAATTGATATAGGTGCACCATAAATTCTCACAAATTCATTAATATAAAGTCTTTCTAGGTGCTCAAGTGGAAAATACTCTCTTATTGGAAGGAAATGTATTGTTTCAGTGAGACGATCAACAATTACCCATATTGCATCATTCCTTATAGGTGTCCTTGGTAGTCTAGTGAAAAAATCCATTGTAATGTTATCTCACTTCCACATAGGAATAGGTAGAGGTTGCATCACTCTTTTGGGATGTTGTCTCTCTACCTTCACTTGTTGACAAACTAGACACCTTGACACGTAGTCAGCAATTTCTCGCTTCATATTATCCACCCAAAAATACTCCTTCAGATCTCTATACTTCTGTGTGCTACCCGGGTGTATAGATAAATTTGAGCTATGAGCATCGTCTAATAGTTCCCTTTTTAGCTCAGGTACTGATGGAACACATAACCTCTTCCTAAACTTCATAACCCCTTCTTCATACATGAAGTCAGCCAGTTTCCCATCCTTAACTACATTAATATTCTTGTGCATATTCTCATCATCATATTGAGAAATTTTTATCTTCTATAGTAATGATGGTTTAGAAATCATTTTAAAGAGGTGTGATGTTTCCCCTTCCTTAACAATTCCCATATCTATCTTCAGTAGATCCATGAACCCATGATCTCTTTCAATCCTCATTTGAGTCAGAAGGCCATGATCTTTCCTACTTCATGCATCTGCCACCTTATCCTCCTTTCCTGGGTGGTAGTATATTGAAAAATTGTAATATTTGAGTAACTCGAGCCATATTCTATGCCCCATGTTGAGTTCTTTTTTTTTTTGTGAAAATATATTTCAAACTCTAGTGGTATATATAAATCTCATATCTCTCTCCGTAGAGATAATGCCTCCATATTTCCAGAGCAAAGATTACAGCTGCTAAATCAAGATCATGAGTTGGATAATTTTTCTCATGCGTTTTCAACTGTCTTGATGCATAAGAAATAACATTATCATTTTTCATAAGGATGCAACCCAGTCCATTCTTTGATGCATCACTGTATATTACAAATCCATCACTTCTAGATGGAAGAGTAAAAATTGGATCATTTACCAATATTCATTTCAATTTATCGAAGCATTCTGTACATTCTTTTTTCCACAAAAACTTAACTCATTTACGTGTGAGCTTGGTTATCAGATTAGCCAATTGGGCAAAATTCTGAACAAAACGTTGACAATAACCTGCTAACCAATAAAACTGCGTACCTCAGTTATTTTTGTTTGGCATGGGCCAATCTTGGATTGCCTTTGTCTTCACAGGATCAACTAGGATTCTATCCTTAGAGACAATATGGCTCAGAAAAGAAAATGATTGAATCTAGAATTCACACTTGATAAACTTCCCATATAATTTATTTCTTCTAAGAGTTCTCATAATAACCCTCAAGTGATTTTCATGCTCTTCATAGCTTTTTGAGTATACGAGGATATCATCGATGAATACCACAACAAAGTTATCAAGATATTCCTTGAAAAATCTATCCATTAAATCCATAAAAACAGAGGGTGCATTTTTCAGTCCAAAAGGCATCACTGTAAACTCTTAATGCCCATACCTGGTCTGAAATGCTGTCTTAGGAATATCTTCCTTCCTCACACGCAACTGATGATATCCGAATCAGAGGTAAATATTCAAAAATTATTGATCTCCATGAATTTGGTCAAATAAGTCATCAATCTGGGGTAGAGGATACTTATTCTTTATTATAATAGCATTGATTTCTCTGTAATCAATGCAAAGCCTCATGGATCCATCTTTCTTCTTGACAAAGAGGACAGGGTCTCACCATAGAGAAAAACTAGGTCAAATAAATCCTTTTTCACTCAAATCCTCTAGTTGTTTATTTTGCTCTACTAATTCCACAATGGCCATTCTATAGGGAGTCTTTGATATAGGTCTTGAATCAGGAATTAAATCAATAAAGAACTCAACTTCCTGCTCTGGAGGATTCCAAGTAAATCCTCTAGAAATACATCAATGTACTCTTTCACTATGTGAACATATTCAATTTGAAGATTTCATTCCTTGCCCATAGATATTGGTTTATCTTCCTCTCCAAGTATTTCATTCAGTAGATCTACTGGGGGTGGTTCTAGATAAGAATCGGGTGGAGAAGTTTCTGCCCTAAAGACAATGAATTCTACACCACTTTCAAAAATTGTAACTTCCTTCTTCTTACAATAAATCTTCACATCATAATTTGACCTCCAATCCATAACAAGAATTATATCAAATTCAGTCATTGTTATGATGATAAGGTTAGAAACTAGAGCATGTTTTGGTGTCTGGAGGGGGAATAGTCGACATGCCTTGGTTACAATGATACATCCCCTAGAAGTTTTTACTGAAAACTTCTTTATTAAATCAAATTGGACATATCTAATTTTCTTGGAAAACTGAGAGGATATAAATGAATGTGATGATCCAGAATCAAATAATGTTTTGGCTAAGTTTGAGGAAACAATTAAATTACCTACCACCACGTCACTAGAAACTTCAACCTATGTAGTTGTAATTTCATAGGCTCTCCCTTGCTCTCTTGGCATTTTCTAATGCATGTTTCCTTGGTGCTTAGTACACTCATTTGAATAGTGTCCCATATATTTGAAATTGTAGAATTAAATATCATTGAATTGTTTCTTCCCCTTGTATTCACTAGATCGATGACCCTTTTCTCTGCAGTTATAGCAGACTCCCATGCCTTTCAAGCATTTCCTGAGATGATTCTTTCCACAGCTCTCGCATAATGGGAAACTATTCATTCTCTTTCTCTTTTTTGGTGCTTCTCCTTTCCTTTTTTATCAGAGTACCGCTTCTTATCTTGGTTTCCTTTGAAAAAATTTGATCTAGCAAATTCCTTCCTTGTTTTTATGGCACTTAATACAATTTCATCATATTATGAAAATGATTGAGAATCCAGTTCCCTTAAAAGACGTGGCTTAAGACCTTCAAAGAAATGATCAATCATGTATGCCGAGTCACATACGTAATCCACAACATACTTGGCCAGCCTTGTGAAGGTAGCCTCATACTCTTCAACACTGTCGTCTTCCCTTTGTTTTAATCCAAGGAACTTCCTCTTCATTTCGGTTCATTTCTCATGAGGGAAATATTTTTCAAATAATATTTTCTTAAAATCCCTTCATTCCATATCTTCTATTTCTTCTTCCTCCATGGTATTCTGAATCAAGTACCACCATTGATCAGCGTCGCCCTTGAGACAATATACCGCCAGTACTAACTTTTCATTTTCATTGCATCTTAATGCCATGAATATCTTTTCAAGGGACTTGATCCATTACTCAGCTACCACTAGATTAGTAGTCTTGCTGAAATATGGGGGCTTCAGCTGCATAAAAAGATCCAACACAGGTGTGGAATGGTTATCCATTACAACTTGAGTAAGTTTTCCCAATATGGTCATGATTTGATCTGCTCCAACGTTGACTGTGTTTATTTTCTCAGTACAGAGATCCCTACATTTCCCAGGAGTATTGATTCCCCTTCTTCCATTAGACTCTATTTCTAAATAATGGGATACACTATATTAGTTTATGAATCTCAAATATAAAAGCACTCAACATAGATTGAAATTTTATGCATAACTAATCTTATAAACATGGTTCCTTTGAGGAAAAATTTATATTAAACTCCTTCATAATGGCTTGTAAAGAAAATGTGAATTATCCTAAGAATATCCCCCAGGAGTGTCATAACCAAGAGTGAAACAAGGCTCATTGTCATGAACCAGTTCCCATTCGAGTCTATCTCAAAGCAGTGTTTTTGGGTTTTACCCCTAGATACATCTGTGCCAGATCCGCCACTACCTGCGTGTATCCAGATAGGGACATATTTCTTAAAATGATCCACATAATCCATTCCTTAACAAAATACAAGGAAGTTCTTGTATTTTTATCCTAAAATAGTACCTTAGGGATTTTTTCCCTACTATACATTTCCTACTCTAGTTTACAAATTTCCTACTAAACTTCCTATGGGTCTCACACTGTAACACCCTGACCTCTCTAGGCTGGAGTTGGTGCATTACTTTTAATATTGGCATTGTTATAAGGAATGAAAATCCTGAAGGAAAAATCTGTTTAGTAGTCTTAAAGAAACTAGATACATAGATGATGCTCAAATTACATTGGAAAAGTTTACAAAATACCATACATAACGAAACTAAAAACTACATCCACAACAACTCAATAAATGATCTCCTCTTTGTCACCTGTTGAAAGTAAACAATGAAAGGGGTGGTCGCAAATGATCATTAAGGGTTAAAATTAGCAGAAGCATGAGTACCATAATAAGTGAATAATAATCAAAATTACATAATCAATATGGAATAATGAATAAATAAAAAACTAATGCCATTATTAAACTAAGAATGAAACCACATCCATAGATTTTTCCATAGTGAAAACCTCATGGATAATAATAATAACTGGTAATGAATAAATAGAATTATTATTAATTGGACGTCATGTATCTGGAACATGAAACCATAATACCATGAAAATGGTTTAGTTATGTGGGTAGAAACACATCTGATTCTTTTGGAAACAAACTCGAAGGGTTTGTCGCCAACTAATTTGTATTATGAGACCTACCGATGCATCGATTCCATAACTAAAATAAATTTCCAAAGAAACATCGTATGTAAAATGGTATACGGTTTAGACAAAAAACATATCCATGATATGAGATTATGGATATTTAATATAAATATAATTTCAAATTAAAATTGATCTCAAATGGGTAGTAGGTACATCATATAAGGATGATTAGGTGCACCATACAAAGTTACTCACGACCAAATAGAAGTTGAGAAAAAATCTCATACCACAATGTAATCAGTCGAATCATATGACCATAACGTAATAAAGATCAAATGAATCATTGAATAACATGAATATAAAGAGAATAATGTTATTTTATATCAAATAGAAGTACAATTTTGCCACATATATTAAATAATTGGCGAATAATGAAAATATCACAGAAATGAAAGTGAGATGAGAAACCCCTTACAAACATTTCGGCATGGTAACGAGTTTTATTGCGAGGGGTTAATGAGAGAAAAAGGGTTATTTTATTATTTATATGTCACAAGGGAAGTATGGGGAAGGTTCAAAAACAAACCCCATCATTAGGAATTAAAAGTAAAAGGGCACAACATAGGAGAGATTCTTGAACAAAAGTGAGAGAGAGGACCCCTTATGAAAATTTGGCAGCCTAACGGCGTCACTTAAAATTTCATAAAATAAAATGATGAGAAAAAAAGGATATCTCATCATATTGAAATCAAAATTAAAGTAAGAATAATAAATAAAATCAAACCCCAACATATGAGAAAGAAATTTCAAATAGCTAACATAAAAGAAGTGTTGACTTAAAGAAGAGAATGAAGGATTCTCTTACCTTGTAGAATAACTCCTAGATCTTGAAGGATGGGACCATGGGGGATTAGGGAAACCTTTGGAGTACTCCTAGAGAGGTAAAACCACAATATATTCTAGGATGAGGGATTTGGAATAAAATAAAATGAATGGATGAGTGGGTATTTATAGAAAAAGAGAGGTAATTTTTTAATAATTTCAAAGGGAAACCTCATTAGTGGTTTTTGCCAAACCATGGGTTTGCCCATGGTATTTGCCCATGGTTTTAGCCACTTGGGACACCCCATGTCATAATTTACTGTACACAAGTCTACCATACTTTTATATTTAATTATTACATCATTATGATGTCATTAACTACCAAAAACTCAAAATTGTATTTTTACTATTCATGAAAAATTCATGTATTTTAGAAAAATCCCAAAAATTTACCCTAACAATTTTTCAATGTGTAGAATTAAAAAATGAAATACATTTTTTGAAAATAATTTTCTATGTATTTTTAATTTAATTTTTAAATAAAGTCATAGTTAATTCGAAAAATAACAATCTTAAAGGTACAATTAGTTATATTTCTCATTGAAAAACTAATTAAGATCTCATTATCTTATTTCATTAAGAAAATAAAATAATAATATTATTTACTATTTTTAAGGTTCATATTACTATTAATATTAATATTCATAAGGGTATGTTACTATTCACCAAAAATCAAGTTTGTTCTATCAGACTCCAAATGACTTACTGATCACAACTCTAGATGACCATTTTTTGAAATTCAAAACATATAAGTGAAAAAATTATATTTAAGGGATAGGTTTTGAATATCTCCTAAATAACCTAGTGTTGTTTCAAAGGAACACATTGATGAATAGAATGTATTTAATAGAATCATACTATAAAATAGTTGGGGTGTTGTACACACGACTCTCACTTTCCAAAGGAAAATGACTGCTCAATCACCTAGGGTAGTTATGATGCCACATTTTAACAAAAGAGAGGATGATAGGTTAGATCATACCTTAAGGGGTTTTATTTATTAGTTTTAGACTTAGTTATATATTTAATACATGTTAATAAATTATTCCCCAGTAAAAATATTAGATAAATTTATTGACAAGTGACATGAGTTTTAAGAGGAAACAACATGTGTGGATTATACTATCTCTCATTTAACCTAAGAATATAGTTGCTCTATAGTTTGAAGTTATATAGGCACACACTCTAGAATTTATCTCCATCCAAGGAGGAATTTGAATTATAATAAAGAAGGAATGATATGTTGTGTAGTTGATTTTGGGATCATAAAAGGGACTTCCTATATATCCTTGTAAGGGGAATCAGAAGCCACATAGTTCAATTCCTCTTAGTGGGACATGCCATTCATTTTAATTTCACGTGACAACGACCATAACGGCGCCTTTTAGGTTCATGCATCCTTGTACACTTCTAACAATTTTAAAATCATTAAAAGTAGACTACTAGATAAAATTCACACAATAATGGGTTAAAATAGAACTTACAAAGAGGTTTTCGTTTATGGTTTAACTTAAAAAATGAGTTAGGTGAATGGATTTTGTGAACTAATTGAAAACTATTGACTAAAGGTATATGTGAAAACTAAGAGGATAATCTCAACTCAAGGTATATGAGGAATTTATGAGGAGTATCTAAAATCAAGGAATATGATGAAAACATAACTAGTGACATAACTTAAGGCCTTTGAGGAGACCTAGAGAAGTATCTCGGGTTAAGAAATTTGATGAAACCAAAAGGAGGATATCTACGATAATCATTTGGGTGGGTCCTACATGTGACCTTTCTTGATGATAAATTTTCATAGAAATATTTAATATACACATAATCTTACATGTAGATGGAAATGTTTTAGGGAGAAACATGTAATATAAGATGATAGAGTCATATAAAAATCCATATCTTGTGAAAGGATGGATTTTTCTAAAGGGATTCCTAGACACCTATAAAAATAATCTTTCATAGAGTGGTCACATTTTTTCAAATCTTATATGGAGAAGGATCATTATAAATATATAAGTACACACTTTATAAGGCACAAAATTTTCATAATATGGAAGTTCTATGTGAGTGGTTAGGGTTCTCCAAGGTTATGGATTTTAAGGATGTTGGTTAATATAAGATTTATTGGATCTTACCTCTATGAATAAACTAAATAGGTTGTCTTCAGAGAATATTTATGAAAATCCTACATGAAAGATATTATGAAATAGGTACTATGAATATTTTATATGAGGAAGTAATTACCATGAAAACCTAACATAGTTCCCTATACACCCACTCTTAGGATTACACTGAAGTGTTATATGATGGAATGAATCATAGGATTTTCTTAAAGGGAGTTATCAAAAATGTGTATGTTTTACTCCTTATATGTTAATCAGGTTTTAATGATCACGAATACTATACTTTCTTTAAATCTTTTTAATCCTATTTAATTTGTCTCAAATCATGTGTACAGATGGTTGGTTTCTTTATGCTTTAAATAAACCTATCCAAGATCTTAATTGTAATAAATTAAGTTTGATTATTGTAAACTATATTTACCCTTGGTCTATAATGATTTATTTGATGAATTATTAAGTCTAATCCATTATGTGAAAATCACTGTTTAAGTCTTTATACAGATATTTGGCTAAGTCTGAGAAACTGTGAATCTTCTAATGATTTTGTTTTTTTGGAAAAGGTCCTAGACACTGTGACCCAGACACCATGATTGAGACACCGTGAAACATACATCATGACCCAGACACCGTGACCCAGACACTATGACCCAGACACCGTGAACCAAACACCATGACCCAGAAACCGTGAACCAGACACTGTAACTAGTTTCAGATCTGTTGAAGTCTGTGACACCGGTTCCTTGTAAAGACACCATTCGAAGTTTGGAAAAAGATCAGATGTCATGATCCTAACACTTCATATGTGATATCGGTTCCTGATCTCTGTACAACCATGCCATCATAATTGTCTCACCGCTCAAAGTAAAAGAAGGAGACACCATTTCTTGTTGACACTGTTTCCAAGTGACACCATTTCCAAACAGATTGTGACACCATTATTTAATCAGTTTTTGGTTTTTCAATTTAATTTCTAATGGTCATATTTGAGTCTTTTAAATGAACTAACATAATTAAAATTTCATTGTAGACATGTCACCTTACAGTATGAGGTACGAGGTGTAGAATACATGAATCCTTTCAGCTTTAACACATGCACTCCAAGAATAAAAAGAAAAGTGTGGTCATGAAACAAGTATGGTGTTATAACAGTAGACACACGAGAATTCTTGGGAAAAGAACCAACACATACAACAAGATACATTTGAAGAACACACGAAGCATTCACAAATACAAACGATGGAATACCATAGATAAAAGTCAAGAACATTTTCACAATACCAACTCCATAAAGAACACGATCCATATATAATTGGAAACTCGAGAACCAGACTTTTGATACTCTTTTTCTTGCAAGACGACTCAATTATTTCATCTGCTTAATCTGAGAAGTCCATAGCTTTATAGAATAACACTAAGAGAAATTTTAACCTTATCTCATACTTTTTGCTCTGTTGTGTACAGTTTTTAGCTTTTGAGCACTATGTTTGTGTCTATATTAAAACACACACTATCTCCTACACTAAACTGAAGGATACAAGATATACTTCCTATCATATCTTTTTACACTTATTTACTCCCACAAATAAGTGTGTAAGTGGTCCCTGTGTGACCTGTTATTTTATACCCATGAAGAATTGTGGAAGAGGTCGTGTGGCTTGGACAATCTTGTGCACTTTTGTTTACCCTGATCCAGAGTGTAGATCAAGTTTATTAATATAAAATGCTTGGTGGAAGGTGATCACCAAGTGGAGGTGATTAGGTCTCGACTTGAGACTGAACCAACTGTTTTATATCCACTGTGTTGTTTAATTTAGTTTTCTATATTTTACTATATAATTTAGAAATCACTAGATTTACTTTGATTGTTAATCTCGGAAATAAGTTATAATTTATTTTAATTATTAGAATAGATTTAAAAGTAATATTAATAACTGGTATTAATATTACTGAGAATTAATCAATCTTCTGAAAATTTATTTAAGCAGTCAAACTTTCATAACCGTATAATGTTGATTAACCAGGTAGTATTTATTTTTATTGGGGAACCTTTTAAGAAAAATTTTCAAAAAGAAATTTTTATAGATACTCAATTCACCCCCCCCCCCTCTTGAGTACTATACTCCAACCAACATTTGGTATCATATGAGTTTGTTATTCTATCCAAGACTCTATTTTTGAGCTTATTAAACTGTGATTTTAGTTTTACTTTAAAGATATGTAAATTTCTGTTATTTATAAATTTCTATCTCTTTAAAAGTATTTATTTATTATGGATAATGGACTGGAATGTGCTGCAACAAACAGACCACCATTATTTAATGTAACCAATTATTCCCAATATAAGATTAATATGAAAATGCATTTATAAACTATGAGTTTTGAAATTTGGTCTTCAATTATAGATGAGTATAATATTCCTACTATTAATATAATCACTTGTTATGATCCAACCAAGCCTTACTACAATAAAAATTGAAAATCCATGAATGATATATATTGATCTTTAGGATATAAGGAATTTAAAAAAAATGTTTGAATATAAAATTGCCAATGAAATTTGGGATAATTTTTCTGTTTCACATGAAGGAACTTCTATTGTGACAGAAATGAGACTTAATACTTATACTATTAAATATGATAACTTTAAAATGAAACCTGATGAGCCTATTTCTGATATGTAACTCAGGTTCAACGAAATTTTCAACACATTGATTTCTCTTGGAAGAGAAGTCACTTCCAAAGAATAGACCATTATGATTCTCATATTCTTTCCTGATAGAAGGAGAGTAAAATCTGTTACTATTAGATAATCATGTGAAATCAGCAAGTTACCTGTAAAAGAACTCATTGGGAAACTAATGATGTATGAAGAAAAACTAAAAGTGAATCAAGATTAGAAAGATCCAAAGAAAAAAATCTACAGCCTTAAATACTACTACTTCCAAGAGCAATGATAAATAAATATTTTAGGCTGCTATTGACAATTCAGGAAGTGAAGAATCGGTCTTGGATAGTGATGATGAAATGGCCTAGCTGGAAAGAAGATTCAAGAAATTTTATAAGAGGAACAAATTTTCCAAAAACCCTAACTTCAAGGGAAAATGTGTCAATAAAGGAAATTGGAAAAAGGATTATAAGAAGCCTGATAAATCTGAATAAATAGTTTGCTATGAATGAAAAAGAAGAGGACATGTCACGGAAGAATTCCCAAAGATAAAATATAAAAAGAAGTGTGAGTATAATGAAAGGAAATATAATAAAGTAATGAAAGCCACCTAGATTGCATCTGGGGATATCTCCAATGAATCTTCTTCTTATTGGGATAAGAAATTGGAAAAATCAAACATGTGTTTCATGAAAAATACATCTGAGGTAACCCTTGACTCACCTGAACATAATTATTATTATTCTATTGATGAATCTGAATATGAAAATATGACCAATGATGAACTGTTTGAATATTGTAATATGTTGGAAGAAACCTATAATGAACTAAAAGATAAGTATAAATCATTAAAGAAACATCATGAATTATCTGAAAATATTAAATCTGAACTCACTATTTAGAAAGAGAAAAATTCACAACTTCTAAAAGAAAATAATGATCTAAAGTTATATAATGATCAATTAAAGAAGGATCTAGAAATGTTTACCAATGGGAAAGACACACTCACTCAATTACATGGTAAATAGATAGATCCATGATATACTACTAGATTGGGATATCATCCAGGACAAAGAAGCTTATCCAAAACATATTTTACAACCAAAAATGAAAAATATGCTTCTCTATCCAAAAATCAAAACTATACAGCAAGTTCCAGCTCAAGTAGCTCATCCACTCCGTCTAGCTTCACACATTATTTTAGACCAAATAATGTTTTTTTCTCAAAATCTTTATAATCTTCTTATAGGAAACCTATGAGACAAATGTGGGTTCCTAAATCCCTTATTACTAATATTTCGGGACCCAGAAAATTATGGGTACCAAAAACACTTCTTGTTTGATCTGTTTTATAGGAAAAATTCCTAAAGATCTCCTATAAAAGCTTATGGTACTTGGATAGTGGGTGTTCAAGACACATGATAGGGGACTATACATACTTCGAGAACTTAATAAAAGTTAATGGTGGACATGTCACTTTTGGTGACAATGCCAAAGGAAAAATTATTGGCCTTGGCCAAATCGGCAACTCTAACTCAGTTTTAATTTCCAAAGTAATTTTTGTTGATGGATTGAAATATAATCTGCTTAGTATTTCACAACTATGTGATGATGGATTTCATGTTAAATTTGAAAATTATTCTTTCAATGTTTTCATTTCTAAAAATTAATTAGTGTTTTCTACATTGAGAAATAAAAATGTATACTCTATTAACTTAAAGTCTTTAGTTTCTCAAAATTATTCTTTTTTAAGCGTATTTCACAAAGAATATTATCTTTGGAATAGGATACTAGGATACTATAATATTCACTCTCTTATAAAACTAACTAGGAAAATATTAGTCAAAGACCTACCCAAACTGAGTTTTCAAATTATAAAGTGTGCAACCCTTGTCAAAAGGGTAAGCAACACAAAATTTCCTTCAAACCAAATAAATAAGTTTCAACTTCTCAACCTCTCAAACTGGTTCACATGGATTTTTTAGACCATATGGTGTTTCTAGTTTAAATGGGAATCACTGTGTTTATGTTCTTGTAGATGAATTTTCAAGACATACTTGGACTTTTTTTGGCTCACAAAAGTGAAGCCTGGTCTCACTTCACCAAATATGCTAAAACTGTAGAAAATATTAGTGGTCATAGAATTAAATCCTTAATAAGTGATCATGGATGTGAGTTTGAAAATCAAGATTTTGAATCCTTTTGTTCACAAAATGTCTATAGTCATAATTTATCTACCCTTATAACACCTCAATAGAATAGAGTTGTATAAAGAAGAAATAGAACCTTGAAAGAAATTTCTAGAACCATTCTTAGTGAATATTACTTGCCTATTTATTTTTGGGCTGAATCTTTAAATACCGCATGTTATATTATTAATAGAGTGTTGATTAGACCAATTATTAAAAGAACTCCATATGAGATATAAAACAATATAAAACCCAAAGTATGATACTTCAATGTTTTTGGTTGCAAAGTCTATATCCTTAATACTAAGGACAATCTTGATAAATTTGAATCCAAGAGCGATGAAGGAATATTTCTTAGATATTAAATATCTATTAAAGCCTATAGAGTGTTTAATAAAAGAAATAAATGTGTGGAAGAATATTTCCATGTAAAATTTGATGAAACAGATCCACATGAGCCTAAGACCACACTAGAGAACCTAGAGGATGATGTGTCAAATCTGGACATCAATTAAAAATCCTCTAACCATCCAATAAAGAATTTGTGAAAACTTCTAGTTCTGGAAATTCTTCAGATATAGGTCATAATGAACTCGAACCTATTGAAAAACCTGAAATCACTAGTCCTTCTTTTTCTAGATCTGTTAGAACTATTAAGAACTATCCTTTAGATGCAGTTGTAGTAGATTTAGATAAAGGAACTCAAACTAGAGCTTCTCTTAGAAATCAGGTTGAACATAATGTCTTCTTGTCACAACTTAAACCTAAAAACATTAATGATGCTATTAATGATGAATTCTGGGTGATGGATAGGCAAGAAGAACTTAATCAGATTGAAAGAAACAAAGTTTGGAAACTTGTTGACAGACCCAAAGAAACATTCACCATAGGCACTAAGTGGGTGTTTAGAAATAAGGTATATGAAGTTGGTAACATAGTTAGAAACAAGTCTAGATTGGTTTCACACGGTTATAGTCAAAAAGAAAGAATTGAATATAAGGAAACCATTGCACCAGTAGCTAGACTTGAAGGCATCAAAATTCTTCTTGATTATGTTGCACATCTGAATTTCAAACTATATAAAATGGATGTTAAAAGTACATTCTTAAATAGGTATATATATGAGGATGTTTTTGTTGAGAAACCCCCTAGTTTTACAAATCCTCATTTTCCAAATCATGTTTTTAAATTATCAAAATCTTTATATGGTTTAAAACAATCTCCAAGAGCTTGTTATGATAGATTAAGTACTTTTCTTAATTTAAAAGGTTTTACAAAAGGAATAGCTGATCCTACCATTTTTATAAAACAAATTTCAAATTATGGTTTCTTAGTTCAAATTTATGTAGATGATATTATCTATGGATCTTCAAAAAATTATTTATGTATTGAATTTTATAAAATGAAGCAAAAATAATTTGAAATAAGTTTAATGGGTAAAGTAAAATTCTTTCTTGGATTTCAAATCTTTTAAAATAATGATGGTATTATTTTAAATCAAAGAAGATGTACTAGAGATCTTCTAAAACATTTCGCCTTGGATATCACTAAAAGTAGTGACACTCCAATGAAAGCTACTTGTAAGTAGGATCTTGATGAATATGGAAAATTTGTTGATCAAACCACTTATAGAGGAATGATTGGAAGCCTAATCTACCTAACTGCTAGCTGACCTGACATTATGTTTAGTGTATTTATGTGTGCTTGTTTCCAATAAAACCCTAAGGAATATCATTTAAATTTTTTTAAGATAATTTTCAAATACCTCAAACATACACCTAATCTAGGACTGTTCTATCCCAAAGAACAATCATTTGAGTTATTTATCCATTCTAATGCTGATTTCGGTGGTTGTAAGTTAGATATAAAAAGAACCTCAAGAACATGTCACTTTTTTGGAAAGCCACTAGTATCATGGTGTCGTAAGAAACAAAAATCTATTGCATTATCTACTACCTAAGCGGAGTACATATATGCTATTAGTTTTTGTACACAAATTTTGTGAATGAAACACACATTAACAGATTATGGATATCAATTCAGGCATGTACCCATAAATTGTGACAATACAAGCACCATTAACATCTCAAAAAATTATTTTTCACACTCTAAGACAAAACATATTAATGTAAGACATCACTTTTTGAGATACCATTATTAAAAAGATGATATCACTTTGGGATTCATTGAAACTGAATATTAGCTTGTTGATATATTCATCAAACCATTAAATTATGAAATAATATATTACATCATACATGAACTGGGAATGATAAATCTTAAGTAATAAGTGTACTATTTCACATCTTACTATTTCACAGTTTACATTTTCATAAGTCACTATCTTAAGATTACTATCTAACTCTTACAGTTCTATATTTTACTATCTTAAAAGTTGATGTTTCATGGTTACAGTCTCACAATTATTATATATCGGTTACTGTCTGGTGTAATGGTGTTTCAAACCATTCAGTCGCACCATTTATAAGTCACATAGTAAAGGTCTCACCGCGAAATCATGTTACAGTCTCACCGTGAAAACTTGTTATGGTCTCACAGTGAAAGTCTGTTCTGGACTCACTGTAAAGACACTTTATCATTTTATTTACATATTATAACCCATATCAATGTACTTAACTATTTTATTCTTTTACTTTCCCATTCTTTTGATTTTGTGATGCTTGATACCCCTAAATGATAAAAACGAAAGAAGTTTCACTCCTTTATTCACCCAAGCTCTCTTCTCTCAAACTATAACCCCTACTTCAACCTTTCTCTCTCTCTCGAACCTTCTTTTAATTCCTAGAAAGAAATATCCATCCTCATTAACTTCTGATAAGCATAGATAAAAAAGAAGATGAAAATAGCACTGAAGATAGCGCCCGAAGGTCCTATGAATCTGAACCTGGTGAACATAATAGTGGTACCTGAAAAGGAAATTTTCCCCAAGTGGCTTCTATCAAGTAAGTCTTTAGTATTGAAAATACTAAAAGAGAAACGATGGATGGATTAGTTCACAAAAGAGGATAGACCAATTTACCCAAATCTATTTGATCAGTTTTATCAGTTCATTCAATTCTCTTTTGATATAGAAGATGGTTTTTTTGTGAGAAGTTGGATCAATGGCCTAATATGTACATTTTCTTCAAGGTTATGGGTTGCTTGCCTAAGGATACCTCATGAGGGAATTTTTGATTACTACCAAAGAGGTCTTCTACCACCAAGTGAGATCTTTGTTTTAGAAGAATACTTGAGAAGATTGACTGGAAATGAAACAAAGAGAGGAGTTATAGTTGCTGAGATAGATGGTGAAACTAAACTTTTGTTTAAGTTTCTTCAAAATCTGATCAGTCCAAGAAAAGTATATTTTTCTACACTCAAGTATCAGGATGTATTTTTGAAACATCTTATGAACAATGGACATAAGATTAACATATGAAAGTGTATTATACTTCATATGTGTGAATTGATAAAGACAACCTCCAAGTCAACCTCCCTGTTCTACTCAAGGTTAATATCTACTATGCTTCATGCTAAAGGATTGGTTAGACCAGATGAAGAAGTCATTAAGGACTATTAATTCTGTATCTCAACAGTTATATTAAAAAGAATGAAAATCAGTTGTAATCCATGGGGAAAAGCATGGGTAGAGGATAATGAGAGGTTCTATGAAAAGTTCAACCCAGTAGAGCATTCTTCAAGACCTAGGGACATTTTTGATCCTGTTTTGGAACCAGATGAAATTACTGATTATCCTATTAAGGAAGAAGAAGAACAGGATGTTGCACCTACAGGGAAAATTTTCCGAGATAAGGAAGGAAGTTAACTTTTTCCTCAAGTCTTAATTGAGAAGGAAGTACCTATTCTTGAAGAATTTGTTGATCAAGAATAAGATTCTACTTCTAAAGAATAAATTATTATTATTGGAAGGGAAAAGGTTGTTATAGAAGATCATATAGAAGAAGAAATTTATTTTGAGAAATAAGATGCTTCTAAGGAACACCTAGAGAAACAAGCTATTCCTTACATTATCCCATCTACCAAAGAAATAATAGAGCAATACTTTTAGTTGGCTAGAAAAGAAATTGGTAAAGTTATTGGGGATGAAATTTTGGAAATAGATTAAGGAACTAAATCTCTTAGTCTTGTAAGATATGCACCTGTTTAGGGTGAGCAACACCCCAATCAGAAAATTGTTGAAGTTCCTAATCTAGTTTATCCAAGATTTGTGGATACATGGTATAAATTCCCTAGATATTTTGATGTGAATGATTCCCAAGAAGTATCAATTAAATATATAGACCTTTCTACTGTATTTCAGTTGAAATCATTCTCTGATCTTTTCTCTACAAAGGAACTTGAGACAATCTCATCTCTTATTCCTGAATATTCACAAAAACCTTATACCTTAGTATGTAAAGATGATTTTAAAGCCATTGAAGCTAATTTGTTGGCTAGAGTTGAAAATATCATGAACACTCAACCTGATCATGTGACAAACTTGAGTAAAATAGATGTTGCCCTTCTGGTAGAAAATATCATTCGGAAGATTTAGCCAAAAATGCTTCATGAAATTCAAGAAGTCGGAGTTGAGAACAAACAGTTAAGTGATGAAGTGATGTATCCCAAATCTGTGGTTGAAGATATGCAGAGAGTGCTGAAATCAAGAACAGAATCTATTGCTCATCCTGTTGAGGATGTTGGTAGTTAGATTCCACAGGAAGTTGACTACCTCCTTAAACTTAACCTAACTTATTTAGCTGACAAAGTGAATGAAAGGAATAATTAAATAGTTCAAGAAAATTTTGAGCTATTTATTGGCCTTAAAAAGTTGATTGATGAGTATAAGGGTTGTCTCCAGAAAGTTCTGAATCAAATAATGTCTCTTACTTCAGTTGTTATAGCTTCTAGTGCCTCTGGACAGTCATCCCAACCCTCCTTGGATAGTGATTTTATCAAAATGGTTGTTAAGTAAGAAATTCAATTAGTAATCCGTGGTTTTGACAAAGATTCTCTATCTGTGGTTTTCAAGAATAGTGACATACTTCTTGATTTGGTACGAATTCATTCCAATATTTCCAATGATTCTCAAGAAGAAATTACTAAGAAGGTATATTTCTACTTCAATAATATTTTCTCTAAGCATGATATGAAAAACCATTTTAATTACCTTGTAGAAAATCTGAAAATCCCTCCTGTCACTCAATCTTTTAAAACTCAAGTTCAAAAGATGAAGGATTTCACTCCACTGTTGGACAAGTTCATGGAGAACAAGGATGAATTTAAGAAGGTGATGAAGTATGGTGGTGATATTATTGCTGACTTCATAAAGCTTTTGAGGCCTTATCTTCATGTGCAGAGCACTGCTATTATGGCTCCTACAGCTGAACCCTTGTGACCTAGTTTGCCTCCTTCCTCATTCACTGCCTTTGCCTCTACTTCTATGTCTGTCTCTCACACATTGAGTTAGATCAGACCTGTTATCCTTGACCAACAATTACTTCGGTCTTCTACAACACCTACCTTGGCCTATTATATTTTTCAAGGTCTCCCTCTACCTTCTCTGGCAAGTGGTTCCCTTCATTCTTAAACTTCTGCCTCTACTCCTATGGCTTCTCCTGATGTTACTGCCAAGCAAAAAGAGAATATATACAGTGCTGAAGAAAAGTTAACATTATTTTTTTGATAGGGATAGTTTTTTATTTTTTATTTCCTACTATTTGTAATGACACATATTTCTTCATCTAATGCACTATGAACTCTTCTTTTCTATTCTCTTATTTACTTTTATACTCTTTTTGATAATCCAAAAAAGGGGAGAGACATGCACTCTAAATGAACACTAAGGGAGAGAAACATCCACTAAGAAAAGATATCTCACTCACATGATTTTTGATCATCAAAAAGTTGGATATTGTTGGACTCCTCATGTTTTAATCATGTTTTAATGATCACAAATCCTAAACTTTCTATAAATCTTGTTAATCTTGTTTAATCTGTCTCAAATCATGTGTACATATGGTAGGTTTTTTTATGCTTTAAATAAAACTATATAATATATTAATTGATTTAAATTAAGTTTGATTATTATAAACTATATTTACCCTTGGTCTATAATGATTTTTTTGATGAATTATTAAGTCAAATACATTCTGTGAATATCACTGCTTAAGTCTGTATATAGATATTTGACTAAGTCTGATAAACTATGAGTCTGCCAGTAGTTTTGTTTTTCTGGAAAAGGTAACAGACATCGTGACCCGGACACTGTGACCCAGACACCGTGACCCAGAAACCGTGACCCAGACACCGTGACCCAGACACCGTGACCCAGACACCGTGACCTAGACACCATGACCCAGACACCATGAACCAGACATCGTAACCAGTTTCAGATATGTTGAAGACTGTGACACTAGTTCCTTGATAAGATATCGTTCAATGTTTGGAAAAAGATCAAACACCGTGATCCTAACTCCGTATTTGTGCTACCAGTTCATGATATCTATACAGCCATGTCATCATAACTATCTCACCGCTCAAAGTCAAAGAAGGAGACACCATTTCATGGTGACACTTTTTCCAAGTGACACTATATCCAGAAAGACTGTGACACCATTCTTTAATTTATTTTGTCATTTTTCAATTTAATTTATAATGGTCATATTTGAGTCTTTTAAATGCACTGACATAATTAGTATTTCTTTGTAGACATGTCACTTGATAGTATGAGGTATGAGGTGCAGAATACATGCATCATGTCAGCTTCAACACATGCACTACAAGAATAAAAAGAAACTTGTGGCCATGAAACAAGTGTGGTGTTATATCAGTAGGTACACGAGCATTCTTGAGAAAAGAACCGACACATGCAACAAGATACATTTGAATAACACACAAATCATTCCAAAATCCAAAGGCTGGAATACCATATATTAGAGTTAATAACATCTTCGCAAAACCAACTCCATGAAGAATACGAGCCAGATCTAACTGGAAACCAGAGCACCAGACTTGAGATACTATATTTCTTGCAAGAAGAATCGATTCTTGCATCTTCTTGATCTGAGAAGTCCAGAGCTGTATATAATAACATATAGAGTACTTCTAAACTTATCTCATATTTTTTTTCTCTATTGTGTACTATTTTTAGCTTTTTATAAGAGAGTGTGTGTCAGTATTAAAATACACATGGTCTCCTACAATAAACTGAAGGATACAATATATCCTTCCTGGCATATATTTTTACACTTGTTTACTCCCATGGATAAGTGTGGAAGAGCTCCCTGTGTGACCTATTATGTTATACCCACAAAGAATTTTGGAAGAGGTCATGTGACCTGGAAAGTCTTGTGCACTATTTTTTACCCTGATCTAGGGTGTAGATAGAGTTTATTAATATAAACTTCTTGGTGGTATGTGATCAAAAAGTGTAGTGGATTAGGTCTTGGCTTGAGATTGAACCACTTGTTTTGTATCTTCTGTGTTGTTTAATTTATTTTTCTCTATTTTACTGTATAATTCATAATCCCTAGATTTACTTTGATAGTTAATCTTGGAAAGAAGTTATAATTTTTTTTCCTTATTATAATAACTTCAAAAGTAATATTAATAACTGATATTAAGATTAATGAGGATTAATCAATATTTTGAGAAGTTATTTAAATAGTCTAACTTTCATAACCATATAACTTTGATTAACTAGACTGTATTTATTTATATTGGGAAAACTTTTAAGAAAATTTTTCAAATAGAAATTTTTATAGATACTCAATTCACCCACCTCTTGAGTACTATACTTCGACCAACAGTTTCAATTCATCTCTATAGAATTATGAAAAAAATACCCTATTTAGTGTCCTCTTTCTCATAGTGTGTTACCATAGTATTTATTGTTTATGCACAAAATGTTTTACCTAGAGTTGGTGGAACTATCATCACAAAGGATCTACAAGGTTTTATATTAACAAAAATTATCAGTTAATTGTACAATTTAATGAATTTAATACATAAACATTCATGAAAGGAAAATAACCCCTTTTATCCTTAAAGTATAATACAAAATAACCCATCCAGGATAAAGTACACCAGTGTTTCATGTTCTCATCACACCATGGGAGTAAATTACTAAGGTTCCACAAGCCCAAGTCATCATGAGAGGTCCACACTATAATCATAATTCACTATATCACTCATACTAGGGAGTAAATTTAGCCTAAATTATACTAGGTTGAATGTTTCCATACCCTCTAGTAGGGTGACACTTCACCCGACCCTATACTAGGGTGAAACTTCACCCTACCCTGTATTAGGTTGACACATCACCCCACCCTCTATACTAGGTAGATCCTTTGCTCAAGCCCCCAACTAGGGTGAGAATTCACCCTAGTCACCTATGAGGGAACTAATTCAACCTAGTATCTATAATTTGGAGACCATTAACCCAAATCTACACTAAGACACCATTCTTTATTGAGTCTCTTGCCTTGGTACCACCTCTGCCCTAGTCCTCTACCTTGGTATCCATCCTTTATGAACTCCCCATGGATTCCAAAGATACATGACCGAGATTCCATGAAACCATTTGATCATGTATTCCATTGATAATGGTCCTCTCCTATGTTTTCTTCTCAAACCAATGGTACCCTTAGGGTGATGATGATCATGTATTCCCTTGATAAAAGGAGTTCCTATCATGAAGATCCTAGTAAAACTTCCCTTGTCTCTTGTTTCCCATCTCGGCTAACCCCTATCTAGTATCCAATCATCCTAATAACTCAGTGGACCTATTTATTCTACTCAATGAGCTAGAGATATATCATAGGCCTCCTACTATGTGTATGCTCAAAAACTTGTCTTCACATAAGTTTCAGATCGGGTCAAACATCTTTAGGAGGCGCATGTGTAAGCCCCAAATGTATCCTTGCTACTCTTAGTTAAGGTCAAGGAATCATAATAAGAGTAATCAATAACTAATCCACATTATAGATACCCATTTATAAGTCTCAACTCATCCTCATATCCATTATGAAACATTTCTTGGGGATCCATATTCTTTAAGAGTCATCCTTCCTCAGTGGACAATATTCTTTATGAGCCATCTTGCATAATGGGATATATCCCTTATGAGACTAATCATACCCTCCATAATTTAGTTACTAGAAATTTTTATGAAATTGAAAGGATTGTTTATACATAAGTCTCACACCAACTATTTTATGGAATCCTTTACCTATTAGTCATGCCTATATGTTTTTAAACAGCATAGCATAATGTCCTCACCACATAACATTAAAATGTATGGATCGTTAATGCCACTTGAACTTAAACTATATGACCAAAACTACCTGGGATTTAATTTTTTTAAAATTGAGTTACATAGGATTCCTCTTTAAGGTTTAATTCCAACACCCCATGGTTCTCAGAGGCATGACCTTTCAAGGAACTTCAGTAGGTTCTCAATGTATGACCTTAAAAGGCACATCATTGGTGCTTGTTACCTAAAATTAAATTTTGTGACATCTATCATTAAATGGAATTTAACTATATATGATATAATTATATTTATAGGTCTAAATAGTGATCCCTTATCAAGAGCCCAATCCTAACTCCATAACACCTACCACCTCCTTAGAAGGTGATAAATTCTAGAGTACCTAGCTAGGTAGATTTAAACCGTAGTGTAATAACCAATTAAAAGGAATGTGGAAAACCACTAATATATATATATATATATATATATATATATATATATTCATGCTGATTAATAGTTTTTATTAATACTTTTCATACTGGTAACTAGTAGTAATATCATTACTAGAAAGGATTCACAAACATATCATAAATATATAATAGATTCGCGAAGTATGATATAATCTCCCCTAAAGGGGTGATATGAGATTTATATCCCATTATATTGATCAATGAAAAACCCAAAAGATTAATGGTAAAGTCCTAGAGACTGCTTTCCTTTGTAAAATAGGTCCTCATTGACTCAAAACACCATGGGAATGGAAGTCCATTTGAAACAAAACGGTAAACCTGAAGTGAATCATTTACCAGTGAAGATGATTTATTGACCATGTTATTGCTTGATATGATGTAATAATTATTTCCTTGTTTTTATTCTTGACCCCTTTTAATACTTATAGTAATCCTATTATATTTTCCTTCAATCCAAATTTTAACATCATACCATGCATTATCCAATTTTTGATGCGTGATATAGACATATGACTTAGTCCTGACAAAGACTGAATCCCTATAACCTAGGAGGATGTTATCATTGACCCAAAAACTTCAGAAATAGTTGGTGAATTCTATGTTTTGGGAATAATATATTAATATAATTATTACAATACAATAGTCTACTCAAAAAAAACTTCAGGTGATGAAGCCCTATTGGCCATCCCACTAGCATTAGGCCGCAAAGATGTAGGAGGCACCAATGGCCACCTCAAACTACTTAAATAGTTTATCCACAAAGAGAGATAATGGGTTTATCTATTAACATATGAATGAGGAAGATGATGTGACATATATCTCCAACTCTATCATGGAACTACCTTGGTGGGTTCCTGTTATCCACCTTCATCAACACCATTGTGTGGTTTGATACTCATAAGAATATGTTGAGGAGAATGACCAGAATATCAAAATATCAATTTCTTAAACCAAGGAACCTAGGAGGAGGTATCACTAAAAATTATGGAAAAAATAATAAGATAATTATAACATCCCTATTAACATTGAGTAATCCCATCAATAGATTTTAGTGGAAAATAAAGATCTGACCCATATTTTAGGTCACACC
The DNA here is from genome assembly GCA_963277665.1 of Viscum album. NCBI lineage: Eukaryota > Viridiplantae > Streptophyta > Magnoliopsida > Santalales > Viscaceae > Viscum > Viscum album. The sequence continues at coordinate 1,000,167,591 of OY728136.1, read as the reverse complement.
CACCAGCCTTCCATAATATAATAACAATGAAAAAATAATCCCATTGGAATATTTAAATGGACAATCAAGAGTATTTTTATATCATTTATCCCACCCAGATGGTTTTATGAAATTCCTAAATGAAGAAATTAGATAAAAAGTGGGCTCATATCCTCATTCCTACTAGACTCTATCATCATATCTTGTTGATGGTTCAAGAGAAGGTTTATATTAATGATTCTATCATATAAGGTTGATAAAATATCATACAGATCAAACATGGTTAGAATCATATCACTTATTACAAAAATAAATCTTGTTGACATATCCTAGTGGAACTTGGGGAGCTATCATATATCCCTACCTCTACCTGGGAGGAGCATCGACATATCCCAATGGGTATATGAGAGTGGGATCATACCACTTTTTAAATATATAAGATATGTTAGCATATTTTAGCTAAATCATATAAGTAGATTCATATCCTTAACTTGATCCATGAAATTCACTGACATATTCTAACAAATGAATTGAATTAGGGTTATATCCTTACTCCCCTCAATATTCATAAGTCTGATTAGTAAATTATAGTAATAATCAAAGAGTATCCTCATAACCTTTCTCACATAAATAAATATTTTCATAATATTCTAATGATAGTGGAGAAACTACCAAGGAGGGTGCTTGATCATGAATTCCATTTCCCACAGTGTCTGGCCCATCTTATGATCAATAATATGACCCTAGTTTCCCAACAAATAATATCCAGACATTAATATATTCAAGTCAAATCTACAATCCAGGAGCTGGTTCATATCCTTTCAACAATAAATAATAATACCCTTGATTCCTTCAACATCATTTGATAGTGTCATAAGTATATAATAGCTCCACATTAATAGGAAATGGTCAATCATAAAGGTTTTAATGTGTTAAACATTTAAGTAACACAATCAACCTCTTTTTATGATTAATTCTCTTAGTTTTTAGGATACATTAAGCTACCAAAAGAGTCATTAGAGACTAGGTCATGTGGAACTCTCTATAGTTTCTTATTATTCCCAAAATTTACAAATAAGGACTCCTTGAGGGTCTATTTATAGTAAAATATGATGGCATGGGTGCATGGTTTACTTAGGAGGTACCTAATAAAATGACATAGGTATGATGGTGCACTGTGTTATAGTCAAAAGAGTGTGTGTCCAAGGAAGAGTATTAGGGTGTGTTGAATTAGGATAGGTAGATGGGAACTTGGACTCATGTGAAATAATTGGGCATATGGACTTGGGAAAAGAAGTTGGGTTCCTGGACTTGGGAAGGGTAGCTGGGTATTTTGATTTGGGTTCCTCCTACGAACTTACTCCACCTAATTCATATTGAAAAAGGGATCTCTAATAACTATATATGAAATATAGAAAAAAAATCAATGCTTACCCAATGAAACATAATAAAAGGAAACCATTAATCATGAAATTCATATAAACATCAAGTGACACCTATAAATCACAAGTTCCCCTTATCCAACAATAGATATTCCTTATATGATAGTACACCTACTTTATATTATAATAATAAATATAATCTGAGAAACATTAAACATGATCAAAAAAAACAATATAAATTCTCTTCATCATGAAATAATAATTCCTATTTAAATTCAAACATGTTATAAATCTAGTTATGTTCAATATCTAAACATAATAGTAGGAATAAAAACATTTAAATTGGAAATGCATAAGTAACAATTTATCATAACTCAAAAATCCATATAAAGTCTATAAAGTTAACACACCATATTACCATACAAGGGTGGTATAAATAAGTCATCACAAATCAACAATGGAATGCATATCTCTAAAATTATCACTTTATAAACTTAGAGTTCAATTCAAGAACCCCTTGTTGACCACACTTTACAAGAAAAGGTGTCCCTTGTCATTACCCAACACACAGTTTTTCTAATCAACATTCAAAAATAAAACCTTTTATAATTATTTTCAAACCATGTTATTAATACATATAAAGTGGGATAAAATTCATTCCATGCATACCATTTAATTTAAACAGGTGTGGCTTATACTTATAAGATTAAATATTTTAAAATAGGGTAAGTGAATGTTTATTAAATTATGTCTTTAATAAATCATATAAAATGTGGAATTAGTTATACCCCTTACCATGTTAAATCAATTAAAAAGATCATTCACCAAAGTTGGGTGTATCTTTAGACAAGTAAAAAAATTTCTATTTAATTTTTAGTGAAAAATGTTATCCAACTCCATTTTAGAAAGAATTATTTAATGGGAAGAGTGTTATATTAATTACTTTAAAGAGTAAGGGGAAAAGGTTTCATGGGGTAGGACTTCAAAGAATGAATTAATCTAGAAAAATATAAGTTTTTAAATAATAATCATTAAAACATTACATTATTACATGAATTGAATCAAGGTAAAATTCTAGTTTTTAAAAAGAATCCTATAGAACACATGAAATATTAATTTTTGTAAGAAACTAAATTATTTCTAGTTATAAATAACTTTTTTTACTCCACTAACCCAACCATTATCTCATCAATGAATAAATCACTTAACTAGTGGTTAAGTATGGTTTTTTGACTTATAATTAAAATTAGTTAAGTGGAAGGAATTGATACAATTATGTAATATATAATTTAAATCCAAATAAATATTCTTTATCCAAAATACAATTAATCCATAAAAGTTTATCCAAAGAAAAAGTTCCATGATCACTCAAAATCTTCATGTTTTTGGATTAAATGAGGAAACCATTCCCAAGAAACAATATATATTACTAACTACACACATTCAAGATAAGATTAACTATAAGTGACATGGTTTTTCAAGGGACTAACTTTTAATCATTTAATATAGAATGTTATTTTTAAACATCATGAATAAAGTAATTCCTAAAAATATTTTTATAATAAAAACCATTGATTGTACTTAACTTTTCATAACAAACTAACATTAGAAATAACCCATTCATATTTAATAAAATATGAGTAATGAATTATTTAATAGTTTAGAAAATATGGGGTAGGAATGTCACATGCATAACCCAAGAATCACTTAGATATTAAAGAACATATACCAATTCCATTTTATATATTTACCAAATATCAATAATCACTAGGTAAGATCCTTAAAACTATCAAATAAAAATTCCATGAACAAGGGACCTAAATAGCGTGATCAAAAAATTATTGGATGTCTAAACTTGAAGAAAATTTAAAAATATAAATCCTAAAATTCAAAAAATATAATAACTAAAATCCCCAAATAAATTATAGAAATCATCTTTAAATTAGGACCTTAAGACCTTAAAATTTATAGAGTAAACCATATCTTTATCTCCCTCCATCAAAAAAAAATTTAATGGAGAGAAAACAACCCATAGAGGATTCATTTAACCAAGAGGAGAATAATCCCTAGATAGATATTTGATTTCATCATGAGTTAGAAAAATCACATAATGAAATCCCTAATAAGGGTTTGGGAAATAAAGAAGAAGAATAAATATGTACGATAAGAGGATGGGGAGAAGACTTACATTGAATTGGTGTAGGAAACATCCCTTAATCAGACATGAATCATTATAAAAAATGAGGGGAAAGACAGAACCTATAGGATCCATAGAGAGAGGCTCTTGGCTGATGTAAGAGGAATGGCTCAGAGGAATCCAATTAAGGGGTTTAGTAGCTTTACATGAAATCAAAAAAAAATCTGCACATTAAAAAAATGATATGGGACTACCGAGCACTCAGTTAGGAGATATCATGTACTTGAAAACACCCCAAGGAATCTAGGCCCTTTCCCAATCTCATAGGTACCCAATTCCGCATATTATTTTCAATTGTAGTTGTTACTTATCACCATCCTACCCAAAAACTAAATGAATACCCTCAACTCTAAGATAAATCCAAAATTATCTAATAATTCATCCTCATCCTCAAAAATTCATAACAAAATCCTCAAATAAAATAAATACTGACCCTCACTTCATATCCAAAAATTCAAAACATCCCTCCTTCCCATCACATTAAAACACAAAAATTAACCAAAATATTTAAATGATCAGAACATGGGTCATTAAAAACTCTCCACTAAAGGAATTTTTGTCCCCAATAATTCCAAGGATACTCTTAAAAAAATGAACTGCTTTACCAAATCACCAATTCATTGTTAATTCACTAATACAGTTACTAAATGATCCACTATACACTTGATTCATAACTCCAAAATCCATCACATATAAAAAAATACCTCAAGGACCCAATATCCATGAAGCACGCCAACTACCAATACCTTAATTAATATGCCAACTATCACCAAAATTTTGATGCATTACTAAAAAAACTAATATACAAAACTTATATTGATGAGATGCCAATACAAAAAGATACTTCAACATCCTTATGATTACCTAAATACCATAAACTAACTGCTTAAACAATTAACTAAGGTGGTCCACACTAATTATTATATAAGGGATATATATGATTTTTCTACCACCATGTTTTTTTAGTTCAAATATTATATTACCCCATGGTTTCATATAAAACCAAACTTAATTTCAAAATTAATATTTCAATATGTTTTAAAGACATCTCATTTTGTAAAACAAAAATTATCCTCAAGTAAACTTTGATAAAAATGATTCTTGTTTCACATTTCCAAAAGGTAACTACAATAAGTTAACCACCCCTTCCAAAATCAGTGTTCACTTAAAACTTTTAAAAAATAATTTTAAATTAATATAAATATTTAAAAACCACTTAAATTATAAATAACAAGGTAATTGTATTATTTTTACACATGGTTTATTCCCATTTCAAAATTAAAAAATAAAAATTCTACTTTTGAAATGATGGGATTTTCAAAAACCCAAATTTTAAATAGAACCTGATTTGAAATATCTTCACTTTAAAATAAAAAGTTTATAATAATATTTACACTAATATTCACCTAATTTTAAAAAAAAATTGGGTTCAATAAAAATTCTACATTTTTTAAACATTGGATTTTCATCCTTTTGAATCAGCTATTTATAATGTGAATCTCTCATCATTTCTTAGGTGTGATGACACCAAAAATTAGTAATCTTAGAATTTTACAATGTATAAGATGTTTTACCAAATATATAAAATATTAAAGAGTATAATTCTTAATTATAGATCATTAATAATAAATCAAATAGTGTTCATAGTAGAAATTACTAAGAAAAACTTGTATCATGTTTAATAGTTAGCACTAAATAGAAAATAATTGACATTACCAGCCATAAAATATCTATATAGGTATCTTAAGAAATGATCAATAAAAAAGTTTAAACAAAGAACTTTGAGAATACTCAGTAATATAACATTAAACAAGAAATAATTGATTTCAGTCGAAATAATTAGAGAAACTAAAATCAATTGAATCCATTGTTAACTAATATTAACCTAGTGATCATGAATAAATAAATAGGAAAGAACTATTTGTGTATTTATGATGTTTTTATAGATATAAATTTTCAATTGATTCAAACTATAATAAAAACAACCATAGATAGGCACAAATTATGTCATCTATCGTACCAATGCTAACCTATAGATGACTATTCATGATGGTTGAGTCCATATAAAATTTGGATCTTGACTCAGCCATATAATAATTCTAGAGTTTCATGAAGAAATAATCAAGATGTTCCAAGAAAAATCCTCACTGTAACATATGGTTCCCAAACCAACCACCTAGACATTCCCTGGTAACATTATCTTCCACCATAAATATGGGGATTGGGTCTATTTATGGGTTAATTCTCAAGTCCTGGTAGTCCTTGATCTTATATATGAAAATATAAAGGTATCAAAAATCACCAAAACCCTCACTGATGTCACATTTAGTGAACTTAACTTAGATACCTATATGGTACCTGAATCAATATGCCACTGACTCCAGGGGATTTTCCTAATCCTCGGTGGATGGTGATTAGTGTAGTAGGTATTGGTATACCATTGGATAAATGATTTACCCATGATATTTTTAAGAATTAATCGCAACCATATTCTACCATAAATATATCTTGAATAATACATATGTCTAGGGTTCCTAAACAAAACCCAGTACCAAGAAGATCATATAAGAAGGAATAAAAATGTAAGGAACCACAAAATCACTATTTTAATGGAAATCCATCCAAATCACATGCTATAAATGATATAAAAAATAGTCCAAACATGGACTAAACATACAAAAAACTATAAATTAATTGATAATAAGACAAAAATTTCCTCTAACCATCCATTCATCCCATATAAAACCAATTTAAAGGCCAAAACCACACCTATGAAACACACAACCATTACATGAGCATCTAATGAAATCCATTTTAACTATTAGATCCTAAAATATATAAATATAGGGTATGTATGTCCACCAAGGTTTCCATTCATGTTTTGAGCATAAATACTAAGTAGAGAACAACCGGTACTTCCTTAATAGACACTTTGATAAATGGTTGTATGCCATAACATGTCTGAAAATTTATATAAATATCACAAAAAAAACTTTATAGATTATAATTAATCTTGGAAATAATCATCAAATAATATGTCAATTTATAATTAAGTTCTAATGAGAGAAATTAGTAATTATTTTCAATCCATCATGTAAGCAGATACCTTATCTTTATAGTAAAAAAATATTTTTAATCACATTAGCCTAACCTTCTTCAATCTAATCTCAGAATCTAAATGGTATACCTATCCACCATGAGGGACGTATCCATTGTGCATGTCTATCAAAACCCATACTATATAATATACAAGGTATATATGTATATATGTATCTATAATCGTCCTCCTGAGGAGGCCTCTAATCTCCACATAGTTATGAAATATATATATATATATATATATATATATATATATATATCAACCCTAGGAGGCCACTCATCTCCTCATACAAATGAATTGTATGTATATATATCATCCTCACTTAAGATGCATCATCTTCTCATTAGAAAAAATATTTATATGTGTGTTCGTGTGCCTATATATAACTCTCATAATTTACATATACAGAATAAATCCTCTATATGATGCTAGTTTCCTCATAGGGTGGAACTATATATACATATAGATATATCACTATGTGAATCGATAATATTTTTCTCAATCTCCAACCTGAACGACATGGTCCACATAGCGTATATGAAATACATAAAAAAATCAAGGTTATCTATATGAATCATAATAAATGTAAACCTCTAAGAATAATTTTCATATCAATTTCAAGAGTAAACAACATATCAAAAGGTCCCTATATACACTGATAGACATTCCTTATATCATTAATATATATACACTATATCATAACAATATACAGGCTCTTGAAAATAGTAGACATGATCAAAAATAATAAATATACATTCCCTTCCTCAAGATACAATCATGAAAGTTTAAATTCAAAAGAGTCATAAGAAAAGTTATTTTTAGCATCTAAACATAATGGTTGGAAACTAAATATGGATATAAGTAAGGCATAGGTAAAAATTTAACATAACACAATAAGAAAAATTTGGGATACATATATCACACTATTTCAAAACACATGGGTCGCATAAATAAGGAATAAAAAATCAAACAAGGAAGACATGTCTCTAAAATTATCACTTTATACATTTATATTTTAATTCAATAACAAATTTTTAATCTCAAATTTACTAGAATATACATCCCTTATTAGTACCCAACACATGGTTTTTCTAATCACCATTTGTAAATGTAACCTACTTGAATTATTTCAAACCACTTATGATTAACACCTATAATGTGGGATAAATTTTATTATATACTTACCATTTAATTTGAATTAATGTACCTGAAACTTATGAGATTAATGATTTTAAAAAAGATAAAGTGAATATTTTAAAGTCAAATATTTAATAATTCATATTAACAAATGAATAAGGATTTCACCATTACCTTATTAAATTAATTCAAAAGAAATGTCACCAAAGTTGGGTGTATATCCATAAAAGTAAAAATGGGTTTCTTTACTTTTTATTGAATATAGTTTAGCTAACCCCCCTACAGAAAGAAAGAATGAAAGGGAAGAGGGTTATATAAACTAATTTAAAGAATAAAGAAAAAATACCCCAAGTGTATTTTTAAAGAAAGAATAAATTTTCCAAAAGAGAAGTTTTTAATGATAAACTATTAAAACATTGATTTATTACATGACCCAAATTAGGGTGAAATTATAATTTTAAAAACAACTTTATGTAGAGTTGAAAATTGATTAATTTTTTATTTTGGATCACTTTTATCCACTCCAATAACAAAACATTTATCTCTCTACCAAATAAATCACTTAGTGGTGTTTAAATATATTTATTTAAATTATAATTCATTCAGGTTAAGTGGAATATGATTTATTTAAAATAACAGGACTCTCTAAAGTTTTAATAGAAAAACAAGTTTCATAATCACACAAAATCTTCAAGTGTTTGGTGTAAAATAGTTAATCATTACCAATAATAAATAGGGATGCCTAAACACACCCATTTAAGTTATGATCCACTATAAATAATAAAGGATTATAAGGGATTAAATTTTCATTGTTTAATATGGGAATTTTTTTTTCAAACATCAAGAATAAAGCGACTTCTATATATATTTTCATAAAACACCATTGATAATACTTAACTTGTTATAGTAAAATAAAATTGGAAACCATAGATTCATATTTAGGAAAATATGAGTTAAGATTTATTTAATGGTTTAGAAAAAATACTACAAAATAGGTGTTTAACAGCACCGGTATTTATCAGCATTAAACAAAGCACTACTAAATTTAAACCTTAAGCATTGATTTTTTTATCGCTGATAAATAGTACTCTTTATCATCGCTTTATTTCTAGTAATGATAAAGGGTACCCTTTATCAGTGATATATTTTTAGAACTCATAAAAGAATCATTTATCAGTGATTTTTTAGCATTGATAAAGGTCTCAATAAATAAAATAAAATAATAAAATAAATAAAAAATAAAAATGAAGTTTTTTTAAAAAAAAATTGAAGTTTTATTAATTAAATAATTATTTATATAAATGAATAAATTTATTATACTATATATAAACTATAAATACTAATAAATAGTTTGTATTAAATATATAGATAAATACAAATTGAAAATTAAACAAATTAAAATTAAAAACAAGTAAATTGAGAAAAAAATTAAACATTTTATTAATTAGATGATCATTGAAAATGTTAATAAATAGTATATATTAAATATATATATATATATTAAGGTATATAAATATTATTTAAATAATAAAAAATATTATTTATGTTTTATATTAATTAGTAATATATTTAGTGAATAATGGTTTATAATTAAAAATTAATATGAATTAAAGATACTAACTAATTGCATCAAGTAATGGATATAATTGAATGTTATTTGATTTTTAAATTTATAACATAGATCAAACGTATTATATTGATTTCACATATACAAAATTAATGCTTTTTTATATACATATGAACACACACAAATATTTTTTTGGGAATTTAATCAATTTATATTATTTATTTTATATATATTTATTTACTATGTTTTAATATTTTCAATATATATTCATCTGTATTTCAATATATATTCATTTTTTAAATGATTTATATTAATCAAACTTATTCTTATTTTCAATATTGTACTCATTTTTAATTAATCAATTTTACTCATTTTTAATTAATCAATTTTACTCATTTTTAACATGAATGAACATAAGATTAAATATTAATTAATAATGTTAAAAATAGAATTGAAAAAAAAAATTATAAATAAACATATTTATTTATGTATATTTACTATTTTTATACATTTATAATTATAAATAAATAAATAAATTTTTTTAAAAAGTATTTATATAATTATAAATAAATAATTATAAAAATATAATAAATTTATTTAAATAATGAATATATTAACTATGTTTATATATATATATAATTATATAGTTATATATAATTATATAAATATATATAATAATATAAATATTATTTTTTTTTTAAAAGTATTTATATAATTATAAATAAACAATTATGTACTCAAATAATTATAAAATTATTATTTTATAAAAATTATTATTATAATTATTATAATTATATATAATAATTATACGTTTTTAAATATTATTATTTAAAAAAAGCATTATAAGTATTTATCAGCGCTTTTTTAGTACTGATAAAAAATTTATCATTTCTTATTAACTTAGCACTGATGAAAGTGTCATAATCTATTTTAAGAACCCTAACCACCATGAACAAGTTCACGATATCTAAAGCTCTCTTTTGAAGAGACCTTCTTTCGGTGCTCCTCATTGTCGAATCAAAGCTCAAATCTAGGCTATAATTAAAGATCCAATTATTCTAAGTCTTTAATCTGAGTCTCAAGTGATTCAAGGGTTGAATGCAACCACAACTCGAACAAAATCTTGGTTTTTCAATATCTCTAATTTCCCTTGGTTATCCACTGAACCTTATCATCCCACATATATGTATCCCAACAAGTCTAATTACACTGTCCTATAACAAAACAACACAAAATTCATTGTTTTTTTATATTTATTGAAGTATCGTCTTCCAAGATCTCATGGGGGTCTCCTTGGGACAACATCAGTATTGTGAAAAATAAAATATATCAAAAACAATGTTGGCTCATGTTATTGTGAGGTATAATAGGCTCCCAATACCTATATTCCATGATATATACCTCTTTTCAATTGTCAAATTTTGAAAAATTCATCCATATAGTGGTTGGAGTTGTTATTGGTTTGGAATATTACATTGCAAATCCCTTAGATAATGAAATATATGACATCATTGGGGTATTATATTATTTCATGCAGCAAATGGCACTGATAGGGTTGAGTTATAAGGGACTAAAATATAGGGTTATCCCCTTCTATTTTAAAGGTTGTTTAAGAATTTGTTTCCAAAAAATGGATAATGAAATATCTTACACATGGGGAAAACAATATAATGATTTTTCCAGGAAATTTTTTCCTAGGATAATGAAAACTGAAATATGGTGTAAAATTAATGACTTTATTTAGTATTATTGTGAAATATTGCATGAGTGTTGGGATAGATTTAGGGTCACTTACGAAATATAACAATCAAATAATTCTGATGAAACCATCTAATCAGATGAAAAAAAACATTATATATGTTTGATTTTTTGTATAATTTATTTAACTAATTATTAAAATATATAATTTTTTTAGTTTTTATTTTTGAAATATTTCAATTTGAATTTAAATAATATGAGTTAAATTCTATAAAAAATAAAAATCAAATAGGATTAAGTTTCTATAATCCTTGGACTATATTATACAAGAAAAAATGATTTTGAGATAAAATGTAATTGATATTTTGATTTGGTTGTTGAAATATAGTCAAAAAATAAGCAATTGGAATGAGTCGTTTTTTAGGAAAACCCTCAGAATAATGTTGTTTTAAGAAACAAAATATTGTTTCATTATATGGTGTAGAAGAAGAGTACATTTCTGATGGAATTTATTGTTCTTAATCCTTTTAAGATTGATCAAAATTTTTCTAAATATGATATTTTATTTGAAAAGTAACTTATTTAGTGAGAATTTTTCCTATTTTTTAAATTTCAAAAAGTATTTTAAATAATTAGAGAATAAATTTTATACCACTATATTTAACTAATTTTGATAAAATTAAATATTAACATTGATTGATGTAAATTTAATAAATAAGTTTTAATATAATCTATTTTGTTGAAATAAAAAATATTTTTCATGGATAAAATCATTACACCTTTAGAATCCCACTTCAAGTCAACTTTATTGTTTGGATTTAATAATTTAATGACATATTATGTTTACTATGGATTATTAATTCTATTGAATTTTATGGTTTACTAACATAAACGTAGATCCATTTTTTATCTCCTTCTAGTGGTAATATGATTCCACACATATGTGGATATCTCAATTACAAGAAATAAAAAAAATCATTATAATACATTACCATGACCTTTTATGTTAAGAGTTTTATAAAATTAGGACAAAAAATTAACTAAAAACTCGTGTATTTTTAAACTAGTGGACATTTTTTGGAACAATATATACAATAACTTGATCCATAAGAATCCTTTATTGTTTTATTCAGATTAATCTCCTCATGTCACATAGTTCTTATTAATATTAAAATCCTTAGGCATATATTTAAACAAATTATCATCCTTGAAAACCTCTTCAAATGATTTATTCTCTACTTCGGAAAAAACGAGTTTTCTTTTAGAGTCTTACTCCTTCAAGTTTTCACTGAAACATTCCTATCACTAATGAAATTTTAGTCATTGATTTTATCCTTTCTTGTATTTAATGTAGTTTATAAAAAATATATATCTTTGAAATGATAAACCACACATTAATACTTTTTATAAATCACTTCATTTATTTAATCACATATCTAATAAATACTATGTATGTTTTAATTTAATCCATCTAAAACCATATCATTCCTTAACATTTCCTTTTGGTTCCACCCTTTGAAATCTTGGATTACCATCCATGTAATTTTCACAAATAGGAGTAATTCACCTTTCATAATGAATATCTTATGTGTATTTATTTATTTATTGTATAAAATGAATATTTTATGAACCCAATAGTAAATCTTTACTTTCTCTCAAATGATTCAAATCATCAATAAAATTTATCTTATTTTCTCCTCATCCTCCTCACTCGTTGATTGATTGATTAGAAAGATCACTTTGTGTTTTTTATCATCATTATTTCTTTACCATCGGCATATCCCGATGGTCAATAATATTTGCACAGAAAAATCATTATCCCTAGAATTAGTGTATTGTTTTATATTTAAGTTTAATTTATTTATTTTCAGTATTAATCATATAATATTTTTTTCCTTGTACAAGTTTATTCTTTTTTTCAAGTTGATGTGGTTTGTTTGAAGCTACTAATGCTCATGAGGTATTGGACTTAAAACCATCAAATGAGATAATCACAATAAGGAAATGCGTCAATAATGTATACAACCATCAGGAAAAGGTGAATTCCTACTGCTTATTTAATTAGTTTTGTCATAATTTTATTAAATATTTGTATGTTAATTTCCTTATCATTTTTATCTAATACTTATTTAGTTTTTTTCACAGATCTTTTGGGAAGTCATTTTTTTCTTTCAACTATCAGTAATAATCCAAAAAAATAGATAAAATGATTATTTATACCAATGTAACCAATTTTTCCATATTCATTACCTTTCTTTTTTGAACCTCTAAAAGTTCATATTGATTCAATGTTATTGGATGAAAAACCTTTCTTGTTATTGAAAGTCTCTACTCTTCTAAATTTTAACAATGAGAAAGGTTTTTCAGCTAAGAACATTGATTCAATAGGCAGTGTTGGTCGCTCGACATATAAAGATAATGGAAACATTGTAACATTTGAGGTTATGGTTATTTTGAGACTTTGGGATGCATAGGAATCAGTCACACCTCAATCTGGAACACAGTGTGACTGGTATGACTCCATGTGCTTCTTTTTATTTAAAATTGACATTAATTTTAGTAAAAAATATAGATGGAATACTTAAAATAAATAAAACATATTATTATTATTTTAATACGTTATGGAAATAATCCATAATTCATTTGAGATGTGTAGGAATCATCTGCACCTCAATTAGTTGCAAAATGTGACATCTATGACTCAATGTGGCCATTATCAGTTTAAAATTGGCAGTTTAGTTCAAAACATTTCACTCACTGAAAACAAAGTAAACGCACTCATATTTTATTGATAATTTAATAAATAGATTCCTAATTCATTTTCAATGTGTGGGAATCATTCTCATGTCAAACTGATACATGATGTGATCAGTATAGGTCAAAGTGTGTGTTTCCAGTTTAAAATGACATTTTAGTAAAAAAGAAAGTGGCGTACTAAAAACCAATAAAATGCATGCATATTGTTTTTATACATTATTGAAATGATCCATAAGTCAATTGAGATGTGTAGGAATCAACCATACCTCAATAAGATGTACGGTGTGACCGATATGACTCCAAGGGTGTCTTTTTATTTAAAAATGACATCTATTTTAAGAAAAAGGACAGGTGACATACACAAAACAGAGAAAACACATTCATATTATTATGATACTATAGGAAAATTATTCGTAATTCATTTTAGATAAGTATAAATTAGATGTACCTCAATCTGATGCATGGTGTGACTAATATGAATTCAGGTGTGTCTGTTTATTTAAAAATGACATCAATTTAAAGAAAAATGACAACTAACCTACACAAAACTAATAAAACACATTTATATTATTTTTATACCTTATGGAAATGATCTATAAGTCATTTTTTATGTGTAGGAATCATTTTTACCTCAATATGATACATGATGTTTCTGTTATGATTTAATGTGTCTGTTATCAGTTTAAAATTGACAATTTAGTTCAAAAAAATGTCACTCACTAAAAACTGAGAAAACACACTCATATTTTCATGATAATTTAGGAAACTGATTCATGATTCATTTTTGACATGTAGGAATCGTTATCCCATCAACCCAATACATGATGTGATCATTATGAGTCAAAGTGTGTGTTTCCAGTTTAAAATTAATTTTTAGTAAAAAAGATAAGTGTCATACTCAAAACTGAGTAAACACATTCAGATTGTTTTGATACTTTAGTAAAATGATCCATAAGTTATTTGATATGTGTAGGGATTATCCTCATCTCAATCTGACATACGGTGTGAATTATATGACTCCAAGTGTGTCTTTTTATTTAAAATTGACATTAATTTTAGTAAAAAGGACAACACACCTACTCAAAACCAAGAAAACACATTCAATTTGTTTTTATATTTTAGAAAAATGATCCATAGGTAATTTTTGTTGTTTAAGAATAATTTGTACTTCAATCTGACACACTATGTGTTCGGTATTACTCAATGTTTCCATTATCAGTTTAAAATCAATATTTTAGTTCAAAAAGTGTCATTCACTGAAAACCAAACAAACATGCTCAGATTATCTTTATAATTTAGAAAAACAATTAATAATTCATTTTTGATGTATAGGAATTAGTATCATGTCAAACTAACACACTATATGACTAGTATGATTCAGAGTGCATGTTTCCATTTTAAAATGACATTTTAGTAAAAAAGACAAGTAATGTACTGAAAACCGAGAAAACACACTTGAATTGTTTTGATACTTTAGGAAAACGATCCTAATTCATTTGATAAATATAAGAATCATCCACACCTCAATCTAATGCATGGTTTAACTAGTATGACTCCAAGTTAATTTTTTCAATATATAAGTGTCATTTTAGTTTTAAAATGTGCATCACATCACCAAAACTGAGAAAAAGATCCAAGATTATTTTCTCTTCATTTAAATTTTGTATTTATACTTGATTTTTCTGATTTCAGGGTGTTTTTGGTTCTATGATGTGTTGTTACAGCACAATTCACTGGTGTTGTAGTGTGCTATTACAACACACTATAGTATTCCCCTTTATCAACTCTTTTACAAGAACTGATAAATGACTTGCGCTTTTAATCTTTCTTCAATAGTCAATTCTTCTCTTTTACTGATAAAGCACATTTTTAGGGTTGTTAAAGGAATATTTTGTAGTAGTGAAAACATGGGGTAGGCATGACACATGTATATTTATGTAATCACTTAGAGAGTTGAGAATACATACCAATTCTATTTGAGAGCTTTATAAATTGTTATTAATAAATGAAAAAGCACATAAAAACCAACCAATCAGAATTCCATGAACAAGGGACACAAATCACATGATCTATAAAATTAAATTATTTTTAAACCTCAAACAAAACTTAGGTAGAGAACTCCCAAAATTCATAAAAAATAATAATTACTGAAATATATATTCAAATACCATAAAGAATCTTTAAATATTTAACTTTAAACCACCAAATACCATGAGTAAACCATACCCTGATCACCTTACATAAAAAAACATCAATCTGTGAGGAAAAATAGATAAAGGATTCCTTAAACCCAGTAGAAAATAATCCCTAGATCATGGGATTATTTCATCATAAAGCTGGTGAAATCACATCACCAAATCCTTGATATGGGTAAATGAAACAAATAGGAAGAAAAAGTAGGGAATATAATAAGATAAAGATAAGTATAACCATAAATTTATGAAATAAAACTCCCTTGATCACCCTTTATCCATGAATCAAAAGGAGGGGAAGTAAGGAACCCAATGGAGCTAAGGGTAAAGGCTCTTTTATAGTAACCCATACATTTTATACATAGAAATTATATCTTAATAGATTGATGTTCAATATATTTTAAAAATACATTCCGGAGGACCATAAAGGTTTAGTGTCTTTAGACACTAGATATATAATCTAATTATTACATGAAATATTTTCAACACCTCCCATAAATATCTTTTCATATAGTAATCATCTTAGATATATCCAGCTTAAAACCTTTATTCATAACCCATGGAAATGAAACATAATAAAGGGTGAGATCATATGCTTAGTAAGGGTAAAAAATATAGATATCAATTATCACTTAATCATAATATGTGAATAAGGGTATGAGAACATGATATTAAAATTTAAAACCCATACCCAAAATATTATAGATCATAACCTTGAACCATGGAATAAATCTTGGAAGTTCATAAGACATGAATCCTAAATAAATCAAATAATATGAGACATGAGAGCATAACATTGGCATAAGACACAAAATTTTGTCATACAATAATTATGGAAAATCAGTTCATTATTCAAGTATCACCACTAAGATCATTATATTCATAGTGACCCAAACCTATCATATATAAATATTATATATTTTTAGATGAATATTCAATAAATGTTATAAAAATTATCTCGAGGATCATAAAGGTTTAGTATATTTAGAGAATAGATCCATAATATTATTATTTCTTGAAAGATATTAAATATATTCTGTAAATATATTCCCACATAGTTTTATTATTAGACATACCTTACCTAAATTGTTTTTAGAACCTGGGGAAAGGAAACATAAGAAAGGGTGAGCTCAGATGCCCAGTAATGGTAAAAAGGGAGATATAAATGATAAAATAATCATAACAGGAGAAAAAGTGTATGATAACATGATAATACATTTCAAAACCATACCCTATATATTATATATCATAAACTTGATTCATGGTATAAATCTTGTTAGTTCATAATATATGAATAAAAAAGGAATCAAAGAACATGAACCACGAGAGCATAAAATTGGAATAAGAAATTGATTTATGGCTTATACATAAGCATAGAAAATCATTTCCTTATTAGTCAATGATCCACTTCAAGGACTACCATAGTGTATTGGGTTCACTCCTCAAACCACCACATTAGTCAAGGTTTACTCCCAAGACTATCATAGTAGATTGGGTTTACTCCCCAAAATATCATAGTAGTCATGGTTCACTCCCATAGATATCATAACAGATAGAGTCCCTTATAAAACTAATTTAACTCCCCATTATAGTCTTATTTATCTCATAAAATATCAAGTTTTACCCAATTAATTAGAAATAGATATAGGTCCCACCATCCACATAATGAAAATCATACATACGTGTGCCACAAGATCCTAAAAAATTCATCATATCATAACACTACTGGAATTATACCCTTTATCAGCAGTTTAAAATCATTGGTAAAGGCTGGGAAACCATTGGTATATTATATACCAATGGTTTCCCAAACTATGGCCAAGTAAGTCATGGGTATAGTCTTATACCAACGGTTCTGTGTAAACCGTTGGTATATGTGTTAAATTAAGAGATATACCAATGGTTTCACAAACCATTGGTATATGTTACCCTTATACCAACAATTTAGAACCGTTGGTATATATTCCAATGGTTATAACAAAACTGTTGGTATAATATACATCAAAAGGCTATACCAACAGTTTTGAAAACTGTTGGTATACATATGCTGCAGCTCCACAGCAGCCAGCAGCCACCTCCAACCTGCAACCCTCCATGACATGCACGAACACATACAACCAGAATCCAAAAGCTTACATGGGATGTTTAAAATTCATCCAAAATTCAGAAATTTAGAAATTTAAAATTCATTCCTCACTCTAACCACAACACAAGAGAAAAATCTAGAATCCAATACATCCAGAATTGAAATGCAATAACACCCATAACACCAATACAAAATTAAAATCCAATACATCCAGAATCCAATACACATAACATTATTCAAAATTTATAATTCATTACCAATATATCTAGAATCCAATACATCCAGAATTTAGAAATTTAGAATTAAAAAGAAATAACACCCATAACAATATTCAAAATTTGGAATTCACTCCTCACTCAAACCACAACACTAATACACACAAGAGAAAAATCCTACATGTTATAGGAAGCACATGGGATGTTTACTCATGGTCTTGGGTTGACTATCTTAAAACCAACATAAAAAATTGGGTAGAGTGGACAAGGATCATGATACCCATAAGATAGAAAATCGAAGTGGTCATGTGCTTAGACCTAGGATCAGTTATAGAAAGAACATGGGATGTTTATATTCCTCTAATGACTATGTATCCATGTATAAATGGTTCATGATTTGTTAGTGGGAAACATTGGCCAATCTCAACATATGAGATGGGTTACTAGAATATCCTACATGTTTTTCATAGACTTTTCAATTGGAATAAGGGGGTATGTGGATAATTTTAATTTGGTCTCCTGGGTGTGATGTGAGATGAATACCCATTTTGTGTAGTGGGTATGAATATTCAATTATGTATTTGGTATTGGGTTCCCAAAGAGACTTTGGTTTTGTCCTAGAACCCACTGTTTGAGGATGGGATTGGCATATTAAATGTCATGTGTTTTACAAAAGGGGTAGGAGTTCCTCACAAGAGAAGTGGATTGTGTGAGGCTGGACCATGGATTATTGTGCTAAAGTATCAACACAATCCAAATATGTTTGGTTTGTTTTCCATATGCAAGTTGTTGTTTTCACTTAAAATCTTGTCCATTTCAAATAAAATTGAGACAGTTTGAGTGGTACCGACCACACCATGCCTCAGATTGAGGCGGGATTGACTCGTACACGTCATAAATAACCCATGGATTTTTTTCCTAAAGTATCAACAGAATCCGAATGCGTTTGGTTGGTTTTCTGTATGCCAGTTGTTTTCACTTAAAATGATGTCCATTTTAAACAAAAGACAGACACTTCGAGTGATACTGGCCACATCGTGCCTTAGATTGAGCCGTAGTTGACTCGTACACATAAAAAATGACTCATGCATCCTTGTTCTTAATTATCAAAACAATCCGAATACGTTTGGTCGGTTTTCCATATTCAAGTTGTTGTTTTCACATAAAATATTGTCCATTTCAAATAAAAGTGAGACAATTTGAGTGGTAGCGGTCACACCATGACTCGGATTGAGGCAGGGTTGACTCCTACATGTCAGAAATGATATATGGATCATCTTCCTAAAGTGTCAACAAAATCCAAATGTGTTTGGTCAGATTTCCGTATTCCAGTTGTTGTTTTCACTTAAAATGTTGTCCATTTCAAACAAAAGTGAGACACATTGAGTGGTACTGGCCACAATGTGCCTCAGATTGATACGGGGTTGACTCATACACATCATAAGTGACCCATGTATCCTTGTGCTAAAGTATCAACACAATATGAATACGTTTGGTCGGTTTTCCGTATTCCAGTTGTTTTTACTTAAAAGGGTGTCCATTTTAAACAAAAGAAAGAAACTTCGAGTGATACTTGCCACACCGTGCCTCGGATTGAATCGGGGTTGATTTTTACATGTCATATATGACCCATGGATCCTTTCCCTAAAGTATCAACAGAATCGGAATTCGATTGTTCAGTTTTTCGTATGTCAGTTGTTGTTTTCACTTAAAATGTTGCCTATTTCAAATAAAAGTGAGACACTTTGAGTGGTACCAGCCACACTGTGCCTCAGATTGAAGCAGGGTTGACTCGTACACATCACAAGTGACCCATGGATCCATTTTCTAAAGTATCAACACAATACAAATAGGTTTGGTCAGATTTTTGTATGCCGATTGTTTTTACTTAAAAGGGTGTCCATTTTAAACAAAAGAAATACACTTCGAGTGATACCAGCCACACCATGCCTCATATTGAGGTGGTTTGACTCGTACACGTCACATAAGAACTATAGATACTTTTCCAAAAGTATCAACTGAATCCAAATGCGTTTGGTCAGTTTTCCATATTCCAGTTGTGGTTTTCACTTAAAATGTTGTTCATTTCAAATAAAAGTGAGACACTTTGAGTGGTACCGGCCACAACGTGCCTCGGATTTAGGTAGGGTTGACTCATACACGTCAAAAATAACCCATGGATCCTTTTTCTAAAGTATCAACACAATCCCAATATGTTTGGTTGGTTTTCCATATGCCAGTTGTTTTTACTTAACAAGGTGTCCATTTTAAACAAAAGAAAGACACTTCGAGTGATACCAGCCACACCGTGCCCCAGATTGAGGTAGGTTTGACTCATACACGTCACATATAACCCATGGATCCTTGTCTTAAAGTATCAATAGAATATGAATTCTTTTGGTCAGTTTTCTGTATGTTAGTTGTTGTTTTCATTTAAAATGTTGTCCATTTCAAATAAAAGTGAGACCCTTTGAGTGGTAATAGCCACAACGTATCTCGAATTGAGGAAGGGTTAACTCGTACACGTCACAAATGACCCATGGATCCTTGTTATGAAGTATCAACACAATCAAAATAAATTTGATCGGTTTTCTGTATGCCATTCATTTTTTCTTAAAAGGGTGTCCATTTTAAAGAGAGCTTAGATTGGGATCCAAGATGCCAAATTAAGAGTGTGATTGTCTCCAAAATCAAGGTAGGTGTTTCTTATCCTTTCATTAATTGTCGTGATATTTTATATATGCCTAATCGTCGATCTCCAAATGTTGGGATGTCGGGTCGGGGGGCTGTCCAGGGTCCAGGGTAGAGGGTGGGGGCTGTCTGGGGTCCAGGGAGGAGGGTGGGGGGATGTCCGGGGGGGGTTTTCGGGGTCCAGGGAGGAGGGTGGGAGGGCTGTCAGGGGTGGGTGTCTAGGGGACTGTCTGGGGGGCTATCTGGGGGCTATATGGTGTCTAGGGAGGAGGGGGGTTGTTCGGGGTCTAGGGAGGAGGGGGCTGTTCGGGGTCCAGGGAGGAGGGTGAGGGCTGTTTGGGGGGCTGTCTTGGGTCCAGGTAGGAGGGGGGATGTCCGGGGGCTGTCTGGGGTCTAGGGTGGAGGGTGGGGAAATATCCAGGGTCCAGGGAGGAGGGGGGCTGTTCGAGGTCTAGGGAGGAGGGTGGGGGCTGTCCAGGGGGCTGCCCAGGATCTAGGGAGGAGGGTGGGGCAGTCAGGGGGCTGTCCGGGGGCTGTTTGGGGGGCTGTCCGGGGTCCAGGGAGGAGGGTGGGGGATTTTCCGGGGTCTAGGGGGAGGGTGGGGGCTCTCTGGGGGCTGTCTGGGGGGCTGTCTGGGGTCCAGGGAGGGGGGGGCTGTTAGGGGGGCTGTCCAGGGGCTATCCAGGGGGTTGTCTGGGGGCTGTCTGGGGTCTAGGGAGGAGGGTTTGGGGTTTTCCAGGGTCCAGGGAGGGGGGCGGGTTGTTCGGGGTCCAGGGAGGAGGGTGGGGGTTGTCTGGTGGGTTGTCATGGGTCCAGGGAGGGGGGTGGGGGTTGTTCGAGGGTTGTCTGGGGGCTCTCTGGAGTCCAGGGAGGAGGGTGGGGGGCTGTCCCTGGTCCAAGGATGAGGGGGGGCTGTCCGGGGTCTAGGGAAGAGGGTGGGGGATGTACGGGGTCTAGGGAGGAGGGTGGAGGGTTGTCAGGGGGGCTGTCTGGGGGGATGTCTGGGGGCTGTTTGGGGGCTGTCTGGGGGCTATCTGGGGGCTGTCTAGGGTCAAGGGAGGAGGGTGGGGGCTGTCCAGGATCTAGGGAGGTGGGGGGGGTTCCAGGGTCTAGGGAGGAGGGTGGGGGATATCCGGGGGCTGTCTGGGGTCCAGGGTGGAGGGTGGGGGCTGTTTAGGGGGGCTATCTGGGGGCTGTCTGCGGTCTATGGAGGAGGGTGGGGGGCTGTCCTGGGGGCTGTCTGGGGGGCTGTCCGGGGGGCTCTCCCAGACACATGGGATGGTATTTACATATTTTCTATTCAAAATTTTTAAAGGTTAAAAAATAATTTCAATATATCAACTTCTAATCAGACCATCAATTTTCTAAATTCCACTAAAAATTAAAATTTCATTAAAATAGAAAAAAAATAATGTTACGTACCTAATCACACATATATTCAGGCAAAACAAATCAATAAACATCAAAGGTTAGTAATATCAGTCCAAAATTTAATGGATCAATCTGTCCCTAATCACCATCACTATCATCACTATCATCATCACCATCACCATCACCCTCGCCCTTGTCCACATCATCATCCCCATCATCGTCCCCACCCTCCTCCTCGCCCTCGTACTTAGCCTCAGCCTCCTTATCGACCTCCTCTTATACCTCGACCTCCTCATCGCCCTCCTCCTCTACCTTGGCCTCCTCCTCTGCCTCCTCCTCCTCTGCCTCAGCCTCCTCCTCGACATCGTCTCAACCACCACTAGAACTGCCACCTAGTGCACCATATATAGAATGCATTTATGACATATATTCAGCACAAGCAGTACTAGCCTCTGGTTGAAGTGTTGGATGTAAAACTTCCATCAGTTTCATAAATGCAGTTTTTCCCTAGCAGATTCTTCTACCATCTCTATGGCCCTTTTTTCAGCTTGTTCTGCATGTGCCTTAACCTGATGCAAATCAGTGGCACTACAAATCATACATGAGGAGGTCCAATACCTTGTTAGAACTATAATATTCCCAGGTTGGAAGCGTACTCTACCAGGGTGCTCATATCCCAACTCCGGATGTAAGTGATCATTTGGCCCAAAATTGTCAGGTTCCTTGGCATCAAGGGCCTCTAAAGAATCCTGTTACAAATATAAATATATTATTAAGTTAAAAAACAGAGCTTAAAATTTTAAATCTACAAATTAAAACATACAATTTGTTGCTAAGTCGGTTCATTAACTTCACTTCCATCTTTATTCTTTCTACTCGAGCAAAATAGTTTTTCTCGAGGCACACATCCTTCTATATTCAATTTATGACTCTAAAATGAAATTGAATATAAAAAACCATAATTAAAAATAGGATACCAAAAAAACATAGTAATAGCATAACTAAAATTATATAACAACATCATCAATCGAATAAATTGTGGAGGAAGAAATAGAAAGTGCAAGTCATAAAGAAAGATTATAAATTGTCGTACCTGCTATCTCTCATGATCTGACATCGTAGTACGTTCCAATGTGTGGACATATTTCTTAACATCAATGTTTATTTTATTTCTTCCAGATGCATCCTAAATAAAATTCAATAATTAGTATTAATGGAAAACATGAAAATTTTCATTTATATATCTCTAATTTGATTAATACCATAAATTGGCTAGTCTTCCAATGAGTAATCATCTGTCGGTACTGTTCTAATGGAAAATCATCCACGAAAGGGACCGCCTCTAACTATGTTCCCACTCTAGCATGCTAGCTAATGTACAACTCATGCTTATAAGCTCTCCAAAGCTCGCCTAAATCCTTTAGACGTGTTGGTCGTGCACCCTCACCATCGCGGAAATTAAATCGCAGATGACACCAAAATATTAATTCATATAAATAAAAAAATTAATATATTGCATTAAATAAAATATATTTTTTTACCCATATCTCTACCCAGAATTTATCCTTTAATTCATTTAGAAGTTTTCTCCATGATAGCGGGTAGAAAAGAATGATGTCGTAGTATTTGGCAAGCGTCGACGAAAAACACTGACATTGCTACCTTGATTTTTTAATCATCTGACTATCTTCATTGTATTCCACCATCAACTACGTGTGGTGATTCCACACCAAATGCATGCGTGTACGTCCCTGCCAACCTTCTATAAGTATATATATCTATTATGAAAGAAAAACAAATATTTTTTCAATACATGTTATAATGAAAACAAATAATGGTGTAACAATTTGTTAGGGTTGTATAAGTATACCTGCAATAGTCTGATAAATGGGTGTCGTTGGATCTGCAGAAATTGAAGGAACACCCTGTACCGATGGATTGGGTCCCAATGTATGCTCTGCAGGGATAGACTCTGGTGGATCAGTAGTCGAAGAAGATGGAATATAAAATCCCAGAGAGAAGAAATCATAAGTAAAAGAATATGATAGGGATGGCTGGCCAAATGCTGGATGGGGAGTGGGAATCATCATCGGATATGGTACTGATGGGTGAGGAGGCTCATATATAAAGGGTGGTGAAAACATGGTAGGGCTAAATATCATGTGTGTCCCTAACGGCACATCGGGATTAGAATGTGGGAGGGATGGTATGCCAATGGGAGGGGTAGGGTCTAATCAGGTACGCCGACCAGATTATCTAGCTCTCGTACCACCCCCCTCATACGAACACCCTGAGTACTGGGACCACTACTAGGCTGGTCATCAAATAATTGTCGCCTAATAGATGGATCCTGAAAAAAATTTTAAAAAAAATTAATCACATGACATTATATATTATTTAAATAAATATATTTGAAATAAAATACTCACTGTAGGCACTAGTGGTGGAATTCCCAGCTCAGCCATGTGACGACTATTGTCCATAATCTGTTTTCATCGCCTCTCTTAAATTGGTTTCATTTTCAAGCATTTGAAAAAAAATATGTAAGTAAATAGAAAAGGATAACTAATGTGTAACCCAAAAAACAAAATAAATGAGAGGGAATAAGAAAATTAATGGATAATTTAACTAACCATTGTTTTAGGTGAGCTTGAAAAAATATATAATGAAGTCAATAAATAGAACAAGATGTAATAAAGAAATTTAATTTTTAGTAGGGTGATTATATAATATGTTTCATCAGTCTATTAAAATCATGGAGCATTGATTCTACCAGATTCATAAGTGGTGAAGCAGTTGTCAAAATTAGGGAAAAATTTAATTTCTTTAGCTCAGGTAGATGATGCAGGTTTCAATACATGTTTTGTAGAAGAATACAAACCATCATGTTAATTACCTGGTAAAAAGATAAAGAGAGATCTTAGAGTCATACAAATTTTATACAAATCGCATTTGAAGCATTGGAATGTTCACTAAGTTATAAATGTTGGTTTCATAGGTTTAAATACATTTCAATTCCAAATTAAAAAATTCAATTCAAATAAAAAATCCAACCAACAAACATTGAAAATGAACATAACGGTCAAATAAGATGCAACATATTTGTAATAAATATTAAATCAATTTGAATAGTACCAACCTTAACAACACAACTCGAGGTAAACCAAAATAATTGAGAACATGGATGGGTGATTCTATATATTTTCCAGCACAACATCAGGTTCACAATCAACTCTGAAAATTGAGCTATTAGAATCATCAAAAGAAATAAATGGATTGGTTCCAATGGAATTAGGGACAATATCAATTCCATCATCACCATCATCAAAAATATGTCTTGGAATTACTTCAACTATGACACCAAATTCAGGTCTAAGTTGGTATTTGACATAAAAAACTATTTTATCCATTGACGCCAATATATATGGTTCTTCCGTAGAAAGAGTGTGAGTCATATTAATTACTTGAAATCCACAATCATCAATAAATGTGCCATCTCTCATCATCAAATCAAACCAATGGAATTTCATCACTGTGACTCGTCCATGAGAGTAATAATCCAATATTATTATTTTTTCAAAGACTCCATAATAACCCACATTTTTAAATCATGATCTACTATATGATGCACTGGCATAACAATATGTTGTGGAAGTAACCATAACACCATCATTTTGTGTTCTCATGTTCTTTTCTCGTTCTGTGACAATAAATTTTTACCCATTGATAAAAATTGATTTACAGTCATGAACCACGTTATTAGGACCAAAATACAAAGATCTTATTTCCTCAGAGACAGAGTCAATAGGAAAACTCAATACCTGCAATATAAATGAATATTAAACTTAATTAAATATTTATTTAATTATTTTAAACAGTAATATATTTACCTTCAATTTTAACCAAGTAGAAAAATCTTTGCTATGCAAAGACTCCCTCCTTCTCAAAGATAATGAACGATGCATTCTATTTATCATTATTTTATGTTCCATGTAGTTAAAAAATATGAACAAATTAACAGATATATATTTAATATATACATATTAAATTTAGTTACCTAATGTAGTCATCAAAAAAATCATAGTTGAACAAAAATGTGCAATGTGCCATCTCTCGCTCTTCAAGGCTTAATGTCTTCAATGTATATGATCGAGGAACTCCTCCTGTTTTAGGAAGTGATGGAAAACTGGGTTCAATTTTCTCATACTGTTCTTCTTCATTTCTCATTGTTATGTTCATTCTTGTAGTAAGATCAAACAAATACATTGAGCATAAATCCATACATTCTTGAGCCAAGTAACCATTAATGATAGAACCTTCAGGATGATTCTTGTTTCGGACATAAGACTTTAATGTGTACATATTTATTTCAGTTGGATACATCTAAAAAAAATAAAAAGGTCCTATGAGAATTATTTCAGTGGGAGTATGGATAGTCAGATGCAGCATGCATGTGAAAAATGATGGAGGAAATATTTTCTCCAACTAGCAAAAAATTAATTGGGCATCTGTCAATATTTTTTACAAGAAAGACTTGGATAACTTATTAGCACAAAGATATCTAAACAAATGGCACAAACGAATAATAGTCACCCTTACATTATTGGAAAAAAGATGACGGATTACTATTGGAATCAACTCATGCCGAAGAAAGTGATAATCATGAGTCTTCAAAGATTTTAACTTCAACTCTCTTCTATTGACCCGTTTAGATATGTTGCTTGAATAGACATCAGGAACTCTAATAGTCCCTAATACTTCTAGAAATTGTTTTTTTATAGGTGTCATCACATAAGAATCACATGGAACTTGCCATTTATTTTCACTGATACACACAAGATGCAATTCTGGTCTAATTCCCCAATCCACCAAGTCACACGGAGACCATAAATCATCTTTTGTATTTCCCTTAACATTTAGAAGTATCAAAAGAAAAATTTTGCATATATTATTTTCAATGTGAATTATGTCAAATAAATGATGTAAAAAATTGTTTGAAAAATAAGTAAAATAAAAAAAGATACTCCTCTTCCTCCAATTGTAACAGGTTTCAGTGGAAACATTCTTTCTCTTTCCATATTTCATTTTACTCTTCCCGAATGAAAAACTGAAATCTTTCAATTCATTAAGCATGTTATTTCCATACATACGCTAAGGTAGATCATCGGTCTCTATGGTATTATCAAATCTTCGACAATTATTTCAATATGGATGGTCCATTGGCAAGAATCGTTGATGTCTCATAAAATTGAAACTACAGTGATGTTTCAGTCTTCTGGGTCGTGTATTCTTCATACAAATAGGACACGATAGTTTTCCCTTCGTGCTCCATCCATACATCATTGCATAAGCCGAAAAATCCTTGATTGTCCACATAAGCTCAACACACATATGAAATATGTATTTTAAATATGAATCATATTTTCACACACCCACATCCCAAAGAATTTTCAACTCTTTTATAAAATGTTGCATGTATACGTCAATATCAATACCGGGATCAGAAGGGACAAATATGAGTATAATCATGAAAGTGAAAGGTTTTTTCATACACAACCATGGGGGAATATTATAAATGTGTATAAAAACTGGCCATGTGTTGTGAGAAGTAAGCATCTACCCAAACAGATTAAAACCATCACATGAAAGACACATCCTCACATTACGCATGTTAGCTTCAAAATCAGGATATCGAGCATCAAATCTCTACCATGAAAATCCATCTGCTGGTTGAACCAACTCATCATTAGTCTTATTTCTCTCGGTATCATGAAATCTCATTTTTATTGATATTTCATCATACATAAAAAGATTCTGGAGTCTAGGGATCAATGAAAAGTGACACATTACTTTTTGTGGAACGTGGGATGGTGTTCCATCAGATTTTGACTTCCAGCAGGATGTTCCATATTTTATACAATCATTTCGTTTAGTGGCTTACTACCAGAATAAACTACAATATTTCGGGCAAGCATGAATTTTGTTTCTTGAAAATCCAAGTTCTTCAACTAACTTCTATGCCATATAGTGGTTTGAGAGAATATCTGCATCATCTATAAGTAAATCCTCCAAGAAGGTAAGAATGTAATCGATTGTTGTATTAGAAATCTCATACATAGTTTTCCTATGAAACAATCGGATTAAAAATTCCATCTTTTTTATTTTATCGCATTGTCGATATACTAGAGTTGTGGCAGCATCATTCAATTTTTTCACCCTAGCAATATCATCATTTTCATTAGATGCATCATCTGTTCTCATATTGAAGTCTTCTTGAGTCGAAATCCTTTCTTTTTCATGATGATGAATAGACGAAAAATGGTCATCTAACAAATTCTCTAGTCCAGTCCTTTCATATCTATCATCATCAATTTGATATTTCATTTTCTCCCCATTGTGATACCACACATAGTAGCTTGCTTGAAAAACATATTTGGTTATGTGGTAGCCGACTTCTTCACGTCTCAACCAAGGTCTACCAACACAATTGGAACATGGGCAGTGTCTGCAACCACTATCTGAAGCATTGTGAAATGAAAAATCTAAAAAGATCACCAAATTGTTTTAAAAATCGCTTGAGATTCGATCAGTTTCATACATCCAACTTCTATCCATTCTGTAAAAAGAATTGTTATAATTCATTTCGTTATAATAAATTCAATAAGATTTAAGTTTAATCAAAATTATATTTAAGGAATAATGACAGTGATCTTTCTAGATAGTGAAATAAATGGAGAAAGGTTGAGAATAGAAGCATATTCTTATAACTAGCTCTAGGGGGTGGGGGTGTCTAGGGGGTGGGGTTGTGCTAGGGGGTGTCTAAGGGGGTGGGAGGGTTGTCCAAGGGCTGGGGTGGTCTAGGGGGGGCTGTCTAAGGGGGTGGGGGTGTCCAGGGGGTGGGGTGGTGTCTAGGGGGGGTTGTCCAAGGGGGTGGGGTTGTCCGGGGGGTGTCCGGGGGGGAGGGGGTATCTAGGGGGGCTTTCCAGGGGGGTGCAAGGGCAGTCCAGTGGGTGGGGTGGTGACCAGGGGGGGTTGTCCGGGGGTGGGGGCTATCCAGGGGGTGGAGTGGTGTGGTGTCCAAGGCGGCTATCTAGGGGGGGTGGGGGCTATCCAAGGGGATGGGGTGGTGTCTGGGGGGGCTGTCCAAAGAGGGTGGGGGTGGACAACTCCCCTCCCTCCCTGGACAGCCCACACCCCCCTCCTAAGTGAAAGTTTTATAAGAAAATCATCATCAATTTTCTTATCCCATCCGACCATACCATACCACAAATGGAATACCCTATAACTCAGAAATATCCTAATGTTATACACAATCCCATTGAACATAATCGATATATAGAAAATCTCAGCATCCACCCTCATCTACATCCCAGCATAACACCACTATAGGTTTTAACCATACCCCATAGGCCACAAAGAACTCACTTAAAAATTTCCAACTTACCCAACCCACTCAATAATATAACCCCAAAGAGTCACTCAGACCATTATCACTTTCAAACACATTCCATGTACTGCATGAATAAAAAAAACTAAGTATGTCACCATATATCTTCTTCTGAAGAGGTGTCACTACAAAAAGTCTACCAAAACAAAACCACACTAAGAAAACATCTTACATTTATCAATAGTGACAGCAAGATAAATAATACAAATCAACGAAACAGTTTATCACATTATACATGAAATCTATGAATCATATTTCTACTACACTATACATGAAATCCCCCATAAAACTAGATTCATTATACAACCAATACCTCTCATAATTGAGATAACATAACCCACAAAAAACAGAACCACAATTATTCAACACCACAAATGGGTTTTCACTATCCACACGACACACTAGAATTCCTTACTGTACCAATGGAAAGGATTCCAATGAGAAAGAAATATATACCCAAAGCCCCCATCACATTAAATAATATAAAACCTCACACTCAAGATTAACTCTTATAGAAGGGTCTTTTGGAAAGGGAACATGATAAGAGAAATAGAAATACAGGAAGAAGCAGACCACACAGATCTCATTTAGGAGAAATCAAAATAGATAACAAACAAAAATAGATGCACTACATTCCACTTACATATTATAATTGTAGAAGTATTGAATTACCTGATTTATTGTAGAGAAATATTTGAGAGATACCTTGGGGTGAAGAGAGAGCGTCGGGAGAGCGTTCGGAGGGATTGGGTTTATGGATGCAATCGCGCGGAGGGATTCTGGATGTGCTGCTATTTGGGGGAAACTTTCCCAATTGTTTGTTAAAACAGTTGGGAAAGAGTGTATATACCAACGGTTTTTTAAAACCATTGGTATATATATAAATTTTTCTAACGATTTGAGTAAACCATTGGGAAAATCTTGTTCTCAACCCATTATCCCAAAGGTTTGAAGAAACCATTGGGAAAAATTAAGTATACCAATGTTTCATTCAAACCGTTGGTATACAAGTGTTGGGGAAACACAATTTTCCAGTAGTGTAACCCATGAAAAAAATTGGTTTCATAAACATTTCATCAGAGAATGCACTAATTCAAAAGTGGCCTTTAACAGTACTAGAATAGACCCTTATCAGTGCTAAAAAATTGATGACTATCGCAGCATGGTTAAAAACACAAAGCTTTTATCAGCTCTAGAAAAGTGCTAATAAATGAGTAATTTATCAGTTCTAATAAATCACACTTTTATCACCACTTTTAGAAGCGCTGATAAATTTCATCATTTATCAGCGTATTTATTTATTATTGATAAAGGTATTCTTTATCAGATCTTTTAAAATAACTGATAAAGGTTACCTTTATCAATGCTAATAAATACACTAATAAAGGAGACCTTTTTCAGTTCTATGAAATATAGTGATAAACAGATCCTTTATCAATGCTACTAAATTCACCAATAAAGGGGCCCTTTATTATAACATTTAAAAGTGATGATAAAGGAATGATTTGTCAATGCTTTTGGAAGTGTTGATAAAGGGTAATATTGTAGTGTGATGTTATATCCCACTACAGCACCAGAAATAGGGCATGCAGCGTGCTGTAAGAACACACTGCATCACCAGAAATAGAAAAAAAAATAAAAAAATCAGATAAAAAACTTAATTTAAATGAAATAATATTTAAAACATAAATACAAGAATAAAACACTATTATAGAGTATGTCAATTGTTTTTTTACTAAAATTAATGTTAATTTTAAATAAAAATATACACTTTGAGTCATACCGGTCACACTGTGAATAAGATTGAGGTGTGGATGATTCTTACATGTCACAAATGACTTATGGATCATTTTCCTAAGGTAAAAAAATAATATGAATGTTTTTTATCACTTTTCAGTACTTAAATTGTTTTTCTTATTAAAATTAATCCCAATTTTGAATAAAAATCCATACATGGAGTCATACCAGTCACACCATGTGTCTGATTGAGGTGAGGCTAATTCTTACATGTCCCAAATTCCATAAATATTATTTTTCTACACTATCAAAATAATTTGAATGTGTTTCCTTGGTTTTGAGTTTTCCCCTTGTGTTTTTTACTAAAATGTCATTTTAAATTGGAAACAGACACTTTGAGTAATATTGGGTATATGATGTATCATATTAAGGTGAAATTGATTCCTACACATCACAAATGACTTAAGGATCATTTTTCTAAAGTAAAAAAACAATTAAAATTAATTTACTTGGTTTTGAGCATGTCAGCTATTTTTTCACTAAAATTAATGTCAAATTTGAATAAAAATTCACACTTGGAGTCATACCGGTCACACCTTGTGTCAGGTTGAGGTTAGGCGGATTCTTAAACATCTAAAATTAATTATGGATCATTTTCCTATAATATCAAAACAATATGAATGTGTTTATTTGGTTTTGAGTATGCCACTTATGTTTTTTTACTAAAATTTCATTCTAAACTCCAACATTCACTTTGAGTCATATAGGTTGAATCATTTGTGGGTTTAACATGATAATGATTCATACCCATAAAAAATAATTATGAAATTTTTTACTAAAATTTCAAAATAACCCGAACACATTTTCTTGGTTTTCAGTGACTGACATTTTTTCTATTAAAATGTCAATTTTAAACAGATAACAGATACTTTGAGTCATACCGGACACATCATGTATCAGATTGAGGTACTGCTAATTCCTATACGTCAAAAATTACTTAGGGATAATTTTCCTAAAGTACCAAAATAATTTTAATGTGTTTTCTTGGTTTTGAGTATATTAGTTTTTTTCACTAAAAGTAATGTCAATTTTGAATAAAAAGATGCACTTAGAGTCATACCAGTCACATCGTTCCTTGGATTGAGGTTTCTTTGATTCCTACAAACTCAAATGAATTATGAATAATTTTAATAAATTATAAAAACAATCCAAATGTGTTTCCTAGGTTTTGAGTACGCCACTTTTGTTATTTACTAAAATGTCATTTTAAACTAAAAACAAACACTTTTTGTTATACAGGTTACATCATGTTTGGGTTTGACATGAGACTGATTTCTACACATCAAAAATGAATTATGAATCATTGTTATAAATAACCACTATAATAAAATCATGTTTTCTCTATTTACAATGAGTGATATTTTTTTGTATTAAAATGTCAATTTTAAACTAATAACGGACACTTTGATACCAGACCTCTTTCATGACCATGATATATCAATGATGGTTTTCCACCAATAGTTCTCTCATACACCTGTTAACATCAGTGGTTGATTACACACATATTTATTCAAACATTTAAGTCGTATTATATACCTTTTTGATTATTATGAGTTTCATAGATGTTACTTTAATAAAACTAGTGGAGAAATTGAATCTTTCAACATAGAATGATCTTACAGGTGGATCACTACCCTATATAAAATAACTTAAACCAGTGGTAAATAACATTATTTCAATAAGACACCTAAAAACTTTCACAATGGATCTTATCTTAAGTGAAAAGTGTTGTCTGAAATTTTCAACAATTATTCTCAAATGAAATCTTGGTATGATACTCATTCTACTTCATTACCCAAAAATTTTATTATTTTCAAGACAGTGCTTCATCTCTTTCTCTACCTTGGTTTTTTCTTCTACCTCCACCTCTGCCTCCTCTTCCATGTCAGTCTCCAACTTAGAATCTACCTTGGTCTCTTCATATTCCTTTACCTCTACCTTTGCCTCTAGAATTTCCCAACAATTTTATTGTTTATAG
Source organism: Viscum album (assembly GCA_963277665.1). Lineage (NCBI taxonomy): Eukaryota > Viridiplantae > Streptophyta > Magnoliopsida > Santalales > Viscaceae > Viscum > Viscum album. Next base: position 1,000,133,997 of record OY728136.1, on the reverse strand, counting down.
TTAAATGCTTCTAAACAAATTGATTTTCTCCATTATAATTCTACTTGAGAAAGAGAATGAAAATAATATATAATCATTGTAAAACCAATGCATCATACTCCCAAATATATTTCTAAGGTCATAAATCGTATTAGATCACAAAAATAGCAGGTAATCACCTATGGTTTTTATTATAATATATTTTGATAAAAATAATTCTTCCCACTCTTCTCTAAACAAATTTATTTCTTATTTTGAGTATCTAGGTTATTGGAAATTTTTATAGTACTGAGAAAATATTGAAAAACAAATGATTAAGAAATATATTTAATGAAATTTTAATTACCTTCAAAAATTAACTATTGGGGGATGCTGGTATTTTAATTCTTTATGATCTCTCTCATAAATTTTTAAACATAATATCCATAATCGATGTCATTATCTTTTTTAGGACACTGCAGAAATATTGACAAAAATAAGTAAGATGTTTTAAAAAGTCTTGATAATTAAATATTTCTATATATACCTTAATTTTTTTCTATTTTTAGTAATTCATTGGCTTTATCTCTTCAAACACCGACATAATTCCATGATTTATCCTATATTTAGTGACCACCTTATCATAAAAAATATTATTTAAACATAGAATAAAACATATAATTTGAAGTTTATCTATGCATTTTTAATTTTGGTGTATTATATATTCACAATACACATCATGTGTGGTCATCTAGTTGGATATCCATGCATTGGATCCAAAAAAATAAATATTCAGGGTGTCTAGATTGACTGTGATCAGCATCCAATGCCACCTAGAAAACAAAAAAAAATTAAGTTATACAAAAATAAAAAATATATTTTGTGTGATTAGATTGTAGAGTTTTACTTTTGTATTTTAGGAATCAAAAAAGGTTCTATCATCTGATACTTTTTATTAAACGCTTCACGTAACTCGTCTTTTTCTTTTTAATTTATTCATCATCCAAATTAAGTTCTACCATAGAAATGATAGAGGGATTAATTAATCCAAATCATGCTTTTCATGGTCTTATCTTTATATAGTTGTAATATAAATTCTTATAGAAAATATGAATAGTTATTAACTTTAATAAACATATTATCTCACTATTTGGATAAACATATTTTAAAAATGTACCTTATGTATATATTCACAACTGAGACACCCAAGCATTAATACTTGAGAATATAATTTAGAGTATCAAGACAAATCCTGTCTATCTATGAATTTCCTTGTATTTATTTTTCATATTAAATGTATTTAATAGTTGTATCCTTAAATTTAGTCTCTATACTAAATTGTAATGATAATAAAAAAAAATTCCTAGAACTTGTGGGGAGAAGCTACTCTCAGAAGGTTGTTTTGTTTTCTTGGATGATTGACTAGATTTTCTTGTTTCGACCTTCCATTCCCCCACCACTTTATCCATCTGTAATATCATACCTCACTTCATACCTTTTATCATCAACCATTATAGGTTTTTTATATGAAAGAGTGTGTTAACTACATACCTCATGTATCTTTATAAAATTATACAATCATTCTATGAAATCTCCAATAGCATCGTTGACCATTATAATATCTGGACCATCAAGTGGAATCGGCAACTTAGTAGTCATCTCATGAGCTAACTCAATACCTACTCTCATGTGATATTTTGGTAGGTCTTTATGGTGTAGATTTTCTCTATGGATATTATACTTGGTACCCATCACAACATAGAGGTGTGTGGTGTTTAAAAATACAAATCACATATAAATGTATCATATAAAATTTTAGAAATATATAGTTATGAGAATTTATTTGATTAATATTTATGAGAAATAGTAACGAAAAAAATTTGATTACCATGGGTAAGGTATGCGGTTGGGCGGGAATAACTAATCTCAAAGATAGTGGGATCATTTGGTTCATGTGTGGATATTTTATCTATCGTCAGTTCTCTTTAATCCTTTATTATACATTGTTCTACCAAACTAGACCGAACAATAATTTATTTTAGTGATTCTATTTGTGTCTGAAATCATATCACCATATTATATGTATCTTCATGTGGTTTTATCTTCTCAAAATATGTTCTAGGAGAGACTCCAAAATCTAATCCATGAACGCAACCATATTGTTTTGGTCTTTTCAAAGCTATTGAAAGCAGCTTTTCTTCTAGTATGGTCATTTTCTATTCTTGTGTCAAAAACATATAAAAAATATGAACATAAATAGATATTTTTATGTAATATTGTTATAAATAATAACAAATTACAATTATTTCATACTTACACATGTTTCTCATACTTTTTTTTCATTTTTATCAACTAAATTACAATCCTTATTTACAAGATCCTCCTTACATAGCACATGACATGGGATAGAAGTGAATTTAGATTTTGATTCATCAATATACATATAAAAAAGGAACATATATTACTTCATATCACATAATTAATTTTTTTTGTTTGTTTAAAATACATACCAGTTTCTTCTTTAATGAAGTGTACCCCATCCTTGCTTTGCGATAGGGGTACATTGGTTTTGATGCACGTTATTTATTTGAATCACTATTTTTTTGTTTCATAAATTAATAACTTTGAATCAAGTTTGAAAAAAAAATAATGTCAAATAATATATTATTGATTGCAATGTACCTGAAATGATTTCTCATTGTGATGATTGATGAAAGTAGTCCATGTTTTTTTCTTTATAATGTATTAATAAATAATTTGTGGGTGGGGATTTACTTTACCCTTAGCATCCCTAAGATGTAACTTTATAATAAGAGTTAAGAAGATTCTATGGTATTTTCTAGTGGCCATTAAAGAAATTCTCTTATGAAAATATTCTATAATAAAAAAAATTTGTAAGGAATAATGAAAATTAAAAAAATGTTTCATTGTATAATTTTTTAGTAAAATAGAGAATATATATTGTAACATTATAATTACATATTTCCAAAGTATTGTCTTTATTACAGGTTGGATGCGGCACCATGAATAAATATAAATTGAAACATTCATCCTCGTTATGACCCCAAGATAACTAATGAACTTTGAGTAGTTGGAGTGAATGATTTTTCTACATTGATTCCAACCATCCTAAAATTTTATACCTTTACTTCATTCCTTGACAATTTTATTTGACGTTGTGATGTTGCGACGTTGTTGTTTTTTATCAACGTGCTATTAATATCCTGATAATTCTGCAGTTTCATCATCAACAGTTTTTTCCTCAGGATCGGTAACATCATCATGTGTAAAAGATATTGTCTGCATCAGTAATCAAAAATTTAATTTGTATTGGATAAAAATAATACAATACACTTCATGCATAAAATTACACATTTTTATGCTTCTTTCATGAAAATTATTACTATCTTGAATAGAGATATAATACTTCAATACTCCAGTAAAACTACCCTTCATTGCATTTATTTAATCCATCCTCAGATTCCTGATTTCCTTTCATATCTTTATGATGAATTGGACTCCCTCTTTCAAAATATCCTTCCTCCAATAATTATGGTTCCAAAGTTCTTTGATGGCATACCTCACGAACAGTTATTATTTCACTTTATTGCTTGATACCCATCCCCCAACTTTTATAGATATCCACCTATGTTTCTTGAACCACTCTAACCAAAATTTATCCCATAATGGGTACTGGTGATCATTTTGGATGACTACTACTTAGAGTATCTCAAAAAACATAGAATATATGGGGGATGATTCTCAAGAAACAAAATGAAATAATAATTGTTTGGGGGATGAAAGGTCATTGACACTACCATGAAAACATCAACTCATCCCCACTAAGCTACACTGACTCTAACCTATGTTACTAGTCATTTTCACTCACATGTATCTCAAAATTAAAACACTTATATCCACTTAGGCTCAAAAATAACATAAATTCAATTTTAATTAAGGATTCTAACATATTAAATTTCAAAAATGAAGGAATTAACAGTAAAATACACATGACTTACAATCATAATCATTTACTTCCACTCACTAACATTTACTATTTTCCACTTCCTCTCAAATGTTTCTTTTTTTGGAAGTGATTATAGAAGATACAAACATGTGGTGGTATTGGTGTGAGGTGGATGGAAGAATTTGACAAACATCCATTTCTCAATGATTCCAGAAGAAAGTGTCCTAAAAATGAGCCTAAAAGTAGGGTTGGAGAGCTCTACGCATTTTTCGAGGAATACCTTCAAGATTCAGATTGGTACCCTTTTAAATTTATCAATGTTGAAGGGGAAGAGAATCAAAAAGTGTTTTTGGTGTGTTTTTTTCACAAAAAAAATGTGAAAAATGAGTATTTTCAGGATGTAACCCATCATAGTATATTCTAATCCAAGTATTCATAACTAAATGGTTATAATAGGATACAATGTTACTGCACCCAAATTAAAATTAATTTTTGATGAAGTGTTTTCAAAAGTAACTGAGTGAGTCATATAAGAAAATTCATATCAAGAAACCCAAAAAATCATTCATTGTGTTTTGATTAATTTTTTGGTGCCATTTTTTATGTTCTTAAGAAGTAATAAATGAGGAGGATGAAAGGATAAAAGAGTTTAAGAATGGTTTTGGAGATGCGGTACTCAATGTTGTGGCAGTGACTTTGATGGAGATTAATGAATACAATCTAAGTGGGTGGAATTCCATCAAGGAACTTTGGAACCACAATGATGGGATGAAGGCTAGTTTGAAAGTGGGAGTCCAATCCATCATCAAGATATGGAAGGAAATCAAGGGTTTGAGGATGGATTAAATAAAGGGAGTGAAGGTTAGTTGTACTATGGTATTGAAGTATTATATATTTGTTTAGGATAGTAATAATTTTCATTAAAGATGCATGAAAATGTTAAATTTTATTCATGAAGTGTATTGTATTGTATATCTATATTACCAAAATGAATCATTATTTACAAAACCATATTTTTGTAACCTATGGTCATTTTTTATGAAAATTTATTGGTGTTGATTATAACTATTATGTGTTGTATGATTATTTAAATTATCATACATTAGGAATATTTGTATAAAATAAAAATAAGATATATGGTTTTCACATAGATCAAGGGTATGAAAAATCGTCAGAGAAAACCTACCTAGTTACTTTATGTACATCTTGGTGCACATGTATCTGATGTTTCTTTATCTTAAATATTACAAGGGTTGATTATTTATTAAAAGGTAAAGAGTATCAAATGATAGCTAGTGGAGACTTGTGGAGTTTGTGTCAACAATGGTAGGCTGGTTATTTATATAGGGTTTTATTTTTACCTAGGATTAATCAAATTGTTATTGTTTTTATTCATGTAGGCATTTATATTCACGGTATTATATTGTGTACTATTTTACATAGATTAACATGTCATGATAGTTAGTTTTTTAAATAATTTATCATGAATCATGTTGAACACTACATATTTATTATCAATCCTTTGAAATTCGGTTGATCGTTCCAAGGGTTGAGTAACATTTTGATTCAACTCAAGTCAAGTTATGAATAGTTAGACTATATAGTGATGTTATGATTTTATAAAATAGAAATTTATTGATAAGATAACATATACACACACAAATAAAGAAACTTGATTTTCTAAAATCATGTAAATTCATCAAAAATCACTTCATTCTTGGAGAGTAATTTATTTATAAAATTATTTGACAGAAAAGTAAACTCATATATAAAATCTTCTATAGATGAATCTGCATATGGAAAATATTAAACTGGAATATGATCTGGTGTGTTGTTCTATGACATGTTTTCATTTATAAATTTAAAATAAAGTAAATTCATAAAATCTGTTTACTATTAGTTTATAAAAATTCAGAATTTATTTTAACTAGTTATAAATTTAAAGGACATGGGAAATTATTGGAAACCATTCATTGTTAATGGAAATAAATGGTATCTCCTTTAATGAGATCCCTAACACATTGAATATAATATTCTCTCATAACTTTAATGTTTTAGGTGAATTTATTTTTCAATAAATGTAATAATATTAGTAACCTATCAATCAATTATAAACAAACATCTCATTGACAATACATCACAACTTTTGAGTTTGGATCAAATAAAAAACTGAAAATGTATACTTATTTAGATTTCAATGAAAATTTAAATAGTTTGTTCCTTATTAAATTATATCTATATAACATATTGATAATTTTAACCAATTTAAACTAGAAAATTTAAACTTTAGTGCTCTAAATTAGAATAACCTATTCAAAATAAAACAATATTTATATTAACCCACTTTGTATTATTCATATCAAATAACATTACCTCTAAACTTATTCCAATATAATGAAATTTTTTTCATGTTCATGTTCACATCATACTATAGAAACAATATTCAAACAATGACAAACCACACTATATAAAATTTAACAAGAAATAATATAATGGAAACAGAAAAAAATCACCATCAACTGCAACAGTGGATAGAGATGCACTTCACAGTGGTCTCGTATGAATTTGGAATGAGTTTACAGAGTAGCGGTGGAGTTTTATAGGTATAGGTAAGTGAGAGAGAGAGAGATGAGATGCAGTTTTCTTCATGGTTAAGAACAGTGCACAAATGAAAACCAGGGAACCCAAAAAAATAAAATAATGATAGAGGAAAAGGAGGAAATAACATACATTGGATTCTATGCTAGATTCATCCAATAGAATGTGGAGGTATATCGCTAGCAGCAGGGGAGTTCTATGAGGGATTGATAATCTTGATTGAATGAGTTGTGGTTAGGGTTCTTTTAAATAGATCGGGGACAATTTTATCTGCACTTTCAAAAAAAATAATGATAAATATCCCTTTTATCGATGATAAAATGATAAGTGCTGATAAAAACCTTAATTATCACTAAAAATTTAGTGCTGATAAATGATTTATAATTATAATTATAAAAAAATTATAAATATATTTATATAATTATATATGTATTTATTGTAATTTTATAATTATTTAAATATATAATTATTTATTTATAATTACATTAATACTTTTTCTTAAAAAAATTATATTAAATTATTTATAATTATAAATATATAGTTTTATAAATATAGTAAATATACATTTATAAATATATTTATAATTATTTATTTATAATTATAAATATATTTATATCATTATATATATTTATATATATATATATATATAATAAATATATATAATTATAAATATAGTAAATATGTTCCTTATTTAAATATATTTATCATAATTTTATAACTATAAATATATTTATATTGTTATATATATTATATAATTATATATATAATAAATATAAAATAATATAAAATAAATCATAATTTAAATATATTTATTATAATTTTAAAATTATTTAAATATATAATTAATTATTTATAAATATATGAATAATACTTTAAAAAAATTATTTATATATTTATATAATTATATAATTATATATATATATAGCCCCAATCTCTCTTAGGCCAGGAATCACATGCATCCAATATTGGGATTCTCACTTCAACCCATTTGTGGTCCGTAACACAAGAACTCGGGCTTGGGTACAAATTTACAGCTTGAATTGGATTTTATGGAATCTTCATATTTTGTTCAGCATTGTTTCATCCATTAAAACTCCTATCAATATTTATCGGGAAATGTAAGAGGTGCACTTTGGATCTTTTACATGAATTCATGTTTGAGGTGTATCTCAATTCAATGCCAATTGAATCTGTCACATTGTTTACTACAGACTTCAATTTTGATCTAACTATAAGGTATAATAGACTACCTTCATTTTTTATTGGTTCTTAGACCATTGGTCATGTCAAAGAGAATCACCATAAGGAGCTAAGTTGTACTGTCTGTAATTTGAGAGTCTATGAAGTTGGTCGGTGTAAAAGTTAGATCTCATGATCCAGCAAAGAATATATTGTTTCTCACACTGTTTGGGCTATGGTTGTTGGTTGTGATGCAATTATCACTGAAAATAAAACCATTGATGTTGGTCCTTTAACAGTATCTATAGAAGAGAGTAGAACATGGAACGATATTATTAAAGAAGAGCATGTTAAGGATACTCAGGTGACTTCTCATATGTCACCCTTTCATGGAAAAAAGGTACCACCTTCATATAGATATGGTATTTCACCCCCTAATATTTTCTCCAAACCCACTAAGGAAGATGGGAAATCTCATGATAATGATAAGGTGTGGGATTATATTTCAAAATAGGCTACAAGTGTTAGTGATGCGGATGGATTTTCTAATATTGAGGCTATTGAGGATGTTGATCATGTCCTTCTTACAAAGTTTGTGAAAGGACTACAGGATTCCTAGACTCCTGAACATGGAGAAGACAATTCTCAAGAACTACATGAAGCATGTGTGGATAAGTAGGAGTATTTGTCTAAAGGTAGGGGAAGAGTGATGGATGAAGAGGGTTTTCAACTGGTCCCTCCCCAGAAACCTATGACATATGTTTCGACATTTGAAGTGGAACAGACTCCTATTACTTAAGAGCTCCCCCTGTAGGTGGAATTCCCACCAAACTTTATTGATTAGAAAGAAGAACCTAAAGGAATTTGGAATCAAAAGCCACATTGATGGGGGTAGGCATCCAAAAGGTCATGGTCAAAGATGTGGTCAAGATGATTAGGATAGTATACGAGGATGTGGCTGAAATGTGTCTACCAGATCTTACTCTAAGGAATCTAAGAGTCGACTCACTCTGGAGTAATAAAATCTCAAGGACAATTACTCAGTTCTCTTCAATAAAAGGAACTCATAGTCAGAGTGGGAAACTGCTAATGATAATGATGATTCTAATCATTATTATGGGAATGATCATATTATTGATGTGTTGTCTTAACTTATGGATGAGGGAATGCCTCATTGTGTGAACCCATCCATTCTCTTTTCGTCTTTGTCAATTTTCTTTTTCTAATAAATTTTTTAAGAGTATGCTCGCCTTTCTCTTACACCTTATGGGTATATATAGCCCCTAGAGTGTAGCTCAGTGGTAGTTTCCCTTGTGGGTCTCAGTGAGGTCTCGAGTTCAAGCCTCACCAAGTATATTATTTAAATAAATTTATTATAATTTTATAATTATTTAAATATATATAATTATTTATTTATAATTATATAAATACTTGTTAAAATAAATATTATTTATTTATTTATAATAATTATAAATATATAAATTTATAAATATAGTAAATATATATTTATAAATATATTTATTTATAAATATTTGTTTACAAATATATTTTTAACATTATTAATGGATATATAATCTTAAATACATGCATTTTAAAAATTAGTGAAATTCAATAATTCAAAATGAGTATACTTTAAAAATATTGAAAAAATGGATAAGTTTTATTAATTAAATATAAATTATTGAAAAATTATTGATATATATTGAAGTAAAGATGAATATATATTGAAAATACTAAAACATGGTAAATAAATATGTATAAATAAATAATATAAAACAAATAATTCAAAAATAAAACAAAAAAAATATTAAGAATGAATAAATAATACTTAACTGTAGTAATATTAAAAATAAATAAATAAAATTAACTGATTAAAAACATAATATATTAAATGTATCATGCTATGATAAAATTCTAAAATATAATAATATTTGAATAAATTATATAAATATTAGGTGTATTTGTTTCTATATGTAAGATTAATTGCATAAATATTTTTGTGTGTGAGTTGTATATAAAAATACATTAATTACATATATGTATGTGAAATCAATGTACACAATGTTTTATATTTGTTAAATTGAAAAATCAAACAACATTAAAAATGGATAAGACATTAATATGTTTTTAATTATTACATTTTATTCATTTTCTATATATTTATATTTAATATATATTATTTATTACTAATTATAATTAATATATATATATTATACTTATTCATTTTTATTAATAATTGCTTCATTAATAAATTTTTAAATAATTATGTAATTTATTCATTTTTAAAAAAATTATTAAATTATTAGAATTTATTCATTTTATATATCTATATTTAATATATACTATTTATTAATATTTATAATCTATATATATACATATTCAATTTATTCATTTTTGTCAATAATTATTTATTTAATAAAATGTTTAATATTTTTCTTAATTTATTATTTTTAATTTTTATTTGTTTAATTATTTCATTTTATTCATTTTATAAATTAATATATTTAATATATACTATTTATTGATTTTTATAATTTATATATATGTATATACAATTTATTCATTTTTAACAATAATTATTTAATTAATAAAATTTTTACTTTTTTATTTGTTTAATTATTTCATTTTATTCTAGACATTTATCAATTCTAAAGAGCATTGATAGAGGCTACCATTTATCAGTGCTAAAAATAAAGTGCTGATAAAGGCTACTATTTATTAACTCTTTTTTTTCACTGATTAAAGTCTCTCTTTATTAGTGCTTCTTTTAGTACTGATAAATTCCTACGTTTTTATAGTTGTCTTTTTGTAGTAGTGATAACATATGAAAGAGAAACATTTTTCATAATCGTTTCATCATTTCATCATAGCATAACCTATCAAAAAAGAAGTAGGTTTCACAATCATTTTATCATGGTACAACCCATGGAAGAGAAACAGATTTCATAAAAATCATCTCATCACAATCATAAAAAATTTAGAGAAATAATAAGAATTGTATAATTGGATCATATCCCCAGTAAAGTATAAGTAACATCGAAGGATTCCATCATAGATGGAAAATGATTTTGAAAGATCACTTGAAACATTTCTTGTGGAAAATAGTCTTTCCACTTTAAAAATCACTATTCAAAACTAAAAATTCATAAAATTTTTTAAAAATACTTCTTATTGAAATTATTCTTGGAAAGTTATAAATTAAGATTCAAATCATTTATTGGTCATGGTAGTGTAAAATACTATTGAAGTTGTACACATTTAAAAATAAAGAATACTTACACATTTTTGGTAAAAATCAAAACTACATCATTTAGAAAACAAAAGGAGGATTCAATTTAAACCATTTTATAAAAAGTAAAAAAAGGGTAAAATTATCTTTAAAAAATCATTGGATAATAGTAAACAATTTCTTTAAAACATTTTTAGAAATCATGGATATGGGAGAAAAGGGGGTTTAGACCGAAGGGGGAAATAAAGATGATTTTTATTAAAAAAAAATTTGGAATTTTTAATCCTTTAAGAAAGTAAAATGAAAGGAAAACATGTATTTTTGATAAATAACTATAGTATAATAAAATACATTAGTTTCTTGAAATTTATTTCATAATATCACATATTTGGAAGCTTATTATAAACAATACCATTAAACAATGAAATTGTAACATTAAACCTTTACCGCTTTAGTATATATTGAATTGTAAGCCCCATTTATGCATAAAATAAAATTAAACTTTTAATATAATTAATAGAAGTATAATCATTATTTAAAAATTTATAGGGGTAGTATATACACCTCATAAAAGAATATAGGTTTATAACACAACATATGTCTCAATGAAGACAAATTGAGACAAAAACCCTTACCACTTTGGTAATATTTTGAATCATAAGACATATTAAGGAATAAAATAAAATGATAATTTAAATTTCATGTAAATAATTATATTCATGATATAATATTTCAATGTGGGAGTATATACACCACACAAATGAAATGAGTGGTGAATTTTTCATAAGTCTCCCAGAAATAAAAGTGAGATTAGAAATCCCATACCTTAAGTCTCAACTTCCTTCATACGTATTATAACCTCCTATATAATAAATATAGTTTTATTATAAATTTATTATATTAACACACTTATATATATCCTAACATATATGATTTACTTATGACATTTTATTTCTATTTTATTAACAATTCCTTGTTAAAATCTTGTTTTGGGTAATAACTGTTTTGTTTTTCACGTATGTTTTGATTTTGTATTGCTGGTACTTTTAATTTTATCATGTTTCCATAACCAAAATAATTTTATAAATGATATAAATATCATATATATTCAGTATATATGTATTTATATTAATCCATAAAAGTTTTAAATAGAAAATGAAATTCACCATTTATGGAGACGGTAGGTCGCACGTACGCATTAACGTTGTTTCCACTTTCACTAAGAATGATACAAAATAATGATAAATAATATATTACCTTTATATAATCATTTTTATTTAATATATATCAAATATTTTCAATAAACCTATACTTATTAATTTCTGTGTAAAGCATAAGTGGAGAACGAATCATGTCACTTCGTGAGGCGGTAGTCCGCCTACACACGAGAGATGTTATCGTATTCCCATGAAAGATAAGGTAAGCAGTTATATGTGATATTATATTAAAAAATTATAATTATTTCATAAATATCATATAAATATGTTAAATTCATCATTATATTCAATCGTGATAGGTGGTTATTCAAAATGAATTACATCGGTTAGCGAGGCATAGTCCACCGTACACACGATCGATGGTTTTGTTTCTCATTTGATGGAAGAGGATATGGATATAGGAAAACTTAGCATAATAACATCTAATTGTTTGTAAGATACTTAGGTTATTATATTACCATGGTTTAATAATATTTTAATTAGGTGGAAGAATAAATTAAACAAAAACTCTAGTTTAATAATTTTACCTCTTCTTCGGAGAACCGCTTTATGATTATACCTAAAGACTTCATAATAGGGTTTCCTAATAAAACTAAGGAATCTAGTACATGATTAGGGAAGTTATAAAGAGTTTTTTTAGGTCTTGGAAAAACCATAAGTATATTGTAGTGTGCATCGTAGAGGGGGATACATCCTTTTATAAGTGGGGAAAGGAGCCCACTAGTAAACTACTTGGAAATTTCCCAAAATAATTCAAAATGATAAAGTCATTCCCATGAAATAATATTAAAAATTAAACTATATTATAAATGGGATATGTAATATTTAAATATTTCCGTAAAATATTATTTATAAATTTTTGTATGGAAATATTTCCCTTATCTTTTAATTTTAAACCCTAGTAAACATGTCTTAACCTTAACCGTGGTAATTAATTTTTACTATTTTTATTATTCATTTTTAAAAAAATAAGTTGAAATTATTATATAATATAAATAATTATTATTCAAAATATTTAATCCATTTTTCCAAATTACATTCACATAAGTGAAAAAAAATCTAATTTAAAATTAAACCCAAATATTTGATGAAAAATCCGTTTTTGAGAGAGAATTTTTTTAAACATTTAAATCATTTTTATATAAAAATTCAATATGAAATAGATTAAAATGACATAAATTTGATTAATATATATATATATATAAATGAACTAATTTTAGTTTTAAACCCATATTTAAATAAAATTAATCTTCTGAATGCTTTTAATTAAAAGATATTTTTTTAATAAAGATCAGTATTTTTCACTAATCACTGAAAAATTTATATTTTCAAAATATTATCAAAATTTTAATACAACATAATTGTTACATGATGATTTAAAAAAATAAATAAATTTTTTTCAAATATATATTTTAAAAGTGGAAGAAATTAATTTTAAAATAAGTGCACACAATGCAAAAAAATGATTTTTAGAAAAATAAAGGTTTTAAGCATAAAATTGGATTTATTCTTATATCATGACTAAAAAACATTTAATGTTAATTTTAAAATTTTTATTGAAATTATAAAATATAAAATTCATTAAAAAAATTAATAAAAGTTATTTATTTAATTTATTACTATAAAACACATTTGTGCGCATAAAAACAAGTTTTCAGAAAAAGATTTCCTTTATTTTCAAAAGGTTTATATTTTCATATCTAATTAATTGGTAACAAAATAATTTATATTATATATATGTTTAAAGAATATATTTTCATAATTTAGTTAACTATATTCATACCTACAATCCCAATAGTTAGGTGATAATTATCTTGTTAAATAATAATGTTGTAATAGTATATCGTGTTTCCTTAAAACACAGTATTGTGTGTAACACAAGCTATCAATAAAATTAAATTTATTTGAGAAAAATATTTCATAGAATCTTATGTGTAAAATTATAATCCCCTTAAAATAAATTTCATCCTCAAAATTTTAAATTGATCTCGATAATCAATGGTTTGACATTTTAAAATTCCATTGTGAAAAACTCACATCGTAAAAAGGGTCAATAAAACTTCCACTTGAAAATAGGGAAAATAAATTATGGAGTTCATCACATAACTTGGTTCCAAAATAGGATAAAATTAGTGGGAATTGAAAACATAAACATATAATAGAAAACTAATGCCCGGATACTAAAAGAGAGTGATAGAGAACATGGTCACGAGAAAGTTAAGGGACACAAAGACATAAGTCTGTGATAGGTGAAAAGACCATTAATTCATCAGAAATTAAGGTACATAAATAATTTTTTTATTTCAATATCCTTTTCATAAAATTGATTAAATTTCACTAAAAAATATACTTACATGATTTTATTTCATTTTATAAAAATAATCTCATCATGTGGTTTTTCTTCTCTCAATTTCCACTTCATCTCTTACTCTAAGAGATGAATTTTTCATGCCTAAATAAATAGATACTAAGATCCATAAATTAATGATAAGTAATTATTTATATCTCTAGTTATTATAAAAAATGTTTAAAACATGTTATTAAATATGCATAAATCTTCATATGGTAAAATAATACATTAATCTCAAAAACCTTATTCAAAGTTAAACTTAAACTATTCCATAAATGTTTAACCTTATGAACCTTCCAAAATAAGAAATTTATAAATAAGGTCACTAAATTTTCTAAAATTTACTTAACATTAATCCCCAAAATATCTTAAAGTATCTCTTAATGGTCACATGAGAAATATATAAATACCTTGGTCACATATTCTTATAATCATGGTAATAATCATAATTACCATAAAACTTTAATGAAAACATGCATTATTCATACTTTCTTAAATAAAACCACAAATTTTAAATATATTATATAAATTTAAAAATTCTATAAACTACATAAATGATAACATAAACTGCTTTTTTAGATAATCATTAATCAGTTTTTTGGTAATAAATACTATCCAATTCGATTTATACAAATAAATCACCTCTTTATCAAAACTAAAAACCATTTTCTCATCAACAGGAACATATTAAGGGTTATATTCCCTTAATCATGTGTTTTCCATAAAATATCACCTTGTCTTTAAATTAATTTTCTAGTTCATCAATACAATTCAACATATTCCTATTAATATTTAATGAAAGAATTATGTATAATAATTCTTATATATATTTCATGATTCATATAACATAATTATTGAATTCAAATACATAATCACTTAAATCATTTCACTTCATTCTTAAAACATTAACTAGGATTCATAATCTTATTCCTTAATAACTCTTTCCTACAATATGAAATATGAATCTTTAATTATGATTCATCAATATCAATTTAATCATGATTCTTATGTTTAACACAAATAATACTATTATAACAACCCATTCCTTTCATATTTCATTCATAGTCACTTCATCATTTGTAGTATAACTATCACTCGTGAAACTATTCTAATTATATTTATGAGATTTCCCCCTAGGACATTGATTTTTATAATGCATGTATTTTACACATTTTAAACATTCAACCACTCATTATACCTTAGGAAACCATTATTCTCATCCATTATTTTAACCAAAATTTTCATTTTTCCTCAGCAATTACTTTCTTTGTTTCCTTATTCTATACAATCAAAACATATTCTCTTTCCTTTGATACATTACATAGAGTGATTCTTCCCATATTCATGACATATAGGAAACTTAATCTTTTTCCCCCATGGTATCTTCCACCCAAACTCTCAATAAAATCTATCCTTCTCTTCTTTATTGAGTAAAAAAATTGGTTAAGGTGAATGTTGTTAATAATATATCATGAAAAATAATTAGTCATAATAATAATATCCTTCACTCCAGTAATGAACCCATTTGGTTTATCATCAATACATGTTACATCACATTAAACATTAACCTGGTTCATTCTGTTTCCCCCAATTGACTAAAACCAAAAATAATAGTGTGAGAAATAATATTCATGTTGGATAACCACATAATCATGAAAGAATCATTTATAAGATTTATAAATTATGAAACATTATTTTAAATCTAATATTATTTAGGTTTAACGTCAGTAATTTATAGTCAACATCTATTTAAATCTATCATGATGGTTTGTAAAGAGTTTGTGAAATTCTAAATCATGTCCCATGGGAGTGTCATACCATGTGTGAACCAAGGCCCATTTTCATGCACTATGTAACAATCAATTCCAGATTAATATGCCCTTTTTAGATTCATTACTCCTAGGTAAATTTGTTCCTATTCCACATTGAATTTTGAAAAAACCCACATCATAAGAAGGGTAAATAAAACATACTTTTGAAAAGAGGGAAAATAAATTATGAAGGTCATCATGTAACTTGGTTCCCAAATATTAGAAAATTGGTAGGAAGTAAAAATATAGACATATAAGAGAAAAAATTCCCAAATAATATTATAAAGTGATATAAAACATGTTCAGGATATAGTTAACGACCATAAACACATAAGCCTATGATAGATGAAAATACCATTCATTTATCAAAAATTAATGTACATGTATAACATTTTTATTTCAATATAATTTTCCTAAAATTGAGGAATTTTCACAAGAAGATATACTTATTTGATTTTATTCCATTTTATAATAGCAATCTCATCATTAAATTGTACTTCACTCAATTTCCACTACATATATTACTCTAAGTGATGACTTTTTCATGCTTGAATCACTAACAGATAATAAGATCTATAAAATATTGTTAATACATTCCTTTTATCTCTATTTATTATCAAAAACAAAATGGTTATTATAGATTATTCAATACGCATAAATCTTCATATGGTGAAATAATAAATTAATCTCTAAAACATTATCCAAAGTTCAACTTAAACAATTCCATAAACGTTTAACCTTATAAACCTTCAAAAATAAAAATTTTATAAAAAAATTCAATAAGTTTTTCAAAATAAACTTAATATCAATACCACAAATATCATAAAGTATCTCTTAATGGTCACATACTAAACATGTAAATACCTTGGTCATATATTCTCTTAAAGCATGGTAATAACCAGAATTACCATAAAACTTCAATGAAAACATACATTCTTCCTCATTACTTAAATAAAGCCACAAATTATTGAATATATTCT
Source organism: Viscum album (assembly GCA_963277665.1). Lineage (NCBI taxonomy): Eukaryota > Viridiplantae > Streptophyta > Magnoliopsida > Santalales > Viscaceae > Viscum > Viscum album. The sequence continues at coordinate 1,000,116,708 of OY728136.1, read as the reverse complement.
ATAAATCTAAAAATGGTATAAAATCCATCAATGTTAACATAAACCACTTTTTCAACAAATAATTAATTATTTTTGAGGTCATAAATACAATATAATATTATTTATACATATTAATCATCTCTTTATCAAAACTAAACACCATTTTATCGTCATCAGAGACATACTAAGGGTTATCTTCCATTAATCATGTGTTTTACATAAAATATCACTTTTTTGTTAAATCCCTTTACTAAGTCATGAGTAAAATTCAACATATTACAAAAAATAATTAAATAAAGAATTCTATAGAAAAATACTTATATACATTTCATGATTCATATAATATAATTCTTAAATTATAATAAATAATAACTTCAATAATTCCACTTCATTCTTAAACCATGAACTATGATTCATCATCTTGTTCCTTAATAACTATTTCCTATAATATGAAATTTAAATCTTTTCTTATGATTAATCAATATTAATTTAATCATGATTCATACATTTAACATAAAAAATAAAATTAGAACAACCCATACCTTTCATATTTCATTCATATTCTATTAATGATCAGTATTATAACCATTACTCATGAAACCTTTCTATTTCTCCTCATGAGTTTTCCATCTAGGACATAAATTTTTATAATTCCCATATTTTTCACATTTAAAACATTCAACCATAGATGATACATTATGGAGACCATTATTCTCATCCATTGTGTTAACAAAAATTTTCATTTTTCATCAGAAATTACTTTATTTGTGTCCTTCTTTTCGACACTAAAAAAAATATTCTCATTCCATTGAGACATTACCTGGAGTGATTATTCCCACATTATTGACATATAGAAAATATAATATTCTTTTCTCCATGGTCTCCACCACTATAACTCTAAAAAACTATATCCTTATCTTATTTAGTGATTACTAGAGTTGGTTAAGGTGAAAAGTGTTGATCATATATCACAATAACTAGTTATGAATAATCATAATATCATTTACTCTGATCATCATCCAATTTGGTTTCTTATAAACACGTTGTATATCACATTCAAAATTAACATAATTTATTATGGTTACCTCCATTTAATAAAACCAAAAAGTAAAGTGTGATCAATAATATTCATAGTATAAACCCAGATAATCATGAAAAATAATTTATAGGATTTCTAAATCATGAAATATTCTTTTAAATATAATAAAAATTAGGTTAAACCTAGTTCATACATATTCATAATCTATTTAAATCCATCATAATGGTTTGTATATAGTTTTTTAATTTTCAAAGAATATCCCCCAAGAGTTTAAAACCATGTGTGAAGTAAGGATCATTTTCATGCACCAAGTGACAATTGAGTCTAGCTCAAAGTGCACTTTTTGGAGTTATTACCCCTAGTTATAACTATTCCAGAGCCACATCCACTTGTAGTATCCAGATATGGATTTAATATCTTGGAAACCACTTGATCTATCGTTCAACAAAATTATTTAATATTTTCCTATACTTAGAAGTATCGATATTCTTAAAGATATCCTACACATATTCCTAGAAAAATCCATAGGAATATCCTTATAGGACTTACTAGATTTTTCTCATCCTAGTTTCAAAAGGTTTACTAAACCTTTCCTTTGATACCAACTATAGAAACCTGAACTTCTCAAAAAAAATATTACTTCTTTCTAGATGAATATTCAATATATGTCACAAAAACTCATCTGAGGACTGTAGAGGTTTAGTTTATTTAGAGACTAGATACACAATCTTTTTATTTCTTGAAATATCTTAAACATCTCACATAAATATCTTCCTACATAGTAATCTTCTTATACATGCCCTAGTTAAAATAATTCTTCATAACCTTGGGAAAGGAAACATAATAAATGGTGAGCTAAAATTCTTAATAAGGGTAGAAAAGGGATATATCAATGATCACATAAGTATAAAATGATCATAATTGTATGAGAAAATTAGAATTACATTTGAAAACCATACCCTGTATATCATATATCCTAAACACGAGTCATGGAATAAATATTGTTATTTTATAAGATATAAATCATAAAAGAATCAATGAATATGATCCATGAGATCATAACATTATCATAAGACATAGATTTTTAGATTATAAAAAATAATAGACAATCATTTATATAATAGTTAAGGGTTTAATTTTAGGACTATCATAGTGGATTGGTTCTACTCACCAAACCATCATAGTAGTCAAGGTTCACTACCAAGACTATCATAGTTGATTGGTATCACTTCGCAAACCATCGAATTAATAATGGTTCACTCCCATGAATATCATAGTAGAAATAGTACCTTAGTGAATTGGGTTCACTCTTCATTCCAGTCATGTTTATCACATGATATATCAATCTTTACCCAATGCATTGGAGTGAGATATAGGTACCACCCATCACATAATTAAGATCATACATATGTGTTCCACAATATCATAAAACATTCATCATATCAGAACCCATGAAAAAAAATGGGTTTCATAAATATATCATCATAGAATAACCTATTAAAAAATAAATAGATTTCGTAATCATTTTATCATTTCATCATAGCATAACCTATGTAAAAATAAGTGTGTTTCGTAATAATTTTTTTATGGTTTAACCCATTGAAGATAAATGGGTTTCAAAAAGATATTTTTATCATAAAATTAAACCATTTATAGAAAGAATAATAATAGTATCCTTGGATAATATCCTGATTAAATCATAAGTTACATAAAAATATTTTATCTTAGATAGAAAATGATTTTGAATGATCACTTGGAACATTTATTTATGAAAATATCATTTACACTTTAAAAATAAAATTTCAAAACTAAAAATTAATAAAAAAATTAAAAAAAATCATTGAAAATAAACTTGGAAACATATAAGGTATGATTTGAATCATTGATCGGTCAGGGAAGTGGATAATTCTATTCATGTTGTACATGTTTAAAAACAAAGATTCCTATCATATCTTTGTTAAAAATTAAAGGAATCTCATTCATAAAATGAAAAAAAGATTCCTTTTAAACCATTTTATAAAAATTAAAACAAGGTTAAAAGTATATTTAAAAAAATAATTATAGAATATTGAAAACTTTACAACTTTTTTATAAATCATTTGTTTGGAATAAAAATTGTTTTCGACTGAAGATAGAAATAAAGATGGTTTTTTATAACATTATTTTGGTCTCTTAAATACTTTCAGAGAAAAAAATGAAATGAAAACATATTTTTCTAGAAATAAAAATATGTGATTAAATTACATGAGTATCTTGTGAGTTATATCATATTATCTCATCATTGGAATCATAACATAAACAATCTCACTAAACAATGAAATTGTAACATTAAACCATTACCACTTTGGTATCTTTTTAATAATAATCCCCATTAAGAATAACATAAAATGAAACTATAAATTTTATGAATAGAATTAGGTTCATGATAAAACATTTAAAAGGAATAGTATACATACCTTGTAAAATAATATAGGTTCATAACATGACATATGTCTCAAATAAGGAAAATTGAGACAAAATCCCATCACACTTTGGTAATATTTTAAATCGTAAGCCCCATTATGGAATAACATAAAATTTAACTTTAAATATCATGTAAATTATGATATCCATGATATAAATGTAAAAATTTAAGTACATACACCATAAAAAAGTAATGAGTGGTGAATTTCGCATAAGTCTCCCAAAAATAAAAGTGAGACTAAAAATCCCTTACCTTAGGTCTTGAATTCCTTCATATACATTCAAAAATCCTATATAATAAATATAGGTTTATTATAAATATATTAAAGAACAATAATTATATATATCATATAATATACTATTTTCTTGGGACCTTTTATGGCCCTCTTATTAATAATTTCTTGTTAAAATCATGTTTCGGGTAATAACTGCTTTATTTTTTGTGTATGTTTTGATTTATTGTTTCTTGGTAATTTAAATTTGATCATGGTTACATAAAATTTATAATTTTAACCATTATATAAATATAATATATATTAATTATATATGTATTTATAGTGATCCATTAAAGTTATAGATAGAAAATGAAATACATTGTTCATGGATATGGTAGACCATACGTATGCAAGAATGTTGTTTCCATTTTCTTGAGGGATGAAATGAAAGAAAGGTAAATAATATATTAACATTATATAATAATTTTTATTTCATATATATCACATATTTTCATTAAACTCATCCTTATTACTTTTCATGTAAATCATCAGTGAAGAAATGAATCACTTCTCTTTGTGATAGTCTGCCATTCACATGAGCGATGATATCATATGCCCACATAATGGATGGTAAGAATGAATATGTGATATTATAGATCAATAAGTATAATTATGTCAAAAATATAATATAAATATGTTAAATCGATCATTATATTCAATCGTGATAGGTGGTGAGGGAAAACAAAATACATCATTTCATAAGGCGTTAGTCCGCTATACACACGATCGACAATTTGATTTCCTATTTGATTGAAGAGGATATGGATGTAGGTCATGAACATAAGATAATAAAATAAAAGTATATTTAAGATAATAATTTTATTATATTATCATTTTTTAATAATATTTTAATGAGGTGGATGAATGAATAATACAAAAATGAAAGTTTAATAATTTTACCTCTTCTCCAGAGAGACTCTTTAGGTTTATAAATAAAACCTCTATAGGAGGGTTTAAAAATAAAAATAAGGCCTATATGACTTATTAATGGAATTAAGTAGGGGGTTTGAGTATATATTGTCTAAACCAAAATTATATTTGAGTGTAGTGAGGATAGTAAGGGAGAGGACCTTTTATAAGTGGGAAAACCCCACTTAAAAAATACTTAGAAATTTCCCAAAAGACTAAGTGGTTGATGAAACCATTACCCATACCTATATAAAAAATATGAAAAAATTACCATGGGTTTTATCATAGGACTCCCCATGATATATAAAGTATATAATTCTATTTGGGTTGTAGTAAATCAGATTATGAATTCAATTCATTTCAATACTATCAGGGAAGATTTATTGTATGATCAACATTCTAGGATATACATTAAGGAAGTGGTGAGGTTTCATGGAGTAACACTCCCAGTTATATCCGATCAAGATCCAAGTTTTACCTTAACATTATATATAATACTTTTGTATGCATTGAATATGGAGTTGAAATTTATAACTCTATATCATCCTCATACATATGGTTAGTCTAAGAGGACCAGAAAAAACCTAGAAGATATATTGAGAGCTTTATCTAAGGATTTCAAAGGTGTTTGGGGTCGAAAACCTCCTATAGTATAATTTTTTTATAAAAATAGATTTCACTCAAGAATTTAGATGGATCCTTATAAATATCTACATGTAAATAAGTGAATAACTCTAACATTTTGAGATGAATTTTGGGAATGAAAACTATCAATATCTGATCTAGATGAGGAAATGTTAGAGAAAGATGGATCCATTCAATATCACATATAAGCATCTTAGAGTTGATAGAAAATTTATGCAAGAAATGGATGGAGATATCTAGACTTAAAAGTTAGTGAAAAGGTAATCTTACAAACATATTCATGCGAAAAATACATGATATTTTGAAAGAAGGGGAATTTAATCCCCAAATATATCAATCCTTATAAGGTTCTTAATCTTTTTAGGATTATAAATTATAACATGGAATTTAAACCAAACCTATCTCAAATTCATGATCCATGTATCACTTTTGAGAAATTATATACCTAATACTTCACAGTTACATAACTTAGAGGTTTTATAAGTAGTAAATGATCTTTAATATGAGGAACAAATGGTATATATGCTAAATTGAAGAGATAAAGTGTTGCGAAATAAGATCACTCACTTATTCATGGTTTTATGGTAAAATAATACATTTGAGAAATCTATGTGGGAACCTGAGGATGTAATTATACATAAATATCCCTATATATTTCCATTATAATAATGTAATTTTATGGTGTGAGTGGAATTACCTTTCAAGGAACTTCAGTAGGTCCCAAATGCACAACCTTAAAAGGCACTGCATTAGTCCTTATTACATGAACTTAAAAGGTTTCATTTTAATCATTAAATGGAATATAACTATATTTTTCCCATCTAACTTTATAGGGATAAATAGGTATTCCCTATCAAGGTCACAATTCTAACTCCACAACACCTACAATCTCCTTGGATGGTGATAAATTCCATAGTTCCTAGCTATATGGCTTTAAATCATAGGGTAATCACCAATTAAATGGAAGATGGGGAAACCTTAATACATATATATATCCATGTCGATGCATGGTTTTGATTAATCATTTTCACACTGTTAACTAGTAGTAACATCATTATTAGGAAAGATTCACAAACATATATTAAATCTATAATAGAGTCCCAAAGTAAAAAATAATTTCTCCTAAAGGTTAAGATATGATCATTATACCATCCTATTGACAAATAAAAAACTTAAAAGACTATTGGTAAATTCTTAGAGAATTATTACCTTTGTAAAATAGGCCTGTATCGACTCAAAACTCCATGGAAATGGTGGACCATCAAAAGTTAAATGGTGAACCCGATGTGAATTCTTTACCCATGAAAATCATTGATTGGACATGTTATTACTTGATATTATACAATAAAGAGTTACTTGTTTTTATTTTTTGATCCCTTTTTAAGACTTATAAGAAACCTTTTAGATTTTTCATCAATCCAATTTGTAATATCATAGTATGAATTAAAAACAATTATGTCTAATACAGACATATGACTTAGTCATGATAAATAATTTAGCTGTATAACCTAAGAGGATGTTTTCATTGACCCAAATATTTCAAAAATATGTGATTAATTCCATGTTTTTGAATACTATACTAATGGATTTATTAAAATATTAGGGGATAATCAAAAAATCCTCTAAGTGATGAAGCCCTATTGGTCATCCCACTAGTAGTGGGCCGCAAAGATACAGGAGGCACCAATGGCTACCTCTAACTACTTTGGGAGTTTATCCAAAAAAGTGTGATAATGTGTATATCCATTACCTTATAGAGGTGGAAGATTATGTAAACTATATCCAAAATGCTACCCAGGAGCTACCTTGGTGGGTTCATATTATCCACTATCATCGTCACCATTGTATGTCTTGATCCCCAAAATAATATATTTGATAGAATGCCTAGAATATATCAACAACAATTTCCCAAAACAGGTAAGCTATAAGGAAGTGTCATTGAGGATTATGGGATTAAACCCATAGAAAATTCTAATATTACTATTCCCACTAAGTAATCCAATCAATATATTTTAGCAGAAAATAAAGATCAAACCCATATTTCTGCTCACACCCACCAAGCCTTCCATAATATCAAGACAATAATAGAAGAACCCCATTGGCATATTTCAGTGTCTACTAAATATTATGTTTATATACTTTCCCCCCACCCAAATGTTTTTTTAGAATACCTAATTGAATAAATAAGAAAAATATTATGCTCATATCCTCATTATCACTAAATTTTGTTGGCATATCCCGATAATAGTTCAAGAGAAGGATCATTTTACTACTCCTATCAGAGATGGTTGATGACATATCATAGAGATAGGACATGGTTAGACTCATATACCTTCCTATTAAAATGAATCCCATTGACATATCCTAGTGGAACTAGAGGAGATGGCTTATATACCTACCTCTATCTAGGAGGAGCATCGACATATCTCAATGGGTATAAAGGTTTGGGATCATACCCCTTCTTAAATCTAGAATATTTTTTAACATATTATAGCAAAATCATAGAAGTTGATTCATATCCTTACCCTAATTCATGAAATTCACTAGAATATTTTGGAAGATGCATTGGATCAGGGTTATATTTCTACTTCCCTCAATATTTATAAGGATTATCAGTATATTATATTAATAATAAAAAATAATCTGCATATCCTTTCTCACATCAATAAATAATATCTACATATTATAATAATAGCTGAGAAACCACCAAGGATGGTGTCTGATCATGAAGTTCATTTCCTATAGTGTGGGCCCTTCTTGTGATCAAGAATCTGACCTAGTTCAGCCAACCGAGACTGTTTAGATGGAAGTATATTCAAGTAAAATATACCATATAGGAGCATGTTCATATCCTGACACCAATCAATATTTATACCCTTGAGGCCTTAAACATCATTTTATAGTGTCATAATAATCTACTAGATCTCAGTTAATAGGAAATGGTCACTCATAAAGGTTATAATGTGTTAAACCTTTAAGTAACACAATCACCCTCTTTTTATAATTAATTATCCAAGTTTTTAGGCTGAATTAAGCTACCAAAAGGGTCATTAGAGACAAGTACATGTGTATCTCTTTGACATTTCTTATTCTTCCCAAAATTTCCAAATGAGGACCCCTTGAGGGTCTATTTATATTAAAATATGATGACATGGGTGAATGGTTCACTAGGGGGTACCTAAGAAAATAACATAGGTATGCTGGTTCACTGTGTGCAAGTAAATAGATTGCATGACCAAGGAAAAGAATTAGGGTATGTGGAATTAGGATAAGTAGCTGGGAACTTGGACTCGGGTGAGGCAGTTGGGTTCCTGGACTTGGGTAAAGCAGCCAGGTTCCTGGACTTAGACGATGCAGTTGGGAACTTTGATTTTGGTTCCTCCTATGAAATCAATCTACCTGATTCGTGTTGAAAAAGGGATCTCCAATAACTATATATTATATATATATAAAATATCAATGATACCCATATGAAACATAATAAAAGTAAACCTATAAACATGATATTCATATCAACATCAAGTGATGCCTGTATAACACAACGACTCTATATCCACCAATAGATGCACCTTCTATAATATTATACATATTTTATATCATAATAATAAACATGGTCTTAAAAATAGTAAACATGCTCAAAAACAAAAAATATACATTATATTCATTATGAAATAATAATTCTTATTTAAATTCAAACATTTCAAAAAACTTATTATATTCAATATATAGACATAATAGTTGGAAGCTAAACATGGAAATCAGAAATTTATAAGTAATAATTTAACATATCTAGAAAATCCATATAACGTCTATAAATATAGAACATTATATAACCACATAAGGGTTGTATAAATATGTCATACCTAATAAAAAAAGAAAAATATAACTCTAAAATTCTAACTTTATTCATTTAGAGTTTGATTCAAGAACCCCTTGTTGACCACACATTACAATAAAAGACACCCCTTTTCATTACCCAACACATAGTTTGTCTAATCACTATTAGGAAATATAACCTATTAAAAGTATTTTCAAACCATGTTATTAATACCTATAGAGTGGGATAAAGGTAATTCCATTCTTACCATTTAATTAAAACAGGGGTATCTAATACTTATGAGATTAAATATTTTAAAAGAGGGTAAGTGAGTGTTTATTAACTTATGTATTTAACAAATCATATTAAATATGGAATGATGTATACCCCCTTACAATGTTAAATTCATTAACAAGATTGGTCACAAGAATTTGGGTGTGGTTTCAAAAACCAAAAAAAAATTCTATTTACTTTTTAGTGAAAAAAATTATCCAACTCCCTTTTAGAAAGAAATATTGAATGGGAAGAGTGTTAAGTTAATTAATTTAAATATGGAGGGAAAAATGTTCCATGGGGTAGGATTTAAAATAAATAATAAATATACTAAAATATAAGTTTTTAAATAAGAATCATTAAAACATTACACTCTTACATGAACCAAATCAAGGTAAAATTATATTTTAAAAAAAACTTCTTATAGAACACATGAAACAATAATTTCTGTATAAACGAAATTATTTCTAGTTATAAATAACTTTTTTACTCCACTAACTGAACTATTATCTCATCAATGAATAAATCAATTAACCAATTGTTAATTATGGTTCTTTGAATCAAAATTCATATGGGTTAAGTGGAAATAAATGATACCATTATTTAATATATAATTGAAACAATAGGGAATATCATTTATCCAAAATATAATGAATACCTAAAGTTTTTTCCCAAGAACAAGTTCCATGAGCACTCAAAATCTTCAAGTGTTTGGAGTAAATGAGGTAACCATTCCTAAGAAACAATATATATTCCTAACCATACACATTAGAGATAAGAGTCACTATAAATGAAATGGTTTTTCAAGGGACTAAATTTTAATCATTTAATATTAAAATTTATTTTTAAACATCAAGAAAAAAAGTAATCCTATTTCATAGTTTCATAAGAAAACCCATTGATCATACTTAACTTTTTATTAAAAAATACCATTATAAATCACCCATTTATATATAGAAAAATATGAGTAAATCTTTATTTAATGGTTTTTTAAATATGGGGTAGGCATTTCATATGAATAACTCAAGAATCACTTAGAGATTTGAGACCACAAACCAATACCATTAGGGATCTTTAAAAAATATCAATAATCACTAGGAAAGCTCCTAAAAACTTAAAAATGAGAATTCCATGAACAAGGGACCCAAAAAACATGATCAAAAAAATTAATGGATGTCTAAACCTGAAGGATAATCAATAAGATAAATCCAAAAAATCATCAAATATAATAACTAAAATCCCCAAATAAATCACAGAAATTGTATTTAAATTTTAACCCTAAAACCTCAAAAATTATAGAGTAAACCATAGCTTGATCTCCTTCCATCAAAATGAAATCGAATGGAGAGAGAAAACCACATATAGTATTCATTTAACCAAGAGGAAAATAATCCTTTGAAAGAGAAGTTTTTTTATCATGAATTAGAGAAATCACATAATGAAATCCCAAATAATGATATGGGAAATAAAGGATAATAAATATGAAATAGAAGAGGATGGGTAGAATAATTCCCTTGAATTGGGGGAGGAAACATCCCTTGATCAACCTTGAATCATGAGAAAACCCTTAGGGAAGTAGGAACCTAAAGGATCCATGGGGAGAGGCTCTTGTCTGATGTAATATTAATGGATATAAGGAAGATAATTAAGGTGTTTAATAGGTTTACATGAAATTGAAAAACTAAAATCACATTAAAAAATGATATGATCCTACTGAGTACTCAGTTAGGGGCCACCACGTATTTTAAAACACTGTAATGAATCCAGGACCTTTTCCTAGTTCATTGGGTACCTAGTAAACTTCATGAGGTACCCAATGTCACCTGTAGTTTTCAGATGTGGGTGTTACCTCTTACCAGCCTACACCAACACCCAAGGAATATATTCAACTCTTAGATGCATCCAATATCACCCAATAATTTATCCTCAAACTAAAAAAACCATAAAAAATACTCAAATAAATACTTTCCCTCACTCCATATCCAAAAATCCAAAGCATCCCTCATTCCCATCACATTAAAACACCAAAATTAACCAAAAATGAAATGATCGGAACATGGGTCATAAAAAACTCTCCACTAATTTTTTTTGTCCCTAATAAGTATAGGGAGACTCTTAAAAAAGAATCACTACTTTACCAAATCACCAATTCATAGTTAATTCTCTAATACAGTTACCAAATGATCCACTATACACTCTATTTATAACTACAAAATACAAAAAATATCATAAAATACCTAAAGGACCAAATATAAATGAATCGTTAACTACCAATACCTTAATACATATGACAAAATTCACCAAAATTTTGATGTGTGGCTCTAAAAACTAATATAAAACACCAATCATTATGAGATACCAATACTAAAAGACACTTGAACATCTTTATAATTTCCTAAATACCATAAAATATCTATTTAAACCATTATATAAGGTGTTTCACACTATATTATTCTCCAATGGATGTCTATGATTGTCATACCCCCATGTTTTTTAGTTCAATAAAACATTATCTAAACCTAAGGTTTCATAAAAAAACCAAAATTAATTTCAAAATTAATATGTCAACATGTTTCAAAAACATCTCATTTTATAAAACCAAGATATTCCTCAAGTCAACTTTGAGAAAAATGATTTTTGTTTCACTTTTTCAAAAGCTAAATACTTTAAGTTAACCACACCTTCCAAAATGAGTGTCCACTTTAAATTTTAAAAAATAATTTTCGAGTAATCCCCATATTTAAAAACCACTTACCATTTAAAACATATGTTAAATGAATTTCTTTTACACTTGGTTTGTATCTATTTAAAAATTCAAAACTGAATTTCTACTTTTGAAATGCTGGGATTTAAAAAAACAACTTGTAAATAGATCCTATTTTGAAATATCTTCTCTTTAAAATAAAGGGTTATAATAATCTTTACACTAAGATTCACCTAATTTTAAAAAATAACAGGGTTCAATTAAAAAATACTATTTTCTTTTAAATCTCTTTATTTACATAATTTTGAATCAACTATTGCTCATGTGAATCTATCTTTACTCGATAAAATTAATAAATTCTCTATAAATAATCATATATGAAAAAAAAATTACACATAATTTGTTAGGTATGATGACAATAAAAATAGGTAATCTTTGAAATTAACAATGTATAACATGTTGTACCTGATATATCAAAGAGGAAACAAGTTTCATTCTTAATTATAGATCATTAATAGCAAAAAAATAGTGTGTAAAGTATAAATTACTATGAAAAAATAGTATCATGTTTAAATAGTTATAACTAAATAGAAAATAATTAACATTATAATGCATAAAATATTTATATAGGTATCATAGGACATGATCAATAACAATGTTTAAACAAAGAACATGGAGAACTCTTGGTAGTATAACAATAAACAAGAAGCAATGGATTTTAATAGAAATAAGTAGATTAACTATAATCAAGTGAATCAATTGTTTACTTATATTAACCAATCATCATGAATAAATGAACAGGAAATAACTATTGATGTGTTTTTGATTTTTTGACTGATATAAAATTTCAATTTATTCCAACTATAATATAAAAACCATATATAGGAACAAATTATTTCATACCATCCAACCAGTTCCAACTTATAGATTCCTAATTATGATGGATAAGTACATAAGAAATTTTTAACTTGACTTAGCCATATAATACTTATAGAGTTTCACTATGACAAAATCAATATATTCTAAGAAAAAACATAATTATAACATATGGTACCCTAACCACCTACCTAGACATTCCTTGGTAACTTAATATTCAACCATAAATAGGATGATCAGGCCTATTTATGGGTTACTTATCATATCCTGATATTCCTATATAATATATATGAAAATATAAAGATATCATAAATTACAAAAATCTAAAAACACCTCTCTGTTACCACTTGTAGTAAACTTAAGTTAGATAACTAAATGGTACCTGAATCAGGATTCCACTGACTCCAAGGGAGTATCCTAATTATTAATGGATGGTGACTAGTGTTGCGAGTCTTGGTATAAAGTTGGAGAAATGGTTTAACCATGTTGGATTTAAGAATAAATCATAACCATATTCTACCAGAAATCCAGTCTGAATCATCCATATGTCTATAATTACAACACATAACCCATTACCAAACAGATCATATAAGGACTAAAAATAAAATATACTAAAACATCTCTATTATAAAATAAATCAGGAAAACTCTAATGAAATAAATGATAGAAAAAATAGTCCAAACATGGACTAAACAAAAAAAACTAGAAATAAAGTGTTGATAAGACAAATATTCCCTCTGACCAACTATCTATCCACTCCATAACCAATGTGAAGGACAAACCCAAACCTATGAAACAAAAATTCATTCTCTGAGAATTTGATGACATCCATTGTAACTATTAGTACCTAAAATGTATAAATAGAGGGGATAAATGTCTACCTGGGTTTATATTCATGGTTTGAGCATAAATAATTAGTAGAGAATCACCAATATTTCCTCAATAGACATTGTGATAAATGGGTGTATGTATGAACATGTCTACACATTTACATAAATATATAAAAAAAACTTTATAGATAGTCATGAAGCATAAAAATAATCATAAGATAAGAAATTTAATTTAAAAATTAGTGTTAATAGGATAAATTGGACATGATTTTCTATCAATCATGTAAGAAAATATCTTATCTTAATAGTAAAAGAATAATTTTAATCAAATTATCCTAACCTTATTTAAGCTAAGCTCAGAACCTAAATGGTATACCTATCCAGCATGAGGGATATATCTATCATGTATGTCTATCAGAACCCATACTATATATAATACAATGTATATATGTATATAAGTATCTATAATCATCCTCCGGAGGAGGCCTCTCATATCCTCATAGAAAGGAACTATATATGTATCAACCCATAAGAGGCCACTCATCTCCTCATATGGATGAATTGTATATGTATATATATATATATCATACTCACTTAAGATGCCTCATATTAACATTGGAAGGAATGTATATATTTTTATATGTGTATATTTATAACCATCATCATATACATATACAAAATCGATCCTCTATATGAGGACTCTTTCCTCATAGGGAGTAACTTTATATAAATATAGATATATCTCTATGCGTATCTAGTATATGGATCTCTAGATCCAATCGGAATGAAAATTTCCACATACCGTATATGTAATACATAACAAAATCAAGGTTATCTACATAAATTATAATAAAACTAAACCTCTAAGAAAGATTTTAAATCAAAATAAAGAGTTAAAAACATAGAACAAGGTCCCTATATCCACTGATTTATATGACTTATATCATTAATATAAATAAATTATATCATAACAATATATAGGCTCTTGATAATAGTAGACATGATCGAAAACAATAAATAAATATTCCTTTCATCAAGATACAATCATGCTAGTTTAAATTCAAACATGTCATAAGAAAATTATGTTCAACATCTAAACAAAATGGTAGGAAACTAAATATAGAAATGATGAATAGGTAAAAATTTAACATAACTCAACAAGAAAATTTGGGGATAAATCTATATATATATATATATATATATATATATATATCAGACCATTTAAAAACACAAGGGTCACATAAATAAGGAATAACCAATCAACCAAGGAAGACATGTCTCTAAAATTCTCACTTTATGCATTTAGATTTTTTATTAAATAACCAATTTTTAATCACAATTTACTAGAATAGACATCCCTTATCATTACCCAACACATGGTTTATCTAATCACCATTTGGAAATGTAAATTATTAGGATTACTTATAACCTAAGTGATTAACACTTTAAAGTGGGATAAATTTAATTCCATTCATTACATTTAATTTGAAAAAGTGTACCTAACACTTATGTGATTAAATATTTTAAAAAACAAAAAATGAATATTTTTAATTCATGGATTTAATAATTTATATTAAAAAATGAAAAAGGATTACACCCTTTCCTTGTAAAATTCATTCACAATAAAGGTCACCAAAGTTTGTTGTAGATTCATACAATTAAAAATGGGCTCGTTTACTTTTTAGTGAAAACAAGTTATCCAACCCCATTTTAAAAGAAAGCATGAAAGGGAAGAGGGTTATGTCAACTAATTTTAAAAATAAAGGAAAAATATTCCATGTAGTTTTTTAAGAATAAATAGAATTACCAAAAGAGAAGTTTTTAAAGATGAACAACTAAAGCATTGATTTCTTACATAACCCAAATCAAGGTGAAATCCTAATATTTTAAAATAGAATTTTGTAGACCCCATGAAACTTTATATAGAGTTTGAAAATTGAATAAGTTATAGTTTTTGGATCATTTTTATCTACTTCACTAACCCAAACTTTACCTCACCACCAAAGAAAACACTTAATTGGTTTTTAAATATGGTTCTTTGACTTATAATTCATTTGGGATAAGTGGAAATAAGTGGTAATATTATTTAACTTCTAATTTAAACCTAATGGAAAATGGTTTATCTAAAATATAAGGGCTCATAAAGTTTTGGTAGAAGAAGAAGTTATATTATAACTCGAAATCCTCAAGTGTTTGAGTAAAATAGGTAATCATTACCAATAATAATTTGGGATTCCTAACCGCACCCATTCAAGTTATGATCCACTATAAATAACAAGGGTTTGTAAGGGATTTCATTTTCATCATTTATTATGGGAAGTTCCTTTCAGATATCAATAATAATAAAAATTCAAATATAGTTTCATAAAAACCATTCATAATACTTAAAATTTTATATTAAAATATTATTGGAAACCATCGATTCATTTTTAATAAAATATAAGTTAAGCTTTATTTAAAGGTTTAGAAAATATGGTGTAGTCATTTCACATGTATAGCCTTAGAATCACTTTGAGAGTTGATACCACCTACCAATACCATTTGAGAGATTTACTAATTATTATTAATTAATGAATTGGCACATAAAAACCACCAAATCATAATTCCATGAATAAGGAATAAAAATTACATTATCTCCAAAATTAAAGTATATCTAAACCCAAAAAAACTCATGTAGATAACTCCCAAGATTCATCAAATATAATAATTACTAAAATATGAAATAAAATCCCACAAATCACTTTTAAATATTTAACCAAAAACCACAAAATATTTCTACAAAACCATACCTTGATCATATTTCATCACAACAACATCTAATGGTGAGGAAAAAACACATAAATGGTTTATTAAACCCATATAAAAATAATTCATATACCATGAGATGATTTCTACATGATGTTGGTGAAATAATATCACCAAATCCTAGATAAGGATAAAGGGAAAAAGAAGAAGAAAAAGGGAAATATAGTATAATAGGGAGAATACTAACCTTTAATTGGTGGAAGAAAATTCTCTTGATCCCTCTTGAACCATGAGTTAAAAGGAGGGGAAGGAAGGAACCCAATGGATCCAACGGGATAGGTTCTTGTATTTTGACCCATACATTTTATACATAGATATTATATCATAATAAAGGAATATTCAATATATTTTATGAATACATGCCTGAATACTATAACGGTTTAGTGTCTTTGGATACTAGATACACAATCTTTTTATTACATGAAATATTGTAAACACCTCCTAGAAAGATCTTCCTACATGTTACTCTTCTTAGACATATCCTATTTAAAACCTTTATTCATATCTCGAGGAAAGGAAACCTAAGAAATGGTTAGCTCATATGAATAAGGGTAAATAAGAGATATATCAATGATAACTTAAGAATGACATGTGCATAAGGGTATCATAAAATGATCTTAATGTTTTAAAACCATAACAAATATATCATAGATCATAATATTTAACCATGAACTAAATATTGGAAATTTATAAGACATGAATCTTAAATAAATCAAATAACATGATCCATGAGAGCATAAAATTGGCATAATACATAAATGTGTGGCATACACATAATCTTAGAAAATAATTTCTTTATTAAAGTCTCACTACCAAAACCATCATATTCATATTGACCCAAACTTCTCATATTTAAATATTAAATCTTTTTAGATGAATATTCAACACATTTTACAAAAATTCTCTCGAGGAGCGTAAATGTTTAGTGTCTTTAGAGAATATATACATAATATTATTATTTCTTGAAATATATTCAAAATCACCCATAAATATATTCCAATATAGTATTATTATTAGACATACACAACCTAAAAACTTTATTTATAACCTGAGGAAAGAAAACATAAAAAAGGGTGAGATTAGATGCTCGGTAAGGGTAAAAAGGGAGATATCAATGATCAAATAAGAATAAAATGATAAAAATGGTATGATAACATGATAATAACATTTGTAAACCATACCCTATATATTATATATCATGTAATAAATATTATTAGTTTGTAAGGCATGAATCATAGAGTAATCAAAGAATATGAGCTTCGAGAGCATAACATTGGCATAATAAATATATTTGTTTCTTATACATAAGTATATAAAATCATTTCCTTAGTAGTCAAGGATTCATATCCATGACTATCATATTAGATTGTATTCACTCCCCAAATCATCATAGTAGTTAAGGTTCACCTCTAAGACTATCATAATGGATTGGGTTAACTCCCAAAACCATCATAGTAGTCATGGTTCACTCCAATGAATATCATAATGGATAGAGTCCTTTACTAAACTGGGTTCACTCCCCATTATAGTATTTTTTTATCTCATGAGATATAAATATTTACTCAATTAATTGGGGGGAGATATAGGTCCCACCACCATATAATGAAAATCATACATATGTGTGCCATAAGATCATAAAACATTCATCATATCAAAACTCATGAAGAAAAATGGGTTTTATAAAAATTTCATCATATCATAACCTATGAAAAATAAAAATGTTTCATAATAATTTCATAATTTAATTATATAATAACCTATGAAAAAAGAATCAGTTTCCATAATCATTTTATCATGGTTCATCCCACAAAATAGAAATAGGTTTAATAATTATATTCTCATTATAAACATAAACCATTTAGAGAAATAATAAGAATAGTATCCTTGGATAATATCCCCATTAAAGTATAAGTAACATCAAAGGATATCATATTAGATAGAAAATGATTTTTAAATATCACTTGGAACATTTATTGAGGAAAATAGCCTTTCCACTTTAAAAATCACTTTTCAAAACTAAAAATTAATAAAAAAATTCAAAAAACTTTTCATTGATATTAACCTTGTAAACTTATAAATATAACTTTAAATAGTTTATTGTTCATGATTGAAGAAAATTATTTTAATCTCATACACATTTAAAAATAAATATTCCTTTCATATTTTTAGTAAAAATAAAAAGAACGTCATTTGAAAAAAAAATATTTAATTTAAAAAAAATTAAAAATTAAAATAAGGATAAAAGTTTCTTTAAAAAATCATTGGAGAATAGTAAAAATTTTCTTTAAAACTTTTTTATAAATCATGGATATGGAATAAAAAGGGTTTTCGACTAAAGGGAGAAATAAAGATGATTTTTTTTAAAAACATTTAGCCTCTATAATAATTTAAGAGATTAAAATGAAAGGGAAACATTTATTTTTTAGAAATTAATAGATTAGAATAAAATAAATGAGTTTCATGTTAGGTATTATGTAATATCACATTACTGGAAGTATATCATAAAAAATCCTATTAAACAATGAGATTGTAACATTAAACATTTACCACTTTGGTGTCTTTTGAATTGAAATCCCCATGAATAATAACATAAAATTAAACTTTAAATATTATGAATATAATTATTTTTATGATATAAGAAGTCAAATTGGTTGTATATGAACCTTATTGTCACACCCGGTTTTTTTTTCTTTGTATTGATCTGGTCCATTGGAAATCCTGATCCTTTTAATGGGTATTTGGTGATGTTAATCTTGAGTTTTGAAGTTTCATATATTTCTAATCACCCTTATTTGGGTTCTCCATTTCTTGTTTATGAGTTTTTGAAGAAAGGGTGGTTACTTCATGATTTGGGCCAACCGTGAGCCCATTTCTAGTTTAAAAAAAACAAATTTGTTTCTTTTATAACTCCTTTTTTTCATAATTTTTCCCCCATTAAACTTCCCAATTATCTTATACTGACATATTAAAACTTCTTTATCCTTTTGGGACCCCATATAAATTCATAAGCATGGTGAATTGGGGTTACTAATTTAGGTATTGGGCCAGCCCATGGGCCCATTTCCTGTTTTAAAAAAAATAATTGTTTCTTTTATATCTAATTCAATTTTTATTATTTTTCAGTGATTACACCTCCCCCTAGAAGATAATACCCCTAAACGCACCCCAATTATCTATTTAACCTATTTTGAGCTCATATGGGTCACGAATTAGGGAGAAAGTTCTCAGGTTACCTCAAATCGCATAGAATTGATAAGGTAAATAGTTTTATACATAACTCATTCAATTCGTGATATTTTTCAAAAAAAATTATTTAACTGGTTCTTCCAGACCTTAATATACTCTCCATGAAGTTTCATCCCATTAATGTTTCTCTATGGGTGCATATCAAATGGAATATGAAGAGTTTTCTTGTGGAAAAGGTGAGATTCCATCTCCTTTATCCTCCCTCTTCTTCCTCTTTTCATTATTTCATGGTTTTATAAAATACCCTAGTCATTATCGACCTAGGGTTCTGTTATCCCATGGTTTTTTATGGATTTTATATTCATCTAGGTCTGGTCTTCATAGTTTTAGGGTTTATAAACCTGTGGCGGGTGATTTCGGGTGTGCGTTTCCATTACGCCATGGATTTTAGGTAGGATGTCCCTTGAAAAAAACTTTATCATTTAAGTTTCATCATTTTAATTTTGTTATAACCTTATTTATATGATATTTTCTACTTTGAAACTTTGGTTCTAAAGTTTTTGTGTGCAAATTATGTTTTATGACTTATTTTGTTAAAAATAAAGTTGTTTTGGTATAAATGTGCACTCCTCTTTCTTGATAAATTATTCCATGATATTTTGCACTTGGTTTCTGGTATTTTGAATATGTATCAGTATCTTGAATAACTTTATGTCATGAAAATGGTGTTTTATGACTTTTTAGGTTCTTAAAATAATTTGTTTTTTTAAAGAGTGCATGTCATGTGTTTGGTTAATTGCCCGGTTAGCTTTTATGTGTCAAGTGTAATTTAAAATAATTTGTTTGGATTTATAAATATATTGGAAGCATGTATGAAAATTATTTTTGGATCCTTTTATGACTTTCAAATTTGGATTTTGTTTTACAAACAAATGGTATTTTTGTTTACAACATGTTTTGGCCCGAGTTGCTGGAAAATGGCTCATTTCACATTCTTATAAAAATGGTTGTGTTTTGAATATGTCACCTTCGTGTTTTAAGGGATTTATGAATGTGGTTTTATTATGTAAATGGTGTTTACACACCTCCTTAAAAATATTTAAATGCATAACTTTGTCAAATGTTAGTTTTGAGAAAATGTTTAAAGGCCTGTTTGACCTTTCTTAAAAATGAAGAATGAGTGTTTTACTTGTATATAACAAGTTGTTTCAATTGGGACTATTTTAAGGTCCATGAAATTATTTTATTAAAAAAAATTAGGGCTGAAAAATATGTTTTGTTATGTTTTTGAATTGTTTTTATAATTTAAATAGTGTTTTTGAATGGGTTTTATGTGCAAAGCCTCAATACACTCCTTGAAATTGTTATATGAAAATATTTAGTTGTTTGTTGATTCGTGAAAGAAATGTGAAGAAAGTTTTTGGAATGTTTGTGTGTTTATGGTTTTTTAATGTACTTTTTATGTGAAATGTGTATTTGATAATATGTTTATCTGGATTGAGCACTAAAGGGAATCCTGTGTATCTAGGTGGGTGGACGCTTACTAGTATGATAGTGATCCTGTGGGGTTTGGCCCCTGTTTCACATAGAAATTTTGATGATAAAAACATTAAATAAACTATGATGATGATTATGATGATTGGGGACCACCTAGTTATGGGTATGTTCACTACTAGTGGCTCGTGCATGAGAATGGATATTTATTAAGGTTACATTCACTGAGATACAAGGTACCTGGGGCTCACAACTGACTAGTGCCTAGGGGTGTTCCCGTGACTTGTGCTCATTGGATCTTTTGTACTAACTATCGGCATACAATGTGCTTGGTTGGTAAATTCAGTAGTGTTTGTGATTTATTTAAAAGTTAAAATTCTTTAAATAAGCCCTCTTGAAAACTATTTTCATTTTAAAGTTGCACCGCTTTGAAAGTTGTTACTTGCATTCTTGTTTATAAAACATGAAAGTTTTTATATGGTAATTTTTTTTATAGCATGGGACCTCATTTAGAAGAAATAACTTTGTATTTATATTTAAAAATTTAAATTTATGCTTCTTTTATTTTAAATTATGTGCATTGGGAATAGAATATCGGGCTAACCTACTGAGTTTTAATACTCACGCCTATAGTCTTCTTCTATTTTTAGACCTTGTGCAGGTTTTAGCTTGAGTTCGATTGCCTTGGGCGATGTGTGATCATTTTGTGGAAGAGTGACCAGTGGGGTCACATGGAGTTAGTTGGTTATCAGGTTTGGTTAGTTGGGTTGTTATCTTAGTTATACTTTCAGTTTCTTGTATAAATAATACTCAGTTCAATTTTTATATAAATGTATTTTGGGTTGTCCATTTATTTCTGTTGTTTGTTTTATTGTTCATATATGGGTGAAATTGTTCCATTGTGTTATCTATTGATTCCCTTGGTGCTTTTCTCCATCCTTGTAGGATCAGGAATGCCTCTCGGGACTTGTCGCAGGCTGGCCTGGGTGACCGGTTCAAGGTTGACTCGGGCTGGTTCGTGACAAAATGGGATTAGAGGAGGTCGTCTCTTAGCAGACCATTCTATTAGATCAACCTTGTTATTTGAGGATGTCAAGGTAGATGGAGTAGTATTGTTGGGACTTTAGGGTTAAGTGCGGGAAGAGCGTTATGAACTCTAGCTCGTTTTGATCCTCAGGTTTCCATGGGAAGTTTGGTTTTATTAGTGTCCTTTGTTCTTACTGATTGTTTGGTGTTGGGATATGACAAGGATAGTCTGACTAATGGCCTCCATGAGATCTCAAGGCCTCGAAATCCATGTGGAGCTGGGGAATGGTCCTAATAAGTCTCTCTGTGTTGGTGTTGTGTTTGACATATGGCCGCCAACCATATGGTCAAGTCACCCACCAACACTTGTTCCCTTTTATTTGGGTCTCTTGAACCTTTCATGAATTCTGAATTTGTGTTTTGAAAATCCTTGTTTGAGATTTATGGAAATGGGTTTTAAAGGAAGTAATGGATTTGGAAAAGTAGAAAAGGGGTTTTCAAAAATTAAATATAAGAATGGTTTTGGTAAGGTTGTTTTTTTTAAACATATTTTGGGGAGGAAGTGGAAATTATTTAACAAAATTGGATTTTCCCTAATCTGAACTTGTGGTTTGTTGAAATAAAATGTTTTGAAACTTTGAATATTTTTAAAGTCATTCTGAAACTTTTTTTAAAATGGGGTTTTTTTGGTAGTTAAAAAGTGTTCGAATCTGATGAATAGGTTTTGAAAATTCGGTTTTGTGTGGTAAGTGTTTTTCTGGAAAGGGGTTTTGGCTTTTTTTGTTTTCAGATTATGAAAAGAGACCTTGCGATTTGTTTTAAAAAAATGGGGAAGGGATATTTGGAATAAAATGGTTGTTTTTGTAAGTTCTATTAAATGAAATGGATTGTTTTTTTAATCAAGTGGTTCTTGATGAAGTTTTGTTTGTTTTTTGGAATATGAAAAGCATTTTTTTACTTGGTGGTTGGTGTTCCTTTTGACAGTACATGATTTTTGGAATGATGTTGTTTTGCTTTAGCCTTTGTTGTTTTCATGGGTTCTCACATGCATGGTTTTATTGATATCTGTAATTATGGACTATATGTCATGGTTTTTGAGTGCCTAGGGTGGCACGTAAATGTTCATGTGGGTGAGACTCGATGAAACACCATTGGTGAATGTGGAAACCCACCAAGTTAGTTTGTTTTTCAAAAGTGTTTTGAGCTGAAAAATTGTGGCCTTTTTTTAAAACCAATTGTTATGTGGATTGATTTTTCTATGCCCTAGAAGATTTTTTTATTTAGTAAGCTTCCTTGTGATCTATAAGTTGTACTCTTTTTGTACCTTGAGATGAGATCTTATTGGTGGCTCAGTTTTAGAGTAATGTTCATTGGGTTCCTAAAGATGTGTTTAATGTTGTGATGTGGCCATAGATAGTTATCCGTTGGAAATATTTCCTACTGATCAACCTAAGGATTAATTTAAAATGTTAAATCCACCACTTTGGATGATTCCTCAACCTATTTTTTGGAATAGAGAGCTGTTTGGGATCGATTAAAAGTGCTTCTAGGTTGTGATAATTCTTTTTCATGTAGCAGTTGTGTTCGGTGATGTGGATGTGTCTCACTGTATTCCTTGTATATTCTACCCCTCATTCGGAGTGATATAGAATTTTGATATGTATCTATGATTTCCTATTTACATGAAGGTTTTTTTGTGAGAAAGTGAGTTTTTTTGAGTGGTGTGATCCTAATCACCTGACTACGGTGCAGCAGATGCTTCAAGAATCAAGGCTCCAGCCATTGGTGTCGGAGTGAAGCTTTTCACACAGTCAGGAAATCACCAGAGGTGTGGAGTGCTTGATTAGAATCCTTCCTCCTCTTTTTTGGTAAATTAGTTTCTATGTCAATGTTTTGGTTCCTCATTTCTCTGAATTTCCCTTTGTCTCAACAAGCTTGGTGGACTTACCCCTCACACAGTGTCTATGGTTATGCCTTCATGGATGTGGGTTTTCAATCAATGTCCCTGTGTGGACCGCCTGTGAAAATCAGGTGTAGTCTTGGTGTTACCTATTTGTAGGTGGAGATTTTTGGGTAGTTTCTTTGTTTCCTTTTTGGTTTCAGTGGCTAAATTATTGGTTCCCCTTCCCTCTAATCCCCGAGTGGTGGGGGTCCAGATCTGTGCTGAAAGTGTTGGCCAAGTTCTTATCCCCTCTGTTCGGGAGTGGTTGGTTTATATGTTCATGTTGTAACCCTATGAACTTGGTATTTTAGGTTTTTTAGGAGTGTTTTGTTGGGATTGTGTGAGTGAGGCCCAATTCTATCTCATGTTGAATTCTTTTCTATTCGTTGCTAGTTGGTTTCTAATGGTGGGGAGACCCACCATGGGTCTCATGGATTTTCATCCTAAGAACTTTTATGGTGATAGTTGTTTATAAATGGTGGGGAGTCCATTCAAGACTCCCATGGAATATTAGGTTTTTTCTGGGTGCTCTTTGGTTTGTGTGATGGTTGGGTTCATTGGGAGAAGGCCCAACAATTGGGTTCTTGGCTTGGTTTTTGAGGTGGTGGCTTGATATTTCCAATGATTTTCCGAAAGTGGTTGTGAGTAGTGTGATTTTTTTTGAGAAAGATGATTAACATCCATTGATGGTTGATGATATTTCCTTTTCTTGATAGGCTGGATAATTTTGATAGGTAATCCTTAGGTTTTTATTTTTCAGCCTGAAAGTGTTATTGCTTTCTGGGGGCGGAAAGCTTTAATGGTGGGGAGAATTGTCACACCTGGTTTTTTTGTCTTTGTATTGATCCGGTCCATTGGAAATCCTGATCCTTTTCATGGGTATTTGGTGAGGTGAATCTAGAGTTTTTAAGTTTCGTATAATTCTAATCATCCTCATTTGGGTTCCCCATTTCTTGTTTATGAGTTTTTGAAGAAAGGGTGGTTACTTCATGATTTGGGCCAACCGTGAGCCCATTTCCAATTAATAAAAACAAATTTGTTTCTTTTATAACTTGTTTTTTTTTCATAATTTTTCCCCAATTATACTTCCCACTTGTACTATACTGACATATTAAAACTTCCTTATCCTTTTGGGACCCCATATAAATTCATAATCATGGTTAATTGGGGTTACTAATTTAGGTATTGGGCCAGCCCATGGGCCTATTTTCTGTTTTAAAAAAATATTTGTTTCTTTTATATATAATTATATTTTCTTTTTTTTTTGGTGATTCCACCTCCCCCTTGAAGCACATACCCCTAACCGCACCCCCATTATCTATTTAACCTCTTCGGAGCTCATATGGGTCGCAGATTAGGGCGAAAGTTCTCAGGTTACCTCAAATCACCCAGAATTGATAAGGTAAATAGTTTTATACATAACTCATTCAATTAGTGCTCTTTTTCAAAAAAATATTATTTAATAGGTTATTACAAACCTTAAGATACTCTCCATGAAGTTTTATCCCATTACCTTTTCTCTATGGGTGCATATCTAATGGAATACGAAGAGTTTTCTTGTGGAAAAGGTGAGATTCCATCTCCTTTATCCTCCCTCTTCTTCCTCCTTTCATTATTTCATGGTTTTATAAACTCCCCTAGTCATTATTGACCTAGGGTTCTATTATCCCATGGGTTTTGATGGATTTTATATTCATTTAGGTCTTTTCTTCATAGATTTATGGTTTATAAACCCATGGCGGGTGATTTCGAGTGTGCGTTTCCATTACGCCATGGATTTGAGGTAGGATATCCCTTGAACAAACCTTTATCATTTAAGTTTCATCATTTTAATTCTGTTATAACATTATTTATATGATATTTTCTGCTGTGAAACTTTGTTTCTAAAGGTTTTTTGTGCAAATTATGTTTTATGACTTATTTGGTTAAAAATATAGTTTTTTTGGTATAAATGTGCACTCCTCTTGCTTGATAAATTATTCCATGAGATTTCGCACTTGTTTTATGGAATTTTGAATATGTCTCAGTATCTTGAATAACTTTATGGAATGAAAATGGTGTTTTATCCCTTTTTAGGTGCTTAAAATAAGTTGTTTTTCTTTAAGAGCGCATGTCATGTGTTCGTTAAATTGCCCGGTTGATTTTTATGTGTCAAGTGTAATTTAAAATAATTTGTTTGGATTTATAAATATATTGGCAGAATGTATGAAAATTATTTTTGTATCCTTTTATGAATTTCAAATTTTGATTTTTTTTTTTTACAAACAAATGGTATTTTTTTACAACATGTTTTGGCCCAAGTTGCCGGAAAATGGCCCGTTTCACATTCTTTTAAAAATGGTTGTGTTTTGAACATGTCACCTTCGTATTTTAAGGGATTTATGAATGTGGTTTTATTCTATAAATGGTTTGTACACACCTCCTTAAAAATATTTAAATTCATAACTTTTTAAAATTTTAGTTTTGAGAAAATGTTTAAAGGCCTATTTGGACTTTCATAAAAATGAAGAATGAGTGTTTTAATTGTATATACCAAGTTGTGTCAATTGGAACTATTTTATGGTCCATGAAATGATTTTATTAAATGTTTTTAGGTCTTACAAATATGGTTTGGTATGGTTTTGATGTGTTTTTATAATTGAAAGAGTGTTTTTAAGGGGTTTTATGTGCAAAGCCTCAATACACTCCTTGAAATTGTTTTACGAAAATAATTAGTGGTTTGGAGATTCGTGAAATAAATGTGAAGAAAGTTTGTGGGATTTTTGTGTGTTTATGTTTTGGGAATGGAATTTTTATGTGAAATGTGTATTTGATAATATGTGTATCTAGATTGAGCACTAAAGGGAATCTCGGGTATCTTGGTGGGGGATGCGTACTAGTATGCTAGTGATCCTGTGGGGTTTGGCCCCTGTTTCACATAGCAAGTTTGACGATGAAAAAACTAACTACACTATGATGATGATGATGATTGGGGACCACTAGGTTAGGGGTATGTTCCCTACTAGTGGCTCGTGCATGAGAATGGATATTTATTATGGTTACTTTCACCGAGATATGAGGTACCTGGGGATCACAACTGACTAGTGCCTAGGGGTGTTCCATGACTTGTGCTCATTGGATCTTTTGTACTCACCGTCGACATACGGTGTTCTTTGCTGGTAAATTATGTAGTGTTTGTGATTTATTTAAAAGTTAAAATTATTTAAAGCAGCCCTCTTGAAAACTATTTTCATTTTAAAGTTGCATCGCTTTGAAAGTTGTTACTTGCATTATTGTTTATAAAACATGAAAGTTTTTGTCTGGTAATTTTTTTATAGCATGGGACCTCATTTAAAATACATAAATTTATATTTATATTTAAAACATTAAATTGATTCTTCTTTTATTTTAAAGTATGTGCATTGGGAATAGAATATCGGGCTAACCTACTGAGTTTTAATACTCATGCCTATAGTCTTCTTCTATTTTTATCCCTTGTGTAGGTTTCATCTTGAGTTCGATTGCCTTGGGAGATGTGTGATCATTTTGTTGAAGAGTTACCAGTGGGGTCACATGGAGTTAGTTGGTTATCGGGTTTGGCCAGTTGGGTTGTTGTCTTAGTTGTACTTTCAGTTTCTTGTACAAATAATGTTCAGTTCAATTTTTATATAAATGTATTTTGGGTTTTCCATTTATTTCCGTTGTTTGTTTTATTGTTCATATATGGGAGAAATCATTTCCTTGTGTACTCTATTGATGCCCTTGGTGCTTGTCGCCATCCCAGGAAGATCGGGAACACCTATCGGGACTTGTTGTGGGCTGGCCTGGGTGACCGGTTCAGGGTTGACTTGGGCTGGTTTGTTACACTTATAAAATAATATTGGTTCACAACACAACATATGTCTCAAAGAAGGCAAATTGAGATAAAAATATCTTACCACTTTGGTAATTTTTTGAATCATAAACCCCTTTAAGAAATAACATGAAATGAAACTTTAAATATCATGGAAATAATTATATTCATGATATAACATGGTAGAGGGGAAGTATATACATCATAAAAATAAAATGAGTGATGAATTTGGCATAAGTGTCACAAAAATAAAAGTGATATTAGAAATTTCTTACCATAAGTATCGACTTCCTTCATACATGTTCAAACCTCCTATATAATAAATATAGTTTTATTATGAATATATTAAAAAACAAACTTATATATATAATTATATATATTATTTAATTATGACCTTTTATTACCAGTTTATTAACAATTCCTTGTTAAAATAATGTTTCGTGTAATAACTGCTATGTTTTTCGTGTATATTTTGATTTGGTATTTTTTTGTCCTTTTACTTTGATCATGGTTCAATGAACCCAAAAATATTAACCATGATATAAATATCCTATATATATAGTATATATGTATTTATATTAACCCATAAAATTTATATATATAAAATGAAATGTGTTGTTCATAGAGATGGTAGGTCGTACATACGCATGAGCGACATTATCATATTCTCACAGAATGGAAGGTGATAAGTTATATTTGATATAATAATTATAGGAGTATGATTATTTCATAAATATCACATAAATATGTTAAATTAGTTATTATATCCAACTATGAGATTTTTTGATGGAAAACGAATTACATCAGTTCGTGAGGCGGTAGTCTGCCGTACACATGATTGATGGTCTTGTTTCCCATTAGATAAAAGAGGATATGGATATAGGCCTTGAACTGAACATAATAAAATATAATTATATTTAATATAATGATTTTATTATATTATCATGGTTTAATAATATATTAATGATGTGGGGGAAGAAATAAAAAATAAATAAAGTTTAATATTTTACCTCATCTTCGAAGATCCGCTTTAAGTTTATACCTAAATCCTTCGTAAGAGGGTTTCCTAATAAAAAAAAGCCCTCTAAGAAAATTTTATGGAAGTAATGAATTTTCACGGATTTTATGAAATAATATTATATTGTGTGTGGATAGAATATGATGGGTGATGTCCTTTTATAAGTGGGGAAAGGAACCCACTTGAAATCTATTTTGAAATTTCCCAAAAGAATCCAAAATGATAGTCATTCTCATGAAAAATGCTTAAAAATTACTTTAGATTAGAAATAGGTAAAGATAATATTGAAATATTTCTAGAAAATATGATTTAGAAATCTTTTGATAACAATATTACCCTTATCTTTTTATATTAACCCCTAGTAAACCCGTTTTAACCTTAACCGCAATAATTAATTTTTACTGGTTTTACTATTCATTTAGACCAAAAATTAATTTGACCTTATTATATAATTTTAATTTTTATAGTAAAAAATATTTAATTAATTTTTCTAAACACCATTCACATAATAGAAAAATATAATTTAAAATTAAACACACATATACGATGAAAAAAGCGGTTTTTTAAAGAGAAAATTTTCAAATGTTTAAAAAAAATTATATAAAAATAAAATAAGAAATAATTTACAATAAAATAAATTAGATTAATATATATATAATTTAACTATCTTTAATTTTAAAACCACATTTAAATAAAACTTATCTTGTAAATGATTTGAATGAAAAGATGATTTTTTAATAAAAACCTGTATTTTCACTATTCACTAAAAATTTTATCTTATTCAGAAAATTATCAAAATTAAATCCAAGAAAATTTTGACCTGATGATTTCAAAAATTTAATTAATATTTTTCAAAAAAATAATTGAAAAAATAATAATTTTAAAATAAGTGTGCAAAATGCGACAAAGATGTTTTAAGAAAAAAACAGGTTTTAAGCATAAAATTTGATTTATTCTTATCTCATGACTAAAAAACACATAAGATGAATTTAAAACATTTTATTTAATTTATAATTTATAATTTTTATTAAAACCATTCACTAAAATAGATTTATTTAATTTATTTAGATAAAACACATTTTTGCGCATAAAAATAGTTTTCCAAGAAATTTTTTTCTTTATTTTCAAATGGTTTTTATCTTTATATATAATTAATTGGTAACCAATGAATTAATTTTATATACATGTTTAAACCATATATTACCATAATTTAGTTAATACTATTCATACTCTCCATTCCAATGGCTAGGAAATAAATATCATATTAAATAATAATATTTTATTAATATATCATGTTTTGTTAAAACATAGTGTTGTGGGTAATGAAAGTTATCAATAAAATTAAATTTATTTGAAAAAATATTTCATAAAATCTTGGGTTTAAAATTCTACCCCTTAAAATAAATTTCATCCTCACAATTTGAACATGATCTCAGTAATCACGGGTTTGACATTTAAAAATTCCTTTATAGAAAACTCACATCATAAAAAGGGTTAATAAAACTTTCTCACGAAAAGAGGGAAAATAAATTATGTAGGTCATCACATAAATTGGTTCCCAAATATGATAACATTTTTGGGAAGTAAAAATATAGACATATATGAAAAAACTAATTCCCAAATACTAATATAGAGTGATAGAAAACAATTTCAAGAGATAGTTAATGTCCATAAATACATAAGTCTACGATAGGTGAAAAGACTATTTATTCACCAAAAATGAACATACATTTATAAAATTTTTATTTCAAGATCATTTTCCTAAAATTGATTAATTTTCATGAGAAGATATAATTACTTGATATTATTCCATTTTATAAGCACAGTATCATCATGTGGTTATGCTTCACTCAATTTCCACTCCATCTCTTACTCTGAGAGATGATTTATTTTCATGCCTAAAACACTAATAGATAATAAGATCCATAAAATAATGATAATTAATTCCTTATATATCTATTTATTATAAAAATGGTTATTATAGGTTATACGATACGCATAATTCTGCATATGGTGAAATAATACATTAATCTCTATAACCTTATCCAATGTTCAACATAAACCATTCCATAAATGGTTAACCTTATGAACCTTCCAAAATAAAAAAATTATAAATAATGTCACTAAATTTAAAAAATCAAGTTGAAATTAATACCCCAAATATCATAAAGTATCTCTTAATGGTCACATGTTAAATATGTAAATACCTTGGTCATATATTCTCCTGAAGCATGGTAATAACCAGAATTACCATAAAACCTCAAGGAAAACATACATGCTTCTTCATTACTTAAATAAATCCAAAAATTATATAATATATTATATAAATCTATAAATTTTATAGACTCTATAAAATACAACATAAAGCACTTTTTAAATAAATCATTAATTAGTTTTGAGGTCATAAATACTGTTTAATTTTATTTATCCATATTAATCATCTCTTTATCAAAACTAAAAACCGTTTTTCATCACAAGGGATATATTAAGGGTTATATCCCCATAATAATTTTTTTCTATAAAATACCACCTTGTTGTTAAATCACTTTTTTAGGTCATCAGTAAAATTTAAAATATTCCTAAAAATCCTTAAAGAAAAACATCTTTATAAAAATACTTATATACATTTCATGATTCATATAACATAATTATTGAATTACAATAAATAAAAACATTAATAATTCCACTTAATTATTAAACCATTAACTTGGATTCATCATATTATTAATTAATAAATATTTCCTACAATATGAAATATAAATCTTTTCTTATGATTTATTATTATAAATTTATCCATGCTTCTTACATTTAACATAAACAACACTATTAGAACAACCCATTCCATTTATATTCTCATCATAATCAATAGTATAACCATTACTCATACAACCTTTCTAATTATCTTCATGAGTTTTCCCCTAGGAAATCGATTTTTATAATGCCTATATTTTTGAAAGATTAGGGAGGTCATTATTCTCATCCATTAGGTTAACTAAAAATTTCATTTTTCATCAGCAATTACTTTATTTGTTTAATTTATTGTAACACTAAAAATCATATACTTGTTCCTTTGAGACATTGACTAGAGTGTTTATTCCCACTTTATCAGTATATAGGAAACTGAATCCTATTTCCTATATGGTCTCAACCATTCGAACTCTCAAATAACTCTATCTTTCTCTTATTTGGTGAGTATAACAGTTGTTTAAGGTTCAAGTTATTAATCATATATCATGATAAATAAATTTTAATAATCATAATATCCTTCATTCTAATAATAATTCAATTTGGTTGCTCATCAACACATTTTATATCACATTCAACGTTAACCTGGTTCCTTCTAGTTACCTTTGTTGACTAAAACCAAAAAACATAGTGTGAGCAAAAATATTCATAGTGGAAAACTTGATAATAATAAAAAATCATTTATAGGATTTATAAATCATGAAAAATTATTTTAAATATAATACACCTTAGGTTTAACCTATATCATTGATGGTCATTATCTATATAAATCCATCATGATGATTCATAGAGAGTATAGGAATTTTCAAATCATATCCCCCAGGATTTTCAAACCATGTGTAAATAAAGGCTCATGTTCATGCACCAAGTGACGATTTAGTCTAACTCAATTTTTCCTTTTCATAGTTATTACCCCTAGGTACAAATGTTCCAGATCCACATCCACTGGTAGTATCTAGATAGGGATTTAATTTCTTATAAACCACTTTCTCTATTCTTCACCAAAATTCCAGGATATTTTTCTATACTTAGAATTATCTGTATAATTATTCTTAGATCCATACACATATCCCTTGATATATCCATAATTATATCCCTAGATAACTTACTAAATTTTTCTCATCCTATTTTCAAAATGTTAACTAAACCTTTCCTTTGATATCAACAGTAATAACCCAAACTTCTCCAACAAAAATATTACATCTTTCTAGATGAATATTCAATACATTTCCCAAAAACTCATCCAAGTACAATAAAGGTTTAGTTTCTTTAGAGACAAGATACATAATCTTCTTATTTCTTGAAATATCTTTAACATCACCCATAAAGATCTTCCGACATAGTATTCTTCTTATACACACTCTACCTAAAACCTTTCTTCATAACCTTGGGAAAGGAAACATATTAAAGGGTGAGATCAAATGATCAATAAAGTTAAAAAAGGGAGATATCAATGATCACATAAGTATTAAATGAGCATAAGGGTATAAGAACATTAGAATGACATTTTAAAATCATACCATGCATATCATATATCCTAAACTTTATTCATGGAATAAATCTTGTTATTTCATAAGATATAAATCATAAAAGAATCAAATAAAATGATCCATGAGAGCATAAAATTATCATAAGAAATAGATTTTTGGATTATAAATAATCATAGACAATAATTTATATATTAGTGAAGTATTAACTTCCATGACTATCATAGTGGATTGGTTACACTCCACAAACCATCATAGTAGTCAAGTTTCACTCCCAATACTATAATAGTGGATTGGGTTTGCTCTGCAAACCATCAAAGTATTCATGGTTCACTTCCATGAATATCTTAGTAGATAAATACCTTTATATAAATGGGTTCACTCGCCATTTTATTTTTTTATCTCATTATATATCAACCTTTTCCCAATGCATTGGAGGGAGATATATTTTTTACCCATCATATAATGAAAATCATACATCCTCATTCAAAAAGATCATAAAACATTTATCATATCACAAATAATGAAAATAAATAGGTTTCATAAGAATTTATTAATATAATAACCTATATAAAATAAGCATGTTTCATAATAATTTCATCATTTCATCATAGCATAACCTATAGAAAAATAAGTGTCTTTGATAATCATTTTAACATGGTATATGTCGTGTAAGAGAAAGGGGTTTCATAAAAATATTTTTATTATAAATATAAACCATTTATAGAAATAATAATAATGATATACATGGATCATATATCTAGTAAATCATAAGTAACATCAAAGGATTTCATCTTAGATGGAAAATGATTTTTAAAGATCACTTGAAACATTTCTTGTGGAAAATAACATTTCCATTTTAAAAAATTACTTTTCCAAAATAAAAATTCATAAAAATATTTAAAAATATTTTTAATTGAAAATAAACTTGAAATTATTTAAATTAATATTTAAATCATCGATCAGTCATGTGGCTGAAAAATTATATTCATGTCGTACATGTTTAAAAACAAATATTCATTTCACATTTTTGGTAAAAATAAAAAACACCTTATTTAGAAAAGGAAAAGAATATTCCATTTAAACCATTATTTAAAAAGTAAAAAAAATTAAAATTGTATTTAAATAATCATTTGGTAATATTAAAAACTTTCTTCAAAACTTTTTTATAAATCACGGATATGGAATAAAAAGGTTTTTTGATCAAAGGAAGAAATAAAGATGATTTTTTTAAAACGTTATTTTGGTATCTTTAATAAATTAAGAGAAGAAAATGAAATTAAAAAATTTATTTTCTACACATAAATATATGAGTATAAAATAGATTTGTTTATTGATAGTTATATCATAATATATCATTATTTTAAGTGTATCATAAACAATCTCATTAAACAATGTCATAATAATATTAAACCTTTACCACTTTAGTGTCTTTTAAATAGAAATACCAGTGAAGAATAACATAAAATGAAAATTTAAATATAATTAATATAAGGATATTCATGATATAACATGTCAAAGGGATAGTATATACAACTTGTAAAATAAGATAGGTGCATAACACAACACATGTCTCGAAGAAGAAAAATTGAGACAGAGATTCATTAACTCTTTGGTAATCTTTTGAATTATAAGACCCATTATGGAAGAACATAAAATGAAACTTTAAATTTCATTTAAATAATTAGATTAATGATATAAATTTCAAATGGTAAGTATATACACCACATAAAACAAATGAGTTGTGAATTTTTCTTAAGTCTCCCAGAAATAAAAGTGAGACTAGAAACCCCTTACCTAAAGTCTCAACTTCCTTTTTACATGTTTTAAACTACTGTATAATAAATATATGTTTATTATTAATATATTAAATAAACATAAATTTATATATAATACCATATATTATTTACTTATGACCTTTTATTACCCATTTATTAACAATTTCTTATTAAAATCACGTTTTAGGTAATAACTTCTTTGTTTTTCGTGTATGTTTTAATTTGGTATTTTTGTTCATTCTAATTTTATCATGTTTTAATCACCTAAATAATGTAAAAAATGATATAAATATCATATATATTCATTATATATGTATTTATAGTAATCCATAAAAGTTATAGATAGAAAATGAAATATATCATTCATGGAGATTTTAGGTCCTACGTATAAAAGAACATTGTTTCCATTTTCTCAACAGATGAAATGAAAGAAATATAAACAATATATTAACCTTACATAATAATTTTAATTTCATATATATCATATATTATCATTATTAATTTCCATTTGAATCATAAATGAATAACAAATCCCATCTCTTTGTGAGGCAGTAGTCTGTTGTTCACACGAGCAACGTTATTATATGCCCACAAAATGGAAGGTAATAAGTTATATGTGATTTTATAATTATAGAAGTATAATTATTTCATATATTTTTTATAAATATGTTAAATATATAATTATATCCATCCATGAGAGGTGGCGATGGAAAACGGATTACATCGGTTTGTAAGGTGGTAGTCCTCCATACACATGATTGACAGTTTAGTTTCTTATTTGATAGAAGAAGAGATGAATGTAGGTCATGAAATTAAGATAATAAAATAAAGTTATATGTAATATAATTATTATATTATATTATCATGTTTTAATAATATTTTAACTAGGTGGAGAAATAAATAATATAAAAACTCAAGTTTAATAATTTTACCTCTTCTTCAGAGAGCCTCTTTAGGTTTATACCAAAAGCCTTCATAGTAGGGTTTAATAATAAAAAAATTCTGATATGAAATTAAGATGTAATTTAGTAAGGGTTTTGGTATTTATTTTACTAAACAAAAGGATATTGGAGTGTTTACAGGATATGAGGGGAGAGTACTATTTATTAGTAGGGAAAGGAAGCCACTTGAAAACTACAAATAAATTTACCAAAAGAATCCAAAATGATAAAGTAATTACAATTAAAAAAAATTTAAAATTAATATATATTATAAATTTATAATTATAAGATTTATATATTTCTAAAAAAATTATTTAGACAAGTTTGGAAGGAAATCTTACCATTATATTTTTAGTTTAACCCCCAGTAAACATGTTTTAACCTTAACTCCGGTAATTAATTTTTATTGTTCATTTTGAAAAAAAAATAAGTTGAAATTATATATAATATTAATTGTTATTATTCAAAATATATAATATATTTTTTAAAATTCCACTCAAATAAGTGGAAAATTTTAATTTAAAATTAAACTCGCAGATGCGATGAAGAAGTAGTTTTCCAAGGATAAATTTTTTAAAAGTTTTAAAAAAATTTATATCAAAATTCAAAATTAAATAAATTCAAATGAACTAAATTTTTTAATAGATATATATTTGAAATAATTTTATTTTTAAACCCGCATTAAAATTAAATTTATCTTCTAAATTATTTTAATGGAAAGATTGTTTTTTAATAAAAACCAGTATTTTTCACTATTTATTTAAAAAATTATTTTTCAGAAAATTATATAAAATATCCTCTATGATAATTTTTAAATTAGTATTTCAAAAATGAAATTATTTTTTTCAAACAAATTCTCTAAAAGTGGAAAAATACTTTTAAAATAAGTTCTCAAAATTTGGAAAAACTACTTTTTAGAAAAAAATACAGGTTTTGAGCATAAAATTGGATTTATTTTTATCAGATTCCTATAAAACACATGATATGAATGTTAAAAATCTTATTTAATATATAATAGATAAATTTCATTAAACTAATTCACCATAAGTGATTTATTTAATTTATTAAGACCAAATGTGTTTGTGCACATAAAAATATTTCTTCAGAAAATGATTTCCTTTATTTTTAAAATAGTTTTTATTTTCATATCTAATTAATTAGTACCTGAATAATTAATTTTATATAAATGAGTAAAAAAATATTTTCATAATTTATTTAATACTATTCATACCCACCATCCCAAAATCAATTTGATAACTATCATATTAAATAATAATATTTTAATAGTATGTCATGTTTCGCTAAAACTCAGTGTTGTCTATAATGTAGCCTATAGAAAAAATTAAATTTATTTGAAAAATATATTTAATAAAATATAAGGGTATTAGAATATTTTATTATGTTTAATAACCATTCCATCATATCTTCAGTCAAGTTTCACTCCCTATATTATTATAGTAGACAGAGTCCCTTATTAAACTGGGTTCACTCCCCATTCCAGTCCATATTATCTCATGAGATATCTGTCATTACCCAATGATTGGAGGAATATATAATTATGATCCCACCTATCACATAATCATAATCCATTAACATTTTTTCCATAATAACATAAATAATTCTTCATATATCACAACCATGTAAAGGAAATGAGTTTTATAAACATTTCAACATTTTATTATAGCATAACTCATGGAAAATAAATGATTTTCATAATCAAATCATCATAATAATTATAAACCATATAGAGAAATAATAAGTATTGAATCATTGTATAATATAAAAATTAAATATTATGTAACATCAAAGGATACAATCTTAGATAAAAAAATCCTTTAAAATATCACTGGAATATTTCTTGAGGAAAATACCATTTTCACATTGAAACCACTTATTTAAAACCAAAATTTTTCCAAGATATTAAGGAAATTATTTTATTTTAAAATAATATTGGATAATCTTATAGGAAAAATAAAATAATTTATTGGTCATTATGGTTTGATATTTGATTCATGTTGTGTACGTTAAAAAAATATTTATTTCACATTTTCATTAAAAAGTCATAATTACCTCATTCGTAAAATGACAAGAAGATTACTTTTAAACCATTCTGTAAAAAAATTAAAATATGGGTAAAAATTAATTTAAAAATAATTAAATATTATTAAAAACACTTATGAAATAATTTTTAGAAAACATGGACATGGAAGAAAAATGATTTTTGACCAAAGAGAGAAATAAAGTTGAGTTTACTTAAAAATATTTTGTTGATCTCTTGAGTACATAAAAAGAGAAAAATAAAATGAAAACATGTAATATTTAGAAATAACCATAGGATACTAAACTTTAAGAGATTATTTATAGGTATATTATAAAATTTTATCATTGTAATTTTAATCATAAACAATCCCAGTAAACGATGAGATTGTATCATAAATATCTTACCTCGAGTTAAACTCGATTATAAAGCTCTATAACCTCCAATATAATAAATTTAAATTTATTATAATTCTATATATGAATAATTTAAATACTTATAATATCATATATGATTCACTTATAACATTTTAACAACTATTTATTAATAATTTGATATTAAAATCATCATTTCAGGGTGTTAATTGTTTCATTTTACATGGAAGTTTCAGTTTAGCAGTTCTTGTACTTTTACATTGATCATGGTACCATAATATATAGAATGTTAATAATTATATAAAAATAATATATATTAATTATTTGTATATTTATAGTTATCCATGATGGTTAGATATATAAAAATTATTTACACCATTCATAGAGATGGTAGGTCATATGTATGCATGATCGTTGTTTTCATTTTCTAAAAAAAGAAAGAAAGAAAGATATATATTAATTTATCATTATATAACCATAATTATATAAAAAAAACATATATATACATTAAATCTATCCTTATTTCCATCCAAGAAATATGGAAACGAAAAACAAATCAAATAGTTTCATGGTGGTGGTGGTTTGTATGTATGCATGAGAAACGTTATTTTTTTTCAAAGGATTGGAGGGAAAGAAGGTAGATATGATATTATAATTATATAAGAATAATTAATTTATAAATATAATATATCAAAACGAAATCCATCATAATAACCATATATGAAATATGGTGATGGAAAATTAATTGTATCACTATGTTGAAGTGGTAGTCTACACATTCGCATGAGTGATACTTTAAATTCCCATTTGATGTAAATGAGGGTAAATAATGGTGTTAAAATAATAATATTAGAATTTAATTATATTTAAGATAATGAAGTTGTTATTTTATGATGAATACCAAATATTTAGAGGAATTATAATAATAAATAAAGTAAAATAGGTTGGGTATGATGATTACCACTTCTTCAGTATACCTCCTTTATATCCCTTATTAAGAACCCTTAGAATGGTTTTTTAAGAAGACTATTACATATAATTAATGTCCAGTGAAGTTGATAATATAATTGGTCAGATTTTATTCAATTTATATTGCACAAATTTGTGTAAAGAATATAAATGGTAATTGGTGGAAACTGATATAATTGATCTTTCTATATATGTACAAAGGACTAATTTTACCTTAAATGATAGTCTTATAGTCTTGTTATATGAAGGAAATTATTGTATATCACTCTATGGGTATAGTCTCTATGTAATTTGTCACAGTTTTAGGAACTTCAGTTTTGAACTCTTAATGACTTAAAAGGGCATCAAGATGGTAATCCCAAACTTATTTTTGAGAGATGAAAGGAATAAAATATTGAGATCCTAGTCAGG
Source organism: Viscum album (assembly GCA_963277665.1). Lineage (NCBI taxonomy): Eukaryota > Viridiplantae > Streptophyta > Magnoliopsida > Santalales > Viscaceae > Viscum > Viscum album. The sequence goes on along the minus strand of OY728136.1, from coordinate 1,000,076,852 downwards.
GTTACATAGAGATTCTTTAGGATTTCATACTTATAAACCATGGTCCTACAATTTATGACATGAGGTTACTCCCTGTTTTTTGTCTTGGGGTTGAAATATAACTATTTCGATGACTCATTTACTTAACTAGAATCGAGGGTATCTGGGATATCTATAAGTTAGGTTACACTAATCTCCACATACCTTAATGTTAACTGATAAATCATATATCTATTAATTGGTTCACCAATATTTTCAAGTGAAAATAGAATTTTTAGGATTTAGGATGTTCTTTTAGACCTCACTGAAGCACCTGACTTTGAGTCTCAACTTCATGTAATGATAAACTATAAGTATAGATTCATTAAAAGTAATTCCAGATCAATATGGTTTATTTTAGCCTCTATTTCATGGAATATGTGTCCACATTATTTATTTTAAATGGGTAATTTAGGTTCATATCAGTCATCCACATCACCAAATGGGTCTATCAAGTGGATTAAATTGATGTATCTTTACTATCACTCACAGTCAGATGAAGGTATTATTTTGTATGGTGGTTCCCATACTCCTCATAATAGGGGTAATAAATCCCAAAGGTTCTAAACTGTTTTGGGTGTCAGCAAGGGATCTTATTTTTATGCCTTATTATTTTAATTTGGTTTAAATAAACTATAAAATTATTATGATGATTAATATTTCATATCAAGTTATTTAAGGTAATTTGGGGTCATTACTAGTTGATCTAGTTGAATTCTAAGTATTTTATATGTCTGGTTGACTAATTTTCTAGTCATATTGTCATTAAATTTTTATGCCCCTTTGTTGGAGACTTCCTTTCTCTATACCTCCTCCTTTGGATTATTAGAAAAACTACAGTTTACTTATGCTAGAGTTTTACCCAATTTTACACATCCATTGTCTATCATCTTCTAGATCATTTCATTGAAGATAAAAACATTCTTGAATATTATAGTCTGACATCTGATATAAGAGGAAGTAATCTAGGTGACTATTCAGAATAACATCTTTGGGTCTCCTAAACTTTGGAAATTTGATAAAATTTTCCTCTATGGAAGTGATAAACAATAATAAAACATGATCCCTTCATAAGTAATAGATCATGTTCTTCTAGTCTTCAAATTTTGGGTGAATTCTCTCCTTCTTTTCATCATTAAAAATACATTTCTATTTTTTCTACTATTTATGAGGATGAAACACATAGTATTGAGAGGGTTTAGGGGTCATATTTGGCATCAAATAAAGTTTAATCTTGATGATTTCATTTTCTTATCTAGAATATTTTTTCCCCTATGGTGTCGATTTCATTTAGGATTTTTATTTAGAACATTGAATAGTGTCTTCTAAAACCTTTTTTATGGATAAAAACTCCCAAAACCAACTAGGGTATTCCAAATTAATGAGTGGTGTTTTCAACACACTATAGATATTTATATTCATATCTTCAATGGCTATTCTTGGGGATAAAACATATTCAAAGAGCCAATAAAACTTTCCACCTTATGATAAATTATAATAATTTCTCATTTTCATGATGTTTTGGATTTTATGGGTTATGTACTATCATCTTCCTCAGTATATAGTTTAAATGGTAAGGTAAATTACACTGAAAGACCACCCAAGTAGTGAAAAATTTTGTTGGTATGTTTTTATACCAGATTAATGGTGTTCCTTCCAATATTTCCACAAAGAACATTAGCTTTTCTACTTTCCATTACTCTAGTGTTCCCAAAATAGGGTAATATTAAGAGGCAAAGTGTGTAAGATGGTGCTCCTGGTCTTTCATACCATTGAATATTAGGAAGGTGGGAATACGTAAGTTGGTAGAATAAGTATTCAAGTAAACTCACTTAGGGTATGGATTTCTCTTCAATTATAGAAATGTGTATCACCCCTCCATTGTTTTCATTTGAGTAGAAAGGGACTCAATAGATTTAAGGAGTTGTAGGGGGATTGTTTCATGTGTTGATACTTGAGTGGAGTCATAGGTGGAGTCTGGTATGGTCGACTTTCCAATAACTACTATTAATATCCATATTTATCCATCTTGGGGTATCTCTCCTAAAATTCTAGTAGTGTATACCTCATTGGAGGGAACTCTTAATGATCCTTGACTTCTTAGATTAGGTAAACTTGTTTTATAGGACCCATATTGGCCAGATAAATACACCTATCCCTTGCTAATTGAATCATTCCCTCTTAATCATGAGGATTATCCAAAGGAGATATGTTATCCCTACCTTGGGATTTGTACTCAATAGGTATATTTTCTCTGAGTAACTAAGTTTTAAGTCAAATTATTTTCTTTATCACAACTTTATATTGATCAATCTTCTCCCCAATGGTGATAAGTTTATCTTCTTCAGGTGGTGGGAGGGTTTTGGATGTATCCCCTCTTTTTTCATTATCTTTAATCAAATATCATAGATTATGTGGTAGCTAAATATTCATAAAATATTCTAGATAATAATTCTACCTCTGATGTCATGTACACACCTTTTTCATGTATTCTAGTATAGACCGCATTTCAAATGGATGCCCAGTCACCATGTTCTTCTATGTTCATTTAATTATCTATGTTATCTTCAAGGTTTATATCAATGAAATTTACTAATTTGAATCATCAAGTGGGAATGAAATACTTAACTATGTTAGTGTAATAGGGGATTTTTTATCTTCTGAATATCTATCAAGTGATAAATCATAATCTTCCATAACATGATATTTCTTGGTAAATCATTTTGAATTGTGTCCTCTGTGAGGTTTTGTATCTTCTACTAGATATTACCCTAGAAGTAATTTATAGATGTTGGTCATGATTGATATCCAAATGGATTATAGTGAACATGTTTCTAAATATAGAGATGGATCATGAAGTGGAAGAAACTATGAGGTTATTTCTTGTAAAGTTCATCCTAATCTGGAGAAGACCAACTTCTTCAAATTAGGGGGTTAATAATATCCCCATGGGTAGGGGTTTACTAGGATATTCTACCATCATACACCTACACTATTGAGGATTTTATGATTCAATGGGTGGTGGTAGTGATAATAAACCCCCAGTCTAATAGGTTGCAGTTGTACCCATACTATTTTTGAAAATGGTACTGTCATACACCTCTTGTATTTTTGAGATTATTTCCTAGAACAGGCTAGATTGAATGCCTTTTCAATGAAATAACTATTCATCATATATGGTTTCTTCAAAAATATAGGCTTAGTCATCCTCAAATTGAAGGTTGGGTTAAACTTTTTACAATCATGATGTAAAAAGCTATCGATAAAATTTTCTTTCCAAGTATGTTAATTCTTGGTGTTAGGGACAAGCATATTTTTTTTGAACAAAAAACTAGAATATATATACCCATATTCTAATACATGTCCTGAGGTGATGAAATTGTAATAGTTTTTTCATGATAATCCATATTGGCTGACGAGATTAGTGAAATGAAGGGATTTGTATTCTTCCCACCCTATGATATGCACGTCGGGTGGGTGTCAATAATTATCTGGTGGAGTGTATTCATACTAATAAGGTAGGTATGTTGGAGACACTCATATTGTTTCACCAATGTAGAGTTTCATTCCACTGAAAATGTGGCCAAGTTAACTTGGCCTAAAATATCATCCAAAGTCTTGAGAAGGTTAACATGCTCCTTGTAAGATAGTTATCTGGTCTTGAGATGATAGAGGGTATAAAAAAATTTTTATATAATATAAGGTATGTATTCCTCTTTAAATTTATCTATAATGTTTTAATAAGGAGTTTTTATGGTCCAGAACATGACCATTATTCTCTCCTCAGAAAGTTCTTTCCACGTTATCATAGATTTTTATTCCTCCTTAGTGAGAGGTTATTATGCCTAATATGACCATAAAGTTTATTTCTATACTACTTTTTAAAAACTATTAGGTTCATTATAAAACCAATCAACCATATAATAGGTTAAAAGATTCAGAGGAGGTGTATATGATGATCATCCCTCCAAGTTGCACCTCGATCAATATGAGACTCCACTGATTGATGATGGGGTACTTGGTGTATCTAAATCTATTTTCTTGAGTACTTATCAATATGATGGAAAATTTTCTGTAGATTTTACATGGGTAGTACCTTCATGTTAAGAAGATAAGTTATTATAGGGAGTTCCTTTTAAATAATCACCATGGGGAGGAAATCCATGATTAATTTATGATGAGTTATCAGGGGGAGGACCTCATTTTCGATCAATATTGAAATTTTAGGGAATACCTAAGTAAATGGAAATATATGGAGGAACTCTAAATCTAAGATTTATTTCAGGATCAGGAGGACCTCTATTATTTATGATCTTCTACCTACAACTTTTAGGAGGACCTTCATATATTATATGTTTGATTTCAATGGGAGGACCTTCTGGTAGGGTACTCTGGGGGGGGGGGACCTCCAGAGTTGTTGGATATTGTGGTTCAAGGATGGCCTATACAATTATAGCTACCTTCTTCTATTGATGAAGAGTTGGAAGATAGTCAAGATACTATTGGGATATTTTTATATGCCTCAAGGACATCAATGTACCCAGGGTTAGAGTGATTCTCTTGGATTATGGATTTCCCTCAATGATTCCTCCTTTCTAATGTTCTTATCTAGACTATTAGGGTTTAAATGTCAATCATAATTGGGGTCAAATAGTTTGGGTATACGCTTCATAAGTAATTCCCCTCTTTGGTGACACCTTGGTTTCTATTGGAATATTCCAACAAGCCTCATATGATTTGATGAGAATAAGGATATAATCCTACTCCAACTCTTCTATTAGAATATGTTTATAAACATCATAAATGTTGAATAGATCAGGGATATGATCCTACTCCTTGGTTTTCATCATGGTATTATAATTAAATACCTCAATGTTAATGAGATTAGGGATATAAATCTTCTCCTAAGTAAATATCAGAATATGTCAGTGAACTACATAAATTTTTACAAGAGTGGGGATATAATCATGCTCCATGATTTCTAATAAAATATGAAAACAATTATCCTAGATATTAATGAGAGTAAGGATATGAGTCTGATCATGGGTTCCCATCATAATATGATGACAAACCTTTTTTATATTGATGGAAGTATGGATATGGATTTTCTCTTAAACTTCCACTGGAATATGTTGATGAACCACCTTAGTTTTGATAATAATAGGTATATAATCTTTCTCTTTAGATTCAGTAGCCATATAACCCTGGTGGTTCCTCCTTCTGGGTGACCTTGTTTGGAAAACCAAGGTTAGGATCTCAAGGGTGATCTCCTCAACATATTTCTGAGGAGTTAAGGTTGTGTCGTGATATAAAATATAGCAGTTGGAAATATTCCTCTATATCAACTCCCTAATTCCTATAAGGACATAATAAATTTCATCTTCTACCTCAATAATTCAATGAAGGTAAACATTTATATACTCCAAGGATAAAATGTTGAAGCATTTCGGGGTAGAGACAAGGTCCACCTACTTATATCATATTTTTTGTAGGATGGGCAATGGAGCATAATCTTCTAAAGGCTCTCATGAGATACCTATAGAGTTAGGATGGATACTTTATGATGATACTCCCAAACATGGGTGTTAACCACCTATTATTGAAGGTTCTAAGTTGGTGACAATATCAGTTGGGGATGAATGGTTGTGGCCTCGATCAGGGTTCAACCATGCATCTAGGGCATTGAATGGTAGTGTGTGGTAGCATAAGTTTTCCTATGGTTGCCTCCAATCTATTAAATGGTCTTGACAAGAGACATTGTTTTAAATGATTCTATTTGAATATGACAATAGATCCTAAAGTATAAACCACAAAAAAGTAACCTATCAGTGAAGCTTCACAAAAACATGTGTAATGTCAATCAATTTAATTCATAGGTAAAGGATTTTATATCAAGTTCAATAATTATATTCCCTTATGCACTCACACCCATACCTATTTAGTGTTAGGTACAAGAGTAATTTATAAATGAAGGTGTAATTGGGACATAATAATGAAACTTTGAATCATGTGTTGGTTTATAGGATGGAATTTTGGGTCATCTTTTAGTAGAACTTATTACCCAGCCTCAGACTCCCTTATATACTAAAGACATATTTGTGAAATTATTTTAAGTACATGATACTAGTTAACTTTTTCATGAAAGATATTGATTATTCAAATTTTATGATTTAAACATCTAAATAAATCAGTGTTTCTCAATCTCTCCCATACTATTTTGTTACTTTATGGATTAAATATTCATATTTGGGTGCTCTTGAATTTATCAACATCTAGGAAAACGATAGGAGGTATGGAGTTAGAATCTGGTCCATAAAAGGGTATTCCTATGTATCTTTATGAATGGAATTAGTTCCCACATATTTTAGTGATAATTAATGGTATATCTTGCACCTTTTATATTCATGTTACAAGGACCAATGTTGTTTCTTTTAAGTCATGTAGTCACAAAGAATGATGTTCCTTTTAAGGTCATGCATTCAAGACCAACTAAAGTCTCTTCTAAGGTCTTTCACCCAAGACTGTGGTGCCTTATAAATTATTTTCACATTACTAGGACCTAATCTATTCAATTTAACATCATTAGGAATAGACTATATAATATAAATTTTAAATTCATGTAGTTATGATTACATGGAAAATGGTTCCTAGGAATGGTTGGTAAGGGTCTTATGCATTAGTGGCCCTTTTTGGTTCATCATATTTATAGAAAATTAGACAAGAGAGAGTTTGTTTGGTTCATACACCTTATTATGAGGACCATGTTTTTTATTTACACTTTTCTATTGGTAACTAGATAGGTAAGTAAGACTATACTCTTAAGGAATATGTCTTAGTGAGGAAGATTTAGGCTTACATTGATTCGGAGACCCATAATATGTATAAATCATTGAGAGGGATATGGATGATATAATCAATTAGTAAAAGGTATAGGGTTACGCCTATTAATATTCCCATGATATGTATATTTGGATCTTTTATTGGGAACACATAATTTGGTCAAATTCTTAAAATCTAATAGAATTCCTAAAAGTTATAGAGACCAGTTCGGGGAAGCCAAGATGTGTAGCAAGATACATGGGAGGTTTCATTAATTGTTAAATGATATGAAACCTCATTATCAATATAATAAATGTTTATTAAAACCCTAAGGGCCATATCAATTTTATAGGATACCCCTCATAGGATTCTTGATCCTTATTATTAATGGAATACAAGATCTAATGGGGAAAACTCTTGTGTGCATGGTAACCTGATCATGTAAGTTTAGTAAATTTGGAGGAGGCCTTTATGGGATGGGATTTTTAGAGTTTTTACCTAGATTAAAGGAGGATAGTGAGTCCATTTAGATTACTTTTTCCCAGGTAGATGACTTGGGTGGAATTAAGGGTGTAAAGGAATCTTAGGGATTCATAATAGAGATCCTTCATGAACTAACTGACTATAGTTCAGATATTTTATCATGATGGACTATTCAAAAGAGGCCAAAATTAACCTTGAAAACAAAAATATTAAAAAAATATTGGATTCCTATATGCATGGGATATATTCTATAAATATGTGGTGTTTAAAGTCCTTTTTTAAGGAGTTACACAAGTGGTCCCTCATGAAGGAATTATATGTAAATCCTTCACAAAGTATTTCAAGAAGGTAGTTCAATGAGATTTATATGTGTGTGGGTCATTAATACAGAGTTATTTAATTGTTATATACCCCCTATCCCAATATTATACCTAAAATACACTTGAGAGGTTTTATTTGAAGGCTCTCACAAAGTAAATTCTCAAAAATGATGCAATTTTCTTATCAAACTTTATATCACCGAAGAAAAATAACCCACTCCTTAAAGTGTGTGTTGGGATATTTATAGGATCAGTATGTAACTATTTTCCCTAAAATTAGAGATCTATAAAAGTAGGTATGATATCATATAATATTCTTTCCTCAAATACTCAAATTAAAAGAAATAATCTTGAGTCTTAGCCACAAATGATACATAATAGTATTGAATTTGTGGCAGATCATCCCCTATGTAGGGCCCTTTACTATGGATTTAAAATTAGGTATTATAGATAAACCCTTATGTATATTATTTATTGTTTATTTACCCTTAAATATTTTTTAGATCAATACTTATATAAGTCCTTTATAGTGGATCAACCCTTATATATTTCTTAGATCAACCCTTACGCATCACAAAGGAGCAAAGGATATCTGCCTTTTCTAAGGGACTATAAAGAAGTTTCTCATAAGACTCAAAAATTGTTTCTAGGATGTGATACCTTTATATAGTTATAAGTAATTTATTATATGTATTTGTGAATATTTTTTTAGCCATTATCCCTTTATACGGTCACAAGTAATTTTTATCATGTATTTTTAAATGATTTCCAGGTCATAAGACTTTTATGTGGCTGAAAAGCATGATATTTCTTCAAATGATCTGGTTTTATTTGTGATAAAAAAAAATATTTTTATATTTTTTATTACTTATTTTATATTATTTATTCTTATATTATTTAAAAAATTGATCTGATTTTGAAAGCTTCAATAGTGGTCTAATCAGAAGCAAGGGTATATCTATGATTCCTTCAAAGATGGAATGTATTGAATAATGTCCTAGAACAACCATTATAATAGATAACCATATATATTATGTGTTGTATGGATATTATCAAAACTTTATGATAAATTTATCATTACTATCAAATCCAATAACCATGTTAACTTAGAAGGGAGATAAGTTCCCTTTGATGGATAAATGTGAAGAAAATTTCAAGAAGCAAAAGAAAAGTTGGGTCACTACACATGTACTCACACTGCCCTGTGTTAGAGAAGGGTTTTTCATATATGGTGTTGCATCAAATAAAGTATTGGGATATTTCCTCATGAAAAATTATTTGGTGGTAGCTTATTCCTCACTTCAATTAAATGTCAATGAGAAAAATTTCTTAATGCATAATCTAGAGCTAGTAGAAGTAATATTTTGAATTAAAGATATATAGGAATTGTATTTATAGAAAAAAGTGTAATATCTATAAAAATAACATGATTTTAAAGTATGTATTCATATAAAAGGATTTTAATATGTGATAAAGTATATTGTTAGATTTGTTTAATGACTATGAATGATCAATACATTACCACCCCGGGAAAGAGAAAATGTTATATTATGCTCTGAGTAGGAAGAATCATTATACCTTATCAATAATTATGATTTAATGAGACCTAATACTCAATAATTTTCTAATGATAGTCCTTTAAATCATAAGGTATGTATTGAAATACTATTTTTCCCATGTCACTACTCAACCATCCATTCATGTGAAGATCAAGAAGGTGCAGAAGTAGGATATGGAACTATATAAGAATATAAGTAATGTTCAATTATTCAACCTTAATTGGAATTATAGATCCTTAAATTACATAATTAATAATTATTAATTATATAATAAACATAGATCATCATTTTTTATCCATTCTAGAAACACAAATATGTATAGAGACCTCAAAGAGAATTTCCAGTGGAATAGCATGAAGAGGAAAATTTCAGATAATGTATCTCAAGGCTTAGTATGAAAACATGTTAAGGATAAACATTAGATTTATAAGGGTAGGATGTAACCATTACCCATAAATATAAGGAAATGTTAGAACATCACCATGTATTTGACTGTAGATATTTATTGGAACCATGGTGTTTCAAGATGGTGTTTTGGTGTTGTGTTTTTTTCAATATATTTATAGATTTATCAATGAGATTGAATAATAATATATATGGTTTATATAAATTTTTAGGTAAGAAGAGTAATTTCATAAGTTTTAAAGATGGCATAGTTTCCCAGTGTCTTCCAAATTGTTGGGTGTGAAAAATTAGAGGAAGTGTAATGTTAATTCTGGTGAAAATGATAGTGATTCATGAATGTATAATAAATTTCATTCTAATCTATAAGTATAACACAATTATAGGAATTATACAAGCTAATTATAGGTTTCCATGCAAATAGTAGTTATACTAACATGGTGTTCTGATGTATTTTCATGTTAATATTGAAAGGGGATGCACTACACAAGTTGAAGCATGAAAGAGTTGTACGAAGGTAGGGGTTTATCTATAAATACTCTCTAACCCCTCTCATTTATAACTAATGAAGATTTAGATAAGAATTAGAGGCTATCCTTTCATTTAAGTTTTAATTTCATGAATTATACTTCTGAGAAATAATTGGGTAAAGGAATGTGTGTGAAAGGGAATTTGATGGAAGACTTCATCTAAAGTAGTGAGAAAAGAGGAGATGATTGAAGTGATCCATGGGAGTAAGTTCACTTATCCTAGAATCAAATTTTAAAGGTAGTGAATTTGGAATGTATTGACCATATTCAAATAATTTTTTGAATAAAATGAGGTAATATTAGTGTATTATAGTACATTGGAGCAATTTTTTGTGTATAAACCTTGGAATATCCTTCCTTGGTGAACTAAATAAAAAATATTGGGATTTTATTTATTTTATGAATATATTTTTCAGTATATTCCCAACTAACATTGATAGTTTTAACAATTTCCTACTGACTTAGAAATAATATCCAAAGAAACAAAATTAAAATGTGATACCTTGATTCACCCCTCACCACTTAGGGGGTGCCTCAGGTAACGATAAGTGGTATCAGAACAGATATTGCAGGCTGTAAGTCTATCATTTTAAAACAATATATAGAAAACATAATGAATGCTAACAGGTTTCCTTTATTGGATAAAAGAATCTATTAGGTTTGGAAGAATTATATGAGATATCACTTATTCTCTCTGAGCTTATATGTTTTCTTTTCTATAATAAATGGGATATATGTTATTAATATATCAACATTTTCCATGACTAAAGTGGATATAAAGATACTTGGTACCAATTAAAAGGATTATAATGCCTTATATAGAGGTATAAAAAATCAAATATACCTGAAAGTGATGAGTTTTGATAGTTCCAAGTCCATGTGGGATAAATTGGTTAATATTTATGAATCTGGTAGTAAGGTGAAGGAAGAAAATCCTTAAGTGTTTCATAATGAGTTTGACAGTCTAAAAATAAACCCTAATGAAAATTATTATAGTTTCTTCAACTAAATTACAAAATTTATTGGATATATTTTAGGGGTAGGTAAATAAATCAAATATATTTATATTATACAAGAAAATATTTCAATGGTTTCAACCACTATACAATCCAAAATTTTTATCTCTTAAAGAAATGGATTTGGTCAAGTTATCTCTAGATGATTTGTTAAGTGGTCTAGTGACCTATGGAATATGAGTCATGCTATAAAGAACATCATATTTTACAAGTAAATATATTACTTTCAAGGCTATGGAAAAATGTAAAATTTTAAAAACTAATTGTGACAATGAAGATAAAAATGATGAACTTATCTCTCTTGTTTCTAGAAAATTCAAGATATAAAAGGGTAGATTTGAAGGAAAGATTCCATTGGATTTTTTTCATTTTGGTAAAGTCAAAAACTTTTCATCAAGGTGTACAAGTAATTATGATGAATATGGAGATGAATAAAAACATGTAAAAATTCCATGAATGAGGTTCCCTCCTAAAAATAATAAATATAAGAATATCATTTGAAAATAAATTTCAAAGGAAGAGATTGGTAAGAAGAGAACATGATGATAATAAAGACTATCTGGAATAAGTAGAGATGATATTTAGGACTAATATAGAATATTTAATTATAGATATTATTGAAAAGGAAGAACCTAAATAGGAAAATGGTGATAAAAATTAAGAAGTAGTAAATATCAGGGTGAAACATTTGGGAGCTCTCAAAGATCTTGATATTAAAATATTAAAAAATAAAAATATTGATGGATTGTTAAATGAATATTATGGTTATTTGGATTAGCCTGAAGTTTAAATTGACCAGATATAAGAGGATTTATATGAAAATTTGACAAGTTAATAAATGTTAGGATAAGTAGTGGGAATAAAACTAAAGATGGAGGAATGAGATAAGGTTAATGAAAGTTTTGATGAGAGTGTTAAGAAGGTTGAGTCCCCTGAACAAGATTTTGTTTCATTAAGAAATAAATCTAAATCTAAAGTAAAATCAAGTGATTCATAGAATATGATACACTTTATGTGGTTAATGTATTGAAAATTGTTAGAAAGGTTCAAACGGGGATCTGAATGTGTTGAGAAAATTTTGAATTAAGAAAGACCCATATTTGTAGGTAAAATAGAATTGTTTTTTATGTTGAGACATATAAAGCCGCAATAGTGAAGAAAATAAAGAAGGGAGATGAAAAGATTAATTATTCCGGTGAAAAAAATACATCATAAACATGAACAATGATCACACCAAACAAAGGAAAAAATATATATTGAATCAATCCTTAATATTTGAAAATGTATTAGCATCCTATTAGAAAATAAAAGGCTTGATACATGAGGAGGAACAAAGGAGAGAAGATATTTACTCTTATGAAGTGATAATTCTATGGATATTTTTTTCACACTATGTTATATTGTAAAGATTAAATAATCTATTTTAATGAGGAAGATCCTAGTAGTTAGTAAAGGATAATGAGGTCATATCCATCCTCAAATAAAAGAAATAATTTACATGGAAATTTTTTTCATTTTTCTAACTTTGGGTATAAATACATTGATTTTAGGAAAAGTGAAAGTGTAAATAATAACTATATATCTCAGTGAAAAATTAATATAGTTCAACTAATTATAATAATAGCATGCTTATGATTTTACCATGTATGTTTAGGAGAAAGTGGAGAGGAAATTTTATGCCTCTACTCAACTAGGTATCTCATCAAAAGAAAAAAAAGATTTATAATTCTAATTTAGAATAAATTTCCCCCAAAAAAATGAATAAAGACTATACATAGATTATCGATATTGGGTTCTCATCCCACATGACTTGAAAAAAGAATCAGTTAAATAATTTAAATGTAAGAGTTGATAAAATAGTGTGTTTTGGAAACAATGATTCTATTAAAATCAAAGGTAGTGGCAATACTAGATTGACTAGAAATGAACTAAAGAAAATCAAAGTTATTTGCATAGATGTTTTATGAAAAAACCTCTTGAGTGTGAGTCAACTACGTGACTCTATACTTGTGGTTACATTTAATTGGAAGGGTTGTGTTATAAAAGTAAAAGTTAGAAGATATCTTCATGATAGTATGGAGGATAAACAGAAATATATATCATGTGGATAATAAATAAAATACATGTCTTATAACTATTTAGGAGGATAATGGCCAATGGAATTAGATACTTGGTCACACTCTCCAACAGAGCATGGTGAATCAATTGAATATAAAAGCTACATTGGAAATTCCAAATATAAAACATGATCATGAAAGTACATGTGATTATTGTATGTGAAGAAATATTTTCTAAAATATATATTTTTAAAATAAGAAAATGGAATCCAATCTCATTGAACTAGTGAATGATAATGTTTTTGGACCAATGAATATATTGGGAATATATATGGAAAGGTACTTCAATATTTTTTTGATGATTGCAGTAGAATGGATTGCATTATATTCATGTAGAGAAAGAGGTAAGTGATGTAATGTATGAATAGGTAGAGGAGAAGAGTGGATAATGAGACTATATGTACAATAAATATCTTGTGTTCATGAAATATAATATAATATACATTCATTGAATTTTAAAACTACCTTGAGAGTCAAATAATTAAGAATAAAGTATTCTATGTAAGGACTCCACAAATATTTGTATAGAAATGAAATAAAAAAGTGAATAATATGGTAAAAAATTATTTTTGAAAGTCTTGTATCTCCCCATTATTGGAAGGAATAAACATAGGTAGTTCTGTGTCATTTGAAAGAAATAACACCTTATAAAATGTGTTATGTAAGTAATCCCTATTAAAACATTTTTGGGTTTTTATAATAAAATTTTACATTTGAAACAAATAATGTAATTAGGGTTAGTATGAAGATGTTACAGATAAATCAGTATTTTTAGGAAAATCAATAAATAATATGTCCTATAAATGCTGCAATAATAGGATGAATAAAATTATATAATTTAATTATTTCTAAGTCATTGAATAAAATTCCCAAAATATTTCCCAAAGTGTGAACTATGATTAATTTTCGAAAGAAGTGAATGAAGTTTAAACAACTATTTTTTATGTAAATATCCATAAATAATGAAGATTCATAGACTAAATTATAAGAGGAGATGATTACTATATAAATTTATCCAGTTTATTAAAGGAGAAAAAGGATAACATAAGTTTATTCATCTAAGATTTATTTTATAAGGAAAATAATAATGAGTAATTTTGAGGATTATTCTCTAATTTTGATCGTGGAACCAGTATCATTTGAAGAAACAACAAAGGATTAATCATGTATTAGATCAATTAATGAGGAATTACATTAAATTGATAAAAAAATATAATTAGAAACTTGTGAATATAACTCTGTATAATAGTGTGATTGGGATGAAGTAGATCTTCAAAAATAAGTATGACAAAATGTAAATTTGATCTAAAATAAGGAAAGTCTTTTGTGAAAAGGATACATGAAAATTAAAAGTTTTGATGTTTATGAAACATTTACACCAATGGCTCAAATTGATTTTATCAGTAAATTTATTGTGGTCTAAATTCTAATAGATTACATGATATATCATATGGATGTAAAAAAAATTTCTTGAATGTTATACTTCAATAGGAGGTTTATATTGAATATCCAGTGGGTTTTCTTATTGTAAATAATGAAACTAAATTATGTAATTTAAATATTCCTTATATGGTCTAAAGAAGGAACTATGATCATAATATGTTCATCTTGACTCATACCTGAAGAAGTTATAATTTAAATGGGTATTGTTAATTATAATCTCTATGTAAATAAATCCAAGCAGGAATAATTAATAGTACTTGTTTATATTGATGATATAATATTTGGTAAAAGAAAACAGAAATTGGTGGATGATTTTTTCTAATACCATGATATTAGAATTTGAAATTCCAATGATTATTGAGAAAAATTATTTTCTAGGTCTGTAAGTAATTCAAAAATAAAGATACACATTTATCTCTTGGGAGAAGTATATGATGTTTATAGTGAATAAATTTAATATGAATGATGCCAATCCAATGTAAACTCTTATTTTATTTAGTACCAATTTTAAAAATAAATAGGTTGGGACATTTTTGGATCCCACCTTGTATAGATGGATAATTAAAATTTTACTGTATTTGACTATAACATGACCAGATATTATCGTTATAACATTTTTAGTGGATCATTTATAGAGTAATATAAAGTAATATCATCTCACAATAGTTAAACAAATCATGAGGTATATCTAAAGTACTCTTAATTTTTGATTTCTTTTTTATGCTGGAATGGATCATGAATTGTTATAGCTTTATGATGATAGTTGGGTTAGTGATGTGGCAGACTGAAATTTCACAAGTGTTGGTGAATTATTTATTGGAAAAAAATGTGTAGGATGGTTGAGTAAGAAGTAGGAGAGTGCATCGTTAATTATAGAGTAGGTAGGGTATATATCTGTAACAAAAATGTATTCTTGGATTCTATGGATGTTGCAAAAACTAGAAGATATTGGTGAAATGGTGAAGTAGCCCATGGTTGTATTCTTTGATAAAAAGAGTGATATAAAACTCAATAAAAATATAGTACCATATTCTAATAAAAAACATATTGAAATTTAGTATCACTTAATTAAATAAAATATAGATCAATTAATAACAAATATAGAGAATATTGGAATAAATGAAAAAATAGTAGACATCATGACTAAGCAATGACCACTCCATTATTTGAGAAATATTAGTTGAACCTCATTGTTCAACTACCTCCCTTTAATTGATGAGGTTTGGAAAGAACCCATATACCCTTACATTCAATTTTTTATGACAATTTGTAAAGTGGTACAAGATTAAGGGGACATACAATCCATGGGGTGTAATGTGATGAGAAGAGATCATCTGGATAAGCTACAAGAAGAAAGTTATTTCTCTTTAGAATTATTATCAAAAGGGGAAAAATTTACTGAAATTCAGTGGAAGATATTAATGAACCTCAATATTAAAAATTTAGAATGACATTGTTTCCCAACTAGTGGTTTCATGGTTATGATTATCTATATAAGGGGGATTCTGTGGTATAAAAGTTAGGAAACGTTTCATGAATGATAAATGACATGAGGAATGAAATTCTCCATTGAACTCTTGTTTTCTACACTGAGTAATGAAAATGGAGACTTATATTTATGGATGTGTTTTTCAATTTTCTTATATAATCTATAAATATTGTCTATAGGATTGAATTTCAATTTGGATTTCTAACAAACCTGGATAAGTGGAATGTTAGAACTATGGTGTCTCAAGATATATTTTTGGTGTTGTTTTTGTTTTTAATCCATTTATAGACTGATCAAAGAGTTTGAATACTGTGCGATGTTATTTATAGTAAGTTATAAGTTATAATGGGAATTAAAAAGGTTTTATAGATGGTGTAGTTTCAAAAAAAATTCTAAATTTTTTGGGTGTAAAATATCGAAGGAATTGTAAAGTTAGTTGTGGAGAGAATGCAAAAGATTCATACAAGTCTAATTGATTTCATGAATGTATGGAAGTTTCAAAAAAAATTGGTCATGATTCATACTATCTATGGGTTCTCACTCAATTAATAGTTGTGTGAACATGGTGCAATAATGGAGTTTCATTTGAATAGTGAAAGGAAATGCACTACACAAGTTAGATCATTGAAGAGTTTTAGTAAGTTTTGGGTTTGCCTATAAATATTGGTTAACCCCTAAAATTTGTAACTAATAAATATTAAGAGAATTATTAGAGGCTCTATTTCCATTTAAGTATAAATTGCATGAATTGGACTTGAGAAAAATATTTGGATGAAGGAATTCACACAAAAGGTAAGTTTCATGAGATTAGTTCCACAAAACTCCCTAATTAAAGGGAGTTATGTGAAGGCAGTTGAGAGAAGGGAGTAATAAAAACCTTGTTCTATGAATAGGTTGAACCAAAGGATTTCATCAATACATACTTGGGTAATCTCACCTTAGAAAAGGGAGTTTCATGAGAAATAGTTTCAATAAAAGTAGTACTTGGGAGAAGTTAATAATTCTATTGGAAAAACATATTTACACTATCATGATGAAAATAAAAAAACATACATTATTGATGATATGGATATAAAATTCACATTTTTAAGCTAAGGAATACTTTATTTAAATCAGTTAATAATTAGGATTCAATGGAGGTGATCCAAGGGAGTCAATGTGCTTATCCGTAAATCAAATTATAAAGGTGGTGTACCTAGAACTAAGTGACCATATCCAAAGAATCATATCCACCAAAATAGTGAATATCAGTGGATTTAGGTACACTATCCCAATGTCATGTGTATAATACTTGGACTATACCTTACAATAAAAAAAATAAAAACAATTATTCATTAACTTATTTCATGTTTTTGTTTTGTATTAGATGTGTAACTAACATTGATGGGTTTAATGAGTTCTTACCAACATCTAAAAAAGATCCAAAGAAACAAAATAAAAAATTCGACACCTTGATTCACCCCTCCCCTCTCATATTGTATCGAGTTGCAACAGTATTCCTAGGAACTCTAAAGGCCATAATTCCATTTGGGTTATCATTAATTGACTTAAAAAGTTATCACATTTCATTTATATTATGATAATATTTCTCACTCAATCAATTTTACAATATATACATAAATATAGTGGTGAGGCTGAATTGAGTACCAATTTCCATTGTATTTGATCAAGATATGATTTTTACCTCAAAATTTTTTGAAGTATTCAGAAATCATTGAGTATAGAGTTGAGATTTTATAACTACCTATCATCCTAAAACTCATGGTAAATATAAATGGACCATTTTAACCCTATAATATATATTGATATTTTTATTAATGGGTTTCAAAGGAGGTTGGCATCAATACCTAACCCAGTAGAGTTCTCATATAACAATAGTTTATATTCTATCATTAAAATGGAACTATATGAGGATTTTTATGGGAAGAAGTGTATAAATTCAACATTTTAGTATAAAGTCAAAGAACTTAATCTTATAGAAGTAGATCATTGACAATAAATGTTAGATAAATTTTAAACTATTCAACAACACATTAAAACTTCACAAAGTCAACAAAATAGCTATGTTGATAATTTTTAGTGAGATTTGGAGAATGAATTTAGAGATAATTTATTCCTTTGAATATCACCATGGAATAGTTTTATGAGGTTTGGGAAGAATAGAAACTTTATCCCTAGATACATTAGACCCTTAAAATCCCCAATTATGTGGGGATAGTATCTTATCAACTTTTACTTCCACTAAATCTCACCCAAATACATAATGTGTTCCATGTATCACTTTTGAGAAATTAAATATTTAACCCTTTACATGTACTAAACTCAAAGGTAGTACAACTAGAACATGATCTATATTATGAGGAACAATTGGTAGAAATCTTGGATCATATAGATAAAGTACTATGAAATAAGAAAACTCACCTGGTTAAAGTTCTCTAAAGGGGTCATACGTTTGAGGAAGAAATATAGGAACCTAAATATGTGATGAGACTAAAGTAACATGATTTTTTTCATCATAGAAACCAAATTTCATGTATGAAATTATATTATGGGGTAGAATGAAACTCCCCAAGAATTTAGTATTTATTTCCATTTAAATAAATCTCGTGTGTTTGATAGATTGTGATACACACAAAACCAAACTAAAATGAACAATTCCTTATTTCATTATGGTATAATATTATAATAAAAAACTAAATACATTAAAATATAATTAAATGAAACATGATTATTAAAAATAATAAATTAATGAAACTATAAGTAGAAAAACATACTACAAGTATTAAATTATCATCACCATGATCTTCCATGTAGATCAAAACTACCAATGATAACTATATAAAGAATAAAACATGTTATAAATATGATAAAAATCATGAAAAAGAAACCAGATAACTAGATGAATGATTTTAGAGTTATATGTAAGGATATATATAAGAATGTAATATGACCATTATATATATGGTCATTGGTTATATGGTCATTGTAAAAATGATTGTTTGATATATGGTTGTTTGATATAAAATAGTTCTATATACTTGTATCCAATAGGTATATTAAAGCTATGTAAATATTAATAACAAATTAAAAATAATATGATTCATATGTAATAAATAATTTTTTGAATGAAATAAATATATAATATTTAATTAAACTTCTTTATTATAAAAATATATATTTACTCACTACATATTATTATTATTATTAAATAATCAATTTATGTTTTAATAAAACTAAAAAGAAATATTCTAATACCAATGGATTGATAAAATTGTATGGTAAAAGATAAATGACTAATTTTAATAGGATGTGATTAAAATCATTTAATGTTAAAAATCTATATTTTTTCAAAGAAATTTTTATAAATGTTGTGTATTTTTATCTTAATAAATTAAATTGATAAATTTTAAAGGGTGAATTTAATAAAATTTAATGTTTCAATTTATAAAAAATATATTAACACTAATTTAATTAGTAATTTATAATAAATAATATTAAGAATACTTAATGTTTAAAAGGTCATTTTTCTATAAAACATTTTTTTAATATATTTGATTATTTTATTTAAAATTTAAATTTATAATACTTGGAAATTTAATTAGATTAAATAAATTCCAAATTTTTAATCTGATCATCTAAATTAGGTAATAAGTTCAATTTCATTTTTTTTCAAAAAATAAGTTACCAAGGTAAAAATTGAGTTGTCAATGTAAAGGTTAAATGAGGTAAAATAGTTAAATTAAAGGGTAAAGGGAAAAATATCTCTAAATTTATCTATAAATTTTTTTAATGATAATAATAATGACCTATATTTTTATTATTTTTCCATTTTTATGCACTTTCCATGGAAAAATACATTCCTTTCACATTAAGGAATGGGAAATTACATAAATGCTGCTCAAAATTAACCTATAAAAGGATCCATCCTCTAACTATCCCAAACCACTATTTTCATTTTTTTTATATATTGAATACCTACCCAAATTACATATCATAAATTCTTATCATTCATTTTTTGGCATCTAGTTTCAAGGAGGCCTAAATCATTAATTTTTAGGGAACCTGTTCTAAGGAGTGAATTCATCAAAGTATCTAGTTCTTCACAAAAAACAATTATATTATCATCTTCACTATTTATAAATATAATAAACCACTATAATGATTTTATATTAACATCATTATGCTTCTAGAAAAATAAAATTACTATAATATAACTCTATAATATTACTCATTACTTAGTATAAAAAGTTCCTTTTAGAGTCGGTTTAACCACCTATATGAATGATGTTATACAATATTCATCATTTCCAACATGAATGAGTTTAAAGACATTAATACTAGTAATATATGATATTAAAGAGTAATTTATGTTATGAATATTGTTTTGGAAGGTTGAAAAAAATGGTCATTATAAAGTAACTTGTTATTATCGATAAATTACATGAAAGATGATCATTGTGGATTCCATTATTGATGGAGTGTTGGATGTGGTGCCCTAGGTTTTAAAAAATTGTATCTATATCTATCTCTCTCCTTAACATGACTAATTCAACTCCACCTAATTTAAATCTTTATACTATTTATAGATGTGTCGTTGTAGTAGAGGTTAGTTCAAAGCCGACTTCAGCCTCAGTGCCCTCACCATGTCCATGATATATTGATAATTAATAGGGTATTAGTTCCTTAACAACCCATGGATATATAAGTGGTTAATTGGTAAACCATAGTGGATTGGGAATTGTTTATATCTCACCCTCCCCCTACGTCTTACTATTTTCATCTTATGTTGTTCCCCCAATTAATACTGTCAAGGTGATGGTTTTGGGTGAGTGACCCCTTCCACACTAAGAACTACTCCCCACCCCTCATTTCATTGGTACCCATAGAGGAAAAGGTATTTTAGAGGGGGGATGGTTTCCCAACATTATCATTTTATTTGAGTGAACTTAAATAAGCTTCTAAGTAATAATTGTCCCTTAGAGCTAAATTTGGTGTGGATCATCCCTCCCTCCAGATATTTACTAAATTCATAAAATATTTAAATCTAGCTAGTCCTATATAAATCTTTATTCTAAATAAAAAATGTTTTTCCATCCACCTATTCTATGAGATTGATTTCATTGGGTCCTGGTCTAGGTAGGATCATGCTTGTGAATGGTGGATATTATTTTTTCTCCATTAGTCCTTTGAAGAATGTTGGGGTGAGGAATATTATTTGGAGAAATGTTTGATTCATCTAGCTTGACTTCCCTTACCCTTTTATAACTCCACCATCCTCAAGAGTATAGGATATTACTTTGGTATCTTTCTTTATGCTAATAAAGCCACTTTACTAATGGAATACTCCATGGAAGCACATATATGAGTTTAAATGAAAATGTATTCCCCTATCCCTCAATATATATTCCTTAGTGTGGTTTCTAACATATCATTCTAGGAATAGATCATTTATTTAAATACCGTTCATTATTGATCTCTCTTCCATGTTCAAGGAAACTTAGACTTGGTTTGAAGAAAGATGTTTAATTTTTATCCTTTCATGACTTCAACTCAACCTAATATTTCTAGGCCCCTTGAGAGGGCTCCCAGTAAAAATATAGAACCTATGGTGAATATCGATGCTTTGGTGGAGATTCACACTTGGGATTCTGAGGAAGTTAGATATAATAAAGAAAAGTATGAATTATAGGAGGTCCCTACTTTATACACCTAATGCCTGGAGTCAGTCTATAACCTTTTGATGACATCCCATATATGGAATATTGAGTTTACATACAAATATCCTTGGTACGATACACCTTCTCATGAGGATGTGCCAGTAAGACCTCTTTATGTAATCCCAATTTCACCTTATTCAACTCTTCCTATTGATTTTTCATGTCCTCTACACTCATCTCTAGACAAGCCTCTTGATATATTTTAAGCATCAGTTCTACATAACATTGTACCACCCCCCCACCCCAACTAAGGTTTCAAGGGGTTGAAGATCTCCCTATAAATCTTTCTCTTATTCATGCAGCTATTGTGACCCCTTCCTCTCCTTCCAGTGAAGTTTTATAGGATATGAAAAATGATATTTCAGATTCTATGAATCATGTTTCAATGCTACATTAATTTTAAGAGCCTATTATTTCTCCTAACACCTTTTGGGTCCTTATCATCATTAGATAAGTTCTTTTATTGACTTATACAGTTCAAGTAAAGTTAATGAAGCCCAAATATTGTATTCCACCTCCCAGCAATGTGGTGACAAGGTCTCATACCAAGGGTAGGGTTATTTATAATAATCCCCTAATACAATATGTTATAGACCTATAGGATTTAACTCCCCTTTATCATGACCTCCTATATTATATGAAATGATAGGGGCATGGGATCCCTATCCAAAAGTGATCACCTTCTAAAATTCCTTCGTAATAAACACATTTCCCTATTGGAAATCATAGAACCTAAGATCAAGCAATATTTTATTAATGGTATTGATAGAAAACTACATGTGGGTTATTGAATTCATGGTAGTCTGGTGATTCTCATATCTATATATTCTAGGTGAATCAGATCCAGTTAGATTTTATTAACACTTCCCCTTAGAATATCACCATCAAAGTCGGTAAATATAACATCTCTTTCTTCATGTATATAGTTTATACTAAATGAGAGGTTGGAAAAATAAGATATCTATAAGAATAACTCTATGATTTCAATATTGGATCTAATAATGGGTTTATAGGAAGTGACTTTAATACTATCCTTGAATAATTTTAGAAGAAGGTAAGGGACTCTACATGAGAAATTCTATGCAATATTTCTTCTCCTTTTATACAGACAACAAACTTACGGATATGAGTTTCATAGGGTATAATTATACATGGTGTAAAAAAATGGGGAAATGGTAGAATCTAGATAATTTTTGGAATATTATTTTGAAAGATTTATGTTATATCTAATTTCTTGAGATCATCAGTCAAGCAACCTGTCAGAATATTTTCCAACCACTCTCTGTTATTTTTTCAAATCTAAATCATAGAGGATTTAAAAAAATATTCTTTTATTATAACTGATAGGTGGATATTAATGGATTCATTAAGATGGTATGTTAATAATGGATGGATCCAATGAAGAGGAATTCTTGGGAATCACATCAGAATAATCTCTTAAGATTAAAAGGTGAAATTATCACATGGAATAAAATCCATCTAAACCGCAACAACAACAATGATAGCCTCTAAGAGGAAATTGGTTAGCTAGATACTAGATTGTAGGATCAGTGGGATGATGGTTATTTAGGTATTTTTTTCTCTCAAATGAATAAAATTGTAGGATTAATTACTAAAGAATAAAATGAATCCATATAGTGATCCATCTTCAAGAGGATAATAGAATGAGACTACAATAAATATTATTTTCATGAATACATTATAGAGAGAAAATTTGATGGGAAAATAAATATGAAACTTGAGTTTGGATCTTAGTATAATGATGTATATATTATAGGACCACTTATTGTGGATTATTTCACTAAATTACTTACTAGTCTGAGTCACATGATGAGGGGGGATCTGGAGAGGAATCATATTATTTTAATAGTATCCTAAAGAAATTTAATGATTAGAATAACTCTATAATGAAATATATTTTGGATGGGTATGAATTTTATGTAGCTATTAAAAACATCTACCTTGGTAGTTCTTGGAAACCTGATATATTCACAAGTTTCTATTTCACTACCTAGGTTATTATAAAGAAATAGGTCATTTAAGTTATTCAAAGTCATTTTAAAGGAGGTACTCTTATTAGAGTTACCACTTCTACCATCTTGGTCCTTATTCCAATGTTAAGTTATCCTATTGGATTTGGAAAATTTTAGTTTATAAGTATGTGTAAATTCTCATACAAATCGATTTCTACCATTTTGAATAAAAGGATTGATCATCACCTATCCCACCAAATATTATATTAATAGCAAGGATTTATTAAAGGAACGATTATACAAGGAGCAATAGGTTTTTTATTGGAGATGATATTATATATTTATAAAAGAGTGGATGGATCCAACATCATGGTAAATATTGATATAGAAAATGACTATAATAGAATGTAATAGAGTTTCATTCTTAAATTTCTGAGGTGGTGTGGCTTCATTGAGTCGGTTTTTGGAATCTTCTTCTATTTTTTATCCTCAAGTTGGTTTAAAAAAAATTAAAAGGAAAGAGATTAATATTCTTGAAATTAATAAGGGGTGTTTAGCATGGATATCCTCTTTTACTTATTCATTTTGTAATTTCTCAGGACTTCCTTAGTATAAATATTAATAAAAAAAATTCTAACGGCTTGATTCTCCCTTTTATAGGTTAGTATGGTTTCTATATCATCTCTCACTTATTTTTTATTGATGATATATATAGTATCCCATATTTTCATACATGATTTTTAACACAATTCCTTAAAAAATATTACATAAAAACCTAGAAGGACCTTTTTAGGTTTAGTGTCTTGTAAACTTGAAACATAATACAAGACATACATGGTACACAAAAAAACATAAGCTAATTTTCAAATCTATTGAG
Source organism: Viscum album (assembly GCA_963277665.1). NCBI lineage: Eukaryota > Viridiplantae > Streptophyta > Magnoliopsida > Santalales > Viscaceae > Viscum > Viscum album. Next base: position 1,000,052,089 of record OY728136.1, on the reverse strand, counting down.
ATAATTATTTATTATCCCATCCTAGATGGCATTACTGTATAGTATTTCCTGGTTGTAATGTCTCCCGATATTACACTCTCTCATATGACCAAAATGGGTTAGTTATAGGACCTCAATTATGCCACCCCATACACCAGAGGGTGTTGGCTAGTAGTGGGGGGTGATAAGTATAGTGGGGATCCTATGCCACTGGTTACATAGTTACGACATAGCAAAAATAAATAGTATAAATAATACCATAGTCATAGAAATAATATAAATAATACAATATAGTAGAAAACCCAAACAATATAATCCAACTGTATAATCCAAAAAATAATAAATGAATAATTTAATTCTGTACTGGAATATAATTAAATTTCTTTCTAGAAGTAAAATAATATAAGAATTAGCTGAAAAAAATAAACTAAAAAAGACCCAGTCCCAAACCCCATGTTGGTACCGTCTCTAAACTCCAACCCTTCCAGTAAGCAATATTCAACAACAAGGTATCTTTACCTTGTCCAATATTTCATCTGTGTAATATACTCAAGTACCAAATTGTGGCCCAAATAGGGTTTGAGTATAGCTCAGTAGGTCTAAAACGCAGTGTCTAAACATAACTAGTCTGATAATAAGTGCATGCAATAATGAAATAAATAAGAGTATTAATTAATGAAACAATTAAATTAATAACACATAAACTTGATTTGTCACCATGCTGAAATATATCTAAGAATGTCTCAAAATCATGCCAACCATAACCATATAACCATGGTAAAACATAACCTTCTTCAACACCATGCTGGTATGTCTCTGATTATGTCTCACAATCATGCCAACCATAACTATACATCCATGGTATAACCACGCAAATCTAGATTAATCCAACCATATAATCATTTCATAATATATTAGGGATAATCCCACTATATAATCATTCCATCATGTATCAAGGCCAAGCCTAGTATATAATAATTTTAGCATGTATCATGGCCAAGCCTATTATATAATAATTTCAACATGTATTAGGGCCAAGAACTATATATAATCATTTTAGAATATATCAAGTCCAATATTGGTATATGATAATTTCATCATGTGTCAGGGCCAAGCCTGGTCTATAAGCATTTCAGTATGTTTCACTGGGAATTTCCCATTATATAAGCATTACAACATAAATCAAAAGGCATATCCGTAAGGATATCTTAATATTACATCATAAAGATCAATGGTTAATTTTTAAAATCTCCATTTATCTTTCACTTTCACATTTTGTTTATCATTTGGTTATAAACCAAAAAAATGTTATCCATTTCAATATTCAAGTCAATCCAAGGTGAATCTATATCAAGAAATCACCCAAAACCCATTTCATGCTAAACACACTTTAATCTATTTGGAAATTCATTTATAGTAAATATTTCTCCCACCTGAATGGTAGACATAAGCCAATTCAATATCAATTGGATCCAAATGGATCCCAAGGAACAAATCCAATTGATCATTAAATTAATTTAGGTGCACATTATATTATAGAAACCGAAATATTTCACATACATTTCAATTAAACAGACCATTAGGTTACAATTTAGACCCCCTACCTTTAACTGGTGATTAACGCAGCACTTCCAAAGGGTAACACCAATGAGGAAGAAGGTGTAGAATATCACAAGATAAAACCTAGATAAAATCATATCAATATTAACATAAAACCCAAATGTGGTCCAAGTATTTCACCACCCTAATGGAGAACAATGGAAGAGGAAGGGGAAACAAAATCCAAAGACTTACTTGGGACCAACCGCACAAATGGGATGTCTGGAAAGGAGTATGATGCTCCAAAATCTCATGGAGAACTATCCTAGGTCAAGAGGAGAATGATGAATGTAAGTGGGAATAAAAAATAATCTTCTCAGCACCTTTAAAAATTATTCTTAGGATATTACATGGAGTGTAACAATTTTAAACACCATGTATTTCTTTTTAGAGAGATGCACTAAAAAAGTCATTTCCTTAGGTTAATATTTATCTTGATTTACTATTACATTACGTGAATGGTTTACATAACGTGTAGCCCCTTTATGCCTGGTACTAGTTTCGCGACATATTTATGGAAGAATTTACACATCATGTAATACATTTACATGGTGTGTAAATCCTCTACATACATATTTTAGACTAGTTTCGTACATAAGGATCTGGACCACTTCCAAAGCCTTCCAAATCATGGAAACCCCTCAAAAAAATTTAATATGTTTATATCCAAACACCATTAATTCAAAAAAACATACATCATTGAACTTTAGGTTATTTCCCCCAATAAAATCTCTCCATATATAAACAAGTCTCAACCACCAAGGCTTGAATACAAAGGTACAACCCAATAGAATACATTTATCATAAAAACTCAAAAAGTGTTGTACCTGGAAAAAGACAAGATCTTACAACCTCTCCACCATATAACATCTCATCGCCAATATGGTCTAAGAATCACTATGTGGTCTTAGTGAATAAGTATGGCCATTATGCTCAAATATCAGACTCCCTCTCCTAGGTATCCTCCTAAACACACCCATGTTGCCACTTCACTCAAACCAAAGGAATCACCTCCCTAGAGATACATCTAATTATGGTCCAAAATCCATATTGAATTCTCCTCAAAGGATGCAGCAAAACAAATCTCAAAATCCTTGATGTCCACCACATTATAAGGGATAAAAAATATCACTAAATTTTCAACACGTGAAACACATTATGCATGGAAATATAGAATTATGGAAGGGATAATTAGTCTGCCACTGGATCGACCTTATCCACTATCTCAAATGGCCTGGAAAACTGGGGCACTAGCTTTCCATATTTCTTGATACATTTTTTCCCAACCCAAGAGACACCCAAACGAAAACATGATGACTAACCACGAACACTAGAGTTCACTATAATGCTCATCATAGGATTTCTTCTTGCTCTGTATGGTCACCAACCACCTCCTAGTCAATTGAACCTACTCGGATGTCTCCTACATGAGACTAGGCCCAACAAGTGCTGACTCACCTACCTCTATCCAATAAAGAGTTGAACATGACATCCTACTATACAAAGCCTCAAAAGGTTTCATATGGATCGATGCCTAGAATCTGTTATTATATAAAAACTCCATGAGTTCCATATTCTTCTCCCATAAACCACCGAGATTCAAAACATAGGCTCATTACATATACTCCAGAACCTAAATAGTCTACACATATTTACCATCAATATGGGAATTATAGGTCATACTAAAAATAACCCACAATCCCAAATCCTTCTAAAGACCCTTCCATAATTACAATGTGAAATGAGGATCATTGTCTAAAATGATACTCCTTGGAACACCATGCAACCAAACTACCTCACACATGTAAACAATACCTAGATCATCAACTATGAACATCTCCTAAATAGGTAATAAATAGGATACCTTCATCATTCAGTCCACAATCACCCATACAACACCATTCTTATGGGTTTTACTGGGTAATCTTGTCACAAAATCTAAAATGACATTATCCCATTTTCACTCAGGAATGGGAAAAGGCTACAAAATCCCAATTTTCCTCTGATGCTCGGATTTCACCTAATAAAAAGTGAAACATATTTCCAAAAATCTTGCTACCACCTTCTTTAATCTTGGACACCAGTACTATCTATGGATATCATGATACATCTTTGTCAAACCAAGATGTACCACCCATATAAAAGTATGAAAATCTATCATCATCTTCTCACACAAACTCATTGGAACCTATACTCATCCATATAGAATAATATAATTGGAACATCCAAGAGACCATCCTGAAGGTGTATCCCCCCATATAAGCAATCTCTTAGAACTAATCCCTCAGGATTAGATAATTACTTTACCTTGTTCTGGTCAAGAAGCGCATGTATGATATATTTCCAAATCTGATTTTCTCATCCTTGAGACTCCTAAACATCTAGATTCATGTCTGTAAATAGATACATTATCCACCACTCATCACAAGACTCCCACACTACCTATTTCTACATCCTTTGACTCACTGCATTAGAAACTATGTTTCCCTTGCCTTATGTATAAGGCAACTTGAAGTAAAACTCTGCCAAAGGTTCAGGTAACACTAATAAAAAGATTTAACTAAGGATATTATGGTCCATGTATACCAAAAACCTCTCACTCATGAGATAATGTCTCTAGTATCTCCAGGAATGCACCAATGCTGCTAACTCCAAATCACGAGTAGGGTAATTCCCCTCTTGCGGTCTCAACTGTCTAGAGTCATAAGCAACCACTCTATCCTCCTGAATCAGAATTACTCTAATTAAAACTTTGGATGCATCATAGTACATGGTATATTCTTTAATCATCACAGGTAAATTGAGGATAGGTTTTGAGGTTATATTTCTTTTTAGCTCCTGAAAATATCCCTTAAAAGCATCTAACCAAACGAACTTCACCCCCTTCTTGGTCAACCTGGACATCGATTCTTCCAAGTGGGAGAAATCCTAGATAAATCATCAATAATAAAATATTTGACCTATAAATATAAAAATATCAAATACATTCTTGTGATTCTATTAAGATACCATGCCTTCACACTTTTATGGGTCCACTAACACTCCTGCCTCTGAGATGAAATTACCCAAGAAGTGAACTTTATCAATCTAGAAACTAAAATTGGTTAGATTAGAATAAAGCCGATGCTTTCTCAATGTACTCAATATGATGTAAATATGTTGGTTATGATAATATACTAACTGGAAGTACACTAAGATGTCATCAAAAAAATCATCACAAACTAGTCTAGAAAAGGTTGACAGATCTAATTCATCAAATCCATGAATATTGTGGGTGCATTAGTCAAACCAAATGACATCACTAAGAATTAATATAAGCCATATATTATCTTAAAATTAGTCCAACGTATGTCTGATGGTCTCACCATAAAATGGTGGTATCTATATCTCAAATCAATCTTGGATAAAATCTTATTGCCTCTTAGAAAATTGAATAGATCACTAATGTGAGGAAGAGGATATCAGTTCTTGACTATCATCTGGTTCAATATCTTATAATCCACACATAAGATAAAGGTACTATAAAACTTCTTGGTGAAGAGAACTAGAGAACCCAAGAAGATGTACTAGGTCAAATGAAACCTTTATCTTCAAGATATTCCAACTAAACTTTCAACTCCCAAAGAAATTTTGGTGCCATTATATAATTTGGGATAGAAACTAGATCTTCTCCAAGCACCAACTTGATCGTAAACTTGATCTATCACTCAGGTGATAAGTCATAGAACTCATTAGAAGAAACATCTTAAAATTGGTCTACCACTAGAGGAAAAGAATCATGATGTATTACATCATCATCTAGAGAAAGATTGGCTATTTGATCCATGAGAGAATCCAATATATGTTGAACTGATTCTTCATGAATAACATGAAGATCCCAATAACCCTGGTGATAATATCTACCTCCTTATAAAGATAGGAAGGTAACTCTCCTCCAGTAACAATAGATATGTTCCTGGTATAGAATTAGTGAATACATACCAAGGATTAAATCAAATATTCTCATTACTAGCATAAATGGTTCCTACAAGAAACAGTAACCATGAATATCTATAGAACACGTCTTGAAACATTTTATATTCTATTATTGCACTCCCAAAGGTGTATCAATGGTTAAAACATTAGTAAAACTTTCCATATCTAATATCAAACTATTTAAAAAAAGAGAAGATAAAAAATAAATTTGATACTCCTATATCAAACAAAATACAAGAAAGGGTAGATAATACAAGAATTATACCTATAACAGTAGAAGGTCATGTATCCATAATATTTGGAGTAATCTTCATATCATTCAGCTAACTATCCCATTTTCCATGGGCTCTATTCTGACACTCTTGAGTCATTCCCTCTTCTTGGTACTACCATTATTGTACTCAAGTACCACATCCCCTATCTCAACTAGAAAAACATGTGGAACTCTAGATACCTATATACTAATGAGTAGTTAATTCCTTCCTAGACTCTGGTACCTATCCTGATTCCTAGCCACTACTCTACTGTTGTATACCCCTATGAAACCTCTATAGGCGGACCATCCTGTCATAGGTATAACCCTACAAAGCGGTGTATAGAAACTAAGGTAATTTGTGGACAATATTTCCACACTGATAGCATCGTAACAAAACATTTTGAGTTATATAATCACTACCATGACCGCTATGTCCACTGTTTCCTTGGAAAAACTATCATAGAAACTATTCTTTACACTAGTAGAAGAGTTCCTATTTCTCCCTACTGAAACAGCCAGGTTGTTTCTCAGGGCCTCTCTCATATTCCCTTCCATGATGAGTGCCTGATTCATCACATCCGCAAAACTAGTCAGGTGGTTCACTTGTAACCTCATCTCACATTCAATATCATCCAAAATATTTCTCACCATATAGATCTCATCCACAGCTAAATATAGTGAAAATCACTGCAAGTCGGTGACACATTTAGTATAGTCAGCACTAACATTCCCTCTTATGTCAGGTGAATGAACTCACAAGACTTCTCATTCCTCAACTTATCAAGATAGAAATGGATCAAGATCTTCACCTCAAATTCCTTTTAAGATAACTTCTCTTACTGCCCAGTCTTCTCTATAATATCTCACCAATGCTTTTCTAGTCCACAAAGCATATATGAAATAAGATTCACCCTTCTATATGCAGGTGTATCAAGATGCTTAAAGATTATCTGGACTAACTTGATCTAGAACTCGGCTTCTTGGGGGAATCTCCCCAATAAATGTAGGAAAATGTTTTGATTGTAACTCTCTCATATACTCATACATTGAAGGCATAGTGCGAACAACCTCCCTTTCTGTGGATCGCATGACCCTCAAGAAGCTATCATGAAGATTAACATCCATATGATCCTCAGAATATATAGAAAGCTCTGTATCAGCTACATTAGGATCATGATAATTTATACTCTCCATGTGATCAACTCAAAGATGATAAGGATACATTTTCTATACAAGAAAAACACACTCCTTATAGCACTGGCTACCAACAAGGTCAAACTCAAAAGGTGACAACAACAGAGAACCACAAACTCATGGTCTCTCTAAACATGAATTAAAAGTGTTTTAACCTGAAATATCATTTTATTTAATTTATTTCTCATATATAATAGGAATCTTATATCATAATTCAAAAAGGAAAGTATATATCACATGCCATAAATATGTCCCTATCATGAAAAATTCATATCAATATATATTCTTATGTGCCTATCATGATTCAATCATAATCATCTCATTCCATACTAGGCCATGATTATAAATATCAAGAACCAATAACATCATGAAATAATAACCCCACACAACATGTGAATCTCCCTAGGTGAAAAAACATAAATTATAATAAGAAAACACCATGAACAGCAATCAAATCCTTAGGCAATTGGATTTTCCCCCATACATGGGTTAGCTACTCCCATGAAAAATCTTATTTCCAATTCTTGATACATACTAGTTTCCTTTTTACCTATCCCAAATAGTAAAGAAACATAAAAGAAACATGATGTGCTCTGATACCACTTTGTAATATCCCCTGATCTGTCACTCTCTCATGTGGATGAAATGGGATGGTTATGGGACCTCAAGTGTGCCTCCCTATATGCTAGGGAATTCTAACTAGTAGTAGTAGTGTGATAAGTATAGTGGGGAGACTATACCCCCAGTTTCTAGAGTTACAAAAAAATGGAAATAAATAGTATAAATAATATTAGACTAATGAAAATAATGGAAATAATACAATATAGTGGAAAAACTAAATAATAAAAAAAAGCTAAATAATCCAATAAATAATAAAGGAATAATTTAATTTCATGTTGGGATGTAACTAAATTTCATACTAGAAGTAAAATAATAAAATATCTATATAAAACAAATAAACCCTAAAGACCCCAGTCCCAAACCTTATATCATTCCCATCTTCAAACTCTACCCCATCCAGAAAAAAAATCAATAGAAAAGTCCCCTTACCTTATCCAATCCTAAATCTATGTAATATTCTTAGGTACCAAATGGTGTCCTGAATAGGGTGTGACTATAACTCATTAGGTTGACACCACTGTGTCTAAACATAACCAGTTTAATAATAAGTGTATATAATAATTCAACAAAAAAATTTATTAATTAATTAAACAATTAAATTAATACCACATCAACCTACTTAGACACCATGCTAGAATATCTCTAAGCATGTATCACAACCATTCCAACCATAACCATATAACCATGGTAAAACATTACCTAATTTATTTTTATGCTAGTATGTCTATGAACATGTCTCGCAATCATGCCAACCAAAACTATATATCCATGGTATAATCACAAAAATATAATTCAATCCCTCTATATAATCATTTCAACATGTATCAAGTCCAAGACCAATATATAATCATTTCATCGTGTATTGGGGCTAAGCTTAGTAAATAAGCATTTAAACATATATCAGAGAAAATACCGATATATAATAATTTCATCATGTATTATTATCAAACATAGTATATAATCATTTCATCATGTATCAGGCCCAAGTCTGGTATATACGCATTTCAACATGTGTCATTGGGAATATCCTACTATGTAAGCATTATAACATAAATCACAAGGCATAGTAGCAAGGATGTCTCAATGTCACATCATAAATCTCAATTGTTAATTTTTTAAAATTACCATTTATCTTTCAATTTTATATTTTGTTTATTATTTTTTCATAAACCAACAACATTCCAAACATTTCAATATTCAATTTAAGGAAAGTGAATCTATATCAAAAAATCACCCAAAACTCATGTCATGCTAAACACACTGTAATCCATTTGGAAGTTCATTAATAGTCAACAGTTCACTCACCTGAATGGTATCCATAATCCAGGTTAATATCAATTAGATCCAAATATATTATAAGGAATAAATTCAATTCATCATTTAATTAATTTAGGTGCATGTTATGTTGGTGCAATTGCAATATTTCACATACTTTGCAATTAAATAGACCATAGGGTTAAGGTTTAGACTACATACCTTTAATTGGCGATTAAAGAAGCACTTCCAAAGGGTAAAACCAATGAATAAGAAGGTAAAAAATATCATAAGATGAAACCTAGATCAAATCAAATCAAGATTAATATTAAACGTAAATGTGTTCCAAGGATTACACCACCCTAACAGAGAAAAAGGAAGAGGAAGGGGAAACCAATGCCAAAGACTTACCAGGGATGGATTGTATAAACAAGACATTCAGAAAGGAGGATGGTGCTCTAAAATATCTTATAGAACAGTCCTAGGTCAAGAGGAAAAGTCTACATGTGAGGGGGAATGAAAAATTAGCTTCTCAACACCTTTAAAAATGATGCATGGGATATTACATGGTGTGTAACTCTTTTACACGTCATGTATTTTTTAGAGAGATACATAGAAAAACTCATTGCCTCAAGTAAATATTTATCCCAATTGACTATTACATGAAATTAATGGTTTACATGACGTGTAACTACCTCACAACCTATATTGTTTTCACAACATGTGTTTGTAATAATTTACATGTCATGTAATACCTTTATACTGCATATAAATCCCATGAAGATAGATTTCATCCCAATTTCCTATATAAGAATTTGAACCACCTCTAAACCCTAGAAAACCTTTTAAAATGTTTATATATGGACTCCATTAATTCAAAAGAAACATACATCCATTAACTTTAGTTCATTTCCCCCAAAAAAACCTCTATGTATCCAAACAAGACCCAACCACCAAGCCATAAAGAAAAAGTAAAAACCTAATGAATGATATTTATCGCAAAAAATTAAATGGGGATGTACCTTGAAAAATATGGGATATTACACTAGGAAAATATATTAATGGAAAGGGTGGGAATCTATCCCGATAAGGGATAATAAATTTAAAAGAACATTATAGGTGAAACATAAATCATAACATAATAATATATACATAATAACTTGGGGTATAACATATATACATGAACATAAGAACATGAGGCATGACATGTCAATATGGATATAATATTAACACAAGACATTCATAAACATATCACCAAGGATCATCGCTAAGGTGACATAAAAAATATTACCAAGTTTTTTTACCAATGTATCATAAAACATTACTAAGGAATGTTGTCAACGTATCATGAACATGACATCTCTATATATTATTTCTTTACCCAATGCAATAGATCACTATTAGGGTTCACCCTTCATATGTCTAACATTATGTGTGCCACATCGATCAAATATCATAAATATATATCATTTTTAATCCAATATTAGGGAATTTGGGTTTAATACATGGATTTACCTAACCAATAATTAAAAGAGACATCTAAATGAATATCCTATAATGAAAATTGTGTTGGGTATTCATGACATGAAAATATAGCATGGAAAATCATGGGATGTTTTCAACAACATAATGAGTATTCATAAGGGATCATGGAATGGGTTTAATGAGTGATAATGGAAGTCCCTAATTAACAAGACATCATATGTATAGTAATGGGTATGTTTATAAAAACTTGAAAATATAATAAATTTATAATCAAAATTCATAGACAAAAGAAGTAACTTAATTGAAAATGTGTCGGAAGAGAACCCTTAACTTGAGAGGATGATTCTTAAAGATTGACAGAGGAACCTTAAAAGCATAGAAAGACCTTGGGAGGGATTTAGTGAGGTATATAGAGAGGAAATTAATTCTCAATGGGTTTTTAGTGGAGAGAAAATGCATAAAGGGTAGATATTTATTTTTTTAGAGGGGTGGTTTTAAGTGTTAAAATATTATTTATTTTATTATATAAGCTAGCTAATTATGGGTGAAATAAATTAAAACTAGGTTTATAGATTATTAATGAGAAAGTAGGCTTATTTGAAATTCCCCACTATCCTAATTCTAAATTCACCATCCAACCAACCCATTTAATGCATATAATTCAAATAAATAATTTTTATCTCAAAAATCCAATTTATGTTCCAAAATGTTAAGTATAAATTTATAAATAAAAATTAATATCTTTAAATTAATTATTATAAAAATAGAATTAAATTATAATTTAATAAAAAAAAATTCATATATTTTTTCATCATTATTACATCATAATAATGTTATAAAAATTATGGTACTCATAAAATGGTAATTTTCACTTCTTCGCCAAAAAATCAAATTTATTAGAAAATTACCAAAATTTCACCCTATGATAATTTTTTTGTTTTGAGTCCAAAAATGATATTTATTTTATCAAGATAATTCAATAAATATGATAATTTTATATTTTAAATAAAAATGTGTATTTATTGAAAATTAATAATTTTTATGATGTAATAAATTTTATGGTCATTATAAAAATAACTTTGGAATACATTAAATTATATTATCATTTAAAAATATTTTTATAAGATTAATTTATTAAAATAAATTTTATTTAAATTTTATAAATTTATCATAAAGAATATTTTTAATAGAATTTTAACATGTTTATAGTTTCCAAAAATACAATTTTGGTTACTTCCTTCTATATCATAAAAAAAATCCAAATATCACTTTATTATATTTACATAATCAATAATAATAATTTCCAATTATATTATTTAACAATGTTAATAATTCCCATTGGTCATATTCTCCGATGTTCATAATTCCCAATGGTAATATTGACCAATATTCATAATGTTGAACGACCATATTTCTCTATAAATACACCATAACTTCATCATTCACTACTTCACTTAAAAAGGTTATTACACATCATCTAATAATTTATATCATTTCCTAACACTTCTCTTTATTTTTATAGTCATTACGTTAATAATGATCTTTATGGGAGAATTCAAGCCTATGGTGTTCCCCTAAGTGATTGCATTATTTTTCAATGTTTATATAGTTATACTATTCATGGTTGTAGTGATCAATATTATTATATGATGTGTAAATAAATGTGATAGTATTTATGTGTGCCTATATTATAAAACATAATAAAATGGTTTTTGAGAAACAAGTGTTCTTTTATTAGTGGAAAAATATTTTTGGGTTGTTATATTCGACCCCCCCTAAAAATTTCATCCTAACAATTTTCTCTTATTGATCAATAATTTTTAATTAAACCCATTAATTCAAACAATTAGGGTCCTATATAAAATTATTGATATTTCCTTCATACTTTAATGTGAATTTTTTAACTCTGATATAGAAATGATCAATTCCTTAGTGGTGTTTCCAATATCGAAAGAGATGATAGAATTGAGATTTTGAAATCAAATCGAAATGACACCATGATTCATATAAATTTTGAAGAAATGAAAATGTGTTGGAGAGATCAAATAGTTACTTTTAAATGATTTAAATATTTTCAAAACATTTGAAATAATTCAAACTAGATTTAGTAATAATGATGATGAATAAATCATCTGAAATGGATAAGGATATTGTACAGGATTTCTTTCATTCCATATAATAAATGATATTTTATATGTTGAAATGAAAAAGTTAAAACATTAAATGAATTATCTATAATTTAATTATCACATGTTTAATTTCCTCCCATTTCCATCCATTGTATAAAATAAAGAAAAATTAGGGATGATAAATTTCAAACTATTAATCATATAAAAGGGAAATTGTATACGTAGAAGGGAGCACATGAGCCTCGTCCCAGTTTGTGAGGACTCCTTAAGTGTATCCAAGAGACCCGGGATCAAATCCAGGTGGGGGATAAATTCCAGGGGTATTGTAGCAGCACTATAGAATTATTGTAGTAGGTAATGTAGCAGGGACTGTGCAGAACTGTAGCAGGTACTGTAGCGGGAACTGTAGCAGGCACTGTTTGGCACTATAGCAGCCAGGAATATACCCCTATTTAGGCCTTCGGGCCATCGATTTGGTCCTCAAGTCCTTTAAGGCCTTCGGTCCACCCAGGCCTTTGGGTCAGTAAGGACTTCGGGCCAACTTAAAGTGCAGATGCAAACTAGACAACCTACAAGGAACAAGCTTCAGAAGGAGGAGGAGCAAGGAGCTTTCACCATAGAAGAAGCTAAACGGATTTCAATAATGAGAGGGTATGGAACCTTCCATCGGGGCAAGCCTGTGCATGCATGGAAAATCCTAGATGAACATCCATGCGAAGGTGTAGAGCTGATTTCATGGTGAAGATGTTGGGGAGGAGCAGTTCCAAGTAGTTTGTCTGGGTTGTATGTAATGTTTGAATCCTACGGGAAATGAATTCCTATAAGGCCTATGGGCCATGTAATGCTTACACCTACGGGCCTTGTAAGGGTTCCACCTCACCCCTTGAAAGTTGGATTATCAAAAATAAATAAAAAATGAAGACCTTCGGGCCATTGGAGTTATACGTAGAAGGGATGACTCATAAATAAAATATTCAACCCATCTCATAAATTTACAGTATTTAATCTAGGCTATCCATGGTCTATTTCCTATCATAATAATTTTTCACTTTTTTCAATCATAACAGTTTGTAAAAATCACAAGATTAACCAAATAATATCCCATGGGAGTGTTTTTCTAGGCATGTAGTCTTAGGCATATTTTCATGCATCAAGTGACGATTGAGTTAATACCCAATCCTCCAGTTTCGAGGTTATTAACCCTAGGTACATCTATACCACAACCATATCCACTTTTTAGTATCTAGAAAAGAATTCTTATAAAACCATACACTATAATTTATCATAATTTATGGATGTATTGCTATATTTAGGCTTATCTCTAGGGTTTTCACTAAGGTTTTATAGTCATAATTTCTCAAAATAACTAAATATTTCCTCTAAATTAAATTATAGTAACCCATATTTTCATACATGATTTTTAATATAATTCCATGAAAAAATATTAAATAGATAACTTTGATGGACCTTTTGAGGTTTCGTGTCTTCGAAACTAGGTACATAATACAAGACATACATGGTACACAAAAGAAAATAAAAATTAATTTTCAACTCTATTGAAAGGATTATTTATTATTCCATCCTAGATCACCTCACTAAATAGTATTTTCTAGGGAAATATATCAATGGAAAGAGTGATAATAAATCCTGGTAATGGATAATAAATGTAATAAAACATCATAAGTGAAACATGAAGCATAACATAAGAACCTGTATATAAGAGCTTTAGGCATAATGTAAGTATATGAACATAAGAACACGAGGCATAACAAGGAAATGTGGATGCAACATAAACATGATATATTCATAGAAATATTACCAAATCTCATCACTAAGGTGTCATAAAACGTATTACTAAGGTTTTTGACCAATTTATCATAAAACTTTACCAAGTAATTATGATAATTTATTATGAATATATCGTCTCTAAAAATTAATTCTTTACCCAATGCATTAGAATCCAATCAGGGCACACCCATAATATATCTAAAAATATTTGTGCCACATTGAGAAAAGATCATAAGTATATATGATTTTTAACCAAAATGTAGGGAATGTGGGTTTAATACATGTATTTACTCAATAAATAATTAAAAGAAAAATCTAAATGATACCCTTTAAGGAAAATAGGGTTGTGTACTTATGGCATGAAAATATAGCATGGAAAATCTAGGGATGATTTTAGTAGCATAACTTGTATAAAAATGTATCATGGAATGGATTTTGAATTGCCTAGATCAGTTTGGATCACTGAGAGGGGGAGGGGGTGAATCAGTGATCCCTTTAAATTTTTTACAAATTTATTCTTTTCAATTAACCCTCAATGGCGGGTTAAAGCCTCGATCCACTATTCTTGTGTCTCTCAACATTACCTCGAATAATGTTGTAAATGTAAAGGCACTCACTACTAGAAATTTGAGCTATATCCACGTACCTATAGCCGCGGTTTTATAGGTCTGTGGCTATATCCTGTTTTTAGCCATGGTTTAATTAAAAATATGTGTCTAAAATTTGTCCATGGTTTTTTTAAAAATCCATCGAGATTCCCCAACTAATCCTCCATCCCCCCCCCGCATCGACCCTCTACTCGCGTCGGGTTCCTCCTCTATCCTCCTCCCCCGATAGCAATCCTCCCCACGACGACCCTCCTCTCACGGTGACCCTCCTCTCGATCTGTGACCCTCCTCTCACGGTGGTTCCCTCCTCCTCCATCCGCCCCCGATCCACGACCCTCCTCTCATGTTGGTGCCCTCTTCCTCTATCCTCCCCCGATCCATGACCCTCCTCTCACGGCGGCGCCCTCCTCCTCCATTTTCTCTCGATCCTAGACCCTCCTCTTTATTTGTCAGCTTCAAGTGATCAATATCATTAAGATCCAAGGTGATTCCCTCTACTTTTATTCTCCATTCATTATTATTTTATCTTCTTAGGAAGTATATGGCATTTGGATTCCTTATCATTTAGTGTTTTTAGGTTTTGTAGTCAACAAGAGTTTTTTTGTACATATTATAAGCATCTTCATGTTCCTAGCAGTGTGACCATTCTTTATTCCTTTATCTCATGCTGTGATTTTTTGAAGCATCATTTGAGGTAAGGGATTCAAAACTTATCTATTATTATTATTTTAAATTGTGTAATTAGTAATACTTTGTCTTTATTAATAGGATCATATAGATTAACATAATCCAAATAACTAATTAAACCAAAGTAATTTAATTTAAAATAGGTGAATCATATGAGAAGAATAGGAATTCATGTTATTGATATATTTTTATGATTCTTGATTGAAATTTCTAATATATAGGAATTGTTGATTGTTGTGGGACTACTAGATTTACAAAAACTAAAAATATTGATGAAGAGAAAATTTTGGGAGACAAATATGCTATAGTATAAACTAGGAGGATGTATAGAATTAAAAGAAATTACCTCTTATATTTATTTGAGTAAAAAAGATTTGATTAAGAATCCAATGATTAAAATTGGATTAAAGATATGAATGGGGAGTTAAATTAGACAGAAAATAATGACACATTGAAATTTGTTCCGCAAATAATAGATGAAAATATCATATTCACTAAACAAGTATTCAAAAATATGCTTAATGAAAATGGGGAAGTTATAAAATTCATAGTCAGAATTTTTTGAAAGGGATATTCATTGATTTATAGGGTGGTTGTAGATAAAATATTTTCACCAATTCATTATATTGAGGTTATCAAATTGTTCCTTAACATAGTTATATAGATAATATCAAGGTATATCTAATGTATATAATAAAAAGTATTCTTTTATAATTGGAGTTTTTTAAGGAAGTTTAAATTGGTCAACTATGTGGATTTCAAATAAATGATTATGATAATAAATTGTGCATTTTTAAGAATGATTTTTGTGGCTTAAAACAAGTACACGTAGCTTGGAACTTAAGGCTGGAAAATGTTCAAATTTTTTGAGGTTTATGAGAGTAGTTGACTATAATCTTTATATTAATTGGAATTGTTATATCCAAATGAAGGCGTAGGTTTATAAAATTTAAAATATCTGAAATTTGTTTGTTGGATGAGCTGATATGGCTGTGAACTTCATATTCATGAGGTGTTTCTCATTTTTAGGAAGTCCAATAGACTATGCATTGCCTTGGAGTTCAATAAACTAAGTGTGGAGGAGGGATTGAACTAGAAATTTCATAAATTTTTATATTTAATTCATTGTTTTATTCCTTCAAATTCCATTAAAATCCTTGGCATTATTATATTTTCACATTTTGTATGATTTTATATGAGTAAAATAAATATGGATTGATTTATTGATTTTAGTGATAACCTTTTTATGTTTTCATTAATTAAATTTGTTCTAATTTATTTGTGTTTGGTATATGAGGATTATTCTACTTCTGCCATTGATTTAGGTGCATATGCCAATGTGGATGTTGATGATGTTGGTGTCTTGAGAGGAGGAGATAATGATGTTAGTGTTTCTGAAGGAGATGATGAGGGTCATGATGGTTTTGGTGATACTGATATTGAGGTACATTTTATATGTAAATTTTATTTTTGGTTTATACATTGAATTATACCATATAATGATGTTAGTTTTTTATAGATGTTGTGGTGTATATTGTTTTAGGGTGCAAGGGGTGTGCAGGGGGTGCAGGGGCAGGGGGAGGGGGCAGAGGGTGCTGGGGGCAGGGGTAGGGGTGTGTAGGGGGGAAGGGGAGGGGTGTGAAAGGGAGGGGCAGAGGGTAAGGGGTTGTGCAGGGGGGCAGTATGGGGGTGTGCAGGGGTAGGGGAAAGGGGTGTGCAGGGGGTGTAAAGGGGGAAGTGGGTGTGGATGTGTAGGGGGTGTGGGTGTGTAGGGGTGTGTTCAAGGGGAAGGGTGGTGTGTTGGTGGTGGGGGAAGGGGGGTTTAGGGGAGGGGAAAGGGGGTGTTCGTACCCACCACTTCGATGTTATGCCATCCCAAGTTTCACCTTGTTGACATCCCTTTTGTTTTGATGCAATCTCCCCTATATTTTATATTTCTGTTTCTGTGTTTTCTGTGGTAGTCGAAGCGAGATCAATTCCATCTAAAGGATTACAGGGACTTCAAGTAAAATAATTTGGACATTGAGCCTGCATTTTCTCTACAACAACCAAGGTTCCTGCATCATCCCTCACAATCAGTGCTCTACTTGACATGTTATTTTCTATTTTCTCATCCCACGCGGTTGGTTTTGATTTTGAATCAAGATAATTTTTGATTGGTTTTACTAAACTATTTGAAGGATTTGACATTTTATGTGGCATAAGTATCAATTTTGGATTGGTTAACTCTCTTCTTGACCATTCAAACATCTATGCCTTTCATTTTTTGTTGGATTGGTTCTGATTATGTGGCATGTGAGTTATTGATGTTATTGTTTTTCTAAGTATTATAATGTGACCACATATACATATCTTTATGTGATTTAAGTTTTTGGGTGATTTTATTAGCAATCATAACTTTTTTGGGGATTTAGCAATGTTTATTTAGTGTTTCTTGGTATTTTTTGTGATTTATGGTCGTCTTTTTGTAATGTTTGGTTTATGTTGAGTACAAATTCATGATGGTTTTACTTTTAATTTGAAGTTGGTTTATCTTTTAAATAGTAATATCCTAAAATCATTGGTTCCCTTTAAATTATTTGTTCTTATATAACCATGTGTTTCTTTCAGAATTTATTGAATTCTTACAAGTGTTGCTTTTAGAAGTTACTGAATGCTTGCAAGCATTGATCTGTAACATCTATGGCTCTAAGAGACCATG
Organism: Viscum album; assembly: GCA_963277665.1. Classification (NCBI taxonomy): domain Eukaryota; kingdom Viridiplantae; phylum Streptophyta; class Magnoliopsida; order Santalales; family Viscaceae; genus Viscum; species Viscum album. The sequence continues at coordinate 1,000,033,813 of OY728136.1, read as the reverse complement.
AAAAACATCAATGGTTTGCACTGAATATTATCTTAAAGCATAAAAGGATTTTCTAAAGGCTATTATAGTTGAATGACAAGGTATACATCTTCATACATTAGATGAAATTGTAGTGATATGTTTTAATTTCATAAAAATAGTAAGTTTCTTAAATTTTATATGTGTAATGACAAATACTTCATTAATTATCTTCAATTTATTTTATGATATTATTTCATAACATGCTATATCATTCAATTTAGTTAGCTTATCCATTTAATGAATATTTTATAATATTATTTCATAATATGATTTGTCTTACATTTTATATGTTTCCATAAGTGGCATTCCATTTTCTTAATTTACGTTTCAAACAAAAAAAGTAATTATAGATAAACCATAATATTTTAAAATTCAAATTAGTAGGAATTATTCAATGGAAATATCATTTTTCATGGCCACTCCTTTCTCACCATAGTGCACTGTAACAAACACCTTTGAATTGAAGCATCATGCCCACTCTTTTCTCACCATAAACCTTGTTTTATTTTTGTTGAACTTAAATGATTGAATCTGAAATTGATTTTGTTTCTTTTTTGGTACTTCAATGATAATATCCAGGTTGAGTGAAAAATATAAGAGGATGGTTGGATCATTAAAAAAAATAAAACTGCATCATTTCATTACAGGGTAGTACTTAATTTGGTTTTTACTTGTTTAGAACAATTCATTCATGCTGCCACTTGTTGGAACTATTTTGAAATTCTTAATTTTAGGATGCTATTCTTGTTGAGTGTTTATGCTTAAACTGTTGAATATTTTTCATGCTGATGTTATTGACCTGAATCTGTTTATGATGGTTATTGAAAATATTCTTTCTTATGGTAAAACTTGCTGAGTGTTGAGTTTTAATATATGATGATGTTTATTGTGAAATTTATATTTCATGATTTTTTTTGAAAATATGTTAAATATTCATTAATGAGGGTAGAGTGGTAATATAAAAACTGTTTTCATGGTGATTTTAATGTTAAATGTTCACTATATTTGTCTCTTATCCTACTGAAAATAGTTTCTTTGCATGTTGTTCAGCATTTTTTACTGGAAATCAGGAATTAATGCATGTGCACACTGAATTTTCTTTCAAAAGGGATGAATATTGTTACTTTTTAGAGGAATGATACTATTTTAAACCTTCTTTTTACCATAATGTTTTGGTGCCATATTTTCATTCTCTTCTGGTTTGGGGGATATTTTGGGATTTAGGGGGAGTCCATAGGGGTTGTGCAGCAGGGGGGGTTTTCTAGGAGGGAGGGGGTTATTCAGGGGGGAGGGTTGTCCAGGAGGGGGTTGTCTGGGAGGGGTGCAAGGGGGTTCTGTAGGGGGGATGGTTAAAGGGGGATGGGAGTAGTGTGCAAGGGGTGTGGGGGTGCAGGGGGGGTATAGGGTATGGGGGAGAGGATGTCTAGGAGGGGGTGAGGGGAGTGGGGGGGTAGGAGGTGTGGGGGTGTAGCGGGAGGGGGGATATCCATGGGTGTTCGTCTAGGGGGAGGGGGTGCCCAAGGGGGTATCCTTTCCATATGTAACTATGGATAAACCATGATATTTAAAAATTAAAATTAGTTATAATGACTCAATGGAAATCGTTTTTCATAGCTACTCCTTTCTCACCGTAGACCTTGTTTTATTTTTGTTGAACTTAAATGATTGAATCTGAAGTTTATTTTGTTTCTTTTTAGGTACTTCAATGAGAATATCTGGGATGAGTGAAAAATATGAGAGGATGGTTGGCTCATTAAAATAAAGAAAACTGCATCATATCATTACAGGGGAGTACTTAATTTGGTTTTTACTTTTTTAGAACAATTCATTCATGCTTCCTTTTATTTTAACTCTTTTGAAATTCTTGATTTTAGGATGTTATGCTTGTTGAGTGTTTGTGCTTAAACTGTTGAATACTTTTCATGCTGATGTTATTGACCTGAATCTTTTTATGATGGTTATTGAAAATATTCTTTCTTATGGTAAAACATGCTGAGTGTTTAGTTTTAATGTATGATGATGTTTATTGTGAAATTTATATTTCATGATTTTTTTGTTGAAAATATGTTAAATATTCATTAATGAGGGTAGAGTGGTAATATAAAAAATGTTTTTACGATGATTTTAATGTTAAATGTTCACTGTATTTGTCTCTTATCCTGTTGAAAAGAGTATCTTTACTTGTTTTTCTGCGTGTTTGACTGGAAATCATGAATTAATGCATGTGAACACTAAATTTTCTTTCAAAAGGGATGAATATTGTTACTTTTTAGAGGAATGATATTGTTTTCAACCTTCTTTTTACCTTAATGTTTTAGTGCCATCTTTTCATTCTATTTTGGTTTGGGGGATATTTTGGGGTTTTGGGGGGTCCAGGGGGGCTATCCAGGAGGGAGGGGGCTATTTAGGGGGGAGGGGGTCCAGGGGGGTTGTCCAATAGGGGGGTTGTCCAGGAGGGAGGGGGGATGTACATGGGGAGGGGGATTGTCCGGGAGGGGTGCAAGGGGGGTCTGTAGTGGGGAGGGGTGAAGGGGGCTGGGGGTAGTGTGCAAGGGGAGGGATGGGGGCTGGGGGAGGGGGTTGTCCAGGAGGGGGTGAGGGGGTCGGGGGCATGGTGTGTGGGGGTGCAGGGGGAGGGGGCTGTCCAGGGGGGTCTCCTCGAAATCTGTAACTATGGATAAACCATAATATTTCAAAATTCAAATTAGTTGGAATGATTCAATGGAAATATCGTTTTTAATGGCCACTCCTTTCTCACTATAAATCTTGTTTTATTTTTGTTGAACTTAAATTGTTGAATCTGAAGTTGATTTTGTTTCTTTTTAGGTACTTCAATGAGAATATCCAGATTGCGTGAAAAATATAAGAGGATGGTTGGATCATTAAAAATAAGAAAACCAAATCATAGCATTATAGAAGAGTACTTAATTTGGTTTTTACTTGTTTAGAACAATTCATTCATGTTACCACTTGTTGGAACTCTTTTGAAATTCTTGATTTTAGGATGTTATGCTTGTTGAGTGTTTGTTCTTAAACTATTGAATACTTTTCATGCTGATGTTATTGACCTGAATCTGTTTATGATGGTTATTGAAAATATTCTTTCTTATGGTAAAACATGCTGAGTATTGAGTTTTAATGTATAATGATGTTTATTGTAAAATTTATATTTCATGATTTTTTTGTTGAAAATATGTTAAATATTCATTAATGAGGGTAGAGTGGTAATATAAAAATTGTTTTCATGGTGATTTTAATGTTAAATTTTCACTATATTTGTCTCATGCCTTGATAAAAAGAGTTGATTTACATGATGTTCTATGTGTTTGACTGGAAATCATGAATTAATGCATGTGAACACTGAATTTTCTTTCAAAAGGGATGAATATTGTTACTTTTTAGAGGAATGATACTGTTTTCAACCTTCTTTTTACCTTAATTTTTTGGTGCCATCTTTTCATTATCTTCTGGTTTAGGGGATATTTTGGGATTTAGGGGGTCCAGGGGGGTTGTCCAGTGGGGGGTTGTTCGGGGGGGGTTGTCCAGTAGGGTGGGGGGATGTCCAGGTGGGGTGAAAAGGGGGGCTTCAGGAGGGGAGGGGTGAAGGGGGATGGGGGCAGTGTGCAGGGGGTGTGGTGGTGCAGGGGGAGGGGGGAAGGGGGTGCTGGGGGAGGGGGTCTATCCAGGGGGGATGTCTATAAGGGGTCTCCTCGCCATCTATAAACCCCTCTTCTCCCACTTTATCCATTTTCAGGGACCTTGATTTCTCTTCTAAGGGTATCTAGTGAGTATACGCAAGAAAATTGATACTTCTAGGAGTTAAACTTGATGGTTCTCCCCAGTGGTGGGAGACAAATCATCCAATTACGCTATATGATAATTGTAGTCCCATAATATGATTTTGGGTATATTTATTAGCATTTGAGTAAGGATATTACCTAGTAGAGTATAGTCCTTGATAAAGTATGTTCTGTAGAGTATTTTTTTTATTTCCAATATGTAGTGATTTGAGATATATAGTTGAGGATGTATTCCAAATATCTATTGGTCTAGTTTCATGATTTTGTAAGGTGTTATCCTATCATATGAATCTCATCGAGTCAGGTTATTTGAGTAGTTAGGATCATATCTTTAGATTGTTATTTAATAGGTCACTAAAGTTTAGTGTCTAGGGGTGTCTAGGGAGATTTCAGGGGTGTGTCCAGGGGGTGTCCAGGGGGGAAGTCTAGGGGGTGTCTGGGGGGTTTGTGGGGGGTGTTCGGGGGGGGGGGGTCCGGGGGGTGTCCAGTGGGGGGGATTCTAGAGGGGGAGTCCAGTGGGGTCCAGTGGGGGGTGTCCAGGGGGGAGTCCAAGGGGGAGGGGGTGTCTAGGTGGGGAGGGGTCTAGTGGGGTGTACGGGGTGTGTCCAGTGGGGGGTGTCTAGGGGGGAGGGGTTTCCAAGGGGGGTGTTCAGGGGGGTCTAGTGGAGGGTGTCCAGGGGGTGTCCAGGGAGTGTCCAGTGGGGGTGTCCAAGGGGGGTCCAGGGGTTGTCCAGGGGGGTGTCTAAGGGAGGGGTGTCCATGGGGTCCAAGGGGGTTCAGTGGAGGGTGTCTAGGTGTGTCTATTGGGGGTGTCCAGGGGGTGTCCAAGGGGGTCTAGGGGGTGTCGGGGGGTGTCCAGGGGGGGTCTGGTGGGGGTGTCCAAGGGGGGTGTCCGGGGGGCTGCTACAAGGGGAGTGTGGGGGTTGTACAGTAAGGGGAGTGGTGGGATGCTGCAAGTGGGGTGGGGGTTGCTGCAATGGGGGGTGTCCAAGAAGGGGAGTGGTGGGCTGCTGCAAGTGGGGTGGAGGATATTACAAAGGGGGATGTTGTTCAGGAGGGGGATTAGTGGGCTGCTGTAAGGGGGTGGGGGCTGCAGTAAGGGGAGTGTGGGGGATGTCCAGAAAGGGGAGTGGTGGGTTGCTACAAGGGGGTGGGGGTGGGCAGGGGGTGGGTTTTTTTATGAAATGGGAAGGGATATAGCCACGATTTCCAACCATGGCTAAAGCCCTATAGCCACGGTTTGCACCATGGCTAAATCCCTATAGACACAATTCCAAACTGTTGCTATAGGCAATGTGTGGCTTGAGCTTTTTCCACAGTTTAAAACTCTGGCTAGAGGGATTTAGCCATAGTTCAAACCATGGCTATAGGATTTTATCCACTATTTGAAATCTTGGCTAGAGGGATTTAGCCACAGTTCAAACTGTGGCTATAGAATTTTAGCCATGGTTTAAACAGTGGCTATAGGATTTTATCCATGGTTTGAAGCTGTGGCTATATGTCAAGGCCTATAGCCATGCCAATACCAGCCACAGTTCATTGAAATGTGGTTATAACCTATAGCCATGGTTTGGGGGTTTATATCCATGGTTTGAAACTGTGGCCATAGCCCAAATTTCTAGTAGTGACTAAACACAAGGATTTATTAGGTTCAGTTCAAATACATACTCCTTGTTGTGTTGTTTATTCTCCCCAATATATATTCTCTACTGTAATCAAATGAATAATTAAATTGGTTGATACAGAGTCCCACTATATCTCTCTTGAGTCCTATAAAAAATTATTTATACTTCTTCCCACAGTGTTAACGGAGTCCTACTGGACTACTCTAGAGTCCCACAGAAGACTTATTCTCCTCCTTGAATCCCACAGGGTTCTTCTAGCTCTCGAGTCACATGAGAGGCTTCCTTATTTGTTTTATCTTTGATTCATTTTAGATGATCTGATGTTATTTCCCCACAGTCTTTCCGAATCACACTTTACCGTGTATCTATTCAAGAATCTTCAACAACCTTTAGTAAGGTCTATTGGCCTTGCTCAATAATTCTAATCACCTTTTTTTTCAGTCCTCAGTGAAACAATGCTCGAGCAGTTCTTTATTCTTATGATGAAGACCCGGCTTCACTTCTAAGTGTGAAAATGGTGCATAAAACTTCTTCAAGAATATAATATGAAAGAATGATCTTGCACCATATCATATCTATCTTTATTATTGAATTCTCAAACACTGTTAACTCAGTTATATGGTCTTATTTAATTATACCTATCTTTAGTCTCAATTCTCTTTAACTTTATGCATGGATTGCATGTAATCCAAACATCTAGGTTTTGGATATCTCATTGACTTATTACATGTTCATGTGTTCATGTATGGTTTCATGGAATCCAAAAATCTAGGTTTTGGATATCTCATTGACTTCTTACACAAGTATGTGTTCATGCATGATTGCATTCATGTATAATATCTTGTTTGTCAACCTGATCACACAATTTTCACTTCAATCGATATATTAGGTTCAATGTGTGTGGGTCATGAAATTAAACATGCACTGTCCACTCAATTTCTTCTTTCTCAATATTCACACATACGATTCCTTCTTCTTTGTTTCTTTTCACACACACACACTTTTTCCTTTTAATTTGGGTTCAATGTGTATTAATCATGTGCATGCACTTCCTTATTTACATGTTCATGGGCATGAATGTATGCATTTATATTTTACATAGGATTTTATGTAGCCTAAATGCCCTTCATTTTCTTCTTCTTACACCCATTTTTTACATAGATCTTCTTATGCATAAATACAAAGATAGATCACGTAGGTGGATTCCCTTATACCTATTTTCACACAAACCTGAATGGGTAAAAGGTGTGCTTGGGTTTTTCTTCTTCATGCACATGGTACACATGGATATTATTCACAGAAACAAGAGTGGTTCTTGGTTTCTGTCTTCATAGAGTACAACAAGGTTCTGATTGCACCAGTTGCATACCAACCGGATCTTCTTCACGAAAACACAACAAGGGTTTGTGAGAACCTGTCACGTGCTCGCAGTTCTCTTCGTACAGAGGGTGTGTATTCTTTCCTTCTTTGGAAGGATGATTCAAGAGTCCATTTCACTTGTTGGGCATTTGAATATTCTCTTCTCCTTCTCATAGAATAGCTTCACAAAACCTCTCTGTGTACGGTGCTCTTTTTCTCTGAAAACAACAGCTTCTCTCAATATTTTCAACAACAAAGATTGGTTGAGGGACTCCTCCTTTTATAGGCATGGATCAAGGTGTTTCTCCACATTAAAATCCTATAGGATATGCTGTGAAGTTCAAGACTTGAAATCCTGAGATATTCGATTTTGAAATTTTCAAATGCAGATAATGGATACACCGAATTTCTCATTTTGTTTTATTTTCAAAGTGGGATCCTTATTTCTCATGAACACCTCACATGCATGCACTATGAGTCACATGAAAAACTTCTTACTAAAGATCTAATGTAATAGCCTCATCAACTTTGTTTTCTCTCAGCCTGCATTGGTTCTTCGTGTTTCATTGCATGCATGAAAATATAATTGAATGCATCTGTTCATGACATTCACATGATCATAATGCATGAGGTTTGATCAACAAAGATGTTCGGAGTTTGATCAAGGAGGTGTGGCTTCATCTCTAGTGATTTGTGGCATCAGGAGGTTATGAGGTTGAAGACGACGCGACTTAACATGATCAGATATCTCGGGTTCAAACGAGAAATGAGTGAGACGATGAATGGTGGAGATTAGATCAAAAACCCTTGATGTGATGTGCAACCGTGATTACATTGGGGCTTAGATGGATGGCTTGGATTACTTCCAATTTTTTAAAATCTTGTCCCACATAAAAACGCACTACGAAGCTCTCACGGTTTAAATATAAATCTACAGCAACCCTTCTTCAATTAATTATCTTCCTCCTACTCTAGTACCACCCCATACCAGCTTCTTGCGGGCGCGCTCTGTGCCCACCCTCTGCTCCCTACCATCGTGTCACCCCACATAGTGGTGCTCCACTATCTCTCCTTTGTGCTCCTATGGGCATGCTCTGATGTTCCCCACAGTCGGTCCAAGATGGATGGTTGGCTGGGGAGTCAAGGCTTATCCACTCTACTTAGTGGTTCATGTTGCCTCCCCTGACTGTATGGATTTCTCATGGGCTTCCCCAACTTTTTAAGTAATCCTCATACATAAAAAGGTCTTTCAATTATCAAATTCATGTGTAATTAGTAATTTAAATATGTATGGACAACCTTATTCAAAAATATAACCAATAAACCACTTTTACATCTATCCTCCTCCTCCTTCGATTCTTTTTGGAAATAGGAATTCCCAAAGCACTTTCAATCATGTACCTAATGTGAAAACTCATTTTTCACATCTCTTAAACATTTGACATTAGCACAATCTTCTCAGACTCTTCATCCAATTAGAAACTAGTGGATGGATCTTCCAATTTCATCATGCAATAAAGTATTACATGTCCTTCTTCAAATGTTGTAACAAAGTGTCATTCTTTGACACGTGTCTTGGAACTTAGGATCAGTTTAACAATCGTCTGAATTACTATGGAGAATGATCAAACATGACATCCAAGAGACCCAAGTTCAAAACCGTGTGGAGACAAATTTATTGGTTATTGTAGCAGGAATTGTAGAAGTACTGTATCAGGCACTGTTTGGTACTGTAGCAGCTGTACTATTCACCTAATTTGGGCTTTCGGGCCACCGGTTTGGGCCTACGGGTCTCAGGGCCTTCGGGACATCAAAGGCTTTCGGGCTATAGGGCCTTCAGGCCATTGAAGACCAGGAAGTAGCCCAGTTCACACAGAGCAGGCCCCGGATGAGGATCAGAGCACCAATCGCAGTCACCAGAAGCAGAGTTAACCGGATTGGAAGAATGAGAGGGTATGGCAACCGCCATCGGGACCAGGCACCGTGCAGCTTTGTAAGAGGAAATGCTAGCCTATCAGCAATGCAGGTGGGGAGCTAAAGGAAATCAATGATACAGAAGCTGGGGAGAGGCAGTTCTAGTGGGATGGGCCTACAGATCATATATTGGGCATGGTATGCCTCTGGGCCTTTGAGTCATGTATTACGAGTCATGTTGGGCCTTGTGTCTTGGGTCTACGGGTCATGTACGGGTTCCCCTTTAACCCTTAAAAGAGGGATTATCTATAATAAAATAAAAAGGACTTCGGGCCATTTGGGATAAAATTAAAAATAAATCATATGTCTAATAATGGGGGTGTTTATGAAAACTTTACCATATAGTAAATTAAGAATCAAAAGTTTTATAGAAAAGAAGTTCTTGGATTGAAAAAGTGTAGGAAGATAACTTTAACTTGAGAGGATTATTCTTAAATATTTAGATAGGAATCTTATAATCCAAGGAACGCCTTGGGAGGGATTTTTAGAGGGATAGAGAGAGGAAATTCATGCTTAATGGGTTTTTAGTGGTGATAAAAGGAAGAAAGGATGACTATTTATACTTGTGGAGGGGTGGTTTTAAGGGTTAAAATATTAGTTATTTTAATTTAAGTTAACCACTTGTGGGTGAAATAAATTTCAACTAATTTTCTTGATTATTAGTGATAAAAAGTGGGTTATTTTATATTCCCCACTAAAACAAGTTTAAATTCACCTTCCAACCAACCCATTTAATGAATGGAATCCAAATAAATAATTTTTATCTCAAAAATCCAATTTAGGTTCTAAAATGTTAAGTATAAATTTTTAAATTCAAATTAATATTTTTAGAATTATTATTATACACTATAAATTAAATTTTGATTGAAAAAAAATGTATCATAATTTTTTTTCTCATGATGACATCATAATGATATGAAAAAAATCATGGTACTCATAAAACAGTAATTTTTACTTTTTCACCAAAAATAATATTTAATGGGAATTTACCAAAAATAAACATATACTTATTTTTATGTGATGATCCCAAAAATGATATTTATTTTTTAAAAATAATTCTCTAAATATTAGGATTTAAACATTTAAATAAAATCCTTATTTATTTAAAATTTATAATTTTTATAACATAATAAAATTTCTGACCATTATAAAAATTACTTAGGAATCTATTAAATTATATTTCCATTTAAAATTTGTTTTATAATATTATTTCATAAAAATAGAATTTATTTAAAACTTTTAAAATTTATCATAAATAATATTTTTAATAGAATTTAAACATATTTACAGTTTATAAAAATAAAATTTTGGTTTATTCCTTCTGTATCATAAAATGATCTAAACAGTCACTATATTACATCTATATAACCAGCAATAATAATGCACAGCTATATTATTGAATAATGGTCTTAATACCCATCAACTATATTGGTCAACATTCATAATACCCAATGGTCATATTGACTAATGGTTATAATGTTGAACGGCCATATTCCTTATAAATACACCATTGTTCTTACTTTATCTTTCACTACTTTACTTATAAAGGTTATTACATATCCTTTGATAATTTATATCATTTTCCCAACACTTACCTTTATTTTTACAGTTATTATAGTATGAATGATCTTCATGGTAGAATTCAAGCCTATAGAGTTCCCCTTAGTGATTTCACTATTCTTTGGTGTTAATATCCCTATACTATTCTTAGTTTCAGTAATCAATATTATTACATTATATGTAAATAAACATAATAGTATTTATGTGTGCCTTTATTTTAAAACAAAATAAAATATCTATTGAGAAACAAGAGTTTTTTATTAATATAAGGATATTTTTAGGTCATTACAATAAGATTTTATTCATGAACGATCTTAGAAATTCTATCCAAAGCTTAAATATGGTCTTGAATGACTATATAAATAGAAGTGTCCAATACATTAATGTTATAAAAGAAATGTTTATATCTATAAAAATTTAATGGATATACATTCTAAACTTATTGAGGATGAGATTAGTATTTCTATAAGGAATTTTCTAATGGAATACCTAGGTTCTCCCTTATCAAATAGAAGAATTTTCGTATATCACTTTGATGGTATTTATAGTATATTCATAGGTAGAATTATTAACTATAATAGATCCTTTATTTAATTTAGAAGTAGTATCACTCTAGTGAATAGCGTACTTTCCTCTATTGTTATGCATGTTGTCTCAATGTGCAGAGATCCGAATACATTCTTAAGGAAAATTGAGATTACCCTTAACAAATTCTTATGGAACTCACATTATGTAGGTCACTATCATTGGGCTATCTAGGATATAATTTCTAAACCTATATATGAAGCATGTAATAGTCATAGGTGATTTGAGGAAAACATATTATATTGTAGGCGAAGTTGGTTTGGGAGGAGATATTTGGTAACTCTATTTGGGATCAATTAATTAGAAGTAAATATAGTAATTATCCTATAAAATAGATTGAAAACCCACTAGATCTCATCTATGGAATAACTTTCAATGTGATACCCAAGTAATTTTTGACAATTCATGCTAGAATATCGATAGAGATACCATATATTTCTAAAAGGACAAATGGGTTGGAGAACCTCTCTTCTTCCCAAGGTATCTTGTCCCTAACATTACCTTCAATAAAGCTAGTTCCAACCCATAGTTCATAGATATTTTTAAAAATATATGTAAAATATCATTTATTATATCATTTAAATGAAATATAACTCGATTTTTGTGCCTTAATTATCTCTCCATCAAGCAATTTTAGATGCTCAAATAATCTCAATATCATTCATACTCAATAAAGATTAGATATTATAGTTATTAATCTATAATGAATATCTATTCTCATAAAATATAAATTCCTCATGTGGAATATCAGAAGTTGGGCTATACCCATAGATGTGAACATTTAAAGAAAAGGTATTTGACTTGCCTCCAAATTTCCATGCTATAAAAATACAAATATTGAATAGGTGTTATATTTTTTTACTAAAATTGATTAGATGAGATACATTTGGGATTATATTTAGGTCATCATGGGATTTAATGGTTATTTTGATTATATTAACATCTTCTTAAAAAATAATTTTGTGGTTTGGGCTAGTACAAAAATCATTTCTTGGGGGGAGTTTATTCTCTTTGCTATGGGATTATGGGTGATTTGGGAGTCCCTCAACTTTATTCTCCATAAATTCATGAAGAAAAACTCTTAAAATATCAAATATTTTTTTTATCCCATTTACACTATTGGTTCATTGTGTAAATGGTTTTCTATTCCTTGTCATTTTAGGGCCAGATTTAATTTCATCCTCTATCTAGAGCACCAGATCATAGAGGGAGTTTAGACTCTTGGGTGAGCTGGTAGGCACAATGGTAAGGACTCAAGTTGTATATGGATGTATATTATATTTATAGTATCATATATAGTTATATTATTGTCTGGTACCCTTAGGGATCAGTAATATTGTCCTTTTTGATTTTCTTCAGGGAGGATAACTTCATTCGAGATGAGTATTAAACAAAGATCACTAGAATCACACTTTGAAACACATAGTCTTGACCACTCAGTGGTTGAATATGACTCTTCTACAGTGTTCAATGCATTCTTATAAATCTACTTCAGTAACTAGATTGTTTCCTATTATATCAAATCATGTATAAATATGCTTCACCAGGATGTGGAGATTATGCACACCAAGTGTGAGGGTAATATGGTAGCTGATCTTCTTACTTACAAAGGTAACTAGGTAAAGGGGATGGTTATATTTTTAAGTGTTGTATCTTTTCATTTAGAATTTATTAGAATTATCCAAGTAGATTCCCTTGTAATCCATCACTATAACCCCCATTACTTTTTTATATTCCTTTTCCTCCATTGAATAAAATTTTCAATTTTTAATAAGTGGACTCAATTCTTGAAAACCATACACATACCTTACATAAAATGAACATGGGACTTTTCATGGATCGACCTTCCTTGAGCCATGAACCTGGTCATATCACTCCATGGTTATACTATAATATCTTGGTTTCCTTCCTATAACAACATAGGATATTACTCATTGGGGTTTCTTATCAGACTAATGATTGTCCCCATTTTCCAACACAGGTTCTTTTAGTGTGCTTTCTCCTCGTTCACACACACCCTAGGAAACTTCCCAAGATGTAACCCATCGTGATAACTAATCTAGGATAATAAAACTTAACTCTATATTTATAATTAGTTAGGATCCCAAAAATAAAGGTGTGCCTTGTTGACATGGGTAGTAACATTTAGCCTTTTAAGTCTCACTTTTCTAGGGATGTTACACTCTTCACCCCTTTAAAGCACAACTCCCTCATTGTGGACCCCAAACCTCAAACCCAGGTAGTGCCTATGTATTTCTGCTTAGGTATTGTCTCTAATACTATTTTTAATAACCTATCCTTCCTTGGACCATGAACCTAGTCATCTGACCCCATGAGTCTCCTGTAATACCTTGGTTGCCTTCTCGGTACACCACAAGCGATTACTCGTTGGGGTCGCTTATCAGAATAATCACTATCCTCATAGGCCAACAGGGGTTCTTTTAGTGTGATTTTTCCTCACTCACACACACCCTAGGAAACTTACCAAGTGGTTACCCATCCTGATCACTACTCTAAGCCAAGCATGCTTAACAATGGAGTATTACTCAAGTAGGATCCAAAAAAGAAAGGTGTGGCTTGTTTACATGGGTAATTACATTTATCATTTTAAGTATCACTTTTTCAAGGGTGTTACAGGACTGAATAAATCCTTGAAAAAAAATTATTCCACTACATTGAATAATCTAGGAATATTGAACTTTTTATTAAATAATGAGGACTGACATCTCCATTACAAATCTTGTTCAAAAAATAAAAAATACTAATATTAGATAATGAAAATAAACAATAACTAACTAATATATGTACAATTAATGATAATAATTAAATATTATGAAGGGTAATATATATGAATAAGTTTATGAAATAAGTGATTAATATGGTTATATTTATTATACATAATATTAAAGTACCTTTTTAGAAGTTGATAGTAAAGGTAAGGGTTTTATTTTCCAATCTTAATTTGAAATAAAGATTATATATGTATAAATTTCCATTTGGGGAACTTGTGTATACTTTATATATAAAAAATAATTACTTTATTATCCTCTAGTTGTTTCTATATTTTACATTACTTGTTACCATTTTACCTCCCTTTGTTTTATAATTCAACTGAAAGGATGAATGTAAGTGGATCTAACCTTATCTTTTATTTTCAATCAAGAATCTCTCTCCTACATGTCCATGTTTTTATATGATTTTAAATATTTCCATATCTATAATTCTATGATTTATTAATTTAATTTTCTATTTACTTTTAATTTATTTATAAAAGTATGAAAGGAATCATTTTTAACATTTTCCACACTACCATTTTCTTCAGTTTTCTTTATAAAGATTCCTTTGAAAGTTTTAATAATTAATAAAAGTAATTTTTACGTGATTTAAATTATTTTTACAAAACTATTATTTTATAAATTATTTTCTTTTAAAATAAAAGTTATTAAAAATTTAAAGTATATTTCTTCTTATGAATCAATCAATGTTCTAATTTTCTTCCGCGGTGTTTTTCATCTATGTCAAAATACTTAAATGTTTATTATAATACAATGGGGATATTATATAATGATACCTTGATCCTTCATTATCTAGATAAATTATGATCTTTTCTCATGTAAATTTCCATGAAACTTGTTTCTTTCTTGTGGGTTGATTAAGATATGATGGAATTATGAATATTTTCATATTTTTGTGGAATATGTATATATGGTTTTTCATTATATAGTGGTTGGGCCCAAAATTATATATTCTTATAATTAATTGGGTAAAGATTAATATCTCATGAGATGAAATGTATAGAAGTGTGGAGTGAACCCAATCGAATATGTTTATAAAAATAGAGAGTGAACCCAATACACTATGGGACTCCTTCCACTATGTGATAATGGTGTAGGTAGTGAGCCTTACTAAAGGAAATATTTTCCTATTCTTATATATATACAATATTATTAGATAAAATTTCTATGTTATACTACATTACTATGTTATACTACCTTCCAATGTTATTTTTCCTTGGATTATGATAATTGTTTCATGATTCTACATTCTTATGCCTAACTTAATATGTTATGTAAAAAGCCTTATATAATGATTCATGGTTTTATGATCCATGTTTTATTGGGTTTTATTTACTTATGTTATGTTCATGTAGCTTGATTATGTTCTCAGACCCACATGTTCATCTTATGATCACTTGTGATAATCTATTGATATATATCATGTCCATCCCTTATTAAGTATATGAGATCACCCTTTCTTATATTTCAATACACCAAGTAATGATAAATCTTATTATTTATGATATGTATATAAGGGTATAATGTGTTAATATTATTCATGGTGGATGTTTAATAATATTTGTAAAATAATTTTCTTATGTATCTATTCTCTAATGATACTAAACTTATAGATTCTAAGGTGTGATTTATTAGGATATGTAATGAATATTCTTGTATAATTATGTAATATGTATGTATGTTATAGTTGGGTCATCATTTTAATGGTATCTATATGAATAAAAAACAATCAAAATATGGAAGTATAGTATATCCATAGTTTATAGTATATAATAAAAGTAACTCTATGAAACAATACTATTAAAAAAGGGCTACATAAAAGTATTATCAAGGTATCAATCAAATGTATCACCATGTAAGATAAATACAAGGATAAAATAGTCCCGAGTGGATAATTTACAAGACATGTAATATTTATTTGGAAATCCATAGAGACTAACTAACCCTCACGCATACTTTTAATTACTTTTTTGGACCCACTTTCTAACTTCCCTCTACAGAAAAATAAATTGATTATGATGAAAAAATATTTTTCTTAAAGATGAGGTATATATAAAGGGAATAAGTAACACATGGGTATAATAACATAAATTTTTGGTAATGAAATAGATAAAAAAATATATAAATTGGAAGTTAAATGCTAAAATGATTATAAAAATGAACTTTAAATATGAAATAGAGAGAGATTGTGTGTGTGTGTGTGGAACCCTTGTCTCAATTAAGATTCCTGACTGAGAACTAGCTATTAGAACCTTTAAAAACTTTACATATTAAAGAGAGAGTTATTTTAACTTTGAGATAAATATTAAGAGATAAATTGATATTGGTGTGAGGATAAATAATAATAAGGGTGGGTATTTATAGATGTGGTGAGTGGAATTCCATGGAAAATAATTGACTGTTTTATTATTTTTTTCATTAACCCAAGTGTTCCACTATATCCCATGATGCTCAACTAGCTCCCTTAATACTCTTCTATAACTATTAATATAAAATTATTCTAAAATCATGAAGAAAAATATCTTAGTCATAATAAAAAATTGTGATGTCATATTTTTCATATTCAACCACATTTCATTATTCTTTACTATAAACTTTCTTTACAAAAAATTACCAAATTTTACTCCTAACCTATTTTTTAACACCCCAAAAATTCTAAAAGAATAACATTGTATTCGATAACATTTACAACATACAACACCAGGTGTAGAAAGGAATATAACAACTTGACACTTTATGATATATTTACTCTTTTAAATAAATTTAATCTATTATATAGAATGAAATTAATGTAATAATTAGTTAGCTTGCATCTCACATAACAATGACTTTCTTCAATGGCTTATGTTACACGCATGACCGAGTTTTGCAGAACAATAATACATTATATTATTATTTAATATAATAAGATATAACCTAGCTATTAAATTATTGGTTATAATAGTATTAAATAAATTATGAATATATGTTTGAATTTATTGGTTACTAGTTAATTAGAAACTAAAATAAAAACTAATTTAATATAAAGGAAATGTTTTTATTTTTATGCGCGCAAAGTAAATTTATCTTAATAAATTAAATTAATTAGTATTATTGAATTGTATTAATTAAATTAATATATATTATATATTCAATCAATTTTTTATATTCATACAATATCTTTTATAGGAATAATATAA
Source organism: Viscum album (assembly GCA_963277665.1). Lineage (NCBI taxonomy): Eukaryota > Viridiplantae > Streptophyta > Magnoliopsida > Santalales > Viscaceae > Viscum > Viscum album. The sequence goes on along the minus strand of OY728136.1, from coordinate 1,000,016,915 downwards.
GCAAAAATCCAATTCTACGTATAAAAATTTGTATTTTTCTAAAGGTAGTGTTGTCACCATTTAATGGTGCACTTGTTTTAAAACTAAATTTTAAAAAAAAAATTATTTGAAAAAAATAAACTTAGTTTTTTAAATTATTATTTCAAAATTATCTTAGGGTGAATTTTGAGTATTTTTCTGAGAAGTTTCATTTTTTTATGAATAGTGAAAAATACTGAATTTTAATCGAAATTTGACTTTTCATCTAAATATTTTATAATTTTTAATTATATTTTTAATTGGTTTTAAAGTAAAAATAGATCAATTATACATATATTAATCCAATTTATGTCATTGTATTAATTTTTATATTGAATTTAGATATAAAAACTTAGTAAACTTTTAAACATTTTCACTTTAAAAACTCGTTGTTTTGTCCCATCTATAGAATTAATTTTAAATTAATTCCTACCACTTATTTGATTTGAATTTGAAAAAAACTATTAAATATTTGGAATCTTAATAATTTATAATTTATAGTAAGTTTAACTTAGTTTTTGACCAAAATATTAGTGAAATCAATTAAAATTAATTAGAGCGATTATGGTAAAAATAAGTTTACTTAGTGGTTAAACTTTAATATTTAGGGAAAAATGACCTATAAACCTATCCAAAACCCATAGGATGAAAATATTTCGAACATATACCAAATTTTATAAAATTATTTTCATTATTTTAAGCACAAGATGTTAGGGAGACCTCCCAATAGTGTTTACATTTTGATATTTACAAGAATGTCACTCCTCATCCACTATAAAAAGGTATTCACTCCCCTCACTTATTCACACCTCTAAAGACATTTGGATCATACAAAACATTAAAAAATGAACTCCCAACATATCTACACTCATAATAAAATAATTATTTTATAAATAAATCAAACCAAGGAAGTATTTTGTTATAAACCAAAATGAGTTACCCGAGGAAGAGGTAACGTTCATCAATGAGCACTTTTCTTTTATTTATTTCTCTACCCCTTAAATTATTTTTATATCATTATTATATAATAACTTCAGTATCTTAAATATACTTATGTTTTGTTATTTAAATTTTATTATCTAAAAATTCACACACTTCAATCAAATGGGATACACAATCATCATTCGTGTGTACGGTGGATTGTCGTCACGTGAACTGATGTTGTTCATTCTTCCATTACCACCTTTCAAAGTTGGGAATCATGATATATTTATAGTTTATATATTATATATATAATATTTATAATGTATTTATTCTTCTAGAATTATTATATAAAACATTCCTTCATGATTTCAATTTTTTGGGAATATAATAACATCCTTCATGTGTATGGAAGACTACCACCTCACGAAGTGATGTGATTCCTTCTCACGTTACATGGAATTTATTAAGGATGGGTTTAATAAAAATATTTAATATATATGAAATAAATATGATAATTAAATTATAATATATATATATATCATTTACTTTTTTACATTTATATACGACAAGAAAATGGAAGCAACATTCATGCATATGTACAACCTACCGTCACCATGAATAGTGTATTTCGTTCCCCATAACCAAATTTTATGGATTAATATAAATACATATTATATTTATATAATTTTTACATTATTTATATTATGAAATAATTTTCTAACTAAGTGGAAAAAATAACAAGTCAAAACATACTCAAAAAACAAGGCAATTAACACCCGAAACAATGAAAATAGTGAAATATTATTAACAAATGAGTGATAAGATATTATAAAAGGATAATATATGATGTTATAAATATTAATATGGTTCTATTATAATTTAATAAAATATTTAAAACCACAATAAAATATTTTAAATCATGTATGACCAAAAGGAAAGCGTGAGGTAAGGGATTTTGTCTCAATTTCATTTCATTGAGGCATGTTGTAATGTTATGCATCTATTTTATTTTATATGGTGTATATATTTTCCCCTTTAACATTTAATATCACGAATAATTAATTATTCATGGTATTTTAAGTTTCAATTTGAATTATTTCATCTATGGTGGTTTTAATTAAAATATACCAAGTGGTAAAGAATTTGATAACTCAATTCCTTTCATTGGGTTATATTACTTCCTTGTTGTCATTAATATTATAAGATTATGTGTGTAATGAATTTTGAAAATATATTTTTTTATTTACATTTTTTATTTTAATTTATATTTGATACACATAATCTATTCATGGGTTTATTCTCACTTTGATGTTATAATAATTTTAAGTGTTTATTTCACTATCTCATTCTAATGGAGATTGTTTATTCTTGAATATCAATTAAAGAAGATTACATGAAAATTTTCTAATAATAACTTAAATTTTCTTTACTTATAGTTATTGGTGATATTTTTCAAGTAATAGTACCATTTTTCTACTCTTTGGTACTTAGAATTATTGAGAAAATGTTTTAATAAAATCTGAATTCATTTCTCTCTTCAGTTGAAATATGGTTTCTTAAAAAACCATATTTTCTAAAAAAGATTCAAAAATGTTTCCTTTATCATTTTAAAAATGATTTATTAAAATAAATATTTACCCTTTTTTAAAAAAAAAATCAATTTTCTTATCACTTCCCGAACAAGGCCCTTTTCTAACACTTTTACAATAAAAAAAGAAATATTTTGTTTACCTTATTTTGTTTACTTTATAAGGAATACATGAAGTTTAATATGAATGATATATAGGATTATACTAGATAGAATAAATTTACTTTATAAAAAGAAAAGAAAAAAATTGTAATTTGAGTATTCAAATGTAATGTGAAACTTATGTGTGTATCTAGTTTACCAAGAACATTAAACTATTCATTCCTTTAGGATAAGATTTCATTGTATTTATTACAATTTAATGGTAGTAGGAACATGAACCAGGATTCTAGAGTCGCGGTTGATATTTATTTTTGACATTAAAATTCAAAATATATAAACCATATTTTAAAATTCATCTTATAATTATGATAAATTTATATTTTAATTAAGGATGATATTTTTCATCAAAAATGCGGTGGTGGGGTAAATGTTATTTTATTATTAAAATAATTTGAAAATAATATCACCACAACTCCTAGATACATAACCCTTCATTACACTAGTAAAATACCTAAGAGAAAGGCCTGAAATAGAAATAATTTAATATGATGGTTTCAGTAACAGTAATCTTGTAGTGATTTTATCTAGTTTGAAATTATCTCCTGGAAGATTCTGTTTGACCTCAACTATTTACATTTAGATTCTTCCTATAGTCTAAATAAAACCATAATGATGTTTTCTACTTCCTAATCTTGGATAAATGTACTTCATAAGAGATATTTCTTCTTATAGAAGACATAGTTTCTCCCTTATGCATAGATTAATTAATGTTTTTATCCTCATTAATATAAATCAATTATAATAATAACTTTAGAATAGATATATTATCAGTGTTTATAATACCCAATGGTCATAATTGTAAGAACCGAGATCTTCTTTTCAGGTATGTCTTTCATTTTTGGTTTTTTTTTGAGAAAAAGAGGAGTTTTTTGTAAATTTCAAGCGTATATGTCGTGTACTTATATGTACACATCATGTACTAGGTTACTGTGGGTAGCCGTGTGCTGGTCATGTAATGGACAAGAACATGGCCATGTGTGGTGACCTGGAGACCGCCTAAAGCGGGGGCTGGCTAAGGAAATTACATGACGTGTACTTTTAAATTACATGTCATGAACTTTTTTTATTTCATTAAATGGATCGGGGTCACGTCTAATGGAAAGAACCATCTTCTTCTCAACCTATCTCATCCAGGAGCGTCCGTATGACCATGAATCTTCTCTGATCCCCTGACTCGCCATCTGTTCTCTGAATCGACTTCCGTCGATTGCGTTGGAATCACCATATTAAGATCTTCCTTCTTCTAGAGACTCATTTACTGATTTCTCTTCTTTCGTGAGATATCCCTAGTTAAACGTTTTTAATGTTTTTGTAGATCTATGGAATTCTAGGAAAATTCAAGGCCTGAGGTTCATGAATATCGTTCGTACAATGCCATGGTAGGTGTTTTGTGCCTTTTTGTAGTTATTCCTTGAGTTATATGTGCAAAAATGCCCAATACCCTTGTTCAGGGTATTGCGTGTCTATGGTTTTTATCCCTTTTTTACTGTTATGCCTTGTTTTTTTGGAGAAAGGTTAATTGTTTGTGAATAGGGTTATTTTTTCCAAGCTATGGATTTTTTTCTCATGTTTTCTTATTTTAACCGTTTGGTCTAGCTTCACCTGTTAGGTTGCTTATTTGTTTTCCATTCCTAGTATTTTAGGATATATTGATTTTATCTGATATGTTGTAGATTGTTTAGCCAAGTAGTTCTTGAGGTTTAATTTGGATTCCACATATCATTTGTGCACGATTAACTTACACAGGGCTGTGGGAACCTGGTGTAGTAGACCATAGGGAGAATGGACGTTGAGGGCTTCTCCAGAGTGTCTATTTACTTTTACGTTGCGAGACCACAGGGGGGATTGACGTAAGTGCTCCCTCAGATTGTCTGTAGTTCCATTTTGAGAGACCACATGGGGAATTGGACATTGAGTGCTTCCCCAGAGTGTCTATAGTTACCGATACGAGACTACAGGGGGAATTGATGATGAGTGCTTCCTCAGAGAGTCTTTGCTAAAGATGGACTAGAGGGGTTAGACTGTGTGTACTTCTCAGAGGGTTTCTTGTGTTGTTTGGTTGAACCAGATGGGTTTTTCTATGAGTACTTCCTAGAGGGTTACTTGTTTGTGTTTAGATTCTTATTGACATGTGAAAATGAATGCAATTGAAACTGTAGGATTGTTTACTTTTAAGTACTTCCCTGTTTACTGACACTTTTGTTTATTATCTACCATAAATATTCACTGACTGTTAGGCATATATATTTAGGTGTTTGCCTACATGGATTCGTCTCACACCATGTTTGGGTCATGCTTTTGGGCCTAAACAGATTATATTGTTGCAGTTCTAGATAAGGGCAAGTGCCCTTCTACTTCAGGTACTTGATTACTGAGGAGTTGGAGAGCATGGGACCAAGATGAGGCTTGCAATGCTGCTGGAGTTTATCTGTTTTCTTTTTTTACTTTGGTTTAGTACTTTATTTCATCATTATGACTTGTTTTTCTATTTTAATAGACATATTTATCATGTATCATTCATATATATATGTTTTCCAGTTTATTTCTTCCAGTCTCCTACTGTTTACTTTTGTACAATATTATTACTGCTTCAGTTATTGTTGTCTATTTTACTTCCACTTTGTTACTCTGCCAATGAGGTCATAATTTCCCCACTATCACACCCAAGTCCCCCGCTTCTAATCGGTAGCCTCTGGCATTCAGGGAAATGCACTTGAGGCCATGTGACCAACCGGGTATGAGGAGCCTCTGGGTGGCACCCGGAACCGGGACGTTACAAAGTGGTATCTGATAAATTCTTTCTTCTTGAATTACTATTTGGAGCCTATATCCAAGGATAGGAAGTAATAGGTAGTTGGTAATAAGTTGTGCTCAAGAGTAGCTAACCCGTGTACAGGTAAAATCCAATTTACCTCAATTATTGCAATTTTTCTAGTTTTAAAATCTTTTAGTTGATTTGATTTCACCATTGGGTGATTCACATGCTTTGTGTTGTTATAATTGATAAAATTGAGGTTCTATTTCTACTGAAACCCAATGAGATGAGGTTATTTCATCTCATGCATCATATAGGAACTTGTTATAAATCACATGTCATGCATTCTTGTCATGCCATTTAGGGTGAATTAGTGGTTACATGTTGTTGTGATAGATGGTGTGCTAGATATGCATGTTATTGTGATAAATGACTTAATAGAATACCTGCTTTTGATATGGTATTGAATTGTGTAAGTTTTGTTTGAATGAATACCAAACTTTGGTTCTTAAGGTGTTATGGGCCCTCATGGATCGGAATTTGGTGGATCATTTCCTTGTTTTTTCTTATATATGACAAGTATAAGATGCCAAGATTTGATTCGCAAGGAGTATGGGCCCTCACAGATTAGAATTTGGCACTTTAATGTTGTTTCAATGTTTTTATGGGGTTCCGGAGTAGTTTCTAAGGCTTACTGTCCGGAAAAGCCCAGAATACATGGCGTGTAGTGATGAATACATTCCATGTGTCCTTCTGTTCGGGAAGGAACTGTTTTTCTCAAGTACAAACTGTGTACTTTAGGTACACGCTGTATAGTCTCTAACTATGTCACTGGCTGTGAGGGCAGAGACATGGGGTTGAGAAATCTTTGGTGGAACACGCTGTGTACCAGACGTATATGTCGTATTTTTTAGACTATGTATCTGGCTATGTGACTAATGGCACTGGTGAATGAAAATCAAAAAGTAAACGTTGTGTCTATATGGAACACGTTGTGTAGAGTGAGTCGTGTAACCGGCCATGTGACTAACAACACGGGTCAGTGAAGTTCTTCTAGTACACACCGTGTCTGGCATAAACACATCGTTTAGTCTTGTTCTAGGGAAATCTTGTGGCTTAGACATGTAGAAGAACTCAGGTAGGGGAAGAGGATTCAAGTACATGCTGTGTGTTATGACAAAACGCCATTTGTATGGGGTGTTACAGGACCTGGGTTGGAAAAAGTACACACCCATGTGAAGGCTTAAGGGAACACACCGTGTAGGAATTATACACGTCGTGTATCCATGATTTGAAAAATTTTGAATTATGTATTTCTCTTGTTCCCTTATTACAGTTATAGTTTTCAGTTTTTGATAATCTTGATGTAAGGTGTACGCTTGACCTTGAAGATTCATGCCACCGAGACGTCCTCTGGTTGTATGCCTAATTCAGGGAAGTGATCGGACACCAGATATGGCTAATTAGGGACTACCATAATATCCTCCAGTTGTTCCAGTCTTGGCACCAGCCGTTATTCCGGACACAGGTACTGACACACAGTTCCGAGAGGGATTTATGAGGTTCATGCAGACCTTCCGAGGAGTACCGACTCCTTCCCCATCAATGGAAGAATTGACATAGGTCTTTCAGCAGCAACTCCTTCCACTTTCATAGGGGAAGGAGGACCTCAGACTGTAGAGTCATGGATATAATCCATGATTTCTATCTTTGAGAATGTGGAGACGACTCCATAGAGGAGGGTGAAGCTCTCTATGTACATGCTACGGGACTCCGCCAAGAGATGGTGGGATGTGATCTCACAGGTGGGACGCAAGCAGGTTATGGCTTGGGATGAGTTCCAACGTGCCTTCTATGACTACTTTTACTCAGATAATTTGAGGGCTGATCGAGCCTGAGAGTTCAAGATTCTAGAGCAGGTTACTCTTTCAGTTATGGATTATTCTTCTCACTTCACAGAGCTGCAGTGCTTTACACCCATCACAGGAGGTGATGTGTTATTCCTGGCAAGGAAGTTTTAGGATGGTCTTAGGCACGAAATCTGATCTCAGGTGAACATCTTTAGGTTGACTTTCATCACTTCTATAGTCAATCAGGCACTGGTCACAGAGCACAATCTGAGGGATTCTAAAGTAGTGATCTGGGAAGGCTCAACATCTGGAGTTGGTACCCCTCCTACTGACAGCAGGAAGCACCACAGGGAGTCTACACATGGGGATCCAAGTAAGCGGGATACTTCTTCTGGTGGTCAGGTGGTATGCTACCATTGTGGGATGGTCAGGAATACAAGGACACATTGCCCGAGAGACCCAGTGGAGTAACGATCTTGTCATAATATGGGACACCTTCAGCGTTTCTGTCAATTTTTCTCACCAACAGTAGGTGACAAGGGTTCTTATATGACTTCGCGTTCAAGAGCAGCAACACCAGTATCTCACCAGTCTGAAAACTGGAGTTCTTCCAGCCATTAAGGCCAAGATGAAGGTCGTGGTTGTGGTAGCCAGTCGCTAGTCTTTCAGCGACAGCAGGGTGGATCATCTTAGGGTGGTCAGGTAGGGTCTCAGGGTCGCGGTACAGGTCAGACTTTTGCAGTGGATTAGACCCAGTAGAATCAGAATCTCATACCCTCTATATTTTGAGGTACGATCCTAGTTGCCTCAGTTTTATCTTCTACTCTTTTTGTTACATGGGATTCCCATAGTTTCATATCGGTTGTTTTTGTGAAGATTCTTGGGTTATGTATCTTTTCTTATGTTGATATCTTGACGTTAGACACTCTGTTGGGGACCAGAACAGCTAGTGTACATCAGTGCAAGGAGTTCCCTCTTGAGTTTGGTGGGTGTAAATTCCTATGGGACCTCTTCATCTTAGAGATAACAAGCTATGATGTCATTCTTGGAATGGATTGGTTAGTTCCCTTCCAAGTAGTTTTCGATTTCTATCGTCGCAGGGTGATTTTTACGTCACCAGAGGGCCGTATGTTTCTGCATAAGGGAGAGTGGGATGTATAGGAATGCAGATAAGGAATTGAGAATCATGGGTTGACAGGATTTATATCCCAAATTTCTAGTCTATATCTGGATGACCAGGGGAATTCACAGTTGGACTTTCCTCCAGTAGTCGATCATTTCAGGTATGTCTTTCTAGAAGACTTATCAGGTTTTCCTCAGGAGCGAGAGGTGGAATTTGCTATTGAGATTGTTCCAGAAGTGGCACCAGTGTCCATTCCTCCTTATAGGATGGCTACACCAGAGTTTCAGGAGCTCAAGAAGCAGTTGGAGGAGTTTCAGGAAAAGGGTTTCATCTAACTCAATACTTCTCCTTGCGATTCGCTTGTCCTGTTTTTAAAGAAGGTGGACGGTACCATCCGACTTTGTGTGGATTATTGGAAGTTGAAACTATTGACGGTCAAGAACCAATATCCCTTGATGAGGATTGATGATCTCTTTGATCAGCTTCTAGGATCCCGAGTGTTCTCGAAGATTGAATTGAGATCCGGTTACCATCAGTTGCATATTAGACCATCTGATATACCTCTTACAGCCTTTCAGAGCAGGTATGGTCTATATGAGTATGTGGTTATGTCGTTCTGTCTCACGAATGTTCCTTTAGTATTCATGGAACTGATGAATCGAGTGTTCCATCCATACTTGGATTCTTTCATGGTAGTCTTCGTGGATGATATATTGGGGTACTCTCACACTCGACACGACCATGCCACCCATCTTGAGATCGTCTTGAGTACACTGAGAGAGCATCAGTTGTATGCTAAGCTCTCAAAATGCCACTTTTGGATGGACCAAATTCACTTCTTAGGTCATGTTATCTCATAGACAGAAGTATCAGTAGACCTAGAGAAAGTGAGATCTATAGTTTCCTAGGTGCAGCTGAAGAACGTATTTGAGGTAAAAAGTTTTCAAGGGATGTCTGGATACTACATATGTTTCATACAAGAATTTTCATGCTTATAAGTTTCACTGAAGAGCCTGACTAAGAAAGGTGTGAAGTTCCTATGGTTAGATTCTTGTAAGTCAACCTTTCAGGAGCTGAAAGGGAGGTTAACTTCAGCACTGATACTAGTTTTTCCAGAGTCGGGCAAGAGCTATACTATTTATTGTAATAATTTAGGTATCGGGCTAGGAGTTGTTCTTATGTAGGGGGAAGGAGTCATTGTGTATGGGTCTCGGCAGTTGAGGCCACATGAGAAGAATTACCCAATGCACAATCTCGAGCTGGCTGCAATTGTTCATGCTTTTCACTATTGGAGACATTATCTGTTGAGAGAGCATTTTTTGGTTTTCACTAACCACAAGAGTCTCAAGTATATATTCAATCAGCATGACCAAAATTTGAGACAGAAAATGTGGGTTGAGTACCTTCATTATTTTTACTTTGAGCTTGCCTACACACCTAGGAAGGGCAACGCTGTGGCCGATGCGTTGAGTAGGAGGATGCAGTTCCAGGTGGTTCAGAAGGCTAGCAGTGAGTGGCAGCTTATGTCTCTATTCTTTGATATGCATTTGGAGGTGCAAGATAGAAAGGAACAAATGTTTCTTTATTCGGTGGATGTTACATCTACTCTACTTGATCGGGTGAGAATGAGTGAGTTATCAGATTCTGAAGGCCTAGTTCTATGAAAGAGTGTGTCAGGAGAAGACCCTATTCTTGGATGGAACATAGTCAAGGATTAGATCTTCTGTTTTCAGGGGCACGTATGGGTGTCAATAGACATACGTGAGGAGATGATGTGGGATTTTCATTCATTAGTTTGGGTAGTTCATCCTGGTGTCACCAAGATGTATCATGATCTACACCATCAGTATTGGTGGCCAGGTATAAAGAGAGATGTTGCTGGTTTCGTAATGAGGTGCTCCACCTGTCAGCAGGTGAAGGCGGAGCATTAGTGACCAGTAGGTCTTTTGTAGCAGTTACCCATTCCTGAGTGTAAGTGGAATGATGTCGCGATGTATTTTGTGACAGGTTTGTCGAGGTCGCCTCTAGGTAATAATGTTGTATGGGTTGTCGTTGACAGACTCACAAAACTTTCTCACTTCTTTCCGATCAAGGAGTCCTTCAGTGTTGATGAACTGGGGAGGCTATACATCCGAGATATTTTACAACTACATGGGGTTCCACACTCCATTGTCTCATACAGGAAGGCGCGTTTTACTTCTCAGGACTATCAGGGGCTACAGAAGGCTTTGGGTACACAGGTACTTCTGAGTACAGCCTACCATCCCCAGACAGATGGTCAGTCCAAGCATACGATTCAAATGCTTGAATACATGCTTCGAGCATGCATCCTAGATTTTGGGGTTCTTGGGATAGTCACTTACCTCTTATGGATTTTTCCTACAATAATATTTTTCAAGAAACTCTTCATATGGAAAATTATGAGGCCTTGTATGGTAGGCCATGCCGATCACCTTTATGTTGGATGGAGGCAGGAGAGGCAGCTATTCTAGGACCTCGTCTTTTCTAAGAGACCTCAGAGTAGATAGAGTTGATTTAGAAGAGGATGGCTACTTCACAATCAATACAAAAGTCTTATGTTGATTGATAGAGACGACCTTTAGAGTTCAAGGTCGAAGATCAGGTTTTCTTACATGTCACACTGAGGTTGGGACACAGGAGGATTAGAAGACAGGGTAAGCTTTCACCGAGGTACGTCAGGCCATTTGAGGTGTTGGAGAGAGTCAGGTCAGTTGCCTGTTGGTTACAGTTACCTCAGAGGTACCGGGATATGCATGATGTCTTCCACATTTCTCAGCTTCAACGTTACTTCTCAGACTCGTCTCATGTTTTCCAACCTAAGGAGGCTGAGTTATAGGTAGATACCTTGTTCAAGGAGAATCATATCTAGATTGTTGATCGAAGTGCGAGGTTTCTTCGTGGCCGGTTTGTTTCTCTGGTATGAGTTTTATGGAAGCACGGGCGAGTGCAGGATGAAACTTGGGAGAGGGAGGTCGATGTATGATCACAATGGCCAGATATGTTCAAGGATTCTTCTTCTATTCCACCTTTCTAGGGAAATTCGGGGATGAATTTATTTAAGGGGGGAGTTTGTAAGAACCTGGATCTTCTTTTTAGGTATGTCTTTCATTTATGGTTGTTTTTGAGAAAAAGAGGAGTTTCTAGAAAATTCAGGAGTACACGTCGTGTACTTATATGTACACACCATGTACTAGGTTACTGTAGGTATCCGTGTGCTGGCCCTGTAATGGCCGAGCATGTGACCGTGTGTGGTGACCTGGATACCACCTAAATTGGGGGTCGGCTAAGGCAATTACACGTCGTGTACTTCTAAAGTACACGCCGTGTACATTATTTTTATTTCATTAAATGGACCGGGGTCACGTCTAATGGATAGAACCATCTTCTTCTCGACCTATCTCATCCAGGAGCATCCATACGGCTGCGAATCTTCTCTTATCCCCCGACTCATTGTTCGTTATTCGAATCGACTGTCGTCGATTGCATTATAATTTCAACGATAAGATCTTCCTTCTTCTAGAGCCTCGTTTCCTAATTTCTCATCCTTTGTGAGATATCCTCGATTGAACATGTAACACCCCAATCTTCCACATTACGTTTCCCTTTGAATAATACAATAGCTTGTGTTGTACGCAGCTTCGAGATTCTAACACATCACAACCAATCAAACTAGATGTTATGAATAGTAATACCCACTTTTTGAAATTTTATAATTTTTATCTTTAAAAATGGACTTCATTTTTGGATTCAGAATATCGAAATTATCTTAGGGTGAATTTTTGGTATTTTTCTAAAAACTTTCAATTTTTGATGAATAGTGAAAAACACTGAGTTATTGTTTAAAACTTACTTTTTATTTAAATAATTATTTGCTTTATTTAAATTTATTTTTGGTCAAAATAGATACATAATGCCTATATAATTTCAATTTAATTCATTGGATTCATTTTATAATAAGCTTATATATATAAAAATTTTATTGAACTTTTTACCGTCTTTTACCCACCTCCTAGGAGCATTTGAAAATTTGCATAAAACTTAATTTTACCACTTCTGTGAGTTGAATTTCAAAAATCTGAGAAACACAGTTAATATCAGTAAGTAAAATGTGATTCAATAAGATTAAAATAATTTTTGGTGAATAGTAACTTTTAACTTTTATTTACCACGGTTAAAAGTAAATAGGGTAATTAAGGGTAAAAATGATATCATAATTATCCTAAAACATGTCCTAATTCTATTGGATAAGTTTAATTCGACCAAAAACAACCTTACAAATAAAATATGATCCCCTTTGGTCCACTTGTATTAGATTAGGACATTTATTATTATTTTATTTAAAGAAGAGTTAAAAGAGTTAAATTCAAAGTTTAATAACTAAACCATTTTTAATATAGGGTTACATAGAATATAAATTCGACTATAAATATTCATTATAAATATAAAAATATTTCCTACATAATGGTATTTTATTTATAATTTTTAGACATTAAATAATTTAATTTATTTATGACATAATGATGATGAAGTAATTACCTTATTAATGAAAGATTAAAATAATTGATATTATAAATATCCAAATAAATGTAATTTGGGACTTTTAATAAATTAAAATAATTTTATAGGTAAATATGACATGTTAGAGTTGATTAAATAATTTTTTTATAAGTTATCATGTTGTTATTATTTTCACAAAAACCAAATACTAAATAGTGTCAAAATTGACATAATTGAGTTTTAAAAAAAATACTATATTATTAATTGATATAATATTTCTAAAAATCTAATGTTCGGAAAAAGGACTTAGATAAGGTTAAATATATTAATAATGAACCACTTGGGGTTCTCTTGGAAGTTTATAGTAAGTTTATTAACCATATAATATAAAAATACAAAGATACATGGTAAATGAAAAACTATTTAACTAAGAGTTAAATATAAAAGATAAGGTTAATATGGTGACATAAACCTATCTAAAACCTATTGGTTGAAAAATTTTAGACCCATGCCCACCTTATCCTCTAAATAAATTATTTTGGAGCCATTATAAACCGAAAATTATTTTATTATAAAATAATATTTCAAGCTTTTCCTAAAGTGACCCTCACCTCTCATAAAAGGGCACTTCCCCTTCTCTTAATTTCACACCTCCAAAGCCTTTTGGCTCGTCCAACCCCTGCCAAAATATCCTCCCAACTTTCCTCTCTTCATACTATAGGCCTTCCTTTGGTCATAAAGCCAACCTATGGATCCATTTTGATCAAATCAAAAGGAAGAACCCGAAGAAGAGGTAAATATTTCATCACATCTTTCAAGTTATTTTCTTATTCCACTTCGTCTTTCTTTTTTGTTTACATTCTAAAATAATAACACCAAAATATTCTATATAATTTGATGTTATTATAACATTGGTACAACCATATTCCTTATTCTATCCATCATATGAATGAAAAAGTCACCATATGTGCGTACGTACGGCTTACCATCTCCATGGCATGGTGTAGTTTGTTATTCAAACACATCATTATTTGGATGGGTGTAATAATGATTATAACTAATTTAAATAATAAACATAACTTTTTAATTATTCTTTATATATGATATACCATCCAATTATATATGATTTCACCATCAATATAATGATATTGTCGCTCGTGTGTACGTACGGATTACCGCCTCCACGAACGTGATGAGATTCATTCCCCATCGTAATCATTCAAGAATAATTTTCATTTTATGATTAAAAATAATTCTTAGGAACATAATATCATTCTATATATGAATCAAATACATCATATCCATAACATACATGGCTTACGTAACCAACCATATAAAGGAAAATTAATCAGTTAACACCTGAAACGATGATACTACTGAAATATTATTAAACAAGCAATATTAAAGGATCATATATGATATCATATTTATGTATATAGTTCTTTTGTAATTTAATAACAATGTTTTAACTATTATATAGTAGTTTAACATACCATCTACTAAGGAAAAGTACAAGTCAAGGGTTAATTTTACAATCTCTTTATTATCCAAGGTTGTTTTTACATAAGTATATACTGGGACCTCTTTATCATCCACATCTATGTTTTCTTAAAAATATAATTCAAAAAAATTACTATTTACTATAATATGGGTTAAATTAATTTATACCCTTATTTGACCATATATGTTTTGAAAGGAATCTTTCCGTCGTTTTCTAAACAAGGTACTTTATGACCTTTTCAACAAAATTAAGGTAAGAATGTTCTTTTTTAACTTATACAACTGGTGTAACTATTTTCCGCCATTATATCATAGTCGAAGCTTCCCATACAAGATTATAAGAATATTTTCAAAATAAATGTTTTATTTTATAATTATATGACTTTTAAATGATTTCAAAATAGAAAGAGATATTTGTCTAAAAAATTGATTTCATCTATGTCAACATCCTTTGATGAATTTTAAGCTTGTTTGAAGTTGATTTATTATGATACAAAACTTCCATATTGTATTGAAGGTTATGTGATATGTTTGATTTTGGATGTGTTATTTTTACACCATTCGTGGTTTATGGATAAAGTATTGAAATTTCTTATGGTAGTTTTAATACAAATGTTTATGTTATGTTTAAACCTTTTTATATAAGGAATGCATTGGACTTAGTAAGTAACGGGTGGAGCTCGCTATAGCTCCTCGATGCATCAGTGGGTCTCATGAGATAAACTAGTGTATTTTCACAAGGCCTTGACAAAATCCTATTTGTATTCTTGGAACAAGGCCATGACTATGTGGTTATAAAGTCTAGCATTATTCATTCCATCATTATAAAAGTGGCTATTAATATTGCATGTGATTATTCGACTATTAGAATATCCATGTAAATAATTAAAAAGAATTATTTGATTTTATATTTTCCATATTATGATAAAGTTTAAGTTTAAAAGGCTTTTGTTTTAGTCTTATACATTTCCTTAAATTTTTATGCTTATTTATAAAAGTTTCCTCTATATTGTTATCCTTACTGAGCTTCTGAGCTCACCCCTTTCTATGTTTTATTTTTTCCAGGATGTGAAGAAGTATTTTATGGTTGACTTATAGGGATAGTATAAGTATATAAGTGTGTTCAAAAGGGGACAAAATGTTGTTGATGTTTTATTTCATGATGTAAGGAAAAACTTATGAATGTATCTAGTACTTCTAAGGCTACTAAACTGATCGGTCTTTCGGGATTTGATCCCTTATGATCATGCTAATGTTATGTAATAATGCACCGACTCTGGGTAACTGGAGTTGGGGTATTACAGAACATTTTTAACATTTTTTTAGATCTATGGTGTTCTAGGTAAATTCAAGGCATGAGGTTCACGAATATCATCCATATAATGTCGATGTGGGTGATTTGTGCCTTTCCATAGTTAGTCCTTGAGTTATATGTGAAAAAGTGGCCAATACCCTTGTTCAGGGTATTGCGTGTTTATGGGTTTTAGCACTTTTTTTCCTATTATGCCTTGTTTGTTTAGATAGAGGTTAATTGTTTGTAAATAAGGTTATCTTTTCCAAGCTATGGATGTTTTTCCCATGTTTTCTTGTTTTTACAATTTGGTCTAGCTTTGTATGTTAGGTTGCTGCTTTTCTTTCCATGCCTAGTATTTTATGATGCAGTGATTTTATCTGATATGTTGTAGACTATTTAGCCAAGTAGTTCTTGAGGTTTACTTTGGCTGCCACATATCGTTTGTGAACGATTGACTTACACAGGGCTGTGGGAACTTGGTGTAGTAGACCATATAGAGAATAGACATTGAGGGCTTCTCTAGAGTGTCTATTTACTTTTACGTTGCGAGACCACAGGGGGATGGACATAAGTGCTCCCTCAGAGTGTCTTTAGTTCCAAATTGCGAGACCATAGGGGGAATTGGACGTTGAGTGCTTCCCCAGAGTGTCTATAGTTACCGATACAAGACTACAGGGAGAATTTATGGTGATTTCTTCCTCATAGAGTCTTTGCTAAAGATGAAACAGAGGGGTTAGAATGTGTTTACTTCCCAGAGGGTTGCTTGTGTTGTTTGGTGGAACTAGAGGGTTTAGGATGTGAGTATTTCCCAGAGGGTTACCTATTTTTGTTTAGTTGCTTACTTGAAATGTGAAAATGAATGCAATTTAAACTGTAGAATTGTTTACTTTTAAGTAATTTCTTGTTTACTTACACTTTTGTGTATTTCCTTCCATATATATTCACTGACTATTAGGCACGGATCTATGGGTGGTTTCCTAAAGTGATTCTTCTCACACCCTATTTGGGTCATACTTTTGGGCCTAAATAGATTATATTGTTGTAGGTATAGATAAGGTCAAGTGCCCTTCTGCTTTAGGTACTTTATTATTGAGGAGATGGAGAGAATGGGACCAAGCTAAGGCTTGTGATACTACAAGAGTTTATCTGTTTTATTTTCTACTTTGGTTTAGTACTTTATTTCATCATTTTGACTTGTTTTTCTGTTTTCCTAAACATATTTATCATGCATAATTCATATATATATGTGCTCCAAATTATTTCTTCTAGTCTCATGATGTTTGATTTTGTACGGTATTATTACTTCTTATGCTATTGTTATATATTTTACTTCTATTGTGTTACTCTGCCAATGAGGTAATAGTTTCCCCACTATCACACCCAAGGCCCTCGCTACTAGTCGACAGCCTCTGGTGTTCGGTGAAATGTGTTTGAGTCTATGTGACCAACCGGGTACGGGGCGCCTCTGGGTGGCACCTAGAACTGCGACGTTGCAATAATTATCATCAATCATGTAATATCTAGTTACCCTTATAATTCTTATAAATCATTTATATGTAAATATATTAAATAAAACTACTCAATCTCAAGTTTAGTTCTCCTATAATTTTTATTTCATGGCTTGTATTATTTTTCTTTTATACTTTACTCATTATATTTGTGATGATTATTGGATAATCCTAACCAAGAGAATTTTAATTTGTTCTCACATTAATCATTTTTGTATATTTTACATTTTTACATATATAATTTTCTAAAAATGTGTATCTTTGATTTTTATTGGTCTCAAACAAGGTTAATACCATGAGAGGGGGTGAATTAGGGTATGTTTATTTTTAATTTATCCTCCCTAATGAAGTTTTCTATAATTATTAGAAACTCTCTTCACATTACTACTAATGTGAATCATTAAATCATTAAAATAAATTAGCATGATAAATTTACCTGGTTCACCCAATCTAGGATAACTTAAGGATCATGCAATGGTAATATGAAGATTCACCTGAAAAACTAAATGCACTACTTTTTCTTTTATAATAAGGAGTACCTACACTAACCATCCATGTTTAAAACCTTCCAAAAATAAATAAATAATGTTTTTTTATTCCTACAAGATATAATTCACTCAACCACTTGCAACCTTCCTCCTTATTCCAAAAATACAAAGTAGAAACTAAACAGAAATTGGTGTATCAATTAGCACAACTTCC
Source organism: Viscum album (assembly GCA_963277665.1). NCBI lineage: Eukaryota > Viridiplantae > Streptophyta > Magnoliopsida > Santalales > Viscaceae > Viscum > Viscum album. The sequence continues at coordinate 999,998,973 of OY728136.1, read as the reverse complement.
ACAAAATTCCATTGAGATACCACCTAGAACAATGTATTCTTATTCATTTACATTCTAGTACTTGTCTTGGATTTATTCTTCTTTAGTTCTCAAAATAATGATCTTCAATCTATGTGTCATCTGATATTATATAGTTATTTCAATTTCAAAGACAACTCCCTTTTCTATATTCTTGAGATAGTCTCTACATTCACCTCCTATTTTTTATTTATCTTTTTAAAAAATATTTTATTCACTAAATATTCGCATGAGGAATGTTTCTATAGTTGAATATGGAAACTTCAAAGTTAGCAGTGTGATTTACTCTAGAATTAATCACCAAAAATATTAGAATCAATTGCTACCTAAATCTTATTAAACATCATGTATTAAAAAAACATATGAACCTATACCAATTATATTTATGTAATGAATTCCTCTACTATAATGTAAATCATATCCAACTACCATACTTTCCAAACCACTACTAATATATAATTTAATTCACTGGATAATCATGAAATTATCCCCCTTTAATTTAGGATTGATTCTATCCATTATTAATTGGTTAATATATTAATCATATTTTATGATTAATAAAATTCTTCTTAAAATGAAATAGATTAAAAATATGATCCCAAGTTCTAATAAAATTATCTTAAGTAAAAAAACTTACATAGATCCAAAAAAACTTATGTATAAAAATCTACCCATTATTAAAACTTTATGTATTATTAAAAACATATGCATGAACTCAAAATTTTACATATCATTGTGGATGGTTTATTCCTTGTAGTATTTTTAATACCTGGTAAAATATTATGTATCATCCAAAAACCAATGCTGGAAGGAAAAAACTTATGTACCTACAAGAATATTACAAATTAATCTGTGTTGTTTTTTCTTTTCTGATTTCTACCTTCTTCCCACAATATATTACAAGACTCCCAAAAATGTTATTTATTACTATGAAGCTCAGAGACTTTTTATATTTCTATAAAAACCATATAATATCTTATATATCATGTAAGATATAATCCTTTTCTTATTTTTAGGGATCCTTTCACCAAAAAAACTATGTATGAAAAATATCATACATATCCCATGCCATTGTAATATTTGTTGATAACTCCAAGGAAATATATTATATATCATTAATATATCCTTTACTTTAACAAATCTACAAGTTTCCATTATATATTACATATACAAGGACATTTATAAACTTTATCATACCTTGAAGAAAAATGTTACACATAGGGACTTAACTAAAACCATAAAATCTAATCAAATATATCTTTTCTAAAATCCATCCAGAATACTCTAAAAACTCTTCTAGCCTTTAATATATAAGCTCCATGAGACTTCATGATCTTCCTTCAATATTCCTTAAACATCCTTATCAACAAAAACAATCCAAAAAACATTCCAAAGGTATTTTTTCCAATAATCTCCCAATTTGGTATTATTGAAAATGTCAAAATATATTTAGCAAACCTTCACTTAAAATCATTTAAGATGACCAAAACTAACCAATAAATATATCTAAATATCTTTCCTTCAGATAGTGTGTCAATGATTCTCTAAACATAAACTCTATACCCACATGAGTCAAGATATTCATGAGAAATAAGATTTAAATAAAATCAACCTCATGAAAACACTCCTTTGGTATTCATGATCTTGAACTCACCCACAAATTTTCTCCCCTATATTAAAAAATTAAGTATTCTCCCCTTTTTCAATAGGAGATAATATTATCTTTTCACTTCATTTGAAAACATTTTTAGATTTTACCAAGTAATTTATGGATAGATCCCCCCTTGTCAACAAATACAAATAGAACATCTCTAAAATTTCATAAGTTAGGGTAAGAAATATAAACATTGAATTTAAGATTGCTATCATACCTTACTATAAATAAAAAATACCATGGGGGAGTGGGGTCCCTTGTCTGACCCGTCTAGTTAGAGGGAGTATGTTAGACTCTAATATCCAAACAATGCCTTTCAAAATATTCTTTGGATGATTACTTTATCATGATATTCATAACTTTTTTTTTGACACATACTCCAATTTCATTATCCCTTTCTTAATATTATTTTTTATTAAGTGATACTTTATCTCAATTTTCTTTTTCCCTTGAATGATTGATGGGATTTTTACTGAGATTAATGGAACTCAGATAATCTAATTTTATTGAAATAAGATATTTCATATAAACTTCAACATACTAAAGCTATTTTCTTATCCATATAATTTAAATACATTCTTGATTAATCATATCATATTCATTATTAATAGTTCTAAGAGAAATGCAGTCATTTTTCTTACTCAGCCAAGAAATTCATGAACTTATAAGATTAAAATAATCATTCGATGATGAATTGAGATCATCCGTTAAACCTTAACAATTTGTATTAGTGAACCCCAATAACCCTTATTGGGGTGTTATATGATAAAATTGCCATAAATAAACAAAATTATTGAAGTATCGAAGTACTGTTTTTACTACTAGCATGTGGATCTCCATGGGATAGATTTGGTACCATGTAGCTTGGAATTTGGAAAACACAATGTGCATCCTTTTTTTTAGTACAATAGACTCTAAATTATTTTCCTATTATTTATTACATTGAACTCATTTCCTATATAATCTATTAAAAATTCATCTGGGGGCTACCAAATTTTTCATTGGATTTGAATCTTTCATTCCAAATCATTTGTGAAGTTATTTGGAATATTTGGATTGTGAAATAAATGTACCATACCTTCCTTGAGTCATTTTTAAACCAAGGAAAATTTGTAACTCACTAATCATGGACATCTAAAATTTATACCTCATATATCCTAAAAATAGCTTGTTGTTGGGTCAATAACTCACTTGATTATTTGGTTTTGAAAATCACAATACAGTTCATGTGAATTTGATTTAATCTTGAAACTTATTTTTTAGTTATCATTAGTATGAAGAAATGGATTTCCTATTAATGAAATTCCAAATTTTTCAATATGAAAATCTAATGATTTGAAGTTACAATATATATTACACTCACTAAATGTAAGAGAATTATAGTGCTGAAATAATAACTCCATTGTAAGATAAAGAGATAAGATAAGTTCATCAGTAGATAATGATAAAGTTTATAATGTAGTTACAAATGATCCCAAATAAAATATAATTCAAACATAAAATTTTATTGCAATAAAGTTTATAAATAATTTCAAATTTTTATATAGAAGAATTGTGACATTACATGATGCTTTGAAAGTCTCTAGTCATTCTGAAGTTGTTCAATAGCTTGTAGCCTTGAGAGTGATTCTAATTAGTGTAAATTTTATTTATTATGTTTTTATCTAACACCTACCCTTGTATGATATTTTTATTGTAAAATATATTATATTTAAATCATAATTATTGCGTTTGTAATATTTTGGATTGAGGTATTCTAGTAAATAAGATAGATATTCCATTGTGTGAAATGTGCAGTTGACCTGAGAAAAATCACCTTTCAATAGGTTTAAGTCGAGGGATTCTAAGGATAGGAATATATAACATATGATAGGTATAAAATTGAGGATACCTAGGGTCAAGTTTACTAACATTCTTAACACTTAAGGTTAAAGTGAATTGGTTTTATAATATCATTGTAGGAGTGTTTGAATTATGATTTGAAACTCTTTGCATTATTTTAATATTTTAGTTCCATTATATTTATTATCTTTATCTTAATTTATTGAATTTATGATAGTATTGAATAATTTTTATTTTATAAACATGCTTTGATAGTTTATATCTTGATCAGAATATTGTTTTTTTGATCAATGTAAAACATGAGGGAGCTACAAAAATTATAAGTTTTTTTTAACTACAATTAACCACCTTATGTAGTGTTTTTGCCTAACATTTTTGGAATAACACTTGAAATCAAAGCTATTTTATATTAGGTTCTTATAGTTAGATTATTTTTACTAATACCAAAATTTGGCGTCAAATCCAATTTCTACCAAAAATTGATATTATTCATGTTTTATATTAGTTAGCTGGAAATTATCTTAGTTTTCTTTATAACACCAACCATGTGGTAGAAGAAATATTCTATTATTTATGTTAGGAATTCTAATTTAAAATCTTGAGAATTTCAATCTAAGAAGACCACTTATATTTGATGGAGATGATTGTGAATATTGACATTATCATATGAAATATTTTATCATTTATAATGGTGTTAATAATTTTATCATGATGGCTATAAATTATAAAGTTCTACAGAAATAATTAGTACATTTTTATCATGAAGAAAATCTAGAATACCTAAAAATTCATAAATTTATAAATACTTTATTATGTTCAAAGACTATAAACATTTATAGTCATATATCATATAGGGAGGTGTCAAATGGAATTTATAAGAAATTAGAAGTTATACATTTTGGGACTTCTAAAGTGTTAGAAACTCAAAGAGTTATGTTAATATTATACAATTAGGAATTTGATTTTATACCCAGTGAAATAGTTACTTAAATTCATAATTATTTTGTGACTATTGTAAATAGTTTATAATATTTGGGTGAGAAAGTGTTAACAAAAGATTATATTATTGAAATATTTATTGATATTATACTAAAGGAGTGGTAATCTAAGAGAATGGATATCGAGGACCCTACAAAAATTGATAAATCTAATTCTTGATGATCTGATTAGTGATTTAATGAAATATATAAGCATGTTAAAGGGGTTATGAAAAGAGAAAAGGAATAATGGAGTGGAATTTTCATCTACTTATGGTAATTATACTTAAGTTTCTTTTAATCATTGTCCTAATTTTTCTAAATTTTAGGTTTCAAAGAATAAATGTAAGCATTCATATCAAATTAGTTTAGATGATAGTGAGAATGAACTTGATCAACATTATATAAAAATGAATTGGATTATCATAAATAAATTTTCTAAAATTGAAGAAGAAATATTATAAAATGAAGAAGTACTCAAATAATAGAGGTAAAAATCTCTTGAAATCTTTGCAATCCTCATGTGATAGTGAAGGAAATACTATTTATGATAACTCATCAAAAGATAGTGGAAGTGAAAATTAGAAGATTTTTTATTTTTATTCAAATATTTTCAAGGATAAAAATGATTCATGGCTAAGGTAACTACAAAATATTTGACAAAATTAACTATATATTTTAAAATTATTATACTTTTGATGATGATTACTCCACTTTATCAAAAGATGAAAAAGATAATACATCATATGCTGAGGATGCTATGCATACTTTTTATTAAATGGTTAGATATGTAAATATTATGGTTAGATATGTAATAGAATAGGATTTAATTTTGATAAATCATGTTTCCAATCAAATTATTGTGCACTAAAGTGTGTGAAATTCTATACTAAATGTTAAAGGGGAGGTCACTGTGAAAAATATTAATCTCAAAACCAAGTTCAAGATTTTGGTTTTCATATAGATTGTATTTCTGAATAACTAGTCGAAGTACATCATAAAATAGTTGGCTAGATGTGGGTTCCTAAAATTTTATTTTCTAACATAATTGAGCCTAATAAATTTTGGGTACTAAGAACATATTTTTATTTTTTTCAAGGAAATATGATTGTGTAGAACCAACTTGGGTTATCCTGACCCATCACCCAAGCCAACACACCACAAGGCCCATAGAACATTCCCAATCACCATGGGCTAGCAACAAGCACCTGGTAATCCTAATAAACCTAATAGGAATGGTTTTAACCTTTATAATTTGGAATGACCCATCCATTAATTGGGATGGAAACACCACCATATAATCATATTCAACAAAAATAAATATACAATTAAGGAATATAGAAATGACTAAAATTGGATACCATAAACAATATCACATCATGATATACAACATATCATACCCAAGATGTAAACATGATATTCAAAGTCAAAATCTAAAAACCTAAAACATGGATCAAGAGCCAAATTTTTAATACATGCATAAGAAAGATAAAAAAATCTCAAAAAAACAAGTGAGTGAGTCTCTCCCGCTTGAGAGCATATTCTCCTAGGATTTCCTAGGGTTTGAGTTCCTTCGGCCGATCATTTTATGGCGGCTCCGTCTTTTGATGTGCATCCCACCTCAGCTTTCGTTTGCCTCACCTCCTTCAGACCTAGAGACAAGGGCTCTACTTCCTGTTGTTTTCCATTTCCCGACTCTCCCGTGGTTAGGAATCTTGTTCCTTGTCCTCTCGAAATCGTCTTCAGCCATAGATTCAGGTCTTCAACGTCGCATTGTTTTTTTCTCGTCGTCGTCTCCCTACGCCTGTGCCAGATCTGGAATCTTCGCGAAGACTTTACCGTGGAGTCTCTCAGTGGCAGACTCAGGGTTTTCCCACGTTGCCACTTCGCTGGAAGAGGCGCAGAGTGGGGTGCTTGGCCCGGTCGTTTGTGGAAACATATTTTTACATGTTAACCCAAGGTGTGAGGATCACCGGGCCTCTTTGGATCTCTTCCCCACCCCACGTGCACTAAAAAATGGAGGCATATATTGTGAATATTTGGAAGAGGATGTCCCTAAAGGATAAAGATAAAGTGACTATCGTGACTGGGAGAAACGAAGATACACTTTTAAAAAAAACGCATGTCCCTGCTGGTTGTTGGAAAGTTTGTGGAAAATATTTCCGTCAACCAGGGGCACTTAAAAACACCCTCTAGAATCTTTGGAAATTGGAAGCTGGAGTGGCCATTCGAGAAGCGGGGAAAAATCGCTTTGTCTTCGAGTTCTTCAACAAAAGGGATAGAGATAAAATCCTCAGAGGCAACCCATGGTCCTTTGACAACCAACTTCTCCTCATGGAAGAATTCAAAGGGGGGATGATATCCAGAATATCAAGCTAACCCGCTCCCCTTTCTGGATACGCATCAAAGGAATTCCTCTCCACGCACGAACGAAACGTGTTATGAGAGAAATTGGGGGCAGAATTGGCCAATTAATTGAATGGGACTGCTCGGATCCTATCCAATGGGGACCCGAGGTTCAGATTAGATCCTAAATTTAAGTTTCAGAGCCGCTGATGAGGGGAATGTTCTTGAAAATCGATGACACAGACAACTGGATTTCATTCTAATTTGAGAAACTCTGAATCTTTTGCTTCTACTGTGGACGTCTCGGTCATTTGGAAAGAGTGTGTGTCTCAAAGAAAGAGCTGATATCCGGAAACATCATTTTACAATATGGACCATGGCTCCGGGCCAAAATGTCTAGATATGTCTTCATCCCTGAATCGGAAAAACAAAAGGATCACGAACATATCATGGTGGCCCACTCAAGACAGGCGGGAACCTAATAGGGAAAGACCATCATGCTTGGACCTCCAGAATTCCCTAAAGAGGGCTCAACCAATCAGAGGAAAAATAGCATCTATCCCCCCCCCAAAGGATACCGCCTCAACACTTACAGAGCCGGAGAATTCACCAAAAGATATTGCAGAACAAAGAGTGCAACCAAAGCAGTTGCACACTGAACCGCCAGATGCCAACCCTGACCAAGAAATGAACATGGTAGACACCCTAAATCAGGATAAAGATGGAAAGACAGAAGATTCACGACCAGCCCCAATCACACGTCGATCCTAGAAAAGGGTGCAACATGAAGTTAGTGATGGTAAAATGGAGGAACCTAAACCGAGGGATATGAAAAGACGAAGTGAAACATTCCAGACAATGGGGAACTCCCCAAAGAGAGGATAAATGACAGATGGAAAAACAAGTTCTGAGAACTCAAAGGTGGAGGCGGGTATGACCCAACCCCTCACAGATCAATGATTGTCTTATTCTGGAACTATCGTGGGCTTGGAAACCCACGAACGGTTCGCATGATCCAGCGCAATTACGCCCAAAGTTGCCCCGATATGGTTTTCCTGTCCAAAACCATACTGGAAAACAAGGACACCACTATCATTGCTCTGAAATGCAGCTTCCAAGGCTGTCTCCTAGTCTCCAGAATAGGCCACTCTGGGGGACTCTGTCTCCTATGGAAGGATCATTTCGACGTCAAGATTTTGTCCTTCTCCTCGCACCACGTAGCTGCGACTATTCAGGCGGACCACACCCCGCCATGGACCTTTGTGGGATTATATGGTTGGCCATCCCACAATGAGAAGGGGAAATCCTGGGACCTTCTCTGCAAGTTTCGTTACAATCTCCCAAGCCCTATTCTCTTCGGTGGGGACTTCAATGAGATTATGTTTCACAGGGAAAAAAGAGGATGAAATGCTCGACATCATGTTTCAATGTCAAATTTTAAGGACGCGGTCACTAGGGTGGACCTGGTCGATTTGGGATATACAAGAAATCCCTTCACATGGTTCTGAGGTAATACGGAGGGCACACGTATTGCGGAATGACTTGACATGTTTCTGGGCTCAAGAGATTGGATAAACCTCTTTAGCATGTTCCACATCAGCCACATGATGCTCAACTACTCAGACCACTGGCCAATCTTTATTGACTACACTCAAGGTGACCGCAACAAACAACCCAGTAGAACCTTCAGATTTGAAAGCTTCTAGTCAAAGGACCAGGAATGCGAAGAGGTTGTCTGATCAAGTTGGAACAGTAATCACTAAGATGTTGGCCTTAATCTCCAATAGGTTGCCTCCAACCCGAGGTCTTAGAGTAACAAGAAATTCCGTCATCCGGAGAGGCGATGTGATTTCCTTGAAAAGAAACTTCACAACCTACTCAAGAAACCCCCATCCATTTGCAATCTTGCCTTGATCGATACCACGCAAAGAGATCTGGACGTGACCCTGCACGTTAAGGAAATCTTCTAGGATATGTGGGCGCGGGATACCCACATTACATAAGGGGACGCCAATACCCGGTACTTTAACCAGAAAGCTTATGCGAGGCACCAAAAGAATTCTATCAATTGCATCGCACATCCAGATGGGATCATTGTATCTGAAACTTGTGGAATTCACGAAAATTTGACACGCTACTTCTAGAACCTCTTCAATACAGGAACCCCTACCATTTCTACTGAAGTGGAAGAATGTATCCGACCAATGATCACCGATGAGATAAATCGGTAGCTCACCAAAGATGTGACGGATGAAGAGATTCGCATGGCTCTGAAATAGATTCACCCCACTAAAGCCCTGGGACCAGACGGGTTCCACACCCTATTTTTTAAGAAATACTGGCACATCATCGACCCCAACGTATGAAAATGATAAGGAATATTTGGGTAGGGAGAACAAGCATTTCTGCCATCAATGAAACTGTCCTCGTCCTCATTCGCAAAATCAAGAAACCCATGGAGGTCCTTGACTTCAGGCCTATCAGCCTATGAAATTTCTCCTACATGATATTCTCAAAGATCCTTGTTAACCGGTTGTGACTGTGGTTATCTGACATTATTTCAGAAAACTAGAGCGCCTTCGTGGACAAGAGGCTTATCACTGATAACACAATTGTGGACCATGAAGTGTTCCACTCTATGAAAACACGCTCCACCGCGATAAGAGGAACCATGGCCTGGAAACTGGATATGTCTAAGGCCTACGATAAGGTGGAATGGCACTTCCTCAAAGTCATGATGCTGAAAATGGGTTTCTACACTAAGTGGACAGATATGGTCATGCAATGCATCTCGACCATCTCCTTCAGAATTCGGGTCAATGGGGAGCTCACTAGTAGATTCATTCCATCTCGAGGCCTTCGTCAGGGATATCCCCTATCCCATTTACTCTTCATCATGGTGGCTGATGTTTTTTCTAACCTTATTTCCAGGGCTTCATCCGCTAAATCTATTCATGGGGAAAAGGCCTGTCGTGTTATTCCACCAGTGTCACATCTCTTTTTCTCCGAAGACTGCTTCCTCTTCTACAGAAAAACTATTAATGAATTTCGGGTGATCATCCAAGCGATCCACCGGTACGAGAGGGCGTCTGGTCAGTCAATCAATCATGGGAAATCAGAAATCTACTTCAATAAAGGGGTACCCCGCTCCAGGAGAGATGAACTCTGCGCAGCAGTTGGCATACATATGGTTGAAAAACACCAAAAGTATCTCGGGCTACCCACAGAGATAGGCCGGTCCAAAAAATATATATTTGCATCTCTAGTAGACAAGATTGAGAAGAAAACTCAAGGCTGGACCCCAAAACGAATTTAAAAAGCAGGCAAAGAGACCCTCATTAAAGCTGTCATCCAGTCTATCCCTAGCTATTTTATGTCCATGTTCAAGCTCCCGGTGACCATTGTCAACCAGATCCACACACGTACGACCAACTTCTGGTGGGGGAAAATGATGGAAGGAATAGACCCCGCTGGATGGCCTGGGAGAAACTCTGCATACCCAAGTCGGAGGGAGGGATGGGATTCCGAAATCTTCTTCTCTTCAATGAAGCACTATTGTCCAAGCAAGGATGGCACCTTATTAATCATCCATCATCTCTCTGTGTGTGGGTTCTACGAGCTAAGTACTTCCCCAAACAGACTTTCATGTTTTCTCTCTTGGCTCTCCTCCTAGCTTCCTTTGGAGAAGCATTTGGGGGGGCCGAAAGCTCCTGGAAAAAGGGATGGGCTGGAGGATTGGGGATGGATCATCTGTCAATATCTGGACCGATCCCTGGCTGATAGATTTGGAAGGTTTACGAGCTACTTCCCATGCACAACCAGGATTTGAAAACGCCACTGTCGGGTGCCTCCTTTCTGACCAAGGTACGGGGTGGTGTTTGGATAAGATTCATGAATGGTTTAACGAAAGAGACCAAAGACTTATCCTAAGAGTCCCTTGGATCCCAGATGCCGGACCCGACCATCTCTTCTAGAGCAATGATTTTTTGGGAGAGTACACGGTGAAATCCGGATACAGAATTGCTCTTGGAAACCACCCAGTCGACCGGAATGAGGGTCCATGGAAATCACTCTAGAAGCTCAACGTCCCCCCAAAAATACGCCACTTCTGGTGGAAGTTGTGCACGGACACCCTCCCTACAATGATCCTTCTCGTCTACCGACATATGTCCAGTGTCTTTGCCTGCCCTTTCTGCCCGAATATCCCTGAGACCCCTTTTTACGCTATCATTCAATGCCTTGGAGATAAGGAAATTTGGAACAAATGGGGCCCGACTCCAGATGCATCTCTAACCTTGGTTTCTAACCTCCCCGCTCTCCTGATACGCTGGTGATCCTCCCTCTCTTCAGATAATACAGGCTCACTCTGCACCCTAGCCTGGATCATCTGGGTCTGGTGTAACGATGTTGTTTTCCACCATGTTCATAAACCTCCTGAATTCTGGACTGAACGGTCCAAGTCATGGATTGAGGGCTGTAACCACCACAACGGACATCACAGGCCAGACATTCCTCCCTCCTGTCCTCCTCAGTGGAACCCCCCAACAGCAGGAACTCTTAAGATCAACATGGATGCGTCTCTCTCCAAGGATGGACTTGTCTCCCTCAGTCTCCTGGCCCGAAATCATCTGGGGAAAATCATTGCTGCAAAATAAAAATCACATCATGTCTTTTGGGAACTTGTTGTGGCTAAGGCTAACGTTATCCTGACAGGTATGATGCTTGATAGGGATCAGGAATGGCTTGATATCAACATTGAGTCTGACTGCCTCACCATGATCAATGCCATTAACCACAACGACGGCGGACTCCAGTCTTTTGGCCTCATCATCAGGAGAATTCTCTCTCTCCTCCAATGCTTTTCATTTTTCACCTTCTCCTGTACCAAAATATAAGGAAACAATGCATCCCATCAGTTGGCGGCATCAGGCCCCTTCGATGCCAACTAGCTCTAGCTGGATAATTTCCCTTTGTGGCTTTGCTTATGTACGTCTGATGATCTTTGTCATTAATGATATCTATATTATCTCAAAAACATCTTCTCAAGTGATAATCCCATGATATCATGTCTCCACTAACATGAATAACCTTGGATAGTCATAATCAAGAAGAACCTCCCATGTTGGTGGTTCCCTTTCCCTTACCTATGACCTACAAAAAAATCTAAATATTCCCAAATTCATATGTAGGTTGTGAGGTAAAAATCCTAGTAGGATACCCCCATTAATATATTTAAGGCTTTTAAACCATGAAAACCAATAAATCTAATTTTGAAAAGTCGTTTTACAAAACCATTTCACTTTGAGAACATTTCACTTTAAAAAAAACCTTTGAAACACCTTTTGTTTTCTTTAAACAAAAAATGTTTCTAAAGAATATTTAATAGGCTTCCAAATATATAAATCCATAAGGCTCAAGTAAAGAAATAAATCCACTTGGTGTAATATACTAAACCTACCCAAATGAGTAATAAACATGGGTATAATATTGAATATCAAAATATAACCAAATAAATAGAAATGGGAATAACAATAGATAAAATAATCAAATAAGGAAGTAACACAATATATAGGATCATATAAATAAAATGATAATAAGTAATGTTCATTGTGGTATATAACTATAAATTTATGGTGAGAGTTAGTTTAAAACATATTTTTTTAGTTGGATAAGAAATTATAACATGATTGGAAACTCCCTCATTATTCCTCAAGCCTAATTCCCAAGAGCTCCCTTAGTCTCCTTGTCCGTATATTAGAATATCTCTTGTAATTCCACCTAAAATTATCTCCTGGTCCCTTGTAAAACACTACATAATCTCCCTTTATATTCCTCCTAAATACTCTCTTGTTCCCTTGGAAAACACACCCTCTCCCCCTCAATTTCTCATGTGTTACTCAATGCCAAACATATTTAACATCATAAGTGCCAACAAAAAATACATTTCAAAAGATTATTTAATAAAAAACATGTCTATTATAATTAATTCATAAACAACATGCAATACCCTTTTAAAAAAACCTTTCAAAACCCCATATAAAAGAATTAAATCTCATTCAGTCATTTTATCAAACACATGAGGTGTATTAAAACCAACCCTATTTGAAAATCCAATTTAAACCTAAAATTTACAAACCAACCCATGTATCACATAAAAAAATTAAACATCAAGAATAAATTATTTTGAACTCAATTTTACAAATAAAAACAAAATTAGATAAAGGATTCATAGATTATTAATGGAAAACAACCTTAAATAGAAACACCTACATTGGAATCAGATTCAACCATGTCACCTTTGATGAAAACCACTAGATTTATGAGAATAATTACTCACACACCTAAACTATAATAAATCATATAATAAACCCCATTATAAACTCTATGTTTTTCCAACACACTATCTATGGTTTACACCTTCCGTATAAATGGAATAACAAAATAAGAGAAGGGGGAAGAATGAAGAAAACATAAAGATTATGGAATGAATCATTCCAAAACACCATGGAATAAAGGAGAATACACCATTAAAGACCAGGGAGAAGATCCAACACCAAGGGAGAGGTTTTTTCATGATGGAGAGAAGAAAAGAGGCTAAAAGAACTTAAATCTGTCAAGGTAATTTTGGTAAAAAAGAAAAATATTTAATATCCTGGATAGCTTTCACAGTTTGGTTGCATGGTTAGGAAAATCATATAATAACTATAAGAGGGACACTCTCTCTCAAAATATTAACTCTCATGGTTTATGGATATCCTCAAATGGTTATAAAAACCATGATTAAACCATTACAAAGATCATTATCCCAAAAACCTCACCCTCTCATGGTTAAACACACGGTTAGACAAGTTGTGCACCAACTATGCTCCATTTTCATTTTTCTCCCAAAAATAATGTTTCTAACCCCCGGAACCTATAAACAAAAAAAATAAATAAAAGATAAATAAAAACTCAAAAAACATACTAGTAACCTGGTAGGTGTTATAATACTGAGTACTAATAGCTTAAATAAATGTTACATGGATAGTGGTTGTTCTCGATATATGCTAGGAGACAATTATAACTATTAGAATCTAAAAAATTTGAATAAAGGATGAGGAACTTCTAAAGACAATGTAGAGTGTGAAATAATCATAATAAATTATATTTATTTTCTTGGAAATAAATTTTATTTCTAATGTTTTATATGTTTTAGGACTTAATAAAAACCTTATCTACATTAGTAAACTATACTATGAGGGTTACCTTGTGAATTTAGAGAATGAAAAATATATTATTCAAAATTCATAATACACTTACATAATATCTATCAATAGACATGAGAATGTTTATAAACTTGACTTAGGATAATTAAGACATAAAAATTTACCTTTATTAATTGAAACAAAATATTTATATTGGTTGTATCATAAAATATAAGGATACTCTAACTTTCAGACTTTAGTTAAACTTTTTAGGATATGAAATGTTATAGAACTACATGAACATAAATTTAACTCTACTAGAGTCTATGACCCTTTTCAATTTGGTAAAAAACATAATTCTAGTCTTTAAATTAAAAAAAGTCTCAAATTTATAATATTTTTAGTTAATTCACATTTATTTATTCAGTCCTATAAAAACTGGGTGCATTGGGGGTAAACACTATGTGTATATCTCAATTGATAATTACACTAAAATTACAAGGGTATATTTTCCCACTTGAAAATCCAAATAAATATCTCAATTCAAAACATTTCATTTTTTTGAAGAATGAGATCTTGGCCAAAAGGAGAAGCCTCATTTATTACATAAAAAATAAATCAAAGTTACATCAGGTTGAAAAAATATCTTTTACAAAAGTCCCTTTTACAAAAATAAAAAAACTCATCAGGAACATCATCAATCTAGGTTAAATTAGGATCATTGATCCATTTATTTTTAGGTCCATCAACCTGGTGATTTTCCTCATGATATGAATGTGTGATGATGTAGTTCATGGAAGAGATAGAGAGTCATTAAAATTACTCCATCTAGCCGCCATCTTCTATGAGAGATGAACAGTATCATTTCTAATAGCTTTCAAAATGGTGGTGGTGTCATATTCACACCACAAATTAGAATATTTTATACACTTTTAAAAATCCACCAAATTAATAATTCTAATAATTTCTATATCAAGAGAAAAATTGTAGCCTCATGGACCAAAAAACAGCCTCATTTTTCACCATTTTCATTTCTGAAAATCACTCTATAACCATAAAAACATATATTTCCTTGAGAGGAACCATCCTTGTTTCATTTTATCCATCCTGAAAGTGGATTAATTCACATAACTTCAAAAAAATTTAGAAGGAGAGTGATAATAACATAAAATTAAAAAATGATTGAGCATAGTTATATCATGAATTGAATTATCACAATGAACATTTTGAATGTTATTGGCTTGCTTCACAGTGGTAAGCACACCCACCAAAGAATATTGGAGGAAAATTGTAGCACCACCATGAATAATTTTATTTCTATTAATGCATATTACATGCATAAATTTAGTGTAGGACATCATAAAAAGTACAAAAACTATTGATAAAGTCAAAACGTGATACAATCCAACAGATGATCATATATATTAATTGAACTTGGAAATAAAATTTCAAAAAATTCTACAAGTGATGTCAAAATATCAGAATCCATGAAACAGGATAAAAATATGTGATCAATGTCTTCCTTGTGTTGATTAAATATGACACACTTAAAACAAATATTGATTCTAAAAACCTGAAAAAATCATCAGTGGGTAACCTATTTTGCATGATCCTCCAGTCAAGGGAGAATCTTGAAGGAATAATCAATCCCTTATTAAGTAAATTTTCCCATTTTATTAGATGAACCTATAAAGCCTCATAGTATACTGCCTCTGAAGAAAACCTTCCATTTGGTGAAGGTTCCCAAATAATAGTACCATAATAATTAATGAAGTGGTAGTTCATAACCAAATCCTTCATTTTAGTAAGAATCATATCAAGACTGATCTCCATTTTCTCTTTGATTGACACATTTGTGTCAATATAATCAGAAGAAGTAATAATATTGAGAAAAGGAATAATTTTCTAATTATCTAAACAAAAATTTAAGGTTGAATTGATATTGGCCAAACAATGTGAGTTCATTGAAATGTTGGAGAAGGATATTTTGAGGGCATGCCAAATAAAAGATTCTATATAATTGAGATTACAATATTTGAGTCTATGAAGAAATCTGGAACTCATGAAAGTAAGATACTCCAAATTCTCATCAATAATACTCCACATGAAGTTATTATATAAATATTAGTTGAAATATCAGATATTTTTAATACCAATACCACCAAGATTGATTGGTTTACAACATTGTTTCCAAGGTACAGTCATAATTTTCCTTGAAATAATGATTCCACTCCAGACAAAGTTTTTGATGTAAGTTCCAATACTTTTGATGAGAGAATACATCCAAGTATAAACCATAAATTAATAAACAAATTTTGAGACAATCACTACTTTAACAAGGCTAACCCTTCCTTCCATAGAAAGATCCTTGCCTTTCCAAGAATTCAATTGATTTCTGATCTGACTCATAATCTGAGAAAAATGAAAAGTACATGTTTTTCCCCAAAACATAGGAATTCCAAGATAATTGAAAGGAAATGTACATTCTCTAATTCCCAAATAACCAATGATTTGAACTTTTCTAGTATCAGTAATTTTTGTTCCAAAATAAAAAAAGACTTATTCCAGCCGATTTCCTACCCTGAGACTCTCTCATAATGTAAAAGAGAATCTTTTATGTTCTTATACTTCTTTTTTTAACTTGTATAAAAATAATAATATCATTAGAATATAATAAGTGATTGGGGAAAACCAGGCCTCTAGTATCCCTGATGGAATTGAGTTTATTGTCATTTTC
Source organism: Viscum album (assembly GCA_963277665.1). Taxonomy (NCBI): domain Eukaryota; kingdom Viridiplantae; phylum Streptophyta; class Magnoliopsida; order Santalales; family Viscaceae; genus Viscum; species Viscum album. Next base: position 999,982,215 of record OY728136.1, on the reverse strand, counting down.
CATGTTGAGAAAGAGTCTGCTCAAATAATCTCTTACAATTGAGAAAATAATGTATGGGAGAGGATAAAATTTTCTAACACATATGGTACATTTGAAATATACCTTAAGGGACCCATTGATAAGTATTGAGATATGATCATATCTCATAAGAGTTCTAACCCAATTGATAGACATCATCAAATCCAAAATTACTTAGAACCTTGCAAATGAATCCCTCATCTAATGTGTCAAAGGATTTTTTAACATAAATATTGAGAGCAATGTTACCCCTTATGGTAGATTTCCTAATAATATTAACACATTAATAAGTAGTGATGAGACAATTCGGAATGGTTCTACCCTTAATGAAACTAAATTGGTTTGGAGGCACAATCTTGTTGGAAATGCTAGAATGCCTTTCTGGAAAAAAATTACTAATAATTTTTTAGTAGTGTTTACAAGGGCCATGGGTCTAAAACGATGAATCTAATTTTCATTCTCTACTTTAGGAATGAGGGCACGAAATTGAGCATTAATTCCCTATGTCAACTATCCACCCTTAAAAATGATTGACAAGCCTGCAAACATCCTAATGAATAATCTCCCAATAGGTTTGAAATAAGTATTTTGTGAACCCATATAGTCTAGGGGAGCTACCATCATTTAAACCAAATACATTATCTTTAATCAAAAATTAAAAGGGAACAGTCGTAAGGTATGAGTTGTCTTCATCATTTAAAATATTAGGAATAATACCTTCCAAAAGATCAGTACTGGCATTAAGACCATCAAAGAGGTTTATGTGAAAGGAAAGAACATGATCATTCAACTCCTTACTTTTATCAAGAAGCATTAAATTATCATTTATGATAGCTAAGGGTATACTAATCTTTCAAAATCTTTAAATATAGTTAAAAAATTTGGTATTCTGATCTCCTTACTTAATCCATTTCACTTTAAAGGCTTCCCATTGCATATATTATTTAATATTTAAAATATTATTCAGCTCATACATAACCTTATTTACCTATTCAATGCTAGAATTAAATTCATCACTATTATCACTCTCTTGAATGGAATGAATTAGAGATTCAGGTTGTATGATATTTTCCTCTATTTGGCTAAAGTTCTCATGAATCCAATTTTTTAATCATCTCTTAAGAACTTTGAGTTTTAGAATATAGTTCAAGGAATCATTCTTGTAGTTAAAATAGTTCCAAGTATCTTGAACCAATTTTTTACATTCAGGATTCAAATTCTAGTAATTGTTGAATCTAAATGTAAAAGGAGGTTTGTTCTCTCTAGTGACAAGATTTTTCAAAATGGGGTGATGATCTAAATTAATTATTGCAAGAGTAGAGCATGAGACTGAGGCCCAAACATCAAGAGCCTAATTATTAACAAAGTCCTTGTTCAATCTATTATCCATAACCTTTTTAAGTTTCTTCTTATACTAGGTATATTTAGTAAAAACCAGGTTGACTTTATGTAGACTAATATTCTCAATACATGAACTGAAATATCTGGTTGAGATTTAAGAGTTGACCAGGATAACCTCTCATTTAGATTGATAATGGAATTGAAGTATATAATAAGAATCCACGGTGAATGAAATGTTCTGATTAAAGTCTATATATTAATCCAAAGATCCTTTCTATCTTGATACCAATTTTAAGCATATATACAAGAAAAAAATGAGAAATTCCAAAAAAAATAAAACTAAAAGTAAACATTTGCTTAGTAGAACTAATGAATGAAATTCCATATATCCTAAAATGGGAAAAAAACCTAAATCCTTTTGATCTCATTACTGGAATGGATAGTTCCAACCAGTTGATAACCCAAATTTTCAAGAGGATCAAACTTTTCAAAAATAATCTTCTTAGGCTCTGAGAGACCCAGAATATTAGGTTTTTGTTTCATGAAAAAGACCCAAATAGAATTAATTATTTTAGGGTTGGATAGCCCCTAACAGTTCCATAACATAATTCTCATATAAAATTGGATTTGATACTAGAGCCCCATTTTTTCTTACCACTAGAACACTTTTTCATAGATTATTTCATGATTTTAACTCCCTTCCTAACATCATTATTTGAACTTTTGACATGGTTTCTGCATAGTATTACAGATTTAGACTAGCCCAAATAATTTATGTGATCTAGAGGAGTAGGAAAAATACCAATTAGACTACCTTTAATAGTATAATATATATTACTCTCAACCATAGAATTGATACATAACTTAGCTTCATTCATAGTGGATGTGCCAATAGTAATCCCATCACTTTTAATAGGTGAAGGTGTTTTTATAAGATTTTCATCCTCATTTGTATCATTTTAAGTTTGAGAAGGATCAATTATAAGAACATATTGCATTTGAAACCCATGATTAATTACTCCAAATATGTTGTTTCCATCAATAGGTTTCACAATTTGATCATCCAAAGTGCCAGCAGTATGTGGAGAAAAATAGGGACTATCAGGAAAAGAAAAATCATCCTTATGAGAATCCATTTTGTGTGATTGCTTCCTAGTTCTGTTGATAGTCTGGAAGTGTTTAGAATTATCATTTTCACCTACAACTAGAACCAAAGAAACATTTATAGCCTCAATAGAATTATCTTGATCGTTATATTTAATGATGAGTTGATTATATTATAGAGAGATAGTGAGTATTTTGATGTACTGAACAATTTCAATAAATATGGATTCATCCTCATTTTTAAAGTTTTCATTCCATTTCCCACTATCACTGAGTCTATTATTAGTCAGGGGGTTATTGAAAATCATGTTTTCATCTTCATCTGGATTGAAAGAGTCATTACAAAGGGTGTTTTTGTCCTTATTAGAAACATTCTTCTTATCAGATATACAAATGGATTGATTATATTATAGTGATTTACAGAGAATCATGATGATTGGATAAACTTCAAGAGAAATGGATTCATAATCTTTAATAATAGTTTCATTACCTTTCACACTTTCTCCAAGAGGATCAATAGGTATACTCATAAATGAGTGGGTCTCAAGTAAATCAGTTTTTTTCTCCTCTTCATCGACAAGATCAGCCCAGTTATTTTCACTATTATTTTTTATTTCAAAGGAATTTGGTTGCTTTGTAAACCATTTCCCATGATCATATTTCCTTTTGAGATAACATTTATCATTGAAAAAACTTTTCCCTTATTATTTTGATTGATTTCATTTCATTCATTGACATCAGGATGGAATTTGACTTATTTTGGAATGACTATGTAGTTAGAAATAGCATGTCCAACAATCCTGAAAACTTCACAAAAATGTGGAACATATTCATATTAAACCCTTACCACAGTTTTATAGTCATTTTCAATGAAATTTATCAAATCTAGGAGCTTAGAATAAAAATTGGCATCAACTAATATTCAAGCATACAGACCCAATTCACCATTAAGAGTACGCTGGTCAATTTTTAGTGGCACACCAATGCAATCAACAAGATCATTAAAAATTTTGGGATACCAAAATAACCAATTTAGACTATGAATTCTAACACAAAAATGAGCAATTGAATTTATCTAGATGAAAGGATTTAAATTAATGTCACATTCAATAATCCTCAATATTATAGGCTTCAGATGGATGTTTCTAATTTTCCATATTGAATCAATATTGACTTGGATCCTCATGATAATTTGAAAGAATTAATTTCCAACTAGAATCATCTTCCAGTAATTACCTCCCTAGAAATGAGAAATCCTTGATTTAATATCAGAGTGATGCCATGGTTTATCTCCCTTAGAGTACATGACATGCCTAAGAATAGAGAACTTTCATAGATCAATTCTTTGTCGTAATGCCTTCGAATAAGCCACAATCGAGAAACTTCCATCCTCAAATCTTTTGAAAACCAGTGGTTTGAGAAACTCATCTTTGGATATCTACACTCTACTAAGATGACTCCTTTTCTTTTAGTAATCCACAAAGATCTACCATGATATCTACACTCTAATAACATGTTTAGGATCCGTGGTGGATGACCTAGGAGCTGCTTTTGTTCTTCCAGCTTCTTGTCTTTTCTGTTGTACTTTTGTTCAGTTGTAGTTGTACTTTTGATTGGGTTTGTATTCTGGCCCATTTACTTTTCAGCACTTCCTTTTGTTTTTAGTGTATTACTTCTGCTTGTACTCTGTGGTGATTTGTTTATTTTTATAAAGGCAATGCCTTCCCAGATATCGGGATTTACGCCTTGGTGCTAGTCGCCAGCCCCTGGCCTTTGGAAGGCGGGCTTGGGGTAGTCACGGCACGGGCCCTGAGGACGGGTCGTGACATACCATTCTAGACCTCCACAACTATAGAAGGCCCCTTTATACCTGATTTCCACCTCTCATCACCTGAACTAACCACCGCCTCATAGGAAACAGTAGCAACATCCTCTTATCCACTCACCACCTACACCGCAGTAATAACACTCACATCTGTTTTCTGGTCACAAGGGTCAGACTCTATCCAGCGAGAGCTCAGACACCCTCTGGTATAGGAACTGCTAGGATCAAAACTACTGGAAGGGATAGCCAAATCCTTCCTCAACCTACTAAAGACCTTAGAAACCTTTGGTTTTTCTTGAACCACCATTGCTTGTTTCCCATTATCCACATCCATTCTCCTCACGTTAACCTCTGGAACACTGTCTGAATGATCCACTGCCAATAATTTCTCATTCCCAAGCTGCAATGACTGATGCAGCCCACCCCCTGGAGGAAGAATATCCCAGTCATTGTCTTCCTTACCCAATTTCATCTGTTTGATTAGGCCATATCCACCATGTGGCTCTGTCTCCATCCCACTACCATGTTCAGTCTTAGCCAACGGTTGAGACCCCCATCAACAAAGATCCCTTGCATGACCCAGGCGCTTATAGACATCACAGAAGTCGGTCCAGGATTCATAGACCACTCATTTCTTGTAGCGGTACTCCTCACCAACTATAATCCAAACATATTCAAATGGTACTCTTGATATTTCCATTTCCACACAAACTCGTGGATTCACCTGATGACAAAGGGTTTTCGTGCGTCGGTCTGAACACATATACTGACCAACAATATTTTTGAGCATTCTAATAAAAGTAGTATTTTGAAACGGTGGGGGAGATTGGGAATGCTCACCCAAATGTCCATTCAAGGCGTATCACACTTCATATGAAAATCAAAGGACCATCTAAATAAGAAAAATTGAAATCCATTGAAACTTCGGGGTACATTAGACCAGGCTTTGATTAGGTCTTCCTTAGAATCAAAACAAATCATTATATAGAGATTGTCCAGAAGTCTCATTGTCGCCCTCTCCTATAAATTCTAGGCATCGAAGACATACTTATCGAACGAATAAACTAAAGGGTGGTGATACTTAAACCGAGCAACCAAGGTAAGCTTTAGAATATTCAAAGATTCCGAGAACTCCGCAGTCGAGATCGGGAGATTAGGGAAACCATCCAGCAAATCTGAAACCTTCGGGAAAAGTGAGACATGGGAAAAATCAGGAAGGAGGGAAAGGTTCGTGAAGGAGAGGAAGGAGGGAGCCGCTCCTTTAATGGGTGGTGGGGGTCCCTCCCCCATCGATGGGAGAGGGACCGGCGCAGAGGCCACCGCCATTACGACGAGGAACACGGCTTAGGGTCCCCCCCTGACGCAGTGAGCCCAGAAACCTACTGCTTGAGGTGACCACGCCCCATAAATGAAATTTAAACATTCTTGAATTAAAGAGGGTGATAGAGGGACCCTACCTCAAATAATCCAAGACATACTCGGTGCTTGACACTTTTATCAGTGACAACTCTAAGTTGTTCCATCCATCCTCCAAACATATGCACCTTTGCATATACATAAGGATGCCCTAACCCTATGTATGTATCTTCATGGCCTTGAACACGCACAAGAGTATCCTTATATATATGCTCACATGCATAATCCCATTATCACCCGCACACGTATCCATTTTCCATTTATATACATAATCACACTTATCCCTTTATATGTAATCGTGCTGCCATGGGCAGACATATATATAACTGGAGAACTTATTATATATATGCTTACCTATGAATACGTTGTGATTCACCTTCTAAAAGTGGCTTGAATTCATATCAATGAGATCCAAAACACACTAAAAAATATAAGAAACCCAAAAATCACAAAAACACTAATTAAAATTGGGACAAAGAATAAAAACGGAAGAAACCTTACCTGAATCTAATGTCAAACTCGCTACCTTTGATGGTAGTGGATAGAACTAGCCTCATCATAAGAAACCATCTGTAAGGAAATAATGGGAAAAGAAGTGAGATATAAATACTTCTTAAATATATGTGATCGGTGTGTCAATTGTACATGATAAATGATACATGACTCCAATACCAACCTCATAGACCATTGTATGCCTTTAACAGTTATCTCAAAATCACAAATAATATTATCATAACCTTATTGATTCATATTAATATCCATCCAACAAATCACCAAATATATAAGTTTCTTCCTCAAAAAATAAATAACAACAGCATATTCAATATTTAATCAACTTCATTACTTTTTGAAAAAATTCTCTTCCATTTTATATATTAACCTTTTGGAATCACAATATAATTCAGTGTTACCTTTTAAAAGTAGATTCAGACTTTGATTGTGTCATAATGATATCTTTAGACACATTTGGATTATATTTTAGATCAACTTATTATCATAATCTAAGTGGGACTTCTAATCTATGAATATTTATTTAAGTAAATAACCATAAGGATAAACTTATTCCTTTATTGGTTTTCTCTTCTTTATTCATCACCTTCACTTATGAATATATTGAATTTACTTATAATTAATAAAAAATAAAATATTGATCATTACAATTCATTTATCTACTTCATTCCCCCATGTTTGATTTTTTTAAAATTCCAATTTTAATTCTAAAGTCAATGTTATTCTCGTTTTTCTCCCCAATTTTGAAAATATGTACAACATCACTTTTATCTTCATTGTTTAAGGTTCTTAGGTAATGTAAAGTGATACTCACCTTATTCTATAATCATTATTTGAAATTTCATATTATCCCCTTTATCTTCTATATTATTAATATTAAACCCTATTTCTATTGATAAGAGGATGACATAACATATCATATGTTAATGTGCTATAAATTAAACTAATCTATGTATATGTGAGAAAATATCTATATAGAAAACAAGAAAGATTAATCTAGACATTAATGTTATACATAAAAAATTCAACATGTGATACCAACTCAAAAATATACATTCAAGCATTTTTTTAAAGATACTAAAATTATCTCATCCTTAATGATGCCTTAGACTGTCAAAAATTTTAACTTCTAAAATCTCATCACCTATAAGTACAACATGAAGAACATAAACTCTCTAATTTTCTATAATCTCGGTTCATTAAACTCTGATTAATAAATCTTTATAATCACAAATTATATCATTTTCTAAAACATTAGATTTACATAACATATTGATATCTGTTGGTTGTTCAGTCTCCCCATGTCCCTTGCACCCCACCTACACCCTACCCCTACCCCTTACCCCCCACCTGCACCCTCCCCCCTGCCTATTGTACCCCACCTACACCCTCCCCCTGCACCTTGCACCCCACCTGCACCATCCCCCTAAAAAACCCCACCTTCACCCTCCCCATACCCCTTGCACCCCACCTACATCCTCCCCCCTTCCACTTAAACCCCACCTGCACCCCCCCCCCCCCCCCCTACACCTTTCACCCCACCTACACCCTCCCCCTACACACCCCTCCACCTGCACCCTCCCCCTGCACACCCCCCCCCCCACCCACCCACCCACCCACCTACACCCTCCCCCTACTCCTTTCACCCCACCTACACCCTCCCCCTTGTACCCCACTTGCACCCTCTTCCTTGCCCCTTACACCCCACATGCACCCTCTTCCCTGCACCTTGCACCCCACCTACACCCTCCCCCTTGCACCCCACCTGCACCCTCTCCCTTTCACCCCACCTTCACCCCCCCCCCCTTTCCCCTTGCACCCCACCTGCACCCTCCCCCTTGCACCCCACCTGCACCCTCCCCGGCACCTTGCACCCCACCTGCACCCTCCCCCTTGCACCCCACCTACACCCTCCCCCTTCACCTTGCACCCCACCTACACCCTCCCCCTACACACACACCCCACCTGCACCCTCCCCCTACCCCTTTCACCCCACATGCACCCTCTCCCTGCACCCCCCCCCCCCACCCCACACACACACACACATGCACCCTACACCCTACCCCTTGCACCCCACTTGCACCCTCCCCCCTTGTCCTCCACCCTCCCCATCCCCCTTTCCCCCCACCTGCACCCTCCCTTGCACACCCCCCCCCCCACCACCACCACCACATGCACCACCCCCTACCCCTTGCACCCCACCTGCACACCCCCCACCTACACAGCCCCTCCCCCCACTTTCACCCTCCTGCATCCCCCTCCCCCCCCCCCCCCCACACACACACACACCTACACCATCCCCCCTTCACCTCCCCCCCTGCACACAGCCCCCTGCACCATCCCCCCATACGTTTAGCTGGTATACAGGTTTCAATTCATAACCTCCTCTACCATGTCCTACAATACCCACTTATATAATATACAATAATACCACTACTCTATATGTCTAATCATGAAATAACTATCATTAATATTGTATGGTATCCTATAATCATGTAATAACTAGAAATAAAAATATGTGACAACATGTAACATGATATAATAACCCAAGAAGGTCCATGTAATGGATTAGAATACCCATTCACATCAAATTTATCAAAAATAAAGTGAATATATGATAAATAGAATTTAGAGATATGTGTAGACATCACCCTTTACATTAGAGTGATAAAGGTGAAGAAATTCATTATTGAGATAAAAAATCAAAATGAAGTCCCATTCTCTAAAAAAATATTATATAGTGCATCGAACACTATATTAGTCTCCCTATATATGTGAGATTCCATGAAGTGTATCTTCTCTCAATAACAATAATAATCCATCCATTCCCTATAGAGCTGCAGTGGGCACAATGTATATTTACACCTGAGTATGTTAACCACCAATAAGAAGTCAATTTCAATCCATAACTTACTCCATCCACAATGATTACATATTTAACTGCATGAATTACCACCCAAAGTTTAAATTCAAGATTAATAAAGTTTCCAACCAATTGTTATAATCATCCCTTGATGAAGCCTCTACTGGTTTTGAAAATTCCACCACAATTTGAGGGACTAGGTTCTCCTAATGTATCACTATCAACATCAACTTTAATTCATGATGGGATTAGAGGAATCCATTTAATGAATTTAGGTTAATAAGGATCTCTAATCATACCAATGAACCCAAGAAGTTTGGTAATGATGAGGTATCAATAGTGTTATTTATGTATCCCACTTACAGTTTAGATTTCATTTTTATGTCTATCATAATACTTTAAATAATGTTTTTAATGGGAAGTGTATTCCCTTTAAATCTGATATTATTTCTTGATTTTATATATAGTGAAACCCAACAACAATAAAAGAACAGATAAATTTCTTTAGTTGAACACTCATATCCAAACTTATCAGGTAGCTCATGAATGAATCCAAAATTTTATTAGTTTTTAACTTATAATGAAATAGAGACTCAAAGAAATTCTATATCTTTTTATTAGACACATATTCTAATAAAATATGGTGATAACTCTCACAAATATTAAGATAGTTCAAGAAGTAGGATCCCACCTATAATCCAACCATTGAATCATATCATCTGTTAGAATTATTTTGATCTACATATTCCAAATAAATAGTTTCCTAGTGGTAGGGACAAAGGATTTTATGAAGAACTACATCCACCTGGGTGGGCCGTCATCAACACCACACTGATAATGATATTTTATCTTTAGGTTGAGAGTTCCTAGTGTATATGGGATCCATAAAGCCTTATCCTACTCCTAAAAAATGAAATAATCAATTTCCTATTTGATACTAGTATGGAGGAGATAATTCATCTACTCAAGATGTTCGGGTTCCTCGTAAATGGAGATTCTATTCAGGCTAGAGGGTAGATAAAATTCTTTAAAAATAGGATAATTATTCCTATTGGAGTTCCAAAAATTTAGAGAATATATACTTCCAAAGTGTGTGAATTATTATCTTAGTATACTCATCTCTTATGGGTGTCCAAACTGAGAAGCCCAAGTAAAATTGTTTACCCCTATGCAAACAATCTATAAGTGTTTTTCTAATGAATTTAGTTGAATCTTGGTTTGAATTTAACAAATTCTGGATATAGATATCCACAAGGGACTTGTTAAAGAATTTGAGATTTTTTATACCAATACCTCCCATATTAATAGGCTTTAAAAAATTCCTCAAATCCATATATATAATTTTTTTCATGGATATTAGTCAACCACACAAAATTATTGATTTGAGTGCCCACTATTTAAGTAGCTACCTTTTCCATTTATAGAGATGAAAGGAATATGCAAACATATATGTAATGAGATAATTCATAAGGAATGTCCTTATATCTTGATATAAGGTCTTACATTCACCACAAGTGAGTTTTGATTAGATTTTATTGGAAATTAATTCATGATATATTACTCCAACTCTTCCATAAAAGAGTAGTACTCCAAGATAGTTTAAGTGTAGATCCCCTTGCTTGACCTTCAAGATATTGATGATGGATCCTTTTTACTGGTTTAAATTCACTTCCCAAAAATAACCATCAATTTGTTCCTTGAAATAGATTAACCATATACCTATTCATAATAGTACAATATTTCTCTAATTAAGTTTGTACATCCATTTTTAGCCTCACATGAGTGGAGAATATCATTGACATAATGGATGTGTGTTGAAACTCTAAGGTTTTGAGAAAACTTAATATGTATAATTTTTCCTTGATCAATAACTTGTAGTAAACATCTACTGAGTTAATCCTAAATTAAAACAAAGAGGAGGGTATAAGGGGTATCCCCTTGCCTTAACTCCCTAGGGTAATTGATGTAGCCTTTTAGAGAACAATTAAGAAATACAAAGAGTTGATCTCAAGAGCATTAAATGACCTATCATTTTTAACAGATTTCCTCCTATTGATAGTGTTATAAAACAAAGTAAAATCATCTTCTAATCAACTTATATCATTCAAAAATCACTGATCAGTGAATCTTTGGAAATCTATAGAGGCTACTCTAATAAGGTTTCCTCTAATATTTTCATTTGTATTTAGAACATAGTTAAATTCCTCTGTGAACACTCTGTTCACATTGATTTGAGTTGATATTAAATACAATTCCTCCCATAGGCCTTTTATTTTTATATAGCGGTTAAAGGAATATATAAAAGATACTAGACAAGAGGAGTTACCTAAGTCAAGACTGATTATAATATGTTGCTTCCCAATTTATAAAATATTATATTGAGCATCCTTACTTTTAATCACCCCAATAGTTTCCACATTTTCCGTCTTAATATTATTTATCATCTAAAAATATTTGGTTTAATTATAGTCAAACATTTTTAAAACAATCAAACTTCACCATAGGTTCTATGATACCAATCAACCTAGGCTGATGCTGTGAAATGAAGTTCATGATGGAAAGATAAGTGTAACATCCCAGGTGAATAAAGAATATGGAATTTTCATATTTATTAATATTTGTGAATTAAATATTAATTTTACTTTAAAGGGGATTCCATGTTCGATGGCGTACTCGATACGAAATAACGAGGTTCTTTGAAATCTTACGTTACACACAATGTTAAGTTATACTGAAAAATAATATAATATTATTATTATTTTAAATGGTAGTTAACGCATAGTCGTTGTATTGGCGGGAATGAACAGGACTAACTACAATATGATTATAAATGTTTTTTAAATTTTTTTACATTTATCCAATAAAATTTAGAAGCTTAAAATGTGAATGAATCCAATTTTAAGCATAAACACTCTAATATTCTTTAAAAGGTTGATTTACCGCCTTTTGATAGTGAACCCTTTTTAAATCTAGTTTTTGTCACTTTTATATGTTATATTTGACAAAATAATATTATTCTTTATAATAGGGATATTAAAATTTACTTTGGATGAAATTTTGGTATTTTCCTGATAATGTTCATTTTTTAATGAATAGTGAAAAATACTGCATTTTAATTCAAAACTACCTTTTAATATAATTTATTTATATAGTTATAATATTATTTTAATTGGTTTTAAAGTGTAATTGGATTATATTTTTACCATTTAATCCAATTTTAGTCATTGGAAGTAATTTCACTCTTAAATTGAATATAAACAAGTGTCAATCTTTTGATATATATTATTTCTTAAAAACACGCTTTTTGTTTTGACAACAGGAATTAATTTTAAATTAATTTATGCCACTTCTGTGTTTTGAATTTGGAAAAATGGATTCCATATTTGGAATAAATAGGTCCAAATTATTTGAATAGGTAACTTTTATTTTTAGACATTATGAATATTTACTTTAGTAAATATTTTATTTACCATGGTTAAAAGGTAAATCTAGTAAATAAGGGTAAAAAATAATATTATAATAATATTAAATTACCCTAACACATGTCCTAATCCTATTGGATTATATATGTCCGACCATGGTCATCCTTGGGTTGATTTTGGGACCTCATGGAGCCACTTAGGAGTGATAATGACACTTTATATTAATTAATTTAAAGTAAAGACAAAAATTGCATAAACATATATCTTTTAGTAAGTCAATTCTTAAATGGGGTTATATAAGTTATCTCTTCAACTATAAATATTCATTTGAAATCTAAAAATATTTCCTACATCATGGTATTTTATTTATAATTTTTAGACATCAAATAAATAAAATTATTTATGACACAATGATGATGCAGTGATTTCCTTATTAATAAATGATTTAAATAAATGAGATTATAAAATTTAAAAAACTATCCAAAACCTATCAAATTCTTATTGGATGATTTTATTTAGAACAAGAGTCATATTATCTTCTAAATTAATGAGTTTTGGACCTTTTGAAACCAAAAATCAGTTTATAATAAAATAATGTTTTCAATCTTTCCTAAAGAGCCCCTCCTCCCCCTTATAAAAAGTCATCACCTCTAACACATTACTCACACCTATAAAGCCCCTTGGATCATCCAAACTCTACCCAATTAATCTCCCTGCATCCCTCTCTTCCTCCTAGAAGCCTTACCTTAGGCAGAAGGCACTTCAAGGAAGCCTTTTGGTTCAAACAAAAGGGAGTTACCCGATTTAAAGGTAACATCTTCTCTTAAGTTCTTTTCTTTTATTTTACTTCTCCAACCCCATAAACTCTATTTATTCCTTTATTCTATAAAAACACCAGTATCCTCAATATACTAGTTTGTTTTTATTAGAAGGATTAGAACTACACTTCCACACACCTCCATCTAATGGATACAAACATATTGTTTCTGTGGACAGCAAACTACTGCCTCACAAAACGATGATTGTTCAAATATCTCCAACCGCCTCTCATGAGGGCCATTATGATGGAACTGTATTTATATATGATATATATTATGTTTATATTTTCTCTATGCTTCTTTATTTATCATTTATATCATACTTTTATGGTTTTCATAATGGGTAAATACGATAATTTCATTTGAGGAAGTGCGGACTACCGTCCCCTCAAAGTGATATGACTCGTTCATACCATACATGGAATGTATAAATTATGGTGTTAATGAACATATTTAATGTATATAAAATATTATATTATACTAGAATAATAATATACCTATGTATCATTTTGTTTTTATTCCTTTTAAAATAAAAAAATGAAATGGAAGTAGCGTTCATGCGTACATACGACTTACTGTCTCCATGAACGGTGCATTTCATTTTCATATATCCAAATGATATGAACTATCATAAATACATATATACTGGATATATATGATATATATGATATATAAATCATTAATATCATTCTATATATAGTGGAATTTTTACCACATGGACAATTTATAATTATAACAAGTTCATTTTTAACTCAAGTTTTGAACATCGACAAAATGTCTGATATGAACTCAAATAATTAACTAATTGTTATATCAAGGTAATAAGTGATATAAAAAGAATAATAAACTTAAAAAATTTTCTTAATCAAGTATAAATTAACTTAAATTTATTATTCAGTAAGGATAAGGAACATACAAGACAAGTCGGACTTGAGGTAAGGGGTTTTCATCTCACTTTTTATTCGTGTGAGATTCATGCTATATTTTCCACTATTTCCTTTTGTCTGTTGTATGTAATTCCCATGATTATATTATTTTTGTAATATAATTTAATTTATTTTTATTTACATCTTCATTGTATGATCTTTCTTTCATGGGGTGTATGTTTCGTAAGTTACCAAATCGGTAAGGGAACATTTCACCGTACTCTTTTAGTCAAAGACTTCTTTTATGGCATGTCTTTTAATTTCCTTTTTCTTATGTTGGCATATGTTCTTATATATCCTTATTTCTGTGAATTTTATTTCCATGTGATGAGAGACCCTTTTCTCTCTCATCAACTCATTTTCTGAATTTTAAAGCAAAGTCGTTAGGCTGTCAAATTTCTGTAAGAGAACTTATTAACCCAATTTCAATTATTTGGGTTAAACTTCTAATTCTTGATTTTGTAATGCTATGAATATGTGTGAATAAAATCTGATTGTTTTACACATAATATCCACTTATATTGGGTGTGTTCTTATTTTTCACACATAATTATGTCATTGATTTGTCCTTAATCTAAGGATATCATCTTTGCAAGGGACTTTGTCTCAATTTACATTCCATTGAGACTTATTTGTTTTTATACACCAATTCACTTTTATATGGTGTATATACTGCCCTTTTACATATTATATCATGAATCTATTTATTCTCATGATATTATAAGCTTTGATTAATGTTATTCCTCAATTATTTTTATTCAAGCGTCTCTCATTTGGTTAGAAACTCTTTAACTAAAATATCATTTTAAATGTTTTAAATATTTATTCTTATAAATCATTCTCATTAATGTTTGTGTTTTAAAAATGGTTTTAAGGATTTATTTATATGGACATGAATGTTTTGAAATTAAAATTTCTTTCAAACGCTTCAAAGTGGTATGGAACACTTTGATTCAAAAATCTATTTATAAAATATTTTAGATGATTTTGAAAATGGTTTGATAAAGCATTGATTATGTCAATATCTTGAAATGATATATTGTGATTGCAATGTGGAAATGTTATCTTTACTTTATGCATTTTTTATGGGTTATGAATATGTTATGGTTCTTGGGAATTGTTTACGTATACGGGTGGTTTCATGATAAACTTAGGGTGAGTGAGCCCGAGATAGTTCTCCAATGCATTGGGTAACATGATAGAGGTAAACGTTAATGTTTCTCCTAATAGATTTAGGGAATATACTATGATGGGTATTCCAAACGTAACTCCCTACATAGCTGTGAAAGCTACAATGTAAGTATGTTATGTATTCCATAAATTACCTTTATGATTTATGATTTTGTGTGTTATTCGTAAATCTTATGATTTCATAAGGTGTGTTATGTTTGAAAAGTATGGTTTCATTGATTTGTATTTATTGATGGGCTAATGTTTTCATTCCTTATTTTATAACCCTTACTGAGCTTTTTATGCTCATCCCAAGTTTTGAAATGTTTTTCACAGGACTTAAAGATGAATAGGGTCAAGGATGGGATCGAGTAAAATTCGTGTTGTCTAAAACATTGAACTAAACATGTTTCTTTTTTTAAGAGTTTTTATTTTATGAAAAAAAAATGGAAACTGAGTAGAAGTGTCTACTTTGTAATTTTTGAGATGTAATGTAATGATTATGGCTTATTTCTTTAAAGCTCTAAACTTGAAAAGATACTCAATGTGAATTATTTATTTAACTCAAGATTAAGTAATGTTTAAGGCTGGTGCCTTATAATAAGTCTATGTATTTTTTAGGCCTTGTAATTTTTAGAACAAGATACTCATTTTGATAATGATCTTCCCCTGTTTGGGGGAAAGATTTTCTTGTCCACCTCCACTAATGGATTCTTTCTCTTTTCCTTGACCCTTTTCCTTTTGGTCGGTGCACCCAATTTGGTTTTCCTTCTTTTAGAATTTTTCTGATTCATCAATTTCATTTGCCTAACTTTTTCAACAAATGAGACTAAATTTATCGTAAGATATTTCTAAAACAAAGGGGGATTCCTTAGATGGATTATTTCTAGAAGCCTTTTTATAGGACACCATAGTGAAGGATCCATCAACTAAATCAAGATACAATTTACCTTATGAGACCTCTAGCATGACTTTCACCTAACTAGTACTTTAATATATTTTTTGGGTGATACCCACCTGGTCTGTGGTAGTTCTTTTGGGTTTAAAGGTGTCTGGGACCAAAACCATCCCTTTTAAACCTGCCTTAACAATGTTGGAGGTCAAACCATAAATATATTCATACGTTTAGCGGGGAGGGATTGAAAAATCACAGAAATGTAGAAGTTGAAAATATATATTAAATGAGGGGATAATGAAATGCATATCTTCCATCAATTTTTTGGGACAAGAGCGTGCAAGAGGGAGGTTACTACAGTTTATAGGATCCATGAGGGAGGCGATGTGCAATCTATGGGGGAGGGGATCTGTGAGGGAGCTCGATAGGGATGATCTGCAAGGTGGAGCCAAAATTTGATCCGAGAAGGGCAGGGAGAACCAATGGATGCGGGGAGGCGGGGAGTCGGGGAAGTGAGGAGGCAAGGAGACGAGGAGGTGGTGAGGCAGAGATGGAGATGCGGGAAAGAGGGGGTCGGGATGTGCGGATGCGGATGCAGGAAGGGGGGTGGGGAGGCAGGGAGGTGGGGAGGCCAGAAGTCAGAGGTGGATGCGGTGACCTGGTGAGGTGAGGAGGAGGCGGGGATGTGGATGCGGGAAGGGGAGGCTCGAAGGAGGCCAGAAGGTGGAGGAGACGGAGAGGAGGAGCGGGAGACTGACATGAAGAATTGTGATGGAGGGAAGCGGAATAGGGATTGTGGGAGGGAAGAATCGTGATTGAGGGAGGGGGATGGGGGAGTAAGTGTGAGGGGGTAGGGTATAGCCATGGCCATCGTGGCTTTAGGTTTGATATAGCCACGGTTTTTATAAACCGTGGCTATAAATCGGTGGCTATATCTCAAAATTCTAGTAGTGAACTAGCTAGTGGCGACTCAATGCCTGGATGATTGATGGATGGTGATGATGTGATCTTAGTAGATGGGAGAGTAGTAGTCTCTACTTCCATAGAGAGGAGATGATGAGTGATTACCATACCTCTAGGTGGTCAATTCATCCTGGTATGACCAAGATGTATCATGAATTCAGGCAGTAGTTATGGTGTCCAGGGATGAAGAGATACTTTGTTGGTTTCATCTCCCAATGTCTTGTCTGTCGAAGGGTGAAGGTCGAGCACCAAAACCCTTGTGGGTTGTTACAACCACTCCCGATACCCATGTGAAAGTGAGAGGATGTCATGGTGGACTTTGTGACGGGGCTACCCAGGACCTTGAGGATTCGTGATGCAATCTAGGTGATTTTCGATTGACTAATGAAGTCTGATCACTTCTTACCAATCAGAGAGACTCACTCAGTGGAGGAGCTAGGAAATCTCTATGTCTAAAAGATCATACACTTTCATGGAGTTTCCTTGAGAATTGTTTCAAATAGAGATGCATTTTTCATGTCACGCATGTGGCAGGGCTTGCAGAAAGCCTTGGGGACTCAGCTGAGATTGATCACGGTGTACCATCCTCAAATCGACAGATAGTTCGAGAGGAATATACGCATTTTGGAGGATATGTTTTGCACTTGCATCCTGGACTTCGATGGAGCATGGGTCGATCACCTATCCTTTTTTGAGTTCACATACAATAATAGTTATCATACTTCGATTTATATGGCACCTTATGAGGCTCTTTATGGGGGGTCATGTCGCTCACCGCTCTATTGGCATGAGGCAGGTGAGACAGTGGTTGTTGGCCCTAGCATGATTCAGGTGACCTCTGAGAGAGTGCAGCTGATATGGAAGAGGTTGATCGCCATTCATAGTAGACAAAGATATTATGTCGAACGTAGGAGGAGACCCTTGGAGTTTTCTATGGGTGATCAAGTTTTTTTGTGAGTGACTCCTCGGTTGGGGTGGGGACGTTTGAGGAATTGGGGCAAGCTAGGCGCGACATAACTTTTGTGTGCGTCAGGCGTTTAGTCAGATGACACGTAAGGATAAGTTTTTTAATATTTTTATTATATTAGTATTAATAATTTAATTATTAAAAATTGTTTTTTGGGTTTCTTCTTCCCCGATGCACAAACCTCCATTGTAACACGAAGAGAAAATCTAAAACCTTTGATTTCAAATCGTTTTGATCAGTTTCAACTTTCAACACATTGATGGAGTGAATTAAAACCCTATGAAATTAATTTTTAGTTGAATCTCATTTTAAATCAGGGTATTGAATTCCTTGGGTTTTGGAACATTGTACGCGTACGCAGATGAGTTCATATACCCGATCGGATCCCGATTTTAGTTGATCACATCGACTTCAATCCACCTCAAACCTCCTTGCACGCGGTCAGGTGTTCGGTGTTTCGTTAGGTTTCTCCGGCGGGGCGCGGTGCCTTCTCCTCCCTGGTGCGTGACGCCTGTGTAGTAGAAGATAAGTTCTTTTTTTTTAATTATATCCTTTTATTTAATTATTCCATTTATCCATTAATTCAAAAATTAATGAAAAGAAAAATGATTGATTAGAATAAAGGATGATAAACCCTGAATTATAAAGGGATGGAAGGATTGTGAATTCTTATTTTATAGAACGGTATCTGGCAGAACATTAATGTTGATCCAACTTCCAAGTGGTGTATATAAACTTATGTAATCTCTTTAAAATCAAACAATAACATGGTATATAATAATGCCCATGGGTCAATATGACATAATTGAAAGGCGGCTCAAAGGGGCTTTGTTGCGCTGCGGAACTTTATGTGCAACTCTCCTGAATCTGATCTGTTGAGTAACCAGTTGCCCCACTTCCCTGTTGAACAGCAAACACCGCTGCATTCCTTAACAAAACAGCCTATTCAACAGATCCAAGAGCAGAGCCGCAGCGGAGTCTTTCGCCTTCTTTACGCTCGGCATCGGCTCGCCCACACATTCATCTGTCCATCCCTTCTCCGCTGTATTCACACGCACCGCAAACGTGAACCTCTTCGCATGTGCAGGGCCTCCCTCACTTACACACCTACAAATTCAAATTAATCAATAAATTACATTTCGACACCCAAACGACTCAGCCCTGTTCCGTTTCAACTTAATTTCCTACCGATAGAACGGCATCGGCCAATTCTTTCGCAGGCAGATGTCGTTCAGTGTTTGCCGCGTGAATGTTTGGCAGCCGTTCTTATTCTTGCCATCCTCATCACGCTCCTTGAATTCATCCGCCTCCTTAGCTTTCAAGACAGCCAATGCATTGCGCGCAGCCAGTTTCTGTGCCATCTTCTTCTGCGGATTCTGAGCCATCCCGACCTGGACGCCATCAATGAACACCTCCACCGTAGCCAAATTCCCACTTCTCTCCGCTTTATATTCCAACCCTTCTGCCTGTTGCTGGCATCGCTCTTGCAGTTCCCGAACCGGATGCATTGGAAGCGTTTCCGGAGTCACCATCGGTTGCAGCAAAGGTTCGAACACCTTCAAAAAAAAAACAATTTCAGCAAGGGTCTGCTGACGCGGCTTAATGATAACTGATCATAATACTTATCACTCACGATAAGCAGTTATCAATAAACATAGTCAAATAAAACCTTAGAAGTTAAACAAGAACTAAACTAACCCTCCAAACCACTCCAGTGTTGTGCCTGCTGTCAAGGAATATGGAACCAGCAATAGATTCAACAATATCCCCGAGAACTTTCGGAGCCTTGCAATCCCCCAAACCGAAGGAGTTGAACCCCGGTTTTGACACTTCATTCTGGGCTTCCTTCACAAAATCCCATATCTAAGAAAACATTAAATGCAAAAAACAAAAATCAAAAATCAAAAAATCCATATCCAATCCTAGGAATAGTAATGGATACCCATTAACCAGGTACCCAACACTATCTGATCTGATTAAATAGGGCTATGGTGGTTAATCGGGATTTTATAGGGTTAGTGTAGTGAATTCAAAAACCGTAATAAACTTAGGGTATCCTAAACCCAAACCCGATTAAATTAATTATTATCAATTTATTAACTATATATTTTTAAATAATAGTAAAACTATAAAATTTATTTATGAGTTCAGTTCATATTAAATTTATAAAGTAATTCTAAATCTGAATTCAATTAAATTGCTTACTATTAATTCATTAACTATATATTTTTAAATGATAATAAAATTATAAAAATTATTTATTTATTTTGAGATCATTCATTTCAGATTTATAAATATTTTTTGAAATTTTGAAATTATAAATGGGTATTTGAATGGGCTTGGATAATTAAACGGTTATTTCAAATATAACATGATAGGGTGAGGGTTGTGAGTATAAAAAATAAAAATTTAGGGTTCAAGTGCCCTAAACCTCACCCAGCCTCAATTGGCTAAGAAAAGTCAAAGCATGCAAAGAATAAAGGGAAAGTTTTTTTTTACACCCTTTATTCTCCACTACTTTAACAACTCCATGAAAACAGTCAAAATTAAATTTTTAATGATTAAAACGCGACATCTTTTTAAATACTAGCAAAAACTTTATAGATAAAAAAAATGTCAAAATATCAATGCTCGTGAAAAAATGAACCTGTTTTTCAAGGGCACTCGACCCATGCCGCAGGTGCGAGTGCAGACCATGCTTCACCGCAACACGTGCGAAGTTTTCATTGTTCACAGCAGCTGCCCGGAGATCAGTCAGCCGACCCGGTGGCAAATCCGTGTACGTGAAGAACAAGTGCCGTGTAATGAGGTGATCCAAAACAGCATCCCCAATGAACTCAAGACGCTGGTAACAAGAAACCCCGGAAGTGGGCCTCGAAGCATGAGTCAGAGCTTCAACCAACAACCCCCTATCACAAAACCTCAGATCCAAGATCCTTTCCAAAGCATCAAAACCAAAACTCCTTGCTATGCTCTCTGGTAAAATAGAATGATTCTGTGTGTTCATTTTACAGGCAATCTCCTCATCATCAAACGCTACCTCAATCCCGACCCATTTCATGAGGTGGGTAGCAGCACTCTTCCGACCTTCGACATAGTAAACACCAATCAATGCTTCAACAACATCGGCCAGTGTCTTGCTAGAGAGAACCCTGTAAGAACCCAAGTCACTGTCAAGCTCACCATCCTCCACATCATCATCTTCATACAGCCCAGAATGGATGTCCAGTCCAGGCCCGGTTCTCCCTCCATCAAATGGAGATGATTCCGTTTCTGTTTCCCTGGTATCCTCATCAAATACAGGGGGCACGCCCGGAGTGGCCCATCTACATGGAGCAAAGCGGTCTGCTTGGATATAGGACTGGAGCCCTTTTGTCAATGCGTACTGATACAGTGACATGTTACTCACCATTTGCTGTCTCATCCTAGTGAGCTGGCCCTCATGTTTCTGGGGATACTTTAGAAACAGAAATCGACTGACCACCCATTTCAGATAAGCATCTCCCAGAAGCTCTGCTCTCTCATAACAGAATGTTTCCTGGCAAGAAGCAGCAGTCAAGGCCTCCAAGATCTGCATATTAACAATGTTGGTTAATAATTACAGAAGAAAATTGACCATTTAAATGAAAATGAAGTGATACCTTTGAAGCTGGGACAGGATAATTAATTATATACTTGAGTTCAACAGCAAGTAGCATGCTTTCAATTCGCCGCATAATTGAAGGCAGCCGCTGGGCCCCACGGACAAGTGATCCAGAAAGTGGGTGTACCACACAAAGTTCAGGAGGAAGGAAAACGTAATATGTCTTGTCTACTGCAACTTCAGCTTCACTTCCATTTACTGCAAAAAAAAATATCCGTTCCATTACTACCAATAACTACAATGAATGGTTGGAGCAGTATCCAGTATTCATACCGGCACAGTGTTCAAATCGAGGGGACAGAAGATTTTTGCAATATGAAACACCACGGCCTCTTATTAATGGTTGTTGCTTGTACATCAACTCCACACCATACCTGGGGAAAAAAATTTAACAGTAAAATGCACTGTTCAGGGAGCTGAAAAGTTCTTGGGGATTTAATAAACTACTCCTACAGGGAAATGTGTAGAGACTGAATTTCAGTGACCCGGAAAATTTTGTGAAACTAATAATCATTATTTTTCTCTGAATAAAATATTATAAAAAATAATAATAAATGAATTGAGTTTTCCCAATTAAAAGATGGAATTTAAAAGCTAAACCAGTTTAAAATCCCCTTAGTAAAAAACACATCAACTGTTACAGTTCTTCCTTATCAGCAAGTTTATTCACGAAGGAAGAAAAAGAATACGAATATATAAGCTGGAGTTAGTGTGGTATGTGTATGTGTGTGTTAGAAGCATTTGTATGTGTGCGCGTGCGTATGGGTAAGCAGTGTGCAGGCTTGTTTTCCTTGGTGGTCTAGTGTAGGACAGGTGCAGTTCTCTAGAGTGGCGGTTATGTCATCACAATTGGGTGGTTATTTTTTGTTGCAACTGCTGTTTGTAACTGCTGCGTCTGTATTTATAGGTGGAAATAAATGAAAAAGGACATGCTGTTATGTTCTGGCAATTAGAAGGTTGCTTTTTTGTTGCAACTGCTGTTTGTAACTGCTGTGTCTGTATTTATAGGTGGAAATAAATGAAAAATGGCATATTTTTTACCAAAAATTACCCAGGTTATCTGATAACCAAAAGATCGTTCGGTTCTCTCTTAATTGAGCCCGAATTCAATTCCAAACATAGGTAGAAGTGGTAGAAATACCCGATCCTATACCAAATTGGTATCAGAGCCAGGTTGCATGGAAGAAATCAAGCAACTTCAACATCAGTTCGAAGCCTTCATGGCTATGTACAAGG
Organism: Viscum album; assembly: GCA_963277665.1. NCBI lineage: Eukaryota > Viridiplantae > Streptophyta > Magnoliopsida > Santalales > Viscaceae > Viscum > Viscum album. The sequence goes on along the minus strand of OY728136.1, from coordinate 999,959,098 downwards.
ACAATCGAGCACATATGGAAACCTTGTCCCAGAAGTTGGCATATCTGTCAAAGGAGGTGACATCACAGAAGGGAAAGAGTGTGGAGCAGGAGGGGACAGGCAACGTGGGTGGATCTGACGGATGCTCCAACACATCTGGAAGCTGAGAGAAAGGGGTGATGTTCCCTCAAATGGCTCAATTGGATTTCCCTACATCCGATGGAATGGGAGACCCAATTGGTTGGGTAAATAGATGTGAGCATTTATTTAGACATTAAAAAAAAAACCAGAGTGAGAAAATGAAGATTGTTGCAAATCACCTTGAGGGTGGCACCCAAATTTGGATTGTGAAACTAGAACAAGATAGGCCAGATTTAGATTGGAAGGGATTGAAAGATCCATTCCCGATTTGGCCCACCACTACGAGACAATCCCCTAGGGGAGTTGGTCAAATTAAGGCAAAAAGGAACAGTAAAGGTGTATCAAGAAAAATTTGTGCAAATTGCTGCACGAACCATATCCCTTGCACCGGATCAATAAGTCACCTTGTTTTTTAGTGGATTGAAGGAGTGTGCTGCTCTAGATGTTGGACTCTTGAAACCTAAAGATCTAACATCAGCAATTGACTTCAAGCAGGTTTTTGAGAAGAAAGTGCTTGTTGTGAAGGAAGAATTTGATTTGGGAAAAAGAAAGTTTAATACTGTGATGCCTGTGATGAAACCACCTTTTATTAAATGCTCGAGTAAAGCGGAGATTGAAGATAGGAGATGTTTCAATTGCGATGAGCCATTTAATGTTGGACACCGTTGCAAGAGGCTGTTTTGGTTGTAGTGTGTGGAAGAAGTTGGGGGCAGTACTGGGGAGGAGGTGGATACAGATGAAACCCAGGAACAATATCTGGGAATATCTCTTCAGGCAATGATAGGAACAGAAAGATCCCAAACAAAATTTGGGACAATCCCTGGTACACATATTTTTCTTGATGTTGTCGGAGTTTCCCATCTGGAACCTAAGGATTGCCTTGAGGTATTGGTGGCAAATAAAGACAACATAAGGAGTGGAGGGGTGTGCAAAAAACACATTTTGTACTCTTTAGAAACAATTTGTGCAATATCCAGTCCCCGCATTCATCTCTTCAAGTTAATCAAAGAAGAGATCAAAAATTCCCAGCAACACCAAGAGCTCAACAAGGAAACAGACGAGGGAAGAAAGGGTGTGGATTGGATCGTTAAAGATGGCTTGATTTTATACCTGGGGCGGGTCTACTCCAAGAGCCCGGGATAACCCAGGCAGCGTGTGGCAGGTATATATACTCAGGGGGAGGAGGGGCCCATAGGGGGGGCGCACCAGGAGGTTAGTCTGTTAAGAGGGGGAAGTGGGAAGAGGAACTGAACAGGGAATCTTGTCTGTTAAGAGTTGGCATCGTGCTTGGGCGGGAGAGCAGGTGGTGATTTATTACTTCTGGTCCGACCCGCCGCCGCCGCCTCATGCTCAGCCAAGGTGCACTACCGGAAATTTCCTGCATCGCCGAGAGTTGTGCAGACGGACATTGAAGATGACAATGGAAACAAGGCTGCAATCTCACCTGGAAGGGATGGAACAATGGATGGAACGGCTGGAATCAACCGTGAACTTCTGTGGGAACGTTCAAGCAAAAGGTAGCGGACTTGGCAGAACTTCGGAACTCGATGACTATACCGGTGCGGTGCATGGAAAAATTGTCACAGTCTGAGGCGACACCATCGGACTTCATAAATGAATCTAGAGCGCGCGCATCGGGAATGGTCGACCATGATAAGGCCGACGGCAGCACGAATGAGATCGGCGCAACTTCTAGCGGTACCCCGGAGGCACTATTCGTCGTCCGACGAATCGAACAGTCAGTGTTTGATGGCCACGATCCACGCGGGTGGATTAATCAAGATGAGTTATACTTCCGAATTAATCGCACGATAAACAAGACAAAAATGCTTGATATGTCTTTATTTGAATATCTAGTGAATAAATATTTATTAAAATATTCGATAAATAAAATAATATGACGTGCAAGATCCTCGCTCTTGGTTTCAGACAACGATTATTAAAAAAAAAAAAATTTCGCCCCCCTACGCACGCTTCCGTTGTGCTCGGAACTTTTAAGTGGTATCAGAGCAGTCACGTTTAAATTTATAATTATTTAATTTATGCGATCAATATAACTTGAATAAAATTATTCCTCGAACATGAGAATAATATTTATTCCATTAATTAAACTCAAATAGAATTTAATCGAAATCAACAGAAACACGTAGTGTGTGACTCTCTAGGATTTTTTCTCATTCACATTAGACGGGTTTGCCTAAAGTTCGAGATTACAGTCTAGCAACGGGTCAAGACACTCAAAAGAAAAAATTTAATGTCGGAACGTCGACAACCACATACGAACGCTCACTGTGTAATATAATCTCTTTGTCACACTATCTCATCAAGCAGGTTGCATAACCGTGTCATCAACCTATATGTTTGATATGTCTTTCTTTGACTATCTGAAATAAACATGTCGTTACACCATAGTCGTGGAATTTAATGCGACGGTTCTATTCCAATCAAAGGGTCGAGATATCAACTTCCATAAAAATGAAAAGCACAAATTCTTCCTCGACTTATTCATTAATGGCGTATCCAACTTCGCCATGAACTGTTATTGTCATGGTTTACAAAATATATCTAAGTACGTGAGTTGTAACATGCATAAATAATAATTTTAAAGTCTAAGGATCATCACACACGCTCGTAGATAAAAATATTCAATGACACCAAAACATGCAGAATTTCTACTGACGGATCTATTCTCATACTCTCTCGTCTTTGAGATTACCAAGCGCGAACTTCATAAGAAGAAGCCTCATCTGCTTACAAGTACTTGCACTTGACAGTCTATGTACTATGTGTCCCATCATAGTACGTTATCCAACAGCAAAACATTATTTGAGAATATCGTCATAGCACATCAAGGTTCTAATCATAGCGGAGAACTGCTATGACTTTATCAATGAGACATACTCTAGAACATTGTTACATTAGAGTCATGCAGAACAACAAACAATATATAATAAGAAGTTTTATTAATATTCAATATATCGAATATTCATGTAATCAAAGCACAAACAGTTGGTCCTAAGACACCAACTCCAACAAAAAAATCGTCTTAGCTCAGGTTAGCATGGAGGGGGTGGCGATACATTGGTTTACGGTTTTTATAGGAGGTGCATCCAGATTTATCATAGCAATAGTTCAAAAGAGGAACTCATGGAGCGTTTCAGTGGGAATAGAAATCAGAATCTGTATGAAGAACTGGCGGCGCTACGGCAGCATAGGACTGTTCAGGAGTACATTGAACAGTTAGTATTTGGCGGCTTCGATTTCGCGACAACCAGAATCGCAAATTGTCGGCTACTTCTTGCACGGTTTGCAAGAGGAGATTTGAAGCTGAGTCCCGTATTCATAATCTGGAGACACGTTTGCAGGTGATATGGTTGGCTAGATATGTGGAGCTCGTCGCCAGGAAGGGCATTGGACCACAATCTCAGGGAGGAGGATCACGTGTCTATGGGCGCAAGGCTTGGCGGCCTCCGGTGCGGTTGGAACTGACGTCACCGCCCGGCTTCACCCCTCGCCACCCTCATAAGCTCGGTGAACTGCTAGGGGGTCAAATCGGGAGTTGTCTAAACAGAATCCAACGGGCGCCAAGGCGATACGCCACCTGACAACTCAAGAGTGAGAAGGCCGAGGGAGGAGGGACTTGAGCTTCCGATGTGGGATGCCATACAGTCCCCTACACAAATGTGTTGATCCAAAGTAGCGGGTTTTGTTGTTGGGGGCGGTGAAGTGCTAGTCGAGGACAATGACTCAACGAGAGAGAAAGAGAGAGTGAGCCAGTGAAGGTTGGTCAGGACACCGGATGCAGGGTAGCAGACTTACAAAGTGTGGAGACCTATTACAGCGGCCAAAAACAGAGCAACACTCACATGACATCCATGAAGTTTGAAGGCAGTGTGGGGAGGATTCTCGTTCTGGTGTTGCAAGACAGCGGCGCATCTCACAATTTCATAGCACCCAAGCTGGCTCGATTGCTTGGGTTCCCAATTGCTGATACTCGAAAATTGATCGTTAAATTGGGGAATGGACATAACACAGGGACTCTGGGGGGATGTCACCATCTCACACTCACTATGGGGGACTGTGCTTGTGTGATTGATGCTCGGGTCCTTGACATTGGAGGACTGGATCTGATTTTGGGAGTTGTCTGGCTCCGGACTCTCGGAAACAAAGAAATAAATTGGAAGACCAAGCAGATAAAGTTTGCAGCAAGGGGACACGTTAATTCACCCTTTGTGGTGCCAGTTCCAGCAGCAAAGCAGCAGCATCGTGGGATAGGAGGACCTCTGAGAGGGACCCTACCGGCCGTTATCTGCACCTAGTAGGTGGGGGGGGGAGCCGGGAAGTGAGCCCTTTGACTAAGGGGCAGAATCTGGATTTGCAATTGGTACTCTGAACCCTTGGCAATGTGTTTGATGCTCCTACAGGACTGTCACCCAGGCGGCAGAGGGATCACGCCATCAACATGCACCCAGGCCAAAAACCAATTATGGTCAGGCCCTACCGCTACCCGCATTTTCATAAAAATGAAATCGAACGATGGGTGCAAGAGATGCAGGACCAAGGCATCATCAGGGCCAGTTCCGGTGCTTATTCCAACCCGATACTGTTGGTCAAAAAGGACGGGACATGGCGACTACGTGCGAACTACCGCGCATTAAATAAGGTAACTATACCAAATAAGTTTCACATGCCCATAGTGGAAGAATTACTTACTGAACTGCACGGCAAAGCTTACTTCTAAGTTAAACCTCAAGGCGAGTTATCACTAGATTCAAATGCGGGAAGATGACATTGCAAAAAACGCTTTTCGCACTCACAACGGTCATAATGAATATTTGGTAATGTCTTTTGGCCTCACCAATGCACCGTCCACATTCCAAGCCAATGAGTTATTTCGCCCCTTCCTCAACAAATTTGTTCTAATTTATTTCAATGACATTCTGAATTATAGCACCGATTAGGAGGCACATGTACGCCATATAGAAGGTGTCCTTCGGGTCCTCCAAGACGAATACTTTGTCAACCGCAAAAAAAATGTCTTTTCGGCCAACACAAGGTAGAGAATACTTGGGGCACATTATTTCGTCATCCAGAGTTTCCATGGGCCCTTCTAAAATATAAGTCATGTTGCATTGGCGGCCACCTGAATCTGACGGTTTTCTGGGTCTCATGGGCTACTACAAAAAATTTATCAAAGGGTATGGAAAGTTCACTCAACCTCTCACGCCTCTAACTCGTAAGGATGGTTTCACTTGGACAAGTGTGGCTCAGCAAGCGTTCAATCATTTGAAACAGCTCGTGACTGAGGCTCCGGTAATAGCCTTGCCTGATTTTCCCAGGCTTTCGAAGTGGTATGTGATGCCTCGGGGAGGGGGTGGTGGGTGCAGTTCTCATGCAAGGCGGGCAGCCCATAGCATACTTCAGTTCGGTGCTAGCAAATAGGAACATCGCTAAATCTACCTACGAGAAAGAAATTACGGCGCTAGTGCTTGTCATCCAGCATTGGCGACCATATTTATTAGACCGCTCATTCACGGATTTCACCGATCACCAAATATTGGGTGCAACAACAGATGACCAGAGTAGATCAGCAATCATGGATCGCCAAACTCTTGGGATATCAGTTCGACATGAAGTACAAGTCAGGCAAAGAGAACATGGTCGCAGACGCTCTCTCTCGAAGGGAGGAACCCCCTGCCTTGCTTGTACTACAATCTAGCCCTTGGGAGGATGGCCTCCGCTTTACTGAGAGCGTTGCCAACAACCCTTACCTCGGTAAGGTACTGCAGGCTGTCTAGACAAGCCAAAAGACTCATCCAGGATTTTCGTGCTCACAAAGAACTCTGCTGTTTAAAGGGCGTTTAGCGATCCCAGCGACTTCCCCTTGGGTGCCCAAGCTTTTGCACGAGTTTCATTCCTCCCCTCAGGGAGGCCACTCGGGTTACTATCACACCTATGGAAAATTGGCTGCCAACCTTTATTGGTCAGGCATGAAAACAACAGTCTGAGAGTCTTCAGCAGTGCGATGTTTGCCAGCGATACAAATATTTGACTCTTTCACCGGTTGGGGCTTCTCCAACCATTGGAAATACCAACGGCGGTTTGGTCTCACATTTCTATAGACTTCATCTCAAGGCTTCCGAAATCCAAAGGTTTTTGTGTGATTTTGGTTGTAGTCGATCGTTTTTCTAAATATGCTCATTTTTTGCTATTGAAACACCCATACACAGCTCGGACAGTGGTTAAACTCTTCCTGCGAAAGGTGGTCTGGTTGCATGGCGTATCGACATCAATTGTCAGCGGTCGCAACCCTGTTTTTCTTAGTAATTTAAGGACAGTTGTTTTGTTCGCAGGGGATTCAACTGAAAATCAGCTCTGCCTGTCACCCACAAACAGATGGCCAGAAGGAGGTGATTAATCGGTGCCTAAAAACATATCTACGCTAGCTTTGCGGGGGACCAACCAACTGCCTGGTCATATATGTGTGTTCTCTTGATGCTCGAGGTGCGACTTTATTTATAGGCAACGTTGTAACAAACTTCAACGGTAGAATTCTGCAAAACTCGGGATCAGTTGTAACTGCATCGGTAGCAACTTTTTCATCTACCAATGAACTCAGCATGCTGCTTCATCTACCAATGAGTTAGATCAGCAACGCTACAGAGATTCTAAATCAGATGGAAGTAATCTTGCATGAATCTTCGGATCACCGGTTTTACATAAAACAGTTTTAGAGCTCCGGTATTTCAATTACCTGAAGTTCATTCTGCATAAGCATAAAGACTTGAACAAAAACTTCAAGTTAGAACTCTGTAATATAAAGTGTATTGTGATTTCTGAAATAAAGAAAGAAGTGAGTCATTGACTCAACAGTTACGATTCTGACTCGGGAATTAATTGTTCCTGTGCAACATGGAAAGTAAGAGGAATAGGAGAAGAAAAGGAAAAATTGTGAGAGGACTGGTCTGTGTATTGTGTAGTCGATTGCAATACGACTCAAAAGAATAGGGAGAGACAACCATGAGATTGAAGAAAAAAAAGAGCATGTTGTTATAAGAGTTTGATACAGGCGTGTGTGGGAGAGAGAGGAAGAAGACTTTGTCGTATTCATCATCGCCCATAGAAAAAGAAGCAAGAGTCGGAGTCTCTATGAAAAACTCTCTGTCATATTGAGAAAGAATCTCATTATCTGGTGTTCTTGTTTGTGTGGATGCATGTGTGTTGTCATAAGTGAGGAAAGGTGAAAACAGTAAAGATCGTTTTATCTAATCGATAAACGAAAATTGATCAGAAGATGTTCATAGAAAGGGAGATAAGCGCACTGATTCACCCCCCTCACAGTGTGTCCATATCACACATGGGACCCCAACAGTAATCTCATTTCCTGACAATACGAAGCAGACTATCATATCTTGCTCGACTGACAAAGCAGACTATCATATCTCGTTCAAGCCATGGCACATGTGAAACCAAAGATCCTACAAGTGCGGTGTCTTCTCCCATTTCATTATTTCTCAACGCTAGCCACTAACCCCTAACATATTGAGGAACGCACTTGGGCTAGGAAAAGTCCGGTTTGTGAGCAGTGGTTCGGATTAGGAACCATATATTCCAGGGCAACAGCAGCAAGATAAACCCCTGGTTTACTCTGCTGGCAAAACATATCTTAAATTCCAGTAACTGTCTTAGCATTAGAAAAATCCCACAAGAAAAACTGTAAAAGAAAGAAAAACAAAATAGAACAGACAAAAAAGGAAAAGAAAAACTGAGGCAGCAATGAATGCATACTTTTGCTTGTAGTAATCAGCATATGAACTATACTCCAGTGGACCAAGATAGCCTTCCTTCCTCGGGAATGAGTTCTCTGCGGTCATTTCATGGCGCACAGAATCCACATAAAACCTCTTCCCAGAGTGAGCAGCAGTAACAATTCGACCCATCAGATCTTCTGCACTCGCGCAACGATCGGCCAAAACCAGCTTTTTGCTGGTTGAATCCTCATACTTCAGCAGATTTGCAGGATCGCGATCCGGAACCAGCCCGCATGCCTTCACGACATCAAATTGCGCTACAGCACCCCTAATACCATAAGTGGGATGAAGCTTCTGCCCAAATGCCATGCCATGGCGCAGCTTTCCAAAACCATACTCCTTTCTGTCCCCACCCAGGGTCCGTTCTTTTGTGCCGAGGTAGACATCTGGTCGAGCTCTGTGGAGGGGGTTGCTCCATGCATTAGTCCTGATTATTTTTCCAACCAAATTCCAGTCTATTTCTTGTATAGGATCTTCACGCATTTTATCAACCAGGGGTACAAACAAATATGCCTTAGAAGAATCCCAAGGAGTGGTGGCAGGTTCAACATCCACATCTAGTACTATGCTCATTAACCTCACATGAAAGCTCTTAAGGGACCCCAACTGCAGATAAACACCAGTCAAGATACATTACAGCAAAAGTAGAAACAAATCTACAAATACTTCGCACAAAATGGCATCCAAAGAACAAACCTGCTTCGATGTGATATTAATCGATCCCTTAAAGACAAGAGACGCAGCTGTTTTCATGTTCCGAGCAATAAAAAGATCCATCGACATCGATAACACCTGTCAGAAAGAAATGGATTACAGATGACCACTTAATTTGATGTGCCAACAAGGAATGATTGCCTCTCTTACCTCTGCATCCAGCTGATTTCCAATAAGTATAGCAAAATCTGTGGCTTCAGTTAAAAAGGAATCCTTGGAGGAACCGATATTTACACATTTTACAGCATACATGTATAAATGTAGGAGCTCTGAGTTGCTGTGATTGTCTCTTCCAGATAAAATCCATTCACCCTACATAACAAAGACATGCTTACAAAGGTTTGCAAAAGAAAACTCATCGCCCCTACAATATTGTGTACTAAATATATGAATAATATATGTGAAATTGAAATAATGCCAAAAACGTTTCCTGAAACGTCAAACATAGCAATATAAATTAACCCTTTTGTCTTTCCATGAAAGGAATAATCATCCACGTCACTGCAGTATTAAAAAAAATGTTGATTAAAAAAATTAAATTCATTACAAACATTTTCACTGCTACTGGATGCATTTTTAAATTTCATTCTCTAAAAAACCAGACAATGAAAACAGAGAAACAAATGGCCATTTTTGGGTCATTCTGTCACTCAAAATTCAATTGTCCCATTTAGCTGAGGATAAAAAATGTAGTTTTGGGGAAATAAAACTACTATGCAACCACAAAGCAAAGTAGGTTTTAAAACAAAATTAAGTTTCGCGAATCTCAAATCAGGATTTGACAATGTCATTAGAATACAACTAAACCAAAATATGTACAGGAACTAACCTTTAGAATATTAGCTACACCTTCAGGATAGAACTCTCTATGCCTAGCAGTCCCAGGTAGTAATTCTCCATCATTTTGGTCAGCCTTTTCTCCTTCTTCCTTGTTGCCCTTGTCTGGCAAGAGCATGTCAGTAAAAGCTCCCATCTCATGGAGTTTCTTGCAAGCATCCAGACAAACAGCCTGAGCCATGATTAGCAGATTAGCTCACTTGTGTTCCCCAAAGAATGTTCACAACATCTTGGTGAAAGTTGTAACATGAGCAAACTTGCCTGTTGTGCAATGCGCATTGAACTGCAAATTGCACCCTCAAGCTTTTCAAATGGTGCATTACAGGGGAGTTGAAGCTTGCATGAATATTCTGTGGGGCCTCCTGGCTTCTCATGTTTCTCCATAAAAAAATCCGGACGGAGTATTGAATATCTTAATTAAAATTTTAAAACTGATAATTAGAATGTATAACACGACATAATACGAAGTAAAAAAAAGGTCACAATCGAGCAGAAGTGCACCTGTCACTTGGTAGCTGAGAGCAGTAGAAATGGATAAGACCAACAGCAGAATTCAAGCTCACAATAGCACCAGTGGACTCGACCTGGTACATTGCACCAGGTGTCTTCTCAACAGAAATTAACCTTGAACTCCCCTTGAGATGACTAAGGTCGGTTCTTTCAATTGCCTCCTTCCGCAAGGTCTCCTCACTATTCCTAGCATTTCGAAGAAATTCTCCATGTGACAAATTACCCCTGCAATAAAAAAATAAAAGAAAAACAACAAATCCCATTTAAACCAGCAATAAATAAATAATTTACAAAGAAGATATCAATAATAAAGCAAGACCCAGAATGCACCTCTCAGTCATCAAGATGTAATCTGATCCCGGCTTGCGTGCACGCCCCCTGGACTGAATGTATGCCAACACCGTTTTTGCAAGGTCAAAGCGAATGACAACATTGCACTGTCTGATGTCAAGCCCTTCCTCGGCAACACTGGTGGCAACTAACAAAGTCACCTGCAGATCAGGAGCAAGAACATTACAATGTAAATAGTACCCAGAAATAAATTCAGCAATCTAAGCCACTCTATGCTAGCATTTGATCTGAGCATACACGACCATCTCGGAATTTGGCAATAGTGTCCTGCATTTGGCATGAGCGCATTTCCTGATTATTGTTGTGGCCAATCAAGCTTGCGGAATTGATAAAACTCAGAGAAGGAAGTTCCGCCAGAACCTGCAGGCTCAGCAAAACGAGAAATAGATCAGTTAGGAAAATTCATCAAAATCTAAAAGTAAGAAATCCCTGAAAATCATGTGTTAATGTATTCAACCTTTGGAAGAACTAAGGCAGTCACCACTCGCTCAACAAAGACAATTGCACGAAAATTATCAGTGTGCTGATAGTTGAGAAGTATTTTGATCAGTGACTGCACCTTTGGAGTCACTTTTGCATCAGCAACAGCAGCACCTGTGATCACATCAACATGCTCGCCGCCAGAGACAGCTACAAGTTGGGCATATGGTTTCAAATGTCAATGTCAATACATTCCAATTCATGGGAACATGAGACATATTCCATAATGTTTTTATAAAAAAAATAGAAGACTAAATGAATCATAATATATTGTAGACATGCCAAAATGGGCCTGGGCCCGCGGGCTTCATAGGCGAATCTGCAGATCTGGTGCAGGCGAGACCTATAAATTTTTGCCTGTTTTAAAAACAGGCCTAAACAGGACAGAGCATGACTGGCCTGAGTAAAAAACAAGCCAGATTTGTAAATTTTGGACTGCAGGAAAAACAGGCCAGAAAGGGCAGAGCCAAAACAGGCCTAGGCCAATCCGGGTCTGGCCTGCCCATTCGCCAATGATGGAAGCAGTCTGAAAGATTATAATTTAATTTTCTAAATGATTGTTTTAAAAGGACCGATCTTTCAACACTACAAAAGAGATTTTTAGGGCGTGTCTGAAAAAATAGTTCCAAACATTTAGTATCTGCTAATGCTAACTAATCAATTAGTGAAACCCGCTCTTAGTCTCACCATGGCTATCAGGAAGTTCGCCCTCCTCAATCTCATCATGATTGCATCCACCCTGAGAAATAACATTACCCATTTCCACATCTGCTTTAACCTCATCAACAGCTCCTTCACATAATTGGCACTGTAAAAGAGAGACAAGTTTATTCAAGTAGGACTCCTGAAATCGGACATCAAGCTGGTAGTTTGCCCTCTCGTCATTCTGTAAAGCCGTCAAAAAAGATTGAGCTACCTGCAGAACCGAGCTTCAAAAATCAGTGCTTTGGAATCACAGAAAGAAACCGAGACACAAAAAGGACAAAGCACCATACCCTGTAAGCACACCACTGTCCCAGTTCTCCAAGTGCATAATTGATAGCTCTCAGTTTTTGTATTAGACTAGCAGCCCCATCACTCTCTGTTCTCTCAGAGACACCATAAACTTGCCGTAGCTCCTCTTTGGCCCCAGCGTCTCTAGCTCCCATGAATTGCCACTTAGTTCGCCTGGAACTCGACTGTGCAGCTTCTTCGATGGCCAATTCCATTTGTTTTATTTTTTCATGAAGGGACCATAGGCTGGCTGCTTTGTCATATTCAACCACAACTTCTGAGGGCATTGGCACATGTTTTTCCAACTCCCTGCGATCTTTTACAGTACACACTACAGAATCAAGTTTGCTTTCAAGATTACGAATCTTTATTGCACAGTCCAACTGGCTCGAAACACCTACATAAAGACCAGAATCACATTCAACTTGCAGAGGCACAGACATCCTCTCACAAAAAAAATTTATGGGATTGAACATACCTTTTAGGTTAACAGGAGAAGCAGTCATTCCAAAAACAGATGGCCTCTTCTCCTTTGGAGTGGTATGATAGAATTCAGACAGAACCAATGAATATGGATGTTTCTTCACAGCATGATGACACTCATCCAAAATAAGAAGATTAATTGCTTCCATTTTTATGATGCTGTGTCTTAAAATGTTCAACAATATTTGAGCAGTCATTACTAAAACCTGCAATAAGACACGCAGTGGCAGTGAGTTTGAAAAGAGAAAAGCAAACCAAGTTAAAATGGAACTTCTCAACCATCTTATTGTAAACTCTGCATGCACGGTAATTCTTAGTGTATACCCAAAAATTAAATCATGTAATGATAGTTCAGAAAATACAATGAATCATGTTATGTTCTATTTATAATAATTTCATTTATTATTTCATTAAATTTATCACATTGGATATATTTTATTTGATAATAACTTTGGAATATGATATTACCAAATAGCCCTAATTAAGAATCATCGTAGCTATGATGTGAAGGAACTGGTATAGAAATAAAAAATCCACACAGACACTGGTTGGGAAACTTGTAGGTTGGATCAACCCACCTTAAAAATCTACATAAATCATCACATATATCATTAATGTTTTTAATGGATGTTATGAGCATGTCTTTAAACCTTAAATCAAAAATGTTCCAAACATGCGAAGCTGCACACTCTCATAACTATCTAACACCATTTAAGTGAGTAACTATAAAGATAATTATTGTATGTGTCATAAACCTTGTAAAGATACTTATATGATAAAGATCCTTGATTCGAATAAGGCTACAAAAATGTGTGATCATTGTATGGGAGAATGACAGGATACGCACCTTGTGCTTAAGGCATAGACGAAGGATACAAGAAGATTTGAACAAATAACCAAAAGTCTTCGTGTTTGGATGTCAATGATGTATTGCTAAACACTACTCATTATTCATGAGCATGAAAGGATTCTGCATATTGTGATTGTTATGAAAGCTTGTACAATCGCTAGCAAAGAGTTAAACAAATATAAATCTAATGGACCAAAGAGAGACTCATAGCACCACAAGATTGTGTTTTATACATTTAATTGGCAGCTTAATTCATGGGCTTATAATTTAGGGTAAGGTATCCAATTAGACTCAAGTTTAATGAGCTTGTATAGATGTTTTTAGATTGCTTATTAAAAACATTTTTCAGACACTAATTTAAAAGGATTTTTTCAAGAATTTAAATATTTCAGAAGCAAAAACAAACATAACTTTTTTTAAGGTATTTACCATAAGTACTTAAGGATCCTAAAACACAGTTTGGATCTATATGCAGGATTTTATTGTTTTCTCCAAATAATTATGATGGAATTTTTAAGTAAATTAGATGGAGGTGTTGGACCATATCCTAATTAGGATTAAGATATGACAAAGGATGGTTGGTTATTATTTAAAAAAAGAAAGAAAATTTCCACTTTATTAGACATCTAGAGAGAGAACCTTTACATGAGAAACAATTCTCAATATAAATTTTGGAAGGGGAAAAAATCTCTACACCATTGAGAGTACATTTCGAGAGATGAACAAAACCTAATCACCATCCTCTTTTATGCATCTTGTGAAGACACAACGAGAATTGTGAAAGAGAAAGAGAAGACTCTAGTTGCTATTCATAGGGACAATCACCAGTGATTCATGAAGCTTGTGTGGATATACCTTATAAACATGGTTGGAGTCGATGCCAAGTTAGTGGTTTAAGTCGAATTGTAAAAGTTTCGTCGCAAAAATGGATCACTAATTGAAGGTGCACACTTTATATGTCAGTTTGAATATGTTTAACGTTAGTCTGGGATTTGAATTTGTTCCGCTGCAAACGTTCAATGCCTCAAATCCTGGCAGGAATACCACAGAAGCAAGCAAAAATGTGAACGAACAATCTTAACAAGAAAACCAATCCCCAGGCCCATCTCCACTCCAGTTGATCTCAACTGCAGGTGTCCTGGACGATGTATCAAATTCATGAAGCTTAGTTTCTACTATCAGGTTATAAAAGAACATCATTTTTCAAATATGACGTAATCTGAACCTGTTCTATAATGAATCCAATGCCTTGGAGAAATCAATCAGAGGCCTCTGATTAAAGGTCAACTGGAAAGGATCATATATTCTTATTGGAGGCAAGGTTTAACAAAAGAAATGGGTATGGAATATACTGAAGAAAGATTGCTGCATTTAATTTACATAGCACAAGAACAATTTGAATGTGACCAAAAAGGTTTCCTTGGAATGAGAAATAATGATGCCCTTACAGGGGTTACACAAGAGCATAGGACACTATTTTAGACAAGAATACGAATTAAACTGCCATGATAAGGACTCGAGAGAAAATTTAGCAAATTCAATATAAGCAGGACCTACATCCAATACATCGCTAACATTTAATAGCTTGACAATGCATGACAAAAAAGATTATCACATACACCAACAAGTTTAATATTTCCAAAACCTTAGCAAACGCCACAACAACAGAGTCTATGACCTCAATCTGCTAGGCTCTCAAGAAAAACACAATCATTAATCCATGCCTCCATAGCATTAGCATTAACCAGGGTGCTCAATTCTCAGGTTGGATACAACACTGGAAACTGGAGAATGTCACATCAATGATTGAGAGCAAACATGGGATGTAAGCTAAGGGAGGAATGAGTCGTGGTTTGAAATTGCAATTATGGATAGCACAGAATAACAATTGTGAATATAACAGTGATAGATCACCCAAAAAAAAATAAGCTACACGCAGCTGACAAAATAGGACTGTGTGAGCTAATATCATAGGGAACCAAAACTCACAAATCCTGAGTAACAGGCCCACCATTAATAAGCAGTTCAATCAAAATAACGCCCACAAAAAGAATTCCAGTACAGCCAGATCATCAAAGAGATTTGACCAAACTAGCAAGATCTCAACTAGAAAACAACTTCAAAAGAAACATAACTTCATTTTTTCTGTTATCCCAACACTAGGTTAATCAAACTACTAAAGCAAGACAAAATCAAACTACTAAAGCAAGACAAAATCAACCCGGATCCATAAAACTCTGCTTTCATGTACCTTAATATTTAGATATAATTTATACTTTGTTTATATTTTTCAATAAAATGAATCTTTTCGCATCTATAACATAGTTTGTTCCCACAAAATAATTATCAAACCCTTGTATCAGACTCAAAACAGACTGGATTGTCATGCTTTGTTTTCATGCACCTTAATTATTTTATCTATAATTTAGACTTTGTTCATATTTTTCAATAAAATGAATCTCTTCGCAGCCATAACATGGTTTCTTCCCCAAAAAAAAGTATTATCAATGTAGAGCATTTGAACATTAAAAACATATTTCAAAAACTGTAGCAATAAACTGCAGCTTTTGAAAACAATAGCTTGGGCAACATCACTAACTACAGAAAGAAATCCAAGTAGAAAACAGATATCAATGTAGAGCATTTGAACATTAAAAACATATTTCAAAAACTGTAGCAATAAACTGCAGCTTTTGGAAACAATAGCTTGGGCAACATCACTAACTACAGAAAGAAATCCAGGTATAAAACAGAGGGGAAACAACGTTATAAAACTATAGTAGACATGGAAGCTCCAAAAAGTGACCATTTGTTTATGGAAAAAAATTAAATAGCAAGATGCTCAAGGAGAAGCATAAAAATTTCCGATGGATGATGAGAACATCGTTAGAAACTCCCTTTCAACTCACTCCTTCCATATTATTTTATAAAGTAAATATTTCATGAATGTGTGAGGAGTTGAACAGATATCCCATAAAATTTTGTTCATTATATATTCTGTCTTAAATGCCTGGATTGAAGCAACACTGAAATGAATTGATCAATCAACTAAGTCAAATTATGCAAGTAAAAAATGATGATACATTGATGCATCGCTATTACTGGTGATTTTCAATACCTGCTTTGTTTCGAACTCCCGCTGCCACCTTCTAGCATCCCAGAAATCTTGACCCATTTCACCACAATAATGGCCTACAGGAAAACCAGTTTGCTCACGAATAACTTCTGCTTGCTGAAAGTTAAAGCAAAAAAAGATTAGCAGATATATTCCAACAAACCATCAACAGTTGCCACACGAATGCAAAACCAGATCACCAATGAATATCACCTGATAAACGAGAGGAACCTTAGGCACTAAAAATACAGCCAGCATCTTTTTCTTCTGGTTTTTCAAATCAATGGAAACACTTCTCATAAGGAGGACCGCAATTAGTGTTTTCCCCGCCCCTGTTTCAAGAAAGGCAATAGTATTTCTCTTTTTAGCCTGTTCAAGAACATCTAACTGATACTGTCGGGCTTGCTCTTCCAGCAGTTTCTCCTTGGGCTCTTCAGGTTTCTTTTCTGCTCCTGCATTGCATTCCTGTCTTTTTCCAGCAGCGGCCCTGCTCTCTTTGTTGTGGTTTGCTTCATAAGGCCCAAGGTGAAAAACTAAGTCTTTTGACCCCGAAGGATCCCTCAGCCAATAACCTTTTCCCTCTCTATCCTTCCAATCCCTATCTCGGCTCTCTCTACTACGCTGCCTACCATTTTTGCAAACTTCCCTCTTCTTGGTCTGGCTATTAAATGCTTTCAAATCACTTTCAGACCATTCACGGGGCCTCTTCCTGTCAGTGGAAAACCTAAAATTTTGATGGACTTGTCCTTGTCTGTTCCCTTGTCTTCTACTTGGGAAATTTGACCCATTCTGGTAGCTGTCAAGGTGAGCCCTCTTGCTGCTTCTTTCATCACAGAAACCAAAATCCCGCTTTCTTGAGAGCTCTCTGCTCCCCTTCCGCTTGGCTGGAGAATAAACCTTCAGGCCCGCTACATCTTTAACATCTAGAGACTTATCCCCATGACCATCCAATGGCTTATTCCCACCACCCACAATAAGCACTTCTGTGGGCTTCTCTACATAGGCACCTGACAGAGTTCCAAGATCTGCAGCAAAGTCATCGCATTGCTTATTGCTGCAGACAGTTGGAACCTCAGTTAGGTCGTCGACCCAAGATTCCTCGAGGGAGTGACAGCAGTTAGGAGTTCCAGAACTAGGAACCAGAGGAAGCCCAGATCCGTTTTTTATACTATCCAGAATGTGGTCGATCCCTCCAAAGAAACTGTCTGGAGTGGACGAAATGCCATTAACAGGTTCTGTAGCAACTCCAGAGTCAAAATCAAAATCGTTGATGAGGTTGAAGGGGATATCCTCGCAGGCATCAAGCCAGAAGGAGGGCCTCAGACACTCATCTAACACCTGAGGAGCCCAGCCGGGTCCTGAAACCCTAGCAGTAGCAATCTCATCATCCATTATGAGTCTACCTAGTACAGCAAAACAGGAGTTGCCAGGACTCAATCGAAGAAGGCAGCGTTGGAATAACCTCTTGTCGGAAGAGAAAGCTAAAACAGCATAAGATCGCTATAGTAAACGAAAAATAAATCAAAGAAAAGGGGTAAATGACTGCTTCTACTTTATCTGGGAAACCGGAGAGGTCAAGCCACCGGGGGGTGGAGCGAACTGCGGATGTGGGACAGGGATGGAGTTATGCCTGCAGATTGGCGTGGATATACCGCACGAAGCGCGCAACTAGTTCAGAATTTAGAACAATATGTGCGCTCCTCCAAGATTCGAGCATATCAACGCCATTCTGCCGAGACTGACTGTCTCCGTAACCAAAACCCCATCCCCCCGCAAACTTCGAGTCCCGCCCCCTCCCCCCGACTCTTCCCTTCCCACGGAGATTCGAGCTGCAAAGTGCGGGGTGCGATGCTCAGCCCCACGCCCCCTGCATCTATCTGCTCCTTTTCGATCATCAAGGAGATTGCCGACCGGGGAAGAAAGGGAAAGACCGCCTGTGGAGTCAAATAACGACCAATGGTGAATGCGGATTTTCCGTAAAATAATAAAGCATAATTCACTGCGTGATAGGTAATTAAATCACATTGATGTAGGAACGTCATTTAATACATTAAATGATTTATTTGTTTATTTATTTATTTAAGCCATGAAATCATTAATTATTTTTTTCCTTTAAATGTAATTTCATTGTTCATTTAATCCACATTCAATATGAAGAATGTGAAACATAAACAGGTGTACTTTAATTGCAGTGAGCTTCATCTTCTGGTCTTTGATGAAGTATACTTGATTAAGATCACCTAGTGATAGCCAACGGGCTCCCGCCTCCGCGGGTAGTATATAGGCCACTAGAATTCTTGTTCATAACGAGAGGACCTTTGGGCTCCAAAAGTGCGTTGGCACCTTCCACCACAACAGATCGCGCATAATTCAATGCTAGATAAAAAAATTATGATAAATGGGTAGCTTTTATCAACGCTCGCAAAAAACATTGATAAAGTTACATTTTATCAACGTTGATAAAAAGGTACTATTTGTTGGTATTTTTTTTATAGCACTGATAAAAGTCATGGCTTCATCATCATTTTTTCTAATGATGATAAACGCAGCACTTTGAAATTTTAAAATATGAACATCATATTCAATGGCGTGTATGACACGTAACACCCAACGTAGAAAAGAATGTAACATCCCGAAACATTACGATATATTTGTTATTTTAAATAAATTCAATATATTTTATAACTTGTAATGCATGCAATACTGAGTTAGATTGTATTGCACGCAACAACGAGTTTCTTCAATAGTTTACGTTACACGCAATACTGAGTTTTACTAAATACTATTAATATTATTATTTAAGATGACAATTATCTCCTAGCTGTTAAATTGGGTTTGATGAATAAGATTAAATAACTTATGAAAATATATGGTTGAGTTCATTGGTTACCAATTAATTAGAAATGAATATAAAAACCAATTGAATATAAAAGAAATGTTTTTATAAAAAAACAGTTATTATGCGTCAAAGATGTTTTATCTTAATAAATTAAGTTGATTACTATTAGTGGATGATCTTAATGAAATTTATATATTATATATTAAATAAAATGTTTTGACATTCATCAAATAGATTTGATAGACATAAGATAAGAACAAATATAATTTTACGCATAAAAATCTATATTTTTCTAAAGGCGGTTTTGTCGTCTTTTAATGACGCACTTGTTTTAAAACTAAATTTTGACACTTTTATATATTTTATGTGAAAAAATAAACTTCGTTTTTTAAATTGGAATGTCAAAATTAGCTTATGGTGGATTTTTGATATTTTTTGAGAAGTTTCGTTTTTTGATGAATAGTAAAAATACTAAATTTTAATTGAAAACTGACTTTTTGTCTAAATGATTTATAATATTAAATTACATGTTAAATTGATTTTAAAATAACAGTAGATTAATTATACGTTTATTAATCCAATACAGGTCATTGTAATCATTTTTATATAGAATTTAGATATAAAAACTTAGTAAATTTTTGAACATTTTCACTTTAAAAACTCATTTTCTCGTTCCGTTTGCGGAATTAATTTTCAATTATTTTTTATCACTTATTTGAATTGAATTTGAAAAAAATGGATTTCATATCTAAAATTATAACAATTTATAATATTTAATAAGCTCAACCTAATTTTTGACCAAAGTGATCAGTGAAAATAGTTAAAATTAATTACAATGATTAAGAGAAAAACGACTTCATTGAGGGACTAAATTTTAAACTTAAGGTGTAAAAATGACCCAACACTTGTCCAAAACTCATTGGCTGGTCATATTTCGACCTTATCACTTCTAAGATCGATAATGAACCATTATTTGGCCGGGTAACATGAAAAAAAACGTGGGTGAAATTCACTCTTTCAAAAAAATACAAGTGTGTCACTCACCCCACTTATAAAAGTCCCCCCCTCCTCCCCACTTCACACATTCAAACCACTTTGGTTCACCCAAGACCTGCCCAAAGAACTCTCCAACTTCCCTCCCCTAATCCTAGAAGCCTTAGTTTGGGCAGAAAGCAAACCTTTGAATGTTTTAGTGCAAACCTAAGGAGGATATTTGAAGAAGAAGCAATGTTATTCTAAAATCATTTTTATTTTATTTCCTTCTCTGCCTCCTTTAACTCCTATTATACAATATCTATATAATAACCACAATATCTTACACATACTGAGATATTGTTATGTTAAAGGTATGACCTGCAACCTCACGCACTTCCATCAAATGAGTTATGAAATCATCGTTCGTGTGTACAGCGGAATACCGCCTCGCGAACCGACGTCGTTCATTCTTCCATTACCACCTTTCAAGGTTAGAAATAATGATAGATTTATAGTTTATATTTGATATATATAAGATATTTATGATTTTATCATGCTTCTGGAATTACTATATAACACACACATTCATGCTTTATATTTTGTGAGAATACGATAACGTCGCTCGTGTGTGTGGCGAACTACCGCCTCACAAAGCGATGTGATTCGTTCACACTTTACATGGAATATATTAAGGACGAGTTTAATAAAAATATGTGATATATATGGCATAAAAATGACATTGTAATGATAATATATATATATATATATATATATAACATTTACTTTTTTTCTTTCAAAACGAAAATAAAATGGAAACAACGTTCATGCGTACGTAGGGCCTACCGTCTTCATGAACGGTGTATTTCATTTCCTATCACCAAATTTTATAGATCACTATAAATAAATATAAACTGAATATATATGATATTTACACCATGGTTTACATTCTGGAGAAGATGAAATCATGATCGAAGTAAGAGGAACAAAAAAACAACAAGTTAAAACATACTCGAAAAACATGACAATTAACACCCGAAACAATAAAAATAATGAAATATTATTAACAAACGGGTGATAAGATGTTATAAAAGAATTATATATGATATCATACATATTAATATGGTTATTTTATAAGTTAATAACATGTTTAAAACCATTATACAATAGGCTAAAGAAAGTTTGATCAAAACGAAGTGTGAGGTAAGAGATTTCATCTCAATTTCATTTCATTGAAGTATATTGTAATGTTATGCATATAATTTAATTTATATGATGTACATACTGCCCCTTTACACGTAATATCATGAATACTTCATTCTTCATGGTATTTAAAGTTTCAATTTTATTATTTCTTCCAAGGGGATTTAAATTAAAAGTTACCAAGTTGTAAAGAATTTCATAACCCAATTTATTTTCACTGGGTTATATTACGTCATCATCGTCGTTAATATTTTAAGACTACGTGTATAACGATCTTTGATTATCTCATGTCGTAATTACACTTGTTTTATGTGGATTTACAGTTGATACACATAATCAATTCATTGGTTAATTCTCACTTCAACATCATGATTTTTGTAAGGGTTTACTTCACAATCTCATTTTAATCGGGATTGATTACACTTGAATTTCCATTGAAGTAAGTTATTTGATCATTGTTTAATAAACTCCTTCATCTTGTTCTCCTATGTTTATTCATGATCTGTTTCAAGTAATAGTATCATTTTCCCACTCTTTGGTACTTAAAATGTTTTAGAAAATGTTTTTAAGAAAACCTGACATCATTTCTCTCTTCGGTCGAAAATTTGTTTTCTTCCAAAACCATGTTTTCTAAAACTATTTTCAAAGATATTTGTAACCTTTTCAAAATTATTTATTAAAATACATTTTTATTCATTTTTTATTTTTTAAATGTTTTCAAATGAATCTTCTTATCACTTTCCAAACAAGGCACTTTTCTGAACTTTTTACCGTGCAAAAAGAATGTTCTTTACGACAAGTACAAAATTACCCTTCGACATGAGCATTATTTATTTAAAGCTTCGTTTGAAAGTTTTTGAGGTCCTTTTTAAATAATTTTTTTTTAAAAGTGATTCTCAAAGAAAAAATATTTTCAAAATAATTTTCAAAATGAAAAGAATATTTTCCTCAATAATATTTTTTTAAAGATATTTTTTTGGTATTTTTATTCATCAATGACAACAACCTTTTTCCCTTACTCTAATGGGTATATATTGTAATGATATCATCCTTATTATTTCTCTAGATGGTTTATAATCAGTTTAATTGGGGACATATTATTTTGATGTCATTCACTTTACTCTGGATAGTTTATGATTATGTTTATTGATTGGGGAAAGTATTTACATTTTGTATGCTAATTTTAATACGAATATTTATGTTGATTATGTTTCACCCCTTTCATACGAGGAATGCATTGGATCTCATATGTGACTGGCAGGACCCAATATATCTCATCGATGCATCAGTAAGTTTCATGAAACAAACTAGATATGATTTTGGTTGTGGCCTTCTCATTTATTAGCTTCTTGACACGAAGCCTTGATGATATTAGATTCTTGGCATGAAGCCTTGACAACATTAGATGTCTTGGAATGAAGCCTCGACGATCAGTTTTAGATATCCATCGTTGTGCATGCCATCATTATGAATTTAGTTATTAATATTCCATGTGATTATTTGATTAGTTGGAATATTCATGGTTAGTTTTCATGATGATATGATTATTTATATGACATTATTTGATCGTCATTTATTACTTCCATGTTGTGATCAAGTTATTGGTTAAATGACACGTATTTTAGTTATTCACCTTACCATATTGATTATGTATTATTTATTCATAGCTTTCGTTGTACACTTACCATTACTGAGCATATGAACTCACTCCTTTATTATATTTTATTCTCCCTTGAATATGAGTAAGTATTTTGTGATTGATATACAGGGATACGATGAAGGGAATAATGGAATTCTTAAAGAAAATTCTTTGTGTATTTTATGTTTTAAAATGTAATGTAAATTTCAATTATGTATCTAGTTCACCAAGACTACTAGATTATTTGGTCCTTTGGGATTTGAACAACTATATCCATGTCAATGCAATAAAGTAAGCATCGGCTTTGGGATGTTGGGGTCGGGGTCGCTACAATAAAGGTCGTAGTGAGTATTTCAATTTTTATATAAATTTTTATATATTTTTAAATAATATTTATATTACAATAGGTATATATATGTAAATGTAATATATAAATTTGATTTATATAACTTTTAATAAAAAATGAATCTTATTTTCATAATTTTATATATAAAAAACTATCAAATTTATATCAGTCAACATAAATGAATATATAATTAAAATAAATATAATATAATAATTTTTTATTTAAACAATTATATAATATATAAACAGATCTATTTATTTAAATATGTATTTATATTGATATTAAATAATTTAAAATATATTCACATGTATAATTGTATGTATGTATGTGTATGTGTGTGTGTATATGTGTGTGTGTGTGTGAATGTGTATGTGTACGTACGTATGTATGTAATTCACTTAAATGTTACTAATTCACTTTTTAATATTTTTGTAATTTATTTAATTTTATTTATTCATTTATTATTATATATTCATTAACAATGTTAAAAATATATTTAATCATTTTTTAATATTTATCTATACATATATTTATTTAATATACATGTAATATTTTCAACATGTCTGTAATTTATATGAATAATATTTATTCGTTTTTGTCTATTAAGTTTTAACATTTAAAATGTGTTTGAAATTTATATAATTAATCTTTTTTAATAATTTTGTCATTCAAATAGTTAATTGAAAAAATTATATATATATATATATTTAAAAAGTATTTATAAAATTATAATTATTA
The DNA here is from genome assembly GCA_963277665.1 of Viscum album. Lineage (NCBI taxonomy): Eukaryota > Viridiplantae > Streptophyta > Magnoliopsida > Santalales > Viscaceae > Viscum > Viscum album. Next base: position 999,935,097 of record OY728136.1, on the reverse strand, counting down.
ATATATATATATAATTATATATATGCATGTGTATAAATATATAATTATACATAATTATATATATATGTATAAATATATAAATATATATAATTATATAAATATATTTATAATTATATATAAATGCTTTTTAAATATATTTATTTATACTAATAATTATAAATAAATAAATATATATATATTTAAATAATTATAAAATTATAATAAATATATTTAAATAATAATTGTATAAATAATTATATAAATATATTTATAATTATATATAAATATTTTTTAAATATATTTATATCATGGCTTCTCTCTCAAGAGGAGAGCTTCTCTCTCTTTCTTACTAAGATGATCAGTTTGTTGATTGCTCCAAGTTGAGCATCTGCATGGATGATCAGACCCTTATTGATGCGGTTGCACACAAGGAGCTCTTTGCCCTTTGATATCCACGCAATAGGCTTGAGCTGCTTAAGTGTGTCTATGAAAAGAACGAGGGTGACAATATTTTTTTCCAGTGTGCCCCATCCGATGATGGGGATAGTGATGGGATTTGGTCGATGAAGGCTTTCAAGAGGAGGGTGAGCGCAAGCCGCTGGTGGGTGGTTGACATCATCATTTTCGGATGGCGACAACGATGCAACGAGTACTACTCTAGGGACGCTCATGTTTTTCGGTGAGGGCATGCCAACAACTACGTGGGGAGTGGGTTGGGGGCGACCTCAAGAGGTGGTGAGTGATGACCTTGGGTCGTGTGTTGTCAAACAACTTTGGTATGCAGGACATCTTTGGCGGAACACACATGGGATAGATTGGATGCCTGCTGGACATTTATACGGGCGAGGTAGAGCACACTTCGTGTTTTTAGTGGGCCGTGTATTGGGCCTCTAATCATCAAACAAGTCATTAGGCCATTTTTATTGGGTTTTCTCTACGCACATGTGAGCGAGACCAGGGGACGTTGGTCTCGACTGGTGACAACACTCTAATCGGTGTTGGTGTGAGATTCTCAAGCGGCCACTAGTGATTTGGGATGTCATTGATCAACTCTCACGACTACCATCAACGTTATGAGATGATGGTGGGTGTGATGGCTCCTGCTCATTGCGGTTATCGGTGGAATGGGATGTCGATGAGTTCTTGAAACAAGTATAATGATGAAGTGTTGGTGCATGGACGATGCATGAGTGATGACAGTGAGGGCACACCGACGTCCTTGGGATGGAGTTCGACGAACGACGACGCAACGATGTTAGGGCTTTGGGTGTGCAAGGCCCTTCATGAGATGGTGGACATGGGGGTCATGCAAGATCGCACAATGGGGCTTTAGCTCGGATTTTTTAGGGGCTTCAACTGATTTCATGGGTTGATGAGCATGCATTTTGGGGGGGTCTTCGGGCCCCATTTTTCATTTTGTGGATAGTGATATCACTTCGACTGTCTCTTTGGTGGAGCTTGTCTACCAATTTTTTTTTTAGCGGTGCTTCCTATGCCACTAATCTTGTGTCACTGTTTGTCTGCACTTTTATTTTCTTTAATAATTTTTTAGGACTAAGCATGCTCGAACCCTAAACCTTTATGGCTAAATATATTTATTTATAATTATAAATATAAATAAACAAATATATATTTAAATAATTATAAAATTATAATAAATATATTTAAATAATAAATATATTTATTATATTTACAATTATATATATTTATATATTAATACAAATATATATAATTATATATATATTAGGTGCTTAGGGGTACAATTATATTAAACACACACACACCACACACACATGCTCGAAATGCAAGCCATACCCCCCAAGGGATAACCCACCCATCAGGCCTTATTTATTATGTACATGGCCCAAATGGTTAGTGGGCATGACGCCCATAACATAGCCTAAAGACCCATAAACTGGCTCGAAGACCCAGTGTAGTGTCATGCCTGCATCATACTACCTGCGTCACTAAGCATGCGTCATGCTTATGTCACCAAGCCTACGATTTCTTTGGGGATCACTCCAAATTGATGAGCGACATTGTAGTCCATAAGGATATTTTTTCCCTATGTTTCCCACACAAAAGGATTGACCTGGTTAAGGTTGATTTGGAAACAAGTGTGAATGGTTGATTGTTTAGGCAGTCACTCAAAATATCTCATTTTTGAAAATGATGTGGGTGGGAATGAGGAAGATTTTACCCTCTGTGGTTCGTGTAAGGATTATCTAATTCTAGACTCATGGAAGGGTGGAAATGTCACGAATCATCCCTCGAGGCTTGTGTCGTGACTACCCCAAGCCCACATTCCATAGTCCAGGGGCTGACGGCTAGCACCGGAAAGACATATCCCTAAAATCATAAAGGCATTACCACTAAACCTATAAACTCACCCAAACCAAGCACACAACAAGATAAAAGTGCAAGGTAAACTATAAAGTAAGCAGGGTGTGTACAGTAAGTAAAGATGCCAGAATACAAGCCCAACTGGAAAGTACAAGTAAAACTGAAAAGGAACAGCTCCTGTGAACACCCGCCAAGGACCCTACCTGAAGAGTAGGTACAACTCTCGAATGGTCATCCCTGAAGATCATCTCGTCTAATGTCCACCTCCGATTAGCCTCTAGTCTGGTACCCTTGACCTCGATCAGCGTTGTTTGTAGTCTACACAAGACACAACAAGGTGCGAGCGTAATCTGTGTAGGGGTGAGTATAACGATACTCAGTAGGGATCCCAAGACCCTCGTAGGTCTCCTAGAGTTCCACAAAGGAAAAACTACAAAGCACGAAGTAATAGTCATCAACAATACTTAGGTATATGCCCATATATATACCTAAGTTATCAAGATACACAAAGGTACACCACGAAGGTAGAGGTACCAAACAGGTAACACCACGAAGGTAGACGTACCACACACGTAACACCACGAAGGTGGAAGACTCGTCTCACACAGGTATTAGTGAAGTATAAAAGTACACATAATCAGTCGCAAAGCTAGATCATATTATTCTATCAAGAGGTACTGTTGCTGATTATACAGAGTCTGACCCACACATGATCGATAGGTACTAACCCCTACAATGACCCACACCGGATCGGTATGCATTGACCCACACATGATCGTTGAACGCTGACCCACACAGGATCTGACCCACACATGATCGATATGCGCTGACCCACACAGGATCGGTGCTGACCCACACATGATCGCTCGGTACTAACCTCTGTATGATATGTCTTCAACCTCCACCTCACTGCCACCCACTGGATTCCTGTTAATAGCATGTTTGGGAGAACCGCTCCTCAAGCCATCGGTCGAACCTCAACTGCCACGGAGTTCCATGAAGAAGTATCCCAAAAGTTTGTCACGTCAAAAGGGTCCCAACGCAACAGACGACGCGTCAATAGGACACCCGGTCTGTAAGTTATTAGTGTTTCCACTCCGAGGGACCGGTTGGATTCGGGGTTCGATCAAACTCGGCCGTACTCCAACTTTATCCAAAACTCAAGTGAAATATACTAAAAGTACCTTCTCGATCCAAGGATTCTAGTGCCATAGACGGTTCTTCAAACGGACGCCCGGTTCTCAAGATATGGTCACAAAGGCGTTTATGAGTCTAGATGGGCCCGAGTCCGATCCGACCCGGTCGGCCCGACCCGACCTGGTTCGGGTCCGACCCGGTTGTCCTGGGTCGCGGCGGGCTTGTCCCGCTGGTCCATGGTTCGGCCCAGCCCACGAAGGGGGTGGCCTGGCCCAGCCCACTGGGCGCGACCCGCTGGGCGGCCTACGGTGCAACCCGCAGTCAGGTGGCCCGTCGTGGCAGGGTCCACCCTAGCCGCAACCTGGGGGGGGAGGTGCCCCTAGTATTCTGAATGGCTCAATGGTTGTTTGATCGCCCTTCTAACATGTGGGACCACCGAAGCGGTCCCGCTCGACGTGACGAGGCTGACCGGTTCTCCTCCTAGCGGCGCGGTCGTGCGCCACTACTCCACCCACAGCTGGCCGGGTATCGGCCACCCTCCGGTCTCCGGTCTCCGCCACGGCCAAGCGACCGCAGACTCTAGATCCGGTGGCGCAGATGCGCGCCGCTGCTCCACCACATAGCCAGCCGGATGTCGACCACCACCCTGATCTGCCGCGACCGATGGGTCGTGACCTCCTGCTCAACCGGCGGCGCGAACGCGCGCCGCCCCACCTCCTCATGGTTGGCCGGCGTGCTGACTGCTGTCTTCTCACCATCGCGACCGATAGGTCGCGGTCTCCTTCAGCGGCGCGATTGCGACGTCGCCGTCATCACGACCCGCAAAGAATACATCGATAATAAAGTCGCGGAGGAATTGGGCCATGTTCATTTGGCCCACACCCTCCGCGTTAAGTCGGTAGCAGGTGGTTCAATGATTGAAACAATGATTTATCACGAAGAATAAATTAAAAGAACAATTTCCCTACCTTGTTTGCTCGTTAGAGATAAAGCGAGGGAGGAGATGAAGATGATGAAGTCGCTGACGTCCGTCGCTCCCGTAACAGGCTCCAAAGTCGGTTCCTCGTTCTTGATCCGGAGAACGTTCTTCGTTGGAGAGGTTCTTCGTTTGGAGGATGTTTCTCCAAAGGCTCTCATTTGCCAATCCTTTTCCCTGTGAGAGGTGAGGTTCCAAATTAATAAGTTAAGAATTAATGTTGGCACACCAATGGGGAGATTACAAGAGTTAATAAAAAATAACTCTTATTTAACAAGTTGATTCATTAATCCAGAATTAATGAATCCTATTAATTAAAGAGGAATGTGATTACACATTTTGTGCAACCAGGAATTTAATGACCAACATTAAATTCCCGAACACCCTCGTGTGGTCCCCACCTTCATGATTCAAATGGGAGGGTTTAAAAATAAAATAAAAGTAATTATTTTATTTTATTATTTGTCTAACCCTCCCATGAAAAATCTGAAAAACTAACTTCTACCCTTGAACTACTGCGGTCGAGGTGAAGGTCTCCTTAAGCGAATATCAGAACTACGAGTTCAACAGTGTCCTCATATTTCAATTCCAAGGACCGATTCAAAAGTTACAAAACGTAGCTCACGCGTTTACTGAACGTACCCGAAAAAAAAGTTCAGAAATTCATTCTGGGTACACCGGGCCTCAGAATCACGCATCGTTAATTTTAGCGGACTCATAATATTCCCATATAATTAAAAAAATTACATGAAAAAATTAGGGTCTTTACATTCTCCCCACCTCAGGGCTTTGCGTCCTCGAAAGCCACAACACAAATTAGGAAAACAAGTGAGGGTACTGAGCATGAATCTGAGTCTCCTACTCCCATGTTCTCTCCTCGAAGTTCTTGTGCTGCCAACGAACACGCACCAGAGATATCAAACGCCCATGAAGGACCCACTCCTGTCAATCCTTAATCTCCACTGAAACCTTTGAAAACGTCACCCCATCGTCGATGTCCAGCTCGCCCCAATCAATGATGTGCGAATGATTATGTATGTATCTCCTCAACTGGGATACATGGAAAACACCATTCACCTGGTGCAACTGAGGGGGAAAAGCTAAGTGGTAAGCCACCTCACCAACTCTGTCGAGGACTTGAAAGAGTCTGATGAACCTCAAAGATAACTTGTCGCCCGACCAAATCTCCGCAAACCTCGTCGAGGTGAGACTCGTAGAAAGACATGGTCACCATCCTTGAACTCAAGAGGTCTCCATCTCCTGTCAGCATAGGACTTATTTTTGCCTTGTGCAATCTTAATCTGCTCCTGGATGATCTGCACCTTCTCTGTGGTAGCTCGTACCATCTCTGGTCGCATGAGTGCTGAATCTCCTGAGTCAGTCCAGGACAGAGGTGATCTGCAAGGTTGACCGTACAACGTCTCGAATGGTGCCATTCTGATAGTGGAATGATAGCTGTTGTTATACGCGAACTCCACCAAAGGCAAGTGATCCTACCAACTGCGGCTGAAATCTAGGACGCAATCATGTAGCATGTCCTCAAGGATTTGAATGATCTGCTCTGTCTAATCATCCATCTGAGGATGGAAGGTGGTGCTCAACCGAAGCTATGTCCTGAACGCCTCCTGCAACCCCTTCCATAGCCGGGAAGTGAAACGTACATCACGATCAAAGACAATCGTATATGGCACTCCATGAAGCCGTACAATCTCATGCATGTAGAGGCGTCTCAAGCTCTCTACTGATCCCTGCTCCCTGATAGGTAGGAAGTGGGCCGACTTGGTGAGTCGGTCAACGATCACCGAAATGGAATCATGCCCCTTGGACGTGTGTGGAAGTCCTGTCACAAAGTACATAGAGATTCCATCCCACTTCCACTATGACACCTCTAGTGACTGAACTAAGCCTGCTGGAACCTGATGTTGTGTCTTCACTTGCTGACAAGTGAGGCACTATGAGACAAACTCTGCCACTACTTTCTTCATTCCCGACCACCAGTGCTGACGCCGAAGGTCCTGGTACATCTTCGGTACTCCTGGATGTACCGCTAGAGGGGATGTATGGAACTCCCTCAATAATTACTCCTTAAGCGCCACTGGTACCATAGTATGCCCTCTGAAGAGGATGACGTGCTCCCACCTTCAGAAAATCCATCAGGTGCCTGTCCTGTGGATATCTGAGCACGTCAAGCCTCACAGTCAGTATCCCCAAGCTGCACCTCCCCGACTCTCTAAAGAAGTGGGGGAATGACTGTCAGAGACTGAAGATAAGCTACTTCATCTCGATCCATGTAGGATATCCGCAAAGCGGCTAACTACTTCGTTGCTTCACTCAGCAATTGTATACCATATTTCCTGCTAAGTGCATCTGCTACTACATTCTTCTTCCCTGGAGTATAAACTATCTCGAATTCATAGTCCTGAAAGAACTCAAGCCAACGCCATTGTCTCAGGTTCAGGTCCTTCTGAGAGAAGATATACCTGAGACTCTTGTGATCAGAGTAGACTGTAAAACGTTTACCCATCAAGTAATGTCACCACATCTTCAAGGCGAAGACCACTACTGCTAACTCCAGGTCATGGGTAGCGTAGTTATGCTCATGTTGTCTCAATTGTCGAGAACCATACACGATCACTGCTCGCTCCTACATCAGGACACATCCAAGTCCGGTCCCTGACGCGTCGCAGTAGACGACGTACCCAACACCCTCCTCCGGTAGCCTCAAGATGGGGGCACTCGTCAATCTCTGCCTCAACTCCTGGAAACTCCGATGACATCTCTCTGACCACACGAAGGGTTTCCCCTTCTTAGTCAACACTGATAAGGGTGCTGCAACTCTAGAAAAGTCTGGCACAAACCTCTGATAGTAACCAGCCAAACCCAGGAAACTCCGCACTTCTGTCACACTCTTGGGTGGCTCCCTAGCAAGTACAACCTCAATCTTCGCTGGATCCACCGCAACTCCAACCTCTGAGATGACATATCCCAAGAAGTGAACCTCTCGGATCTAGAACTGGCACTTCGAGAGCTTATCATAAAGCTGGTGCTCTCAGAGTGTGTCCAAAACTATCTGCATATGATAGGCACTCTCCTCCTCTGTCGCTGAGTATATCAAGATGTCATCGATGAAGACTACCACAAAGCGATCGAGGTATGGCTAGAAGATCATGTTCATGAGTCCCATGAACACTGCTGGGGCGTTGGACACGCCGAATGATATAACCAAGAACTCATAATGTCCATACCGACATCTGAAGCCCGTCTTATGCACATCCTCATCTCGTACCCTGAGCTGGTGATAGCCCGATCTGAGGTCTCTCTTCGAAAACCACCATGCTCCCTTTAGTTGGTCGAAGAGATCATCAATCCTCATGAGTGGGTACTTGTTCTTCACGGTCACCTGGTTCAGGCACCGATAGTCCACACAGAGTCTCAAACTCCCATCTGCCTTCTTAGCAAATAAAATTGGGGCTGCCCAAGAAGAAACACTAGACCTAATCACTACGGGAAAAATGGCTTTTTGCGATGAGTCTTTTGTGACGGGAATAAATCCCATCGCAAAAGGTCCGTCCAAGAGGTTATTTGCGACGGGGGTAACGACCCGTCACAAATAACCAACTATTTGCGACGGGATTTCGTCTCCCGTCGCAAATAGTTTGGCGGGGATAACGCGCCAAACCGCGTGAAGGTTATTTGCGACGGTGAGATCCCACCGTCGCAAATAGTTAAGTATTTGCGACGGGTCCCGTCGCAAATAACCGACGGCAGTTTATAGCTTTTTGCGACGGGATGTCGTCCCGTCGCAAAAGGTGTGTCGGCAGAGACTATTTGCGATGAGTCCCGTCGCAAAAGATATTATTTGTGACGGGTATCCCGTCGCAAATACTCCCGTCGCAAATAATCTAACCTATATATACCTCCATCCATTTTTCCTCCCATTCCTCTCAAATTTTAGATCCGGTTTCTCTCTAAACTCGGGTTTTAGAGAGAGATTTTTTTAAGTTAATTTTTTTGTTCACGAAGAAGTTGTGAAGTCGTCTGCATCAATAGAAAATCAGTTTTAAAGATATTTATGTTTTTTTTTAATTTATTATTTATTTCATTTTTTATGTTAATTTTTTTTATTGTTGATTAGTTGTAATTAAATTAGTAATAATTAGTAATAATTAGATATAATTAGATATAATTAGATATAATTAGTAATGATTAGTAATAATTAGATATAATTAGTAATAATTAGATATAATTAGTAATAATTAGATATAATTAGTAATAATTAGTAATAATTAGATATAATTAGTAATAATTAGATATAATTAGATATAATTAGATATAATTAGTAATAATTAGATATAATTAGTAATAATTAGTAATAATTAGTAATAATTAGTAATAATTAGTAATAATTAGTAATAATTAGTAATAATTAGTAATAATTAGTAATAATTAGATATAATTAGTAATAATTAGTAATAATTAGTAATAATTAGTAATAATTAGATATAATTAGTAATAATTAGTAATAATTAGTAATAATGAGATATAATTAGTAATAATTAGTAATAATTAGTAATAATTAGTAATAACTAGATATAATTAGTAATAATTAGTAATAATTAGTAATAATTAGTAATAACTAGATATAATTAGTAATAATTAGTAATAATTAGTAATAATTAGTAATAATTAGTAATAATTAGTAATAATTAGTAAAAATTAGTAATAATTAGTAATAATTAGTAACAATTAGTAACAATTAGTAATAATTAGTAATAAATAGATATAATTAGTAATAATTAGTAATAATTAGATATAATTAGTAATAATTAGATATAATTAGTAATAATTAGATATAATTAGTAATAATTAGTAATAATTAGTAATAATTAGTAATAATTAGTAATAATTAGTAATAATTAGTAATAATTAGTAATAATTAGATATAATTAGATATAATTAATAATAATTAGTAATAATTAGTAATAAATAGATATAATTAGTAATAATTAGATATAATTAGTAATAATTAGATATAATTAGTAATAATTAGTAATAATTAGATATAATTAGTAATAATTAGCTATAATTAGTAACAATTAGATATAATTAGTAACAATTAGATATAATTAGTAATAATTAGATATAATTAGTAATAATTAGTAATAATTAGTAATAATTAGTAATAATTAGATATAATTAGATATAATTAGATATAATTAGATATAATTAGATATAATTGGATATAATTGCCCTTGCTTGGTTGATCACCTTGCAAGAGTGTTGCAATAGGACAACCCAAGTCATGCCCTTCTCATCTATAAGAATTATCACACATGACCCTTTACATAGACCATTATTCCTTGAAAATTTAAGGGAAAGATACTGATGTCCCCTCAAATTTTTAAGGAAGAATGATCTATGTAAAGGGAGCAAGATGATTCTTAGAGATGAGAACGACATTACTTTGGTCGTCCTATTGCAACACTACTTGCAAGGTGATCAACCATGCAAGGAAAATTATAGAGTTTACATTGGACATGGCTGACACAAACTTTTTATTGCGCATGACCTGACAATTGACGACCCTTTGAGATTTGAACATGTTAAGAATAGAGCAAAGCTTGTTGCGAATATTGATAATTTTAATATTTTATAATTTTTTTTTTATTTTAATAATATTAATATTGTTTTTTCATAAATATTGATAATATAATTTTTTTATTAGTAATAATTAGATATAATTATAATTAGTAAACGAAAACTACTTGGATAATGAAGGGAGAATTTGTAATCATCTCCACAATGATGATTACCAAATTTCCTTTCATTATTCAAGTCGTTTTAATTTTGCTAAGTATTGCTAAGTATTGCTAAATTAGTAATAATTAGTAATAATCAGGAGCAAGAGCAGATGTGTCAGCGGGAGTAGCAGTGGAAGGAGCAACACGATGAGGAGATGCGTCGATATCATCAGCATCATGATGAGGAGATGCGTCGATATGAGCAGTGGCAGCAGGAACAGATGAAGTACATGCGCCGTCTGACTCGTAGTTTAGGGATGGAGTTTCCTCCATCATCTCCTCCAGGTCCTCCAAATTATCCACCCCAATATTTTTTCTACATGTAACAAACATTTGAGTTCATATCTTATTATAATATTAACTATTTACAATTTCTCTTTTTCATATTGGTACGAATATTGCTTATTTTTTTTAATATTTTATTACTTATTAGTATTATTTTTAATGTCTGTTTATTTTAATAATAATAATAATAATATTATATTAATATTTTATATTTGTTGTGAATATTGAGAATTTTAATATTTTATAATTTTAATAATATTAATATTATTTTTTCATAAATATGTATGTTTATTTTAATAATAATAATAATATTATATTAATTTTTTATATTATTAATATTAATATTATTATTATATAATATAATATTATTTATATTAATAGTATTCATATTATTATTATTTTTCGATATTAATATTTCATAATTTTATTTTATATTTTTTATTATTATTAATATTATAGTAATATAATTTTTTTATATTATAAATATTAATATTATTATTATATAATATTATATTATTTATATTAATTATTTTATATTTTTGTATTTTTTTTTTCAGTATTTGCGACGGGACCCCATCGCAAATATGTTATTTATTGTCCTATTTGCGATGGTATGAACGACCCGTCGCAACAACTTATTTGCGACGGGCCCATCGCAAATAAGTTTTTATTTACCTATTTGCGATGGAATGAAAGTCCCGTCGCAATAGCTTATTTACGACGGACCGTCGCAAATATTTTTTATATATATAAACAAAAACCATTTGCGACAGTGAAGTTTCCCGTCCCAAAAAATATTATTTGGGATGAGCCCGTCATAAATAATATTTTTTGCGATGACGTTTTCTGCAATGGGCTATTTGCGACGGAGCCCCGTTTCTAAAGGTTATTTGCGACGGGATCCCATAAAAAATACCTTGAATTCTAGTAGTGAATGGATCCCTTACTCTGTAAGTCCTTCAGCTGTACTCGCAACTCTCGAAGCTCTGCGAGATCTATATGATATGCTAGTGTAGATATCAGTGCTTTCCCAGAGTACAAGTTGATGTAGAGGTCCACCTCTCTACGAGGAGTTAGACTCAGAACATCATCAGGGAAAACATCAGCGTACTGGTCCACCACTACAGGATAACTCAGACTCTCAACATCAACCGCTCTGAGGGTAAGGCTAGCTAACTGATGTGTGATCGGCTATACCCTCCTCTGAGTAAGTCCATCCTGTGATGTAAAGGTTCCCTTCTTGCTAGTGAAGGAAAACCTGGTTCCATCTGTGCGGACACACCACACTTTGCGCCTAATACAGTCAATCTGAGCATGGATAGTGGATAACAAGTCCATACCCAAGATGACGTCTTAAGGCCTTGACGCCGCTACTAGAAGATCCCAACTGAAGCTCTCAGCTCCTAGAGTAAGCTCACACTACCGACACTAGTGCGTAATCGTCAAATCTAAGGATCAAGCCAACGACTCCACCAGAATCTCCGAGCTCCGAACGAGGGTTGTGGAAATAAATGAGTGAATGACACCTGTGTCTATAAGCATTGCAACTAGGGTGGAGTATACACAGATTATACCTTGTATCATATCTGGAGCGCCGTGATCTTAGGCCTTAACTGCCAGGAGCTGAGCTCGTCCCTGTCCACCCGCTCCCTGTGGTCGGGGTGGACCACCTGGAGGTGGTGGTGGTAGAACCTCGAATCACCGCCCATCACCCATTATATGACCTACTCCTCTGCCATGTCCATATCTTGCCTGCGGACCTCCCCGATCAAATCTTCCCCTCTGCCCAGGCGGTCCTTCGACCGTCTGCTGGTCATCTGTATGGCGGGTCGGGCAGTCGTGAGCCATGTGACCCTGCCCGCCACATGAGTAACATTGTATGTCCCTCACCTATCCTGCTCTCTCTCGAGAGACCCACACCACCGACCTTGTATCCTACGATTGTCCACCTATAGGTATGGTCCTCTTGGACCTCTGTGTCATCTGTCTTCTTCCAGCTACCGATGACTCTACTACGTGTTGTCCGGTGGCGGGTCTCGCTGCCGGTGACTGATCAGTAAGGAAGCTCTTCACTAAGAGTGCTCGCTTTAACACCCCCGCCTGCTTTGGGATGCTGAGAGAAACCATCAAAGCTCTAATCTCCTGTATGAGCCCTTGCTCAAAGGTCTGGGCCCTGAAGAACAGTCCTGCACCATGTCAGTTGAGTAACACGAGTGGTCGGTGAACCTTGCTTAATACTAAGCCACGACACCCTACTATAAGTGGATAATATCCTGTATACGCACTGAGCATAGGGTCGCTGATATGAACTCTGCCATGAAAAGGCTCTCGAAGTCCGCCCAGACGAGAGTCACCTCATCGTGAACCTGGAGCATCAAGCTCCACCATCTGTCCGCTGCTTCCTGAAGAAGACTGGCAGCAAGGATCACCATGAGATCGGTTGGTGTCCCTAACAGTTGAAAAACTCTAACCACGAACTCCATCTACTCCTCAGCTGCCTATGGATCTATCTCGCCCCAAAACCTCAGTGGCCTCTGGTGCTGGAACTCGTGCAATGCACTCAAGTGGCATGCACCCTCTACTGCTGGGGCTGGTGCCATCAGCTACCCAAAGGGTAGTGGTACTACTAGTACCCCACCTAATGGTACAACTTCCATAAGGGGGCCCTACATCGAAGCCTCGTCGCTCGGTGGGCTGTCATCACGTACTCTACCTGGAACCCTGACTGGCTGTCTGCGTGGAGGCATCCTGAAAAGAAATAGGTGCGCTACGGTCATTAAGTTATATCTGGTGAGCTGGCTCAAAGAAACCAAGGAAAAGAATTTCCAAAACACACACAATCAATGTTTTCATGCACCGAGTCAGAAATTAGAATTCAGGGTCCTGGTGTATGGATACGTCGACCACCGCACCAACACTGGACTCCCCAAACTGAAAGCCACACTCAAAACACTTAACACTATTGTCGATTAAAATATCAGAGTCCAAGTTTTTTAGTAGAACCGAACTCCTTTGATACCAATTTGTCACAACCTGTCCCCCAGGACCCGTGCCGTGACTACCCTAAGCCCGCCTTCCATAGGCCAGGGGCTGACGACTAGCACCAGAAAGGCATATCCCTAAAACCGAGAAGGCATTACCTCTAAATCTGTAAACTCACCCAAACCAAGCACACAACAAGATACAAGCACAAGGTAAACTATAAAGTAAACAGGGTGTGTACAGTAAGTAAAGGGGCCAGAATACAATCCCAACTGGAAAGTATAAGTAAAAATGAAAAGGAACATCTCCTGTGAACACCCGCCAAGGACCCTACCTGAAGGGTAGGTACAACTCTCGAACGGTCGTCCCTGTGGATCGTCTCGTCTAATGTCCACCTACGACCAACCTCCAGTCTGGTACCCTCGACCTCGATTAGCATTGTCTGTCGTCTTCACAAGACATATCAAGGTGCAGGCGTAGCTCGTGCATGAGTGAGTACAACGATACTCAGTAGGGACCCCGAGACCCTCGCAGGTCTCCTAGAGTTCCACAAAGGAAAAACCACAAAACACGAAGCAATAGTCATCAACACTACTTAGGTATATGCCCATACATATAACTAAGTTATCAAGATATACAAAGGTACACCACAAAGGTAGAGGTACCATACAAGTAACACCACAAAGGTAGAGGTACTATACAGGTAACACCACAAATGTAGAAGACTCAGTTCACATAGGTATTAGTGAAGTATAGAAGTACAAATGATCAGTCACGAAGATAGATCATCTTATTCTGTCAATAGGTACTACTGCTGATTATACGGAGTTTGACTCACATAGGATCGATAAGTACTAACCCCTGTAATGACCCACACAGGATCTGACCCACACAGGATCAGTATGTGCTGACCCACACAGGATCACTAAGTGCTAACCCACACAGGATCTGACCCACATGGGATCGATATGCGCTGACCCACATAGGATCGTTGAGCGCTGACCCACACATAATCTAACCCACACAGGATCAGTGTTGACCCACACAAGATCGCTCGGTACTAACCTCTGTATGATCTTTCTCCAACCTCCGCCTCACTGCCAGCCATTAGATTCCCACTAATAGCACGTTTGGGAGAATCTCTCCTCAAGACATCGGTCGAAACTCAACCTCCAAGAAGTTCCACAAAGAAGTATCCCAAAGGTCCATCACATCGAAAGGGATCCAACGCAATAGACGACGCCTTAATCGGACGCCCGGTTTGTAAGTTATTAGCGTTTTCGCTCTGAGGGCCTGGTTGGATTCATGGTTCAATCCAACCCGGTCATACTCCAACTTTATACAAAACTCAATTGGATTATACCAAAAGTACCGTCTCGATCCAAGGATTCTGGTGCCACAGACAGTTCGTCAAACGAACGCTCGGTTCTCAAGATATGGCCACAAAGGTGTTTCTAGGTCTAGATGGGCTCGGATCCGGTCCGACCCAGTCTGGGCCGACCCGACCTGGTTGGCCAGGGCCGTGGTAGGCCCGACCCGCTAGGCCATGGTTCGGACTGACCCACAAAGGGGGTGGCCCGTAGTGCAGCCTGTGATTTGGTGGCCCACCGTGGTGGGGTCTGCCCTAGCCGCAACCCGGGGGGGAGGCGCCCCCTCGGTATTCCGAACGGCCCGATGGCCATTCGGTCGCCCTGCTGGCACGCGGGACCACTGGAGAGGTCCCACTCGGCGTGACGAGGTTGGCCGGTTTCCTAGCTGGTTTTCCTCCCAGCAGTGCGGTTGTGTGCCGCTGCTCCACTCGCGACCGATCAGGTGTCGTCTGCCCTCCGGTCTCTGCTGCGGCCAAGCGGTCGCGAACTCCAGCTCCGGTGCCACAGATGCACGCCACCGCTCCTCCGCATGGCTGACCAGATGTCGGTCTCCACCCTGCTCCGTCGCGGCCGATGGGCCGCGACCTCCTGCTCAACCGACGGCGTAGACGCGCACCGCCCCACCTCCTCGCGGTCGACCAACATGCCGACCGCTGTCTTCTCACCGCTGCGACCGACAGGTTGCGATCCCCTTCGGTGGCATGGTTGTGACACCGCCGTCATCGCGGCCCAAAAAGAACATGTTGATAATAAAGTTGCAGAGGAATCGGGCCGTGTTCATTTGGCCCGCACCCTCCATGTTAAGTCGGTAGCAGATAGTTCAAAGATTGAAACAATGATTCATCACAAAGAATAAATTAAAAAAACGATTTACCTACCTTGTTTTATCGTTGGAGACGACGCAAGGGAGGAGATGAAGATGATGAAGTCTTCGATGTCCGTTGCTCCCGCAACAGGCTTTAAAGTCGGTTCCTTGTTCTTGATCCGGAGAACGTTCTTCGTTGGAGAGGTTCTTCGTTTGGAGGATGTTTTTCCAAAGGTTCTCCTTTTCCAATCCTTTTCCCTGTGAGAGGTGAGGTTTCAAATTAATATGTTAAGAATTAATATTGGCAAATCAATGGAGATATTCCAAGAGTTTAATAAAAAATAACTCTTAATTAACAAGTTGATTTATTAATTCAGAATTAATGAAACCTATTAATTAAATAGGAATGTGGTTACACATTTTGTGTAACCGGGCATTTAATGCCCAACATTAAATGAACGACCACCCTCGTGTGGTCCCCACCTTCATGATTCAAATAGGAGGGTTTAAAAATAAAATAAAAGTAATTATTTTATTTTATTATTTGTCTTACCCTCCCATAAAAAATCTGAAAAACTAACTTCTACCCTCGACCCACTACGGTCGAGGTGAAGGTCAGATTAAAAAAATATTGGTGCTTCAAGTTCAAAGATGTCCTTATATTTCAATCCCGAGCACTGGTTCAAAAGTTACAAAACATTGCTCATGCGTTTACCGAACGTATCTGAAAAAAAGTTTAGAAATTCATTCCGGGCACCCCGGGCCTCAGAATCACGTGCCGTCAATTTTCAAGGACTCGTAATATTCTCATATAATTAAAAAAATTACATGAAAAAAATCTAGGTCTTTACAGAAAAACCCTTGTCTTCTACTGATCTAATGTGAAGGATATCCACTATTTGGGGGATTTCATGTTTTGGGATAGCTATGAAACATCAAAGTGGGGAAATAACGGTGAAGTGAGAGTGTTGTTGGGTTCAATTTTGTCGGTTTATTTATGGACCGACGATTGATGGATACAACCTTATGAGGATTTGGGATCCTGACGGTGGTGAAGGGCATGAGACCAGGGAGCCGACAATGATCTCGTGACAGGGTATGGGATCCCGATGATGGTGATGCTGGATTTGACATCTACAAGTGCTGCCTTCAACGACAATGCACGAGCGAGATAATAGAGGCATAACGATGTCAATTGGTGTGGGAGGTTGGTCGGCTGAGTTAGATTTAGCTTGTGGGTGGAGACAATTAGGGACCTCAGGCAGAGCAGCTAGGAAGATGACGACGACCTTCGGTGATGACCTCAAGTGCTGGCCACAATCCAATGATGCTTGATATGTGGATTGCAGGCTGGCGATGAGACCTCAGGTGGTGGGGATACATCGCCAACCTTAGGACACAATGGGGCGTAGGTTGGCGACAATCAGTCAACATCCTCAAGAAAAAATTGGTGATGGCCTTGGGGAGTGGGGCATGACCTCGAGATGCGAGGCGTGTGATGACCTCAGGATGACTCAGGAGGCAATATGACGATGGCTGGCGATGACCTTGGATGTGACCTTAGAATATGGGTCGGATACTATTGTGCAGGCGGAGGTCGAGAAACATTTTTTCATTGGGATTTTGGCATGGCTAGGATATGTCTGGGAGAAAACAAAGGACTAAGGGATTTAATGAAGTGGGCCTCGGGCTGGTGATCAGTGGGCCTTAAGGGGCTCTTAATTTCAGTTGACTTTTCAACTACTATGTGTGGCCTTTGGGAGTGTTTTTTGGGGTATTTGTATTGTTTATCTATATCTTTCCTTGTATGCCCTCTCTTTTTGAATAAAATTTCGGGTCCTGGATTTGAATTCCCAAATCCACGACCGAGCCATCTTGGATAAATATATTTATAATCATATATAAATAGTTTTAAATATATTTTTTTATATATATATATATATTTAAATAATTATAAAATTTTAATAAATATATTTAAATAATAAATATATTTATTTAATTTATAACTATATATATATATATTAATATATATATATATATAATTATATAAATATATATAATTATATGCAAATATTTATAATTATATACAAATATTTTTAAATATATTTATTTATAATTATAATTATACATAAATAAATATATATATTTAATTATAAAATTATAATAAATATATTTATTATATTATAATTATATATAATTATATATTAATAAACACATATATAATTATATAAATATATTTATAATTACTCAAAAGGTTCAGGAGACAGGCAAACCTGCTCGTAAACAAATTATTCAAAAATGAAAATTGACAAAGACGAAAAGAGGATGGACATGGTCTCACAATGAGGCATGACCTCATCCATAAGGTAAGACTACAAGACAAGAACAAAATTGTTCCCATAATCATGATCAGAGTCATCATCATCAATAGTAGTTTCCCACTCTGACTGTAAGTTCCTTTTACTAAAGAGCACCGAGTACTTCTCCTTGAGTTTTTCCTACTCTAGAGTGATTTGACTCTTAGATTCCTTGGAAGAAGATATGTTAGACACATTTCAACCATTTCCTCATGCACTATCCCAATCATATTGACCACATCCTCGACCACGACCTTTTGGATGCCTACCCTTCGCCATGAATTTTGATGCCAAATTCCTTCAGGTTCTTCTTTCTTAGCGATAAAGTCTGGTGGGATAATATACACCATCTAACCACATTCCACCTGCAAGGGGAGTTCCTAAACATTAGGATTTTGTTCCATGTCGAATGTCGGCACACATGTCGTAGGTTTCTGGGGTAGGACTAGTTGAAAACCCTATTCACCCACCAATCTCCCCTTACCTTTAGAAAAAGACACATGCTTATCCATATGCTCTTCATGTGACATTTGAGCATTGACTGCTCCATACTAAGGATATTATGCACCCTATGGTCCTTTCATAGACTTTCTAAGCGGGACGAGCTCAACTTCCTCATTGGCTTCAATACTGTTTGAAAATCCATCTGCAACACTAACACCTGTAGCCTGTTTTGAAGTATCATCTCATCCCTTAGAATCATCATCAACTTTCCCATATTCCTTAGTGGGTTTGGAGCAAATCTTAGGAGGTGCAACAAAATATCTATATGAAGGTGGTACCTTTTTTCCATGATAGGGTGACATATGAGAAGACACTTGAGTATAATCAACATGATATTCTTCAGCATTATCAACCCATATCCTAATACCTTGTATAGCTATTGCTGAAGGCCCAAAATCATCAATTTTATTTTCAAATACCATTGCATCACGACCAACAATTTCAGCCCCAGTAGTGTGAGCAACGATATCTTCATTGATGAATTGTGAGATCCACCTTCTACATCGACTAGCTTCATGGTCTCTCAAATTATAGACGATACAACTTATACCTTTTCGTCAATTCTCTTTAACATGCCCAATGGTCTGACATCTAATACGAAATAAAGGTAGTTTTTCATACCTTACAGTTAGATCAAAATTTAAATCTGCAATAGATAGTGTGACAAATTCAATTAGCATTGAATTGGGATCAACCTCAACCAGAAATCTTGCAAAAAATCTAAATCAAGACCGTTCTATTGCCTGGTCGAACTTGATTAGATTGCCAATGGATGAAACAATGTTAAAAAGAATATGAGGATTCCATAATATCCAATTCAATCTGCAAATTCGAACCCAAACAGGATTCCTCCTCACTCGCACTATTCAAGATTTTACAGAACTGAATCACTACAACTGCTCTTTATCTATCTTCTCAATGAATCGATCCTCTAAAAAGCCAAGGTATGTGATTATTTCCACTCCTCTTTAATCATGATCCAAACTACACACCAGATTTGATTCCTTCACACAAAAAACAACCGATCGAACCTCCATTGACCAACCCCTCAAAAACGCCCGACTTCCGCTCCTTCACCCTGCATGCATGAGAGTGTGAAAGGGAGGGAGAGTATAAATAGTTGTTTAGGAGCCTCACCACCCATGATCTGATGCTTCCCATGGTAGGAAACACATACCATGAAAATGGAGGGTGCGCAACATGAGGAAAATAGGGAGGGGTCTACGTTAAAGACTTTAGTACACTACCCACCATCATTTTACTTCTACCTTACCCTCAACAGTCATACACATTAAGAACAATCACAACCTAGTACCTTGAGAAGGTAGAATCATCTTCACTATCTAGATATCGCAAGTCAAAGGTATGTGATGGGTCCTAAATGTACCTACTCGGCTATAATATGCCAAAGATGTTGTTTACCAATTCTAAATATAGGGGTATTTTTAGGCGGTAACCACCCCCACCTTCCCAAAACAACATATGAAATGGCATGATAAATCACTGGGATAACTTTTATCCCTTAACAAAAATCCATATCTAATATCACAGAGAAAAATTTGGGAAAATAATATCTTCCTCCTCAAATTTATAAGGACTCGATTGTTATAGCTCAATTTCTTTAGATTTATATATATACATACCTAGTAATTATTAAAATATATTTTTAATAAAATATGAATGTATATTTTTTATAAAAAAATAATAAACACTAATGATTATTCAAACATAAATAGTAAAACTATTTTATGAAATCATATGTCATTCTTATAATAATTATAAATTTGATTGTATAATTTAAAATGATATTTTCCAATAAAGAAAAATTTTATTTAAAAATCAAATATCACAAATTTTGTTAATTTTCTCTATTAAATTGATGTAATTTTTGAAATCATCACATTAATATAAAAATGATTCACTTCCATATAATTAATGGTTTTATTTTAAGGGGTTTGGTTGTTAAATTAATAAAATTTTAAAAACAATTCCTCCTTTGAAAATACCATGGGAAAAAACCATGGTAAGACCAATGGTTTTGTATTTTTTATTAACATGGTTTGCAAGGCCTATATTTGAAAATTAATAAACAATACCCTCTATTTTTATATAATTATGAATGTGTTAATTACATGAATTTTTTAATGTTATTTATAACATTGTTTTTTGAATTTATTTTAGTAGTATTTAGTTTGAATGGGTTATGGTTTAGATGGATAATGATTTTTTATGATTTTTTGTGCAAATAGTGGATGTATAATTTGTGAAAACTTTTATAAAAAACCTAATGGATAGGGTATCTAGTATTAAATTACATTTATTTTATTATGTTAATTACTTTAAACATGTTCAATTATTTAAATATGTAAATTATTTAATAATCATACAATTATTATGCTTTGAACCAGCTATAATAATTTTTTTAATTGATTCTCATGTTTATTTTCTTTTTCAAATGTTTATAAATTATTAGTGAGTATTCCTTTATATTTTTTATATTTATATCTAAATTTTATGTTATCCATGTATGGTGGTTATAAAAAAATCTACTCCTATGTGTAAAGAGTCCATAAATTCTTTAATTAAATTATTTTGTTCATGTAATGAAATGTTTTAATATAAGGGTTGAAGTTAGTTTTTGCTTAAGTTAAATTATTAAATGAATTTTAAAGTGAGGAAAAATTGTTTTTTATGGAATAAAATTAATATTATTCCTCAAAATCTAGTAAGGAAAACTAGAAGAATTTATTGATTTGTTCAACATGCCTAGGTACGTATTCAGGAATGAAAAAAAAATTACAGGAGTTTTTACATAGAGTAATAAACATGTTTTTAGTGAAAAAAATCTTGGTGTTGTTATTTTCATTTTATTTGATACAGTTTTATTAGTATTTTCTTGGGTTTAGACCCTCCTTTAAGGTTCCTTGGGTATTATTTATTTTGGGATTTCTTCTAGTATGTTTGGGAAAGTATCACACATGTATCATGGTGTGTGAAAAAATTATCTATGTTATGCTACTAATTAACCTATCTGGGTGAAGATATCATACTGTAATTTTGATTGTGATCCTTGAAAAAGACATGCATGTATCTATTTGAAGTGGCTTGAAGTGGAGAGAAAATGTTAATGTTTAGGTGAATGTGGTTCTAAATACACATATTATAATAGTATAAGTTAAGCCATAACATGGTCAAGGAGTAACCAAAGTGAGTATAAAGTGGATTATCTTGAAAATATTGATTCTAAATCCTTTCAAAAGGATTAAAAATAATTATTGAAATATCTAAGACCATTAACTAATTTCTATTAGTTGTATTTGTAGAAGTTGTTATTTATAAAATATGAGTGTCAATTATTAGAATGGTGCACCAATTGACTAATCAGAAGTTTGTGCGGTGAAAATAACTTAGGAAGATGAAGATCTTTTCAAAGAAGGGTTTCCAAAATTTGAAGTTTATAGTGAATAGTATAATAAGTGGTTGGGTTACATGGAGAATATACGTATTCTATTTGTTGAATAATATGGAAAGGATGGAAGGTAGATATATGAATCCATTAATGGAAAGACTTTTCATCGATGCAAGTAAAAAAACTCTCCGCCACCGCATTCATTACAACAAATGAAATAAGGTCCAAGGGTAGTTTTGTGGAGATTGTTTATACATGAGGTATGATGAGCATGTTATCGAATCCAATGATAATACAAATTGGGTTTATCAAGTCTATCAAGGAATTTTCAACCGCATCATCTGTTGAAATGCTTAAGGATTGGATCCCACAGGCCAAGTCTATATGGAGGTTGTATAATTGGGCTTCAAATCAGTGGCACATTACCTCATAGAAGAACACTATCCAAACTCAAGTGTGGAAAAATATTATGGCATAAAAAACCAATCTTTTGTGAGAAGATCACTGGCCTTTTCAAACAATGATGCCCCAAAACATGGAAAAGATATTATACATCCTTCCATTAAAGGAAAAAAATGACGATGAGAAGGTTTTTATGAAGAATGAAGTTAAAGATCTATCTGTAGATAAATCTTCCAATAAAATAGAGGAGAGGGAATGTGTTAAAGAGGGTGATGATGAAAATTAATGGGTATTAGATAATGAAGGAGGGGCTGTGGAAACTAGGCGAGATGTTGTGAAGTATTTGGTGACAGCTACACCTAAACCAAGAAAGAAGCTGAAAAGAGGATAAAAATGATTCAATACCTATGATTGGTTATATGAAAACTATATTTTTAATATAAAAAAATCTTAAATTTTATAAACAAGTAATGAATCCTGATAGGAAAAAACTAAATTAAATGTACAATTCGATAAATTGCCTTAAAATCAAAACTGTTCCAATATACAATTAGGTATTTTTATTACGTAAGTAGTAATTTATCAAGGATTGGTATATTATCAAGACTGATACCTCTTATATTTTCCATCCAACGTAAAAGTCATGATTTTAGTCCCACCACATCTCTTCCAGTTCCATTAATCTAGTTGTATTTGCTTGTTGGACATCTGGGAAGTTGTATTGGAGCTTAATATTAAAACAACATTGTCAATAATACTTTATAAATAAATTGTAAATTAATTTTAAAAAATAAATTACCCATATTTCCACCCAAGAATTGTATTTTATTTTTTTTCTATATTTTCTCCACTATATTTCTTGAACTGGAATAATATTACTATGTTTGGAGAGTGTCCCCATGAAAATTCACAATTATTTACCAATTTTTCCAATTATTCACATGACCTCATTATACTCAGCCATTATTTGTGTGTGCCTATTCCACACTTCATGAATTTTTTTATGACCATGTATTTTACTGGAATATGTCCCCAAAGAGAGAAATTAATATTTAGTACACATATATAACTGAAATTTCATAAAAAATTATATATTTCATTACTTTTTAAACATTTACTAGAAGAACTATTTGCTGTCACTGTATCCTGTACACTATATTGGGGGGGGGGGTGAAACTAGAGGGGCATCTTGTGTAGTAAACTATGGATTATAAAGTTGGGTAAGAGGGTACAGGTATATAGGGCACATAAATGGTGGAGCAGTACCCTATAGAGATAAAGGAGGATAAGGAAAAAAGGCTGAGGGGTGGAAGGAGTGGGTCTACCATGCATGATAGTAGAAGTAAATGGATAAAAAGGAGGACCAATCACGTATGGGTATGGTATATAAGTATAAGGAATGATGGAAGGAAAATTTCCTAATGATTGCAGAGCCATGGGTTATGAGGGAACTACAGAAGTAGGGGCACTGTATGTAGGGGAGTCCTATACTATGGACTGCCAAACCTATCCTTAGTGAATACAAGTTTCCTCCTCGATGATTCCTATCAATAATAAATATGATTTGTTTAAAGTTCATACATAGTCATTAAATAAATAAGGCACTCAATGAATAATCATATTTATCACCCATGCTACTCTAAATTAGTGATTTTTTTCTCTATTTGTCTTATACGAACCTCTTCATAAGACATAATAGTATAAAAAATTCCATAAGTGATGTGAAAATTTTAAAAATATAACAAAACATTAAATAACTATAAAAATGATAAGAAAATTTTTATTAGTCTCAAACAATTTACCTCTTCCATTAATTTTATTTCAATTAATTTGTTTACTCACAAAATTAAAGCATTATACAACAATATAAGTTGTTACTTTAAATTCCAAACTAAGCTAAATAATTGTTTTCAGCTACTGTTTCTTTAATTTTTCTCACCTATTATGTAAATTTAAAATGAAACAGGGATGTTGTGGCCCCTACTATCAATATAATTGAATCCTTCACAATCTAATGCTAATTCAATTAAAATTTATTTAGTTTTATAAAGTTTATATTTATTTAATTTTTATATTAATCAATTTAAAAATTTATTAATTTATTAGTATTCACATATATTATAATTATTTTTTTTAACATGTCACTGATTTCTTAGCATTTAAAATTATTTCATATTTATAGCATAAATATTTTATATGTATTATTGAACAATTTGATGAAGACCATTAAAAAGTAAATATAATGTCCTATCCCTTTGAGTTGTCTTTGATATAAATTATTTCATCCATTTTAACAACATTAACTATATTCAAGTCCAAAGGACCAGATAATTAACACATGTAGAAGATATTTCCGGAATGTGACACTATAAAAAATATATCCTAAAATACATTTCATGAATTATCATATTTCATAACCATGTATAAAGTATTTAAACAATATTAACCTAGATAATTAGTATAAGAATTCCCACTTATTTTTAATATATATGCTTTGAAAATTTCTTAGCATAAAAATATCTTTCTTTATTATTGACATGTCTTAACTATTGTTTGATTTAATGTAAATTTAGTATATAAGTTTCATGTTGGTGTATTTTATGATGGAGATACATTGAAATTATTATTAGAATGCGAGGAATCTATTTTTCTTTAATAAAGTTAGAAAACATCATTAAAAAAATAATAGTGAGTCTTTTTGGAACACTTTAAAAAAATTACTAAAATAGTTATATAATTTGATAATCATTTTTCAAAAAAAGAAAACCAACTATGTTTTTTATATTTATCTTAAAATTATTATAATTAAAATATAGATTAAAAATACTAGTTTAAGTGTCATAAAACCAATATATCAATAAAAAATTTGGAAATAATTATAGAGAAAATAATGTTGATGTTAGACTGATAAGCTGGGAAGATGATTGAGGTGTTTACCAGAAACAAAAAATCATGAATTTTAAAAAAATATATGAGAAATTACTATGTACAAATTATACAAGCAGTCTATACAATAAACCTAGATTTGAGTAACATAAATAATCAAGTAGATGAACAAAATTCAATAATCAAGTAGATGTGAAAAATTAATTTGGTATCATGTATAAAAGTATGTTTCAATATGATTTTTATTTTAATAGTAAATATTTTTGATTAAATAAACAAATATGTGTAATATAATTACCAAAATAATTAGGTATCATGTTTAATTTTTTTTAAAAATGTACCATGTTAGAATAATATAAACCAAATAATTCTAAACGTGTCAAAACTATGTATGCTCTATTACAATTTCCAGTTCACAATCTATTCTAACAATTGAATCATTCACGTCACTTAATGAAAAATTTGATTGAATATCAATGGGTTCACAAAAAACATCACTATCATCAATGAATTCATCAAAAATATGTCTTGGAATAATATCAACAATAATTCCAAATTCTAGTTTTAAAAGACCATTTACATAAAACACTTGTCTAGCATGTGATTCATAAATGTAAGGCTTATCTGTATGAAGTTGAAATTTCATATCAATCACTCTAAATCCATAACTATATATATACATGTCTTGTCATATAATTTAATCAAACCACTTGCATTTTATCATTGTGACATGACCATGGGTGTAGTAATACAATGAAATTATTCTCTAAACAACCCCACAATACATAATATTTTATGATCATGGTTTTCTATGCGATTCACTGGCATAACAATATATTATTATTCTTATTATAAAACTATCATGCTATGTTTCGATGTTTTCTACACAAATATTAATAATGGATTTAAATACACTGACAACCATTGCTTTACAATCACATGCCACATTGTTTGGACCAAATGACAACACCCTTATTTTAAGAGATACATCATCCATTGGTAAAATTTTAACATGAAATATATCAACATAAAATGTTAAATAAGTACCTAAAATTTGGTTATGTGAAAAATAATTATGTTACATTTTACTTTAACAAAGTAGGAAATTCTTTGTTATGTAATTTATGCCCCCTCTTAATTGATAATGAACAATGTGTTCTTTTTATAATTTCCTTATGTTCACCTAAAATATGAAAATTTTAATATGAAAAAATCTATGAAAGAAATTTCATAATATATATATATATATATATATATATATATTTATTATTTTACTTGATATAATTTTCAACCACATCATAATTGAATAATATTGAATGATGATCCATTTCCCACTCATCCCTATTCAAATTACGTAGTGTGTATGATCCAGATACCCCCCCCATTTGGGTAAGTGATGAAAATATAGGCTCAATGGGATTATATTGATCATATTTAGTTATATTGGTGAATTAAATATCATAATGACATTATCCAAATATATTGAACTAAAATCCATGAATTCTAGTGCTAAATAACCTTTCATAATCACTAGTGGAAATAATGGATACAACTTCAAAGATTTGGCATCAATTTTTTATAAACCAATGAAAAATGTATCTATGGGAACATTTTTGTGTCATTTTAACATAAAACCACACCAAAAAAAATTTATATTGAGTTTTTGGCATCAGTTTTGTCAAAATCCAATGCAAAAAACAGAAGCGAACATATTCATTACATCGATTTTTTACAAAAACCGAAGTGATAAATTAAAAAAAAATAATTTTCGACATCAGTTTCTATAAAAACCAACATTGAAAACATTTAAAAAAATATGGGATCACGAAACCCTCATTTTTTAGACCTGTGAAACTTTTCTCTCGACTCTCAATGACCCTAAAAATGACTTTTTGATACTTAATGACCATTGTTGTTTATTTTCTTTGATTTTTATCATCATTTAATGATATGTGGTCTTGATTATTCATCCTCTATCATTGTTTCATCATCCACAGAAGTGTTTCTCTTTAGAAACCATTTTCTGGCCGACCATCATTCGCATTTTGATTTTATTTATTTGTTCTTGTTTATTGTTCATTTCTACAAACCCTTTTGTTATATCTTGCAGTGTTTATTATTCTAAAAAATTTGAAAGATAAATTTCAAATTAAGGATCCATTTTACTTATTTAACTTTGAATTTTTTAAGTTTTTTTTAAATTTTGAAGTTAAATTATTTATAATTTAGTTATATTGTTGAGTTATTGTTTCAATTATTTGTATATAGTTGATTTTTATTTATAAATGTTTTTGTTAAAGTTTGTTTATTCTGATAAATTTTTTATTTTATGAAATTATCAAATGGTATAGATGATATTATGCAATTAATAATGATATATGATGTCACATTTCATCAATATAATGTACATCACATGTAATGACTCTATAATTTTCACCCATTAAATTAATACAATCTTCAATACCTTTTGACACATGTGACACCAAACTAATGTAATAAATATGTAATATGAACTAATACATGTTAGATGATTAAAAATAATTAAATTATAATATCAATAAACCACATGTATATAATATGAAAATAAAAAATTTACTATTTTTAAATTCAGTAGATATATAATTTATACTACAATAGATTATTTTTCAAATAAAATATGTCAAAATTTTGTGTAATTGACCTTAATAAATTAAATTTACCACTTTTAAATGATTGAAACAATATATGATATTTCCATATATGAATTAATATATTAACATTAATTAATTTTCATATTATTTTGAAATAATATTACAAAATAATAAATGTCCAAATGGTCATATTTAAATAAAATATATTTTAAAAAATCATAATTTTCTATTGGGAATTTCTACTGGGGTCATTACATGTTATTTCCATTAGATCAACATGGAACACATCACAAAAAATAAATACTTTTGGTAGATTAGTTTTTTATTCCTAATAATCATTGATGATTCCTATCTGATTACCAATCATTTTTTTGAATGTGTTTATGTTTATAGTTTATATATATATATATATATAAATGTTTATATGTTGTAATATATTCATAGATTATATTGAGATATCAGGTATTGAATGGATCTTAATTGGATAAATTTATGAAGAACCACTAGTGAATATGAAAAACGAGTTGATGATTTCTTGGAATTTTCTAAACAAAATATTCAAAACATAGATTTGATTTTCTATCCATGTGTGAAGTGTTTGAATATGAGAAATTTAAACTCCAAATATATCAAGGATCATATCATTTTCTATGGTTTTAGACTTAATTATACACATTGAATCTGATATGGTGAATGAATTGAAAATTCAACATCTAATGCTGATGAAAATATTCATAATGAGACATAGGATCGTATTAAAGAATTAATTCATGATTTTGGTATTAAAACCACAAAAAAACAACAATTGTTGAATGATTGTATAGATATTTTGAGAAACCATTATTCTCAGGTTGTAGTAAATATACAGTGTTATCACCAGTTTTGAGATTAGTTAACTTGAAAGTAAGAAATGGGTGGAATGATAAAAGTTTCTCTAACTTACTTGAGCTTTTAAAAGATATACTTCCAGAAGGCAATAGGCTTCCAGATTCCAATTATGAGGCGAAGAAAATGTTATGCCCAATGGGATTAGGGTATAAAAAGATATATGCTCACCCTAATGATTGTGTGTTGTATAGGAAAGAATATGAATATTTATCAAACTGTCCCACATGTGGGAAATCACGCTATAAATGTATGAAAAAGTCAACCCATATTCATTCTCAGGTACTAACATTTAACCTCACACAAAATCAATTTTGTATACTTTCTCTAATAATTTCATCCAATAATTCCTTCATATAATTCTAATAATTCAACTGTGATTCATTCTCAGGTACCCGAATCAAAGTTCATGTTAAATCAATTTGGTACCTTCCAATAATTCCCCATTTAAAGCGTTTATTTGAAAATTCAATTGATGTAAAAAGGTTAAGATGACATTCAGATGAGTGCATCTCTGATGGTAACTTATGTCACCTTACAGATTCACCATAGTGGAAGAGATTTGATAAACAAATTTGTGATTTTGGGAGTAGAGTTAGAAATATCATAATGGGATTGTGTACTAATGGAATGAATCCATATTAGATCCTAAGTAGCCAACATAGTTCATGGTCTATTTTTTTGGTAGTTTACAACTTGTCCCCACATATATATATGAAGAAAAAATATGTTATGATGAGCTTGATTATTTCTAGACCAAAATATCCAAGAAATGATATTGATGTGTATCTTTCACCATTGATTGATGATTTAAAATTTCTATGGGATACATGTGTTAAAGTTTTCGATGCATACAAGAAAGAGTATTTTCTTCTTTATGCTATGATAATGTTCACTATAAATGACTTTTCTACATATGTAAATTTATCTGGATACAATGTTAAGATATAAAAATCATGTTCAATTTGTGAAGAAGATACTTCATATTATCAATTACAAAATGGAAGAAATACAATGTACACAAGTCATCAAAGTTTTTTTGTGAATTGATCATCCTTATCACAGATTGAAAAAAGAATTTAATAGTTTACAAGAATAAAATATTCCCCCATAACCATTTTTAGTTGAAGAATATTACTACATGTTGAAAAAAATTGATTCTTTATTTGGAAAGAAAAGTTCTGGTTCTCAAAAAAAAATATCTAGAAGAACCAATCTATATTTTTCGAACTACCTTATTGGAGATTTTTAGAGATAAAACATAACATTGATGTTATGCATGTTGAGAAAAACATATGTGACAGTTTGATTGGAACTTTGTTAGACATAAAAGGAAAGACAAAATATGGATTTAATACTATATTAGACTTGATATCAATGGGAATATGTTTAGAGTTATCTCCCACTATGAAATAAAACAAAACATATTTACCTCTAGCTTGTTATAAATTAATAAAGATTGAGAAGATGATTTTTTTTAGTGTATTCATGGTATTAAATTACCCAATGGCTATTCTTAAAATTTTAAGAATTTAGTGTCATTTAAGGATTATAAATTAATAGGTATTAAATATCATGATTGTCATGTATTGATGCAATAACTTCTACTAGTCGCACTGCATGGTATATTGTCGAAAAATCTTAGAAATACTATCATCAGGTTATATAATTTTTTCTAATCTATTTATAGCAAATTCGTTGATCAAAATTTGTTAGATTTGTTGGATAATGAAGCTACTCTTATTCTTTTTCAACTATAAATGTATTTACCACCTACATTTTTTGATATAATAGTTCATATGGTGATTTATTTGGTGCGTGAGATAAGAATATGTGGGCCTGTTTATTTACGATGGATGCATATTTTTGAAATATATATGAAAAATTTGAAGGGATATGTTAAAAATACTCATCAACTAAAGGCCTCTATTGTTCACAAATATATATTAGAAGAGGTGATTGAGTTCTGTACAGATTATTTGTATGAAGTGGAGCATATTGGTCTCCCTATATCTCGACATATGACAATTAATAGAGAAGGTATAAGGATTATAGGCTTAAAGGTAAATTTCATTCCATGTGATGAAGTGATGTATACAAATTTATAAATTTTTAACAACACAGATGAGGTTTAATCATATATATCATCACATATTGCTTAATTAAAGTTACGATATTCGAAAAGAAATGAAAAATGGATAATTATTGATCATAAAAAGAAATTTGTTTCATGGTTTAAAGAGAAATTCATCACAGATATATTTTCATCAGAAACATTGAAATAGTTAGCAAGAGGACCATCTCTTAATGTGATCACATGTTCTAGTTTTTATATTAATGGGTACACATTTTACACAAAAAAGCTGGATGATGAGAGTACCATTCAAAAAAGTGGTGTAATGGTCGTCACTAAAGCATTAAATTTTTCGATTACAAAAGACAAAAAACCAATTTGTACATCAATTCCATATTTTGGAGTTTTTAAATACATAAAAGAAATTTATTATATTAAATTTTGAGTCACCATTTTTAAGTGAAATTAGGTTGCAAGTAATAGTGGTGTGAAATATGATGAATATGGGTTTAAATTGGTTGATTTGAAAATATTTCATTGCAATGATGAACCATTTATCATGGACACACATGAAAAACAAATATTTTATGTCATTGATCCATTGAATGATCAGTGGGCTATCATTTTGCAAGGAAAAAAAAATCCATTTGGCTGATGAGGATGGTGATGATGTTATTGATTTATATGAGGCTTCTTCTTCTATTACATGATTTCCAGATAAAAATGACTATAACACAGACATAGTTCATGCAGTACGAAATGATCATGCTGAAGGGATATGGGAAAACATTAAATTAATCTCCTAATTAATTTGGTAATTATTTACATTATTTTTTTTTGAAATTTACATGTGTAAAATCTGTATTATTGAATAACTATTAGATATTTAATTATATATATTTGATTATTTATATTATTTTTTTGTGTTAAATATTGATATTCTACGGTTATGGTTAAACATTTTTTCATTGAAATAACTGACATACATTATTATATTTTGGTAACACTAATTCATATGAGAACACTTTTTCAAACTTTGATATTTAAATTTATAAATGTTTCTATCATTTTAGAATTACTTTTTATATTTAATAGTTTACCTTGTATATTTTTTTTGGTTAAGAATCATAAAATAATTATTTTTTTAAACTTACACATATGTGCCACTTTAAATACTTATATATTTCTGTTTTCCTATTTTCTAATTATTTAATTGTATAATAATATGCAGCTACACAAGAATTTCATTACATTTTCCTGTTTCAATAATGGATACAGATACATAAACAGAGGAACATGTATTGAGGTATTTTTCTTTTTTAATATTATTAAATATCCAGTAATTAAAATTATTAAATGAAAACAAAATTTTAATTTAAAAATAATAATTACAGGACTACTGATGAGACTTCAACGTTAGAGTCTTCTACTTTTAGTGTTAAGAAATCGAGTTATTGAGTTGGTAGATATGGCATTACACATTTACTAAAACTATTACTTTCTCATGGAGATGAGTGATTTCATATTAGTTTTGATGATAATAATAATGCAAATGATATAAATGCAACACAATTTATCAACTATATCTCTATGAAAATTCGTTTAAGGATTAATATTTTATATCATGATTAGAAGTTCATTGATAAAATGGTGATAAATCAGCTTTGGGAGGCCCTAATAGTAAAATATTTCAATTGATTTAATTTATCTCATTTTTTGAATATGATATATTTTAAATTACTAATATTTATTTTATTCAATTACAGATGACATTAGATTTTGAAGAAATAAAAGAAATTAAGAAAAGATGTATTTCTTTAGTGGTGGTTTGATGGAGAGATTTCAAAACAAATTTGACAAAAAAATATATTTTTGGAAAGAGACAAAATGAAAACCCATGCCTCAAGTATGAATTTTTAGATGTAGAGACATAGAAGAATTTTTTTTCCAACTAACATGATGAAGACTTTCTGGTATTATAATTATATTATATTGTAAAATTTCTTATATATGTACCTAATTACTTATTAGTTTACTTTTTATATAACATACCTCTAGGAAATCTCATCAAGCCATCCAATTTCAGAATGTATACCCTCATACTTTATCACATGGAGGGTATCATTTATTAGAGAAAAAAATGATTGAGAAAAAGTTTAAAGCATTAAGAGCTCAATATGCTAGTGGTTCTGATGAGGTCCAGTTTGGTCCTCCATCTCCCCCACCTGACATGAAAAATAGAAAAGAGTGAGAAGAAGAAAAAAATGAAAAGTATCTTATAGATAAATCTAAAGAAGCAGTGAAATAATTATAAGTAAATAATTTTTATTTTTCATGATTTTTTCTATTTTATAAATTAAAAAAACTAATATAAAATTTTCATTTTTTATTTCAAGATTAACTTTATTAGTAATCATCACGAGTCACTTTTATCCCTGAGGGTAGGATGGATATTTTAACCACTACTTTAGGAAAGGCAGAACACCCCGGCTGCATAAAAGGATATGAGGCGTGTGTTAGTATTTAGAAAGTTTTTGGTTTTCAAAGTAAGCAATCAAGAGATCTATAAATCGAATCCTTAAAATCTGAGCTGAAAGATATAAAACAGCGCATGGGTGATCAAATTCAATCATCTGTGTAGGCTATATTCAAAAAATTGATGAAACAGTCATAGTTTGCACAACCTTCCCAACCTGTCTAGCCTATCTAGCCTTTTTATCTAGTTGCACAACCTATATAGCCCTCCTACCTAGAACTACCTACTCAGCCTTCCTACCCAGATCCTCCAACTCCTCACTCAAACCCAACCTTATAATGTGCGTTGTATACTAGAGATCCTCATGTACATATTGTAGCGTTCAGATTCATGCATTTTTTGGGAGATTCTGTACATCACCAGCCTATACATATGGGTTAGGTTAAAGTATCAGTACATGATATTATTCATCCTACCGCTCTACTACCATTTCCTACCGAGGAGGTTACCAAAGTTAAGGATTGTATGGGTCGTTTTTTACTTTGTCCATATGACCTTCTTTGTTATCTTTCATATGAGGTATGCATTTTTTTTAAATTTTAATTACATATAATTGAAAATTACTTATAATGTTTTCTAATATTTAACTTATATAGGAGTATCTAATATCAAAATAAATGTAATAAAGGGAAAAAAGGTTCAGGAACAAACAACTATATATACTTCTGATATTCCTGATGGGATACAAAGATTATCTCAGGTTTCTTCTTACTTGAATAATATGTATGAGTTTCAGATGATGTATTATATATGTGGAAGTGACTATCCATTTAGAATATTAAAAAAATATATCATGGATATATTTGATTTTAAAGATCTTAGTGTTCCTGTGTTGCAGCTGTTTTCCATGTAATTAAATTGACGTGTCAATTTTTATTTCTTTAATTAAAGATGGTTTAAATTGAATAACAATATTAATTTTTTTAATTAGGTATCTATACACGCTTCTTATTCAAAATGAGGCCATAGATATTTATGTTTTTATAGACCCAAAATTTATTTCAACGGTTGTGCAATATGTGAATACTACTGATAGAGTTACATATATATGTGTGAGATTATCAAAGATAGAGATTGGGTGTTGTTTTTTGCCATTTATTGATGAGTAAGAACACAAACATAATTATGAAAAAATGTTCATTATAATGTCATAAATTGTAAACTTTTTGTATTTTAGGGTCATTGGATGTTAGGCATATTATTACCAAGTGAATTCACATTATATTGGTTTTAATATTTATTAGGCGATGTTCGTAAAAAAATTACCACATTGTTAGACATGAAAGTTTTATTCATTTTTACAAGTTCATTATATTTAATTATTACTATATATACATATATTATTAGATGATATATATGAAATTTCAGGTCATGGAAAGAATTTAACAAAGATCTCTTGTCGATAAAGAACCCAAATGAAATCAAATATGTGAAAGTAACGATAATTATTTTTTATTTTAGATATTATTCTATTTTTTGAAATGTATTTATATATTGTTTTTTATTATTAAGTTAATGTTTTATAATTGTAGTGTCATTGTCAACAAGGATATTTTGAATGTGGTTATTATGTTCCATGATTCATGTATGAGATAATCACAACTGGGGTAAATACTGAATTTGATAAGGTTAATTATATTAATTATTTTATATTTTATTTCATAATATTATGTTTTTTAATCTTATATCATTCAATGTTATTGTAGACATTCAATGATGTCGAGTCTTATACACAAGATAAACTTACCCATCTCCGATCTTTGTTTGCGAACTACTTGTCAAGTATGATTATGATTTAAGGTATGTATATTCTTATTTTTATGATTAATGTTACATTTTCCTAATAACTAGTGTTCAACAACTAATACTTTTATTATAATAGGTGTTTGAACATAATGATCTCAAAATAATGGTTTAACATCAATTGACAATGGTCATGTTTTAAATTTCAGGTATGTGTTTTTTAATTCTTCTTTATAAAAAAAATGTGTAAATACTTTTTTGATTAACTTGTTAAAATTATGTTTATTTTTATATATTTTTAGTCAATGATACATGTTGTTTGAATTCTATATATTTGTAACGTCCAGACCCGACTTACCATCCAACCCGGTAGCCGGACCGGTCACCACATGGCCTCAAGCGCATCTCCCCAAATTCCAGAGGCTACCAACTAGAAACGAGGGCCTAGGTGAGTCCGTGGGGAGACTATGCCCTCATTACCAAATTATCACAGTGGAATTACAAACATAAAATAGCGGAACAAGGTAACCAGTAGACAACACATAGACAACAGAAATAGATAACAAATAGAAAGATCTGACATATATATAATGGTGAAAATGGTACAAGAGTCTAGAAAAAACCAAAGATGGTACAAGTAAATACAATACAGTACAAGTGTACAAAACACCAAAAAGAAACAAAAAAGTATCCCCTATCGCATCGCAAGACTCAGCTTGGTCCCGTACACTCCTACTCCGAGCAGCAAGTCAAGTACCTATACTAGGGCGTTTCCCCTTCTCATTACCTGAAATCATATAATCTGCTTGGGTCCAAAAACATGACCCAAACAGGGTGTGAGACTAAATCCCAGTAGGCAACCATCAAAGATCTGTGCTAATCTGTCAGTGAATATATAAATAGGTAGTGTAATATGGAAAGCAGTAAATAAGGGAAACTAGCAAGACTGACTCAAGCTTGTGCTTTGGCTTGACGTCACTTCAAGTATACATTCCATTCATTAATCACTTCATTCATTTCTTCAAACCATTCCTTGAGCCCGTTCCTAGAATACTCAAAACAGAAACCAGGCATCACTCAAGGAGAAAATCCACCAACACCCTACAAGCCCATTCCGGCGAACCTCTAGGAACCCGACATCGCTCTACAAGCCCGTTCCGGTGAACCTCCTAGGTACCCAACCTCACTCTAGGTGTGATATAGTCCGTCTTTGAACCCATCCCCAGGATCCTATAAATAAGATCTGGGTATCGCCCATGACATTTCATGCCCTATTGAGTCCGTCCATGGCATCTCACTATGGATCCATGGTTCACTCGACATTCCAGTAACTAGTCTCATATGATTCTGTCCATAGCAACTCACATTGGTTCCATGGTTCACCCTTGACTTTGTTTCACATTTTAAGCAGTTTAAAAGCATTTAAATCACGTGGTCTAACAATTCAAGAATTAGCATACAAGGGTCAAGGGGCAAAACTCCATCCCATAACTGAAACCATTTCAATTACAATTTCATTCTATTGCAATTACATTCATATTCAATTCCATTTTTAACAACCCACAAGGGAAAGGAAAAACATGCCTCATAGGCATCCTGGGTCAAAAACCATAAAAGAGTCATTCAAGGCAACGCACTCAAGGAGTGGTTCCCATCCAAGGTATACAACCTAACTCAAGAACATACCATCCTATTCAGATTACCTACAACATTCTAGGTAATAATAGGGTTAAATTATAGGTTCAAGCGACATGCCAAAAGTGGGCGTGCGGCACTCTGACATATATAAACAGCTTGACAATCAGTGAAAAGCATAAAACCACCTACCTTAGGCTTGTACTAGATAGATCGTCCAGTATAAGGCTCTGATTTGTCCTGGTTTGGAAGAAATCTGAAGAACAAACGAAGAATGAGAAATTAGGGCATATGAGCCTTAATCCAATCTTCGTTCGTTATAACCAGAAGAATCGAGAAGGATTAAAAAGGAATTGAGGACTTACCATTGTAGATCCAACAAGATGAATGACGTTTGAAACAGAGATTAGATGGAGAAGCAGGATCAAAATCCCTCCGTAGGCTTCCTTGAGAGCTCCCAGGCACCTCCCCCTTCTGTCCGGTTGAATAGAATAGGTTTAGGTTAGGTTTTTTATAAAATTTAATCAATTTAATTAAAAATTAATTAAATTTTCAAAACACAGCAGGTCGCACGGTTTACCCGCATGACCTAACAAACCGTGCAGAGACCGTGCAGACCTTCCTGGAAGGCAAGGGGAAACCGCACGACCACCCCGCATGGTTTCCTCAAACCACGCGCAGTCCTTTCTCCAGCCTCTTCCAAGCCTGCACCAAGGCGCACGGTTTACCCAGTCCGTGCACAATCCATGCACAAACTTTGTTCCAGGCCATTTCTAGCCTAAAACTTCGTTCTGGGCTCCTAACAAGCCCCAGACACCTCCGTAACTCCCTCGGTCAAGTTAAGCGTCTACACTAGGCCTCAACAGAATAGTTTAAATGAAAATAAAAGGATCCGTACCTCGTACGAAAACCTGGGTTCTTACAATCTTCCCCCCTTGTAGCAATTCGTCCCCGAATTGCTCTCTGAAGGGTGGTCAAGATTCATCTGTGAACAGATCTGGCCACTGAGCATGTACATCGGCCTCCCGCTCCCAAGTCTCATCCTGTAAATGACCATGCTTCCATAGCACCCGTACTAGAGGAACTGACCGGCCTCGGAGAACCTTCGTGCTCCTATCAATGATACGAATCTGATGCTCCTCAAAGGATGCATCTACCTAAAGCTCAATCTACTTAGGCTGGAAGGTATGTGATGGGTCTGAATAGTATTGTCGTAACTGAGAAACATGGAACACATAATTCATGGCTCGGTACCTCTGAGGTAACTGCAACTGATAGGCTACCAGCCCCACCCTCTCCAGAATCTCAAAAGGCCCAACATATCTCGGCAATAGCTTACCCTGTCTTCTGATCTGCCTGTGTCCCAGCCTTGGTGAAACACGCAAGAAAACCTGATCCCCGACCTCAAACTCTATGGGTCATCTGTGGAGATCAACATATGACTTCTGACGATACTGTGCGGTAGCCATCCACTTTTATATCAACTGGACCTGCTCAGAAGTCTCTTGAACAAGACGCGGTCCCTGTAAAGCTGCCTTACCCACCTCTAACCAGCACAGGGGTGATCGGCATAGCCTACCATATAAATCCTCGTATGGTTCCATCTGTATAGTCACCTGATAACTGTTGTTATAGGAAAAATCAACTAGGGGAATATGTCTCTCCCATGAGCCCCCAAAATCCAGGATGCATGCTCGCAGCATGTCCTCAAGCACTTGTATCGTACGCTCTGACTGGCCATCAGTCTGAGGGTGGTATGCTATGCTTAGAAGCACCTGTGTACCCAGCTCCCTCTGAAAACTCTTCCAGAAACATGACATAAAACGAGCATCCATGTCTGAAACAATGGTGCGCGTGACCCCGTGGAGTCGTACAATCTCCTGGATATACAACCTTCCCAGCTCATCCACAATGAAGGTATCCTTGATTGGCAAGAAATGAGAAACCTTCATGAGCCTATCAACCACAACCCACACCGCATCGTTACCTCGAGGTGACCTCAGCAACCCAGTCACAAAGTCCATCGCAACATCATCCCATTTCCACTCCAGGATAGGTAACTACTGTAAA
This sequence comes from Viscum album, assembly GCA_963277665.1. Lineage (NCBI taxonomy): Eukaryota > Viridiplantae > Streptophyta > Magnoliopsida > Santalales > Viscaceae > Viscum > Viscum album. Next base: position 999,896,288 of record OY728136.1, on the reverse strand, counting down.
GCCCAACTGGCCGCTGATGTTCCGCCTTCACCTGTTGACAGGTGGAACATCTCACGATAAAACTAGCCACTTCCCTCTTCATACCCGACCACTAGTACTGTCGGCGCAAGTCACAATACATCTTAGTGACTCCGGGATGAACTGCCCAAACCGAAACATGAAACTCCCACATCAGCTCCTCTCTAATATCCATTGGATCCCATACACATCCATGGATACGAAGAACTTAGTCCTCGCCTATCATCCAACTAGGAGGAGGGTCATCACCTGGAACACCTTCCCGTAGAACTAGGACTTCCGAATCTGATAGCCGTCTCATCCTTACTCTGTCCAGGAGGGTAGAAGTCACAACTAAGGATGATAGAAAAGACTGCCCTTGGATATTCTGCACATCAAGATGTATCTCAGAGAACAAGGACATAAGCTTCCATTCATTGCTAGCCTGTTGCACTGCCTGTATTTGAGTCTTCCTGCTCAATGAATTGACCACTAGATTGCCCTTACCAGGAGTATAAGCTAGCTCGAAATCAAAGGACTATAGGTAATCCACCCACCGTCGCTGCCTAAGATTCAGATCACGCTGAGTAAAGATATATTTGAGGCTCTTGTGATCTGTGTACACCACAAAACGCTCTCCCAATAAATAGTGTCTCCAACAATGCATCACATGAACAACTGCTGCTAGCTCAAGATCGTGCGTCGGATAATTCCTCTCGTGTGGCCTCAGCTGCTGAGATCCGTACACCACGACTCTGTCACCCTACATCAACACTGCACCTAACCCAATACCTGATGCGTCACAATAAACCGTATAACTCTTTCCCTGTTCTGGAAGTATCAGGACTGGTGCTAATGTAAACCTTCCTTTCATCTCTTGAAAGGCTGCTTCACAAGCATCTATCCATACAAATTTCACTCCCTTATTAGTTAGGCCTGTCAATGGCCCTGCTAAGCATGAGAAATCCTGTATGAAACGATGATAATAAACAACGCGCCCTAAGAAACTCTGTATGTCAAAGACATTTTTGGGATATTCCCAAGAAACCACAGCTCTTACCTTCTCTGGGTCTACAGACACTCCTGTCTCAGAGATAACATGGCCCAAGAAGTGAATCTGATCCATCCAAAAGTGGCACTTAGTAATCTTTTCATATAGATGATGCCCTCTTAGTGTATTTAGGATGATCTAAAGATGATTGGAATGGTCATTTCGATTTCGAGAATACACCAAAATATCGTCCATGAAAACCACGAAGAACAAGTCCAAGTAAGGATGGAACACGCGATTCATCAAAGCCATGAAAACCACTGGTGCGTTCGTGATACCGAACGACATAACCAGATACTCATATAAACCATACCTGCTATGAAAAGATGTACGAGGTATGTCTGCAGGTCGAACACGCACCTGGTGATATCCTAACCTCAAATAAATTTTCGAGAACACCCTAGATCCTTGAAGCTGATCAAACAGGTCATCTATCCGTGACAAGGGATATCAGTTTTTAACCATTAGTTGGTTCAGTTTCCGATAGTCCACACATATACTAAGAGTTCCGTCCACCTTTTTCACAAAAAGGACTGGCAAACCCCATGGAGAAGTACTGGGTTGAATAAAACCCTTTGCCTCCAAATCCTCGAGCTGTTTCTTGAGCTCTTGCAACTCCGTCGTAGCCATCCTATAAGGAGGAATGGATACTGGTGCAGCTCCTGGCACTAGCTCAATGGATAATTCCACCTATCTCTCAGGAGGTAAACCTGAAAAGTCATCAGGAAAAACATCCCTGAAGTGCTCAACTACTGGAAGAAGGTCCGTCTGACTCACTCCCTGATCATCCAGAAACAAACTAGCGATCTCGGATGTCATCCCGTCCATCCCATGATGCTCTGGTCCAGCTCGGCTTTCCTGGAGATCCCACTTGACCTTAAGAGCATACACTGCACCCTCTGGTGATGTGAAAATCACCCTCCGATGGTAACAATCAACGTAGGCTCGGTAAGCTACTAGCCAGTCCATACTGAGAATGACATCAAAACCTGTCATTTTGAGAACATAAAGATCCCAGATGAAGTGACACCCTCCTACCTCAAGGGGGCACCCTCTGCACTTACGTACAACCTCTGCCCTAACTCCTAGTGGTGTGTCCAGCATCAAGATTCCATCAGAAGACAACACAACTAGCCCAAGGATTTTCACTATAGGCTCATATATAAAACTGTGTGATGCACCTATATAAAAGAGGGAAGATGAAATAACAGATGCTACTAAGATCGTACCTCTCACCATAGATGGTTTCGCTCCCCGATCCTCGGAAGTAGGCTGCGCTGAATACATCTGGCCTGAACCACAGCCCTGTGATACAACCTCACTACCCGGAGCTGGCACACTCTGACGTCTCGGTGTACCCTGTGCCTGGCTACCTCTACCATGACCACTACCTCGGCCTGATCGGCCAGTCGCACCCCAACTCCCTATCTGATGAGAAGCTGTCGACCCTGCTTCTGCACATGGAGTCGGTGCGAACCCTCTATCGCTGGCTGCTGGTGGAAACGTTCTGCAGAAACGTTGAAGATGACCCATCTTTCCACATGATCAGCACTCGACTGGGTCCCTCGGACACTGTGGCTTCATGTGTCCCAGCCTACTGCACTGGTAGCACCTCAGATTGCTAACTGAAGATAGGGTTTGACTGCTAGAATCACCGTGTGGAAGCTCCAAATGATGGTTCCTACTAACAGTCGCTGCAGTACCTGGTTCGATGCTGAACCGCTCTGGCTCGCACCTCCAGCCTCTCTCAGGTTATGTTCTGTGATTAGTGCCTGGTTCACAATTATAGAAACGGTAGTAAACCTGAAGATATACCTGAGATCAGATGTCATATCTCAGACCATCCTCAAAATGCCTATCCCTCGACAGCTCATCGCCCATCAGGATAGGTGTGAAGCGTTGAAGCTCAGTAAAATGGGCCGAGTATTCCATCACTTTTAACGCGCCCTGTTCCAGATGCAAGAACTCCCGAGCTCGATCGGGCCTCAAAGTCTCAGGATAAAATAAATCATAGAAGGCCGCATGAAAATCTATCCAAGCCATCTCCTGATGACGATCCGATTGGGTGATCATGTCCTACCACCTCTTGGTGGAATCACGTAGCATGTACGTAGTGAGCTTGACCCTCCTCTCCGGAGGCGTCTCCAAATGCTAAAAGATAGCTAGTATCACCTCTAACCAGGACTCTACAGCCTGTGGCCCGCCATCCCCTGAAAACATAGGCGGATGCTGCTGTTGAAACTCACGCGTCAACTCTGCCATAGTTGGGGAAGGTCTCGGTGCTCCCTGAACGGTCTGCCTAAAACGCAACAAGTTCTCATGGAACTGTGCATCAACACTTGTGTCCGGTATAACCGCTGGTGCCGTAGCTGGCACAACTGAAGTTTCCTCTAGTATCCCATGGCCTACCATCTCTGAAACGTGGTCGTCACCGCTCTCCCGATGTATGACTGTAGGTCTCCGTGGTGGCATGACTCTGCAATGCCAAACACATGCCTCAGTTCAAGATTTTTAACAAGGTTTAAAACTCACGAGAACAAGAACCAGGACAGGACAGGTCGAGACCTTCCTAAAAACCACGTCAACCCACATCTTGCTTCTAAATCCAGGATTACATAAGGAACAATCACCAAAAACCACTAGAGTCACTACCTCTTGACCACTCAGAATCCGAGTCTAGGTCAGGCTCTATTTTCCAACATTCATTCTTTTAACATACCTTTGTTCAAAAGCTTTAACCAATGGTCCACCAAGTTCCGATCCCCGAGGGCCCATAACACCTCATGAATCAAAATTTGATGCCCATATAACCATGAAATTCAATTTCATTTAGCATTTACATCCCATTGGTGCGTCATTTCCCAATCCATAAGGGCCCATACTCCTTATGAATTGAAAGATGACGTCACTCTTCATTCCACTACAAAATATTTCACTTTTTCCAACAGAAATTTAATGATAGATAATATATCTGTTGGTAAAAATGAGTAATTCCAACATATATTAAGTTTTATTGGTATTAATTTTGATTGTAAATACTTTTTTTACCAATAGATATATCTGTTGATATCGATGGTTCAATACCAACGAATCTTTTAACAACAATTATATATGTTTCTTTATCATATTAATACCATCATTTTTTTACTGACACATAAATATGTTATTAATAATAACTATTACCAATAAATATATTACCATCAATAAATTTTTTCACAAAAACCCACTAAATATAAAAAAATATTTTATCAATAACCAATTAAGAGAAGCAAAAAAATTTATACAAATTATTATTTTTATGACAAAAGTCAATATCTATTTACTGAAGTTATATTAAAAAAATCTCATTAATTGATTTCATTTTTAAAATTTATCCAAATATTAATAATTTTTTTATTTTTTAATGTTTTATATACTTTATAAAAATAATAGTTTAAATCATTCCTATATTTGATATATTTACATAAATCCTCGATACATGATAATTTAATTTTTATATTTAAATCCAATAAACATAATAAAATATAATCAAAATAAATTCAAAAAATAAATTATTTAAATATAATAAATAAAAACATAACAATAAATTAAGTAATATTATTCTATTAGTAATTTTATTTTTTAAATTGGAATTATTCATACACATACTTAGTATTTTTCTAATTTAAAATATTAAATCATATTTGTTATTTGATATTTTAATTATTTGATTTTAATTTTAAAAAAATTATCCCCTACCATTCGACCGGAGACCCCAACGCATCTCTGACCTCGATCAGTCTACCCCACGCAGTCTCCACCTCCAATCCATTCCCACGCTCGTGAAATCTCCCCGTGATCCCAAATCATCACCAAAGATGTTCCAATGACACAAAATCCAATCTGTTTCGATGCCCTACATGGTACCGTGGAAAACCTAAATGCTCTAGTTGTTGTTACTCAGTTTTCAAATCCCGTTACACTGTTCATCTTCGACTTAGAGTTTTTTTTACTTTTGTTCATATTATATCCTCTTCATTATTTCAATAAACCATCCTTTACTGCGGCCCTTTCTCACCCTATATTCTACTACATGAGTGCTAATTTTTATCTAAGCTATCAATTTCTTCTGTTGCCCTAAAAACGATGAAACAAATGAAAAATTAATATACAATTTTAGTTTGTTTCCGTTTATGATAGAAAGTTTCTAGTTTTAGTTTCCATGTTAATTAATTTTATAATCAATATTAAATTGTAATAAGATTTAGTAATACATTTGGTTGAGGAATTTAAGTGAAATCCTGACTTTAATTTTAGATAAATTCCATGGCAATGAGTTATTTTTATTTCTCCCCTATTTGAAGATTACATGCTTGTTTTTTCATTGCTGAAAAAGTCCTCTCAGTCTGGCTATGGTTCTTTGATGTTTTTTGGGCCGGTTGCTAATTTTCTCTTGGTTTGTGTTGAAGTTTAAAGTTTTGACTGACGATTTATTTAAAATGGATACAAATGATGAAAATGTTTGTAATATGTGTTATTTTTTTAGAGTGATTTCTTCTCAAATGACACTGCTAATGTTATTGAATGTTTTTTGGAGTTTAATGGCACAACTTGTGTGTCTTTTTTAGGCTATTTCACAATATACATATGGAAGTCTGAAAAATCACCATGAGTCTTCTTCTCACAAGAACCCAAAGGATATTTTTCATACTCCACCTTAAGGTATCAAAGGAAAAAGGTGTTTATGCTATTGATTATAACTACCATCTTATCATTTTGAAGTTACTATAAATCTTGGCTCTCATCTATTTAATTGAGGACTAGCTAGGATGCAATGACATTATGATGAATCTGTAAAGGAATCATCATTCATAGAGTTGGAGTTCACCTAATACATTAGCAGATTCTGGTGTCACTACCCTGGGAGGTCTGAGCCACACCTGGGGATGGCCTGAGGAGAGACTTGATTAAACAACTTGTCCTGGTATCTCCTCTAAAGTGTGTTTTATATCAGGTTGTTTGTTATCTCTTTTATTTCCTTGATAGTGTAAGCTCATTGAACCTAATGTTTTCACTTTATACTTCATGTTCTTTACTAAATTTTTGAGGGGGATGGGTTGGGAAAACAAATCATATCTCATTTTTTAGCAAAAGAATCATTGACATGGTTATAATAAGAATTGTTGCATGCTTGGATGATTTTGATTTTTTTCTTAAGGAAAACTTTTCCTTGATAGTTTCCCAAATTCCGATGCTTTGAGGTGGAGAACTACTAATTATGGGGGCATTATGAAATTAAAGTATTTGTAAAAAAAGTACCTTTAGTGGGTTTTCATCAATTCTCCTTGAAACCTAGGCTCAACCCACTAGACTTCGACCATTTTAGCCTTCTGTACCTAATACAGATCACGAAGGTGGTTAAACAGACCCATCCACACCTTATGGGAACCAATGTAAGGCATCCGATCCCTCATGTTAAAAAAAAGGTTTAGTTCATTTTTATTCATTCTTTTTGTTCATTTATGATTGCTCACACTTGTTTATAATGATTCTTTTTGGTGGATCACTGGTGCTAATGACATATCATTCTTTGTAGAGGGTTGTTTTCTGGTTGGTCTGAAATAGATATGTGGAATAGGGCTGCATGATGTTGATGCTGCTAGAGAATCGATGTAACTGAAGATTTTATGGGTGTTGCTGAGCATCACAGAAAACGTTGCAAGTATCTTCAAAAGCAACATATGTTTAACTTATTAGGATTCTGATATTACATATCAGATTCACTTCAATGGTATGACCATGAATTCCAGCATCTTGTGACTTAAATAGTCATGCTGTTGCAAGATTTATTTTTTCAGTTCTTTATTGCCATCATCTTATTATACACTTTGAAAACTGTATTTTTAATATCATAGTATTTTGATCTACTTTAATGGTCGTGTTGAAGGAGACAACTCTGGATTATCATATTACACTATTCTGGGTTAATATCATAGTAGAATTTTCTACCTTTTTAATATCATAGCATACTTATCTAAAGAGTCTCTGGGGGGTGGGGGGAGTAATAAATACCGGATGCGACCAATGGGTACCCTTAACATGTCATGAGTAATTCATCTTCTTCTTCATTACTTCTTTATCCCTTCAGTAATCCGTAGAATGTGATCTGGAATTTCATCTTCATCATCATCCATCACATAAATGGAATCCACAGATGCTTTGAAAAGCAGCTCCTGGACATGCTCCTCTCCTAGAAGAACAAGGGATTGGTGGACCATCAGTTTGGATTGATTAACTCTCTAAAAATGATATTCAATCCACTTTTCATGGTTGATATGATTCCCATTTTTTCACAACTATCCAAGTTCCCCTAAGAGAGATGACATGAACCCTGGATCAATATTTTCTGGATTTTCATGAAATTGATGAGTGATGTATCAATATTAGGAAGCACCTCAGGCATTGGTTCTCATCACATGATATTTGTGTTGACCTTCATCAATATTTTGACAACAAATCCAAAGAAGGGTGTTTTTTGGCATTGAATAGTCTCAAACATGAATTCCATAATTTTCATGGTGGTTTTGACACAATCCTTCAACTGGAGAGAATAATTGTCTTAAATGAAAATCACCAAGGTGTTATCCGCTAGATATAGAACATCATTTTATTTTTATATATTCTCTTTGGGGAATGAAATATGAATACCATATAATCCACACACACACAAACACATTTCAATCAGTTCTTTAGTTTTTTAGCTTCTCTTAATGTAAAAATTCCTTTGATAGTCCAAACATCTATCATATTTTAGATGTTTACATGCAATAACTATTCAAGTACTTTATTCATGGTAGACTGTTCTATATTTTTAATATTATAGTAGACTGTTCAACATTAATATCATATTATGACTGTTCTGCATTAATAGTCATGTATTTTTGGTGTAAATGCTTAATAGATTTTAATTGAACTTATGTGTGTTTTATGTGGTGTATGAATCAAAGAGAAATGCTTTTAGTAGTAGACCTTGGACTCTGCCTGTCAACATATTCTGATATTTTTTGGGTTTCACCTCAAAGAACATTGACAACAATGTTTAACTTGTTCACTAATTGGCTTTTCCTTTTTTTTCTCTATCCTTAGATATAATTTATTTTTAAAGGTTAATTTCTTTATGAATTCTCTATTACGGGCCCTTAAAGAATGTGCTGAATGTGATTTTTCATTGATAATGTTGTAATAGATTTCAAATATATGACCTATGCAACGTGAAGTGTGACCCGCAGGAGGTTCTGGACTGTCATCTCGCTGGTAAGAAACTCATGGTGGAGGTTAAGTGGTTTGAAGATCATCGGGCTATTTTTGGTTCATTAGGGCTTCAATCACTTAAACCTGCCAACTTCATTTCACATACATTACTCCCCAAGGAAATCAGTAATAGATAGTATTTTATGGCCAGTAGTAGCATTTCCGCAACCAAAGGTCCCTTATATGATGCTTCCCCAGCTGGTTTTGGTTTTGGTTCCTAATACTCAAGTTTCAATAGGGAATGTTGGGTTACCGGATGCCAAACAACTATCTACAACAACAGGATCAAATGCACATCAGCATAGTGTGGAAACTAGGCATGAAGGTGTAGGTCTAGTGCCATTTTTGGAGGTCCATGTTGAAGATTCTAGATGAGAAAGCAGAGGGGAAGCTTGTTGGGGCCATGTGATGGTTATTTCAGTTGAAATAAACTCTCAGCAGAAATGCATCACCAGGTATGTTGCTTCTCTTTTGGTTAATTACCTTATGAAAATCAAGATCAAAATTAGTTAATTCTTCTATCCACTATCTTGAAAAACACTTTCAATTAGTAAACTCAAAGAATTCTATAATGTTTTCATTCTTATTATGTTATTCACATTCACTTCATTTTTTATTACTTTTATTTATTTCTATTTTGGTTTCAATTCATGCAGATATTTTTCACAGATTTGTGGCTATGCTCTTTGGTTATGTGTGGTGTAGATCTTAGAGATGAATGGTGTGGCATAACATTGATTTCAGGTTCCTCACTGACACTCGATCTGACATGATTTGTGGAGATGCCGATAGATATGGCGAATGAAAAAAACTCTATATGCATATCATTTTTTTATATTTTCATTTATTTATATTTTAGTTTCATTTCATGTAGATATTTTGCACTGATTTTTGGGTATTATCTTTGGTTGTGTGTGGTGTAGATTTTAGAGATGAAGGGCGTGACATAGCAGAGAATTGATGTTCCTCAATTGTACTCTAGCTGACTTGATTTGTTGATATGTCAAGAGGGATGATGAATTAAAAATGCTCATTATATGCAATTTTTTTTATACTTCCATTTTTTTGTTTCAATTCATACATATATTTTGCACTGATTTGTGGGTATGTCCTTTGGTTATCTGCGGTGTAGATCTTGGAGCTGAAGGGTGTGGAATAATGACTTGAGGAAACTTATTGGTACAAGAGATGACTTGGTTTGTTTCTTCTAATGACCTTCTTGGGGGTGATGAAAGATCATTGATAGGAGTAACTACATTTCTACTATGATGGGTGATGGAGGATTGGAGTCAAGAGACGACATGTCCTTTTTCATTTAGGGGGGTGGGGGTTGGGGTTGGGGTGGGGGTGGGGGTGGGGGTGGTGGATCTTGGGTTTTTTTATTTTTTATGATCTTTTTAGATATCAATCATCATAACTATGTATTGATTCATTTTGTATTAACTTTCATTATTAATATGATTAATCTTTTTCTAAATTTGAACATGTGTGAAAATCTTGTTCAGTTTGATAATTAAGACAGGTGTGTTGTATATGATAAATTAATAAATATAATATAAAATTTGTGCAATAAATATTGAAATACAAAATAATAATATCTTATTTAAAATATAAATTACAAACAAATATTAATTATTGGTATTGGTTATGAAATTTGATAATAATATTACCAATAGATAAATTTGTTATAAAATATATTGCTAAACATATTGAACAACACATATATTATCTGTTGGTATTATTATAATTCCAACAAAACTATTTTATCTGTCGCAATAATATTTAGCGACAGAGTTTTTACCAACAGTTTAGCGACAAGAAAATTTTTGTTGGTAAAACATTTTACCAACAGAAAATGCACTTTTACCAACAGATATACCTATGTTGGAAAAAGCTAATTATTTTGTAGTGTTCATTGCACCCAATCTAACACAACAGTAGGCATACCTATCAATCAACTATCAAAACAGCATGCAATAGCTATCCCAACACCTGTCACAATAGCATGCAACATCTAATGCATCCTATATAGCATGGCATAATGCATGACATGTTATTCCTATCAAGGTGCCTATATGATGCATGAGATGGAAAAACCCTCATCTCATTGGGTTGCAATGAAATAGAACCCACAATAATATCAATAGTATCAGCAAAAACCATGTGCGTCACCCAACGGTGAAATTAGAACAACTGTAATAATCAAAACCAGAAACACAATTTCATACAAGGCAACTTGGATTTTCCCTGTACGTGGGTTTGAAACTCCCAGGCACAGTTTATTACCAAATTCCCTTCCCTTCCTACACCTGTCTATAGTCGCCAAACAGTAAGTCAAATTGGAAAAGGAAAAATTCCCTTTGATACCACTTTCTAACATCCCGACCCGACTTACCATCCAACCCGGTAGCTGGACCGGTCGCCACATGGCCTCAAGCGCATCTCCCCAAACACCAGAGGCTGCTGACTAGTAGCGAGGGCCTAGGTGAGTCCGTGGGGAGACTATGCCCTCATTACCAAAGTATCACAATGGAATTACAAACATACAATAGCGGAAGAAGGTAACCAGTAGACAACACATAGACAACAGAAATAGATAACAAATAGAAAGATCTGATATATATATAATGGTGAAAATGGTACAAGAGTCTAGAAAACAACCAAAGATGGTACAAGTCAATATAGTACAATACAAGTGTACAAAACACCAAAAAGAAACCAAAAAGTATCCCCTGTCACATCGCAAGCCTCAACTTGGTCCTGTGCACTCCTACTCCGAGCAGCAAGTCAAGTACCTGTACTAGGGCGTTTCCCATTCTCATTACCTGAAATCATATAATATTCTTGGGTCCAAAAACATGACCCAAACAGGGTGTGAGACTAAATCCTAGTAGGCAATGTGACACCCCAGGTTTTATGAACTGGTCCAAGTGAACAATGTTATGCTTTTAGTAATGTCTCTTGTTTTTTTTGTGCTTTTAATGATGTCTCTTGTTTTATTTTTGTGATTTGAGTGATAATAAAGAATTTGAAACGAAATAAAACATGAAGAATACGGTAAAATGGTATATATTTAAAAGTTACATTGCAACAAGACCCAACTAATTGAAAATGCCATACACAAGACCTAACACAGCCACAACAAGACTACTAAGAATCACAACTCGAGTAATCAGATAGTCGTCGTCTTCAGGGTCCATCAGTGTGAAAAATATAACAGCTAGAACCACCGCGCACGTACTCAGCACCAATGGTATGAGGAGAGCCATCTTTCCTGGTTCAAGTGTTTTGATTTTGTGAAATTTTGCTTCTTTTTATAATGGTACTTTAAGATACGACCGTTAGATATATATAACCATTGGGTTTTCAAAAAAAAAACAACCTTTGGGTTTCGGTTGATAAAGTTTATCTTTATATGAAAACTTGGTTTTTATGATCTTATAATTTATGATATTATTATAATGTATTTTCCATAAAATATTCATAATTTTAAAATAAAAAGAGTATTCTTGGAAATAAATCTTTTTGTTTTTAAAAAAATCCTGATGGATACTTATATGATTGAAAACATAGTATTCTTTTTATAAAATATATGTTTAAAGGGTATCTATAATAATTATATCTTTTTACCGCTAAAATTATGAATTGGGGAAAACTATTGGTCTTTTAAATTTTATGAAAACAGATAGGGGTGTATTTTAAAGATCCAAATAATTATACTAGTTTTGTATGTAAAATATGATAGGTATATATCTTTAAATATTTATAGAAAAGGGATTAAGATTTTAAATTAAAACTATTTGTTTTTATTGTATATTAACTCCTTTTTGTACAAATATTTGTGTTACACACTCTTTTTTTTACTAAGTATACTTATACTAGTTATTTAGTAAATCTAAATAAGTTTTTAACAAAAATTTAGGTTGGGGCCGGCCAAGCCGAGGGCATCCATTTGGGACAAGCCCTCTAGGCTAAGACCAAGCCCCAGGGACCCGAGGTACCGACCATCGGGGTCCCAGTTATTCATAGTGTCAACCAGGCCTGAGCCTGAGCCGAGTATGGGTTCGTCCAGTTACACATGGGCCCGTGTGTAAGGCCCGCGGTGTGCATTGCGTAGGGGTGGGCCAAAGTCCGCATGGGGCCCATGTATAAGGCCCTGGTGTGTGTGTGTTCGTGTTATTGAACAGGAGGTGGCAATCTTTGTATTATAAATCTCGCCTCACCTTCGAACCGTTTCGATGTGGGACGCTCTCCGTGCGATCAGGACCATCCGATCAACTTCCGTGTCGATCTCGTCCGTCCAAACCTTTTAACTGTCCGATCTCTCCCGAGATCTAATCCCAGCCCTCAGTTTCTTTTAAATGCTCAACACACCTCCCGCGCTCCTAGCCGTCTGATCACACCTAGATTTAATCAGCACCGTCCGCTTCTTTACCGCATCGACCCCGTCGTCTTCTTCCTCGCAACAGGGGTCCCGACCAGTAGGCCTACTCAAGGACGACTCGGCCTCTTCCCCCCACACTGCTCCTCTTGACCTCCGAACACCCCCTCCTAGCTCACTATTCCTTCATCTTTCCCACCTCGGTCTAACCTCTTGGGTCAAGTCACCAATGAACACCGAGGCCTATATAAATGCCTCCTGCCTCATGAAATCGGGGCGTTTCCTCCTCCTCCTTCCCTCCCACGAACTCCTAGCAAGACCAGCGACGTACCTCTGGTCCGAGTTTTCTCCTCAAGCAAGGTAAGGGTCCTTGCAATCTTGCCTTCTTTTGGAGAAAATATTTATTTTATACTCCCAGTAAATATAGTTTATATAGGTATATATATACACTTAATGTAAACCCCTCGGTTTTTATTGCCTTCAAGGAGTTTTGGCCTTCGTGTTTTCCGTAGGGTGCATATGTACGGGTGCTTATATACTTTGTTTTCATTTTGAGAAACCTATGCACGGTATATACTGTTTATATATGTATATTTACATAATAAAAATCCATCGATTTGTACATTGTGTATATACAGTTTCATATATATATAGACGATATATACAGTTTATATATGTACATTTACACAATACAAATCCCTCAGGTTGTGTATTGTTTTTACATACAGTATATATACAGTTTTTATTATACAGTTTTCCAAAACCTAAAATTTATATTTAATGTTTATTGTGTATATATACAGTTTCATGAATGTTTTCTTATAACCTAACCCGGCCTATTTTGGGTATCAATCTTTAAATAATTTTTTTTATATATGCAAACTATGTTTTTTGGTGGAGTTATGTTTGTAAAACCTTAATTTTTATACATATGGTTACATTTATAACAAACCTTATATGGATTTAGTTTTCAACCATGTAATTGATTTATGGTTGGAAACCTTTAGTACCTAAGGAATTTAATAGAATTTTTTTTTTGAATTGTGTAAAACCCATATATACACTTCGGGCATATATGGGTATGTGTATATGTATTTATAGGAATAATTTCCAAACCTTATTATATTCTTTTATAAATAACAGGACTTAATTTATTCTTTGATGCAGATAAGATTTTATTAAGATATAATTTGTGTGATTGCTAAACCAACATGTTTTTAAAATACACAAAAATGAGCATGTTTTATTAAAGAAGTTTATCTAACATTGCCCCTGATGCGTTTTATGATAAAGTATGTATTTTGGATTGATTTAAATATATTAGAGGATTTAAGATTTAATGGGTCGTGATATCATGTTATGTTCATTTATTACCTAAAGACAAAATGAACCTACTTTGGTGAATGCATTAATTAATCAAGTTATGGTTTACTTGATTTACAAGTTCAAGGGCCTATTTATCACCATAACTGATTTCAAGTGTTTTCTTTAAGCACTCCATTTCCATGGAATAATAATTTCAACGATTCATCATTTATTATACCATCATTTTATATGCTTTAAGTAATTAGATTACGTGAAAAGAATATTTTACTAAGCTATGTATGCCTTTGATTAGTTATCGACATATTTTGAAAAGTTAACAATCATACCATGTATTAGAAAAATTTGTGATGGTTCATTATTTATTTTAGTTATTATTGTACATAATGCATGCTTGACATATGACTAAATAAACTAAGAAATTAGATTACCCAAAGTGGTATGGGACACCTTGGGTAATATTAAAATGAATGAGTTATTCAAGGTGGTATGGGACATCTTGAATATAAAAACAGTTTAAGTAAAGCATGAACGATGTGGCTCACATGATAATAAAGACATGTCAAGGGTGCACCCTGATAGAGCTCCAATGCATTGGGTAAAGATTTAGTCTCTAGAGATGACCAATTTAATGATTCCTTGGGGATGGACCTTGGTAATGTTTTCAAATGACACCTTGGGGATGGACCTTGGTGATACAGAAATGATTGTCTAAATTAAATGTTGATGCCACATGATTCAACTTATGTCACAAATTCTTTTCAAGAAAAAGTGCCCATTCTTTCATGACCATTACCTTTATGCTTTCATAAAGTTCTTATTTCACTGGTATAAGTTGGAGCATGATTTGTGATTATCATTTAGTAAAATAGTAACCAACATATGAGAATTTATGTTGTTTCCTTTATGCGCAACTCTGATTATGCATTAATCTTAACTGTTTAATTTATGCTTAAGTAAATCACATGTTGTACTTGTTTATGATAACCATTATTACTCCTTCTAGAATTGACATAATTGTTTCATGTTATTCTTGAAAAACTTTATTGAGAATTTTTATGTTATGTGTTACAATTTTCCTTTAGTGAATGTTAAATTTCTTTTAAAATAATGTTTTCAAATGTTACACTGTTTTCATTTTTTTAAATCCCTTACTGAGTATTTCAATGCTCACCCTATGTTTTGATTTAAAATTTTCAGGTATCTGCTTTTAAAAGATGAATCATTTTAGGAGTTGATGGTTTCCCAAAACTCGAACCTCACACGATCCTCTGTATGGTACATTATGTGTAGTTAACAATGTGTGTTTTATTTTAAAACAAAACATCATGTTCAGAAGGCACCGACTCCTAGGTTTCTGGGGTCGGGGTCTCTACAGTTGGTATCAGAGGGAGGTTTGGATAACTCTGGAAAACCAGAAACCAGAAAACTGAAACAAATATATATATATATATATATGTATAATCTAGTTTTACTAAAAAAAATTGGGTTTTCTTAAATTTCCGATGGAAAACGATGGCAAAAATCTCTTATCTCTCCCCACAGAGGCCCTAGATACCATTATGTCTTTAGCTAGCCGTGGGGATTTTCTAAACTATTCCCATATCCGTATGACATGAAAACACCTTTACGAAGTATCCAATTCACCACGAGTGCTTCAGTTACACCAGGGGGTAGGAATAGATTACCTCCTTATGATGATGACCCGGTTTCCCTCCTATGTATGTCGAGGAAGGTACTATGAGGGACTTTTCCAAATTTTCACGGCGGGTGAGATATTTGGCACTATGATTGATAACCCTTTCTAAGAAGCTGCTGTTGACGGGGACCTCTGAGCTGGATACCTTTTTCAGATTTTAAACTACGGCTTCTGGGGTCAGTTGTTGGACTTCGTAAGGTTAGAAGATGAGTACACCTGACTGTCTTGCAGACAACAAGTGTATGTAGATGTCTCCCAACTTCATACCTCTCATGATAGAGTCATAATATGTCATAGGTTCCCCCATGAGGTTTTCCCCGAATGCTCAACCTGTGTTTGGTTCGAGGAGTTAGGAAGTTTTGCTTCTCTCTGTGGAGTTCGTTTAGTCGGTGGTTAAGGGAAACCCAAGCGCTAATGTTTAATAATAAACTTATGTTTATTTTAATGTTGTCTTTCCCCTTCCTTGTATTTACTTTGTATTTATCCTTGAATGGTTTTCAAGTGATTGAAATCCTACCTTAAAACTATCAGATGGAAGGACAAACCCACCTGTTATCTCTCCCCACTGAGATTCTGGAAATCATTGCAATCAAAACGTGTGAGGACGAGTATGACCCCTTCGAAAATTTGCGAAAAACGTGCAAGCAGTGGTTTGAGGTAACAAATGGTCCGGAGATTCTCCGCACCTACCAGGGGAATGCCTCCATCTATTACCGCATTGGCTCTGCACAGCTGGCCAGACGCGAACGACGAGGAAGTTACCACGAAGTGATCTTTTTATGTTTCACCCTAGGCCAAAACTACACGGCTAGAGTGAAATTTCAGGAGGTTGCATTAGAGGGAAATCTTTATGCAGCTCATATGCTCCAACTTCTCAGCTTTAGCCTGTTTGACCGCATCTATGGCTTCAATGTCCTCGACCAAGACATAGTTCGACGAGTCCTTTGTACGTTGGTCTGCAAGGACATTTCAGAACTTTGTACTGTTCAAGCTTCCCTCTGGAATCCTGAAGGCCCGAAACATACGTGCAACCCCTCCTGTCTTAGGTGTATCTTGGTTAGGGAACTGGAAGAGGTGAGCATCGCTACGGGGGTTCCGCTAAATGCACCTGTTGACCCTATACATTGGTGGAGATGGTGAGGACGTTGTAGAACCTTGTAGTTTTGAGAAATAAATTGCGAGGATGCAATTTTCTTAAGGGGGGGATAATGTGACGCCCCAGGTTTTATGAACTGGTCCAAGTGAACAATGTTATGATTTTAGTAATGTCTCTTGTTTTATTTTTTGTGCTTTTAATGATGTCTCTTGTTTTATTTTTGTGCTTTGAGTGCTAATAAAGAATTTGAAATGAAATAAAACATGAAGAATACGGTAAACTGGTATATATTTAAAATTTACATTGCAAAAAGACCCAACTAATTGAAAATTCCATGCGCAAGACCTAACACAGCCACAACAAGACTACTAAGAATGACAACTCGAGTAATCGTATAGTCATCGTCTTTAGGGTCCATCAGTGTGAAAAATATAACAGCCAGAACCACCAAGCACATACTCAGCACCAATGGTATGAGGAGAGTCATCCTTCCTGGTTCAAGTGTTTTGATTTTGTGAAATTCCCCTTATTTTTATAATGGTCCTTTAAGATATGACCATTAGATATATATAGCCGTTGGGTTTTCAAAAAAAAAACAACCTTTCGGTTTCGGTTGATAAATTTTATCTTTATATGAAAAGTTGGTTTTTATGCTATTATAATTTATGATATTATTATAATGTATTTTCCACAAAAGATTCATAATTTTAAAATAAAAAGAGTATTCTTGGAAATAAATCTTTTTGTTTTTACAAAAATCCCGATGGATACTTATATGATTGAAAACATAGTATTCTTTTTACAAAAGATATGTTTAAAGGGTATCTATAATAATTATATCTTTTGACGGCTAAAATTATGAATTGGGGAAAACTATTGGTCTTTTAAATTTTATGAAAATAGATAGGGGTGTATTTTAAAGATCCAAATAATTATACTAGTTTTGTATGTAAAATATGAGAGGTATATCTTTTTAATGATTTATAGAAAAGGGATTTAGATTTTAAATTAAAAATATTTGTTTTTATTTTATATTAACTCATTTTTGTACAAATATTTGTGTTACACACTCTTTTTTTACTAAGTATACTTATACTAGTTATTTAGTAAATCTAAATAAGTTTTTAACAAAAATTTAGGTTGGGGCCGGCCAAGCCGAGGGCATCCCTTTAGGACAAGCCCTCTAGGCCGAGACCAAGCCCCAGGGACCCGAGGTACTGACCATTGGGGTCCCAGTTATGCATAGTGTCAACCAGGCCCGAGCCCGAGACGAGTATGGGTTTGTCTAGTCGCACGCGGGCCCGTGTGTAAGGCCCGCAGTGTGCGTTGCATAGGGGTGGGCCAAATCCCGCATGGGGCCCGTGTATAAGGCCCCAGTGTGTGTATGTTCGTGTTATTGAACCAGAGGCAGAAAGCTTTGTATTATAAATCTCGCCTCGCCTTCGAACCATTTCGATGTGGGACACACTCCGTGCGATCGGGACCATCCGATCAACTTCCGTATCGATCTCATCCGTCCAAAACTTTTAACTGTCTGATCTCTCCTGAGATCTAATCCCAGCCCTCGGTTTCTTTTAAATGCTCAACACACCTCCCGTGCTCCTAGCCGTCTGATCACGCCTGGATTTAATCAGCACCGTTCGCTTCTTTACCGCGTCAACCCCGTCGTCTTCTTCCTCGCAACAGGGGTCCCGACCAGTAGGCCTACTCAAGGACGCCTCAGCCTCTTCCCCCCGCACTGCTCCTCTTGACCTCCGAACACCCCCTCCTAGCTCACTATTCTTTCGTCTTTCCCACCTCGGTCTAACCTCTTGGGTCGAGTCACCAATGAACACCGAGGCCTATATAAACGCCTCCTGCCTCATGAAACCGGGGCGTTTCCTCCTCCTCCTTCCCTCCCACGAACTCCCAGCAAGACCAGCGACGTACCTCCGATCCGAGTTTTCTCCTCAAGCAAGGTAAGGGTCCTTGCATGCTTGCCTTCTTTTGGAGAAAATATTTATTTTATACTCCCAGTAAATATAGTTTATATAGGTATATATATATATATACTTAATGTAAACCCCTCAGTTTTTATTGCCTTCAAGGAGTTTTGGCCTTCGTGTTTTCCGTAGGGTGCATATGTACAGGTGCTTATATACTTTGTTTTCATTTTGAGAAACCTATGCACGGTATATACTATTTATATATGTATATTTACATAATAAAAATCCATCGGTTTGTACATTGTGTATATACAGTTTCATATATATATAGACGATATATACAGTTTATATATGTACATTTACACAATACAAATCCCTCGGGTTGTGTATTGTTTTTACATACAGTATATATACAGTTTTTATTATACAGTTTTCCAAAACCTAAATTTTATATTTAATGTTTATTGTGTATATATACAGTTTCATGAATGTTTTCTTATAACCTAACCCGGCCTATTTTGGGTATCAATATTTAAATAATTTTTTTTATATATGCAAACTATGTTTTTTAGTGGAGTTATGTTTGTAAAACCCTAATTTTTATACATATGGTTACATTTATAACAAACCTTATATGGATTTAGTTTTCAACCATGTAATTGATTTATGGTTGGAAACCTTCAGTACCTAAGGAATTTAATAGACTTTGTTTTTGAATTGTGTAAAACCCATATATACACTTTGGGTATATATGGATATGTGTATATGTATTTATAGGAATAATTTCAAAACCCTATTATATTCTTTTATAAATAACAGGACTTAATTTATTTTTTGATGCGGGTAAGATTTTATTAAGATATAATTTGTGTGATTGCTAAACCAACATGTTTTTAAAATACACACAAATGGACATGTTTTATTAAAGAAGTTTATCTAACATTGCCCCTGATGCGTTTTATGATAAAGTATGTATTTTGGCTTAATTTAAATATATTAGAGGATTTAAGATTTAATGGGTCATGATATCATGTTATGTTCATTTATTACCTAAAGACAAAATGAATCTACTTTGGTGAATGCATTAATTAATCAAGTTATGGTTTACTTGATTTACAAGTTCAAGGGCCTATTTATCACCATAACTGATTTCAAGTGTTTTCTTTAATCACTCCATTTCCATGGAATAATAATTTCAACGATTCATCATTTATTATATCATCATTTTATATGCTTTAAGTAATTAGATTATGTGAAAAGAATGGTTTACTAAGCTATGTATGCCATTGATTAGTTATTGAAATATTTTGCAAAGTTAACTATCATACCATGTATTAACAAAATTTGTGATGGTTCATTATTTATTTTAGTTATTATTGTACATAATGCATGCTTGACATATCACTAAATAAACTAAGAAATTAGATTACCCAAAGTGGTATGGGACACCTTGGGTAATATTAAAATGAATGAGTTATTCAAGGTGGTATGGGACATCTTGAACATACAAACGGTTTAAGTAAAGCATGAACGATGTGGATCACATGATAATAAAGACATGTCAAGGGTGCACCCTGATAGCGCTCCAATGCATTGGGTAAAGACTTAGTCTCTAGAGATGACCAATTTAATAACGCCTTGGGGATGGACCTTGGTAATGTTTTCAAATGACACCTTGGGGATGGACCTTGGTGATACAGAAATGATTGTCTAAATTAAATGTTGATGCCACATGATTCAAGTTATGTCACAAATTATTTTCAAGATAAAGTGCCCATTCTTTCATGACCATTGACTTTATGCTTTCATAAAGTTCTTATTTCACTGGTATAAGTTGGATCATGATTTGTGATTATCATTTATTAAAATAGTAACCAACATATGAGAATTTAATTTGTTTCCTTTATGTGCAACTCTGATTATGCATTACTCTTAACTGTTTAATTTGTGCTTAAGTAAATCACATGTCATACTTGTTTATGATAACCATTATTACTCCTTCTAGAATTGACATAATTGTTTTATGTTCTTCTTGAAAACCTTGATTGAGCATTTTTATGTTATGTGTTACAATTTTCCTTTAGTGAATGTTCAATTTCTTTTAAAATAATGTTTTAAAATGTTACACTGTTTTCATTTTTTTAAACCCCTTACTGAGTATTTCAATTCTCACCCTATGTTTTGATTTGAAATTTTCAGGTATCAGCTTTTAAAAGATGAATCATTTCAGGAGTTGATGGTTTCCCAGAACCCGAACTGCACACGATCCTCCTTATGGGACATGATGTGTAGTTAACAATGTGTGTTTTATTTTAAAACAAAACATCATGTTCAGAAGGCACCGACTCCTGGGTTTCTGGGGTTGGGGTCTCTACAGGAAACCACCAATGATCTGTGCTAATCTGTCAGTGAATATATAAATAGGTAGTGTAATATAGAAAGCAGTAAACAAGGGAAACTAGCAAGACCGACCCAAGCTTGTGCTTTGTCTTGACGTCGCTTCAAGTATCCATTCCATTCATTAATCACTTCATTAATTTTTTCAAACCATTCCTTGAGCCCATTCCTGGAATACTCAAAATGGAAACCAGCCATCACTCAAGAAGAAAATCCACCAACACCCTACAAGACCATTCCAGCGAACCTCTAGGAACTCGAAATCACTTAACAAGCCCGTTTAGAAGAACCTCCTAGGTACCCAGCCTCACTCTAGGTGCGATATAGTCTGTTATCTGAGCCCATCCCCAGGATCCTATAAATAAGATCCGGGTATCACCCATGACATTTCATGCCCTGTTGATTCTGTCCATGGAATCTCACTATGGATCCATGGTTCACTCGACATTCTAGTAACTAGTCTCATATGAGTCCATCCATGGCAACTCACATTGGTTACATGGTTCACCCATGAATTTGTTTCACATTTTAAGCAGTTCAAAAGCATTTAACTCACGTGGGCTAGCAATTCAAGAATTAGCTTACAAGGTTCAAGGGGAAAAACTCCATCCCATACCTGAAACCATTTCAATTACAATTTCATTCTATTGAAATTACATTCATATTCAATTCCATTTTTAACAACCCACAAGGGAAAGAAAAAACATGCCTCATAAGCATCCTGGGTCAAAAACCATAAAAGAGTCATTCAAGGAAACACACCCAAGGGGTGGTTTCCCGTCCAAGGTATACAACCTAACTCAAGCACATACCATCCTATTCAGATTACCTACAACATGCTAGGTAATAACAGGGTTAAATTCCAGGTTCAAGTGATATCCCAAAAGTGGGTGCACGACACTCCGACATATATAAATAGCTTGATAATCAGCAAAAAGCACGAGACCACCTACCTTAGGGTCGTACTAGATAGCTTGTCCAGTATCAGGCCCTAATTCATCCTGGTTTGGAAGAAATCTGAATAACAGATGAAGAACGAGAAATTAGGGCATATGCGCCTTAATCCAATATGTGTTAATTATAACCAGAAGAATCGAGAAGGATTAAAAAGGAATTGAGGACTTACCGTTGCAGATCCAACAAGATGAATGGCGTTCGAAACAGAGATCGTACGGAGAAGAAGGATCAAAATTCCTCTATAGGCTTCCTTGAGAGCTCCTAGGCGCCTCCCCCTTATGTCCGGTTGAATAGGATAGGTTTAGGTTAGGTTTTTATAAAATTTAATCAATTTAATTAAAAATTAATTAAATTTTAAAAACACAGCAGGTCGCACGATTTACCCGCACGACCTAAAAAACCGTGCGGACCTTCCTGGAAGGTAAGGGGAAACCGCACGACCACCCCACATGGTTTCCTCAAACCATAAGCAGGCCATGCTCCAGCCTCTGCCAAGCCTTCACCAAGGTGCACAGTTTACCCAGGCAGTGCGCAGGCCGTGCGCAAATCGTGTGCCAGGCCATTTCCAGCCTAAAACTTCATTCCGGGCTCCGAACAAGCCCCAGACACCTCCGTAACTCCCTCGGTCAAGTTAGGCATCCACACTAGGTCTCAAAAGAATAGTTAAACTGAAAAGAAAAGGATCCGTACCTCGTATGAAAACCCGGGTTCTTACAATACTGTTTTTCTATTATAGGGATTCTGATTTATTTTGGGGTGTAATATTCAAAATTTTCTATTTTTTTAACTTTATCCATCGGCTTTTATTTAAACTAACACCAAAACCTTAAAAAAAATCGATGGGTTTTCAGTGTCATTTTCCTTAATAAACCGATGCAAAAAATTAACCCGTTTCACATTTTTGGCATCGGTTTTTGTAAAAATGAAACCGAAAACCTTATTTTCAACATCACATTTATAGACGTTAGTTAAAAACTGATGTTAAAAATGAAAAGAATGATGTTAACTCATGTTTTTTTACTAGTGAATAGTTCCTTCAGGATTATTCATATTTATCACATAAGATTTCAATGTAAACATAATTCTTTATGTTGGATACACCTGGTCACTAGAAATGAGACCACTATAAAGAACTTATGTGGGAAGATGCATATTTAGATGTATTACACATATGGAAAATGATGGATTATTTTTTTCCAAGTCAAAAATAATAATTGGTGCATCTTCTTATAATTTCTTAACAACACTTTTGTTTAGTCTTTTAGTACAAAGGTATCAATAAAAGTGACATAACCTAATCACAATGACCTTGATATTATGTGACCATAAATGTTGAATGGTAATAATAATGAACTCATGAAAAAATACATGGTAGTCATGGGTTTTAAGGTATTTTAGTTTGACATATCATGTATTCACCCATTTTGAAATGTTACTTGAATAACCATTTGAAACCTTTAAACTTTCTAAGACATGAAGGAATTATTTTTTCACTATATTTATTGTCAAAAAACAAGAAAAATGGACTTTTCACTAATTTTGACTAATTAATTTTGGTCAAAGTCATGGTTTTATACCATAATCCATTAAATCATGACATGAGAAAAAATCATCTTTTGTTTTTCTATTTACATTTAAAAGCACTATGAGTAACATTTCACACACATTTTTCTCAATATTCATTATGTCCAAGTAGTGACACAACTAATTTGATAACCAATATGATAAATCAAAGAATATACTTTTATTTCTGTAATTTTTTTTTGGAATTTGAATAATTTTTTTTAATTTTTGGAATTTGATCAACTTTTTCGAGGAAGATAATTCAAACCATCAAGTTCTTTTAGGATATCATCCTCCAAAACTCATTGGGGTACTTCATCTATCACTGTGGAATTATCAAACTGCCTCTAATTTTTCCTATATGAATGATCTATTGGTAGAATTCATCTATGACGTATGAAGTTGAAAGTTTACTGAAACTTTAATCTTTTAAAATGTGTATTTTTTATATAAATGGGGTAGGATAATTCCCCCTTTTTAATCCAACCAAATATTATTCCATAATCAAGGAAATCATTTATCATCTATAATAATGTTGCATGACACATAAATTACTTTTTGTAAATGTGTCATACATCTACACACTGATGGTCCAAAGGTCCTTCAACTCATTTATTAATGGGTTTAAGTATATGTAAATATCATTTATAGAATAATTGGGTCTAGAAATTAATATAATCATTATAGTAAAAGGATTTTTCATACACATACATGATGAAAAATTATAAATGTGAATGGAAACTGGCTAGTACTATGTGCATTATACATATGGTGAAACGGCTTAAAACCATCACATGATAATCCCAATATAACATTCCATGGGTCATGTAAGAACCTAGATCTTCATTTCAGGTATGTTTTTCCTTTTCTGGTCATTTTTTAGAAAAAGAGAAAAATATGGAAATTTTCAAAGTATATGCCATGTACTTTATAAGTACACGCCGTGTACCTTGTTGCCACGCGAGGCCGTGTGCTGGCCGTGTCCGGGCCACACACATGGTGTGTAGGGGCGATGTGGAGGCCGCTTAAAGTGGAGTACATAAAAGCCAAGTACACGCCGTGTACTCCAGAAGTACACACCGTGTTCTCCATAAGTACATGCCGTGTACTTTCTTTTTTTTCATTAAACGGACCGGGGTCACGCCTAATCGACAGAATTATCTTCTTCTCAAGGTTCTTTGATCGGGAGAGTCCGTACGGCCATGAACATCCTCCGATCCCCTAAGCCTCTGTCTATTTTCCAAATCGACCATCGTCGATTGCGTTGGAACCACAACGGTGAGCTCTTCCTTCTTCTTGAGTTTCATTCCATGATTTTCCCTCTTTCTCAAGATATCATGGGTTGAACTTTTTGTGAGTTTTCATAGATCTAAGCTATTCTAAAGAGAATCAATAAGTATATTGATCTCCTAGAACCAAGGTAGGTGGTTTGTTCCTTACCTTTTGAAGTCTTTGAGTTTTATGTACAAATTTCCACCAATACCCATGAACGGGGTATTGCGTGTTACCATTTTGCCCCTGTTGTTTTCCCACCTTGCTTGTATGCTTGTGTAGAGGTAATTTGATCATGTTTGAGGATAATTTCTATGCTTGGATGTTTTTCCCATGCCTTGTTCTTGTTATGACCTTTGGGTTTTGTTAACCTTTGGCCGTTATACCTGTTTTCCATGCCTTGTGACCATAGGATGGAATGATATTCTTGACATGCTTTTTGTTCTGTAGAATGGTTAGCCAAGTAGCTCTATAGGTGTACTTTGGCCTTATAGCATTATTATGAACTGACTGGTATGAGACTGTGAGAACCTGGTGCTCTAGACTATAAGGGATAGACCGAGTGAGCTTCCCAGAGAGTCTTGGATATTATAGACTACAGGAGGGTAGACCGAGTGAGATTCCTCAGAGAGTCTTGGTTATTATAGACTACAGGGGATAGACCGAGTGAGATTCCCAGAGAGTCTTGGATATTAAGACTATAGGAGGGTAGATCGAGTGAGCTTCCTTAGAGCATCTTTACTTGTTTGAACTTTCTTAAACCATTCCAGGATAGAGGAGGAATTGACCGAGTGAGATTACTTAGAGAGTCTGTGATAGAACTGAGACTATAGGAGGAATTGACTGAGTGAGATTCCTCAGAGAGTTTCTAGACCTTGGGGCTATAAGAGGGTTAGACCATGTGATCTTCCTTAGAGAGTCCCTAACTACCCTAGACTATAAGAGGAATTGACCGAGTGAGCTTCCCCAGAGAGTCTTATAATTTCATATGACCAAACCATAGGGGTTAGGCTGAGTGCACTACCCAGAGGGTTGTGGGTACTTCTTGGATAGGACCAGAGGGGTTAGCTGCGAGTACTTCCCAGAGGGATTTCTGTTGTGGTTAGCTATTTACTTCACTGCTGCTTGTTGTTATATGGATTGATTACTATTGTATATTATCCTATTACTGCTTACTGATTACTACCTTCTGTTACTGTTTACTGGTTTCTATTTACTGCTTACTGTGCTATTACCTACCATATACTCACTGACTATTAGGCACAAATCTTCGGGTGGTTGCCTACTAATATTTAGTCTCACACCCTGTTTGGGCCATGCTCTTGGTCCCAAACAGACTATGTTGTTGCAGGTATAGACATGGGTAAGCGCCCTTCGACTTCTGGTACTTGATTGCTTTGGAGCAGGAGAGCATGAGACCAAGCTTAGGCTTGCGATGCTGAGGAGATGTTTATCTTTTTATTTTGTATTTGTTTTTTGGTATTATTTGTATTTCCAGCATTGTGACCTGTTTGGATGTTTTCCTAGATATGTATCATGCACCATTTTATATATACATATGTGCTCCAGCTGTTATTGTTTTAGTCTTCCGCTGTTTATTGTTGTTGGATATTTACTGCTTCCGCTATTGCATGTTTCGTTTACTTCTATTGTGTACTCTTCCAATGAGGGAATAGTTTCCCCACTATCACACCCAAGGCCCTCGCTACTAGTTGGCATCCTCTGGTGTTTGGGGAAATGCTCTTGAGTCCATGTGACCAATCGGGTACGGGGCGCCTCTAGGTGGCTTCCGGAACCAGGACGTTACAAAGTGGTATCAGAGGAATTATTTTCTCTTGATTTACTGTTTGGAGCCTTTAGCCAGGGATAGGATGAATTCAATACTTGGTAATAAGCTATGTCCGGGAGTAGCTAACCCATGTACAGGGAAAAGCCAGTCTACCTCGTTATTGCAGTTTTCTGGTTTGAGATTTTACGGTTGATATGATTTCACCTAGAGTGATTCACACGCCTTGTGTTGTTATTGTTGTGCTAGTGCGGTTCTATTTCTGCCGCAACCCGATGAGATGAGGGTACACCATCTCATGAATCATATAGGAACTTGTTAGAAATCACATTCCATGCATTATTACCATGTCATCTAGGGTTTATTAGTGATTTCATGTTGTTGTGATAGACGTTGTATAGATTATGCATGATGTTGTGATAGATGCTTTGATAGAATCCCTACAGTTTGATAGAGGAATTGTTTGTATTGTGGATTGCTTAAATGAATGCCAAATTTTGGTTCTTGAGGTGTTATGGACCCTCATGAATTGGAACTTGGTAGATCATTGACTTGTTTTCCTTGTATATGATATGTAGGAGATGCCAAGATTTGGTTCACGGGGAGTATGGGCCCTCACGGATCAGAATTTGGCACCTTCATGTTTTTTTTAGTGTTTTCTGAGCTTCGGTGCAGTTTCTGAGCTACTGCCCAGAAAAACCTAGAATACATGACATGTACTTGACTACATGCCATGTAGTTTTAAACCGTGTCACTGACTGTGTGAGAAGAAACACAGGGTGGTGAAAAAGTTTTCAAAAACACACCGTGTACAGTCGTTACACGCCATGTAGTAGTGAGCCGTGTACCCAGCCGTGTCACTAACAACACGGGTCAGGGAAGCTCATGTAGTACACACTGTGTTGGGTACTAACATGCCGTGTAGTCTTGTTCTAGGTACTCGGCCGTGTCACGAACAAAACAGGACAGTGTTATCTCTCCTATACATGCCGTGTTTGTTTGGAACACGCCGTGTAAGGGTCAGCCATGTAGCCGGCCGTGTAACTAACAACACAGGTCGCCAAAACCTTGTCTAGTACATGTTTTGTCCTTAGTGAACATGCCGTGTAGTCTAGGGTTAAGAGGACCGTGTGAGTAAGCCGTGCAAAGAGACTCGGGAAGGGTAATGGAGATGAAGTACACGCCGTGTTTGGGGAAAACATGTTGTGTAGTCTGAGGTGTTATATAACCAAATGTGGAAAAAGTACACACCCATGTGAATGGCCTTAAGGAGCTCTCAATGTAGTTTTTATACATTCCATGTAGTCATGTTTAGTGAACTTGAGTGTTTCTTCCTCCTATTCCTGTTTTGTACTCTTATGTTCTCTGTCCTCGATAATCCTGATCTAAGGTGTGCTTTTGATATTTCAAATCTATGCCTCCGAGACGTCCTCCGGTCGTATGTCAGCTACTAGACGGTGATCAGACACCAGATATGGCTGATCAGAGACCTACTGCAGATCCTCTTGTTGTGCCAGCCTTGGTACCATCAGTTATACCCATTGCAGGTGCTGATGCGCAGTTAAGAGAGGACTTCCTGAGGATGATGCAGACCTTTCAGGGAGTACCGCCTCCTGCCCCGTCGATGGCTGAGTTGACGTGGGTTTTCCAGCAACAACATCCTCCTACTTTCTCAGGGGATGGGGGACCCCAGGCTGTAGAGTCATGTCTAGAGGCCACACTAACGATCTTCGAGCATCTGGAGATACCTCCAGAGAAAAGGGTAAAACTGTCTACTTATATGCTCTGAGACACCACCAAGAGGTGGTGGGAGGTGATCTCATAGTCAGGGCGCTAGCAAAGTATGACTTGGGATGAGTTTTATCGCATATTCTACGATTACTTCTATCCAGATACCTTGAGGGCCGACCGAGCCCGGGAGTTTATGAGTCTCGAGCAGGGTAATCTTTCTATTATGGATTACTCGTCTCGTTTTACTGAGCTGCAGCGCTTCACGCCGATTCTAGCAGGTGATGAGTTGTTCCTTGCTAAGAAGTTTGAGTACGTTCTCAGGAAGGAGATCCGTTCCTAGGTGAATATCTTCAGGTTGACTTTGATGTCCTCGATCGTCAACCAGGTGCTGATCACTGAGCGCAATCTGAGAGATTCTGGAGCAGTGAGCCAGGGCAGTTCGACATCCAGAGTCAGTGTTCCTCCTACTGATAGCAGGAAGCGCCCTAGGGAGTCTACTCGAGGAGATCAGGGTAGGTGGAATGTATCTTCGGGTAGCCAGGTTGTATGCTACCAGTGTGGTAGGAGCAGGCATACTAGGCCTCAGTGTTAGAGAGACCCTATGGAGTTCCGATCTTGCGGCAAGATGGGCCATCTTCAGCATTTTTGTCAGATCTTCTCACCTACAGTTGGTGGTATGGGTTCTTCTATGACCCCGCGTACAAGAGATGTATCGCCAGTTTCTCACCAGTCTAGGAACTGGAGTTCTTCCGGCCGTTCGGGCTGAGGTGGAGGTCACGGCCGTGGTGGTCAGTCACCAGGTTACTAGCGACAACAGAGTGGATCAGCTCAGAGTGGTCATCTAGGGGCGCAGGGCCGTGATACAGGCCAGAATTTCACCATGGAGCAGACCCATCAGGAGAAAGATCCCGGACCTTCCATATTTTGAGGTACGATCTTAGTAGCCTCACTTTTATCTTCAACTCTTTTTGATACTGGTGCTTCGTATAGTTTTATCTCTATTGTTGTTGTGGAGAGCCTTGGGCTATGTATCTTTTCGTCTGCCAACATGTTGACTCTTGACACACCGTTGGGAACGAGGACGTCTAGCGTACGTCAGTGCAGAGAGTTCCCTCTTGAGGTTTCAAGGTGTCACTTCTTATGAGACCTTTATGTCCTAGAGATGCCAAGCTATGATGTCATTATCGGTATGTACTGGTTAGTTCCATTCCAGGCAGTCATCGATTGCTATCACCGCAGGGTGAGTTTCGTATCACTAGAGGGAAGATCTCTTCTCCATATAGGTGAGTGGGATGTCCAGGCAGGTAGAGCTAGACCAAAGAATCATGGGCTAGGAGGAGTTACAACCCAGATTTCCAGTCTTTATCTGGATGACCAGGGGACTTCACAGTTAGACTTTCCTCTAGTGGTGGATCGTTTCAGGGATGTCTTTCCAGAGGAATTTTCAGGTTTGCCTCCAGAGTGTGAGGTAGACTTTTCTATTGAGCTCGTGCCAGGAGTGGCACTAGTGTCTATTCCTCCTTATAGGATGGATACACCTGAGTTGCAGGAGATCAAGAAGCAGTTGGAGGAGTTGCAGGAAAATGGTTTCATCTGACCCAGTACTTATCCTTACACTACTAGAAATATATTCTTTCCCAACGGTTCTGAACCATTGGGAAAGGCTGCAGAACCGTTGATATATGTTATACCAACGGTTCTGAAAACTGTAGGGAAGTAAGCCGTTGGGAAAGCTTTTCCCAATGGTTTACTGTGAACTGTTGGTATAGGGTGGGTAAAGCTAACCTATCCCAACGGTTGTGCCAAACCGTTGGGATAGTTTTTCCCAACAGTTTGGCATGAACCATTGGGAAATCCCAAGAGTTCTTCTCTTTCCCAACAGTTTCTAAACTGTTGGGAAAGGATTTTTACCAACGGTTTATTGAACCATTGGTAAAAAAATCACCATAGATGCTATGCCAACGGTTTGAAACCGTTGGCATAGCCTATGCTGTGCAAATTGCACAGCAGCCTGCAATTTGCAAGGCAGCTCTACAATTTGACATCAGCCCTCATTTTATGCATTCCCTCCCATTTTCAATCCAATTATTGTACCTGCAATAAACTAACACATACATATACAATTATTGTACCTGTAATAACCAACTAAAACATACATATAGAGAACAAATTCATACACATTTAATATATAATGCATCCTGGAACTATACACATCCATAATTAAATTAGAATTCATAACGTAATTATAAACATACATAATTCATTTAGAATTCAATTTAAAATTTTGATGACAATTATATGTGGAATCCGTAATTCAATTAATAATTTGATTGGTTTTTTGTATACCATATATTTTTACCTGAAATGATGTCCATTTTAAACAAAATACATACACCTAGAGTGATACCGGCCACACCATGACTCGGATTGAGGCAAGGTTAACTCGTACATGTCACAAATGACCCATAGATCGTTTTCCTAAAGTATCAACATATTCCGAAAGCATTTGCTCGGTTTTCAGTATGTCAGTTGATGTTTTTCACTTAAAATGATGTCCTTTTGAAACAAAAGACAGACACTTTGAGTGGTGTCGGCCACACCACATCTCAGATTGAGGAGGGGTTGATTTGTAAACCTCACATATGACCCATGTATCGTTCTCTTAAAGTTTCAATGGAAACCGAATGCGTTTGGTCGGTTTTCCGTATGTACCTAAAATGTTGTCCATTTTAAACAAAAGAGAGACACTTAGACTGATCCCGGCCACACCGTGACTCAGATTGAGCCCGGATTGGCTCGTACAGGTCACATATGACCCATGAATCGTTGTGATAAATTATCAACAGATTCCAAATGCGTTTGGTCAGTTTTCCGTATGCCAGTTGTTCTTTTCACTTATAATCCTGCCCATTTTAAACAAAAGAGACCCAGTTAGAGTGATGTCAGCCACACCGCACCTCGGATTGAGGCGGTGTTGACTCTTACACGTCACATATGACCCATGGATCGTTTTTCTAAAGTATCGACACAATCCGAATGCGTTTGGTCGGTTTTCCGTATGCCAGTTGATGTTTTTCACTTTAAATGACATCCTTTTGAAACAAAAGATAGACACTTTGAGTGGTTTTGGACACACAACATCTCATATTGAGGAGGGGTTGATTCTTACATGTCACATATGACCCATGGATCGTTCTCCTAAAGTTTCAATGGAAACCGAATGCGTTTGGTCAGTTTTCCGTATGTACTTAAAATGCTGTCCATTTTAAACAAAAGGGAGCCACTTAGAGTGATCACGGCCACACCGTGCCTCGAATTGAGCCTGAGTTGACTCGTACACATCACATAAGACCCATGTATCGTTTAACTAAATCATCAATAGAATACGAATGCGTTTGGTCGGTTTTTCGTACGTCAGTTGTTCTTTTCACTTATAATCATGTCCATTTTAAACAAAAGAGAGACACTGTGAATGATGTTGGCCACACCGCGCCTCATATTGAGGCGGGGTTGACTCGTACATGTCACATATGACCCATGGATCGTTTTAATAAAGCATCAACACATTTAGAATGCATTTGGTCAGTTTTTCGTATGCCAGTTGATCTTTTCACTTATAATCCTGTCCATTTTAAACAAAAGAGAGACACTCTGAATGGTGTCGGCCACAACGCGCCTCGTATTGAGGTGGGATTGACTCATACATGTCACATATGACCCATGTATCTTTGTTCTAAAGTATTTACACAATCCGAATGTGTTTGGTCGGTTTTCCGTATGCCAGTTGATGTTTTTCAATTAAAATGATGTCCTTTTGAAAGAAAAGACAGACAATTTGAGTGGTGTCAGCCACACCGCGTCTCAGATTGAGGAGAGGTTGATTCGTACACGTCACATAAGACCCATGGATCTTTCTCCTAAAGTTTCAATGGAAACCAAATGTGTTTGGTCGTTTTTCCGTGTGTACTTAAAATAGTGTCCATTTTAAACAAAAGAGAGACACTTAGACTGATCCCGGCCACACCGCGACTCAGATTGAGCCCAGGTTGGCTCGTACAGGTCACATATGACCCATGGATCATTGTGATAAATTATCAACACATTCCGAATGTGTTGGTCAGTTTTCCGTATGCCAGTTGTTCTTTTCACTTATAATCCTATCCATTTTAAACAAAAGAGACATAGTTAGAGTGGTGTCGGCCACACCGCGCCTCGTATTGAGGCGAGGTTGACTCGTACACATCACATATGACCCATGGATTGTTGTTCTAAAGTATCGACACAATCCAAATGCGTTTGGTCAGTTTTCTGTATGCCAGTTGATGTTTTTCAATTAAAATGACGTCCTTTTGAAACAAAAGACAGACACTTTGAGTGGTGCCGGCCACACCGCGACTCAGATTGAGCCCGGGTTGGCTCGTACAGGTCACATATGACCCATGGATCATTGTGATAAATTATCAACACATTCCTAATGCGTTTGGTCGGTTTTCTATATGCCAGCTGTTCTTTTCACTTATAATCCTGTCCATTTTAAACAAAAGAGACATAGTTAGAGTGGTGTCGGCCACACCGCGCCTCAGATTGAGGAGAGGTTGACTCATACATGTCACATATGACCCATGGATCGTTGTTCTAAAGTATCAACACAATCCGAATGCGTTTGGTTGGTTTTCCGTATGCCAGTCGATGTTTTTCAATTAAAATGACGTCCTTTTGAAACAAAAGACAGACACTTTGAGTGGTGCCAGCCACACCGCACCTCAGATTGAGGTAGGGTTGATTCGTACATTTTATATATGACCCATGGATCGTTCTTCTAATGTTTCAATGGAAATCGAATGCCTTTGGTCGGTTTTCCGTATGTACTTAAAATGTTGTCCATTTTAAACAAAAGAGAGACACTTAGAGTGATTCGGACCACACCGTGCCTCAGATTAAGGCGGAGTTGACTCGTACACGTCACATATGACCCATGGATCGTTTTCCTAAAGCATCAATACATTTCGAATGCATTTGGTCAGTTTTGCGTATGTCAGTTGTTCTTTTCACTTATAATCTTGTCCATTTTAAACAAAAGAGAGACACTGTGAATGGTGTCGGCCACACCGCGTCTCGGATTGAGGCGGGGTTGACTTGTACATGTCACATATGACCCATGTATCATTTTTCTAAAGCATCAACATAATATGAATGCGTTTGGTCGGTTTTTCATATGCCAGTTGATGTTTTTCAATTAAAATGACGTCCTTTTGAAACAAAAGACAGACACTTTGAGTGGTACCGGCCACACCGCGTCTCAGATTGAGGCAGGGTTGATTTGTACACATCACATATGACCCATGAATTATTCTCCTAAAGTTTCAATGGAAATTGAATGCGTTTGGTTGGTTTTCCGTATGTACTTAAAATGTTGTCCATTTTAAACAAAAGAGATCCACTTAGAGTGATTCCGGCCACACCATGTCTCAGATTAAGGCGGGGTTGACTCGTACATGTCACATATGACCCATGGATCATTTTCCTAAAGCATCAACATATTTCAAATGCGTTTGGTCAGTTTTGTGTATGTCAGTTGTTCTTTTCACTTATAATCCTGTCCATTTTAAACAAAAGAGAGACACTGTGAATGGTGTTGGCCACAACACGTCTCAGATTGAGGTGGGGTTGACTTGTACACATCACATATGACCCATGGATCGTTGTGCTAAATTATCGACACAATCTGAATTCGTTTGGTTGGTTTTTCGTATGCCAGTTGATGTTCTTCAATTAAAATGACGTCCTTTTGAAACAAAAGACAGACACTTTGAGTGGTTCTGGCCACACCGCGTCTCATATTGATGCGGGGTTGATTCATAAACTTCACATATGACCCATGGATTTTTCTTCTAAAGTTTCAATGGAAACCGAATGCATTTGGTCGGTTTTCCGTATGTACTTAAAATAGTGTCCATTTTAAACAAAAGAGAGACACTTAGACTGATCCCAGCCACACCGTGACTCGGATTGAGCCCGGGTTGGCTCTTACAGGTCACATATAACCCATGGATTGTTGTGATAAATTATCAATACATTCCGAACGCGTTTGGTCGGTTTTTCGTATGCCAGTTATTCTTTTCACTTATAATCCTGTCCATTTTAAACAAAAGAGACACAGTTAGAGTGGTGTCGGCCACACCGCACCTCAGATTGAGGTGGGGTTAACTTGTGCACATCAAAAATGACCCATCGATCGTTGTGTTAAATTATCGACACAATCCGAATGTGTTTTCTCAGTTTTCCATATGCCAGTTGATGTTTTTCAATTAAAATGATGTCCTTTTGAAAGAAAAGACAGACACTTTGAGTGGTGTCGGCCACACCACATCTCAGATTGAGGTGGGGTTGATTCTTACATGTCACATATGACCCATGTATCATTCTCCTAAAGTTTCAACTGAAACCGAATGCGTTTGGTCGGTTTTCTGTATGTACTTAAAATGTTGTCCATTTTAAACAAAAAAGAGCCACTTAGAGTGATTCTGACCACACCGTGCCTCAGATTAAGGCGGGTTTGACTCGTACATGCCACATATGACCCATGGATCGTTTTTCTAAAGCATCAACACATTTCGAATGCGTTTGGTCGGTTTTGCGTATGTCAGTTGTTCTTTTCACTTATAATCCTGTCCATTTTAAACAAAAGAGAGACACTATGAATGGTGTCGGCCACACCGCACCTCGGATTGAGTCGGGGTTGACTCTTACACGTCACATATAACCCATGTATCGTTCTGCTAAAGTATTGACACAATCCGAATGCGTTTGGTCGGTTTTTCATATGCCAGTTGATGTTTTTCAATTAAAATGACGTTCTTTTGAAACAAAAGACAGACACTTTGAGTGGTGCCAACCACACCGCATCTCAGATTGAGGCAGGGTTGATTCGTACACGTCACATATTACCCATGAATCGTTCTACTAAAGTTTTGATGGAAACCGAATTCGTTTGGTCGGTTTTCTGTATGTACTTAAAATGTTGTCCATTTTAAACAAAAGAGAGCCACTTAGAGTGATTCCGGCCACACCGTGCCTTAGATTAAGGTGGGGTTGACTCGTACATATCACATATGACCCATGTATCGTTTTCTTAAAGCATCAACACATTTCTAATGCATTTGGTCGGTTTTGCGTATGTCAGTTGTTCTTTTCACTTATAATTCTGTCCATTTTAAACAAAAGAGAGAAACCGTGAATGGTGTCGGCCGCACCATGCCTCAGATTGAGGCTGGGTTGAATCTTACATGTCACATATGACCCATTGATCGTTTTTCTAAAGTATAGACACAATCCGAATGCGTTTGGTTGATTTTTCGTATGCCAGTTGATGTTTTTCAATTAAAATGATGTTCTTTTGAAACAAAAGACAAACACTTTGAGTGGTGCCAGCCACACCGCGTCTCAGATTGAGGCGGGTTTGATTCGTACACGTCACATATG
The DNA here is from genome assembly GCA_963277665.1 of Viscum album. NCBI lineage: Eukaryota > Viridiplantae > Streptophyta > Magnoliopsida > Santalales > Viscaceae > Viscum > Viscum album. The sequence goes on along the minus strand of OY728136.1, from coordinate 999,860,338 downwards.
ACCCATGGATCATTCTCTTAAAGTTTCAACAGAAACTGAATGCGTTTGGTCGGTTTTCCATATGTACTTAAAATAGTGTCCATTTTAAACAAAAGAGAGACACTTAGACTGATCCCGGCCACACTACAACTCAGATTGAGCCCGGGTTGGCTCGTACAGGTCACATATGACCCATGGATCATTGTGATAAATTATCAACACATTCTGAATGCGTTTGGTCGGTTTTCCGTATGCCAGTTGTTCTTTTCACTTATAATCCTATCCATTTTAAACAAAAGAGACACAATTAGAGTGGTATCGGCCACACCGTGCCTAGGATTGAGGCGGGGTTGACTCGTACAAATCACAAATGACCCATCGATCATTGTGTTAAAGTATTGACACAATCCGAATGCGTTTGCTCGGTTTTCCGTATGCCAGTTGATGTTTTTCAATTAAAATGACGTTCTTTTGAAAGAAAATACAGACACTTTGAGTGGTGTTGTCCAAACCACGTCTCAGATTGAGGAGGGGTTGATTCATACATGTCACATATGACCCATGAATCATTCTCCTAAAGTTTCAACTGAAACTGAATGCGTTTGGTCGGTTTTCCGTATGTACTTAAAATGTTGTCCATTTTAAACAAAAGAGAGCCACTTAGAATGATTTCGACCACACCGTGCCTCAGATTAAGGCAGAGTTGACTCGTACACGTCACATATGATCCATGGATCGTTTTCCTAAAGCATAAACACATTTCAAATACGTTTGGTCAGTTTTACGTATGTCAGTTGTTCTTTTCACTTATAATCCTGTCTATTTTAAACAAAAGAGAGACACTGTGAATGGTGTCGGCCACAACACGCCTCTGATTGAGTCAGGGTTGACTCTTACACATTACATATGACCCATGGATCGTTGTGCTAAAGTATCGACACAATCCGAATGAATTTGGTTGGTTTTCTGTATGCCAGTTGATGTTTTTCAATTAAAATGACGTCCTTTTGAAACAAAAGACAGACACTTTGAGTGGTGCTGGACACACCGCATCTCAGATTGAGGCGGGGTTGATTCGTACACGTCACATATGACCCATGAATCGTTATCCTAATGTTTCAACAAAAATCGAATGATTTTGGTCGGTTTTCCGTATGTACTTAAAATGTTGTCTATTTTAAACAAAAGAGAGCCACTTAGAGTGATTCTGGCCACACCGTGCCTCAGATTAAGGCAAGGTTGACTCGTACACGTCACATATGACCCATGGATCATTGTCTTAAACCATCAAAACATTTCAAATACGCTTGGTTGGTTTTTCGTATGTCAGTTGTTCTTTTCACTTATAATCCTATCCATTTTAAACAAAAGAGAGACACTGTGAATGGTGTCAGCCACACCGTGCCTTGGATTGAGGCAGGGTTGACTCGTACACATCACATATGACCCATGTATCGTTGTTCTAAAGTATCGACATAATCTGAATGCGTTTGGTCGGTTTTCCATATGCCATTTGATGTTTTTCAATTAAAATGATGTCCTTTTGAAACAAAAGACAGACACTTTGAGTGGTGCCGGCCACACCGCATCTCAGATTGAGGCAGGGTTGATTCTTACACGTCACATATGACCCATGGATTGTTCTCCTAAAGTTTCAACTTAAATCGAATGCGTTTGGTCAGTTTTCCGTATGTACTTAAAATGTTGTCCATTTTATGAGAATCCTCATGTGTCTATTAGTGGAATGATATTTACTTAAAATCTTTTGGACATTAATATAAAATATTTTTATATCATTCTTAATATGGATTTGATTTTAGTTTATCATGCTATGAAACATTTCGGAGCTAACAATGTCATGCCCAATGAATACATCTCTTTTATAACATACTAAGAATCTATGATATTGATTAGATGTGTAAATGTTATTTACATTGATTATCATGATGAAAATAAATAAAATATATATTATAGATTTTATAGTAGTAAATGAAATCAAGGAGGGTGGGGGGGCTGTCCGGGGGGCTGTCCGGTGGGTGTCCGGGGGGCTGTCCAGGGACCAAGGAGGAGGGTGGGGGGTGGGGGGGGGGGTTGTGTGGGGGGCTGTCCGGGGGGTGTTCGGGGGGTTGTCCGGGGTCTAAGGAGGAGGGTGGGGGGGCTGTCTGGGGGGATTTCTGGGGGGATTTCTGAGGTCCAGGGAGGAGGGTGGAGGGGCTGTCCAGGGGGCTCTTCGGGGGGCTGTCTGGGGGCTGTCCGGGGGGTGTTTGGGGGGTTGTCTGGGGTCCAAGGAAGAGGGTGTAGGTTCCAGGCGCAGCGAAAGCACGTTGGTGGGTTAACCCAACTTTAATTTTAACATTAAACAATGTTCAATCCGAGATCCGTCACGATATAAAATGCCGAATCTTTGGAATAGAACGAAGAACGAAAAAGAAAAGAAGAGTCCCGAAACCCTTGAGATAGGATCATCATATGTTGATTATAATTAATTTAATTAATGCATAAGAATTACCTCGTTGGAATTCTTTCTTCGTTGATGTGTCCAGTCACGATTCGGTGATCCGTCGTTGCGTCGTAGAATCCAAGTGTAGGATTCCTCTAGCGGTGATCCACACATGTGTCACGTATCTCCGGACGTCACCGAAGGGATCTCCAGGTGCTAGCGCGGAAGAACCTTCGCTTGCGATGTCTGCCTTCGACCACCTTGATCCGATGGAGGATCTTGCTCTCGTAACTTGAGGGCGTTCTTGGTGGAAAGGGAATTCTCTCTTGGATTGAGAGTATTTCCAAATCCGTTGTGCACAACAATGGCTCTTCAAAATGTTGGGCTTGCAAGGATATTTATAATCGGGTTTGAGGTTAATAGAGTTATTATAATAAATAAACGCGTTACGCGTTTTATTTATTTCATTAACTCTTATTGAAAACCCCCATGTCAAATTATTAATTCCTTGACATGCGCCCACGCTGATTATAATAAATATCATTTATTAAAACAATATTAAATCCTCAAAATCTCAACTGGAAAAACTACACGGCATGTAATAATTAATACACAGCGTGTACTTGTTTTTCCATAAAACTACACGGCGTGCATATTTAATATACATGGCATGTACTTTTATTTTACATTTTTCTCTACCACATTTATTAGACCTTGAGTAATGACTATTTATTTCTTAAATATATGTAACTGCATTACTCGCTAATAAATATATTATTTCATCCACAATATATTCTCTCGAATAACTAGTGTCAAAATAAACGCGACCGGACATCCTTAAATAATTATTAAACCACAGTCAGGAATAATATTTATTTAACTTGTTAAATTAATATTTAACTGAGATACATGGACACACTTAGTGTGTGACCCTCTAGGCCTCTTTCTCAGTGGCATTAGGCTGAGCCTGCCTAAAGTAAAAGGTTAGCGTCTAGCAACACGCCAAGGCACCCATAGAGAAAGAAGTTAACGCCACAATGACATGTCACCTCCTACGAACACTTACCGTGTAATATAATCCCTTTGTCTCGATATCTCCAATCAAGCGGGTTGCATGCTAGTGCCATCAACCCATGTGCTTGATTATTCTTTCTTTGACTTCCCAGAATTGAACTTGACCATACATTACCATGGACATGGATTTATTTAGACTACATCAATTCCATCAAAGGACCTGAGATATCTACTTCCATTATGGAACGGAAGGGACAAATCCTTTCTCGCATTATCTATTAATGCGGTATTACTTGTGACACACCCAACGTATCCTACCTCGTCGAGAACAGTGTGTCGTCACAGTTTTCTTCAATACATCTAAGTGCGCGAGTTGTAATACCGATTAATAATAATCTTAAATTTTAAGGACCAATACACACGTCCACAGATAGGAACATCCAATGACACTATGAAATGTGGATTTCCTACTGGCGGGTCTCGTTCTCATAATATCCTCCTGGATATTACCAAGGGCGCACACCATGAGAAGGTGCCTCAAAGTTTTATGAGTCCTCAACCCTAATGACCTGTATTATTTGTGTCCCTCAAATAATATCATCCGGCCATAGAACATATATTCAAGAATAGTGTTATGGCACTTCCGGGTTCTCATCATAGCAGGGATCCGCTATGACCCATTAATGCAACAGCTGTCCTTATGACATTATCACATGCATTGTCATACAGAAGAACAATCAAGATGTGATAAGGAATTTATTAATGAATAAAGTACAAAGTAGTTGGTTCTAGGCCACCAACTCCAACAGACTCCCACTTGGACTAGAGCCAACTGCTAACAACCTTTAACCCGCTAGCTCTCACATGATATTCATGCTTTTGCTGAGATAGGCCTTTAATCATGGGGTCTTCCACGTTCTCTTCCGTGGACACTCTGCTCACTGCAACTTCACCCCTTTGATAGAAATCCCTCAAGAGGTGATACTTCCAGAGTATGTGCTTTGTTCGTTGATGTGACCTTGGTTCTTTTGCAAGATCCACCGCTGCAGTATTATCACAATACAATGTAATGGGATCTTTACTTCTAGGCACCACATCAAGCTCCTGGACAAAGTTTCGAATCCAGACGGCTTCCTTGGATGCATCAGAAGCCGCTATATACTCGGACTCCGCTGTAGAATCGGCGACAATGGGTTGCTTTGAACTCTTCCAGCTCACAACTCCTCCATTGAGACAGAAAACATATCCAGATTGCGACTTTAGATCATTCTGATATGTTTGAAAACCAGCATCATCATACCCTCTGATGACAAGATTCTCGTCTCCTCCATACACCAGGAACATATCCTTAGTTCTTCTTAGATACTTAAGGATAGTCTTAATAGCAGTCCAATGCTGTTCTCCTGGATCTGCTTGATATCTGCCTACCATGCTCAGTGCATAGGCAACATCAAGCCTGGTACATAACATGACATACATGATGAATCCTATAGCCGAAGCTTATGGGATCTTTCTCATCCTATCTTTCTCCTGTTGTGTCTGGGGACACATTTTCTTAGAAAGATGTAAGCCATGTGACACTGGAACCAATCCCCTCTTGGATTTTTCCATACTAAATCTCTTTAGTATCTGGTCAATGTATGTACCCTGACTTAGTCCAAGCATCCTCTTGGATCTGTCACGAATGATCTTGATCCCTAGAATGTAGGCTGCTTCTCCTAAGTCCTTCATGGAGAAACACTTGTTCAACCAATCCTTAACTAACTGTAAGGCTGGTACGTCGTTTCCAATAAGCAATATGTCATCAACATATACCACTAGGATGACGACCACATTCCCATTAAACCTCTTATAAACACATGGCTCACATTCGTTATTAATGAAACCAAATTCATTTATGGCTTTATCAAATCGAATGTTCCATGACCTGGATGCTTGCTTCAATCCATAAATGGATTTCTGTAACTTGCAAACCCGTTTGGATTCACCTGGTGTCACAAACCCTTCTGGTTGTATCATATAGACATCTTCCTGAAGGTTCCCATTAAGGAATGCTGTTTTGACATCCATCTGCCAAATCTTGTAGTCATGGTAAGCTTCTATGGAAAGTATGATTCTTATGGATTTAAACATGTAAACTGGTGAGAAGGTTTCATCATAGTCAATTCCTTAACGCTGTCTGAATCCTTTAGCCACTAGCCTTTCTTTATAGGTGCTAACTTGACCTTCCATGTCCAACTTTCTTTTGAATATCCATTTGCATCCAACAGTCTTTACATCAACTGGATCATCAACCAGAACCCAAACTTGGTTCTGATACATGGAATCCATCTCAGAATTCATAGCTTCTAGCCATCTTGCAGCTTCTGAGCTTTCTACTTCTTCCTTGTAGGAGACAAGTTCATCATTGTCCAACAATAATTATTCACCATCCTCGGTGACTAGGAAACCAAATCTCTCTGGTTCCCTTACCTCTCTTGAGCTCCTACGCAGTACTTGTGTTTCTGGAACCTCTTCCACGGGGACCTGTGGAACTTGTTCTTGTACCAACTCATGTATATCTTGAGCATCAACTTCGTCGAAGTCAATCTTGCTCCCACTATCCTTCTTGAGGATGTGCTCCCTCTCAAGAAAGACGGCTTGTCTGGTGATAGTCACTTTCTTGTCTTGGGGGTTATATAGGTAATATTCTTTCATTTCCTTGGGATATCCTATAAAGATACACTTTGTGCCCCGGGGTGCTAGTTTGTTGCCTGATAAGGCCTTAAAAAACGCCTCACATACCCATACACGTGTGTGCGACAAAGTGGGTTTCCTTCCATTCCATAACTCGGATGGAATTCCATTTTCTGCCTTAGTTGGTACACGGTTTAATGTGTATACTGCAGTTTGTAATGCATATCCCCAAAAGGATAATGGAAGATCCGCATGACTCATCATCGACCTCACCATGTCCAACAAGGTTCGATTCTTCCTTTAACTAACACCATTCCACTGTGGTGTATAAGGAGGAGTGAGCTGAGATAGAATCCCAGACTCCTGTAGAAGATCGATGAACTCTTGGTTCAGATATTCTCCACCTCGATCTGATCGAAGCTTCTTTATCTTCTTACCAAGATGATTCTCTACTTCATTATTGAATTCCTTAAATTTCTCTAAGGCTTCTGAATTATACCTCATTAAGTAGACATAGCCATATCTACTCAAATCATCAGTAAAAGTAATGAAGTAAGAATATCCACCTCTAGATTCTACTAGAAATGGTCCAAATACATCCGTGTGTACTAATCCTAGAAGCTCTGTGGCCCTTTCACCTTGTCCACCAAAAGGCGACTTGGTCATTTTTCCTTATAAACAAGCATGACATATATCAAGTGGTTTTAGCTCAGTAGAGTCTAAATAGCCATATTGGCAGAGCTTTGTCAAGCGCTTCTCGTTCACATGACCAAGGTGGTGATGCCATAACTGGGTGATGTATGAGTCATGTGAGTTTGTTTCGTTATCGATTGCCAACACTTGGTTTTCGTAATTTAATACATACAAACCATTATTCAAATGTACCATACCATAACATATGTTGTTCTTATAAAAGAGAAAACCCTTATTTCCAAACTTGAAAATAAATCCATCCATATCCAAACAAGATACAGAAATTATGTTCTTGGTAACACTAGGCACAAAATAACAGTTTTTTAAAACCAAAATCATGTTAGTTGGCAATGAGAGGTGATAGTCTCCAATAGCCAACGCATCCAGCCTTGCATGATTGGCATCTCGAAGATCCAACTCTCCTCTGGCGATCTTTCTAAATCTACTTGGTTCCTGCATTTGAATACAGATGTGAGCCCCACAAGCTGTATCTAATACCCAATGTGTAGAAATAGAAATATTTCACTCGATAACAAATGCACCTTTAGCATCCCCACGCTTCTGGGTGCAATTCCTCTTCCAGTGGCCCTGCTTTCCACATGAAAAACACACCGCCTCCCGTTCCTTGCCCTGCCTCTGGATCTTCCCCTTCTTGGAGGGAAAGTGCTTGGGGGCTTCATACCGTTTATAAGTCTTTGGACCCTTTGCCTTGTCCTTCCTTTTCTTGTTCACCATAAGGACTGCGGGTTTGTCACACCCCATGTCCTTATATACCTGTCGAATCAAGGTCAGAAGCTCCGATAGACTCTTCTCATTTCCTCTCATATTATAGTTGACAATGAAGCTAGAGAAGGTCTTGGGCAGTGATGATAGGATGAGATCTGTACGCAACTCATCCGAGAATTTAATCCCTAAGATGTCCAGGAGTTCAATGTAGCCAATAAGCTTGACTACATGAGGCCCAGATAGCACAGACTCTCCAAGCTTCGTGGTGAACAAAGCATTGGAGATCTCATACCTCTCCTGTCTCACCTTCTCTTGGTAGAGATCCTTAAGGTGAGACATCATGCTATACACGTCCATGTTTTCATGTTGCTTCAAGAGCTCATTAGACATGGACGATAGCATGAAACACTGTACATCTGTGGCATCATCCATGTGTTTCATGTAGAGATATAATTCCTCATCACTAGCCTCTTTCCCAGGCGCAACTGGAATAGGCTCTTCCATCACATACAATTTCCTTTCATGGCGAAGGACGACGCGTAAACGCCTCTACCACTCTTGGAAATTGGTGCCGGTGAGAAGGTTTTCCTTCTCGAGTATGGTGCGCAATGATATGTTTGAAGTCATTTTCTTGCCATTTCTACAAATTAAGATGAGCAAAGGTTTAGTAATTTATTACAAAAATTGAGACAAATAAATAAATTAATACTTATTAGTCTCCCACTATTTTATCGAAATCCAATATCCCTCACCATTGACTTCGGAATATTCTGATTCCTAAATATTCTAGTGGAAAGGATCCATATTTACCTTCACATTAACCCAACTAGGGTTGGTCAAGCAACTTGAAGGGTTTTAGGTAGGCATTCCAAATGCCAACTGCATTAACTCACAGCTCCTTGATCCGCTGAGTGGACTCCCCAATCCTGAAATTCTTTTATTTTGGATTTCCTCAACCTTTGCCTCTTGGTCACACCAAGTCCTGCTGTGGCAGTCAACCCTTGATGCGAACCAAGTAAAGTCAACCCAAAAACTTGAATTAGAATTCCCTGATAATTGAAAGCACCCCAACTAGGGTTGGTCAAGCACTTTGAACTATGGTTCGATTCTAACCAAGATTATGGAAGGATATGCCGACTTAATATTTATTTTGAGGGATTTTATCCTTATACATAAATTTCCATTTTATTATCTTTGATTACATGCTTGTTAATATTAAGTGGGATATACTTAAGTGATTAACCATGTCTAAGATAATATTTATGTATAAGCCGATTTTATTTTAGTTCCATCTTGCATGCTCGTTTAATTCATTAATTGTGTGATCGTGACAACACACCCATAATAAATAAACCATGCAACTGACATAAATAAAATAAATGGTATGATCATGATCTTTTCTATTGGTTAGTTTATCTAGAGGTTGATAAACTAACCCAAGACCTAGGGGAGAAACACCTTGAACCTTTCGGGTTCGTGTTTACAACTTTCCACCTGTCCACCTTTTTATCTCCTTGGATTGGTTTCACCTTGGCTCCTGACTTGAGCCGCCTCCACTAGCTTGGGAGCTCCATCCATTACATATGCATTTATCTCACACGCAGGTGAGGGGTAAAAGGGGTTTTTATAAAATAATCCTTGGGCATGCAGGCCCTACATATTAATGAGGAGATGGCTCTCAGGCCAACAAATTTAATTTAAATAAATAAATTAAAAGAAACCATTCACATACAAAGGTCTCGGTCTAGCTCATGATCAACCATACATGCAACGATATTTACGCATAAATAAAACTAGCATTCAATTCTTTAATCGTTCTTGTTTAAGATAAATCATGCTCGAATAAATTAATTATCTTTAATTAATCAATCCTTTTATCTTAAATCCCTTTTCTGAATTTCCTTGAGATTCTCATCCATCATAATTTTAAACAAATAAATTCATTTAAAATTATCCTTGTACGTAACTTTTACCTTGGAGGTAACCCGGTGAATTCCCATTTATTACGCAGATGTTAAATTAAACACATATATATAAAACACCTATCACGTGTTGTGCCTCAGCTTTACACCTGCACCATGGTACACGTCTCAAGGGTTTGTATAACATAATAATAAATTTTAATAAATCTGCGTAATTTGGGTGAGTACACGGTGTGTAGTTCCGACTACACGGCATGTAATTTTCTTCACCGTCTATCCGAAGTACATGCCCGGGGACAGGGCGTGTTAATGTACTTTGGAAATTTTCGGAGTACACGGTGTGTACAGTGGGACACACGCCGTGTAGTTTCCGCATTACACGGTTTCTAGCCGGGCAGGCCGTGTACGGAGTACACGACCAAATCCTAACCCGAAGGGACTACATGCCGTGTTCATTGGACCACACGACATGTATTCCGGAAATTGTGTGCCACCTATTTCTGGTCAACACACGGTGTCTTAAATTCTTAGAAAGAATCCAATACACGACCTGATTTAGCGGATCAGTCAATGCATTGAACCTAGACTACACGGCGTGTACTTCCGAATACACGCCGTGTATTCTGGTGTTATACGGCCAGAAACATTTGGCTCCTCCAGATGAGTTCCTCTATTTTATTTTAATCAAAATTAAAAGAAAAAATCATTTCTCTGAGGTGAACGAGAAATGAGGGAGGAGGAATAGATCTCGATATTCAGATTTCCAGAATGATTAAACTTGAATTGAAATAACTAAATTATTAAATGCGTAAATTACCAATGGAAAACTAAATAATTATAATCAACGATATGACCCCGCTCTGATACCACTGGTATGTTCTGGGCGCAGCAGAAGTGCGTTGGTGGGTTAGTCCAACTTTAATTTTAACGTTAAACAATGTTCAATCCGAGATTCGTCACGATATAAAAAGCCAAATCTTCATAATAGAACGAATAATGAAAAAGAAAAGAAGAGTCCCAGAACCCTTGAGATAGGATCATCATATGTTGATTATAATTAATTTAATTAATGCATAAGAATTATCTCTTTGGAATTCTTTCTTCGTTGATGTGTCCAGTCACGATTCGGTGATCCATCGTTGCGTCGTAGAATCCAAGTGTAGGATTCCTCTAGTGGTGATCCACACGTGTGTCACGTATCTTCGGACGTCGCCGAAGGGATCTCCGGGTGCTAGCGCAGAAGAACCTTCTCTTGCGATGTCCGCCTTCGACCGCCTTGATCCGGTGGAGGATCTTGCTCTCGTAACTTGAGGGCATTCTTGGTGGAAAGGGAATTATCTCTTGGCTTGAGAGTATTTCCAAATCCATTGTGCACAACAATGGCTCTTCAAAAAGTTGGGGTTGCAAGGATATTTATAATCGGGTTTGAGGTTAATAGAGTTATGACAATAAATAAACGCGTTACGCATTTTATTTATTTCATTAACTCTTATTGAAAACCCCCATGTCGAATTATTAATTCCTTGACATGCGCCCATGCTGATTATAATAAATATCATTTATTAAAACAATATTAAATCCTAAAAATCCCAACTGGAAAAACTACACGGCGTGTAATAATTAATACACGGTGTGTACTTGTTTTTCCATAAAACTACACAGCGTGTATATTTAATATACACGACGTGTACTTTTTTTTTTACATTTTTTCTCCACCACATTTATTAGACCTTGAGTAATGACTATTTATTTCTTAAATAAATGTAACTGCATTACTCGCTAATAAATATATTATTTCGTCCACAATATATTCTCTTGAATAACTAGTGTCAAAATAAATGCGACCAGACATCCTTAAATAATTATTAAACCACAGTCGGGAATAATATTTATTTAACTTGTTAAATTAATATTTAACTGAGATACATGGACACACTTAGTGTGTGACCCTCTAGGCCTCTTTCTCAGTGGCATTAGGCTGAGTCTGCCTAAAGTCCAAGGTTAGCGTCTAGAAACACGCCAAGGCACCCATAGAGAAAGAAGTTAACACCGCAATGATGTGTCACCTCCTACGAACGCTTACTATGTAATATAATCCATTTGTCTCGATATCTCCAATCAAGTGGGTTGCATGCTAGTGCCATCAACCCATGTACTTGATTATTCTTTCTTTGACTTCCCGTAATTGAACTTTCCCATAACTTACCATGGCCATGGATTTATTTAGACTATATCAATTCCATCAAAGGGCCTGAGATATATACTTCCGTTATGGAACGGAAGGGACAAATCCTTTCTTGAATTATCTATTAATGCGGTATTACTCGTGACGCACCCAACGTATCCTACCTCACTGCGAACAGTGTGTCATCACAGTTTTCGTCAATACATCTAAGTGCGCGATTTTTAATACCCATTAATAATAATCTTAAAGTTTAAGGACCAATACACACGTCCGCAGATAGGAACATCCAATGACACTATGAAATGTGGATTTCCTACTGGCGGGTCTCGTTCTCATAATATCCTCCTGGATATTACCAAGGGCGCACACTATGAGAAGGTGCCTCAAAGTTTTATGATTCCTCACCCCTAATGACCTGTATTATTTGTGTCCATAAAATAATATCATCCGGCCATAGAACATATATTCAAGAATAGTGTTATGGCACTTCCAGGTTCTCATCATTGTAGGGATCCGCTATGACCCATTAATGCAACAGATGTCCTTAGGACATTATCACATGAATTGTCATGTATAATAACAATCAAGATGTGATAATGAATTTATTAATGAATAAAGTACAAAGTAGTTGGTTCTAGGACACCAACTCCAACATAGGGTGGGGGGACTGTCCGGGGGGCTGTCTGGGGGGCTGTCCGGGGGGATGTTCGGGGTCTAGGGAGGAGGGTGGGGGGGGGGGTGTCCGGGGGGATATTTGGGGGGCTGTCTGGGGGTTGTCCGGGGGGTATTCGGGGGGTTGTCCAGGGTCCAAGGAAGAGGGTGGGGGGGCTATCCGGGGGGATGTTCGGGGGCTGTTCGGGGGCTGTCTGGGGGGTGTCCGGGGTCCAAGAAGGATGGTGGGGGGTTTTTCAGGGTCCAGGAAGGATGGGGGTTCCCAAACACATAACCAATAAAAGACAACAACATCCATAAAAATAGATAATATATAAAAATAACTCAACTTCAATACTATACTACGAGTCTAGATAAAACGAACAACTAGAATAGATTAAATATCAAATCTCAGTAATATTAGTCAAAAATGAAATGGATAAATTAGTCCCACATCACCATCACCATCATCACCATCATCATCACCCTCTTCCTTGTCCCCATCATCGTCCTCTCCCTCCTCAGTGCCCTCCTCCTCGCCCTAGCCCTCCTCCTCGCCCTCACCACCCACCTCGCCCTTCTCCTCTCCCTCCTCTTCCGAATCAGACTCATTGCCATCATCATCGTCAAGATATACATCGCCCTGATCACCACTAGAACTGCCACCTGGTGCACCATATATAGAACGTATATATGAAATATACTCATCAAAAGCTGGGCTAGCCTCTGCTGGAAGTGTTAGACATAGAACTTCAATAAATTTCATAAACGCACTATTTTCCCTAGCAGACTGTTTTGCCATCTCTGTGGCCCTTTTCTCAGCCTATTCTGCCTGTTCCCTAACTTTCTGCATCTCGGTGGCACTATATCTCGTACCTGAGGAGGGCCAATACCTCGTCGGGGCTATCCTAGGTCGGCATCGTACTCTGCCAGGATGCTCCTCTCCCAACACCTGATGTAAGTGATCTGTTGGCCCAAAATTGTCTAGTTCTTGGGCATCAAGGGCCTCTAAAGAAACCTATACAAATATAAATATATTATTAAGTTACAAAATAGATATTAAAATATAAAATCAACAGATTAAAACTTACAATCTGCTGCTGAGTCACTTCGTTGATGGCACTTCCATCCTTTTTCCATCTACTCAAGCAAAACAATTTTGCTCGAGGCACACGTCCTTCAATATTCTGTATTTGACTCTATAATGACATTGAAAACTAAATTTATATGAAAACTTTAGAAAACGATTAAATAATTGAGAAAACAAAATAAAATGTAAGTCGTAAAGAAAACTTATAAAAAATTGTCATACCTGCTTCCTCTCATGATCTAACATCGTCGTACGTCCTAGTGTGTGGAGATATTTTTTTGCATCAATGTTTTATTTTATTTTTTCCAGATGATTACTAAATAAAATTCTATAATGAAAAGGATAATATTAATTAAAAACATGAAAGTTATTATTTAAATACCTCAAATGTAATTCATACCTTAAACTCAGTACTCGTCCAATGAGTAATCATCTGATGATACTTCTCTATAGGAAAATCATCCATGACTAGTACCACCTCCAACTCAATGCCAACTCTAGCACGCCATCCCATATACAACTCATGCTTTTAGGATCTCCAAAGCTTGCCTAAATCCTTTAGACGTTCCGCTCGAGCACCCTCACCATCGAGAAAATTAAATCGAAGCTGACATCAAAATATTAATTCATATAAATACAAAAATAATTCATGGCATTAAATACAACAGATTTTTTTACCCATATCTCTGCCCAAGCTCTATCCTTGACCTCATGTGGAAAATGTCTCCATGACAGCGGGCTGACGAGAATGATGTCAGAGTATTTGGCAAGCGTCGCCAAAAAACTCCGACATTGCTGTCCTGATTTCTCAACCATTTGGTTGTCTTCATTGTAATCCACCATAACCTGTGTGCGACGGTTCCACACTGAACGAATGCGTGTATGCCCCCGCCCCCACCTCCTATCAGTAGATGTATCTGTCATGAAATAAAAACAAATATTTTATCAAAACATGTTATAATGAAAATAAATATTTCTATAAAAATTTGTTAGGGTTTTATAAATATACCTACGCCAGTCTGATCGCTGAGCACCGCCAGATCCACAGAAATTGATGGAACACCTTGTGGTGGAACAGGAGTCAAAGATAATGGAATATAAAAGCTCAGAGAGACAAAAGTAGAGGGAAAAGAAGATGGGATAACAGTATTACCGGATTATGAATGGGGAGTGAGAATCATCATGGGATGTGAAAATGATGGGGCAGAAGATGCAGAAGGTAGAAAAAACATGGGAGGCCTAAATATCCCGTGTGTCCCTAACGACACACCGGGATCAGAATGTGGGAAGGATGACATGTCAGTGGGAGGGGAAGGGTCTAGTCGGACATGCGCAGCTGATCGTCCACCTCTGGTACAAACCCTCCTCGTACCACCGGCCTGAGTACTAGGACCAGTATTAGGCTCCTTGTCGAATAAATGTCGACGTATAGGTGGATCCTATAGAAATGTTTACAAAAAAATTAATCACATGAAATTATATGTTCTTTAAATATATATATATTTAAAATAAAGTACTCACTGTAGGCACCAATGGTGAAACGCCCATCTCCGCCATCCGACGATTGTTCTCCATTATTTTTTTCCTTCGTCTCTCTTCAATTGGCTACATTTCCTGCTTTTGAAAACAAATATGTAATTAATTGGAAAAAGGAAACTAATGTGTAAACAAAAAAACTAAATATATGAGGGAATAAGGGGATTCATTGATAATTTAGCTATCAATTGTTTTGGAAGAGCTTGAATGAATTTAATAAATCATACAATTTGTAATGTTAACCAAGTTAGAAATATTGTTTGACTAGGTTTGAATATAGTGCAATTCCAAATTAGAAAATGCAATTCAAATAAAACAGTAACCAATAAACATTGAAAATTCACATAACGGTCAAGTCAGCTAAAACATATTTGTGATCAATACTAAATCAATTTGAATATTACCAACCTTAACAACCCAACTCTAGGTAAACCAAAAGAATTCAGAACATGGATAAATGATTCTATATATTTTCAACCACAACTTCAAGTTCACAATCAACTATGACAATTGAGCTATTGGAGTCATCAAAAGAAATAAATGGATTGGTTCCAATGGAAATAGTGATAGTGTCAATTCCATCATCACCATCATCAAAAATATGTCTTGGAATTACTTCAACTATGACACCAAATTCAGGTTGAAGTTGGTCTTTGACATAAAAAACTTGTTTAGCCATTGATGCCAACACATATGGTTCTTCGATAGCAAGAGTACGAGTCATATTAATTACTCGAAATCCACAATCATCAATAAATGTGCCATGTCTCATCATCGAATCAAACCAATGGCATTTCATCATTGTAACTCGTCCATGAGAGTAATAATCCAATATTATTATTTTCTCAACGACTCCATAATAACCCACATTTTCAAATCGCGGTCTACTATATGATGCAATGGCATAACAATCTGTTGTGGCAGTAACCATAACACCAGCATGTTGTGTTCTCATGTTCTTTTCTCGTTCAGTGACAATAAATTTATACCCATTGATAACAATTGATTTACAGTCACGAACCACGATATTAGGAAGAAAAACCAAAGCTCTTATTTCCTCAGAGACAGAGTCAGCAGACAAACTCAATACCTACAATATAAATGACTGTTAAACTTAATTAAATAT
This sequence comes from Viscum album, assembly GCA_963277665.1. Taxonomy (NCBI): domain Eukaryota; kingdom Viridiplantae; phylum Streptophyta; class Magnoliopsida; order Santalales; family Viscaceae; genus Viscum; species Viscum album. The sequence goes on along the minus strand of OY728136.1, from coordinate 999,844,300 downwards.
TGAAATAATTAATTTAAACAGTAATATTTTTACCTTAAATTTTAACCAAGCAGAAAACTCTTTGCTATGAAAAGTCTCTCTCCTTCTCAAAGATAAAGAATGATGCTTCATATTTATCATTGTTTTATGTTCCCTGTAGATAAAAAATATGAATAGTTTAACAGATATATATGTGTTCCCTTCAGAATTTGGAGATGAACTCCTTGATTGAAGGTTCAAACATTCCAATCGGTTTCTAACGGGTTTGTTTGTAGAACCGGAAACATCCAATGATTCCACATCCATTTGGACCTACTTTCCAAAGGTAGGATCTCATTAGTTTGTGGACTGATGAGGCTTAGGAATTTTCATTGGTCAAGAGGATGGGAGGTCGGACTCATCACACCTTTTGAGGGGAATTATTGTCTACTCCGGGACTCTCTTTATAGATTTAAGTTATGTTCATGAATCCTTATTACATTACCAAGTATAAAATGATATTTCCTTTAGATCTGACAATCAATGATCGATATGTAAGAAATTTAGAGAATCTTTTAAATGTATTCGAGGTTCTTCATTGATAGAGAATCATCTGTATTTTTTAGAGATTATTATCAATGGTATCCTTTGATACGTAAAATTCTCTTGGTCATTATGATGACTATACTGGTTTTAAAGCCACTGAGTGGGGCACTTGAAGTTTATTGTCATTCAGAAGGACATGGATTATTTCAGAGTTGGGATCGAACCCGCAGATGGGCTACCTACGTATCCTTTGTTTAGAAAAGGAACCAGAACCCACATAGTTCGAGTAAGGGAGTATGATGTTTATGATTGATGGCTCAAAGATGGATGTCATAATTACTTTTACACTCTAAGCTCATGTGAGTCATGCTCGGTGTGAGAAAAAAGAGGTATTGGTAAAAATTAGACAATTGTGCCATGAAAGATGCAATCATAAGAAATAAGGTGGGACTTATGTATGTATGACTGCCTAGATAAATGAAGATTTGGATTTACTTCAGGGAAGAAATCCATGAACAGGGTCCATAAAGGTATATGTGCTTCACGGAGATTTGAATACTCTAAATTGGGGCTTACTCCTGAAAAGGAGGCCCAAATGAGGAGAGGACTTCTGATTGGGTTTTTACTCCTGAGAAGGAATCCCAGATCAAAGGTAAATTAGGAATGGTTAAGAGGAATTAAGACTGGGGCTTACTCTTGAAAGAGGAGGCCCAGGTTAATGATGTTATGGTTGGGGCTTACTCCTGAGGAGGATTCCCAAATTAGGGGACTGGGGATTACTCCTAAAAAGGAGGCCCAGGTTAAGAGAATTATGGTTGGGGCTTACTCCTAAGTAGGATGCCCAGATTTAATGAGTTCTCTCATCTTAAAGGATGAGGTTGAATGAAATCTCAATCTTTAGTGACATAAATATGTGTAAATCACTAGGTTTTGAGAGATATTCCACATAATTCCTTTCAGATAAGGAAGTAAAATCAAGAAATCATGCCATAAATAGAATTGAAGAGTGTCTTGAAGACTGAATATTGAATAGGAGAGGTGGAATGGCTTAAGAGGGGTGAAATGGGTAAGAAGGGAACCCAAAAAGGCAGGGCCGCGCAAGTCCTGACAAGCGCACAGGTACTGTGTGGGCACGCAAGTTCTGGTCACATAGGTATACCTTCACGACACATGGGTACTTGCACGATGGTTAACCAGTAGGGTAATACTTGAGAAACTCTTGGTTAAAGCCTTTAGAATCCTCTTGAGGTTCTTCCAGAAGAGTGGCGCACAAGTTCTATTGAAGGAGTTAGGCGGCACACAAGTGTGGCCATTTCCCTTAAGGGCTGGCCACTTAGGCGCGCAAGTGTTGATGAGTTTCAACACTTAGGCCTTCCTTCCCCTCTTTAGATCTTCCGTTATAGGTAATAAATTACCTTAGAAGTGTTTCGGAAGCTTTGAGAAGGGACTAGGGTGCTGGGATCTCAAATCTGAGTTTCTGGAAAAAATTCCTCCTTTAAATGGGGGGCCCACAGGGTCTATTTATAGGCTGAAGAAGACCCGGGCGGTTATCCTTTAGGGCACGCAAGTCACTTGCGTGACCATTTGGCGTCGTGCAAGTGGAATTGTGCGACAGTGATGGAACTTGCACGACCTATGTGCTTTTGAAGCCTTGTTCATGCCTTTGTCGATTTTTGATGTTTTCTTAAAAGGATGAATCAATTTGTGCTAAGTCATTTCCCTTTACATTCCTCTGTACTCTGTGATGAAAAAGGAGCGTCAACAAAAGTCCCCCCTCAGAGTTGGATCCGAAAGAAATGAGGATGTGACTCTGAGGAAAAGAAGAAAACCAAAGGAAAGGTGGCACGCAAGTCTTTCAGTATGCAACACTTGGCGCGTAGGTTCGAGTCGTGCAGGGCTAGAGCGCATTGGGTGTAGGCGTGCAGATGGGCCGCCTGGCCTATAAATATGCAGTCATTTTCCGCGCATAACATCTGATTCCGGATTCTCGAGCTCTCTCCGCGCAGGTCACCTTCGCCGCACAAGTCTCTCATTTTCCGCTGTTTCTTCACTGTCGTGCTGCTGTCAAGGTAATAGGACTTGCACGGTGATACTTGCGTGACAGAAACTTGCGCGACACACAACCACTTGCATGACACATCCATACTTGCGCGCCTTAATGCCTTTTCCATTTTTCTGAAATTCCTTCACAAATTTTATGAAAAATCAACTTACTTAAAAGTTAATTTATTCAACTTTTGTACAAAATCAATGGCTCTTAGACCCAGAATAGTTGATGAACTGGCTAGCAAGCAGATTGATGATATGATGAACATCATTGGCCATGATTATTATACCGTCAAAGATAGAACTCTTCCAGATTTGGCTAAGTATTTTAAGAAATATCATCGCGAATTTCCCCAAATCATTTATTTTCCTTTGTATGACTACGATCATCTGTGAGAAGTTACTATTCCAGAAGCAAAGAACTATCTCCCATTTTCATGGTTTCAGAATTACACCAACTTTGCTTCAGAAAATATTTCATGTGGAGGAGTATTTCTAAATGCTGGAACAGTGGAGAAGGCCCATATGATGCATCATATCCCTTGTACGCCAGATCTGAAAGATCATACACCTGAGCTGCAACCACATTTTCATCCTTCAATCTTCCGAAATGCTTAGATGGATCAATCCAAAGGCTAGAAGAAAAGTTGGGACTTCCATCCTGGGGGAGGCTTGAAGCCAACTTGGATGTGGGCATACTGGGTGTGACAAACCTGTGCAGAGTTTGTCGAGGATCTAAAAAGGGTGGAGATATACGAAGCTGTCTGGGTTGGGCAAACATATGTTTACAGACATGATAACTTCGTGCCAGAGATACTCATCCACTGGAGTCCAGCAACTAATTCTTTCAATATGACTCATGGAGAAGTAGGCATCAGTATGTGGGATGTCAACAAGATCTCAGGGGCTCCAATTTTGGGTGACATGTATGATGAATTCATTCCACCCAAGGTGACTTGGAATGATTCAGAGAAGACTCCTGCTTTAGCTCGAGAATTATTTAAGATCTTCCATAGGCTCAAAAGTTCAGAGACCTCATTAACTCATTCTAGAAAAGGTATTCATCCGGAGGAATGGATGAATATATTTCTTATTGAGAAGAAAGAGAGGGAACCAAAGGAGAAGGATCCAAAAGAAAAAGGATCCAAGAAAAAGAAATCCAAGGATAAGAGGCCCAAACGTCCTACCACCTGCCCAAAACCTGAGAAGAGGGGTACTCTTGGCACATTTTGGCCAACTCTAGAAGCAGAAGAGTTCGAGAAGTGGGGATATGAGGTGAATCAAAGGATCCCAAAGAAGACTCATCTGGCGGGCTTCTTGGCAATGTGGCTCAGCATTTATCTCTTACCAGTGAGGGATTCGAAGGGAGGCGTCAGGCCAGGGAACTTCGTCATTGCGGCAAATTTGGATGAGGGAAAAATGGTTGGGTTGGCTACCCCCATTTTAGCAAAGATTCACAGGAGTTTACTTCATGTTTTCATGGGTAAATCTCCTTTAAGAATAGTGGGACCATTCCAAGTTTTATGGGGATGGATTTTCACTCACTTCAGGACTTACAATGTACATAATGGATTACAAATTCCTAGAAGTTCTTTCAGGCCGTCATTGCAAGTATTCTCTAGAGTTTCTCCATTAGATGTTAATGCCTATGACATGAAAGTGAGGTTGAGCATGTTTAAGGAATTCAACTTTTTTCCCTATGGAAATCCGCCAACCGGGCGGTTTGTTGATGATGGAACAACCCATTTGAATTTGAGGGAATACATGCTAGCTTGTAGGGATGGTGTGCTGGTTGCTAGGATTGATGGAGAAATTATATGCGAGGCCTATGCTCCATATAGATTTTCACGTCAATTCAAATGTATGTAATAGATTGTTGTATCTCCTCTAGTACATGTCCAGTTAGAGAAACATCCGATGGTTGCTCGGAAAATATGGCTGCTGACGTCAAGGGAGAAGACTGAGGTAGTATTTGATCCACCAGTTGAAAAAGTGGCACATAATTTGACTACATATTATGCCGAACACTGGATAACATCATACCCCAAAGGGGTGCTGAATCACCCATTTTATCAAGTGGGGAAAAGGAAGAGGACTGTAGAGAAAGAAACCCTTCCTCATGAAGGTGATGCTTGCCCACTTGAAGCTGATTCGGCAGATTCCTCCTCTAGAACTGATTCACCGGATTCCCATGATGGGGATGATGAGGCACAACCAGTGGAAAAGTGGTTTCTTGCCCGATATAATCCTTCGACCAGAATTAAAAGACCCACTCCATAAACTCCTGGCGAGTTACTTCATTGTGGTAATTTAATCACTGCTACTTTATAAAGTAATAAGTCTTATTTTCTTATTCTCTATTTGTAGTTGCAGGAGCTGGGAAGAAATTGAAGTCAAATATTGTAGGACCTTCCTCGCAGCCTTTATATCTAAGACCAGAGGCTATCCAGTTATGGCAGAGTTTATACTGTGGTACTGAGACCGCCTGGCTGGATTTTTGTGAGGGCCTACAACTTCCTAGAATAGGGAATCTTATGGCTTCTACAAATCTCCAATACGAGGATAACCCCAATGAAGTGAGGGCTTACATCAGAGAGATAGAAATGCTCATATATGCCACTAATGAGTCCGTTCCTATCACCAGGCGGGTGAAGGAAATGATTGATCGTGGCGCCACTGAGGGGGCTGGTGGTTCTGGAGATGAGGAGTGGCATGAGTATGTAGCTCCTGAAGATGTAAGTTTTCTTTCCTTATTTGCTTTGCAACTTGATTCCAGTCAAAGCTTTGTTACTTAAGGAAGTTATTTTCTTCATCTTGCAGCTTGAAAAGAAAGGAACTGAGGTTCCTTCGCCATAGTATATCCCTGGTGGTACTGCCATCGGGGATACTGCTGATTCTCCTCGCGAAATGGGCAAGATATATCTAGGCTAGCAGGCCATGAATGAGGCGTTGGAAATAGCCTTCCATTCGCCAATCCAAGTGCCAATAAGGGAGACTTCCGATACTCCCAAAAAACCAAAGAAGCAAAGGAAACGAAGGAGGAAGTACACAACTAAACGCTTCATTAGCAGCGGTAAGTCCTTCGGGTAATCACGAGTCTATACCCATGACCACACGGTTAATCATATTTCTGGGGATTGCAAGGGATTCTTCAATTTCCCCCATGAGGGAAAGGACTGATCCTCCTTCAAAGACCACGGAGGTTGCTATGGAACAATCACAGATCCAAGCTGACTTGGCTGCTCCTGGAGAAGAGCTAGCATCTATTCCCAGTATCCCTCCTCCTGCTGTTGCAAGAAGAGAAGAACCTGTTTCTGGTGAGTCAATAATGCTTCATAAAAAATGTTGAATGAAACACCGACTAACTTCCATTCTGTGATACTTCAGGTTCAACTCCTGCATTAGAGCTTCTGGCGACTATTGCAACTGATTCTGTGATTTTACCCGAAGACGCTGTCTAGGGTCAAGGGCTGCAGGACGTAAGTCATCAAGAAGACGCATCAAACACTCCCACTGGTGAGACTAACCAGGATTCTGAAATATCATTGGATGAAATGATGAATCATGGCATGTATTTAGAAGAATTTTATGATCATGCTAAGTTTTCATGTGATTTAGAAGACCTTGGGCGTGAGTGTTATCCTTCGCCCAGTAAATTTTCTTATAATTTACACTTCTAATCATAACTAAAAATAATATGCAGTTCCATACATAGAAGATGCTGAACTGCCAATGCCTGAAGAGGGTGTGGACATTGATGTCAAACCTACCATTGCAAAAACATTAGCTCAAGTAGAGCTAAACCTAGTAAACCCTCCTGAGACCCATCTTGAAGATCCTATTGAGATTGGGAAAGATGGGGAGGAGTCTTCTCAGGTTGCTGATCCACCGTCAGGTAAGGGATAACAATATTTGTGATTGTAATTAATTTGTAAGACAATCAATTATTTTTTTATCCTTCAAAGCTAACCAAAGCTTTCAGTTAATCATGCAGGGCCATCAACTGCAGTGGCTAGATCTAGAGGTGAGGCCTCAGCCTCTGCCCCAATGGGAATTGAAAGCGAAGAAGCACATGTCAGGGGGAAGGAGCAGAAAAGGGCACTTCTTTAAGTGCATTAATCCCAGATTACATGCCCCCTTGTGATGATGATGTTGAATCAGACCTAGAGGTGCTTAAAGCATTCAGGTTTTCACGACGCAAGGCATGAAACAAAATATGGAAAATCATATCTGAGGTGCCTTTAGAAGAGCTATCATCAAAGATCCCTCGATTGTCATCCCAGTTTGTCATGCTAGGACTTAGCGGTTTTGGATATGAAAAGATCCATGCCGCGGTGAAACAGGTCATATTCAGGAGGGAGTAGGAGAAAAAGTGTCGCGAAGATCTGACCAGGGTGAAACTGTCAGTTAACATCGGCGAATTTGAGGCTACGGTATCCCGAGCTGAGGCTGATTATGCTGCCAAGATGAAGGAGCTGAAGCATAAAATTAAAGAAAAAGTCGTCCAGCAGGTGCATCTCCAGCAATAGTTAGATGCTGTTACTGGGGAACTTGATCAGCTCAATAATTAACTTGAGGGAACTCAAACAAATGGTATGAAAGCCATTGTAGATGCCAAGAAGGCACTTCATCAAGCTGAGAAGAGTGAAGCTGGTCGAGTGCACAAGCTTCAAGTAGCTGCTGATGAAGCTCGGGATGCTGTACATCAAGTGAAGACTTATGTTGAAAGCCTTTTGTAATTCTTGAAAAAAGAGAAGAGACTCCATTCTGTGGATGTCCTTCTAACTCTTGTGCATCAATGAAAAAACACTTTCATCTTCAATCATTTTTACATGCATTCTTTTTCTACATGCTTTAGATTTTACTTAAGCCAATGGGCCTAGTAAGCATAGTTTGATTTTTACTAGGATTAATGTAAATAACCCTACAAACTTTGAACCTTTTAATTGCTCAATGTTACCTAAATCATAAAAAATCTATGTTTAGTGAGCTGGAACTTGACTTTTATTCAGAGTTCCTTTGTCTTTTGTGGGCAGTTTAAAGTCATGCACGTCGGACATAAAAAGGATAATGTTTAAGATCAAAATAGATTTGACCGAAATGGATTAGAATTGACTCAATTCCTTGAAAACTCATCTAAAAACATAGTACCATACTCAAGTATGAGGGAAAATATGTAAACTATAACTTAAGAATATTTGAACCTGAGGAATGATATGAAAAAGAGCTAAAAGGCATTAGAATAAGTAGTTTCCAAGAATGAAGTTACCATTATTTAACAAACCTATTAGGGGGTTGAATTATGCAGGACCACCTAAGGGCATTGGCCGCATAGTCAAATAAATAGTATCTTTTGGATAACAAGTCTGTTATATAGACTATTTATGCAAGGCTGCCTATGGGAACGTGATGCATAGTCAGGCAAAAGAACTCTCAGAAATTTACTTTCCTAGTGGTAAAAGCCAGTGAAAGTTTATGGAGATTCAAATCTTCCAAAGTATAGAGTTTGCTGTATGGAAAGAGGTACTTGAATATGGAGAAGATATTTCCAAACAAGATTATCGAAGAACTGGATGGATATTACTCCTACGAAGGTCTGACCCAAATGTAGGGAAGGAGAATATAAACCATAGACTTGAATACTTTCAGATCATGAAAAATAATATGGGAAAAATATGTTAAGGATGACTATTTTTTTTGGATCCCTAAATACTGTCATTTAAGACCAATAAGGACAAAAGAGGCTTTCTTCCCAAGAATGAAGTTACCATTATTTAAAAAACCCGTTAGGGGGTTGAATTATGCAGGGCCACATAAGGGCATTGGCTGCATATTCAAATAATAATATCTTTTGGCTGACAAGTCTGTTATGTAGACTGTTTATGCAAGGCCGCCTAAGGGCACGTGCTGCATAGTCAGGCAAAAGAACTCTCAAAATTTTGACATTTTTGTGACTAGAAGTCAAGAAAAGGGCTATGAAGATATGAAAATATTTAATGTTAGGATTATGACACATAAAGATGGATATTGTTCAATGTATACAGAGATACACAGATCAATGCTAACCATAATCATGTTGTGGCTGGGTCCTGAATGGAAATGTTGGACTTCACTACGTATCCCATAAGGATGGGAATCAATCCATATGTAGTTCTTAAAATATAGTTTAACGTCGTGCGGGACAAAAGTATTAGAGATCTTAGTTTAGTGTCATAGAGCTTGGACCATTGTAAGAAATACACAGTGTGTGTTTTCATGGGGACTTTTCAGCCAAGGGACTGAAACTGGAATTTGGGGTTAGGCCCAAAGACTTGGGGCTGGATTCGAGGGACACTCGAACGTTCCTACGTATCCCATAAGGATGGGAATCAAGCCCACGTAGTTCTAGAAATACCCTCGGTACAAATTTGGTTCATACATGTGAAGGATTAAAGGGGACTTTAGTACAATGATAGTTTAACCCAAGATAAAAGGTTTAGGCATTTCTATGTATGCACGTAGTCTTTGAAATGAAACATGATTGAAAAATCAATGTAAATAATGGTTCCCTCTCAGGTGAGGGTATCAAAGAATATTTTAGTTTATTTTCATACTGGACAAAAGTGTTGTATAGTTTAACATCGTATAACAAGGACAAAAGTGAACCAATGTAAAGATATTGATTCTAGGGGCGGTTTCACGAATCAACATCGTATGAGATGAAGGTGAACTGATGTGAAGAGATTGATTTTGGGATTGAACCTTGGGAGGTTGCCTACGTACCCATCCTAGAAGGCAAGGATCAAAGTCCGCATAGTTCAATTAAAGAATGAATTAATGATCAAGTTATTCTTGGGGACAACGACAAAAAAAATGATGTTGTTGGGACTTACACATGGTTAGTAGCCCAAAGAGAGTGTTATGGTTGAGGTTTTCTCTAAGCTCACGTGAGTCATACTCGGTGTGAGAAACAAGAGGTAACAACAATCTTAACGATGCATATTTTAATGTCATGTAGGACATATAAAGGGACTATGCAGTTTAAAGTCTTGCAGTTAGGACTATTGGTGCTGCATAGTTTAATGTCATGTAGCAGGGAAAAAGTACAGTTTAATGTCATGTAGGACATATCAGGGACTTTCTGTACATTTTAGCATCATTTAGTTAGGATAATGGGGATAATATAGTTTAAAGTCATGTTGGATGAAAAAGGGACGATACAGTTTAGCGTCATGTTGGATGAAAGTGCGAATAGTTTAAGGTCATATGCATGGACCGTGGATGGTGCAGTTTAATGTCATGCTGGATGGTGGTGTAGTTTAAGGTCATACAGGACCTTTGATGATTATGTAGTTTAACGTCTTTCCAGACGTAAGAGACTTTTATACAGTTTAGCGTCATGTAGTTAGGACGTCACAGTTTAACGTCTTGCTGGACGTAAGGGACTTGCAAATAGTTTAGGGTTATATGCATGGACCGTTGATGATGCAGTTTAAGGTCATACAGGACCTAGTTGCAGTTTAAGGTCATACAATACCTAGTTGCAGTTTAAGGTCATACTGGACCATTGATGTAGTTTAAGGTCATACAGGACCTAGTTGCAGTTTAAGGTCATACTGGACCATTGATGTAGTTTAAGGTCATACAGGACCTAGTTGCAGTTTAAGGTCATACTGGACCATTGATGTAGTTTAAGGTCATACAAGACCTAGTTGTAGTTTAAGGTCATATAGGACCCAGTTGCAGTTTAAGGTCATACTGGACCATTGATGTAGTTTAAGGTCATACAGGACCTAGTTGCAGTTTAAGGTCATACTAGACCATTGATGTAGTTTAAGGTCATATAGGACCTAGTTGCAGTTTAAGGTCATACAGGACCTAGTTGCAGTTTAAGGTCATATTGGACCATTGATGTAGTTTAAGGTCATACAGGACCTAGTTGCAGTTTAAGGTCATACTGGACCATGATGATATATTTTGTGTTTATACAAAATACTTCTTAAAAAATCTAGCATTTGTTGGAGTAGTGATGAGTTCTCCATCCATCGAGATTAATAAATAAGCTCCATTGGAGTAGACCCTATGTATTGAGTAATGTCCTTCCCATTTTGGATCAAGCTTGAGATGTTTCTTTCCTGGTATCATTGGAATTCTAAGAACTAATACCAATTCTCCCTGAGTGAATGAACGAAGACAAACTTTTTTGTTAAAATCTCATGCTATTCGATTCTGATAGACTTCCAAGTGGTGCAAAGTGAACAATCTTTTCTCATCTAACCGTTCCAATTCATTCAATCGCTTTTTAGATTGTTCATCTATAGATGATTGATCACAAATGGAAACTCTGAGCGAGGGTAGTTGAACTTAAATGGGCAAGACTGCTTCCGTTCCATATACCAATGAATATGGAGTTGACCGAGTTGCAGTGTGGGTGGTAGTCCGATAAGCCCATAAAGCATGAAAGAGTTTATCAGGCCATGCTTTATTATCTTTATCCACCATCTTTTTTAGTATATTTGATAGAGTCTTGTTGAAAGCTTCTATCTGGCCATTGGCCGCTGCATGATACTGAGATGAATGGTTGGATTTGATGTTGTATTCTTGATACAACTTCTTCACCTCGGATGAACAGAAATTGGTGCCATTGTCCGTCAATATGGTATGAGGGACACCAAATCTGGTAATGATGTTAGACTTGATGAAGTTAACAACGCATTTAGAACTGAATTTCTTGAGAGGTATTGCCTCTTCCCATTTGGAAAAGAAGTCAGTAGCAGTAAGAATGTACTTAAATTGCTTGGTCGTAGCCGAAGGGTAAGGTCCCTCCACATCCATTCCCCATGTGGAAAATAGCCATGAGTATTTAGCTGTATGAAGCAACTCTGGAGGTTGATGAATGAAGTTGGAATGTATTTGGAATGAATGACACTTCTTTGTGAAACCAACACAATCTTGTATCATTGAAGGCCAAAAGTATCCAAGCCTTCGAATCCGATCAGGCAGTCTATGTCCAGACTGGTGGGCACCACAGACTCCTGCATGCACTTCTTTCATGACGGCCATTGTCTCTTCACCATCAATGCATCTGAAGAGAACTCCATCAAAACCAAGTTTGTAGAGAATTTTCTCTAGGTGATCTGGGCTATCATAAAGAGTAAAATTGACCACACGTCGCCAGATTTGTTCTTTCTCGACTCTATCAGGTGGAAATGTTCCATTTTGAAGGTATTCCATGATAGGTGACATCCATCCTGTAGTATGACCATATGGTTCAAGAATGTGACTAATTTCATTAATTTCCTCTGTTCTGATTTGAACATAAGATGAAATTGCACGACGGTGGGCAATACTGATGGTTGTCTCTTCCTGATTTGGATCTTCCAGAGCTGTGGCTATATTAGCCAGTGTATCAGCTTGAGCATTTTGTGATCTTGGGACATAAGAAAATGTCAGTTCTGAAGGGAATTCCTCCATTAAATCTCTAACGTAATCATACAAAGGGATTAGTTCTTCTTTTCTGATGGCATAATCCCCATTGACTTGTCTGATTACTAGGTCTGAATCACCTTTCACCTTTAAGTGATTCACTTTTACTTGAAGTGCTAATTCCAAGCCTGTGATGAGATCTTGGTATTATTCTTCATTATTGGTACCACCTTCCCACAATAAGAAGGAATAAGGTAACAATGCCTTTTCTGGAGAAATGAGCACAATTCCTAAGACAACTTTTTTGAATTTAGGATTTTCCATTTTCCTCCCTGTTGGACTTTTGGAAGCACCATAAAAATACATTTCCCATGCTTGAGGACTTTCTTGAATAGAGAAGACTTCCTCATCAGGGAGTTCAATATATGAAGATGTGTCTTCTACTGAAGGGTGTTTAGCCAGGAAATCAGCCAGAGCTTGGCCCTTTATCACCTTTTGAGACACATACTGAATGTCGAATTGCTGAAAAATAACTGCCCACCTTGCCAGACGTCCTGTAAGCATTGGGCGACTAAGGATGAATTTGAGCGGGTTATTGCGAGATACCAATTGGACCTCGTGATGTTGTAGGTAGTGTCTCAACTTCTAAACTGCAAAGATTAATGCCAGGCAGCACTTCTCAATACTTGAATACCGGGTTTCTGCTTCAATCATAGTTCGACTGAGATAGTAGAGGCTGTTTTCATTCCCAGCATCATTCTTTTGAGCAAGAAAGGCACCCAATGATCGCTCTAGAGCTGTCACGTAGAGGATAAGTGGTCTTCTTTCAACAGGTGGCATGAGTACTGGTGGACTCAAGAGGTATTTCTTGATAATATCGAATGCTTCTTGACATTCTTCAGTCCACTGGTAAGTGACTCCTTCTTCATAAATTTGGTGAAGGGTAAACTTTTGCCTGCCAAATTGGCGATGAAACGCCGAATATAGGCTAAGTGTCCTTGAAGTCCTCTTAATTATTTCAAATTTTGAGGAGGTGACATACCAAGGATTGACTTTGTCTTCTCAGGATCGACTTCAATACCACGATGGCATACAAAAAAGCCGAGAAATTTTCCTGAGGTTACCCCAAAAGCACATTTTAAGGGGTTCATATTCAAATTATGTTGTCGAAGCTTGCAGAATATGACTTCCAAATCAGCCAAGTGATTATAATGTTGTTTGGATTTAACCACCAAATCGTCTACATATCATTCAAAAAACTTCCCTAAGAAGGGTTTGAAGATACGATGCATGGCACGCTGATATGTTGCACCTGCATTCTTTAAGCCAAAGGGCATTACTCGGTAGAAAAACGCACCCCGAGGGGCTCTGAAGGCTATGGATTCCTCATCTTCTGGGGACATTTGGATATGATTATATCTGGAATATCCATCCATGAAGGAAAGTGCTTAATTTCCAGCTGTTTCATCAATTAAAATTTCTGTAATCGGAACTGGGAAATCATCCTTAGGACAATGCCGATTAAGATCTCTAAAATCGATGCAAACTCTAATTTGTCCATTCTTCTTCTTTACAGGGAAAATATTATCCAACCACTTGGGATACTGAAATTTTATGATGAAGTTATCTTTGATAAGCTTATCCACTTCAGCTTCAATTTTGGAAGCATAATTTGTGTGTGTTCTTCTCGCGGCTTTCTTAAATCCTCGATGTTTTTCTGGTAAACCCAAATGATGAGTAGCAATATCAGGATCAAGCCCGGGTATCTCTGTATAGTTCCAAGCAAATATATCTCTATTTTTCTTTAGAAAATAAATATACATCTCTTGCTCTTCAAGAGTCATGGCCGCACTGATTAAAGTGGGGCGTGGATCTTCTTTTGTACCTAGATTTATTTCTCTGAGTTCATCCATAGTGGTAGAGATACCCTCTTCAAATGTTGGAGGAGCATCTCTGAGATCTTCCTCTTCTTCTTCATCATGTATTATTTCTTCCGTTTCTACTTGCATAGTAGATGATAAATTATAATTTTCATGATCAGAAGAGATGTCAAAATTTTCACATCTTGAAGAAGAAGCTTCCATTTCCGACCCGATTAATGATGAAAGGTCTTCTTTGGGTAATAAAGAGGAGATGATGGATTGAGAATAGACATCATTGTTCACCTCCGTTGTTGCTATAACTTCTTCTGGCCTAATTGGAAAAGTATAGACTTGTTGGTTTTCAGCAGATAAAATGAAGACGTCACCATTTTTGCTTTCATTACTACTTGGTGGGTTACCAATTTCTCCCATGTTGTCTGGCTCAATTGCCGTAACTGACATTATGGATCTTTCCATAAGAGTATTTTGATTTAGGTCTATCTTGTCAATTTGACTGATAGGAAACACATAATCTGTACTCACATGTGTAAATGAATTTACTAGAATCTTCTTCAAACCATATGAAGCATTAACTTTGGTAATCTCCTTTGTTGTGGATTTCTCCCTTCCCTTCATGTGATAGAATTCCGCCTCAATGTATTGAGTCTCACATGTCTTGAACGGGGACTTATCACCATACAATGTCCCAACTTGACCATCGAAACAATATTTGAGACATTGATGGTATGATGAAGGTATAGCCACATGTTGATGTAGCCAGGGTCTTCCAAGAAATATGTTGAAGGCTGAGTCTTGATCAAAAACCATGAAATCTGAATTGGATACAAGATCTCCAAACTGAGTTCTGAGTGTAACTTCGCCCAGTGGTTCTTGTTCATTTTATAATATCCTTGTAACATCATGGTAGAAGGAGATAAATCAGATTTCTTGAGGCCCAGTCGATGAAGTGTACGAATGGGCATGAGGTTGACTCCTGAACTATTGTCAATGAAAGCTCTTCGGACGTCTACACCATTGACCTTTCCAGATAAGTAAAAAGGTCTAATATGTCCATGCACAACATCATCTTCATCTTCATTAGTAAAAGATATTATTTCATGGAATTCTACAGGATTATTCTCTATGTGATAGACTTCAGCTGCAGCAATTTCAGTTTCAAACTCCTGAGGACTTGACAAAGCCTCGATGAGTGCTTCCCGAAGATCTTTTGACAGATTCAGAGTATCCAGAATTGATAACTTGGATGGTAATTGGGAAAAATATTTCAATATATCATACTTTTGATCCAGAGGTCTGCGTTTCCCAACAGGAATATGTGGTTTAGAAGGTACCTTGGAAGCAGATACTTTAGAAGTTGATGCATCTGGTATTGGGATAGGAGTTGGCAATATTCCTGGTTTTGGAATATTAGACCGATTAGATCCATTTAATTGATGAGAGGAAGAAGATGGAACCTTAAACCGGTCTTCCAAAATAACTGTGCCAGGACTGAATTTTCTATTGGTAGAAGAACTTGCTTATTCTTGCTGAGCACGCTGAAGGGATCTACCACGAGTTTCTACTGCATACACAGTTCTAGCAGGGGTAGAATTGGAATAGTGGCTTCTGAAAGATCCAAGTCTTCCCCTGTATCCTGAGCCTCTAGAAATTCCTCTGATTCCCTTGTTTGATACAGAGAATTCAGGATCATCAAAATCAAAACTGTGAATGGCATATAGATCTGTTAATTGAATCATATTGATAGAACCGAAGATTTACTCTTCGTCTGATGAAGACTCTGCCTGATTAGCCTGTTTAGGCTGTGCCGTTTGGTGGGGTTGTGCCTGTGGCTTTGAAGTAGATGTCATGAAGTTTGACAGAGTCAAAGACAATTTAGGCTTTGACACATACTCATCTTCTTCTGATTCTTTTTCTTTCTTTGAATCATGTCATTTCTTTGAGGACTTTCCCTCTGACGAAGAGGGTTTTGCCGCAACATTCATGGCATAAGACACAATCAGTTTCTTTAATTGTGTTCGTAAAATAGCATGAGTTCGGTTGATTGTCTTTCTGGCCATCCAATCATCATATTTCTATTCATTTTTTCTTTTGACTTCTTGCCATTTGCCTTCCTCCTCTGGAACTGTAGCAGTAACACATGCTACTTGAGCTGAAGAACCTTTCAGTTTAACTTGTCCCGAGTCGACCATCTTTTGAAGGAGGTCTTTGAAGACAAAACACTCCTGGATGGGATGACCCAACATTTGATGAAAGGGGAAATAATTGGGACAGTCTTCATCTTCTTCCTTGTTTGGCCTTTTGGGCCTTAGCAATTGAACTAGATTATTTTCCAGAGCCGAAATGAAGTAACCAAGAACTTGTTCATTTCGGAAAGAGTATGTTTTGCTCTTCAGATCCTCAAATTGTTTTCGTCTTTGATCTCTTTGATCATCTGGATGAAACAACCTTTGTTGTTGGCGCTCAGGAGGTGGAGCCCTTTGATAAGATGAAGGTTTTGAAGTAGAAATAAGTACAGGTGCTTGTTTAAGCATAACTGTAGCAGTTTCTGCTTTACCCATTCTCCTTCCTGGAGCTGATGGAATTACACGAGATTTAGCCTTAGTCTGTATAAGGTAATATTCAATCTTCTGAGCGATTGAAGTAAGGTCTCGAAACCCTCCTGTGTATTTCACAGGGATCAACGACGTGCGTAACTCATCACGCAAATTTGTCACACAGATTGGAAACAATTCTTCTTGAGGGAGTGCTAATCTTAGGGAATATGTTAATCCCTTCTAGCGAGTAATGAAATATGAGACCCTTTCATTCTCCATTTGATTACAGTTTGTAAGATCAAAAACTATTGTCTTTGGCAAAGTTGAGATGAACTAAAGAAGGAATTTTTGATGGAGATCTTCTCATCCAGTAATTGACCGGGATTTCAAGCTTGTATACCAGACAAAGGCTGGTCCTTGCAAATTCCGTACGAAGCATCTGAGTTTTAATGCTTCTTACTGCTCTGGAGTTCCCATCATAGGATCACAACAAGACACGTAATGCGTCAAATGCTGTTCAGGGTCGCCTGATCCATTGAAAATAGGGAATACAGGGTTTCCAAAACTGGATGGAGGAGAGATTGAATCTACCCATTCAGGGTAAACTTTCTTTTCTGGTTGAACCTGCGCACATTTCCCTTCCATAGTTTCTAACCAAGCTGTTAATGACTCAATAGTAGTTATTAAATTTTGAGAAACATCCAGTTGAACTTGGACTTGGGTAGGTGCAATGACTGGAGCTTGGACAAATGTGGTGGTTAGTGATGCAACTGATGGTAGCACTGTCAACTGTTGTTGCACTTGACCCGTAGGATTAGACCTGTGAGGGTGTACTGATAGAGGAGGATATCCTTGATCCATCTCAGTAGCTGCAATAAATTCCTTTGGCTGACTGACTCCATCAAGCTTAAGAAGAAGACTACTCTGAAGTAGTTCTGCATTCAACCTTCTTAATTCCTTCATTTCTTCCTCCTGTTGTGCAAACCTTTTCTCTAGTGAGAGTGACTGGCCTTCTCCAGAGGAAGGATATGTAACCTGATTCTTTCCCCTCCCTTTGTTGGATCCTTTTTGGAGAGGGGGAAGTGGGTTACTCGAAGGATTACCTAGGTTCTGAGTAACCCTTTGATTTCGTGTACGCACACCTTTTTCATTTGTGTTGGTGCGTACATCTTCTTGAGCAGGAACCTATTCATCTGAGTCCCCTGAGTGAGCCTCATCTGGTGGATCAGCAACAATGACATTGATGACATTGATTGATGCATAACGCATCACATCCCTTATATCAGCATTTCTGTGATATTGTATTCTTTCATGTCTTTGATGAGACATTACCTTTTGTTGATTCGATCCCTCAGGAACTTCTTGAAGAACCGTAATTTGAAGGGAATATCCTGATAATTTGTCTCTTCGTTACTCTTGAGGCTTCTTCCCTAATCGAGAAAAGACCGACTTTATCTGAGGAGGGGATTGATGATTTGAAAAAGTCCCCAGTCCGGTGGACTGGGGCTATTCCTGCTGTTCCTGCTCAACTCCTCGAATCCTATTTTTTGATTCCGAGGGTTGGTTTAAAAGAGTCCCCAGTCTGGCAAGCTGGGGTGTCTCTTGACATGCTATGTCTGAGAATTTCTTAAAATCTCTCCTGATCTTGCGAACCTTAGTCCGAAAATTAGCTGGATGCATTAATCTGTATCCAATTTTATCACCTGGTTCAAAATACTGTTGGATGATTTCCAACACTTCTGTCACTTGATGATGTGCTTGCTCCATACGAGAGGCCTGTTCAATATTCTCGTTTGCTTGATGTAGGAGTAATTCAACAACTTGTTCTCTGTATTCTTAATTTTGAGAGGAACTAGTTGAGGCCTGTTCTTGGGAAAGCTTTTTATTACAAACAAAGCCCATTGACTGTGGCCGACCATGGGCAATAACATTGTATAAGACCATTTTCAGCGGGCTTTGCTGACTGGAGAGCACCGTGAAATGTAGTGCTCCATGAACACCCCATCATCTGACATGAATACCAGATGGGGCATTGGCAATTAACTGACGCAATCTTCTTAGTGCGCCAAGGCATGAACGTTGAAGGGCTCTCTGCTGATTTTTAGCCTTCGGATATTGAGAGACTGATAGAGATGCCAAATCAATCTGACATTGTAACCCTTATATTATCTTAAGATGATTTTCATATTCATCATAAGAAAATACTTTCTTTTTCAACTGAAAAAGATTTTTTCCATATGTTGAGATGAATATCATGAATTCCATCTTCCATCAAAACTTCTGAAATGTCATACTGAGAGTCAGCCAGAGGCCAAAACATGACTGGCACTTCACCTTTTTCCAGTTGTTTTCTCATGTTCACCATTTACTCTTTATCATTTGATGAAGATTCTTCTACCTGATTTGACCAGAGTTGGTGTTTCCTTGTTGCTTCATCGGATTCAACAAGATTGGTAGAGAAATCATTGATCAAACTAGAAGATGCATGACTTAGGGGGTGGTTCGGAGAATGACCTACACCCTGGGCTATCTTCTGATTGAGAAAGTATTTCACCTGCTAGCGATGAAGCATCAGACATGACTGGTTTCGTATTTGAAAGTGCCTCAAGATAATAAGGCTTTCTCGACAATACATTGTCCACTGGAGCATTTTCCGGGCAATGTACATCACTACTACAGAGAGGACTTTCGCAGCGAAATTCATCATCATGGGGAGGACCCCCATGGTGGGTTACAACAAAAGATGAGATCTCTTGCTCCTTGGTCTTCTGACCACATAGAGGGTTCCTGTGGCTCTCATCTGAAGATGAAACTTCGAGATCGACCGAATTGTCATGAAGCAAGCCTTCATGAGGAAGTGTCTGTTGAAGAACTTCGGAATTAATGTTCCCACTATTGGGAAATGAGGGAGTAAAATCTTGAATTTCAACAGATAACTGTATGAGGTATTCAAGAACTCCAACATCGAGCAAGGCCTTATTATAGATTGTCTCTTGATCTCCTGACTGTGCTTGGCAGGTCTTTTTCTTAGACGCCTTCTTACTCACCTTGGAAACCACTTGTTGACGAAAGTGGCTACTCTGAGCAAGTGTATGTGCCTGATCAGAAAAGATGGCCAAGTTAGGCTAACGATCTCCACTCAAATCAGGTGCATGTGCCTGACTTGGTTGTCCGTATGATATGGGGGAGTATGCCCCATAACCCTCTTGGACAGGAAAAAATATGTGTGTCTTTTCCGGAGTGAACTGTTGATGTGTCACTCCACTAGTAGGGATATATTTATGTGTCTTTCCCTGAGATATTACCGAAACTGTTATAATATCCTGGCAAGAATCCAGAATATGATCAGGGATTTGCTTCTGCTCTTTCACCATTGATAAAATATGCTTGGTGAATTCAGCTGCCGGAACGGGGATATACGTCCATTCCGTGCTTGGAGTAGGTGTATGTGCCTGATCCTGTCCTCCTTTTCCTGTCAATGAATCCTGATAGTACTCAAGTGTGGGGGCAGAGAGTTGTGTCTGCCTCCTGTTTTTCACCGGAGCTTTCCGACTGACTTCTCCGAATGCTACTAAGCGAGACTGTTGGTAGGCTTGATTAATACTAGCAGGTGTATGTGCCTGCTGATTGCACTTTGCCGAACGTGGTTGACGAGATCCATCATATGTAGTTAGACGAGCCTTCTGACTAGCTGATGATGTATAAATAGGTGTATGTTCCTATTTATAATACTCCACCGTAATTTCCTGGCGGGATTGGCGTGCTGCTTCTAGACGAGTCTGTTGGAAAGGGGAATTAAAATGGGCAGGTGTGTGTGCCCGCTCATTGCTTGCCACCAAGTTAGGTTGGTGGACTTCTCCGGAGATGGAAGACATGAGAACCTGCTCACTGTTAACCGGATTTCACCTCTGGCGATTCGTCTTGCCTGCTCGGGTTCGAGGAACCTGAGCCGAATTCCTGGAGTCGGTACCCTCATCATGTTGAGGGCACACTACCGCACGAGTCTGGCAGCGATTGTTGGTGGGATCCCTCGGGAAGGACTCCTGTCTACTTGAATTAAGGCCCTGAGGGACCTGATCATTCACCTCCTCAGAATAAGGGAGCGAATGGTGATTGCGTTTTGGGGATAACAACCCGAAGCGGTTGGAGACGGTAGTCAACACCGCCTACTTCTTGATCACTGGTTGTTGTTTTCTGGATGACCGGTGTGAGTTGTTCACTTGGAGGGCTTGTCGGGTAGCCTTCAGAGTTGGGATGGTACCGTGTTGACGGTACTCCTTAACCAGCGCATTTGATACTCAGCGTTGAAGACGCTGAGTAGGTGATGTCATCCTCAGAGCGGACGATGATCCAGCAGGAGTAGTAGCAGTGGCATTTGCAACAGCAGTATTCACAGGTGTGAACTTTAGAGCAGCCATTCTGGAAATGTAGAAGATCTTGGAAAAGAGTTCCTGTTTGATATAACAAACGTAATCAAGATAAATTCATCCACTACATCTTTTGTATGAGCACATATGTCAATGATTTTTTTTGTTGTCCCTCTCATTGAGTTTTAAATAGGGGCCTAACAAATAGGTAAAACATCATTTTAACTTGGTTAAGGATTCACGTCGGGTTCACCATTTTTGTTCCCCTTGGAATTCGGGGATGACCTCCTTGAATGAAGGTTCAAACATTCCAATCGGTTTCTAACGGGTTTGTTCGTAGAACCGAAAACATCCAATGATTCCACATCCATTTGGACCTACTTTCCAAAGGTAGGTGCTCATTATTTTGTGGACTGATGAGGCTTAGGAATTTTCATTGGTTGAGAGGATGGGAGGTCGGACTCATCACACCTTTTTGAGGGGAATTATTGTCTACTCCAGGACTCTCTTTATAGATTTAAGTTATGTTCGTGAATCCTTATTACATTACCAAGTAAAAAATAATATTTCCTTTAGATCTGACAATCAATGATCGATATGTAGAAAATTTAGATAATATTTTATATGTATTCGAGGTTCTTAATTGATAGAGAATCATTTTTATTTGTTAGAGATTCTTATTCAATGGTATCCTTTGATAGGTAAAATTCTCTTGGTCATTATGATGACCATGCTGGTTTTAAATCCACTCAATGGGGCACTTGAAGTTTATTGTCATTCAGAAGGACATGGATTATTTCATAGTTGGGATCGAACCTGCAGATGGTCTACCTACGTATCCTTTGTTTAGAAAAGGAATCAGAACCCACATAGTTCGAGTAAGGGAGTATGATGTTTATGATTGATGGCTCAGAGAAGGATGTCATAATTACTTTTACACTCTAAGCTCACGTGAGTCATGCTCGATGTGAGAAACAAGAGGTATTGGTAAAAATCAGACAATTGTGCCATGAAAGATGCAATCATAAGAAATAAAGTGGGACTTATGTATGTATTACTGCCCAGATAAATGAAGATTTGGATTTACTTCAGGGAAGAAATCCAGGAACAGGGTCCATAAAGGTATATGTTCTTCACGGAGATTTGAATACTCTAACTTGGGGCTTACTCCTGAAAAGGAGGCCCAAATTAGGAGAGTACTTATGATTGGGTTTTTACTCCTGATAAGGAATCCCAGATCAAAGGTAAATTAGGACTGGTTAAGAGGAATTAATACTGGGGATTACTCCTGAAAGAGGAGGCCCAGGTTAATGATGTTATGGTTGGGGCTTACTTCTGAGGAGGATGCCCAAATTAGGGGAATGGGGATTACTCCTGAAAAGGAGGCCCAGGTTAAGAGAATTATGGTTGGGGCTTACTCCTAAGGAGGATGCCCAGATTTAATGAGTTCTCTCATCTTAAAGGATGAGGTTGAATGAATGAAATCTCAATCTTTAGTGACATAAATATGTGTAAATCACTAGGTTTTGAGAGATATTCCACATAATTCCTTTCAGATAAAGAAGTCAAATCAAGAAATCATTCCATAAATGGCATTTAAGAGTGTCTTGAAGACTGAATCTTGAATAAGATAGGTGGAATGGCTTAAGAGGGGTGAAATGGGTAAGAAGGGCACCCAAAAAGGCAGGGGCGCGCAAGTCCTGGCAGGCGCGTAGGTACTGCGTGGGCGCACAAGTTCTGGTCATGCAGGTATACCTACGCGACACATGGGTACTTGCGTGACAGTTAACCAGCAGGGTAATACTTGAGAGACTCTTGGTTAAAGACTTTAGAATCCTCTTGAGGTTCTTCTAGAAGAGTGGCGCGCAAGTTCTATTGAAGGAGTTAGGCGGCGCGCAAGTGTGGCCATTTCCCTTAAGGGATGTCCACTTAGGCGTGCAAGTGTTGATGAGTTTCAAGACTTAGGCCTTCCTTACCCTCTTTAGATCTTCCGTTCTAGGTAAGAAATTACCTTAGAAGTGTTTCAGAAGCTTTGAGAAGGGACTAGGGCACCAGGAGCTCAAATCTGAGTTTCTGGAAAAAATTCCTCCTTTGAATGGGGGGCCCACATGGTCTATTTATAGACTGAAGAAGACTCGGGCAATTATCCTTTAGGGCGCGCAAGTCACTTGCACGACTATTAGGCATCACACAAGTGGACTTGCGCAACAATGATGGAACTTGCGCGACCTATGTGCTTTTGAAGCCTTGTTCATGCCTTTGTCAATTTTTAATGTTTTCTTCAAAGGATGAATCAATTTGTGCTAAGTCATTTCCATTTACATTACTTTGGACTCTATGACGAAAAAGGAGCGTCAAAAATATGTAAGATATGCATAATAAATTTAGTTACCTGATATAGTCATCGAACAAATCACAGTTGAACAAAACTGTGCGATGTTCCATCTCCTGCTCTTCATGGATTAATGTCTTCAATATATATGATCTATGAATTCCTCCTTTTTGAGGAAGTGATGGAAAACTGGGTTCAATTTGCTCATACTGTTCTTCTTCATTTCTCATTGGTCTGTTCAATCTTTTAGTAATATCAGATAAATACATCGAGTATAAATCCATACATTCTTGAGCCAGGTAACCGTTCATGATAGAACCTTCGGGATGATTTCTGTTTCGGACATAATACTTCAATGTGAACATATTTCTTTCAGTTGGATACATACAACGAAAAGAAACAGGTCCTTCGAGAAGTATTTTAGTGGGAATATGGACATTCAGATGCAACATGCATGTGAAAAATGATGGAGGAAATATTTTCTCCAACTCACACAAAATTAATGTGGCATCTGTCAACATTTTTTTGCAAGAAAGACTTGGAAAAATTCTTAGCACAAAGATCTCTAAACAAATGGCACAACCGAATAATAGCCACCCTTACATTATTGGACAAAAGACGACAGATTGATATTGGAAGCAACTCATGCAGTAGAACGTGATAATCACGAGTCTTCAAAGATTTTAGATTCAACTCTCTTCTGTTGACCCGTTTAGATATGTTGCTTGAATATCCATCAGGAACTCTAATAGTCTCTAATACTTCCAGAAATTGTTTTTTTGTAGGTGTCATCACATAAGAAGCACATGGAAGTTGCCATTTATTTTCACTGATACGCACAGGATGCAATTCTGGTCTGATGTCCCAATCCACCAAGTCATGCCGAGATCATAAATCATCTTTTGTCTTCCCCTTGACATTTAGAAGAACCGAAAGAAACATTTTGCATATATTCTTTTCAATATGCATTACGTCTAAGCAATGATGTAACAAATTGGTTGACCAATAAGGCAAATCAAAAAAGATACTCCTCTTCCTCCAATTGTAACAGGTTTCAGTGGAAACATTATTTCTCTTTCCAGATTTCATTTGACCCTTCCCGAACGAAAAACTAAAATCTTTCAATTCATTAAGAACATAAGTTCCATAAATACGCTGAGGTGGATCATCGGTCTCTATGGTATTATCAAATCTTCGACAATTCAATCTATATGGATGATCCTTTGGAAAGAATCATTGATGCCCCAAAAAAATGAAACTACAACGATGTTTCAGTCTTCTGGATTGTGTATTCTTCATACAAACTAGACATGACAGTTTTCCCTTCGTGCTCCATCAAGACATCATTGTATAAGCCAGAAAATCATTGATCATCCACATAAGCATAGAACACAACTGAAATATGTCTTTCGAACATGCATCATATGTGCGCACACCCACATCCCAAAGAAGTTTCAACTCTTTTATTAAAGGTTGCATGTATACATCAATATTAATGCCGGGATCAGAAGGACCAGATATGAGTATACTCATGAAAGTGAAAGGTTTTTTCATACACAACAATGTGGGAAGATTATAAATGTGTATAAAAACTGGCCATGTGCTGTGCGAAGTAAGCATCTGCCCAAACGGATTAAAACCGTTGCATGAAAGACCCAACCTCACATTATGCACATCAACTACAAAATCAGGATGTCGAGCATCAAATCTCTGCCATAAAAATCCATCTGCAGGATGAACCAACTCATCATTAGTCTTCTTTCTCTTAATATCATTCCATCTCATTTTTATTGATATGTCATCAGACATAAAAAGATTCTAGAGTCTGGGGATTAATGGAAAGTGCCACATTACTTTCTGTGGAACGCGGGATGGTGTTCCATCAGATTTTGACTTCCAGAGGGATGTGCCACATTTTATACAATCATTTCGTTCAGCAGTTTCCTCCCAGAATAAACTGAAATCTTTTGGGAAAGCATGAATTTTGTTTCTTGAAAATCCAACTTCCTCAACTAACTTCCATGCCATATAGTGGTTTGAGGGAATATCTGAATCATCTGGAAGTAAATCCTTCAAGAGGGTAAGAATGTAATCAATTGCTGTATTAGAAATCCCATACATAGTTTTCCCATGAAACAATCAGATTAAAAATTCTAGCTTTTTCATTTTATCGCATTGTCGATATATTGGAGTCGTGGAAGCATCATTCAATTTTTTCACCCTATCAATATCATCATTTTCACTAGATGCATCAGTTGTCCTCATATTAGAGTCTTCTTGAGTCAAAATCCTTTCTTTTTCATGATGAAGAATAAACAGAAACCGATCATCTAACAAATTCTCCATTCTAGTCCTTTCATTTCGATCATCACCAATTTGAGATTTCATTTTCTCCCCATTATGATACCACACAAAGTAGTTTGCTTGAAAACCATTTTTGGTTATGTGGTAGCTGAATTCTTCATGGCTCAACCAAGGTCTACCAACACAATTGGAACATGGGCAGTGTATGCAACCACTATCTGAAGCATTGTGAAATGAAAAATCTATAAAGCTCTCCAAATTGTTTTGAAAATCGCCTGAGATCCGATCGGTTTCATACATCCAACTTCTGTCCATTCTATAAAAAGAATTTATATAAGTCATTTTGTCATAAAGAATTCAATAGGATTGAACTTTAATAGAAAATACATTTAAGTAAATGATAAAGGAATAAAATAATCAAGGTATCAACTACACATGTGAAAAAAACATACTAATGTGTTATTGAAAACATGTAAAACCCACAAGAACTTAATGTGTTATCACATCACAGCATGCATCATCCCATAACCATATTAGTAGGGTATCATGAACATGAATAACATCAACCTTGTGCCATCCTCCTACCCTACATGACCCCAACCACATGCCACATCTTATTATAGCCTTATCACATTGCACCTCACCTGAAAACACTAGGGAAATCATAGTACATCTCACCTGAAGACACATGGAAAATCACATCGAATCTTGCCTAAAAACACATGGTCAATCACTTATGAAAGAAGAGTAGGGAAGACATGGTAGCTATCCAACCATATAACCACCATCCTAGATATTAGAAAAAATACCCATAACTCAAAACCTCTGATCATTGGTAAGTTTATCCAACTCCGGTTGGGAATGTGTAGAAATAACATAAAATACATGATATATAGATAGCACAAAATACCCAACCTATGGGTTCACATTAACTACATAATCACACACTTCAATACTACCATACAACACATAAACCATCAAAACCACTTTCACCACTATATGCAACACACCACACCACCACCACACAAGATGCATAACATTTCCCACTTTCATTTATAAGCCACTTCATTCACACTTACATTGTCCATTCATTTAATGTTAAATTAATTAGATCCATTTACCACACATACATTTCTATTCCATCTCATTTATTTACTATCTTGTTTTTTTTTGTTTTAACAACATAATTTATTCCATAGATAACCAGGAAACTAATAAAACCACCACAAAACAACTCACCATCTCACAATAACCATCGTCTCCATGTTACATCGGCCAACCATATCACCAAAACAACCACATATCACACCAAAAATATTGCACATCACAAACCACCGCACAACCAAAACCACCTCACCATATCAAACACCACAACCTCATCACACAACACCTCTACACGGCACAACACCACCACACATCATCACTATCACACAACTTCACATGTTATATCCATGCCCACTAACCATCACATTACAACCCCACATATCACAAAGCCCAACTGGTCACCTCAATCACCATACAATAGCTTACAACATACAATGAAACACAACAAAAAACCTCTCATAGAATCAACATACCCCAATTCCACAATTTATTCAAGGTCTTTTATTATATTACCCCTTTATTTAGCATGAAAATTATAACACAAATGATATTCCATGGGAAACTAATTAATTAACAAAATATTCGTTCATTTCCCTATTTTTCACGGTGAAATCACATCAAAATCCAAACTTAAAACTAAAATATTATATCAATAACAATAAAAACAAGGTAGTATATGTGTATAAAGAATAAAATACCTGATTTGAGATGATTCAGATAGTTTTTCACCTGTTCAGATGGGGGAGTTTGCGAGAGGAGCAGAGCACCGGATCGATTTTAGGGTTCTGTCGCGAATGGGGGAGAGCAGCAGCCCGACTATATTTGGGGAAAACCTTTACCAATGGTTTTTAAAAACCATTGGCAAAGGGTTTTTAAAAACCATTAGCAAAGGGTTTTTGAGGGTACCCTTACCCAACGGTTCAATAGAACCGTTGGTAAAGGGGTACCCTTTCCCAATGGTTTCACCCCTTTACCAACGGTTCACTAGAACCATTGGAAAAGGGGTACCCTTTCCCAACGGTTCACTAGAACCGTTGGGAAAGGGTTCCCTAAACCATCTTTACCAACGGTTTAACCAAACCGTTGGTAAAGAAACGTTGGTAAAAATGAAATTTCCAGTAGTGTTAGGGTTCGCCTGTCCTATTTGTGAAGAAGGCATATAACACCCTTAGGCTTTGCGTAGATTATCGGAAACTAAACTAGTTGACGATCAAGAACCGATATCCCTTGCCGAGGATCGATGACCTCTTTGATTAGCTTCAAGGAGCTCGGATGTTCTCAAAGATCGATTTGAGGCCAGGTTATCATCATTTGCGCGTTAGACCATCAGATATACTTCTTACAGCCTTTAGGAGCAGGTATGGTCTATACGAGTATACAGTCATGCCATTTGGACTCACGAATGCACCAAAAGCTTTTATGGAACTAATGAACCGAGTGTTCCATCCATACTTGGACTCTTTCGTGGTGGTCTTCATGGACGATATCTTGGTGTACTCTCACACTCGACACGAAAATTCTACCCACCTTGATATCGTTTTGAGTACACTGAGAGAGCATCAGTTATATGCTAAGATCTCGAAATGCCACTTTTGGATGGATCAAATTCACTTCTTGGGTCACGTTATCTCAGAGACAGGAGTATTAGTGGACCTAGAGAAAGTGAGAGCTGTAGTTTCCTGGGAGAAACCAAAGAATGTATTTGAGGTTTGGAGTTTACTAGGGCTAGCTGGATACTATAGGCATTTCATACAGGACTTTTTACGCCTTGCATCACCGCTTACAGGCCTGAACAAGAAAGGTGAGAAGTTCTTATGGTCAGATTCCTGTGAGTCAGCCTTTCAGGAGTTGAAAGGGAGGTTGATGTCAGCACCGATACTAGTCTTTCTAGAGCCGGGAAAGAGATATACAGTCTAATACGATGCTTCAGGCATCGAGTTGGGAGATGTGCTTATGCAGGGAGATGAAGTCATTGCGTACGGGTCTCGGTAGTTGAGGCCACACGATAGAAACTACCCAACACACGATCTGGAGTTGGCAGCTGTTGTTCATGCCTTACGCTATTGGAGACATTACCTTCTGGGAGAAAATTTTGTGGTGTTTACCAAATACAAGAGTCTCAAGTACATATTCACTCAGCGTGATATAAATCTGAGACAACATAGGTGGGCCGATTATCTTCAGTCCTTCGACTTTGAGATTGCCTATACGCCAGGAAAGGGCAACGCAGTGGCTGATGCGTTGAGAAGAAGAACTCAGATTTAGGCAGTTCAGGAGGCCAGCAGTGAGTGACAGCTTATGGATCTGTTCTCTGAGATGCATTTGGAGGTGCATGACAAACAGGGGCATACTTTTCTATATTTTGTAGTTGTTACCTCTACCCTTATTGATCGAGTATGGATGAGGCAGCTATCAGACTCAGAAGGCCTAGTTCTGTGGGAGAGTGTGTCAGGAGAGGACCCTCTTCCTGGATGGACAGTGGGTGAGGATGAGATCTTGCATTTCCAGGGACACGTATGGGTTCCAGTAGACATACGCGAGGAGCTGATGCAGGATTTCCATTCCTCATTTTGGTCAGTTCATCCTGGCATCACCAAGATGTATCGTGATCTACACCGCCAGTACTGGTGGCCAGGTATGAAGAGAGATATTTCTGGTTTCGTTATGAGATGTTCTACTTGTCATTAGGTGAAAGAGGAGCATCAACGACCATCAGGGCTTTTACAACAGTTACCCATTCCCGAGTGGAAGTGGAACGATGTCGCGATGGACTTCGTGATCGGGTTACCGAGGTTGCCTCGAGGGAGTGATGTTGTTTGGGTTGTCGTCGACAGGCTTATGAAGGTTTATCATTTCTTGACGATCAAGGATACCTTCAGTGTTGATGAGCTGGGACAGTTGTACATCTGAGAGATTGTACGTCTGCATGGAGTTCCACACTCAATTGTTTCAGACAGGGATTCACGTTTTACTTCTCAGTTATGGCAGGGGATTTAGAAGACTTTGGGTACACAGGTACTTTTGAGTACAACATACCATCCCCAGAAAGATGGCCAGTCCGAGCATACGATTAGGTACTTGAGGATATGCTCCAAGCTTGCATCCTAGACTTTGGCAGTTTTTGGGAGAAGCATATTCCTCTTGTGGAGTTTTCCTATAACAACAGTTTTCAGGAAACCATTCAGATGGAACCTTACGAGGCTTTATACAGTAGGCCATGATGATCACCATTGTGGTGACTGGAGGCAGGAGAGGCAGCTTTACTGGGACCTTGTCTTGTTCAGGAGACCTCAGAGAAGATAGAGCTGATTCAGAAGAGGATGGCTACAGCACAGTCTCAATAGAAGTCTTATGCTGATCAACGGAGACGACCTATGAAGTTTGAGGTCGGGGATCAGGTTTTCTTGCGTGTTGCACCGAGGTTGGGACACAAGAGGATTCAGAGACAGGGTATGCTTTCACCACAGTACGTCAGGCCATTTGAGATGTTAGAGAGAGTTGGGCCAGTTGCCTATCGGTTTTAGTTACCTCAGAGGTATTGGGCTATGCACGACGTCTTCCTTGTTTCTCATCTCAGACGTTACTTTTCAGACCCGTCTCATGTCTTTCAACCCAAGAAGGTTGACCTAGAAGTGGATGCGTAGTTTGAGGAGCATCCTATCCAGATTGTTGATCGCAGTATGAAGGTTCTTTGTGTCCGGTTTGTTCCTCTGGTATGGGTGCTATGCCAGCACAGGTGAGTACAGGACGCGACCTGGGAGAGGGAGGCCGATGTATGATTGTAGTGGCTGGAGCTGTTCAGGGTTTCTTCTTCTACGCCTCACTAGGGAAATTCGGGAACAAATTTCTTTAAGGGGGAAGTTTTTAATAACCCGAATCTTCATTTCAGGTATGTTTTTCCTTTTCTGGTCATTTTTTAGAGAAAGAGGAAAATCTAGAAATTTTCAAATTACACACCGTGTACTTTATAAGTACACACTGTGTACCTTGTTGCCACATGAGGTCGTGTGTTGGCCGTGTCTGGCCCACAGCACGGTGTGTAGGGGTGATGTGGAGGCCGCTTATAGAAGAGTACATAAAATCCAAGTACACTCCATGTACTCCAGAAGTACACACCGTGTACTTTTTTTTTCATTAAACGGACCGGGGTCACGCCTAATTGTTAGAATTGTCTTCTTCTCAAGGTTCTTCAACCGAGAGCATCCATACAGCCACAAACATCCTCCAAGCCCCCAAGCCTCTGTCTGTTTGCCGAATCGACCACCGTAGATTGCGTTGGAACCGCAATAGTGATCTCTTCCTTCTTCTTGAGTTTCATTCCATGATTTTCCCTCTTTCTCAAGATATCGTGGGTTGAACATTTTGTGCTTTTTTGTAGATCTATGCCGTTATAAGGAGAATCAAGCCTCGTGGTTCAAGTATATTGATCTCCTAGCACCAAGGTAGGTGGTTTGTGCCTTACCTTTCAAAATATTTGAGTTTTATGTGAAAATTTCCACCAATACCCGTGAACGGGGTATTGCGTGTTTACCATTTTACCCTTGTTGTTTTCCTACCTTTCTTGTATGCTTGTGTAGAGGTAATTTGATAATGTTTGAGGATAATTGCTATGCTTGTATGTTTTTCCCATGCCTTGTTCTTGTTATGACCTTTGGGTTTTGTTAGCCTTTGGCCGTTATACCTATTTTCCATGCCTTGTGATCGTAGGATGGAATGATATTCTTGACATTCTTATTGTTCTGTAGAATGGTTAGCCAATTATCTCTATAGGTGTACTTTGGCCTTATATCATTATTATGCACTAACTGGCATGGGACTGTGAGAACCTGGTGCTCTAGACTATAAGGGATAGACCGAGTGATCTTCCCATAGAGTATTGGATATTATAGACTATAGGAGGGTAGACCGAGTGAGCTTCCTCAGAGAGTCTTGGTTATTATAGACTACAGGGGATAGACTGAGTGAGATTCCCCGAGAGTCTTGGATATTATAAACTACAAGAGGGTAGACCGAGTGAGATTCCTCAGAGAGTCTTTACTTGTTTGAACTTCCTTAAACCATTCCAAGCTAGAGGAGGAATTGATCGAGCGAGCTTCCTCAGAGAGTCTGTGATAGAACTGAGACTATAGGAGGAATTGCCTGAGTGAGCTTCCTCAGAGAGTTTCTAGACCTTGGGGATATAAGAGGGTTAGATCGCGTGATCTTCCTCAGAGAGTCCCTAACTACCCTAGACTATAAGGGGAATTGACCAAGAGAGATTCCCCCAAGAGTCTTATAATTTTGTATGACCAAACCAAAGGGGTTAGGATGAGTGCACTGTCTAGAGGGTTGTGGGTACTTCTTGGATAGGACCAGAGGGGTTGACTGCGAGTATTTCCTAGAGGGGTTCCTATTGTGGTTAGCTGTTTGTTTCACTGCTGCTTGTTGTTCTATGGATTGATTACTGTTGTATATCATCCTGTCACTGCTTACTAATTACTGCCTGCTGTTACTGTTTACAAGTTGCTGTTTACTGTTTACTATGATATTACCTGCCATATACTCACTGACTGTTAGGCACAGATCTTCGAGTGGTTGCCTACTGAGATTTAGTCTCACACCCTATTTGGGCCATACTTTTGGGCCCAAACATACTATGTTGTTGCAGTTATAGACAAGGGAAAGCGCCCTTCGACTTCTGGTACTTGATTGCTTTGGAGAAGGAGAGCATGAGACCAATCTTAGGCTTGAAATGCTGAGGAGCTGTTTATCTTTTTCTTTTGTACTTGTTTTTGGTACTGTTTTTATTTACAACATTGTGACCTATTTGGATACTTTCCTAGATATGTATCATGCATCATTTTATATATAAATATGTGCTCCAGTTGTTATTGTTTTAGTCTTCCACTGTTTATTGTTGTTGGATATTTACTGCTTCTTCTATTTCATGTTTCGTTTACTTCCACTATGTACTCTGCCAATGAGGGAACAATTTCCCCACTATCACACCCAAGGCCCTTGCTTCTAGTTAGAAGCCTCTAACATTTGGGGAAATGTGCTTGAGTCCATGTGACCAACCTGGTACGGGGCACCTCTGGGTGGCTTCCAGAACCGGGACGTTACAGGTCAAATAAAAAATCAGGATGTAAAATTTCAAATTTTCATCATGATAATACATCTATAGGATAAAATATATCATAATTATACTTATTTATTTCATCTTATCTCCATCTCATATATCTTTCCATTCATTCTAACATATTTTTTTTGAAGTATAGAAATCAAAGGAAAGTGACATATCACTTTCTATCGTACACATAATTGAGTTCCAAATTTTTTATCCTTTAATATTGATGTACCACATTATTTGAACTCATTTAATTCTGAAATTTACTTCCAGAATAACCACCAATATTTAAAGGACACATGGATATTAGTAGATGAAAATCCAATTTTTTTCAACCAACTTTGATGTCGTGTAATAATTTTCAAGAATACATGATTCATAGAGTAGTAAGTTCTTAAAAAGGTATGGATATAGTCAATTTTAGTATTATTAAATATATACATTGTATTCCCATCATACAATCACATTAAAAACTCAAGTTTGGTCATTTTTCTACATGACTGGTATACTATGTATTCACATCTTTGACCAGCTTTCTAAAACACTCAACATTGACATTCTGAACATTAGATAAAAACTAAATTCTCATATTAATTTCCTATTGAACTAATATACATGAAGTGTTGGCATGAGAAATAAATGTAAACTAATCAAAAATTAAATATTCTATACTGATCCTTTCAGCTGAATCAATGAAAGTATCTTCTTGTACTTTTTCTTTATTTTGATACCACACATGATATTTTTTTGAACCCTTTTTCAGTGATATGCTAACTGAAAGGACCAATGTGATCACTGAGGGGGGGGGGGGTAAATTAATGATCTTTTTCTTTTTACAATTTCTTATTTCTTATGAAACAATATGCACATCCTGTAAAAGAGTTATAACTTTACTGAAAAAAGAACCCAAACAAAACCATAGGAATATAAGTATTTACAAGGTTGAATACACAACAAGAGTAGCTATTACTTGGAATGGTTTGGAAATAATCCAATACCACATAATACACTAGAAGACAAACCTTTTGTATGGTTACAAAAGGCAAGAAATATTCACAAACTTACATTGCAGTATGATGAAAAAAATAATGCATGTGATTTTCCACACTGATAAACATGTGAAAAATATTTTGTAAAATATTTTATAAACCTTCACCAATATTCTCAATTTTTTTTAATATGATTCTTGTACTTATTCAATTTTTCACTTATTTAAAGGGATTTCTTCTTCACTTTATTACCCAGTAGCAAGTAAAAACTTCCTCCATCCATTTCATTGTTCGTCCGATTATTTTGTCTAATTTTTCTATCTAGAAAGTCTTTCTATAAAGTCCATCTGGTGCCTTATGATAATAAAAATAGATTTATTACACCACTTTGTACATCCAATTTCACATAATAGAAAATTTTGTCTATTGACTGAAAACTTTATTTGTTCTTTGATAAAAAAAATCTATTTGATGTCAATTTCTTCTTCAATCTCAACTAAGAGATTCCTCAGTTGGAAAATTCCTGCTCAAAACTTTGTCTAACAAAAGTCCATCTGGTATTTCTATCCAAAACCAATTCTGTAACACTTACACTTTTTTTACGTATGAATAGTAAAAATATACATTATACTTGCATCCTATTTATATATGCATTAGAGGGAGTACAGGTGGGAAAAACTAATTTAGTTTCCCGCTCAATAAAAACTTGAAATTCAAATCACCTGCTCAAATAATTAACTGAAATCTTCTCAACAATTTTATAATGTTCTTTAATGTATATGAGAAACTTTAGTGAATTATTCTTTATTCTAATTTCATTAAAACTTTGTGAGTATCACTATTTTCATCCTTGATCTTTGGATTAATAAAATCCCATCTCAACATCAACACATTAAATATATTTATGAAACTTTTTATAAAGAAACCCACTTCATAAAACATTCTTCATCCAGTGAGAGTCTATCCGATGTTTCAATAAAACTTCATAAGAACATTTTGGAAATATGCACCCAAATAATTTCTTTGTCTGATGTCTTACATCATAAACTTTATATTAGATACCTCCATACACCATTTTCTATTTGATGATATTTATACTTGAAAGTCCATACAATCATCTTGTAGAGGTTCCAAATTCTCAACATCATACTTTTTTTCTGATGGACATTGTATAATTAGTTTTTCCGATGGAGTTTTTCTAAATAATTTGTCTAATTAAACTTCACCTGATGTGAAATTAGTCTAATGTGGACTTAATATAATCA
The DNA here is from genome assembly GCA_963277665.1 of Viscum album. Taxonomy (NCBI): domain Eukaryota; kingdom Viridiplantae; phylum Streptophyta; class Magnoliopsida; order Santalales; family Viscaceae; genus Viscum; species Viscum album. The sequence goes on along the minus strand of OY728136.1, from coordinate 999,809,461 downwards.
CATTATTCATAATTTTTGACCAATGACATTGTACACTGAATGAATTTTGTACATATGATGGATTTAATCTGTTCAATGGATTTCATTTGTCCAATGGAATTTATCCATGTTGGACTTCATTCTATGTGAAACAACTACAACATCCCTTAAAATCAACAACTTTAATTTTATTGAAAGTATTCATAAACTCAAAATATAATCTTCTTAAATCCCCAACTTTTAAATTTTCTTAAAATTCAAAAGTATATAAGGTTGATCATATCTGCCATAGTGGAACACAACACCAAGAAACAAATTGAAGAAAACATGCAGGTTTAGGGACTTGAACCTACGGCCTACCCCTTACCCCAAACCCTTACCACCCCACCACCAATGGTGGGGAAACATAGAGTGTCAAATTACACTATAATACAAAAGTCAGTTCTTAAAATTTGAAAGTACTTTGTAAACTTTATAAACAACTTTCCTCATCCAAAACTACATCCGATTTTGTTTGTTCAGTGAACTTCATAGAACTTTATAAAATGAATCTTTGAACACCTGAACAAATTTCTCCCCCTTTATACTAAATTCTTGGATCATGAGATATTTTACAACTTATTATTTTGGAAAATTTCAGAATAGAAAATCATCTCCAGATTTGGATTGTCTGAACATTGTTTTTCCAAACCTTTTGAATATAATCTTCTAGAATAAAAAGTTCAACAAATGTAATTTATTTTAAAAACTTTATCTGATCTTTTTGTATGCCCAAACAAAATTTTACATCCAATAGAATTGGTTATCAAAACTTTGTTTGATCCTCTTCATCCAATTCCAATTCTATTCTATCATAATTGTTTGAAACTTAAACAAAGTGAAGTGATTTTGGAAAATACAACAAAAAACAATTCTTTCAATAAGATTAGTTCATATAATAACTTCATAACAAAATTTATCTAACTTAGTCCCAACAATATCCCCCTTTGGATTCTGTTTTCAACCAAGTACCATAAATCACTAAAACTTTGAAACTCAAGTGATGGATTACTCATATTTTTTTAAGGTGATTAAAATAGATGTAGGAAACAAGAATCATTGAACAACAAAACCATGTTGTCCATAATCTGCAACTTAAGAAACTTATTCTTACACACTTTATCAAGAATAGAAATTTCACAAATTTTTCACTTTTTTTGCAAGATCAGTATTTGATATATCCATTCAAAAAACTATTAAAATAGATTACACATGTTAAAATCATTTCATACCCATTTTAAGAACTCCCCCTAAATATATGCCTTACCTAAAAGGTTAAAAACATACCAATAGATAGATTTATGTATCATCATTTTTCTCCCCATTGACAACACTATCCAAAGATAAGATGATACAGGGGATATAATCACATACCTTTACCTTGAAAAGAGGGATGTTATACTCCCATGTTCAATCTCAATTTATAAAATGTTTCCTTCAACAATGGTCTTATAAATATATTAGAAAATTGTTCCGTTATGGGAATATATTATAACTTCAGTTCATTCTTCTCTACATTCTCTTTGATGAAGTGATATTTGATATCAATATGATTTGAATGAGAATTTTACAATATATTTTTATTGATATTTACAGAACATTGATTATCATAACCCAAGAGAAGGGGTAAGTTAACTTATACCAATAAATATTCCAACTGATTTTTCATCCACATAAGTTGTATTACAGATTGAGTGGTAAAAACATACTCAACTTTATCTATACTAAGAGTTACTAATTTTTTTTCTTTATATTTTAACTCACAAAACTTTCTCCTAAAAAGAAAAATCCACTAGATGTGGATCTTCTATCATCAACACTTTCTACTCAATCAGCATATGTATTACCAAATAAATCAATTTTTCTTGAGTTATCATATTTTATACCAAAATATATTTTTCCTCTGATATATATGATAATTAATTTTCCTACCAACAAATGAGATTCTTTTTGAGAACTCTAGAATCTTGCACAAAAAGTAATACCATAAACAATATATAGCCTCAAAGTTGTCAAATATAGAAAACTTCTAACAAAAATCCTAAATTCTTTAGGATAAACTTACTTACCTTCTCAATCTTTCAACAACTTGTTTCCCACTAAAATTGATGTAGAAACTAATTTTGACTATTCCATTCCAAACTTCCTTAGAAGTTCTTTAGCATAATTTTCTTGAGATAGAAAAATATATTTCTTCTTTTTTGAAATTTGTAACCTAAGAAAATATTTAATTTCTCCAAGTATGGACATTTCAAATAACTTCCTTGTATCTTTAGCAAACTTTTCACAAGTTTCTTAATCATATCTAATAAATATAACACCTTTAACATAAATAATCACAATAAGGGAAACCTTTTGATTTTCTTTGATGTAGAGATCACTATCAACTATTACTTTCTTAAAGTTAAATTTATTTAAGTAGATATCTAATTTGGAATACCAGGCTCTCAAAGCTTGGTTCAACCCATATAAATCCCTTTTCAATATACACACACAAATTTTATCTTTCTCGATCAAAAATACACACAGTTATTCAATATAGAATTCTTCATCAAGGTATTCTTTAAGAAAATATGACTTTATGTCCATCCAAAAAAATTTATAACCTCATTGTGAAATGATAATAATAAATATTATGATAGTTTCTAATCTTTCCACTAGAGAAAAAGTATCATCAAAATAATTGCCTTTAATTTGTGAGTAACCTTTACAAACTAGTTGTGATTTGTTTCTTATCACTTTACTATCTTCATTTAATTTTTTTTAGAACACCAACTTTGTACAAATATTTTTTTTATTATTTATTTTGGGAATAAGTTCCCAAGTATCATTATTCTCAATTTTATCTATCTCTTTATTCATAGAATCAAAACACTCTTGATGATAAAAGGATTCATTAACATATTTTGGATAAAATTTTGAGTATAACGAAGTATGTGAAACTAAAATTGATGTTATTATAGTTTAAACCTGTTGTTGTTTATCACCAATAATGTTTTAATCTTTCACCTACCTTACCAGACCAAGACAATATGTATTAAGTTGTTCCTCATCAATGTAAATGTCTTAGTTAGAATCTTTATTTTGAGCAACTTTTTCACTTTTATCAACTATAACCACCTTATCTTTCTCTTCTTCTATCTCTGCATCTTTTTGTAAAAATTTATTATCATATCTTTCAATAACTTTTACATATAAAAAATCAAACATATTTTCCATTTCTTTATTATAACATATATATCCTCTTCCATTGGGAGGATATCCAACAAAGATTCCAACAAATCCTCTTTGATTAATTTTTCCAATACCACCACCCTTGATTTTTATAATGTAGGGAATTCTAAAAACCCTTCGGTGTTTTAAACTTAAAGTTTCATTGAAGTACATTTTTTAGGGATTCATATCAGAGTTTGGACTATAGAAATATCGATTATAAATATAAGTTGTTGTACTATTATCCTACCTCAAAAAATAATGATTAGTATCATGTTCAATCAACATTTTTCATACCATCTCCACCAAACTTATGTTTCTTATTTCAGATACACCATTTTTCTATGGTGTGTACGATGCACTAAACTCATGATGAATTCCATGTTTTTCAAGATAATATCTAAACTCATTATTTTTGTATTATCCACTATTATCATTTCGTAACTTCTTCACTGAATATCCACATTATTTATTTTCACTTCTCTTGAAATTATTAAACATTGTAAGAGACTATAATATATGTTTCAAAAAAATAATACTTGTAATGAGAGTAAATTCATCAATGAAATAAATAAATCACTCATCTTTGTGTGTTGATTTTTTTACTCATTGGATCACAAATATCAAAATATATCAGCTCTAAGAGATGAGTTAAACGAATTTTAACTTTCTTATATATTGAGTTTGCAATCTTTTATTTTTGGAAAATGGATCAACACAAATAAATTCTTATGGTCATTCCAGAAATATCATGAATACTATATCTATTTTTTAGTTTTCTCATATTTTTATAACAAATATATCCCAACCTTTTATACCACAACTAATTTTCTTCTATCATGCTCAGATAACATGAAATTTCTACACTACCAATATGAAACAAGTTTTTGTTGGTTCATTAGCCTTTCATAACAACTTTTCCATATTATACTCTTTTTATAAAAAAACCATATTTTCTAATAACAACTTTATTTCCTTCATCACAAATTTTTGAAAGACTTAATAAGTTGTGTTTCAACCCATCAACAAACAAGGTTCTTTTAGATTTCAACTTTTCTTCCCTAATGATAGCAGATCCAACACATATGATTCAAAGTGAATCATAATTTCCAAAAGTCACTACAACTTCTTTAAAATATTTCACACTCTTTAATAGCTTCAAATATCCTATCACATGTAAAGAGAACACACTATCTAAAATCTAGGGCCATTATTATTTGTATCTTTGAGATCAGTTTCAACAAAAAGATCATTTTTCTTGCCTTTATATTTTTTCACATATATCTTTTGAGAATTATTATAAAAACATTATTATATGTAAGAACTCGACCCCAGATTCTCGGAGCTAATGCCTTATTTTATTACATTGGAATATAAACAAGGAATATTCATCCCGAAGGACCAAGTGGTTTAATATACTTTGGAAACAAGATACATATATAAGTTCATAATTACATAATCAAAGGAAATACAACATTAATTTATTCCATTAGAAACATACACGCCTCCTAGATTATGCCTGCAAATCACTCATAACTTATTTCTTTATATCTTGGGAAAATGAAACACAAGAAAGGGGTGAGCTCAAATTCTCAGTAAGAGTAATAAATAAAACAAAAGATATCATAAACATAAAAATTAAGCATGGTGAATAATTAAGAACACACGCCTTTAAAGATAATAATCTTGAACACATTATGGCAGGAATATGAGTTGAGTAAATAATGCCATTATAAAACATAATAATGGGTATTCTACTAGTCAAATAACCACATGAAATTTAGATTCATAATGAGGGAAGTGAATATACTAGAAATTCTCAAACATTTTGTCAAGGCCTCAGCCAAGACGTCTAAAAATGATTAAGGCTTTATCCAAAACCATATATCAAATTAGGAAAGGCCTCGGCCAAGTCCACGTTTATTTGTCTCATGAGACCTACTGATGCATCGAGGGGCTATAGCGGGCCCCTCCCATTCCATAATAAGTCTGATTAATTCTTCATATGAAGGGGTGAACATAATCAATATATACATTCATATTTAAACTAACATATGAAATGTAAATAACTTTCCCCAATCATTGAACATAAACACTAACCATTCAGAATAATATGGTGAATGGAATCAAAATAGAACATTTGTAGTCAGAACAAACAGAAACCCTTTAACAACATATTGTATATGATATCATAATATATAAAACTCAATGAAGTAAAAGATTCAACAAATTATGTTGACATAGACAAATATATTTTTAAATGAGACCATTGATAAATTCTTGAAGAAATAATCCTTAAAAATTTCAAAGTGTCCCATACCACCTTGAAACATTCAAAACATAATACCTTAGAATATCACGAGAATAAGGAGGCTCTTTATATGATATACCAAAGGTCATTACATACACCATAAGAAATAAATAAGTGGTGAACAAGGCATATATCTCAATAAAGTTAAAGTGAGATGAGAAAAATCATTTTTACTTTAGAAAGAAGAGTTCTTTTGGACAATAATTTTTATTTGTCATGAAATAAGATTGTAAACATATACACCTAGAAAATAAAAGTAAATTTCATTGAAATTATATTTTAGGATTAAATAAAGTCTTATTGAGGTGAAATATTTTTTAAATAAGTTTTATAAATAATACATTTTAGTGCGGTTTAAGGAAAATATTAAAAGATTTTAAAGCACAAAGGCATATTTGATTTCATAAAACTAGAAATGAACCAAAATATATTTCTCATGTTAAAATGTGTAATTTTATAAATATAAATATGGAATAAAAGAAATTATATATCGAACTTCAAAATAGTTAATAATTTGAGAAGTTCCTTGAATCGAGCTTGTATTTCGAGAAGAATTTTTGAAAGATCCTTTTAAAACATATAAATACCCATAAGTAAAAGTAGGATTATGGTTTTTAAATATATATTAAAAATTTTCACATAATATATGAGGAGTACATGTAAATAAATAATAATTTAATTGAGGTAATTAGACAATAAAAGTAACCCGAATGAAAATGGAGGTTCGAGTGGAAAATACATAAAACTTTGCAATCAATTGAATTGTATGAACCAAAATTAATAATCATCAAATGATACATTGAATATCATGAAATAAATATATTCATGATATTAAACATCATTTTTCAGTATACATACACCATACACAAGTAGTAGTAGTGAATATGGAATATCTCACAAAAATGGAAGTGAGATGAAGAAACCCCTTACCTTAAGTCTGAATGTATTCTACTCTTGAAATTAAGGTCCTGGAATATGAAATTATACTTATTAATAAATTATTTTAGAACCTATTAGAAATTTATTTAGTTTATCATAATTATTTTTAGTTCATTTATGTCCTTATTGATAAGTTATAATATCAAATTTTGTCGTTCCAGAGTGTTCGTTTTCTTGATTTTCATAATCAGTTCACTTGTTTTTCAGTAATGGAGTTCATGTGGAATGTATGTAAATATCCAAAATTGAAATTAAATATTATTTATGAACATACATAAGTTTTAATGGTCATTTATATCATTTGTTTACATGGAATGATGATGAATCACTAGATGAAATATTAATGACATTCACTAAGATTATTTTAGCGGTTTTTGATTATTATGAACTAGTTTGGTCATACGATTTAATAATATGTACTTATACTAGTTCCTGAATATTAATTAGGTTATAATAAATATATTATAGTTTATTTAAACCATAAAAATGGCTTCATGATCAGTAATTAAGGATAAATTGGAGAATGAAACTTCGTCTTCCACGAAGGTTATAAATTGGAACATCATGAACGTTGATTTCGTTTATAAAATAAAAGGGAGAGAGTAAGAATATTGATGATGGTTATTCTATTCACATGATATAATTTCAGTATATAGATGATAATTAATATATCATGGTCAATGGATAGAGGATTTTAGGAGAGGATAACAAAATAAGATAAATTGAAATGAAACTAAATGAAAAAGAAAGGTGCTTTACCTCTTGAAATAACCTCTTTGAGAACCTCCTTAAGGGAAGGGGTTTTGGTCTTTTGGAAAGAAAAAGAGCTTCTTGGATGTGTGGAGTGACTATGTAAGGGTAATTGGTCCTAAATTTGAGGATATTCAAGGCTTAGAGAAATGAAGAGAAGAGGAAGTGGGAGGGGGGGTTATAGTGGAGGAGAGTAGGGTTTTCATAATTTTTTAATCATTAGTTTATTAATTTCCCTCAAGAACAAAAATAGTGATGATTCCATGACCAATAATAGTAATGAATGCATTTAAGTTTGAACCAAGTGGGATTATATCACTTATGATTTCATAAATAGTGTATTTAACTGATAATTTGTATATACGGTATTTTACCGTATTTCACTATTCATAAAAAATTTGAGTATTTCAGAAAAATACCAAAACTTCACCCTAAACATTTTTCAAAGTGAATAATCCAAAAATTAATTCCATTTTTAAAAAATAATTTTCTAAATATAATTAATTTAATATTTAATTAAAATCATAATTTATTCTAAAAAAACAATTTTAAAACATTTATTTACTTATTCCAAAACATAGGTATATCGTACTTCCACTTGAATATTATTTATATACTAGCGTAGGTAAGGTTACTATTCATTAGGGTATATCAATATTCATAAGGGTATGTTAATATCCATAAGGGTAGGTTAATATTCACTAAAAATTAATTTTTTCTTATCTGACTCCAAACAACTTACTGATCACAACCATGTATGTCAGATTTTCGATATTCACATCATAGAAGTGGAAAGAAATATGTTTACTTAGATAATTTATAAAAAGTGGTGTTTTTAGAGACTTAGTGATCCATGAATTCTATAATAAATCTATTTTAAATTGTTGGGGTGTTACATTATATTATTAAGATAAAAATCCATCATTTTTCAAGGTGTACAGACTATTCACAAATTTTACAAATAGTTTCCAAAGGTTAGAATCTATTTTCTATTTTCACACCAACTTTCTCAGGTTACCTCCTTTGAGTGAGTTGAACCCCCCTCAAAATCTACTTATAGTTTCTCTTGGTATCATTGTAATGTTGTTAATTAAACCAACACATATTTACTGTATGGCCAAATCCACCACAATACCATCAGTAACCATAGAATAAATATATTGTTTCTATAACTTTAATACTGTCTAGAGTTGTAAACTTTCTTTCCATAAATTTTCTTACTTCCAAATTTGTAATTTTTTTGTACCTAAAAATTTATGTTATCTTCTAAAATTTTATTCTTTATATTATGCTTCTTCTCAACCTCAATAGAATCACTAGTACTTGTTTATTCTAGTTTAGACAATGAAATGTTGGAAAATTCAGTTTTTTCAACTTTGTTGATTTTGGCTACATACATGATTTTCTAAACTTTCTTATTATTCTAAATAACTTTGTATTTATTATCGATCTTTGAGGATTTTTTTATCCTCCTTAGGTTTTCAAATTTCTGAACTTTCACCAATATCTGTTATTGAATTTTGGAAATTTGAAATTCCTTGATCAACTTTATCAAGTTTTTATTGAGTAAGTTCTAAATATTCATCATTTACCTTCTATTTTTCTTCAATATTGCAATTGAGGTTTTTAATACCATCAAACAACTTATTTTGATTATTAATCTCTATTAGAAACTTGTATTTTTCTTTAAGAACATATTCTTGATTATTTACGATAGGAATTTTCTTTTTTTATTTTTTTATTTCTCTTTCAATTAGTATAATCTTTTGAATACACTATTTAAACTCTCTTTTCAGATCAAATTAATACTAATTTTCTTCTTATTCATAACTAAAACTTTCAATAATGGTGAAATTTTCATCATTCACTTTAGAAATAAGAGTTTTTCCCATAACATCATCACTGAAGTTTTTATCTTCTTCACTATTATCAACTTCATCACCTTTAGATAGAAAGCTTCTCCTTTTGGATTTAAATAACATTTTATTTTCTTTTCATAACTTTCTATCTACACATTTAGTATGTGATGGGAGTGCCGTGTAGATTATCCAAAGATAGAGTTTTGGGATATATATGTTCCAATGATGAAACTCTTGTATCAAACTTATCAGGAATAATCCATAAGATCTTTTTAACAATGGTTGAATCTTACAACTTATCTCCAAAACATTATATGGTGATTACAATATCATTCACTCTTGTAAAGAAGTCACCAATAAATTCATAATCACCAATTTTGAGATCTTTATACTTCAGCCTCTAGATTTATAACTTAGCTTTATTAACTTTATTATTTCCTTCATAGATTCTCTTTAAATTCTCCCAAGTGCCTTTAGTAGTTACAACTACTTTAACTCTAAGAAAATCACTTTAAGAGATTGATTTTTTTTAACATTTCTAGATTGCCCAATATTTTTAAAATTTTTCTTATTAGAAGATATTAGAGGAACATTCTTAGAAGAATGATGGAAACCATCTATCATAGTGTCAATAACTTCATAACCAAGATACATAATATATGAAAACATTGTATCTTTCTATATGTGATAGTTCTTTCAATTGAAAACCAAAATTACCTTACTATTAACAGAATTCTGAACATCTATAACAACTTATATAGTCTTCCAAATTTAGCAAAGAGATAATAAAAGGAACCTTTCTCTAATACTAATTTAAAGAACCAATGTGATCACTGAGAGGGGGAGTGGTGAATTAGTGATCTTTTTCTTTTTATAATTTATTATGATACAAACTTCATCTCCTATTAAAGTGTTATAAATTTTTTGAAAAAAATCATCCAAACACAACTACATGAGCACAAGTATTTATAAGGTTTACTACTAAACAAGAGTATCTAGTCCTTGTCATGATTTCGAAATAATAAAATACCACACAATCCACTAGAAAATAATTCTTTTATATGGTCAAAATAAACAGGGAATATCCATAAACTTGCATTGAATTATGATAAAAATAAAAGTGAATGTACATTTTTGTATAGATAAAGATGTAACAAATATTTTTTAAAAACTTTTATAAATATTCACCAATAGGCTCAAATTTTTGTTATTGTGATACTTCCACTTCTTCACTTTTTCACTTCTTGTAAAGACAATTCTTCTTTATATTCTTACCCAGCGGTAAGTAAGAACTTCCTCTATTTGTTTCACTATTTATATGATTATTCCGTTTTATTTATACATTTGAAAAGTCTATTCGGTTCCTTATGATAATAAAAATAGTTTTCTTACTCTATTTTGTATGTTTGATTTTACCTGATAGAAAAGTTTTTATGGTGACTGAAAACTCTATCAATTATTTGATCACAAAACCTCTGATCAATATCAACTTATTATTCAACCTCAACAAAGATATTAATTGGTTATAAACTTCATACTCAAAACTTTGGATAACAAAAGTTCATTTGGTATCTCTATCCAAAAGCAATTTTGCAACACTTTTACTTTTTTCACGTGTGAACAAAACAACTGTACTTTGTACTTGTATTCTATTTATTGATGCATTGGAGGGAGCACTGGTAGGGAAAACCAATTTAGTTTACCACTCAATGAAAATTTTAAATTTAAATCTCCCACCAAAACAATTCACCAAAATATTTTCAAAAATTATATAATGTTCTTCAACATATATAAGAAACTTCAAAGACTTCATCATTCTTCTAATTTCCTTAAAACTCAGCGAATATCATGATTTTCCTCCATGATATTTGGAATGATAAAATACTATCTTAGAATCGTCATATTAAATATATTTATGAAACTTTTCATAAATAAACCCACTTTACAAAACTCTATTCATCTAGTGAGAGTTTATATGATGATTCAAAGAAACTTTATAGGAGCATTTTGAAAATATTATCCTAGAAACTTTCTTCATCCAATGCTTTTCATCATAAACTTTCCATCGACTAACTTTATACACCATTCTCTATTTGATGATATTTATACTATAAATTTCATCCAATCATCTTATAGATATTCCAACTTCTCAACATCATACATGTTTTTTTGATGGACAATGTACAATTAGTTTATCTGATGGTGTTTTTCCAAATTGTCTGATTGAACTTCACCTGATGTGGACTTTACTTGATGTGGAATTCATTTGATGAACTTATTCAACATTTTATATTGATGAAATTGTTTTCCTAATTAATTTCATATGTATGATGTATTTTTTATGTTCGATGGATTTAATTTGTCTAATTGAATTTGTAAGAGTTATACTGTATCCGATGTGATACAATTGAAGCATCACTTCAACTCGAAAACATCACTTTGCTCAATAGTATTCAAAAACTCAAAAAAAACTTCATAAATCCTTATATTTCAAAATTCTTTAAACTTAAAAATCACTTTGTATACTTTGTAAACTTTTTAAACAACCAAAAATATATCCATTTTTTTGTCCAATGAACTTTAGAGAACTTCAAAAAACAAAAAATTGTACACCTAAACAAATTTATCCCCCTTTATACTAAATGATTGGATCATGAGATATTTAAAAAATCATAATTTTGGAAAAAATTTAAACAATAAAGCATCACTATATTTTTATTTTCCAAACATTGTTTTTTTGAACCTTTTGAAGATAATCTTTCAGCACAAAAACTTAAACATATGGACTTTGTTACAAAAACTTGATCTGATATTTTTGTATGCCTGGACAATTTTGTACATATGATAGACTTGGTTTTCAAAACTTTATCTAATCCTGTTCATTTGATTCTAAATATATCTAATCACCATTATTTGAAACTTTAAAAAAGTGATGGGATTTTTTCAATGGAAAAAAAGAAACAATTATTTAAACAAACTTCTTTCATCCAACAACTTCATAACCACCTTTAGCTACTTAGTCTCAATAGTAACTCCCTTCCTAACATGTTAAACATGTTCTTATAATGAAATCAAAATATTGGCATCAAATCATTCCTCAATCTAAACCATTATTGAATGAAAAATCCAAAAAATATTACAACTCCTAAAACTCATCAGTGATCTGATCAACATTATACATTCAACTTCTGTCTATTCTAATACGGCTAAACAAATTTTTAGTAAAATTATATATTGTAAATAATAACATTGAAACCCATTCATGCTTAATACAAGTTCTAGACATACCCATTAATTTCTTATTCTAATTATTAATGAATCCAGAAGTATGAAACATTTATTATAGAATAGATAAAAGCATTTTTATTTCAAATTTTATCAATTTAGAAGACTTATAATTCATTAAAATATTATAAAAATACATATAAGAACCTAAATATGTTCAACCAATTATATGAAAAAACTATACTCCTTTTATTTAAGAACATTTTAAAATAATCTCATATAAATGGAATATATCTCATGGGTTTTACCAATACCATCAAAATTATCTTTTCCTTTATAAAAGCAACACCATTATAAATAAAAAACTAAAATTAACTTATTAAAATAAATTCATTTATCCCAAAAAAGTAAAAAAATACATTCAAACAAAAAATAATTATATTTTCATTTTTAAAATAATCATGGTAATAAAATCTTCAAAAAACCCCCTTATTTTCAAAATAAAGTTAATAAAACTTTCATAAATTAAACACATTAGAACAAACACACTATCTATAAAGTGGATTAACAATGATAAAATAATTTTGTTTCAAATACACCCCTAGCTCATATTCAAAATTTTATTAATCAAAATTCAATTCTAAAGTCATCCATTTTAAAATTATTGCACGGGACAACCACTTATAATTTTTTTTTCAAAAATTATAAACAATATCAAAACAAACTTAAATTTTAATTTATTCATTTAAAATTATCAATTAAACCAGAAAAAAAAATTTTAACCTCTAAAAAATCACATTTTAATAAACTCATTTAATTTGGAATCCATATTTTGAGAAACACCTACATTACAAATTAACATTGAAGATAATAAATTTAAATAAACAAAGTAAGATTTGAAGAAATAAAAATGATTATTTTAATAACTAAGCATAAAGATTTGAATCTATATAATATATTAAAATTTCAACAAATAAAACATAAAAATATTTAAATAACTAGCATTGCTGAATAAAATATGACAATTAAGATTTTATATCCAACACAACAATAGACTAATCAATTAATTTATTTAGGTATAATGCAATTTTAATTAGGGGTTGCAGTGAAATAATTGTGATTACTTTTGGGGAAAGGTTAATAAATCACTTTCTTTAAATTGTGAAGAGGATTTATGGAAAGAGAAGGCATTATGGGGGGGATATTTCCAATGCGTGGGGAAATTAGATTTGTGAAAGCACCGGGTTGGTCAGTCAAAAAAAGAGGGGAATCAAATGAAAACTTAATATGTGGAGGCACTGGTTTGGTCAATCATGTAAAGCATGGGGAAAGAAAATTTTTTAAGGCACTGAGTTGGTTGATTATGTGAAGAGGTGAAGCATTGGGAATCCAATTTGTGGAGGCACTAGTTGGTCAATTGTATAAACAGGGGATGAAGTTGGTCACATGGGGGAGGAGGGGAGTCATGAATCTTGGGAATAAGTGGGAATATATTGCCACCATAATTAATTGACCATGGATTTAGGATAATATATTTTCAATGTCTACATAGACCATGGTAATAGAGTCATGTCAATAGGGGTATTTTATAGTTGTGCTGAAAATTAAATATTAATTAATACAATAGTAATATTGGGGCATTAAAATTCTCTCCATGATGTTAATTTATACCCCTATAAAGCATTCTAGAAAGGTAGAGACCAAACATAATTAAGAACCTATACAACCTAGTATAAGAGGTGGGATGTTTGGAGGAAAAACTCAAGAAGGAACAACAATAAAGGGGCATTAGGAACCCACACAACTCTGTACAGACTCTGAACATAGTATCCCAAAGTTAGTTTATTATTTTATTATATTGGCATAGATACAAGACTCAAATCCCAAATAACCGATCTATTTTTTGGTCTCGGAAACCAGATTACATACTTGAAACATACATAGCAATTGAAACTATAAAATTCAACATAGTCAATCATTTGAGAGCACTAATACTCTCCTAGATTAACCCTGCATATCAATCATAATATACATATTGGCATCCTAGTAAAAATAAAACATAAGAAATGGGTGATCTCAGATGCTCAATAAGGGTAAACATACAACATAAACTATTATGAATAAATAATCATAAACATTATGGAAAGGTATATAATTGAAACACAAGCCATTTAGACTTAATCTTGAGCATAATATGGAAATAATAATGGAAATAAAATAATTCCATATAAAAAATCACATGAATATTCTATTAATATAATAATAATAATGAATATCTATAATTAATCTCATAATTAAGGAATATATAATTCCAGACAATATAAACATACCGTCAAGGCTTTGACCAAGACACCATACATAAACAGGTAAGGCATCTTCCAATACCCAAAATAGTTTGTCTCATTAGACCTAATGATGCATTGAGGGGATATAGTGAGAACTTCCCATAACTTACTAAGTCTAATTCATTCCTCATATGAAAACATAAACAATATAAACATTCATATTGAAAAAATAGCATATAAAATGTGAATAATTTAACCATAAACCATAAATGGTAACAAAATAGAACATCAACAGTCAAACTGATCATAAAACCTTCAATAAAATAAGGTAGATAGTATCATAAGATATCAACCTCAAACAAACATAATATTCAACAAAGGATGTTGACATAGATGAAAATAATCTAAGAAAATCATTAAAAAATTATTGATAGAAATACCTCATTTTGAATTTGAAATCATTTATTTACAAGGCTATTTTTTTAAAATAAAACATTTTCATTGAAAATAATCTTTTAAACTTGTAAATAAAGGTTCAAGACACTAATATTTCATGATGGTAAAAAAATATTCTCATGCCGTATAAGTTAAAAAAAATTCCTTTCGTATTTTTGTTGAAAAAGTCATAAAGTACCTCGTTTGGAAAATGATAAAAATATTCCTTTAAAACCATTTTATAAAAAGTAAAACATGGGTAAAAATAATTTAAAAATTTGTATTATAATAGTAAAAATATTTTTGAAAACATTTTTAAGAAACATGAACATGATGATAAGTATTCCCCAACAGATACTTACGTATAAACAATCCAGGATAATAATGAGATTGTGAAATTAACCCTTACCTTGTACTTTAATTTAGTTGAAAGAAATTTAATCTAATTTATAATGGTTTAAAGCATGTTATTAATTTATAACATAACCATATAAAAATTTATGATAACATATATGATCTTATTATATCATTTTGTTAATAATACTTCATTATTACCCTTGTTTCGGGTGTTAACTGCTTCATTTTCTTATGCATGTTTTGTAATGTAAGTCCTGTTTCTTATGAATATGATATATTTATTTCATCTCTAGAATGATATTAAGTTCATAGATGTTATTTTTACTCATTATATACATTTTTATAATCATTATTTAATTTTTAACATGGAAAATGAATCACATCACGTCGTGGAGACGGTAGGCCTTATATACACATGAGCGACGATATAATTCCCTTAATGGAGAAAGGGTTAGGAATTGGATGGTATATTAATTATATAGAATCAATATCATGTCATATATATTATTTATATCCATTATATACATCATTATACCCATCCAAATAAAGTGGTGATGAAAAAAAATTACACCACGATGTGAAGACGGTAAATCGTACGTACGCACACGTGGTACTTTCATTTTTCATAGGATGGATAAAAGGTGGAATATGGTTGTCAAATAATCATAATAAAATATAAGAATATATATGATACTTGATTTATTAATTTATAATTGAAATAACACATGAAGGGTAAGTATAAGAAGAAATGAACTTGAATGAATCAGTAAAAACGATTACCTCTTCTTTGGAGGACTTCCTTTAAATATCTTCTTAAGGTATATAGGGTTGGTATTTTTGTAAGAACATGATATCTAGAACTTGTATAAAGATATTGTGAAGATAAATGAGAAGAGTTTTGTTTATATATAAGGCTAAAGGTGGTGTAAAGAAGTGAGGGAGGAGGTATCCTTTTATAATTGAGGTGAGGGTCACTTTTGGAAAATCCCATAATATTAAATAAATTAATTTCCAATTAAAAATAGCTCAAAAAAGAGTTATTTAAAATATTAGATGAATATTTCTCTAAATAATCTCAAAAAATAATTTTTATACATGTTTAGGTCATATTATTACCCTTATTTTTGGCTTTAACCCTTATTTAATTCCTTTAACTCTTACCATGACAACATGTGTTTTTATTACTTATGGGTAAATATAGTTACTCTAAAATGAAAAAAAAACTATAAATAGATCATTGAAGACATATTTAACTTAATTTAAGTTATTTGGAATAATTTTAGATTTTTATGAATTTTATATCATTTAATAAAATATTATTTATTTTAATATAAGATTAATGAAAATTTTGATACTATTCATTACTTTGACTTTTAAAAAAATCAATAAAATAATATATCTTAGAAAAAACACTTCTAATATATCCCAAACATTTAAAATTTATATATAAATTTTTTTATGACATTAATCATGTAAAATTATATTTATTTTAATATTTTTATAATCATTTAATTGATATTCCCATTAATTAAATAATTACCGCATCATCATAGTGTAAGACTTTAAGGTAATTATTTATTTTTTAAAAATTAAAAATAAATTATTATGATAAAGATAAATATTTTATATATTAAATTATTATTTATAGTCTAATTTATATTCTTAATAACCCTAGATTAAAAATGATATAGTTATTAAAGATATGGGCATGACATCTTTAACTTTTTTTTAAATAATATATAATAAAGTCATACTCTCATAAAAGTGGATTAAAAAGGTTATAATCTTATGAAAATAATTATTTTAGTCTAAAACCACTCATACAATTATATTTGGACAAGTTTTAGGGTAATTTTATAATATTTATAATATTATTTTTACCCTTAATTACTCGATTTAGCTTTAACCGTGTTAATAAAAAATTACTAAATTACTATTGATAATGCCCAAAAATAAAATAAACCTATTTATATAATTTTTAACCACTTATTATAAATATTTAATCCATTTTTAAATATTAAAACGCGTAATTTTTAGTAATTAATTTAAAATTAATCTCGTTAATGGAACGAGAAAACGAGTTTTTAAAGTGAAAACATTCAAAAGATTGAAATATTTTTATATCCAATTCAATGTGAAATTTATTAAAATTACCTAAATTGGAATAAATAATAAAAAAATAATATAATTACACTTTAAAACCAATTAAAACTATAATTTAACACTAAATTATTTGGACAAAAAGTCTATTTTTAATTAAAATTCAGCATTTTTTTACTATTCATCAAAACATGAAACTTATCAGAAAAATACCAAAAAATTAACCAAAGTAAATTTTTATTTTAAAATTTTAAATAATAAGTTTATTTTTTAAAATATAATTTATAAAAATGTCAAAAACTATATTTAAAACAAGCGTGCCATCAAAAGGTGGCAAAACTGCCTTTAGAAAAATATAGTATTTTAATGCGTAAAATTAGATTTGTTTTTCTATCATGTATAGAAAACACATAGTATGAACTTTAAAAATTAGATTGAATTTATTACATATAAATTTCATTAATATGATTGAATAATAGTAATTATTTTAATTTATTAGTATAAAACACCTTTGGCGCATAATATTATTTTTTTTGTAAAAACATTTCCTTTACATTCAATTGTTTTTTATATTTATTTATAAATAATTGGTAACCAATAAATTCAATCATATATTTTCATAAGTTTGTAAATACTATTCGTAACCACCAATTTAACATCCAGAAGATAATTTTTATTTTAAATAATAATATTAATAGTATATCATTGTTCATTTAAGCTCAGTGTTGCATGCAACGTTAGCTATCAAAGAAGTTAAATTTAAAAAGAGACATACCATAAAATATTAGGGTGTTACATTATCCTCTCCTTAAATAAATTTCATCCTCACAATTTGAACTTGGGAATAAAAGCTAGGGATTTGAATTTTCAAAATATCCTTGTTGAAATCCCACATCAGAAAAAGGATTAATAAAACCTTCACTTTAAAATAAAGAAAGGGAATTAAAAAGGTCATCGAAGATAACACATACTGGGGTTCCATGTAGGAAAAACATAGACATGGAAGATAAAACTAACTATCAAGTTCTAATGGAGAGTGATAGAGAACATGTTATTGATAAAGTTAACAATCACAAAACCATAAATTTTTGATCGGTTAAAATACCATTGATTTCTCAGAAAGAAAACTAAAAGGATAAAGTTTTTGTTCCAAAATCATTTTCCTAGAGTTGAAAGATTATTTTAATATTTATATAAATCACTTAATTGATTTATTTCCATGTTATAATCAAAATAACATACTTTGTTTATGCTTCAATCTATTTTCACTTCATCCCTTACACCTGGAAATGAAAGTTCAAAATGATTTTTTCATACCTGAAGCACTTATATGAATCATAAGATCCCTGATTCATTCATTAGACTTTTAAATGTTTTCTGAAACCATAATGGTTATAAAAATTTACCCAATATGATAAATCATACTTTAACCTCAAACAATAATATCCAATGTTCAACTTAATCCATTCCAACCTTAAGACTCATCCAAAATACAATTTTCAAAATTCACAGTCCAAAAATTTATAAGAAATGTCACTAAATTTTAAAATAAAATTAACATCAAATTTTCCCCAAATAACATATGTAGATATTTTTATCACATACCAAATATATTAATACCTTGATCACCTTAAAACCTTAATGAAAAAATGAATGCTTCTAAATCTGTAAAGAATAAGTACTATAATATAATCCTTATATATCTCATGATTATTATAACGAAGATATCATAACATAATTCTTGAATCCAAAAACACAAATACCTTAATTATTATACTTCGACTGTAATAACAACATAATCTTGACCTTGACCCATTTTCCTTTTCTGAGCTATATTTCCTTGAATATTAGGAAAATAATTTGCATTGTTCCTCATCTCCTTACAGTTGAAACATTGAAAATTTATATCTTCTTTCTTTCCCATAAAATCATGAGCCCAATGAAATTTCTCAATACACTTGTAACAAACTCCCATTCCCTCCAGGAAAATACCATGGTGTTTCTTCCCACAATTATCACATGTGGGAAAATCCTTCTTTCCCTTTTTCCTTTTATCCATCTCTTTTTCCACCATTCTCTTATTCTCTTGCTTTAACGTAAAGTATTAATACTTATAGGATTATTTATATGTCTTGATAGCACATGATACTATATCTTTGTATGATGAGAAAGTTTGAGATACCAATGCCTTTATAAAGAATGGCTTTAACCCATCAAAGAATCGATCAGTCTTGCTCTTCGGATTATGTACATAATATGTAGCATGTATTTTTATCCTTGTAAAGTTAGATTCATATTTAGAAACATTATCATCAACCTTTTTCCTCATATTCAAGAATTTTCTCTCCATATTTTCTTGCTATTCATGGGGGAAATATGTTTTCAAGAAAAGTTTCTTAAAACCCTTTCATTCCGTGTTTTCTATTTCTTTATCATCCTTTGTGTTTTGAATTAGTGACCAACATTGATCTGTATCTCCCAAGAGATGATAAAATACCATGAAAGCCTTCTCCCATTCATTTTTTCCAAAAATAAAAATATCTTCTCTAAATAACTTATCCATTGTTCAGCTATAAATGGATCTATAGTCCCATTAAATGTTAGAGGTTTTTGTCTCATTAAGCGGTATAACATTGTTCCTCCACATTGTGGATTAGGATGATCTGTATGGGTAAGGTTATTGTTCATAACCCGAGTCAGCTATCCTAGTATAGATATAATTTGTTTAGCACCAATTTCATCTCTAGTTCCAACATAATTATCTTTCATAGGAGGGAAATCCCTACATGGATTACGTGCGTTGATAAGGTTTCCATTATTTCCACTAGGCGCCATTTCTAAAAAAATGGCATATACTATATTAGATCATAACATTATGAAGCATAATTTATAATCTCAAAACTAGTGAATCACATAAACTAAATTGAAAATTTAGGTATAAATAATCTCTAAATCATAAGATAAGTTTATTTGGATATATTTCCAAATTTTGTCATAGGATTTCACTCTTTAATCTATGTGTTCCTAAATCTAGTTCCCAACGTTTCTACTAAACTTAATCTGATACCAACTGTAAATACCCAAATCCCATTATCCTAGATCTATTACTTTAATTTATTACATTAGCATAGATACAAGAATCGAATCCCAAAGGACTGATCAATTTAGCAGTTTTGGAAACCAGATTACATACTTGAAACATACATTATAATTGAAACTATAAAATTCAACATAGTCAATCCTTTGAGAGAACCAATATTATCTTAGATTAACCCTACATATCAATCATAATATACATATTATAATACTAGGAAAAATAAAATATAACAAAGTGGTGAGATCAGATGCTCAGTAAGGGTAATCATATAGTGGAAGTTATTATGAATAAATAATCATAAACATTATGGCAAGGTATATAACTGAAACATAATCCATTTAAACAAAACACTGAGCATAATAAAGAAATAATAAATGAAAATAAAATAATTCCATATAAATAATCACATGGATATTCTACTAATCAAATAATCACATGGAATATTAATAACTAATCTCATAATGAGGGAATACATAATGCTGTACATCATAAACATACCGTCAAGGCTTCAGCCAAGACACTATACATAAATAGGTAAGGCCTCAACCAATAACAAAACTAGTTTGTCTCATGAGACCTACCGATGTATCAAGGGGATATAGTGGGCCCCATATACCATGTACTATGTATAATGCATTCCTTATATGAAAACATAAACAACATAAACATTCATATTGAAAAACTAGCATACAAAATGTGAATACTTTAACCATAAATCATGAATGGTATCAAAATAGAACATCCATAGTAAAAAATATCATAAAACCTTTAATAAAATAATTTAGTTGGTATTATAATATATTAACCTCAATCAATAATAATATCCAACAAATGATGTTGACATAGATGAAAATACTCTAATAAAATCATTAAAAATTTCTAGGAGAAATACTCCCTTTTTTACTTTGAATTCATTTATTTAAAAGGATACACAATTTTAAAAGAAAAAAATTTCATTGAAAAGAATATTGTAAACTTGTAAAGGAATATTCATGACACTATGGTGTCATTATAGTGGAAAAATATGCTTATTCTGTATAAGTTAAAAAAATATTCCTTCTATATTTTTGTCAAAAAAGTCATAAAGTAGCTCGTTTGGAAAATGGTAAAAACATTCCTTTTAAACCGTTTTATAAAAATTAAAACATGGGTAAAAAGAATTTAAATTTTTTTATGATAATAATAAAAAAAAATTGGATTTTTTTAAGAAACATGGACATAGATGATAAATATTCCCCAACAGATACTTATGTATAATCAATCTCGGATAATAATGAGATTGTGAAATTAACCCTCACCTTGTACTTTCCTATAGATGAAGGTGCTTTAAACTCTTTTATAATGGTTTAAATCATGTTATTAATATATACTATAACTATATAAAAATTTATGATATCATATATGATATTCTTATATCGTTTTGTTAATAATATTTTGTTATTACCCTTGTTTCGGGTGTTAACTGCTTCATTTTCTTATGCATGTTTTGTCATGTAAGTCCTATTTATTATGTATAGGATATAATTATTTAATATAAAGAATAATATTAAGTTCATATATATTATATATACTCATTATATACATTTTTATAATCTTTCTTGAATTGTTAATATGGAAAATGAATCACATTGCTTCATGGAGAAGGTAGGTTGTACGTATGCACGAGCGATGATATCATTCCCTTAATGGTGAAAGGGTAAGGAATTGGATGATATATTAATCATAAAGAATCAATATCATTTAATATTTATTATTTATATCTATTATATCCATCATTATACCCATCCAAATAAAGTTTTTTATGGAAAACAAATTACACCACGATGTGAAGATGGTAAGCCGTACACACGTACGCGCGATGCTTTATTTTTTCATAGGATGGATAAAAGGTGGAATATAGTTATAACATAAAAATAATAACATATAATAATATATATTATACTAGATTTATTACTTTATAATAGAAACAAAACATGAATAGTAAGTATAAGAAGAAATGAACTTGAATGAATTGGTAAAAATGATTACCTCTTCTTTGGAGGACTTCATTTAGATCTATTCTTAAGGGATCCAGAGTTGGTCTTTTTGTAAGAAAAGGATATACATAAATTTTATAAGTATTTTTTAAGATAAATCAGAAGGTATTGGTTGATCTAGAAGGCTCAAAGTGGTGTGAAGAAGTGAGGGAGGATATTCCCTTTTATAATTGAGGTGAAGATCACTTTTGAAAACTCCCAAAATATTAAATAAACTAATTTACAATTATAAATTGCTCCAATATGAGTTATTTATAAGATTATATGAGGATGGTTATAAATCCTCTCAACCAATAATTTTTAAATAAGTTTAGGGCACATTCTTACCCTTATTTTTTGGCTTTAACCCTTATTTAATCCCTTTAACTCTTACCATGACAACATGTATTTTTATTACTTATGGGTAAATATAGTTACTCTAAAATGCCAAAAAAACCATAAATGGATGATTTATGAAATATTTAACTTCATCCTATTTAGTTGGATTAATTTTATATTTTTATGAATTTTATATCATTTAATAAAATATTATTTATTTTAATATAAGATTAATGACAATTTTGATAATATTCATTACTTTGACTTTTATAAAAATCAATAAAACAAGATATATTAAAAAAACACTTCTAACATATCCCTAACATGTAAAAGTTAGCTATAAAATTTTTATATTACATTAATTATGTCAAATTATATTTATTTTAATATTTTTATAATTATCTATTTGATATTCTCATTAATTAAATAATTAATACATCATCATTGTGTAAGCCTTTAAGGTAATTATTTATTTCTTAAAAATTAAAAATAAATTATCATAATGAATTAAATATTTTATCTTTAAAATTAATATTTATATTCGAATTTACCTTCTTTATAAACCTAGATTAAAAATGATATAGTTATTAATGATATAAGTACGACATCTTTAACTTTTATTTAAATAAAATATAATAAATTTCATAATCACATCCAAGTGAATTAAAAAGGCTATAATCTATAGAAAAAGATGATTTTGGTTGAAAAAAACTTATAAAATGATATTTGGAAAAGTGTTAGGGTGATTTTATAATATTTATAATATTTTGTTTACCCTTAATTACTCGATTAACCTTTAACCATGTTAATAAACAAATTACTTAATTTACTATTCATAATGCCAAAAAATAAAATAAACATATTTATATAATTTGGACCCACTAATTAAAAATATTTAATCTATTTTTAAAAATAAAAAATACATAAGTTTTAGTAATTAATTTAAAATTAATCCCATTGATGAAATAAGAAGACAAGTTTTTAAAGTGAAAACGTTCAAAAGATTGAAATATTTTTATATCCAATTCAATATGAAATTAATCACAATGACCTAAATTAGAATAAATGATAAAAAAATTAATCTAATTACACTTTAAAACTAATTAAAAATATAATTTAACACTATAAATTATTTGGATGAAAAATCTGTTTTGAATTAAAATTCAGTATTTTTTTAATATTCATTAAAACATGAAACTTATCAGAAAAATACCAAAAATTCAAACAAAGTAAAATTTTATATTATTATTTACCATAATAAGTTTATTTTTTCAAATATAATTTATAAAAATGTCAGAAATTATATTTAAAACAAGTGCACCATTAAAAGACAGTAAAACTGCCTTTAGAAAAATATAGCTTTTTAATGCATAAAATTGGATTTATTTTTCTATCATATATAGAAAAAACATAGTATTAATGTTAAAAATTATATTGAATTTATTAAATATAAAATTAATTAATACCATTCATTAATATTAATTAATTTAATTTATTATGATAAAACACCTTTGGTGCATAATAATAATTTTTTTATAAAAACATTTCCTTTATATTAAATTGGATTTTATATTTAT
This sequence comes from Viscum album, assembly GCA_963277665.1. Taxonomy (NCBI): domain Eukaryota; kingdom Viridiplantae; phylum Streptophyta; class Magnoliopsida; order Santalales; family Viscaceae; genus Viscum; species Viscum album. The sequence continues at coordinate 999,784,941 of OY728136.1, read as the reverse complement.
TTATAAATAATTGGTAACCAATAAATTCAATCATATATTTTCATAAGTTAGTTAAATATATTCATAACCACCAATTTAATGGTTAGTAGATAATTTTCATTTTAAATAATAATATTAATAGTATATCGTTGTTCGTTTAAGCTCGGTGTTACGTGCAACATAAGCTATAAAAGAAGTTAAATTTAAAAATATACATATCATAAAATCTTGGGGTGTTAAAAATCCTTGAAATAAATGAATTAAATCCTCAAATATAATCATTTAACTCCATGAATAACACAAACCATCATCAGAAGGCATGAAACTCAAAGAATACAGAGGCCTGAAATAGGTCTCCTTGTCATTTAGAATTTATCTAGAATGGTGAAATGGATGATAAACACTATTATAATAATTAAATCACTAAAATAAACATGATTTACCAATATTTAAGGGGAAATAAACATTATTCAACAACCAAAAACAATCACTAATGAAATTAATCCAAAACCCAAAAAGGACATCCCAAAATACCACAAAATAAATCCACCCTATTTATTAACATCCCATGAAACCAAAATAAAAATAACACACCAACCAAAAGAATGTCTCAATAAGGAGAAAAAGTCTCTAACCCTAGGTCAAGAAATGGAAAAATAGGAAACTTGAGACCTCATCCTCAGAACACTACCCTTGGTGAACCCAACAAAACCCAATCATGGTACCTGTTAGAGAACCATCTCAACTTGTGCAGTACCAACCCCTAGTTACCAAAGAATAAACCCAAGGTTTACAATGTATAATATATAAAACCATAAATAACATAATAAGATAACATCATACATAATCCTAAAAAATTAATACCAACCACTGAGGCATGGTCATAATAATATAATAACCAATATCCCATATAAAATAGTCAAGGATACACCCAATGAAAACATCCATCATAAATTACATAAAAAACTCTAACATAATTCAAACTCATAGAGATAAATCCAAATACTGATAATCATTCCAATATATATCACACCTGATACTTTATCTTCTAATAATTAAATTTACAAAACCTTTAAAGATGTCCCAAATGTCCACACTGAATATAGGTCCTCGAAGCCTTCAAAAAAGAGGGCTTAAAATGCCCAGGGATCCCACATTGGAAGCATACGAGAGGCCTCTTCTTCTTATGAGAAGCAAAAAGACTTTGATAAGGATGAACCTCATCAGATTTCCCTTTAAACTTGGGATCATTTATCATATTATTTACACTAAATGGTACATCCTCACTAACACCAACTAAAATAGAGGCACCACCCATCACAAGTTTTCTCATTTTATTATATTCCACCAGCATGGCTCTCTCCAACACCTCTTTATTTAGATGTTAGGTATAATTCATTAACAATTGATCTGAGGTCTAGGGTAAGACCTCATTTGAATAAGCGGCCTTTCATACAGTCATTGAGGACTAGATTATGGGAAAAGAATACCATTTCTGAGAAACGATCAGTATATTCCTTCACCGGTCACTCACCCTAATAAAGAATCATGAATTAAATGGATTTATACAGCTTAAAATTCTTAGTATAGTGATACCAAATAAATTTTTTCTTGAAGTATTCCCAAGTAATACCATCATGCAATTGGGAAGAGACCATGGTATTCAACCATATTAGGATCATTCCTTTAAATAAGCACACTGCAACCTTTACTCTTGAATCTTTGAAAGTGTCAAGAGAATTAAAGATACACTCTATCTTACCTAGTCACTCCACTACCTCATGAATACTTTGATTACTATGAAAATGTGGTGGATATTGCTTAAGTCCTAGATAGGGTTTGAGAGAAAATAATATTCTACCCCCACCACTTTATTTTTAGTATGAACAAAGTTAGGAACTAAAGGATACATTCTTAAGAGATGTGAGGAGTCGCCAATGGTGATGGAATTTCTACATCCCATCAAGATCTTTCTATGAGGAATACTCTAAATACCATGAAACATAAACCTAATAAATTCATGCTTCAAAAATTAAATCAAATGATACCAATATAATCTATGAAAAAAACTAGAACACAAATTCTAAAAAAAAATCACATCAATCACCCATCATAAAATCACCCTTTATTTAAAATCATTAACATTTAAACCAGAGTCCAAAATTCACTTGACAAGGGAGCACATAAATTAAAACACTTCCCCTTTTGAAAACATTTAAAATCACCTCTAGGTTTTTTATTTAATAACTATACACCATTGAAAACATAGTATTAATATAAAAATTTCTTTTTACAACTACCAAAACACTAGTTTTAAATCCAATAAATCCCATAAAAGTCCTCTTTTTCCACAAAAACTAGCTTTTGAAACCCAAAACCAAACATATAAACACAAAATGTAAATCAAAACTCCAATCAAGGAAATTAATTAAAAAAACCTTTTAAGAGACTTAAATAAATAATAAACATCATTAGAATCAACTTGAGAATTAAAGGTGGTGAAATAAAAAATTTAGGAGGGGTGCATAATTGTGTATGGTTTGGATGCATATTTTGATGGACCATGTGCCAACCATGAAAAAAACTTTGAGGAGTCCTCAAAAACATGTTAATGGGATACAAATGGTTTACCTTTACATGTAAAATAATCATGAATCCATGGTTCTTCTTCCCTTTTCTCCCCAAAACTCATGAAACCCCAAAAAAATTTCATAAAATTCAGAGGAGATTGAAATAATATATTAATAATAAAAGTGGAACTCAACTTTAAGACTCAAATACTAACTACCCATTAAAACTCGAGGCTCTAAGTGAGAAAGAGCTAGCTAGAATATCCATCCACCTACCTCTCATGTTCTAAAATTCCTAATCTCAAGACTACCAAGACTCACCTAAATAACAAGAGGGAACTTTGATACCATTTTTTCATAAACCAACCCAGGATACCCCTGATCCAGGCACCTGATTTGATCCATGGAAAGGCCTAAGGTCCATTATTGATTTCCATATAATGAAAAATAGTGATGAAGTATCAAAATTAATAAACCAGTGGGATAGTTTCACCACTAAATAATAATAAACAAGCAACATAGTCTACTGATAATCTGACATGGTGCAACCATACTTTGGATGAACATGCATATAAAAGTGGGAAGTAAAAATAAATAATAAATCCAAGCTGGATATAGTTAAAATTAGAAACTAAACGAGTCATGATAATTATAATAAACCAATTTACATTTCAAAATAAAAATTAGAGTAAAACATAGCAAGGTCCTACCATAAAAGAAATAAAAATACTATAGAAGAATCTAGATGAATTAGAAAATACATAAATAGCTTTAAAATAAATCAAAAACCTAAATAAAAATGAAAAAACACCTCCATACAACCCATTATATATCACCTCATCCCAACAAGTTCATCAACAGACCAAGAGAATAATAATATATATAGGATCACACAATGAGCACCTGAAATTAACATGAGAGATTTATACACACATACCGGTGTGTATGCAGAGGTGGGATAAGAAATCCTAATAGGATTTCACCAAGGAGTCTATGTAATTCCTTAAAATAGAATATATCATAAATGATGGTGTGAAACACAATTTAAAATAAGGATTTACATATAAGAGAGGGTATATAAAATCAAATAAAATATCGTTATCTATAAAGAAAGAGTCACTTACATTTTATAAAAACATGTAGGAAACCACTTGAAAACCCAAATTGGGGACTTTTAATTTTTAATTAAAACAAAAAAATAATTTTCATTTATTTGAAAAACTTTTTAAAAATCTAATGAACAAAATAAATGTTTTCCTTTAAAATCACACTTTCAAATTTACTTTTGAAATTCATTTAAAAAATAACATCTCACCATGAAAGAGTGAGAATACAAGTAGAAACCATGGTACCAAAGAAACATGATAAATAATATAAACCATAACCACATAGTTGGAGCCACAAAATCAATATACAACGGTATGTAATAAAATATGGATGGGGAATACCCTATATTAGAATATCACAATGAACTAAGTGTCATGATTAACTCACTTGTCCTTAATATAAGACAATAACCAATAATACTAAACATGTAATCGACATCTGACCTATGTTTCATTACTAGAGAAAAGCCACCCTAATCACTCTAACTAGTTCTTTTGGGAGAACTCCACTATATAGGGTGAAGTGGATAACTAGATAATACTATCCAATGTGTAATCTAAGTAGTGTATCACAAATATAGACATATATCATAGTTCTTAGGGTTCCCATGCAATAAATCGAGTGGAGTTAAGAAAAAAAATAAAAAATGATCACCAAATTCATCAAATAAGGATAAATAATAATTTTCATCCCACCTATAACACACTCATAAGAAACAAACACTTTTCAAATTCATGAAAATGCATTAATAATAATATAAAATGAGGTTCCCAACAACTGAGGGTATCACTACATCAAGTACGTCATATTTTTATAAAATTAAAATAGGTCCTTTAAAACCGAATCAAAATTCTAAGCCATAAAACCATCATTTTAACACACTAAATATTTATTTTATCAAGTTCCAAAAAGTCTTTTTACTAAACATGGAAAACCAAGGTATAAAACACCCTTTAAAAACTAACCTATGTAAATATTATTTACAAACCATTTAGAAAACCAAACCTTACTATTTTAGAAATTAAAATGGTTCAACCATCACTTTAAAACATTTAAATATGTAATTTAATAAAAATATTGGATTAAAAAGTATTATTTTAGAAACCAAGAACCAGAAAACCACCCCAAAACATCTTATTCCAAGTGTAGAAAACATTAAAACCATTTATAAACCCATTAAGGGTACCATATATTGGTATAAGTTAATATGAAATGATTTTAAAGTACTCAAGAATTTCATTATATATTAAAAAAAGCAATTTCATAGAAACACCTACCTCAAGTAAAGTATAAACTCTTCACCTTAGATGACAGTAGAATAATCAAGGATAAAGATAACCTTGAAAACCTTAAACATCCAAAGACCACATTAGAATCACCCCATACCCTAATCTCGATCAACACAACCCCTAGGGTTAATGGGAGAAATCCCAACCAAGAGAACATGGGTATAAAGAGAAGAGGAAAGGAAGAACACATAGAAGATAAGAATTTACCTTTTACAACCACTTGAAAAATAAGAAAGACGAGGTCAATATCCCATGGTAAGAAAATAGGAAGAGGATTATGTACCAGCTAAATAAAATAAGGGAGGAGGGGGGATAATGCACTTAAAATAAATAGAGGAATAAGGTAAATTTAACATTTTAATGAATTTGGTAATCCTGAATCATTTGGACACATGGCTTACCAAACCATGCACTAATCATGCATATCACACTAGAATAAAGCCTCACCAATCACACAGTTTTTAAAACCTTGAGACAACTGTGCAACCCTTACTAAAATGTTGTGGTGATATTAAAAGTTTTCTCACATGATTTACCTTAACTATGAAACAATCATGTGAATAGGGAAAAACCCTTCTAAAATCCAATTTTATAAACAAAACATCCAAAAATTTAAGATAACCCAAAATTAAATATGATTTAATACAATGGTAACATGAGTATGTTGAAATAATTCATAAAACCCTTTCTATAAAATTTTTATAATGAATTTTTTTGAAAAATATTGTAACTATTTACACCAATATTTCAACAAATTATATCCTAAACTCTTTTAGGATATTATATGGAAATCACTTTGTGTTTTGACTTAAACAATATTTTATTTGTTAACTTTGAACTTTTCTTAGTCCAAATATACTGTTGGATCTCATATTTTCATACATTTTGTGTTATAATCCTAATTTTTTAATCCCACTAAATTATTATTTTAAGGTTAATTGTCACATTTTTAGGTTTTTTGATTAATTTGAGATTAATTTTGAAAATGGAATAATTTTAGATTTTTGATTGATTTGTAACATTTTCATATTTATATCATAACTTCTTATATAATAATCCAAATTGTAAAATTAATTTTTTTATAATTATAGGATAATTAGGATAAATTTAATTCAACATGAACCCAAAAAAATTTAAACTAATGGGGATCAAATGGAACTCACAAGTGGGGCCTTGGAATCTATGCATAGTTTGGATGAATTTTGAAGATACGCCTATATATCTCAAATTACCAATCTAAATGAGTTGAAATTTTAAAGTAATATAGAGAAGATTTTGTGGAATAAATTAATTAACTAAGGAAACTAGTGATAGAGCTATTTTTATATCCATAAATGCATGGGAAACCAAATAATGGTAATTTAAATAGTCTACCAGTCTGAAATTTTTTATTGAGTAACCTATTCCTATATTTGGATACACATTTCAAATAAATCTCATATGTTTTAAGAAAATAACCAATATATAGTTGAGAAACTTCAATGAATACCACTTTACAATATTCATTTATTTATTAGTAAAAAAATGTTCCAACATTTAGAAGATATATTTGGAGTGAAAATGATCAACCCCCACCCATATAAATTTATACTTCCACTTCCCTTCAAAAGGAGTTATCCATTTTCATTATAAAATGAAGGATTTTTCTATTGAAATAGTTATATATATATATATATTAGTTTCTATTTCTATTATTCTTACCTCTCATTTTATCTTTTTTTCTTCCTCCATGTATCTCATCTCCATGAAAATGGAGAACTATCTTTTGACTTATTTATGCTTCAATGATTCTATTTATTTTATATGATATTTAAGTTCTTGTTAAATTTATTATGGTGTAAAGTCACTCTCTTTTCACTACTACTGTTTTCTTCTTTCATGTCCATAATATTCCTTTTCTTCACTATTTAAGTCATTTATATAGTGGAGTTTGACTTGGGTAGTGATGGTTAGAAAACAGATATCCTATATTAATTTAGGAAGAGTACTATCCCACATCTATAGGTAATGGTGCAGGGTAGTAACATTTCAAATGAGAGGGTGTTTAATGATAGTTATTTATCTCAACATTGGATTGAATATTTGGAATTATATTTTAAAGAACAATTATTTACTTCACTCTGAACTCCCTATAAAAATAACTATCTATCACTTACTTCTTTATATTTTTAATTTATATATTTATATCATTTAAAACCATAATTATATTAGTATTTATTTTTAGTAATATATGTTTTAATGATAAACCAAGATAATAGAAATTCAGTGTTGTGTGAGTGGACTCTTTTAGAGATCAACCATAGGGTGCACACTATACTGCATTATTACATAAATAGAAAATATTGAGTTGAGATTCACAAAAAATATATCCCATTAATTCAGTGTTGTTTCTAGTGAGGCACATCACTCACATAGATTTTTTTTCATAATAAAACCAAAAAAATCATAAATTTCAAAAACTAAAAAAACATAATTTAATAAATTTTATTTCTTGAAAAAAGATGGACTTTTATAATTAATTTTCATATGATTGTCCTGATAACTATGTTTATGTGTCTAGAAAGGAAGAAGCATTGAATATTAAAGTGTATAAAAATCTTGGAATGATATAAGAAGTGAGAAACCAAATAGATATCATTTCCACTTATGTCAAGGAGATAAAATACTTATGGTGGGAACAACATTGAAAATATGAAGAAATAATGAAGATTATTCCACATATATTCTTAGTTTAAGAACCCAAGGAAGCTAAGAGGAAGCAACTTAAAGATCTATCATCCAAAATTTCTTGGACATTGCTCGAAGAGGTCTTGGAAGCAGACATGCCAACTCTTGTAAACATAGAAGATCAATAAGGTTTGGATGAATAATGAGAAGAATTTATATAATATTAAAAGATAAGTGATCCTCCCATATTTGAAACTGAAAAACCAGTACCACTCTACCTCTCTCTCTATTTGAAATAACACACCATCAAAGTGGTGAAATATGAAGAAAAAATAGAGTAGATTGACTACCACATTCTATATGTGATAAACTAACTCCAAGAGGCACCGAGTAAGGAATAAGAATTCGAATTTGAGATAACTTAGAGATATAATATTTTCTTGAATTCATTTATTTTTTATTTTATTAAAAAACAATTGAATATGACCACCCATAACTTTGATTTTTAAGATTTAGATAATACATGGATTTCCTTGGAGGAAGAAGAAGAAGATAAAGAAGTGTCATATTTTGAGGAGAGTGTGGAGGATAAAGTTGTGTTATACACTAGTGTATACAAGGATGGTGGTATAATATCAGGAATCATTATAGAATCAATTATTGAGATAGAATTAAAATAGAATCCATATCTTGTCCTAATACATACCCTACCAGTGGACACCACTCCTCCATCCAAACAAAATAGAGATAACCCCTTCATAATTTCCCCTCTCCCATAACATCTCTTTTCTCCATTAATTCTAGGGTATGGGTTACTTTTTTTTTCTTTTTGGATTCGCCATTATCAGTTTCTACTAATGGAAATTGGGAAAAGACACATGTGGAGATTCATATAAAATAAACCTCATCCACATTCAAATTGAGGATAAAATGATAAAAATGTATTAATAGGATAAATCAAAACCTAACACCCACTCAGGGGTTCCAAAAAAGTCTTACTTACCTTTATCTTTCTTTTATTTTTCTTTTAAAAAAACTTCTTATGTTTTTTTTCATTCATTCTTATAGTTTTGAAGTGATATCATCTTAAATCTTTACTCAAATCTACCACTAAAAAATAAACACAACTTGTGTATTTACTTCCTTTTTTTTATTCCCTTATATTTTTAATTCTATTTGAGCTTAAATTAAAGGTTATTTTTATCTTAAGTGTTTGGGGGGTATCAACTTGTTTTAAGAATTTTTTTATGTTTTTTATGTTTTAAAATATTCTTTTATTTAGTTTACATGTTTTATTTTCTATTTTAATATTTGGAGTGTTTTTAGAATCTTGATATTAATCAAATTCTATAGAAAATTAAAACAAATTATCATTTTTTTTATATTTATTGATTTTAATATTTAAGTATTTAAATGATTTCTAGATGGATTTAACATTTACCAATTTAAAATCTTTTCATTTAAGGAAGTCAGATTGATTATGAAATTCATGTGAACTAGTACTATAAAAAATTATTATCATGCCCAACCTGAGAGGTTTCTAAACTTTTTTGACAACTTATTTATATTTTTAATTTTTTTGTGAGTCTTGAGTCTTGTTTTGAGATCCATAACCTATGGTAATTTATATTTCAAATATTTGGAGTTCATAAAATGTTTTTTAAGTTCCTTTAGATTAGATTTTTATTTTTTGTCAATATTCTTTATTTTTAACTTTATATCAATGTAATTATTAAAAGGAAAAGGTATTGGGTTATGAAATTTAACATCCACTCAAATAAAGTAAAGGATATCCCCATATATGTTGGTTAATTAAGTGTATTCCATTAAGAACCTAACTAGACATATTTATGTGGAAAATCCACGAACCATATGGTTGTTGAGCTGGTATGTATATAAAAAACAAGTACTATAAGTGTGGAAGTCTATTCTATAATATATTTTAATATAAAAGGAAGGATCTAGAACTTGGGGATATTAAAGAATTGTTATTCATATTGAAAAACTATTTAAATGTTGGATAATCCATCTTTGAGTGATTAAGAGTGAAAGAGTCTATTTATAGTGTTTTGTATCTCTTATATGATGGTTTTTGAAGTCCAAAATTGAGATAAAAGATGAGAAGGTATATTAGTTTTTGATAATAATCTATCTTGAGTATTTTATATTCAAGGCTTTGGAACAATATATAATGGGTTTGAAATTATTATGGCAATTCCCTCAACAATATGGATCTATTATGAAGTTATTATAGATGATTGAAACGGCTAAAAGATGATTTAAAGATGCTCAGAGTAAGTTTAAAGCTAATCTAGAATTACTATTCTCCATCTATAGATTGTATAAATGAAAAAATTATCCCTTATGCATAATAGATTTTGCCTACATGTAGGATATTTGAGGTCATGTAGGAGAATTCATCTACACAGAAGGGAATTCATCTACATGGGAGTAAATTGATCAGCGCGTAAGAGAATTCATATACACCAAGGTGATTTGGAAAGCATGTAATTCATTTCATCTAAGAAACTAAGGTTTTAAAAAAATGGTAAAATAAATTATGCTATGCATATGATATTTGAAGCTGTGTATTATATTTTGAGTATACCATATAGATTTAAAAAAAATGGATGAAAAAATTATCCTACAGGGCCACAATGTAATTTAATTAAAAAATATAGATGAAATTTGAAATTTAGCCAAGTAAGTTATCTTATGAGGCCACTATGTAAGTCAATTTAGATACAAAAATGATATCTCAGACTATGTATGATATTTTACTTTGTGAAAAAATATGACATTGTAAGATATTTAAGGTTCACATATGATATTTGAGTTTTCTAAATTTTGGAAAAGGTTAATACCATAGAAAATTTTGTGAAGACACATGCTATTTCAAACTGCATATGACTTTTTAATTAGATATTTTTTGAAAGTTCTATGGAAAAGAAATATATCCTAAAATATTCAATATTTTATTTAGGAAAATTTCAAGTTCCTACTGGGTGAAAAATGAAGTTTTCCCAAATTGTTTATTCTGAAGAGTGAATGATTTGGTATAATACAAGAGCTTCTCAATCATGTTAAAAAACTATGAATCATTATAAATACATGATCCAATATTGAGAAAAAGAAGAATAAAATGAGTAGAAGATGAGGAGATCACTATTAGTTAAGTCTGTGATTCTAAAAAGAGAAAATAAAATGATTAAATTTTAAAGAATAATAAAAATGTTGACGAGTGAATCTTGAACTATTCACTAGTTCTTAAATCATTATAATTCAACCTCATATGATTTTTTTGTTGAGTTTATTATTGAAAATGTACAGAATTTCAAATAATCACTCAATCCAAAAATGAAGAAGCCCCACTTTCTATGATGTTGCTACTGTATTTTATACATATTGAACGAATACTTTAAAGTGGAGATATTTTTTTTTTGATTTCAAGATGAAGAGAAATTAAGATTGCTGCAATATAAAAAATATCTATTAATCCAAATTATGATGTGAAGGGATAAAAAATAGATATGGGGTATTTTTTAACATGCCTTTGAGTTAAAAAAGTAAAGATATATAAATCATGGGGGAAGAGTTGTGCGCATGAAACTATTTGATTTTTCTTACACATAACTACTGAATGTATCCATTTATTGAAAATTGATAAGACCCCAAAAAAATGAGAGGTGACTCCAATATAGTTTTTCGCATATAGTATTGAAAAATAAAATATTAATATGTGTTTAATGTTGGTTTTTTTCAAAGAGTAAGCCGATAGATTATGGTTCTCTCAAAGGAAGAATAAAATAGAAGAAAAATTTGAGAGAGAAGGTGATCCTCTCAAAGAAGAAGAATTAAGAGAAATTGTTTCATGTTGTAGTGAATAATATAGTAGAATTTGAAGTAGTTCTAAATTTGTACATTGTTAGATTTGGTATTCTAGAACCAAATGTTTTTACTTTGATTACATATATATCAGAAGATTTGAATATTAATAAAACATCTCATTACATATTTTTCATTGTTTTGAATGGATTTGATGTCATAATGTCATAGGGTATTATTCACATTGATAAGGTTATAATATTTCCACACTATGATGAGAACCTTGAAGTCCCATGATGATATTCTTAAATATAGTTCTATGGTTGGATAATGTACTATGATAGAGAACATAGTATGTATACTGTCAGGTGTGAGTACTCGTAAGTAGATGAGACTTATTCCCATGAATTTCTCACTTGGTAATCTATAATATAGGAGATTATGAGAATAGAACCGCTACTAGGAATTCAGCATGTTTTGGTGTCATTGGATATTCCTATCTACGATCATGAGTATTGGTCCTTAGACTTTAAGATTATCATTAATGCATGTCATGAATCACACACTTAGATTTACTAACCAGAATTATGACACCATTTATTCACAAAAAGTTGGGTAAATTGGGTGTGTAATAAATGAAATGTTATAAATGGATAATTCAAGGAAGTATTTGTCCCATAAAACTTTATAAAAGCTGATATCTTGGCCTTTTGATTGAAATGGAATCATCACATTAAATTCCATGGATATGGTGTAATGATGCATTTACTTCATATAATTAAAGAAATACGTATCAAGCATATAAGTTGATGATACATATGTGAAAATTTCTTTATGAGATGTTGTGAAAAAGGGATTATATTATATAGTAAGTGTTCATATGTGGTTTTCGATGTTGCGACATTAAGTTCTTTCTATTGGGTACCTTGACCCATTACTAGAAAGTAATACTGGACTTTAGGAAGACCCACCTAATCCCATTAATCTTGATTAAATTCTATTTAAATTTAATTAATGAAATAAATATTACCCTTAATACTGAGGAATAATTTTATCCAATTTTTATTGATCACATAAATCAAATAAATATTTATTCACCAAGTTGTGAATAAAATATATATTTTTACTAAATATTTAATAAAATTTTATTCTCCAGATTGTGAATAAAATATTATTATATGAATTAAATATTAAATTAAAATATTTATTCAGATATTCAATAAATTCCAAGGAGTTGGAGAAAACCAATATTGTGTCCACTCATAAATATTAATTTACAAACTGGTAAAATAATATTTATCATTGCACTAGTAGGCGCACACCATAAAATAATAATAATAATAATAATAATAATAATAATAATAATAATATATGTCCTAGGGTTTGATAAATATTATTATATTATTTCAGGTCCAATATGAAATTAAATAATATTTTAACCTAATCCATATCTCTATAAATAGATGGTTATGTTTATTGTTTAGGGTTAATAAAAAAATTTAGAATTTAGAATCATTGAAAATAATATAATTCTCTCTCAAAATTTTCCTTCTCTCCACTTCTAAAGAACATGAAGAAATACTTCAATCCAAAAGGATCTTGAGTGATCAAGATGAACAACACAATATGATTGATCTGTTATTCTAGAACCTGATGTTCATCAATGTTTGTTCAGAGATCAAAAGAGCGTGTGTGGATCAACACCAGAGTGATTCTACCCTTTGATCCTATGAGCACAAAAAGGTAATCTAAAAAGGGTTTCATATGATCAACATATTCATAGAATAAATATACTCATACTAGGTATTATTTATTTAGATCTAATATAAATTTAATATGCAAAGATCCTCTATGGGTTTCAGGTTCTCTTATGTCAATATTCATTGAAAAAATTTCATTGGTCATGGTTTGTAATTTTTTGAATGATCCATCAAATTGACAAAAGATTTTGGTTTATTTTACCCAAAAAGGTGATTCCACTATGCTCTGAACCTTTAAGTGGTAACAAAGCAGTCACATTTTAAAATTTTAATTATTTATTTAATTCTTGATCAATTATGCACAATATTGGTTAGATATTTCATTTCAGAATATTCATTCTATAATTCAATTTTAATTAAAATTATTTTGAAATATTAATCATATTAATTCAATGTTTTATTTTCTTAAAGGAATAAGAATAAATGAATAATGATCATAGATTCCATCAAGAATTTCTAATTTTTTTTTCGATAAGCCTGGGTTATATGATGTGTAGCCAGAATACATGTTGTGTACCCAAGTGTACTCCACCTGAACATGCCAATTGATACATAACATGCCATGTAGTAACTAAAAATTGTGTATTTATTTCACACTTCATGTAGACTAGGCCAACCTAGATCAAGACCTTTCATATTACATGACATTTAGTTGGCATACATGTCATGTAGTCTACATGGTTTAATGGAATTTTTTTACAAACCACATGGTAAAATACATAGTAAAAAACCAAATGATACTAAAAGCCTAGAGAATTAATGGAACACACGTTTTGTATCCTATGTACATGACATTTAGTTCATTAATTATCATGTTTTAAGTACACACCAAGCCATTCGGTATGTCAAGAGGTCACAAGGTTGGCGAAACACACGACATGTAGATGGAGTACATGTCATGTGGTCCTAAATTCAAAGAAAATGACGAGTATTTCAATGGGTTTCATAGGCATATGGAAAGTGTGATACATGACATGCAACTGGTTAGTACAAGATATGTATTTCAGCTAAGGTACACACTAAATCCCTAGGAATTTATCTCAGGTACATAAAAATCAAGGTAAACAACATGTAGCTTGTAAATACATACTGTGTATTCTCCCAATAAATGATAGAACTAAATAACATTAAATTACTAATTGTGGCATTAAAACCTTATTATATTGATTGGAACTAGATGCGATTGAAAATTTAATAAAGGTTTTAAGAATTATTAAATTCTCAATTAATTTATTATAATTGTCTATAATTATAGGTTCTGATATTTATTTTCTATAAATCCATTTATGATGAATATATTAAATAGAATTTAGAAGGTCATTAAGATAAAATGGAATTAAATAATTAATTAATTAATTCAATATTATTTATCTTAATAATAAATAATGAATAAAAATGAATTCTAGCTAGTGTAATATGCAAAGATAGTATATAAATAAACGAATTTTGTGTAAAATGTTGTATAAAAACATGTTTAATCACTTAAGTAAAATCCAATTAATATTAAAAAGACATATAAAAGATAAAACGAGATAATTTTTACACATAATAAATAAAATCCCTTAATTTAATATTAAATCAGACTAATCCTTCCATTACTTGATTATGAATAAAACCAATAGAACTAAATGTTTGATCAACCCTTTTTGGAAAACTTACTTTTATAAAGGGAGTTCTTATGGAGGTTTTGGGTTGAATTAACTATTTTACATCAATAGAATTATCACTTTCTAGACTTGGTGTAACTTGGAGGTAAGTGTTGAGGAAATCCAAGTTATGGTTTCTAGATCAGGGAGTCCACTCAACGGATCAAGGATCCACAAGCCCATAGTTTTGAAAGACTTGCATACCTAAATAACTTCAATAAGTTTAACCAAACCTTTTTGGGGTTATGTGAAGGAGAATATGGATCAATACCACAAAAATATCCAAGAAAATAAACATTTTGAGTTCAATGGTGAGGGTTATTAGAACTTGATAAAATAGTGAGAAACTTAATAAAAATTAAATTCATTATGTCTCACATAATTTTTATGTGAAGTACTAATAATATACTATTTTATAATTATAGAATAAATATTCTCTTAATATTTAAACCCTTTCATTATAGAGAAACACTTATATATATATAATTATAGAATAAATAGAAAGTTCTTAATCCACATTATCCCTTTAATCAATATTGGATGAAGAATATCTCCTTACCGAAAGTAACTTCCAAGAATGGTTCAAATGACTTTAGGTTGTATTGATCCATAAAAAGAAATCTTACATGTTATAATCCTCACTTTCTAATATTTATATAAAGGAGGTGAGTGATGAAGAGTTCACTATTTATGATAAAAACACGAGCGATGTGGTCGACATTCAGTGTTTAATTCTATCATCTATGTCTAGTGAACTCATGAAGTCTCATGGAAACATGGATGCTTATAGCGTGTTTGAGAATCTCCATGGCCTATATTAGGAGAGAGGTAGACATGAATTATTTGATATATCCAAGGAAATATTTTAGAGTAAGATTAGTGAGGGTACACCGGCTGGACCTCATGTAGTCAAAATCATTGGCCACATTGAGCGCATAGAGGTTCTAAGCTTTAAAATCCCTAAATAATTTTATACAAATCTCATTTTTTTCATCACCCCCTTAGAGATTCTCTAGTTTTTTTATTAATTTTAATATGAACAATATTGAGAAGTCTCTTCCAGATCTACTCACTCTTCTTCACTAAGTTGATAAGGAGAAAAGTGTGAAAATCCTTCCATCCTTATGGTGAATAAGTGGAACGACCAATATAATATCTCTAAGAAAAAATATTCATCATGCCCTTCTAATAAGATAAATATTAAGGAAAAAATAATGGAGCCCAATTTTTTTTGTTTCACATATGGAAAGAAGGTCTACTGGAAGAAAAACTACACCTAAGAAAAGAATCAAGGGGAAGATTTAGGTGCATTTGTTATCGAGTGAAATTTATCTATTTCTACAAATTGGGTATTAGATACATCTTGTAGTGATCAAATTTATATTCAGATATATGAACCAAGTAGATTAAGAAAGACTAATTGAGGGGAGGTAGATCTATAAGCAACCAACGGAGCCAAACTTATAACTATTGTTATCAGAAACTATCACCTCACGTTGCCAATGATAATGATCTTGGTTTTAAAATATTGTTATTATGTGACATACCTAAAAAAAACATTATTTATATATCCAGACTTTATATGGATATATTTATTTTGAAATTTGGGAATAAATGTTTCTTAATTTATATAGATATCATTTATTATGTTAATAAACATTTAAATAATGGAATTTATGTGTTTTATTAGACAAAACAAGTATTGGAAATCAATAATGAACCTACTTCACATGACTCATACCACACCCAGCTATGGAATCTCTGATTAGGTCATGTAAAAAAAAAAAATGTTTGACTAAATTACACTAATATGGATATTTATATTCCTTTGAACTAAAACAACTTGGTGTATGTCATGAATGTTTATAAGGAGAAATGAAAAAATATCTATTTAGCAGAAATGGTGAAAGGGACAAAGATCTTCTTGAATTAGTTCATAACGATGTCTGTAAACCATTTCTTTTTGAATAAAGTGGTGGGTACTTATACTTTATAACTTTTACAGATGATTTTAGTAGATATGTATATATTTACTTGATGAGGTATAAGTTATATTTGTTTGTTAAATTAAAATAAAATGAGAATGAAGTTAATAAACAGCTTGCTAAGAAGATTAAGAAATTTTTCTCAGACTGTGTTGGAGAATATCTTAATCAAGACTTCATTGATTATTTATGTGAGTTTGAGATTCTATCTCAACTCAATCCTCCTTATACAACTTAATGGAATGGTGTAAGTGAAATAAAAAACCACACATGGTTAGAAATGGTGATATCAATGATGAGTTATGTGAGTCTTCCATTATCATTTTGTGGATACACATTATAGAAAATATCATATATACTAAACCAAGTGCCAAATAAAGTAAAAAATATTATTCCATATGAACTTTGGTGTGGAAGAAAAACCATGTTGTCAAATTTACATGTATGGGGATGTGAAAAATTTGTTAATTCCTCTTCAAGAAATAAGCTTTCACTTTGAGGTACAAAGTGTACCTTTATATGATACCCTAAGAAAACAAGGGGATATTACCTATACGACCCCTCAGAAAAAAAAGTTAGTGGAAAGACATGATATATTCCTTGATATGGAGAAAATCTATAAAAGTAATAGTGGGAGTGATATAGACTTCAATAAAGTCTAGAATCAATTGGCTTAAAAATAGATTCCATAAAGATCCATGAAAGAAGATGTTTCAAAGACATAAGTACTGCGTAGAAGTAAAAGAGAGGTTAGAGAACCATAAAGGTATGGTTTTATAGTCACCAAGGATGTTAACTCATTATTAGTGAATAATAATGATCCTCTAACCTACAAGAAAGCAGTAAGTGGTATAGATGTTTACAAGTGAAAATAAGACATGAATTATGAAATGGATTCCATGTACCAAAACCAATTCTAGATTTTGGTAGATCCTCCAATGGATTTAAATCCTATTGGTTATAAATGGGTATTAAAGAAGAAAATGGTCATGAATAGACAAGTTAGTACCTATAAGTAATAACTAGTTTCAAAAGGGTTAAAACAACTTCAAGTCATAGACTATAATGAAACCTTTAAATTCAAAATGTTGAAATCCATAAGAATTATAGTTACCATTATGGCATTCCATTATTATTATATTTGAAAAATGGATGTCAAAATAGCTTTCCTTAATGGGAAAGTTTAAGAAGATGTCTATATGACACAACCTGAAGGGTTTATGTATCCAAAGGATTCCAACAAGGTATAAAATTTGAAAATATAAATTTATGGATTAAAGTAACCATTCAGGTCATGAAAAATTCAATTTGATGAATCTATAATGTAATTTGGTTTCATAAGGGATGAATGTGAGCCTTATGTATATAAATGGTTTAGTGGGAGTGCAGTTATTTTATTAATTGTATATGTTGATGACATATTACTTATTGTAAATAAAATACCAATATTACAATATATTAAATCCTGGTTGAATAAATTCTTCTCTATAAAGGAAATAGGTGAAACAACATATATTATAGGGATTAATATCCATAATGATCGATCTAAGAGGATTCTCAGCTTAATTCAAGGTATATATATTGAAAAGATATTGAAGATATTCAGTATGGAACAATTCAAGAGGTAATTGTTTCCAATGTCACACGACATTCATATTTTTATGAAAATGTGTCCTCGGACACACAAGGAAAGATAAAGGATGAAAAGGATTCCATATGTATCTATTATTGGGTCAGTCATGAATGTTATTCCATGTAATAGGTTATATTTTTTTCTATGCCTTTAGTGTGGTAGTAAGATATCAAGATGACCTAAGTGACCACCATTAGATGGAATTCAATACTATCCATAATTATCCGATGATCACTAAGGAAATGTTCCTGAACTATGAAGGATATGAGGAACTATTCATCAGAGGATATATAGATTCTAGTTTCCAAACAGATCAAGAAGATCTAAAATCATAGATAGGATACATATTCACTCTAAATGGAGGTGTCGTGAGCTGGAAGAGCTCAAAGAAAACTATATTCAAAGATTATATAGTAGAGTTTAAGAATATTGTGCCTTTTGAGGAAGCTAAAGAAGCAGTTTGTATATGAAAATTCATCTAAGAGTTTGATATTGTACCTAATAGTAAATATCCTATAACAATTCATTGTGATAATACTATAATAGTGAATCTCGTAAAGGATATAAGTACATATCAATAGATGCAGAATATACTTCATAAGTATCATATCTTAAGGTATTTTTGTAGAGAGGTGAAGTTACAATGAGAAAAATATCTATGGAAGACAACATGGAGGGCCCCTTGACTAAAGCCCTTACTCAACAGAATCATAATCATCATGTGAGTTATAGTGGAATAAAAGTAATAGGAAGTTAGATCTAGTCCAAGTGGGAGTTTTTTAGAGTTTGTATTCTAGAACCAAATATTTTTACTTTGATTACATGTATATTTGAATATTTTAATATTAATAAAACATATTTTTACATATTGTTCATTATTCTACATGAATTTGATGTAATAATTTACTAGGGTATTTTTTTCATTAATAAGGTCATAATAGTTCCCCACTATGATGAGAACCTTGAAGTTACATGAAGATATTAATAAATATAGTTATATGGTTGGATAACATACTATTATAAGGAATATATTTTATATACTATCTGGTATGAGTACTCGTAAGAAGATGAGACTTCTTCTCATGAAGTTAGCACTTGGTAATCTCAAAGATGGGAGATTATGAGAATAGAACCACCAGTAAAAATTCCACACATTTTGGTTTCATCAAATATTCCTATTTTCAAGCATGTGTAATGATCCTTAGACTCTAAGATTATCATTAATACATTTTATGACTCACACACTTAGATCTACTAACCAAAATAATGATGCCATATGTTCGTGGGAAGTAGAGTATGTTGGGTGTGTCATGAATGACATGTTATTAATGGATAAGTAAAGGAAGGATTTACCCCTTCTATATTTATGGAATCTGAAATCCTGTACCTTTTATTGAAATGGAACCGCCAAATTAAATTCCACAACCATGGTGTAATGATGCATTTATTTTAGATAATCATAGAAAGATGTATCAAACATGTAGGTTGATGGAATATATGTGCAACCTGCTTTATGAAATGCTATGAAAAAGGGATTATATCATATAGTTAGCATTCTTATATTATTTTCAATGTTGTGATATTAAATTATTTTTCTTGAGTGCCTTGACCCGTTTCTATATAGTAATCTTAGACTTTAGGTAATCAAACCTAATGATAATGTTAAATAATTCTAGAGGGTCAAACACAAAGTGTTTTCATTGATCTTGATTAAATTATATTTGAATTTTATTAACGGAATAAATATTATTCTTAAGACTTAGGAATAATTCTATTTAAGTTTTACTGATCACATAATTTAAATAAATATTTATTCACCAGATTGTGAATAAAATATATTTATTTTATTTATTAAATATTTAATAAATAATTATTCACCATATTGTGAAAAAAATATTTATTTTTGAATTAAATATTTAATTAAAATATTTATTCAAGTATTCAATAAATGTTGTGGAGTTAGAGAATACCAATATTGTGTTTAGTGATAAATATTAATTTACAAGTTGGTAAAATGATATTTATCATTTCTCCAGTTAGAACATGCTATAAAATAATAATAATAATATTATTATTATATGACATGGGGTTTAATAAATATTATTATATTATTTAAGGGCCGATATGAAATTAAATAATATTTTAACCTAAACCCTAGATCTATAAATAGACGGTTATGTCTATTATGTAGGGTTAATCAAAAAATTGAGAATTGAAAATCATTATGCACAACCGACTTCTCTCTCAATTTTTTTTATCCTCTCATCATATCAATAAGGAGAATGAATATTTCACGACCAAAGGATCTTGAGCAATCAAAACAAACAACACAAGATGATTGATCCACGATTCTAGCACCCAATGTTCATTAATGATTGTTTAGAGATCAAAGGAGCATGTGTGAATCAATGAAATAAAAATATTTTTCATGATTATTTTAATATAAAGTAATTTTTTTTTAAATTTAAATGATTAATTGTTTTTTTGATTCATGTAAGGATATAATGTTTGACTAAAAATAAAAAAGGGATGAATTTAGAAAGATAAATACACTTCACACCACGACATGAAGTGGTGCGGCGTGACACCAAAATATTGAATCTAGAAGCTAGAATAGGAATTAAAGATGGAGAAGACTTTAAAAATATATAGAGTCTGTTTCATGTTGTAACTTACATTTATAGTGTAAAATTTGTGATACAGAAAGAGAGGGCACTCCATTCATGCTATGAACTCTACTAATGTCGCAAACTCCATTTAAATCATAAGTATATCAAGAGAAACAGATTATAAAAGTCACAAACATGCTATTAACATTGTAAAACAACTATTCATAATGAAAAATTTAAGAAAATTCAGGTGTTTGGACTCTATGAATTCATGACATAAAATCACTACTTACATCGTAAATCAATTTGATGGGACAAAAAATGATCAGTTTTGAAGAAATAAATAATAGATGATTCCCTAATTACTGAGGGATAACCAAGCAATACTTTTACCAATTTAATTAAGTCATTTAAGGAACCTGATTCTTGATTAAATCCCTATAAATAGATAGTATAGGGGTATTAGAATATGAATCAACTAATCCAAGGAATCAGCTGATGTGATAAGGAATAGGGTTCCGCTACTGCTTTAATTTTTCCTTTTTGCATTTTGTTTTTAATTTCTTTTGTGATGTAACCCTAATTCATGTTTTAATAAAAGAGTTTCCCATTTCTTATTCTATTCTTATTCCAATTTAATTCCCCTCTCTCTCCCATATTCCATCACGATCTCTTACACTTTTCAATGGAAAGTGACTGACTTAAGGCTTGGACTTGGGGGAGGTTTCACGACGTTCTAAAATTACTATACTATAATTCTATAAATGTTTTAATTTAATTTTTGGTGAATGATAGGGAAGTTCATGGGTGCATAAACCATCCACCATGGCATGAATCTTGAATTAATTCCAATTTTATACAAGGATAAGATGAAATTTGGTGTGCCGAAGTGGTTTTCTAGGCATGCTAAAAATCCAACTCAAGGTAGGGAATAACAATACATGTATGAACTAATGAATTGTCAAATTGAATTTAATAATAAAGGAACCTGTGTAACCAAACCCTAAGGACCAAGAAATTTCTTCCCTAACTTCATTTTGTCTAAATTTTCATCTATATTTAGGTTTTAGTTTTTCATTTAATTATTTTTTTTCCAAAACCCAAAACCATTACTTTCATAAATAATGAAAACATAAAAAGAAGTAGTTTAGGTGAATTTGGAATAACATTTGATTGACTATAAGATTATCAAGTGTTATGAACCTGGTCAGCCACTGTGCTACATTAGAAAAATAATTTTACTTTTGTATATCCCTAGTAAAGGCGTGTCAATCACCACTAGAGTTATTCCACACTTGGATCCTACAGGCACAACAAAGGTAATCTGAAAAGGGTCTTAGACGGTAAAAGTATTCATCGAAGAAAGATCCTAAAACTAGGTATTCTTTCTTTAAATATAATATATATTAATTATAAATTTAACATGAAAAGATCATATTTGGGTTCTGGGTTTTATTATGTCAATATTTGGTGAAAAAAAATTCTTTGGTCATTACATTTACATTATGTACAATTTGCGAATGATCCATCAAATTGACAAAACATTTTGGTTTATTTCACCCACAAAGGTGTTTCCACTATACCTAGAACCTTCATACACCAACATGGTTTCAAATAAAAGGAATAACAATATGATTATTTTTTATAATAGATATATTCATTTGAGGATAAGTTTGAGTTTTAGAAATCTAGTGAATAGATTAAGAATAAATTGGAACTAGAAAATACACCAGAGGCTGATTTATATGAGTTTTTGTTGAATATTTAGAGGTAGTAAATTTCACTCTATTGTGAAAAATATTATCATCATTTATGGTTGCAGAAGACATCACTAGAGAGCCTGTTGATCTAGTTAAAGAAGAATAATGAAGCCAAAATACCACCTGGTGTGATGCTGGTTTGAAGACTATGGGATGCTATATAAATATCCCTTCAAATGTGTAATATTTTGGAGGTTTTTTAACATGAATCATATTTTTAAATCACCTATGTAATATGGTGAACCTGGTTTCAGGATAATCCCTAGCCACCCACTATAATTGAAAACAAGATTATTATTATATAATTCATGTCTTAATGGGAGTTAAACACAATAAGGAGTAGGTTTCCCAAATTGGGGATGAACCTTGTAAATATACTTATGAAAAATTTATTTTAGTATATTTATTGTATATAGGTGTATTCTAGGGTAAAATATAAGTGATATATTTATATTATAATTGGTGAAAAAGGTTCAGAGGACTAAATTTATGGAAAAAACTAAAATGAAGAAATTTGTTTTTAGTAAAATTTGACAACACCTATTTCACCCCATCGCAGGTGTTTCTACACCATCTATTGATATTTAAAATTGGAATAAGAACATAGTTTCCATATAATTTTGATACATTATTCTATTATAGCTAAAATTAGAGCATAAGGTTCCTTCTTTTATTAGACTATATTTTTCATTTCCCAATTGTTTTTACTTGAGTCTATGTGAAGATAAGATTTTAAGTTAGCTCATAAGGGAGTTAAAAGATACCTTAGATGGAAGAATATTTCTCTATCCTTTCCTAGATATATTTGGAGGTCTCAAACATGAATTTTATAAATAAAAAATAGGGGGTTAATAAGTTAAAAAAATATTCAAAGAAAGAAGAGGAATAACCACTATATTAATGTGTTTATAGTGGTAAACATCCTAATGAATATGTTGATAATTATTACTCTAGTGAATAAATTCCAATATGTGATGATAGTTTCACTGAATCTTACAAATAACTCCATCTCGATGTTAAAGGCTATATAAATAATGTTTCTATTGAAGTGAAAACCTATATATTTAAATTCATCAAGGGATTCTATAATGATAAGTCATATCTAGAAGTATATACTAATGCAATGGAATATGAATTATTAAATAAGACGAGTTTCCATAATACCCACACAAAGTTAGTGAAAGATAAGGAAGAAGCTATCATCCTTTGAAATTAAAGACTCAATCAAGTTGATGAAGAATTTCAAAGATATTTATGTGATATGGAATTGTTTGAAAAAATAGTTAAGTAGGTGTTCCATACATTGGATAAGGTTCATAAAGTCTCCATGGATGTCAAGTTTTCCTAACTATAAGTTATATAAATAAGGGTGAAAGATTTGGATAATTATTTAGATTAGACAAGGAAAATGCATTATGATCAAACATAGAGGATGAAGAAGGATTGGGAAGAGATATTGAGAACATTTAAGAATGAGAAGTATTCTCTCAACATTAAATTTATTGAGATATAAGTGCAACTAAAAAATTTATAAGAGGAAAAACCTGGAGCTTCCCATTATCCTAAGAAGAGAACTTCTACCACACAAATACTAGAAAGGATTATTGTTTCAAATAAGACTCATAATGG
This sequence comes from Viscum album, assembly GCA_963277665.1. Classification (NCBI taxonomy): domain Eukaryota; kingdom Viridiplantae; phylum Streptophyta; class Magnoliopsida; order Santalales; family Viscaceae; genus Viscum; species Viscum album. The sequence goes on along the minus strand of OY728136.1, from coordinate 999,760,482 downwards.
TCACAATATGAGCATGAGATCTTTTGAGGAAGATTCCACCTCAAGAACATGAAAAAAGGTATCCCATAACTCATCTGAATCTTATTGTTATAAATCCATTTTAATTGCATATAAAAATTTAAATTTAAATTCTACAAAAAATAAAATGAAATAAAATCCTATAAAATCCACCAATAAGTTAATGGTAGAGGTAATCATTTATAAGAAAAAAATACACCCAAAATAAGCATAAATGTTTGTGTTTGAACCCAAAAATAGGAACCGTGTTAGGTTTTACAAACTAAACCTACATAAAAAATAATAAGGTTGACTGGAAGATGTTGGTGCTGCTAGATATTTGGGAATAGGTCTATTGATTAATAGTACAAAATGTTAGTATATTCAAATTGGTGAATCCATACAACAAGGGGGAACAAGGAATAAATAAGGAAGAAACATGTTGGGGTAATGTATACAACATAGTAAACGAGAAATCTATCCATGAAGAATATATTTAAATGCCTTGGAAATTTCTATGAGTTGTGTAAGATCAGTGTCCACTACTATGATGAATGATGATACAACTTTTCTAGGTATCATTAATATATTGAAGAGAATAGAAAACCGCCACATTCTGAGAAATAATTAAAAAAAGAAAGCAAGTATTCCTTAAGAGATAAATTAGTAAAAATGGTTATTAAACAATGCATTCCCTAGAAGAAAATGAAGAGAGATGATTAGTGTGTCAATATAATAGGGAAGAAGTGATTCTGCTATAAAAAAATAGGACACATCATGGAAAATTTCAAGATGGATATGAATTTCAAAGTATATTGGAGCAAGATGGATTCCAAAAATAAATAATCAATCAAATAAATAGATAGTATGATTGGAATGGTAGTGTAAATCCCTAATGAAGAGTATGAAAGGGTAACTAAAAAGGGTACTCTAAAGGTTGATAAAGACTTGTGTGAAATGTGAAACCATGTAGGACATTAGGCTTTCATATAGATGAGTGTTTTTATTAGATAAATAAAAAATAAAGGGAAAGAACCAATTAATTCTCTTTCTAAAATTTTTCAAACTATAAAAAAACCACACTAAGAAAAGGATAATTATGTGAATAAATTATACTTTTCTCATATGGCATGACAAATAGGAAAAGGCTTGGAATACGGAGCAAGAGGAAAATAAAGAAATTTATTTAGTTGTTAAAGTTGAGAAGTGTATTCTATCTCAAATAAAATCTCAATAGGGGAATAAATACATGCTTCCCAAACCAGAATATTCTTTTAAAATAAATGGTGAAATAATCATGAAGGGTTCTATACATTTTAGACCTCCAAAGAAGGAAGATAACGAGTTGATAAATCTATATCAACCATGATTCTCAAGTTCAGGAGTAGTTGGAAGACCCACCTTATTTCAATATCAGCTTGGTTATGCTTAAATTTTGGGAATTCAAGGCAATGGAGGTTTGAAAGCACCCCATTAGGAGGATCTCTCAAAATCTATGAAATTGTCCAAGATTTATGAAATTATGTTGAATCTTGAAATCTAGATAGATCCTTAAAAAGTTAAAGGATGAGGTATGATTTAATTCTCCTATAACTCTTTTAAATCATATATATTATGTTTATGAATGTGGAGTTATTATCTAACTAAACGATAGAGAAACACCTTGCACTAGAAATGTTTTGATGTGTGTGTTCAAGTGAAGTGCATATTTTGATGTGTGTGTTCAGGTTTTGATGGCACATTACTAAGAAAAAATGTGTTATTATCCTTATCTCATGTAATTAGTGTAAGTCTTGAAAATTTTATGGAATAACATGGGGGGAATATGAGTTTCTTAAAATTATAAGTGTTTATTATAAATAAGAAGCCCCCTGTAATGTAATTAAGTAGAAAAAGAACAAAATTTATTCCTACCCTCTTGTATCCATGGGGGAGAGGAACATTCCTTTGCATTTCTTATTAATTATGGGGAATATAATTACATTAAATTTGGTAGAAAATTTAGAATTTAAAATAAATATAAAGGGGTATATTGAAGTGTCCATAGGTTGAAGTTGCATTTGTTGTCAATATGTCTTATTTTTAAGTGAATTACAATTAAATTATGCAAATAAAAAAGTCTTAAGTTATGGAATTTAGCATCCAACCAAAGGAAGTGAAGAAGATACCTATATGTGTTGGGCAATGAAGTTTCTTTCCTTGAACACCTATTTGGACAAATTCAAGTGGGTATCCCATAAATCAAATGGTTGTTGAGATGGTATGTATGTGAAAGAAAAGTACTACAAGTGTGGAAGTCTCGTCTACAATATATTTGAATGAAAATTGAAGGATCTAGAACTTTAAGAGATTGAAGATCTATTATTCATGTGGAAAAACTAAATAAATGCTGGAGATTCCATCATTGAGTGATTGAGCATGAAGGTTACTATTTATATTATTTTATATCACTTAGATGATGGTATATGAAGGACAAAATTGAGATAAAAGCTGAGATGGTAGAGGATTTTTTTAAAATACTCCATCTTTATTGTTTTATATGGTTTAAGGCTTTGGAACAAACTATAATGGGTTTGGAATTATTCTAATAATTACCTTAACAATTTGATGTTTTTATGAAGTCATTAGATATGAATGAGATAGCCTAAAGATGATTTGAAGATGATTGAAGTTGGTTTGAAGCTAATATGGAACTACTATTCTCAAGATAAAGGTTGGATAAATATAAAATGAATTTATCTAAAACACATAGGATATTTTTCTAGCACACTATAGATTTGAGGTTGTGTAAGATAATTCATCTATATAGAAGGATATTCATCTATGTGAGAGAAAATTGATCAGTGCATAAGAGAATTCATCTATATAGAGGTGATTTTTCTAGCATGTAAGTCATTTCATTTATGCAATTGAGGTTTAGAAAAAATGTTAAAGGTGATTATTCTATGAGTATGATATTTGAACATGTGAATCATATTTTGAGTGTTCCAACTATATTTTAAATAAATGGATAAGGAAATTTTCCTACGAGGCCACCTCGTAAGTTGATTCAGATTCACAAATGAGATTTGAAATTTATCTAATTAAATTATTTTTATGGGTTAATCATGTGTATCTGTAACACCCCGGGATTCTGTGAAAAAAATATTATTTTAATTTCATTAATGTCTTATGTTGTATTCTACACCAAGATTACCCTGCGCTATACGCAACATCGTATTAGCTTGCAGTTTACGCAACACTATTCTTGGACCGTGTTACACACAATTTTGATAATAGTTATTCTACGCAACATTGAGTATATATATATATATATTAAATGTATAAATGAAATATGGTTGGATTCTGTTATACGAAACAACGAAGGATTCTTTCACAACACGCAACCCTGACTTGGCTTGCATTACACGCAATCGCGACCTTCCTCGATAGCGTGTGTTGTACACAATACCGGGTTTTAATAAACAATGTTATATTATTATAATATTGTCATGAACTAGCTGTTATGAATATTATTAACTAAATTTCAAATTTTATAACATTATTATTCATCTTACACATTTCTAGAACATGGTATAAGAACAAAATAAATTTTTCGGGTAAAATAAGTATTTTTCAAAAAATGCAGTTTTACCGCCTTTTGATGGCGCACCCACTTTAAATATAATTTTTGACATGTTTATATGTTCAATTTGACAAAATAATATTCTTCTTTTGAATCAGGATATAAAAATTTACATTAGATAAAGTTTTGATATTTTTCCGATAACTTTCATATTTTAATGAATAGTAAAAACACGCTATATTTTAATTAAAAACAACTTTTTTCATCGTAATATCTTATGTGGTTAAATTATAATATTGAATGGTTTTAAAGTATAAACAGAATATATTTTTACCATTTAATATAATGTATGTCATTAGCATTGATTTTACCTTGAATTCGTAGGTTAAATCAATTCAATCTTTTGCAATGTTTTAAAGAAAAACCCGTTTTCTCTCGACAACGGGATTAATTTTAATTTAATTTCTGCATCTTTTGTGTATTGAATTTGGAAAAATGGATTCCATATTTGGGATCAGTGGTTCCAAATTATGTTAATAAGCTACTTTTTATTTTTGGGAATTATGAATAGTAACTACGGTAAATTTTATTTACCATAGTTAAAGGTAAATCGGGCAATTAAGGGTAAATATAATATTTTAAAATTACCCTAAAAAATGTCAAAATCCTATTGGATGACTAAAGGTAGACCCATATCACCTAAGGGTCGGATTAGAATCATTTAATGGACATTTGTCCATGAAAATAACTTAATTATTAATTAAAACCAAAGAAAGTGACAACATGTCACTTTCTTAAATCTTATAAGTATATTAATTTTAATTTAGTGATAAACTTCATGAAACTTCGAACATGAATAGTATCCAGAAATCTAATGAAATTATCTACATAATATAAATTTATTTATAATTTTTAGGGATTAAATAATTATCATTAATTATGAAACAATAGTGATGCAGAAATTGTTTATCTAGTGAAAAATCAAGAATATTGTTTTTATTAAACTAATAGTGACCATAAAATGCACAAATACCTAACCAAAACTTATTGTACATGTAAATGTAAACCATAAGCATCCAATGGTAGAATATTTGACCATTTGGAGCCTTATAAAAGCGATTATGACACTTATATTATTTTATTTTAAATGATGCCAAAGTTGTCACCTTCATAATTTAATAAATATAACAATTTAAATATTGTGATTTTAAGATGATAAATTCGAGTAAAAGTATTATTGTGAAAGGTAATAGATTTATTTTCATCATAGGATTTTATTTTTAATTTTTATGCAACAAATAAGTATATTAAATAATTATACAAAAATGTTGTCGTATTTATTTTATTAAGAGATAAACCAAATAAATGGTTTTAAAAATAATAAAATAAATATTATATGAACTATTTAATGTGATGCACTAATTTTATAGATACATATGACCTTTTATTAATATATTAAAGCTTTTATTTCGAACATATCTTCTGTATATATTTTATTTAAATTCAAATAAATGGATAGTGTCAAAATTGACACTATTGTTATTTTACAAAAATAACATATTATAAAATTGTTTAAAAATCACAAAAATATTTAAAAATTATAAATTTATATTTATATGGTATATAATGTTATAAAGTAAACAATTATGGAAAATTAAAAACAAATAAGTAATAATTTGTTATAATTTAAAATTTAGAATTTTATTACAACAAATAAACTTAAATAGATTAAATAAGGATAAATCAAAATGATAAGGTTTCAAATAAGATCCAAATATGTCTAAATTTGATTGTTTGATGATATTACAAACCTATCTCATCTAATCTTCGAATATGAGTCATTTTTGTAGGTTTTTAAGTGGGGTTAGATTTATTATAAATGAATATTTTTAAGAATTCCTAAGGTGCCCCTCTCCTCCCTTATAAAAGGGCACCTCCTCCCCCTCCTCCTCACACCAAATTGAGCACTCAAGCTCGGCCAACCACTGCCAAAATATCTTCTCCACTTCCCTAGTATCATCCTAGAGGTCCTGGTCTTCTTCAAAGACCAATCTTAGTTCCCTAAGTAGAGGATTCAAAGAGGCGTTCCAAAGAAGAGGTAATATCCATTACCGATCTTTTTCAATTTCTTTCTTCTTCAACTTCTTCTTCTTTAGTTGTTTCATGATAAAGTAATAAAATCAGTATTTCTTATATACTGATATGTTATTATAAATATGAAACAACTCTAATTAACCTTCTATCCATCATACGGAAAAAGAAATCACCGCGCGTGCGTACGTACGGAATACCGTCTCCACGCCGTGGTGTAATCTATTTTCCACCACCACCTTACATGGATGGGTATAATGGTGTAAAGAATAACTATACATAGTTATTACAACATCATATTGATTCTGATATATTGTATAATACACTCCAATTCAATTCAATATTTATAGAAATGATATCATCGCTCGTGCGTACGTACGGACTACCGTCTCCACGACGCGATGAGATTCATTCTCCATGTTAACAATTTAAGAATGATTATAAAGTATATATAAGAAATAATAATGAAATATATGACATTATAAAGCTACTGGATTTATGTATATATATACATATGTATGTCATCTACTTACTTCCATTTCAAGACAATAAGGAAAGGAAAACAGCGTTCATGCGTACGTACGGACTACCGTCTCCATGAACGGTGTTTTTCATTTCATTTATCTATCTATTATATATATATATATACTGAATATATATGATATATAAATCATATTCTATATTCTGGAAGTAAGTAAATCATGATATAAGTAATAATAATGTCAAGAACAACAAGTCAAAACACCTACGATAAATGAAACGATTTTACCCAAAATGCTTCTTTAACATGGAATTTACAAAATAACGGGTAATATAATGTCATAAGTGAACCATATATGATATCATAACAATGAATATGATTCTGTAATAAGTCAATGAAATTATTTAAATCATTATACAGGAGGTTCGGAAACATACGAAGCAAATCGGACCTAAGGTAAGGGAAATATCACAATCTCATTTTTATCCGAGATTGTTTATACTTTGAAATTTACTGGGGTGTATTTTACTATCTACATCCATGTTTCCTCAATAGGTAATATTATGTCCATCCACCTACAGTTGTCTAAATCCAATTTTACCCTTCGCTGAATTTTTAGTAAAAGATATGAAAGGAATCTTTTGTCGTTTTTCGTACGATGTACTTTTTTGACTTTTCCGACAAAAGTACGAAGAATGTTTTTTTTAACTTATACGGCACGAACGGATTTTTACGGTTTTATAAAGCCTTATTTTCATGAATCTTCCTCCAAAAGATTTCATGACTATTTTCAATAAAATCTCTTTCTTTTAAAATTGCATGACGTTTTGTGAAAAGAAATTGATTTTGAAGAAGAAAGGATATTTTCCTCAAGAATGAAGTTCAAGTATTTTATCAAAATTATTTTCCATCTAAGATAATATAGGGTTCTGTTTTTATCCCTATTATTACATTGATTTGATTATGTTTTGAGGGAATTATTTTTATGAAGTCATTTACCTTATATGATTTGTTTTATGATGTCATGATGTTTCAAGAATCCCATTTTTGTTACATGTGTTATGCGATGATGTATGATTTATGATTATGTGGCACACATAAGAAAGGATTAATTATAAGATGGGTGGGACCTATATCTCCCTCCAATGCATTGGGTAAAGATTTTATATCTCATGAGATAGACATGGCTGGAACGGAAGGTTATTTCGGTTCAGTGATACAGGACTGAAACGAGGAGTGAACTCGGTTCAGAAAGGGACTTTGTCCACTAAGATAGTCTTGGCAATGAGTCATGACTAACAAGAAATGATTTTCCATGATTATGTGTGAATGCCACAAAGTTTCAAGTTTTATGTTATGATTATGGGGATCTCGTTTTCACTTCTATGATTTATCCCATGATATGATATTATGAGCTCTTTTGCAGGTTAAGATTTCCAAAAGCTATGTTCTTATGTATATGATGTGATTGATATTTCTTTTGTTTACCCTTACTGAGCATTTGAGCTCACCCTTTTATGTTTTTTCCCCAGGATATAAAGAAAGGTTTTAGGTAAAAAAAAAGGGAAGATCTTTATGGGAGATATTGAAGATCTTTCACCACGATTAGAAGATTACGTTCCGAGTTTCCAAAGACACTAAACTATTACGATCCTTGTGTGTGTGTTTTTGTTATGTACTAAGTATTCCGCAAATGTAATGTAATGTCCATGTACGTCAAGATACGGGTCTCTACAGTTGGTATCAGAGGAAAGGTTTAGTCAACCTTTGGAAACTAGGATGCGAAAACGTTAGTGAGATCCCTAGATATATTTCTAAGGTATGTCTAGGGATGCCCCTAAGGATAAGTATACGTATAGGATATAGTCCTAGAACTATGGTAACAATATTAGATTAAACCAAAGATGATAGATATTTAAGTTACTCCCCCTTTATTATGATTTTTGCATCTAACACTATTCTGTTTGGGTTTTAGAAAATGGCTGGAAACAAGATGATTCACAGTAATGGAGGATATGATGGACAATGGAATGATATTCTTCATGAGCAACCAAATGAAATGGGATTTGGATGTCCAAACATCATTATTATGCCGAATCAGCAATCTCACAACATGATCAATAAAGTAAAATTTGGTAAGTTTCCTGACTCGACTAATAAGAGAAAGATGGAGTTCCATGATGATCATAGAGGAAAGAAAGTTCAATTTCCCCTATGTAAATCATGTGGGAAGAGGCATCAAGGAGAATGTTTCAAGGGAACTGGAAGATGCTTTGGGTGTGGAAAAGAAGGATACAAAGCAAGTAAGTGCAAATGAAAAGGGTCGGTTAACACCATGGATGAGGATAATGGTATTGCTACGACATGAAAAATGGTTAAGTGTTTTAAATGTGGAATGTATGGGCATTATGCAAACAAATGCCCTAAGGGAAAGACTCATGAAGAGAATCAGTATGGTCATATGGGTAGTATTTATGTGGATGATGATGAAGAGACTACAAATGATATGTGAGATGAAAGAATTTTTGAAGCTCGGTCAATGGTTTGAGAATGTAGTGGAATGATTACATGTTTATCATGTGTAATTTTGGAATAAAGAGACATCTATGGATTGTTACACTGTTGTCTTTCCTTGTGTTTTGAAAGTGTATGATTAATGTTACCAGTATCCATGAAAGGTTATTCAGATATTTTTGGAATGTAGATGATATGCGCATAATGAAGGGATAAGGAGAAAATTAAATGTTTGATAGTATTCATGAGCTCATGATTGATATAAGGACTAAGTGATATCATGGTTTGAGTATATAGAATTTTGAGGATTTCGGTATGTGAGAAGTGTTAACTTTTAACTGCATTCAAGTTTTCACTAAGGTTCAATGGGTATTCAAGAGAGTACAAGATTAAGGCCTTTGAATGTTTGGAATGTGACCAACAAGATATATCTTATGATATATGGGGATCAACGATGGTATTAAATCTCTGGTAATCGTTTTCACTATGTTATGAGAATGGACTGCAGTATTATGGATAAGCCTAAAGATTGGAATGAATTATGTTGGACATAAGTTAGTATTGTTTAAGGATAGAAGTTTTTTCGATATTATTGATGGGATGTTATAGTAATATAGTTTTATAAAAAGGACAACCTGCAGGACGGGCGACAGCCCATCGCTTCGGACAAGGCTGTGGGAATCGAACCCACAACCGAAGTGCGACTGGCCTTTATCGCCTACCACTGGCCTACAGGAAGTCCCTGTTTAGTAGAAACGAGTTTTATTATATTAAGCAGTATGATATATGAAGTATAAGTCCATTTTAGGAACCATATATGATTAATCTCACTATAGAATGACTTATGTATATTTAATAACTTTTTCTAACCTTTTGTTTGAGACAGATGAAATGACCCGTCATTCTATCACATAATCTGCTAACACTTCACGAATAACAAATTCAACTTCATTTTTTTAAGAGATGAAGTGGAAATTGTTCAAGGCACGAACAACAGTGAGATTGTTCCAAAATAAAGTAAGTATTTATTCTAATTCAAATTCTTTAACATTAGGGAAACGATCTTGAAAACCAAAAATGTTGTCCTAGTGATCTTATATCTGATGAATCAGATGGTACCTTAGATCGTCACAAATTTATGGCTTTGTGATTGCTGGCTTTTCCATAGCCATGTTCTCTACCACTCTCCATCAGAACATGATGGTTAGATTTCTCTTCCATATCCATATTTTCACCTATGTGGAAACCCAGTGATTAGTTTATTTGGGTAACCGTTACGTTTCATACTTTTGTTTTTAAAGATAAGTTTTGGTATTCCTTTTTACGATGTGGGTTTCTATCAAAGAAACTTTCAAATAGTAAACTATTTATAACCCCGACGAATTTCGAGGGCGAAATTCATTTTAAGGGGGGTAGAATGTAACACCCCGGGATTCTGTGAAAAAAATATTATTTTAATTTCATTAATGTCTTATGTTGTATTCTACACCAAGATTACCCTGCGCTATACGCAACATCGTATTAGCTTGCAGTTTACGCAACACTATTCTTGGACCGTGTTACACACAATTTTGATAATAGTTATTCTACGCAACATTGAGTATATATATATATATATTAAATGTATAAATGAAATATGGTTGGATTCTGTTATACGAAACAACGAAGGATTCTTTCACAACACGCAACCCTGACTTGGCTTGCATTACACGCAATCGCGACCTTCCTCGATAGCGTGTGTTGTACGCAATACCGGGTTTTAATAAACAATGTTATATTATTATAATATTGTCATGAACTAGCCGTTATGAATAGTATTAACTAAATTTCAAATTTTATAACATTATTATTCATCTTACACATTTCTAGAACATGGTATAAGAACAAAATAAATTTTTCGGGTAAAATAAGTATTTTTCAAAAAATGCAGTTTTACCGCCTTTTGATGGCGCACCCACTTTAAATATAATTTTTGACATGTTTATATGTTCAATTTGACAAAATAATATTCTTCTTTTGAATCAGGATATAAAAATTTACATTAGATAAAGTTTTGATATTTTTCCGATAACTTTCATATTTTAATGAATAGTAAAAACACGCTATATTTTAATTAAAAACAACTTTTTTCATCGTAATATCTTATGTGGTTAAATTATAATATTGAATGGTTTTAAAGTATAAACAGAATATATTTTTACCATTTAATATAATGTATTTCATTAGCATTGATTTTACCTTGAATTCGTAGGTTAAATCAATTCAATCTTTTGCAATGTTTTAAAGAAAAACCCGTTTTCTCTCGACAACGGGATTAATTTTAATTTAATTTCTGCATCTTTTGTGTATTGAATTTGGAAAAATGGATTCCATATTTGGGATCAGTGGTTCCAAATTATGTTAATAAGCTACTTTTTATTTTTGGGAATTATGAATAGTAACTACGGTAAATTTTATTTACCATAGTTAAAGGTAAATCGGGCAATTAAGGGTAAATATAATATTTTAAAATTACCCTAACAAATGTCAAAATCCTATTGGATGACTAAAAGTAGACCCATATCACCTAAGGGTCGGATTAGAATCATTTAATGGACATTTGTCTATGAAAATAACTTAATTATTAATTAAAACCAAAGAAAGTGACAACATGTCACTTTCTTAAATCTTATAAGTATATTAATTTTAATTTAGTGATAAGATTCATGAAACTTAGAACATGAATAGTCTCCAGAAATCTAATGAAATTATCTACATCATATAAATTTATTTATAATTTTTAGGGATTAAATAATTATCATTAATTATGAAACAATAGTGATGCAGAAATTGTTTATCTAGTGAAAAATCAAGAATATTGTTTTTATTAAACTAATAGTGACCATAAAATGCACAAATACCTAACCAAAACTTATTTTCCATGTAACTGTAAACCATAAGCATCCAATGGTCGAATATTTGACCATTTGGAGCCTTATAAAAGCGATTATGACACTTATATTATTTTATTTTAAATGATGCCAAAGTTGTCACCTTCATAATTTAATAAATATAACAATTTAAATATTGTGATTTTAAGATGATAAATTCGATTAAAAGTATTATTGTGAAAGGTAATAGATTTATTTTCATCATAGGATTTTATTTTTAATTTTTATGCAACAAATAAGTATATTAAATAATTATACAAAAATGTTGTCGTATTTATTTTATTAAGAGATAAACCAAATAAATGGTTTTAAAAATAATAAAATAAATATTATATGAACTATTTAATGTGATGCACTAATTTTATAGATACATATGACATTTTATTAATATATTAAAGCTTTTATTTCGAACATATCTTCTGTATATATTTTATTTAAATTCAAATAAATGGATAGTGTCAAAATTGACACTATTGTTATTTTACAAAAATAACATATTATAAAATTGTTTAAAAATCACAAAAATATTTAAAAATTATAAATTTATATTTATATGGTATATAATGTTATAAAGTAAACAATTATGGAAAATTCAAAACAAATAAGTAATAATTTGTTATAATTTAAAATTTAGAATTTTATTACCACAAATAAACTTAAATAGATTAAATAAGGATAAATCAAAATGATAAGGTTTCAAATAAGATCCAAATATGTCTAAATTTGATTGGTTGATGAGATTACAAACCTATCGCATCTAATCTTCGAATATGAGTCATTTTTGTAGGTTTTTAAGTGGGGTTAGATTTATTATAAATGAATATTTTTAAGAATTCCTAAGGTGCCCCTCTCCTCCCTTATAAAAGGGAACCTCCTCCCCCTCCTCCTCACACCAAATTGAGCAATCAAGCTCGGCCAACCCCTGCCAAAATATCTTCTCCACTTCCCTAGTATCATCCTAGAGGTCCTGGTCTTCTTCAAAGACCAATCTTAGTTCCCTAAGTAGAGGATTCAAAGAGGCGTTCCAAAGAAGAGGTAATATCCATTACCGATCTTTTTCAATTTCTTTCTTCTTCAACTTCTTCTTCTTTAGTTGTTTCATGATAAAGTAATAACATCAGTATTTATTATATACTGATATGTTATTATAAATATTAAACAACTCTAATTAACCTTCTATCCATCCTACGAAAAAAGAAATCACCGTGCGTGCGTACGTACGGAATACCGTCTCCACGCCGTGGTGTAATCTATTTTCCACCACCACCTTACATGGATGGGTATAATGGTGTAAAGAATAACTATACATAGTTATTACCACATCATATTGATTCTGATATATTGTATAATACACTCCAATTCAATTCAATATTTATAGAAATGATATCATCGCTCGTGCGTACGTACGGACTACCGTCTCCACGACGCGATGAGATTCATTCTCCATGTTAACAATTTAAGAATGATTATAAAGTATATATAAGAAATAATAATGAAATATATGACATTATAAAGCTACTGGATTTATGTATATATATACATATGTATGTCATCTACTTACTTCCATTTCAAGACAATAAGGAAAGGAAAACAGCGTTCATGCGTACGTACGGACTACCGTCTCCATGAACGGTGTTTTTCATTTCATTTATCTATCTATTATATATATATATATACTGAATATATATGATATATAAACCATATTCTATATTCTGTAAGTAAGTAAATCATGATATAAGTAATAATAATGTCAAGAACAACAAGTCAAAACACCTACGATAAATGAAACGATTTTACCCAAAATGCTTCTTTAACATGGAATTTACAAAATAACGGGTAATATAATGTCATAAGTGAACCATATATGATATCATAACAATTAATATGATTCTGTAATAAGTCAATGACATTATTTAAATCATTATACAGGAGGTTCGGACACATACGAAGCAAATCGGACCTAAGGTAAGGGAAATATCACAATCTCATTTTTATCCGAGATTGTTTATACTTTGAAATTTACTGGGGTGTATTTTACTATCTACATCCATGTTTCCTCAATATGTAATATTATGTCCATCCACCTACAGTTGTCTAAATCCAATTTTACCCTTCGCTGAATTTTTAGTAAAAGATATGAAAGGAATCTTTTGTCGTTTTTCGTACGATGTACGTTTTTGACTTTTCCGACAAAAGTACGAAGAATGTTTTTTTTAACTTATACGGCACGAACGGATTTTTACGGTTTTATAAAGCCTTATTTTCATGAAGCTTCCTCCAAAAGATTTCATGACTATTTTCAATAAAATCTCTTTCTTTTAAAATTGCATGACGTTTTGTGAAAAGAAATTGATTTTGAAGAAGAAAGGATATTTTCCTCAAGAATGGAGTTCAAGTATTTTATCAAAATTATTTTCCATATAAGATAATATAGGGTTCTGTTTTTATCCCTATTATTACATTGATTTGATTATGTTTTGAGGGAATTATTTTTATGAAGTCATTTACCTTATATGATTTGTTTTATGATGTCATGATGTTTCAAGAATCCCATTTTTGTTACATGTGTTATGCGATGATGTATGATTTATGATTATGTGGCACACATAAGAAAGGATTAATTATAAGATGGGTGGGACCTATATCTCCCTCCAATGCATTGGGTAAAGATTTTATATCTCATGAGATAGACATGGCTGGAACGGAAGGTTATTTCGGTTCAGTGATACAGGACTGAAACGAGGAGTGAACTCGGTTCAGAAAGGGACTTTGTCCACTAAGATAGTCTTGGCAATGAGTCATGACTAACAAGAAATGATTTTCCATGATTATGTGTGCATGCCACAAAGTTTCAAGTTTTATGTTATGATTATGGGGATCTCGTTTTCACTTCTATGATTTATCCCATGATATGATATTATGAGCTCTTTTGCAGGTTAAGATTTCTAAAAGCTATGTTCTTATGTATATTATGTGATTGATATTTCTTTTGTTTACCCTTACTGAGCATTTGAGCTCACCCTTTTATGTTTTTTTTTCACCAGGATATAAAGAAAGGTTTTAGGTAAAAAAAAAGGGAAGATCTTTATGGGAGATATTGAAGATCTTTCACCACGATTAGAAGATTACGTTCCGAGTTTCCAAAGACACTAAACTATTACGATCCTTGTGTGTGTGTTTTTGTTATGTACTAAGTATTCCGCAAATGTAATGTAATGTCCATGTACGTCAAGATACGGGTCTCTACAGTATCAATTTAGCTACACTGATGACATATCAGACCATGTATGATATTTTCCATTATTAAAAGTATGAGCTCATAAGATATTTAAGGCCCCTGTATAATATTTTATTTTTCCACATTAGAAAATGTTGTGTATTGGTTTAAATTTTTTTTTGTGATTAGTCCCTTTTGAATATTTTAAATAATATTTATGAATCTTTTTGTAAGGTTGGTGTGAATTTTTGGGCGTTGTTTAGCCCTGATGTTGATATATTAAACATATTAAACATATTAACTCACATGCATGCATAATTTCAAAAATAATGGATTTATTCCCAAATAGAGTCTTGGATGGGTAAATCAAGACTATCATTGAATCTAGAATGCAGTTTTTATCCTAGGAGGGACATAATGTCCATTCACATCAGACCTCTGGTCGATGAGCAGTCACTGGTGAATATTATAGAAATTAAATTAATTAAATTAAATAATTAATTTCATTGCTTAATTATACATCTAACCTAGAAAATACTTATACAATCTATGTTATAGACATCCTTCATGGTTATCCACATAAACCTAAGATACTGGGAGTGAGGGATAGACTCCACAGGGAGAGAGTTTGGTGATGAATGAGAAAGTTTCATAGATCAATGATCAGACTCAATGAAACTCATCATTAACATCTATAAAAATTTCTTATTTTTTATTTATTAATCCAATGTTGAGTTATGGAATTTTTTGTGTTCATTTATCCTTGTTTTTACATCATAATAATTAAGGGTTAATTCTTCTAAAAATTTAATCCATAATCTATCATTGCAAAGCCCTATTGATTTATGTTTTGTTGAATCTATGATTTGGAGATTGTTGATTCTGGAACTTTTAATCATTTATTTGTTTCTTAAGATTACTCAATTTTATATGACGACTAATCATGCATGTCCATTATTGTTTTTCACATTTTTAGATTATATATTTTCCCCTGTGTTCTTCATGAATTCATCACTAGTATTAGGTTTGATCAGTGATTCAATAATTCTTCATGATCCTAGTCGCTGCTTTCTTGATTATTGGTTCTATGGTTAATTATTGTGAGTTAGACTTTAGTATTATGACATGAAAAAGGATCATTCATAGTGATATAATTTGGGGAAGAATTAGGGATTACCATTTCATGATCTGTGAGGTGCGAGCAACATGGAAAGGCTATGAGAGTTCAATTTTCCCAGGAAGGGTGGATGAAAATCTAATTTTTGGCATGGAATGGATCATGTTCAATGTGGTTTGTAGGTATTCTAGTAAGAATCCTGAATAAGATGATGACAACGGGAGAGATTGTGGGAGAAGTAGGGAATCTAGAAATTCCCCAACTACACAATGTGTAGTTTGGAAGAACACATGTCATGCGTCTCATTGATGTTATTCTAGGGTTTCTAAGAAATAAAAACATCACACGACTATATGGTCAATCCCACACATCGTGTGAATCTAGATGATCATCCTAGCATGTATAGAGTGTACATTCCCAAGAATCATGAGTGCTCTCACATGATATTTGATCTCTATGGAACACAACTTGGGGTATTAAAGCACACATTGAGTGTTGGACCGAACCCAAAAACCATGTATCTCAGTCCACATGCTGTGTAGGTGGTCTTTTACATTCCATGTTGGGAGACTCTGCACGATGAGGTTGTCTAATGGGGGTGACACATTGTGTACCCCCTTGGACACACCATGTTCTTTTGTATTATTATTTATATGAAAATTACATTAAATATATTATATTACATGTAATATAAACATGTTATATTTTAATTTCCATTATTTAAATGATTTACATAATCTAAATATCACATATTAATTATTATTTAAACCTTGACCAAATCTGTCACGAACCGAATCTGGTTGCCACTATTACTGGCACCAAACCCGGCCCGTGCCAAGGCCCGAAGGGAGTTCCCTATCCCCAAGGGCTGGCACAAGTGCCCGAGTATAAAAAAAATCTGGTTTGGGAACGATTTACACAAGTATGAAAGCATAAAACATAAAAAAACTAACAATAATAAGAATCTGAAATTTTCATGCTAAAAAATTATTAACAAAACCAGATATGAATACATTTGTTTAAATACACTACAAGTGGTCCAAATAAAAATAAATATATCAGCAAGATAGCACCAAGGACTCCACACGACTAGGGTTCATTGCCTACAAGCCGTCTCTACAACTCCGCCCCAAGGATGGTGACTAACACCCCGAACCGCCATCACCCTTAGCCTTTCCTTTACCCGAGTCAAACATAACCAAGTATACTTACACCCAAGGGATATAAGTATGGTTTGAGCCTAATCCCAATAGGATACCACCCAATGATTCCAAAGAGGATGCAATACAATGTGAAAAAGCAAGCAGTTTTAGTACGCAAAGAAAGACAATGATAAAATCAAAGAAATGCAACTTTCAATTGAAAATAGTTTTCAAGCTAAAATTTTTAGAATGTTCGAAAATTTAAGTAGACATGTGATATAATATAAAGTACTTCCAAAAACACCCCAATACAAGGGTAAATACCAGAAATCCAATGAGCACCAAAACTGGGAACACCCCTAGGCAACTAGATAGTCTTGAGCCCTATGTACCTCGTACCTCGGTGTAAAGTATCCAAGTCATAATCCTTTCCCATACACAAGACACTAGTAGGGAACATACCCATAACCTAGTGGTCCCCAAATATTATCCACATAGTTTAGTTAGAGTTTTTGTTATCCATTTTCTTAGTGAAACAAGGACACAACCCATCCGGTTCACTAGCCGTACTAGTACATATCTGCCCACCTAAGTACCTAGGATTCCCCTTTTTGTGATCAAAAAATTTCAGAAACCAACACACATAATTTTTCATATAAAACACCACTAATGTTTACAAACAAACAATACAGTATCTATACACACTTTATACCATTTAAAACACACAACAAAACATTTTGATTTTCAATAAAACAATCTCTCAAAATATTACATTATTTTGCACCCAAAGCTCATTGAAATATCCACTTTGCACAATATGTGAACACTTTTAAGTCACCAAAACAAAATTTAAGTTCAATAACATTTAATGAAACTAAAAGTTCAGTTTTGAGGCAGCCCCATGTGAACCAAGAAGTCTTATCTTTTAAAAACCCCCATTTTCACACAAACATGGAACTTAAAGCCCATTTGCTTCCCAAACATTGTTTAAACAAAATTTAGCTGAAACAAAAAAAAAGAATAAACATTAAAAACATTATTTACAGTCCTAATAAAGTTCAACAAAAACAACTAAGTAATTATTGGTCATCCCCAAATGAACCAATAAAAGATTTGTATGAAAACCGCCCAATTTTACCAAGAATTGGAACTTAAAATTCATTTGCTTTATAAATGCAACTAAAACCAATTTTTGCAGAAACATTAAAATTGAATAAAAATTAAAATTCCATGAACACAGAAAGATAAGTCACAAAAATTTAATTCACAATGGAATCACCTACCAAAAGAGTCAAGAACCACAAATCCTAGTGCGGAACTTCAACCGCACCACCACCGCACCACAAGGGAGTGATATCAAACCTAAAACCAGAGGATTGGACCAATAAAATAAAAATGAAACCATAGGTACAAATTCCTATATTATGGAAATTTTGTGATTCAAGAAAAAAGGGATAAATCTTAAGTAAAAGGAAGGGACTTGGAAGGATAATCACTTACTTGAGAAATCTAGACGATTTTAGCAACATGAGAAGTTTGGCCCTAATTATCGACTGATACGATCTCCAAAGAAGGTGAAACGAAGATGGGGGTGATTCTAGGTACAGTGGGAGAAGGTGAGAGGTCTAATCACCAAAAAAGGATAAAAAATGAATATTTTATGAAATAATTAAAAAAACATTTTAAAACTGGAAATGAGATTTCGGGTTGGCCCAATACCTAATTTGATCACCCAAATCCAAGATGCTAATGAATTTTTAAGGGGCCCAAATTTATTTGGTGGTTTTAATAGTTAAATTAAGGTCATTTTGTAAGTTTAATGGGTGAAAAAGGTTAAAAAACGAATTAGTTATTAAAGAAACAAAATTTACTTTCAAAACTGGAAATGGGCTCTCGGGTTGGCCCAAATTTCAGAAACCCACCATTTCCTTTAAAAATGCATGGAAAACCCCCCCCAAAAAAGAAAAGATTTAAATTAAATGAAAAATACCTTTAAAATATGTCATGTATGTGACAATTATCCCCACCATGAAGGACTTTACACCCTGGAAAGTCAACATGAATCTTGATTGGAAAACAAGAATGGGTACTCTTCCTCGACCCATGACTTTCGCTCCCATGTCTCATGTGTATCATTCCCATG
Source organism: Viscum album (assembly GCA_963277665.1). Lineage (NCBI taxonomy): Eukaryota > Viridiplantae > Streptophyta > Magnoliopsida > Santalales > Viscaceae > Viscum > Viscum album. The sequence continues at coordinate 999,741,285 of OY728136.1, read as the reverse complement.
ATTCCATAGAACCAAGACTAATGGAATAGAATTACCTCGAAGTATATTCTCTTGGGAGTCCACTATTTTCACCGACCTCTCAACAATGGACAAGTCAGGCTCTATCTCTAGTTCTTCCCAACTCAACACATGGGACGAATCCGGGTTGTATTTCTTCAACTGAGAGACGTGGAAGACATCATGGATAGACGTCAACTGAGAAGGAAATTCTAACCTGTATAACACCTTTCCAATACGCTCGGTGATCTCAAAGGGCCCGACATACCACGACATCATCTTACATTTCTTCCCCAATAGATGATGGCCCATACGAGGGGCCACTTTCAAGAATACCCTGTCACCCACAGAAAACTCTAGGTCTCGACGCCTCCAGTCAACATATGATTTATGACGACTCTGAGCTGTTAATAAACATTTCCTGATTAATTTTACCTTCTCAGATGTCTCCTTCACCAGACTCAGCCCCAGTAGTGAGGTCTCACCTACCTCATCCCAACACAGGGGGACCAACATGGCCGACCATAGAGCGCCTCAAAAGGAGCCATTCGAATCGAGGTTTGGTAACTGTTATTATAAGAAAAATCAACCAACCCCAAATAGCTATCCCAAGAACCTCCAAAGTCCAATACACATGCAAGGAGAATGTCCTCCAAAATATGATTTGCCCACTCTGTCTGACCATCCGTCTAAGGATGGTATGCAGTGCTCATCTTAATCTGAGACCCCAAGGCCTTCTGAAGGCCTTCCCAGAACCGAGAAGTGAAACAAAGGTATCTAGCTGAGACAATTGCTGATGGAACACCATGGAGTCTCACCTCCTCCTGAAGATACAAATGGCCCAACTCATCCACATTAGATGTATCTCTGATCGGAATGAAGTGGGATGATTTGGTCAGATGATAAATCACCACCCAAATGGAATTCTTACCCCTAGGTGTACTTGGTAAGCCAAAAATGAAGTCCATGGAGACCTTGTCCCACTTCCAGGTAGGAATGGGTAATGGCTGGAGCAAACCAGAGGGCCTTTGGTGCTCTGCTTTCACCTGCTGGCATGTGTAGCATCTTGAAACAAATTCCGCTATGTCCCGTCTCATACCAGGCCACCAAAACTGATGACGGGCATCATAATACATCTTAGTGGCACCCAGATGGACAGCCCACTGAGACCGGTGGCTATCCCGCATCACCACCTTCCGCAGAGATAACGACACTATTGAATGGCCCTTGAAGCACAAGATGCCCTCAGGAGACGACGACCAATCAGAGGATGTCTCCCCACTATGAAGAAACTGCTTCGACCGCTGACAAAGCTCATCACTGGGCTGTTCCCGCTGAATCAACTCCAACAGATAAGGAGTTAACTGGATGTTCACCAAGAATTTCCCTCCACTGTGTTCCCTGATATCCACATGCATCTGAGAAAAGAGCCCCATCAATGTCCACTCATCATTGGACTTCCTCAAAGCCTACACTGGAACCCTTCTTCTCAAGGCGTCAGACACTACATTACCCTTGCCTGGGGTATAGATAATGTCAAAGTCAAACCTCTACAAGTACTCAATCCAGCGACGCTGCCTCAAGTTGAGGTCGTTCTGCGAGAAGATATAAGCCAAGCTTTTGTGATCAGATTAGACCATAAAATTCTCCCCAAATAGGTAGTGACGCCATGTCTTAAAAGAATGCATCACTGCTACCAACTACAAGTCATGGGTCAGGTAGTTCTTTTCAAGTGGTCGAAGTTGGCGAGAGCCATACGCGACCACGTGATCATCCTGCATAATCACACACCCAAGATCCATACATGAAGCATCACAGTAGAACACATATCCCTTTCCAGCCTCTGGAAAAATTAGCACGGGGGCGGTAGTCAACCGCCTCTTCAGCTCCTCGAACGATGCCTAGCATTCTGGACCCCATACAAACTTCACCCCTTTCTGAGTGAGGGTAGTCAACGGTGAAGCAAGGCGAGAGAAATCCCGGACAAATTGCCTGTAATAACCAGCCAAGCCAAGAAAACTCCTAATCTCGAACACATTCTTCGGTTTCTCCCACGACATGACCACACTAATTTTCTTGGTGTCCATTGAAACTCCGTGCTCTGAGATCACATGCCCCATAAATCTCACCTCCCTGATCTAGAAAGTGCACTTTGACAACTTTGCATAGAGGCAGTGATCCCGTAATGTACCCAAAACGATTCTCAAGTGATGTTCGTGTTCCTCCTCAGAGCTAGAGTATACCAGAATGTCATCCACGAACAGCACAACAAAGGAATCGAGATACTGATAAAACACCCTATTCATGAGTTCCATAAAGACCACTGGAGCATTGGTCAATCCGAAGGGAATTACTAAATACTCAAAGTGGCCGTACCTACTTCGAAAGGCTGTCTTTGGAATATCTGACTCTTTTACCCGAAGTTGATGATACCCCGAATGCAGGTCTATATTTGAGAAACACTTTCCCCCCTTCAACTGATCGAAAAAATCATCTATTATGGGTAAAGGGTATTTATTCTTAATTGTTACCTTATTCAGCTTCCGGTAGTCAATGCACAACCGGAGGGATCCATCAGCCTTTTTCACGAACAACACAGTAGCGGCCTAAGGAGAGATGCTCGGGCAAATGAATCCTTGGGATTCTAAGTCGTCCAGCCGTATCTTTAATTCCCTCAGCTCGGTGGGGGCCATGCGATAAGAGGGAAGAGATATCGGCTGCGTTCCCGACATCAGATCAATCGAAAACTCCACATCCCGCTCTAGGAGAAAACCTGAAAAATCATCCGGAAATACCTCCGGAAACTCATTAAATACATGAGGTAGTGAAACTTCAGGGGAAATACCATCCTCTATCATGAACAAAGATAACTGGAAGATAACACTTCCCAACTCTGGGAGTGGAGGCCCTGCGCGACCTGACCGAGGAGCCCATTCTCCACAAAAAACCTGACGACTCCCATCAGCTGTCGTGAAACTCACACACCATCTGTAGCAATCTATGTGTGTCTGGAAGTGTACTAGACAATCCATTCAAATTATTATGTCAAACAGTTTAATATCTAGAACCAGGAGGTCCCACTCCATCTCAACCCCTGAAATAGAAAGCGCACACGAGGGGCACCTGAGGCCCTGCTCCTTCTTCTTTCCCAATGGTGTCACCAACTCCATCACGAAAGACATCAACTCAGTTGTAAAATTCAGCATGCCCAAAAAATGGGCAGAAATAAATGAAAAGGAGGTTTCAGTGTCAAAAAGAGCAACAGCTATAGAAGATGCGATCAAAACGGTACCTCGAATTGTCGATGGTCCCGCCTCTAATCCTACTGGTTCCTGATCCACCGCATGGAGATGTTCAGTATCTTCCTGAGGACGACCGCTAGTCTGTGGCAGTGCCTTGAACTGGATCTTCCCAAAAGATGATCCAGCCCTACCACCACGACCGCCAAAACGAGATCCCCCAGTCCTCGACAGCTCGGACTGTGCTGGCACTCCTCTTGAAGCCACTGACCCTACCCCACTTGGGAGTGGACATGCCACACAACAGAAGCACTGAAAATGCCCCAAACCTCCACAATGGTAATAAGGTTTCAGAGTAAGTGTACATGCTGGTCGGATATTCCTGGGCTTCCCACATTGGTGGCACACGACCGATCTCACATTAGGAGCCGCAAAAGAAAATTGCCTAGAAGAGTGGCCTGAACTGCCCCCTCCTTTCTTCACATGATCCTCCCTCTTCCTTTTCTTATCTGAGGAGATTCCATTGACCACTACTGATATTGAACCAGAGAAACCATCCCTTACTTTCCTATCAATATCTACCATGCACGCCCGATCAACGACCTCAACATAGGTCCTCAGCTTAAATAAGAACACCTGGGAGTATATCTCTGGTCGCAAGCCTTTCTCAAACCTCTGGGCCTTCACCTGCTCATTGGAGACGATTTTTGGAGCATACTGAACCAAATCAGTGAAACGGTTGGAGTAATCCATCATAGATAGATTCCCCTGAACAAGTTCCATGAAATCTCTAGACCTAGAATAATCCAACACCTCAGGGTAGTACTGTTCATTGAAGACAACCTTGAAATCTCCCCAGTGCATCTACTCATTCTTCCCATACTGAAGCACTGACTCCCACCACTTACAGCTGGGAACCTCCAACAGAAAGGAGGCACACTTCAACCTAATCTCCTCAGGTGTTTCTAGGAACTCAAACATACGCTCGATCTTCTCGAGCCATTATTCTTCTTCCTGGAGTTATGAGCTACCTCAGAAGGTAGGAGGCTTGTTTTTCAGAAACTCTTGTGCTTTATCTTTTCTAGGACCTATCTCTTCTTCCCTAATATGAATAGAAGTAGGATCTGGTCCCTATACCAAATCTTGGATAACCTAAACCATAGCATCCACGAGCCTCTGATCAATCGGTGTGGGAGAACTCTCTCCAGCTTCCTCTTGTGGGCGCGTGGGAGCTTTCTGGGGAGGCATGTTGCTACAAAATGCAACAGTCACAAAATAATTGTAAATACCAAAATTCTGAAAATTTTAATCAAATAAATTAAATATAAACAAACTAAACACATTTCAGTAATAAAAGAAACAACTACTCCACATCCTCCTGATGTCCACATGTGGTCTGCAGCCCACACGTCTCACCTGGAAGTGAAGTCAATCTGTAAATTCCAACATCCCCTGGTGACTCAAGGTCTGCCATGAGAGGTGTGGGCTAGGCACCCTAATCACAACCAAAACCCTGAGCCCCGACAGTCCTAGCTCCTGTCTATCCCGACTCATCCCAAAATAGAAATATAACCCAAAAACTTTAACCTCCTTTGATACCATTTTGTCATGAACCAAATCTGGTCACCACTATTACCAGAACCAAACCCAGCCCATGCCAAGGCCCAAAGGGCATTCCCTATCCCCATGGGCTGGAATAAGTTCCCGGGTATCAAAAAAATCTGGTTTGGGAATGATTTACTCGAGTATGAGAGCATAAAACATAAAAAAACAAACAATAATCAAAATCTGAAATTTTCATGCTAAAAAATTATTAACAAAACCATATATGAATACATTTGTTTAAAGACACTAAAAGTGGTCCAAATACAAATAAATATATCATCAAGATAGTACCAATTACTCCACATGACTAGGGTTCATTGCCCACAATCCGTCTCTACAACTCCGCCCCAAGGATGGGGACTAACACCCCGAACTGCCATCACCCTTAGCCTTTCCTTTACCTGAGTCAAACATAACCAAGTATACTTACACCCAAGGGGTGTAAGTAGGGTGTGAGACTAATTACAATAGTATACCATCTTATGATTCCAAAGAGGTTGAAATACAATGTGAAAAAGCAAGCAGTTTTAGTACACAAAGAAAGGCGGTGATAAAATCCAAGAAATGCAACTTTCAATTGAAAACAGTTTTCAAGCTAAAATTTTTATAATGTTCACAAATTTAAGTAGAAATGTGAGATAATGTAAATTACTTCTAAAAACACCCCAATAAAAGGGTAAATACGACAAATCCAATGAGCACCAAAACTGGGAACACCCCTAGGAAACTAGATAGTCTCGGGCCCTATGTACCTCGTACCTCGGTGTAAAGTATCCAAGTCACAATTCTTTAACGTGCAGGATCCACTAGTAGGGAACATACCCACAACCTAGTGGTCCCCAAATATCATCCAAATAGTTTAGTTAGATTTGTTTTTATCCATTTTCTCAGTGAAACATGGACACAACCCATCCGGTTCACTAGCCGTACTAGTACATATCCGCCCACCTAAGTACCCGAGATTCCCCTTTTTGTGATAAAAAAATTTCAGCAAACAACACAAATAATTTTTCATATAAAACACCACTACTTGTCACAAACAAAAAATACAGTAGCTATACAAACTTTATACCATTTAAAACACACAAAAAAACATTTTGATTTTCAATAAAACAACCTCTCAAAATATCACATTGTTTTGCACCCAAAGCTCATTGAAATATCCAATTTTCACACTATGTGAACAATTTTAAGTCACCAAAACAAAATGTAATTTCAATAACCTTTAATGAAACCAACAATTCAGTTTTGAGGCAGTCCCATGTGAACCAAGAAGTTTTATCTTTTAAAAACCCCCATTTTCACACAAACATGGCACTTAAAGCCCATTTGCTTCCCAAACACCATTTAAAAAAACTTTCTCAGCAACAAACAAAAATAATAAACATTAAAAACATTATTTACAGTCCTAATACAGTTCAATAAAAACAAATAAGTAATTATTGGTCATCCCCAAATGAACCAATAAAATATTTGTATGAAAACTGCCCAATTTCACTAAGAATTGGAACTTAAAATTCATTTGCTTTATAAATGAAAATAAAACCAATTTTTAAAGAAACATTCAAATGAAATAAACATAAAAATACCATGAAAACAGTAATATAAGTCCCAAAAATTTCATTCACAATGGAATCACCTACCAAAAGAGTCAAGTACCGCAAATCCTAGTGCGGAACTTCAACCACACCACCACCGCACCACAAGGGAGTGAGATCAAACCTAAAACCAGAGGATTGGACCGAGAAAATAAAAATGAAACCCTAGGTACTAATTCCTAGCTTCTGGAAATTTGGGTATTCAAGAAAAAAGGGAGAAATCTTAAGGAAAAGGAAGGGACTTAGAAGGATAGTCACTTACTTGAGAAATCTGGACGATTTTAGAAACCTGATAAGTTCAGACCTAATTATCAACTGATACGATCTCCAAAGAGGGGGAAAAGAAGATGGGGGTGCGTCTAGGTATAGTGGGATAAGGTGAGAGGTAAAATCACCTAAAAAGGATAAAAATTAATATTTTATGAAAGAATAAAAAAAAATTTTAAAACTGAAAATGGGATTTCGGGTTGGCCCAATACCTAATTTGATCACCCAAATACAAGATACTAATGAATTTTTAAGGGGAATAAATTTCTTTGGTGGTTTTAATAGTTAAATGAAGTTAATTTTTGAAGTTTAATTGGTGAAAAATGTTAAAAAATGAATGAGTTATTAAAGAAACAAAATTTACTTTCAAAACTGGAAATGAGATCTCAGGTTAGCCCAAGTTTTGGAAACCCACCATTTCCTTAAAAAATGCATGGAAAACCCCCAAAAAAAAGCAAGGATGTAAATTAAATGAAAAATAAATTTAAAATATTTCATGTATGTGAAAAAATAAATCATTAAATTCCCTTTTCACATGGTTTAAATAATTTTATCAAATAAAGCCTTTATCTTGAATAATTAAAATCAATAATTATGAACAATTCATAATTTTAAATATAAATAATTTTATACATGTAATTATTTTATAATTTATGAAAAATTTATAAATTACACTTATAATTTCAATATAAACACTTTATATTTAAACTACAATTCATGACATCTCATATAATATTTATTGTATCAAGTTATATTTCTCTATGTATGCTTAAAAATCTATAAGTATTGTATTATCTATTATATTAATCCATATATAATATTAAAATTATTAAATTTTTTTATATATTAAAATTTAAAAGTAATTAACATATAAATAATAATTTATTTATTTTCCAAATATGAGATATTAATACGAACATTTCACATTTTATTTAGGCATATAAATCTCATATTTACAATGGATAACACTTATCTTTTATAAAAATTTAGTAAACCATAATCATTTTTAGCTAGAATATTAAATTTATAAATTTTGGATTGAATCATATTTTATGATTTATAAGGATATTATTAGTAATAAGTTGTGATTCAATCAGTTAGTACCCTTACATTTCATTTATGTGGAAAAGATATAAACCTTACGTATAGAATAACACATATTCAAGAGAGTCATAAAAATCATTACATGAATAACCCATACATAATAAAATTTATCCCATAATGGAAAAAAACTTATGCGTGGGACTATCTTAATCAACGATATACACTATATCGCATGTTATGATTGGATACTCATTTTTTGTGCAAATTGAAGAAACCCTACGTATCGAGTAATCCACATGAAAGAGTATTTATCACACAAAGGAAAATATATCACATATGAGAAAGTATATTATGTATGGTCTAATGGTGTAACCCTTACACATCCAGTTGTATTTGATGATATACACTATATCATCATTATGACATGATGCTATGTTTTTGCACTCATATTTAAGTAATAGCATAAAATATAACTTATATCACATTTTACAACAAAAAAAACCCATGTGATTTCAATGTATCACACCTTACGATACGTATCAGTCATACCCTATAAATGAGAAAAATATAACCATGTATTATGATATCCTATATTATAAATCCAGTAAGAGTGGTCCAACAACTAACATTTATCCATGACATACAATATGCTATGATATGGCCTTGAGTAGATTATGATATGCATGTTATTTATAAAACTGGTAAAAGAACATATTGAGTCTTTGATTAAAGTGGATTTGATACCACTGATAGGTTTAGTAGGATCATTATATGATCAATTATATGTAATAAACCCAAAATATAGTGCTTGATCTATCATCATGAATCAACATGTAATATTAAAAACATGAAACATAAATAGGAATACCTGAATCATGGTGAACTTCATCCATTTCTCTTCGATATTATGTTTTATTGAGATCACCTAGTGACAACCAATATAATATCACCTCCAAAGGTAGTAAAATTATCACTAAAAGGTGTGATATCACCTTAATCTCAATGAAAAATGGAGAACTAGAAGAAAGAGCTTCGACTAAGGCTTGAAAATATCGTATATAATCAATAGAAGGATCACATTCATTTATATAAGCTCCTTTAATTTAATCAAGGGGGCCAAGGGACAAATACCATCACATGACAATCAATGTGCATTAATCATAATGCACACCTGTTGAGAATACTACAATTTTAACATTTCAAATGATTTATCACTCCATAAATGAATCAACCCACCGATTCATAACTAAAGGGAACCATACAAGAGACATGAAAAATCCATGCACTCACATCCTATACTATAAGCCCATCATAAACTATGATAGAGGATGATAATGAAATCCACACTCCTTTTATGATATGAATATATTTTAATATGAGATATGCATCATATACACATCACAATACACAACTCAAGGGATATTTTACAATATGATATCCCTATTTTAGTTCATTTCAAACATATTTTTCATTAAGATTTTATTTATTTTAATATATATTTCATTAGGATTTTATTTCATTCCAATTTATTCCATTATTTTTTAAATTTATTATGAACCAATTTTCAAAAACTATCAATGGGTACTCGTTGAGTGGGTAATTGATCTGATTAAATTGTGTTCATAATCCTCCAAATCGAGTTCAAGTTAGATTCAAGTATTACATATAATATCTATTTTAATTTGAGCTAGAGTTTGAGTACCTATTTTTGGTTACTTCAAATACTTAAATATTTATATAGACTATTATTATTTTAAAAAATATAAAATTATAAGAAAACATTATAGTTAGTTTTAGGTTCTTGTTTTAAATGGGTTCAACCTTAAAAAACATTATAGAAACTTACAAAAATTAAATGGGTAATAAATGGGTCTAAGTTTCTAACGGATATTAAATTTGTTATTATAGTTCATGTACAAACATTTATCTTCAACATTAAATGGGTTCAGGTTTGGATAATAATTTTTTAAATGGGTTTGGGTTTAGGTATTTAAATTTCCAAAGATACCCAATCTGTTGTTATCTTTAGGCTTATTGCAAAATAATTTGAAATTATTCATCAGTAGTTTTTTATTTTAAATAACTCTCATTATAATTATTTTTATCCTAGGTAATTCTCATAGAAATATTCATTTGATTATCCTTCATTGTGTTAGTTGGTATCAGAGCAAGCACTTTCCTCATGTGTTAAATCACAGCCACTAAATGATCACCACTGCTACTAGATCACATTCATCACATGATCATCATCTACCCATTGTCAGTCACAGTCTTTTATAATATGTTTTTATTAGGTATCATAACTAAAAAAATTATATAAATGATGCGACCTCTCTCTTTAACCATACTATACAAGTTTTCTAGAAATAACTGTTAACATAGTAACAAAAATTGCATGTGAAAATATGTGTGTAGCATAAGTAGCCTCAATCATAGTACACATCTCTCATAGAGGCATGGAGAAACATCCACATCGTGCCACCACTTCAGCCCTGAGTGATGGTCACACAATTCTAGGAGGGAACATCCCCTATTGGCATCACATTAGTTGCTTCCAGTTATGACAGGGATAATGGGTTTCATAGGAATTTACCATGTAATTAGACAATAGAAGAAAATCCATAACAACCATAAATCAATCAGTGAAGTAATGATTTTTAAAAATTAAGAACATTAAAATAATACACGTTTTCCTTCATCTTAAATATTCCTTGGCCAATAAGGTTGATGGAAAATCCTTAAAAACAAATAATATGCACTTTCCTCTACAAGTATCTCTTGACTAATGAAACCATTGAACACTTTGGTAGAATATCATCTTATTTCCTATGGCATTATAGAATAACCTTAAAAGACAAGGACAAGAAAAGAGTACATGTGGGGGGGGGGGATAGATCCAACTTTTATGAGTATTAAATACAATACCCAAATAATGCATAAAAAACCTCCATTTTTATTATTCCTTTATTAAATGAAAAATTTTGGGTGTTCAACCTTTCAATCGACTCTAAAATTTTCATATATTATGATGTTTATAAACATACCCCATTTATATAAGTGAATATTTAACTATTTGATGATTAATATATCATTAATGCATCATCAAATGATGTGTTACAATCCCTAATTATATGATAATAAATATAGGAGAAGTGAATAAGACAAATTCAAATGATATCTCATATCACTACTATAATATAGTCCATGATAACATCATATCATTGGTCACATTATTAATTTATTATATATATCTAACAATCAGTGAATTGTATTAAAGGATTGTAGTCTTTATGTAAATCATTGAAACACTTATGAATATATCCAAATTCATCTAGATATGATTATCATAAAATATCTCTCATTTTGGAAATGCACTTTGTACTAAAATAAATATTTATTTAATATCTTAGTTGTGTAACCCTATTGTCCTTTGTAGTGATGACAATAATAATGAATTCCTAACCTATAGTTTCAAGCAAAGTATGACCTCTAGAAAAATGTAATTGTTTCTCAAGATAAAAATAGGTCTACATCAAATTTGTATATAATTTAAATTTGATACTCATTTTAGAGTCATTTAATTTATTAGTACACATTTTAATTAAATGATGCCTTTTAATTGGTTTTGTTGAACACCATGGGAATTTTTACAGGAGATATTTGCTTTGATTAAAAAAATTATATTTTTCTACTTAACATAGTGAGAGAATGAGAAATGGACTTCAAAATTGAGTTTGGAATGAGATGATTACTCTAGGATAGTATTTTGATAAATTTCTAGAAACATTTGAATTGTTGGGTCTAAAACATCATGACTCGAAGTTGTCCTTTGAAACTTACACTGGCAGAAACATAGAACCAAAATCATAAAATTGAAAAAAACCTACATACATTATGTTACAAAAACTTAGATGAAAACTATAATTAATTCATCATACCACACCACACCCAAAAAATATAGACACAAACTTATGAAAGACAAAAATAAAAGAAAAGAAAAAGAAAAACAAAGGAAAATAATAGCACAGGTTTTATGTGGTTTGGACTTAGTCTCTTTATATAGGTGAATGTTGCAATAATTTTATTTAAGAAATATAAGATTAATATAATGTCAAACTAAAATTAATCATATAATAAATTACCCCACCATATAAATATAAAAGACCCAAACCAGTGAAATTGGTTCCACTGCCTTCTAGTTTATTCCCACTTGGATAAAATATTCACTGGAACCCCTTCACTTGGTCAAAGACATCCACCACCTTAACTTCTACTTATATTGAATAGTTTTAACACTCAAAAACTCCTCAAGTTTACTCTTACATAACATCCTGAATAAATCTTCTATATTCGTCATGGATGCCAAGGACCCTTATATAAGATAAATATAAACTATGACGCATTAACATTGTAAACCATTATTCTAGTCCTTCATGCCTTCACACTTCCTATTTTTAGAATTCATCATGGCCTTTTCTGACTGACTAATTTTGGAATTTTAGATGTTGGTCGATGTATCTCCACTATATTCATCCATGATTAAAAAATTACACTTTTATAACCACTCGTTCTGTAATTTCCAATCACTAAGCCAAAAAATAATTTTTACACTGCTGAAACTAATAATTACTTACTTGAGAATCATTTTCAAGATTCACCATCAAGTACTTTGTTAATATCTACAAAACCCATGATACTCTCAATATTACTTTATGGTTTCATGGTTCCCCCACCATGATTCTGATCATACCAACCTTACTGAGGCACAACACACCCCCATAATATCCCAGACTATAACCTTGATCAACATATCCATCGGATTCAAAACTTCATCTATATTCTATAGGTCCATAAATTTTCCTCTAAAAACTTCCATGTGAAGTGATATTTCAATCGAATATTCCTTTTCCAAGAATGAAACATCGAATTGTTAACCAATTGGAATGTACTTTGTAAATTATGGACCAATGATATAATCTCTTGCCTTCTTCTGAGATATTTCATTAGCCTCTTCAACCAAATAAAATCCTTACCAGCTTCTATTAATGAAAACTATAATACTTACATTATTAAAAGTTAAAATACCAGTAGAATCTTTGATATACAACTCACAGTCGTTCCTCTATAATTGAAAACATACTTACTGTAATTTCTATATGTATCTGTATATCCCCTAATGTATGAATCTAAAAACCCCTATAATGGTTTATTAATTTATAAACAAAGAGAAAAACTTTTAGAACCTCTGAGATACTAGATGATACACTTTACCACTTCTCAGTTCTCTCTTCTAGGATTATCCATGAACATTCTAACCACTTCTATTGCATGTAAAATGTTTGACCATGAACAAACCATGACACACATCAAGATTTTAACTGCCAATGCACAAGGAATATTTACCATGTTATCAATATATATTTATATTCTATGTAATTTATACTTTATCATCTTGAAGTGTCTATATATGGGATTGGTAATCAGTTTTATCTTTCTCATTCTGAAATGTTCCACTACCTTCTAGATGTAGTCAAATTGAGTTAGGAATAAAGTTTTTAAAACACCCCAGACCCACACTCCTGGGTCTGTTTCTAAAAACACATACTTTACATAATATTTTTAATGCCAACTAAGATGTCTTAGACCCACACTCTAAGTCCCAGTGCTAAAAACACATACTTTATACACTAGCTTTGATACCGCGTGAGATGAATCAATACAAACTTACATATATTTCCATAATTTAAAAATAAAAAATAAAAAATTATCTTATGACCCAATAACCCAAATTTTTATTATTATTAGAGACTATGTACATGATATTATTATTTCATGATAATTCATCAACATTTCCCACAATATTCTCCACACATTCTACCCCTTTAAATATTTCATACATAATACCCTTCTTCATTTCTTAGAGAATGGAAGTATAAGAATGGGTGAGATAAAACTCTTGTTAAGGTAAAATATTAAAATATTCATAAGTTTTAGAATATAATCATGTGAAAAAATATAAACATGGAAGAAAAATATGATTAAAATGACCATGGAACAATACGAGTTGTATATATGGCATGATATAAGGAAATGTAATCTAGAATGATCAAACATATGACATGACATAAGAGTGTAGAATTATGAGACAAAAATAACGAGCTAAGGATAATAACATAGGAATATAAAATAAAAAGTTGGTGTAATCATAAGCATGAGAAATCACAATATTGTGAATAAATATAAACACAATCATGTACATGCACAATCTTGTGAACAAATCTAGACACAATCATGTACATGTAAAATATTATGAAAAAATCTAAAAAAAATCATGGACACACAAAATATTATTAATAAAGTTAAACATAATCATTTACATGCTTAATATTTTGAAAAAATTTTCATACCATCATGTCCATGCAAAAATCTTGTGATCAAATCTAAATACAATCATTTCCATACACAATCTTCATTATCTCATGAGATATAAATTATTAACCAACGTCTTGGAGGGAAATATAGGACCTAAAACATCACATAATGATAATAAATAATTTTTTTTCCATATAAAATCAATAATATATCATACCATGAAGAACCTATGTAAATAAAATGAGTTTTATAATATTTCTAAATGGTATCACATAATATGACCTCAAGAGTTAGATCAACTAATACCAAAAATTCAATCAACCAAAAGGGGTATTTCCAAAAGAAAATTTAAAGGGATATTAATTAAACATAACTCCATAGAGGATAAATATATTTTATATAAGGAGTAAATATAATTAAAACATAAAAATATTTTATATAAAACATTTCTTACCATTTTCATAAAAGATGAAGTTATGAGTCAATTTAAAAGATATAATTTTCAAAAAGTTAACATGAAAACCTTTTTAAAATAAAAATTTAAAATAAATAACTATAATATATCATTAAAAGGAAATAATGGTTAAATTAATAAATGTGTAGTGGAATATAAAAGATATGAATGTGAAAATAAATGTTTTTTTAATGTTTTTAATATCTTTATTGAAACCCACATAGTTAAAAAGATAATAGAACTATTTTTTGAAAAGAGTAAGATATAAATACAATGAATACATGAGATAATACATATTTTAATTTAAAAATAATAAATTAAATAATTTTTTTAAATAAATAATATTTACATGGAAGAGGAAGAGCTTATTGAAGTGGATGAGAATTATTCTTAACAACATAATATTTTTATGAGAAAGAAATTCATAAAGGAAGAAGATTTGAATTAAAAATGTAATTTTACCCAGATATAAAGATAAATCACCATATAATAATATCTTAGAGTGTAAGAAACCAATAATATAATAAATAAATTCAAGAATGAACATTATAACTCAAAGAAAGAATATTTGTGTAAACAAAATCCCTTAAAACTTTAATAACATTTGAATCGAAATTTATTGAAAAGATAAATTGAGATGGATTTATAAATCCATTTAATTTCATGAAATTTATGATAAAATGATCCATAGGTCAGTATTTATACCACATAAAATAAAACAAGTGGTAAATATGACATTTATTATAGATAGAAAATCGAGATAAGAAAACCCTTATGAATTTGGTAACATTTGAATCAAAAGAATATGAAGGTGGGATTCATAAAAATACTTTTAAATAATAATAAAAAAATTTAATAATAATAATATAAGATAAATGGTGAATTAATTATTCCATATAAAATTAGATAAGGTTTATAATATGAAAACATGCCTCAATGAAGGGAAATTAAGACGAAACCCTTACCTTGGATTCCTTCTTGGTCGGATGCACTCTAAACTCTTATATGATAAAAATAACCATATTAATTAATTATTTCATAAAATTATTAAAAAATATTATCTTTTATTCTATTTAATTATAATCATTCATTATAAATTTATTAGTTAGTTATTATTTATTTTCATCATCGGATGATAAAGATTTTGATTGTTTCGCACATGATTTATAATGTCAATGTCGATCCTCATTATTTGATAACAGGTTAATAATTCCAAGATTATTTAAATTACTATAATTTATGTTCCATAATTATTTATAGAGTCCTATTTTCATTCTAGGAGAGTTTTAGATATAATTTATGAAGTTGAAATCGGTGATGAGATTGCTATGATATTTTTTAATGAAAAAAGATAATATATTAATAATGAGTCAAACATTAATATTACCATTATATAACATAAATAAATTATTTAAATGTTAATATAATATTATACCAGTAATTATGTTTCCATAACCATCCATGATAAAAAATATAGCATCGTTTATGTAGGTGGTTAAACTGACCCAAAAAAGAACATGCTATAACCAATGAATGAGAATGAATGTGATTTTATTACAATATAATAATTATATAAGCATAATGAAATTATTTAGATGTTATAAAATAGATACATTATATTTTAGAAGAGGTGGATTAATAATGTAAGATAAGAAGGTATTAGTTACTAAGAATAAATTGCTTTCCTCTTGGTATGATCGTTTTAGGTGGTTAAATTTTCAATGATCACTTATTATTAATATTATTAGTACAATTCATGATTTATATTTAATGAATATTAATTATTCAATAAATATAATATTTAATCATTAAATTCATTTTTATAACCATCCATGAAAGGCGATGATGAAAAATGAAATATGTTTTTCATGGAGGCGGTAGTCCGTACGTAACACAAGCAACATTTTCATTTTTCAAATAGATGAGAGGAAGCCATAAAATGGTTATTATATTAATATAATAAAATTTCAGTATAATTATGATACTTATTTAATTATATTACTATGGTTAGAATAGGATTTGAGGATAAATATATAGAATAAAATGTTATGGAGTGTATAGAACTCACGTTAAGTTCTTGAATCTTCTCTCGAAAGACTTCTTGGAAATGGGAGTTAAGACATTACTCATGTCCCCCTTTACAAAGGAATCCTATTTAGTAATAATCCTCAACTTAATCATCTCAAATGACCATAATCCTCTACAATACATACCCTTGAGGGCCACCATAGGAATGGGTCCTCATGATTGAACTATGTGGGATCTTATTCCCATCCAAATGTGATACATAGGAAGCCTCCCTGAGGTTCAAAACCAACACCCCAAATCAACCCTGTTATTTTGGGCCATATTCACAGTAGGGTATAATTCAACTTGAAAAATAATATCCCTTCCATATTCCTTGGGATATTTCATCATAATTACCACACAAAACTTTGTCTAGGAACCTTCCACCCAAGCGTCCTCACCACATGATGTTAAACTATATGGATGGGTCCTTATCACACAACCTTAAAAGGTATGATGTGCCCTATTAAGTGGAACCTAACTATGTGGGTTATGATTCCTTTCACAAGGATATGTAGGAATCCCATATATGGGTTCGATCCCGACATCAAAACAAATCCTATCTCCCTAGATTATGATAAAATCTAGAGTGGCATTAGTCTCCTTGGATGACAATCAACTCCAGAGTTCCCCACCCTGTGGCTAGAAAACCATCATCATCGTAATAATGACCAAAGAATATCTAAGTAGTATATGAGAGGATACCATTAATGGATAAACTTAGATAAATACATATATCTCCATTAATTAAGAATCTCAGATACATACAGATGATTCTAAATTACACACATGCTAATAATTTATTGTTAATTCTGGGTTGACCCACATCATACTTGGGAATTAATGAAGGATTCACAAACATATATTACATCTATAAGAGAGTCCTATAGTAGGAAATAATTCCCCCCAAAAGGGTGTGATGATCCCAACCTCCCATCCACTCGACCAATGTGAGTTCTTAAACATCATGGGTCAAAATCCATAACGAGCACCTGCCTTTAGAAAGTAGGTCCCTATAGATACAGAACTGTTGAGTGTTTCCGGTTCCACGAAATAACCCATTGGAAACCATTTAGAAATAGAAAACTGTCACGAGGGGTGAAATATGAGGGGAACAAAAAATGATGAACCCAACCTAAATCCTTAACCAAGATGATAACGTCACCCACCTATTAGGACCCTCCCACTCTCAAAGGGAACAGGGGCCAAGCAAGGAAATAAATCACGCATGTGTTCACTCAAATGAGATGATGCTTTGATATATTTACTTGTTTATTTTTTTCATATATATACATGCACTCATTTTTAGAACTCCCTCCGATCCAATGGAGTCATTCATGTTTTTACCAATGAACTCTTTGGTTGTTACTCAGTCTGGATCCTCATTCGTAAAAGAACACCATCACCAACCTAACATCTTCAAAACGGGGTCACAAAATCATTGGTCTAAGAGTATCATCAAAATAATATTATCCCGACCCTATAGGATTCCCAAAAATCCCTCCATTCCATGAATCACCCCCAATAATTTAGTCAATAACGACTGGTGGTCCTGAAGCAGACGGTGCCGACTGCCGTCTTCAACTATTTTGGGATCCTATCCTCAGAATGAAATAAAAAATCCCTCCCATATTTTAGGGAGGTGGATTAAAAGGCCATGTAAGAAATCATCTAGGAGACACAAGGGTACTTATCAAGGGATCCTACCAAAAATCTCCACCACCAATGTCATGTGGCAGTTAACCCCCAACATGATGAGGGTGTTGTCCTCAACCAACCATCCCAAGTCCTTCAAACCTGGGCATGAAAGATGGTCTACCAGGGATGAAAACCGGTCAATAGGAAGTAGCTTCACACCTTTTCCCCCTTTGGAGAAGTCCACAAACCTAGTTTGGTGGCAGAAAATGAGCGAGAATATACACCCATCCACCTTCATTCATCCATACAAAAGACTCTTCTGGTGGCATTCAAAGAATCTTGCCAACCAAATATGGCAGAAACCTGCAAGAAGAAACATACACCCATCTACACCCACAAAGATTTCCAGTATACTTTCCTGACAACACTCAAAGAATTTTGCCGACTATTTTTGGTGGAAAACTACAAGTAGACACACACGCCTTCCTACACCCATCAAGTATGCCAACAGTCTCATATGGAAACACCCAAATAAGTCAGTCAGAAAGTCCTAATGACAAGCAGGGGGTAGACTCAACTCCCTCCCCCCACAAATGAGTACTGTTAGTATCCATTGAGAGGAAAGGGATGATAGGTACAGTCACATAAACATACTCTAGATACGAAATGATAATATATAACCATTCCAACCAATGAAGTCACAAAGCACATTCTGGAAATAGTGAAAGGGAAGACGAAAATTCCTTCCCACATCCTACAAATTTGTCAGGACATCATCACGATAATGACAGTAGTGACCAAGGGATAGAATCATCACCCTATCCCCACAAATGGGATAGCTCATCAACATAACACCCTAGAGTAGACACACACCTCTTCTCTCATCCAGGAGGGTCATGGGAAAAACTAACCCATATTATATGGATAATTGAATTAGGAACATACACCTGCTACAATTGAAAGTAATCGGTCTATTCCAATGGCCACTCCAAGGCAGACACAAGCACCTTCTCATGAAGACCACTTCTCCCACAAAGTGGCATCAATCACTCATAATAAGGAATCAATGAAGAATCCTCATCAAACACGATTGAAAAATCAAGAGTCGATCTATGACCAGGCTTCACTTAACGCTGGAGTTCTTGAAGACCTCATACGTCTATCTATCACATCTCAATGTCTTAACCTCCAATTACCAAATTATGGGAGTAATAATAGCAATTCTGAAGGTCCTCATAAGATACTTAATCATGAATTATTTCTCCGTGACAACGATTCGGTCAATCTCAAGATCCCATCTCTTGATGAGAGACATGAAAAACCTCAGTGTGGCCAGAAGAATAAGGAGTAATAGGTTCTTCCCATTGCTGTAATCCACCATGGTGGTCCTCTCCATGTTGGCGTTCACTACGAAAGTTCTCTCCACAATAGTGATTTCCATTGTCAAGAGAATTATTCAATTAGAAATGTAGTGACAAGAAGACCCTCCTATCGTGAGGCACTTGAAAACACAAGGCTAGTCATTTCTGATGCTTTTTAACTAATAAGTGAAATACTTTCTCAACTAGAAGAAAACCCAAGGTGAAAATTATTCTCCAAACCTCCCTTGGGTCATTGGCCTTCCAACACAGCAGAGTAAATACCAATAAATCCCACTATTTATGGTAAAAAAATCAGGAAGTGTATACTCTGGTTGGACTAGGTCAAGGAACCTCTAGTGAAAGATGAAGAAGATCTACTAAACATGAGAAAACAACTAGCTAAAGATGACATATCAATCATGCTTTGGCCTTTATTCACCCCTCAATATAGCATTACAGAGGTGTTGGTGGAATATTTTATGCATGACATCTGCCTCAACACATGGACAAATTTTTGTCATCTAAAATAAAAGGTATTACCCTAAGACGAGTATCAAATTCATGTCAAGGTAATAGAAGGGTTGAAAATACAAATTGACTTGGCATCTCTCCTAGATTCCCGACATCCAAAGATCAAGAAATAGAAAGGATCCCTTCAATGGGAATGCCTCAATGCAATAATGAGGTTGAGACTGATGATCGTAGATACCCCATATGGTGTTCATATCAGAGGATGTGGTGCACATGGAGTGAAAAATTTCACTATGTTCCCAATCCAAAAAATCCCACTAAAAGTGGTATCATGAAATGTCATTGCCTCAGGCTGACCGCAACAAATGAAATTTGTTTATGACTAAATATATGCTTAACAAGAACAAGCCCCGACTAACTCAATCTGGAATTGGGCTAGAAGAGAGCAGGCTATTGAGATACTATTACATCAAGCATATGATAATATTGAGTAGGCGTTCCACTTATAGGATATCAGTCATTAGATTGTGAAAATTTCAGAAATAGCACAACGACCTTCGGAAATAGGCGGTTTAAGTGAGTGAAAAATAATTCACCCAAAACATGTTTAGACCAAAATCCGTAAAATCAAAGGAGAATCTGTAGTAGTCATCCCACGTTTAGACAAAAATACATAAAAAATAAGAGAAACTATAGTAGTATCAACCACAAAAGTTCAGAAGCAATCCCAACCTATAGGTTTGGGGGATATTTTAACTGAACCCTCAGGGTTAGCCAGTCATGCCTGAAGGGTTACAAAAGTAGAACGGGAACACCCCAAGCCCTCAGGGCTTGGGGATTTTTCACCTCAAAAACTACCTCCTCATCAAGAATAAATTTTCTCTCTATTAGAGAAGATGCCACAAAATGGATTCTCTCAGTTTTTCCCATCCCATGATCTGGTGCCTTCACTCGGAACACACACGACTAAACTTTCTGGAGATTCCCTTCATGTTACTATTCACTAAGAAGCTCCCAGAGAATAAACAAAGGAGAGGAAAAGTTCTCATGGAGGGAATATGAGAAGACCACCACTCAAATCTAGTAGCACACAACAAGCATGAACATACACCTACCCCCATTAATCAAGCCTACCAACAGTATCATTTGGCAGCATTAATAAAATCCCTCCACTCAAATCTGGTGTCAAGTAGAAAGAATGAACATAAAACTTTCCGAATTAATCAATCCATACATCAGTCTCATATAGAAGCATTTAAAGAATCCAACCACTCAAATCTAGTGGAAAACATTGAACAAGAACATACACATGGCCACATTAATCAAGTCTACAACCAGTCTCATCTGATAGCATTCAAAGAATCCCACTACTCAAATCTGGTGGAAAATGGAGAGAAAGAAAATACACCTACCTGCATCAATCATTATTCTAGAAGACACATATATAAACATTCAAAGAATATCACTAATCAAATATGGTGGAAAAAAGTGAACAGAAACATACACCTTCCCGCACCAATCATCTTGTCAGCAGACTTTTCTAGCAGTATTCAAAGAAGACCACCACTCAAATATGGTGGAAAACAGTGAGTAGGAACATACACCTACCTACACTAATCATCCATCCAGTATAATTTTCTAGAATCATTCAAAAAAGACCATTATTTAAATATGATGGAAAATGGTGAGCAAGAACATACACCTGCCTGCACCAATCAACCTTCCAACAGACTCATTTGAAAATATTCAAATAAGACCACCGTTAAAATCTAGTGGAAGATAGTGATCAGGAACATACACCTGCTTTCACCAATCATCCTTCTAACAGACTCATCTGGCAGCATTCAAAGAAGCCCATCATTCAAATATGGTAGTACATAGTGAGCAGGAACATACACCTGCCTGCACCAATCTTCCAGCCATCAGACTCATCTGGAAGTATTCAAAGAATCCCATTGTTCAAATATGATGACACATAGCGAGAAGAAACACACACCTACTCGTACCAATTATCCTACCAGCAGAATCATTTGGAATAATTCAAAGAATCCCACCGCTCAAATCTAGTGGCAAACAATGAGTAGGAACATACACCTACCCACAACAATAATCCCTCCAACAGACTCATCTAACATCATTCAAAGAATCCCACTACTCAAATTTGGTGGAAAATGGTAGGTAGAAATATAAACATGCCCACATTAATCAATTATACCAACAGTATTGTCTGGAAGAATTCAAAGAATCCCACCACTCAAATCTGGTGTCAAGTAGTGAGCAGGAATATAAACTTAACCACATTAATCAATCCTGCCAGTAGTCTCGACTGGAAGAATTAAAAGAAGTCTTCCATTCAAATCTAGTGGCACACTGTGAGCATGAACATACACCTTCCCATATTAATCAATCTTTCCAATAGTCTCGTCTGGAAGCATTAAAAGAAACCCTCTATTCAAATATGGAAGCACACATCAAGAATGAATATACATATACCCGTATTAATCAAGCCTACCAATAGTCTCATTTGGAATCATTCAAATAAGCCCATTGTTCAAATCTGATGACACATAGTGAGCAGGAACATACACCTGTTCGCACCAATCATCCTCCTAACCAACTCATATGACAACATTCAAATAAGTCTATCATTCAAATTTGGTGGCACATAAATTGTAGGAATATAAACCTTCTCGCACCAATAATCCTACCAGTAGACTCGTTTGAAATCATTCAAAGAATCCCACCACTCAAATCTGGTGGAAAAAGATGCGCATGAACATACACCAACCTGCATTAATCAAGCCTACCAGCAGTCTCATCTGGAAGCATTCAAAGAACCTCTCCATTCAAATCTGGTGGCAGAAAATGAGTAGGAGTATACACCTGCCTACACTAATAAAACCTTCCAGCATACTCCTCTCACAAAATCCACATAAGTCCACCACTCAAGTCTTGTGGCACACTGCGAGTAGGAATATACACCTACCTGTGCTAATTCAGCCTGCCAGTAGACTCATCTAACAACATCCAGAGAAGACCACCAGATGCATTTTGGTGGAAAATGATGAACAAGAGAAACTTGAGCCTGTAGGTTTGGGGTATTTTCCAATTTTTTTTCCATATTAAGCTACGGGACATTAAAATTCATAACACCAAATGCCCAAGTTGCAAGACATTAAACTGCATAGTGGTTTCTTGTCGCAAGACCTTAAAGTGCACGGCACAATGTCCTTATTGCATGAAAATAAACTACAAGACACCTATTATACTTACTGCATGACATTAAACTGCACGGTTAATATCTATTTTATTTGACATTAATAAACCCTTGATGTACCATGAGTCGGGATATCCCTCATGGTCCCTTAAAAAAAGAGTGGGCCCCTTTTTACAAGTATAAGTCCCAACATTTTCACATACTCATCGCATGATGATAAATTTCATAGACCATTTAAGAACTACATGTGCCTTGATTCTCATCCTGTCAAGATATGTAGTGATTCCCAGATATTCTATCTTGGGCCCAACCATGATTTTGGAAAAGAAAACCCCCTTTCCTTTTCCCATACATGAATCAAATCTACACAGAGAACCTTTTATAGGATTTATGGCTTGATTCTCATTATGATGAGATACATGGTGATACCTAAACTTCTTTATTTGGGCCTAACCATTAGTTTGAAAATTATCAAAAACCCCTTTTCCCCATGTCAAATCCTGATTTATGTGGGGAACAATTGTTAAGAACTATGTGCGGCTTGATTATTTCCCGAACAAGATATGTAGTGATGCTCGTGTCCTACACCTTAGTCCATCCACAACATTTCTATCATTTCATGTTAGTTCATCTTCATCTTTTCCACATGATGGTAAACTACATGGTCTCTCAAGAAATACATGTGGATTGATTCTCACCCCATGAGATATGTAGTGACTTCTAGGTCTTCAATCCCTGGCCTAGCCGCAACACAATGTGGAAAATACCCTACTCTACCATGCATGAGTCATATCTACATGAATAAATCCAATACAAGTTCTCACTTCACATGTGAGCCTGTATCTATTATAACTATGTGTGTCTTGATTCTTACTCCGAAAAGATACGTAGTGACGCTTGGGCCCTATGCCCTAGTTCAACCGTAGTATCCTAACACTCTTCATGTTGAGACACCTTTGTCCTTACCACATGACATTAAATTGTATGGATAATGTCCTTTCCACGTGACTTTAAACTGTATGGTACCCAAATAACTACGTATGCATTTATTCTTATCCCATTGAGATATATAATTAAGACAATTCCTTAAATCCTAGTCCCAACCATGAGATAAAGAAAAATTCATCTTCTCCTACATACAATAAAAAACCATTTTGGAGATTTTATTTTGGGTCCTCTTCTTAGAGATCCCACCAAGGAAACAAGAGATTCTCCCCTTTTACATATGAGTCAAATCTATGCAAGGGACTCCAAAATCATAACCAATGTTTTTCCAGACACTTCATTCATTCACAAACTCTTTTCTCCCACAAGTTATATTCAAAAATATTGGACACCTTCATATTTTCATAATCTTCCTTCAGTTCTTGGTGAAAAAAATGTTTGATACCTAAAGGGTCCTTAGCCTGACTATGCAGTATGTGCCCCAGTTGGTCTTGCATAATTTTCCTACATAATGGGAATGTTAGCCAAAGGATACCAATATTGAATATACAGTACGTGCCCTAGTTTTCCTTGTATAAAACAACCCATATATGGGTTTTTAAACCAGTGGTAACTTCACCCTTGGGAGAATTTTCTTTTTTCCTCATGAGCATTGATGACAATATATCAAAACCCATGATTAAAAAAATCCACAATTATCCTGCATATATGTCCCATTTTCTCTCTCCCAATCTGAGAACCCCCAAGACCATGATTTAAAATTTCCTCCTCCACATTTTTGATGCATATTGGGACAATATTGATATGAAAGTCCATACATCTCTCTAATTTACTTAGTGTGAAGGTATTAGTTTTATAACCTAAAACTATAGGCACAATACTTCCTGTGTTTAGGTTAGACCTTCACAAGGATCCTGTTCCCCTGATTCTTGGGAAATCATGGCTTGAAATACCCCTTCTATATTTAGGCACTCTTCTACACAAACCAAATTATGTGATTAGGGAGATCTGAATATCCATAAAATTTCATCAGCTTTTAGCGAAAGAATTTCAGAATTCTGGAGAGATCCTTACCTAACTATGAAGTACACACCCCAGTTGGCCCTGTATAAGTCACCCACACAACAGGTTTTTCATCCTAAGGATACCAAGACTTGACTATGCAGTACGTTCCCTAGTTGGCCTTGCATAAAATAGACCACATAATGGGTTTTTTCAAACAGTGGTAACTTTGTTATCGGGAGATATCTCCTCAAAAACCATAATCTCTTTTTCCCATACTATTTATCGGATCCAAAGATCCCCAGGTTAGAATTTACAACTTTATCCTTCCATAATTGAATATAGTAGCACATTTCCAGAAAAATTATCAAGAATGGGGAAACCATGAAACCTTAGGCCTAAGTTAAAAGACCTTAAATTAAATCCCCCTAATGTCCAGGCTGCATGAATTTAAACTTCATAGCATGATGTCTATGCTGCATGAATTTAAACTGCATAATATGATATTTGTGTAGCATGAATTTAAACTTTAGAGCATAATGTCTGTTCTACATGACTTTAAACTATACAGTGTAATGTCCATGCTGCATGAATTTAAACTACATAGCATAATTTCCTTGTTGAACTACTTTAAACTGAATGATATAATTTCCTTGCTTCATTACTTTAAACTACACAACATACATTAACCATTGTCAGAAAGGAGCCTTCCCCCTAAAAAAAGACATCCCAAAAAATGTACCCTCCTTCACACACCAAATTTGTGTAGGAGTGGCTTCCCATTCATATCCTATGCCAATACATACATTCCCTTCATTTTCTGACATTTTACCTTGGAAAAACCACCCTCATGGTCTTGAGAAATCTGAATATTCTTTCGGCCATCAGCAATATAATGTCAGAATTTTTGAGAACTCATTTACCTAACTATGAAGTATGTGCCCCCATTGGACTTGCATAAGTTGCCCACATAATGGGTATATCATCCCAAGGATACTACTATTTGACTATGTAGTACTCACCCTAGTTGGTCTTTCATAAAACAACCCTCCTAACGAGTTTGTCAACCAATGGTAACTTTGTCCGTAGTAGAGACCTCCTCTATTATCGAATAACATGTTTTAGATTCAGAAACCATAAAATTGTGTCTCAAGATTCTACTTGGGGATATATGAATAATTTCAGAACATTCTTAACCAATAATCTTTATTTGGATCATCAATTCAAATTTATGGTCAAATCTTTTTAACCTAAAACACCAGTCTCATTAGTTTGACTTGTACAACTTTAAACTACTCATGAGAGAGACATGATACTCTCCATATTGAAAACCTACAAAGTGAACTCTAGAAAAAAGCTGAGTCTTAGATTTCTATACCTACACTTCATGTGGTTTAGGTAAAATTAATCAATGAAAATAAAAAGGTGAAAAACTTGTTAGGTTGAAAACCCAAATAGTGTGATCTAAG
Organism: Viscum album; assembly: GCA_963277665.1. Taxonomy (NCBI): domain Eukaryota; kingdom Viridiplantae; phylum Streptophyta; class Magnoliopsida; order Santalales; family Viscaceae; genus Viscum; species Viscum album. Next base: position 999,714,539 of record OY728136.1, on the reverse strand, counting down.
AAAAATCCAAGTCTTTCCCACTAATTGTTCTCCATATCCATCTTAGGAAAAAAATTAGGATGAGGATACAAAAGACACAAATTTTTTAGGGTTGTACATACAAACCTCGAAATAGTCGAACTATGCTCGCTAAGCTCCACGACTTATAAAAAAATTAAAGAATCATTCCAAAATTTAGCTCAAAAGTCTAACAAATGATTTTAGAATGTGTCAAAGTCCCTACATTTAACTTAGAAATAGATTCTTTTTATTTTGAATTAATATAATTCTAAGGGGGGGGGATTTTTTTGACACTCGAGAATGAATTTTCATGCACTTTTCTTCTGGATTCATGATGTGACCCTCACTTAGACAAAAAATGTCATGTTTGAGTAGATATGTGTTTCCATGATGGAAGAAGATGCAATATGGATTTCCATGTTCCAAAATACTACTCCATAATGAGGGATAAGTGGAAAGACCCCCTTAAAGGAGTAGGCTATGGATTTCCAGGATCGATGATAAAAAGGTGTCGATGTATCAAAAATGAAATTTACGCATTTATTCCTTGAATATTTGGTTTATTCTACTTATCAAGAAGTGTATATCTCTTCAAGAAATTTGATTTTACTAGTCACATAGCCCAAATGAATTTATGGATAAAAATTTATGGCACTCGGAAGATGGAATTTTTTTTGTAAAGGAATGTGTGTCACCACACAGAACCATCCGCATAGGCCCATTAGTGCAGGCCCATCAGCGCAGGTCCATCTGCAGGTCTATAAATAGACCCCCTAACTCAAATTTTCAGAGGATGTCTGAACTCTCGGAAGAAAAATCTAGGAGAGGGCTCCGGCTGCACTGGTCCTTCACCCAAGTAGTCCATAACTACTTGGGTGACCTATCATGGCCCGCCCCCATAAGACGAGGCCCCCATCCTAGAACCTAGGTGACATATACCTGGGTGACCCATACCCGTGTGAACCGTAGCTAGGTGATGTGCCAGCATGAACCATAGCTAGGCTATGTACCTGCATGACCCATAGCTGGGCGATGCACCTACGTGACCTGTAGCTTGGTGACACATATGTGTGATCCATCTGGGCGACCCACCTGCATGGACCACCTATGCAATCCTGCTTGTACATACCATGGGGACTACACCCCCACACCCCTGCTTGGGATCAGTGTCAGGCTATGGTCTTGGATCTCTGGGCTTGTCCCTTCGCTTCCGTCACTAACCCCCATGAAAAATGGAGAGTCGCACCGCAAATTTTTTGATCTGGGTTTAGGATATTTTGGGCTATGACTTATACAACCTTAATTTCCGCCCCATGAATACCATGATTTGAGATACTTCTCCACACTCCCTAAAATGCCTTGAGTCAACATAATACTCTTGGTTCCTTTCCCGTGTTATGAGTTGTGATTCTACTCTTGGATTCCTGATTACCTTGAGTCGATAAACTCCTCAAGAAACTCCTGAAACCTCATCACCTAAATACTATACCAGGTTGAACCCAATGGGTATACTCCTTAGGAATAATCCCCAAATGGTACACGGGAATCCTCCTTAGGGGTAATACCCATCCAAAACTTATAATAGGAATCCATTTTAGAAGTAATCCCCAACCAAACCTAAATTTGTAATCCTCCTTAGGAGTAAGCCCCCAACTTTTCCAGCACATGTACACTGGAGGACAAAGGAAGAATCATGGTTTGTTTAATCTTTTTCTTTCTCTTGTTTCTCACACCGATCATGAATCATGTGGGATTAGAGGCTAGTGGTTATCATGATGCCCACACAATCCATGCGACATATTGAACTATGAGAACACTAATTCCTACTAACTAGGATACATAGGAATCCCAACTAGGGCCTGAGCTCAATGGTAATCCTCCTTAGTAATAAGACTCAATCATAATTCCCTTAATCTAGGAATCCTTATCAAGAGTAATCCCCGAGTTAAGCCCCCAAACCACCACGAGTTTAGAAATTCCTCATGGTCCCAGCATAAGTACCACACCAAAATTTGACTAGGCACCTTCCACCTAGATGTCCTTTCTATATGATGGTAAACTGTACAGTTGGGTCCCTATCACACAACCTTAAAAGGTATTATGTTCCCTATTAAGGGGCACTGAACTACATGGGGTCTGATTCCTTTCACAAGGATACATAGGAATCCCATCTATGGGTTTGATCCCAACATAAAAACAAATCCTTTATCCCTAGATGATGAGATACTCTAGAGTGACATTAGTCTCCTTGGATGATAATAAACTCTAGAGTGCCCCACTGTGTGGCTAGAAAACTAGCATCATTATAATAACAACCAAAGAATATATAATTAGTATATGAGAGGATAACATTGATGGATAACCTCAGATATATAAAAATATATACATTAATGAAGAACCTCAGATACATACAGATGATTCTAAATTCCACACATGCTAATAATTGATTGTTAATTCTGGGTTGACCCACATCATACTTGGGAATTAATGAAGGATTCACAAACATATCTTAAATATATAAGAAAGTCTTAGAGTAGGAAATAGTTCCCCCTAAAAGGGTGTGAAGAGCCCGACCTCCCATCCTCTTGACCAATGTAAGTTCTTAAGCATCATGAGTCAAAATCCCAAACGAGCATCTGCCTTTGGAAAGTAGGTCCCTATAGATACACATAACCATTGGGTATTTCCAATTCCATGAACTAACCTATTGGAAATCGTTTGGAAATAAAAAACCATCACAGGGTGCGGAATCCAAAGGGAACAAGTACCATGACAGAACCTAGTACCTCAACATGTTTTGGGTCATTCTTGTCATGTATTCACCATACCCCATGACCATATATCAAGTCCGAGCTAAAAGACCCTAAACTAAAGAAATAAAAGGTCCAAACCAAAATACCCTAAAATAAAGTGATAAAAGGTCCGAGCTAAAAGACCTTAAACTAAAGAAATATCAGGTATGAGCTAAAAAACCCTAAAATAAATCAATAATAGGTCCAAGATAAAAGACCCTAAACTAAAGTAATAAAAGGTTTGAGCTAAAAGACCCTAAACTAAACCAATAAAAGGGATGAGCTAAAAAACCCTAAACTAAAGTAATAAAATTTCCGAGCTAAAAGAAACTAAAATAAAGTAATATAAGGTCTGATCTAAAATAAAATAAACTAAAGAAATATCATGTATGAGATAAAAGACCCTAAAATATAGAACAATAATGATTTTAGTCTGTAATATCTTTCAAGTCCCACCATATGGCCTTAGAAAACATCAAGATGCTCTCTCCAATCCTATTGACTTCTGAAAAAGATAGATTACTCTCCCTCCAAGACATATATTCTAACTAATAATCTGTCTTCCAAGTAGGTAGACGCAATATAGCTAGAAAAAAACATATAAATAAAAAATATCATGTTGGTGGGAATTTATGATCATTTATAAAGATAAATCTTTTAGAACTTCAATATTCAATTCCAGGTATTCATGTTTACTTGATATTATTCAAGGGATGAGTTTCGTTGGTGATTCTTATGATGAGGTTATGTGATGAAAGCATGGAAATAGATATGGATAAAGGAGTAGCTGGTGAGTGAACCCCTCTCAAATACCCTATTTATAGGGCATCCCATGGATTACCAAAAATCAAATGACAGAACAAGTGTCACCCAAGATGCCGATTCGTGATAGCACCAAAGTCTCAAGCATGCATTTACTTTCCTTATAAATATATCTTATCCTCATGGATTCCACTTTTAGGGAGAATTTTTTGATTCCCCCTAAATGAGCATCAATAAATTCACAAAGGAATAAATACTTGGATATGGAGATTCTTTTCCTCAAAAAAGAAAAGAAAGAAGAATATGGAAAAGGCTCACAGATCCTGTAAACCTCCAAGATATATTCAATCGAGTGGCTATCATGAGGTCACATGAAGGAAAAATGTGTAGAGAACATATTGTATATGGTCTCATTAATTCTCTTAAAAAAGTCCTTTTATTCTCACAAAATTACCCTAGACAATCAGTGGTCACATGGTGGTAGCTAGATAATCTCCCCCTAGTTCATGCATCTTGTTAACCAGTGAGTGCCTAAAAACCCATCCGAAAATACTTCAAAAATAGGTGAAAAATATCCAAAATGGGTAGACCTATTATGGTCATAAGACTCACATGATAGATCACCAATAGGGATAATGGTTGTCATCTACAACATTCAAGTAAACTCATGAGACCCCCAAGCCTTTGTAAAATAAAAAATAAAATAAAATGGTAGGAGGAGGGAGCCACTAATGGTTTTAAATGTCATGTGACATGACCTAAGAAAATATTAAAGACACTAAGAGATCATGACAACATGTCCACCTCATCTTGCGAAAACCCATTGGCATGTCATCCGCATCACATGAAGAGACTAAAGTACGTACAAGCTATCTCATACCCCCTTTGTATCCCTAAGGATAAACATAGGGAATTTTCCATGAAATTATTACGCATATCCATAAAACCTTTATTGGCCATACAGCCCATCATTTAGAGGTAGAGTATTTTTCTTCGACATTACTCATGCAATCTCATATGACTCCTAACCTTTGCAAAATAAAAAAAATGAAATAAAAATAATAGAAGGTGAGAGAATCTAATGGTCATAAATACCTTGAAACATGATAAGGATATCCACAACATGTTCTCATGAGAATATTTGAAAAGTAAGCCTGATATCATTAAGGCCCCCTAAAAATCCATCCTTGTGTCACAGAAAGTCCCAAAAAAGTCACCTGAGATCACGTAAACACCGTTCAATAGGTGCCCTGATCTTGTGAGGGTACTTGGACATGTCAATATGAAAATATATAATTCCTTTGGCATAAACACATGATTAAATGAGTCCCCATTAATTGTAAATAATCCAATAAAGGAGGTGTTTATGGGATGTTCTCATGGTCACTACAAATTAGGAAATTCCCTTAGATTAATCAATGGAAGAGACCCATGAAGATGCGTGATGTTGAATTCGTTCACCGACTCCAGCCTGGATTTGTGTGATATGCACCATGTAAAGTGGTGAAAAATGGGGTGGCAAGGCTTATAAATTAACCACACTAATATTAAAAAAGAGAGAGGGGTGATCACAAGTGGGTAGGACCACTACCACGTGAGCACTACTATCTGAATGAAGAGTTGGACTTTTTTGCATCCAGATGCACCAGTGATATAGAATATTTCTTGTAGCTACTAATACCGAAACCGAAAAGTTTTCCATTAGGTAAGATACTGTTGAAAATCCTGGATAATCATGAAGCATGCATATGTGCTTCGTGTTATCACCCACTGATCATGCAAATGACTTCTGGTAGGACATGAAAAAGACATCCCAAACACATGCTAGATCACGCAGGACTTAATAAAATATAGCACTGAAAAAAATATAAGGTATCCAAAATATAAAGGCTAGAAAAAAAGACCAAAGACAAGATACTTAAGGAAATAACATACAAGCTGATCCTTATGCACTTCACATGAACCACCCAAGCCACGAAACAACACTAGGACATGTCACCTAGATCATGCAATTCTCCTTTGGAATATTATTTTGATCACGATAAGTTCTATGGACATGTTGAAGCAAGCCACATAGAATCCCTTGGACATGCCATTATGATCTCAATAATCCCTTAGGTCTCATTATCCTAGCCTTGTATTGATCTTTAGACATATAGCCTAACCCACATGGAAGCACCAAGTCATGTCATCTAAGTCTCGTAGTAGCACTCGAGCATGTCAACTAGATCTCATGAATGCCCTCTGAGCATTCTAGCCAGGTATTATGATGCCCTCAAGACATGTCATCCAAGACATGAAACACCCTCTAAGACATGTCACATTAAATATTGTGATTCCCTCCACGTGTGTCATCCAACTATCGTGATGACACATTGTAAAGTCATCTAGATCACGCGACATCCTCTAGACCAGTCAGCCAGTACTAGTGCAGATTTTTTTTTACGGTGGTTATTTTTTATTTTTTATGTTGGCTTTTGGCCAACTTTATTACAGGAGATGTTATAAACGTTGTTTTTTATGCCGGTTATTTTAAAACCGACGTAAAAAACACAAATCTGAAGCATTTTTCACATCGGTTGATAAAACACTGAGGTAGAAAATGCTTCGGAGTCGTGGTTTATTATGTCGGTTATTTAATAACTGATGTGGTATATACTCTTTCACATCGGTTATTATATAATCGACGTCATAAATCACTCCGCCGAAGCATTTATCACGTCGGTTATTTTCATAATTGACGTGATAAACCTATCTTCCAAGCAGTTTCCGACGTCGGTTAAATAATAACCGATGTGAAAACATATATACTACATCAGTTATAAAATAACTGACGTAAAAAACTGTTCATTTCTATTTATTACGTTAGTTATGAAATAACCGACGTAAAAACCATTTACCATGTATTTATTACATTAGTTTCCAAATAACCAATGTTAAAACTAATCCCAATACATTTTTTTACGTCGGTTATAAAATAACCAACGTAAAAAACAAATTTTTTTAAATAAAACTGATCAAACAGTGCTATTTTCCCTGCCAAAAGACCTGAAACAGACAAAAAACTTACCAAAAACAGACCAAAAATAGTCCAGAACCCCCCACCCCACTGGACAGCCCCCACCACCGATCAACCACTGCTATGCCCTACCAAAAGACCTAAAATAGACCAAAAAAATACCAAAACAGACAAAAACCTGACCAAAAACAAACCAGAACCCCCCCACTCCACTGTACAGCCCCCACCACACCCCCGGACACCCCCACCCCACTGGACACCCCCAGACCAAAACTCGACCAGAACCCCCCACCCCACTGAAAAACCCCCACCACACCCTTGGACACCCCCACACCCCTAGACTCCCCCCACCCCTTGGACAACCCCACACCCCTGGACAACCCCCACCCTCCTAGACACCCCACCCCTGGACAACACTCCCACACCCCTGGATAGCCCTCCCACACCCCTAGACCCCCACCACACTTGACAGCCCCCACCACACCCATGGACACCCCCCACACCCCTGGACTGCCCCCACCCCTAGACAGCCCCCACACCCCTGGACAACCCCCACCCTCATGGACACCCCACCCCCTGGACAACACTCCAACACCCCTGGACAACCCTTCCACACCCCTAGAAACCCCCCACCCCACTATACAGCCCCCACCACACCCCTGGACACCCCCACACCCATGGACTCCCCCTGGACATCCCCCACTCTCCTGGAAATCCCTCCCACCCTCCTGGACACCCTCCCACCCTCCCACCCCACTGGACAACCCCCACCACACCCCTGGACACCCCTACCTCACTAGACACCCCCAGAAAAAAAATAGACGAAAAACAGACCAAAACCCGAACAAAACCCCCCCACCCCACTAGATAGCCCACACCACACCCCTAGACACCCCTACACCCCTGGACTACCCCACCCCTGGACAACCCCCACACCCCTGGACAACCCCCAACCTCTTGGACACCTCCACTCCCTGGAAAACACTCCCACACCCCTGGACAACCCTCCCACACTCCCACCCTCCTGGACACCCTCCCACCCTCCCACCCCACTGGACAACCCCCACCACACCCCCTTGACACCCCCACCTCACTGGACACCCCCAGACCAAAAACAGACCAAAACCGACCAAAAATAGACCAGAACCCCCCCAGCCCACTAGATAGCCCCCACCACACCCCTAGACACCCCCACACCCCTAGACTACCCCACCCCCCTGGATAGCCCCTGGACAGCTGGTGTTGGGAGAGGAGGCGTCGCCATCCCTCGGGGGGCTGAACGCCGCTGAAAGGTACTCATCACTCTCACATGCGAAGCTTGAGATCTAAAAATGTTTCACCAATGCTTTATTCCCCTGTAAACATCATTCATTATATCACTTTGATGCCAGTATAATCAAGGTGGAAACACCATCATGTGTGACTAAAATACCTGGATCTTGGTGGTGGAAATCTCCCAGATCTTGCAAGACTATAAATGATGCTCCCAAGGATGCCCCTGAGACGCCTGAAATGACGTTAACAAAAAGCCAGGTGGTGGGAAGAGGGCACCAGTTCATTTGGTGGAGAGGGACACGGAGAAGACGACTGCGATGATCTGAAATATACCCAACAAGTACACATATTTCGGATCATCGCAGTCATCTTCTCCACGTCTCTCTCCACAAACTGAACCAACACCCTCATCCCACCACTAGGATTTTTGTTAACGTTGTTTCAGGCGTCTCATGGGCAGCCTTGGGAGCATCATTTCCAGTCCCTCAAGATCCAGGAGATTGCCACCGCCAAGATCCAGGTATTTTAGTCACATATGATGGCATTTATCCTGGTTATACTGGCATCAAAGTGATAGAATTAATGATGTTTACATGGGAAGAAAGAATTGGTGAAACATTTTGAGAGCTCAAGTTTCGCATGTGAGAGTAATGAGTACCTTCTAGCGGCATTCAGCCTCTCGAGGGACGGCGGCGCCTCCTATCCCACCCCCTGGACTGCCCCCCATCCCCATGGACACCCTGGACACCCCCACCCCACTGGACATCCCTCCCACACCCCTATAAACCCCCCTCACCCCACAAGACACCCCCACACCCCTGGAAAGCCCCTCACTCCCCTGGACAGCCCTACCACCCTCCAAGAAATGCTCCCACCCCCTGGACTTCCCCCCACTCTCATGGACACCCAGGACAACCCCCACCCCACCGGAAAACCCTCCCACACCCCTGGATACCCCCACCCCACTGGACACCCCCCACACCCCTGGACACCCCACTGGACATCCCTCCCACACCCCTAGAAACCCCCTCACCCCACACCCCTGGACACCCCCTGAATAACCCCCCACTCACCTGGACAACCCTCCCACCCTCCTGGAAACACTCCCACCCCTAGACTGCCCCCCACTCTCATGGACACCCAGAACACCCTCCACCCCACCAGACAACCCTCCCACACCCCTGGATACCCCCACCCCACTGGACACCCCCCATACCCTTGGAACCCCTCCCCCCAGACCAGAATCCATACCTGAAAAAACGATCATAAGTAGACCAAAACAAGAAGTATATATATATAATTTATGTAATGGTAAACATGATAAAGTAAACTAAACAAAATTAAAACAAAAAAAATATACTTATTTGTTTTAATACATGTTTTAATAAAGAAAAAACTTACAATATCTAACATTTTATGAAAATAATAAATGTAGACAAGAAATAAACAAATGTTACCTGTAATTTTAAGAATGTACAAATGGATTGTTTTCCCAAATTCCTTCATCGTGATCATTCCTTATGGAACCAAACATGTCTTCAACATGCTCATCATTATGTTCTGTTAATATTTCCATGAAAGTAGGGATCTCACATAAATTAGCATCTTCATCAAGTTCATCCTTACAAACATATTGTTTTTCCCTTGTAAAACAACAAACCACTACATATCTTATTGATCTAATACATAGAAAATTTGTTTTTCATGTGTTTACATTATAAAAGAATCAGCTGTGTCTTCCAATCTATTCATATTAACAACTATCATTCCAAATTCATTGTGTCTAACACTGTTGTTACCGATAAACCATTTACAGTTAAAAACAGGAACTTAAATTTTAAATTAATCAACCTCCCATATTTCTTCAATCACTCCATAATATGCACTTGATGCAGAAATTGGGTTTTTGTCTTTAGCACTCGAAAAATGCATTACTTCTGTAAACACCAATACACCACTATTTTTAACTGCACTTCTGTTGTCCTGAGCTTTCTTATGAAATGTATAGACATTAATTTCATAACTGGACCATGTTATCACATTTAAACATGGAACATCCACTACCTATTTTAATGTCTCTGATACATCTGATCTACCAAGAAAGGTCTTTTTAAACCATGACGAAAATGTTTTGTTGTGCTCATTCAAAATCCACATTTATTTCTTCTTTGGATGACATTGTTTCAACTCATTAATATGAAATGTGATATACGGTTGAGCATTAGTTATGTTATTCAAGATGTATAATTATAACTTCTTCATCTATTCAGTTGACAACAATTTCACTTTCAAGCCACGAATCCCCTCCCCTCATTATTAACTCGTTCATGGTGAGATGGAGGCAAACCTATGTGCTTCTCCTCATCCAAGTAGCTCGTACAAAACTCTGCAAACTCCTCAAAAATATACTTTTCAATAATGGAGGCTTCAGGTTGATATGGATTCTTAACATACCCCTTTAATATTTTCATATACCTTTCAAAAGGATACATCCAACGAAGATATACAAGTCCATAAAGCTTTATTTCATGAACCAGATGAATCATTAAATGCACCATTATATCAAAATATTTTGTAGGAAAATACATTTCCAATTGAAAAAGTATACAAACTGAATATTTTTCCAAAATGTTCAAAGCATTCACATCAACCACCTTATTAAAAATTTAATTGAAAAAATAACACAACTTCATTATAGTCTTTCTAATACGGATGGGAAATATTCCACGCAATGCAACTGATAAAAGTTTTTGCATCATGACACGACAATCATGAGATTTCATACCTATCAACTTCAAGTCCTTCAATGAGACAAAAAATTTTACATTTGAAGAATAACCTTGAGGCACTTTGATATCATGAAGACACTAAAAAAAGCTAATTTTCTCCCTCTTGGATAATGTATGACAAGCCGGGGGAAGAAATGTTCATCTTCTATTAAGAGTGGGAGCTAACTCCAAACGTATTCCCATTTATAGTAAGTCTAACCTTGCTTTCAACCCATATTTTTTCTTTCCTTTAATATATAACAATGTTCCAATCAAACTATCACATATATTCTTCTCCACGTGCATAACATCAACATTATGTTTAACTTCATGATATCTCCAATATGGTAGCTCAAAAAATATTGACCTTTTCTTTCAAATATGTCTATCATTACCAGATTTCTGTGTCTTTCCTAATGTCACATCAAGGTTTTCCACCCTCTCAAAATATAGATCAAGGGATAAAGGTTTTGGAGCAATATCAAATTCTTATGATCCATTGAATGTATTTTTTAGTCTTCTATAAGAGTGATCCATAGCCAAAAACTTTCGATGACCCATGTACACTGTTTTCCTCCCATGATGCAATTGACAATATGAAGTATGTTGTTCTCAAATTGGACATGCTTTATGCCCTTTAACACTATATCTAGAAAAAATTCCATATGTTGGGAAGTCATTTATAGTGAACATAAGCACTGCATGTAGTTGAAAATATTCCATTTTATAAGAATCATACACCCTAATACCATCCTCCCATAAAAGTTTAAAATCATCAATCAATGGTGACAAGAAAACATCAATATCATTACCGGGTTACTTCAGACCAGAGATCATTATAATCAACATGAAATATTTGCGCTTCATACAAAATTAATGAGAGAGGTTGTAAATTACCAATAAAATAGGCCATGAACTATGTGTGCTACTGAGGGTTCGGTATGGATTCATTCCATCTGTGCACAACCCTAGTCTGATATTTCTAATTTCATTTCTAAATATAGGATACTGCTCATCAATTTTCTTCCATTGTGGAAAATCAGTAGGATGGCATATTTTTCCATCACATATCCACTCATCAGCATGCCATCTTAACCTTTTTACATCATGTGAATTAGAAAATAAACATTTGAAACAATGAATTATAGGAAGATACAAAAATACCTTGGAAGGGATATTTTTAATATCTACATCAACCTGTGACTTTTCTTTCACCTTATACCGTGATGTCCCACATTTAGGACATTCTGACAGAAATTAATATTCCTTCCTATATATCATATAGTCATTCAGACAAACATGTATTTTCTTGTACCCCAATCCCATCAAGCATAATATTTTATTGGCCCCATAATGTGAATCCAGAAGATCGCTATCTTTTGGAAGAATGTATTTCATCAATTGTAGCAGCTCTGTTAAACTTCTGTCACTCCATCCATGTTTCTCCTTTAGGTTAATCAATCTTAACACCGCTGAAAAAACCATAAAATATGTACAACTAGGATACAATGGGTTTTCAACATCACCATATAGATGTGAAAATGTCGGTTCTATCTCAATTTGTTCTGCTGCAATATCGCGAATCATTTTGTCAATTCCATCAGAGTTACCATCTTGAAAATCATCATCATCAGTAGATCTGACATTCTGTCCAGTTTCACCATGCCAAATCCAAGGGCTATAACTCGGATTAAAATCATGACAAACCAGCTGAACTTTTATCTCTCTACTTTTCAAATTCTTCATATTCAAACATTTCAGGCATGGACAAAAAAATGTCACTGCTTGGAAAATTTCGTTTAGAAAATTCCAAAAAGGCATCAACACCTTCCTCATATTCATTACCTATTTGATGTGCCATAATCCAACTTTGAATCATTATTACCTATAACAAATATCAAAATTATACATCTTTTTTAAGATAATACAAATATATGTTTATATGTAAAATATCATAATTTGAATGTAATTTTTTTTGAAATATAAAACAAATATATGCGTATTTAAAAAAAATATGCTTGAAAATGATTTTAAAAAGAAAATATAGTTAGATATAATAGTTTTAAATTCATCTTGGATCATTTCTTCTTAAGGTTTACAAAGAATACATCCTAATGCAACTGGATTTTAAATTCACCCTTCCGTAAAAAAGAATTATGAAGTATAAATATTAAAATATGTTTACATTCACTACTGAAAATTACACAGATCCTAACGATTTGAAACCTATAGACATCCCCCACCCCTCTAGACAGCCCCCACCCCCAGGACACCACCCCCACCCCCCTTGGACACCACCCCCACCCCCTGGACACAACTACCTCCTTAGACAACACCCCCACCCCCAACCCCTTGGACACCACCCCCACCCCCTGGACACCACCCCCACCCCTGGACAGCCCCCACCCCTCTAGATAACCCCCATCCCCTGGACACCCCCTACCCCCTTGGACAACCCACTCACCTCCCTAGAAACCACCCCCACCCCCTGGGCACCCTTATCCCCTTAGACAACCCCCTGGACACCACCCCCACCCCCTTGGACAACCCCAAACCCCTTGGACAACCCCCACACCACAAAACACCACCCCACCCCTTTGACACCCTCCACACCACCTTGGACACCCCAACCCCCTTGGACATCCCCCACACCCCTGGACACCACCCCCACCCCCTTTGAAACCCCTTGGACACCCCCACCCCCTTGGAAACCACCACCATCCCCTTAGACACCCCCTAGACACCACCACCCCCCACCCCCTGGACACCACACCACCCCCTTGGACACCCCCTGGACACCACCACCCCCTTGGATAGCCCCCACCCCTCTGGACAGCCCCCACCCTCTGGAAAGCCCCCCACCCCTCTAGACAGCCCCCACCCCCTTGGACACCTGTAACATCCCAAGTAAGTAATGAATAATAGATATTTTATCTATGTCTATTAATGATTAAGATAGTGTTTTAGAGGCTTAAAATGAAAATAAATACAATCTTATGCATGGAATACACTAATATTCTTAAAAGATTGTTTTACTGCCTTTTGATGGCAAACCCTTTTTAAATCTATCTTGTGACAATTTTATAAACTATGTTTTTCAAAATAAACTTATTATTTATTATTGGGAGATCAAAATTTACTTTGTGTGAATTTTTGGTATTTTTCTGACAATGTTCATTTTTTAATGAATAGTGAAAAATACTGCATTTTACATCAAAACTGCTTTTTAATCTAATTTATTTATATGATTAGATTTTATTTTGAATTGGTTTTGAAGTAAAATTAGAATATATTTTTACCATTTAATCCAATGGTGTTCATTGGAATCAATTTCAATTTGAAATTGGACTTAAACTGGTGTCAATCTTTTGATACTTATTGTTTCATAAAAACACGCTATTTATCATAACAACGGGAATTAATTATTAAATTAATTAATGTGACTTATATGTTTTGAATTTTTTAAAATAGACTTCATTTTTGAATTCGGAATATCAAATATAGCTTAGGGTGAATTTTTGGTAATTTTCTGAAAAACTTCAATTTTTGATGAATAGTGAAACCACTAAGTGGTAGTTAAAGAAACTGATTTTTCGTTTAAATGAAACTTTGCCACTTTTGTGTTCTGAATTTCAAAAATCCGACATACATGGTTGTCATTAAGAAGTAAAATGTGGTTCAATGAGATTAAAATAATTTTTTGGTGAATAGTAACTTATTAAGTTTTTAATCGCGATTAGTGGTAATTAGGGTAGTTTAAGGTAAAAATAATGCTTTAATAATATGAAATGACCTAGAGACATGTACTAACCTTATTGTATGTGTCATGGCCGACCAAGAAAATCCATGGGTCAACTTGGGGACCCCATGGAGCCACTTTTGTTGGGAAATTACATAAATAACTTTTTATTTAATGTTAAAGTAAAAATGACACAAACATGAGTTATTTTACTAAAACAATTTTTATATGGGGTTATAAAAGTCAGATTTTTGACCATAAATATTTATTGGAAATATAAAAAGATTTCCTACATCATAGTATTTTTTTTATAATTTTTTGACATTAAATAAATAAATGTATTTATGACATCATGATGATGCAGCGATGACCTCATTATTTAACGATTTAAATAAAATGGAAAGATAATGTAATATCTAAGAACTAAACATGTCCAAAACCTATTGTATTAGTGGATTTAGAACCCTTATCACCTTATACTCTAATTATATCAATGTGGGACCTTAGAAATTCTAAACACTTTTGAAAATAAAATAATAGCTTCATGATTTCCAAAAGTGCCCCTCCTCTCCTATTATAAAAGGCCCCCACCTCTACCTCATTTCACACACTCCTCAAGCCTTCGGCTCGGCCATACCCTTCCCATTTACTCTCTCCAAATCCCTCTCCTCATCTTAGAGGATTCCCTTTTGGAATAATCCTTTCAAAGGAAGCCTTTAGGCTCAAATCAAAAGGAGTTACACATTTAAAGGTAATTCATTCTCTCATGTTCATTTGTTTTATTTTGCTTCTCCAACCCCCTAAACTCTTTTTATTTACTTATTTTGTAACAACACCAGTATCTTCAATATACTAGGATGTTTTTATAATATTTATTCGAGCTACACTCTCACACACCTACATCTAATGGTTAAAGAACATACGGTTTCCGTGGATGTTGAATTTATGCCTCCCGAAACGATGATTGTTCAACATTCCTTTAACACCTTAAATGGTGGCCATTAAGATGTCACTATATTTATATATGATATATAATATGTTTATGTTTTCCTTAAATCTTCTATTTTTTTCATTTTGGGCATACCTTTATGGTTTCCATTATGAGTAAACGCGATATCTTCATTTAAGGAAGTGCGGACTACCGCCCCCTCAAAGTGATTTGATTCGTTAAATACCATATGTGGGACGTATAAAGGATGAAACTATGATATTATATATGATATTATACTGGAATTATAATATACCTTTATATAATTATGATTCCATTCTATAAAATACGAAATAGAAATGAAAGTAGCGTTCATGCGTACGTACGACTTACCGTCTCCATGAACGGTGCATTTCATTTCTTACCTCTAAATGATTATGTAATATTATAAATGCATGCATGTACTGGATATATATGACATATATGATATCTACATCATGAAATACCATTCTGGATATAATGGATACATGAACAACTTGTAATTATAAAGGGATTATTTTTGACTCAAGTACCAATGATCATTAAAACGACCGTTATTAACTTAAATAATTACATAGTGTTCATGAAATGACAATAAGTGATATAAAAGGAACAATGAACTTTAAAAAGGATCTTAAACAAGTAGAAATTAACTCAAGTTTATTATTTAGGAGATTAAAGAACGACCGAGTCAAGTCGGACCTGAGGTATGGGACTTCGTCTCAATATCCTTTCCTTGAGGCATATTTTGTTTTATACACAACCTTCTTTTATACGGTGTATAAACCCCTTTGACTTTTAAATTTATTCAAAAGGAATCTTTTTTATACGAAGCGTTTACTAAATGACAAAAGGGAATGTTTTTGTCGTACGTATGCGGCGACAACGACTTCTCCACCGTCGTGACCATTATTTGAGTTTTGGCTTCCTCTACAAGCCGTACCTTCTTTTTAAAAGAAAAATAAATACCATGTTTTAATTTTATTTTATTTTGGTATTGAAAATGGTTTTCATAATGTTTTTATATCAATGTGTTGTATTGATATCTTGTGATTGAAAGGTGGGAATGTTATGTTTCCTTTATGCATGTTTTATGTGATACGATTATGTTGAGGTTCTTGGGCATTATTATGAAGACGAGTGGTTCCGTGATAAACTAAGGATGGGTGAGCCCGATATAGCTCTCCAATGCATTGGGTAACGCGAAGGAGTGAAACATTAAGGTTTCTCCGAAGAGATTTAGGGAATATACTATGATGGGTATTCCAAACGTAACCAAGAGGGTTACTCCCTACGTAAGAATGTTATGAATGCCTCAAGTTACCTTTATGTATTATGATTTCTATGATTTATTCATGATTTGATGAGGTATGATAAAGTGCTTATGTTTTATGGGTAAAGTATGATCTCATTCTTATGTATATGTGTACCCATGTTTCCTTTCCATGTTTTTATAACCCATACTGAGCTTTTTTATGCTCATCCCAAGTTTTTTTGAAATGATTTTCACAGGTCAAGGGAAAGGTACATGATATGATGATAGTGTCAAGGAAGTGTCAAGAAAGAATCCATGTTTTATTTTAAATATGTTTCCATTGATGGGAATGAAGAATACTATCTTTATGTAACCACTTTGTTTATATGTGGAATGTAATGCAAGTTTTATGATCTAATTCTCTAAAACTCTAAACCCGAAAAGATCCTCAATTTGTAATTTTGTAATAACTCAAGATTAAGTAAGGTTTAAGGCTGGGGCCTTATAGTTGGTATCAGAGGTCGGTTTAGATAACTTTAGGTGTTAGAATTTTATTAAATGATTATCCAAAAATATTTTTTTTGAAATGATATAGCATTTGAAGATTACCATGTTGCTTCATCTAAGACATGTTTGTTCAGAATGGTTTTCCGCAGAGGGAATAGGGAAGCAGTGCTAGGAAGGCATACAGAAGGAAATAACCTTCCGAATCAGCATCCTGAGATGGTCAGAATTGGAACTGAATAGTTTGTTGCAGTGATGGAACAGTTGACTCAGGCTATAAATGGTGGTGGTATCCATGCACGAGATCAGCCAGATCAACCGCAGAGGAACATGTCAGTGGTGAAACATTTCATGAGGCAACATCCCCCATCATTCAGAGGATCATCTGACCCTGTACAAGATGAAGGGTGGATTAAAGCACTGGAGAAGATTTTTGATGTCATGGGGTGTTCAGAAAATCAAAAGGTTAGTCTTGCTATTTACCGTTTGGAGGGTGAGGCAGATCAGTGGTGGTCGATGGTTAAAAATATCCGGGACGCTGATGAGATTGATGCTCTCGACTGGGATGAATTCAAAGGTATGTTTCTTGAGAAGTATTTTCCTAAGGCTGTTCGACTTAGGATGGAAAAGCAATTCTTGGAATTGAGGCAATAGGAAGACTCAGTGGCTACCTATGAAGAAAGGTTCACTCGATTGGCAAGGTATGCTCCAAATTTTATCCGAGACCTTGATAGTAAAATCAATCGTTTTTACTCAGGATTAAAGCCAAAATATCGAAGGGCATTAGCTTCTTGTGAGTTTAAAAGTTATGAAAATCTTGTTCGATGTGCTGAGAAGGTGGAAATGGAGTTTTCCAATGATCAAGTGTTCTATAACAACCAACAGAAGAAGAGACCGAGGTGGCAGGAGAAAGGTAAGAATTCTTCAAAAAAGTCTGATGGTAAGAAATATAAGTTTCTAGTTTATGATAAATGTGGAAAAAGGAATGCTGGGGAATGTATTCTGAATTCTGGAAAGTTCTACCGATGTGGTAATATGGGACATAAGGCTCGTGATTGCACTGAAAAAGATTAGGGTGATGGTAAGACCAAATTTTATTTACAGTTAGTGAAATGTTATAAGTGCAATGAGATGGGTCACTATGCAAACGAGTGTCTGACAAAGAGCTTGAGTGATGGGAAGCAGTTAGACTACAAGCAGAAAGGTGTGGTGAAATCTTTTGCAACTACTTCAGCAGACGTCGGGCCATCAAATGAAGTTGTATCAGGTACTTTTTTTGTTTTTTCAGATTATGCCAGTGTGTTATTTGATTCCGGGTCTACACATTCATTCATCTCTGAAACTTTTTCTAGTAAAATGGGAATACCATCTCAAGAAATGACTCCTGAACTTGTGGTAAAAACACCTGGGGGAAATGTTGAGGCAAAAAGAATTTATAAGAATCTTCCTATCCTTATCTGTGGAAAGAACCTACTTGCAAACCTTATTGTTCTACCTCTAGTAGAGTTTGATTTTATCCTGGGTATGGATTGGCTCTCTATTTACCATGTTAAGATTGACTGTAGAGCTAAAGAAGTTTCTTTTCAGAAAGATTTTCAGTTTGTGTACAAGAATGAACCCTTACTGTTGATAACTTATCAAGAGGCCGAGAAACTTGTAAAAGATGGAAATGAATGTTACCTTGCACACATCGTTGAAAATAAAGGAACTGTTCAGATTAATGATGTGCCAGTGGTAGATGAGTATCCTGATGTTTTTCCTGATGAGTTTCCTGGAATAATACGAGATCGGGAAGTTGAGTTTACTATTGACTTAGTTCCTGATGCTAATCCAATTTCAAAACCTCCTTATCGAATGGCTCAAATTGAACTTTTAGAGTTGAAGGAGCAATTGAAAGATTTATTAGAGAAAGGTTTCATTCGACCTAGCACATCACCATGGGGTGCTCCTGTTTTATTTGTTAAAAAGAAAGATGGTTCTATGAGACTTTGTATTGATTATAGAGCCTTGAATAATATCACTGTTAATAACAAATATCCTTTGCCTCATATCGATGATTTGTTTGATCAGCTCCAGGGAGCTCCGTTTTTATCAAAGATTGACTTGAGATCGGGGTACCATCAGCTGAAGGTAAAGAAGACAGATATTCCGAAGACCGCGTTTCGTACGAGATATAACCATTATGAATTTGTAGTAATGCCTTTTGGGCTAACCAATGCACCTACTGTATTCATGGAATTAATGAATAGAATTTTCCATGAGTTCTTGGATAAGTTTGTGGTGGTTTTCATTGATGATATTTTAGTGTTTTCTAAAATTAAAGAGGAGCATGAAAGACATTTAAGGGTTATGTTGCAAACCTTAAAAGAAAAGAAACTGTATGGAAAATTCAGCAAGTGTGAGTTTTGGTTGCAACAAATTTCTTTCCTTGGTCATATTGTTTCTAAAGATGGAATAACTATTGATCCTGCAAAAACAAAAGTTGTGGAAGAATGGCCAAGACCCACAAATGTAACCGGGATTCATATATTCCTTGGTTTGGCAGGCTATTACCGAAGGTTTGTTAGAAATTTTTCACGATTATCTAGTCCAATGACTAAGCTAACTCAGAAGGGTGTTAAGTTTATCTGGACAAAAGAATGTGATGATTGTTTTCAGGAATTGAAAAGAAGATTGGTGAATGCTCCAGTTTTGGCACTAACTTCCAGGAATGGTGAGTTTGTTATATACAGTGATGCTTCATTGAAAGGACTTGGTTGCGTCCTAATGCAGAATGATCAGGTAATTGCTTATGCTTCACGACAGTTGAAAACTCATGAGGTAAATTACCCTACACATGATTTGGAATTAGCTACTGTTGTTTTTGCTTTAAAAATTTGGAGGCATCATTTGTATGGAGTAAAGTGTGAAATATATACCGATCACAAAAGTTTAAAGTATATATTCACTCATAAAGAGTTAAACATGAGACAGAGGAGATGGTTGGAATTAATCAAGGATTATGATTGTGCAATTCATTACCATCCGGGAAAAGAAAATAAAGTGGCTGATGCTTTGAGTCGAAAAAGTAATGCTTCATTAGCAATGTTGCATTTGGAACGTGATCCTTTGGTTAAGGATTTGATGAAATTTGGCATAGAAGTTGTTGGTGCAGGAAGTTCTTCTGTTTTGTTTCAGGTATCAGTGATATCATCTCTATCAGATAGAATCAAGCAAGCACAGAAGCAAGACAGTGAGTTGCAGAAAAAGGTAGAGCTGGTTCAGAAAGGTAAGTTTCCTGAATTCAACATTGATAATGATTGTGTTTTGAGATTTGGGAAGAGATTGTGTGTGCCTTGTGATTCACAGTTGAAGAGATATTTGTTATATGAAGCTCATAGTTCTCCATTTTCAGTTCATCCGGGTAGTACTAAGATGTATAGAGATCTGCAGGAGTATTACTGGTGGGATGGAATGAAAAGAGATATTGCTGATTTTACTGTGAAGTGTTTGACATGTCAACAGGTTAAAGAAGAGCAACAGTTACCGAAAGGGATGCTTCGGCCTTTACCAGTGCCGGAGTGGAAATGGGAGAATATATCCATGGACTTTGTTGTGGGATTACCGAAGACATCTCGAGGTAATAATGAAATCTGGGTTATTGTTGATCGCTTGACCAAATCTGCTCATTTCCTTGCTATACGAGATACTTTCTCTCTAGATCAAATTTCCCGTTTGTATCTTAAAGAGATAGTCAGGTTACATGGAGTTCCTCTCTCCATTGTATCGGATCGTGATCCCAGGTTTACTTCTAACTTTTGGAAAGGCCTTCAGAAGTCGATGGGTACTGAATTAAATTTTAGTACAGCTTTTCATCCTCAATCAGATGGGCAGTCAGAACGAACAATTCAGAACTTGGAGGATATGCTACGAGCTTGTTCGATGGATTATCAGGGAAGTTGGGACCAACATCTTTCTTTGGTTGAATTTCATATAATAACAGT
Organism: Viscum album; assembly: GCA_963277665.1. Classification (NCBI taxonomy): domain Eukaryota; kingdom Viridiplantae; phylum Streptophyta; class Magnoliopsida; order Santalales; family Viscaceae; genus Viscum; species Viscum album. Next base: position 999,693,475 of record OY728136.1, on the reverse strand, counting down.
TTTCATTCCAGTATACAGATGGCACCATTTCAGGCATTATATGGGAAGCGGTGTCGAACTCCAGCTTTCTGGGATGAAGTGGGTGAAAGGAAGTTGATGGGACCAGAATTGGTAGAAGAGATGGCAGAAACAGTTCAGCTGATTCAGAATCACATGAGAACAGCTCAGAGCAGGCAGAAGAGTTATGCGGATAACCGGAGAAAGGATCTATCTTTCTAGGTAGGTGATCATGTTTTTCTCAAGGTTTCTCCTTGAAAAAGTGTGATGAGATTTGGTAAGAAAGGAAAGCTGAGTCCAAGGTTTATTGGACCATATGAAATTCTGGAGAGAGTTGGATCAGTTGCTTACCGAGTGGCTTTACCTCTGAGTTTATCTCAGGTACACAATGTTTTTCACGTTTCGATGTTGAGAAAGTATATTCCAGATCCATCTCATGTTTTGAGTCCAGAAGTAGTTCAGCTGGAAGAGAACCTATCTTATGAGGAACAACCGGTCCAGATTCTTGACCACAGGGAGCAAGTGTTACGGAATAAGGTGATTCACCAGGTAAAGGTTTTGTGGAAAAACCACATGATTTAAGAGGCAACATGAGAATCTGAAAATTCAATGAGGGATAAGTACCTCCATTTATTTGATAAGTAAATAAATTGCGGGGACTCAATTTTATAAAGGGGGGAAGGATGTAACATCCCAAGTAAGTAATGAATAATATATATTTTATCTATGTCTATTAATGATTAAGATAGTGTTTTAGAGGCTTAAAATGAAAATAAATACAATCTTATGCATGGAATACACTAATATTCTTAAAAGATTGTTTTACTGCCTTTTGATGGAAAACCCTTTTTAAATCTATCTTGTGACAATTTTATAAACTATGTTTGTCAAAATAAACTTATTATTTATGATTGGGACATCAAAATTTACTTTGTGTGAATTTTTGGTATTTTTCTGACAATGTTCATTTTTTAATGAATAGTGAAAAATACTGCATTTTACATCAAAACTGCTTTTTAATATAATTTATTTATATGATTAGATTATCTTTTGAATTGGTTTTGAAGTGAAATTAGAATATATTTTTACCATTTAATACAATGGTGGTCATTGGAATCAATTTCAATTTGAAATTGGACTTAAACTGGTGTCAATCTTTTGATACTTATTGTTTCATAAAAACACGCTATTTGTCATAATAGCGGGAATTAATTATTAAATTAATTGATGTGACTTATATGTTTTGAATTTTGTAAAATAGACTTCATTTTTGAATTCGGAATATCAAATATAGCTTAGGGTGATTTTTTGGTAATTTTTTGAAAAACTTCAATTTTTGATGAATAGTGAAACCACTAAGTGGTAGTTAAAGAAACTGATTTTTCGTTTAAATGAAACTTTGCCAATTTTGTGTTCTGAATTTCAAAAATCCAACATACATGGTTGTCATTAAGAAGTAAAATGTGGTTCAATGATATTAAAATAATTTTTTGGTGAATAGAAACTTATTAATTTTTTAATCGCGATTAGTGGTAATTAGGGTAGCTTAAGGTAAAAATAATGCTTTAATAATATGAAATGACCTAGACACATGTCCTAACCTTATTGTATGTGTCATGTCCGACCAAGAAAATCCATGGGTCAACTTGGGGACCCCATGGAGCCACTTTTTTTGGGAAATGACATAAATAACTTTTTATTTAATGTTAAAGTAAAAATGACACAAACATGAGTTATTTTACTAAATTTTTTTTTATATGGGGTTATAAAAGTCAGATTTTTGACCATAAATATTAATTGGAAATATAAAAATATTTCCTACATCATAGTATTTTTTTATAATTTTTTTACATTAAATAAATAAATGTATTTATGACATCATGATGATGCAGCGATGACCTCATTATTTAACGATTTAAATAAAATGGAAAGATAATGTAATATCTAAGACCTACACATGTACAAAACCTATTGTATGAGTGTATTTAGAACCCTTATCACCTTATACTAGAATTATATCAATGTGGGACCTTAGAAATTCGAAACACTTTTGAAAATAAAATAATAGTTTCATGATTTCCAAAAGTGCCCCTCCTCTCCTCTTATAAAAGGCCCCCACCTCTACCTCATTTCACACACTCCTCAAGCCTTTGTCTCGGACATCCCCTGACCATTTACTCTCTCCACATCCCTCTCCTCATCCTAGAGGATTCCCTTTGGTCAGAATCCTTTCAAAGGAAGCCTTTAGGCTCAAATCAAAAGGAGTTACACATTTAAAGGTAATTCATTCTCTCATGTTCATTTGTTTTATTTTACTTCTCCAACCCCCTAAACTCTTTTTATTTACTTATTTTGTAACAACACCAGTATCTTCAATATACTAGGATTTTGTTATAATATTTATTCGAGCTACACTCTCACACACCTACATCTAATGGTTAAAGAACATACGGTTTCCGTGGATGGTGAATTTATGCCTCCCGAAACGATGATTGTTCAACATTCCTTTAACACCTTCAATGGTGGACATTAAGATGTCACTATATTTATATATGATATATAATATGTTTATTTTTTCCTTAAATCTTATGTTTTTTTCATTTTGGGCATACCTTTATGGTTTCCATTATCGGTAAACGCGATATCTTCATTTAAGGAAGTGCGGACTACCGCCCCCTCAAAGTGATTTGATTCGTTAAATACCATATGTGGGACGTATAAAGGATGGAACTATGATATTATATATTATATTATACTGGAATTATAATATACCTTTATATCATTATGATTCCATTCTATAAAATATGAAATAGAAATGAAAGTAGCGTTCATGCGTACGTACGGCTTACCGTCTCCATGAACGGTGCATTTCATTTCTTTCCTCTAAATGATTATGTAATATTATAAATGCATGCATGTACTGGATATATATGACATATATGATATCTACATCATGAAATACCATTCTGGATATAATGGATACATGAACAACTTGTAATTATAAAGGGATTATTTTTGACTCAAGTACCAATGATCGTTAAAACGACCGTTATTAACTTAAATAATTACATAGTGTTAATGACATGGAAATAAGTGATATAAAAGGAATAATGAACTTTAAAAAGGTTATTAAACAAGTAGAAATTAACTCAAGTTTATTATTCAGGAGATTAAAGAACGACCGAGTCAAGTCAGACCCGAGGTATGAGACTTCGTCTCAATCTCCTTTCCTTGAGGCATATTTTGTTTTATACACAACATTCTTTTATACGGTGTATAAACCCCTTTGACTTTTACATTTATTCAAAAGGAATCTTTTTTATACGAAGCGTTTACTAAACAAAAAAAGGGAATGTTTTTGTCATACGTATGCGGCAACAACGACTTCTCCGCCGTCGTGACCATTATTTGAGTTTTGGCTTCCTCTACAAGCCATACCTTCTTTTAAAAGAAAAATAAATACCATGTTTTACTTTTATTTTATTTTGGTATTGAAAATGGTTTTCATAATGTTTTTATATCAATGTGTTTTATTGATATCTTGTGATTGAAAGGTGGGAATGTTATGTTTCCTTTATGCATGTTTTATGTGATACGATTATGTTGAGGTTCTTGGGCATTATTATGAAGATGGGTGGTTCCGTGATAAACTAAGGGCGGGTGAGCCCGATATAGCTCTCCAATGCATTGGGTAATGCGAAGGAGTGAAACTTTAAGGTTTCTCCGAAGATATTTAGGGAATATACTGTGATGGGTATTCCAAACGTAACCAAGAGGGTTACTCCCTACGTAAGAATGTTATGAATGCCTCAAGTTACCTTTATGTCTTATGATTTCTATGATTTATTCATGATTTGATGAGGTATGATAAAGTGCTTATGTTTTATGGGTAAAGTATGATCTCATTCTTATGTATATGTTTACCCATGTTTCCTTTCCATGTTTTTATAACCCATACTGAGCTTTTTATGCTCATCCCAAGTTTTTTTGAAACGATTTTCACAGGTCAAGGGAAAGGTACATGATATGATGATAGTGTCAAGGAAGTGTCAAGAAAGAATCCATGTTTTATTTTAAATATGTTTCCGTTGATGGGAATGAAGAATACTATCTTTATGTAACCACTTTGTTTATATGTGGAATGTAATGCAAGTTTTATGATCTAATTCTATAAAACTCTAAACCCAAAAAGATCCTCAATGTGTAATCTTGTAATAACTCAAGATTAAGTAAGGTTTAAGGCTGGAGACTTATAACACCCCCACCCCTCCTAGAAACCACCCCCACCCCACCCCCTTGGACACCCCCTAGACACCCCAACCCTCTGGACAGCCCCCCAGATAGCCCCCCAAACCCTCTGGATAGACCCCCACCCCCTTAGACCCCCCCCACACACCCCTAGACTGCCCCCACCTCCATGGACACCCTGGACACCCCCCAACTCTCTGAACATCCCCCACCCCTCTGGATAGCCCCCCACCTCCTGGATAGCCCCCACCCCTCTAGACATCCCCCACCCCCTGGACACCCCCTACCCCCTTGGACAACCCACTCACCTCCATGGACACCCCCATCCCCCTGGACACCCCTATCCCCTTGGAAAACCCCCTCACCGACTCATCCCCTGGACACCCCCACCCCCTTGGACACCCCAACCCCCTTGGACAGCCCCCACACCCCCTGGACACCACCCCCACCCCCTTTGACATCCCCCATACCCCCTTGGACACCCCCACCCCCCTTGGACAGCCCTGACACCCCAAGGACACCACCCCCACCCCCTTTGACACCCCCTGGACACCCCACCCCACTGGACAGCCCACCCAATCCCGCTGGACACCCCCACCCACTTGCACAGCCCCCACCCCCTTGGAAACCCCCTATACGCGTACGCACACATGATAAAACATAAAAAAATCGTAAACTTTCATGATATCACTTCCATAGGTTTATTTTATCAGAAAATAATTTATCATGGTATAAATGAACACTATGAAACTTACCATGATATCAAGGACACAGAAAAATAACATCTCAAAAAATTAGTTTAGGGAATCACGGAAAATAAAAACTAAAAATGATTCGTGTGAGGATTAATTGAGTGTTGTGAGTAGACCTGATAGATTTGATGATAATATATATGAATAATGATGTTGAAAAAATAAGGCTGGAGGGTACGACTTCGAAGGATCTTTTCTAGGTTTTCCGCCCGAGAGAGACGAGTCAAAGGTCACCCGATTGAAGAAAACAGAATGACTGAATACGGGGTGCGATAAATCATTTAAAATATTTATCAAGCAATTTATTTAATAACCGACATGGTAAACTATTTTTTTAATGTTTATAACATCAGTTATTTAATAACCGATGTAGAAAACAATTTATCATGTTGTTTATAAAATAACTGATGTGATAAATGTCGCTTTATCACGTCAGTTATTTTGATAACCGATGTGATAAATTGCTGAGATTAGCTTTATCATGTCTGTTTGTTTATAACTGATGTGATAAAGCGCCGATCTTTCCTTTATCACATCGGTTATTTTATAACCGATGTGATAAAGAGCGCCATATTCTATTTTTACGCCGGTTAAACAATAACCGACGTAAAAAAGCTAATCTCTGTATATTTTACGTCGGTTATAAAATAACTGACGTGATATATCAATTATTAAATCTTTGCACATCGGTTATATAGAACTGAAGTTAAAAATGCCGACATGTTAAATGTTTTTTCCACTAGTGCAGGTCATGTGATGGATTCCAGAACCAACCATCCAGGTCCTGCGATGTATTTTAGACAAGTCATCCTTAACCACGCGACAACCTTCAGCTATACCATCCAAATTATAGAAATTACTCCATACTAGTCAACTGGATTATACAATTTTATTGAGGATATGTCAGGCATATACTCTCCAATATGCCAAGCAGGCAATCAAATCATGATGAGCATACAATTAGTGCATATCAGATAGTCAAGCAGTCCAGATCAACAAGGAGAGTATTAGTGTATAAGATCTGATCAAAGTAACTACAGTGACTCCAATTCCTACTATAAACAGGATACATAGGACACCTACCTGAGGTTAGAGATCCATATTAATATTCTAAGGGTGGTCCCATCACATAAGCTCCACATCCACAAGCAATTATATTGATCATTTTTCATCTCTTTTTTCTCAAAATGATCATAGATTATGTAGACTTATGGAGTTGAAATAATCATATCATCTACACCATAAAAAGTGAAAAATATTAGGGAAATTTCAGTGTGTAAGCCTAGATCAAATTAAATATCCAAAGGGATTCCTTAGTAAATAAGTCCCTCATCCAAAAGCAATGAAAATGATCAATTTATATCCCTTCTTTCTCACACCGAGCATAGATCACGTGGGAGTAGGGAGTTACAGTAGTCATATCATTTGCACAATAAACCTCCATCAAGAAATCTCAATGTCAATGTGTAAGCCCCGACTAAGTGAACTATGAGGACTCTAATTCCTACCATAACCAAGGTATATAGGACACATTTCTGAGGCTTGATCCCGAACTCAAATGGGAATCTACCTCAAGTGTAAGTCCTATCATGTCTATGACATTTCAACCATTAGGATTTAATCATTACCATGGGATAATCACTCTACCTCATCCATTAGTGGAATAAGAAATCAACTGAACTATGATGACTCTGATGCTTTCTATAACCAGGATACATAGGAAGCCTCCCTGATACCTGAGATCTATAGTAAATCTCCTTGGTTCTATCCTATTACATAAGTCCTACATCTATATGTAGTGATGTTGATCAATTTTTATCCCTTGTTTCTCATATAAATCATAGATTATGTGAGCTTAGAGAATCGTAGGGGTCATATCATTCACATCACGAATCTACACCAGCCTAAGCAATGTTAGTATGTAAGACCCAATGAGTGGCATGACATGAACCTTCCCCATATGAGGACATATACCTTAGGACCAGTCCCAAGGGTATGACTAGACTATGAACCTCCCCCATATGAGGACATCTACTTTAGGGCCAATCCCAAGGGTATGAATGAACTATGAAAACTCTAATTCTCTTCATAATCGGGATACATAAGACATCTCCTCGGGAATCGTTCTTGAATACCTAGTGCCTTAGGGAACTCATATATATCCTCTCAGCATGATGTTAAACTGCACAGGTTTAAAAAACTATGTGGGTTTTAATTCCTTCAATAAGTAGAATATGTAGGATACCTCATAATGTCTTAATACCCTCCTTATAATATTAACCTCCTCCTTTCATGGAAGTAAATTATGAAGCTCCTGGTTACACAGCTTCAACACATAATAATTTTCTCATTACTGGGTAAAGGATAAAGAACCTCAGATACATATAGATGGATTCACTAATGAGACCCCGATATTTTGTACATAAAAGAGATTTAACCCATAATCATTTTTAGGGTAATGAGTCTTGTATTGGGATTAGAAAGAGATCCATGAACATATCTTAAATCTATAAGAGAGTCTCAAAGTAGGAAAAAATTCTCCCCAAAAGGGTGCGATGAAACCGAACTCCCATCCTCTCCCATTGGTCCTGAAAATCTAGAGGACCACATGCCTTTAGAAAGCAGTTATTTACCTAGTTATAGATGGGGGAACCATTGGGTGTTTCTGGAAAGAGAAAAAATGGTAACCTGATGTTCATGATTTTTCACAAATTAACCCCCTCCTTCGTAATCAACCATTAGGCCAAAACGGACCCACTATAATGAGGGTTCCCGATCTCCATCCTTTTCTTGACGAAACAACATATTATTTGATTAATTCCTACTTAAGTTAAAATATTTTAATAGAACATGAAATTTATATTTTTAAATGATATAAATAAATTTTAAGTAAATAAAATTATTCCTAAAATCTATGGTGTTACATTCCCATCTAAATAAATTTCACCCTCACAGTTTTAATTACCACTTACTAATAAAAAATAGATAAGGGTATGAATTGAGATATAATTTCCAACTCACTATCATAGGTAAGACTATAAAACTCATATTTTCATTTATAATAAGAACATATTAATATTCTTAACAATTTTTTTCCAAATATGAATCCTTATATATCTATTAATATTATGATTTTATATAGAAAGATATTTTACAACTTAATTTTCATGATCCCATTTCCAACCAAATACTAAATCAAAAATGGGATTAATAATATCCAATAAAATTAGAGTAAATGATAATATGAATATGAAAAATCAATCTTAATATTTTTTTACGTACAACACATTCAATTAAACCTATGATAATTTCATTTAAACTATGATATAATTGGATCAACCTATAACTCCTATAATTTAAGTTTGGTTATCCATGATCATTTTCCTATTAGATTCTATAATCTAACTAGTTATATATTACATCTTAAAATACCACTTAAATCATTTATATTTTTTTATAAATATCATGTGAAACATCTAGATCATATACCTCGATAGTGTCAAACTAGGTTTGTAATTAGGATAAATTATTGTGCATCAAGTGAAGATCAAGTTAATAACCAACCAACCTTTTTCATAGATTATTACACCTAGGTGCATGTATTATAGTGTCTATGTCATGACCTGACCCATTCCGGAGCTCAAGCCGCAACTACCCCAAGTCCACCTCCATAGGCTAGGGGATGACGACTAGGCCAAAGGGACAACAAACTTGGGGAGGCCTTTGCCTAAGAACCTTCTCAAACACATGAAACCAATTCAATGAAAAAGTATAGAGGGAAAGGAACAAAAACGCAACACTACTATAAATAAATCAAATATGCATGAACCACTAAATGGTACAAGTACAGTAGAGTAAACTGAAAGGAGAAAAAATAAAAATACATTCCAAACCAGAAAAGAGCCACAACCTGGAAGTAACTGAAAAGTAAACAGCTGAGATATCCCTACTCCTAGAACCCAAGCTATGACCACCGTACGCAGTCCAAGAACCTTTATCCCTATGGTTCTCTAAAGTCATGATCAACCTTTCCATCATCTGCATAAGTCATGACACGTGTGGGAAAATCCCTTACAGGGGTGAGTATAAAAATACTCAGTAGAACGCCCCAAAAAGGAGAAGGGGGAGCCGTAAGAGATACTCTAAAAAGGAAAGCAGTAGATAGGACAAGGTATAGTAAAATGAGTACAACTCAACCCAAGAAGAGATTGAAGTAAGCTTATCCAAGCACAAGGAGTTAGAAACAGTGAGAAGATGAAATTATCATTGAGTCTTCTCTACCTATTATAGGAGAGTAGACTCATCCAACCACAAGAATCTAGACATATAAATCATGTGGCATACCCCACATGTATTCACCTCTATTGGAAGGAGAGTATCCAAAACCCAAGGAGTGGGAACTGGAAATAGGATATATATATATATATATATGTTCTCAGTCAAAGAAACCTAGATGATGGAGTAAGGGGATCTCTATCTCACAGCTCAGCCCAAGAAAGTTAGTAGCCAATAGTCCCAAGTAAAATTCCATCTGCAAATCCCAACACCTCATGTATCTTCCTATGAGTCACAAGTCAAAGGGGCTCAAATTACCTCACTTAGATACTATCCAATTTGGATGACATTGACTCTCCCACAATGTTTTAGGTCGTGTCATAAGAACATATCTTAGTGGGAAAATAAACCCTCTTTCTCATGAGTCCTTAGGTAAATCGAACCATACCTCGCCACTATGCCATACAATCAAGGTTACTACTCTGGAATTCATCGAGGAACACCACTTCCTAACCTCACTAGAGGGTAAATCAGCACGATCTTCAGGGAACGCCACTTCCCAACCCCGCTAGAGGGTAATCCCGAAACTGTCTTTAGGGAATGCCACTTCCCAGCCCCACTGAAGGGAAAGACTAAAATTGTAATCAAGGAACGCAACTTCCCAGCATAGCTGGAGGGTAAAATCATCATCTTCTTAGAGACTACACTCTGGGTCAACCCGATATTTCCTTGGGAACTACGCTGCCCTTCCTGACAGGAGGGTCGACCCAGAACTGCCATGGCCATCCCTGTTGGATGGTACCTCTCAGGAAGCACTGAGAAATACTAGCCATCCCTACTGGATGATATCTCTTAGAAATCACTGAGGAACACTATCCATCCCTGCTCGATGGTACCTCTCAAAAATCACTAAGGAACACTGGCCATCCATGCTAGATGGTACCTCTTAGAAAGCATGCCACTGCAGTCATCATGTGTCTCCACAAATAGGTGTCACACCTAGAAAAACTCGAATCATAACTCAGAATCCACTATGGAGTCCACTATCTCATTCGACATGAAAAAACACTCAGGATATGCTACTTATATGTCATTGTTTGAGTCCAAAAGAAGATGATATGAGAGACAAAAGATTCGTAAAGTGGTACACGGTGTGTGTGGGGACCACAATTCGTGTGGCCCCACCTCTTCACCTGGCCGTGTACCTATCCATACTCAAGTACTAAACTACAAATCAAGTACCCCTAGGCATGATAGTGTACTACTAGTGTACATGATATCTCTAGCCAAAAAGCTGACAAGCGCACATTGCTCTTTGTTAACCGATGGGTGAAAACATACTTTTACTGGTGGACGTCCTCAAATGGAACCAGATAACCAAAAAAAATTACACTATTGCGATCCTTGGAGAAAAACATACAAGATTGACTATTCATTTTCCCTGAACGGCCATCCAATAGAAAAGTTGTATATCGCCGCATTACACTTGAATTTCGTCATGTGGGGACCATGCCTTGGTACCACAAAAAATTATACGGATCACGCCATTGTGATCTTCAGGAAAAAACACATGATATAAACTACCCATTCGTCCAAAACAGATACCCGTTGAAAAAGATACATTTCACCGTAACATGCGCGAACCGAGATAAGTGGGGAACACACCTCATCTTTGGTTTAGACACCTGAAATTGGTCTTGAAAATTCATCCTCAATGCCAGGGTCACAACTTCGCTGACAGATCTCTAATATTATGTCATATGGAAGAGTTACGAAAGATACAAGATTCCACAACAATAATAATATTATTATCATTGGGTGTTTCATGCACCCAATCCATGAAACCAAATTTAATATTCAACACTGGCCTTGAATCAACTATATTAAAGATAGGGTTACATCGCTGCTGACGACAAGTCAAACAGACGTCACGCACAAGAGTTGTGGTAGGTCAAGGATTTAATAATAATATTAAATCTATTATTTCTCATATTTTTTGTGGGGACATGTTGTGGGTCAGAGAAAGTTATTCGAAACTGTCTCAAAATGACCGTATTGTAAATGGGGTCATGCCATCATTGATGGCGCGTCGATTGGACACCGTACGGGGGAGTTACCAGAGTTTAAATAAATAATAATAATATTATTCTCATTATTATTATTATTATTATATTATTATTATTTTTCTTTTTAATTAATTATTTCTTTTTTTTTCACCCCTTAGGGTTCCCCCCCTTCCCCCATTTCACGTACGACCACTGCCCCCGTGCAGCCTCGACCTCCTTTACCGGCCACTCCTACTCGGGCCACCTGACTAGACCGCCACACATCGGATGCCTCATGCACCTCCGCTGTACCACCTCCGTAACCACCTCCGCTCGACCGGTCCCAGCTCGCACCACCTCAAACCATCGGCCTAAGCCGCCTCTCCCAGAAGCCATCAGTCACCTTCCTCCTCAACCATTTGCTCGAAAGTCGTCCACGCTGCCTCAAACTACTTCGCCTGAGCCATGAATTGCCACACCAGTCACTTGCGTGGCCTATGATGATAATCACCGTGCCTCAACCGGTCCCATTTCCTGATCGCGCACTACTGCGGTAAATCCTAACCATGCAGATCCACCGCAAACATCCAGATTCAATCTCATTTCAATAACATATCGCTTGTTACTTGATCTCATTGCTGATCCAAATCCCAATATATGTTTTCAATCATTTGCACTAAAAAATTTAGTGTTCAAAGGTCAATTATCCAGTTGTTTGTTGAAACCAATTGCGCGATAAATAATTATTGGGTATTTTTTGAATCGCCGACCAAAAAGGAAATCGATGATGAAAAAGTGAAGTACAAAGAAAAAAAGCATGGTTAACAAGTTTGAAAAATATCCTTGGATATTATTTGGGTTATCCTTGATTCATCGTCGTTAGAATAATGAATGAAGAACAACAACAATAAATATATAAACTGAGAAAAGAAGTTTATTTCAATTTCTAGGATCGTGCAAGGGCATAGATTGACAAACATGAAATCGATATAGTCAAAGTTTAATCAAAGGCATAAAAACACCAAATATGAGTACTACCTCAAGATTGAATATTTTTCTAATTAATAATGTACTTACTAATAGAGGATGAGACTCATTGATTCATCACACCTTGATCTGCTTGGATCCAAAGTTCTGTCATTGTTTTTGTCATTTGTCAATAGGAAGAAGATGAGAGGAAGAGAGGGTTTTTCATTGTTGTAAAAAATGAATTATGAGGCCAACCCCTCTAAACAAAGAATTTATAACCTCTCATTAAGTTAAAATAAATTAATCAAATAATTAAATAAATAATTATTTAATAAATTTTCCACGATGGCACATAAGCCAACCTCCCGACGCCAAAAAAGGTTATACCCTGCCTAGGTTAAAACCTACGTTCTGAACTCAATGGTGGTATCAGATTCCTCATCCGAGCCCCCATCTGTGAGTTATTCCGTTTTGATCTATTAAATGAATAAATTAATAATTTAATTCATCCATTTAACATACTGTCAATGAGCGAGGGATTTGAACGTCCCGCACCGACTCATTTTATGTTGTTCCTTGGGTAAACACCACATTCTGGACCCAATTGTGACCTCCAATTTCCGATTCATTCAAATGTTTAAGATATATACCTTTGACTTTAGTTATCTTCATGTGAGTAATATGAAACATATTTAATATTTTTATAAAATTAATTCTGGGAACACCGGACCTCAGAATTGCATGCCGTCTCATTGCCTAGCTCTGAAATAATATTTTGAAATATTTCAAAGACTTATTAGGAAAACCTAGGTCTCTACACCATTCCATACTTCATGATTTTTATCCCTGAAAAGAAAAACTAAACAACTCAAGATATTGATCCCACACCTGACTCTACCGCTCCCAAGAAAACCCACATGTTTCCGTGCTACCACAAAACACGAAACCAAGAGATGGACTTTCCTTAAATGGTTTTCTCCTATCGATGATGTGAATTGAAACATACATGTATCCTCTCATCTGTGATACATGGGAGGAGTCGTGCACCCACTCTAGCTATTAGGGGTAGCGAAAGGCAGTAGGAAACCTCTCCATCTCTTTTCGCAATTGGAATCAATGTTTGTTCCTAGGATAGGGTCTCATGATTCCCTCCTTCAGAATATACATATGGTGAAACACCCAAGGATATCTGGTCATGCAAGATTTCACAGTCGGTGCATCATGAATGAGACTCTCTTACACAATTGATAAGTGAAGGATTCAACAATATCAACTGATGAAAAAATATACCCTCCTACTCTACTAGGGTCAGCTATAGGGAAGTCAACTACTCTGAAACTTCCCACACTAGGAGAGCCTGGGAATTCTTGCTAATGGCATATGATATGACGTTTCCCTTTCCTAGAGTATAGACTATCTCGAAGTCATAATTATGCAGGAAGTTCATCCAGCATCACTATCTCAGGTTCAAGTCTATCTGGGTGAAGACTGACTTTGGTGATATGAACAAACCACAAAGTGCTCTCCCAGAAGATAGCGTCTCCACATTCTCAGGGTGAATACCATTTCTGTCAGCACCAGGTAGTGATTTGCGTCATTCTGTTCATGGGGTATCCATCACCTCAACCTGTACTTGATAACTATAGTATCAATACTTGATGTTGATCACACAAGGTAACAATGAATAGGGCAGGTGATTAAACTTATCCAACCACAAGAGGCTAAACATGGAAAGCATGTGGCATACCTCGTGTGTATTCACCCCTCTTGGAAGGAGATTAATCCCAAAAAATAGACACTTTTCTACACAACAGCACCCTGAGTGCACAAGTCAGAGGGGATCTTCCACCATAGCTTGATACTATCCGCTTTGGGCGGAACTAAATCATCCTCACAGTTTTTATCGCATCACAAAAATGCATCTCGGTGGGGGGAAGGACCCCTCTTCTTCATGCATTCAAAGATATGTCGAACATCACCGACATAGGGTTACACTGACTCCCCATGTCACCCCGATAAAACCTCAAAAAAGGACCAAGGAGAAAAGAGAACTTCACATAGTGCCTACCAAGTTCTATTGTAAAAGGTAGAAAAGATTAAAGGCATACCTCATATCATCTCATGTTCTGTAGGATCGTAGACATCCAAAGATTTTGGTTATATGTGGACCCAACTACCAACTCCCTGAGCTTGAGACTGATCATTAGAAGATCTCTTATGCTGAGATCCTATCGAATGATGTCTCATAATTGTGGAAGACGTCTCAGCTCTGTTGTACCCTCTACTATAACCAAATGTATGGTGTGACAGGAGGATCTCGATCACCAGTGCCTGCTCCAGTACCCCGACATAGGTGGGGATGCACAAGGGTAATATGATAGCACGAATCTCACTGTGGAGTCCCTAATCAAACCTCCATTCTCAGAAGTAGTCATCACAGAGAATGTTCAAAGAGTATCATGCAAGGTCTGTGAACCTAGTCGTGTACTCAACCACCATCATACCTCCCTGCTGAAACTGAAATAGAACTCGAATTCTAACAGAGTGCAAGCATGAGGGGTAGTACTCCTCATTAAATAGCTACTTAAAGTCATCCCATGAGAGTGCTAACTCGTCGAGTATCTAAGTAACCAAGACCCACCATTGCACAAATCCTCTATGGAAAAGGCTGGCAGCCAAAGCCACCATCTGATATACTGGTGTCCACGCAAGCTTGAAGAGGTGGAACACCAACCCTATCCAAACCTCTACCGCCTGAGGGTCTGGCTCACCGTATAACCTCAATAGTATCTCTTAATAAAACTCACAAAGTTTTCTCAGCCTATGCACATCCTCATCCTACTCTGCTGGGACTATCTGCTTCTCAACAGGTGGAGGTGCTTCTTCTTACCCACCTAGAGTAAGGGTCTCACATGATGGGTCTCGAACTAAGGCCTTGTCGCTCACAAGGTTTTCTTCATGAACCAGAGTTGGTATCCTGGATGGGTGTCTTCATGGAAATATCCTAAATGTTATCAAGAGTACTGTAGTAATATGAGCATATATATATCAACAACGATGGGGAGCTGACTCAATAAGGATATTCCATGACTCAATCCTATATGATGCATGTACCATTGTTCCCTGAAACAAGTGTCTCAAGGTTCCAAGTCAACAAGCGGGTAATCAGGGTCCTGGTGAATGGATACGTCATCCGCCCACACCATCAATGGAATTCCTAGCCCAGGAGCCACTCTCAAGATACTTTGAAACTGTTAACCTAAATCCCAACCAATTTCTTTTTAGGGAATGTACAAACAACGTCCCAAGGAACAAACCTCCCTATGATACCACTTTTTCATGACCTTACCCATTTCGGGGCTTGATCCAAAACTACCCTAAGCCCACCTCCATAGGTCAGGGGTTGGAGACTAGCACCTAAGGCACAACAAACTTGGGGAGGACTTTTCCTAAGAACATGTATACACACATGCAGCCAAATCAATGAAAATTTTCAGAGGGAAAGGAACAAAATATGCAACACTGCTATAAATAAACCAAACATGAATGAACCACTAAATAGTACAAGTAAAATAAAGTAAATTGAAAGGAAAAAAATAAAAATACACACCCAACCAAAAATGATCCATAACCTGACAGTAAATGAAAAGTAAACAGCTGAGATAGTCCAATTATAGGAACCCAAGCTACGACCATTGTACGCAGTCCAAGAACCTTTATCCTTATGCTTCTCTGAATTCACGATCAACCTACTTGTCATTTTCATAAGGCATGAAACGTGCGGGAAAATCCCTTGTACGGGTGAGTATAAAAATACTCAGTAGGATGACCCGTAAAGGAGAAGAGAGAACTGTAAGAGATAATCTGAAAGGGAAATAAGTATAATAGACAAGGTATAGTAAAAGGAGTGCATATCAACCCAACAAGAGAGTGAAGTAAGATCATATAAACATAAGGAGTTAGAAATTTTGAGAAGATTAACTTCTTGTAGAGTCTTCTCTACCTATATTAGGAGAGTAGAATCATCTAACCATGAGAATCTAGACACTGAAATCACATGGCATACCTCGCGCATCTTCACCTCTTCTGGAAGGAGAGTAGCCAAAACACAAGGAGTGGGCACTGGAAATAGGATATATATATGTGCTCAATTAAAGAAACCCAGACGAGGGAGTAAGGGGATATACATATCACAGCTTAGCCCAATAAAGTGAGTAGCCAACAGTTCCAAGTAAAACACCATCTGCAAATCCCAACACATCATGTGTATGTCCAAGATTCATAAGTAAAAGGGGATCAAATCACCGCACTTTGATACTATATAATTTGGGTAGCACTAACTTGCCTATACGGTTTTAGGTCGCACCACAATAATGCATCTTGGTGGGGAAATCACCCCTCTTTATCATGATTCCTTAGGTAAATTGAACCACTTGTCGCCACTATGATGCATAGTCAAGAGTCCTACTCTGGTAGTAATCAAGGAACACCACTTCCTATCCCCATTAGAGGGTAAGCCCATAACTGTCGTCAGGGAATGCCACTTCCCAGCCCCGCTGGAGGGTAAGCTCGGAACTGTCATCAGGGAACACCACTTCCCAGCATAGATGGAGGGTAAGCCCAGTATCTCCTTGGGGACTATTCACTATGTCAGTATGGTATCTCCTTGGGGACTATGCTACCCGTCCTGATAGGAGGGTCGACTCGGAACTGCACTGGCCATCCATGCTGG
This sequence comes from Viscum album, assembly GCA_963277665.1. Taxonomy (NCBI): domain Eukaryota; kingdom Viridiplantae; phylum Streptophyta; class Magnoliopsida; order Santalales; family Viscaceae; genus Viscum; species Viscum album. The sequence continues at coordinate 999,676,457 of OY728136.1, read as the reverse complement.
ATGGTAACTCTCAATAAGCACTGAGAAACACTGTCCATCCCTACTAGATGGTACCTCTTAGAAAGAAATGAGGAACACTGGCCATCCCTACTGGATGGTACCTCTTAGAAAGCATTGATGATCACTGAACATCCCTGCTGGATAATACCACTTAGAAAGCATGCCACTGTATTCATTGGGTGTTTCACCAGATAGGTATCACTACCGGAGAAACTTTTATCTTATCTCATAAGCCCCTACAGAGGGCACCATCACATTCTACACAAAAAAAAATCAGGATAGGCTACTCATATACAAAATTCTGAGTCCAAAATAAGAAGACATGAGAGATAGAAGATTCATAAAGTGGTACACAGTGAATGTGGGGCCCACACATCGTGTGGCTCTTCTTCTTCACCTGGCCATGTACCTATCCATACTAGGATACTAAATTTCAAATCAATTACCCCTAGGCGTGCTAGTGTACTCCCAGAGTACATGATATATCTAGCCAAAAAGATGACAAGCGCACATTGCTCGTTGCTAAACCAAAGGGAGAAAATGTACTTTTACTGGAATACCTCCTCAAATGGCACCAGATAACCAAACAGATCAAACTATTTAGATCCTTATAGAAAAACACACAAAATCGACTATTCATTCACCCTAAATGGGCATCCGATGGAAAAGTTGTATATGACCACATTGCGCTTGAATAAAGTCATGTGGGGCCCACGAATTGGTCCCGAAACAAATTATACAGATCATTACATTGAAATACTCATGAAAAAACATATTATATGAACTACCCATTCATCCAAAATGAAAACCTGGTGAAAAAGATGCATTTCACAGCAACACGCGCAAATCGGGCAAAGTGAGGCCCACACACCATCTTCGGTTTAAACACCTAAACTTGGTCTTGAAAAGTCTGCCTCAATGTCAGGGTCACAATGCCACAGACGTGTCACCAATATGATGTCGTATGGAAGAGTTACGATTGATGCAATATTTCATAACAATAATAATATTATTATCGTTGATTTTTTCGTGCACCTGAGCCACAAAACCAAATTTAATATTAAACACTGGCCTCAAATCAACTTTATTAAAGACAGGGTTACATCACTACTAACAAAAATTCAAACGTAAATTGAACGCATGAGTTATGGAAGGTCAAGGATTTAATAATAATATTAAATCTATTATTTCTCGGGCATTTCGTGGGCCCAGGTTGCGGGTTGGAGAAAGTTATCCAAAACAGTCTTAAAACGACCGTATCGTAAATGGGGTATGCCATCACTGGCGGATCATCAATTGGACGTTGCATAGGGAAGTTACTGGAGTTTAAATAAATAATTATAATAATATTCTCATTATTATTATTATTATTATTATTTTCTTTTTAATTATTTAATTCTTTTTTTTCACCCCTTAGGGTCCCCCCATTCCCGCGTTTCTTACGTGGCCACTGCCCCTATGCAGCCTCCGACCTCCTTCCGTAGTCACCCCCGCTCAGGCCACCTTCCTGGACCGCTACATGCCGGCCGCTGCCTGTGCCTCTGATAGAACACCTCCATAGTCTCCTTCACTCAACCAAGCCCAGATCGCACCACCTCAAACAACAAGCCGAAGCCGCCTCGGTTGAAAGCTGCTAATCGCCTTCCTCCTCAGCCATCCGCTCAGAAGCCATCCACGTCGCCTCGACCTGCTTCGCTTGAGCCGTGCACTGCCGCACCATTCACCTGCTCAGCCTCTGCTGATGATCACCACACCTCAACCGGCCCCACTGCTTGCTCACGCACTACCACAGTAAACCCTAACCGCATAGATCCACTGCAAACGTCCATATTTAATCTCATTTCAATAACACATTTCTTGTTACTTTATCTCATCACCGATCTGAATCCCGATATATATTTTCAATCTGTGGCACCAAAAAATCGTGTGTGCAAAGGTCGATTATCCAATTGTTTGTTGAAACCAATTTCATGATAAATAATTATTGGGTATTTCTCGAACCACCATCCAAAAAGGAAACCGATGATGAACATGTGAATTACGAAGAAAAAAAGCATGGTTAAAAAATTTGATGAATATCCTTGGCTATTGTTTGGGTTAGCCTTGATTCATCGTCATTATAATGAAGAATGAAGAACAACCAAAATAAATATATAAACTGATAAAAGCAGTTTATTTCAATTTCTAGGATCGTGCAAGGGTGCAAATTGATGAACATGAAATCAATATGCTCAAAGTTTAATCAGAGGCATAAAAACACTAAAGACGAGTCCTACCTCAATCTTGAATATTTTTCTAATAAATAACGTGATTAACAACAGAGGAGGAGACACATTTATTCGTCATGCCTCGATCCGCTTGGATCCAAAGTTTCATCGTTTATCAATGGGAAGGCGAGGAGAAGAAGAAAGGGTTTGTCGTCATTGACCAAACTAAATTATGAGGCCAACCCCTCTAAACAAATAATTTATAACCTCTCATTAGGTTAAAAGAAATTAATCAAATAATTAAATAAATAATTATTTAATTATTTAATTAATCATCCACGATGGCACGTAAGACAACCTCCCGACACCGACATAGGTTATACCCTTCCTAGGGTAAAACCTATGTTCTAAACTCAAAGGCGGTCTCAAATTTCTCATCTGAGGCCCCGTACATGAGTTATTAAGGTTTGAGCTATTAAATGAATAAATTAATAATTTAATTCATCCATTTAACATACCGTCAATGAGAAAGGGGTCCAAACATCCCGTGATGACTCATTTTATGCCGCATATAGGGTAAACACTGCATTCCAGACCCAATTGTGACCTCAAATATCTGATTTGATCAAACATTTAAAATATATCCCATTTTATTTAGTTAACCGCATGTGAATAATATGAAACATATTTAATATTTTTATAAAATTAATTCTGGGCTCACCGAGCCTCGTAATTACACGCTGTCTCAGCACACAACTCTGGAATAATATTTAAAAATATTTCAAATTCTTATTAGGCAAAAAACAGGTCTCTACAGTCTACATCCACTTGTTTTTATCCAGATAGGGATTTCATTCCAGTGAAACCACACAATCATTTATTTATCAAAATTTTAGGATGTTTTACTATACTCAAACTTATCCCTATAGGTTTTCACTATTGTTTTATCATCACAATCCCCGAAAATAAGTAAATTAATCCCCAAAAATAAATAAACCCTACTCAAATACCAATTGAGATTCACCATACCAACACCCCTAGTTTTGGTGTTAAAAAAACATACTTTAAATACTATATTTGATACTAACAGAGACTACTTATACCCCCACCCCTGGTCTTGATGCTAAAAACACATAATTTACATCCTATATTTGGTATCATGTGAGACAAATCAAGACATTCATATATTTATATATTTTAAAAATTACATCCCAAAAATGATCTCAAAATACCAAAACCCAAATGTTTAATTCATTTTTATATTAGCTACATGATCTTATATTTCATATTTAGTCTTAAACATTTTCCACAAGATTCTTCACTCATGACATCCTTCTAGATATTTCATACATAATACTCTTCTTAATTATCTGGATAATGTAAATATAAGAAGGGGTGATATAAAATGCTTAGTAAGAGAAACTTCCTAAATATTCATAAGGTTTATAAGATAAGCATGTGAGAAAACATGATCATGAGGAAAAAATATGATTAAAAGGACCATGGAATAATAAGATTCATCCACAAGGCATGATAGTAGTACATGCGATATCAAATGATAAAATATATTCCATGCCATAAGAGTTCATAATTACAAGACAAAAATCATGATACATGGAACATAACATAGGAATATAACATCAAAACAAGGTGTTATAATAAGCATAAGAACTCATATCATTATGAAAAAATCTAAACACAATAATGTCCACAAAAAATATTGTAAAAAAAGCTATATGTAATCACGTCCATACAAAATATTATGAACAAAGATAAAAAAAATCATGTCCATGCACAATATTTTGAAAAAATATAAACACAATCATGACCACATAAAATCTTTTGAACAAGGTTAAACATAATCATGTATACACATAATCTTGTGAAAAAAGCTAAACATAATAATGTACACACACAATATTCATTATCTCATGAGATATAAATCCTTAAACAATTAATTAGAGGGTGATATAGGACCCCACCAATCACATAATGATAATACATACACATGTTTTCTGAATAAAATAAATCATATATCATACCATGAAGAAAAAATGGAAAGAAAAAGAGTTTAGAAACATTTCAAAGTGGTATCACATAATATGACCTCAAGAATTAGATCAGTTGATACTAAAGAATCAATCACCCAAAATGGGTATTTACAAAAGGAAATTTAGAGAGTTATTCATGAAACATAACTCCATAAAAGATATACCTCTTGGATATAAGGAGTAAAATTGAAACAAAATGTAAAAAGAGTTTCTAGAAAATATTTATTACCATTATCATAAAAGAAGATGTTATGATTCAATTTCAAAGAGATAATTTTCAAAAAGCTAACATGAAACCATTTTTAAAATACCACTTTAAAATAAATACCAATAATGGATAATTTAAGTTAAATAATGGTTAATTCAACAAATTTAGAGAATAATATAAAATATATGAATGTCAAAATAAATTCTTTTATTAATATTTCAAAATATATTTATTGAAACCCACATCATTAAAGGATAAGAACCCTTCTTTCTGAAAATAGGAAGACATAAATACGAAGAATATATGATATAATACATATTTTCATTTCAAAATAATAAATTAAATCATTTATAGAAATAAATAATATGTACATGGAAGATAAATATATTATTGGAGAGGAAGATAATTATTCTTAACAACGTTATACTTTTATGAGAAAGAAATTAATCAAAAAAGATTATTTGAATTAAAATTTAATTTTAAATAGATATAATTATAAATTAATATATAATAAAACCTTATATTTGAGGAAACCAATCATATAATAAAATATTTTATGAAGGAATATTATAACTCAAAGAAAGGGGATTTGAGTTAACAAAATACCTCACAACTTTAGTAACATTTGAATTGAAAGCACTTGAAAAGAGAAATTGGTATGGATTTTTAAATTCATTTAATTTAATGAATGGTATGATAAAATTTATCTGTAGGTCAATATATAAACCAAAAAAAATAAAACAAGTAGTGAATATGACATATATCTCAAAGCAAGAAAATCAAAAAAAGAAAACTCTTGCGAATTTGGTAACATTTGAATCAAAAGAATATAAAGGAGGGATTCATAAAAATACTTGTAAATAACATTAAATAATATTTAATAATAACAATATAATTAAAATTGGGCAGTAAGTACACCATATAAAGGAATATTATCGGCATAATATAAAAACATGCTGCAATGAAGGGAAATTGAGATAAAACACTCACCTTGGATTCTTTCTCGATCAAACGTGCTCTAAAGTATCGTATGATAAACATAAAAATCTTAATTAATTAATTTATAATCTTATTCAAATCTATTATAATTTATACTCTTTAATTATAATAATTCATTATACATTTATTTGTTAGTTATTGTTTATTTTCATCATCTGATGATAGTGATTTTGATTGTTTCACACATGATTTGTAATGTAAATGTCGATCCTTATTCTTTGATACCAAGTTAATCATTCATAGATTATTTAATTTACTAGAATATATCTCAAATAATTACTTGTAAAGTCCTATTTCCATTCCATGAGAGTTTTAGTTACAATTTATGAAGATGAAATCAGTGATAATATTGTTATAATAATTTTTAATGAATGAAGAATGGTATCTTAATAACGAGTTAAAAATTAATATTACCATTAAAAAATAAAATAAAAACATTATTTATATAGTAATACCATATTATACTAGTAATTAATTTTCCATAACCATCCATGATAAAAATTTATAGCATCATTTATGTAGGTGGTTAAATCGATCCAAATAAGAACATGTTATAACCAATGGATGAGTATGAAAGTAATTTTATTATAATACAAAATTATAGAAGCATAATTAAATTAATAAATGTTATAAAAGAGATAAATAATATTTTATAATATTTACATGAATAATTTAAGATAATAATCTATTAGTTAAAAATAATAATTCATTTTCCCTCTTGGTATGCTCATTTTAGGCGGTTAAATTTTCAATGATCACTTATTGTTAATATTATTAATAGAATATGTAATTTATCTTTAAAAAATATTAATTATGTCCTAAATGTAATATTTAAGTATTAAATACATTTTTATAATCATAAATGAAATGTAGTGACAAAAAACGAAATACATTATTCATAGAGGTGGTAGTCCGCATATAATATGAGCGGCATTTTCATTTGTTGAATGGATGAGAGGAGGTAAAAAATGGAAATTCCATTAATATAATAACATTTAAGTATACTAATGATACTTATTTCATTATATTAGTAAGTTTATAATAGTTTTATTGGATAAATATATATAATAAAAGGTTAAGGAAGGGATAATACTTACATTGAGGACTTGAAACTTCTCTTGAAAGATTTTATGAAAATGTGGGACTTAAGATACTCTCTTGTAGCCAAGGGATACCAAACATGTAAGATGAATCTATGGAAGTAAAAATGGTTAGGGTTTAAAGGAAAATTTTAAGGATAGGTGTAACAACCTAAGATTTTATGAGATATATTCTTTCCAAAAAATTTAATTTTTTCAATAGCTTGCGTTACACACAACCCTGAGTTTTAATAAATTATAATATACTATTAATATTATTATTTAAAAATGACCATTATAAACTTGTCATTAAACTTGTAGGTATTAATAGTAATAAAAATATTCTTAAAATTAAGTATAATGGTTTTATATAAATAAAACATATTGATAAAAATGTATTAATTTTTAGTAAAGTCTTTATATGCTTCAAAAATACATTTTTCTCAAAAATTGATTTTTAATGTTTTTTGTGGAAAAATAATAAAATTAATTTTTTAAAATTTTATAAAATGTATTTGAAAAAATGAACTAAATTTTGGGAATAAACATTTTAAAATTATATTAGAGTTATTTTTTATAATTTTTTGAAAAGATTATTTTTTTGATGAATTGTTAAAAATACCGTTTTTTATTAAAAACCATTTTTTTGTTTAAAGAATTTAAAAGTTCAATTTTATTTTAATACGATTTTAAAAGTAAAATTAGTAAAATTATATTATTATTAATCTAATTTAGGCCACTATAATCAATTTTATGTTGAAATTTGATATAAAAACTTTTTATACTTATGAAAAGTTTTTCTTTGGGAACCCATTTTTTCATCACGTCTGTGGGTTAAATTTAAAATAAAAATCTGATAATTATGTGAATTTATTTTAGAAAAATAGTTTCCATATTTTTTTATTATAATTATTAATATTATATAATAATTTCAAATTAATTTTTGGTCATAATGAATTGTAAAAATAGTAGAAATTAATTACCATAGTTAAGGTTAAAACAGGTTTACCAGGGGTTAAACTAAAAATATAAGCATTAAAATAACCTAAAAACTTGTATAATTCATATTTTATGGACATATTTTGACATTATATTTTATAAAGTTTTATAATGATACATTTTGGTTCCTTTTGGAATTTGTAAAATGTGGCTATATCTTTTTATTTTCAAAAATTCCAAGTGCATCCTCTCCCCCACTTATAAAAGGGAACCCCATATCCTCTTCTCTTCACACTTAAAAAAACTTTTTTTTAGAACAAGACCAAAAAAATAACTTATTAAATTACCTAACCATTTCCTATAGGATTTATTTTTATTAGTAAACTCATCTAAGAAAAATTTTAGTGCAAACCTAAAGAGGTTGTCCAAAGAAGAGGTGTCGTTCTTAAACGAGATTTTCTGTTTTTATTCTTCTTCCACCTCCTAAAAAATATTCTTAAAATATTATGATATAATAACATCAGTATATAAAATATAATCAGATGATATTATTTTAATTTAATAACTTATATCCATCTCCTCTTCCATTAAATGGGAAACGAAACCATCGATCGTGGGTACAGTGGACTATTGTCTCATGAACTGACATAATTCATTTTCCATCACCACCTTTCAAGGGTGGATATAATGATAGATTTAAATAATATATATGATATTTATGAAATAATTATAATTTTTTAAATTTAATATCACATATACCTTCTTACCTTACAATCTGTTGGAAAACAATAACGTCGCTTATGCATATGTGTGGACTGCCGCCTCCACAAAGCGATGTGATAGGTTTTTCATTTTATTTTGAAATGGATGGTAATAAGGATATATTTAATGAATATATATAATATAAAAATTATTATATAAAGGTTAATTAATATTCAACTTTATTTTATTCCATCCTTTGATAAAATGGAAACATCATTTATGCGTACATATGACCTACAATCTCTATAAACGATGTAATTCATTTTTTATCTCTAAATTTTATGGATGCATATAAGTATGTATATAATGAATATATATGATATTTATATAAAAAATAACATTATATATATTATTTATTCATGATAAAAGTATAAGAACCAAAACTACCGAGCCAAAACATACATGAAAAACGAAGTAGTTATCACATAGAATAGTAATTTTAATAAAGGATTGTTAATAAATGAGTGATAAAAGGTTATAATTAAATAATATATGGTATTATATATATTATTATGGTTCTATAATATATTAATAATAAATATACATTTAATATACATAAGGTTCAAATGTGTATGAATAATTTTGAGACTAGAAGTAAGAGATTTTCGTCTCACTTTTATCTCCATTGGACACATGCCATATTCACCACTTGTTTCTTTTGTGTGGCATATATACAACCCATGAATTTATTTTATTTTTATTCTCATGAAAATTATGGTATATACATATCCATATAAGGTTATTTATTTCATAGGTATTAGGATCTAAAATCTACGAAAGTGGTAAGGGTTTTATGATACAATATCACTGTTTATCGGAATTTTGTATGATTATAATTCTGATGATGAAATACTATGATATATCTCTCAATAAACTCATGAATTTTATTATCATATGGTTATTAATAGAAAATTAAAAAAAATTCACTTTATTTTTCTCTATTTATGTACTTAAGATACTGAAAGAACATTTTTAAGGAAATCTGACTTTATTTCTCTCTTCATTAAAAAATACTTTCTCTTCTACGTCCAAATTTTCTAAAAATGTTTTCAATAATGTTTTTACTGTTATCTAAATATTTTTAGAATAATTTTTAATCATGTTTAATTTTTTTAAATGTTTTAAAAGGAATATTCTTGTCATTTTTTGAAGAAGGTACTTTTGAATTTTTATTGAAAATGTTAAAGGAATATTTGTTTTAACATACACGACAAGAATGAAATTTTCCACCTTCATGAATAATCAATTATTTTAAGATTAATCTATAAGTTTTAAAGGTTATTTTTAAAAAAATTGATTATTTTAATATTTGGTAAATTTTTAGATTTTAAATAAGTGATTTCAAATTGGAAAGGATATTTTCTTCAAATTTTTTAATGATATTTTTATGATATTTATATTCATTAATGGAAAAAAACTAAGATGTTTATTATTATTAACTAGGGATATGGCCTAATTATACCATTATTATCCTTTATATGGGAGTTTAATTATTATGGTGAAAATATTTTTATGAAACCCATTCCTTTTCCATAGGTTATGCTATTATGAAATGATGAAATTTTTATGAAATCTGTTTATTTTCCACGGGTAACGCTATGATGACATATTTATTAAACCCATTTATTTTCAAGGGTTTTAATATTATGAATGTTTTATGATATTATGCAACACATATGTATGATTTTAATTATGTGATGGGTGGGCCTGTAATTATATATCTCTCTAATTAATTGGGTAAAAATGGATGTATCGTAAGATAAACAAGAATAGAATGGGGAGTAAACCCAGTTCAGTAAGGGAATTTTTATACTATGATAGTATTGGGAGTGAACCTTGACTACTAATATAGTTTTGGGAGTGAACCCATTCCATTATGATAGTTTTGGAAATGAGCCTTGACTACTAAGGAAATGATTTTATATACTTATGTGTATGCCACAAATCTATGCCTTATGAAAATGTTATGTTTTGATGGATCATTTTCTTTGATTCCATTATGATTCATGTATTATAAATTTCCAAAATTTTGTCCATAACTCAATATTATGATATTTTTTATGAAAGGTATGGTTTTAAAATGTTATCTCATGTTCTCATTCCCTTATGCACATATCATGCTAATGTGATATTTGATATCTCCCTTTTTTACCCTCAATGAGCATCTGATCTCACCCTTCTTATGTTTCCTTTACCTAGGCTATGAAGAAAGTTTTTATATATGGTAATTCTAAGAAGGGTGATAGTTATGGAGAACTTACTGGGAGATGATGTAGTTCTCTTATTAACCAGTTATTTATATATGTATGTTTTCAAATCCACTATACATATAAAATTTTGGAATGGATATTCTTATTATGTAATGAATATTCATCTAATAATATGAAATATCTATGTATGAAAAGTTTGGGTTACTATATTCGGTATCAGAATAATATTTAGTTAACCTTTGGAAACTAGGATGAGAAAACCTTAGTGAGAACCATAAGGATAAGTCTAAGTATAGGAAAATATCCTATACTTTTGGTAAAGTATATAGTGAGTAGTTTCCAAGAAATTACATCCCTATCTAGATACTATAAGTAGATGCGTCTCTAGCACAATTTTACCTAGGGGTAATAACTTCAAAAAGGGAAGGCCTTATTGTAAACCTGGTTTAAAACTCCCAGGGGATATGATTTGGAAATTAAAAAACTCTTTATGAACTATCATGAAGGATTTGAATAAATTATGACCATGAATGACCTAGGATAAACCTAAGGTGTTATAAATTTAAAATAATTAATCATGGTTTTAGACATATTATAATTTTTTTTCTTCATTATGTGGTTTCTCAATATGATCATTTTTTTCTCACACTATAATTTTTAGTTTTTGTTGATGGATATAACCCATAAGAATCATGTTAAAACTAATTAATATGAATAATTAAATGATTATACTCTTGAGAAAAAATGATATGGGAGCTAGAATATAAAATTTCATTTCTATGCTTACACAACCTTCTCAAGATATAAACCATACTGAACTTCCAAATGAGAAAAGGAGGGAACAAAATTATGTTAAGTCCTCAATAAGGTAATATCCACCTTATTTTAGTGGTTTTTCTAGCCCACTAGTTGAGGAGTAATGAATCAATACTATTTAAAAGAGATTTTATATTCTCTAGTGTTTAGAGCATGAAAAATTCATTTTGACTATCCATCATTGGGAAGGTAAAGAAGATCAATGGTGGAATCTTTCAAGAATATAATGCAACAAGAAGAAATTGAATCTATGGAGTGGATGGTTTTAAGAGATTAATTTTCAATAAGTACTTTCCTCATATTATTTATATGAAAACGGAGAAGTAATTCCTTGATCTAAAGTAGAAGTATTATGAATCAATTGGTACCTATGAGGAAATTTTTTCAAGACTTTCGAGGTACGATTTTTGTACTATCATCCAAACTAAATAAAGGTTGATAAATAATTTAGTGGATTAAAACCAAGTCTCTAAAGAGGTTTTTACATAAGGGAATTCAGTATCTATGAATAAATCATTTGATATACTATCATGGTGGAAATGGATATTATAGTTACATATCAATCTCATGGGTTTGATAAGAAAACAAAGATGGAATTCAAAGGAAACTCTAAAAAATCATAGAGATAAGAATATGAGGTTTCATTCATGCTAGAAGAATGGAATTAAACATGGAGTAAATTATCTTAAAGTGACTAATAAATGTTTTAAGTGTGTAAAGTAAGGTCATCATGCAATCGAATGCTGAAGCGACAGGAAAAAGTTATCTAATGACGTGAATAAAGATAAAGATCCATAGAATGCACCAACCACACTCCAATGTTTAAAATGAAAGGAGTATATAAATTATGCTCTCTAGTTATCAAATATGAAGGTTAATGGTGATGATTGAAATTAAAAATCCCTTAATATGATAGATAAAGAGAAATATCACGTGATCACTATTTCTAATGAGGGGTATGATAATGAGGTCATGAAAGGTACACTTAACATCCACTATAGAAATATAAATGTCTTATTTGAATATGGATATACTAACTCTTATATATATTAATAATTTTATAAGGATATAAAAATTCCACCCCAAGGATTAGATGTTGAAATAATAGTGAAAACCCCTAATTGTATGATGATCACATCTCAAGTCTATGATTATTATCCAGTTGAAGTTTGTAAGAATATGATTCCTAAAAATATTTTTATTCTCACTCTAGTTGAATTTGATGTTATCTTAGTCATTTATTTTCTTTCACTATATAAATCCCACCTAAATTTATAAGGAAGGGAAGTCAAGTTTTATTTTCTAAGCAAACCTATGATCATTTATCAATGTGATGATATATATGAACTTATGATGGAAATTAAATTAATTTTATGGGTCTTTATTCCTATTTAAACGAGGTTCATTTCTTATATGGTTGGGAAAAAACTCAACATAAAAGATATGACTATGTTGTTGGAGTTTGTTGATGTATTTCTAGAACAGTTACCCAATCTTCCACCAAACTCTGAAGTTGAGTTCTCAATGGAACTCATACTAGGTTCCACACCCATTTCAAAGTATCCCTATAGAATAACCTTGATTGAGTTGTAGGAATTGAAAAAGAACATCTAGTAGAATATTGACAAGGGATTAATTTGGTCAAGTGTGTAACCTTAGGTTGCACCTGTCATTTTTATTAGGAAGAGAGATGGATCGATGCCACTCTACATTGATTATCGATAACTGAACAAGATCACAATCAAGAACAAGTATCATCTACCCCATATTGATGTATTTTTTGATCAATTATATGGAGCTCAATATTTTTCCAAGATTTTCCTTTATTCTAAATATCATCAATTGAGGGTCAAGAAAGAGGATATACCCAAGAAAACATTCTACACAAGGTATATGCACTATGAATATATAGTGATTCCATTTGGTCTTACTAATGTCCCCATTATCTTTATAGATTTAATGAATAGAGTATTTATAGATTACCTTGATTAGTTTTTGGTAATATTTATAGACAATATTACTATATATTCAAATATAAAGGAAGATCATGAAGATTACTTTATATTCTGCTAAATACCATGAGGAAGAAGAAGTTGTGTGAAAATTTTACTAAGTCTAAATTTTGGCTACAATTTTTTTTTCATTTTGGGGTCATATAATCTCAAGGTAGGGTATATCTATGGATCCCTAAAAGATAGAAGTTATTAAAAATTGGACCGAAAAACCCATTGTGATTGAGCTCTAAATTATTCTTGGTTTGTCTGAATATTATAAACAATTTGTGGAGGATTTCTCACAAATATCCAATCCAATCACTAAGTTAATTAGGAAGGGAGACAAGTTCCTATAAAAAAATGTGTGATGAAAATTTCAAGGAACAAAAGAGGAGGTTAGTTAACAAACCTATTCTTAAATTACCCTGTATTAGATAAGGTTTTTTGTAATATATAGTGATGCTTCAAAGAAGGTACTGGGATGTGTTATCAAGTATAATGACATGGTTATAGCTTATGCCTCACAACAATTGAAGGTTCATGAGAAAAATTACTCAACTCATGATTTGGAGTTAGCTGATATAATTTTTGCATTAAATATATAGAGACATTATATTTATGGAGACATGTGTGATATATATACTAATCATAATAGTTTAAAGTATACATTCATACAATAATAGTTGAACATACACTAGAGAAGATGGTTAGAGCTGATTAAATATTATGACTGCTCAATAGATTACCACCCCAGGAAAGAGAACTAGGTGGTTGATGATTTGGGTTGAAAGAATCATGATAAATTATTTATGATGAGGGTAAAACAAGATCTAATATTTTTGTATTTGAAAAGGATGGATATAGAAATCATGAAGAAAGGGGGGAAATATTATCTTTCTCAAATGAGTGTTCAACCATCTATCAAAGTGAAGATTAATGAGGTGCAGAAGGAAGATATAGATTTATAGAGGAATATTAGAAATGTTCCTAAGTATAAACTTTATTATTATGGAATGATAAGGTTTGGTTACCATTTATGTGTTCCTTCAATACTAGATTTAAGCAGTAACTTTTAGAGGAATCTCATAGTTCTTCATTCTCTATTCATCTTGGAAGTATGAAGATGTATATAGATTTAAAAGAGTATTTATGGTGGGATAAAATAAAGAGAGATATTTATGAGTATGTATATTAGTGGATGGTATGTCCATAAGTTAAGGTTGAGTGGAAAAATTCTAAGGGGATGTTACAACCATTAACCATACCAGAATGAAAATGGGAAAACATTACCATGAACTTTATCGTCAGACTCCCCAAAACATCTAAAGGTCATAATGCTATTTGGGGTTTAGTTGATCACCTTAAAAAATCTATATAATTCATTTTAATTAGATAAGATTTATATTTGGATCATCTTTCTATAATATACATTAAATGAGTGACAAGTTTTCATGGAGTACCACATTCCACTAGATCTGATCGAGATCCAAGGTTTACCTTGAATTTATGGTGAAGTCTTTAGCAGAATCTAGATATGAAGATAAGTTTCTACAATTATTATCATCCTTAGATCGATACTTAGACTGATAGAACAAATAAAACCCTTTAGGATATTTTAAGATATTATTCTATGGATTTCAATGGTTTTTGGGATCAATACCTTCCTATAATCGAGTTGTCACACAATAATAACTTTCACTCAAGCATTCAGATGAATCCTTATGAATCCTTATTTTGAAATAAGTGTAGAAAGAAAATGTTCAAGGATGAATTTAAGGAAATAATTCTGTTGATACCTAAGTTATCTAAATAAATGGTAGGTAAGGTTAGATCCATTTAAAAACACATACAGGTAACAAAAAGTTGATAGAAAAGTTATGCTGGTAATCGTTGCGTAATCTGGAATTTGATGTTGGTGATAAGATTTTTATCTAAATTTATATATTAAAGATGATTATTATATTTGAAAATAATGGAAATATAATCCATAGGTATATTTTTCTTTTCAATATTCTTGATCCGGTATGGATAGTAGCTTATCACTTGGATCTTCCACTAAACCTCTTTTAAGTTCACAATGTGTTCCACATATCTCTCATGAGGAAGTACATACTTGAACCTTAACATGTGATAAACTAAAAGTTCACACCACTAGAGTAAGATATTTCTTATTAGTAACAACTAACAGAGATTCTAGATTATATATAGAAGGTGCTATGAAATAATACCACTCACTTGGTCAAATTTTTGTGGAAAAACAACCAATTTGAAGAAACTATATGAGAACATGAGGATATGATGAGGCAAAAGTATCCTCAATCATTTGTATCAGATTAGAAATTTCAAGGGTAATATTAATTTTAATGGAGGTATAATGCAACAACGAAATATTTTATGAAATATATTTTTTCTAATAAATTTATTTTCTTTGATAGCTTGCATTACACGCAACACTGAGTTTTAACGAAACATAATTTACCATTAATATTATTATTTAAACATGATCATTATAAAAGAACCATTAAAATTAGTGGTATTAATAAGAATAATTTTTTATGAAAATTAAGTATAATGTTTTTATATAAAGACAACATATTGATAAAAAAGTACTTACTTTTTAGTAAATTCATTATATACTTTAAAAATATTTTTTTAAAAAAATGTTTTTTATCATTTTTTTGGGAAAAAATAATAAAATTATTTTTTAAAATTGTATAAAATTTATTTAAAAAAATGAAATTATTCTTTGGAATAAAAATTTCAAAATAATCTTAGAGTTAATTTTTTAGAATTTTTTGAAAAGTTTGATTTTTCGATGAATTGTGAAAAATATTGATTTTTATTAAAAACTACCTTTTATTAAATAATTTACAAGTTATATTTTGTTTTAGTATAGATTTAAAATTAACATTAGTTCAATTATATTAGTATTAATCTAATTTAGGTTTCTGGAATCAATTTTATGTTAAAATTTGATATAAAATCATTTTATACTTATGAAAACTTTTTCTTTTGAAAACTGTTTTTTCATTCCGTCAGCGGGTTTAATTTTAAATTAAAATTTACCACTTATGTGAATTAAATTTGGAAAAATAGATTAAAATTTGGAATCAAAATAATTAATATTATATAATAATGTTAACTTAATTTTTGGTCATAATAAAAGTAAAAATAGTAAAAATTATTTATCATGGTTAAGGTTAAAACAGGTTTATGAGGGGATTAAACTAAAATGATAAGTGTTAAAATGAACTAAAGACTTTTAAAAATTTCTATTATATGGAAATATTTATACATTATATAATATGATGTTCTATAATGATCCATTTTAGATCCTTTTATCATGTGTAAAACATGGTTATGTCTTTTTCTTTAAAAAATTTCAAATTTATCCTCTCCCCCACTTTTAAAAGGGAACCAACTATACTCTAATATTCACACTTAAAAATCCATTTTATCTTAAAATAACTAAAAAATACCTTCTTTAATTCTATAAACTTGTTCTATATGCCTTATTTTTATTAGGAAACCTACCTAATAATGCTTTTGGTGCAAACCTAAAGAGGTTATTCAAAGAAGAGGTATATTTCTTAACTAAGGGTTTTTGTTTTATTTCTTCTTACACCTCTTTAAAATATTATTCAACTATGATGATATAATAAAATAATTATATTCAATATAAAAATATTTTATTATGTTAATTTCATAACCTATATCTGTCACCTCTACCATCAAATGGGAAACTAAATCATTGATCGTGTATAAGACGTCAAACTATCACCTCACGAACTAGCATGATTCATTTTCCATAACAATTTATAATAGGAAGATATACTGATAAATTTAAAATATATATATTGTATTTATTACATAATTATACTTTTTTTAAATTATTATATCACATCTACCTTCTTAATTTCCAATCCTTTGGAAAATGATAACGTCACTCGTGCTCACGTGTGGACTACCGCCTCCACGAAGTGATGTGATACATTTTTCATTTTATTTTTACATGGATGGTAATAAGGATATAATTAATGAATGTATATGATATATATTATATAAAAATTATTCTGGAAAGGTGAATTAAAATTTACCTTTATTTTATTCCACCTATCAAGAAAATGGAAACAACGCTCATGCATACGTACGACCTATGGTCTCCATGAACGGTGTAATTCATATTTTTATATATAACTTTTAAGGATGAATCTAAATATGAATATAATGAATATTTAATAAATTTATATTATAAATAAAATTATCTATATGTCTAAACCATGAAAAAAGTACAAGTACCAAAACTAATGAACCAAAACATACATGAAACATGAAGTAGTTATCACATAAAATTGTAATTTTAATAAAAAATTGTTAATAAACTAGTGATAAAAGGTTATAAGTAAATCATATATGGTATGATATATATGAGTATTTTTATATAATATGTTTATAATAAATATATATTTATTATATAGTATGTTCAAAGGTGTATGAAGAAAGTTGAGACTTGATACAAGAGATTTTCGTATCACTTTTATCTCAGTGGGACACAAACCATATTCACCACTTTTTTATTTTTTGTGGTATATATACTACCAATTAATGTATTTTATTATTATTAACATGAAAATTATGAGATATAAATGTACATATAAGGTTATTTCTTTCAAGGGGCTTATGATTCAAAAGTTACCAAAGTGGTAAGGGTTTTATGATACAATCTCATTGTTTATTGGGATTGTTTATGATTATGATTCTGATGATGAAATATTATGATATATACCTCAAGAAACTAATATTTTTTATTTTAATATAGTGGTTTCTTTATAATACATGTTTTAATTTCATTTTCCACTCTTTAAGTACTCCAGAGTCTGAAAGAACATTTTTAAGGAAAACTAACTTTATTTATATCTTTGGTCAAAAATCCTTTCTCTTCCATGTAAACATTTCTTAAAAATGTTTTGAATTATGTTTTTAATATTATCTAAATATTTTTTAAAGCCATTTTTACACATGATTGATTTTTTTTAAAATTGGTTTAAAAGGAATCTTCTTTCCATTTTTCGAACAAGGTATTTTTGACTTTTTACTAAAAATATAAAAGAAATATTTGTTTTAATGTACACAACATAAACAACAGTTTACAACATCACAGACACTCAATTATTTTAATATTCCTTTACAAGTTTTCAAGGTTATTTAAAAAAAATTAATTTAATATTTGTGATTTTTTTATATTTTAAAGAAGTAATTTTTAAATGGAAATGATACTTTCCTCAAGAATTATTTAATGATATTTTTATGAAATTTCTATTAATTAATGACAAAAACCTCAGATTATGCTTATAATTCACTAGGTATTGACCTAATGATACAATCCTTATACTTTATATAGATGTTTTATGTTTATAATGATAAGATTTTTATAAAACCCATTCCTTTTCCGCAGGTTATGCTATTATGAAATGATGAAATGTTTATAAAACCCATTTATTATACATGGGTTATTCTATGATGTAATATTCACGGAACCAATTTCTTTTCTTGGGTTATGATATGATGAATGTTTTATTATATCGTGGAATACATATTTATGATTTTCATTATGTGATGGGTGAGACAAAAATTATATATCCCACTAATGAATTGGGTAAAGAGGATATCTCATGAGAAAAATAGGACTAGAATAGGGAGTGAACCCAATTCAGTAAAGGAATTTTTCAATTATGATAGTCTTGAGAGTAAAACTTGACTACTATGATGGTTTGGGGAGTTAACCCATTCCACTATGATAATTTTAGCAATGATCCTTTAATACTAATGAAATAATTTTCTATACTTATATATATGCCAAAAATCGATATATTATGCCAATGTTATGTTCTCATGGATCATTTTATTTTATTCCTTTATGATTCATGTCTTTTGAACTACCAAGATTTATAACATAAATCAAGATTATGATATTTGATATTCATGTCATGGTTTTCAAATGTCAAGATCATGTTTTCATACCCTTATGATCATGCTATGTTTATGTGATCATTAATATCTTCATTTTTTACACTTACTGAGCATATGCGATCACTATTTATTATGTTTCCTTTCCCTAGGTTATGAAGAAAGGTTTTATGTATGATAATTCTAAGAAGGGTTCTAGTTATGAAGAACTTAGTGTGATAAAATATAGTTCACTTATGAATCAGTTGTTTATGTATCCATGTTTCCAAAGGCACTAGAGCTATATAATTATGGTGTGGATTTTATTATTATGTATGAATAATCATTTAATAAGATTAAATATCTATGTATAAAAATATTGGGTTTTTTTAATAGGTGTGTCTTAAAGTGGGTGAAAGTGAGCTCCTTTTATAGGTAAAAATGAGGGACATGTTCTTGGAAACTAAAATTATGAGAGGGGTAAAGATAAAATCACATTGGAGATAGGTGAGGAGCGATTAGTGATACACGTGGTTATGAATTTCTAAACTACAAAATTTCTTATATATGTTTTAAGTTTCAATTTTTTGATCCATATTTAGTTACCTATTTTTACCCTTATTAATATTTATTAAATTTCTACTATATTAATTATTATTTTGCTAAAAATATAAGATGGATATTATTAATAAAATTATACATGATTATTCTGAATTTATAATCCATTTAATCTATTTTAAATTCTAAATATGAGAAAATTATCTTTTAAATTAAAACATAAGATATAGAAAAAACCATTTTTGTAGAAAATATCTTTTTATACATTAAGTATTTTTATTATTATTTTCTATCAATTAAAAATTAAATGATTTTTAATATTATTGTTTATATGTTTAAAAATAATATTAGATTTATAATTTATTGGAGATAAATTTAATTTATTTAGATAAAAATACATAATACTTATAAAAATGTAAATATTTTAAAAAAATAACCATTTTAGCGTGGTAACTAATATTTTTATTGGAAACTTATTTTTATGTTAAAAATGAAAATGAAATTATTACCTAATTATGATTAGGAATATTAAAAACATTTTATTGGCCATAATTTTTATAGGTGATAACTTAATTTTAATATAGGTGTGCATAATGCATAATATTTATTTTATAAAGAATGTATTTTTAAGCATAAAATAAATTTATTCTTATTATTTTCCAAGTAATATCTATTGGAAGAATATTAATTTATTTTATTAAATATATTATCATTATATTTCTTTTAAAATTATTCTTTAGTAGTGATTAATTTTTTTAAGAAAATATACTATATACATAAATAAACAATTCATTGAAAAATGTCACTTTTAAATAATATTTACCAAAAACCATTAAAATTAATTATTTATATCCTAAGCATTTAATTTTATAAATCCATTGATACTAAAACCTTTATTTTAATTTTATAAATACATTATACACTAATTTAATAATACTAATATGTAACATTTATATATTTTATAAATAAACATTTTAATTGAATATTTTTGTTTCATTATTTATTATTTGTGAATTATATTATTTTAAATTTTTTTACCAACAATAAAAAAATTTAGTATACCCATAAGGTACATGTATATATAATGATCTTATTTCCAATGAGCACATTTTTTTTAAGATGTGATTCCCCAGAACCACACTCCTAGAATCTAGTGAGAATAAGAACATTTTTTATATACTATATTTGAAATAAACTAAAGTGACCCAATTTTAACCATCAATAATTAAAATATCACTAAAAAATATTGATTCTATCACATTCTAAGTAAATTTTATTTTTAGAGTTTTATAGAGTTAGGGAAAAAAATTTAACTAACAAATCCTATGTCTCTCATCAAATGGACATTTTCCCACTATGTAAGAAACTACTTAATCCATAACATTCTTAAAAATATCTTAAAAAATTATCCACACATGCTAATCTTCTATAAATATCATGTATAATACTTTTCTTCATAACTTGGAGAAATGTAAATATAAGAAGGGTGATCTCAAACATTCAGTAAGGGAAAACATATATCAGAAGTTATGAAGGCATAAACTTGACATGAATAATATTGAAATAAACCAATGATAATCAAATAATTACATATAATCAATCAAATGATCTTGAAAAAAAATCTGTGGCTAACAATATAAATAAACACATGAAGAATAATAATTGAATTCATAGTGATGTAATGCATAATGCCAAACATATTGATTTTTACCATCAAGGCATCATCCAAGACATTATTCATTCCATCAAGGAAATATCCAAGATATTATTATTTCCATCAAGGTTACACCCAAGAAATCATGCTTAGATTGGGTAGTAATACACCAAATACCCAAAAATTTTATCTTATGAGAACAACCGATGCATTGATGATCTATATAATACCAATCCCCATCAGTCACTTCTTTAAGTCCAATGAATTAACTATGTGAAAGGTATGAATATCAATTTAATGAATAATCAAATTTTATTAGTAATCAATAAACATTCATATTGAGATTAAAACATAAATAATTTCAATACTTATTTAGTAAATAAATTAACATAATACATCTAGATAAATAATGTGTATGGTTAAACAATACATAATCAACTTTCTTAAGTAATCAATAAACATTCATATCAAAATAACAAGTATATATATTTTTAATATTTCACCAATTAATAAATATAATATATTTCTGTGTAAGAATCCCTCAAACTAACAATGTATAGAGAAAGGGGTATACAGTTAAGTCAATAATTTCTTTAATCAATCTACATATGAAATCTAGGTGAACACCATTCAATTAAAGTAACAAAATACAGAGTGATCATAGAAGAAAGGCATTGAAAGAAAAATTACATGAGTTTAAACCCACAAATTAAAATATTTTTAGAGTATTTAGAAATTAATCTGTAGACAATATATATGTAAAAAAATGCGGTCAATATGAATCATATCTCAATGAATAGAAAATTGAGATGAAAACACCCTAACGGTAATGGTAGTGTAAGAATCAAAATAACACAATAGAGATACCATGAAATTAAAATATAATGAAATGAAATATATTCATTATACTTGAATGAAATAGGGAAGTTATTACACCATATAAAAGAAAATATGGTGAACAATTTCAAACATGTCTCATGGAATTGAAAATAGAGACAAATAACACTTACAACTTTAGAAGATTTCGAATAAAAACCCATGGAAGGATATAATTTCAAATGAAACATTAAATACCATGAATAATGAGAGGATCATGATATAAAGTATTAAAGGTGGATTAAATACACCACACAAAATAAAATGTGGTGTATAATAATAAATATGTCTCAATGGGTAAAAATTGAGACAATAAACCTTTACAACCTTAGAGTATTTCAAATCAAAACCCCTTGAAGGATATAATTTGAGATGGAACATTGAATGTAATGTCCTGGCCTGGATGCCACTAAACTAGTGACCCTATCTAGTTCATCACATGACCTCAAGCGCTCCTCCTTATATTCCAAAGTCTTCCAAATAGAAACAGGGGTCTAAAGTGGAACTGTGAGGAGACTATAACTCCATATCAGAGTGCACAAATAGAAGTAAATAACCAAAAATCATACATATCAGAGTACATAGAAATAATAAATAAACTGAAACTGGAACATGCTGTAGTAAAATGAAATGTAATAAAGGATCAAACAACCATTTCATATATACAACCAACTACCAACTGGGCCAGTTACATAACATATCAAAATAAAAGAAACTACAAAAAGTCTCTACAACATCACTGATCCAAACCCATCTTATTATCTAAAAACATTAATCTATACTATCCGATCTTGAGAAACTCAATATGGGCCTCATCCCAAACTGGTGCCTACAATAGACACGTGAGAGATGCTCGAGTACCCATGTGTAATGGTGTCCCAAGCAGGGTGTGAGTAAAACTCAGTAGGCCACCATTAACAGCATCTAAAGAAATAAATAGTCTGTACAACAGTGTTTGCAAATAATCAAGGTGAAATAAATAATCATGGAAACAAAAGAATCTTGTTTCACATTAAAAAAATTATTAATTAACAATTTTCTCTTTAAGTTCTATCTTGAAATCTAACCAACCTAACCAGATCTAGCTATAATTGGAGCCTAAGCTATAACATAAAGGGGTTATATAATTTTAATCACAAAGGGTAATTCACTAATCAATTAAATTTAACAATGTAATTTGGAGCACCAGTCAAGGTAACCATATCATGTCCACACTTTGGGAGCATAGAGCCTTAGTCTGAAATCCCAAACCATGCCAACTTTAGGATCCTAGAGCCTCATTCCAATGTTCTAAATCATGCCAACATTAGGATCATAGATCCTTAGTTTAATATCCTAAACAATGAAAACTTTTAGAGCATAGAGCCTCAATCCGACATCCTAAACCAAGCAAACTTTAGGTGGGTATTAGAGAACCAGTCTATCCCAAACCATGAGAGTAGAGCCTAAGTCTAATACCACACTCATACCATTTACCACATGGATATTATTATTTAACATTTTATCACATTTACCCACCTTATCATCTCATTTAACAAGATCCCAATGGACCCTTAAAACTAAAACATGGCATAAATAAAACCCAACCCTTTTCTTATGGAATTAAACACGAAAAACAAATACTCTTTTTAAAATCATATATAATCTCTCTTTAAAAAATATTTTTCATCTTTGAAAACTAAACCATGCCCCAAGGCTTTCATTTTTATTTACAACCATTTAAAAGAGCCATTAAATCCTTTTAACAAAAATGGAAACCACACCCACATTTCAAATAATCATTTTAAATCTGATAAGAAACATTATTTTCAAATCACTTTGAGTTCAAAACCTCCCTTTAAAACATTACCCACATTCAAAACATCATTTTCATTCAATGAAAATCATCACTAGATCAAAATACAAAATGCATCATTTAAACCATTTCAAAATCCTCTCAATTATTCCAAAAAATATAGCATATAAGAATTTAAATCATCCCATTACCATTCCAATTATCTAAGTAAAAATCCTACCCATTACCTCTCATAGTATCCCTATTTGAACATTTACCAATTTATTTCACTATTATCAAGGTTTTGGCATACCCCATGCATACCTTATGTTCAGTCTCACATAATCAATGAACCCAACGGGGTCTATGAAGGGTCCTTCACCTCTTTTTATGGCCCGGATTATTTTCCTTAGAAAGACTTAGAAAATAACCAAGGCATTTACATGTCCACATACACATATAAACATCAATACTATGGGAAAAGGATTTAAGAATCCCCAACTCATGATCATAGAAAACCTCTCATCCAATATTAACCCTTGATTCAAGATAAAATGTCCTCAAACACTAAGATGAATAACACCTTGGAAAACAAGGGTTTAGATATTCAGAAGGAGAGGAAACAACCAATAAATACTCTTCTAGAAAATGGAAGGAAATGGAGTTGAAGGATTACCTAAGATTTTATTCACACTAAAAAACACTCAAAACTACTATGAAATAAGGTAAAATCACTCATGGAGGAGGAAGGAGATCTAGGTTTGTCACCCTTAC
The DNA here is from genome assembly GCA_963277665.1 of Viscum album. Taxonomy (NCBI): domain Eukaryota; kingdom Viridiplantae; phylum Streptophyta; class Magnoliopsida; order Santalales; family Viscaceae; genus Viscum; species Viscum album. The sequence continues at coordinate 999,651,610 of OY728136.1, read as the reverse complement.
TATAGCGGGTTGAATAGGGGAGAAAATAGGGGGAGTAAACTTAAAGCATGAGAGGAAGAAATGACCATTTTTCCACTTTTTAAGAAAAAAATGATTTGGACACATGGTTATCCAAACTGTGCACCAACCATGCATCTCCACATATCAAAGAGAGGGCCAGGCCACATGGTTTGGATGGATACCCACACAGTTTGGAAAACCCGTGCAGCTCCGATGTGCCTACCTCTTTCCAAGGAAGGCATGACTACACAGGTGTCTCGGAAGGCCTGTATGATTTTCAAACCGTGCGTGGGCTATTCCCTTAACTATATCTAATACATACCCACCCCATATAGTTATGGAGCACATTTAAACTAACCATTTTTCAACTGTTTGATTTTCACAACTTGGCCTCTTTTCCATAATTTCACATTCCAAACCCTTGGGAAATCCCCAAGGCCTGTCCTAATCCCAATAAAAACTCAATTAACCATTTAAAAGGGAGTTTAACCAAAATTTTAATTGGGACGTAGTTCATCTTAGGGTTTTTATCTTACAATCTCCCCACCTTATAATAGCTCATGCTCGAGCTACATTCTCAAACATCACCAAGTCTCCAAGATAAGAGGTCGGGCCGTAGAGTCCACATATCAACTTCTATATTCTAAGTTTCCTCATGAACATGAATATTACATCATGAAATTTAGACCAAAGGAATGGTCTTACCTGAATAATTTTCCCTATTGAAATCCAAAAAATGAACCTAATGCCCCTCAAAGAACACATCAACCTTAAATCCAACATCAACCACAATAACCGCATAAATAAGACAAAGTAAAACCACATAAGTTGTGGCATAAGAAAACATTGTATATAATACCATAATTCCATGAAAATTCCAATTGGTACTCTATTGGCCCGATCCTCTCCATAACTCATGGCCCAAAATACCTAACACTAATCGAAGGGACCTACGATTAACCAACCACATATCCTGACCGAAGTCAATACACAAATTCCAAGACCAATGGACTCGTTCTATATCCAAAAACCCATAACACAACTAAAAAACAACCTTTATTTCAAGACACCCAACTGGTCAAAACCTGATCCAATTCCCATTGTCAAAAGAAAAACACTGAGTGGGAATTTACCCAAATACATCCAACTCATAACATCAATCATGTAATCAACTAATAACTTTCTTTCTATGGTGCTACCCACTATATAATTTAGCTCACACCCACCATCTTATAGTGTTTTCACCTACACTCTCATAAAAGACCACTAGAACCTCAAACTCAAGCTTCCACAACGTACCCTGCACATTTAAAAACTCTCCACATTGAAACATCTACAATAGTTCCAACCAATATGGGCATCCATCCTTACTATCAAAACCACCCATAATGGATGCACATCTAAAATTTATATATAAATTATGGAAAACTTTTATTTTCATTAAGGATTTATTCCATTCATGAAATTCACTTATCATTTCAAGCATACACTGAAGGGGGATTACAACTCACCACATTAATTCCTTCTACCATGCCATAGTAGACCATCCCCAACTAAATCTCCCAAAAATGACCAACTCCCACTGTCACAATGTTATCACTTTACCTGGCCATGAAACCTTCTCACTTAAGGTATACCACCATAATTTGAATGCACTTACCAGAGTATATCCTTGAATTCCAGTGAAACTCCACCATCGGGGAATCCATTTCTCCCAAAACTATCATCATACTCTACAAAACCCACTAACACTTCTCTAACACAAACACCCAGATTTCTTTGAGAACCACCCCAAGCCTAAATGCAACACGAATATTGATAAATTACCTCCTCCAAGGACCACCCAAGCTTCAAGAGGAATCCAAAAATGTACCTCAAAAGTTACTTGCCACTATATCCAACTCATGGTATTCCCCACACACCTACAATGATACCAGCATAAGGGTCATACTCCCATGACTAACTCATCACTCCCTAATTTATGAGAGTCATTTCATAAAAAATTACAATCATCATGGTTTATTCTCATATCTTTATAGAGACCAAGAAAATGACATGACCATATCCGCCTCACTTGAGTGATGAAACAAGACATTAGCCATCGCCCATTATTGAATTCCGAGAATGGTACCCAGAGCATTATCCATCTTGTGAACCACCACATAAAACTCACTCAGAGATGGATAGTGGTGAACCTCCCACCACACAAATTCACTTACCTTTCTGGGAACAACCTTCAAGGATCCCCCTAATTAAACCCAAAGAAAATCCTTTAAGTATCTTGTAATATATTTAATACTCTCTTAGTATACTCATGATGATGTTAAGATATTGGGCATGATCATCTTTAATCAGAGATTATACTAAGATGTTTCTAGAAAATACCACCACAACCAATTCATTCAAATTTCATCTCTCACTATAGGGAAAACTTAAAAAACTAGCAAGCCTCGAGATTCCTTTCCTGCACATGTATCATCAGCACACAACCACCAAAAATCAAGTGGTATTTCCAACCAAAACTCACCACTACTTCACAAATCTCTACCAAGCAGTCATGAAACAATGTTTACTTTGGTGCTACTACCGCAACACCACTCAGGTTATTCCAGCATGACCTTGGTGACTCACAATAAAAAAAAATCGATCCTCCAGATCGATCCGAAACCAAATAGTCTATTTCATAACTAAAACATCACACTTTGATAGAAAATGACAGGTGATTACTCCTGATCTACCCGTTTACATGTCCCAAATAGCATCATTCATCTTTATCACATGACCAACACCCGATCATCATCATAAACCTTGAGGTCACATGTCTTCTTATGACCATTCACAGAACTTGAATCTAGTTTTCAAGAGTTGTACATTCATAGAGCTAGGCCCAAACACCCACTCACACAACTATCCATGCCTCCTGGTCTATCATCCCTAATCAAACTCACAGAATTCTCAATGTTTCTATACAATAACCCAACCTTTCACAAAAATATATCCAACCATGTGACCACCCATCACCCTGGGTTCCACTTCCATACCAAAACATTTCTCTAAAGTTAACATCGATCCATTACATTGGAAATTTCCAAATTAGCTAGACCAGACACCCAAATGATTATACCCTTAAAAAAACCTTACAACCAACCGAAAGTACCCAAGTGCTTCCATAAGGAAAAAAATCAAGGTATATCCATAAATTTTACTGAAACTTGATAGCACTTACTGTGCATCAATTCCACCTATGAAGCGCCCCCTTGTGCTTTACATTCCAAAGCACCCGCAACAATGCGCTAACCTTCCTTGAGGTTAACCTTGATTTCCCAAAACCACTGATATTACCACTTATCCCATTAGGTAAAATTATAAGTAGTAAAAACTCTCCATGCACCATTTTCGAAGTTAAAAATTTCCACCTATGTTGCACACACCTAAAGGAACTCACTACCCGGTCGACCTCTCTCATAGGTCACCCTCAAAGGTAAAATGATACCGACTCCTAAAGATAGATTCAAGTGTAAAAAAAGTCTCTAGGATCTCCCTATAATCCATATAAATAAACTTCCAACAAGTTTTCACTCAAGGGTGGCACTCCTTCCCCTATTATAAAACACATTGCATCCAACACACTCAATTATCTAACCTTGTTAACTTGGGGTTTCCCCCCGTGTGTGGGGATGTAGGCACCTAGGCACAAGCTCATCACCAATACCTAACAAGATCCCAGTATCCTATCTACCTTGACCAAATATTAAGACAAAATACACCACCTCTAATACCACTTTATAAAATTCCCTCCCATATTCCACTAAACTAGTGCCCTGATCCGGTTTTCCACATAACCTCAAGAACGCCTCCTCACCAGAGGATTCCAACTAGAAACATGGTTATAAAGTGGAACTTTGAATAGACTATACTCCCATATAAGATTGCAGAACAAAAATTAAATAACCAAAAATTATACACATCAGAGTACATAGAAAGAATAAATAAAATTAAACTAGAACATGCTGTAATAAAATGAAATGTAGTAAAGGACCGAACAACCATGTCATATATACAACCAACCACCCACTAAGCTAGTTAAATAACATATATAAATAGAAAAGGATCTACAATATCACCAATCCAGAAACATATAGTCACCTAAAACAATTGATCTATCCCACCCAACCATGAAAAACTCAACACAGGCCTCATCCCAAACTAGTTCCTACAATAGACATGCTCGAGATTCTCGGGAACCCATGTATAATGGAGGCTCAACAAGGATGTGAGTAAAATTTATTAGTCCACTAGAAAAATTGTCTAAAGAAATAACCAATATGCACAATAGTGTGTGTAGATAATCAAGTAGTAATAAAAAATAGGGAATCAAAAGAATCATGTTTCACATTTAAATTATTATTAATTAACCATTTTATCCTTTATGTTCTATTATAAAATACAACCAAAATAACACGAGTCATCCATGCAGGGAGATTAATCCATAGTATAAAGGGGTTTCATACTTTTAGTCACAAATGTGTGTTCACCAATCAATTAAATTTAAACATGTACTTTGGAGCATCAGTCTAGGTTACCATATCATGTCCATAATTTTGGAGCATAGAGACTCAGTTTGATATCCCAAACCATGATAACTTTAGGATCCTATAGCCTTAGTTCCATGTATTAAACCATTATAATTTTAGGATAATAGATCCTAAGTTCGACATTCTAAACTATAAAAACTTTAGGAGCATAGAGACTTAGTCCGACATCCCAAACCATGCAAAATTTAGGTGGGGTTAGAGCATTAGTCTTGCACAATACATAGGAGTAGAGCCTCAATCATAACATTTACCAAATTCACATGTTTCTTTAACCTTTTATCACATTTATCCATATTATAATCTCATTTAACAAGGTCCCAAAAAACACTTAATACCAAAACATGGTGTAAATAAAACCCAACCCCTTTCTTAGGGCATTAAACACCAAAACCAAATACTATTTTTAAAATAATCTAAAATACACCTTTAAAATACAGGTCTTCCTCTTTGAAAAAAAAACCATGAACCAATGATTTAATTTCAATTTCCAACCATTTAAAAGATCCATTGAAGCTTTTTCACAAAAAGTGAAACCACACCCCATTTCAAATCATCATTTCAAATAAAATTAGAAAACCCATTTTCAAATCACTTTGAGGTTAACAACTCCCTTTAAAACATTAACCACATTTAAAACATTATTTTTATTCACTGAAAACCCTCACTAGATCAAAATACAAAATGCATCATTTAAACTATTTCAGAAGCCTCTCAGGATTTTTAAAAAAGCTAACATATAAGTGTTTCAATCATCCCATTACCATAAAAAATAACTAAGTAAAGAGTCCCACCCATTAACTCTTATGGTATTACTATATCAATGTTTAAGAATTTATTTCACCATTATCAAGGGTTTTTCATACCCTATGGGTATCCCTAGGTTTAGAATCACATCATCAATGAACCTAATGGGGTCCTTGAAGGGTCACTCACCTAAATTTAAGGCCCAAGTTACTTTCCTTATAAAAATACATAGAAACATATAAATAAAGTGCATTGGAATGACCATATACATATATAGACATCAAGACTATGGGAAAAATCTTTAATAATACCTACCTCATGCTTGTAGACAACCAATTATACAATCTTGAACCTTGATTTGAGATAAAATGACCTCAAACACTAAAATAAAGAACACCCTAGAAAAAATGGTTTAGATCTTCAGAAGGATAAGAAACAACCAAAAAATACTCTTCTAGAAAATTTAAGTAAATAGAGTCAAAGACATACCTAGATCTTTGATTCTCACTAAACAACAATCCAAACACCTAAGAAATGAGAGAGAATCACCCATGGAGGAGGGAGGAGCACTTGGTTCATCACCCTTACTATAGGGGTTGAATGGGGGAGAAAATAAAGGGATGAAAATTAAATACCTATAGGAAAAAATGGTTATTTTTAACACTTTTTAAGAGGCAAATGGTTTGGATGTAATGTTAGCCAATGTGTATGCCAACCGTGCATCTCCCTCTGTCCAAGAGAGGGCTAGGCCGCATGGTCTACCTGGACACATGCACAGTTTGTAAAAACCGTGTATCTTCTGTGTTCCTATCTTTGTTAAAGGGAGGCATGACTGCATGGGTGTCTAGGAGGGCCTGCACAATTTTGAAACTGTGCGAGGTCCTTTCCTTCATTTATTGTTCTGAGAGATCCCCACCCCACACGATTATGGTGCATAGTTAAACTAACTATGAGAAAACTGTATAACTTTCACATCTTAGACTCCTTTTCACAATTTCATGTCTCTAACCCCTGGGACACCCTTGAGACCTGTCATGCTCCTTGAAAACACTCCATTAACCATTTAAAGGGGAGTTTAACCAAAATTTTAACCAGGACACACCTTATCTCCGGGTCAGGATTTTACATTAAATAACATGAATAATGAAAGTATAACATTACAAAATATTAAAGAGAAAGTAATTAAAAAATACAATAGAAAATAGGGTTTATAACATAATCATGTATTAAGGAATTGAAATTTGAGATAAATAACCCTTATGACATTAGAAGCTTTTTAATCAAAACCCCTGAAAGGATATAATTTAAAATGAAACATTAAATATAATGAATAATGATAGTATCATGATACAAATTATTAAAGGTGATATTAGATACAATTTAAGAAATAAAACATGGTATATAATAGTAAATATGTCTTAAGTGGTAAAAATTAAGATAAGAAACCCTTATGATATTAGAATATTTCAAATAAGGAAATCCTTGAAGGATATAATTTAAAATGAAATATTTAATACCATGAATAATGATAGTATAATGATAAAAAATATTAAAGGGTAAATAATTACATGATAAAATATAAAAAATAATGTATAACATAATCATGTCTCAAGGAATTGAAATTTGAGACAAAGAACCCATTACCTTTATTCCCAACTTTCACTAAAGGACTTGAATCTTCTATAAAACTAACATAACTATCTTAATATTTTATTTTATCAAATTATTAAAAAAAACACACACACACACAAATTAACTTTTATATTCTACATTTATGATCATTTATTAAGAATACATTAGTTGGTTATAACTTATTTTCCCCATCGAGTGTTAGTAACTTTAATTATTCTGAACATGTTTTATAATATCAATATCAATACCAATTATTTGATACTAATTTCATCTTTAAAAGATAATTTAATTAAGTTTAATATATAAATTATATTTATTTATAAATCTCTCATACCATTTCACAAGTTTTTTAGTTATGCTGCATGAAAACGGAATCATTGTCAGCTTATTTATGTAATTTTAGCGATCAAAGATAATGTTTTAATAATAAGTTAAATAATTAATAAAAAAATTAAAAAACCATAAAAAAATATTTTTTAGATTATTTAATTATAATAATATTAGTATTTAAGTACCCAAATTAATCCATGATAGAGTTTTATAGCATTTTCCAAGTAGGTTGTTAGACCGACCCAAAAATGAACATACCATAATTAATGGTTGATTATGGTTATGAAAGTACTTTATTTTGGAATAATATCATTATTAAATAATAATATTGATATTATTTAGATAATTTTATGGTTTTAAATCACATTTTAAGATATTTTAATAAATAAGAAATAAACTAGATGAAAAATGAGATACATTTCTTCATGGTGGTGGTAGTCCGCACATATCACTATTAATGTTTTCATTTCCCAATGAATGATAGGGAATAAAGAATAATAATAATTATAATAATAATAATAATAATTATATTATATATGTAACATTAATTTTCTAATTCCATATTTATAACTAATGAATATAGGTGGTGGTGAAAAGAAGAAAAAGACTGTTTATAGAGGTGGTAGTCCGCATAAACACACGATCAACTTTCTTTTATTTTTCTAAGTGGATTTGGTGGAATAAATAATGGTTGATAAATTAATATAATAATACTTAAGTATACTAATGATAAAAATTTCATTATTTTACTATGGTTAGGATATGTTTTGAAGATAAATATTAAGAACAAAATGATACAAATCAAGTAATACTCACTTTGGAACCTTAAACTTTCTCTTGAAAGTATCCTTGGGAATGAAGGGATTAAGATAAATTATGTTGACCAAGAGATTTATATTGTGAAAGATACTTATTGAATAGGTAAATTAGATAGGTTTTAAAGGAAATTTCAAATATTATGTGTAACTTGGAGAGGGTGGGAGTGATCCCATAAGTGAAAAAGGGACACTTTTGTGAAAACCCATTATTTTTCAATAATGAAATGACACAATTCATGGGTCAATGGTCCCAAAAGTGATAAATTATAGATTTTGGGGTGATATAAGGTTGATAAATACTTTAACACTAATTTTTACACATGTTTGAATTCATTTATTCTAAGGGTTTTACTTTTACCTTTTTTTACCCTGGTAACTAGTTTTTAACTAAGTAATTTTTATTTTACTAAAATTATAAGATAACCCATATTACCAAATTTGGGTGTGATAAATATAAATTTAATCTCAATATAATTTAATTAAACTTATAAATAAGTTACAAATAACTCTTAAATGAAAACATTTAATATATTGAAAAGCTGTTTTATTGAAAAAATGATTTTTTAAACATTAAGTGTTCTTAATATTATATAAAATTAATTAAAAATTAAACGAGTGATAATATATTTTTATATATGTGTAAAAATAATTATAGAGTCATTATATAAAACATATCAATTTAATTTAGTAGATTAATAATTACAAATTTTTTTAAAATAATTCTTTGAAAATAACTCTTTCACCATTATCATGATCATTAACTTTAATCTTATTAATCATGATTTTATGCCTAAAAATGAAAATTTAATTATTAAATAACATGAATATGTTGATATAAAATATAAAATAATTTTTTATATTTAATTTCTACAATTTTGAAAACTAATTTTTAATATAAGTGAATAAAAACCATTTTTAGAGTAAAATATTACTTAAGTTTCCAAAACATTAAGCCTGAGTTTTATAAATCCAAAACAATATTTTTAAATAATTTATTTTAATTAATAAATATATTGTTATAGAAAAAGTTTTCAAAAAATTTTAATTCATTCTTGTATTATGACAATTTCATCAATCTGATAAAATTTGGAAAATCAATATTTTTTCATTATTCATCTAAAAATAAATTATTTTAGAAAAATCTCAAAAATTAAAGTCAATATAATATTGTGATTTTGAATTCAGAAAATGAATTTCATTTTTTAAAATAAAAATTATAAAATTTGAGAATTTAAATTTTAAAGAGAAATATAAATATATTATGAAATTTATTTTTATAGGAAAAAAAATTATAAAATATTAAATATTCTTATTCTTATTTTCTATCAATTAATAATAACATTTTATGTTAACATATTATTCATATTAATAATATATTTTATCCATTATATATTTAGTATCTTAAAATAAATTGCATAAAATCCAATTTTATAAGTGTTACATTTTAATTCATAAATAATTCTTATTAGTTACTTAATTACACCAATTGAATTTTATCAATGACTTAGTATTAATAATGAAATTTATTTTTATTTATATATATATTTCATAATTAAGTTACCTCTATTTTTTCCTGAAAATTTTATACCTTTATTTTAATGTTTTTATATTGTTTTAGAGTTCATTATAGTTCGGTGTTGTGTGTGAATTAAGTTATCGAGAACATTAGGTTTCAATGTAAAATATAATTTAAGATCTTGGGGGGGGGTTACATTATCCCCCTTAACTAAATTAGGGCCTTGAAATTTTAGTTATCACTTACTAATAAAATTAGTTAAGGGTATATAAAATATAGAAATAACTTAAGATATAATATCAAATTAGATGTATACCTTAATATCTTAGAAATGAATTGGAAACACATATTTTCTTTCCATTGAGTTAACTTATTTCTTCATATTTCCATTGAAAATTATTTCTTTATGCCCTCCTTTTCCACACATGAATCATCTTTCAATTCTTTTGATTCATTCTCTTAGGTTTTTCTTCCCATATTTTTTATATGTAGAAAATTGAATCTTCAATAATTCATCATCTTTGTCACCCAAACTTTCATGAATCACCATCCTTATATTCTTTGGTGTGTTTGGGAATTAAACTTTGTTCAAATTTTTAATCATAATTCATGATAACTAGTTTGACATAATGATAATATTTATTACTTAAACTCTTAACCCATTAAGTTTCTCACTGGGATAATCTCCATGTTTTCAATGGAACTCATCATTTTCACATCCTTACCTAGATAACGAATCCATCTAGGTTCTGAATCAAGATATGGAAAGACCCAAAGGGCATTCCCAATCCTCATGGGCTGATAAATAGCTCTTAAGAATCAAAAACAACTAGAGGTAATGATTTCCCATAACCAGAACCAGACAATATGGCATATATATACACAGTAGAAATAAAAAATGTAAGAAAACCCAAAATAAAATATATACCATAATTGAAATATTGAAAAAAAGTGATAAAACTCAAATAATTCAGAAAAACTCAAATTACAAGTAAAACAACAAAAGAAAATAATAGAAATTGAATACTCTATGTGATATCACTGGTAATGTACCATCGAATCATCACCATCTACCTATACCCAGCTGATAGTAATCCTCACTACCTCACTATAATGTCTTTCCTTTTCCTATATTAAAATACATAACCAGGTTTACACACCACCAAAGGGGTGTGTAGGGTTTGAGATAAATAGAATCAGTAAGATTTTACCCAGGTGTTCTAGATCGAGTATCTATAAAAACAATCCAAATATTCTCATTTTAAAGAAAAAATGGCATGTTAAATGATATAGTAGTTCATATCAAAATCATGGTAAATATTTAACTTTTTCCATAGTTCTCAAAACAATATAGAAAAAATAGTTTAAAAGAATAATTTCCATAAAACTTTATCAAAGTAAAACAAGGTATATCAAATATAGAACAATACAAATCCAAATAATAGGTAAAAAATTCCATGGATTACAACCGATTAGGCTAGTAGACTACTCATACCATAATCAATTACAAGTACATACTCAAATCCTTAGAACATAGGCCTAAGGAGTAGAGATACACCCCATGAGTAAAACCAAAAAAATTTAAATATAATATACCTATAAGAATGGTCATAGGGAAAATAGTAACACCACATGATTGAACCCACCAATAATAAAATAAATGATGGCCCTATATTACACCTTCCACTTAATTACCCAAGGCTTCCCATGTTCTTTATTTCCCAAATCATTTCAAAAGGAATTTTCACAATCAATTTCAAAAAAACTTCTCTTTTCTCAAAACTTATTTGAAAACTCATTTCAAATTGCTTTGAAAACTCATTTCAAATTTCTTTTAAAACACCTATTTTCATTTACCAAAACCAATGTAAAACCCATATTTTATTTAAAATCTATCTATGCATACAAAAAAATCATTCCAAATAATTTATAAAAAAATTATAAAACTAGATCCATCACAATTTATTTAATAAAGGTTAGAGAAAAAACCACCTCAATAAAACTTAGGTCTCACATGACCTCAAAAAGATCCACCAACATAGGAAGGAACACAAAGAAAACAATGTATTACCTATAATCCATTACCACATCTTAGAATCACATTTCACAAACAAAACAGACAACATGAATGGTAAATAACAATATATCTCAAAGAATACGCACCCACCACACCACAACCAAAAAAGTAATAACCCCTGTAAGAATATGAATAAATAAATTATAAAAAATTATATAGTATAAAATAATTTTATTGGCTATCAATTTATTAGAAATGAAAATAAAAATCACTTGAAAGTAAAAGAAAATATTTTTCAAAAAAACTGTTTTTATGTATTATGTGTTTTTATCTTAATAAATTTAATTATTAATTATTGGTGAATAATTTTAATGAAAATAATATATTATATATACAATATTTTTTTTGTCATTAATCTAATATTTTTTCTAGGTAAGAGATAAGAATAAATCTAGTTTTTTTCTTAAAAATTGTATTTTTCTAAAAAGTGGTTTCATCTCCTTTTGCGCACTTACTTTAAAATAATTTTTTCCAATTTTATAAAACTTTTTTGAAAAAAATAACTTAATTTTTTAAATCAAAATTTTAAAATTATCTTATATTTATTTTTTAGAATTTTCTGAAAAGATTAAATTTTAAATGAATAGTAAAAAACCGATTTTTATTAAAATTATCTTTTTGTTTATTGAATTTAAAAGTTTCATTTTGTTTTAAGATGGATTTAAAATTAAAATTAGATCAATAATTTTATTATTAATCCAATTTATATCATTTTAATTTTTTTTATGAATTTATATATAGAAACTTTTTATACTTAAGAAAATTTTTTCATTGGAAAACTGTTTTTTATCACGATTGCGGGTCTAATTTTAAATTAAATTATATAAATTTTTGAATTAAATTTGGTAAAATGGATTAAATATTTATAATAATCAAAATTAATATTTTTTAAAATGGTAAACTTAGATTTTTTTCATAATTAATAGTTAAAACAGTAAAAATTAATTACTGTGGTTAAGGTTAGAACGAGTTTATAGGGGTTTAAACTAAAAATATAAGGGATAAAATGATCTAAAAACTTGTGTAATTAGTATTTTATGGAATTATTTAGATCCTATATAATATAAGGTTCAATAATGAGTCATTTGGGAACCTGACCTAAACCATCCTTGAGGCCGGTCAAAGTTTAATATTTTTATTCCTACTAACTATAGTATATGTGGAAAGCAGGGTCGAACCCATAGGGAAAGCTATTTTGGCCACTATTCTCTAAAAAAAACTAACTAAAGACCCACTATTGTCAGTAGTGAGGTTGAATTTCTAATATTTCTATTTTTTTTTATTTTTAATATAAGGGAAAAATGAAACAACCCATTTTTTTAGATTTGTTTTTTATCTAAACTGTATCAAAAAAGAAACAGGGCCAAAACAACAAGTAACAAAGAAACATTGCACTAAAAAGTAAACAATCTGGAGATAAACGTTCGGGGAGTATATCAACTCTACTGGTTTCAAAGGTATACTTTATGAAAATATTGATTACAAATAATACCACTGAAAAATAAGTGATATATTTCCTTCGCCCAGAGATAATCACTCAAGCTAGCCAATTTCTGAGTTTTCCACCCTTAGATTAACCAACTTAAAAATTCAGATTTGAAAATACTACAGAACTAACTCGCCGTATGCCTGTAACCTTTTATTTCCATTAAAAAGTTCAAGAAAATAAATCCACATTTAAACTCACCATATAAATGTGGAAATCTTAGATTAAGCACAATTGGTACATTGCAATTGAATGTAATTAGAACTGATCTCGCCAATCAATTCCGATCACATTAATAGGATAGTGAGAAAAGAAAAGAACAACAACCAGCAGACTCGATTTTTCCTCCGAACTGTAAGTATTTAGCCAAAAATTTCTTCCATTATGTATTCTAAAACATTCATTTACATAGGAAGAAAATTAGAAGAGAACAGAGGAAGAAAACTCCCTCTGCTCGCATGAATTTATGCTGCTCTAGGACCTTGAGTCTCCAAGGATTGGTTCTCCGAGAGTCTCTCCAGGTTCTCTGCTCTCCAGTCCAGCCTTTTTTCGAGTGAATGCACCCCTAGTGAATTCTGCTGCTGCTCTATTTTTGTAACCACAGTCACCTACTACATGTCACTGCATACTTCCACCAACTTAGATTCATCTTTAGCTATTGCACCGCACACGTGTGTGTAATCACGACAAGAAAGTCGAACTAACTTTTCTCACATAACTAACTCCTGTTGATTTAGTTAAGTGTATCTGGATATCCTTCCATCTCTTAAATGAACCTATGAAGTTAGAACATAAAAGAAAACAATTAAAACACAAAGAAATCTAATTACAATTTTATAGTTATTATTTAGTTTACTGTTATGGCAATTAAAGTTTATAAATAAATATCTTAGAAGATGCTTATTACTAAATATTATGATTTTTAATTTATTTTAAAATATTTAATAAAATTATTAAGTTATTATTAATAATTAATTTAATAGAGAGTAAAACTAAATTATATTAATATCAATTACTTTATTAAAATAATTATTCTGTTAAATTTAAATTAAATAGTTAAAATATTTTTATTAATTACTAATTAACTTAATATATGAATTATTATTGTTTGTATTTTAATTCTTTAAATCCTTATTAGTTGTCTCATATTCTATTTTATAATTTATCTACTTATTATTATAAAAGTTATTATATATTACACTATATTAGTTTGACTAATTTATTAACTATTATTATTATATTTTTCTTTATCTTTATCTTTTTGTTTTTATATTATTATTATTATTATTTTTTTTTTATTTTTTTAGGTTAATCAACCCCCCCAATTTCGGCGCTACTAAGGATGGGGTCTTCTTCGGCAAAAGAAGCGGCGGCGTGGCGCAGCTCTCCGGCTGATTCGCAGCTCTACCTCCCATCTTCACAGTACAAACACTAGGGTTAATCATCAGCAACGCACAGCTCGGATCTGCTCACGATGACTACACTCCAGAACTGGAGCCGCAACTGAAATCTCGATCGGACTCCTCTCACAGCGTCAACTTTCCACAGTAAACGGCAGACCCTCCAGCAGACAATGCAGGGCCCCAGCTCCTTTTCGGTTCAGTAGCTTGAGTGGCATCCAGTGGGTGGCATGGCTGAAATTTCTCTCCAGATGTAAGGCGGCTTGGTCCAAGGGTGAGATTTGCAGCAGAACTCCAGGAATAACACGAATCCTCCAGCATGACCTCCCTACACAGCAACACAAAAGAAAATCCTGGGTGAACTCCTCCGCAACATTGTCTTAACTCCAATCCTTTCTGCGTACAGTAACAACGAGGCTCAATTTGAAATCATTCTTGGTTTGGTGCGGTGAAAATCCAGGCATCGACTCAAGATGTTGATTGGAATGGGAAGATCATGAGGTTTTCAAACCTGTTTTTGAGAGAGAGAGTTCTAATTGGTTTTGATCAGTTTTAAGTCTGATTCTTTAACTGTTTTAATTTATGGATTTGAGATGGTGGTGAAAGAAATAGTGGAAGAGTAATTGCGGTGGGAGAATGGTGAGACCGTGAGAAGATCGTGAAAAATGAAACGGTGTGAAGGAGAGGTGAGAACCAGAGTCACCGTGAATAGATTCATGGTGAAAATAAATGGTGCGTCCATGAATGAAGGAAATGGTGGAAAAGGAAAGCATTTTAAAGGGTTATGGTAGCAAGGGAAAAGCGGTGACTGTGAGTCCATGAGGATATTCATGGTGGGACAATAAAGGGGTGGTACGGTAGCACCGTGAGAAAGGGTTTTCTCACGGTGGATGTGTCACCGTAAAAAGGATTACGGTGAGTCTGTCAAAGACATGGTGAGACCGTAAGGAGACCAGTGCGTGAAGACACCGTGACAGTGACCTGGATAAAACAGTTAACCTGCAAAATAAACATAGTAAATAAAATAAGTTAAAACTTAAATTAAAATTGATCATAATAATTAATTGAAACTAAAAATTAACTATAACAATTGAAAACTTAATTGCAACATAAACTTTAATAAATTTATAAAACAAACTAAACTTAAGTTAAGTTTTTAACGACTTCAATTAGTAAAAATTAAATTCCTAAAAACTTAAAACTAAAATTAAAAAGCAACTAACTAATTAAAGATTAAAGTAACATTTAATATTTAACCATTAAATTACAAAGTTAAATTAATGTTGCTTTAAAAAACTAAATTAATTAAAATGGACTAATAGTTATCATTTTATTGGACAATTGAATTAAGTTAAGACATAAAATTATAAATCTTGAATAAATTTAGTTTGTTTCAAAACTTTATTTAGAAATTAATGAATTATCAAAAGACAAATGATAATTAATTTGTAATACAAGCAATATTAAATTGAGAATACATATTTAAAGTGAAAAAATCAAACTAATTAATTATTTAATGTTAAATTATTAACTATGCAAACAAAAACAATAATTTTAATAAATATTTATTAGTCTATAAAATTAAAGTAAGAAATAAATTAATTATTTTAAGGCTTAAAATACACAATAAATTATAAAAATTGATAGATTAATTAATTTAGTGATAAAATTACATAAGTGTCATTATTTATTAAAAAGTGTTAAAATAATAAATTAAATTAATAATAATTAATTAAAAAGGATGTGAAAAAACATGTGTTTTTAAGGCCACATAAAATTCTCCCACACTTAAACATTGTTTTTCCTCAAACAATCCCATGTTTTATTTTATTTAAAAAATAGTAAATTGTATTTATGATTTAGATCAAACTGTAACATGTCCAACACTTTCAGCAGAGGACCTTAATGATTTCATTAGACTGAGAGAATAAATTGCTGAAATGAATCTTGCTTAGAACAATTACTCAATGGTAGTAAAAAAGAGTAGTGAATCAACAAGAAATGGAAGTGTCATTCCTCATATGTGGTACTGCTTAGTGACTAACTTCAATCCAGACCTAAGTCCAATGTCCGAGGGTGAAAAAAGGTAAAATTAATGTGGAATTAAGAACATAACCAGAAGAACCTTGTACTTTGACTCATCTCCTATGTTTCAAAGAATAAATAATTTTTTTGTGAATCACCTTATTGATACAACCTAAATGATTTCCATATAAATCAATTGGCCCCTTCTTCATCTGGTTTTCATCATTCCCCTCACCTTAATGACCTCATTTCCATATAAATCAATTGTGCTAAGCACTGTGTAATATGCACTTATTCAAAGTTTATATAGGGTATAAAGTAAATAGAAACGCACCCAGCATCTAGGGTCTTAGAGACTCACCGTGGATCTCAGATGCCCAAATTACTCCAATTTCAAAATATTTATATAAAATTCATTTACATTGGCTCATTTAAGTAACTAATTTTAATAATTTAAAAGAAAATGAATGAGTCCCCTAGAATCAGAATCAAACTTACAGTTCCAAAGGGTATGACCATAAATCCATAAACATGTAACCCAAATCACTTCCAGAAGTAGACTCTAAACAATATTTACATCAATTCACTAAGCAAGATCACTCAACAATAATCCAAAATCATTAATTTTAGATTCAATGCACAACTTAACTACCAAAAAATAACTTCTCCTAAGGCAAGAACCAATTGAGAAAAATTGTAAATCCTAAAATTATGCAAGAATTTTGAAAAAATTTAACCATTTTTACAAAAAGTTTGAATTGCAGTGGGAATCAATGGGATTTCAACAATACACAGTTGAGGACAGTCAAGAATGAAACTGTCGTTGAGGCTAGTCAAAGTTTAATATTTTTCTTCCTACTAACTACAGTATATGTGGAAATTAGAGTCGAATCGAAGAGAAGACAGATGAGTGATTTATAAGTTTTTTTTTTTAATTTTAAACCCCTAATGTTGTCAGCAGTGGGGAAAACATCTTCTTACTTTTTATATTTTTTTATTTATCTTATTAAATAGTGATGAAACATGTATGAATATTTCCTATTTACTAACTAAAAGTAAAACAAAACAAGGAAAAATGGAAATAACAGTAGAAAAGCAGTGGAACAGGAGTGCTGAGGATTGATTACAGAATAAGCTTGAAAGATTTGAAATCTATGGTTTAAACGAATGACTCTTCAAATGATTAAAATTCAAACATAAAAAATGAGTTGTTAATCCTTCCTCACCAGAAGAATTAACACTCTGTATTATAGCTCTTGAATTTCTCCACTTCAAAAACCACATACAACAATTTGATTTTAAGATGACAACAGAAAGCTATCTCGCCGAAAGTTTCTATAGTTTGAATTTCCAGTTTTAAAAGAAAAACATCAATGATTGATCTCACCAAAATAACATTGATTTTGAAATAAGATGCATTAAGGTGAAAATCCAATTTAAGTTGAGAACTAGAGTCAATCTCGCCGAAGGAATCCGATTCTAATTGGAAGAAATTAAATGAAGAAAGAGAAAATATATACCAATAGAAATTCCAATTTCCCGAACAAGAAATTAAGTAAAGATCATTTTCAATTCCGAAGCAGCAAATACATTGAAAATAAGATAGAGTATAGGAATAATAATCCTCCCTCTGTGAATGATGTTCATGATTTGTGCCCTGCTCCTGCATCTCCAGTCTCCAGTACTGCTCCTCGGAGTCCGAATGAGAGTCACAATATGCTCTCAGATGAATATATTCGTGGAATGAATGAGCATACTCGATATCATCCGATGTGATCGTGAAAATGAATGAGATTCCCCTAGAATCAGAATCAAACTTCCAGTTCCAAAGGGTATGACCACAACTCCATAAACATGTAACCCAAATCACTTCCAGAAGTAGACTCTAAACATGATTTCCATAAATTCACTAAGAAAGATCACTCAGAAATCATCCAAACTCATTAATTTCAGATTCAATGCATAACTTAACTACCCACAAAGAACTTGTCCTAAGGCAAGACCCAATTGAGAAAAACTGTAAATCCTAAAATTATGCAAGAATTTTGAAAAAATTTAACCATTTTTACAAAAAGTTTGAATTGCAGTGGGAATCGATGGGATTTCAACAATACACAGTTGAGAACAGTCAATAATTGACCCCCTCCCCCACACTTAAAACCCAAATTTGTCCCTAAAGTTGACTTCTAAATATGGAGAAGAACAATTAATCAATTGTGGTTCAAAATAGATTTTCAATTTAGTAGATTAATAACATGTATAAAGGGTCCCAATGAAGTTCAAAAATCTAGTTTGAAATAATAAATAAATAAATAGTAGGTTCATTATCAAGTACATGCACTAAAATTTAAGTCTAGTGACACAGGTTTTCATTTCAGCTCAAAATATATCATGTAGTTTGTAGGTTCACAGTGGATAGAGATGAAATCATGTTTTAACAGAATTAATTCAGTTGGATAATCAACTAAGCAGAAAAAGTGAAGGTTAAAAACACCCCAACCTAAAGCATATTCAACATACCGGTAGCATGTACCCCCCACTTAATTTCATACAGGGAATGAGTTTTTAACAAAAACACAATTCCGTTTTTTAAGTAAGAGGCACATATAGATTTTATGTCTAAACAATGACATGAAGCATAATTTATTATATAAGCAATTTATGGAGAAAATTTTCAGAAAATAAGTAGCATAATTTTTTTAATACAAGCATAATTTTTTAAGTGAGCATAATTTTTTCTTCTAAATCATTAAGGAGCAGAGAAATGAAATGCAGCAATAATGGTGAGACACTTCCGTGACTAAGTTTTCCATTAATCCTTCATCATGGGAATTCCACTCGTTAAATGACACAACAACATCATCCTAGAAACACAGAATATGTAAACCAAGAACAAATACCCAGTAGAGGCAGAGCAGACAATAGGCAGCAAAGCTTCACATTATTCAGCACAAAACAGTACAAAAATGAAAATAAAGAAAGAGTATGGGTTGAATCCCAAGAAGCACTGAATTTAAAGTCTTCAGTTAGACTTTATTTAATTAAATTTTTTATTTATTAACACAACAAAGACCAAGGGTTTACTCCCTTGCAGCGCTATGTTTAAAGTCCCCAGCCAGACTTCATTCAAGAACAGTTTTCTAGCATAGTGAAGGCAGCCAAGCCCTTTGGCTGTCCCTCAAAATAAAGTTTCAGTCTCTTCCCATTGACCAACATGGGTTTATTCTCATCACCAACAATTTCAACAGCTCCATTATTCAACACTCTCACAACAGTAAAAGGTCCAGACCGCTTGGACTTCAAATTTCTAGGAAAGAGTTTGAGTCTAGAGTTAAAGAGGAGGACATTCTGTCCAGGTTTGAATTATTTAGTTTGAATGATAGAATCATGAAAAATTTTAGTCCTCTCTTTATAAATTCTTGAATTATCATAGATTTCTCTCCTAATCTCATCAAGTTCACTCAGCTCAAGTAATCTCCTCTCACCAGCACTCTTAAAATCAAAGTTCAGAGCCTTAACTGCCCAATAGGAATTATGTTGCAACTCCACAGGTAAATGACAACATTTCCCAAACAGAATCCTATAAGGATACATACCTATTAGGGTCTTGAAAGAAGTTTTTTATGCCCATAAATCTTCATCCAATTTAAGAGACCAGTCTTTCCTAGAGTTTAACACAATTTTTTCAAGTATTTGCTTCAATTCTCTATTAGAAACTTCCACTTATCCACTGGACTGTGGATGATAAGGAGTACTGGTTTTGTGAACACATCCATATTTCTCCATCAAAGCTTTAAACTTTTAATTATTAAAGTGTGTTCCATTTTCAGTGATAAAAGCTCTTGGGACTCCAAATCTTGTAAAGATATTCTTTTTGACAAATTTTATTACAGACTTGGATTGATTGTTGGGAAGAGTTACTGCCTAAACCCATTTTGAAACATAGTCAACAACAACTATAATGTACTCATTCCCATGAGATGATGGAAATGGACCCATGAAATCTAACCCCCAAACATAAAAAATTTCTACCTCCAAAATACCCTTTTGGGGTAACTCCTGCAAACTACCCACATTTCCCAGCCTCTGACACCTATCACAACCAACCACAAAACTCCTAGAATCCTTAAAGAGTGTAGTCCAATAAAAACCAGATTGTAGGACTTTTTGAGCAGTCCTCTCACCCCCATGGTGACCTCCCCAAGGTGAAGAGTGACAACTTTTAATAATATACAACATCTCTTCATCCAGAATACATATCCTAAGAATGCCATCAGCACACCTCCTAAACAGCAAGGGATCATCCCATAGATAATATTTAAGCTCAGAAATGAATTTCTTTCTTTGGTTATTAGAAAGATTTTTGGGAATGACATCTATTGCAAGGAAGTTGGAAAAATCTGCAAACCAAGCAGATTTCCTGACTGACACATATAGAAACTTCTCATCAGGAAAGGAAGAATTTATCTCCCTTGGGTTTTCAGATTCAAATTGGGTAATAGGAAGCCTAGATAAGTGATTAGCAACTAAGTTTTCAGCTCCCTGCTTATCCCTAATCTCTAAGTCAAACTCTTGTAACAATAAGATCCATCTAATCAGCTTGGGTTTTGTTTCCTTTTTAGACAACAAGTATTTTAAGGCAGAATGATTAGTGAAAATAATGACTTTTGAGCTTAACAAATACTGTCTAAACTTATCCAGATCAAAAACAACAGCTAACAATTCTTTTGCAGTGGTGGTATAATTCTTTTGAGAATCCTCTAGCAGTCTACTAGCATAGTATACTACATGAAACTTCTTATCTCTCCTATTTCCAAAGACAACACCTACAACCATGTCACTAACATCACACATAAGCTCAAAAGGTAATTTCTAATCAGGTGTAGTAATGATAGGTGATGTAGTGAGTTTCTCATTAAGCAGATTAAATAATTTCAAACAAGTTTCATCAAAATTGAAATGTGAATCCTTGACCAGTAAAGAATAAAGGGATTAGTTATTTTAGAAAAATCTTTTATGAATCTCCGGTAGAAACCGACAGGCCCTAAAAAACTTCTAACACCTTTGACATTAACAGGAGGAGGCAGTTTTTGAATTACTTCTATCTTAGTAGTATTAACTTTTAAACCTCTCTTGGACACCTTATGACAAAGAACAATACCTTATGCAACCATGAACTGACATTTATCACAATTAAGAACAAGGTTAGTTTCAATGCATCTTTCCAAAACTAACTCAAGATTTTCAAGACAAGTATCAAAAGTACTACCCACAATGGAAAAGTCATCCATGAAAAACTCAATGATTCTCTCAATCATATAAGAAAATATAGCCATCATACACCTCTGAAAGGTGGTTGGAGCTCCACACAACCCAAAGGGAATCCTCCTGTAGGCAAATGTTCCAAAGGGGCATGTGAAAGTGGTCTTTTCCTGATCCTTTGGATCAACATGAATCTGTTTGTAACTAGAATACCCATCCAGAAAACAGAAAAATTCATTTCCAGCAAGACTCTCAAGAATTTGATCCAGGAAGGGCATTGGAAAATGGTCATTCATAGTCGCTACATTAAGATTCCTATAATCTATACAGACTCTCCATTTTGTGGCTTTCCTAACTTGGACTTCTTCATTCTTTTCATTTTTAACAATAGTGAAACCTCCCTTCTTGGGGACAACCTGGACAGGGCTGACCCAAGAACTATTAGAAATAGGATAAATCATTCCAGTGTCTAAAAATTTAATGACTTCTTCTCTCATGAATTCTTTCATGTTTGGATTTAATCTTATTTGAAATTCTACCCTGGGCTTATAGTCAGGCTCCATCAGAATCTTGTGCATACAAAATGAGGGACTAATGCCCTTGATATCAGCTATTGTCCAGCTTATGGCAGATTTAAACTTTTTCAACACATTCATCAGTTTTTCCTCTTGATTTTAATTATGTTCAGCAGAAATTATTACAGGAAAAGTGGATTTCTCACCTAGAAATGAATATTTAAGATGAGAAGGGATGGGTTTCAGTTCAAGAGTGGGTGGTTCTACACTCGAAGGAAGACTCTTAGGCCTGAGAGGTCCAATATCTTCAATATATTTCTTGAAAGGAGTATTGAAAGTTGAAAGATTTTAAATTTCATGATCAAATTCAGAGATAACAGTCCTACTGTCTAAGGTGGACAGCTCACAGTCTAGACTTTCTATATCAGATTTTAGCAAGTTAATCAAAGAAGAATCATCAAGTTTTCTTAAAAGTTCTCCCTCAGTGTCATCAAAGTGTTCAGAAAGGTTGTTGTTAACAGAAACACCCTAAAATTCTCTCAAAAATCTCATAAGTTTAGAAACAGAATACTCTCCTATAGTAGAAACTGGACAGTTGTCCAGATTTGTATGATTTTCTAGTTTTGGTGTTACATCATAATTTTCAATCTCTAGAACATATTCAAAGAGATTTTCAGCTTCACAAATGTTTTCTTCAATAGAGGATTGTTTTTCAGGTTCTTCAATGTGTTCAAGTTGATTCTTGTAAGAACATTCAGCTTCAAGAGACTCAATTTTTGAACAATTTTCAGAATATGTTGGTCCCTCAATATTTTTAAAAACATTGAACTCATCTTCTTGTTCACCAATTTTGAATATTAGTTGACCCTTTGACACATCAATGACAGCACCACCTGTGGACAAGAAGGGCCTACCCAAGATGATAGGTACCTCTTGATCACACTCCATATCCAAGACAAGAAATTCAGCAGGCAGAAAAAACTTCCCAACTCCAACTAGTAAGTCATCTACCCTTCCCACAAGATGAGTGAAATATCTATCAGCTAATTTTAGTATGACCGTGGTGGGTTTAAGATCACCCAACCTCAACTGTCGAAACAGTGAGTATGTAAGCAGATTAATGCTAGCACCTAGATCACACAGACAGTTGAGCTGACCAGAATTTCCTAGTGTACAAGGGATGAAAAAACTACCTGGGTCTTTCAATTTAGGTGGGATTTTCTTTTGAAGTACAACACTACACTCTTCAGTGAGGTTGTAGGTAGAAAATTCATCAAGGGTTTTTTTGTTTGAAACAATTTTCTTTAGAGATTTTAAATATGATGAGATTTGAATTAAGGATTGAATGAAAGGAATGTTCACTTGAAGCTTAGAAAGAAGACCAAGGAATTGAAGAAGTTCAGCCCTGGTGTTACTTTGAGGTTTCAGTTTCTCAGGGAAAGGGATGAGTGGGGAAATTGTTTTTAGAATAGTAGGAATATCCCTCACCTCTTCCACAAATTTTTCTTTTCCTTTATTCTTTTGATTTTTAGAACAATTTTCAGTTTGAGTTCCAGGAGAAAAATTCAGATTTAGATCATTTTCAAGACTTCTCTATGAATTTTAAGCATGTGTTCAAAGCAGATTTTTATTACCAGATAGAACCAGATTTTCATTTTGAGCATTTTCAGTGAGTTTTTCACCAACAGTTTGAGTATTAAGGCCACTTATAGTGACAAAATCCATTGAATTCTCTCTAGGGTTAAGTTTAGTTGTACTTGGAAGTCTACCTTTTTTCCTAGATGAAAAATCTCTAGAAAGTTGGCTTAACTGTGTTCCCATATTCTACATTCTCACATCAGTTTTCATTTTATCAGATTCATATTGATTTAGATTCTTGGTTAGCTGATTTAAGATTAGATCAAGCTTATAAGACATGTGACTATCATTGTTTCCTTGTGTATTTGAAGACTCCCCCCTTTGTTGATTTTGAAAGTTCGGTCTTGATTGATTCTGATAATTAGGGGCAAAGGATTGTTTAATTAAGCCTTGATCTTTCCAGGATAGATTTGGATGGTTCCTATATCCTTGGTTGTAATTTTTTGAAAAATAATCTTTTTTAGGAGGCATTCTAGGACCATAGTTAACAAATTTTGAATTTTCTTGTTGTTGGGCTGGCATATCAAAGTTAGGACAAAAATTTTAAGTATGCCCAAACATACCACACTGGACACACTGTTCCCTTAAATATTGGTTGGTATTTTGACATCCAAGTTGATTAACGTTTTGTTTAGAATTATGGTTCATCAAAGATTGAAGTTGGTTGGCGATTTCAGAAAGTTGAGGTTGAGTTTAATTTATTGAACCAGTGTTAGCAATCATATTCACTCTCTTTCTTCATGAATTTTTGTGTTGATAATTAAGGGCCAGATTATTAAAGATCTGTCTAAGTTCTTCATCAGTATTATCATTGTAATTACCCCCAGCATCATGATCCACTAAATTCTGACCAGAGGAGGACAACCCTTTATAGAAGGTATCCATGAGAAGATGAGATAGGAGTTGATGATGGGGACACTGCCTAATCAGATCCCTAAATATATACCAAGCTTCATGAAAATCTTCTCCATCCTCTTGATAAAAACTAGTGATTTTAGTTCTCAGTTCTCCTTTTAATCTTTGGGGATAAAATTTCATAATGAATGAGTTATAAACTTGATCCCAATTCTCAAAAATGTTTTCCTCTAAACTTAAAAACCAATTCCTAGCAATCCCTTTAAGGAAAAAGGGAAAAAATATCATCCTTAGTTCATTTTCAGTGAGTCCTAAAAGTGGTAATTGCTGCACTGTGTTATAGAAATCTCTAATGAAGGCAAGTTAGTCCTCATTAGATAGTCCATTGAATGCAGGCAGTAGAGAAATATGTGACTGTTTTAATTCATAGTTTCTAGCCCTAGGACTTAATCTAATTGATGTTGGATTGCTTGATACTTGAGGAAGTTGAAACTCCCTCATCCTAGGCCTTTCATGTTCATCTAAGAGTTTTGGATGGTTATTTTGAAAGTTATTATGCTTAGGAACTCTATTATCTAAATTTTCCATTTCAATTTTTTTTTCTTTCGTAGAGTAGCTAAATGTTTGTCTAGTTCAGGATTCAAAGGCTCTAATCTAGCACTATATGTTCTTGTGCTCATACAAATAGAAGTGTACAATATCATTAGTGATAGTTCAAAATGAAAAGTAACAGTTTTTTTCAACAATTTTCAAATTTTTCAATTTTTTTTCAAGATTTTTTATATGTGTTTTTTAAAAAAAGTTTTTTTCTATAAATGGATCGTGCCCTCCCCAGCAATGACACCAAAAAATTGACCTAAACCATCATTGAGGCCAGTCAAAGTTTAATATTTTTATTCTTACTAACTATAGTATATGTGGCAACCAGGGTAGAACCCAGAGGGAAGGCTATTTTGGCTACTATTCTCTAAAAAAAAACTAACTAAAGACCCACTGTTGTCAGCAGTGAGGTTGAATTTCTAATCTTTCTATTTTTTTTATTTTTACTATAAGGAACAAATGAAACAACACATTTTTTTTAGATTTGTTTTTTTATCTAAACTGTATCAAACAAAAAACAGGCTCAAAACAACAAGTAACAAAGAAACAGTGCACTGAAAAGTAAAAAATCTGGAGATAAACATTCTAGGAGTATATCAAATCTACTAGTTTCGAAGGTATACTTTCTCAAAATATTGATTACAAATAATACCACTGAAAAATAAGTGATCTATTTCCTACTCTAGGAGATAATCACTCAAGCTGGCCAATTTCAGAGTTTTCCACCCTAAGATTAACCAACTTGAAAATTCAGATTTGAAAAGACTACAGAACTAACTCACCGTATACCTGTAACCTTTTATTTCCATTAAAAAGTTCAATAAAATAAATCCACATTTAAACTCACCGTATAAATGTGGAAATATTAGATTAATCACACGTGGCACATTTCAATTGAATGTAATCATAACTGATCTCGCCAATCAATTCCGATCACATTAATAGGATAGTGAGAAAAGAAAAGAACAACAACCAGTAGACTTGATTTTTTCCCCGAACTATAAGTATTTAGCCAAAAATTTCTTCCATTACGTATTCTAAAACATTCATATACAGAGGAAGAGAATTAGAAGATAACAGAGAAAGAAAACTCCCTCTGATCGCATGAATTTCTGCTGCTCCAGGCCCTCGAGTCTCCAAGGATTGGTTCTCCGAGAGTCGCTCCAGGTTATCTACTCTCCAGTCCAACCTTTTTTCGAGTGAATGTCCCCCCTAGTGAATTATGATGCTACTATGTTTTTGTAAACATAGTGACCTACTACATGTCACCGCATAGTTCCACCGACTTAGATTCATCTTTAACTATTGCACCGCACACGTGTGTGTAATCGCGACAAGCAAGTCACACTAACTTTTCTCACGCAACTAACTCCTATTGAGTTAGTTAAGTGTATCTGGACGTCCTTCCGTCTCTTGAATGAATCTGCGAAGTTAGAACATAAAAGAAAAAAAATTAAAATACAAAGAAATCTAAATAAAATTTTATAGTTATTATTTAGTTTACTGTTATGGTAATTAAAGTTTATAAATAAATATATTAGAATATGGTTATTACTAAATATTATGATTTATAATTTATTATAAAATCTTTAATAAAATTATTAAGTTATTATTAATAATTAAGTGAATAGAGAGTAAAACTAAATTAGATTAATATTAATTACTTTATTAAAATAATTATTCTGTTAGAATTAAAATTAAAGAGTTAAAATATTTTTATTAATTACTAATTAACTTAATCTATGAATTATTGTTGTATATATTTTAATTCTTTAAATCCTTATTAGTTGTCTCATATTCTATTTTATAATTTATCTACTTATTATTATAAAAGTTATTATATATTACACTATATTAGTTTGACTAATTTATTTAACTATTATTATTATATTTTTCTTTATATTTTTCGTTTTGTTTTTATATTATTATTATTATTATTATTAATATTTTTAGGTTAATCAACCCCCCCATTTCGGCGCTACTAAGGAGGGGGTCTTCTTATTTAGAAAAAGAAGCGGCGGCGTGGCGCAACTCTCCGGCTAATTCGCAGCTCTGCCTCCCATCTTCACAGTACCAACACTAGGGTTCATCATTATCAACACACGACTTAGATCTGCTCGCGATGACTACACTCCAGAACTAGAGCCACAACAAAAATATCGATCGGACTCCTGTCACAACTTTTACTTTCCACAGTAAACGGCGGACCCTCCAGAAGACAACGCAGGGCCCTGGCTCCTTTTCGGTTCAGTAGCTTGAGCGGCATCTAGTTGGTGGCGCGACTGAAATTTCTCTCGAGATGCAAGGTGGCTTGGTCGAAGGGAGAGATTTGCAGCAGAACTCCAGGAATAGCACGACTCCTCCAACATGACCTCCCTGCTCAGCAACACAAAATAAAATCCTGGTTGAACTCCTATGCAACCTTATCTTAACTCCAATCCTTTCTGCATATAGTAACAACGAGGCTCAATTCTAAATCAGTCTCGGTTTGGTGCGGTGAAAATCCAGGCATCGACTCAAGATGTTGATTGGGATGGGAAGATCTTGAGGTTTTCAAGCCTGTTTTTGAGAGAGAGAGTTCTAATTGGTTTTGATCTGTTTTAAGTCTGATTCTTCAACTATTTTAATTTATGGATCTGAGATGGTGGTGAAAGAAACATTGGAAGAGGAAGTGCGGTGGGAGAATGGTGAGACCATGAGGAGATCGTGAAAAATGCAACGGTGTGAAGGATAAGTGAGAACAAGAGGCACCATGAATAGATTCACGGTGGAAAGAAACGGTGCGTCCATGAATGAAGGAAACAATGGAAAAGGAAAGCAGTGTAAAGGGTTATGGTAGCAAGGGAAAAGCGGTGACTGTGAGTCCATGAGGAGAGTCATGGTGGGACAGTAAAGGGGTGGCACGGTAGAACTGTAAGAAAGGCTTTTCTCATGGTGGCTATGTCACCGTAAAAAGGATTATGGTGAGTCTGTCAAAGACACGGTGAGACTGTAAGGAGACCAGTGCATGAAGTCACCATGACAGTGACCGGGATAAAACAGTTAACCTGCAAAATAAACATAGTAAATAAAATAAGTTAAAACTTAAATTAAAATTGATCATAATAATTAATTGAAACTAAAAATTAACTATAACAATTTAAAACTTAATTGAAACATAAACTTTAATAAATTTATAAAACTAACTAAACTTAAGTTAAGTTTTTAACGAATTCAATTAGTAAAAATTAAATTCCTATAAACTTAAAACTAAAATTAAAAAGCAACTAACTAATTAAAGATTAAAGTAACATTTAATATTTAAACATTAAATTAAAAAGTTAAATTAATGTTGCTTTAACAAACTAAATTAATTAAAATGGAATAATAATTATCATTTTATTGGAAAATTGAATTAAGTTAAGACATAAAATTATAAAGCTTGAATAAATTTAGTTTGTTTCAAAACTTTAATTATAAATTAATGAATTATCAAAAGACAAATGATAATTAATTTTTAATACAAGCAATATTAAATTAAGACTACATATTTAAAGTAAAAAAATCAAACTAATTAATTATTTAATGTTAAATTATTAACTATGCAAACAAAAACAACAATTTTAATAAATAGTTATTAGTCTATAAAATTAAAGTATGAAATAAATTAATTATTTTAAGGCTTAAAATACACAATTAATTATAAAAATTGATAGATTAATAAATTTAGTGATAAAATTACATAAGTGTCATTATTTATTAAAAAGTGTTAAAATAAGAAATTAAATTAATAAAAATTAATTAAAAAGGATGTGGAAAAATATGCGTTTTTAAGGCCACATTAGAACCTTTTTCCTAGGAAAGTGACATGGAATTATAGCACAACTTTAAAAAATTACAAGTATGCCACTCGCCTTAATTATAAAAGGGAACCTCCTATACTCTCCTCCTCACACTTAACAAGCCTTTTATTTTGGAAAATACCTATAAAATACCTTACTTACTTACCATAACATATAATAGAGGCTTTGTTTTATTATTAAACCATCCTAAGTAAGATTTTGGTGCTAACCTAAAGGGGCTCTCCAAAGAAGAGGTATAGTTCTTACCCATGTGTTTTCATTTTGTTTCTTCTTAAAAATAATTAAAATATTATAAAAATATTATAAAAAAAATATACTTATAATTTATTATTTTGATGTAATAACCTATATCCATCTCCTCTTCCATCAAATGGGAATCGAAACTGTCAATCGTGTGTATGGTGGACTACCGCCTTGCGAACTGATGTAATTCATTTTCCATCACCACATCTCAAGGATGGATATAATGATAAATTTAATGTATATATGGTATTTATGAAATAATTATACTTATATAATTATAATATCTTATCTACCTTCTTACATTCCAACCCGTTGTAAAATGATTACGTCGCTCATGCGTATGTGTAGACTACCGCCTCCACTAATTCATGTGATACGTTTTCTATTTTATTTTGGAATGGATGGTAATAAGGATATATTAAATGAATATATATAATATCTATGATATAATAATGATTTTGGAAAGTTTAATTATTATTTACCTTTCTTTATTTCTATCTATTGAAAAATGAAAACATCGTTCATGCATACGTACGATCTACCGTCTCCATGAATGGTGTACTTAATTTTTATATATCTATATTTTATAGATGAATATAAATATGTATATAATGAATATATATGATATTTATATCATTATTAACATTATGGGAATTATTTAACCATAATCAAAGTACAATGACCAAAACTATTGAACCAAACATACATGAAAAACAAAGCAATTATCACTTAGAACAATAATTTTAACAAATAATTGTTAATGAATGGTTGATAAAAAGTCATAAGAAAATAATATATGGTATGATATATGTTATTATGGTACTATAATATATTTATAATAATAATATATTTATTATAAATAAGTTTTTAATGTTTACAAATAAAGTTAAGACTTGATGTAAGAGATTTTCGTCTCACTTTTATTTCTGTGGGACACATGTTATATTCACCACTTGTTTCTTTTGTGCAGTGTATATACTGCCAATGAATGTATTTTATGATTATTATCATGAAAATTATGGGATATAAATATCTATCAAAGTTTTCTACCTTCATGGGGATTATGATTCAAAAGTTACCAAAGTGGTAAGGGTTTTATAATACAATCTCATTGTTTATTAGGACTATTTATGATTATGATTTCAATGATGAAATATTATTATCTATCTCTAAAGAAAATAATTAATTTTATTATCATTTGTTTATTTATAAAAATTACATGTTTTAATTTTATTTCCTTCTCTTTATGTACTCAAGAGTTCAAAATAATGTCATTAAGGAAAAACCAACTTTATTTATCTCTTCGGTTGAAAACACTTTCTCTTACATGTCCATATTTTCTAAAAATGTTTTCAAGAATGTTTTTACTATTTTAAAATTATTTTTTAAAATTATTTTTACCTATTTTTAAAATTTTAAAAAATAGTTTAAAATGAATCTTCTTTTCATTTTCCAAATAAGTTATTTTTTACTTTTTTTAAAAATGAGTGAAAGAAATGATTTCTTTTAACTTATAAAACTTGTATGGAATTTCCTACCATCATGAATGAATAATGATTTAAAGATTCCTAAAAAAATTTCCATGGTTATTTTATAATAAAATGTTTTCTATAATATTTGTGATATTTTTAGATTTTAAATAAGCGATTTAGGAAATTTTTATGAACAATGTTTTAATGATATTTTTATGGAGTTTCTATTAATTAACAAAAATAATCCATTGTTTCTTATGATTTACAAGGGATATGATATAATTATACCATACTTATCCGTTGTATAAATGGTTTATGATTATGATGACAATATTTTATGAAAACCATTAATTTTCCATGGGTTATGATATTATGAACTAATGAAATGTTTATCAAACCCATTTCTTTTCCATGGGTTATTATATAATTAAATTCTTATGAAACCCATTTATTTTAATGGTTTATGATATAATAAATGTTTTATGATATTATGGAACACATATGTATGATTTTAATTATGTGAAAGGTGGGACCAAAATTATATGTCCCTTTAATTCATTGGATAAAGATTGATATCTCATGAGATAAATAAGACTGAAATGGGAAGTAAAACAATTTCACTATGGGGATTTTTCCGCTATGATAATATTGGGAGTGAAATTTTAATGCTATGATAGTTTGGGGAGTGAACCCATTCCACTATGATAGTCTTGGATACTAAAGAAATTATTTTCAATGCTTATGTGTATGCCACAAATCTTTGTCTTATTATAATGTTATACTCTCATGGATTATGTTATTTAATTATTTTATGATTCATGTCTTATTAAATACCAATATTTATTCCATAACTAAAGTTTTTGATATATGATATTTAGGTTATGTTTTTAAAATGTTATTCTAATGTTACCATACCCTTATTCTCATATAATTTTGATATATCCCTTTTTTACACTTAATGAGCATATGTTCTCACCCCTTCTTATATTTCCTTACCCTAAGTTATGAAGAAAAGTATTATATATGATATGTATAAGAAGGGTGATAGTTATAAAGAACTTAGTGGGATATGATGTAGTTCACTTATGAACCAGTTGTTTATGTATCCAAGTTTTCAAAGGTACTAGACCTATATGATTCTGTAATGGATCGTTATATTATGTAATGAATATCCGTATATTAAGATGTCAAATCTATATATGGAAAGTATGGATTAATATATCAGTTATCATTTCACTTAATGAGTATTTGTATCCAAAATTATATAATTATAAAGTAAATACTTCATTTTATAAAATATGATATATTTTACATTCTTAAAATATTTTAAAAATATTAATAAAATGACACAAAAGTGCATGTATTATCATATCATATATGATATATTACTAAATTAGCCTTATTTGTTTTTTTTAAATTTTAAGGTTTTTTTCAAAATTATAAAATATTTAGTTAATTCCTACTATATATCAATGTGATCTCCTAATAAAATTCTCCCACTAAACTACTTTTGTGAGTAATATCTATAATGTAATCCAATTTGAATAATTATGATACTTATGAATCATATTCCTAACATTAAACTCACTCAACACAGTATTAAAACTCCTTAACTTCACAAAATCCAATGTTACGATGTTAATAACCTCTATTGTCTACTTATAGCTCTTTCTAATTTTATTATCATAATAATTTTTTCAAACCTTTTCTTAAATTTTTTTCCGTTAAATCCTTCAGTAACTAATATAACTTTTTAAATTAATATTTTACTAACATACCATAAACTCTTTTAGAATGTTAAGTGACATTAACTTTGTTTTTGACTAGTATAATATTTTATTTTTAACTTTTAACTACTCAAAGTCCAAACATACTCTTGATTTCTTCTTAGAAACTATATTTTGTTCATAATATCATACTAAGATACATAAACTCTTTTGTGTTAGAAGATAACTCTTATTTAATTTAATGGGAATATTCAAAAAATAAATTATTATATCTAAATATTATATGGTATTCTATGTGATTTGGGAAATGTTATTAAAATTAGACTTTATTGATTAAAATATTCTACTGATGGTGGGATCAAATCCATCATATTTTAACAAATATCCAAAAAACACTTTTATCTTGGATAAAACATTTTTAACCTTTATATTATTCTTAAGTATATTATATAATTTAATTAATAATAAACCTTGTGTACTAAAACCATCACCACATATTTTTTTAAAACTCTTTGTTTAAAAACAACTTCTCTTATCATATAAGACAAATAAAATGTAAATACACATTCTTTATTTAGATCTATCTGAGCTTGATATTTTTCCTTTACATCCATTCTATGATTTAACAAAAATTTTCTTCTCCTTTTGAATGAAAACTATAATCTTGATCAATTATTTTCTTGGTTTTAAACTCCTTTATATTTACAATATTTTTAAAACATATATTTAGTATAATATACCCTTCAAAACTAAAGAATTTATTTCTATAACATTGATAGCTAATATGTACTTTCCAAAAATTTTCACAAACTCCTTCAGGTACCCTGAATAATTCTATCTTATGGAAACATTTACTCTCCCTTCAGACACCACCTTTAGGTTTTAATGACCTTGAATGACTATTTGAAGAAACAATGGAAGACTTTCAAACTAACTTTTTTCTTATGATTTAAACTTTTACCCACCTATACTATTGATATAATATTTATAATGACTTAAACCTTTATAAATGAAATTATCTTATTAATTAATAAAGTAATTATTATGTAATGTAGTTATAGAAAACAAATGCACTATATTTCATTTGTTACAACTTTTTAGTCCATATTTAAGGACTGTTAAGCATCATATTTTTTGTTAATATATTTATTCTATAGTGACCATTAAGATTATCATATATGAAGGGATATAATAAAATCTAATTGATATAGAAGGAAGAAGCGATGGCCTCGACCATTAAAATCATACCCTATGAAGACCATTCATCAGAGCTTTTGATGGAGATGGGATCACTGAAATTTTCCCTTGACCAATCCCAAGCTTAGATTCAAAAAATAAAACATGTGAAAAACTATTTACCAGTGAATTTAAGGCTCATAGAGATCACCACCCAAACCATGTTCCCCGAACCACCCCAAGATAGTTCTACCATTACACAAATTACCCTTAGGGTGTGCAATAGTGTAATAAGGTCTTATATATCTAGAACTTAGTATAATTAATTTATTTTAATAAAATAATGATTACCTTTATTCCTTTTCATTATTACTTTATATATATAGGATCATTTAATGATTTTAATAAAAATTATATTTTTATACGAAGAAACCAAAATTTTATTTTTGGAAATATATAGTTCTAATTAAAAAAAATCTCCTTGATAAATTCAATAATTTTGAAATAAATGTTATTTTTATAAAATATTCTTATTAAATAATATTTATTTATATATAATTGATAATATAATTTAGTGAATTTCAATGTAATTTTTATAAGGGTCATAATGTTTGTGTATTGAAAACTAGTATTTTTCAATAAAAAATAAATTTTATTTAAAATTTAAAATTCTTATATTTAGAAAATTATTTTATTAAAAGATATATTATTTTTAAAATAAACACATTTAAATTATATAATAGTTATTTTTTATAATATTTTGAGATAGTCAATTTTTTTGGGTAAAAATTAAATATGGTAAAAATATACTATAAATATTATGACATAATAATAACACAAACATGATGTAATAAATACTATAAAAGGAATACATTACCAAAATAAGTTTTATCTTTAAAATTATTTATTTTTTAATTTTGTTTTTTAATTTTACAAACCTATAATGAATTATCTAAATCCTATATTTTATTTTAAGATTTTAAAAACAATTATATATAATCAGGAATCACTTACACATCATGAATGGTGTTATTTTAATGATTTTTCTTCTTAAACTAATAAAATGTTTTAAAAAACTCATATTTGGTAGAAACCATGATAAAAAACCATGATAATATTTGTGTTTTTGATTATTTTATTACATAGATTCCAAAACCGAAGTTAAGAAATCAATAAATATGCCCCTCCATTTTTCTATAAATACTCACCATACCTCCCAGTACTCTTCACTAAAAACCCATTTATCATGAATTTAATATCACCACCCCCATCTAAATACCTACCAAGGTATTCCAAAGCTCTTAAGAAGCTCCTCCGAATCTTTTGGAAGAAACCCCTCAAGGTAAGGGATTCTTTTCCCATTCCTCTTTATTCATACACTTACTTTGTATTAATCCTTTTTATTTCTAATTTTTTATTTTGAAATGTGTTTTTACACATAAATTTATTTTCCTTATTATTATTAAGTAATAATATACCACATTTCACTCTCATTAAACATTTCCGCGAACCTTTATGTGCACCCATTATGCTGCCAAAATTATTCCATGATTATCCATACCCAAATTTTGTGTTGCGAATAACCATAACCATTTACACTAAAGGGTATTAACCTAGAATCAAATATCCTTCATTGATTGTGTAATTAAATTTATGTTACCCAAATACCTTAATTTTTTGATTAAAATTTAGAAATAAATTCTTATGTTGTATGATTTATGTGGCATAAAAATTCATGTATATGATATGAATGTGATGGGTGGGACCAGAATTATAAATCCCTCTAATTAATTGGGGAATGTTTTTATCTCATGATATACTATATATATTTCATGTACGTTTATTCTAAACTCACTATGTTATGACATCATATTGGTTATCCTTGACTAATACTTATGATTTCATGTTTTATGTTGTTACCACATTCCTATAATGACTTGGTATTATCATCTTATATCATGATTCAATGTTTATGATTATGATTATAACACTTCTATGTCATCATGTTATGACTATTTAATTACATGTGTTGCTTTAATTTATGACATGTTTTGATTATTCCATTATTGGTCTTTATAACTCACCCCTTTATTATGTATGCCCCTAGTTTATCCCATCTGTTTTAGAAGCTCAATGAAATTTTAGGGGAATGTTTTAAAGTTTTTAAATATTGTTATTGTATCCCTGTTTCAATTTATTTTAATATATCTATAATTACCAAAATAAACTAATAATATTGATCTTTTGGGATTTTTGTTATGTAATAGATCATGAAATAAAGTGTATAAATGATATGGGTTTTCATAGTCACTATTAGAGAAAGGTATATATATTTTGGGGGGATTAGGATTAGAAAAACTTGGTGAAAAACTTATGGATAATACTAAACATAATAAAACATTACAAAATTTTAGTAAAGTATAGATTGCTTAGTTTTTAGAGAAAATACATCCTTGTATAGATACTAGAAAGTGGATGTAGCTATGGAATAGATGTACCTAGAGGAAATAACTTTGAAAGGGATATTTGGGTATTAACTTGACCTATAACTAGTTCATAAAAAAGAGTCATAAGACTACACACCTAGATAGACACTCTTAGGGGACATAATTTGGTTAATAATATGATTTTTATGGGCCTTTATGAAGGGAACAAAAATTCCTATGAAATTTAATGTTAGAAAATAGGTTATGGATAACTTACATTGAAAAAAAAAATTAATAGGTTAAATAATATATGTAATTTATGGGTTATCCCTTTAATGTTCATATTTTCCCTTTTATATTCTTAATATATTGAAAATTCTCATCCCTAAGTCTATTTTATATGAAGTAAATGATAGGAACCAGAATCAAATAGTGAAAGGCATGATTATTTTACATTCATAAATTTCAAATGTCATATGTGACTTTGATTCTATATATTATTTCATATCATGCAAGTTTAGTAAAACTATTCAAACACCAGATCAAAACATGGAAGTAAAGTTATTAGAGAAAACAAAAATGGGGAACTTTTTTCATCCCAACTATATAACTTCTCCCATGTCAATATTTGTGAGCTGAATTTCCTAGTGAACATTGTGATACTTACTTTAGTGTAATTAAATGCTATTCTAGGCATGGATTGGTGTTCCTTGCAAAGAGACAACATAAATTACAAGGATAAGTAAATAACCCTCCATATTGTGAATCTCCCTCTGATTATGTACAAGTGTAAGGAGGAGGATAGATCTTGTTTGGAATCATCATCTCAAGAATGGGTACTATTTCATTATGAACAAGAATATCTATATAAAATGATTGAGACTAAGGAAAAAGTAATCCTTTATGACATTCCCATTGTTATAGAATATGTTGATGGGTTCCTAAAATAATTTCATAGGATTCATCCTTGCTAATAGGCTCAGTTATCAATTAAACTTATACCTAGATATTTTCTAATATCTAAGACTCCATATAAAATGTCCACTTTTAAACTTAAATATCTAAAAAAAAGATATAAAATAATCTAGATAAAGGGTTTATACTCCCAAGTTCTTCACCATTGGGCACATCGTTCCTTTTTGACAATAATAAGGATGGGTCAATCCAACTTTGAATTGATTATCATGAGATCAACAAGATCATGATAAAGAACAATTATCCTCTTATATTGATTGATGATTGGTTTGATCATCTATGTGGAGCCCTATACTTATCTATGGTGGATCTTTAGTCAGGATATTATAAAGTAAAGGTCAATAAGTAGGATATCCCAATGACTAATTTTTATATAAGGTATAGAAACTATGATTTCATAGTGGATATATTTGGACTCAATAATTCTCTAATTATCTTTATGGAATTAATGAATAGAGTCTTTAGGGATTACCTTAAAAAATATGTGGTAGTATTTATATACTATATTCTTATCCACTCCAAAATCAAATAGGAACATGAGGAGAATTAGAATACTATACTGAAGACCTTGTGAAAGGAAAATATATACATGAAGTATAGTAAATGAATGTTTTTAATAGAGCAAGTAATATTTTTGAGGCATGTTAACCCCAAATAAGGAATATCTATATATCCTTTTAAAGATAGAGTAAATTGAAGGATGGCCCAAACCAAAATCTATGACGAAGATATATATTTTCATTGGATTAGTCAAGAACTATCATCGATTTCTGAGAAACTTATCAAAATTTTCAATCCCACTAACCAAAATAACATATAAGGGAGTGAAAGTTTTTTAGATTGATGACATTGAGAATAGATTTAAATATTTAAAGAATATTCCAATCACTACACCCATGCTTACATTACCCACTTGTTGGGAAGAATTTGTGATTTATAATAATGCATCCAATAATGGATTGGGTTGTTTACTCATGAAATATTAAAAAGTGAAATCCTATTCCTCATTTCAATTAAATATCCATGAGCATAACTACCCAATACATAATCAGGAATCATCTGTAGTGATATTTTCATTGAATATTTGGTGACATTATATCTATAGGAAAACGTGTGACATATATACAGATAAAAAAACTCAAGTATATATTCACAAAAAGGAGCTCAATATACACTAATGAAGGTGGTTAGAGTTGATCAAGGATTATGAATGGTCAATCCATTAACATCTTGGGAATGAGAATAAAGTGGTAGATGCTCCAATTAGAAAGAATCACACAACCCTATCCATGACGAGGATTGAAAGGGATCCAATATTCTTGTACATGAAAAGTATGGACATGAGAATAATAAAAGGAAATTCATCATAAATTTCATAAATAAATACTCAACCATCCATTCTTGAGAGAATCAAGAAGGCCCAAGAAGACAATAAGAAGATATAGAGAATGGTAGTGAGTATTCTAGATTTCAAATTTTCTAAATATGGAGTTATAAGGTTTGGAATATGGAAATGTGTACCTTCAAAACTATAACTAAATAGGGAACCTCTAGATGATTCACATAGCTTATACTTATATATTAATCCAAGAATAACTAATATGTATAGAGGTCTAAAGTAAAAATTATGGTGGGATAACATGAATAGGGAGATTACAAAAATTTTATCAAGATGCTTGGTATTATAAGAAGTCAAGGTTGAATGATATAAGTTTAAGGTTTTGATGTATATATTTCTTATACAAGTATGAAAGTGGGAAAACATAACCCTATGTTTCATCATAAGACCCCCAAGACATATAAAGTCTATAACACCATTTGGGTTGTAGTTAATCAAATTTATCACATTTCATTACTATCAATGAGGATTTATCTCTTGAAAAACTCACTAAGATATACATAAGAGAAGTGGTAAGATTTCATGAAGTACCACTCTCCATTTTATCAAATTGAGATTCTAGTTTTACCTTAAGATTTTTGAGAAGCCTTCAGTAAGAACTAGATATAAATCTATGTTTCAGTTCTACTTATCACCCTAAAATATATAGTCAATCTGATAGAACCATTCAAACTATAAAGGATATAATTAGATATTTTCAATGAATTTACAAGGATATTGGGATCATAACCTTCCCCTAGGGGAGTTCTTATATAATAGTATTTTCCATTATAGCATTCAAATAGAACCTTATTGTAGGTTTTGAGTGTAATAGAAGTGCCTTCTTGGCATGTCCAAATTGAATTTTAGTTTTAATTTATGAATAATTCAATATGTATATAAAAAATGATGATATAAATGCCAGATACCATAGATTAATTTCCTTGATTAAATACTAGAACCAAAAGTGGAAGATAATCACGTGTAATTTATTATTAATTTATAAATAGATATAGAATTACTATAAATTGTAATTATTTATTCATTGATTATTTAGTTGAATTGATCTCATCATACCTTCATTGGGTTATAGGATCCAAGTTCATAATTCCTCTAGCAGTGATCCACAAGTGCACCAAAATATCTTAATGTTACTATAGAATCATCGGGTACTAGAATGGTCGATACAAATTGCCTGCATAGTTTGTGGTTGATTGCAACAAAACTCTCTTTGAGGTCAAATAATTCCTAGTGTTCTATTAATGGATTGAGAAAGGATTTGGATAGAGAACATTCTAGATCTCTAGAATTCTCCCTAGGGTTTGATAGAGATTATCTCTATTCTTTGTGCACAACAAATATCAATTAATGAATAGACATAATTATATATATATATTAGGGAATGTTTTGGGTTTCCTATTTTCATATAATCCCCCTTACCAATTCTTTAATTCTCAGTGAAACCTATGTCTTAATAATAACAATATAATTATTATTTACTTGACATGTACATCACCTAAGAGTAAATAAATATCATTTATATCATTTCCAATTAGACCATTAAACTCAGTCCACATATCCTCCTTGAAATTTACCAAACCTTGAATAATGACTATTTATTTAATAAATAAACATCACTATATAATTCATCAATAAATATAATTAATATTATATTTTACATAACTTTTAAATAAATAATAATAATAATTATTTAACTCACTTACTCTTTTAAATAACTTGTGATTAAATATTAGTGATAAACCAAACTTAAATAAATATAAAATCAAAAATTTGGAATAATATTTATTCTAAATTGGTAAATTAAATACTAAAATTAATTGAG
The DNA here is from genome assembly GCA_963277665.1 of Viscum album. Taxonomy (NCBI): domain Eukaryota; kingdom Viridiplantae; phylum Streptophyta; class Magnoliopsida; order Santalales; family Viscaceae; genus Viscum; species Viscum album. The sequence continues at coordinate 999,611,035 of OY728136.1, read as the reverse complement.
ATTCTAGATACACTTAGTGTGTGACACCAAAAGACTATTTCTTAATGGAATTATTAAGAACTACCCAATGTCTACGGTTAGAATCTAGAAACATTTCAAGGCACCCATAGAGAAATGAGTTAATGTCATGATGACATAAAACCTCCTACATAAACCCATGGTGTAATATAATCCATTTATCATGATATATCTAATCAAGCAAGTTGTATAATAGTATCATCAACCAATGAAGTAGATGTCTCTTTCTCTGAATTTATGGAAATGAACTTTACCATTGAACATTATGGACATGTATTTATCTAGATAGTTCCATTATCATCAAGGGGCCTGAGATATCAACTTCTATCAAGGTATAGACAGGATAAATCCTTTATTTCATTATCCATCAATGTAAAATCACTCATGATGCACCAAACATATCCCAATTCTCTATGATCATATGTCATCATATTTTTCATTAAAAAATAACAATATGTGACTTACAATATTAATTAATGATAATATTAAAGTCTAGGGATCAATATAAATTTTCATAGATAGGAATATCTAATGACACATAACATGTGGATTTTATAATTGGCCATCTCATTGTCATAATCACTTACTTTATAAATTACCAAGGGTGAACCCCATGAGAGAGTACCATAAATTCCTATGAATATCCACCCCTAATTGACTATATAATTTTTATCCTATCAAATGATATCATCCGGATGTAGAACATTTATTCAATAATTCTATCGTGAAACCTATAGGTTCTCACTAGAGAACTGATATGACCTTTCAGTGTAACACATATTCTTCGAAAATTATCAAATACCATCTCATGTAGATGAACAATAATTATGTGATAAGTAATAACATTTATATTCAAGAAAATTAATACATGAAATCATCAAGTAAACAGAAGTTGGTTATAAGGAACCAACTACAACAGACTCCCACTTTCAGTAGAGACAACTATTACCAACCTTCAATCCACTAGATCTCACATGATAATCATTCCTCTATGGAGATAGAGACTTTATCAAGGGTTACACCAAGTTTTCCTCCATGGATACTATACTAACTACTACTTCACCTCATTGAGAAAAATACCTCAAGAGATGAAACTTCTAAAGTATATGATTTTTCCCTTGATGTGACCTTGGCTCTTTGGAAAGAGCCATCAATATCGTGTTATCACAGTAAATTGTTACAAGGTATTGATTGATAGGAACTACATCAAGTTATTTGATAATGTTTTCAATCCAAAATGCTTCCTTAGATACATCAGAAGCCGTAGTATACTCATAATCCATAGTATAATCGGAAACAACCAGCTGCTTTAAACTCTTCCAGCTCACAAATCCTCTATTGAGACTGAAAAAATATCCTAACTATGATTTCATATTATTCTGATCTATAATAAATCTAGTATCTATATAAACCCTAATGAATATATCTTCACCTCCTACATATACCAATAACATACCCTTATTTCTCCTCATATACTTAAGGATAGTCTTAATAGTAGTCCAATGCTACTCACATAGATTATCTTGATATCTACCAACCATCCACAAAGAATAGAAAATATCAAGCCTCATACATAACATGGAATACATGATAGATCCTATTTTATAAGATTATTGGATCTTACTTATACTATATCTTTTCTATTTTTTTGAGGAAAAAATTTCTTGAAGATTTGTATACCATGTGACACTAGAACCAACCCTCTCTTGGATTGTTCCATACTGAACCTTTTTAGTATTTGGCAAATGAATGTACTTTGACTTAGTCTAAGAAACCTATTTGATCTATCATGATTGATATTAATCCTTAGAATGTAGGCTGCTTCACCTATTCCCTTCATAGAAAAGAACTTTCTCAATCATACCTTAACATCTTGTAATGTTGGTGTCTCATTTCCAATTATAAATATTTCATAAATATATACTACTATGAAAATGACTGTAATCCCACTAAAATGATTATAAAAACATGCCTCGCATTCATTATTAATGAAACCAAATTATTTTATAACTTCATCAAACCAAACATTCCATGACCCCAGTTCTTGATTTAATCCATAAATGTATCCTTAAAACTTGCATACATTTTTTTCATAACCCAAAGTCACAAACCATTTTGGTTGCTTCATATACACATCTTTCTAAAGGTCCATATTAAGGAAAATAGTTTTTAAATCTATCTATAATATTTATAGTCATGTAAATATACTATAGAAAGTATAATTCTTATGTATTTAAGAATGGAAAATGGAGAAAAGGTTTATTCATAGTCTATGACCAAATGTTTTCTAAACCCTTTAGTCATTAGTCATTCTTTATGGGTACTAACTTGAACTTTTCTGTCCATATTTCTCTTGAATACCCATTTGAACCCAAAAAATTTACATTTTATGGTAGATCAACCAAAACCCATACATGGTGTTGGTATACAGAATATATCTTAGAGTTCACAGATTCTTTCCATTTTGTTGCTTCTGAGATCTATATTTTCTCCTTATAAGATAGAGGGTAATTATTATCAACCATAATGAATCACCATATTATATGAATAGAAAACTAAATCTTTCTAGTTCTTTAACCTATCTAGTTCTCTTACATAGTACTTCTGTTTTAGGATCTACTTCTTCTATGGAGACCTATTGAATATGTTCCTATATCAATTCCTGTGTATCTTGAGAATAAAATTTATCAAATTCAATCTTTATCCCAATATCCTTCTCAAAGACTTCTTCTTTATCAAGAATTATAAATTTACTATAAAGTATAACCCTTTTATCTAATGGATCATATAGTTATTATCCCTTAATTTCTTTAGGGTAACCTATAAAGATACAATTTATGCCCCAGTGTGTCATTTTTTTGTTTAATATAGCTTTAATAAACACCTCACACTCCCCATGCATGAATATATGAAAAAAAGGTTTCTTTCCACTCCTAAACTCAAAGTTAATGTCATTTTCATCTTTATTTGGTACTTGATTTAGTAAGTATGTTTCCATGTGTAATGCATACCCTCAAAAGGATAATGGAAGACTTGTGTGAATCATTATCAACCTAACCATGTCTAGCAAGGTATAGATCCTCCTTTCACTAACACTATTCCTTTTTAGTGTATAAGGATAAGTGAATTGAGATAAAATCCTATACTCTTATATAAATTCGATGAAATATTCATTAAGATATTCACCGCCCCAATCTAATCTATAAGGACCCAGCCTTAAACATTACTTACTATTGAATTAAATGAATAATTCACATTGAGGATCTTTTCAGGTTTAGAGTTTTAGAGAATTAAGACATAACTATTACATCTCAAAGATTACAAAGTCGACACATCTAATCAGTTTCCATTTTTTTTTCACAAAATAAAAACTCTTGAACAAAAGAGTCATGTCTAGTTCCTTGTTTTAGACAGCCTGCCATTTCCTTGATCCCATCCTTGACTATATTCAACTTTATGTCCTGTGAAAAACATTTCAAAAAAATTTGGGATGAGCATAAAAAGCTCAGTAAGGGTTATAAAAATACATAAAGAAAACATTATTCCATGTATACATAAGAATCAATGAAATCATACATTACTCATAAAACATAAGCACATTAACATACATCATGAAATCATAAGATTTTTGAATAAATCATAGAAACCATAAGACATAAAGGTAACTTGAGGCATTCATAACATTCTTACGTAAGGAGTAACCCTCATGGTTACGTTTGGAATATCCATCACAATATATTCCCTAAATCTCTTCGGAGAAACCTTAATGTTTAACCCCTTCTCGTTACCCAATGCATTGGAGAGCTATATCGGGCTCACCTGCCCTTAGTTTATCATGGAACCACCCGTATTCATAAACAATTCCCAAGAACCATAACATAATCATAGCACATAACTTAAGCACCAAGGAAAGGTAACATTCTCACATTGCAATAAAAATACAACATTTTAAGATATTGAAATAATGAATCCATTATAAAAACCATTTTCAAAACCATTTAAAACATTAAATAAAGAGATTTTTGAATCAAAGTGTCCCATACCACTTTGAAGATTTTAACATTTTAAACCATTAATATCCATATAAATAAATCCTTAAAACCATATTGAAAACAGGGATATTAATGATAAATATTTGTAAGAATAAATCATTAAAACATTTAAAACAATATTTTAGTTAAATGGTTTTTAACAAAATGAGAGACACTTGAATACAATAATTGAGGAATAACATTTAATCATAACTTTATAATATCACGATAATAAAGAGATTCATGATATAATATTCCAATGGAAAATATATACACAATATAAGAGTGAATTGGTTCATAACAATAATTATGTCTCAATAGAAATGTAAAATGAGATGAAATCCCTTATAAAGAAGGTATCCTTAAATTAAGGACAAATCAATATCATAATTATGTGTGAAAAATATAAATACACCCAATATAAGTGGATATTAAGTGTAAAATAATCAGAGTCATTCACACATATTCATAGCATGACATGTTCAAGGAGTACAAGTTTAACCCAAAGGATTGAAATTGAGTTAAGAAGATCCCTTGCAAGAATTCGACAGCCTAATGACGTCACTTTAAAATTCATAAAATGAGTTTATGAGAGATAAAATGGTATCTCATCACTTGGAAATAAAATTTACATCAATAAGGATATAGAATAACATATCCCAACATAAAAAGATTCAAATTAAAAGACATAACAAAATAAGTCTTTTTAAAAGAGCAGTGTGAAAGGTTCCCTTACCGATTTGGGCAACTTTCGAAACGTACACCCCATGAAAGAAGGGTCATACAATGAAGATGTAAATACCCATAAATGAGAGTGTATTACACAAATAGTAAGATAATGGTCAGTACATACACCACACAAAACAAAATAGTGGCCATTGTAGCATGAATCTTACGGGAATAAAAAGTGAGATGAAAATCCCCTTATGAAAATTCATCAGCCTAACGACGCCACATAAAACTTCCAAAAATGTATTGATGAGATCAAATAGCGTCTCTACTCATATTAACATAAAATTTAAAGCAATATTAATATAAAAGAACATCCCTCAACATAATAAATATGATATTAAAGTAAGTTACATAAAAAGGAGTACTTAAAAAGAAAGATAGAGGTAGGATCCCTTACGAAAATTCGGCAGCCTAATGACGCCACTTAAAAATTATAAAAATGAATTGATGAGATTAAGAGGGGGTATCTAATCATTTTAAAATAAAAATTACATAATATGGTTAATATAAAATAACATACTACAACATAAGAACATGAAGCATAAATGAAATGACATAAAAGAGGGTACTTGAAAAGAAAGAGAGAGGTCAGATCCCTTACCTCAAGTCCGACTTGTATTGTTAGTTTCTTTATATTACTGAATAATAAACATTGTTCAATTTATAATTTCTTAAGGTACTCATTTAAATATTATTATTCAGTTCATATCACATATTATAATGTTATAATAATTGGTTAATAATGTTAGTTCATATCAGACGTTTTTGTCGATGTTTGGTACATGAGTCAAAAATGAACTTGTTTGAAAATGATTGTCCATGTAGTTATAATTAAATGATATCCAGAATAGTATTAATGATTTAAATATCATATATATCCAGTAAATATTCATTTTATACTATTCCATAACATTTGGAGATAAAAATAAATGAAATACACCGTTCATAGAGACGGTAGTCCGTATGTACGTATGAACGCTACTTTCATTTCTTTTTCATATTAATGGAATTAAAAATAATTGATAGATATATATATTATAATTACAGTATAATATATATGTTTTATAGGTCACATAATTTCATTAATTTAATTCTTTATACATTCCATGTATTGCATGAACGAGTCACATCACTTGAGGGGGCGGTAGTCCACACTTCCTCGTATGAAATTATCGTAATTGCGCAACATGAAAAGCATAAAGGTATGTTTTAAATATAAAATACAGAAGCATATGAAAACATAAATACCATATATATAATATATAAAATACAGTGACATCATAATGGCCACTATGAAAGGTGTTAAGAGAAGATTGAACAATCATCGTTTCGTGAGGCAGTAATTTGCCATCCACAGAAAGAATATATTCTTTAACCATTAGACGGAGGTGTGTGTAAGTGTAGCTCAAATAATTCACATAAAAACATCCTAGTATATTTAATATACTGGTGTTGTTACAAAATAAAGTAATAAAAATATTTTAGGGGTTTGGAGAAGAAAAATAAAACAAAGGAACACAAGTGAAGACATTACCTTTAAATCGGGTAACTCCTCTTGGTTTGAACCAAAAGGGTTTCTTGAAGAGCATTCTGCCAAAGGTGAGGCTTCAATGATGAATATAGGGATGTGGAGAGATGAAATGGGCAGGTTGTGGCCGAGACAAAGGCTTGATAGGTGTGGGTAAGGTGGTAGAGGTGGGGGCCTTTTATAAGAGAAGAGGAGGGGCACTCTTGAAAAGTTATAAACTATTACTTTATTATAAAATTATTTTCGGATTTTAAAGGTCCCAAAAGGATATATTTCTAGGATAAGATGATAAGGATTTTAAATACATCCATCGAATAGGTTTTTGACAAGTGTAAGACTTATATTTCACCCTATCTTCTCATTTTATTTAAATCGCTCATTTATGAGGTAATCACTGCATCATCACGATGTCATAAATAAAATAATTTATTTAATGTATAAAAATTATAAAAAAATATCATGATATAGGAAATATTTTTAGATTTATAATGAATATTTTTAGTAAAAAATATGACTTGTATAACCCCATGTAATTTTTTTAATAAAACAATACATGTTTATGACATTTTAATTTTAACTTTAAATAAAAAGTTATTAATGTCATTTTCCAACCAAAGTGGCTCCATGGGGTCCCCAAGTTGACCCATGGATTGTCATTGTCGGACATGACTCATCCAATAAGGGTAGGACATGTGTCAAGGTCATTTCATATTATTATAACATTATCTTTACCTTAAATTACACTAATTACCTCTAATCGCGATTAATAAAACTTAAAAGTTACTATTCACCAAAAAAATATTTTAATCTCATTGAACCACATTTTACTTCCTAATGACAACCATGTATGTCAGATTTTCAAAAATTAAATCATAGAAGTGGTAAAGTTTCATTTAAATGAAAAATCAGTTTCTTTAACTACCTCTTAGTGGTTTCACTATTCATCAAAAATTGAAGTTTTTCAGAAAAATTGTAACACCCCGAGCTTCCACAATACGCTTCTCATTCAATAATGCAATAGCTTGCATTGTACGCAACTTCGAGTTCTAAAACATCGCGACTAATCAAAGTAGCCGTTATGAATAGTAATAACCACTTTTTAAAATTATAGAAATTTTATATTTCAAAATGGAATTCATTTTTGGATTCAGAATATCAAAATTAGCCTATGTTGAATTTTTGGTATTTTTCTGAGAACTTCTAATTTTTTATGAATAGTGAAAAATACATAAAAAAACTTTTTAATCAAAATAATTTATAGTGATAAATTATACTATTTAGTGGTTTTAAAGTATAATTAGAATATATTTTTACCATTTTATCCAATGGTGGTCATTAGAATTAATTTAACATTGAAATTGGACATAAACAATTGCCAATCTTTTGATATAAATTGTTTCTTAAAAACACGCTATTTGTTGTGACATCGGGAATTAATTATAAAATTAATTAATGCAACTTATATGTTTGGAATTTTGTAAAATAGACATCATTTTTGAATTCGGAATATCAATTATAGCTTATGGTAAAATTTTGGCATTGTTCTGAAAAACTTCAATTTTTGACGAATAGTGAAACCACTAAGTGGTAGTTAAATAACTGATTTTTCGTTTAAATGAAATATTACCACTTCTGTGATTTGATTTTCAAAAATCCGACATACATGGTTTTAATTAAGAAGTAAAATGTGGTTCAATGAGATTAAATTTTTTTTGGTGAATAGTAACTTTTAAGTTCTTAATCGCGATTAGAGGTAATTAGTGTAGTTTAAGGTAAAAATAATGTTTTAATAATATGAGATGAGCTTGAAACATGTCCCACCCTCATTGGATGTTACATGGACGACCAAAACAATCCATGGGTCAACTTGGGGACCCCATGGAGCCACTTTAGTTGGAAAATGACATAAATACCTTTTATTTAATGTTAAAGTAAAAAATGACACAAACATGAAATGTTTTACTAAAACAATTTTTACATATGGTTATACAAGTCATATTTTTGACTATAAATAGTTATTGGAAAGATAAAAAGATTTCCTAAATCATAGTATTTGTTTTATAATTTTTAGACATTAAATAAATTAAATTATTTATGACATCATTATGATGCAGCGATGACCTCATTATTTAACAATTTTAATAAAATGAAACGATAATGTACAATCCAAGGCTTAAACTTGTCCAAAGACTATTGTATGGATAGATTTAGAACCCTTATCACCTTATACTCTAATTATATAAGTGTGGGACCTTTGGAATCCGAAAATCATTGTATAATAATGTAACATTTCCTTACTTTCCAAGAGTGCCCCTCCTCTCCACTTATAAAAGGCCCCCACCTCTACCACCTCATTCACACATTCAAGCCATTTGGCTCAGCCAACATCTGCCCAAATACTCTCCAAACGTCCCCCTATTACTCCTAGAAGCCTCACTTTGGGCAGAACTCTTCCCAAGGAATCCTTTGGCTCAAATCAAAAAAGAGTTACCCGATTTTGAGGTAATGTCTTCTCTAATGTTGTTTTGTTTTATTTTTCTTCTCCAACACCCTAAAATCTTTTTATTCATTTCTTTTGTAACAAAACCAGTATAATAAATATACTAGGATGTTTTTATAAGAAGGATTCGAGCTACACTTACACACACCTACATCTAATGGTTAAAGAACATACGGTTTCTGTGGATGGCGAATTTCTGCCTCCCGAAACGATGATTGTTCAACACTCATATAACAACTTGAAAGGTGGCCATTAAGATGTCACTATATTTATATAGGATATATAATATGTTTATGTTTTACTTATTCTTCTGTATTTCTCATTTATGGCATACTTTATGATTTCCATTATGGGTAAACGCGATAATTTCATTTTAGGAAGTGCGGACTACCGCCCCCTCAAAGTGATGTGAATCTTTAATGCCATATGTAGGATGTATAAAGGATAGAGTAAATGATATTATATATGATATTATACTGGAAATATATTATAACTTTATATAATTATGATTTCATTCCATTAAATATGAAATATAAATGAAAGTAGCGTTCATGCGTACGTACGACTTACCGTCTCCATGAACTGTGAATTTCATTTCTTACCTCTAAATGTTATGTAATATTATAAATGAATGTACATACTGGATATATATGATATATATGATATCTAAATCATGAACATAATTATGGATATAATGTATATATCACCACATGAACAACTTGTAATTATAAGAATTTTATTTTTGACTCAAGTACCTAAGATCGACAAAATGACCGTTATAAACTTAAATAATTACATAATTTTCATAACATGGTAATAATGGATATAAAAGGAATAATGAACATGAAAAAGGTTCTTAAGTAAATAGAAATTAACTCTAGTTTATTATTCAGGAGGTTAAAGAACGGTCGAGTCAGGACAAGACGCAAGGTAAGGGAACTTCTTAACCCAATTTCCATTCTTTGGGTTAATCTCCTACTTTCAAATTACGTCATGATATTATTATGTCCTATCTTGTATTTGTACATTATTTATGTGTAATTATAGTGAATACACATTATAGATGTAATTTATTTTAAAAAAATGATCTTTTTAAGGACTTCGTCTCAATCCCCTTTCATTGAGGCATATTTGGTTTTATACACAACTTTCTTTTATACGGTGTATAAACACCTTTGACTTTTACGTTTATTCAAAAGGAATCTTTTTTATACAAAGCGTTTTACTAAACGACAAAAAGGGAATGTTTTTCTTTCCATACTTATGCGGTGACAACGACTTCTCCGCCGCCGTGACCATTATTTGAGTTTCGGCTTCCTCTACAAGCCATCATTTTTTTAATGAAAAATAAATACAAAGTTTTAACTTTCTTTTATTTTGGTATTGAAAATGGTTTTGAAAGCGTTTTTATTATATCAATGTGTTGTATTGATATCTTGTGATTGAAATGTGGAAATGTTATGTTTCCTTTATGCATGTTTTATGTGATACGATTATGTTATGGTTTATGATATGTTTAAACCTATTCATATGAGGAATGCATTGGACTTAATAAGTGACGGGTGGAGCCCGCTACAGCTCCTCGATGCATCGGCAGGTCTCATGAGACAAACTAGTGTCTTGGCACGAGGCCTTGACAAAATCTTATTTGTGTTCTTGGCATGAGGCCTTGGCTACGTGGTTATGATAGTCTGGCATTATGCATTCCATCATTATGAACGTGGTTAATGATATTTCATGTGATTATTCGACCAGTAGAATATCCATGTGAAGAAGTAAATGGAATTATCTCATTTTACTTTTGCCATATTATGTTGAAGTTCATGTTTAAAAGGCTTTTGTTTTAGTTATACATTGCCTTAAATGTTAATGTTTATTTATGAAATCTTTCACAATATTGTTATCCTTACTGAGCATCTGAGCTCACCCCTTTCAATGTTTTAATATTTTCCAGGATGTGAAGAAGTATTTTATGAATGACCTGCAGGGATAGTCAGAAGAGGATATGAGTGTGGACTATGAAGACTTTGTTATTAGTTTTTCACTTTATGATGTAATGTAAGAATTATGAATGTATCTAGTGTTTCCAAGGCTACTAAACTAATCGGTCTTTCGAGACTTGATCTTTTGTGATTATGCCAATGTTATGAAGTAATGCACCGACTCTGGGTAGCTGGGGTCGGGGCGTTACAAAAATACCAAAAATTTACCCTAAGATATATTTGATATTCCGAATTCAAAAATTATGTCTATTTTAAAAAATTAAAAATATATAAGTTGAATTAATTAATTTAATAATTCATTCCCGCTGTCAAAACAAATAGCGTGTTTTTAAGAAACAATATCTATTAAAAGATTGAAACTAGTTTAAGTCTAATTTAAAAGTGAAATTAATTCCAATAAACCCCATTGGATTAAATGGTAAAAATATATTCTAAATAAAATTTAATCTGAATTAAAAAAATAATCTATCAATATAAATAATCAGATTAAAATTAGGTTTTGAATTAAAATGCAACATTTTCACTAAAAATGATCTTTATCGTAAAAATAACAAAAATTTACACAAAGTAAATTTTGATGTCCAGATTCTAAAGAAGGATTTTATTTTGTCAAATACAACATATAAAATTGTTAAAAGTATATTTAAAAAGGGTTCTTTATCAAAAGGCGGTTAATCGACCTTTTAAAGAATATTAGAATATTTATGCTTAAAATTGGACTCATTTTCAATTTAAGCCTCTAACATTTATTGGATAAATTTAAAAATATTTAACAAACATATGTAATCATTTTGTAGTTTGTCTGTTCATTAACACCATTACAATGGCTAGGAGTTAAATATTATAATATTATTATATTATTAGAGTGCAACGTAAGATTTTCAAGAAACTCGTTGTTGTGTATTGGGTACGCCATCAAGCATAGCGTTCCCTTTAAATTAATATTATCATTTTATTCAAAAATATGGATAAATATAAAAATGCCATATTGTTTATTTAACTAGGGTGTTACACAATCAAAGTTTCTTTATATTATTACTAAGATTATTCTCAACTTCATTCTTGAACTCTTTGAACTTCTCAAAGGATTCAGGATTATACCTCATCAAGTAAAGATAACAATACCTCCTCAAGTCATTGGTAAAAGTCAAAAATTATGAGAATACACATCTATATTATAATTAAAAAGGACTATACACATCGGTGTGTACCAATTATAGAATCTCTATGAACCTTTATTTTTGACCAAAAAATGGTGGATTGTTCATATTACCTTATAAACATGCATAACATAATTCAAGGGCTTCTCCCGCTCCTTGTGGAAATCTGGGAGACCTTCGGGGGTCTCAGGGTCCCTATTGAGTATTGTTATACTCACCCCTACATGGGCTTCACCCGCACCTTGTTGTGACTTTTGTAGACAATGAAAAATGTTGATTGAGGCTAAGGGAGCCAGTACTTGATGGCACATAGAGGTGGATCATTTGATGCGGCGTGATGAAAGACTACTGATCGTGAGCTGTACCTACCCTTCATGTAGGATCCTCGGTGGATGATCTAGGAGCTATTTTTCTCTTTTCAGTTATACTTGTACTTTTCAGTTGGTCTTGTATTCCGGACCATTTTACTTTTAACACACTTTTTACTACAACAGTTTACTTCATGGTTGCCTTTTGTTGTGCTATTGGATTTGTGTGTTTGTACAGGTTTAAAGGAAATGCCTTCCCGTTAAGGGATACACCTTTCTGGTACTAGTCGCTAGCCCCTGACCTATGGAAGGTGGGCTTGGGGTAGTAATGACATGGGCCCCAGGGGACGGTTCATGACAATGGGGTTTTAGAATGTATTTTTATTTAAATAAATTGTAACTATTTGATAGATTTCTCGATATACAATACCGAGCTTAATACAAAACATGATATAGTATAACCTAGTCATTAAATTGATGTGTATGAATAGGATTAACCACAATACGATATATATATATATATATTAATCAATTAAAATTAATTTATTAATTTATAATAAATGAGTACTCAATTTTTTTAAAGTCATTTTCTGCTTTAAAAAATATTTTTTTCTTTAAAAATGGGTTTTATTGATTTTTTTGCACGAACATTATTATTAATTTATAAGTTTTTTTATGAATAATATTTGAAAAAATTGATAGAATTTTTTAAATCATAATTTAATAATAGTATTAGTATGTTTTTCTATATTTTCCAGAAAATATTGATTTTTGAGTGAATAGTAAAAAATATCAATTTTTGAAAAACTACAATTTTTCTTCTGTAAATAAAGTACTTTAAAAGTGAAATTCGGTATTGAAATTGAATTTAAAGTAAAATAAGATTTATTTTATTAAAATTAATACAAATAATTCCATAATAATCAACAATATATTTTATTTTGGTATAATTTCATTTTTATGATTAAAAACACAATTTTCTAAAAAATGTTTTTCGTTGCCTTTTATGTATTTATATTAAAATTGATTTATAAAATATATATAAATTAAATCATGAATAATTTATTACATATTAGGAATAATTGTGTTCAAATTTGGTAAATATTTCTCTTTTATTTTTAGATATTATGAATAGTAACCATAGTAAATATTTTTTGCTTTAGTAAGGGTAAAACAGGTAAAACATGGTTAAAACTATGAGATAAGGTTTCAGAATCAACCAAAAAATTTATTTTATTTTATTTTATTATATGTATTCTTCCATATACATCATATCTTAAAATATATGGAATGTTTCTGCCATTTTCCTTAGATAATTTCATTTATATTATTTTGAGTAATGAATAAAAACAAAATGCCACTATATTTCTTTGAATATATCTAATATATTTTAATTTGGATAAAAGAAGTTAATATAAGTTATAAATATTAATTTTTAATATTAATAAATTATTTTTATGAAAATAATTTATTTTTAATTTTTAGTAATGATATATTTACCTTAAATGCTTACGCAACGTTGATAGTGTGCTTGTGTAAACAGTAGAAAAATCAAGGGAAATGATATTGAAAACAATAAAATTCATATGTTTTGGATGAATTGTTATATTATAAAAAATTTCATATATAATTATATATTACAAATTATGGTAAATATCTTTATATCCAAATTCCATTGTTGTCTTGATGTATTTGAAGTAAAATTAAATGAATAGTCCTAAAAAATGACTTTAATGATATTTTATGTTAAATAATATTTTATTAAATGATTTAAAAATAAAAAAATATTTAAATAGGACAATTGTGATGGTAAATGGTCTAAAACATCATCCATGTTCTATTCGTTATCCAATTTTCACCTTAGAATTAAATTTATTACCTTTAAAGGCTAACAAATTTGTTACAACAATTAAGGTTAAAAAGATTAACAAGGGGGTTAAACCAAAAGATAAGATTTAAAATACAACTTAAACATTTATAAATTTTATTGGTTGAATATATTTAGATCTTATCATGTCATAAATATTATTTTATTTCCAATTTTCCCAATTTACATGATTATAACATATATTATATTTTAATTTTTTAAGTAATTCCAAGTGCGTCCTTTATCTCACTTATGAAAGGGAACCTCTTATATTCCCTTATTCACAAACTTTGAGAACTATTTATTGGAAAATAACTTCCCCAAAACCTAACTATATTAATTAAATTCATTATTGATCTCCATTTATTATCCCTAAACCATCCTTATAAGGCTTAAGTTGTAAGCTGAAGGAGGTCTCTCAAAGTAGAGTTAAACATCTTACCTAACTCTTTAAAAGTTTATCTCTTCTTATACTTAATTTAAATATATTTTATCCATTATAAAATGAATAATATAGTTTAATAAATATATTTATATGTTATTATTATTATTATGGGAAATCTATTTTTCACATCCTCTTTATCAAATGGGAAATGAAAGTATCACTCATGCGTATGTGTGGACTACCGCCTCCACGTAGTGATATAATTCATTTTCTATCATTATATTTCATGGTTAGTTATTATTATTGACTTAATGTTTATATATGATATTTATGAAATAATAATAATTTTTTAATTATAATATCTTATATAACTTCTTACCTTTCCATATGTTAGAAAACAATAATGTCGTTCGTACGTGTGGAGTACCACCCCCACGAGGGGATTTGATTTTTTTTCATTTCCTATTTACATAGATGATACAAAGGATATATTTAATCAATATATATTATATTTATGATATAATAATTATTCTTAAATGGTGAATTATAACTTTCTTTCATTCTATCCATCAAAAAGTGGAAACATCACTTGTGCGTACGTATGAACTACCATCTCCACGAAGTGATGTAATTCATTTTTCATCACCAATTTATATGAATGGATATAAAATTTATATAATGATTAAATATTATACTTATAAAATTATTAATATTCTGGTGATTATGGAACCCTAATCAAATTTTAAGGACCATAACCGCTGAACCGAAACATACATGAAAAAGAAAACAGTTATCACTCAGAAATGAAGATTTTAATAAATAATTATTAATAAATGAATGTTGAATGTTATAAATGGATAATATATGATATTAAAAACATGTAAATTGTTCTATTATATAATTATAATAAATTTAAATTTATTATATAGTAGGTTATAGAGTTTACGAATCAAGCCAGACATAAGGTAGGGGTTCTTCATCTCAATATTTTTTTATTGAGACTTGTTTGATGTTATGAACATATTTATATTTATGAGGTGTATATAATACCCATTTTACCTGTTATATCATGGATAAATATTAATTAATGGTGTTTAAAGTTAAAATTCATGCTATTTGATCCAAGGGTTTTTGATTTGAATGTTACCAAAGTGGTAATGGTTTCTCATCTCACTTTCATTTCCATGAGACATATACCATATTCACCACTCATTTATTTAATGTGGTGTATATACTTCCCATTTGATATGATATATCATGAATAAATTTATATTAGTAGTATTTAAAATTTCATTTTAATATATTTCTTTCATGGGAGTTATGATTCAAAAGTTATCAAAACGGTAAGGGTTTTTGTTACAATCTAATTTCTTTTTGAGATTGTCTATGCTAATTTTTTATTGAGGAAAATTATACAGATCATGTCCTTTAAACCCAATATATTTTATTCTCATTTTTACAATCCTATAATTTTTATATATTAATACCGTTTTACTCTCTTTTTTACTTAAAATCATTGAGAAACTATTTTTGAATAAAAGATGACCTTATTTCCCCTTTGGTCAATAATTTTTTGCTTCAATGTCCATGCTCTTCAATATTATTTTTTGAAAGTTTTTACCTATAAATTAAATATTTTAAAATGGCCATTATCATTACCTTTTAATTCATTTATAAAGGTTTAAAATGAATATTTTTTAAAAAACCATTTCCGAACAAGTCTTTTTTGAATTTTTATAAAAGTGTGAAAATATTGTTGTCTTTTAAAATATATGATATGAATATATTTTACCACCATGTTGTCCATTATTTCCTTTGAATTTTACATTAAAAATTTTTATGTTTATTTTAAAAGAAAATAATTTTATCAATATTTTGGGAATTTTTAGTTAAAATGTTATCAAAATAAAAGGATATTATTCCCATGTTTTTAATGAAAGGTACATATAATATTTCAAATTTATTTTCATCAATGTAAATATATTTTAATGATTATTATGTTTCACCAGGGGTATGATCTTATGATTCTATACAATTTATTTCTCTGGATATATAATGTTGATGATGATTTAAGTATGTTTCTCTGAAACCCATTTCTTTCCCAGGGCTTAATTAAGTTATGATAAAAGCTTTATGAAACCCATTTATTTTCCATGGGTTATGATATGATGAAATGATGAAATGTTTATGAAACCCATTTCTTTTAAATGGGTTATGATATGTTGAAATTATGAATATTTTTATGATATTGTGGCACACATATGTATGGTTTTCATTATATGATTAGTAGACCCATAATTATATATCCCTCCAATAAATTGGGTAAAGAATAATATCTCATGAGATAATAAATACTAGATTGGGGATTAAAACTAGTTCATTAAGGGATCCTATCCACTACAATAGTCTTGGGAATGAACCTTTACTCAGGATATGATGGAATGAGAAGTGAAACCAATACACTATGATAATATTAACAATTATCCTTCATTAAGAAAATGAGTTTATATGTTTATGTGTATACCAAAAACTTATGTATTTTTGCCTATGATATGTTATCATGGCTTGTGATTGATTATTGATGAATTCATACTCTTATGTATTATTTATTTGGATTAGAAGAATGTTACTCCATGATTCCTAATTAACAAACTTTGACTAATTGTGTATGAACTTCTTAAGTTATGGTCATGTTATCATACCCTTATTATTATACTCACTTATTCTAATTGATTGATATCCCATATGTTTACCCTTATCGAGCATGTGATCTCACAATTTATTATATTTACTTTTTCCATATGTTATAAAGAAATATATTAAGTAATAAATTTATAAGATGGGTAATATGAGAGAAAAACCTTGTGGCATATATTGAAGATCTTTTATGAAATAAGTTGATTATGTATCTAGTCTCAAAAAACAATAAATCTTTATGGTGCTTAAGTATTAATTATTATAAATTTTATTGAATATTAATCTAAAATGAAGTAATATTTATAAATGTTATGCTCAGGTCACCTTCAGATATAAGGAAGGTTACCCCCTATCTAACATCATCTAGTATCATTGGAATCACACTAGGCTCTAACATGAATGATACTGGACCTGGTATCATTATAAACACTCCACAAAGGGGACCCTAGTGAAATTGGTAAAAATTACATCCAACACCCTCTCGAGGGTCATTGGGTATAACATAAGCCTTTACGATGGTTAAAATATTACATGGAACTATCTAGTGAGCACACATTGATCTAGCGTAACAAAAATCCAAACCTATGCTTAGCTACCTAGGGTAGCATGATAAAAATCAATGGAGGTGAGAAACCAAAATCCAAAAAAGGGCATATAAACTAAGGATAAAGAAATAACCATTAATATCATCTCACATCCTACACACTCATAATAAACAACCTCATATTACTTCAATCATATCAAATGAAATATAAAGTATTACCCATTGGAAAAATCTAGATCAAGCACATATAGGAATAAAGGGTCCCCCAAGAGGGTCTTACACATGCCATGAAATCTAATATAAAAGTTCTAAACATGCCTCACTAAAAATAAGATTAGTACATGAATCCATTTCCCCACCTTTTACATTCATTTCAAATCATCCTTCACACTAAAACATTTAGAAAACACATTCAAACTCATTTAAGTAAAATTTACTATAAAAATCACACTTCACCAAATTCATGACCCAAATAGTGTCAAATTGCATTAAAAAACCATTTCAATTAAAAAAACCATTGAAATATTTCTTCAACCACTCAGAATAAAAAATCACTTTTGAAAATAGGAAAAATCCATGAAAACTATTTAACACCTTTTATGTAAAGTTGATACTCTATCTAAAACACATAGATAGTTTTAAATAATTACCATACATGGATAGAATTTATCAAAATAATAATTTAAAACTATCAATTATATAATGAAATTACACTTAAATAAATATCACAAAAATAACTACTTTGAATCCAACATAAATTACTCAAAATGAGTCAAAACACTTCATATTTGATGATTAATGATGAATCTGCCAAAGGGAAAATAATTCCATTCCATAGATAACAAAATCTATATGATTAGTACCCTCTTAAACCCTAAAATCATCTGGCACAGTGATTAGGGTATATGAGAGAAAGGAAATCGAAGGGGGTTAGTATAAGGAGAAGAGGATAATAATAACTAATAGAAAAGAAGTAATTTACTTATAGAAATTAATTTTAATTGAGAAAGAGGAGGCCAAAAACTGAAAGTGAAGAGAGGGTAGATCCCTTGGTTATGTTCCCCACTTGGAAGAAATATAGAGATGGAGGGTAAGAAGTGTCCAAAATCCCTTAATGTAAAATAGGGAAAAAGTGTAATTCTTCTTCTAAAAAAACCCAGTAGGCAGGGGGTGGTGGTGTGGTCCTGATCACCAAAATACACCATTGATCACAGAGGCCCTTCTATAGAATGGCCCAGGGACCATGATGTATCCAACCTAGAAAAGGCATAGGAGCCTCAAAACCTTGCCCAATACCTCTATGGAGTGACCTTGATACTATGTTGCTGAGGTAAAAAAAATGCCATAGGGCCTAGCCTCTCATCCAAACACCTCCACAATGCAACCCTATCCTACTACACCATGACCATTCCTTAAACATGAACTCCATGATATAATGATCTTCTGATGCGCTTTAGGGCCTCTCTTATTCCCACCACAATGTTGTAACACCCCATGTTGTGGCATGGTTATCTTCTAGCCCACAGAGTTACCACTAGGGACCTTGAACCACCTAAAAAACAACCGAAAGACACAGAAGCCTCAAGATAACTCAAAAATTAAATAATTAACCACAATATTAACATGAGGGTGTTATAGTTCTCCCTACCATGCCACTCCCCCCCCCAAATTTCTCAGTGTATAGAGATTTAAAAAATAGAAGGAAACAAAAATGGGATTACATAAACACATAATATCCATATTAGGGATGGTGAAACAATTACTAGATAGGATCCTAAACAAATAAAAACACTAAACAAAAACACTTATCTAGACTAAATAGACCATACCATAATGATAACCAAATGTATATAATAATAAAGAAAACACAAACACAATGCACAAGACCCAAAAGAGATTTATTCCTAATATGGGTCTCCCCACAATTTAGAATTCATCCAGAAATGGGGAGACTTGAAAGAAAAACTCCAAGAAAAATATTTTCAAATCCCAAAAGATAATAACCATCTATAAACTACAAACAACTAGTTTAACTTCCCAATAAAAAATTTACCTATCAAACACCTCAAATAAAAAAATATATCTATTAACACATCCTCAAAAGAAATAAATGGGATACAACAAAAGGTCACAACAATAAGGTAACATAGGACATCAACCATGGAGTATCATCTCACAGTGGTCCCATAAAAACTAGAAATGACACTATAAAGTGACCCACCACCCAAAGTTTATAAACGTCTTAGGTAACAATATATAAAATAAAGGGTTACTACAGTTACAAACCAACCTTAAAGTAGCTAAACCATATGATAATAGAATAAACTCAAGAGAAAGGGGTAAGGCTCACAAATGAATTCCACCAACACTCATAATAGAACATCCAAAAAACCTCCATTACATACTAGAAAATTAGTAAAAGCTAAACTGAACTCAACATCCACCAAATAAAGGAAAAAAATAGTTAATATAACCCAATAACTAGAAAATAAACCACATGATCTCATCCTATAACACACTTGGTCACTAAATATATAAGGATAGACCAAGTGACCACACTCATGACACTCTCTGTAAGATTTCAAACAAGGCCACCTAGAAGGACCTGGTGATCCACACTGAAAGTACATAAGATGTCTCTTCCTCCTCTAAGATTACTAACCCTTATCTACTAGACCTTATAACTTGAGATCAACCATATATTTATTTTCAATAGATAAAAAATATTTATGCAAACTAACCCCAACCAAAGCCTCATTCACTATAGGCTTTCCTACCATTTTAGATTCCCTCAACATGACCTTTAACCTTGAAGCCTTAGTAGTTTTAAGAGAATTGAATACTCTCTCAATTAATCTAGAAAATACAAGGGAAAACCCCTAGAGATAAACCTAATGAAAATATTTTCTACTCTTCTTCAAATTATATCTAGGAGGTATACTAAAATCATTAAAATAAAGAAAACTCAACCAACCGACACTCTAAAAACAAACCTCACAGTTTCAAATAAATAATCCTTTTTAAACAAAACACCCTTTATGAATTTTCATAAAATATTTTACATTTAAATCATAGTCATTTAATAAAACCCCCACTAATTTTTTAAGACAACTCTCTTCAATTTTAAAACACACAACCCTTTATTATCATATCACTTTTATTTTTTACAAATCAAACACAAACATAATTCCAATTATTTTTAAAATATCCCTCTATAAAATCTTAAAACTCTCATTTTTTTTTGTAAAAATCACACCCCCTTTTCAAAATACATTCAAATTTTACCTTAAAATATTATTTACCATTGAAAAATACATCACCATCGAATATAATAACATCAAATCATGAAAAACCCCCATAAATTCACCTCAAATGGGTGATGGACTCTATCAAGAACAATTTGAGATCCAAAATAGGTCAAAAAATAAGTATAAAATAGTTTAGTTCTGTACATAGGTTATCTATATGGGTTTTTTGACCAAGTTCCACCTATGTGTTATCCATTATCAAAATCTTGGAACCATGTACCCAAGGTTCCACATGGTTTTATAGACTGAGTGAGATATACAAGAAACATTGGATCTCTTTTTTATTTCCACCCCAAATCTTAAAAAAAACATACCATAAGGGTTCAAATATCCATAAAATGATCCAAAAGAAATATAAATCAAAATAAAAACCCCAACTAGCCAAGGAAACTCAAGTTCCATCCTGATAGATGGCGATCAAGAACCTATCCATGATCAAACCCTTGAGTCCCGAAACAATATTAATCTTCTTTATACCATGAAAAACCCAAATAACATAAGGTATTTTTAAGAACTTAAGATCCCTATGAATAACCTAGGATTAAATACCATTTGTAATAAAACAATATGTACTCCCACCTAAACCAATAACTAGACCAATCCACCATTGGGCCCAAAGGGTGTTCCTGATCCCCATGGGCATAAAAATAGTTCATGGTAATCACAAAAAACACTTTGGGAATGACTTATACCTTGAAATATAAATAATAACATCAAAAATAAAGAAAAATAGAATAGAGTTATATTCATGAATAAATAAATAAAGAATCACATAACATAACTGAAAGATAACTAGAATCCCATAAATAAGTAAATAAACTAGAAAAGTAATAGGCCCTCACATCCAATAATATAATATTCCAAAATAAAATAAACCATCACATAGAAAACCACCTCCATGTGACCCCTCATTCACTATCCAAACCCCATGCTAACTAACCTGAATACAACCAGAAGAAGAGACCATTTCCAGGGCTCCTGAAAAAGAAATCATATAAACTATATAAACCGAATGGTGCATGCAGGGCATGAGAAAAAAACAATCTCAATACAATTTGACCAAAGAGTATATGAAATTTGTTCCAAATAAATTTAATTATATTTTAGTTTTAATTATAATTATAAAATATTTTTCTATAAATTAGAATACGAAAAAAATATCAATCTATAAATGTTTTTATAAACCATTCACCATTTTTAATAAAATCCATCATTTTTAAACAATAATTTAATGATTTTAATATTCTTTAAAAATAACCATTTCAAACCCTCCTTTCAAATACATTTTAAAAAACCCTTACCAAAATAATTTAAAAACCATTTTTTAAACAAGCTATAATAAAGATGAATAATAACAAAAAATAAGAAAAGAATCATGCCAATTATGATATAAAGTAGAGAAACCAACAACCAACCAAATCATAGTGCCAATATAGGTCAATAGAACTAGGGGATATAAAGAAGGTCATACCCTATCTAACATTATCTAGTTTCATGGTCAATACACTAGGATATAACATGAATGATACTAGATTGATTATTATCAGAAACAATCTATATAGGGACTCCCTTTTGAAACTGATACAATCACCATTCGATACCCTCTTAAGGGTCATCAAGTACAATATAAACCCCTAGAATGGCCCAACCATCCTAGGGAACTAGCTTTTGAGAACACACTGGGATAACATAAGGCACATCCACACCATCTACTCATCTAACTAGGGTCCCATATTAAAACTCAATGGAGTTGAGAAACAAAAATCCAAGAAATGAGAACATAAATCAAGAATAAATAAATATTCATAAACCCTTTTAATAAAAAACCCCTTATTAAATCTATCATATAAAATGAAATATAAATCATACCCCTTAGAAAAAACTTCATATCACACACATGCAATAATAAAGGGGGTCTTTATATGGTCACACACACTCCATGAAATCTAATATAAAGGTGCCAAACATGTCTCGCCACAAACTTAGCTCAGGTATTTAATATATTTTACCATGTTTTTATTTCATCTCAAAACATCATTTACACCAAAACATTTAGAAACCAAATTCAAAATCATTTAAATAAAATTTCCTATAAAACCAACACTTAATCCAATTTATGAAACAAATGGGTTCAAATCCCATAAAAACCATTTAATTTTTTTTAAAAAAACCATTGAAATATTTATCTAACCACTCATAATCCAAAACCACTTTTAAAAATAGGAAAACACCTTGAAAAATATTTGACTCCTTTTATGTCATGTGGATACTCACTCCAAAAAACCGAGAGAGTTTCATATAATCATCATACATGGATATAATTTTTCAAAACAACCATTTAAAACTATCAATAATCTAATGAAATTACACTTAAAGAAATAGTAAAATAAAACTAATCTTGAATCTAGCATAAATTCCTCAAAATGTGGCACAACACATTGCCTTTGATAGAGAATATTGAACTGATTAAGGAGACAACCATTCTAATAACTAGATGATAATAACCCTATAATTTTAACCCACCTGAACCCAAAAATCATCCCACACAAGGATTGAGTTTTATGAATAAAGAAAATAGAAGGAGGATGGTAAAAGGAAAATAGGATAATAAGAACCAAGAGGAAAAAGGGATTTACTTACTGAAATCCCTTGGAATCAATAAAGCGGATGCCTAGAATTGAAGGATAAGGGAGGGGATATCCCTTGGTTGTATGACCCAATCGATCAAGTGAGAGATAGAGGAATAAGGGGACAAAATACCTTAAATTTGAAGAAGGAAAAATCATAATTTTTCTATGAAAAAAACTAGGGAGGTAGGGGTTGCGGTGTGGTCCTAATCACCATGGTACATCATTACTCATAGATTCCCTATTATGGAGTGACCTAGGGACCATAACACAAATGACTTGGAAAAGGTATTATAGCTTTGAATCTTTTCACCAACCATTTGTGGTGTGGACTTGAGGCTATGATGCAACGGGGGGGGGGGGGGGGATAAAAGAAGTCCTAGAACCTCACCCAAACACCTCCATGGCGTAGTCCTATCCTGTTGCATTGTGGCCTTTTCCTTCACATGAACTCCACACTAAATGGATCCTCTACTATTCCATGGGGGCCTATCCTATTCCCACCACCATTATATATCACCCCATACAGCAATATGGTTCTCTTACTACTTATATATTTACTACTAGGGACCTTGAACCACTTGAAAAACGACCGAAACACCCAGAAGTCCCATGATAAGAAAACAATTAATTAATTAATCCCAATAGTAACATGGGGGTGTTACAGGACAGTCTAAGTAAAAATTTCATACTTATTACCTCATGAATATATTATTAATATCTTATATACAACCCTTTTAAATGAGTATAATAATCTATTCAAGCTAACCTCAACATATCATCACAACTCATAATAATATGTAGTGATAATCGATTAAGGATAACTCAAAGTTTATACTTTGATGGGATATTATCATTTGACCATTCATGTAAAATAAATTATAACACACATTAATTAATGATAAATTAATATTTAATTTATTATAATAACATGATATATATTTAACCATTACAAAAAATCTCTCAAATTTTAAAGACCATGAGATTATATAAAAATATCATATTATTGTTTAAGAAATGATTTTTTTACATTCATTAAATATATATGTAATTTCTTATCACATGTATAGGTGTCCAACACTTAAAATAATCCCGCTAACCTCTTAGGGAGAAAATTTTATAAATTATGCTTAGTTTTAATAGTGGCGAGACCCATGAACCAAATAACTAATGTTTAAAACTTTAAATATATTAAAAATCCTTAACTTAGAAATATAAAATGTTATAATGTCATATTTAATTGTATACTTAGAAATTTTTCTATATTTGATATCATCATCACACTTGGAACTTATACCACCAAAATCTCTCCTTAATTTCAATGTAACCATTTACATTGTTATTAACTAGAATTCCCTAAAATATTTTAGGATAGATTTACATTGAATTCATTTTGGTAAACACATATAACCAATTACACTTCTCTTTACCAAAAAACCCTAAAATCTTTTAGGATATCAAGTAAAATTTACTTTGTAAATTATCATGCATAATAGTGATATTCACCTTCCCATAATAACTAAATGTAATTGTTTACATTATTATTTATTATCACATATCCAAACTCTTTAGGAAGTTATGTGAAGAATCACTTAATATAAAAATAGAATAATAATTTATTTGTTAAATTTTAACTTTTATAAGTTCAAAAATACTTTCAATATTATCTTATATATTAAATTACTTATCATAATATTTTTCAAAGAATCAACACAAACTTCTTTATGTTAGTAAGTAACACTTATTTTCTTATAGTAGAAATATTTAACAAAAAAAATGTTGTTTACATATCTCATATGGTGTCCCATTTGTTTATAGAAATTTACATTAAAATGGGACTATTATTTAAAATATCTCACTTACAAGTAGTGATAACTACTTACCCATGTTTTAAAAAATTATTGGACAAATACTTTTATCCTTGATAAAAAACTTTTATCCATATATCCTTTATGAACATATTATAGAATCTAGAGGAATCAAATGTGAATAAACCACATAATATAATTTATTGAAACTACTAATTATTTAAAAATTTAGAATTGATAAATAAACATCAATTAAAATTCCTCCTCTTTTAAAGTTATCCAATTCACTAATGTAGAAACCACTTGATCCATAACTTCAAGACTCATATTTCAATTCTTCTATTCTACTTAAAAACCCCTATACATTTATAACTATTTGTAAAAATATACAATTGGTATCATATTCCCTTAAAAATATAATAATTTAATTCTATAACATTCATACTTGGAGTGGACTCAACAACTGGATTCTTATGACCTTTTAGGCATTTAGGACATTTCTTCCTCCAGTAGACAATCTGAATAAAATGGTAGAATTGTCCTTATTTATTTTTTTTAATTTAATTGATGATGTGAACTCTTAATAACATCTTTTATTTACTTTCTTTCCAAAAATTTACCCTTAATTTTTAGTACAATAATTATGGTACTAGAACCTGGACTACACATGTCTTTATTAGCTATCCTAAACATATTAAGGAGGTTAGCTAAAGGTTTATATAATTCATTCATCTTTTAATTAACAACAAACTCCTAGAACATTTATATTAGTGATTTCAAAATGAAACATGTGTCAAGATCAAGTTTAATAGGTAAACCAAGCCTCTATAAATCATTATTTTACCCAATCATATTGAGTACATGAGTTTAGATTGGCATTCCTTTAACAATTTTACTTTTAACAATAGACTTTTAAATTTCATAACTTTTATATCTAGATTGTTCTTGATAGTGCCTCTTTAGGTTTTCTATCATTTTTAAGTTCCCATAGAATAATGTTTTTTTAAACTTAGGTTCTATGGTTACAAATATAAGTTTCTAAAACTCTAGTGGGTCCTTTAGTTTCTTATTTCAAGTATCTGATATAACATCCCCCAATCTAAAACTCTCTCATGTGGCTGTAAAGGGTTGGTTATGAGACCTAAAGCGAACCTCCCCATACATTAGAGGTTGTGACTAGCATTGAGGGTGTGAAATGTATAGTGGGGAGACTATAACCCCTGTTATGAAGTGCTATAGTAGTAAAAAAATCATAATAGAATAGAAATAATCAAAGTAAAGACATAGCAGAAAACAACAACAGAATGAAACTGAGTAATACAATAAATAATAAGGAATAACATAATGACATGCTGGAATGTAACTAAATTTAATGCTAGGAAAACACAAGAAAAATACTATAAGAATCAAATAAAAGACTCAAAGTCCTAGTTCCCAAACCCCATGTCGGTACCATCTCTAAACTCCAACCCATCTACAAACAAGAAATAAATAGAAAAGTTATTTTCCCTTGTCCAAACCCACATCTACAAAATCTTCTCAGGTACCACAGGGTGGTCTGAATAGGGTGTGAGTATAACTTAGTAGGTCAATACCACCATGTCTAAACAAAACTAGTCTGATAAAAAGTGTATCCAATAGAGAGATAACCAGATGTATTAATTAATTTAAAAGTTTATAAAATACAATAATAACCTAATTCAACTTTATTTCGGAATATCTATGAGCATGTATTACAACCAAGCCAACCACAACCATATAACAAAGGTAAGCTAACCTACTTCAGCTCTATGCTAGAATATCTCTGAGCATGTCTTATGACCATGCCAATGAAAACCATATAACCAAGGTAAAATAACCTAATTCAACACTATTCTAGAATATCTATGAGCATTTCTTACAACCATGCCAACCAAAATCATATAACCATGGTATAGTCATAATAATCTAGGTCAAATCTATATAATAATAATAATTGTATCCTAGATAAATCCATATAATAATTATAGCATTGGATTGAGAATATCCCGCTCTCTATAAGAATTATAACCTGTGATTGGGATGACCTCGCTCAATATCATCATTAGAACATATAAGTGTGAAAGTTCCAAGGATGAGCCTGATATATAGGCATTAAATCGTGGAACAAAATCCTTGTTATACACCATTGATATCACAATATCACATCACAATTATCAATTGTCAATTATGTGAATTACTATTCTTCATTCATATGACACTTTAAATTTAATTCACAATTGATTAACAATTATTTAAATAATTAATAATCCACAATTTAGGGATTCTATAACAATAAATCACCCTAGGTCACATGTAATGCTAAACAAACTTTAATCTATTTTCCAATTCAATTATAATCATGGTTAGGTCACCCCATGGAAATATATAAACCAATTAAAAATCTATTTGAAACCAAAATACTTTAAGGAATAACTCCATTCTCTTATTTAATTAATTCTGGTGCATGAAATGATGTCACTATCACAATATTTCATAAAATTAGAAATTATCACATTATAGGGTTAAAATTTAGACTCCATACTTTTAACCAATGATCCCACAATGATTACAATAGAGAACACCCATGAGGAAAAAGGTTAATATGATTAAAAAGAGGTTAGGTTATTAGATCAAAACCGATTAATATCAAAACCAATAACACATTTGGTTAATGGATATCCCCAAAATGGTTCAAAAATAAGGAAGAGAAGAAAGAAGCCTAACTGAAAAGTCTTACTAGGGATCACTCACACAAATGGGATGTCCATAATGTAAGTTGAAACCCTAAAAATCACTATGGGAAATCACTAGGGTCATGAGGAGAAGAGATGCAACTGAAACAATGATAATTCAACTACACAACATGTTTAAAGTATAAATTTGTTCATTTAAATAGTGTGTAATGTTATTACACATCGTGTAAATGTTTTTAATGGAATACGCTAAAAAACTCATCACCTTATATTTATTTTATTAAAACCCTTGAACAATTACACGATGTGTAATCCCTTTATACAACATGTAAATGTTATGAAATTGATTTTCCAGACCATTTTCCTTTAAAAAAACCAAACCTCTTTTAATGTTTTTCATATCACCAAGAACCCATGAAACACTTAACCCATTTACCCATACTCCATTAAAATCAAACAAGAATACATCCCCAAACTTTAGGTCATTTCCTATTACAAAGTTCTCCTCACATATACTCTCTAGTATTTCTCAAGTTTCCTTTTACCCCAAGACCATGTTTATTTAAATGATAGACTCTCTTGAGTAAAACACCATCGAAAGAAAATATTAACAAAAAACTCATAGAGAGACATACCTAAAAAAATATGGGATCTTAAAACCTTCCTACCTTATAACATCTCATCCCCAAGATGCTCAAAACATCACAATGAGGTCTCATTAAAAAAGTATGGACACTATGTTCACATGTAAGACTCCCACTCTTAGGTCTCCTCTTGAACTCTCCCATGATTCCACTACACCCGAACCAACAATATAGTCCTACCCCAAAGATATTTCTCACTATGATCCACAACCCGTGTCAGTTTCTCCTCAAAGGATGCATCAACACAAAGCTCTATGTATATCATGTATATCACATGGGAAGGGTCTAGATGATATATCTATAGTTATGACTTATATAAAACATCATTCATGGAACTTTATCACTATGGAAGGGCTAAACGGTACACCATTGGACCGACCCTTACTACTATTTCAGAAAGCCTAAAAAACCTGGGTGCTAGACTTCCTTGTTTCCTAACGTGAAGTTGCCCAAAACTAGAAGACACCCAAAGGAAAATATGATTACCAACATAAAATTCTATATGTATTCTCTGATGTTCAATATATGATATACACTTTATATGTGTGGTCGCCAACTACTGTCTAATCAACTGAACCTGTTCAGATGTCTCCAACACGAGACCAATTCCAACAAGTTCTAACTCACCTATCTTTATCCCACAAAGAGTTAAATGACACAACCTTACATAGATATCATTTAAAGGTTCCATTTGTATTTTTTCCTAGAATATATTATTATATGAAAACTCCACGAGTTCCATATGTTTATCCCATGAACCACCAAAATCCAAAACATTGTCTCGTAACATATCCTACAGAACCTGAATAGTCTGCTCAGATTGACCATCATGCTGTGGATGATAGACTATGCTTAAAATAACTTGGGATACTAGGGATTTATGAAGACCCTGTAAGAAATGAGATGTAAAATGAGGATCTCTGTATGAAACGATACTCCTCGAAACATCATGAAACCAAACCACTTCACACACATAAATATTTCCTAGATCATAAACTATGAAAGTTTACCTAATAGGTAAGAAGTGGGATACCTTAGTCAGTAAATCCACAAAAACAAATTCAACATCATTCTTATGGGTCATCCTGGGTAGTACTATCACAACATTCATCATGACATCATCCCATTTCCACTTCAGAATGGGTAAAGGTTACATAATCTCAGCCAGCCTCTGATACTCATCTATCAACTACTAACAATTGAAGCATATATCCATGAATATTGACACCTCATTCTTCATTCATGACAACTAGAACTATCTATAGAGATCTTGATACATCTTTGTTAAACTAGGATGCACCTTCCAACTAGAATCATGAAACTCCCTCATTAGCTCCTTACGCAAGCCCGTAGAAACCCATACTCGACCTGTAAAATGAATAGAATTGTCACAACCAAGAGAACATCTTGATGGGGTATCCCTTCCATATAATTTGTATCTCATAACTATGACCTTTGAATTAGACAACTACTCATTCTTAATCTGGTCCAAAATCATGGGTATAATAGATGTCGAAGTTAGAGTTACTCACTCATGAGATTCCTGAACATCCAGATGAATGTATGAAAATAGGACCATTATACACTACTCATAAAAAGACTCTCATACTATCTCTTCCCATGTATTTTTACTCTAAGTGTTAGAAATGAAATTTACCTTTCCTAGTGTATAATCCAATTCAAAGTTGAAAGACTACAAATAATCAACCCACCTCATCTTTGGAAGGTTTATTTCCCACTAATAAAATATACAGTTGAGGATTTTGTAATCCATGTATACAAAAAACCTCTCACCTATAATATATAATCTATAATATCTCAGGGCATGTACCACTACCATTAACTCTAGATCATGAGTAGGGAAATTCCCCTCATGCAGTGTTGGTTTCCTAGATCCATAAGCAACCACACGATCCTCCTACGTTAGAACTGATCCGAGTCCAACTCTGGATGTGTCATATTACATGCTATATGATTTACCCAACACAGGTATGGTGAGGATAAGTGATCATTTTAGAATTCCTTTCAGATCCTAAAAATATCTCTCAAAAGCAGCAGACCAAAAAAACTTTACCATTTTTTTGGTCATCCTATACATTGATGATGAAAAATGAGAGAAATCTTCTAGAAAACACTGATAATAAGTTATTAAACCTAGAAAGCTATGAATTTTTAAGATGTTATTAGTCTATTACCAAGATATCATGGTTGCGACTTTCTTTGGGTGCACTAACAATCCTTCCTTTGAGATGACATGGACCAAGAAGTGAACTTCATTAATATAGAAACTGCATTTGGTTATCTTAGTGTAAATTATATGATCTCTCAATGTAATAAAGAGGATGTAAAGATGTTTGGTATGATCATATTCTAACTGTGAGTGTACAAATATATCATCAATATAAACCACCACAAACTGGTCTAGAAAAGGATGAAAGATCCTATTCATTAAGGCCATGAATACCACATGAGCATTAGTCAACCCAAAAAAAAATCACTAAAAATTCATACAATCCATACCTACTCTTAAAAGAAGTATGAGGTATGTCAGATAGTCTCACCCTTAACTGATTATATCTTGATCTCAGTTCAATATTAGAGAAGATCTTAGCTCATCTCAACTGATATAAAATGTTGTTAATGTTTGGAAGAGGATATCAGTTCTTGACTATCATCTGGTTAAACCTATGATAATCCACACATAAGTGCAAAGATCCATCAGATTTTTTTGGAAAAGAGAACTGGAGAACCCCAAGGATGTGTACTGAGCCGTATGAAGCCTTAAAATTATAGATATTCCAACTGAACATTCATCTCTAGAAGCTTTACTGGTGACATTTGGTAAGGTGGGAAAGAAATTGGATATTCAACTGACACCAACTTGATCATGAAATCGATCTCTTTCTCATGCGGTAATCCATATAACTCATCAGATAAAAAATTATGAAAATTTTCAACTAATGGAGGAAAATAATCTAGCTGCATTCTACCATTATCTAGAGAAATACTGATGATCTGAGCTATGAGATAATCTAATCTACATTGTATTGGCCCCGCACTACCATATTGAATATCCCACTCACCCTAGTGAGAATATAGGCTTCCTTCTTTAGATAAGAAAGTAACTATACTCCTATAATAGTTGACATGATCCTGGTATAGAACTAACCAATCCATACCTAGAATCAAGTCGTAGCCTTTGATTTCTAGTATGAAAAGTTCCCAAAAGAAATGGTAACCACTAATCTCTAGAGAACATGACTTTCAACATTTGATATTCTATGACCGCACTCCCAAAGGTATGTTAATGGTTAAAAAACCATATAATATTTCCACATACAAGCCCAAAACATTTGAAAAAAGAGCAGAAAGAAAAAAAATTGATGCTTATGTATCAATCAGAACACAAGCTAAGGTAGATGATACAAGAATCGTATCTCTGGCCATAGATAGTCCTGCATCCACATTAGTCAGTGTAGTCCTCATAATGTGAAGTTGACTTGTCCCTCTACCCTAGGATCTAGTTTGACTACCCTGAGCTAAATCCCCTTCTTTTTATTGTTTCTCATGCACTGGGGTACCATGTCCCCTACCTTGACCTGAATGGACTGTGGAACTCCAGTTACCAACATAATAAGGGGTAGATGAGCCCTTTCTTAACTCCGATTCCTATACTGATCCTATGAAACTGGTATGATATGGAAAGTTCCAACATAACCTCTAAATATGACCCAGTCTTCCACAAATATGACACTCAACTACAGGGTAAGGACATTTTGGGTGCTTGTGGCCAAACTTAACTCACTGATAACACTGTAACAGAACATGATCTTGAGATGGTTTTCCACGGCTCTTCCCACTTCTTCTTTGGTGTAAAATTCCATAATGATGAATCTTAACACTCAAAGAATAACTCAAAGATCACCCTACTGAAATATAATTGATGCTTCTCAGGGACTCTCTTAGATTCCATTCTATTATGTATTCTTAATTCATCACTTCTTCAAAGATTATTAAATAGAAAATTTTTACGTATGAATTGATCTCATAAAAAATACCATCCTAGAAAAATATCTCCCTAGAGATCTCATCAGCTTCCAAATATGGAAAAAAGCACTATAAGTTGGTAAAATGTCTAGAATTGTCCAACAATGATAAACCATCCTACATCAGGTGCATGAACTCGTGATATTTTTCATCCCTCAAGGTTTCAGGATAGAAATGGCTTAAAAACTTCATATTGAATTCCTTCCAAGATATCCCATCCTACTTCCTATCTTCCTCTAGAATATCCCTCCAATCATTGGCATATCCACAAAGCATATACATAGTAAGATTAACCTTCCTATCTGTGGGTTTCTCGAGATGATTAAAGATTATCTGGACTAACTCAATGTAACACCCTGACCCCTTTAGACTGGATCCAATGCATTACTTGTTATATTGTCATGGTTAGAAGGAATGAGAATCCTGAAGGAATTTTCAGTTTAGTATTCTTTAAGAAACTAGATACATATATGTATATAAAATTACATTGGAAATGGTTACAAAAAACAACACATAACAAAAACTAAAACTGCATCCATAAGAAATCAATAATTGATCTCCTCTTCATAACCTGTTGAAGGTAAACAAGTGAAAGGGGTAATATCAAACAATCATTAAGGGTTAAAAATAGTGGAATCATGAATCAATAATAACTGAATTGTAAAAAATTTGACATAATCAATATTGCATGGTGAATAAATTAAAAACTCACGCCATTAATAAACTGAGAGTGAAACTGCATCCATAGATTTTTTCATAGTGAAAACCTCATGGATAGTAATAACTGATAATGAATAAAGATAATTCTTATTAATTGGACTTCATGTATCTAGAAAATTATACCATAATACTGTAAAAATGGTTTAGTTCTATGGGTAGAAACTCGTCTTGTTTTTGGAAACAAACTCGAAGGGTTTGTCACTAAACTAATTGTCTCATGAGACCTACCGATGCATAGAGGGGTTGTAGGAGGCCCCACCCACCTATGAATCCAAAATAATTATTTATACATAGATTCAACACAATAGAAATATGACGTAACATTATCCGTATAGAATAGAGGATACAGATTCATCAATATTTCCACAGTCAAAACAACATTCAAAATAAATACCGTAAGTAAAATGGTATATGACTTAGACAATAATCATATCCATGATATGAAAATATGGATATTTTAATGGAATATAATTTAAATTTAAAATTGATCTCAAATGGTCATTAGTTACACCACATAAGAAAGAGTAGGTGCACAATACTAATCAAGTCACAATGAAGTGAAAATTGAGACAAAGCTCGTTACCACGTTGTAATCAATTGAGTCGTATGACCAAAAGTTAATAACCACCAAATGAATCATATAATACCATGAATATAAATATAATAATGATAATATATATCAAATGTAAGTACTACTATACCACATATAAGAAATAATAGGAAAACAATGGAAATCCCAAAGAATTGAAAGTGAGATGAGAAAACCCCTTACAAACATTTATGCATGGTAACGAGTGTTCTTGAGAGGGATTAATGAGAGGTAAAGGGGTATCCCATTATTTATATGTAATAAGGGCAGTATGGGGGTGGTTTGAAAACATAAAACATCATCAGGAATAATTAAAAATAAAAGAGCACAACATAGGGGAGATTCTTGAACAAAAGTGAGAGA
This sequence comes from Viscum album, assembly GCA_963277665.1. NCBI lineage: Eukaryota > Viridiplantae > Streptophyta > Magnoliopsida > Santalales > Viscaceae > Viscum > Viscum album. The sequence continues at coordinate 999,576,442 of OY728136.1, read as the reverse complement.
GATGATCCCTTACCCTATGCTTGAAGGTGTTCTTGATTGTTCTTAATGACCTGAATAATAAAATTTATCTTCATTAATTAATAATTAAAGGACCTCATGAACATGTAATTTATATTTTATGAAATTATTAGGTTCATTAATGGCCTTTTTGATGGTTTAAGAGATTCAATTTTATTATTTTTGTAGCATTTTCTTCTTTGGGTTTCATTATTCGTTTTACTTGTATTCATGAATGGATGTTTGTTTGAAATATGGTTAAACATTCAGAATTGTTAATATAAAATATTAGTGACATTAAAGGTATATAAATGATCTTATAATGATCCTGGTTATATGCCAGGAGGATGACTCATTCGATGAGTTAAAAATAAACGCTTGGATTTAGCTTGCCGGTTTTGTGCACAATAAACTTGTTTTGTATTATTATTCCATATTATGAATAAGTAAGGATTAAAGAACATTAATCAAGATAGAATAAATATATTATGACCTGTTTCAACCATTGAAAATGTTTCATGACCAGTATTGAAGATATTATTGCAAATTGAAAACCCGTCTTCCTTGAGTGTGATAAATTAACACATCTCGAACGGTGTTTGCATTTATTGTATAAAAGGAGGGGAAAAAAGAGATTATGATGAAATATTACATTAGCACAATGAAAATACAGTACATGTTAGGTACTATAATTATCATGGAATTTTTATTAGGGGAGGTGATAAGGGAGAACAAAATAATGGAACTTTGTAAAAGAAATTGAAAGAAATGAGAAGAAAGGTTCACCTCTAGAGTACTCCTTGAGAATCTCTTTAAGGCCTTTGTTTTTAGCCTTTTGATGAGAACAGTAGGTCTTGGATGTAAGAAGAGGGCTTGGGAAGGGTATTTGGAAAAATTTAGGCAAGTCTTGAAGTTTGAGTGGTGTGGGAGGAAGAGGGGGTGAGGGGTGGTTTATTTAGTGGATGAGATAAGAGTTTTCATAATTTTTTAATCATTAGTTTATTATTTCTTCACAAGATAAGGAATAGTAAGTATTCCATAAGAAAGAAAATTAATAAATTCATGTGACTTTGAACTAATTGGGATTAAATCATCATATCATCATCAATGACTCAATAAATCCCTTATTTAGCATTTATCGTAAATTATCGCATTTTACAATTCATAAAAAATTCAAGTATTTCAGAAAAATGCCAAAAATTCACCCAAACCATTTTTAGACGTTTAGAATCCAAAAATGAATTAAAATTTTCAAAAATAATTTTCTAAATATGATTTATTAAATATTTAATTAAATTATTATTTAATAGAAATATATATACACTTTAAATATTCATCTTCATTTTTAAGGTGCCTAAATTCATTTATACACTCAAGGGTATTGATACTATTCATAAGATTCATATTACTATTCATAAGGGCACATTAATATTCATAATGGAAAGTTAATATTCATAAGGGTAGAATATTATTCACCAAAAATTAAGTTAATTCTATCAGACTCTAAATATCATCTTGAACACAACCGTGTATGTCAGATTTTTAAAATTCAAATCATAGAGCTAGAAAATTTAAGTTTAATGGCTAGGTTATGGATATCTCCTATATTTAACCATGTTTTATTCCATAAAGGCTCAGTGATTCATGAAATATAGGATATCTAATGAATATAGTGTATTTAATAGAAACATACCATAAAATGTTGGGGGTTCTACATTATTCTCTCCTTCAAAAATTTCATCCTAGAAATTTTATGTATAAAGCCCACCAAAAGATGTGGGTGGTTCTTCTTCATAACATCTTCATATTTCCATGTTTATTCCTTTATATTATGGTTCCTCCAAAGAAATATTTACTAGACGAGTTGTCCAATTTCTCAATACCTACTCCCTTGTGTCAGGAATCCTGATAGGATTTTCACTGTATGAAAAATCAGGTTTCAGTTATATTTCTTCATAGGTGAGTATATGCATTGGGTCTGGCATGTATTTCTTCAACAATGACACATGGGACACATAATGAAATTTGGATAGACTTGGAGGCATTGATAAACGGTAAGCAACAGCTCCGATTCTTTCCAAAATTTCAAATGGTCTGATGTACCTGGGGCTCAATTTCCCTTTATTACTGAACCTTAAGACACACTTCCATGGAGATAATTTTAGAAAGACATGATCTCCCATTTGGAATTCCAGATAATTTCTCCAGTTGTCAGTATAAATCTTCTTCCTACTTTGGGATGATTTAATATGGTCTTGTATTTTTTTCACCTTTTCTGTGGTCTCTTCAATAATTTTCGGGCCTATAAGTTTCCTCTCACCAACTTCATCCCAATAAGTTGGAGTTCGACATCTCTTTCCATATAACGCTTCATATGGAGACATTTGAATACTATAATGGAAACTATTGTTGTAGGAAAATTCCACCAAAGGCAAGTATTGATACCATATACCTTGCAAGTCAAGAGAGAATGATCTCAACATGTCTTTCAGAGTTTGAATAGTCCTTTCAGACTGTTCGTCAGTTTGGGGGTGATAAGAAGTACTCATACGAAGCTCAGTATTCAAAGACTTTTGGAGACTTTTCCTGATTTTTGATGTAAACTAAAAATATAAATTAGACATAATTGATATAGGTGCACCATGAAGTCTTAAAAATTCATTAATATAAAGTATTTCTAGGAGCTCAAGTGGTAAATCCTCTCTTATTGGAAGGAAATGTGCTGATTTTGTGAGACGATCAACAATTAAACATATTGAATCATTCCTTCTAGGTTTCATCGGTAGTCCAGTGACAAAATCCATCATAATGTTATCCCACTTCCATATAGGAATAGGTAAATGTTGATTCACTCTTCTAGAACGTTGTCTTCTTGCCTTCACTTGTTGACAAACTAGACACCTTGACACGTAGTCAGCAATTTCCCGCTTCATATTATACCACCAGAAATATTCCTTCTGATCTTTATACATATTTATACTACCCAGGAGTATAGAGAGAATTGAGATATGAGAATCGTCTAATAGTTCCCTTTTTAGCTCAGGTACTGATGGAACACATAACCTATTCCCAAATTTCAGAAGTCCTTCCTCATACACGAAGTCTTCCAATCTCCCATCCTTAACAACATTAATTTTCTTGTGCAGATTATCATCATCAAATTGAGAGATTTTTATCTTCTCTAATAAATATGATTTAGAAATCATTTGAAAGAGAAAATATGTTTCCCCTTCCTTAACAATTCCCATATCCATCTTTAGTAGATCCAAAAATATAGGATCTTTCTCAACCCTCATTTGAGTCAGAATTCCATGATCTTTCCTGCTTAATGCATCTACCACTTTATTTTCCTTTTATGGGTTGTAGTGTATTGAACAATCATAATATTTGAGTAACTCAAACCATCTCCTTTGCCTCATGTTGAGTTCTTTTTGTTTTAAAATTTATTTCAAACTCTTATGGTCCGTATAAATCTCACATCTTTCTTCGTAGAGATAATGTCTCTATATTTTCAGATCAAGGATTATGACTGCTAACTCAAGATCACGAGTTGGATAATTTTTCTCATGAGTCTTCAAATATCTTGATGCATAAGTAATAACTTTATCGTTTTTTCATAAGGACGCAACCCAGTCCATTATTTGATGCATCGTTGTATATTAAAAATCCATCACTTCCAGATGGAAGAGTCAAAATTAGAGAATTGACCAATATTATTTTCAATTCCTCGAAACATTCTGTACATTATTTTGTCCACACAAACTTAACTCCTTTACATATGAGCTTGGTTAGTGGGTTAGCTAGTCAGGAAAAATTCTGAATGAAACACTAATAGTAACCTGCTAAGACAATAAAACTGAGAACCTCAGTTATGTTTGTTGGCATGGTCCATTCTTGGATTTCCTTTTTCTTTGCAGGATCAACCATGATTTCATACATAGATACAATATGGCCTAAAAAAGAAACTAATTGAAGTCATAATTCACACTTTCCAAACTTCCCATATAATTTCTTTCTTATAAGAGTTTTCAGAATAATCTGCAAGGGATTATCATGGCCTTCATAGATTTTTGAGTATACCGGGATATCATTAATGAATACCACAAAAAAGTTATCAAGATATTCCTTGAAAACTCTATTCATTAAATCCTTGAAAATAGAGGGTGCATTTGTCAGTCCAAAAGGCATCAATGTAAACTCATAATTCCCATACCTAGTTCGAAATGTTGTCTTAGGAATATCTTCCTTCCTCACACGTAGCTGATGATATATGGATTGAAGGTCGACCTTCGAAAAGTATTGAGATCCATGAAGTTGATCAAATAAATCATCAATCCAGGGCAGATGATACTTATTATTTATCATAATAGGATTTATTTCCATGTAATAAACGCATAGCCTCATGAATCCATCTTTCTTATTGAAAAAGAGGACAGAGGCTCCCCATGGAGAAACACTAGGTCGAATAAATCCCTTTTCACTCAATTCCGCTAGTTGTTTCTTTATCTCCACTAATTACATGATGGAAATTCTATAGGGAGTCTTTGATATAGGTCTTGCACCTAGAATTAAATCAATAAAGAACTCAAATTTCCGCTCTGGAGGATGTCCATGTAAATACTCTGAAAATACATCAATGTATTCTTGCACTATGTGAACATATTCAATTTGAAGATTTATTTCCTCACCCATAAATATTCTGTTCTTTTCCTCTCCAAGAATTGCATTTAACAGAGATAATGGGGGTGGGTCTAGATAAGAATCAGATGGCGAGGTCTCTGCTCTAAAGATAAGAGATTCTACACCATTTTCAAAAATTGTAACTTCCTTTTTCTTGCAATATATCTTCGCATCATAATTTGACAACCAATTCATACCGAGAATTATATCAAATTCAGTCATTGGTATGACGATAAGGTTAGAAACTAAAGCACATTTATGTGTCATGAGGGGGACTAGTCGACATGCCTTTGTTGTAACGATGCATCCCTTATGATTTTTGACTGATAACTCCTTTATTAAATCAAATTGGACATGTATAATTTTCTTGGAAAACTTAGAAGATATAAATGAATGCGATGATCCAGAATCAAATAAAATGTTGGATAAGTTTGAGGAAAAAATTAAAGTACCTTCCACCACATCATTAGGAACATTAAATTCTGCAGTTGTAATCACATAAGCTCTCCCTTTCTCTCTTGGATTTTTCTTAGGCATGGTTCCTTGGAATTTGAGACACTCATTTGCATAGTGTACCATCTCTCTACAATTGTAGCATTGAAAATCATCAAATTTTTTCTTCCCCTTTCATTCATGAGATAGATAACCCTTTTCTCCACACTTATAGCATACTCCCATGCCTTTCATGCATTTACCAAGATGATTCTTTCCACAGTTATCACACAATGGGAATTTTTTGTTCCCTTGTTCTTATTTGGTGCTTCACTTTTCCCTTGGTTATCAGAGTACCTCTTTTTATCTTGGTTTTCCTTGAAAAATTCTGATCTAGAAAATTCCTTCTCTATTTTGATGTCACTCGATACAATTTCATCATATGATGAATTTTTTTTAGAAGCTAGTTCCCTTCATAGACTTAGATTAATACCTTCAAAGAAATGATCAATCTTGTATGAAAAGTCGCATACATAATCTATGACATACCTGGCTAGCCTTGTGAAGGTAGCCTCATACTCTACAACGCTGTCTTCTTCCCTTTGCATTAAGTTAATTAATTTCCACTTCATTTAGGTTCGTTGCTCATGAGGGAAATATTTTTTGAAGAATATTTACATAAAAGTACTCCATTCCATATATTCTATTTCTTCTTCCTCCGTGGTATTCTGAATCAACGACCACCATTGATCAGTATCTCCCTTGAGACAATATACTGCGAGTACTACCTTTTCATTTTCATTGCATCTTAATGTCATTAATATCTTTTCAAGGGACTTGATCCACTGCTCAAAAACCACTTGATTAGTAGTCCCGCTGAAAGATGGGGGATTTTGATACATGAAACGATCCAACATAGGTGTATAATAGTTATTCGTTACAACCTGAGTAAGTTGTCCCAATATGGCCATGATCTGATCTGCTCCAACATTGAATGTATTGACTTGCTCAGTGGGGAGATCCCTACATTTCCCATGAGTATTGATTCCATCCTTCCATTATATTCCATTTCTAAATAATGTCACACACTAGATTAGGGTATGAATCATAATTTATAATCTTAATTTAACAAAATACTTAGCATAAATTGAGATCCTACGCATAGCTAATCCCATAATCATAAAAATGGTTTCTTTTAGGAATAATTTACATTTCAATCCTTCATAATGTATTGTAAATAAAATATGAATTATCCTAAGAATATCCCCTGAGAGTGTTGTAACCAAGAGTGCAACAAGTCCTGTTGTCATGTACCAGGATACCCCGGGTCAAGCCCGAAACACCTTGTCGGAGCTTTCACTCCCAGGTACATCTGTGCCAGAGCCACCCCTACCTGCTCATATCCAGACATGGATGTATTTGATAGAAAGATTCACATAATCTATTCCTTACCAAAATACTAGGAAATTATTGTACATTTATCCTCAAATACTACCTTATGGCTTTTTTTCGTACTGTACATTTCCTATTCTACTTTCCAAGTTTCCTACTAAACTTCCTTTGTTACCAACTATAACACCCCGACCCCTCTAGACTGAAGCCAGAGCGTTACTTGTTATATTGGAATGGTTAGAAGGAATTAAAATCCCGAAGGAATGATTAGTTTAGTAGTCTTGAAGAAACTAGATACATATATGTAATTAAAATTACATTGGAAAAGGTTACAAAAAACAATACATAACAAAAACTAAAACTGCATCCACAAGAACTCAATGAGTGATCTCCTCTTCATAACCTCTTAAAGGTAAAAAAGTGAAAGGTGTGAGATCAAACACTCAATAAGGATTACAAATAGTGGAATCATGAATCAATAATAATTGAATTGTAAAAAATTTGACATAATCAATATGGCATGATGAATAAATTAAAAACTCATGCCATTAATAAACTGAGAATGAAACTGCATCCATAGATTTTTTCAGTGAAAATATCATGGATAGTAATAAATTATAATGAATAAAGAAAATGATTATTAATTGTACATCATTTATATGGAACATGATACCATAATACTGTAAATATAGTTTAGTTCTATGGGTAGAAACCCGCCTTGTTTTTGGAAACAAACTCGAAGGGTTTGTCGCCAAACTAATTGTCTCATGAGACCTACCGATGCATCAATGGGCTGTAGTGGGACCGAACCAGCTCTTCATCCAAATAATTCTTTGTACATGTATTCAAAACAAGATAAATATGACTTTACATTATATGTATATAATAGAGGAGACATATTCATCAATATTTCCACAGTCAAAGCAACATTCAAAATAAATACCATAAGTAAAATGATATAAGACTTAGAAAATAATCATATCCATGATATTAGAATATGGATATTTTAATGGAATATAAATTCAATTTAAAAGTGATCTCAAATGGTCATTAGGTACACCACATAAGAAAGAGTAGGTGCACAATACTAAGAAAGTCACAATGAAGTGAGAATTGAGACAAAGCTCATTACCACGTTGTAATCAATTGAGTCATATGAAAAAAAGTTAATAACCACCAAATTAATCATATAATAACATGAATATAAATATAATAATAATAATATATATCAAATGGTAGTACAACTATACCACATATAAAAAATAAGAGGCAAACAATGGAAATCCCACATAATTGAAAGTGAGATGAGAAAACCCCTTACAAACATTTCGGCATGGTAACGAGTGTTCTTGAGAGGGCTTAATGAGAGGTAATATTGGGGAGGTGAAAAAACATACCCCATAATTAGGAATTAAAAATAATAGAGCACAACATATGGGATATTCTTGAACAAAAGTGAGAGAGAGGATCCCTTACCTTATGGTTGAAGGTATTCTTGATTGTTCTTAACGGCCCGAATAATCAAATTTATCTTCATTAATTAATAATTCCAGAACCTAATAAACATGTAATTTATATTTTATGACATTATTAGGTTCATTAATGACCTTTTTCATGGTTTAAGAGATTCAATTTTATTGTTTCGGTAGCATTTTCTTCTTTGGTTTTCATGATCCGTTTTACTTGTATTCATGAATGGATGTTTGTTTGAAATATGGTTAAACATCCAGAATTGTTAATATAAATTATTAGTTATATTAAAGGGATATAAATGATCTTATAATGATTCTGTTTATATACCATGAGGATGACTCATTTGATGAGTTAAAAACAAACACTTGGATTTGGCTTGGCGGTTTTGTGCACAATAAACTTGTTTTGTATTATTATTCCATATTATGAATGTGTAAGGATTAAAGAACATTAATAAAGATAAAATAAATATATTATGACCTAGTTAAACCATTGAAAAGTTTTCATGACCAGTATTGAAGATAGTAATTCAAATTGAAAACCTGTCTTCCTTGAGTGTGATAAATTAACAGATCTCGGACGGTGTTTGCATTTATTGTATAAAAGGAGGAGAAAAGCGAGATTATGATGAAATATTCCATTAGCACAATAAAAATAAAGTACATGTAAGGTAATGGAATTATCATGGAATTTTTATGAGGGTAGGTTAAAAGTTAGAACAAAAGAATGGAAATTTGTAAAAGAAATTTAAATAAATGAGAAGAAAGGTTCACCTCTTGAGTACTCCTCCTTGAGAATCTTCTTAAGGCCTTTGTTTTTGGACTTTTGGTGAGACCAGTAGGTCTTGGAAGTGGGGAGATGGATTGGGAAGAGTATTTTTCATAATTTAGGCAAGTATTGAAGCTTGAGTTGTGTGGGAAGAAGAGGGGGCGAGGGGCGGTTTATATAGTGGAGGAGAGGAGAGTTTTCATAATTTTTTAATCATTAGTTTATTATTTCTTCACAAGACAAGGAATAGTAAGTATTACATGACCAAGAATAGTAATAAATTCATGTTACTTCTAACCAATTGGGATTACATTAAAAGATCATCATAAATTACTCAATAAATCCCTTATTTAGCATTTATCATAAATTATCGCATTTTACTATTCATCAAAAACTCAAGTATTTCAGAAAAATCTCAAAAATTCACCCTAAATTTTTTTCAACATATAGAATAAAAAAATGAATTTAATTTTAAAAAATAATTTTCTAAATATGATTTATTAAATATTTAATTAAATCATTATTTAATAGAAATATATAAACACTTAAAATATTCATCTTCATTTTTAAGGTGCTTAAATTCATTTATACTCTCAAGGGTATGGATACCATTCATAAGATTCATATTACTATTTATAAGGGAAAGTTAATATTCATAAGGTAACATTACTATTCATAAGGGTAGGTTACTATTTACCAAAAATTAAGTTAATTCCATCAGACTCTAAATATCATCTGGAATACAACCATGTTTGTCAGATTTTTAAAATTCAAATCACAGAGCTGTAAAATTTAACTTTAATGGCTAGGTTATGGATATTTCCTATATGTAACCATGTTTTATTCCATAGAGGCTCCATGATTAATGAAATATAGTCTATCTAATGAATACAGTGTATTTAAAAGAAACATACCATAAAATGTTTGGGGTGCTACACTCAATCCAGAACTTGGATACATGGGGTACCCCTTCCTGAGTAAGCATAGGAAGATTCTACAGCTAAAACACTCTTGTAAGCTTGTACATTAATGTAATGGTATAAAAAATCTCCAATTCCATGGATTACATGACCCTGAGGAAGATTTCACGAATCTGAACATTCATATGCTCCTCGAGGACTATAGGAATCTCCAGTTTAGTTGCGTTAGGAGTGTGTTGATTGTTTCCACTCTCATAACACTATAGTCTAAGATGGCGAGGAGGAATTTTCTATACAAGAAAAATACACACCTTATAGAATTGAATAGAAATAAGTTCAACCCCAACATGTGACTACAACTGTGAACCACTGACTCTTGGTCTCCCTAGACCTAGTTTACAAGTATTTTAGCATGATGTGTCCATTTATTTTATTTATCCAATGAAACCAATATCTCATATCATAGTTTTACAGGAAAGTATATATCACATGAAAAAATAGATAGACCCATATCATGAAAAATGCATGTCAATATATCCTTATGTGCCTATTATGATGCATTTAGTCTCATCTCATTCCATATTTGGGAAAAAGTAAAATATCAAGAAATATTAATGTCATAAAACAATAACCTCACACAACATCTGAATCACCTAAGGTGAAATAACATCAACTGTAATAAGAACAAAGCACAAAAAAATCCCATCCCTATGCACTTGTATTTTCCCCCATACATGGTTTAACAACTCCCATGCACAAGCTCATTACCAAGTCCCGAAACATCCTAGTCTCCTTTCTACCTTTCTTAAATAGTAAATCAAAAGAAAAGAAAACCTACTTCTTTAATACCACTTTGTAACATCCCCCAATTTGTAACTCTTTCATGTGGCTTGAAAGGGTTGGTTATGAGACCTCAAGTGTGCCTCCTCATATACCAGAGGCTGCTGACTAGTATCGAGGGTGTGAAATATATAGTGGGGAGACTATACCCACTCTTATGAAGTGTCATAGTAGTAAAAAAAATCATAATAGAATGGAAATAATCAAAGTAAATACATAGTGGAAGACCACAACATAAACTAATAAATAATAAATAATAATTTAACGATGTGCTATAATGTAACTAAATGTCATGATAGGAAAATAAAATAAAAATTATAGAAGTCTCAATTAAAAGACTCAATGTCTTGGGTACCAAACCCAACGTTGGTCCCATATCTAAACTCTAACCTATCCTAACACAAGAAATAAAAAACAAGGTCCTTCTCCCTTGTCCAAATCTACACCCACAAAATCTTCTCAGGTACCAAATGATGGATGGAATAGGGTGTGATTATAAATTAGTAGGTCAACACCACCGTGTCTAAAAAAACCATTTTGATAATAAGTGAATGCAATAGAGTGATAATAAAGTGTATTAATTAATTTAAAAATTAATAAAATACAACAATAACCTACTTCGGCTCCATAATAGAATATATATGAGCTTGTATTATGACCATTCCAACCACAAACATATAACCAATGTAAAATAACCTACTTAGGCTCATGCCAGAATATATTTGAACATGTCTTACAACCATGCTAACCAAAAACATATAACCAAGGTTAAATAAACTTCTTCAGTTCTATGCAAGAATATCTCTGAGCATGTCTTACTACCAGGAAAACCATAACCATATAACCATGGTATAGTCACAAAAATCTAAGTCAAAGCCCTATAAGAATTACAAAATCTAAGAAAAATACCTATAATCTTTACAACATGAGACTAGGCATATACTTCTCTATATAATCATTGAAACATGAGATTGAGATGAGGACACTCAATATCATCATTACAACATATAAGTGTGAAAGTTATAGGGCCGATCCTAATATATATGAATTATTTCATGGAACAAAATCCCTTTCATACAATATTGATATCATAACATCACATCATAATTCTCAATGGTTAATTATGACAATTTCCATTCTTCTTTCATATGTCACTTTAAAATTAATTCAAAATTTATTAAAAATCATATCAATAAGAAATAATCTATAATTCAGGGATTTTATAACAAGAAATCACCCCAGGTTACATGTCATGCTAAACATACTTTAAGCTATTTTACAATTCAATTATGATCAGGGTTAGCTCACCCCATGGGTAGCCATAATCCAATTAAAAATCTATTTGAAACCAAATAACTTTAAGGAATAATTCCACTTATTTAATTAATTAATTTGGGTGAAATAAAATATTTCACTATCACAATATTTCACAAACTTGGAAATTATTGAACCATACAGTTAAGATTTAGGCCCTATACCTTTAACTGTTGATCTAATAATTCTTAAAATGGAAAACTACCATGAGGCAGAAGGTGAAGATGATTTCAAAGAGGTTCCTAGATAAAAAATTATCAAGATTAAAACCAACAACACATTTGGTCAAGGGATATTACCACAAAAACTGGAGAAGGAAGAGAAGAAAGAAACATAACTGAAAAGACTTACCAGGGATCGCTCACATAAACAGGATGTCCAGAAGGGAAGTTGGCACCCCAAAATCACTCATAGAAATCCATAGGGTCTAGAGAAGAAGACATGCAACTAAAACAATAAGAACTCATCTAAAAAACATGTTTAAAAAGTTCAGGCATTTACATGATGTGTAATGGTATTAAATGTCGTGAAAATGGTTTTAATGGAATACAACAAAACACCCATCACCTTAGATTTATTTTATTAAAAATCTCAAACAATTACATAACATGTAATACGTTTACACAATGTGTAAATTTTGTGCAGTTGATTTTCCAGTACATTTTTATTTTAAACAAACCAACCCTATTTTAAAGTTTCTCATATCACCAAGAACCCATGAAACACTTAACACATTTACCGAAACTATATTAAAATTAAACAATCCTACATCCTCAAACTTTAGGTCATTTCCTCTAACAAAGTTCTCCCTACAGATACTCTCAGGTCTTTCTCAAGTTTATTTTCACCCCAATACTTCATTTTTTTAAACTAAAGGCTCTCATGATGAAAACAAAACCAAAATAAAATATTAAAAAAAAACTTAGAGAGAGAAGTACCTGAAAAATAAGGGATCTTACATCTAAATTCTATTTTGAAATAGTTTCCCTATTAGTTTTCTTTTAAGTGTCTAATACAGTATATATAATTTCTTCCTTAAGAACTATTATTATGTTTTATAACCAATGAAGGAAGTTTCTTCCATTTAGTTTTTATTTATCCATAATAGAACCCAGGGTCAAACAGAGTGATGATGATGCCATTATCTATAAAAACGTTTTTTAATCAGATGAATATCATGTCTTATATATTTTCATCAAGTAATTTTAATGATATTTATTCCACTAAAATTGATGACACCATACATCATATTCATTTAGTGAGATAATATCCATATTTCACTAAGCAATGAGTCTTCTAGTGAATTCATCTCACCACTCAGTTATTTAGGTGGGAAATCATCCCAATCATGACAATTATGATTATTGGATAGTTGATAGGATAAATACACACCCTAATCTGTTATATGGATTTAATCAACTCTATTAATCTTTTACCATAACCTTTAGGGTTTCTTAGCTAGTGAAACCCTAAGAAAATGTTAAAAATAATTCAACATTAGATAATCAAGGGGAACCTGTATAAGGAATGAAACTACCCAATAGAACTATCTAGAACCAATTATTACTTACCTTATTTACATAATATAATCCATGTGAACCTGATTATGTAATGAAACTACCTGATTGGATGATAGAGGTATTTAAAAGTGAAACTTTATAAGAAGCATCACACTTATTATTGTAGGGTTTTCCTTTTAAAATATCACCAATTTAATATAAATCATATACATATTAAATTCATAACAATTTCATCTTATGAAATATTTTTCTTCTTATGTTTTTATTACTTTTTTGTATGAATACTTATAATGTTTTAGTTTTGTAATCCTTATTCTAACCACTAAATTAATATGTTAACACCATATTAATGTGTGACCCTTTACATAACCCACAATATGTTTTACTCACCAAAAAATAAAATCCAAACATATTTATACATTTATGAATTAATTATATTCATAAGGTAAATGAACTATTTTTACAAAGATATAGAGTTTTATAAGATTTATAATCTCTAAATGAGTAATATTGGAGTGATAGATAACTAACCATATTCACCTTTCTAGACATGGAATAAGCCTTCAGGCTGATAAGTAGCCTGACCCCAAGTCACTCTACATAGAAGAGACTTTACTCAAGGGAGAGTTCAATTAATTATTTATTTAACACTTAATATGAAAAAAACATTCCCAAAAACTAAATCCAAGATAAATTTTCAATTACAAACTGAGGTCAAGGTAGATGAATACTAAATTATATAGAGTCTTACTTAACATGTAATGTATAACAACCTTGCTCTTTATTACACAGTTAAATCTAATTTATTACATAAAACCTTAAATTAATACAACATGGAAGATAAATAGGTATAGTTTATTTGTAGATTAGGAACATTACATAACAACTTAAAACATAGAATGCAAAATCTTACTGAAAACGTCCTTTACATGACCACTACATTCCCTCGTACCTAGCATTGCATGGGATAACCTGAGGACATGCATAAGAAAAGGGTGAGCTATAAATCCCAGTAAGGGAATAAACATGGAATAGCATGAGGAATAAAATACATGTTATACAATAGGCATATAAATGGATCACAATAGAAACATGAACATAAAGGCATGATAAAGCATGATAATCATAACATGGAAATTTGACAACATCACTTAACATGAAATTAGCATGAGCCAATGTTCATTTCACATGGAGCATGAGTAAAAACTCATTGCACATGAAGTGCCAGTAAAACCTCATTGAAATTGAATTATAATGAGTCAACACCCATTGCACATGACGTATCATGATACTATACTTTACCCAATGTATTGGAGCGCTATCAGGGCACACCCTTCTTAAACATTTCATTTCATGCGTAAGTGTGTCACATGGATCATGGAATCAATCAACATAATAAATTATTCCATGATTAATTAATGTGGAATAAATAAATGAAATTACCATTCAATATGTATATTTTTATAAAGGTGAATACCCTTGATAGAGGCATGGGTATGGTATTCACTACATAATGATCTTGGCTTGCAAAAACATAGTGCAATTTCGGCAACATAACGACGTGACATAAGGATTCATGAAAATGGTTGATGAGATAGAAAAGGGTGTCTCATAATATATAAATTAAATTTACAGTAATGGGGTCATATAGATACAAGTCCCAACAAACATAATGAAATTTAGATGCATAATACAAAATAATTACTTGGATGTAAAAGAGGAGAGATAAATACCTCAAGGAATTTCGGCATGGTAACAGGTGTACATGGGAGAAATTAATGAGAGAGAAAGGGGTCTCACATCATCCAAAAATAAATAGGACAGTATGAGGAAGGTGAGAAATCATACCCCAACATTTTTAATTGAAAAAAAGGTATAACAACTTAAAGAAAATTGGACAAAACTGAGAAAGGAAGAAATCCCTTACTTGGAAGTGTGATCCCAAAGGCCTGGGAGAGGCTTGAGAGAGGATTATTGAGAGCTTGGGGAACCTTGGGAGGATTATAGAGAGTATAGGTGAGGGTTTGGTTGAACTCCAAAGGCTTTTAGTGAATAGGAAGTTGGATCTTGGTTGGGTTTATATAGAAAAACAGAGAGAATTCTTTATTATTTAGGTTTGCGACACCACACATTAAACTAATCAAAACCAAAAACCAGAACATGGTTTTTGCCCATGGTTTTTTAAAAAGGGGATTGGAAAACAATATTTTATGAGGCCAATGTCCAAACTGCTTAAAATAATAGGGTTGCTTATGTGGAGGTGAGTCACACTCTCAAGGAAAACAATTTAAAAAGACAAAATGTTTTATAAGCCTTAAAGGGTCCACTAAAGCTTTATAAAATAAATAAAAAAATCCAAAATTACATTATTTTAATTTTAAAACATATATTTTCCAAACATAATGTTTATATTATTTTATTACATCACTATTGGGTCATTATGATGTCATAAAACACATTATATATTTAAATAGTATTTAATTTTTACCCCAAAATTTGACTGTGTTATAAAATTATGAAAAATTCACCATTGGATAATTTCAACATCCTAATTCCAAAAATAATATTAATTTTATATAAATAATTTTCTAAATATTTGAATTTTTACTTTTAAAATAAAAACTGATATTTATCGAAAATTCATGGGTTTTGACAAAAATAGCTTTCAAACCTTAATAAAAATTACAACTTCATTCATAAAATTATACGATAATTTATATTTAATAAAAATTAATTTGATAATAATAATAATAATATTTTATTAAAATATTATTTAATTCAAAAATCCATTAATTCATCAAAATTTATTTTTTAGTTGAATATTAACGAAAAATACTATTTGTGATTTAAAAACTATTTACAAAGTAACAATAATAAAATGAATGCACATTCTTTATAAAATAATAATGAACAAAGTCATAGTTCTAGGGTCTTGTTACATAAACCCTTATAACACCCACATAAGACCAAAAGGTAAGGTGTACGATGGTGACAAACTCTTGGGGTGGCTCAGATAACATCGCTTGAGTGGTAATCTCTATTAACTTCCACTTCTCCCGTAGTCGGTTCCGATAAAGCTTAATGTGTTCAATATCGGCTTGGGCTTGGTCAAGAGTAAAGCCCAATGACACCACCTCCTTTCCAAGCTCTGACAAATGGGCTTCGTATGGAGAAATTTTACTGGATGAGGCCATCGCTTCATTTTTCTGAGTAAATTGGATTTGTTAAATCCCTATATTTATACTAATCATGTGATCACTTTTCAACAGCTATATTAGAAATGGTCACAATTAATCATTGTATTTTAAAATCTATAAACATAAAACCAAATAATTTCACATTTTATATAACCATAATAAGACATTTAATTAGATCAAGAGGAATTTCCATTAATGAAAGTTTGGGTCGTTACAATCTTTCCCCCTTAAGAAATTTTGCCTTCGAAATTTTCTCCCACACTAAAACAGACGTGGGAAACTCTGCTTCATCACTTCCTCTAATTCCCATGTTGCTTCTTCAAACTTGTGGTTTTTCCACAACACCTTGATGAGGGACATTGTCTTATTTCGTAGAACATTTTCTCTATGATCTAAGATCTTCACTGGTTACTTATCATAAGAAAGACCATCCTCTAGCTATACTACCTCTAAAGAGAGTACATGTAAAGGGGCTGGTATTTACTTACTTAGTAGAGATACATGAAGGACATCATGTACTTTGGACACGGTATGTGGAAGTGCTAGTCAATAGGCCACATCCCCAACACGATCAAGAATCTTGAAGGGGATGATGTACCTAATACTTAACTTCCCTTTCTTTCAAAACCTCATGACCTTCTTCCATGGAGATATGCGTAGAAATACCATGTCTCTAAATTTATACTCAATGTATCTTTGAAGATTATCTTTATAACTCTTCTATCGACTCTGGGATTCCTTTATATGCTGATGAATGGTTTTCACCTTCTCCACCATTTCTTCGACTATTTTTGGTTCTAGCAGCTTAAGTTCACCGACTTCATCCCAACATGCCAGTGTTCTGCACCTCTTCCAATACAAGGCTTCATAAGGTTCCATTCATATGATCAAGTGGAAATTGTTATTGTAGGAGAATTCAACCAGTGGAAGATGTTGGTCCCACCCTCCTTTGAAGTCCATAGAACATGATCTTAACATATCCTTCAGTGAATGAATAGTTTACTAAGATTGGCCATCAGTTTGAGGATGATAAGTCGTACTGAAGTTCAGTTCAGTTTCCAGAGCATGTTGAAGACTCTTCCAAAACATAGAGGTGAATCTTGGATCTCAATCAGATACAATAGATAGTGGTACTCAATGTAGCCTTACCACTTCCCTAATGTATATCTGTGCCAGTTGATCCAATGTGAAATCCTCCTGAATTGAAATGAAGTGTGCAGACTTTGTAAGATGATCCACAATAACTCAAGTTGAATTGTTGCCTTTGGATTTCTTCAGAAGTCTGGTGACAAAGTCCATGGTGATGTTCTCCCATTTCCATGATGGTATGGGAAATGGTTGCATCATCCCCTTAGACTTATGCCTCTCTACCTTCACTTGATGACACACTAGGAACTTTGATGTATACTCAATGATCTCCTTCTTCATATTATCCCACCAATAATTCTCTCAGAGATCTCGATACATATTTGTGTTTCCTGGTTGAATAAAGAAATTTGAACTATGTGCATCATCCAAAAGTTCATTCTTCAGCTCTGAACTTGATGGAACACATAGTCTTTCCCAAATATCACAATTCCTTCTTTATTAACATTGAACTCTGAGGATTTCCATTTTCTAATAGCTTCTAATTTCTTCTGAATTCCCAAATCATACTTTTGATCATCCTTTAACTTTTCCAAAAGATATGGTTGAGTAATCATTTGTGAAAGGATTGATGATGTTCCTTTATTTATGATTCCCATGTCTATATTACTCAAATATTAGAAGATTGGATCCTTCTCAATTATCATCAATGATAGAATAACTAGGTCCTTTCTACTTAGAGCATCTTATACCTTGTTCACTTTCCCAGGGTGTTAATGGATTGAGCAGTCATAGTCTTTGATCAACTCAAACCATCTTCATTGGTGCATGTTCAACTCTTTCTGTGTGAATATATACTTGAGGATTTTGTGGTCCGTATATATTTCACACTTCTCCCCAAAGAGATAATGCCTCCAAAAATTTAAAGCGAATATCACCACAACCAACTCTAAATCACGTGTTGGATAATTCTGCTCATGAAATTTCAATTGCCTTGAATCATAGGCAATGACTTTTTTATTTTACATCAACACATAGCCTAGGACCTTCTTCGAAGCATCATTGAATACCACAAAAAGTTCTCCACTTATGGGTTAAGAGAGCACGAAAACAGTGATAAGCCTCCTTTTTAACTCCTTGAAGATTTTTTCACATTCATCACTCCACAAAAACTTTACTCCCTTCCGAGTTATCTTGGTAAGAGGGTTGAACAATCATGATAAATTTCTCACAAATCATCGATAATATCCGGCTATCCCCAAGAAGCTATAGATATCTGTTACTGATGTTGGCCTAGGTCATCCCTCAATTGCATCTGTTTTGGAGGGATCCACAGATATCCCATTGCTTGTGATGATATGGCCCAATAATGAGATCTCCTTGAACCAGAACTCACACTTTCTATACTTTTCATAGAGATTCTCATTACACAAGGTCTCTAATATGGTTGCCTCCTTAGACTCAATCATCTGAGCCAGATACGTGTGCTCATTGGTCAGTAATATCCACACTTGAGATGATAGAGCTAAAGAAGATTCATCTTTCTCCTTGCACTTGTATAGAATCAGGGGTCGATTCTCCACATAGAGAGTGATTTCCCTCTCACAACAATTTATGTTGTCACTATATAAGGGAAGACAATCCATGCCTATAATTTCATCAAATTCCACCAGAGGGAGTATGATGAGGTTTGACGGAAAATTAAATACACAGATTATGACAGGGAAGGATTTATATTCATGGGATGCAATGATTTCCCCATTTTCTGTACTCACCGACATCTTTACTTCCATGATTTGTGGTGGTGGTGGGATTGTTCTACTAAACTTTTGAGATATAAAAGAATGTGTAGAACCTGAATCAAAAAGTACATTCACTATTATTGAATGAATAACTAGTGTACTTATCACCACTTCATTGTTGGGGTTCACTTCATTAGTAGTGATGGAAAAATCTCCCCCTTGCTACCTTGTAGGTCGTTGGTTACCTCTGAAAATCCTTGTCTTAGGGAACTAATTTGCAAGATAACCTGGTTCTTTGTAGTTTTAGAAATGAACAATGTATTGAGGTTCAAACAGAGCATTACTCTCCTCTATTACAACCATGGGTTTTTCTTGTCAGTATTTAACAACTCTGTGCCCTTCTCTTCCACACCTAAAGCATTTCATCATCCCCTTCAGGCAATTTCTGGGGTGATTCTTTCTGCACCTTTGGCAAGTGGGGTGTTGTATCTTCTTAGAACTATTGGATTTATCCGTTGGACCGCCAAAATTGAATTCCACCTTACAATTATTATCCCCACGATACCCCTAAGATTCTCCGATCTCTATTTTGACCTTGAGGTCAAATCAGACAATTTCCTCATAGCTGTCGAAGTCACGGATCTCCAGCGCTTTCCGTAGGCTAGGTTTCAGCCCCCCAAAGAAGTGGTCAACCTTGCATTCGGGGGTAATGACAAAGCCAGAGGTGTATCTTGCAAGCCTTGTGAATTTCTCCTTGTACACTCTGACAGATTTTTTGTCTTTTTTTCTTGAGGGAAAGGAAGTCTCTTTCCATCTTAAGCTGTAGGATGCGTAGAAAATATTTATCAAAAAACATATCTCAGAAATACTTCTATTCCAATGCCTCGATCTTCTCCTCAGGATTCATATTTTTGATCAACGTCCACCATTAATCAGCTTCACCCTCCATATGATAAGTAGCCAAGAGAACCTTCTCTTGTTCGGAACACTGAAGGATGAAGAAGATCTTTTCAATGGATTTGATCCATTTTTCGACGATTTAGGGATCAGATGATCCATTAAAAGTAGGAGGACTTTGTCTCATGAAGCTCTCGATAAAAAATTTTTCTTTCTTGGGGGGGGGGTGAACGTTACACTTGATCCATGTTTCTATTCAAATCTTGAGTTAACCAAGAGATAAGCGTGACAAAGTTCGTGATTCCCTCTCCCATCGGATTTGGAATCTCATTAGCACAATCATCACATTGATCTTCACATAGGTTGTCAGCTCGAGTCCTCCTATTACCAGCCATTGGATGGAATAAAAGAAAATTTAGGGGTAACACATAAAGGGTAATCCAAGGAAAAAACTGATGACTTATAAACAACTTTTATTTCCTTAACTTATGAATCTATAGGCTTCAATCTATGATATTAATGATCTAATTTCTAGCATATATTCTTAGGGTCATTTTTTTCATTCCCTTAATAAGGGTCCACACTAAGATTGTTAATTTACCAAAGCATATACCCCGAGAGTGTCATAACCAAGAGTGAAGCAAGGCCCATTGTCAGGCACCCGTTCCTATTCGAGTCTAGCTCAAAGTGGTGTTTTTGGGTTTTACCCCTAGGATACATCTGTGATAGAGCCTCCTCTACATGCTCATATCTAGTTAGGGATGTATTTTATTGATAAAACAATTACTCAATGCTCATCAATACTTAGGGATGTTTTTATTATACTTATTATTATCTCTATGTCTTCACCAGTATTTTCTAATCCTAATCCCAAAAATAACTAAACCTATCCTCTGATACCAACTATAACAACCCTTCTTATTACACACTTAAACCGGATTTGTTACATAAAAAATTCACTTGATAAAACATGTAAGATCAATAGGTATAGTATATTTGGGAATTTGGAACATTACATAACAACTTAAAACATATAACACAACATCTTATTGAAAACATCCTTTACATGACCACTACATTCCCTCGTACTTAGCATTGCATGGGATAACTTAAGGACATGCATAAGAAAAGGGTGAGCTATAAAGCCTAGTAAATGAATAAACATGGAATAACATGAGGAATACAATAAATGTTAGAAAATAGGCATATCAATGGAGCATAAGAGAAACATGAACATAAAGGCATGATAAATCATGATAATCATAACATAGAAATGTGGAAACAACACTTAACATGGAATTAACATGTTCCGAGGGTCATTACACATGGAGTATGGGTAAACCATCATTGAACATGAAGAATGAGTAAAAACTTTTTTCACTTGAATTAGAATGAGTCAATACCCATTGCAAATGACTTATCATGATACTATACTTTACCCAATGCATTGGATCGCTATCAGAGCGCACCCTTCTTAAAGATTTCATTTCATGCATAGTTGTGCCACCTGGATCATGGAATAAATCAACATCATAAGTTATTCCATGATTAAGTAATGTGGAATAAATAAATTAAAGTACCATTAAATATTTATATGTTTATAAAGGTGAATACCCTTGATAGAGACATGGGTATGGTGTTCACCACACAATGATCTTGGCTTAGAAAAACGCGGGGCAATTTCGGCAGCATAACGGCGTGACATAAGGATTCATGAAAATGGTTGATGAGAGAGAAAATGGTGTCTCATAATATATACATGAAATGGATAGTAATGGGTTCATATATATAAATGTCCCAACAAACTTAATAGAATTTAGATGCATAATACAAAATAATTACTTGGATGTAAAAGAGGAGAGAGAAATCTCTCAAGGAATTTCGGCATGGTAACGGGTGTACATGAGAGGCATTAATGAGAGATAAAAGGGTCTCCCATCATCCAAACAAAATATAACAGTGTTGGGAAGTTGAAAAATCATACCCCAACATTTTTAATTGAAAAAAAGGGCATAACAACTTAAAGAAAATTAGACAAAAATGAGAAAGGAAGAAATCCCTTACTTGGAAATGTGATCCCAAAGGCTTGAGAGAGGCTCGAGAGAGGATTATTGGGAGCTTGGGGAACGTTGGGAGGATTCTAGAGAGAGTATGGCAGGGGTTTTTCAAACTCCAAAGGCTTTGAGTGAAGAGTAAGTGAGAGATTGGGTGGGTTTATATAGGAAAAAAGAGGGAATTCTTTATTATTTAGGTTTGCGACACCACACATTAAACTAATAAAAACCACAAACCAGCCCATGGTTTTTTCAAAATGGGAGTGAAAAATAATATTTTATGAGTAAAATGGTCTAACTTCTTAAAACAATAGGGTTTCTCATGTGGAGGTGAGTCACACTTTCAAGGAAAACAATTTAAAAAGACAAAATGTTTTATAAGCCTTGAAGGGTCCACTAAAGCTTTGTAAAATAAATTGAAAAAACCCAAAATCACATTATTTTAATGGTAAAACATATATTGGCCGAACATAATGTTTATATTATTTTATTACATCACTATTGGGTCATTATGATGTCAAAAAACTCATTATATATTTAAACAGTATTTAATTTTTACCCAAAAAATTCGACTATCTCAAAAAATTATGAAAAATTTACCATTGGATAATTTCAATATCCTGATTCAAAAAATGATATTAATTTTATAGAAATAATTTTATAAATATGTGAATTTTTACTTTTAAAATAAAAACTCACATTTATAAAAAATTCCTGGGTTTCGACAAAAATAGCTTTCAAACCTTAATAAAAATTACAATTTCATTCATAAAATTATACGATAATTTATATTTAATAAAAAGTAATTTAATAATAATAATAATAATAATATTTTATTAAAATAATATTTTATTTAAAAATCCATTAATTCATCAAAATAGATTTCTTAGTTAAATATTAACTAAAAATACTATTTGTGCTTTAAAAACTATTTACAAAGTAACAACAATAAAATGAATGCACATTATTTATACAAAAATAATTCACATCATCATAGTGATAGGTTCTTGTTACATAACCCCTTATAACACCCACATAAGACCGAAGGGTAAAATGTGCGATGATGAAAAACTCTTGGGGTGGCTCAGATAACATCACTCGAGTGATAATCTCTATTAACTTCCACTTCTCCCGTAGTCAGTTCCGATTAAGATTAACGTGCTCAAGATCAGCTTGGGATTGGTCAAGAGCAAAGCCCAATGACGCCACCTAATTTCCAAGCTCTGAAAAATTGGATTCGTATGGGGCAAGTCTACTGGATGAGGCCATAGATTCCTTTTTTTAAGTAAATTGGGTTTGTTAAAGCACTATATTTATACTAATAATGTGATCACTGATCAATGACTATATTAGAAATGACCACAATTCATAATGGTATTTTAAAATCTAGAAACATAAAACCAAGGAAGTTCACATTTTTATAACCATAATAAAGAATTTAATTAGATCAAGATAAATTTCCATTAATTAAAGTTTGGGTCATTACATAATGTATGAATCTATCTCTCAAAATCAATTTATCATATAATTATTTCATGAAAAATATTTAAAATATAAAAAATTTTATTTACATGAATAAAGAAAGGAATACATTTCAAATAAATGAACAATTTATAAATTTAAATATAATATAAATTTATAAACCTTTACATAAATAGTATCTTATTATAAACATTTATAATTTGGTTAAACATTATGGTTATTGTATAATTTTAGATATAAACTCTTTTATATCCAAGTTCAATAAGAATTCTTTAATATTTTACATTATATGAAATTTTAATTTTATATTATATGAAATTTAAAATTTAATATATGATATTTTATAATTCAAATTATATTATATAAACATTTTATATAATCTATTCATCACTTATATTATTTAATCCTTAAATCATATTAATCATCAAAACATTTTTGATTTTGTATAAATAATATATTTAAATAAATCATTTCTTTAAATTAATTATGAACAAATTATATTTATAAATATAAAAATCTTTATCCTTGATCCATATTTATGTGATTTATAACTCTTTAAAAATCATTGCTATAATTTATAAATAAACATTTTATTTAAATATTACAAAGCATGCCATATAATTTAGTAAAAGGCATTTTAAACATTAAAATTTAATATTTGAAATATTTTATTAATAAATGATTCATAAATATTTATATATTTATTTATAAAATATTTATCATTGATTAATTTATAAATTATTTATAAATAAAAAATTCTCAAAATATATTTTGGTATGATTTATAAACACATTATAAACCATAAAAAAACTTATCAAAATATAAATTTTTAATGTTTTTCACTTTACCCTTAAATAGGAGAGATAAGTTGAGTGAAGGTAAAAGTCTTTACCATTATACAAGATACTTGTATAAAGTTAAATCAAGATTTTCCTCCTATGTAAAGGTAAAAATAGTTTACTTTTACAAAAGTACATTAAAAAAAGGTATAAAAATGTTAACTTTATACAGAATCCCTTGCGTAAAGGTACATCATAATGAATTTTACACAATATTATCTATATGAAGGTAAACCTTATTTACCTTTACATAGACCCTTATACATAATGGTAATGTAAGATAACCTTTAAACATGGAATTATATGTAAGGGTATACTATATCAAAAAATATTCTATGTAAAGGTACATGTGATAACCTTTACATAGAACCATCTATATGAAGGTAAAATTCAATGACCTTTATATTGAACCTTCTACATAAAGGTAACATGTGATGAAATTTACGTCAATTACTCTGTAACTTAATGGAAAACCAATTAGATATTTACACAATTTGGGTGGGTTTCAACATAAAGGTAACCTTCATTATGTTTTTAAATACAAGATTCTTGAAAACATAGTAGATTAAACATGATACTCCCTTGAAGAAGATCACTTTGATACCACTATAAGGATTTTTGGATCATTATATGATCCTTTGGCAGCATAAAAAACAAAACAAGAATAATATTTCTTAAATAAATCAAAGTGATGAAAATATCATAAAAACATAGCATTCCTAGTTCAGAGTTGGAGTAGTATTTTCTTCCTTCGTGCAGGGAGAACACTTGTGGAAGATCACAAGGAGCATTTAATCTATGACCACTACTTATCAGGGGGATACCCTAACCAATAGATCCTGATATCTATTATAGGATATCTAAAACTCTCAAAGGGGTTCTAGCACCTTCTCTATAGAGATGAAAACAACGTCAAGAAGAATTAGGTTCTATAAGATTTTAATGAAATTGATTATCACAATATTCTTCAAATGAAGCACTTAATACACTATTTCATAAGAAGAACCATTTCTCCTTTTACACACAATATATAACTATTTTCATAAATAAATAAAACATCCTTTATATTCAGGTATTATCAAATAATACCCATGATATGCACCTCATTGATAAATGGGTTCAAAAATCTTAATGCAAAGCTTTTAAAGCATTATTAATGATTTTAAACATATGGAAACTTTATGGGCAGAAATGTGATGTAGAGGTTGCATCACAATGGTTTTTTTCCTGTAATGTGAGTGTACATGAATCATACACATGTACACTATCTACATCTATTACATGCATTTTTATGTTTCATTACATGCATCATATTCATGTAATCTCCATGCATCATATTTATGTTTTATATGTGCACTATATATATACATAGTATTACATACTATATATAACTATTCAATATATATGAATCTCATTCATATATATATATATATAATAATGATACATGTATCATATACATGTATTCAATGTACATGCATCATATGCATGCATATTTTAGTGAACTTCCAACACTTTGGACATTTAATAAATATTGAAAAAATATAATTAATTGACAATTTAATTCCAAAAATCCTTAGAAATCATTGAATAAATAAATATGTATGAATTGAATTAATTAAATGTAAACAAAACATAATGAATAAGTTAATTATATTAATTCCCTCACACTTAATCCTTGGACTCCCAGACAAGTGTACTTCAAAAATATTACCAAAAAAAAATTCAAACAGTAGCTAATTGTGAGTTTTCTTTTTAAAAACCATGTTCCTCAATATTATCATGCCTCCTTAATGTTATAAATTTCATTTTATTTATGAAGTTAATTTAATTTATTCCCAATTATTTCACCCCCTATGTTCACTTATACCCATATTCCAATAATTATTTCACTCATCACTCAAGTGTTAATTTAATGAAAAGTTTTATTATTCCAAGTTTATGCAAGGTTCACTATATACTTCATGAATTTTTTCATTTATACCCAATGAGTCATATACTTGTTCATATCATGAGGATATTTTAGGGTTGTTCTTGGATTAAGGGTTTGTGGTCTTTATTAACAAAAATTCTATGATAGTTTTGGATGTTTGAATCTATGTTTAAGCATACTACAAGATTTTTATTTTCCTTTAATAATTACATCATCCATATATTCTTATTCCATGATTCATATCCACCCATTTTCATTTTGGTAAGGCAATCCAAACCTTTGTAATTTCAATAGTATCATCATATCTTCCCTTTGTTTCCTTAAAAAAATATTCTTTTTGTTTACATTACTCTAAACTTTATGGAGGGATGAGCTTTAGATTTTTGAGTGGGTGTGGGATCTTAATTTTTCTATATTAGGATATTTTACCCTCTTTTTTGATATTTTATAGGGTATTTATTAAGTAAAATCAAGAAATTTCTTTAAAACTCATTATCTAGACGACCATAAGGTTTCAAAAAGTTGTAGTGTTCATATAACTTTGGATTGAAATAACCAAATTAATTTATTCATAATTTTTAAATTTATTAGGTATTCAGTACTTGAGAAAAAATTCATAAAAAATATTCACTTCCTCTTCCCTCATCTTTATAATGGTACTATGTAGTTTTTTTATAGATTTCGAATTTAGTGATGATTTTAATTTTTGAGAGAAATTGGGGATTATTTCACTTCAAATAAGTGGTATACTTCCATGAAAATATTTTAATTATATATAGGTTATCCTCTAATTCTTCCCATTATTATATTCATCACAAAAAATAGGTTAGTTAATGCAAAACTTCTTTACTTCAGCTCAAGTAAATTCTTTCATGTAGCTTGGTCCATCTCACCTTCTCCCTCCCCCACACTTTAATTCTACTAAAATTATTTAATTAACTTATAGATAAATGTATATAGGGCTTCTAGCCTTGTAAAGTGGATAAATAATAAGTAACTTCATGGACACTAAGGGTTATAAGGTTTAAATGTCAATGTAATTAAAAAATAAATGTTTATTGAAAAGGGGACTTTAAATCAAAATAATATCTCAATCATGTATAACACATGATCCTTAAGGCTCCTGGATTTTTAATAGATTATTCTAAAAATTATCATTATACAAGCATGACTTGGTTATCACAAAAAAGAGGGAATTTTAAAATAGAAATCAATATAGGTTTGGAAGCCTCTTAGATAAGTGATTTAAATATAGGGATGTATATCATGACATGTGATTAAAAAATTAGTGGTATTTAATGAATTAACATCACTAAGAATTTGAAAAAAAAATCATTTCAACATTCATCTAAGGTGAGTTGATAGGAAAAATCAGTTTCTCTTCATTATCATGAGTTTAACTATTTCAAGGGAATTCAAATTTTTCTAGGTAGAGTTGAAAATTGGAATAGATTTAAATGTAAAAAAATCTAATCATTCAAGTGTTGAGAAAGGGTACAACCTAATGTTTCTTATTGAAATATAGGTTAGAGGAGTTTTATCTCCTCCAATATTGTTTAGCATATATTTCTAAATAATTTCTCGTTTATGTTCCCATTAATAGTGAATGGTTTATTGTATCCTTTTTAATAACCTAATAAACACTAAAAGGATATAAATGAGTGACTATAAATAGGCATTACCATATGAAATGTAGATTACCTATAATTAATTTGAGTATTGAGTTGTAATGAAACACTTGGTCCCCTGGATTGAAGTCCTTTTACTATATTAATTTTTACATGCCACTCTAGTAATTTTTTTATAAACTGTTGAGTTCTCAAAGATTATTTTTTGATTTCTTCTAGCTCTCACAATTATAGTTTTATTTCTTTTCCATACATGTTTAGAGTTAGATTCATTTACCTTACTACCCAGTATGCTTTGTGCTCTGGCTCTAAAGGTAGGTGACAAATCTTTCCATATATAATTATATATGGAATCATCTTAATAATTGATTTTTAGATTTTTACTATAATCCCACAATGTTTCTTCCAACATTTAGCTCCAATATTTTATATTTAGATTTAAAATATTCCCTAGAATCACCTGGATTTCTCTATTTAAAATTTCATATTAGCTATTTATTTTTGGCTAGAAGTGTGTGGATGTCTTGTGGTTCACTCCACACTTCATCATCAAATATTCCATGCTCCTATTATATAAATTATCCCTTTGATCACTGATGATGGATCTTGGAATTAAAAAAATATCACACAACATTAGCATCACCAGTTTTGGTGGCTTTAACTTTAAACCATTTTGGAACATAATCAACAACCAATAACATGTAAGAGTTTACAAGGGAAATGGTAAAGTGTACCATGAATTATATTAGATAAACATCAAATATCTCACAAAATATTATGGGTTTCTAAGTAATCTCTTATCTTTTGGATATTTTACTAGTGAATTGACATTTTTCATAAATTTTAAAAAATTAATGTGCATAATTTAAAAAAGTAGGATAGTAAATTCATGATTCTAAAACTTTTCTTACTACCATTTTATGTTTAAAGTGGCCTCTAAAAGCTATATTATTAGAAAATTTAATCACAAATTGTATCTCACTTTTAGGTAAAAATATTCCTATCATTTTATCATTTAAAATTTTCCACAGGTGTGGATATTCTAAATTATAAACTTTTTTTTATTTGAGTCTACAAATTGTTTGGGATTTTATATGAGATGAGACTTAATAGGTTACAAAAAATTTAACAACATCATAATAACATGGTACCACTCCTTCAATAAAGTACAAATTTTCTTCTAAAAAGTGATCATTCCATGGTTTGTGATGAGTAATTTCCACTTAAGCAGTATTGGGAACCTACTTATGTGATCTTCTAGTTGGTTATTAGATCCTTTCTTGTATTTGATCTCCAAATTGATTTCTTTAAGTAATAAAACCCATCTATATTTATTTTGTTTAGCCTAATCCTTATTAATTAAATACATAAGGGATTCATAATCATATAAAAAAACTTTAGTTCTCAATAAATATGATATGGATTTATCTAAATAAAAAATTACTATTAAAAACTCTTTTTAAGTGGTTGTGTAGTGGGTTTGGGTAGAATCCAATTTTCTTAAGGTTTAGCCAATTGATTGAGGTTTGTACCCAATAATTTGGGACAATACTACACCAACAACAAGGTTTAAATCATCACAGAGTAGTTAAAAAGGTTACTCATAGTTGGGTGGCTACATCACTAAAGGTGTGATTAGTTTACCCCTTAATTCCTCAAAAGCTTCCCAGAAACCATCATCAAAAATAAATTAAAAACCTTTAAAAATTAACCTATAAAGGTTAAGAGAAATATTATGAAACTCCTTGAATAATCTTCTATAAAATCATACATTTTCAAGAAAGTATCTAACATGTTTCACACAATTTAGATATGAAAATGAATTTATCACTTCAATTTTGGACTTATACCCCTCAATGTTTTTTGTGAAATAATATAACCAATCACTATTAATCTTTACATTATAAAATTAAAATTTTAAAATTTTGAAATAAGGATCTCTTAAATAAAAATTTTCAAACCTTTACCCATATTTTCTGGAAATTTTTAAAATAATTGTCAAAAAAAGGGAAGGCATATAAAAATACCTCCAAGAAGTATTAATTGTGATTTATAAAGATATTTAATATACACCTTTTAATTTTATCTAGTGAGTTACAAATATAAATGGAATTTTCTTATTGGAAATGGTACCAAAGATTCATGTAATGATGGCCTTATCTTGATCCTTAGGTACAATGGGCACCTAAAGGTAACATGAAAATACCTCTATAAAATAATAATTAGTTATTACTAATAAACTTTACAACATTTTTTCAATAATAGGAATGGGGATGTGATATTTCCTAAAAACCTAGTTTATCCTCCTATAATTTATAAAAACTCTCCAGCTATTCTAAATTATTACTAGGATCAATTCATTATGCTCATTACACACTATGTAAAACCCAATTTGTTTATGAACTATGTGAATGGGGTTGACCCATTATGATTCATATATGGGGTATATTATTCTTACCTCTAATAACCTCTTGTTATTCTTTTTAACTACCTCTATCATGGTTATATTCTTCCTTTTTTGGGCTATCTAGCAAGTATGGAATTTTCTTTAAGAATAATTCCTTGCATACAGATTTTTGAATTTATTCTTGGCATATCCCATATAATTAAACCAATAATTATCACATTTTACATTAAAATATTAATCAATTTCTGTTCTTAATGTGAGGATAGGTTTCTAGAAATAATTACTTGAAACTTTTATCCTTACACAAGCAACACATATTTAAGATCAGTGGGTAATGATTTTAATTCTAGATTAAGGGTTGTTCTAAGGGTAAAATAAAATTTGGATTCTTCACTTATAAAGTTTTTATTTTCTTTACAAAATATGGAAAATCAATTTTATCATCATGAAAAAATAATAAAATCCATCAAAAAATTTATAAGTTATATCTTCTTCCAAAATGTAAATTTATTTTCTAGATTACCATACATTCACTTTCTCAACTGATTTTTAATCATTAATTATTTCCTTAATCAAAAAATTTCATTCAAAATACCTATATATTCATTGGGTTTAACCTCATTAAGGTGTGATAATTTAAAGAGATATTTATCTTCCTAGGGATAATTCATATCATCAAATATGTTGAAGTGGATAGTAATATCTACAAACTCCATGGAGTGAGTTAATTCATGAAAAATTATGACGGTATTTAATAACTTTAATAATGGACAATAAGAAATTAAGGGAGATTGGGATGACCCTATATCTTACTCCATGTTTAGTACATAAAATTCCACTGGAAATATTAAATTATAAACTGTGGTAAGACATCATCCAAGAATCCCACTGGAAAAGTAATGTATTTTTTTACAAGTTACATTACTACTCTTATGGTATTAAAGTCTTCCATGTATAAATAAGTAAAAATAGTTAGATTAATTACATTAATAGAGCACATAAATCACATAAATCATCTGAAAAATTCATGGAGACAATTTTATAAGGGATATAAAATGTACCAGGATCCTAACACTCTATCGAAAACTATCAGGCTATCAAGGAAAATATAGTTCTTCCTAAATTTATCTTTTTATTACCTTAAAGTCTCATTTTGTTGGTGAAAATTACTTAAGGAACTTATCATACTTTGGAATCTATTTGAGATATTCTAGAAGGGGTATATTTATTTTAACTTTTTAGAAAGTTTCCAAATTTTCTCTTTAAATTTATTCTCCTCAGATATTCTTGGATTGGATCATACTTAAGGGAAATCATAGTGGAAGGTCATTTTTCTCCCTTATTTTCCTCTTCAAGGGTGTCTCTTTTCTTTTCTTACTTGGTCCATCTCTATATTTTTCTCCTTTATTTTCCTCTTCTATGGACTAGTTTTTAGGGGTCTGCCCAAAATTTTCACTTTCTTCCATTATAGGTTGATATTTCTCAAATTAAATTGTGTATGGGGGGTGGATTTATTTACCAATTCTTTTGGTTACCATACTCACATTTTCCTTATGATTTGGTATTTACTGGGTTTGTATTTTTCCTGAGTTTTTTTGCAAAGATTTATACTAGACCATCAAGTTTTCCCTTTAAATACTTCACTTAATTTATCAATTCCTCAACTTTATATATTTACTAATAATACATTAGATAATGTACACTGGTTTAGGTTTGTTAAAAATATTTATTTTTCTGGAAAGGGGGTGGTTTATATAAAATTTTTATTTGTCAAGTTAGTTATATGGTTGTTGAAAATGTGGAGGTTATTGTAATTATTGTTCAAAAAGGGGGTATTATTTGATTTTTTGGTTTAAAAATACATATTAGACTTGGTAAGATTCTCTATATCCTTAATTATGCTTCTAAAACTATATTTATTGATATAAAGTTACAAAACTCTTAGTTCTCTATAACTCAACACACTAATCAGTATAATATTGAGGTGATGAACATAATACACATACCTAAACTAAAAATTGGTCTCACTATATTGATTTAGTTATATTTGTATAAAAGTATATTTAATTCCTTAAATATTAATTATAGTAAAAAATATGAGTTATAAGACCTTACCTCATGTAAGAATCTAGTAACAATACCACTTATTACAAACTACTATGAGTTTTTTTTACCTTATCAATAATTCAATTGGCCTCCCCTATAATGTTTTCTATTAAATATCCTCCTAAGGATATATCAAAAAAGTTTCTATCATTGTTAAGTAAACCTTGGTAAAATAATATAATAAAATTGTGATCCTCAATGACTCGATGTGGATAATTGAAATGAAACTTCTTGAATCTCTCCCAATAGTCATAAAGAGTATTTACAAAATCTTTTCTAATGGTATACATTTCTTTCATGATGTGTATTCTTATAAAGTTAGGGAAAAATATTTGAAGAAATAATCTCTAAAAATTATCCCAATTTTGGAATTCTTCTAGTCATAGACTATATAAAAACTTATTATCTTCTCCTTAAAGTGGGAAAAGTAATTAATTCTACTAGAAATGTTATTATTCCAATCCTTTGGGCTTCAATATGGAGTAAACCAAAGTAAAATAATTTATATGATTGTTGGAATATTCTCATATAAAACTATGAAACTTTGGAAAAAATCAGATTACACCAATTTTTAATTTAAAATTATTTGGTAATGTAAGCATGAAAATTTTGTTATTTTGGTTGATGAAATGAGGTGCATATAAATCTCTAAAGGTTTGATTTGGGTTGGATTCTGTAATGTCCCGGTTCTGGAAGCCACCCAAGGGCGCCCCATACCCAGTTGGTCACATGGCCTCAAGCGCATTTCCCCTAACGCCAGAGGATGCCGACTAGCAGTGAGGGACTTGGGTGTGAAAGTGGAGAAACTATGCCATTATTGGCAGAGTACACAGTGGAAGAAAAACAAATATACAATAGTGGAAGCAATAAATATCCAACGACATTAAACAACAGAAGATTGACAATTAACCAACTGGAGAAAAATATATAAATGATGCATGATACAAATGCATCTAGGAAAAACATCAAAAAAGGTTACAATGATGAAATACAGTACTAAACCCAAGTAAAAAAGAAGGAAGTAAACTCCTCAGCATCGCAAGCCATATCTTGGTCCCATGCTCTCCATCTCCAGTGCAATCAATAACCTGAAGTAGAAGGGAGATTGTCTTTATCTATACCTGCAACAATATAATCTGTTTGGGCCCAAAAGCATGACCCAAACAGGGTGTGAGACAAAAATCCTAGTAGGAAACCACCCGAAGATTTGTGCCTAAAATTCAGTGAATATATGGCAGGTAAAAGTACAGAAAACGGTAAACAAGAAAGTACTCATCAACAAAAATCCATAGTTTCTAGCATATAATTTACAAATAAGTAAGTAGTCACTCAAGCAAGTAGAACAAACAGGTAACCTCTGGGTAGTTCTCACAGCCTAACCCCTATGGTTCAACCTACAAGTACTAGTAACCCTCTGGGAAGCACACACAGTCTCACCCCTCTGGTTTAGCTAAATAATAGACTCTTTGAGTAATCACTCACTATCAATTCCCCCTATAGTCATGTATCGTACTAAAGGTGCTCTGGGGAAGCACTCAATGTCTCATTCCCCCTGTGGCCCACGTCGATGAACTACAAACACTATGGGAAAGCACTTAACGTCAATTCCCCATGTGGTCCCGCATTGTATTATAAAGACACTCTAGAGAAGCCCTTACATCCATTCTCCCTATGGTCTACTACACCAGGTTCTCACGACCACATGTAATTCAAGAAGTATAGCGCACGTAACGGCCAAAGTAAACCTCAAAAACTACTTGGCTAGCATTATATGGCATGTCAACAATTATAACAACAATAATAACATCCTACAAAACTTGGAATAGGAAATTGGTCATAGCCTAATAGGAAAAACTAGACCAAACGGTCATAAAAAGGAAGAAATGCATGGGCAATACATCCAAAGCACAACAATTCACCCTATTCACAAACAAAAATCCTCTACTCTAGCATATAAGCAGGGAAAGCAAGAAAAAGTGGTAAAAGGGTATATTATGCAATACCCTGTTCAAGGGTATTGGGTACAATTGTACATAATATTCAAAGACCTTAAATAGAAAGGCACAAACCACCTACCTCAAAGGTTTTGACGAAAACCCCCAACAATGAAGAACACACAAGAAACCCTATTTGATTCTCCAAGAACCCGCCTTAGATCTCTTATCCTAACAAGACCAAGACCAAAACTCATCAAAATTTTCATCCACACACTTAGGTCTACCCATTATGGGTGTAGATCTATGAAACCGAGAGAAGAGGAGAAGTAGATCTATGTAGATCTAAGAAACCGAGCAAGAACGAAGAAGAACGATCACATAACTTAAAAAAATAGCTTAGATTAACCAAGAGAAGACTTCAGATCACCTCAAAAATTATGGGAGAACCTTCTTTGACCTTAGGAGGAGAAAAATCCTGAGTTATGGCCGTATAGAAGGAAAAACGAGCCACTTAGAGGCTAAAATGGTGAGATCCACTTTTTTAGGATCTCACTTTAGTGCCCGCACGGTTTGCTCACACGGTTAGACAAACCGTGCGCTAACCGTGCGAAAGCCACTGCCTTGGCCACCCCTCTCACATGGACTCATCGAATGGTTTCTGCTAACCGTGCACTAACTATGTGGGAGCTACTACCTCAAACATTTACTACACATGGTTTGGCTGCATGGTTATACAAACCATGGGCCTCCCGTGCGACTCATCCTTTTGCCTCAAAACTTCAATCAAAGTTATCTTGAATCTCCCATTCATCACTATTAACATTATAACCAATAAAAACATAAATCAAGGGTCACATACCTGAAAATAAGACCCAGGTTCTTACAAACTTCCCCCCTTAAAGAAATTCATCCCTGAATTTCCCTAGCGAGGCGCAGAAGAAGAAACCCCGAACAACTACGGCCACTACGATCGTACATCGACCTCCCTCTCCCAAGTCTCATCCTGCACTCGCCCATTCTACCATAGAACCCATACCTGAGGGACATTCTGGCCACAGAGAACCTTCGTACTATAATAAAAAATCTGGATAGGTTGCTCCTTGAAAGATGCATCCACCTCCAACTCGACTTCCTCGGTTTGGAAAGTATGAGACAGGTCTGAAAAGTAACGTCGGAGCTAAGAAACATGGAAGATGTCGCGCAAATCCCGATTCCTTTGAGGCAACTACAACTGATAGGCAACCGGCCCAAATCTTTCCAATACCTCAAATGGCCGGACGTACTGTGGTGAAAGCTTACCCTTTTTCCAAATCCTCTTATGTCTCATCCTCGGTGTGACACGTAGAAAAACTTGATCCCTGACCTCGAACTACAGAGGTCATCTCTGCTGATCATCATAAGAATTCGGACGAGACTGTGTAGTAGCCATCCGCTTCCGAATCAACTCTATCTACTCTGTGGTCTCTTGAATAAGACAAGGTCCCAACAAAGCTGCCTCTCCTGCCTCCAGCCAACATAAGGGTGATCGGAATGACCTACCGTACAAAGCCTCATAAGGTTCCATCTGAATAGTTTCTTGAAAACTATTGTTGTAGGAAAACTCCACAAGAGGTATATGTTTCTCCCAGGAACCTCCAAAATCCAAGATGCATTCTCGGAGCATGTCCTCAAGCACTTGAATCGTACGCTCGGACTGACCATCTGTCAGGGGATGGAAAGTTGTACTCAAAAGTACCTATGTACCCAAAGCCTTCTGAAGCCCTTGCCAGACCCGAGAAGTAAAACGCACATCCCTGTCCGAGACAATGGAGTGGGGAACCCCATGTAGACATACAATCTCCCGAAATTACAACCATCCCAGCTCATGAACACTGAAGGTCTCATTGATCAAAAAGAAGTGAGAAACCTTCGTAAGTCTATCAATGAAAACCCAAACTACATCATTCCACAGAGGTGATCTCAACAACCCTATTACTAAGTCCATCACGATGTCATTCCACTTCCACTCGGGAATGGGTAACTGCTGTAAAAGACCTGCTGGTCGCTGATGCTCCGCCTTCACCTGCTAACAGGTGGAACACCTCATGACGAAACCAAAAAAATTCCTCTTCATACTTGGGCACCAATACTGATATTGTAGATCACGATACATCTTGGTGATGCCAAGATAAACTGCCCAAACTGAAGAATGAAAATCCCGCATCAGCTCCTCACGTATATCTGTTGGAACGCATACACGCCCCTGGAAACGCAAGATCTCATCCTTGCTTATAGTCCATTCCGGAATAGGGTCCCCTTCTGACACACTCTCCCTTAGGACTAGGCCTTTATAATCTGATAGATGCCTCATTCGAACTTGATCAAGAAGCGTAGAGGTAACAACTATAGAAGATAGAAAAGTCTACCCCTATCTGTCATGCACCTCCAAATGCATCTCAGAGAATAGAGCCATAAGCTTCCACTCACCGCTGGACTCCTAAACTACTTGTATATGAGTCCTCCTGCTCAACACATCAGCCACAACGTTGCCTTTCCCAGGTGTGTAGGCAAGATCAAAGTCAAAAGACTGAAGGTACTCAACCCACCTTTGCTATCTCAAATTCACTACTAGAATTTTGAGCTACAGCTACAGAGCTATACCCACGGACAATAGAAAACGTGGATATATCCTGTTTACAGCCAAAAATTTTTTTGCTGTCTCTGGCAATTAACACACCCCACTCCCCAATTTACCGTAACCCTCTCGTGCCCCTCCTCCTCATTACTCTTCTCCCCGACGTTCCGCGATCCTCCTCCTCCCACGGGCCACCCAACCTCCCCATGATCGTCCTCCTCCGACGCGGCCACTCCACTTCCCCACCGTCACTACACCGACGCAGACCCCCACCTCCTCTGACGACGTACCTCTGATGCGGCCACCCCACTTCACCACGATTCTCCTTCTCGGACGCTACCCCGACATAGCTTCGATGCTGCCCCGACCAGCTCAGACGCAGCCACTCCACCTCTCAGGATCCCCTTCCACGCAGCCACCCCCGATTATTCTCCTCTGACATAGAGGCCCCACCTTACCGATTTCTCAGTCGAACCAAGTCCTACCTTGGAATCCTCCTCCCATGATTTATAACTAACCCCACTCAGGGGACCCTTTCGAAATCCAACATTCTTCAATTTCTCATGATAAATCCCTGCCTACTGCACTCCTTGCCTCGCCAGGTATTTTTTGATTTTCAGCTCCAACATGGTATTTAGGTCACATGTTTTCCCTTCTCTAGATCGGTGGTTCAATTTATTCTAATCTTGGGTTTTATGGAACTAACATGCAAGAGGAATGGTCATGTTTTTAATTAGGCATGTGATCCTAGTTCAGTTGTGACGTGACTTCTGGAGTTGTGAGATGGGTTGCAACTGGGTGGTACAAGAGCATACACCTGTTGACTTTGACATAAGTTGAGTAAGCACAAACAATTCATGCATGGAATTTGTGTATTTTTTAATCAGTGTTAGATGAAAGAGGGTAGAAAATCGATGGAAATTTTAGCGAGATTCTCATAGGTGAGGTATCCCATAGCTTCAAATGAAACGAAGGAAGTGCCCTATGAAAAAGGGCTCTTTGGAAATATATTGGGTATGGTTATACCAGATCTTGGTTAAGGAAAAGTGTTTCCTAGGGTGATTTGATAATGGCTTGGGAGAAGTGGTATATAGATTTAGATTTGGATCTTCGAGGTTTTTCTTGTGGAGAAATTTTAAGTAAATCCATGTGGTGGTGAGTGCAACAATGGATGGTGTGGTAGGTGATAATATTTTTTTTCTAGAAAACTCATCACATGACAAGAATGGACTTATCATGCACCGAGAATGGGTATTGAGTAGATTTTTGGTTATCTTTTAGGAATGCATGGGTTTTGGATGAATCTAGTCATCATGTTTGGGGATAGACAGGATGTGGGTAGTGGTGCTTGGATTTTGATCAAGTGATGTTGTGACAAGGGTTATCCTATAGTGGAAAGAGTGACATCAGTCATGGGAAATATAAACCCATGAGGGTAGTGTCCTGGTTTTGGGAGACCAATAGGTAGGTATTTCAAATGGAAATTAGGTTACAATGACCCAATGAGTACCTAAATTGAGTTGGTTTTTCTTGGAGATTATAGTTCGAACATGGGCATTTGAGTTGAGTGAAAATAGTAAAGATCCAAGGTTTCTTTAGATTTGAAAATTAATTGGTTCTTATGGAAATCATGACATGGGATTGATCGAATAATGACCCAAATGAGGGAATCTAACTAGTTTTCGGACTTGGGGTGGTTTTGATGATCCAAATGTGTTAAATCATGGTTATGTCAAAGCTGGAGATAGGTCTTGATGGTAGTATAGTTGGTGGAGGCCCAGACCTAAGAATTTCACCATGTTTCAAGAATTTAATTCATTGGTCTATAATGGTGAACATGATGTGCCTCCTGAAATAGGGGGATTGGGAATTGAATGTTCTGAAAATGTGGTGACGTTTGGATTCTATGCATCATCATCAAGATCAGGATGGATTGTGATGAACCAATATGATTGGGTTAGGAAATGTCAGTGCTTTCAATAGAGTACAATGATAGGTTTATATGGTGGAAAATTTAACCTTAGATTCACACCATGATTTGGAATGAATATCAAAGTGCCAAGTTATAATAATGGAATTTAATTCACTTATTATTTATTTAAGAATTATCTAGAGAAGTATGATAATGCTAAAAAAGCTACTGTAATGTAGACACCCTAATAGAATGGGGTGGTTGAGAGGTAAAGTAGAATCGTCAATAATATAACACAAACTATGGTGATCTCTAGTGGTATTACAAGGTATAAAAAAAAGTTTCCTTCTGAACTAAGGTATAAAAGGAAACCAACATTGAAGTATTTATGAGTCTTTGGTAGTAAGTTCTATATTATTAACATGGAAGGGAATCAAGAAGAGTATAAAAATAACACGATTAAGTTATATTTCATATATATTCCTTAATAATCAAGGTTTATAGATTTTTTAATAAGATTCTCATTAAAATTTTGGAAATAAAATATGTAATAATGGATAGGAAAGAAAAAGGAATCTATGACAGGAGCATTGAAGATAATGTAGAGAAAAGTGAATCTTTACAAGAGCCTAGAGAGTCTCTTAGGGGTAGTGAGGACTCAATCATAGAATTTTTTGATGAATATGAGAAAGAAAAATACATAAAGATTACAATTACACCTAAAAGATTTACTAGAACTAAACATATCGATGAAGAGAACATTTTGGGTGACAAATATGTTATAATATAAACTAGGAGGATTTATAGAATTAATAGAAATTCCCTCTTATATTTATTTGAGTA
Source organism: Viscum album (assembly GCA_963277665.1). Classification (NCBI taxonomy): domain Eukaryota; kingdom Viridiplantae; phylum Streptophyta; class Magnoliopsida; order Santalales; family Viscaceae; genus Viscum; species Viscum album. The sequence goes on along the minus strand of OY728136.1, from coordinate 999,536,432 downwards.
AAAAATATTTGATTAAGAATCCAATGATTAAAATTGGATTAAAGATATGAATGAGGATTTAAATTAGACAAAAAACAATGACACGTATAAATTTGTTCCACAAACAAAAGATGAAAATATCATATTCATGAAACAAGTATTCAGAAATATGCTTAATGAAAATAGAGAAGTTAAAAAATTCATAGTCAGAATTTTGTGAAAGGGATATTCATTGATTGGTAGGGTGGTTGTAGATAAAATATTTTCACCAATTTATTGTATTGAGGTTATCAAATTGTTTCTTACCATAGTTATATAGAGAATATCAAGGTATATCTAATGTATATAATAAAAAGTACTCTTTTCTCATTGGAGTTTTTTTAAGGAAGTTTAAATTGGTCAACTATGTGGATTTCAAATAAATGATGATGATAATAAATTGTGTATTTTTAATAATTATTTTTGTGGCTTAAAACAAGTACACGTAGCTTGGAACTCAAGGATTGAAAATGTTCAAATTTTTTGAGGTTAATGAGAGTAGTTGACTATAATCTCTATATTAATAGGAATTTTTTAAGGGCACAAAGGCCTATTTATTTAAATTATAAAGAAAAAGAAGAAAGTTCAGAGGAAATACAAGAACACAACACTTAATAATAAATCAACCAATTTTAGAACGGGTATTCATACTATGAAAAGGAAGTCTTCCACTCCTACCGCGGGAGTTATGATCTCTCCTACCGGTCCTGGCTTGTATCCATGGACCTTCACCATTATCATCATCAAGGTGCTCCACAAAAACATCAGTCTTTATGGTTTCATATTTATTCACTCTCTCACTTGTATTCCCATCTTCATCACTGCTAAGAGAGGAAATGATTTCAAAAGTGTTATGAGTACCAACATTTCTGTTTGTCCGGGTCCTCGATGCTTGAGGAGGGGTGCTACTTGTAAGAGAGGTAGAAACCTTTGATCTCAATAGTTCAACATTCTTCATAGGTGTATGTGCCTCTCTTGCTGGAGGAGGAATTTTAGTTGACTCTGTCACATTGTGTGTTTGTCCAATTGGATTGGAAACACCCAAAATATAGATGGGGTCTGGAAGGGAACCCTTTTTTAGAGCAGAATTTTCCTCCTCTTGAGCAGAAGTTAACTCTTTCATCATATCAGAATCAGGCTGGATTCTCAGCCTCAGATTCTTTCCACTCTGAGATGGATGAATTTGGGTGGGAATCACCACTTCTATTGTGCTGGGTATCTTAAACTTCTCCAGTAACTGCTCATCGATGGGCAACTTAGATGCCACACAAGTGGGTTGAACATCCATGCCATGAACTCCTATGGAAGTTCCAGCAAGAGTACTATCAAGGTGAGCGTTGGGCACTGGTTTGGGTCCAAATTCAGCAGTAGAGTGATTAACTTCACTTTCCACCATAAGAGGGTTAACGCTCAAACTCGAAATTTGAAGATTTATAGGAACATGCAGTGCCCTATCAGTTGCAGGAAATTTTTTAACTCCACTTCCCACTGTAGGAGAAGGTTTCAAGAGACAAGATTTTTTTGAAGTCGCACCTTGTGTTTGCTGTAAGTCCATTGAAGGGATAACAACATCATCCTTTTTCATAGATTCCTTGGACTTGCCCGGTTATGGGACCTTTTCATTTCCATTGTTAGTAGTCACTTCCTTGGATTCCTTGTTTGTGTTTTTATTCTTAACCTTACTTGAGGTCGCTGTCTCTAACATGTGCTTCACTTTTCTGTATTTTGAAGAAAAAGTAGTTTTCTCATGACTAATTCTTTCATCAGCCTCAGTTTGTGATATAATCTTTATCTCTATTTGACTGTCTACAGATTCTGTCTCATTTTGATCATGGTTCATGTCTTTTATCAGCACATCTTTGAAAGACAGGCCCACTTCAGGTGAGTCACTTTCTTCTACTATATCAGCCCAAGTGACATTGGGTCTATCAATTAACTGAAAAGAAGGAGGCTCTTCATCTTTCAGGATGACATAGGTGGAGTCCAACTTGGGGATTTTATTATGATCCTTGATCAGATGTTCAGTCTGAGACATTGTCTGAAAATTTTCAGAGATTAGTAGTCTGTTGGGAGAGCTATGAGAAATCTCATTTGCAGCTTGTTCCTAAGATTGGGAATTAGTCCCTTGGGGAAATTTATTACATTCCGTTCTTCTACAAAGAGACTCATAATGGCCCTTCAACATGCATCTAGTAAAAAAAATATTGGAACGACAGTTGGACCTTGAGTGTCCAATCATATAGCAGACTTCACAATACAAAGGAAACTTTTCATACACAATATGAAGATTAATTTCATCCTGTGGTGTGGATAGAACTACCTTATCAACCATGGTAGAACTTAAATCTACCTCAAATAAAATTCTGGAAAAATTTCCATAGCTAACATTTTCAGTATCCAAATCCATCTGGATTGGAATGCCTATCGCAGAGGCGATGTCATAAAGAATTTCAAAATTCCACAAAACCCAATTTAAACCATAAATATTTATCCAAACCTAGGAAAAAGTGTCTTTAAAATCATAGAGACTAAAATTTAGCTTCCATTCATGGATCCTAATGGTTCCTGGCTTTAAATTTATGGAACCAAATCTCTATGCTTTACCCTTCAATTCAGCAGAGGGAAACAACAAGTGAAAAAAAACCTCTTCCTAACGAAACACATTTAAAGTCATGAAATCCCCAAATAGTAGCAAGATGAGCAACTAAATCAGAAATTTTCCAAGGTTGTGTAACTTTAGATAAATATATCTGTGAAATAAAGGAGTTCTTACAGAGATCTAGGCGTTCCGAAACTATCTTAATAGGAATTTTTTTAGCCAAATGACGATGTAGGTTTATAAAATTTAAAATATCTGAAATTTGTTTGTTGGATGAGCTGATAGGGCTGTGAAATTCATATTCATTAGGTGTTTCTCATTTTTAGGAAGTACAATAGACAATGCATTTCCTTGGAGTTCAATAAACTAAGTGCGGGAGAGTGATCGAATTAGAAATTTCATAAATTTTTATATGTAATTCATTGTTTTATTCCCTCAAATTCCATTAAAATCCTTGGCATTTCTATATTTTCACATTTTTTATGATTTTCTGTGAGTAAAATAAATATGGATTGATTTTTTGATTTTAGTGATAACTTTTTTATTTTTTCATTAATTAAATGTGTTTTCATTAATTAAATGTATTCTCATTTATTTGTGTTCGGTTTATGAGGATTATTCTGATCCTTCCATTGAGTTAGGTGCATAGGCCAATGCGGATGTTGATGATGATGGTGGTATGAGAGGAGGAGATGATGATGTTGGTGTTTCTGAAGGAGATGATGAGGGTCATGATGGTTTTTATGATACTGATATTGAGGTACATTTTAGATGTAAATTTTATTCTTGGTTTAGACATTGAATTCTACCATATAATGATTTAGTGTTTGGTAGATGTTGTGGTGTATACATGTAGGAAGAACTAAGTCGAGTAGTTTAGAAAATATTATTCAGTTGATGAGATCAACCAAAATTAGGATACTGGTTCAAAGGTATGGGGTTTAAATGAATTATATACTTCCATTGAATGAATATAAACATGAAAATTCAAATTAAACTATGATTTTTTTATTCAAATTAGTAGAATATTCAATGAATAAAGAGATGGATTCTTTGAAGTTAAAAAAAATCAAATATGGTTGAACTTTAAGTGGGTAAAAAATAACTTGAAAATAAGTGGGTTTAATAAATTAATTAATAGAATGATGTTTATAAATGATAAAAATTATGGATGGTAATAATGTGTTATTAGTAGAATGAAAAAGTTTATTTTTTGGAAATATTCTCACTAAATATAAGCATTATATCATCTAAAAACTTATAAGTATGATGGAATTGAAAAATATGATTCTAGATTTGGTGGACATCAAGACAACTTTGCTTCATGGCGAGTTAAAGGAATAAATCAACATGAAACAACCAATATAAGTACCAGCAATTGGGATCTATGACTTGGTTTGTATATTATATAAAATATTTTATAGAATAAAGCAAGTACTGTGATAGTGAAGGGGGGTAGGGTGGAGGGGGGGTGGGGGAAGGGGGGAGTGTGGAGGGGGGAAGGGGGTATAGGGGGGTGCAAGGGGGGATGGGCAGGCTAGGGGCTAGGTGGAGGGGGGCAGGGGGCAGGGGGCAGGGGACATAAATTGTTGGAACTGTCCAGCTGTGGACAGGTTAACAACAGCCCCTGTTCGGGGTTTGAAACCTAATTTTTTTCCCTGTTCTTCTCTTTTATTTCTTTTAGTTATTTAACTATTTAATAACATTTTTCTTGTGTTTTCTAGGCACGAAAAAAGATGGAATGCACCTCATGCACCTGTTGAAAGATCAAATCATACTATTTTTGAAAGCATAAAAAACATCCAGGTTCGTGTTTCTACTTAATTTTCAATGTTTTTTATTTTTTCCACCTTCCTCTTTAAATTTTATGTGAGACATTTCCCATTTAATTTGAAGGTTTCTGTAAAATACATTTAATGTGTGAAGGTGCATATACCCAGTGGGGGAGCAACCAATTTTAGTTAGAAAGCTCCAAAAGCCGAAGTGGACGGTTTGGTTCCACCTTGAGGTAGGATCCCTCTTATAGCCTCTTTAATTCAAGAATGATTTAAATTGAATTTAGCTTCTTTCTTTATTCTTATTAATTATATTGAATTGCATATCTTGAATAAGTGTTCTTTAATATAATTTTTTCATTTGATAAAGTCATGTTTTTATAATAAAACCCCTCCAACGGAGGTGCGCTGTCTCCAAAAACTCACAGCGATAGTTATGTTGATCTAGTTGCTTAAATTATTTTATTTGATTCATGCTGAATGTGTTTTAGAATAAATGTTAAATATAATTAAATAAATTGTGTGATAGATCAATGCCATGATTTTATAATAAAACCCCTCCAACAGACGTGCGCTATCTTCTAAACCAAAGAGTAGTGATAGTTATTTGTATCATGTTTAGATTTGGTTTGAGTCTTTCATATGCCTCTTCCTGCTCCCTTAGATCCTGGTCAGATGATGCTGCCCCACGAATGTCGCCGGACCGGGCCAACACGTCGCGGTCCCGCTGCGGTCACGCTGCGGTCACGCCGCGGTAACTCCGTTGTCACGCTGCGGTCACGCCGCGGTCACGCCGCGGTAATGCTGTTATTTTTCCCTGCTCCAGGATGACACCCTGTAGCGGTTCGTGGTGAAAGTATTCCATGAGTCTTGTGATCAATGTTGAGAATGACTAGTCACAATTTCTGCTGGCGGGGTGACGACCAGAATGTTGCCCCGCCTCCTCCCGCTCCCTTCGCTCCTGGCCAGAAGTTGCTGCCCCGCGGATGTCACTGGACCGGGCCGACATGCCGCGGTCACGCCGTGGTCACGCCGCGGTCACGCCGCAGTCACGCCACGGTCACGCCGTGGTAATTCCGTGACTTGGCTCTGATCCAGGATGACACCCCACGGCGGTTCCCAGTTATAGTATTCCAAGAGTCTTGTGATCAATGTTGAGACTAACTAATCACAATTTCTGCCGGTGAGGCAATGACCGGATTGTTTCCCCGCCTCCTCCCACTCCCTTTGCTCCTGGCCGAATGATGCTGCCCCGCAGATGTCGCTGGACCAGGCCAACACGCCGCGGTCACATCGCGGGCACGTCGCGGTCATGCCATGATTTGGTCCTGCTCTAGGGTGACAAACCACAACAGCTCATAGTGATAGCATTCCATGAGTCTTCTGATCAATTTTGAGACTGACTAATCACAATTTCTACCGGAGGAGCGACGACTAGAATGTTGCCTCACCTCCTCCTACTCCCTTCACTCCTGGCTGGAAGATGCTGCCCCGCGGATGTCACTGGACCGGGCCAACAGACCGTGGTGGTGACTAGTGAAAAGGGTTGGTAAAAACTTACATAAGATGGTAGGAATGTACCTTTGTAAGGAAATAATGATTAGGATATAAGATGTATCAACTTACAAAAACTCCAAGACACATATAAAAGAATCAAAAATCCATCTCATGTGCATGTTTAATGTAAAACTGCAAGAAATACATGGAAAAATCCAAAATAAGTACCAAAATAAAACTCAGTTGTGACACATAAACTGTCCCCAACATCTAAGCTAGTAAGGCCCAGTATGGTCCATGAAATATCCCTTGAAACCTGAATCCAATTTTATATACATAGGGTGAGAATATAGGTATACTCAATTGGAAAACCAAAGCCACTTGTGCAAAAGTGGTAAAAGAATAATAATTCACTTATGACAATAACAACAGAATCATAAAATCACTTAACAAGGTATACTTTCCACCACAATATCTCCCTACCAAACTCACCAAATAATACAAGTCAAGTAAGGTAAAATAGTAAGCACATAAATATTAGGGTACCAAGAACCACCCCCACTAGTTAACTACTCCTCCCAAGTGGTGAATTTTATCACGCTACCATGCTATTCTACTAGAACCACTGTCACAACCTGCTCACGCAAAACTGGGCCACATACTAAATCCCACAAAAGAAACATTGGGGTTACAATCACAACACATCCTTCCCACATAAACCTAGTGAATGAAACCACAATTTCACCTTGAATACACCTAAGGTGGTACATCATATCTCATCATGAAGACACCTATGAAGAAAAAATCACCAACATACACTTTTGCATCAAAACCAAACAAAAACTACCTGAAGAGTATAGGGATACAAAATCCTAGAAGGGGGAGTAGGGAAGATCCAATACCATACATCCATCATCCCACTAGGATTTTGGTATGTCACAACCTCTCCCATAACAATGGGGTGTTCAGAACATAGTGCTCAACACCGGTATGCTATGTATATAAATCACAAGGAACTACCTATATATATATATATATATATATATATATATATATACAAAACACTTATCCCGAGCATTGCATTTTCAAATCAACAATCATAAGACACAAAAACTACCATCACTTCCAACCCTACATTCATGTACCACCATGAATGGTGGTCACTTTCACAAGTCAATAATTGAAGGATGCTTCACTATAAGTCACAACTCAAAACATACCCCCAGCTAATTAAATTAAATATTTTTTATTCTATAATATAAATTCATTTATTCTTTTATTCCATCCCTACCATAAAAAATAAAAAACACTGAAAATGTTTTAAGACAAAGAAACCATCCCAACCAAATCCAAATCCAAACAAAAAAGATGGTCTAAGGTAAATGAATCCATTCTAACAAGCATTCATAAAAAATGGTCCCTAGAATCTTCAGGATAAATTCCCACACAAAGGAACACCATAATTATACAAAACCATCTATCTTAAAACATCCTTATCTTTCCAACTACACCAAAATCACCACACTCAGCAAAACAAAACTTACCCAACTTGAAGTCCCATTGAAAACAACACAATTTTGAATAAATGTTCAACCACTACCACCATCATTCTTAAAGTTTATTCTGTATTTTCCTTCCTCTAAATAATAAAACCCTCCAACACACCTAATTAATACCAACTCAGTAGACTCACAACATAATAACCCCAAACTCATCCCAGCCAAAAACATTAAAAAGACACAACCCAATCCTACAACTAGGCCACCCTGTTTTAGTCCAACTGCATAAAAAGTTCATCCATTTCAAAATCAATAAATATCTAAAAATGAGTGGCCATTAAAATAGCTGCACCACCCCACAGTCCCAACCACACTCACACATGAACAACACATACACATGGCCAAACATAACCACACACAACACATATCCCCAGCAATATGATCATGATTATTCAACATTTACGCTCTAATTCCACTTTATAAATTAGGGGTTATCACATAGAATGTTTGATCATAGGAATCCATTTAATTTAATAGATATACATTATATATCATGTTTTTCATGTTCAAAACAGTTCATCAAAATATTAATAAGAAGAATTCATGATTACGTTGTGCAAACCGAGACTGCCAATAGCCAGGATTTTCAGAAGTCCTATGCCCAGAACAATTCAAAATGTGGAACAAATTTAATAGTCAAAAAACAATGAAACCATTATCATCATCTTTATATCTTCTCATGTATTACAACAGAAAATATGGTTTCATCCATTTTCATGAGAATATATCATCACACCAACCCCGCCTGATAAAAAATAAAAGATAGACAAGGGAACCCCTACATGGAACAAATGATGAAAAACAATTCTTCCTTGTGTAACAAATAAGGGGTCTTCCAAGTAGCAAGAAAGAATCCATGGTAGAACCAAACATACTACAACATCATAGCCAAATGAATCCTCAAGGGAGAGAGGTTTTGGGTGCACCAGGAGAAAACAAAAGGGTTCAATAGAAGAGAGGATTCAGACTTTAGAAAGCCTGGATCCTTAATGTAAGGTGAAATTTTTTTCAAAGTCCATTAAAGAATGATCATGACTATGAAGACATGGATTATGAGTCAAAAGAGATTCAGGTTTTTATGTGATATATACCATTCAAAACAACCCAAAATCTCTCTAAATATGGCATTTAACTCAATTAACATAAAAGTAAACATCGAAGGGGTGAAACTAGAAAAGCTGGGATAAACTAGAAATGACTCGTAGATTACTAAGATGAGTCTGTACAGATTTAATCTCATCTCCATGAATAATTTAATTTCTTAAATCTTCAAATGATTTTATTAAATCCTTTAATTCACTGTGAGAACGTTGATTTTATTCTCATAGCTTCTTAAAATTATCAAGAAATCCTTTGATTATGTATTCAATGAATCAAAATATTGTTCATCTTTTTCTTTAGATGATTGGCCTCTATCAATAGTGGGATAGGATTGATCTCCAATTTTCTAAATAGAGGAAAAGAGTGCAGTCTCAAAAAACACTTTAATATCAGTATGAATAAACAGTTCCATGTCTATGTAATCATTTATGATAGAAATTGATTGGATTTGGACTATCATTTTAGTGTCAAAGACTACTAGCTGATCTTGATGATTTATTTTATCATTGTCTTTAACTTGTTCTTCAGTAAAAGACCTTTGATTATTATTTTCATCATGATTGATAATAAAAGCCTCTTTCTATTCTCTGTTCTATGGTTGAGTAATTTCACTAGATACTGAAACCACTATGTTTTGTGAAAGAACTGTAGTACCCTAAAATGTTAGTTTGTTCCTCTGACTATGCCATATTACAAGGGCCTCAAACTATGTTTACCCAAAATTTTATTATATAGATTGAGGTAATATATTTCAGGTTCTATATTAGAGATGTTGTATCTAATTATTTTTCTCTTTTCTTGAACTTGGCAATCTATTGTGGACATTGAATTATCTTCTTCTTGAATTTGCACTGAAGGTGCAGATCCTAAAATCCCTCACCCCTCCTATGAAATATGACCCAATATTTGTTGGTATTGTTCACCAAAAGTTAATAGTTTCAGAATCACATAATCCCTACAACAGACCATTCAAATCACCTATAATAAACACCATCAATCAAACCCACCTTCTTATACCCTTACAAAACCACAAACCATCCACCTACCACCCAACCACAACACCGCTCTCCTAAACACCAATAATTGTAGTCATCCCACCCAACACCAAACAAAACCCAACCCTCCTAGACACTCACACCAGAATAGCTACTGCAACCCAAAAGGTTGCTGGAAAGAACCCATCCAAAAAAGAAAACCTTCCTCTAGGAACAACAACACTAGTCCATACGCAACTCGAACCACCTACTACTTCATGAACCTTGAAGACAAGGAAAAATTCTACAATATCATGGAACCAGACCACCACATTCGACCACTCAAAGACTCAAGAAAACAATGTCCTAACATCACCATATGAAAAAGACCATCCACCAAAGGAATGCCCAACCAGTCAACGACAAACTCAACCACAAACATCCACAAAAAATACCCTACATGTAGCCAAGTTGTAGGAAAAACACAACCCAAAAAGAAACCACTCAACCAAAAACTAGAAATCCCCGCTTAAATCACCCACACCATGAACCCTATCCTCTACAACTGCACCTAGAATAATAACATGTGACTCTATCCTCACCACACTAGAATCCCCTCTAGAATCATCCCCACACACTAAAATTAGGCATCCTCTGCACATGATCCTTGCATTATAAACATCCCACACCCACCCAACATCATAATAGAAACAAGAACCCCCACAAGAACATCGCCTTCATGACCCACACAAGTTGATAACCAACCAAAAAATCAACTCTACATTCCTATCCCTTTCCTGTCAAGAACCGAATCGATCGCCACCAAAAATGGCACCAAACCTAGCCCGTGAAAAGTCTCGAAGGGAGTTCCTGATCCCCACGGGCTGGCACAAGTGCCCGGGTATCATAAAATGAAAATTGGGAACGATTTACCTGAGTTTATAAACATAAAACAACAAAAGAATCCAATGAAACAAATCTGGATTTTTCAAACCAAACAATCTTTTACAAAAATTCAGAACTGAATTACATAGCTTAAAACAACTCAAAAGGTCAATACCAAAGGTACAAAACCAAATAAGGATATCCCAAAAACCCTCATGGAACGGGGCACCGCCCTCAATCCACCTCCGCAAGACTTCACCACCAAGGACCTACTAGAAACCCGAACCACTGGAACAAAAAACTGTACCCAACCTACGACAACAAAAATAACCAAGTCTACATACACCCAAGGGTGTAAGTAGGGTGTGATCCAATGCCCAGTAGGATACCACCACTAAGAGATTCCATGTGATAAACATTTAAAGACGAAAAGCATGCATGTTTTCAAAAACATGAAAAGCTAGTTACAATTTCTAAAAGATGCAACTTTGAATAAAAACTGTTTTCAAGTGGGCTATCATTAAGAATAAACACTTTTAAAAATAATGCCAAAACTAGTGAATTTTCCAGCCAACTATACCGTATGCCGACGATAAGTACAAAGTAAATAATGAGAATAATAAATAGGAAATACCCCCTAGGCACTAGCTAGCTGTGGGTCCCAGGTACCTCATATCTCGGTGAGAGTAACCATCACAAATATCCATTCTCATGCACGAGCCACTAATAGGGAACATACCCATAACCTAGTGGTCCCCAACCATCATAATCATAGTTTAGTTTGAGTTTTAAGCGTCAATATTGCTAAGTAAAACTAAGGCCAAACCCCACGGGTTCACTAGCATACTAGTACACGTCCACCCACCTAGATACCCAAGTTTTCCCCTTGTGCTCAAACAAGTTCAACAAGTCAAGAAATACACATTGAACATGAAAATATCATCTCCACATCACAAATTCACCAAACAACCCATATGTATACCACACAAGTCAAAAAATCCATTTTTCATTCAAAATGATTTTGAAATCCGAATCACACCAAAATAGCCCACAACACATTTCACATTTCTTCAACACTTCCACAAAACCATTAAACAATTTTATAAAACAATTATAAGATATTTAAACTCATATAACATCCCACGCACATGGAAAATAACACTTCTTTCATAATCAAAATTTCAATTTTTTCACATCACACTCACACAAAACACTCTACATCACTTCCACATCACTTTCACTCCTCAATATCTCCTTCAAACAATTTAATAAAATATTTCCAAGATGATACATATCACATAACAACCTTTTCACAAATGAAATGGACCTTTTAAAAATATACTCCAACCAAAACAGTTTTCTGATATAGTTTCACCTATTACACAACCTAATAAACCATTCAAAACTTTCATAAAACAATTATAAAGAGTATACCCAAACTTTGCACATAAAATCCTTTTCAAAAACCTCTTTTTAAGACAAAATCACACCAAGACCCTACCAAAACAGAATAGTCATCCCAATCAACATGTAATAATCCACTTTCAAATGTTATATAATCACCTTGAATAATATCACAAAAGATACCCATGAGAACACAAAAATTCTTAAAACACTTTCAAAGAGTATAACAAGGTTATACAAATAAAACCATTCAAATACACCCCCTTTTTAGTCCCAAATGTAACTATATCATTTCCCAACCATAATTGGAAGCCCCTTTAAACAACTAATAAATCACTTCCACATTTTACAAAACTACCACAAGAGATAACACATGAAATACATTTGAAAAATACACACTTCAAGCAAAAATGTAACTTTAAAAACAAATAATTTACTATTGCTACCAAAAATGGTTTTCTCATAATTCACAACACATAATGAACATTTAAAATTATTTAATCAAGCAAACTAACTCATCATTAAATGGTTATCCACAGAATCACCTACCGAATGTGTCGAAACCCTAAAATATTGGGGTGAAACATCAACCGCACGACCGCCGCACCTCAAAGAAGTTAAAAGAAACCTAAAACCTCAATATTTCACCCCAAATATAGTAATTTAGAACCTAGGCACGAACCCTAACTTCTGGAATTTTTATAATTCAAGAATTAGGGAAGAAACCCTAAGCAATTTGAAAGAGGAAAGAAATAGACTCACCTACTTGAAGTATCCTGAATTAATCACTCCAAAAACAATAGTTACTGAAATTTAAAACAGCTAAAATTCAGGGATTGTTCGAACAAGATTTAGGAGGTAATTTAGGAACTGGAATGGAGGGAAAAGAGTAAAAATTGAGAGAGTTAAGAAGGGATGAAGTCACCTCTTCAATTCTGGCCGATTTGAGACACCCTATGAAGATCAGCCCTAATTTGCGATTTTAAAGAGCTCCAAGGAGGGGGAAAGGCAATGAGAGCGCTCCTAGGTTTCTTAGGGTCGAGGGGGATATGGAATCACCGAAAAAACGCAAATAGTGAAGGAGATATAAAAAAACTAAAAATTATTTTTAATGCAGGAAATGGGCCTTCGGGCAGGCCCAATATCTTAAATAAAAACCCATATCCACCATGATTATGGATTTATAAAGGCTCCAAATTTATATTTTGGTGTTAATAGGTCAGAGTATACCATTTATGAATTAGAATGAGGGAAAAATATTAAAAAAATTAAAAAGTTATAAAGGAAACAAAATTTATTTTTAAATCTGGAATTGGGCTCACGGTTTGGCCCAATTCATTAAAACTCATCTATTTCTCCATAAAACCTTTGGAAACCATCCAAAAAATAATAATGAAAGGAAAATAAATGAAATTTAACTTCAAAATAAGTCATGTATGTGACATTTCCAATGGATAAATCCATCACCAAAAACCCACAATGGACCCAAAGGAAGCACAACAGTATAGGGTTTCTAGGAGGGGGGGGATGATGTCCGGGTGGGGTGGTCCAAGGGGGTTTTCAGGAGGGAGGGGGGTCCAGAAGGGGGGGGGGTGTCCAGCAGGGTTGTGAAAGGGTTTTCCCACAGGGGGGTTGCTGTCCGGGTGAGGTTGTCGTGGGGGGGGGGGTCTGTCCAGGTGGGTTTCTAGGAGGGGGGGGGGGGGGGTCTATTCAGGGGGGTGGAGGGGGGATGCTGTCTGGGGGGGATACTGTCCAGGTGGGGTTGTCCTGGGGGGTTGTATAGGAGGGAGAGGGGGGGGGGGTCTAGTGGGGGCTGCTCTCCGGGGGGGGGGGCTGTCCGGGTGGGGTTGTCCAGGGAGGTCTGTCCAAGAGGGAGGGGGGTGTCCAGGAGGGGGGGGGTCTATCCAGGGGGGTGAGTGGGGTCGGTCCAAGGTGGGAAGGGGGGATGCAGAGGGAGGGGTTCATGGGGGGGGGGGGGGGGCTTTAAGATTCTCATACTAACACCTTTTCTTGAGAACTTCATATTCCTTCTCAAAAATATTGGGAACTTCGACTCCCTTCTAATCTGTCCAACTCCTAATTGTCTCATCAATATTCTTGGGTACTCCAACTAACTTGAAAGACATTTATCATCTTCATATTGGCATGAAAAAACATGTCTTCCTCATTTACAACCTGAGATCTTACACTCATCTCAATACACATGTTGAAAACATTCAAGTACATGTAGCAGGTTTTAGAAATCAGCCTTGAGATCTCAAATTTACTCAACTTCTTGTCATTGATTAATTCAATTTATCCCCCTTAATATCAGACTTTATTCATTCATTAACATGGATGAGGGAAATGTATACCTCATCAATGATTTTTCAAGCACTTTCCATAAATTCTAGATTTGCATGGAATAAATAAGTCTGGAAGCTTCTCAAGGGTCTTATCCACTCATCTCCCAGGGGGGGGGGGCTACAGGGAGGGGTGAGGTTGTGGGATATTGCAGGAGTTGGGGGGGGGGGGGGGTGAAAGGGTTCTGTCTAGGGGGGCATGGGGGTGCAGGGGGGCTGTCCAAGGGGGTGCAAGGGCTGTCCAGGGGGTGCAAGGGGCTGTCCAAGGGGGGCTGTCCAGGGGGGTGCAAGGGCTGTCCAGGGGGGTGCAAGGGGGATGTCCAAGGAGGGTGTGCAAGGTGCGGTGGGGGTGTGCTGGGGGGTTTGCACGAGGGGGGGGGCTGCAGGGGGGGCTACTGCAGTAGTGGGGGTGGGGGTGGGCAAGGGGGCTGCTATCCAGGGGGGATGGAGGGAGGGGGTGGGGTGGTGGGCTACTGTAGGAGTGGGGGGTGGGGGGGGCAAGGGGGGGGGGGGGGCAAGGGGGTTGTTCAGGGGGGGGGGGGGGTGCAAGGGGGTTGTCCTAGGGGCATGGGGGATGTCCAGGAGGGGTGCAAGGGCTGTCTAGGGGGGTGCAAGGGCTGTCTAGGGGGTGCAAGGGCTGTCCAGGGGGAGTGCAAGGGGGATGTCTAGGGGGGGCATGGGGGCTGTCCAGGGGGAATGGGGGCTGTCTAGCGGGGGTGCAAGGAGGCTGTCCAGGGGGGAAATGGGGGCTGTCTAGGGGGTGAAGGGGGCTGTCTGGGGGGGGGGTGCAACGGGGGTGCAAGGGCTGTCCAGGGGGGCTGTTTAGGGGGGGGGGGGGTGTTTTTTTAAGAAATGTCAAGACCTATAGCCACGGTTTTAAACCATGGCTGTAGACCTAAATCCATGGTTTTAAACCGTGGCTAAAGCTATATAGTCATGGTTTTGAACCGTGGCTATAGGATTTTTGCGGCTTAATGTTCTGCCATAGTTTCAAACTGTGGAAATACCCTATAGCCACAGTTTTAAACCATGTCTATAGAGCTATAACCACGGTTCAAACCGTGGATATAAGGCTTTAGCCACAGTTTCAAACCGTGACTATAGGTATTTCCCTATATCCACGCCATTACCTGTCACTGTTTGTTGAACCGTGGCTATAACCTATATCCATGGTTTTGGGACTTATAGCCACGGTTTGAAACCGTGGCTATAGCCTGAATTTCTAATAGTGATTCAGATCACGTTGAGTGAAGATGTACTTGAGACTTTTGTGGTCAGTGAAAACCAAAAAATGATCTCCCATAAGATAATGCTTCCAACAATGTAGGGCCTGAACAACAACTACAAACTCCAGGTCGTGCCTTGGGTAGTTCCTCTCATGTGAACTCAACTGCTGAGACCCGTACGCAATGACTCCATCTCCCTACATAAGCATAGATCCCAGCCTGATACTTGATGCATCATAGTAGACAGTATAGCTCTTTCCCAGCTCTGGAAAGACTAGTATCAGTGCTGAAGTCAACCTCCCTTTCAGCTCCTGAAAGGCTGACTCACGTGAATCTATCCACAAGAACTTTGCACCCTTCTTAGTCAGACCTGTCAACGGTGCTGTTAAGCATGAGAAGTCCTATATGAAATGTCTATAGTATCCAGACAACCCTAGAAAACTCCACACCTCAAAGATGTTCTTCAGCTTCTCCCAGGAAACTACTGCTCTCACTTTCTCTAGGTCTACTGATACTCCTGTCTCTAAGATAATGAGACCCAAAAAGTGAATCTGGTCCATCCAAAAGTGCCACTTTTAGAGCTTAGTATATAACTGATTCTCACTTAGTGTACTCAAAACAATCTCAAGATGGGTAGCATGGTCGTGTCGAGTGTGAGAGTATACCAAGATATCATCCATGAAGACCACTACGAAAGAATACATATATGGATGGAACAATTAGTTCATCAGTGCCATGAAAACTGTAGGCATGTTCGTGAGACCGAACGACATAAACATATACTCGTATAGACCATACCTACTCCGGAAGGCTATGAGAGGTATATCAGATGGTCTAATGCGCAACTGATGATAACCGGACCTCAAGTAAATATTCAAGAACACCCGAGCCCCTCAAAACTGATCAAAGAGGTCATCAATCCTAGGCAAGGGATATCAGTTCTTGATCTTCAACTGGTTCAACTTCCAATAATCCACATAGAGCCTGAGGGTGCCATCCGCCTTCTTCGCAAAAAGGACAGGCGAACCCTAGGGAGAATTACTGGGTCGGATGAAACCCTTTTCCTGCAACTCCTCCAACTACTTCTTGAGCTCCTACAACTCAGGTGTGGCCATCCTATAAGGAGGAATGGACACCGGTGCCACTCCTAGCACAAGCTCAATTGAAAATTCTATCTCTCGCTATAGAGGTAAACCTGAAAAGTCCTCTAGAAAGCCATCCCTGAAGAAATCCACCACTGGAAGAAAGACTAAATGTGATGTCCCCTGGTCATCCAGATACAGACTAGAAATCTGGTATGTAACACCTCCTAACCCAAGATACTCTGGACCTGCTCTGTTCTCCTAGACATCCCACTCGCCCTTGTGAAGAAAAGATCTGCCCTATGGTGATATAAAACTCACCCTACGATGATAGCAATCGATGACTACCTGGAATGGAACAAACCAACCCATTCCAAGGATGACATCATATCATGTCATCTCTAGGACATAGAGGTCCCATAGGAAGTGACACCCACCAATATCTAGAGGGAACTACTTGTACTGATGTACACTAGATGTTCTAGTCCCCAAAGGTGTGTCTAGTGTCAAGATATCAGTAGAGGAAAAGATTAAGAGACCAAGACTCTCCACAAAAACAACAGATATAAAACTATGGGAAGCCCCTATGTCAAAAAGAGAAGAAGATAAAACCAAGGCAACTAGAATGGTACCTCGAACTGTAGAGGGTCCGGGATCCTACTCCGGCTGGGTCTGCTCCACCACAAAAGTCTATCCTGCTCCACGACCCTGTGACCCTGCCTGACTTCTCTGAGATGATCCACCCTGCTATCGCTGAAAGACCGGTGACTGAACACCACATCATATACCTCCACCTTGGCCCGAATGGTCAGAAGAACTCCAGTTCCCAGACTGGTGAGAAGCTAGTGGCACTGCTCCTGAACGAGGAGTCATGAATGAACACCTATCACCAGCTTCTGGTGAGAAAGCCAGACAGAAATGCTGAAGGTGACCCATCTTTCCGCAAGAATGAAACTCCACTGGGTCCCTCTGGCACTGTGGCCTCATATTCCCAGCCCTTCCACATTGTTAGCAAACCACTTGGCTACCTGAAGATGTGTCTCGCTGCCTCAGATCACCGCGCATAGAATCCCTACGATGCTTCCTGCTGTTAGCTGGTGAAGCACTAACTCTGGAAGCAGAACCACCCTAGATCTCAGCTCCAAAATTTCTCAGATTGCGCTCCGCAATCAGTGCCTGACTGATGATGGAAGTAATGGAAGTCATCCTGAAGATATTCACCTATGAGCGGATATCCCACCCGAGACCATCCTCAAACTTCCTTGCTAAGAATAACCCATCTCCGCCCTGGAGGGGTGTGAAACACTGAATCTCAGTGAAATGAGAGGAATACTCCATGACAGAAAGAGTACCCTACTCTAGGCTCATGAACTCCCAGGCTTAGTCGGCCCTCAAAGTCTCCAGATAAAAGTAGTCATAAAAGACGCGTTGAAACTCCTCCCACGCCATAACCTGCTGATGAACCTCCTGTGAGATCACAGCCCACCACCTCTTGGCGGAGTCTCGCAACATATAGGTAGTGATCTTGAACCGCCTTTCTAGAGGCGTATCTGGATTCTCAAAGATTGTCATCATGGATTCTAGCCATGAATCTGTAGCCTAGGGTCCTCCTTCCCCTAAGAATGTGGGATGCTGCTGCTGCTGGAAGACCCAAATCAAGTCTACCATAGTCGAGGCAGGAGGTGGTGCTCCCTGGAAGGTCTGCATCATCCTAATGAAGCCTTCCCTGAACTATGCATCAACACCTGCATCTGGTATAACTACCGGTGCCAAGACTGGCACAACAAGAGGAACTGGCGAAAGTCCCTGATCAGCCGTATCCGGTGTCTGATCACTTCCATGTAACTGGAGGACAGCCGGAGGATGTCTCTGTGGCATGACTCTGAAAGGTCAAGCACAGAACTTAGATCAAGATTAATAGGGACTGAAACATAGGAGTACATGACGTGTACTTAAGAAAGACTATTTCTTCTGAACAAAAGAATACATGTCGTGTAGTCAAAACAACATGGCACACATTCTAGGTTTTTCCAGTCAGTAAGCCTCAGAAACTACTCCAGAACCCATAGAAACACTGAAACTAACATTGAAATTTCCAAATTTCGATCTGTGAGGGCCCATACTCCCCAAGAATCAAAGCTTGACATCTTACACAAGTTATAAAGAAGGTAAACAAATCCATGATCCACCAAGTTCTAGTCCATGAGGGCCCATAACACCTTAAGAAACAAAATTTTGCGCTCATTCAAACAAACCTTACACAATCAATGCTCTAACAAGAAGAAAATATTTTTATCAAGGTACCTATCACAACATAATTTATATTCTACACAACATCTATCACAAAAACATGAAATTTATAATGCATCATAAATGACATGACAAGAATGCATGGCATGTGATTTCTAGAAAGTGCCTATATGATGCATGAGATGGAATACCCTCATCTCATCGGGTTAAAACAAAAATAGAACCTCAATATCATCAACAGTAATAGCACAAAACATGTGACTCACCAACGGTGAAAATCAAGGCAACCATAAACTTTCAAAACCAGAAAATTACATCAATGAGGTAGATTGGCTTTTCCCGGTACATGGGTTAGCTACTCCCGAGCACAACTTAATACCAAGTACCTATTCCTTACTATCCCTATCTAAAGGCTCCAAATAGTAAATCAAGAGAAAAGAAAATCCTCTGATACAACTTTGTAATGTACTGGTTCTGGAATCCACACAGGGGCGCCCCGTACCCGGTTGGTCACATGGCCTCAAGCGCATTTTCCCTAATGCCAGAGGCTACCGACTAGAAGCGAGGGCCTTGGGTGTGATAGTGGGGAAACTATTCCCTCATTGGAATAACACACAGTGGAATAGAAACAAATATACAATAGCAGAAGAAATAAATATCCAACAATAGTAAACAACGATAGACTGATAATTAACCAACCAGAGAAAAATATATAAATGATGCATGATACAAATGTGTATAAAAAAACAACCAAACAAGTCACAATGCTGAAATACAATACTAAACCCAAGTACAAAAGAAGGCAGATAAACTCCTCATAATCAAAATCCATAGCTTGGTCCCATGCTCTCCATCTCCAGTGCAATCAAGAACCTGAAGTAGAAGGGAGCTTGCCCTTATCTATACCTACAACAATATAATCTGTTTGGGCCCAAAAGCATGACCCAAACAGGGTGTCAGACAAAAATCCCAGTAGGAAACCACTTGAAGATTTGTGCCTAATAGTCAGTGAATATATGGCAGTTAAAAGTACTAAAAAAAGTAAACAAGAAAGTACTCAGCAGCAACAATCCATAGTTTCTAGCATATAATTTACAAACAAGTAAGCAGACACTCAAGCAAGTAGAACAAACAGGTAACCTCGGTGTAGTTCTCATAGCCTAACCCCTATGGTTAAACCTAAAAGTACTAGAAACCCTATGGGAATCACACACATTCTCACCCCTCTGGTTCAGTTAAAGAATAGAATCTCAGGGGAAGTACTCACTGTCAATTCCCCTATAGTCTCGTATCGTACTAAAGGCGCTCTAGGGAAGCACTCAACGTCTCATTCCCCCTATGTCCCATGCCGAGGAACTACATACACTCTAGGGAAGAACTCAACATCAATTCCCCATGTGGTCTCGCATCTTATTATAAAGACACTCTAGAGAAGCCCTTACATCCATTCTACCTATGGTCTACTACACCAGGTTCTCACAGCCCTGTGTAAGTCAACAAGTATAGCTTATGTAACAACCAAAGTAAACCTCAAGAACTAATTGGCTAGAATTCTATGGAATATCAGCACTTAGAACAACAATCATAACATCCTATAATACTAGACGTGGGAAAACTAGTCATAGACTAAAAGGAAGAACTAGACCAAACAGTTATAAACAGGAAAAAATGCATGGGCAATACATCCAAAGCACAACAATTCACCCTATTCACAAAAAAAATCTCTAATCTAGCTTATAAGTAGGATAAGAAAGAAAAAGGGGTAAAATGGTACATTACGTAATACCCCGTTCAAGGGTATTGGGTACAATTGCACATAATATTCAAAGACCTTAAACCGAAAGACACAAACCACCTACCTCAAAGGTTTTTATGAAAACCCCCAACAATGAAGAATGCACAAGAAACCCGATTTGATTCTCCAAGAACCCGCCTTATATCTCTTCTCCTAAGAAGACCAAGACCAAAAATCATCAAAATTGTCATACACAAACTTAGATCTACCCATAACAGGATTAAATATAAGAAACTGAGAGAAGAGGAGAAGTAGATCTAAGTAGATCTATGAAACCAAGCAAGAACGAAGAAGATCGATCACATACCTTAAGAAACCGGCTTCAATTCTCCAAGAGGAGCCTTAGGATCACCTCCAGAATGATGGGATAACATTATTTGACCTTAGGAGGAGAAAAATCATGAGTTATGGCTGTATAGGAGAAAAAACGATCCACTTAGAAGCTAAAATGGGTGAGATCCACTTTTTTAGGATCTCACTTAAGTTCCTGCACAGTTTTCTCACACGGTTAGAAATACCGTGTGCTAACCATGCGGTAACCACTTCCTCAACCACCCATCTCGCACGAACTCATCGAACGATTTCTCCTAACCGTGCTCCAACAGTGCTGGAGCTACTGCCTTAAACATTTACTACACATGGTTTGGCTGCACGGTTAGACAAACCGTGCGCCTCCCGTGCGGCTCCTCCTTTTGCCTCAAAACTTCACTCAAAATTCTAATGACTCTACCATTCATCACCCTTAACTTTATAACCAAGAAAAACATAAAACAAGGATCACATACCTGAAAAGAAGATCCTAGTTCTTACAGATTCCATGGTGGAAGGATCCTAATGAATACTAGATGTTTTAGTTGAGTCTGTTAAAGAAACTTCATCAAATTCAGATTTTAAGTTTAATTTTTAATCTTAACTAATATATTTTTCTCTATATTAGGGTTAGAAGAGATGATTTAGTCATTATTATACCTAATAATAATTTTTTTTTTAATTTCGCCACTGAATAAATGGAAACATTGCTAATTTTTGACATCACCTAGCATAAGGGATGAAAAATATATTTATTTGACTAGTTTAAGAATGTAGTGTTAGTGTAAACCTAGGTTTGTCTCTATTTAAGGGTTTTAAAAAATTATTAGTCACTTTTAGTTAGAAAAGTGTGGTGTTTTTATTGGATTTTTTTAAAGAAAATAAAAGAAAAAGAAAAAAAGTTATTGAAAAAAACTTGGGAATAGTGATCAGAAAACATATTGATGAGAAGTGATTGGGTCATGGTTGGGTGTCCAATTATAGAGATATCCTATTTATTAAATGGTTGTATCTTATTACTATTAATTGATAAGTGATATATTTCAAAATTTATTATCCTTTTACCATTTGTTGAATGTATTTGGTGAGGATTAAATTAATAGAAATAACAACTCTGTATACCCTCCTTCCCATGTTTTTAAGTGATAAAATATCAATTATAATTTACTCATACAATTCCCAATTAGGTCTTATGATTCTAATACACACATTTATTTTATAAATTTTTGATATTAAAATGAATTTATTTTTATGATTTAATTATTAATGCCTGCCTTTACACACTGATGTTTTCTTCATATTTTTATAGATGCAACAAGTTAATGGAAATGATCAAAAGGAGTGTAAACAATCATGTTATCAACATAAAATATGCTTCCATGATGAAGGATGATCATGGAACACTTTCGGGGTATAAAACTGAAGAACCAAGGTGAAACATAGATTCTAGAGCTATAAATTTACATTACACATCATGTAAACTTTATATGTCATGAAATAATACAAGTCATGAAAGAATTACAAGTTGTGAAGAGAAGAAAAAAATGCCCAGAGTGAAAACCACGTGTTTCATAGAGTGACATATACGATCATTCCATGAAATATTTCATGATGGACCAAAAATTTTATAGGCCATGTAATACTTACTTGTGGTGAAAAACATACACATTGTGAAATATTTACACAATGTGAAAGTGTTGGTATGAACCAAACAAATCTAGGTTCGACGCAACAGAGGGCCACTTTTTGGCTCTTTATGACCCTGGGATCACCTATGATCACTTTTTGAACCAAATAAATGCTAATGAATTCTATGATCCCTAACAGAGTCTATAAATATAGAGATATTATACTTATATTATGAAGGAATCTAGAGATAAAATCATGGATCAAGAAGTTGTGCTGTGCAGGATCCTCACCAGTTTCTTATATATCTTTCATTTATATTTTCATTTTATTTATTCCTCACCCCTTAATCTCTCACCACTACTATGATGGTGTAAAACACACCTTGTTTTAGGTTTATGTAACCAAAATGAGAAGGTTCCACTTGATCTTTATTTATTTCTTATTCATGTATTTTCATTGTTTTATTTTATTGAATAAATTTCCAATCCCTTTATTTTTATTTTATTATGAAAATCAGTATTTGAATCTGAAAAGAAAATTTAATAATCACAAAATTTGTTACCCTAAATTTATGCATTGCCATTGTCACATTCAGGGAAAATATGTCTTAAAATGGTATTGAGATAAAATCGATTTGGAAATTCCCTAATTACCTAAGCATGGGAAGAGGGGGAACACTAAATTGAAGAGGGGATACCATAACCATCAGATCCACATCATCTCTACCCTAATTCCAAACATGAATTAATAAATTTAATTGATATAATCCAATTTCACTAGAACCTTGAAACTGTATAATGCCAACACAACTTCAATCTTGATATCCAAACAACCAATATGCCTTTGTATCTCACTTTCTCTATCTCTCTCTCTAACAAATCAAATAACTACAATTTTGAATTCCTAGAGTTAATTTAGAACATATAGACCATATTTGTGGGATAGGGGCTCAGAATAACCAATAACAACACTTTTTTAGGTAGTTTTTCCATGTTTTAAAAAGTTCTAAATTTGTGTACCCCCCATATTAAATTAATGATGCCCTACAGGCTGTCAGCTTCTTAATAAATCCAAGAGTTTCCACTACCCCATTCATAAATGTGATCAATAGCTAATAACTTCATGACTTATCCTAGTTTAATCAATCATATATAGGCTAAAATGAGTGGAGGTAGATTATATATCATTGACCAAGATAGTGTATAATAGGAAGACATAAATAAAACACAATCACATTAAAAATTATAAAATGATATAGTACTGATATCATTTAATATAAGAAATAGATATTTATTAATTCAAGTATGTGAATAAAAAATTATAGATATACAAAATCCCCTTCCTTGATCAGCACTAGTTTTACACCTCTGTTCCAGTAGTAGTAATGAAAAATGAGGAAGAAAAAGACTTTACAATATAAAAATAAAGCAATGAAAACTTCTAATAGCATCCATAGTCATGTGAGTTGATCCTGTCCACCCCCTTTAATTTTCTATTTTTTATATCATCTATTTCCTTATTATTTGTTTAGTGGTCAAACCTTTGTGATCCTTTATCCTTCAAAATTCTTCCCACTTTCCTTCTTTCATGAGATTTACCTTTATAGTTGCGATTTAATCCCTAAAAAAATCCATTAATTTTGTTTCTTTATTTTTGAATGGTTTATCAATCATGTATTACAATTTATATTCTTCAATATAATGAAAATGAATTCCTATTATTGGTATACATTAATACTGATGTGGAATTACAAATATTCTGTTTGAAGTACATATGATATGAGCACAAATTTTTATTCCTAACCAAATATTGTTCATGGGGTGAAAAAAATCATATTAGGGACAAATATCATATGTAGGTTCAACTATAAAATACATATGTAAATAATATCATATGTGATGGGTGATTTATAAAATCTAACACTAGTGAAATTTTATACTTGAGAGATTGAAATTCATACATGACACCGTATTGAAATGAATACACATTTTAAAGTCATTCAGGCTCACCTATAAAAGTGGTATGTGATGAATAAAGCCTTATGTGAATCCAAATTGTCATATGAATGCTTCAAAAAGTTTTATTCTTGTGCAATGTCTTATATAGACTGATGAAATTCATATGTGTAGAACCAAAAGTTGTATGCAAGTATGCCTTTTCTAAAAAATAGACAGTAATATTTCCAGACTTCTCCATACCAAATCAGAACTTCATCAACTTATTTTAAAACATTAAAAAAATAAAAGCAATAGTAATCCATTAATTTATTCTAGAAAATCAATTAGATCAATTAACTTCACAACTTTGTCAATTTAATCAATATTAAAAAAATATAATGAATTGAAATTTTAATTCTAAAACTCCTTAAAAGTCATTTAATAAATAAATACGGGGGAATAGAATGAATTAAATAAAAAAAAATATAATGTATAAATTGACTATGTCTATGGATTTCTAAGGACCAATTGACACTTAATCAATGTAGTGATAACAATTAGATACCCTTAAACCCAAAATTAACCATGCATGGAATCAAAACCATTTATATATAGAATTAAGAACATGTTGTATACCATAAACTGATGAGTTGATATAATGGTATACAATAATATTCTTAATAACGATTCCTTAGTTGAAACTAAAAAAATCCATCCACTATGATGTATCCATGTACTGACTTGAATCACCAATCACATGGGAATGACCCTCCTCTACTCCCATAGCATGCTAGTGCCTTTCAAGTGGTAAAGGTAGGAAGAGAAAATATATTCCTAAGTATATATACTTTCCTCCATAATCTTTTAAAAGGTTAACACACAACATTTCATAGTGAATAACCCTTTATAAATCTCTTGATGTCACTCCTTGGGTGATCAGACATTAGCTTATATGTTAAAAAATGTATGTGTTAATGCATGAGGTTATGAAACCCTTTTGTAACTGATGAATGATCAAGTATTCATCACATAAATTCATTATGATTCTTTATACATTTCATAAATATTAATGATATTTAGTATGGGTGATAATCCAAACATACTACATTTCATAATTCATGCATATCAATGAATTATGATATAAACATATCATATGGAATGATATGTTAAAGAAATAGTAATATGATTTCCATATATCAAATAAAATGATATTCCCAATGAATTATAATAAGTTTTTTTGCATCATGCCTATTGTAATCTACAACACCTATATCATATTATATGATATATGTGATTTAGTTCATATATCATTCAAATATTATGATTTTATGGATTTTTATGTGGTAAGTTTCAGAAAGAAGATATATGGATCATTGATCAGGTGGTATGGTTGCTTTGTTTTATTAATCTACTTTGGTTTGTGATGTAGACCAATGACTAGTGGATATTGATGTTGATGATGTTATATTGTGGTTAATCTCATACTCACTCACTGGATTGAGTTGAGTTGGATGATGATATATGGGTATTTAATCTCTTTCACCCATAACTTTGGGTTGATGAAAACTATATATACCACTATAGTCTTGGTATAAGATTGATAATGTTTTACTTGAGTTTCAACACTTCTTCTCACCCACATCTCTAATTTTTTTTTGGATGATGGTGCATCAAGTACATACCCTTTTTCACCAAAACACCTAGGCATGAAGAATAAAAAATATATTTATAGGAATTATGTATCATGAGTTATATGTCTATGACTTTGGTTTCACCAAATTATGGTTTTGGTTTTAAATTATTATTGAGTTATTTTCTAGTACTCCATGATGGTGAATTTAAGGTGAATTAGTGAGTGAGAAAACTACGAAGGGATAATAAAGAATATTATTATTTATAAGATGTTATTTATATTTTAAAACCACTATGTACATTCAGGGTGGATGAGTTCAAGCATATAGGTTGTGGTGAGAATAGATGGCTAGAGTGTTATGACCAGGATCATCCCTCTGTTGATAGGGGTACTTGATAAAATTATGAGTTTATGACATTTCTCGAGTAGGGAATAGTTCATAGGTTTCCTTTATTATTATTATATATATAAATGTGGGTACATTATACATGAACATGTAAATATTATTATTTGATGAGCATAAAAATGGTGAAATACCAGTAGATTTATAATAATTGACCATCAATATTATTATGATTCATGATGATTTTCTTCTCTGGTAATTGACTTGTAAAAACATTGATTATTGATGATACTTGTAGAAACTAGTTATTTGTGGGGGAAAATCATGGATTGGGATGATCATACAAAGTATTATTACTCATCCCTATAGGCACATTAATATGTTGTTTACTCATGTGTTCATTATGATCATCAATATGGTAGATGTGGTAGTTGATGGTGTGGAGTTTCTTCATTATGGTGGCCACATTTGTGTCATCAATACTTATGATTACATCTATTTGTGATGTGTTTTTTATATATGGTGATTCATTTGATTTATCTGAGTTTATATTATTATAATCAATAAGATTATTGAGAATAAAGGTATCCTATGTGGTATTTGTTTCAAAAAAGGATAAGATTGTTGGTTGAATATGAAGAATAGTGAATGTGAGTTGTGACACAGGTGTTGTATTTTGTTTTAAATTTTTTTATCAATAAATGAATCACATAAAAGAAAAAATTAATTTATGTGGTTTAAATGCGATTAATATAATTTAGAAGTAATTAGATGAGGTTTGTAGTTTTAGTTTGGTTTTTAGAGGTGTTTGAAATTAAGATACACAAGATTATTTCATGGTGATTTCCTCATCGCACTGTGGTGCATGTCACAAAATAGAATGAAGAATTCAGGCCATGAAATGTCCATTAGAGAGTTTTTGGTTTTAAAAAAATTCATTTTATACTACAAGGAGGATCTTTATATAGTGGTATCATAGAAAAATAGATAGTTGACTATGCCTTGGTGTTGTAATGAACATATTTTATTCTATGTTATAATCTAAAATAAATTATAGAGAATTAAAAATGGTTATTTTATAATTTTTCAATATCGTATAATTTTTTAAAAATATCTGTCCACCATGAGGAACTTTTTTATATAATGGTCTAGGTGTAATTAATCATGGTATTAAGAAAAAATATATTCATTATGTCATGGTCCATGTGTTGTGGTTATAGTCTAAAAATTGAAATGATCTATGGTTGTTTATAGTTGATGGAAATATAGATAATAATGATGATATAACTATGAAATTTATTTGGGAATTAAAATGGGAATATCCATTACATGGTGAGTTTTGATGAACATTTTATATTCAATGGTTTTAAAAAATGGTTAAATTAGTTGGGACCACACTATGATATGGTGATAACCTCACCAAACTATGGACAAAGTGAATTTCCATCTTTGAGTATTTTTATTGACGTGGCTTAATAGATGACTCAAGGTCTAATATAAATCAATTACTTGAGTCCACAAGAAATATAAATGGTGACTAGATGAACTAAATTGGTCTAATGGCTCATTTAGAAGTAGGATAATTTGTAAAGGAAGTTAGTTACGGTGTTTGAATTTAAAATTAAAACTCCAATGAAAGAGGAAGTAAGGTTTTTTCATAAATAATAGATGTATGTGGAGAGTTGTAATATTTTTCATGTGTAACAAAGGAAGGATAAGAATCAGATACCCAAGGAATAAAGGGGGAGTATAGAATCTTAATTCATTCAATTCATGAAGTTTAAACACTTGGAATTTTATGTTTGAAGAAATTCTTAAAGAGAAAGTGAACTACTATTGTATGTTCTATGGTATTATACATTTATTCTTATTGATTAAATTTTATTGATTATTTATTTCATAAAAAATTCTTATTAAATAAGTAAATATGGTGTTTTTTTTGAATAATTTATTGAATCACTATTTGATAAAAAATTTAAAGTGTAAAGAGGATAAGTGAAGGTGAAATCCATTTACAACAAATCAGTGTCATATTTAGTGGGGGAAGAATCACATTGTCTTATATATTAAAGATTATTCATTTAAATTGTAAGATAACATTTTGCATTAGTTGGGATATATTTTTATGCAACACAAATTCAAGTATAATTTCATCTCATTTATATCCATCATAATTATTAGAACATGTGATCATAGGTTTTCTAGATTATACCAAGGATGTGGCCATTTTTTTGAATGTTGAACCTTGAAAATTATTTATTCTTTTTGTTATTTTTTTGGGTGTATTATTGCTGAGTTAAGTTATTAATATCATTATAATTCAGTATAGAATAAGATATAAATTTAAAACAATAATTTAGTTGATCACTTTAATAAGTGATGGAAGTTTCTCAATGTTGTAATAGAAAAGAAATTGATACACCAATTCACACCCCACTTAGTGTATCCTTGAAGATCCTAATATATATTGATATCTAGGTGTCCAAAAGTAGTATATGAGTAATATTTTCGGTTTACTTCAATGAAAAAAAATCCATTTGAATATTGGAAGTGAAATGTGTATTATGTTTTAGAGGATTTATTGATTATAAAATTTAAATACACATGTATCACATAAATTCATTGAATATAAAGGGTATTATAATATCTAATGTAAATAACTATCATATTTGGAAGGATAAAATGATCAATTACTAGCAATTTATTAGTTTTTATATGCTTTAAGTTATTATAAATGGGTATGTTCATCACGTAGATGGTGATAAAATAACTGCAGATGATTGAAAGAATATAGAGAATGATGGCCATGATAATTATTTCATCATTTTTAGTGAAAGGATTTATCAAATTCATGAGTATTAAGAAAAATATACTTATATGTGATAAGTTATAGAGCATCTACAAAAGAATTTTTAAAGTGAAAAGAGATAAATTATATATTTGGTTCTTGAAGTAGAAAGACATTTCTATGCATAATAATGAATTTATTGATGATTTTTTACATGATTCCATGAAGTGGTGAGAACCATTAGAGGTTTGGTGAGATTCTTTATGATTCCATGGTAGTCAAAATGATACTTCATATATTTTTGGATAAATTTGAGGAAAATGTATCAGAACTTAAATATGATGATTGTAATAAATTTCCACTGGATGATTTATATAATATAATTATTTGTTAATAAATTAGGTAAGGAATTACTATTTAAGAAGAAGTATAAAAATTATAAGGGAATATATTTTTTTACTATGAAATAGGAAAAGATTCAAAAATAAGTCAAATAGGAAGAGATGAATTTCAATGATGATGAATATGTTGATATAACATTTGAGAAATTAATATTATTCATCACAAGAAGTGTTCAAAAATTTAAATTAAAATACTAACTAAATCTTTCACTAAAGTGTTTCAAATATGTAAATATTTTAAATTTTATACCCAATTACCTAAATCTGAAGAAATAATAAAGTGATTATTAATGTGATTCATCAAGGAGTTCCTCAAAGTAGTTTTCTTCACATTTAAACAAATAAAAGCTTTCTTCTAAGGGAAATTGTAAAATTTTACTAAAGTTAAAAAAGATAAATTTATTGTCTTTGTCAGATAATGAAGAAAGTGGTGAATTTGAAAAAGAAGTTGAAACTTCAAGTGAATTGGAAGAGAATTTTTGATCTCATAGTGATGGCGAGTTCACTAGATGTAACATCCCAAGTAAGTAATGAATAATAGATATTTTTATCTATGTCTATTAATGATTAAGATAGTGTTATAGAGGCTTAAAATGAAAATAAATACAATCTTATGCATGGAATACACTAATATTCTTAAAAGATTGTTTTAGTGCCTTTTGATGGCAAACCATTTTTGAATCTATATTTTGAAAATTTTATAGACCATGTTTGTCAAAATAAACTTATTCTTTATGATTGGGACATCAAAACTTACCTTTTATGAATTTTTGGTATTTTTCTGACAATGTTCATTTTTTAATGAATAGTGAAAAATACTGCATTTTACATCAAAACTGCTTTTTAATCTAATTTATTTATATGATTAGATTATGTTTTGAATTGGTTTTGAAGTGAAATTAGAATATAGTTTTACCATTTTATCCAATGTTGGTCATTGGAATCAATTTCAATTTGAAATTAGACTTAAACTGGTGTCAATCTTTTGATACTTATTGTTTTGTAAAAACACGCTATTTTCTCTGGCAGCGGGAATTAATTATTAAATTAATTAATGCGACTTATATGATTTGAATTTTGTAAAATAGACTTCTTTTTTAAATTCGGAATATCAAATATAGCTTAGGGTGAATTTTTGGTAATTTTCTGAAAAACTTCAATTTTTGATGAATAGTGAAACCACTAAGTGGTAATCAAGCAAACTGATTTTTCAGTTAAATGAAAGTTTACCACTAATGTGTATTGAATTTTGAAAATCTGACATACATGGTTGTCATTAAGAAGTAAATTGTGTTTCAATGAGATTAAAATAATTTTTTGGTGAATAGTAACTTATTAAGTTTTTAATCGCGATTAGTGGTAATTAGTGTAGTTTAAGGTATAAATAATGCTTTAATAATATGAAATGACCTAGACACATGTCCCAACCTTATTGGTTGTGTCATGGCCGACCAAGACAAGCCATGGGTAAACTTGGGGACCCCATGGGGACATTTTGGTTGGGAAATGACATAAATAACTTTTTATTAAATGTTAAAGTAAAAATGACACAAACAAGAGATTTTTTACAAAAACAATTTTTACATGGGGTTATAAAGATCCGATATTTGATTATAAATAGTCATTGGAAAGCTAAAAAGATTTCCTACATCATATTATTTTTTTATGATTTTTAGACATTAAATAAATTAAATTATTTATGACATAATAATGATGCAGCGATGACATCATTATTTGACGATTTAAATAAAATGGAAAGATAATGTGAACTCTATGAACTACACATGGCCAAAACCAATTGGATGAGTGGATTTAGAACACTTATCACCTTATCCACGAATTATATCAATGTGGGACCTTTTGAAACCGAAACACATTTTCAAATAAAGTAATATTTCTTTACTTTCCAAAAGTGCCCCTCCTCTCCTCTTATAAAAGGCCCCCACCTCTACCTCATTTCACACACTCCTAAAGCCTTTGGCTCGGACAACACCTGCCCATTTACTCTCTACACATCCCTCTCCTCATCCTAGAGGATTCCCTTTGGGCAGAAGCCTTTCAAAGGAAGCCTTTAGGCTCAAATCAAAAGAAGTTACACTTTTAAAGGTAATTCATTCTCTCATGTTCATTTGTTTTATTTTGCTTCTCCAACCCCCTAAACTCTTTTTATTTACTTATTTTGTAACAACACTAGTATCTTAAATATACAAGGATGTTTTTATAATATTTATTTGAGCTACAATCTCACACAACTACATCAAATGGTTAAAGAACATACGGTTTCCGTGGATGGAGAAATTCTGCCTCCCGAAATGATGATTGTTCAACACTCATTTAACACCTTCAAAGGTGGCCATTATGATGTCACTATTTTTATATATGATATATAATATGTTTATGTTTTCCTTAAGCTTCTGTTTTTGTCATTTTTGTCATACCTTTATGGTTTCCATTATGGGTAAACACGATATCTTCATTTTAGGAAGTGCGGACTACCGCCCCCTGAAAGTGATTTGATTCGTTAATACCATATGTGGGATGTGTAAAGGATAAAGTTAATGATATTATATATGTTATTATACTGGAATTATAATATAATATTATATCATTATTATTCCATTCCAGAAAATATGAAATAGAAATGGAAGTAGCGTTCATGCGTACGTACGACTTACCGTCTCCATGAACGGTGCATTTCATTTCTTACCTCTAAATGATTATGTAATATTATAAATGCATGTATGTACTGGATATATATGACATATATGATATCTAAATCATGAATACCATTCTGGATATAATGAACCTTTGACCAAATTAACAACATGTAAGTGTAAGAAGCCTATTTTTGACTTAAGGACCAAATACCGACAAAATGAACATTATTAACTTAACTGATTACATGATGTTCATAACATGGTATAAAAGGAATAATGAACTTGAAAAAGATTCATAAGCAAGTAGATATTAACTCAAGTTTATTATTCAGGAGATTAAAGAACGGTCGGGTCAAGTCGGATATGAGGTATGGGACTTCGTCTCAATCTCCTTTCGTTGATGCATATTTTATTTTATACACAACTTTCTTTTATACGGTGTATAAACCCCTTTGACTTTTACGTTTATTCAAAAGGAATCTTTTTTATACGAAGCGTTTACTAAACGACAAAAGGGAATGTTTTTGTCATACGTATGCGGCGACAACGACTTCTCTGCCGTCGTGACCGTTATTTGAGTTTCGGCTTCCTCTACAAGCCATACCTTCTTTTTAAAAGAAAAATAAATACCATGTTTTACTTTTATTTTATTTTAGTATTGAAAATGGTTTTCATAATGTTTTTATATCAATGTGTTGTATTGATATCTCGTGATTGAAATGTGGAAATTTTATGTTTCCTTTATGCATGTTTTATGTGATATGATTATGTTATGGTTCTTGGGCATTATTATGAAGACGGGTGGTTCCGTGATAAACTAAGGGCGGGTGAGCCCGTTATAGCTCTCCAATGCATTGGGTAACGCGAAGGAGTGAAACATTAAGGTTTCTCCGAAGATATTTTAGGGAATATACTGTGATGGGTATTCCAGACGTAACCAAGAGGGTTACTCCCTACGTAAGAATGTTATGAATGCCTCAAGTTACCTTTATGTCTTATGATTTCTATGATTTATTCATGATTTTATGAGGTATGTTAAAGTGCCTATGTTTTATGGGTAAAGTATGATTTCATTCTTATGTATATATGAACTCATGTTTCCTTTCTATGTTTTTTTTATAACCCATACTGAGTTTTTATGCTCATCCCATGTTTTTGAAATGTTTTTCACAGGTCAAGGGAAAGGTACATGATAAGATGATAGAGTCAAGGATGTGTCAAGAAATAATCCATGTTTTATTTTAAATGTGTTTCCATTGATGGGAATGAAGAATAATATCTTTATGTAACCACTTTGTTTATATGTGGAATGTAATGCAAGTTTTATGATCTAATTCTCTAAAACTCTAAACCCGAAAAGATCCTCAATGTGTAATCTTGTAATAACTCAATATTAAGTAAGGTTTAAGGCTGGGGCCTTATACTAGTGATGAAGATAAAAAAGGTGGAAATAACTAACATAATGTTTATGTTTCAATGTGAGTTATAAGTGTTTTGTTTTAAATATATCAAATATATATAAAGATAATAAATTTTTTAATAAAGGTACATAAACTTCAAATAAAATTTATTCTTCTCAAATTTAAAATGAATCCACATTTTTGAAAGAGATTTAATATTTGAAGGTGTTAATCACTAAGGAGAAGAAGTTGAAGTAGATTATATAGGAGAAAGTTTAATATAAATAAAAGGAACTTGAAAATATTTAATAAAATATATTTTATGTTGAAATTCAATTGAAAAAGTTCAATGTTAGCTTTGAGAAATATATGTAAGGAGTAGGAGAATTCTTGAAGGGAATTTACATGGGTGATTATGTTAATCAATATAGACCTCAATAAATACAAGTACAAGGTATTTTCTGTGTGAAATAATTAATTCATTAATTTTTAAGTCAAAGTAAGTTAAGATTGTGGAAAAATAAAATAAATTATATAAATATGTAAATTTATAAAATTATATATTGGATGATAAGACTCATATAAATGTTTTCTTGAAAAATTAAATAAATAAGTATGATGAGTAGAGGAATGTGTTGGGAGTATCCAATAATTTTATTTTATAAAATGTAGCTAAAATTAGAGGTTAAAATACTAACATATAATGTAACACCTCAAGTTTTTAAAATAACACTATGTTCGATATCTTACTTAAGATGCAACACCGAGCTTTGAGCGACTTAGGATATACTATAAAATTATTATTATATAAATGTGACTATTATAACCTAGCTATTAAATTGGAGGGTATGAATAAGATTAATTTCATTATGATATGTTTATAAATTTTATTCTTGATTCAAATATATTGATTAATTATTTGGAAATAAGAACTCAATTTTCAGTAAATTTATTTTATGATTTGAAAATAAGTTTTCATAAAAAATGAATTTTATTGATTTTTTGTGAGAGAATATTATAATTAATTGATAAAAAGTTTATAAAATTTATTTAATAAAATTACCTTCATTTTTAGATCATCATATCAAAATTATCTTAGGGTAAAATTTTAGTATTTTTCTAAAAAATGATTTTTCAATGAAGAGTTAAAATACTGATTTTTATTGAAACTATATTTTATTTTAATGTATTTATAAAATAAAAATTCTATTTTTTATTAGTTTTAAAATATAATTAGTTCATTTTTGAATAAAAATATCCCAATTATGGTTTTTTAAATGAAATTTTTACATGAATTTGGTATAAAACATTTTTATAGTTTAAATACATTTTTCGGAAAAATATCTTTTCATTGAATTTTATGGGTGAAATTTTAAATTATATTATTCTAATTTTATGAATTAAATATCGAAAAATGGATTCCATATTTATAATCATAAGGCCCAAATATTTTGAATAATTCTATTTTATTTTTATCATTATTAATAGAAACCTTAGTAATTTTTTTCCACCTCAGTAAGGGTAAATTAGGTAACTATAGTTAAAAATAATATTATAAGAACTAAAAAATGACCCTAAAACTTGAATTTAATTAATTATATTATTATATATTTTACATAATCATCCAAAAGTTTAAAATATGACATCTTTTTCCATTTTACATTGATTTTGACCTTTATATTATTTAAGTAAAGGATAAAGTAAAAACTATCACTCTCTTGCTTTTAATATCTATAATATTTTATAATAGGGATAAAAAACTTATGTTTGGATCTAAATATTTAATTTAAATATAAATTATTTTTTATCATAGTAATTTATTTCTAAATTTTAGTGATGAAATAATTACCTTAAATTATTACGCAACGTTGACACATTATTTATTCAATTAATAGAAAAATTAATAAATGATTTTAAAAGTATTAAAAGTAATATAATCTGAATTAATTATTGTGTTACACAAATTTATTTGATAAATTTAAAATTTTAAGGATTTTGTAATGAATTTTATTTGGATTCATTTTCTTTCATACTGTTTTCAAATTCATGTTAAATGAAGTGTCAAAAATGACATTAATTATATTTCATGTTAAATTATATTTTATTAAATTATTTAAAAATTATAAAAACCCTGAAATATTAAGATTATTATAATAAATTATCTAAAATTTCATTCATTTTCCATTTATAATCCAATTATCATCTTATATGTAAAATTATTTCCCTTTAATATCGAAAGTCCTTACCACAATAAAGTTTGGATTGGTTAACCAAGGGGTTAAACCAAATTAATAAGGTTTAAAATGATATATAAACATACCTAAATTTGATCGGATGATTATATTAATACCATATACTTCTTATATTATAATAAATTTCATATTTGAACCATTTTACATGAGTTAGAGCCATAGTATATTATAATATTTCATGTATTTCCAAAAGTGAAATTAATGATATTTCACAATAAATAATGTTTTATTAAATGATTTAAATTTTCTAAAAAGTTATATTTATCTAGGTGAATGGTATATGGTTAATATTAATAACCATGGTACATTTATGGGTTTATTTTTTTATAGTAACTTTCTTGACTTCTTTAGTGTAAAAATATTTAATATGAGGGTAAGTGTCAAAATGTTTAACAATGGTTTAAAACAAAGAGATTAATGGGAGAAAATAATATAAAATTTTAAAAATTTTATTTTATGAGATTATTTATAACCATACTCATCCTATATTTTAATTATATATGTTTGGGTATTTTTTCAATAAAAATTAATTTATATTAATTTAATATTTTATGTAATTCCAAGAGTATCCCTCCCCTCACTTATAAAAGGGAATATCCTATTTTATTTTTTTAACAATTAATGAAACATTTGGTTTGTAAAATCCATAAAAATATATTCAAAACACCCTTAACCACATTATAGAGGTTTTATTTTGTGAATAATACCAACCTTAGCGAGCTTATGGTGTAAAGAAAAAGAGGTTGTTTTAAGAAGAGGTATAGCTTTTAATCAAATGGTTTAGTTATATTTATTCTTATTTCTCTATAAAATATTCTTTAAACATGATGAAATAATAAAAAAGTATCCTCCATATACATATAATTTTTTATGTTAATATAATAACCTATATCTAATTACTCTTCCATGAAATGGGAAAGGAAACCGTCATTCACCTATACGATGGACTACCACCTTGCGTACCGATGTAATTAATTTTCTATCACCACTACTCTAAAATGGTCATAATTATGGATTTATCATTATATAAAGATAATATATCATCTAATTTCTTACATTTTCATAAATTAAAAAATTATAATGTCATTCGCGTGTACATTTGAATTACCACCTCCACAAAGTGATGCGATTTTTTTTCATAACCACATCAAAAGGATTCTATATATAAGTATATTTAATTAAATAATTTTATATTTAAGATATAATAATAACTCTATGAAGATAAAATAATACTTAACTTATTTTCATCATGATAATTTAAAAGTGTAAACGTTACTCTTGCGTACGTATGACCAACCATCTCCATGATTGTAATATAATTCATTTTTCAAAACTATATTTCATGAATTGTTTTAAAAGTATAATTTATTTACAAAAATTATAATTATTTAATTGTTATTATTCTAGGGATTATAGAGTAATGACCTCTTTGACCATAGTCAACCAATCGAGTCATTTTGGACATATGATCCAAATATCATCAACACGTCTGACAAGAACTTAATTGATTAAGTAATTAAATATAACATGGTAAAAAAAATAAACCTGGAAAAGTTTCTGAAGAAATTAAATAATCAACATAATTTTATTATTTATGAGGATAAAGAATTCATGTGACAAGTCATACTCTTGGTAAGATACACTTTACTTTAAAAACATTGCTTTAAAAATTTTAAAGATTTGTTTTATAAATATTTTTCTTCCATGTCCATATTTTTAAAATTATATTATGGATAAATTTATATGAATATAATAGAATAATAAATAAAATTTTCTATCAATTTTTCCTTTTTTAATGGGTTTAAAAATTATTTTTTTAATATACTATTTATGGAATGTTTTGAAAAAAATACAAAAAGAAAGTTCTATTTTAACGTATACAACGTCAAAGTTTTTTTCCACCTCTGTAACTGTTATTTGATTTACAGATTCCATTAAAATATTTCATATTTTCTTCAAAGAAAAACCCTATTTTAATTTTTTTTGAGTATTTTTACAAATGGTTTTAAAAGGAATGGAATTGAAATTTCAATATCTATAAATTTTTTCTTATGGGTGAAAAGAATATATTTATGAGTGAAATTTTGAAAATTTGCAAGCTTTTATGTGTTATGATTATGTTATAGTTATAGAGATTTATTTATTATTACAAGTGTTTATGTAATAAACTAATTATATTTGGTAATATTTTAAAACAAGGATAGATTGTTCTGTTATAAATGAAGGATGGGTGGGTCTGTGATAGTCCTCCAATGAATTTGGTAAGAATTATGTTAGAAGTAAAACGTATTGGTTATTCCACTTATAAGAGTGATATGAAAATAATTTAAAAATTTATCTATCATTTTTGTGGGTTTTTTATAGAAATTTTATGATTTCAAAAGGTAATATAATTAGATTATGTTTAAAGAAAAGTATATGATACTTTTTATGGGTGAAATGTATAATTTTTTTGAAAACGTTTTCATAAAATTTTCATGATTACAAATAATAGTTTATGGGTTTTTATATAATATTTATTATGATTTTTTTATGAAAATATTTGGGAATTTTTTTGATTTATTAGTTAAGAAAATGATTATTTTTAGCAAAAAATTTATTTTAAAAAAGGTTAATTTTTTATAAGTATTCATGAATTAATTTTTTTATTTCTTTTTATATGTCCCTTACTGATATTTTTGTGCTCATACCACATTTTAAAATGTTTTTCATCAGTTTTTATGGATTATTAAGGTAAATTATGATGTCAAGATGAAAATTTTTAAGATATTTCATGAAAAGAAAAGTTTTTATTTTATAATGTTTTCATGTGAGGTTAACTTAAGAGTTATGGACACCGTTATTGTTTTATAAGTTCAAATTTTAAAGGAATAAATACCCAAATTTGAGGTTTTATGTGATAGGAATACTTTGGGGGACATTAATTGAGTTTTAATATATTTTTAAGGTATATATAACCCTTAAGATTAATATATGAAAATTTTATTTGAAGAAGAATACCATTATAGTTCATGAAGATAATTTTATTTGTATTGTTAACCTTTAGGTTTTATATGGTCTTTGATATTGAGGTAATTATGGGTTATTAAAATTTGGGAACATATGTTTTATTGTATAGATAACCATGGGATTGATAAGTGAATTGGTTATTAATTGGTTATTGTTATTTTGTAATAAATTAACTATTTTGGGAACATTATATGATTAAGGTAAATGGAAACATTTTTGGATATGATGGAATTTTATTTTAAGGAATAAATGTTGAATTTTATTTTAGAAAAATATATGATTTAAATGTGGATTTATGGTGATTCAAGTTATTTACATAAATTATCAACATATTTTAGAGATTATATCATTAGGAAATATATAATTTTGGTATATGACTTTATGAGTGACTAATATTGATTGGAGATAAATATTAAACTAATATCAAAATAATATGTGTAAAAATCCTTCTGATTTTTGGGTTTCAAACTTCGTTAGGAATATTTTTAATAATTTTAATGTTATTTATTTATCAAATTATCTAAGTTTAATTTTGGGTGTTATTATTGAGGCTTTGGAGATTAATGTTGCATTTCTCCAACTGATGGTTTAATAATTTTGGGAATTATCTTAGATTGTGCTCACCATTTTGGCCTTGGTTAATACCTAAAAATAGGCTGAATAAAGTTTTATCATTTTTTAGAATATTTGATCCACTATAAGTTGATTTTAGAGGTCTAAGCATGAACAATTCACATTCAATACTCATAGTTTGGATAAAGAGATGAGATTCTGGTAAAAATTGATTAAAGGATAAAATTTTACTTATTATGTAAGTGTATTTCCTTATATTATTAGTCTATATGGTTAAGAAATTCCTCAAATCTTGGAAAAGGATCTTGAAACAAAAATGTTATCCTATTACCTTTATTTATAATGAAT
This sequence comes from Viscum album, assembly GCA_963277665.1. Classification (NCBI taxonomy): domain Eukaryota; kingdom Viridiplantae; phylum Streptophyta; class Magnoliopsida; order Santalales; family Viscaceae; genus Viscum; species Viscum album. The sequence goes on along the minus strand of OY728136.1, from coordinate 999,496,646 downwards.
CGATGGTCTTTTCACATCTCTTTACTTTACAGTTTTGTGTTCATTGACTTTCTCATGATCATTCACTTTATTGTGATCAATGTTATCTATAACACTCTATTAATATTTGGATATTTTTTTCCATGTGTATATATTCACTTCCCACTAATTTTTTGACATCTTGATTTTTTTTAAAAAATAAATACTATATTCGACAACATACATGATACACAACATCAAGCTTAAATGAACAAGTAAATATTATTATGTTACCATATTAGAATAATGGGAATGAACAAGATTAACTAAATTATGAATATATGGTTTAAAAATTTATATATAATTTATTATTTGATAAAAAATAATTATAAATGAATGTAAAACCCTTTTTAAAACAAAGGGAAATGTTTTTCTAAAAACCTAATTAAATGTGAAATAGTATATTTTTTTACCAATAAAGAGAAAAATAAATATTATTATATTATATTAATGAAACATATATATTTAATATATTAAATATAATGTTTAAAATACATCTTATATGTTTTCTAGACACTATATAAGAATAAATCCAATTTTATGCATAAAAGTAGTATTTTTCTAAAAAGGAAGTCTTACTACCTTTTGAAGGAACACTTGTTTTAAATCATGTTTAAAAAAAATTATAATATATTTGAAGAAGTAAACATATTATTTTAAATATGAATAGAAAAATTTACTTCGGTTGAATTTTTTGTATTTTTATGATAAGTTTCATGTTTTGATTAATAGTGAAAAATACTGCATTTTAATTAAAACTACTTCTCGTAAAATTTATTCAGTGTAAAATTATATTTTTGAATTAGTTTAAAGTATAATTAGATCATTTTTTATCATTTAATTCAATTTATTTCATTTTAATAAATTTAAAATTGAATTTGTATATAAAAATATTTCAATATTTTGAACATTTTTACATTAAAAACTAGTTTTCTCGACTCGTCAATGAGATTAATTTTAAATTAATTTTACCCAATTATTTTTTTTGAATTTTTAAAAATGTATTCTATATTTGAAATCATAAGGTCCAAATTTATTACACAGGTCCCTTTTATTTTTCGACATTATGAATAGTAACTTTAATAATATTTTTTATTACCATGGTTAAGGGTAAATCAGGTAATTAAAGGTAAAAATAATATTATAGATAATTGATAATTACCCTAAAACTTGTAATGATTTTATTTAATGAGTTATTTTTGACCAAAATTATTCTTTTTATGATTTTATGAGCTCTTGGATCCACTTTTATGACTTTAATCCATTTATAGTATTTAATTCAATGAAAAGTCAATTTTACCATACTCTTATTTTTAACAAGTGAAATATTTTTAATAAGGGTTTATATAGGGGATATATTCAAATATAAATATTATTTTTAAATCTAAGACATTTATATTCATCATGATATTTTATTGTAAATCTTTAGGGAAGAAATAATTAAATTAAAGGCTTTCACAATGATGATGGAGTAATTGTTTAATTAAAGGAAACATAAAATAAATGATATTAAAAATATTAAAATAAATATAATTTGAGAGAATTAATGTAATAATTTTTTTATGGATGATTTTGATATGATTTTGATGAGTTAAAATAGTTGTTTTGAATATATGATATTGTTATGATATCTTTAAAAAGTCAAGTAATGAATAGTGTGAAAATTGACATTAATGATATTTTAAAATAAATGTTATTTTATTAAATGATATAAAATTCATAAAAATATAAAATTAATAGAATTAATTTGGATAAGTATCCAAATTTCATAAAATACTCATTTAGTAGTTGTTTTTCATTTTATAGCAATTATATTAAACCTCAAAAAATAAATTAGATAATATTATTACAAGAATTAAAAAGTCTAAATAAGAGTTTAAATCCAAAAGGTAAGGATTAAAAAATATTCAAAACATGTATAATTTTCATTGGATGAATTTATATCGACCCAAAATCTTCTTATAATATAAATAAATTAGTTTTAGTATAATTTTAACAGAAAATTAATTTATATTAATTTAATAGTTTGAATAATTTCAAGAGTGCCCCTCCCCTATCTTATAAAAGGGAACATCTTCTTCTCTTTTATTCACACCTAAATAACCATTTTTTCAGAAAATATTCTCCCAAATACATTAATATAATCCCTACCCACATTATAGATCTATAATTTTAGGTATAACACCACCATTAGTGGTCTTAAGTTGTTAAAAAAATAATATTGTATGAAGAAAGGGTATTATTTTTAATTAAGTATTTTTTTGTTTCTTCCGTCACTTCCTTAAAATATTATTCAACCATGATGAAATAATAAATATTGTATTATAAATATACTGATATTTTATTATTTTAATATCATCATATAAATCCATATCTACTTCCATCAAATGAGAAAATAATTATCGTTCGTGTGTACGGTGAACTACCAACTCACGAACTGATATAAATCATTTTCCATTACAGTCTCTAAAGACTGGTTATAATGATGTAATTAATGTTTATATGTGATATTAATTTTATATTTATCATTATTAAATTATAATATATCATTTAAGTTCTTAAATTTCCATGCACATAAAAATGATAACGTCGTTTGTGCGTACGTATGAACTATCGCCTCTACGAAGCAATGTGATTCATTTTTCATCACCATACAACATGGATGATATAGATAAGTATATTTAAATTATTAATATTATATTAATTATATTATTATAATTATGTAAAGATGAAATAATACTTAACTTATTTATATAATGATCACTAAAAAATGAAATCGTTACTCATGCATATGTACGACTTACCATCTCCATGATTGTAACATAGTTCATTTTTCATATCCATATGTAATGGATTTATTTGAAAGTATAAGTGATATATAAAAGTGATTATTATTTCATGAATATTATTCTAGAGATGATAGACTAATGAACAATTTGAATATTAACATCATACCAAATTAATTTTGGACTCAAGTACCAAATAACATCAAAACATCCATTGTGAGCTTAAATAATATAGTAATTTTTATAACATGATAATAAGCGATATAAAAGGAATAATAAAAATTTAAAAAGGTTTTCAAGAAAGTGAAAAATTGAACTATGTTTATTATTCAGAAAGATAATGATTGTACAAGACGAGTCAGACTCAATATAAGGGACTTCATCTTAATCTCCTTTCATTGAGGCATATTTTAATGTTATACACCCACCTTCTTTTATGAGGTGTATATATAACCCCTTTGAAATATAATATCATGAATTTATGTATTTTTATGTTATTTAATATTTTTTTTAAATTTTATTATTTCATGAAGATTTTATTTTAAATGTTCAAAGTGGTATGGGACACTTTGAATGTTTTAGAATTTAATTATCAAATATTTTTATCCTTTCCAATATTCTTGATATTATTTTACATATTTATTTATATGGATAAAAAAGGATTTAAAGGAAATTTTATATTTATTTTGAATTTCATTCAAAGGATATCAAAGGGAATATTTTTATGTGTTTTATGCGGAATTTTTTGAAAATTGATAAAAAGAATGTTCTATTCTTAATGTACAAGGACACAATAAATTTTACACCATTTTGACTATTGTTTAATTTCTAGATTACTTTTTTTAAAGGGTGATGCCTTGGTAAAAAAGAATAAGGAATAATTATTTAAAAATGAGAAATGTTACAAAAGTATGAAAGTGGGAATTTTTTTACAATCTTTTTCATAAAATAATGCAAATTCGTAGGAAGGTTATCTGAAAAAGTGATGAAACTATTGAATCCTTTATTGGAAATTCTATCGACCACCGAGTTTGCCTCACAATAAACATGTGTGATATCATGTTTGATCCTGGAAATATAGTGTAGGCAGTCCAACCATCGAGTTATGAGAGGCCATTAAAGATGCACCATGCCATTCTAGAGCTCTTGTACGATGGTGGTTAAGTCTCTTTCTAACCATTTGTTTTTCCACACTTTTTGACTTACAAAACTAACCATGGTGATAACACTATACATCTCAGCTTCTAGGTAAGAATAGAAACAAAATTACCATAAAAACATCCAAAAATCTACTTGTTGTGGTCCTTATAAACTGCTCCACAACTTGATAGAATCAAGTTTCCCTTAGAATAACCACATATATTTATTTTGATCCAACCAAGTATGGGGGATTTCCAAAAAAAATCAAAGATACCACTAGGTTGGATGTATTTTCCATCAATTCTGAAGCAACGAAAGACCATAAAGTCACTGATGGAGTTATGTCATGGTCCTTGTTGAATAGTCCAAGTCTCTTTGATAATAATATTAATCCTCACTCGATATTCATTAAAATTGAAAGAGTTATTATGGTGTATAACAAAATTTATGTCATACCAGATAACATACAACAGTCCAACTACTGAATCCATAAAGAGACGATTGATCTAAGGAGATGCATATGAAATAATGAAACATTGAATATAAGGCTATATAGAGTATATATTCAGACACATGAATTAAAAAAGATGATTTTTTTACTTCTATAAAGTAGATGCAATAACACAAGATATGAATAGATGGTCTGCATCTTCTCTATGTTAGTTAAATAGATGACATTTGGAACAAAGTTGAACACCAAATAATTGTAGGAAATTATTAGTGGGTATTCGATTATGGGAAATACTCTAGATAAGAGTAAATTTAGAGAGTCTAATCCAAGGATTATTAATGTTTTTAAACCAAGAAAAATCATGATCTTTAATAGTAAAATTATGCCTGTAAAAAGTTTTGTATTCAAAATCCCATTATGAGTAGGTTCCCAGACTAAAAAATTATCAGAATTGGAAAAGGAATAATTATTGATTATACTTTTAATATCATTAGGTAGATATAAACCTATAGAGTTCAAGAAATCATTAATTGAAACATTATTATAAGTAGTTAAGTACAGGGGATCAAACATAGAGATAAAGGAGGAACCAATCCAGTTATCTAACCAAAAATTCAAATAAGACTCTCTATTAACCATCTATATGGAGTGATACATAATGTTAAAAAAAGAATATTTGATGGATAACAATATTGAGGAGTCTATATAAAGAAAGTTTCCATTATTTAATTTAACATGAAACATGTATCTAAGTAAATTGAAATCAATATATTTATTATTCAATAGATTCTATGTGATATTTTCCTATAAAACATCAGTAAATAATTTTATATTTTTGATTTAAAACACACTATTAGAAAAAGGATTACAATAATTAATCCAAGGAATATTAACTAATTTTCTTTAAAGAGTGTTACCACTCCAAATGAAGTTTTTAATGTATACATTTATCTTATTAATAAGTACAATGGGTTATTTATAAACCATAAAAGAATAAACCATTTTAGAAACAATGCTGAATTTGACTAGGCATATTATTCTTGCCGTAGATAAAGATTTCCCTTTAAAAGAGGCAAACTGATTTTTTATTTGGTCAACTATTTTTGAAAAGTTAATACTTTTAGGACCACCTAAAAATATAGGGACGCTAAGGTAGGTGAAAGTGAAGGATGCCTCTTTGAGACCTAGATCATTTATGATACTGTTTTTTTCTGGAATCTAGAAATATTTTTCCAAAGAAGATAAAGGATTTACTCTATTTAATAGATTAGACAGAAACATCTTCATAGTGTGATAGATATACCTTAAGATTTTGGATATTTCTTTTAACTCTTTGTAAAAATAAGATGATTTCATTCTCATATAGGAGGTGAGATGGAACAACCATAATTCCAGAGGAAAGGATATGTTTTAGTTTATTTTGATTTACCAAATTATTGAGAAGTCATCTTAAGTAATCCTCAGCAATAGAAAAGAGGTTAATAGAGAGGGGGTCACCTTATCTAACCCCTTATGTGTAGTTGTATTAACCCTTTGTAGAACCATTCACAAGAATATAAATTTGAGAAGAGCTAAAAAAAGGTTTTAATTTTGTTGAAATAAATATCATTGAAACCAAAACTTCCAAGAACCTTATTTATGAAACTCCAATCCATAGTATCAAAGGACTTTCTAATTTCAAGTTTAATAGAAATTCTACCTCTCTTATTAGATTTATTTAAGATATTAGTGAATTTAGTGGATAAGTTGGTGTAATATTGAATGGTTCTATCCTAAACAAAACCAAACTAGTTCTAAGAAACAATTTTATTAGCAATTAAAGTGATTTAAGGGAGAATAAAAATAATTTTGAGATCAAGGAAAATTTTTTAGATATTGATCATGAATAGAAAATGTTTTTTATTTTAAAAGGGTTTCCCTTGGTGGAAAAATGGGTTTTGATTATAAGTTCCCACTTGTAATGTATGAGTTTACAATGTAATAGTTTGCCTCAATTATTTAAAACTCTAGACCTAAAAGATATTTGGTAATGAAAGAAAATGAATTCTAGTCAAAATTAACTAAAATATATAATGTTTAAGGTTGATTACTTACAAATTTTATCCTATTTAGAAACCCAGTTATGTGTTATTCCATATTACCTTTATATTTTACTTTTCTTCTTTTCAAGAGGATGTTTTATTAACCCTTTTAATAATGTGAGTTTTCAAAAAAGGTATTTCTAAAGATGAAACTTTTGATTAGAAAGATCAAGTTAAAATATTAAGGATAAAATTTATTAAATAGGGGATAATGTATCTCCCTGAGTTTTGAATGGATACTGTGTTTTATAGGTTAATTGACACGCAACATGATGCTTTAAGCGACTTGGGATATACTATAAAAATATTATTATTTAAATGTGACTATTATAACCTAGCCATTGATTTGGAGGGTATGAATATGATTAAACACATTAAGAGAGAGAAATATATATATATATATATCATACTCAATAAAAATTTATTAATTAATTCTTATGAAATAAACACTCAATTTTCAGTAAAGTAATTTTATTCTTTGAAAATACATTTTCTTCAAAAATGATTTTTATTTTTTTTTATAAGTGAATTTTATAATTAATTTATAAAACTTTTAAAAATTTATCTGATAAAATTAAATTAATTTTTGATATCATCATATCAAAATTATCTTAGGGTAAATTTTAGGAATTTTTCTAAAAAAATTGAATTTTCAATGAACGATGAAAAATAATGATTTTTATTGAAAATAATATTTTATTTTAAAGTATTTACAAAGTAAAATTCTGTTTTAGATTAGTTTTAAAATTTATTCAGTTCCTTTTTATTAAAAATAATCCAATTATGGAATTTGGAATGAATTTTATATTTGAATTTGGTATAAAAACATTTTTATACATAAAAAGGAAGTTTTATGAAAAACCAATTTTTGTCAAATTTTACAGGTTTAATTTTAAATTAAATTATGAAAATTATGTAAATTAAATATTTAAAAATGGATTCAATATTTGGAATTAAAAGTTAAAAATTTGGAAAATATCCCCCTTTTATTTTTGGTCATCATGAATAATAATTTTAGTAATTTTTTATCACCTTGATAAGGGTAAATTGGGTAATTAAGATTAAAAATAATATGAAAAGAACAAAACAATGACCATAAAACTTGAATTTATTTCTTTATATGAGTCGATTTCATCTATAATCATCAAAAGTTTTTAAAATATAACATTTTTTCTATTTACATTTGATTTTTTTCTTTATAATATTTAAGTAAAGGATAAAGTCAAAAATTTCACTCTCTTAATTTTAAGACATTTAATATTTTGTGTAGGGTTAAAAACAAATAATGTTAATTTATAAATATTTATTTGAATGATAAATTATTTTTTATCAAGGTAATTTATTTCTAATTTTTATTGATGAAATAATTTCATTTAATTCTTATACGACGCTACCATAGTATTTATTAAACTAATAGAAAAATGAAATAAATGCTATTAAAAAATATAAAAAGTAATATAATTTGAATTAATTATTATGTTCCACTAATTTTATAGATAATATAATAGTTTAGGTAAGTGTGAAAGGATTATATTTGAATTACTTTAATGTCATGTTGTTTTCAAAATCAAACAAAATGAATAGTGTAAATATGATATTAATAACTTTTTATGTTAAACAATATTTTATTAAGTTATTTAAAAATTATAATAAATCTTGAAATAGAACAATTAGGATGATTATTTTTTAAAAATGTCATCTTTTTTTTTCATTTATAATAGAATTGTCAAATTATTAGTAAAATTACTACCCTTTAATATTTAAAAGTGATTACTAAAGTTAATGTTAAAATTAGTTAACCAAGGGGTTAAATAAAGATAAGGTTTAAAATAATATATAAACCCATATATATATATATTTTATTTTATTATTATATTAAATCAATATAATCCTTATGTTAGAATAAATTTTATTTTCGAACCATTTTACATGAGTTTGACATATAATATATTATAATATTTCATGTATTTCTAAAAAGTGAATTTAATTATATTTTATAATAATTAATGTTTTATTAATTGACATAAAATTTGTAAAAATATTATTCCAATAAAAGTGAATTTAATTTGGTTTATAATGTCAATCATGACCCATTTATGGGTCACTTTTCCTTTTATAGTGACTTTCCTGATTCCTTTATTATAGAAAACTTTGATTCCATGGTATGCATCAAAAGGGTTAATGGGTGGTTAAAAAACAAAGTTAAGGATGAAAATATAATAGAAAAATGTCTAGATTTTATTTTATAAGATTATTTCTACCCACACTCATCCTATATTCTAATTATATTAGTTTTAAGCATTTTCCCTAAAAATTAATTTATAGAACTTCAATATTTTAGGAAATTCCAAGAGTGCCCATCCCATCAATTATAAAAGGGATCCTCCTCTTGTATTTTATTAACACCTAAAGAACTATTTTGTTTATCCAATCCCTTCCACAATCCCTTACTAACATCCCTTATAGAGATTAAGGTGTAAAAAAAGGAGTTTGTTTAAAGATGATGTATAAATTTGAATTGAATGTTTTAGTTTTATTTATTATTATTACTCATTAAAATATTCTTCAAATTTGATGAAATAATAACACCAGTATATTAAATATACTAATATGTTTTTATATTAATGTAATAACCTATATCTAAGATTTCCTAGAACCCTCACTCTTGGATATGGTGTTAAAAATATAATTTTTACTTTTCTGGATTTGATACTGATAAAAATGACCTAATTTTAACCATGAAAAACATTAAACACCAAAATGAATTATCATATAACCTAAATAATAATGTACCTTTTAGGTTTATAATTTTAGATAATTAAGATAAACTCTTACATAAAAACTTGAAAACATAAACAAATGGTTCATAAAATTCTATATCATCACCCAAAAGTTATTCTTATCTAGTAACCTTCATAGGCATAACATACTTAAAACATTTATTCATAACCCAGATAAATGAAACATAATCAAGTATGATATTTTATGCTTATTAAGGGAATAAACATGATAAGGAAGCATAACGTGTGATTCAAATGTATAACATGATATCATTAAAGAAAAGGCTCATGAGTAATCACATAAGAGAATATCATAAAGAAAATTGTATCATATGATCATGGATACATATTAAATGTAGAAAAATCACAAAAAATGAAATAAGTATAAGTTAAGGTTAACTCATAAGACAACATCACATGGTGGATAGAGTCCTATTGTGGATTAGGTTTACTCCCTAATCCCATACATAGCGTCTCATGAGGAAAAAAATTACCCAAAGCATTAGAGAGCTATTTGGGAAAACTCATCATAACATGTTCATGATTATATATGTCACAAAAGGAAATCAATCATAAGTCATAATCATAATAATTACCCATGGAAAGAAATGAGTTTCATAATCTTTCCTCAAATCACAATCAAAGGAAATTTCATAAAGAATGAATTTGATAAATGAACATAAGGTGTGTATTAACCCATCAAAAAATAGATAATAATCTAGGTATATATATGAGAGACATATATATATAATTTATAATAATTCCATAACTTTAAATAGAGAGATAAATATAATTAGAGAGAAGAAGGACATAACCCAAAGAAAAAGGGTGGTTCAGAGATATCCATTACTTAATTTATAAAAAAATCTCAAATATTAAGGAAAAAAGATTCTTTGAAAATAAACTTGAATTTTTTTAAAGGATATTTAAATCATTGAGTATTCATGACTATGGGAAAATTTTTTTATTCTGTATTAGTTAAAAGAAAACATTTCGTGTATACTTTTATAAAAAGTAAAAAGTACCTTATTCAGAAAATGAAGAGAATATTCATTTTAAAAACTTTTTTTAAAAAGTATAAAATTGTCAATAATGACTTTAAAAAATCATTTTATAATAGTGAAAAATATTTATTAGAAAATATGGATATGGAATTGTAATTATTTCTTGACTAAAGTGAGAAATAAAGTTGGTTTTTCTTGAAAACATTATTTATATTTCTTAAGTTTTTATAGAGAGGAAAATGAATGGAAAATATGTAACTTCAATAAATAACCATATGATAATAAAATTCATGAGTTTTTTTTAATGTTACACCATAAAATTTCATCAACATAACTTAATAAGAAACAACCCTGATAATTAATAAGATTATAACATTAAACCCTTACAACTTTAGTAACTTTTGAATCATAATCCATATGAAAGAATTATTTCAAATGAAACTTTAAGTGTCATAATAACAAGTATATTCATGATATAAAATTAAAAATGGTTTTTATATACACCTTATAAAATAATATAAGTTCATATCCTAATATATGTCCCAAAAAGACAATTTGAGACGATAAACCCTTACCTTGAGTCCAGAATTTCCATGTATGTCATTTATCTACTATTAAATAAAATTGTTTCAATTATTTTATTTATTAAGAGAATTTTACAGGTTTAATAACTTATCCTTAAACCATTTATATTATTTATTTTAAAATTATATTTAATTATTTATTTAGTTATGTCTACACTGGGTGTTTTGATCATATTCAGCTCATATGTCTAAAATGAATTTGGTAAGTAAATTCTGGTCAAATAGGTAATTATTAAATCATCTAAAGAGTAATAATAAGGAAATAATTATATTTTTTATACATATATTATAATTTTAAAACTAACCATAAATGATGGTTATGGAAAATGAAATGTGTTACAATCATAGAGACGGTGAACCGTACATATGCACGAGTGACATTTCAATTTTCAATGATAATGATGTAAATAAGGTAAGTATTATTTTATTATTAATTAATGATAATTATTTTATAAATAACATATTATTATTTAAATACACTTATATATACAATATATGTGACGTGGTGATGAAAAATGAATCACATCGCTTCACGAATGTGGTAATCCACACATGCACATGAACATCATTTTCATTTTTCATTGGATTGAAAGGTAAAAAAATGATGATATATTATATTTCAATAAGGATAAATATGTCATGAATATAATATATATATATATATATAAATTAAATCAATCATTATAAATATCCATGAGAGGCAGTTATGGAAAACAAATCACATCAGTTCATGAGGCGGTAGTCTGCTGCACAAAAAACGATGGTTTTGTTTACCATTTAATGAAAGGGGAGATGGATATGTGGTATTAAATTAACATAACAAAATATAAGTATATGTAATATACTTGTGTTTTTATTTCATGTAGTTTTAAAAATATTTTAAGGATTTAGACTAAGAAATAAAATGAAAAATCTCAGATAATAATTATACCTCTTCTCCAAACAACCGCCTTTAATTTACACCATAGTCCCTATAAGGTTTGAATTATTCCCAATAAAATACCTCTATAACGTGTGTATGGATTTATTAATGGATTTGGATTGTTATTTTCCAAACTAAAAGGCTTTTTAAGTGTGAATAAAAGAGGATAGGAGGTTCCTTTTTATAGATGAGGGGAGGTGCACTCTTATAATTACTTAAAATATTAAATTAATATAAATTAATTTTCTAGTGAAAAATGTAGAAAAATGATATAATTAAAATATAGTATTATTTTGGGTCTAAATAATATGATAAAATAAAATTTTGACAAGTTTAGATATGTTTTTTACCCTTATATTGTTTTTTAATCTCCATTAACCAGTTTTGACAATTATCATGGTAACCAAGTTTTTACTCTTTAGGGTAAATATGGATACTATAAAATGAAAATTGGAACATAAATAAACTATATTTTATATTTTTAAACATATAAAAATCAATTAGATGAATATATGATTTTTAGTAATTTTAAAACATTTAATAAAAAATTATTTATTATAAAATAACATTAATGTCATTTTTGGAACTATTCATTTAATTTGAATTTGAAAAAAACATGAAAAAAATTTAATTTTAATATAATTGTTTAAAAACTCTCTAATATTATATTTTTATCTTAAAAATTTGTTGAACAAAATATTTTCTTCACATTATATTACTTTCAACATTTTTATTATCATATATTTTATTTTTATATTAATTGAATAAATGTTGTGTCTATGTTATGCAAGCATTTAAGTTAATTATTTCACCCATAGAAATTAAAAATAAATTACCAAAATAAAAAATAATAATTTATATTTAAATGAGTATTTATAATCAAACATAAGTTGTCTTTATCCCAGTCTAAAAATATTATAGAAATTAAAAGTACGAATGTGACATTTTTGACTTTATCTTTTACTTAATTATTATAAATGTCAAAATCAAATACATATGTAAAAAAGTTTCCATATTTTCTAAAATATGATAGAAATTTCTGAAATCCACTAATCCAATTTGACAAAGGTAAGTGTTAGGGTCATTTTCTAGTCATTATAATATTATTTTTAACCTTATTTATCATATTTACCCATATCGTGGTGATAATTATTTACTATGGTTACTATTCATAATGACTTGAAAAATAAAAGGGAACTATTTAAAAAATCTGGACCACATGATTCCACAAATTTAATCTATTTTTCATGATTCAATTTCTGGAAGTGGTAGAAATTAATTTAATATTAAAATACAAAACATTATGAAAAACATTTTTTCAGGAAAACATATTAAAGTTCCATAAATTAATTATAATATTTTATCACAAAAAGAAACTAATTTTTTTTGAGGAAAACATATTTTTGTAGAATAATATGACTTTAATAAAAATTTAGTGATTATTTAATAATAATTCATCAATACATTTACATTTAGTAGTAATTTAATATATATTTCATAAATTATTTAATTTCAATCATACCTACCAATTCAATGGTTAGGTTATACCTATCAAATTTAAATAATAATATTTCATGGTCTATTAGGCTTAATTACACGTGTCATATATGATATCAAACATAGTATTTTTTTAAATCTTGGAGTGTCAAAATATCCATATCTTCTTCCATCAAAATGGAAATGAAACTATCATTCATTTGTACGAAGGACTACTGCCTCGTGAGCTGATGTAATTAAATTTCCATAACTACCACTCACAATTGGTTATAATGATGGATTTAATGTATATATATGATATTCCAAACATATTTTTCATTCTAGAAAGATAATATGTCATATAATTTCTTACACTTTATATTGATCGAAAAATAATAACTTCATTCGTGCATACGTGTGGATTACCACCTCTACAAAGCGATGTAATTCATTTTTTGTAACAACATCAAATAACTGATATATATATATATATATATATATGAATTTGAAGAATTAATATGATATTTATAAAATAATAATCATCTTGGAAAGTTAAAATAATACTTCACTTCTTTCCATCATGATCATTGAAAAATTAAAACATTAGTCATCCATACATGGAACCTGCTGTCTATATGATTGTAACATAATTCATTTTTCATAATCATATTTCATGGTTTGTTTTAAAAGAATTATTGATATATAAAAATTATTATTATGAAATCATTATTATTATAGGGATTATTTATTAATGACCTATTCGACCATAGTCAACCCACCAAAGTCATTTTGGACATTTGAGCCGAATATCATCACAACGTCCAATGTGAAATCAATTGATTATAAAATGGAAAAAGGAATAATAAACTTGAAAAATGTTATTAAGTAAGTAAATAATTAACAAAATTTTATTATTAAAAAATATAAGGAATGTAATTGATGAGTCATACTTGAGTTAAGGGACACTTTACTTTAAAAAAATTGTTTTAAATGTTTTAAATATTTATTTTTAAAAAATTTTTCTTCTATTTACATATTTTTAAAATTATTTTAAGGATAAATTTATATATACATAAATGAATAATAAATAATTATTTATGTTACATTTTAATTTTTTTCCAAGGTTTTCATAAGGAATATTTTTATGTATTTTATATAGAACATTTTAATAAATAGAAAAACAGAATGTTCTATTTTAACTTATAAAACATCAATATTTTTTTCCACTTTCATAACCAATATTTGATATTTGGATTACTTTACAAGATTTCACCTTTTATTTAATTAAAAAACCTCATTTCATTTTTTATAATCATTTTTAAAAAGGGTTTTAAATAGAATGGAATTTTCAATATCATGAGATGTTTTCTTATGGGTAAAAATAATATTTTTATGAGTGTAATGTTGAAAATTTACAAGCTTTCATGTGTTATGATTATGTTATGGTTCTTGGTAATTGTTTATGATGACAGGTTGTTATGTTATATAAAAATAAAGGGTGGATAAATTATAAACCAAGGTATGTGGGTCTTTGGTTTCCATCCAATTCATTGGGTAAGAATTGTGTTAGAAATTAACTATGTTGGATATTAAACATGTAAGAGTGATTTTAAGAGTGATATTAAAATGATGTCCCAATTTAATTAATTAATTCATCAATGTTTTATTTGGGGTTTTAATGAAATATTATGATTTAAAATGGTAAGATAATGATATTACGTCTATAATAATCTTTGAGATCATGGAATTAGAAGCTTGACACATGCTTGAAAATGTCGAATCCATAAAATGTACATCGTCATTAGATTTTCAGCATAAGGGGTAACCATTTGTCTATTTTTCAAGACATTATATGGAATATATTACTTCATAATTTCAGTATGAACTTACTAGTAATTTTTCTTATTGACATAATTACATTAAATTTATCATTAGGTCCCTTGAAACTATTGTATTTGTCTCCTTTGATCTGGGGATTATTGATTATAGACTCATCTTAGTTTTTCCTCGAAATAGGAATATTATAGATGTTTGTCCCACAGTCAGTGGTCATTTACAGGGTATAATATGAAAATGATGAAATGAGCCCCTGATTTTGAGAAAGATATTGAGCCACCCATGGTAACTGTTTAGTTAGAACTTCAAGTCCTACTTGTTCTTCTCTTTAACTTAGATGCCCTATCTTCTGTTTAAAACCTCACTGAAACTCCTATTAAGCTTGTCTTATCCACCTCTAAACTATTGAGACACTATATTTCTAGGATCTATATAGTGGTAGACATATCTAATCCTCTACCCACGATCATATGGATTCAAAATGAAGAAAAATATTTTTTTTCAATGGATGAATTATGAAAATCACTAATATTACTTGTTTTCATATTTGAAATTTGGACACTCTATTGATCTTTTTGATAAGGTGTCACTGAAGAAACCCATTTCATAACTTCTTATTATGAAGAAGGCTATATGTATTGAAGAAAAGGAAAACCTAATTCTTATATTTGAGTGAAGGATCCCACTATAGCTTGGTAGAAGGAAAAATGTAATATTTTCTCTCCAAATGCGGTTAAAAATTATATTGGCCCCTCCAAGAATAATCAGAATCGACTTAAGGTAGTATATTTTTCTAGATTTTTTGATCCTATTCAAGATTAATAACCCGTATATGAGTAGGGGGAGGTGTAGGCGGGTCAAAATAATGATGATTTTATTCATAAAACATAAGAATAAGCTTACTGAATTAGAGAAAATTTCTTATTCTCTGGTGCTACAAAAGGGAAGAAAGAATTGGTGTAATTAAATGGTTTTATCACTCCATATCCTAGAATGAACCAAAAATATAAGGACTACTCTAAATTTATGGGTACCATTATTACTATATCCTCAATAATTCATATTGAGGAGAAAAAAGACATTCTTTATCAACATATTATGAAGAATTTTCCTTCATCCTTTGATGAATCATACTTTTAGGAATCATTCTATGATGAATAATCATTCTAGGATAAAGATATTGTAAAGATTAGGAATAACAATGATATTATTAAGGAGGGTATAACAGAGAAAATATACTGTTGGCTTGATGAACATAATGTGTTATATTTTAAAAGAAATAAAAATGAGGATACCTCTATGGATGATTACCTCGATCTTAGAGTGTGAATGTTTACTAAAATTGAATCAGAATTTGATAAGAATCCCAAGTTATATTTTTGGAATCTTATGTAGTAATAATTGAGCCTGATGGATACATTAGTATTATTTATCATTAGTTATTATACAAATATTTATTTTATCTTTATGCAATTTGTTTCTTTTTATTCACAAAGTTTATTAAGGCATTACTTCATTTCATTTTTGGTCTACCATAATTTGATGTTTTACTGATGTAATTGTTTAAAGGAAATTTTGGTAGGATGATGGATGATTCCACTCTATGTTGAGTGATTTTTGGAGTGTTTTCTTCTTTGATTTTGATACTATTTAAATATTTTTATTTATTTTATAGTGTAATGAAGGGAAACTTCAACCACTTATTGGATGTTACTTTAGTACCTGCTTCATCTTTGACAATCATGTTTAGAAACTCATTATATTATCATGTTTGGATAAACACATTATCATACAAACAATTCATTAATATTTCATATATGCACTTCAAAAACTACACTTCAATACATGCTTATGTCATGACTAATCTCATACTCATTTTAGGATGAATCTATAAGTGGTACACTTCAAAACATTCTCATGCCTAAATGATTATGTATAAGACTATCTTGGATAACACCTCATTACCTGCATGTGGTGGCTAGGAATTGAATGTTGATCTTATTTATATTCAATTATCATGTTGGAATAATAGTATTGTGAAGAATAATTTTTTTAATAGGTGATGTACTACTAAACATGAAGAATATTGACCAAGGATGCATTTTCTACTCATTATTTCTATGTTTTCTGAAGGCATGTGAACTTATCTTAGGAGTCCAGAGTCTAAAATTAGCACTTTATTACAATTTCTATGAGGTTTTTCAATGCTCTAATTTAAAATTTCAATTGATCAACTATAGTATCTTTTAAAAATGGTTTGGTTAATTTTTGGTTTATTTGTACTATAATTTATATTAGTGTAATCATGTTACACCTCATGCTTTAACCTGTACTGCTTTAATTTTCTAATAATTTGGGGGGGGGGTATGAGTTGGTAATATACTCATATCTCATACCATTTTTGATATAATATTTTCTAAAAATAAATAAATAATTTTAATTTTTTTATATAAATGAAGAAGATATGTGAGTTGTTGATGTTAGGGGAGATGAATTACTTTATGGGACTTCGAATATCTCAAGATAAAGATTATATATTCCATTCACAAGAGAAGTATACGTGAGAAAAATTAAAGAATTTTTAAATGTAATATATAAATATAGATTCTCCTCCTATAGAAGTGATAATAAAACTCTACAAGGATGATAAAGGTAAATAAGTGAATTAGAAAAAGTTAAAAAACTTATAAAAAATACTAAATTTGATTGATCCAAGACTGAACATCATGAATGTTTTCATATTATGTTCTCATTATCAAAGTTCACCAAAGTATATCACTTTATTAAAATAAATAAAATTTAATGTTACATAAAAGGTAATCTTGATTTAGGGTCAATATATTACCAAAAAGTAAGTTATATCGAGATGAATTTTCTAATACAGATTAGGTTAAAAGCATAGATAATATGAAATCTACATCTAGTGGAGTATTCTTCATAGGAGATAAGAGTATGTATTGACACATGATGAATAAAATTTCTATTACATTGAGTAAAAATTAAGTGAATTATGTTTAAATAACTCAAGAAACAACTCAATTGATGGGAGCCCATCTTGAAGATATCTAAGTGGAAGTAATGTTACGATTCCTAGTGGGATTCAATAATAAAATATCTATTAAAAATTATAGGAACAATATTCAAAATTATCAATCTATGTACATAGATATAAAATACCACTTCATAAAGTAAATGTTTTATAAATAAGTGTTGAAGCTATAATTTATTCCTACAAGGGAACATGTAATGAATGTATTTTCCAAACATTTGCTGAAAGATTCATTTTAAAGTTTGTGGTTAAATATAGAAGTTTAAATTAAATATTCTAAAGGAAAATTTATGGTATTACATTAAATCTTTTATTTTATTTTATTTTTCTATTCCGAAAGGGATAGAATATATTTATGGGGGGTTTAAATGGGTAAAATTTATAATTCAGTATATGTTTTGTTGGAAAGTGTGTGAATTATTTTAACACTAATTTTGAGTGTGTGTATGAGAAGTTTTCTTGGAACATGTACATGTTGGTTTATGAATTTGATTAAATGAGTAATTCCACTAATATTTTAGAATATCATAGAATTTTTAAATGGATATAGGATAACTTGGATCCCAAATCTCACACCTAGTTCCATATACCCCTTTTGTGCCTTGTTAAACCACCACACCACATTCCTTATTCTACTTGTTTGATTTGTTCTAATATCCTTCCATGTTACTTGTTCAAATTATGAATTATATGACCTATTATACCATTCCAAACTATTAAAATTCTACACCAAACACCCTATCCTCTTCACTCCTACACACCATGTCCCCCTCATGCACCACAAGCCCTGTTATTTTCATCATACAATATATTTAAGGGAACTGGTCACCCAAAGTGATTACTGATGGTTATACAGATGCCTAACTCCCCTTTATTATATAAGTAACAATATCCTCTGATCTAGGAAATTAGAAACCATAAAATCATCTGAGTACATGAATAATTCACTCAGTTTTTCCAAGTTTACCCATTAGGATATTTATGAATCCAAATAAAGGAATAAATAATGAAAATAAAAGGTATTTATAACCTTTAATGATTGTGATAATTATAAAAAGACACTTATGTAAGATCCATAATTTTGTATATGGAAAATTAATGATTAATTTTTCCATAATCTCATATGTTTTCCCTTAATCTTGTGAATTTGAGTATTAATTTGGTTAATGTATAGGCCTTGGAAGTGTTTGGAGGGTCCGAGGCATGAAATTTCTAGGTTTAGATAAACAGAACATGGCACATAGTTATAAAACAATTTGTGGTAAATATTCATCCCAACTATATAGTTTGAAAAAAGGAGAAGCATGGTTTGTTGAACCATATGAAGAAGCCTGAAAACCATGAAAAGCCTATAGTTTATTACGTAGCCATTTTTCATAGTTTGTGCACAACTTGTATAACTATGTGCCTAACTAGGTGAAATGAGGAGTATATAGACTATGGGGTTTTTAATATTAGTACATGGTTTAATAAACCATGTGAAAAAACCAAACACCCAGTAAAAAATAAGAAATTTACAATTTTTCCCATAACCCCGTTTTCCTTTAAACTCAAATCTTGGCCACATTTTAGGCAATTTATAGTAGCATAGAAACATCCCCTCCCCTCCTTAGATCTCGGAGCTTCTGTTATGATACTTTTATATTTTTTCTTTCATCTATTAAATTAGAAGGATCAAAATAAATCTAAATATCATCAAGATTCTAATATTATTTTATCTCACTATATAAATCTTTCCCTCCCTATTTAACATTAATGAATTATTTTTAGGTCTTTTGTTTGTTTTCTCTATTTATTTCATTTCTGCTCAAATTAGAGGCCTATAATCGACCAATGGTACTATAATAACCTATGGTAGGTGGTGTTTGAGTAATATATAATTTTTTTTCCATTTTATATTGTGTTCCCTATAGGTTGTTGAGTCAGTTATTCTTACATTAACATAAAATTAATTATTTGTTCCCTAAAATGATACTAGAACCCATTAAAGGTGATGAAACTACCCTTGGTAATTTTAAACAGGACCTTTACCACCCATTTAGAGTGAGAATATATTAGGTAATGTTTTTTTATTAAAAAGACACCCAAGGGGTGACCTAGACTTGAGAATGAACCAAGCAAATAATGTGACGGTACCTAGGATGTTCATTAGGACCCCATTTCTTTTAGTTAAACCTGAAAGGATCTCCAAGTACATTGTAATTTCCATTCTAAATAAAGTACCTAATTGGGGTGTTAGAATCCCCTTGATAATGATAATAAAATTAAATTTTTAGAAAGGAAAATAATGGAAATTATCTTGACTTTGACCTTGGACCTAAATTTATTTAAATGGAATTCATGGTTACATATTAGCTTAATTAAATATATGGGAATTATAAGATGATCTCCCTATATTCAGTGTGATATATGTTAATTCTAAATAAATTGTAATTCTAGGATAAGATCCTTATATTTTGGGAGATATTTGATGATGCCAAATGAATTGAATATTGATATGAGAATCTTGGGTTCCAAATTTAATAGAATTATACATGAATGGGAACTATAGGATGATATACTAGGATTACATATGATACATGAGTTAGGAATGCTAATATGATCTCTTTGTATTCCACATGATACCAGATACTTGAGAATTCCATAATGAGTTCCAGGATTCTACATAATATATGATTCTTTTGAACGCCAGGATGAGTGCCTAGATTTCATGTCGTGAATATGGTTGGAATAGTCAATATAACATGATTAAATACATTTTATGATGGATGAATTAGGTAGGTTTGAACTATATGACATCATAGAGCCTGTGGATCAAGGTGTTTTATTTTATTTTATTAATTTACTCAATTATTTTATGACCTACAACATCACACACTATATAATATGAAAATAGATATGATTTTATACACCATTGGTGGTGTCCTAATGATTTGTACTCACACAATTATTGGGACTCCATTTGGTACCCATGAATAATTCCTAGATATAGGTCTAGACAAGGGAAATCACCCTATGTTAAATGTATGATATGGGACGGGATAGATCATGGTGATGAGGACCAGGTTAGTACTGGGACCCTTGGGGTGTTCAACAGTTTTTTTCTCTTTTTTTATTTTGGTTATTTTTTGATTATAATATATTATTATGAAATTTATTTCACTTTACGATGGGTGAAAAATACATTTTGTTATAGAAGGGTTTATCTGTTTACCTGTTACCTGCTTTATGCCTTGTATTTCTTATTTATGTTTGGTTGGATGATATCTCCATTATTTATTTCCATGTTTCATAACTCTAATATGAGGGTATAGTATCCCCACATCAACCTCACATGCCCTCACCAATAGTCAATAGCCTTTTTCATATGGGGAGTTGTGCTTGAGGCCAAGTGTCTCCCCAACCCAAATAACTCGTTCAGTAGATTCTAGAGCAGGGCTTTACAAAGGTGTATTAGATCCTTCTATTGACTTACTATTTGGATGTGTTATATAAGATACATGGAATATATCATGGCTTAGTAATGAGATCATGAATGGAAGTAGCTAACCTATACATGGAAAAAATTCAAGTCACAAGGGATGATATTGTTATTATTTCTTTGTGCTTTTACAGTTTATTTATTTTCACCTCGAGTGGTTCACTTGGTTTTTATCATTACTTATTTATTGTATTTTGACTCTTGGGATGGTATGGAAAGATAGCTGTGTTCATTAATTATTTAGGAATATAGAAATTAATTTCATTAAAATTCCACCATGAAATTATTTACATTGTAGCAGTATGTGGATCCGTTATTTTAAGTTCCCACATCAATTTTTATGGGGTTTTAATATAAATTTATTGTGTAATTTTATTTGGAAGAATATCAAAATGGTTAAATTTTTTATTTATGGATACCTTTTAGAAATACTTGGTGATAATTAAATAAATTTCCCATAACTACTTATAAAGTGTCTTTCTTTATAACTTGTGATCAAGGCTTCATATAACCACACCATGGTTATGAACCATTGAAATTTTTTGAAGTGAATTGAAAATGATGAATGTTTAAATAGATAAAGTGATAAAAATTATAACTTTTGGAGCTTGACCCTAATGTGGGTATGGGGGATAAAGTATATATTTAGTTATAAAGTTTTTTATTTCAAGGTATCATATAATATGGTTTTATACCTCTTACTAATTTTCTTAAATTATAATGTCAAGAACTATTATATATGGTGATATGAGATGTGTATTTGGTATTGCAGCAAAATACCTCTATATTGAATCCCAATTGAGTTCTAAGAGTGTGAAAATGATAATTCCCCTGAGGGTGTTTCCCATATCCTATTATGGTATCTGGTGTGGTTGTAGACAATCATCTCTCAGTGTGCTTACTGTGAGTAGGACAAGTGATGTAAAGGTAGGTTCCTAGTATTGTTCATTCTATATCAATGTTGATCAGGTATTTTCAACTATATCACTCACCTATGTTTATAAGGAAATGTGGCCCCTTGACAAATGGGTTTTAGATCGAGTCCATTCAGATCATCTTTGACCATATTAAGACCCCTCAAGAGAAGAGGGTGAAGTTAGTAGTTTAAATGGTGCAAGAATCTGTGAGAATATAGTATGATATCTTATTTTGAGTCGATCAGTATATGAAAATGCCTTAGAAGGACTTTAAGACCCATTTATTTTATTGTTACTACCTAAAGACCCTGATGTCCAACAAGGGCAGATAATTCATATTCCTTAATCATGGGAGTATGTCAGTCATGGAGTATTCTGGCCACTTTATAGACTTGTAGTACTTCTCCAATTTGATAACAAAGGATGTTGTAACTCAAGTGAGGTATTTTGAGAATGATTTGGGGTATGTTATCCATGTTCAGGTGAATATATTCCATCTCAATAACTTTATATAGTGGTAAACAAGTCAATTATTTATGAGTGAAACTTGAGTAAGGTAAAGGGATCAGGGAAGGTGGATTCTATAGGGACTATTAGTAGATTTTCTGGAAGCCAAAAAAATAGTTATGATGGGACTCGTTAGGTCAGCAGTGAATAGAGCGACTGAGGTGTAAATTCACCGTTGTGTCACTAGTGTGGTAAGTGGGAAAAAATTTAACCTCAATGTCACTGAGCACTAGTGTAATATAGAGAATGTGGAAATATGGGTCACCTTTATAGATTTTGTAGGATAGTGAAGTGGGACTTGAGTAATAGAGTGTCTGGGATAAAATAGGTCTTTGGGATTAGATTGGATACACCATGAAATGAGGGTAGTTGGATCTATATAGGATAGTCAGAGTGAGGAAGAGGTCATGGATCCTAGGTTCAAGAGTAGAAACACTTACAAGGTGGTCCTAGGTAAGGGAGTCAGGATGAATCATAGGGATGTAGTTCAGGCTAGTTGAATATGGTAGATCTTACCCTTAATGATTTGGATGTTGGGCTATATATAGTTCATAGAACTATATTGATAGATTTTACTCTAGAATGTTCTTTGTTTGATATAGAAGATTCCCATTCCTTTATGATATTATGGTTTTGGAAGGCTCATTCTTATCCATGTAGTACTTTTATGGTGTTAATTCTATCGATAATCTCTTGGGAGTGCGGTCAGAGGGTATCTGCTACTGTCGGGAGTGATCCCTAGAGATTTGGGGTTAATAGTTATCCTGGTATCTCTTTATCTTAGAGATGAATGGATTATACCCGATTCAATGTATGGACTGATTAAACCTATAATGAGATTATATTGATTGATACCATATCTAGGTGATGTTTACATCTCCAAATGGTCATCAATATGTACATGTCATGGAATGGGATACATGCAGGTCATGTAGAACCCTATTTATAGTATCTAGGTGAGGTAACTACTCAAGTCACGTGTATGATGATAGAAGATGGATAGTTGTAGTGGGATTTTTTCCACCCATGGTTGATCTATACCAGGATTTCATTCCCAAGGAATTTCTAGAATTTCCACCCAACCGTAGAATCATGTTTATGATAAAGCATATTTCAGGTAAAAATCATATTTCTATCCCTCTGTATTTCATGAGACTGATACAGATTTGAGAATTGTAATTTTAACTATAGTACTTGAAGGAAAATGGGTTTATCCATCAAACCATGTCCCCTTGGGGGTGATCTAGTGTTATTATCTATAAAGTTAGAAAATTTCATGAGGTTATGTTTGGACTATTGAAAGATCAACTAGGTAATAGTTAAGAATCGATATCCACTCCCTCACATTGATGATTTATTTGAGTAGATGAATGGTTTTTGAGTTTTCTCTAAGATTAATTTATAGTTGTGGTGCCACCATCATAGAGTGTGAACATATGAAATTCCCCTTATAGACTTTTAAAGCAGGTACGGTCTTTACGAGTATGTTTTTATTGCATTCAAGTTTATAAACACTCTTATAGTGTCTAGGGACCTAATGAGTAGGGTGTTCTATACTCAATTGTAATACTATTTTATCATGTTCATTGATAATATTTTTATGTACTCCTGATTGAAGGATAAAAACTCTTGAAATTTGGAGATAATTCTCATAATTCTTAGGGGAACATAGTTATATGTAAAACTATCTATGTTTTAGTTTTGGATGGATCAAGTTTACTTCTTGGGTTAAATCATATTAGAGGCTAGTGTATCAATAGAAATAGAGAAGGCTAACATCATGGTATCTTGAGAGACACCCAAAAATTCATTTAAAATTCACATCTTTCTTGGGTTGGATGGTTACTATCATATATTTATCTATGATTTCTCTTGCTAGGAAGCTCTGTTGATGGGCCTAAATACAAAGGGAGTGGGTTTTGATTGGTATGATGCTTGTGAGGCATCCTCTAGGGAGATGAAGAGGTGTTTGATGTATACATCAATTATGATCTTATCCAATCCCTTGTATAAGGTATACCATATATTGTGATGCATCTGGTATCATCTTGGATGCAATGCTTATGTAGGATGGGAAAGTAGTTGCTTACATTTCTAGGTAGATAGTACCACATGGGAGTGACTACCTGATAAATTATGAAGATCATACTTTAGTGATATATTATCTAAGTTTTTGAAAACACTACCTCTTGGGGGAGAGGTTTTTGGTTTAGATGGATCATAAAAGTTTAAAGTCGCTCTTCTCCCAGTGTGACTTGAATATCAAGAAGAGGATGTTGGTTAAGTAACTAAAATCCTTTGAATTCGATTTGTTTCATACTCATTGGAAGTGAAACGTCATTTCAGATGCCTTGAGTAAGAAGAATCAGACCTAGATAGTCTGGGAGTTTAGTTGTGAGTGGCAGGTGATTCCCTTTTTTGCCAAGCCGTGTTTGCATGTTCAGGAGAACCATGGTAGAGAAATATTGGATTCTCTATCTATGAATTTTCACTCTTTTATAGGGTGAAATCAATCCAACAATAAAATCATTACTATATAGTGATAAGGGACACAATATATGGTGGGGATACACCTCTTTATTATTTATTATATACCGAGGAGATTATTACTATCAGAGGCTGTGTGGTAGTACCAATGACCATACATGAATAACTAATGAGTGACTTCAATAAATTGACATGACAAGTTCATCTTGATCTGGCCAAAATATACTGATACATGTGCTGATAGTACTGGTGGATAGGGATAAAGAAAAACTTAGTGAGGATTGGTGCATGGTTCTCTACCTATCATCTTGTGAAGTAAAAGAACCAATGTATTTCTAGAATTATCTAATCCATACTAATCCCTTAATAGAAGTGGGATGATGTCGTGATGGATTTTGTAATATGATTACCAAGTAATTCTCATAGAAATGATTTAGTTTGGGTTATAATTGATTTCTTGATGAAGGTAACCTGCTTTTTACCCATCAATGAGTCTTCTATAATTGAAAATCTCGGTAGGTTGTATATCTATGAGATGGTATTCCTACATGGGGTTCCACAAAGCATCATATCTGATAGAGATTCTCTTTTCATGTCTCACTTCTAGAAGGGGTTAAAAAACACTAGGTATGCAGGTGATTTTGAGCATCGACTCCCACAACCTAATTATGGGTAGTTATATTAGACCATAAAAGATATTAAGGATATGCTGAGAGCATGTATTTTTTATTTTGGAGGCTATTGGGAAAATAACTTGGCCTTGGTGGAATTAACCTATAATAAAATCTATCAGGTGAAAATTCAGGTAGCTCCTTGTAAGGTTTTATATATGATACCATGTTGTTAAACTTTATACTAGATAAAGGTGGGTGAGGCAGCAATGGTTATACCAATTCTCATACAGGAGATGATAGAACATCTCTAGTTAATTTTTAAGTGGATGGATCCTGTGCAGAGTATGAAAAAATATTATACAGATTGACATCAACAAACTCTTGAGTTTGAGATAGGTGACCAGGTATCCTTTCACATGTCATATATATTGGGACACCATTGCTTATGGAGACAGGGGAAACTGACACCAAGGTATGTGGGAACATTTGAGATTGTATAGAGGGTTGGAAAAGTGGCCTATTTACTATCCCTTTCACATCAATTTAGTTCCTTAAATGAAATGTTTCATGTATCATAACTTCATAATTACTTAAACGATGCATATCGTGCTATTGATGCTGATGATATAGATCTTGAGGCTGATGCATTGTTGGTGGAGAATACAGTTCATGTTGTGGAACTTAGTGAGAAAAAACATTGTGGAAAATATATCCCTTTAGTCTAGGTGCTATAGAAACACTAGAGTGCCTAGGAGTAAATTTGGAAGTAGGAATAAGACATGTGGGTCCAGTGTCCATATTTGTTCACTGAGGAGATCAGTGATGTTTGGTGGTGTAACTTGAAGTAGATATATTATATGGTGGGAAAATTATAAAGTCCCAACTTTTAAACAAGGAAAATTCTTTTTTAAATTTTACCTAAGCTCGTATGTTTTTTATTAGTCTTATGTGTTTGGTGTGATTTTTTTTAAAGGAGAGTCTTTGGGAGAGTTTATACCTTTCAAGGCTTAGAACTTCATGTTTTGGGGAAACAGAACAGGGAACACGATTAGCACATGGTTTTTCTAATCTTGTACCATAACAATGTAGGTTTAAAAAAGATGACTACAGTTTACTAAACAATGTTAAAGGGCCTAGAAAATCATGTAAAAGCCTTTAATTTATTATAGATCCATTTTACATGGTTTTCACATGGTTTTTATAACAATGTGACTAACTTTATGAAATTAGGTGTTTCTAGATAGTGGGGTTCACATGGTTACTGCATGGTCTAGCCAACCATTCAACCAAATCATATACCCAGTAAAAAAATGGGAAATTTATAATTTTCCCTTAGCCCAATTTCCCTTAAACTCGATTTTTGGACTCATTTTGGGTTATTTGTAGAAGCATTGACTCTTTACCCTCCCCTCCTTGAATCTCGATGCTTCTCCTCCAAAAATTCTATATTTTTCTTCCATCAATTTTTTAGAATGATTTTTTAAATCTAAAAATCCTCCAACTACTAATATTCTTTTCTCTTACTATATAAATATATCCCTCTCTATTTAACATAAATGTCCTATTTTTAGGTGTTTTTTCTAGTTTCTCCATTTATCCCATTTCTACATGAAATGAAGGATGATACTAAACCAGTGGAACTCTACTAACCTAAGGTAGGTGTCCTTTGAGATATCCCTAAAATGTTTCTCCATTTTATAGTATGTTCCATGTAGTTTGTCAATCTAATTTTCCATGAATTAAACATAGAACTTAAAATTAATAAGTTGTTTCCTAAAATGATTCTATATCCACTCAAAGGTAATGAACCAACCCTTAGTAATTATAAATGGGTCCTTGAACACCCCATTAGTGTTATCATAAATTAGGTAATGTTTGTTTATATTATAGAGAAATCCAAGGGGTTACCTATACTTGAGAATAGACCATGCATATTAAGTGAGGGTTCCTAGGATGGTCATCATGAAATCTCTGTTTTTATTTAAACTTTAAAGTCTCTTTTTAATGTTGAAATTAAATTAAGTGACTTTTTTGGGTGTTAAGATCCCCTTGATAATGAAAATAAAATGAAAATTTAAAAATAGAAAATAATGGAAATTATCTTGAAATTGTCCTTAGACCTAAATGTAATTAAATGGAATGCATGGTTATGTATTGTATTAATTAAATGAATGGGAATGTTGGGATGTGATCCCTAGATTACATTTGATATATATTGATTCTAGATAAATTGGAATTTCTGGATGAGATCCTTGGATTTCATGTGGTATATGATGATTCCAAATGAATGGAATGTTAGGATGAGATCCTTGGATTCCAAATGGAATAAAATGATACATGAATTGGAATACTAGGATGAGATCCTTAGATTCCATATGGTATATGAGTTAGGAATACCAAGATGAAATATGTCACAAACCAGCCCGGGTACCCTGGTAACCCTATAACCGAGCCAGTCCTGACATAGCCCGAAGGGCATTTCCGATCCCCACGGGTCGGCGACTAGCACCTGGCATCACACAACAAGCAAGTGGGAATGATTTTTGGTACAATAATGCAGAATCAATAGATAACGAAACTGTATGCATTACAAAGAAGAACTCCACTGGGAGTGATATACCAGAATACAATTTGGCATAAGCCCAAAGTACTACAACCCAAGTACTAGAATGGGAAAATATCCCCAAGGTCCCTAAGGACACAACTCAACAAGAGAAGATCAATAACTGGATCGACCTCCAAGAGATTCCTTCCCTTTGCTCGAGCCTGGAAGAAGGAAGTCTACAAACACCGGAAGGAAAAAGTAGGGTGTGATCCTAAGCCCAGTAGGATACCACCAAAGATTTCGTACAGATGCCAAATATAGATTATCCAAAGAAAAGCTTTCAATTTTCAAATAAACAGGTTTGGAAACACAAAAGAATATTTCAAAAAACATGCTATACATTTTCATATGATAGAAAAATTACTTTAATCAAAGGCTTTACAATGATGGAATATTTCTAAAATAATTTCTTAAATAAAAAATTTATATATAACAGTTTATATAAATTTAGCAGGCATGTAAGCAATTCAAAAGCATTTCCATACATTTATATCTCAAATATAAACAAACAAGCGAGCAACATGGTCATCTGCCAAAAGGTACGATAGTATTAACCAGTTATAGGATTCCACACTCTCTATGTGAACTCAGAAAAATGTGTATACACACGTCCCTATGACACTGGCCAAAAGAGACTCGTCACCAATCCGTCGGGGATGTGACCCGCTGCATGTATGTTTTAGAACGTTGTCATAGCGTAGAGTGTATCCAAATAACTCACTAACTACCAAAGGCTTGCATACGCTCTTACATGATGGGAGAACTATTTTAAGAATGCTTAAAATACGATCAATCCCATTCTACCATTTCAAAAGTGCCAATTTCATTCCATTTAAAACCAAAATAGGTTTTATTCAAAACATTCCTTTTTCGCAAGATAAAACCAATGAGTTTCTATCAAATCATTTCAAGCCATTTTCATAAGTTTGAAATCCATTCAAAACAAATTCCATCACTACACATTTCATTTCCACAATTAAATTCAATAATTTAAGTGAAAAAATTTCCATCAAATGCGCAATTTAAATTCTACAATTTAAATCGACCAAATTTCCATAAACACACCCAATTCAATAGAATTTGGGTTTTTACCAAATTTCTATGCCAAAACCATTTCAAATATCTCAATTCAATGGAATCTAGTTTTTATCAATTTAATTGAAATCAAACTTGAGAAATTGGATTTAAATCAAAAATTGAAATAAATCAAGAAAAAACAATGATAAACAATTTGGAAAGTTGGGATAGAACCACCTACCTCAAAGTTTTTTTACCAAAACCAAAAAGGTTGAGAACGATCAAGAAAACCAGGTCTCTTCTTTAAGAACCCGCCTTAAATATCTTCTCCTAGAAATATTCCAAACCTCATCAAATTTGGTACCACACACTTAGATCTATCCATAATGGGCGTAGATCTAAGAAACCAAGAGAAGTGGAGAAGTAGATCTAAGTAGATCTAATAAACCAATCAAGAACGAAGAAGAACGATAACATACCTTGAGAATCCCGCTTCTATTCACCAAGAGGAGCCTTTGGATCGCCTCCGGAACAAAGGAAGAACCTTCTATGACCCCAGGAGAAGACAAATCCCGAGTTAGGGCCACTTAGGAGAAAAAACGAAGCATTTAGAGGAAAAAAGGCCAAGATCCACAATTTAAGGATCTAATTTTAAGTGACTGCATGGTTTTTTCACACGGTTTGTCAAACCGTGTGCACACCGTGCGAATCTCACTGTCCAGGGTTGCTGGTCCATACGGTTTAGTCGCACGGTTTACCAAACCGTGCGCACACCATGCGTACCCCACTATCCAGTGCTGCTAGGCCGTGCTCAAACGAACTTGAGATCCTAATGACTCCTGAAGGTCTCTCCAAAAGCAAGAAGTAAACCGAGGATCCCTATGAGAGACTATTGCAGATGGAACTCCATACAAACGAACAACTTCATTCACATAGATATTTTTCAACTCCTCAACTTTGGCTACATCTCGAATAGGTATAAAGTGTGCCGACTTGGTCATTCTATCGATCACAACCCATATCGTGTTCTTCTTCCTCTAGGTTTGAGGTAACCTAACCACAAAGTCCATTGAGATTTCATCCCACTTCCATGTAGGTACTGGAAGTGGTTGAAGGAAACCCGAAGGTTTCTGGTGCTCGGCTTTCACCTGCTGGCATGTGTAGCAATGAGATACAATCTCAGAAATGTCTCGTCTCATACCTGGACACCAGAACTGCCTCCACATAGCATAGAAAATCTTCGTGGTTCCTGAGTGCACAACCCACTGGGAGTTATGGAAATCCCCCATCATATCCTTCCTTGCCGATAACAGTACAACGTAACGATTTTGATAACACAAAACACCCTCTTTGGAGAATGACCACAAGGTGTCGGTCTCCCCACCATAAAGAGAGTCCCTATTTCCACAAAATTCATCATCCAACTATTGTTCCTGAAGAAATAACTCAAGGAGAGTAGAACTCAACTGAACACTGGCTAAAGAAACTTCATTCCTCTTCCACTGAATTCCAATATGCAACTAAGAAAAAAGAGCCATCAAACTCCACTCTTCTGAAGATTATTTCACAGCCTGAGTTGTAAGATTCCAGATTAACGCATCTGCAACAACATTACCTTTCCCCGGGGTATAGGCAATGTCAAAGTCTAAGGACTGCAGGTACTCCACCCAATGCCTTTGGCGGAGATTTAAATCTTTTTGAGAGAAGATATAACTCAAGATCTTGTGCTCTGAATACAAAGTAAACTTTTCTCCATAAAGGTAATGTCTCCAACACTTAAGTTCATGCATTAAATCTAAAAGTCCAAGGTCATGGGTAGGATAGTTATTCTCATGAGGCTTAAAGCTGGTGAGATCCATTGGCAACAACATGATTACCCTGCATGAGTACACATCCCAAACATGAACCCGATGCATCACAAAAGACCACATAAGCTATCTCAGCCTCTGGAAGAGTTAACACTGATGAAATAGTCAAAATAAACCTTAGCTCAACAAAATAACTCTGATGTTTTTCATTCCAGGAAAACTTCACTCCCTTTCGAGTCAGAGGAGTCATTGGAGAAGCTAACTTTGAGAAGTCTTTAACAAACCGACGATAATATCCTGCTAAGCCCAAGAAGCTCCAAATCTCGAAAACATTTCATGGTTGTTCCCAAGTCATAACAGCCTTCACCTTCTCAGGATAAACTGATATTCCTTGTTATGACATGAAATGTCCCAAGAATTTCACTTCTTGAATCCATAAATCGCACTTTAAAGGCTTGGAATAAAGTCGGTGATTCCTTAGATGACTCAGA
This sequence comes from Viscum album, assembly GCA_963277665.1. NCBI lineage: Eukaryota > Viridiplantae > Streptophyta > Magnoliopsida > Santalales > Viscaceae > Viscum > Viscum album. Next base: position 999,464,592 of record OY728136.1, on the reverse strand, counting down.
ACTGTTCTCAGATGATGCACATGTTCCTCCTTATACTCGGAGGAGACAATAATATCATCCACAAAGACAACCACAATAGAATCAAGATACTCACAGAAAACTTGATTCATCAAGGCCATGAAAACTGCAAGAGAATTTGTGAGGACGAATGGCATGACAAGGTACTCATAATGGTCATAACTACTTCGAAAAGCGGTCATAGGAATGTCATATTCCTTTATCCTCAATTGATGGTAACCAGATCGAAGATCAATTTTTGAAACCCACTCTGCCTCTTTCAATTGATCAAACAAATCATCAATTCGTGGTAGCGGATATTTTTTTTATCGTAACTCGATTGAGCTTTCGATAATCAACACATAAGCGAAGAGAACCATCAACCTTCTTGGCGAAGAGAACTAGTGATACTCAAGGTGACATGATCGGGCGTATAAAACCTTTCTCAAGAAGATCATCTAACTGAGTCTTTAGTTCTTTTAGTTCAGTTGGATCCATTCGGTAAGAGGGAATAGAGACTGGTTGAGTACCAGATATTAAGTAAATAGTAAAATCAACCTCTCTTACTGGTGGAAAACCAGAGAAGTCTGAAAGAAACACGTCGGGAAACTCAGCGATGATTGGAGGGAGATCACCACACAACGAATCTCTCTCTAGATCAAAAGAAAACACTGATATAACTTTCCCCAACTCAGGGAAGAAGGGTCCGGCTCTGCTTTACCTTGGGTCCCATTCTCCTTGAAAAATGAGAGACACACAACTGGGTGTAGTAAGGTTGACCCATCGAAGATAACAATCAATCTGGGCTTTATTAGCAATGAGCTAGTCCATCCCAAATATGACGTCAAAATATTTCATATCGAGAACCAAGAAACTCCAAACATGATCAACATCCGATAGAGAGAAGACACAAGAAAGACTATAGAGACCCTTCTCTCTCATTACACAAAGGGGTGTAGTAATATCCATTGCACAAGATAAAAGTTCCATAGGTAGATTAAGCAGATTAACAAGACGGTTTAAAAAAAAAGAGTGAGATGCACCGGTATCAAAAAGAGTTGTCACTAAAGACGAAGCTATCATAATGGTACCTCTCACAGTTCCAGGACCTGCATCAGATACCTCTAGTGACTCTTCCACTACGTGAAGAAGCTTCGTTCTAGATGACTGTGGATGGAACCCTTTTGTACGTGAATCATTTGATTGCCCCGCAGTATTTGGAGGTGTTGAAGATCCTGTTCCACTACGTGGAGTAGAGAAGTAATGGAATAATCTCTGTTGGTGCCCTAAACATCCGCAGGAGCTACAGTTCTTGGGTGCCTCAGTGCAAACCCTCTTAGAATGTCCTGGATTCCCACACTGATAGCAAGTCAAGGAAGCCCGTCCTGGTGCTACCGGAGGTCTAGGATGGCTCTTCTGTCGAGAACTACCATGAGAAAATTCATGATTTCGTTTTCCTTTAAAGGAACCAACACTTCCACTAGGAGGAAAAACAACATCCTTCAACACTGACTTTCCTGCCAAGTCCATCTCAACCATCATCGCCCTATCGAGCACATCACCATAGGTGGGTAGCTTCAATAGGAAAACCTGAGAACGGATATCTGCTCGAAGACCCAACTTGAATCGTCGAGCTTTCATCCTCTCATTAGATACAATCTCAGGAGAAAACTGTACCAGCTCAGAAAAATGATTTGAGTACTCAGTCACAGTTTTTTTGGCCTGCTCAAGATTGAAAAACTCCATAGCCTTGGCCAACACCATTGATTCTGGATAAAACTGGTCAGTGAAAAGAAACCTAAAGTCTTTCCACTCCAAACCCTCAGGTTTCCCAGCCATCACCATCATGTCCCACCATCTCCTACTTGGTCCCTCCAGCACGAAGGTGGAACACTTCACCTTGATCACTTCAGGTGTCTCCAAGAATCCAAACAGTCATTCAATCATACTCAACCATTCCTCAGAATGTTGAGGGTTAGTGGAGCCGTTGAATACTGGTGGCTTCTGGCATATGAATTATTGAGAATGACTTCAGAGAATATCACTATGAGGATCTATAGCTGGAGTCTGAACAGGAACTAGAGTTGGTACCTGTCCCAGAGCTTGGATATTGCGAACAATCACCTCAACCAAACTCAGATCCACAATAGGACTCACTTACTGAGGTTCATCAGTAGCCTCTTTTTCGATCTAATCTCCACGTATTCTCGAAGGCATGATGCTATACAGCATAAAAAGACATAGATTAACACCCAAACTGAGTAAAAGGAAAACTATTCTTAATAGAAGGGATTAAAAAGATTTGGATTCCACTCTATCCAAATCAATACAGGGAAAATACTAGAACTAATCCACAAGTCTTATTTCCCTAACTACCCCTGGTGACTTAAGGTTCATTACAGTGAGAGCTGGCCAGACACTCAATCAAAAATACCTCCTAAGTCCCGACAAGAATACTCAAATGCATAATGTCATCAAGGGAAGATGATTAACCTCCCTCTAATACCACTTTCTCACGAACTAGCCCGGGTACCCTGGTAACCTGATAAACGAGCTGGTCCTGAAATAGACCGAAGGGCGTTTCCGATCCCCACAGGTCAGGGACTAGCACCTAGCATCACACAACAAGCAAGTGGGAATGATTTCTGCCACAAGAATACGGAAGCAATACATAACGAAACAGTACACATTACAAAGGAAAAATCCACCGGGAGTGATGTACCATAATACAATTTGGTATAAGCCCAAAGTACTACAACCCAAGTACTAGAATGGGAAAACAACCCCAAGGTCCCTAAGGACACAACTCACCAAGAGAAGATCAACAACTGGATCCACCTCCAAGAGATTCCTTCCCTTTGCTCGAGCCTGGAAGAAGGAAGTCTACAAACACCCGAAGGCAAAAGTAGGGTGTGAGCCTAAGACCATTAGGATACCACCAAAGATTCCGTACAGATTCCAAATATAGATTATCCAAATAAAATCTTTCAAATTTCAAATAAACGGGTTTGGAAACACAAAATCATATTTCAACAAACATGCTATACATTTTCATATGATTGAAAAATTACTTTAAGAAAAGGCTTTACAATGATGGAATATTTCTAAAACAATGGCTTAAATAATTTTTTTTATAAAAGCTTTTATATAAATTTAGCAGGCATGTAAGAAATTTAAAAGAATTGGCATAAATTTATATCTCAAATATAAAAAAACAAGCGAGCAACATGGTCATATGTCAAAAGGTACAATATTATTAACCAGTTATAGGATTCCGCACTCTCTATGTGAACTCAGAAAAATGTGTATACACATGTCCCTATGACACTGGCCAAAAGAGACTCGTCACCAACCCATCGGGGATGTGACTCACTGCATGTATGTTTTAGAACGTTGTCGTAGCGCAGAGTGTATCCAAATAACTCACTAACTACCAAAGGCTTGCATGCGCTCTTACATGATGGATGAACTATTTTAAGAATACTTAAAATATGATCAATCCCATTCTACCATTTCAAAAGTGAAAATTTCATTCCATTTAAAACCAAAACAGGTTTTATTCAAAACATGCATTTTTCACAAGATAAAACCAATGAGTTTCTATCAAATCATTTCAAGCCATTTTCATAAGTTTGAAATCCATTAAAAACCAATTCCATCATTACACATTTCATTTCCACAATTAAATCCAACAATTTAATTGAAAACATTTCCATCAAATCCACAATTTAAATTCAACAATTTTAATCGACCAATTTTCCATAGACATACCCAATTAAATGGAATTGGGTTTTTCCCCCAAATTTCTATGCCAAAACCATTTCAAATATCTCAATTCAATGGAATCGAGTTTTTATCAATTTAATTGAAAGAAAACTTGAGAAATTGGATTTAAATCAACAATTGAAATAAATCAAGTAAATACAATGATAAACAATTTGGCAAGTCAGGACGGAACCACCTACCTCGAAGTTTTTGACCAAAACCACAAAGGTTGAGAACGCTCAAGAAAAACGGGTATCTTCTTCAAGAACCCGCCTTAGATCCCTTCTCCTGGAAAGATTAAGACCAAAACTCATCAAATTTGGTACCACATACTTAGATCTACCCATAACGGGCGTAGATCTAAGAAATCGAGAGATGTGGAGAAGTAGATCTAAGTAGATCTAAGAAACCAATCAAGAACGAAGAAGAACGATCACATACCTTGAGAATACCGCTTAGATTCACCAAGAGGAGACTTTGGATCACCTCTGGAACAAAGGGAGAACCTTATCTAACCCCAGGAGAAGACAAATCCTGAGTTAGGGCCATTTAAGAGGAAACACGAAGCATTTAGAGGCAAAATGGATGAGATCCACAATTTAATGATCTAATTTTAAGTGACCGCACAGTTTGTCCCCACGGTTTGTCAAACCGTGCGCACATCGTGCGGATCTCACTGTCCAGGGTTGCTGGTCCACACGGTTTAGTCACACGGTTTACCAAACCGTGCACACACCGTGTGTACCCCACTATCCAGTGCTGCTAGGTTGGGATGGTTTGATCGCACGGTTTATCAAACCATGCACTAACTGTGCACAAGTCATTGCGTTTTTGATTTACTTAAAAATTCACCCAAACGCACCCCCAAGTCACTACTCCAAAACAGAGGCACTTATAGACATCAAAAGTACATGAAAACGTAACGGGATGTTACAACCTCCCCACCATAAGACCTTTATGTCCCCAGAAAGCCTATGAAGAAACCTCCACGCCAAAAAGATGAGGCCACTGCTCTCTCATTAGTGCCTCCATTTTCCCACGTTTCATGAGAATCTGAACCATGATGCCAAAGTACATGGAACAGAGGTATCATTCTCCCATGAAGTACCTTGGTCTCAGAATCAACAACCCTGACTGGTCGTTCAGTAACATATAAATCTGGTTCAATCTCAAGATCACTCCACCTCACAACATGATATGGATCAGAGAGATACTTTCGCAGCTGCGATACATGGAACACGTTATGTATCGACACCAGCTGTGGTGGTAGAGCTAAATGTTAAGCAACTTTCCCCACAATACAAATAACCTCAAAAAGTCCCACAAAATGAGGAGCAAGCTTCCCTTTCCTCCCAAGCCATCGATGACCCAATCGGGGTGAAACTTTTAAGAACACCTAATCACCAACAAAGAACTCTAAAGGTTTATGGCAACGATCCACATAAGACTTGTACTGACTCTGCACTTTCAACATTCTCTGACGAATCAACTGGATCTTAGCTATCGTCTCTTGGACCAAACTCGATCCTACTAAATAACTTTCACAAATCTCCGTCCAACATAAAGGAGATTTACAAGGACGACCATACAAAGCCTCAAAAGGATCCATCGTGATCTCAGATTGATAACTGTTGTTATAAGAAAACTCGACTAGCCCCAGATGAACATCCTAAGACCCACCAAAGTTGAGAACACAAGCGCAGAGCATATCTTCAAGGATCTAAATAGCTCTCTCTCTGACCATTAGACTGTGGATGGTAGGCTGTGCTCAAATGGACCTGAGATCCTAGTGCCTCCTGAAGGCCTCTCCAAAAGCAATAAGTAAACCGAGGATCCCTATTAGAGACTATTGCAGATGGAACTCTGTGCAAACGAACAACTTCATTCACATAGATATTTCCCAACTCTTCAACTTTGGTTTTATCTCGAATAGGTATAAAGTGAGCCGACTTGGTCATTCTTTCGATCACAACTCATATCGTGTTCTTCTTCCTCTAGGTTTGAGGTAACCCAACCACAAAGTCCATTGAGATTTCATCCCACTTCCATGTAGGGACTAGAAGTGGTTGAAGCAAACCCGAAGGTTTTTGGTTCTCGGCTTTCACCTACTGGCATGTATAGCAATGAGATACAAACTCAGAAATGTATCATCTCATACCTGGCCACCAGAACTGCCACCGCATATCAAAGAACATCTTCGTGGTTCCCGGGTGCACAACCCACTGGGAGTTATGGCAATCCCCCATCACATCCTTACTTGCCGATAACGGTACAACATAACGATTTCGATAACACAAAACACCCTCTTTGGAGAACGACCATAAGGTGTTGGTCTCCCCACCATAAAGAGAGTTCCTATTGCCAAGGAATTCATCATCCAGCTTCTGTTCCTGAAGAAATAAATCAAGGATATCATAAGTCAACTGAACACTGGCTAAAGAAACTTAATTCCTCTTCCACTGAATTCCAATATGCAATTGAGCAAAAAGAGCCATAAAACTCCACTCTTATAAAGATTCTTTCACATCCTGAGTTTGAAGTTTCCTGCTTAACGCATCTTCAATGAAATTACCTTTCCCCGGGGTATAGGAAATGTCAAAGTCGAAGGACTACAGGTACTCCACCCAACGCCTTTGGCAGAGATTTAAATCTTTTTGAGAGAAGATATAACTCAAGCTAGTGTGGTTTGAATACACAGTAAACTTTTCTCCATAAAGGTAATGTCTCTAACACTTAAGTGCATGCATTACAGCTGCAAGTTCAAGATCATGGGTAGGATAGTTATTCTCATGAGGCTTAAGCTGACGAGATCCATAGGCAACGACATGATTACCCTGCATGAGTACATATCCCAAACCTGAACCCGATGTATCATAGAAGACCACATAAGCTATCCCATCCTCAAGAAGAGTTAACACTGGTGCAGTAGTCAAAAGACGCTTTAGCTCAAAAAAATAACTCTGGCATTTTTCATTCCAGGAAAACTTCACTCCCTTTCGAGTCAGAGCAGTCATTGGAGAAGCTAACCTCGAGAAGTCTTTAACAAACCGGTGATAATATCCTACTAAACCCAAGAAGCTCTGAATCTCGAAAACATTTTGTGGTTGGTCCCAAGTCATAACAGCATTCACCTTCCAAAGATCAATTGATATTCCTTGTTCTGACACGACATGTCCCAAGAATTTTACTTCCCGAATCCAGAAATCACACTTTGAAAGCTTGGAATAAAGTTGGTGATTCCTTATATGACTTAGAACTGTTCTCACATGATGCACATGTTCCTCATCAGACTTGGAGTAGACAAGAATTTCATATACAAAGACTACCACAAAAGTATCAAGATACTCATGAAAAACTTGATTCATCAAGGCCATGAAAACTGAAGGAGCATTTGTTAGGCCAAAGGGCATGACAAGGTACTCATAATGGCCATACCTACTTTGAAAAGCGGTCTTAGGAATGTCAGATTCCTTTATCCTCAACTGATGGTAACCAGATCGAAGATCAATTTTTGAAAACCACTTTTCCCCTTTAAATTGATCAAAAAAATCATCAATTCATGGTAGCAGATATTTTTTCTTTATCGTAGCTCGATTGAGCTTTCGATAATAAACACATAAGCGAAGAGAAACATCATCCTTCTTGGTGAAGAGAACTGATGCTGCCCAAGGTGACATGCTCGGGCATATAAAACCTTTCTCAATAAGATCATCTAACTGAGTCTTTAGTTCTTTTAGTTCTGCTGGATCCATTCGGTTAGAGGGAATATAAACTGGTTGAGTACCAGGCATTAAGTCAATAGTAAAATCAACCTCTCTTAATGGTGGAAAACCAGAGAAGTATGAAGGAAACATGTCGGTAAACTCAACGATGATTGGAGGGAGATCACCACACAAAGAATCTATCTCTAGATAAAAATCAAACATTGATATAACTTTCCCCAAATCTGGGAAAAAGGGTCCGACTCTTCTTGACCTTGGGTCCCATTCTCCTTGAAAAACGAGAGACACAACACTGGGTGTAGTAAGGTAGACCCGTCGAAGATAACAATCAATCTGAGATTTATTTGCAATGAGATAGTCCATCCCAAATATGACGTCAAAATATTTCATATATAGAACCATGAAACTCCAAACATGATCAACATCTGATAGAGAGAAGACACAAGCAAGACTACAGAGGCCCTTCTCTCTCATTGCACCAAGGGGTGTAGTAATATCCATTGCACAAAATAAAAGTTCCATTGGTAGATTAAGAAGATTAACAAGACGGGTTGAAAAAAAAAAGAGTGAGATGCACCAGTATCAAAAAGAGTTGTCACTAAAGATGAAGTTATAGTAATGGTACCTCTCACAGTTGTAGGACCTGCATCAGCTACCTCTGGTGACTCTTCCACTGCATGAAAAAGCTTCGTTCCGGATGCCTGTGGCTAGAACCCTTTTGTATGTGAAGCATTTGATTGACCCGTAGTATTTGGAGGTGCTGAAGATCTTGTTCCAATACGTGGAGTAGATAAGTGATGGAAGAATCTTTGTAGGTGCCCTAAACGTCCGCATGAGCTACAGTTCTTGGGTGCCTCAGTGAAAACCCTCTTAGAATTTTCTAGCTTCCCACACTGATAGAAAGTCAAGGAAGCCCCTACTAGTGCTACCGAAGGTCTGTGATGACTTTGATGTCAAGAAATACCATGAGAAAAGTCATGCTTCCATTTTACTTTAAAGGAACCAACACTGCCACTAGGAGGAAAAACAACCTCCTTCAATCCTGACTGTCCTGCCAAGTCTATCTCAACCATCATCGCCCTATCCAGCACATCAGCATAGGTGGGTATCTTCAGTAGGAAAACCTGAGAACGGATATCTGCTCGAAGTCCCAACTCAAATCATCGAGATTTTATCCTCTCGTTATATACAATATCAATTGAAAACTGTACCAGCTCAAAAAAACGATTTGAGTACTCAGTCACGGTTTTTTGGCCGACTCAAGCTTGAAAAACTCCACAGCCTTGGCCAACACCATTGATTCTGGATAGAACTGGTTAGTGAAAAGAACCCTAAAGTATTTCCACTCCAAACCCTCATGTTTCCCAGCCGTCACCATCATGTCCCACCATCTCCTACTTGGTCCCTCCAGCACGAAGTTGGCACACTTCACCTTGATCACTTCAGGTGTCTCCAATAATCAAAACAGACATTTAATCTTACTCAACCATTCCCCAACAAGTTGAGGGTCAGTGGATCCTTTGAAAACTGGTGGCTTCTGGCATAGGAATTCTTGAGAACAACTTCATAGAATATCACTATGAGGATCTGTAGCTGGAGTCTGAACAGGAACTAGAGTTGGTGCCTGTCCCAGAGCTTGGACAGTGTGAACAATCACATCAACAAAACTCGGATCCACAATAGGACTCGCTTGCTGAGGTTCAACAGCAGCCTTTCTTTGGATCTGAGTTCCACGTATTCTCAGAGTCATGACGCTACACATCATAAAAAGATATAGATTAACACCCAAACCGAGTAACAAGGGAAACTATTATTAATAGAAGGTATTAACAAGATTTGGATTCCACTCTATCCAAATTAAAATAGGGAAAATACTAGAACTAATCCACAATTCTTATTTCCCTAACTACCCCTGGTGACTTAAGGTTCATTGTGGTGAGAGCTGGCCAGACACTCAATCACAACTACCTCCTTAGTCCTGACAGGAATACTCAAATACATAATGTCATCAAGGCAAGATGCTTAACCTCCCTCTGATACCACTTTGTCACAAACCAGCCCGGGTACCCTGGTAACCCGATAACCGAGCCAGTCCTAACATAGCCCGAAGGGAGTTCCCGATCCCCACGGGTTGACAACTATCACCTGGCATCACACAACAAGAAAGTGGGAACAATTTCTGCCATAAGAATGCGGAAGCAATATATAAATAAACAGTATGAATTACAAAGGAAAACTCCACCTGGAGTGATGTACCAGAATAAAATTTGGCATAAGCCCAAAGTGCTACAACCCAAGTACTAGAATGGGAAAACAGCCCCAAGGTCCCTAAGGACACAACTCACCAAGAGAAGATCAACAACTGGATCCACATCCAAGAGATTACTTCCCCTTTCTCGAGCCTATAATAAGGAAGTCTACAAACCCCCGAAGGCAAAATTAGGGTGTGAGCCTAAGCCAAGTAGGATACCACCAAAGATTCCATACAAATTCCAAATATAGATTATCCAAAGAAAATATTTCAATTTTCAAATAAATAGGTTTGGCAACACAAAAGCATATTTCAACAAACATGCTATACATTTTCATATGATGGAAAAATTACTTTAAGAAAAGGCTTTACAATGATGGAATATTTCTAAAACAATGGATTAAATAAAACATTTATATAAAACAGTTTATATAAATTCAGCAGGCATGTAAGAAATTCAAAATCATTGGCATACATTTATATCTCAAATATAAAAAAACAAGCGAGCAACATGGTCATCTTCCAAAAGGTACGATAATATTAACCAGTTATAGGATTCCACACTCTCTATGTGAACTCAGAAAAATGTGTATACACACATCCCTATGACACTGGCCAAAAGAGACTCGTCACCAACCCGTCGGGGATGTGACCCACTGCATGTATGTTTTAGAACGTTATCGTAGCGTAGAGTGTATCCAAATAACTCACTAACTACCAAAGGCTTTCATGTGCTCTTACATGATGGGAGAACTATTTTAATAATGCTTAAAATACGATCAATCCTATTCTACCATTTCAAAAGTGCCAATTCCATTCCTTTTAAAACCAAAACAGGTTTTATTCAAAACATGCTTTTTTCACAAGATAAAACCAATGAGTTTCAATCAAATCATTTCAAGCCATTTTCATCAGTTTGAAATCCATTCAAAACCAATTCCATCATTACAAATTTCATTTCCACAATTAAATTCAAAAATATAATTGAAAACATTTCCATCAAATCTGCAATTTAAATTCAACAATTTAAATCAACAAATTTTCCATAAACACACCCAATTCAATGGAATTGGGGGTTTTACCAAATTTCTATGCCAAAACCATTTCAAATATATCAATTCAATGGAATCAAGTTTTTATCAATTTAATTGAAAGAAAACTTTAGAAATTGAATTTAAATCAATAATTGAAATAAATAAAGCAATTACAATGATAAAGAATTTGGAAAGTTGGGACGGAACAACCTACATCGATGTTTTTGACCAAAACAACAAAGGTTGAGAATGCTCAAGAAAACCGGGTCTCTTCTTCAAGAACCTGCCTTAGATCTCTTCTCCTAGAAAGATTAAGACCAAAACTCATCAAATTTGGTACCACACACGTAGATCTACCCATAACGGGCGTAGATCTAAGAAACCAAGGGAAGTGGAGAAGTAGATCTAAGTAGATCTAAGAAACCAATCAAGAACGAAGAAGAACGGTCACATACATTGAGAATCCCACTTCGATTCACCAAGAGGAGCCTTTGGATCACCTCCGGAACAAAGGGAGAACCTTATCTGACCCCAAGAGAAGACAAATCCCGAGTTAGGTCCACTTATAAAGAAAAACAATGCATTTAGAGGCAAAATGGCCGAGATCCACAATTTAAGGATCTAATTTTAAGTAACCACATGGTTTGTCTGCACGGTCTGTCAAACTGTGAGCACATTGTGTGGATCTCACTGTCCAGGGTTGCTGGTCCGCATTGTTTATTCTCACGGTTTACCAAACCGTGCACACACTATGCGTTCCCCACTGTCCAGTGCTGCTAGGTTGGCACGGTTTGATCGCACGGTTTATCAAACCGTGCGCTAACTGTGCACAATCCATTTCCTTTTTTCTTTACTTAAAAATTCACCCAAACGAACCCCCAAGTTACTACTTTAAAATAGAGGCACTTAGAGACATCAAAAGTACCCGAAAACATAACGGGATGTTACAAAATATATGGATTATTTATGATAAAAAATTCTTGGGAATGATGAAATGAGTACCCAAATTCCATATGTTATAAGATGATTTGGAATGGCATGATAATGGATTGGATTCTGTGTGGTGATATAGTTGGCACAATCAACATTATATGATCAAATACATTTGGAGTTGGTAGAATTAGGTAGGTTTAACCCAGGTGTCATTATGAATCCCAAGGATCAAGGTGTTTCATTTAATATTATTTATTTTCTCACTTATTTTATGAAAAATTCCAAAAATGAACTATATTTTCTCAAACTAGATATACTTTTAAACATCATTGATGGTGGCCTATTAAGTCTTACTCACACCCTACTTGGGACACTGGTTCGTACCTAAGTAGAATTCATGGATGAAAGTCTATAAAAGGGTATGTGACCTATGAAAGATGCTTGATATGGGTTGAGACAGAGCATGGTGATGAGGAGTGGGCTAATACTCAGACCTTTTGGGGGGGTGTTAGTAAGTTTTTTCCTCTTTTCATTTAGATATTTTGGGATTTTTATATATGACTCTAGCATATATGTGACTCACAATTGGGTGAATGATTCATTTTTTATAACATGGGTTATCTATTTACCTATTACCTACTTTATGCCTTGTATTGATTAATTATGTCAAGATGGATAACATATCTATTATTTAATTTTATGTTGTATAAATTTGATATGATGGAGTAATATCCCCATGGAAATCTCATGGGACTTCTCCGGTAGTCTAAAACCTATAGCATATGAGAAAATTAACTTGAGGCCAAGTGAAACACCAGATCTAAGAACTTGTTCAGAGGATTTTGGGGTGGAGCATTACAACTTCTCCCAAATCATTACTAAAACCAGGGTGAAAGACCCTTCATAAGGGGTGATCCTAAGTGATCAGAGTGTGATATTCCAGTGCCTAATTTTTTCTAATGGTCCCTACACCCAGTTTGTCCTTAAAGGGTTCACAAATAGTTCTAAAGGGACACAACTAAACAGATTATTCACCCAATTCACCCAAATTAGGTTCTTAATCACCTAGTCCATCCAAATTAGGACCTCATTCACCTAGTTCAAAAAAACTAGGTGTGAATTCACTAGTCCATTCAAATTGGATAACTATTAACCTTTTATGACTAATTGAGAACTTTTTTACCCAAATAATTAAATTGGGAACTTCTTTACCCAGGTAACCCATAATGGGTTGCACCCAACTCTCAATAATCACCAAGAATAAAATCCACCTTTCCCCCCATTCACTCAAGTCATTTACTTGGGCTAAATAAATTTCTAGAAATACCCTTTTGGTAATATTTAGACCAGACCAACCCAATACTGAGTTCCATCCACTTAAGAATCCTTAAAGACCTCATGAATTACATGGTAGAGTTATGAACACCAACATACACCATTAAAATCCTATATTAATTTGATAATGAGAATTAATGATCCTCTAATATATCTCCCATTCATTATCATATCTAATCGGTAGGGTCCTTGGTGTATTGATGATCATGTACTCCCTTGATAATGAGGAACCCTATCCTTAGTCAATAAGCATGTCATGAATCGACCCATCGGGGCCTTCCTGGTTAGTGATAAGCGAAGTGTAACACCCCAATCCCACCTCCAATAAGACAGGGGATGGTGACTAGCATTGAGTATGCATATCATACACATGGGAGGCATTAGCCTAATGTATATCTACACACACATGCATCTCTAAATACCCATACAATGATGAATGGTAAATAAAAATGATACCAATAATGAATTCATAACATCTAACCCACATATTAGTATGAAAATGTAATTTAAAGTTATAAAAAGGTCCAAATAAAATCCCAACCAAAAGTGAAAAAGAGTCTAAACATCTTAGAAAGAGGGAGAATACTATCAAATATAACACTCGGTCCAACCATGGTCATTCTAGCTCACTATTCTCTACGTACTCTTAGACCTCCTAAAAAACCATCAAAATTACCATCATCTTTATAAGAAACAACATATATTGGTAGATCCCATATTGGGGTGAGTATAAAAATTCCCAACACGACACCCCAAAAATCACTAAACATAAATAATCAAGAGTAGTCATCTCATAAAACCAATGTAATTTATATCAGTATATGATACCAAAAAATAAATATAACCATAAAAATATAGATATATTCATAATAGACTCCATGTATCAAAGTGGTCTCATCCACTTGTAACCAAAAGATTCCGCTCGAGGCTTCAAGGTAATTTTCATCTAGGAGAACTCATTCCATGAGTTATGCTATAATTGATGGTTCTCATCTAAGAGGTTATTCTCATTAGGTCTCACCCAAGAATTACTCACTAGAACTCTGAAGATACTGGAATTCTTATTGGGGATAACACCTAGGACCATTGGGGGACACCAAAAACCTTACTGTATCAATATATAGGATAGGGGATTAACACACTGTCCATTGTGGTCATGCTGATAGCATGAACCCTACATAGGTTAGGAGATATGATAGAGGATCCCACACTTGGCACCATGTAGGGATACTATAAACTCTATCTAAGAAAAAACCCAGAGAGGGGATCAAAATCCTATGACTAGGAATTAATACCACACTATACCATAGAGGGCCAGACTAAGGTATCACAATCAATTGAACCTATTCTATACTGAAGATATAGAGAACCTCAACTTGTCTTGAAATAAGTACACAATGTGTATTAGGAAGTAAACAACATGTCTCATATTTCATGGGTATTCCCATTCCTCATAACTTTACATGATATATAATCCCCCATATACACAACATTTTTTAAGGGTACACAATGTGTAGAGGTTGGGTCGACACTCGATATGCTACCAACCCATTCCCATATACATTTGGTTGTGGCTGTGTACCTCGGGTTATGCCCATGTACCCAATAATGTCCAAGTGCTAGGCCATGACCATGTGACTAGTCATGTACATGCTTGTGTACCCTTTGGGGTATATACCGAGCCACCAACACCGGATCACATGGTTTGTGACATGTGTCACATGGCATGTGATATTTTTCTCTACACATAAAGCCTGTTGAAACAGTGGGTTCCCTAGACCCAAATATCCCGTACTTTTTATTACCATATCATGTGTAAAGATATTTATACATGATGCCATATTACCATTATAGTGTATTCTATTCTCTGTCAAATATTGAAATGGTAATGTCCAAAGATTAATTTTCATGTCGAAAGGTTATAAAAGATCCCGGGCTATAATGAGAACCTCAAGATACTATGACATTAATCATAAATATATGTTTTATAGTATAAATACATCTTACTGACTAGACACGGTATATTTCTAAATATCAGGTATTGGGGGATCATAAGCATTGATACTTATTCTCATGAAGTTCACACTTAGTGATCTTTAGTAGTGAGATCATGAGGACATACCCTCCAATAAGAACACCACATGTTTTGGGTGTCATTGGTCATTCCTATCTATGGAAATGTGTATTGGTATCCTGAATTGAGACCATTACCAATGTGTATCATTTTATTTAGTACTTTGATGCAAGGAAAAAACCATGGTATTGAAATCATAGTGAGGTAGCTTATGTTGGGTGCATCATTGGTGCTATGAAATTTATTGAATGGTCAAGAAAGGATATTTCACTTGCAAGTTTAGGAAGTTTATATCTTAGGCCTGGTTGATTAGGATGATGCTACCTTTATAAGTCTTTGGTTAAAGCAGTCAATAAGAAAATCCATCTGGTAAGATCAACAAATAATAAATCAAGAAAAAGATGATGACACAAGTGTGTGTCCTTCTTTATGAGATATTTAATGACAAAGAGATTATAGTACACACTTAGTGTTTGTAGGTTGGTAGTTGTTACTATGACTATCCTTATCTCTTTAGAGGCCTTGATGGATTGCTAGATTCCAATCTTGGTTTATTAATTTTATTCACTACTATTGAGATAAGGGCCTAGAGTGTCAAACACAATAGTGTATTCAAGAATCCGCCCAATTCAGTTGAATAGGTATATGGGCATGGTGGGCCCCACCACGGGGTCTGAGTATTGTCCAAGTTTTCAATCACCAAAATAATTAAATAAATTCATGAATATTCAAGTTATGAATATTTGGGATTGAATTTATTTAATTTTTTTACAAGTTTAGTAAATACAATAAAATATTAACCGAACAAATATTATTATAATATTCAAGGTTCGTTTAATATTAAGCGGGACAACGAGTCGAGTTAAATGATAAGTTTTTATCAAGTAATATATTTTACACATATTACAAGTATTTGATAAAATAATAAATAATATTGATGCAGTTTATTTCATCAAAATTATTTATTTAGTGGATGTTGAAAAAATGGGGGTCAGGGAACCCAATCGGGTATTTAGCATCATCACAATAAATAAAAGAGGAGGCTCTCTCTCTTGTGGGTCCATTATTACTATTAATTCATTTTCATGGAATGAATATGAGATCCTCTCTCTCCTCCTATTTCCTAGAGAGAGAAGCATTTGATCCAAGAATTCAGATCAAGATCTTCCTTAAGAATTGAAGGGATCTCAATGTAGTGATCATTGGGATGTCGAAGGTGTCTTCAGATCTCTGTGCTCACACCAGAAATTCTAAGATTGATGTTCTAGTGGATTTTTGAAGCGTGTGTGGATGATCAAGAGGGATCCTACTATGGATTCTTCAAGCGACAATCACTGGCGATGAGTTTCAGTCGACCACAGCTTCAGATTTGAAATGGGTATGTTTTCAATTTAATTTTTGCTCTTTACAATTTATGTGAGATCCTTGGACCTCATCAGTGCTCAGATATTTAGCGAAGAAAAGTACCGTCGATCCAATGATGGAAATTTTTAAAATCCCCATCCCACCGTCTTCCGCTGTGGGCCCCGGGAACCTTTCAATGGTATCAAAGAAATCCTGTAACATTTCTGAGCCAAGAAAATTAATTTTCATAAAATTAAGTAGAGGATTCAAAGACGGTCTCAATGTTTCAAACCGTGCGTCGATCCAATGCTGAATGACCGAGTTATAGTCATTTTAATTTTTCAGATTGAATTGAATTTGCGTTTTGATCTCAGGTATTAAGTTTTATTCATTATGAAGGATCGATCAAGTTTAGATCGTTCATCAAATATGATTAAAATTATATGAAAAATTATAATTTTTTTAATTTAATAATTTTCATAATAATTTTTTTATTATAATAATATTTATTTTATTATTATAATGATATAATAAAAATAAGTTATTATTTTACTATAATAATATTATTATTATTATATTTTAAAGGCTATGTATCCTTTAAATTTTTTTGGGTGTGGAAATTTATTAAAGGGATGGGAGACATTGACCTTTAAAAAAAGAGGAGGATGGATTAAAAGAGGGAATACAAAAAAGAAGGGGATTAAAAAAGGGTAGTGCAGTGCATGAAAGAAAAGAAAAAAAGGGTGACTTCCTCTGCATGTTGCCCGACCGCCGCCGACCCCTCACTTAGTAGGCCCCCGCCACACTAGACACCAGCGCAACCTATTCCAGGCCGCCGCCCGATCGTTGCCTCCCGACCGCCCCAGAACCGCTGACCAGAACACTGCCCGCCGCCCCGCTCCTCCTGCCTACCTCACCCAGACGCCCTGGTTTTTCCCACCCTGATAAGCCACACAGGTCAGAACCTATCTCGAAAGCCACACCTCTGCTGTTGCACCAGCTCCCGTCCGGTCTCCCCACCTCCTCCTAGTCTGTACGACACACCCCGTTCCACCGTCACCTCCTGACCTGCGCCGACATGCTCCCATCGAAAGCATCCTCCCTTACCATCTTCCACTCGCGTTTCCGACCAACTGTTGGACAGCACCGACGGCCTCTTTTATGCCAGACATCAGTGGTGCCAACCCGTAATGGTGCGGCTTCGCATCACCCTAGCTCGGCAGTTGGCCTCACCGCCGCCACAAGGTCCAGCCCCGACCTCCACCGCGGCGGACCATCGACCGCATCATATTCAGACGAACTTGGGTGTAGGAAACCTCTAACACGTCTTGTAGGTTCTGTTTTGTCTCGAAACAGGACCGAACAAATCTGTAGAACCAATTTTCGGTCTAGTCGGACCTTCCTAGCCTAGTTAAGCCAATCAAGAGCTGTGCCCAACCTGTTATGGGTTTGCACAAGTTCAGCGCGACCCGCGACGAGCTAGAGTAAGGTTTCGAGACCAGAGTTTTAATTTCAATTAATATAATTAATTTATTTAATTACAGAATTATATTAAATTAATTAATATATTAATTGTGGATGAAAAATAAATTTTAATACCCGGATTAAAATTAATTCAATTTGATTAATAAATTGAATTAGGTTAAATAAATTTAATTTTGATATAAAAATGAAATTAATTAAAGGACTGATAATTAATTAAATTATTTAAATTTATTAATTAATTTAATTTAATTTATAACCCTCATACTTATCTAATGCATTTTAATCTTATAACATATTATTTAGTTTACCCTTCTATTGGTTATGAGCACCGACCCTTGTGTGTATTTATTTATTTAATTAATTATTTAACTATGTTCGATGTTTTTAATTAATTAAATAGATGGTATGAGCATTGTATTTATTTTTGGTTAAAATGTATAAGGGTCTATGTGCCCAATTTACATTATGTACATTTATACCTCAGTCCCCCTCACTTGCGCGCGAGTATCTCTATTCTTCGGACGAAGACGGTGAATGGAATGGACCCCACCAAGATGATGCAGTGTACGTTGATCAAGATGGTGAAAGATAACATGTGGATCCTGCCAAGATGAGGCGGTACTCCAAGACGTGATGTGGACCCTTCCAAGATGAGGTGATACTTCAGATTACAAGCGGACATACATGACATGCTGAGTTGCATCAAGAGTCAAGCTTCAACTCAGGTATGCCGCCCTTTGGTTGTTTATATTCTCAATACCAGTTAGGTAGTAGTTAACCTTTACGTGTTTATTTATAATTTTATGTATTTTAAAATAGTGGGAGAAATAAATAAAATAATATATAATAAAATGCATAAAGAAGCATCAATTTTTTTCTATTAAAGTTTAGTTGTGAGCGTGACAACATAGATGAAAAAGTTTAATAGAAATGGACTACATTCGTCGATAGAAAAAACACCAAAACCCTAAAAGAAATATTATTTCACCACAACCTTCTATCATTCAAGTTTGAACAAAAATTGGTGTTTGGGGTGTCGGTCATGACATAGCTAAGGGTTCCTCTTACTACGAAGGAGTTCTTATTAGGGAGATGGGTTAACTTTATGAAAATTGTAGCAAATAAATAGCCATAGCTAGCTTGTTATGATTTTAGAGGAAATCATTGAGTAAATCATGTTAAGATTTTTTGAAGCTGGGACTTCACTCAATAGATCAAGGAACTGCGAGTTAATGCGGTTGGCCAGCCAAAAGCCTACCTAGTACAGAGGGTTCCTATAATTCGATAAATTAGTGGGAGACATTTAAGGATTAAATTAATTGGTAATGTCACATTCAGTAATAAGTATTAAAATTAATAATCTTCTAAAGTTTTTTTTGTAGAGAATGGAAAGTAATACCATAATTAAAAACTGTGATAAATATTGGAAAACGTTAATGCCCAACCTAACACAAATTTCAAAAATATTATGGACGCATGTGAATAATATTACTATATAAAAAATTCAAGGTGCTTGTGTCCCAAACTGTTAAGACACCTCAGGAAGCGAGGGTGTAAAATTGATTAAAGAAGACTCATGAATTAAGAATATGATAGTTATTTCATAATGCTATCATCACCCTCTGATGTTAGTTGTGGTTGCTACATCATGGCATGGATGATGTTACATGTAGTCTCATCTCTAGGATGTTTCCAAGGAGAAAGCTAAGTATGATTTGAATGTGATGATTACACTCGCTTTGTGTAAAGTGAATGAAAGTTCATAATATATCATGGAATCCCATTCTTATACCTTTTACACCCAATTACTCTTTTTTTGTTTAATAATAAAAATGAATGGTATAGAGTAGGTGATTCATTACCTTTTAAGGTAATATTCTCCAAGTAATAAGAATATTAAAGAAAGTAACATCTTTTGTTCTTATGGAAAATAAATTGAAAGAAAAGGTGAAAAGGAATATGGAACGTTATGCCAAAGGCATGTTTGTCATGTAATTCAAAGAAAAGAGGATGGTTATTTAACATGAGGTTATTTTCATCACATAAAATGAAATAAATTTATGGATGTTTGAAAATGAAATGAACCGAAATACAAGAAGGAAGTACTTGCTTCTCGTTCAGGTATATTCATCAATATAAATTAATGTTTCTAACATAATTATTGGGTATTAAATACAATATGACAATAACATGTGTATTTAAATATAGAAACCAATTAAGTATAGAAACATTATAATAAGTAAAGTTTCTTCTCCAAGTAGTTGATAAAGGGTGATTCCTAAGTCAGTGGTGAGAAACACATAACTTCTAATTTCTAAGTGATTGATTCAAATTGAATAAGTTGTTGAGTATAAACAATAAATTTATCTCATGTTCCCATTTAGTCATAATGAGACATTATTCCATGTTTTAGGAATGGATGTTGTTTGCGGTGTAATATACTCAACAAATGGTTCAGACATACTTGAATCATAGGAAATACATGATGAATATAAAAATGTAAGACCTAAACAGTTGTGGAAATATAATTCTTTGTCAAGTAAAACTAAAAGTGTACATAAAGAATATACCCATTATGGTATTTAGGATTTTCATAGCTATACACCTTTGGTATTATTGATATATTTAGTTTAGACAAATAAACCTTTAGAAATAAAGGTACGCCACAAAAGATTTCGGGGTTAGTTCAATAAGTGAGCGTGATCTATTCCAAAGGAAATATAGAGGAAAAAATACTTCATAAGATTCCTTTAAGTTATTAAGGAATTTAATGGTAAAGTATATGCATGGTCAGAAGATATGAGTTGCTTTAGATCAGCATGCTGAATAATATCTTGACCAAACATTCATCAATCATGATAATGTAGCTTGGAGTAATTCCTAAACTCATGTTACCTTATTTACATCAGGACATTGATTTTCATAAGAAGGATTAATGATGATTCTTACATATTAACATTGATCAACAAAATGTAGTGTGGATCAATTTTTAAACACACATTTTATACATCAAATTTATGATGTAATTAGTATCAATGTTACAACCTTTATTAACTTCCATCATATTACAAGATTTGATTTTCAAATAATGGCATAAACCCATAACCAATATTCCAACTAAAATGGAAAGTGGATATCATACGAGTCATAGTATGATGAAAATAAATTATCGCATACAACTTCTTTAGAGGAAAAATGTTTGTTAGTATTTAAACAACCATGCATCAAGTTAAACACATTTTGCATCTAAGGTAATTATCCTAACGATTGCTTAGGATATTACATAAATCCCTAAGATAGAAAATATGTAGTCAAGTATTAGACTAAATTTCTATATAAATATGTACATATCTATTAGAGATAGTGGGAGATGAATTGACTTGTACCTAGTCAATGCTCTAGATTCACAAATGGTTGACATAGGAACAAGTTCCACAAGTTCATGTAGAATAGGAATGTTCTAGAGACAAATACTGCATTGGAAGGATGAAACCATGGTGATGGTTTTATATTCACTGCGGCCGGTGATATGTTATTCATGAAAATGATAATTCATTCACGTAAGAAGTATATGGAAATCAGATAATATTGACAAGATTAATTAAAATTCAACAATGGATTCCATGTATCAAATTGTAAAGGGGATTATAAATTGAATATTACAGTGGGTATTCAAATGAGATGATACATGGATGGTACAAGCTTGTTACCAATAAGGCTCGATTGGTTATACCAAGTCGGTATACTTAAATCCATTAGACTTTTACTTGTCATAGTTAACCTATAAGATTATTAAATTGGTCATTGGATGTCATGATCATCTTTTGTGGAAGGTGTCTATACGACGCAACCAGAAAGGGATAATGACACCATAAAATTCCAATGTAGGTTTCAAGTTACTAAAATATAGTTTTGTATTAAAGTAAGCAATAAGATCTTAGAGCATTCATTTCGAATGAATCTTTTCCTTGTGTCTACCAAAGGTTAGTGGGAGCACTAATGTTTTCCAAGAGAAATATGTTCAGAAACATATGGAAAAAATATCTTGGTATTAAAGTTAGATAAGACAAGGTTAAAAGTAATTATCTAATGATTTAATGAAAGTAGAAACCTATGTTCTAGGGAACTGGATCTATCAAAGTAGATATAATAGTTTCTTGGACCTAGTAAATCGTACATAAAGTGACATTGTACTGAAAAAAAATAAAATTTGTAACAATTCAAGTTCAGAATTATTTCGAATGTCACATGGCATAATCTCTCGTGGTTGAGATGTTTGGAACATGGGAAGAGATTAAAGTTGTGAGTTGAGTACCATACGCTTCAGTGATGGATTAATCACATATTCCCTAATACGTACAGAAATTGATACTGCCAGGATATACTTTATTTTAGGTAGATGTCAATTATATCCAGGGGAATTGAAATTTAAGCAGTCAAAACTATCATCTTGTACTTCGAAGAGTACAAATGATATGTACCTGGTATATGGAGAAGAAGGTATACTAGTTTTTGTGGGACACAAAATAGTAATCCTTAGATCAATTTGATCTAGTATCACAGTTAGTCTAAGTCAATGAGTGAGTCAAGCTCATAAAATCCAGTGGCATACATATCTACAAATACCGAGTACATTACAGTTTCTAAGGCAACTAAGAATCAATAATTAATTTCAATGATTTGTTCCATTTCTTGGATTCACACATAGTAAGAAAATTATTATCCTAATGAAAAATTATGATATTATTAATAGTCAAGTTTTCAAGTTACGAAAATGAACAAAAGTGATATACTCAGGGATACCTTATCTTGAGAAGTTTTACTCAAGGATATGAGGTCTCAGACATCAGATATGCCACATGGATAAAAAATGGAAGCCCCAATAGTTAAATCCATTACTTATCATAAGCATGTTCTTTATCATGTGAGTAGCTAAAAAGTTTGGTTTGTAAGTTGGCTCTAGTGCAAGTGGGAGTGTTGAAATAGTGGGTGTCCTAGACCCAACTATGATGCACTTTCGATTACCATGTCATGTGAACAGATAGTTATACATTATGACATCTTACCATTATAGTGTAGAATTTTCTGCATCAACTATTGAAATGGTAATGTCCAAAGATTAATTGTCATGTCGAAAGATTATATCGGATCCCAGGATATAATGAGAAACTCGAGATACTATGACATTAATCTTAAATATATTTTCTATAGTATAGATACATATTACTGACTAGACACAGTAGATGTTTTTCTATCAGGTATTGGGGGCTCATAATCATTGAGACTTCTTCTCATGAAGTTCGCACTTGGTGATCTCTAGTAGTGAGTTCATGAGGACAGACCCGCCAATAGAAACACCACTTGTTTTGGGTGTCATTGGTCGTTCCTATCTATATACATGTGTATTGGTCTCTTGACTTGAGACCATTACCAATGTGTATCATTTTATTGAGTACTTTGATACAAGGAAAAAACCATTGTATTGAAATTTTAGTGAGGTAGCTTGTGTTGGGTACGTCATTAGTGATATAACATTGGTTGAATGGTTAAGAAAGGATTTTTCACTTACAAGTTTAGGATTTTTTATATCTTAGGCTTGGTTTATTAGGATGATTCTACCTTCATAAGTCTTTGGACAAAGCAGTCAAAAGGAAAATCCATCTGGTGAGATAAAAAAAATAATAAACTAAGAAAAGGATGATGATAGAAGTGTGCGTCTTTATTTATAAGATATTTATTGATAAAGATATTATAGTACATATCCAGTGTTCGTAGGTTAGTAGTCATTTCTATGCTATGACTATCCTTATCTCTTTAGGGGCCTTGATGGGTTTCTAGACTCTGCTATTGGTCTTTGAATTTTATTCACTACTATTGAGATAAGGGCCTAGAGGGTCACACACAATAGTGTATTCAAGAATCCTCCCTATTTATTTGAATAGGTATATGGGCATGGTGGTCCCCACCAAGGGGTTCGAGTGTTGCCCAAGTTTTCAATCACCAAAAGAATTAAATATATTCATTAATATTCAAGTTATGAATAATTGTTATTGAATTAATTTAATGTATTTACAAGTTTAGTAAATACAAGATAATATTAATCGAATGAATATTATTATAATATTCAAGGTTCATTTAATATTACGTGGGACAACAAGTCGAGTTAAATGGTTTGGTTTTTATCATGTAATATATTTTATACATATTAAAAGTATGTGATAAAATAATAAATAATATTGACGAAGTTTAGTTCATTAAAATTATTTAGTTAGTGGACGTTGAAATAAACGGGGGCCGGGGAACCCAACCGGGTATTTAGAAACACCACTATAAATAAAGGAGGAGGCTCTCTCTCTTGTGAGGCCATTATTACTATTCATTCATTTTTCATGGAATGAAAATGAGATCCTCTCTCCCCCCCTTTCTAAAGAGAGAATCAGTTGATCTAAGAACTCGGATCAAGATCTTCCTCAAGCATCGAAGGGATCTCAATGTGGTGATTGTTAGGATGCCGAAGGTGTCGTCGGATCTCCATGCAAGCACCCGGAATTCGACGATCGACGTTCCATCAGATTTTTGAATCATGTGTGGATGATCTAGAGGGATACTTCTATGGATTATTCAAGCGATGATCGTTAGTGATGAGTTTCAGTCAACCAAAACTTCATATTTGAAATGAGTATGTTTTCAGTTTAATTTTTGCTCTTTAAAATTTATGATAGATCCTCAGACCTCACCAGGGATTATATTGTCAGCGTCAACAAGTAACATTGATCCAATGATGGAAAATTTTAAAATCCCGGGCCCAATAGCTTCTACTGTGGGCCCCAGGAACCATTCAAAGCCTAGTTCCATAGAAGGGGGACTGCAAACATGTATTATTCGGTCTATATGCTTTGTAGTTGGGAATTTTATAGAATATTTAGAGTACTCATGTGTTTCCATATATGCCACAACTGCCCCCAAATCCACCACCAAACTCACTAATGAACATGGATCTCAATCCATCTGAGCCCTTCCATCACCGTTGGCCTAATTATGACTATCTAAACCACATAAGAATTGGTTCTCAATGCACCGTACCATCATCGCAAGACAAACTGGGAAAAAGAAGAACCCCTATCAACTCCCATTATACATCTAATAATACACCATCATCATTGTACCAATATCTCTCCCAAAATCGTGAACCCAAACCCATGGTAATGATTCATTGTGCCAAAAAACAGTCACACAATGAACGAATTTTGGGTATTTAATGAATCACTAGCCAAAGGAAATTTCAATGATGAATTTGTAAATAAATAGGGAATAAATGAACTTATCACAAAATAGAAACAAACCTTAGTTCTTGTTCAGGTTTTCTTCAATTTGTTACCATTATAAAGTATAATATAGAGAAAAAATAATCAAAAATATCAATTCTCCATAACCCTAGGAAGATGAACCCAAACCCTCAATGCATGATTGACACATGAGTCATTCTATTAGTGGATTGATTGGAATTCTTAATGGGATAAAAAACAGGGAAATTAACCATGGAAATAAAATTACCTACCTAAAATTGGATAAATCATTAGAGATGAAGGGTTCCATACTATCCTCATCAGTGAGATCCACAACTCCATTGACATTGACAATCCTGGAGGTATTGATCCAATCCATTACCACATTTTCATTCTCCAATATATCCTCTATGAACTCCTCTAAAATCCCAGGGTTAGGTGGATAACCCTATGGATTTGGAAAAAATGTGTATTTATTGAGGAGATAAGGTCACTATATAATAAATAAATAAATAAAAAGATAACTTTACTTTATTATTTGGATCTGTGAAATCATTTATCCAAAAACCCGATGCTGGAAAATATTATGTTGCACCTAGGATAAAATTCACATTATAGGCTCAATGGTGGTATCAAATTTCTGATATGAGACTCTATTTGTAAGTTATTACATTATTCCCCAAAAATTGCACACATGTGATATTAATACATTTAATATTAATAAAATATAAATACCAAGATTCTTAGAGCCTTAGAATCCCATGTCGAATCAATGAGTAGCTCTAAAAATATTGCTATATATATATTCCAAATTTTTACAAGGGCAAAAGGTAGTTACATTGTCCCTACCTCATAGATTTTATTCATGAAAAGAAAAATCTTTCTAGAAATGATAAGGATATTGGGATCGCACCAAGGTCTCCAACTCTAAGGTGATCTATTGAAGAATCTCATGCTAACACTAGAAACACACCAATGGAAAAACTTTCCCTTAAATGATATTCTACTACTGATCCTCGATCTCCATGAGGTAATTAACAAAGGTATCTCCACCCTTGATATCTATCTAACCCTAGTCGTTAACATGCGATGGTTAATACACATACCTACTCAGTCGTGAAACATGGAAGAAATTGTGTACCCAGTCTAACAACAGTGGTAGAGCCAAGTGGTATGCCACCTCACTGACCCTGCGCATTATCTAGAATGGTATAATGAATCTTGAAGACAAATTTCCACCCTGACCAAACCACTACAATCTACATCATGGATAGACCCTCAGGAACACATGGTCTCCCTCCTAGAACTCCAAATGACTCCATCGTCTATATATATATATAACTAATGATGTATTTGGGTATTCCTAATCCACTTATGGATGATCTTAACCTTATCCATTTAAAATCACACTAACTCTGAACCCATGAGGCTTGACTTAGCTGGACCGGTCCAACATAGTGGTGACCTACAGATTATCCTATACAAGGTCTCAAATGGCTCCATACGAATGGTGAAATGGTATATATTAATGTTTGAAAGCTCCAAAAAGTGTAGGTGATCGTCCAAACTATGTAAAAAGTCTAAAATGAAATCCCACAACAAGCCCTCAAGAAGTTGAATGGTCCAGTTTGTCTAGCCATCAGTTTGGGGGTGAAATTTTATGGTCAAACACACCTGAGTCCCAAAGTTCACCTGTAATCCTTTACATAATCATGATTCTAAGTGATCATCATGATATAAAATTATTTTTTAGGGAACTATAAGAATCCATACTATCTTATGCATGTAAATACATCCTAATAACTCTACTAAACACTTCTCTTAGATATCTAAGAAGTGGGTCGATTTAGTGAGTTAGTCTATAATCACCCAAATTTCATCATTTAATATAAACTTCCCTGGTATCCACATATTGAAGTACATGGATATACCATTCCAATTATACTCTTTAACCTCAAGGTGTTGATCTAAACTCACTGGAACTTGTTACTCAACCATCACTTACTAACAAGAGAGGCATCGAGAGACAAACACTAATGCACAATTATTTATATCTTTCCACTAAAACTGATGTTGAACTTGTTGGTACATATTTTACACACCTGGAGGTAATTTCAAAGGGGATGTATGATACTACCTTAAAAACTCCTCACACAATGTCCCTGGTACCTTCATCCATTCTATAAAAAGTATGTCGTGATCCCCACCATTAGAAAACCCATCAAGACCATCTCAAGTGGATATATAAGCATATTAGGACTCACAATTGGTATCTATATGATGAAACTCTCTAAAAAAATTTAAAAATGGTGTGGATACAACCATATAATTGAGGTAATATATACATACTCATCTATAAGTGGTAATTACAATGAGGTTAATTGCTCTGATGCCTCAGTCAACAATTGTGGGAAAGATCTCCTACTAAGAGCACCTTCCACCACATTATACTTACGGGAGTATAGACTACCTAAAACTCATAATCCAAGAGGAACTATAGAAATCACCTATATATTAAGTAAATATCCTTATATGAGAATATATACTTGAGACTTATGTGGTTAGAATAATTGATAAACTGCTTACCCATAAGGCATTGTATCCACATCTTCAGGGTGAATAATACCACTTCCATCTCAAAATCATGGGTTGAATAGTATTTCTCATGGGGTATTAACATTTGGGACCCATAAGCGATCACCGCTAGACTCTACATAAAAAAAACAAGTATGGTCTTAGAGTCATCACAGAACACTACATAATCGACACCCATCTCTAGAAATATCACAATGAGAGTGCTTATCTTTCTATGTTACAATTTCTACATACCCCAATGTAACCTTTCCATCCACATGAAATATTTTCCCTTTTAGGTCAAAATATTCAAAGGTGTCAATATCCTAGGAAAATCAAGAACATATCACTAATAGTTTTCGGACAACCTAAGGAATCTCCACACCTATGTCATGATCTTGGTTGGATCTCAAGATAACACTACCTTGACCCTAATTAGATCCAATGCCACTCCATTATCTGAGATAAAATTTACTAGAAATTGGATTTAATAAATCCTTAACAGAAACTTCAAGATCTTACCATAAATTTGATGCTCTCAGAGTATGTCCAGGACCATCTTCAAGTGTGTCGTGTGCTACTTATGAGGCATCAGGTACACTAATATGTCATATATGAAGAACAACTCAAACTAGTTTAAGAATGGCTAGAAGATACAATTAATGAATCCCTTTAAAACTGCTAGGATATTCTCCATGTTGAAAGGCATCACCAAGTAAGCATAATAACCATAACATCATTAGAATTCCATCTTTGGAATATCCATGACTCGTACTCAGAGCTAGTGATAACCTAATATGAGGTATATATTTGAGAGCCATCTTTCCCCTATCAAATAGACAAAGAGGTCATAGATCCTTGATAGTGGAAACTTATTCTTCATGTTCATCTAGTTCAGGTGAAAATAATACACACACAACCTCAAGCTCCCATCCGCATTCTTGGTGAACAACACTGGGGCTGCTCGGGGTGATACATTGGGTTTAATAAATCCATTATCATGAAGGTCCTCCAACTGGACTTTCAGATCTTGAAGCTATTCTAGATCCATCCAATACAGTCACATAGATATCATGGAAGTCCTTTAGTGCAAGTGAATTCATAGGTATCTCTCTCTCAGTGGGGAGGTAATCCCGACACATCCTCAAGAAAGACATACTCGTACTCTATCACTACTACAAGAATCTAAATTCCTATAACATCCATTTCTACGAGGGAAATAATAGAAAAATGATGATTAATCGGTTGTATACTCCTATATATGATCGTATCCTACTCTTCTTGGGTTTCCTTCTCAACCAAAGAGGAAAACCTCATCCCATCACTGGGGACACATCACATCCTCTACCTAAAATAGTCAATTTGGGAATGAACTATGGATAGTAATTATATACCTAAGATGATTTCATAAGGCCTAATTACTACTAAAAGGATATCCCATAAGAAAATATCTCCTCCAAGAATCATATCACACTGTTAGTAAATGTTTTTGATCATTAAATCCCCTCATATAGAAGTTTCCAAGTGCAAGGGTCAAGCCAATGACTCAACCAAAATATCTATGTCTCGAACTAGATAAGTAGAAATAAAGGAGTTGATCACATATATTTATATCAGTGATATATATAAATTGTTGAATATATATATTATACCTCAAATCATACCTAGAGACTCTGGGTCAAAGGTATCCACTTCCTACATAAGTCTTCATCCCTATCCACCAGATCACTGATCCTAGTGTGGAGCACTTGGGGGTGGTGGTGGAAACATGCCAAACTATATTCCAACTCTTTATAATATAAATTATCCTCTACCAAATCCTCCACCATATATAACTCCCCAATCCTACAACTAACTTTTTAGGGGAAGTTCATTGACCATCTTTCAGTCAGCTGCTTGGTGGGTCATACCATCCTTAACAAGATATCTCCGACTGTCGCAAGAGAAATAATACCTATATCCTAACTGAATAGAACCATATTGAGATCCCAAAACTACTAATACTCTATCTTGAGACCATATTCAGAAGTTTATCACATTCCCATATCCCTGAGTCTTCCATTGGATACCAGTTACCAATGTCTCAACTCCTACGTTCCCAATACTAGAACCAACTGTTGGCATTTAATCTATTAAGAATCTCTCCACTAATAAATCCCACCCAAGCACTCTATAATAGGTGGGAATACAAAGATATATCACTATATCCTTGATATATCAGCATAATTCATTCCCAAAATTCCATTCTTCAAAAATTTAATCTCAAACCATATCTATAGAGTATCATGAGAAGTTGATGAACCTCGTTGAATACTTAGCCATAAACATTCCATAGTATTGAAGCTATAGAATCTTATGGATAAAAAATGATCATAAAATGGCTAGATAGAACTCATCCCTAATGATATTATCAAAATATAACCATGATAAAGCCATCTCTTCATGTGTATAAATTAGAAGACTCCATTATCTCCTTGCAGAGCACTGAAGAAGAATCACCACTATAACCACCATAAAATCTAGAGGTGTCCCAAAAGGAAAAAAACTAGATTCAATGCCTCTATAAAGTCCTCAAATGACTTAGGGTGTAGCTCACCCTAAAACCTATGAGGTCCCACCCTCTGAAACTCATGGATCATGATCAGTCTACGTACATCCTATGTCAGTATTGTTGGCACAACTTGTTTCTCAATGGGTGGTGGAAAAACTAGAAAACCACCTGGAGGTATCACCGACTATTTAAAACAATATACTAAATCCTCATCATAAGATTGAACATCCTCATGATCATGCTATGGAATCCTGTATAGTAATCATCATGGAGGCATCTTAAAATAAACAAGATGAACCATGGTCAAAGTGTATATCTGGGGAGCTAACTTAAAAAGATGTGGAAACCAAAACCCATTCCTGTAGGATGAATGTAATAATGTTTTTCCCTAAAAACCATGCCTACAAATACCTAGTTACTAAGTAGGTTATCAAAGTCCTGGTGAATGGTTAGGTTTTCCACCACACTAACACTAGATTCCCTATCTTGAGATCCAATCTTGAAACACTATATCATTGTTTCCCTATTTCCCAAACCAATATCACTGCTATAAAATCTCCAAAATATGGTCTTAATATGAATATGCCCTATGATACCACTCATTTATGACCTGAACCACTAGGCTCTAACTGGCCAATAACATTCTGAGTGCAAAAACTCAAGCCCACCTCCAACAAGAAAAAGGAATATGATTAGTGCTGAGTAGGCATATTACATAACATTAAACTAATGTACCTATACACATGAAAACATATCCAAATACACTTATAACACTGAAAGGTAAATAATATAGATACCAATAATTCATGAATAACATATATCCCACATAAAAGTATGAAAAATTATTGGAAATAAATAAAAGGGACAAATACAATCCCCCCCCGAAGTGAAAAAGATTCCAACCTACTCAGAAGGAGGGGGACTATTGTCAAATGCAACACCTCATACAAACATGGTGATTCTAGCTCACTATGATCCACCTACTCCTAGTCCTCCTAATACACCATCAAAATTCCTATCATCTGTATAAGTCATGAAATGTGTCGGAAGATCCCATGTAGGGGTGAGTATTGAAATACCCAGTAGGACACCCTAAAATCACTAATCATAAAGTATTAGGAGTAGTCATCTCATCAACGTAAAAACATGTCAATTAGGATATGAGAAAAATAAATAATAATAACCATAAAATCCATATTTACTCATAATAGACTCCAAGTCTCAAAAAGGTATCAGCTACTACTAGCCATATCATTCTGGTCAAGGATTCAAGGTAATGCTTGTGTAGGAGAATTCACTCCATGATCTATGATTTCACTGATGGTTCTCGTCTGAGTGGTCATGCTCATAGAGTCTCATCCAATAAGTACTTGTTGAAACTCTGAACATGTCGACATCCAGATAAGGGATCACACCAAAAACCATTGGGGGACACCACAAACCCTATTTGACAAATATACCAGATATAAGATCAATTCCTTGAGCATGTTTACCATATAGATACCAAAAACCCTACCCAAGGTAGAAGATATGATATATGATTCTACCCCAGACCTGACGAAGGGATACCACAAACTCTATCCAAGATAAAACCCATAGAGGGGATCACCATCCTATAATTAGGACATAAGTCAACACTGTACCATCATAGGACATACCAAGGGATCATAATCAAATGAACCTGGTCTATAATGAATACACTAAGGACCTAAACTTATCCTAAAATAAGTACACGACATATAATAGGGAGTACACAATGTGTCTTGTCTTCCATGGGTCTGCCTAGGCCTCGATATCATACATGACATGTAATCCTCCATATACATGGAATATCCTTTAGGGGTAGAGGGAATTTAGAGGTCAAGACAAAAATAACTATTTCGGTAAACCATTCCTATGTACGTTTTTCCATGACCATGTACCTCAGATTGTTATCATATACCTATTCGTGCATGAGTGTCCGGCTAAGCCCATTTACTTTGGCCGTGCCTATGTTCCTGGTTGTGTCCATGCCCCTATACTCTCTAGGATACATTCCAAGCCACCATCACTGGATCACATGGTGTGTGACACTTGTTACATGGAGTGTGATATTTTTCTTTTTACATAAACCCTAGAACCATAGAAGGGGAACTACATAGTGTGTGTACTTCATACAACACATAGTGTATTTGATAATTTTATAGAAAGTTTAGAGTGCTCACATTTTTCAATCTATGTCATTTTCGTAACCAAATACACTGCCAAACTATTTGATAAAAATCGATCTCAATCTATCCATGCATGTACATCACTATCAGTTGGATTCCATCCATCAAAATCACATGGGAATCAGTTTCTGTTTCACCATACCGTCACCACATTCCAAACCAGGAAAAATAGAAACCTCAATGCACTCCCATTCTACCCCTGATCATACCCCATCATCATTTCACCTTGATATATCCCTCTGTCATGAACTTAAACCCATGGTACCGATCCATTATGCTGAAAAATGGTCACAAAATTATTAGATAATGTCTATTTATCAAATTGATGGCCAAATGAAATGGCAGCGACGAATGTGCAAAGAAACGAGGGTAGAAATAAACAAATGAAAAAATAGGAATGATAATCAACCAATTTTTGAGTTTTCCATGATTAATTTCCATTAGAACAATGAATGATGAGAAAAAATAATCAACAATATAAATTCCCCATAATCCCAGGAAGATATACCCAAACCCACAAGGCATGATAAACTCGTGAATAAATCTGTTAATAGATTAATTCACATTCATCATGGGATAAAAAAATTATCCCGACCTCCTTTCTTCAAGATGCAGTAAGTGTCCCAACCCTCCTTCAATGTGAAAAAAGTTTCACAACCCTACTTTTTAAATATTAATAAAAGAAGACAATGAACACCGAGTCCAACCTCTAGTAGGCCCCAGGGTGGCGACTAGAACCAAGGGTGTAGAATATCACAAAATGGAAAGAATTACCCTTTTTATAGGAAACAAGATTGGGATATAAGATGTTCCATCCCAAAAAACCGCAAGTACTATGTATAAATGAAATCAAAAATCCATCCCACATGCATGTTTAAAATAAAACTATTACAAAATACAAAAAAACTCTAAAAAGTACCAAAAGTAAGGTTAAGTAGAGATAAAATAGTTATCCTAAAGTCTGATCTATTAACACCCAGCAAAATCCCCATAGTCCTCCTAGAAACCTGAAAGTAGTTCTATATAGGTAGGGGGATCATACAAGTATAATCAGTAGGAATAACCAATTTCTCTCGTGTAAAAGTTGAGGAATCATACTAATTACCTTGTGATAAAATAGTAGAACCAATAACACCTAACAAGGTATACTAGCCACCCCAAATCTCACCAAGTCATAATCACCAAATAAAAAAAGTCAAGTAATATAGTAATCAAATTGATGATTTGGTTTCCTCGCACCACTTCCCACTGGTTAGATGCTCATACCCTAATGAAAAATTTCCTCACAATCCTATGTCTTCCAAAAGACCCACATCACAGCCTTCCTACACACACCTAGGCCGCACAAACCATATCACATTACACCCACAGACACCTGGTCCATAACCACATCACATCCTGCTTATAGACACTTGGGCCATAACTACATCACATCCCACCCATATACACCTGGGCCACACTACCAGAACTCATTATAATGACACTTGGGAAGCACAAAACATCTCATGTCAAACACACTAGGGAAATCACAACTCACCTACATACACCTGGGCCTCACAAACCATACCACTACTTGCCCGAGGAAGCTTGGTCTACCAATTACTAGAAGAGGGAGAAAATAATATAAAGTAACCATCCATCCATCCTTCCATTGGGATTTTGGGAAATACACCATCCCCTGTAACAATGGGGGTGTTTGGAACGTAGTGCTCAACTAGGGTGGGGTGCATAGAGAAAACACAAGGAAATACAGATATACATATATAGTATAAAATACTAAATCCCAATCTATGGGTTCTCAATAAAAAAACCAACCAACCCATAAAACTAACAACTTTGCTGCTACCTCTAAATTAATTTATCAACATCAGAGAAAATAACTCCCAAAGTTGATAAATTAAATCCACTCCACAACAAGTCACAACTCAAATCATACCCCTAGACAATTCAATAAACCAATTATTTTTATTTATTAACTATTAATTTATTCATTCCATCACTATCTGGGAAAATACTGGGTAAAAAACACAACAAGCCACAAAAAAAGTCACATATAGGAAGAAAAACCATGGTAAATTAACCCACTTTATATTTTTTCTCCATTTAACACACATTGATGCTATAACAAAATTGATCTCGAGACATAGAGTGAAGATTTAGGAATGATAATCATAGAGAAACTCTGGGAGAATTACCCATACCAACCACTACCATCATCATTATATAAATTCATTCCACCAAATCCATCATCTAAACCCACAATGAACCCCCAACTCATAGCTACACACAACACAACTAACCACAACCACACTTGGTATCCCCACTACACAAAACTTCTAATTCATTCCAAAATCAATAAATCTCTCAACATGAGATTTCATGACACCAATCAAACCACCCCACACACAATCATGCCATCAACTGCATAACCACACAACCACACAAGGCACAAATTTCTAAATTTAACAAGGCATCCCTTATTTAGTTTGTATTGTTAATTCAGGGGTTATCATAAGACAAGTTTGATCCTGGGGCATCCATTTATTTAACCAAATATATGTGGTTAACAAATTTCAAGCATACAATCATTCCATAGAATATCAAATACAAGGATTCGAAACCAACACAGGTACACAAAAAAAGACCCAAATGGACAAGATTTTATGTAGGTATATGACCCATACAATTTATGACATGGATCAAAATAATAATAAATCATGAGCATAAATAACTTTCCCCATACCATATTTATTATTTTTAAATAGATTAAATTGTCTTTATTGAATTTTTATTCAAATGTATTCACCATGATACATTCATACAACCACCCCACATTCTACACAATTTATATATATGAATGGATTCTTTCCTCAAAGAACAGACGATCAACACCTCGTTATTTCACCAAGACTGGGGGTGCACATGCAATATAAAAAATCTAGGGAAAAAACGATCCAAGTCCACAACAAAAACAACCTACTCCTTGGGAATAAAGGTTCTAGGGAACACCTGTATCAAGAGAAAATGGAAACACATAGAGAAGGAGTCTCATCTTTCGAAAGGTCAAATCCTATATCAAAAGGAGGAAAAATTTTAAAATCCATTAAAGTCGGATCTTGACCAAGACCACATAGTTTGGAAGTTTAGAAGTATTTGGGATTTTAGGAAAATAAAGACATGATCCATGGTCCTCAAAAAGTATTATAAAATATTTAAATATGGTCTTAAAATCATTTTACATCAAAGGAAACGTTAAAGAGGAGAAACTGGAAAAACTGGAAGAAAACTATAATTTTGAAAAATTGTCAGAAATGACTCATTTTTAGGTGAGTCACTAATAAGATTCATTGGTGGGATTCACTAGTGTGCCTCAACATTAGACATGCTACTGATGGATGAGTCACTATTAGGTGACTCACCGATGGAAGATCTACTGGTGGATGAGTCACCTTTGGGCGACTTACTGTTATATGAGCTACCATTGGACGAGTCACTATTGGATGAATCCTAGTTGGATGAGCTACCGTTGGAGGAGTCACCATCGTATGACTCACCATTGGGAGATTTACCATCATACGACTCACTTATAGAGACATACCATCATGAGTCACCATTATGACTCACTTCTGTGACCTAAAATCACCACCTACTAATAGATGATTCAATTTATTAACTCACTGCCATGACCTGCCGGTCCTGAATCACCATCAGAAAAACAAGATTTTTTGAAAAACTCTTGAAATGAGTCACCGTGACCTCCCAGAAGATATTAACACTAGATTTTCACAAAGTAATGTACTATAGGGGTCTAGACTATTACATCAAATACCTATCAAACTATTCTCACCCTCAAGAATTCAAATCCAAACTCAGAGGGAAAGAGGGGTATGAATACCCCCCATGAGATACCTATCAAGGATCCCTATACACTGAAAACACCACTACTAAAATTAAATATCAATGATAAACCATCCTGTGTTGTTTGAAAGCTGTAGTGAAACCAAAACATCCAAGAACACCTCCCACGACATCAGCTAACCCAAACAACCAAAAGAAACACCACACAAGCATAACAACCGCATTGTCCTAAGCACAAAAATTATGGAGTTCCTCCATCCATGTCAAGATACTATCCACTCTGGGTGGAACTGACTTGCCTTCATGAGTTTAATAACATCTCAATTAATTCTCCTCTATTATGAATCAGGTCCTACCTTTTCCAAATGTTAGGACTTTATCACAAATTATAGAACAAGGAAACAACCCATCTCATAACAAACAATGTTCAAGCATCACATTTCAAGGAAAAACATAACTAGGTAGAACTCAAAACTACTCTGGGTACTGTGTACACATCTGCACTTCTCAATCCCAAGTACTTTTTTCCAGGACACCATGCCTCCACAACATGTGAACAAAAGGAATGGTTCTCCCATGCATAACCTTCTCTCGATGATCCTGGATCTCTACTAGATACTCCACATATTTCGTGTCATCTTCGATATTCAACTCACCCCAGTAGATGACATGAGATTCATCATGAAGATACTATAAAAGATGAGAGACATGAAAGATGTCGTGGATCCTCTCCAACTATGGTGGTAGTGATAACTAGTATGCCACGCTACCAAACCATCCCAACACCTCGAAGAGTCCGATGAACCAGGTAGAAAGATTTCTCCCTCTTCCAAACCATTACATCCCATGTTGAGGGGAAACCTTCAAGAATACATGGTCCCCAACCTTGAACTCAAAGGGCCTCCCCCTACGATCAGTATAAAACTTATTCCAGTCCTGTGCTACCTTCATCCTCTGATGAATGAGTTAAACTTTATTTATAATGATCTGAACTACCTCAGGGCCAAGAACAATTGTCTCCCCAACCTCTGTCTAGTAAAAAGTGAACAAAATAGTCTTCTATAAAAATATTCAAATAGAGGCATACCAATGGAAGAGTTTTAACTATTATTATAAGAAAAATCAACAAAGTGTAAGTGTCACACCCAAGACCCAATAAATTCCAATATGCATACCCACAACATATCTTCTAGCATATGAAAATTCTGCTCTGTCTTCCCATCTATTTGAGGTTGGAAGGAAGTGCTGAGGCGTAACTAAGTGAAAAAGCATTCTACAATCCCCTCTAGACTCATAAGGTAAATCATGTATCCTAATATGAGATAATGGATCTCAAAACTCTATGCAGCCTCACCACCTCATCCACATAACTCCTTGCCAAGGCATCCATTGTGCCTGACTCCTTAATCACTAAGAAGTGAGAAGATTTCATTACTCAATCCACCACTACCCAGATTACCTCATCGCCTCCCCAAAAATTGGGCAACCCTATGAAAAAAT
The DNA here is from genome assembly GCA_963277665.1 of Viscum album. NCBI lineage: Eukaryota > Viridiplantae > Streptophyta > Magnoliopsida > Santalales > Viscaceae > Viscum > Viscum album. Next base: position 999,426,673 of record OY728136.1, on the reverse strand, counting down.
CCGTAAATATGTCATCCCACTTCCACTCGGGGATATATAAGGGCTACATCAAACCACTGAGAACACAATGCTTAGCCTTCACCTTATGGCACACCAAGAACTTTGACACAAACTCCGCTACTTCTAATTTCATCTTGGGACACCAAAACAGATCCTTAAATCCAAAATACATATTATAAACTTCCGGGTGTACTGCTAAGGGTGACCTTTGAAACTCATGGATGACTCCCTTACACATTTCCACTAGAACAAATAGCCTTCCTGTAACAACATCCGATTATTACCATCCTCTGACCATCCTTACGGATCATCACCATGGTCAATGTGGTCACGCATCACCTCTACCTATAAGTCTCCCCACTAAGACTCCTACACCTACTGTATCAAGGAATACTGCACTGCCATCTGAAAGAAACATCCTCGACCACCATCCATTCTTTCATCCAAGTGTAGGGTTACCGACTCCTTAATCTCCTTCCAAGCATTTAGAGATTCCCAAAAAACCTCATTCTGTGAATTCCTGATCAGAGTATCATCCATAAAATATCCCTTACCTAAGGTGTAGAAGATCTCAAAATCATATTCATAAAGAAAATCACCCAACTATGCTATCACAATTTCATATCCCACTAGGAAAAGACATACCTCAAGATCTTATGATATGTGAAGACGACAAAGCACTCCCTAATGAGGTAATGTAACAAAAACATCAATATAAAAACTACTACTACAAGATCCAAATCATGGGTGGCATAGTTATGTTTTTTGGGATGTAACTGCCTAGACCCATAAGAGATTACTCCCCGCTATTTCATTAAAACTCATACCAAACCCATACGAGAAGAATAAAAAGACACCCTGAACATTGCCCCTTCCTTTGGAAACTAGTGAACTGGAGTGCTAATGAACCTCCCCTTCATATAGCTGAATGATACCTGACACTTCTCGATCCACACAAAATCCTGGTCCTTTCTGGTGAGAGCTTTCAATGAAGCTGAAAATTGAGAGAAATTGGGAACAAATATCCGGCAATAGCCTGCCATACTGAGAAAAATATGAACCTCTACAACATTATTAGGTGCTTCCTAAGAAACGAATCCCATGGAATTTTATAGGTCCACTTATACAACCTACTGCGACAGCACATGTCTAAGAAAATGTACCTCCCGTGTCCAAAACTTGCACTTGGACAACTTTTTGTAGATCTGATGGTGTTGATGCACCTACAAGATAGTCCTAATATGCTTGATATGCTCCTACTATGAATTTTAATAGATCAATATTTAATAGAAAATATAATGAAAGATCAATTTAAGAACTCATAGAATATAGAGTTCATGAGCCCCATGAACATGGATGGTGTGCTTTTAACACCGAATGACATGACTGCAAATTCGAAGTGACCATACCTTCAACTAAAACCAGTATTCAAGATATCACCTTCCTTCACCCTAAACTGGTGATATCCAGACCATAGATTGATATTAGAAAACCATATTTCTCCTCTCATATGGTTAAAAATATTTTCTATCCTCAGAAGAGGTTAACAGATCATGAACATCACTTGATTCAACCTTCTATAGTCTATGAAAAACCACAGACCACCATCCTCCTTCTTTGCAAAAAAAAAACTAGAGCACCCCACATTGACACACTACGCTGGATAAATCCCTTCTTCATTAGGCCATCGATATGAATCCTCAAGTCCTGAAACTTAGAAGGTTCCATTCGATAAGGATCCATCAAAATTGGACAAGAATTGGAGTGTAAGTCTATCCTGAACTCAATGTCACGTCAAGGGGGGTAGAGTCACAAAAATTTTGGGAAAAACATCCAAGAACTCCCCAAAAACATTGGGAGCCTCCACCATCTCAGTATCCACTAGTCCTATTGATATTTTGACTAAAAAGGAAAGAAGAGGCTCTACACACCGACTGCCCACTTGGTTACTCCACTCGCCAACAAAATCTGCACACCAACAATCCACATCCAAAAACTCAACTCTTCTCTAGAATCAATTGATAATATAATGCACATAATACATCCATTTGATGCTAAGAATAACATTGTATGACTGCATCTATAGTAAGAAAATATCCCCATTTGACTGATATGGTCCCATCATCAATTTAAATCCTTGGCATACATCAAACAAGTTGGTCTAACCTTTGACTAGTGTACTCAAATCCAGGAGAACATGAAGCCTCTATTTGACTAATCCTAGAGTATGGGATAGATCAGGTGAAACAAAGGAGTGATAAACTTCTAAATAAAACCAATCTCAAGAAAGAGTACTGAACAAATTGATCATACCTTGAATGATCCTTGGCCATGCCGGAACTACTACCTCAACCGCATGTTGCTAATGATGCTCAGATCCTTTGATCCTATAGTGATGACCGACTCCTCAACCACTTCTGATTATAGGTACTTGAGAAAAACCTTAAGGTCATACTCTACCTACTCTATCTCCCCTTGGTGGATCATGGGCCTTCTGTCCCTACCGCTCAAACTGCCCTGCTGGAAACTGCTGTTGAGGTGGGCACTAAACCTTCCCACCTCTACTATGATGAGATCCAATGGCCATTGGTCACAAACTATAAATATTCCCATGGGATCTACAAGTGAAACTTCTTGGTCCTAGTTTTACAAAAAAAGTATGAGGGATGGAAGGTCGAAATGGAAACTGCTAAGGTCGATTCCTCTCTGGTCGAAACCTTGAAGGCCCTGGCACTTGAGACATACTAATAGTGTCCTTTACCCATGAATAACTTTGATAAATCCCCTATCATGGTAGACATACTCATAAGTGCATCCTCTATATCACCTCCACCTTCTTCTGGAGCTCTAAGTATATCAACAAGATAAAAAGGGTAACTGTGTACTGGATAGAAGGATGAAGTGACTCCTCTAGGCATCTTGCATGAGACTGCTCAACTGAAAAGAGATCTAGGGAAAATTGACGGAGATCCTTGAACTTAATCCCTATTTATCATACTGATATACTCTCCTACTAGAGGGATATTAACTCCTACCTCTTCTTAGCCTTCATGGTCAATGAAAGGAATTCTTCTCAGAACTCCTTATCGAAATAAACCCATAGAACATCATCCTCTTTCCTCTCCCCCAAGTACAACATCCACCACTTACACATATCTCCCCTCATCTGACTCACTACCAAGAGAACCCAGTGCTTCTTTAGAGACCAGATCAGACTGAAGGTGATCTCAAGATCCTCGATCCAGCTCTCCATCTCCATGTACAAAACACCACCCTCATACTTTTCCATGTTCTGCCACTGGAAAGCATGTAACATTATATTCCATTGGTTGTTCTCCCCAACTAGATCAACCCTCCACTGATCAATTGGATTGGCTTACTGAGCCTCAACTTCTCGAGCCACACATGGATGACGACTAGGTTTCATAGTTGAAATGGTAAACAAGGAATGCCTACGCTCGAGTAGTATGATATTTTATTTAAGATTAATTTTAAATCATTACTTATTTCAATTTCCCACAAACACCCAATTTAAATAGGAACACAAGTCATTATGATGCATGTACCTTTCCTAAGGTCTCTAACCTACAAACGGTGTATCCTCACTTAGTCATTTGATAGTCTCACACTCCTTACATTGGATCAAGGGCCCCCCTAAAATCCTATGTCCTAGCCAGTCTTCCCTAGCCTATGTCACACACCAAGATCAACTGACACTTTTTACCTACTAACCCATGAAATCCTCACTGTTCCTAATTCCAAACTTTATCCTATCTCTAAACCATCATCTCTAATACCATTCTATCATAACACCCCTCCATCAAGATGAAGTAAATTTCATGACCCTTCTTCAAGGTGGAAAAAGTGCCGCAAACCTCCTTCTTCAAGATGAAGAAAGGAAGATAATGAACACCGAGTCACATCTCCAGTTAGCCCTAGGGTGTAGACCAACACCAAGGGTGTATAATCTCACAAAATAGAGGGCATTGCCCTTTTTATAGGATATATGATAGAGAGATAAGATGGTATATCCCAAAACAACTCTAAGTACTATATATAAAATAAATACAAAATCCATACCACATGTATGTTAAAAATAAAACCATTACAAAATACAAAAAAAAACTACAAAAATTTCCAAAAATAAGGCTAAGAAAAAACACAACAACTATCCCAAAGTTTGAGCTAGTAACACCCAGCATGGTCCTTATAGTCCTCATAGAAACCTGAAATCAGTTTTATATATGTAGAGGGAGAATACAAGTATACTCAGTAGGAAAAACCAAGGTATCTCATTCACAAGTGAAAAAATAATACTAATTCCCCCTATGATAAAACAACAAAAATCAACAATGCCTAATAAGGTATACTATCCACCCTCAATATCACCAAGTCACGCTATCCAAATAACGTAAGTCAAGTAAAGTAATATAGTAAGAACATAAATGATTTAGGTACCCTAGACCAATTACCATTAGTTATCTGCTCATACCCTAATGGAAAACATCCTGGAACTCCTACCTCTTCCAAGCCCTATGTCAGAGCCTGTCGACACACACCTGAGCTGCACAAACCACATTACATTCTGACCATAGATACCTAGGCCATAACCACATCACATCCCACCCATAGACACCTGGTCCATAACCACATCACATCCCGCCCATAGACACCCAATCCATAACCACATCACATCTTGACTATAGACACCTAGGCCACATGACCACACTTCATCCCAGAGACACATGGGAAGCACAAAAAATATCATTTTAAAAACACCTGGGAAATCTAAACTCGCCTGAAGATACTTAGGCCTCGCAAACCACACCAAAACTTGCTTGAAGAAGCTTGGGATACCAATTCCTAGAAGAGGGAGAAGGGAAGACCAAGTAACCAACAATCCATCCTCCCACAAGGATATTGGGAAATACACCCTCCCCCGTAACAATGGGGGTGTTCGACACACAGTGCTCAACTAGGGTGGGGTGCATATAAAAAACTGAAATATAGGTATACATATATAGTATCAAATACTCAAGACCAACATATGGGTTCTAAATCAAACAAAAAACCAAGCCACTTCACAAAAATCCACAACTCAAATCATACCCCAACCAATTAAATTAACAAATTATCATTCTTTGTTAACTATTAATTTATTCATTCCATCACTATATTGAAATCTACTAGGTACACAACCACACAAAAAAAGTCTCACAGAGGAAAAAGAACCACGATAAATTAAACCACTTCATATTTCTGCTCTGTTTAACACCCATTCATGTCATAAAAAAACTGATCCTGAGGCATGGAGTGAAGATTTAGGCATGCTAATCTTGGAGAAACTATGGGTTAATTACCCATACCAACCACTTCCATAATCATTATTTAAAGTCATTCCACCCAATCCATCATCTCTACCCAAAAAAATTCCCTAACTCACAGCTTCACACAACACAACTGACCACAACAACACTAGGAAACCCTGCTGCACAACACTGCCCATCCATTCCACAATCAATAAATCTCTTAACATGAGATTCCATAACACCACCTGAACCACCCTAAAAACAATCGTGCTATCATCTGTATCGCCACACAAACACACAAGGAAAAAATATAGAAATTTAATAAGGAACCCATTATTTAGTTTTTATTATTAATTTAGGGGTTATCATAGGACACGTTTGATCCTAGGCCATCCATTTATTTATCCAAGTATACATGGTTAATCAATTTCACATATACAACCATTCCACAAAAGGTCAAAGATAAGGATTCACAACCAACACAGGTGCACAAAAAAATACCACCAACAACAATGATGTTTAGTAGGTATACAACCCATACAATTCACAACATTAATCAAAATAACAATAAATCATAAGAATGAGTAACTTTTCCCATCCCCTTTTTATTGTTTTATAATAGATTTGATGATCTTTATTAAATTTGGACTCAACTGTATTCACCACGAGACATTAATACACCCACCCCACATGATACATAATTTAGAGAGATGAAGGGATTCCTACCTCGAATAACATATGACCAACACCTCCTTATTACACTAAGATAGGTGGTGCTCATGTAGCATAAACACTCTAGGGAAAATGCGATCCATGGACACAACCCAAACACATGACTCCTTGGGAATAAAGGTATCGGGGAACATCCTGTATCAAGTGAAAAGGTAAACACATAGAGTAGAAGGAGTATCGGATTTCAAAAGTCTAAATCCTATATCCATGGGAGGATTGTTTTTAAAATCCATTAAAGTTGGATATTGATTAAGACCACATGATTTTTTCATTTAGAAGTCTCTGGGACTTATAGGAAAATAAAGATATGATCCATGGTCCTCGAAATGGATTCAAAACCATTTAAATATGGTCTTAAAATCATTTTACATCAAAGGAAATGTTAAAGGGGTGAAACTAAAAAAACTGGAGGAAAACTGGAATTTTGACAAACTATCAGAAATGAGTCACCTTTAGGTGACTCACCTCTGGGATTCACTGGTGTGAGTTACTGATGCGACTCACCATTGGATGTGCTACTAGTGGACGAGTCACCATTGGGTGAATCACCATTGGATGAGATACCAGTGGATGAGTCACCATTAGTTGAGTCCCCATTGGGAGAGCTAATATTAGATGAGTCATCGTCGGACGAATCACCATTGGACAAACTACCATTGGACGAGTCAACATCGAACGACTCACCGTTGGGTGAGTTACCATCAGACAAATCACTGCTGGTAACCTACCGTCATGAGACACCACTGTGACACACCACCGAAACCTACCGTCAACACCTACCAGTAGATGAGTCACCATCGTGATTCATTGTTGTGACCTACCCATCCTGACTCACCATTGGAAAAACTGTATTTTTGAAAAACTCTTGAAATGAGTCACCGTGACCTCCTAGAACACTCTTAACACTAAAATTTCCAAAAGTAATGGACCAGATAGGTCTAAACTATTAAAAAAATGGTGAAATAAACCCTAGAAATAGAATTACCATCCAAATTTGGATCATTATTTTTAAAATAATGGTTCTATGATATAATTGTTGGAGATATGAATAACTTCATTGGAATAGACCATCCTAGAAACTCCGATCTGATCCTTGATCCCACTATCGTTCACCAAGATATCCTTTATGTAATCCTCTCAAATCCTATGATTATGTTTTTAAACCAATGGGTTAAGAATAAATGCATATTTATAGAGTATATTAGTTCACTATGTCAAAATAAAGAGAATAAATAAACAAATAAATTTATTTTAGTATTTCCACTCGCAATTTTTTATTATCAAAAGACATGATGTCGATAAGGACTATCTCACACCTAGAGTAAACCACACATTTTGGACTCAACTATGATATTTTCTTTCCAATTAAAGAGTTCATTCATAAATTATTACATTATTTCAAAAAACCTGCACACGTGGGATATTAATACATTTAATATTTATATTATATGAATACTGAGCCACTCCAGGTCTCAGAATCCCACACTAACTCAACACTTAGATCTAAAGATATTAATAGATAAATTTAAAATATTTACAAGGAAAAAATAAATTTGTTACATATTAGGAATATTCTTGGACCGAAAAACGCATCCTGGTTGCTCTGAACCACCCTTTATAGCTATTAAGAATAATTAAACCCCCTTATGTCAACTTAATGAGCTAAAACAACAATAGACTTTCAACCTAGTTTAAGACCCATCCCAACCTCACATGACTCATCTATCCAGTTGAACCAAAAAGGTTTTCTTATGTATAAGTCCCACAACAAACATTTATTGGTCCTTTTTACCATGTATTCCATTTCTTATGAATTTAAAATTCTCAGAATCAGTTATAGTCACATGACCTTAAACTACAAGATGTCATGGTCCGGGTAACACAACCTTAATAGGTGAATCATTAATCCTAGAGTAATAAATATAAAAAAATTCTCTATTGATGAATGAATGAACTTAAAAGACACCATAATGGTTTTTTTCACTTGAACTTAAAAGGTTTGACATGTTTTTCTAAAGGGAAGTAAAATACATGGGCTTTGATTCCGTTAATCGGGATATGTTGGTATCCCTTCTCATGGGTATGGTATTAAATCTTTTACACCTATCATCTCCCTAGATTATGATAAATTATATTGTTACTAGTTATATGAATTTAAACCATAACATAACCAATTAATGGGAAGAAGGAGAATATACTGATCAAGATTTTTTTTGATCAGACATATCTCAATTTTTGAGTTTTTCAAAGTCTTGAGTCCTTTAGATGGGTAAAATAGTGAAATTTCCCCCAGAATATGATCTCAAAAGAACTTTTTTATGGTTACTTTGATCTTGGGGAACATGTTTTACCCCTGAGAGAAGTTATAGGATATTTCTATGCTACTTGGATTTTACAAGACATTTTATATTTTTTACTTAAATAAATAATTATCCCAAGAGCATGGTGGTGAAATAGAGACCTAATTTTTTGGTGTTTGAATATCTTGGAAAATTTATAAGATATATTTAAAGATGAATCAACTAGATGACATATAAATAATATCACTGTGGGGTATCAATAATAATATAATAATAATGTTATATTATTTTTAGTCTTCATACATTTATTTTCTATAAAACACTTATATCTTTTAAGAGGGATCGTGGATGGGAAAATCAAAACATGTTTGAATTCGAGGTGATATGTTTACCCAAGGAATGATGATATTTTGGTTCTCATTAGTTCTTTTTAGTGTTTGTATTTATGGGTGAATAAATATATTAATTTAATTAATCTCATATAAACCCATGCTTATATATGAAGAGAACATATACCTTACACATATGATGTATTTAGATATGTATGAATATGTTTGGATTCTATTTTTGGGTAATTTATATAAAATTTGGGTTGTATAAAATTTACACATTAATGTGGTGTGAAAAAATTAATTTGGTGGTTGGAATAGGGATTCTAAAACTAAATTAATAGAAGCATTTATAAAAAAAGTAAAAAAAATGATAAGTTAATAATTACATTAGAGGTAATAGTTATGAATTTAATATGTATATAATGTATATTAAATTGGAGATACTTTAAATGAAAACCCCACAATTACTAAGTGAAAGATTCCATCCAAAGTGACACTTGTCAAGACCATGATCTTCCAACCAGGTAGTTTTATGCCATAACTAGGTTTCCTTAGATTATCTTGTGTATGGAAGGAAATAATTATTGTTACCCTAATTATTAAGGCCTTATTATTGGCATTTTATTTAAGTTATACTATATAGTACATCATAACGGTTAGGTTTCTAGAGGAATGAAGTTGAGTATATCCATATGATATTTGGGTAAAAAGTTATCCAGTCAACTATACAAGAATCACAATTTTTGTGATTGGGATGATTTACTACCTAAATATCTAAGTGTTGAGATAAATAAAATAGTGTAATTAGTACATAGTGAAATTTTTATCTTGTCTCACTAAATGGATATGATTTATGGGCCCATAATTTTAGTGGATTAAATTTTATTAAATTACTTATTAGAAAGATATAAAACATGTTACTCACCCATTAATATGTCTTTTTTAATGATTTTAGATTACTTCTTGATATTAATATTAAGATTACTATTAGGTAAGACCTTGAAATAGTAATAAATTGGTATCTAGGTTTGAAAAGTGTTCTCATAGAGAAGGATTTAGATCCCATAAATATAAATGTTATAGAAATAAATTTCACCAACCCTAACTCATGGGTATTATATACTAGGTGTGCACCACACATTTATGTTTAAAAATATAGACTTGAAGATAAGAGAATTTTTTTAAAATGTGAGGCATATATTCATGTTGTTAGTGGAGTAAGATTTTTCACATTATAGGTCAAAACTTATGATATGATTTTACTAGGAGGATTAGTCTTAGAATTAGAAAACTGTTATTATGTTCCCATTATAAACAAAAATTTGATATATATATATTTTTTGGATAATATGGGATTTTCATTAACTATAAATAACAAGATTGTTTCTATATATAGGAATGAAATGTTTTATAATATCATGAATATGGTAAATGGTCTATACATTATTATTATTGATAAAAGTATTTATAACATTAAAAATAAGAAGGTTAGGGTTGATTCTAATCTGACCCACCTTTAACATTTTTTCCTTGGACATATAAATGAGAAACACATTCAAGGACTCTGTGTAGATGTATTATTGGACTCATTTGATCCTGAATTGTTTTTTATATGTAAATCTTGTTTGTTTGGAAAAATGAAAAAGAAACATTTTGGGAGAAATGGTAAATGAGATATTGGACTATTAGATCTCATACATAGTAATGTATTTATAAAAATTAGTACACTAGAAATTAGAAGTTATAAGCACTTCATCACATTTACCGATGAATTTAGTTATTATGGTTATGTGTTTCTGATGAAACAAAAGTATGAAAATTTTAAAATTTTCAAATATTATCAGAATGAAGTACAAAATCAATTGGGAAAGAGTATTAATATTATCTGATCAGATCGGGGTAGTGAATACTTGAGCCAATAATTCAAAAATCTTCTAATATCTTGTGTTATTATTTTATTACTCACTCTACCTAGAATACCATAATAGAATGGTGTATTTGAAATAATAAATTATACCTTGTTAGACATGGTTTGATCAAGGATGAGTCTATATGAACTTATTATTAGTTTTGGGGGTTATAATCTGAAAGCTATTTTCTTCTTACTAAATCTCATTACATCTAAAGTAGTCATAAAGAAACCATATGTGATATAGTACGGAAAACAATGAAATTTGTCTCTTATGAGGATGTAAGGTTGTGAATAACTAATACAATGATTGAATTATGACATGTTTAGATCCAAATCAGATAAATTATTATTTTTTGGTTATCTTTTTTAGATTTGGTGTCCAAAGTCCAACTGATTGTAATTTGATTACATGTATATTTGATTTATTGAATACTAATTCAATGTATTATTATATATTGTTCATTTTTTATACATTTATTTAATGTAATAATTTCCAAGAGTATTTTTCACATTGATAAGGTCATTTTATTTTCCTAATATGATGAGAACCTTGAAGTGTTATGATAATATTATTAATATAGTTCTGTGGTTGAATATCATACTATGATGAGATAAATAGAATTCAGACTATCATGTGTGGGTGATTATAAGCAGATAATAATTCTCCTCAAGAATTTATCACTTGGTAATATCCAAGATGGGAGATTATGAGAATATACCCACTAGAATAAATTTTGGATGTTTTTGTGTCATCAGATGGTACAATTTTCGAACATCTGTAATGGTCCTTAGACTTTGAGATTATCATAAATGTATGTCATGAATCATACACTTATATTTACTAACCAAACTATCACATCATATGTTTGGGGGAAGTAGGGTATGATGGGTGCGCCATAATTGACATGTCATTAATGGATAAGTCAATGAAATATTTTTCCCTTCTATCTTTATAAAAGAAGATATCTTAGCCCTTTGATTGGAATTGAAACGTCACATTAAATTTCATGGCCATGGTGTAACAATGTGTTTATTTCATATATTCAAGGAAATATTTATTGAGAAAATAGGATGATGACACCATCGTGCAACCTTCTTGATGGGTTATTATGAAAAATATATTATATTATACAAAGAGTGTTCGTATGTATTTCCCTATATTAAGACATTAAGTTATTTATCTTTGGTTCCATGAACTATTTCTAGATATTAATCTTGAAATTTAGAAAATCCTGCCTAATTCCAATGCGAAATAATTCTAAAGTGTCACACACTAAGTGATTACATTGATCACGATTAAATTATATTTGTGTTTAATTAATAGAATAAATATTATTCTCAATTATAAGGAATAGTTTTATTCAATTTATATTTATTATATAACTTTAATAAATATTAATTCACTTGGATGTGAATAAAAACATATTTATTTATTTTATTGAATATTTAATAAATATTTATTCACTGGTATGTGAAGGAAATATTGATTTATGTATAATTTTTTTATTTGGGTGTACAATAAATTCTATAGGAGTTCAAAATTATAACACCCTGACCCCAGAATCCCGAAGTCAGTGCATTATTTTAATACATTGGAATTATTACAAGGAATCAAGTCCTGAAGGAACAATCAGTTTAGTAGTATTTGAAAATAAATTACATACATGAATGTTACATTACACATTAAAACATAAAACATAACATAAATAATATTTTGAGAAAACCATTATTCCCCTAGCTTAACCCTGCATATCAATCATAATTCACTTCTTGGAATCCTGGGAGAACAAAACATAAGAAAGGGGTGAGCTCATATGCTCAGTAAGTGTAAATAATTTAGTAAAAGCTATAAACTTTTAAGGAAAGAAGTGTAATAAAAGAAAAAACCTTTTAAACATAAACTCGAACATAATATAGAAAAAAAATCAAACATTACCATATAAACATGCACATGGATATTATACTAGTCAAATAATCACATGTAATAACTAATTTCATAATTAGGGAATGTATAATGACGGACATATTAAACACATAGTCAAGGCCTCGTGCGAAGACTAAAAATAAAAGTTTGGTCAAGGAATTGTTCCAAGACACTAATTTGTCTCATGAGACCTACCAATGCATCAAGGGACTATAGTGGGCCCCACCCATCACTAACTAAGTCCAATTAATTTCTCATATGAAAAGGGTGAAACATTACATAAACATTCGTATTAAAACTAGCATACGAAATGTCAATAATTTAACTATAAACCATGAATGGTATAAAAAAATCACATCCATAGTCAAACATATCATAACTCATTCAATAAAATATGGAATATTGTATTATAATAAATCAACCTCAATCAAAAAAAATAACCAATAAAGGATGTTGACATAGTTGAAAATAATGAATAAATTTTTTTGAGAGAAATACCCCTTTTCATGAAATGTTTTAATAGTCGCACAATTTATAAATGAATTCATTTAAAATATATTTTTGAATAAAATTGTCCCATACCACTTTGAATCTTTTGAAATAAATTAACACTTTAAAACAATCATGTCCATGTAAATCAAGCCTTTAAATTATTTTAAAAACATGGACATTAATTAAAATGGTTTAGAAAAATAAGTCTTTAAAAACATTTAAAATGTTGATCTAGTTAAAGGGTCATTTTGATAAAAACTTAAAATATTCATTTTAAAACATTTTAATGAAAAATGGAGATAAATGATAAATATGTCTCAGTAGATACTCAAAGATAAACAATCTCGGGTAATAATGAGATTGAGGAAATAACCCTTACCTTGTAATTTCCTTCGGTCGAGGGTACATTTAACCTCATGTATAATGACCATAGTATGTTATTAAATTATACTAGAACCATATTAATATTTATGATGTCATACTTGATTCATTTGTGACTTTATACTACCCATTTAATAATAATCTCCATGTTAAAATAACATTTTGGGTAATAATCACTTTCTTTATCGTACGTGTTTTAACTTGTTATTCTTGATCGTATCACTTATAATACGATTTAATTGATTCAATAATATAAAAAATTATTTATTTATCATATATATTCAGAATATAAATATGTATCATATATAGATATATGAAATAGAAAACACCGTTTATGGAGACGGTAGGTCGTACGTATGCATAAACGCTGTTTCTGTTTTCATATCATATTGAACAGAAATAAGTGAATGAGATATATGTAAATACAAAAACACACACATATATATTTAATATAATTATTATGTAATATGTTACATATATATATATATATATATATATTTATAATCATCTTTGAATGGTGAACATGTAAATGAATCTCATTGCGTCGTGGAAACAATAAGTCGTACGTACACACAAGCATCAATTTCATTCTATTGACGGTAAAATTTTATGTAATTGAATGGTATATTATATATAAAGAATAATTAAAATTTTATATTTATTATTTAAATCAATTATAATCATTATTATAACCATCCAAATAATGAAGTGTTGAATAACAAACTACACCACGACGTGGAGACTGTAAGTCGTACGTACGCACATATGGTGACTTTGTCATTAATAGGAGGGATAGAAAAAGTATATGGTTGTAACATATTTATAATAACATCTCAGTATGTATAAGTTACTGGATTTATTATTTTTGGTATGTAAACAACAAAGAAATAGGAAGTAGAAGAAGAAAATAACTTTGAAAGAGGTGATGAAATAATTACCTCTTCTTCGGGTGCTTCCTTTTGATTTGAACAAAAAGGACTCCTTAAGTTAGATTTATGATCAAAGTAAGGACTCTTGGTTGAAGTTAGGGTGGTTGGTATGATAATTTAGTTGGGTTTGTCTTAGAAAAAATGTTTTGGAGGTTTGAATTTAAGAGAATGTGAGGTGCCCTTTTATAAGAGAGGTGAGAGGAACTTTATGAAAAAGCTTGAAATATTAATTTATCATAAATTCATTTTCGGTTTCTAATAGCTAAAAATGGATTTATTTAGAGGAAAAGGTTGGAAGGAGTCGATATACTTTCAACCAATAGGTTTTATAAATGTTTAGGTCACCATATTGACCTTATCTTTTAGATTTATCCCTTAGTTAAATAGTTTAACTTTTACCATGTATTCTTGTATTATTATAATACATGGTTCATAAACATACTATAAAATTCCAAAGTAACCTAAAGTGGTTCAGTAATTTCATATCTATAATTATATAAGTCCTTTGGGCAAACCTTATATTTTTAAAACTATTATATAATTTAATAAAATAGTATTTGTTTTAAAAACTCATTTATATAAATTTTGACACTATTTAGTATTTGGTTTTTGTGAAAGTCATAAAAACATGATTACTTCAAAAAAAATCATTTAATAAACCCTAAAATGTCATATTAACCTATAAAATTCGTTAAATGCATAAAAAGTCTTAATTTACATTTATTTTAATATTTATAATATCAATTATGTTAGTCTTTCATTAATAAGGTAATTAATGAATCATCATGGTGTCATAAATAAATTTAATTATTTAATGTCTAAAAATTATAAAAAAAATACCATGATTTAGGAAGTATTTTTAGATTTCTAATTAATATTTATTTTCGAATTTATCTTATGTATAACCGTATATTAAAAATGGTTTAGTTATTAAAATTAGAATTTAACACTTTTAACCCTTCTTTAAATAAAATATAATAAATGTCCGAATCGAATTCAAGTGGATAAAAAAGGATCATATTTTTTTCATAAGGTTTATTTTTATAGAAATAAACTTATCCAATAAAATTATCACATGTTTTAGGGTAATTATAATATCATTTTTACCTTTAATTACCCTATTTACTTTCAATCGTGGTAAATAAAATTCCAAAGTTACTATTCACAAAAAATTATTTTTATTCTATTGAACCACATTTTACTTACTGATGTTAACTGTGCCTCTTGGAATTTTGAAATTAAATTCATAGAAGTGATAAAATTATATTTTATGCAAATTTGAAAATGTTTTTAGAAGGTGGGTAAAAGACCTTAAATAATTCAATAAAATTTTATATATCTAATCATATTATAAAATGACTCCAATGAATTAAATTGGACTAATATAGGTATTATGTGCCTATTTTTACTTTATAATAAATTTAAATAAAAGTATTAATTATTTAAATAAAAAGTCTATTTTAAACAATAACACAACATTTTTCACTATTCATCAAAAATTGAAAGTTTTCAGAAAATACCAAAAATTCACCATAAGATAATTTTGATATTATAAATTAAAAAATGATGCCTATTTTAGAAAAATTTAAAACATATAAGTTTCATTAATTAATTTAAAATTAATTCCCATTTTCAAAACTAGAAAGTAGGTTTTTAAGAAGTAAAAACTATCAAAAGATTGACATGTGTTTATATCCAATTTAAATTTGAAATTAATTATAATGACATAAATTATATTAAATGATAAAAATAAAATATAATTATACTTTAAAACCTCTCAAATGAATAATTTAACACTATAAATTATTTCTATTAAAAAAGATGTTTTCAATTAAAATTTAGTATTTTCCTTTATTTATCAAAGTATGAAAGTTATAAAAAATTAGAAAAAATTTGTCAAAACTAAATTTTTATGTCCCGGTTCTAAATAATAATTTGATTTCAATAAATTGAATATATATAAAAGTGTCAAATATTGGATTTAAAAAGTGCTCACCATTAAAAGGCGTAAAAAATTGCATTTTTTTAAAAATACGTTTTTAATCTAAAAAATTGAATTTGTCCTTATATTTTGTCTAAGAAACACAAAAGATGAATGTTGAAATAATATAGGATATATATACAATTCAAAATTTGGTTAATACTATTCATAACTACTTTTTAAATGTCTAGTTTTATAGGTCGTGATGCGCTTGAACTCGGTGTTGCGTGTAGCCTAAGCTATTGAATTACATTAAAGAGATAATTTACTATGAAATATTGGGGTGTTACATTATCCCCTACTTTAATAAATTACATCCTTGTAATATTAAATTTTTTGTTTAAAATAAAAGGCTTAAAATAGAAAATACTTTTTTGGAAAACCCACATCGAAAACAGGGTTAATAAAATTTAGTCTTAATAAGAGGGAAAGAGAAATGAAAAATTCACCACCAAATTAGGATTTAGAATAGAAGAACATTGGTAGAAACTAGAGACACATAATTGGAGTAAAAATGTAAATATTTATATGGAGTTATTTAGGTCATCAATCCCAAACAAGTGAACAATAAATGTAAAATTTAGGGCCTCAAAGCCATCAATCTATGATGATTTAAAGTATCATCGGTTCAACAAAACATATGGTATTAAGATAACACATTTTTTAAGATAATTTTTTTAGAAGAGGAGGGACTAATTTACTATCAAGATAAGACCTCAAGAAAACATACTTGATTTCATTACCAATCGTAATAATATTCTCATCATTTGGTAGTGATTTGATCTATTTTCACTTTATCCCTTGCACTAAGAAATAAATGTTCAAAAATGATTATTTTTACACCCAAATCACATTTGATAAATCATAAGGTCCACAAGTATTCCCTTAATCCTCTAAAAGTTTACTAAAAACTGAAAGGTTAGGTCAAAGTATTCAATAAATCATACTTTAACCTCAAAAAAATATCAAGTGTTCAACTTAATCAATTCCAAACTTTAGACTTATTCAAAATACCTGTTTCCAAACTCACAGTCCAAAAATTTATAAGGAAGGTAAAGGTAACATAATGAAGATCTCTTTTATCACATAACAACATGTGAATAACTTCATAATGTATTCTATTAAAACATGGTAACAACCTGAATTACCATAAAACCTTATTTGAATACGTAGGTACTTTTTTATTACTTCTGTAAAACATAGAATACTGGATACACTTCTTAAATAAAAAAATGTTGTAATATCCAAAAATGATGGAATAAACAAACCATTAAATAGTTACAAGGTATTCAATCATATAAAATATACTTTATCAAACTCAATTATCTCTTATTCTAAAATCACTACCTCTGTATCAGGACCATATTAAGGTTTATCATTCCATCAACCATGTATTTTCCAAAATGTTTAACTTGAAACTGTGTCACATTACTTGGTACCATACAATCTCAAATCTTTAATGAAATAGTACTGTAGTACAATCCTTATTTATTTCCATAATTCATATAACCATCACATCATTGATAAAACACTCAAATGACATAATTCATTAATAAAAATATAATAACACTAATTATTCCACTTCATCTGCAATAGTATCATAACTTGATTATTATAAAATAGTATCATTTAGGGTATACTCTGATTATTGGTACATTGATTCACGTAGCGTCCCAACTCTCTTCAGACGAAGTATTTTACATTTGAAACCTTTTTATCATCCTTGAAATCACGAACATGATGTACTTTTTCCCACACTTATAACAAACTCCCATTACCTTCAAGTATTTACCATGGTGATTCTTTCCATAGTTATCACATGTGGGAAAATCCTTCTTTCCCTTCTTAACTTCATCTATATTTTTCTCTTCCATCCTCTTCTTCTCTTTATTCCCTTAAAATCCATAAGACTCAAAGAATTAATTACTTATCTTATTAACATATGATAATATTTCTTCATATGATGGGAATATGTGGCAGAATATTTCCCTTCTAAATGTTGGATTAAGACCATGAAAGATATGCTTCTTCTTACTCTTTGGACCATGTGTATTTCTGGAGTTCTCATTCCTTATACTGGCCTCTATTTTTAAATGACGACATACACTAGGTTAGATCATATCATAATGTAGAATAAAAAAACTAGAAAAATTATCAACATTAATTGAATATTTTCACACATCTAGTCCCATAATCATAAAAATGGGTTCTTTGTTATCATATTTACTCATAAATACTTTATAATGGTTTGTAAAGAAAAGATGAATTATCCTAAGCATATCCCCCTGGAGTGTCAAACCAGGTGCGCATTAAGGCCCGTTGTTGTGTACCAGGATACCCCAGGTCAAGCCTGAAACTCCTTGTTAGAGTTTTCACTCCTCGGTATATCTGTACCAGATCCACATCCACTTGTAGTATCTAGATAGGGATATATTTCTTGGAAAACCCACATAATATCTACATTAATTTTTTTTGGATGTTATTTTATACTAATCCTCAAAGTCTATCTTAGGTTAATGTTTCATAATTATAGTTTAGCTAAATATAATTTCCAAGGTTATTTCTAAACTTCCTATGATACCAACTGTAATGACCTGATCCCAGAATCCCAGTGTCAGTGCATTATTTTAATACATTTTCATGATTACAAGCAATCAAGTCCCGAAGGACCGATGAGTTTAGTAGTCTTCAAAAATAGATTACATACATGAACGTTACATTACACATTCAAACATATAAAACAACATAAATAATAATTTGAGAATAAAATTATTACCCTATATTAACCCTTCATATCATTCATAATACACTTCTTGGAATCCTAGAAAAAAAACATAAGAAAGGGGTGATCTCAGAAGCTCAGTAAAGGTAAATAATTTAGCGGAAGCTATAAAATTTTAAGTCAAAATGTGTAATAAAAACAACATCCTTTTAAACATAAACATGAACATAATATAGAAAATATAAATCAAACATTACCATATAAACATGCACATGGATATTCTACTAGTCGAATAATCACATATAATAACAAATTTTAGAATAAGGGAATGCATAATGCTGGACATCTTAACCACATAGTAAGGGCATTGGGCCAATACTAGAAATAATAATTTTGTCAAGGCCTTGTTCCAAGACACTAATTTGTCTTCTGAGACCTACCAATGCATCGAGGGGCTATAATGGGCCCCACCCATCACTTACTGAGTCCAATGCATTCTTCATAGGAAGAGGGTGAAACATAACATAAACATTTGTATTAAATCTAACACATGAAATGTCAATACTTTAACCATAAACCATGAATGATATAAAAATATCACATTCATAGTCAAACATATCACAACTCATTCAATATAATATGGAATATTGTATTATAATAAATCAACCTCAATCAAGAATAATATACAATAAAGGACATTGACATAGTTTAAAATAATCAATAAAACTCTTTGAGAGAAATACCCATTTTCATGAAATCATTTAAAAGTTACACAATTTATAAAGGAAGTCATTTAAAGTAGATTTATGAATAAACTTTTCCCATACCACTTTGAAACTTTTTAAATAAACTAACACTTAAAAACAATCATGTCCACGTAAATAAATCATTATTATCATTTTTAAAAAATGGACATTAATTAAAAAGGTTTGGAAAAATAAATCTTTAAAAACATTTAAAATGATGATATAGTTAAAGATTACCTTACATAAAACCTTAAAAGATTCCTTTTTAAGACATTTTAATGAAACATGGATATAAATGATAAATATTTCCTAGTAGATACTTACAGATAAACAATCTCGGGAAACAATGAGATTGAGGAAATAACCCTTACATTGTATTTTCCTTTGGTCGACGGTACGTTCAACCTTTTGTATAATGACCATAGTATGTTATTAAATTCTACCAAAAACATATTAATATTTAAGATATCACAATTGATTCATTTGTGACTTTATACTACCCATTTAATAATATATTCCATGTTAAAATAACATTTCGGGTAATAATCTCTTTCTTTATCATACACGTTTTAACTAGTTATTATTGATCGTATCACTTATATAAGGATTTAATTGCTTTTAGAATATAAAACATTATTTATGTATCGTATATATTCATAATATAAATATGTATTATAGATAGATATATCAAATGGAAAACACCATTTATGGAGATGGTAGGCCGTACGTACGCATAAACGTTGTTTCTGTTTTCATATCGTATTGAACAAAAGTAAGTGAATGAGATATATGTATATAAATATACATACATACATACATATATATATATATATATATATATTTACAGTATCATTATTATGTCATATATTACATAATTATATATATTTTTATAATCATCACTGAATGGGGAACGTGGAAATGAATCTTATTGTGTCATGGAGACGGTAAGTCGTACATACATACGAGCGACAATTTATTCTATTGATGGTAAAATTTTATGCAGTTAGATGGTATATTATATATAAATAATTATTAAAATTTTATATTTATTATTTACATTAATTATACTCAATATTATACCCATCCAAACAATGAAGTGTTGAATAACAAACTATAGCACGATGTGGAGATGGTAAGTAATACGCACACACATATGGTGACTTTGTCATTCATAGGATTGATAGAATAATGAATATGGTTGTACCATATTTATAATAAAATATAAGTATGTATAAGGTACTAGATTGATTATTTTGGTATGGAAACAACAAAGAAAGATGAAGTTGAAGAAGAAAAGAACTTTGAAAGAGGTGATGAAATAATTACCTCTTCTTCAGGTGCTTTCTTTTGAATTGAATAAAAGGGCTCCTTAGGTTGGCTTTTTGATCAAAGTAAAGAATATATGTTGAATTTAGATTATTTGGGAGGATATTTGAGTAGGATTTAGCCGATTCAAAAGGCTTTGGATGTATGAATTTAAGAGAAGGGGATGTTCCCTTTTATAAGAGAGGCGAAGGGCACTTTAGGAAAATACTGAAATATTAATTTATTATAAAATAATTTTCGGTTTCTAATATCTTAGAATAGATTTATTTAGAGTATAATGAGGGGATGAGTCTAAATCTTTTCAAAAAATTGTTTTTGGAATAGTTTAGGTCATCATATTTACCATATCTTTTAGATTTAACCCTTAGTTAAATAGTTTAACTTTTACCATGTCTTCTTGTATTATTAAAATATATGGTTAATAAACTTACTATAAAATTCTAAGAGAACCTCAAGCGGTTACTTAATGAAATATCTATCATTATATAAGCCATTTTTCTGAACCTTAGATTTTTATGACTATTATATAATTTAATAAAACAATATTTGTTTTAAAAACACATTTATGTCAATTTTGACACTATTTAGTATTTGGTTTTTCTGTGAAAGTCATAAAAACATGATGAATTCAGAAAAAAATCCACTAAATCAACCCTAACATGTCATATTAACCTAGAAAATTAGTGGAATGCATCAAAAGTCTCAATTTACATTTATTTTAGTATTTATAACATCAATTTGTTTAGTCTTTCATTAATAAGGGAATTTATGAATCATCGTTGTGTAATTAATAAATTTAATAATTTAATGTATAAAAATTACAAATAAAATAACAAGATTTAGGAAATAATTTTATATTTATAATGAATATTTATAGTCGAATATATCTTATGTATAACCCTATATTAAAAATTTTTTGGTTATTAAAATTAGAATTTAACACTTTTAACTCTTCTTTAAATAAAATATAATAAATGTCCTAATATAATACATGTGGATTAAAAAGGATAATATTTTTGTTCTAAGGTTTATTTTGGTCGAAATAAACTTATTTAATAGTATTAGGTCATGTTTTAGGGTAATTATAATATCATTTTTACCTTTAATTACTATATTTACTTTTTACTGTGGTAAATAAAATTCAAAAGTTACTATACACAAAAAATTATTTTCATCATATTTAACCAAATTTTACTTACTGATATCAACCATGTCTCCCAGATTTTTAAAATTCAATTCACAGAAGTGATAAAATTATGTTTTATGCAAATTTACAAATGTGCCTAAAAGGTGGGTAAATGACGTTAAATAATTCAATTAATTTTTATATATCTAATCTTATTAAAAATAACTTCAATGAATTAAATTAGACTAATATAGGTATTATGTATCTATTTTTACTTTAAAATAAATTTAAATGAAAATATTAAATATTTAAATAAAAATTATGTTTTAAACAATAACGTAGTGTTTTTTCACTATTCACCAAAAACTGAAAGTTTTTGGAAAAGTACCAAAAATTCACCCTAATATAATTTTGATATTCCAAATTCAAAAATTATGTCTATTTTACAAAATTTAAAGCATATAAGTTTAATTAATTAATTTTAAATTAATTCCCATTTTCAAAACCAGAAAGCAGGTTTTTAAGAAGTAAAAACCATCAAAAGATTGACATGTGTTTTTATCCAATTTAAATGTGAAATTACATAAAATGAACTAAATGATATTAAATGATAAAAATATAATCTAATTATACTTCAAAACCACTCAAATGAATAATTTAACACTATAAATTATTTCTATTAAAATTTATTTTTAATTAAAATTTAGTACTTTCGACTATTCATCAAAATATGAAAGTTATCCGAAAAGTAGAAAAAACTTATCCAAACTAAATTTTTATGTCCCACTTCTAAAGAATAATTTAATTAAATTAAATTGAATATATAAAAGTTTTAAATATTGGATTTAAAAAGGGATCTCTATTAAAAGGGGAAAGAACTTCATTTTTTTAAATACTTCTTTTATCTAAAAAATTGTTTTTTCCTTATATTATGTCTAATAAACACAAAATATGAATGTTAAAATTATATAGGATATATATAAAATTAAAAATGTGGTTAATAGTATTTATAAATGCTTTTCAAATGGTTAGTTTGATAGGTCGTGATGCGCTTGAACTTGGTTTTTCGTGTAACACAAGACATTGAATTACTTTAAAGAGATAACGTACTATGAAATTTTGGGGTGTAACATTATATCCTTATTCAATAAATTTAGTCCTCTCAATTTATAATCATTCTTAGAAAATTAAAGGTTGAAAATAGAAAATACCTTTGTGGAAAACCCACATCAGAAATAGGGTTAATAAAATCTAGTCTTAATAAAAGGGAAACAGAAATAAAAAAGTCACCACCAAATTAGGATTTCGAGTAGGAGAACATTAGTGGAAACTAGAGACACATAATTGGAGGAAAAATGTAAATATTTATAGGGAATTATTTAGGTCATTAATAAAAAAAAGTTAAAAATAAATGTAAAATTGAGGGCTTGAGAGCCATCAATCTCTAATGATTTAAAGTATCATCGGTTCAACAAAAAATATTGTATTAGGAGAACAATTTTTTTAGATAATTTAGTTTTTTAGATGGGGATGGATTAATTTACTATCAAGATAAGAACTCAAGAAAACATACTTGATTTAATTACCTGTCTTAATCATATTCTCTTCATTTGGTAATGCTTCAATCTTTTTTTACTTCACCCCTTACACTAGGATATGAATGTTCAGAAATGATTTTTTACACCTAAAGAACATTTTATAAATGATAAGGTCCACAAGTATTCCATTAATCCTCTAAATGTTTACTAAAGACCAAAAGTTTAGGTAAAAGTATTCAATAAATCATAATTTAACCTCAAACAAAATATAAAGTGTTCAACTTACTTCATTCCAACCTTTAGACTTATTCAAAATACTTGGGTCTAAGCTCACAGTCCAAAATTTTATAAGGAAGGTCAAGATAAAATAATAAATATCTCTTTTATCACATAACAATATGTGAATACCTTCATCATATATTATATTAAAACATGGTAACAACCTCAATTTCCATAAAACTTTATTTTAATAGGTATGTATATTCTTATTCCTTCTATAAAACATAGAATACTGGATATACTTCTTAAATCCAAAAATGTTGTAATATCCAACAATTATGGAATAAAGGAACCATTAATTAGTTATAAGGTAGTAAATAATATTAAATATACTTTATCCAACTCAATTATCACTTATTTCAAAATCACTACCTTAGTATTAAAACCATATTAAGGTTTATCTTTCCCTCATCCATATATTTTCCAAAATGTTTAACTTGAAACTGTGTCACTTTACTTGGAACCATACAATCTAAAATCCAAAATAAAATAGAATTGCACTATAATCCTTATTTATTTCCATAATTCATATAACTAACAAATAATTGATACAACACTCAAATGGCATAATTCATTAATAAAAATATAATAATGTTAATTATTCCTCTTCATCTGCGGTAGTATAATAACTTGATTATTATCCAATAGCATCATTTGGGGTATACTCTAATGATTGGGACATTGATTCGCATAGTGTCCTAAATCATTGTAGATGAAACATTGTACATTTGAAACCTTTTTCTTACCCTTGAAATCAAGAACTTGGTGTCCTTTTTTCCCACACTTAGAAAAAACCCCCATTCCCTTCAAGTATTAACCTATGTGATTCTTTTTATAGTTATCACATGTGGGAAAATTCTTCTTTCCCTTATTCCCTTTATCCATATTTTTCTCTTCCATTCTCTTCTTCTCTTTCTTCCCTTCAAATCCATAAGACTCAAAGAATTAATTACTTATCTTATTAACACATGATACTATTTCTTCATATGATGAGAATATGTGGGAGACTATTTACCTTATAAATGTTGTATTAAGAACATGAAAGATATGATCCTTATTACTCTTTGGATCATGCGTATTGCTGGAGTTCTCATTACTTCTACTGGTCGCTATTTCTAAATGATGACATACACTAGGATATATCATATCATAATGTAGGATCTAAAAACTAAAAAAATTCTCAACATTAATTGAATATTTTCATACATATAGTCTCATAATCATAATTTTTTTCTTTTCTTCCATATTTACTCATCAATCCTTTATAATGATTTGTAAATAAAATATGAATTATCCTGAGCATACCCCCTGGGAGTGTCAAACCAGGTGTGCAGTAAGTCCCGTTGCCATGTACCAGGATACCCCGGGTCAAGCCCGAAACTCTTTGTTAGAGTTTTCACTCCTAGGTACATCTATTCCAGAACCATGTCAACTTGTATTATCTTGATATGGATTTATTTCTTGGAAAACCCACCTAAAATCTACATTACCAAATTTTTTGGATGTTCTTCTATACTAATCCTCAAATTCTATCTTAGGGTAATGTTTCCTAATCACAGTTTATCTAAATCCAATTTCCAAGGTTATTGCTAAACTTCCTCTGATACCAACTATAATAATCTAACCCTAGAAGCTCAGATATGGTGTATTATTTTAAAACATTTTCATGATTAGAAGTAATCATGTCCTTAATGACCTATCAATCTAGGAGTCTTGGAAAATAGATTAGATACATGAACGTTACATTACACATTAAAACATAAAACACAACATAAATAATCCTTTGATAATTCCATTATTACCCTAGATTAACCCTGTATATCAATCATAATACACTTCTTGAAATCCTAGGAAAACAAAACATAAGAAAAGGGTAAGATCAGATGCTCAGTAAGGGTAAATAATTTAGTGAAATCTATAAACTTTTAAGGTAAGATGCGTAATAAAAAACAGCCTTTTAAACATAAAATTGAACATAATATGGCACAAATAAATAAAAAATTACCATATAAACATGAACATGGATATTATACTAGTTGAATAATCCCATGTAATAACTAATTTCATAACGAGGGAATGCATAATGCCAGACATCTTAACCACAAAGTCAGGGCCTCGTGCCAAGAATAAAAATAAAAATTTTGTCAAGGCCTCGTGCCAAGACACTAATTTTTATCATGAGACATAACAATACATATAGGGGATATAGAGGGCCCCTCCTGTCACTTACTAATTCCAATGCATTCCTCATATGAAAAGGGTCAAACATAACATAAAAATTCGTATTAAAACTAGAATACAAAATGTCAATAATTTATCCATAAACCATGAATGGTATCAAAATAGCACATCCACAATCAAAAATATCATAACTCATTCAACATAATATGTAATATTGTATTATAATAAATCAACCTCAATCAAGAATAATATCCAATAAAATACATTGACATAGTTGAAAATAATCAATAAAACTCTTTGAGAGAAATACCCCTTTTCATGAAATCATATAAAAGTCACACTATTTATAAAGGAATTCATTAAAAATAAATTTTTGAATCAAAGTGTCCCATTCCACTTTGAAACTTTTGAAAGAAATTAACACTGTAAAACAATCATGTCCACGTAAATAAATCCTTAAAATCATTTTGATAAAATAGAAATTAATTAAAAAGGTTTAGAAAAATAAATCCTTAAAAAAAATTTAAAATTATGATATAGATAAAGTGTCCCTTCCATAAAACTTTAAAATATTCATTTTTAAAGTTTTTTAATGATACATGGACATAGATGATAAATATGTCCTAGTAGATACTTAAATATAAACAATCTCGAGTAATAATGAGAATGGGGAAATAACCATTTACCTGTAATTTCCTTTGGTTGAGGGTATGTTTAACCTCCTGTATAATGACCATAGTATATTATTAAATTTTTCTAGAACCATATTAATATTTATGATATTATACTTGATTCATTTGTGACTTTATAATACCCATTTGATAATAATTTCCACGTTAAAATAACATTTCGGGTAATAATCGCTTTTTTATGGTACATGTTTTAACTTGTTATTATTGATAGTATCACTTATATCGTGATTTAATTTCTTCCAGAATATAAAAAATTATTTATGTATCATATACATTCAGAATATAAATATGTATAATATATATATATATGAAATGGAAAACACTATTTATGGAGACGGTAGGTCGTACATACGCATAAACGTTGTTTCTGTTTTCATATCGTATTGAACAGAAGTAAGTGAATGAGATATATGTAAATATATATATATATATATATATTAGAATTATTATGTCATATATTAAATACTTATATATATTTTTATAATCATCGTTGAATGGTGAATGTGGAAATGAATCTCACTGCGTTATGTAGACAGTGAGCCATACATACGCACGGGCAACAATTTCATTCTATTGATGGTAAAATTGTTTGTAAATGGATGTTATATTATATATAAATAATCATTAACATGTTATATTTATTATTTAAATCAATTATACTCATTATTATACCCATCCAAATAATGAAGTTTTGGATAACAAACTACACCACGATGTATAGACAACTAGTCGTACATACGCATGTATGGTGACATTATTAATCATATGATGGATAGAATAATTAATATGTTTGTACCATATTTATAATAAAATCTCATTATTTAGAAGGTACTGGAGTTATTATTTTGGTATGGAAACAAAAAAGAAAGAGGAAGTTGAAGAAGAAAGGAACTTTGAAAGAGGTGATGAAATAATTACCTCTTCTTAAAGTGCTTCCTTTTGAATTGAACAAAAGGTCTCCTTAGGTTGGCTTTTCGATCAAATAAAGGAATATAGGTTGATGTGAGGGTAGTTTTGAGGATATTTAAGCAGGGGTTGTCAGAGCCAAAAGTCTTTGGAGGTTTGAATTTAAGAGAAGGGGACATGTCCTTTTATAAGAGAGGCGAGGGACACTTTAGAAATAACTTGAAATATTAATTTATTATAAAATAATTTTCAGTTTATAATAGCTCAAAATGGATTTATTTCAAGGATAAGGTGGTTATGGGTTGAAATAATCTCAAAAAATAGGTTTTATACAAGTTTAGGTGACCATATTAACCTTATCTTTTAGATTTTACCCTTAATTAAATAGTCTAACTTTTACCATGTATTCTTGTATTATTATAATACATGTTTAATAAACTTGATATAAATGCCAAAATAACCTCAAGTGGTTCATTACTAACATATCTATTAATATAAATGCCCTTTTCCCAAACCTTATATTTTTAGAACTATTATATAATTTAATAAAATAGTATTTGTTTTAAAAATTCATTTATGTCAATTTTGACACAATTTAGTATTTGGTTTTTTTGAAAGTTATAAAAAGATTATAAATTAGAAAAAAAACCATTTAATCAACCCTAAAATGTCATGTTAACTTGTAAAATTCATACAAGGAATAAAAAGTCTCAATTTACATTTATTTTAATATTTATAACATCAATAATTTTAGTCCATCATTAATAAGGTAATTAATTAATCATCATTATGTCATAAATAAATTTAATTATTTAATGTATAAAAATTATAAATAAAATACCATGATTTAAAAAATATTTTTATATTACTAATGAATTTTTATAGTTAAATTTATCTTATAAATAACCCTATTTTATAAATGGTTTAGTTACTAAAATTAGAATTTAACACTTTTAACTCTTCTTTAAATAAAATATAATAAATGTAGTAATCTAATCCAAGTGGATAAAAAAGATCATATTTTTGTTCTGAGGTTGATTTTGGTCGAAATACACTTATCCAATAGAATTAGGACATGTTTTATCATAATTATAATATCATTTTTACCTTTAATTACCCTATTTCCTTTTAACCGTGGTAAATAAAATTCAAAAGTTACTATTCACCGAAAAATATTTCCATCCTACTGAACTAAAATTTACCTACTAATATAAACTGTGTCTCTCGTATTTTTAAAATTAAATTTACATAAGTGGTAAAATTACGTTTTATGCAAATTTTCCAATGTGTCTAGAAGGTGGGTAAAGTTGTTAAATAGTTCAATAAAATTTTATATATCTAATCTTATTATAAAATGACTCCAATGAATTACATTGGAATAGTATAGTTATTATGTATTTATTTTTAATTTAAAATAAATTTAAATAAAAATATTAATTATTAAAAAAAAAGTTGGTTTTAAACAACAACGTGGCATTTTTCACTATTTATCAAAAATAGAAAGTTTTTAGAAAATACCAAAAATTAACCCCAAAATAATTTTGATATTTTAAATTAAAAAATGATTTATATTTTACAAAATTTAAAATATAGAATTTTCATTAATTAATTTAAAATTAATTCCCATAGTCAAAACCAAAAAGCAGGGTTTTAAGAAGTTAAAACTATCAAAAGATTAACATGTGTTTATGTCCAATTTAAATGTGAAATTACTTACAATGACCTAAATTATATTAAATGATATAAATATAATCTAATTATACTTTAGAACCACTGAAATTAATAATTTAACACTATAAATTATTTCTATTAAAAAAGTTGTTTTCAATTAAAATTTAGTATTTTCCACTATATATCAATATATAAAAGTTATTAGAAAAGTAGAAAAAATTTATAAAAACTAATTTTTTATGTCCTTATACTAAATAAGAATTTAATTTTATTAAATTTAATATAAAAAAGTGTCAAATATTTGATTTAAAAAGGGGATTGCATTAAAAGGCGGGAAAACAACATTTTTTTTAAAAATACTTCTTTTATCTAAAAAATTGAATTTGTCCTTATATTATGTCTAAGAAACACAAAAGATTAATGTTAAAATTATATAGGATATATACAAAATTCAAAATTAAGTTAATACTATTCATAAACACTTTTTAAAAGGCCAGTTTTATAGGTTATGGTGCGCTTGAACTCGGTGTTTCGTGTAGCGTAAGCTATTGAATTACTTTAAGGAGATAACATACTATGAAATTATGGGGTGTTACAAAACTGACCAAGACTGTATCTAGTGAAAAATATTAATTAACAATCTAGTTAAATAATATTTGTTATTTCACAAGTTGGCACACACTAAATAATAATAATAATAATAATAATAATAATACTAATAATAATAATAATAATAATAATAATAATAATATGTAGCATGGCGATTATTAAAGGTAATAAATTCAATTTAATAGTTGAAATTAAATTAAATAATAATATAACCTAAATAATAACTCTATAAATAAATGGCTATATCTATTGTCTATAGTATCCAAAATTGAGATGAGAGGACTGTTTCAAATAACGAATTCTCTCTTGACTCCTCCTTCTCTATCCATTTCATGAACGAGAAGTGTAAGAGAGATTTCTTCAAGATTGAAGAACGAGTGTCTAAGAACATAAAAAAGGCATTTTATGCAGCACTTTATCACCCAGATATTGAGTGGAGTTTTTTAGATATTATAAGAGCATGTGTGGATCACTGATAGATGGATTGTATCCTGGGATCCTCATATAACAATGAATCTATTTTGATATGGTCTTTTCAAATGATCAACATTCACCAATGAATAAATTTCCTAATCCCAAGTATTTATTTCTTTAATATTAAATCAATTAATTATAAATTTGATGTGAAAGATCATTTCTCTTGGTTTCAGACAATGATTATTAAAATAAATTTTAATACCTCACCCACCAACACATGATTCCACTACATCCAAAACTAAAAAGTGGTATCATAGCGGTCACATTAAAATTTATAATTATTTATTTGATTGTTGATCTATGTGAAATTGTAGTTGGATTTTAATTTCATGTTAGTTGTTATTTAATTTTATTTTAATTAACATGTTATTGACATTTTAATCATGTCTATTCTGTGTTTCATTTTATTAAAGGTTTAAGAAAAAAATGAAGAATGATTGGAGATGACTTCAGGAAGTACCAAATATTTGGCCATAAAACTGGTTTACATGGCGTATAACCAAAGAAAACAACATACACCCAAGCACATTGTACATGTATTCACCGAGAATTTAATTACATATAGCACATTTATTTCACACAGCGTGTTGAATGGTTCAACCTGTAACATGAAAAGTGGATACATGGAATGTATCTGGCCTATATATTCCATGTAGTCTAGCCGATTTAACACGTTAAACCCCTGTAATGTGACTCAGATATATGAAAACTGAGGTACATAGTGCGTAACTGGATTGTACACACCGTGTAATCTCCCATTAAATGAAAGAATTAAAAGTTATAGTAAATTGAAAATCATAGAATTAAAACCACATTTTATTGTTTGACACACCAATGTGTGTTTTTAAATTTTATAATGGTCTTAAAGAATTTTAAATGATAAATTAATTTATTTTAATTAATATGTTATTATTGGTTCTCTTGTTTATTTTCGATGAATAACATAAATTATGGGTATCTCCAATTATGTTCAGGTGATCATTAAGATGAATGGTAATTAATTAATTAATTAATTTAAGAATTTTCATCTTTAATAATAAATAACTAATGAATAAATGAATGCTATCCAGTTACTTTTGTATATTCATTTCAAGTATGACCTTTCATAAGCTTAACTAAAACCTGTGTACCAATTTAATGTTTTAATCTAATTTATTACATGGGTTGGTAATTATTTAATATTAAATTAAATTATGTCTAGCATTCCATCACTCCCTCCATTATTATGTAGGACTTGTGTGTCTAATGATATTTATGTAATCCCCTTTAACCAATCATTTGATTCCCCCCACTTGTGTGTGAGTCATAAATACATGTAATTAATAGAATATCCCAAGACACATAGAGGTAGTTCAAGATAGAACCATTATGATTCCAACTCATGTGATACACAGATGGGAAGGTGAAATGTTTTAACTCATTCCAAGACTGACAATAGGATTTATTTACCCTAGGTCAATGGTTTATTTAATGTCTTATCATTAAACAATAATTTAGATAAAGATCATGATTAGATCATTTATTTATTTATTTATTTCCATCTACACAATTATTAAATTTATGGATGAAAGACTGTGATCACATAAATAAATAAATTAATGTGAAAAGGCAGAATTTAAATAAATGTATTATAAGTAAATTTTTTATATAACATGGTTAATTAATTAAGTAACATCCATTTAATATTAAAAAAACATGTAGAGGATAAAACAAGATAAAATTTATTAAAAATAAATTAAATGAATAAATATTGCGTAAATATTTTGTCAAAAAAGGTTAATTAATTAAGTAACATACACATAATATTAATAAGACGTGTAAAAGAATAAAATAATATAAAATGTATTCATGATTAATTAAAATCCCTCAAACCTAATATTAAGTCAGACTTGGATTTCCATTACTTGATTAGGAACAAAAATCAGTAGAACTATGTGTTTTACCAACCCTTATTTGGACAATTACTTTTATAAAGGGATTTATTATAAGGGTTTTGGGTATTATTAACCATTTTACATCAAGAGGAGTATCCGTTTCTAGAATTGGTGTAATTTCGAGGCAAGGGTTGAGGAAATCCAAGCAAGGATTTTAGGATTTAAGAATCAACTTAACTGATCAAGGAGCTACAAGACCATAGTTGGAAAAGACCTACCTAAATAAATATCTTCAAGTTTCTTGACCAATACTTATTGCAATTCTGAAAATGGTAATACAAATTCTTTCCACTAGAATTTCTTAGAAACTAGACATTCCGAGTTCAATGGCGAGGTCTATTGGGACTTGATAAAATAGTTTGAGATTTAATAAAATCAATTAATTTATTATTTCTCATATAATTTGTAATCAAGAAAAGTACTAATAATCTACTATTTTTAATATAAAATAAAATAAAAAGCTCATAATCCACACTATCCCTATGATAAATATTAAATAAATACAACCTCCTAACTGGTAGTAAATTATAGGAATGATAGAGGTGACTTCAAGTTGTTCTATTCCATGAACAGAAATCTTACATTCTATAATCCTCAATGCCTGATCTGCCTACTAAGGAGGTGAGTGATGAAGAGTTCTTTGTCTATGAAAAACATTTGATCAACACTATCGATGTTCAATGTTTGATTATTTCATTAATGTCTTGTGAACTCATGAAGTCTCTTGAAAACCTAGATTCATATAGAATGATTGATTAGCTCCATAGTATTTACTAGGAGAGAGATAGATAAGAATGGTTTGATATTTCCAATGAACGTTTTTATATAATGATTGGAGAGGGTACCTCAATAGGGCCTATATAATCAAGATAATTATCTAAATTGAGCGGCTAGAGTTTCTTAGGTTTAAACTCCCTAAAAAATTGGGCACTGATATCATTATAGAATCACTCCCTCATAGATTCTCTAGATTTTTTGTGAATTTTAATTTGAAAAACATTGATAAGTCTCTACCATATCTTGTCATTATTCTTCACCAAGTAGATAAGGATACGAAGTGAAAACCACCTTCCATACTTGTGGTAAAAAATGGGAAGGGAAAGTAAAGATATTTAATCTCAAGACTTCTTCACACCCTTCCAAGACGAGTAAGATCAAGGGGAAAGCTACGGAATATGATTCTTCTTGTTTCTCACAGGGAAAGAAGGGCCACTAGAATAAAAATTGAATCCATCCAAAGAAGTAAGGGTAAGCTTCAGGTTCATTTGTTATCAATTTCAATTTATATATTTATAAAAACTGGTTATTAGATATGGCTTGTGGTTTACACATATGTATTAAAATATAGGAACCAAGTAGATTCTAAAACATTAACCAAGGGGAGGTATATTTTTGATCATCAAACCATTCTAAACTTGTTGTTGTAGCTATATGGGATTACCAACTCATGTTTTCAACCAGAATAATCTTGGTTTTGAAAGGTTGTTATTACGTTCCATTTTTTACCAAAAGAACTATTTCTGTATCTAAACTTGATACAGATGAATTTATTTTCTAATTTGGTAATAAATGTTACTGATTTTAAAAATATATCATTTTTATGGAAAGACACATTTAAATAACGTTATTCATCTATTAAATTACATGATCAAAGCAATATAAATCGACAATGGAGTTAATTCACATGACTTATGTAAAGACCCAAAAATTTCAAGGAATTTTTTTTCTAAATTTCCTTGGAATTTTACGAGTTTGTGGTTCCTGACGGCACCTGATTCCGAGGCCCGGTGTGCCCAGAATCAATTTATGAAGTTTAGCTCGGGTACGTTCAGTGAACGAATGAGCGGGTTTTTCTAACTTTTGAACCGGTGCTCGGAATTGAAATCCGAGGGCACTGATGAACTCACAGCACTGGTAATTGCTTAAGAAGACCCTTCTTGGAGTTGTGTTTACTCGGGAGGAGTTGTTAAAAAAAGTGAGGAATAAAAATATAATTGTTTTACAATTTTATTTTTATTTCTTGCTAAGTGGTTAAGTGTTGAGTTACAACACCCTTCCCCTATCTTATGTGGTTATATCCTAAGTAAGGGAGTTGGGGGTGGGACCCAGTTGTAGTTAACTACCTTTGAGAGGATTAAGGTGGGGTGGGGCCCACATGATCCCAACCCCTCACATTCCCCTAACGTTCATAACTTTTCCCCTCTTTAATTTGTAACTCTCAAAAAGAAAACCCCCTCTCTTAACTCTTGCCAACTTAGACTAATTGATTAATTGAACCTACTCAATTAATTAATTAAGCATTTTGAGTTTTGAATTTCAAATGTCATGCGTTAATAAAATAATTGGTTGAGCCCTTTTATTTTATTTTGGGGGGGGGGGAGAGAGAGAGACTTGTGAGAAGAAGAAGAAGAAGAAGGAAGAGGAGAGAATTTCTCCTCGTTAATGAATGACGCCTCTTCAATGAAGAACGACGCTTCTTTATCGAAGAACGACAACTTCCCTCTTCCGCGACAAGGAAGGAGACACCGACCATGGAGACCGATGCCAACAACAACGTTCTTCTACTTCTTCCGACGTCAACGGAAATCGATACTGTTCTTCTGCGACGTTCAACCTCCGCGACTCGACAACGTGTGGCGTCATTTTCAAGGTAGGGGTTAAATCTTTTACCAAGTTTTATCTAAATGAACTTCGTTGATAATTGTTGGCCACTTGCTATCTTTATAATGGGAGGAGGTCAGACCGCACAAACACGGCCGACCCTCCTCCCCCTTTGCTGTCATACTCGTTGCGGCTCGAACGAAGGTGACACAGTGCCTTCGCACCGCGTGGAATCAAAGAAGAACATGGGAAGAAGCAAGGCGTTGTCGCTCCGCGCCGTGGAGGCCGAACAAAGCCGATGCGCCACGCCGGAAAACCATGAAGAGGCCGCAGATTGTTTATTTGACGTGTGGATTGACGGACGATGACAAATGAGGCCGCAAGGTCAATTTGAATCCTCCAAAGTGAAGAGCCGGTCCCGGGAGGACTGCTGGAGAAGACCGCAGGCAAGACGGAGCACCGGAGTGTGTCTGGTGGTCCGTGGAAGAGCCAGTCCCGGGAGGACCGCTGGCAAAGACCGCAGGCAAAACGTACCACCAGAGCGCGTCTGGTGGTCCGCAGAAGAGCCTGCTGGCGCGCCACGCTGGCACGGTGGCGCCGGTGGCCGGAGATGGCGGCCGGCACCGGGCGGCCGCTAGGAGGCGGTGGCCGGCCGCTAGGAGGAGGCGGCGCCCAGCGCGCCGCCATGACAGACCGCGGTGTCTTCAACCGCGGCGATAGGTGGCGGTCCCATGGCCGCGCGAGACAGGGGGGAGACGCGGTGCCCAGCGCCGCGTCAACTAGAAGGAGCGGCCCCCCACATGGGGGCTGCATTTACTCAGTCAGGGGGGGCAACCGCTCCCCCCTATGCGCGTCCGCCCGACCAGTGCCAAGCCGCCCCGGGCCGGACCGGCCGCACCGGGCCGGGCCGCGCCCTAACAGGCCGGACCCGGACCCGGTTCAGGTCAAACCGGTTCGTGGCGACCCACGGGGGTCTCAGGCTGGGTCGGACCGGGCCCGAATCCCCTATTTTCGGGCAGTTTTCATTCAAACGCCCATAACTTGGGATACATACCTCCGATCGACACACCGTCAGTTGAGATGCGATCCTTGGATTGAGATGGCCGTTTATGTATATTACACTCAAGGTTTCGGAGAACTTTGGGTATGGCCGGGTTGGTTTGAACCTGAAACCAACCGTGCCCTCGGAGCGGAAACACTTATAACTTGAGCTCTAGACATCCGATTGACGTTCCGTCGACTTTGTTGGATTCCTCTTGATGAGACAGAACTTTTGGCATACTTCAATTGATATTTGGACGTCGTTGGAGTATGGCCGGGTTGGATTGTATCCGAAATCCAACTGGGCCCCTGGAACGGAAAAGCTGATAACTTCCGGACCGGACGTCCGTTTGATGAACCGTCAACGGCGTTGGTGATCACGTTGAGAAATGGTCCATATGAGTATACCCTATGAGATTTTGGGATACAGTTGAGATGTGGTCAGGTTTGTTTGTACATGAAACCAACTGGGCCTCTGGGACAAAAAGGCTAATAACTCACAGACCGGGCGTCCGATTGACGCGCCGTCTGTTGCGTTGAGACCCCTATGATGAGGCGGTACTTTGAGATACTTATTTGTGGGATCTTGTGATACTTGGAGTATCTACATGTAGCTCGTGGAGTGGACCCTCCCGGAGATGAGCATACGGAGTACGAAGATCGTGTAGCTGGCTGAAACCTGATGACTGCTTGTCCGATTCGTTTCAGAGTGACTTGCGTAGCCCAGTGGGGAGCACTACTTTGTGAGGTGGCAGAACCATGGAGAAGGATAACTACTTTGTGAGGTGGAAGACCCGCGGTACTCGATAGGAGGAGTACCTATTTAGGCTATGAGGGGGAGCACTACTGTGTGAGGTGGCAGACCCATGGCGGAGGAGAACTACTTTGTGAGGTGGCAGACCCGTGGTACTCGACAGGAAG
This sequence comes from Viscum album, assembly GCA_963277665.1. Taxonomy (NCBI): domain Eukaryota; kingdom Viridiplantae; phylum Streptophyta; class Magnoliopsida; order Santalales; family Viscaceae; genus Viscum; species Viscum album. The sequence continues at coordinate 999,389,611 of OY728136.1, read as the reverse complement.
AGTACCTCAGCAGTCTTAGGTTAGTGACCAGTACCTCAGAGTTGTGACAGGATCATTGTACTCTCTAGAGACGGAGCTCTTTAGCAGTTACGGATTCGTTAATGAAAATCCTGGTTTGAGCTGAGTCTATGATCTATGTGTTTACCTCATGATTGAAATGGGTTACTTGATAAATTAGGTATAAGTATGGGCTTATACCTAAGTAAGGGTTATCTGTTTAGTTTATGCATTGTAGTTATCCTTGATGGATTTAGAGAGACCTTGAGGGTCTCGGGGTCTCTACTGAGTATCGTTATACTCACCCCTGCACGGGCTATGCCCGCACCTCGTTGTGTTGGATACAGACGATAGACAGCGTTGAAGGAGGCCGAGCGTTCAACGACTGGACGGTACCCGGAGGTGGACCTCACGACGAGTCAGTATCCGGAGATGGACTTCACGACGAGACGATACCAGGGGGAGGTTGACAGGTGAGAGAGTTGTGGAGGCTATCTGTACCTACCCTTCAGGTAGGATCCGTGGGGGACGATCCAGGAGCTGTGCTATCTGTACCTACCCTTCAGGTAGGATCCGAGGTGGACAACCTAGGAGCTGCTTCTATTCTTCCAGCTGCTTGTCTTATATGTTGTACTTTCGTTCTGTTGTAGTTTTACTTTCAGTTGGGTTGGTATTCTGTCCCATTTACTTTTCATTACTTCTTTTGTACTTAGTGTTTTACTTCCACTTGTACTTTGTGGTGTTTTGTTTACTTTTATAAAGGCAATGACTTCCCCGTTATCGGGATTTACGCCTTTGGTGCTAGTCGCCAGCCCCTGGACTATGGAAGGCGGGTTTGGGGTAGTCACGACACGTGCCCTGAGGACGGGTCGTGACAAATTGGTATCAGAGTAGTCAGTTCTACCGCAGAACATAGGAATATGATATTTTCTTTTTGTGAAGCAATAGTGTTAAGGGTACCGTGTATGGTTTTTAGTTTAGGGAGTCCAGTGTTGGTGTGGGCGGCCGACATATCCATATACCAGGACCCTGACAACTGATTTCCGACTTTGTCCACGAAAACACTGATTGAGTGTGTGTTTCCAAAAGTTTTAAGAATTCAGCTCAAACCGGGTCAGCTCGCCAGGTATAAATCGTCTGACTGTGTCACATTTGTTTCTTTTAGGATGCCTCCCCACGGACGACCATCTAGAGCCCCGAGAGTTTTACGTACTGGTAGCCCACCGAGCGACAAGGCCTCAGTACAGGTCCCTATCCCAGTTGAGGCACCAGCGGAGGCACCAGTGGTACTACCACCCGTTGGGCCACCGATGCCACCAACCCCAACATCAGAGAGTGCACGTTGCTTGAGAGCACCGCATGAGTTCCAGCGCCAGAGGTCACCTAGGTTCAGGGGATAGACAGACCCGCAGGCAGCTGAAGATTGGCTAGAGGCTATGGTGAGAGTCTTCAGGCTAGTAGGGATTCCAGCAGACTTCATGGTGATCCTTGCTTCCAACCTCTTTCAGGCAGCAGTAGGCAGATGGTGGAGCCTGATGCTCCATATGCATGACGAGGCGACACTTCTGTGGGAAGACTTTGAGAGCCTGTTCCAAGAAAAGTTTGTACCATCCACCCTTCGAGCGATGTGTATACAGGAGCTGCTGAATCTACAGTAGGGTAGCATGATGGTGGCACAGTACTCAGCGAGGTTCACAGACCTCTCACGCTACTCCACAGATATGGTACGAGACCCATTCTTTAGGGCCCGAACCTTTGATCATGGGCTCAGGCGAGATATTAGAGCTTCTGCTGTTTCTCACAGCATCCTGACGTAGACAGGGGTGTTGGAGCGAGCCCTCTTTGTGGAGAGTTTTTTTGCTGAGCAGTCTCCAGCAGCAGGACCCACCACTAGCCGACATGTGGAAGAGTCTTCTGCTGTGGGAAGTAGAAAGATGACTCAGAGGTCCAGGAGGACCAGACCTACAGGTGGTCGACCGCATGACTCAGGGTCGATAGTGCGAGGCACCAATGGGAGTGACAGAGCCAGACCTTCCATGCAATGTTACTCCTGCGGCGGGATTGGTCACATGGCACGTGACTATCCGACCTTCCATACAGATGACTAGTAGATAAATGAAGGACCTCCCAGGAAAAGGAAGAGGTTCAATTGAGGCGGACCATAGGGAATAGGAGACCGAGACAGGGGAGCTAGCCGTGCAGCTGGAGGTGGACGACGCTTCATGGTGTTTCCACCACCACCACTAGGACGTCCACCCCGACCACAGGAAACATGTGGACATGGGAGAGCTCAGCTTCAGGCAATAGAAGAATACGACTATGGATCTCCAGAAGCTGGCAGACAAGAGCAGGACTAGTTCCAGGCATGGGACCTTTGGTCTTGGTGCTTCTAGTTTCCTTGTTTTCATTGTTGTATGTCTTTGTACTTTGAGCTGCAGTAATAAAAGACACTTGTCCTAGTGACACTTTCTTCCTTTTTTTGTGTACTAAGAGGTTCCGGTTTAAAATGTTGACTTGAACTTCACTTTTGAGATTCCTACTAGAGGAGACCAAGTTACCTCACGCTGATGTCGACAGTGTTACTCGACCCTTAAGGGTGATAGTGATAGTTGGATCTCTTGGTAGTAACGTCTAGGCCTTACGATGTCGTCCATGGCATGAATACATCATTCATATCCAGATTGACTGTATTAGGAAAAGAACGTGGTTCATCTAGGGGATGAGATAAGATTTCTCTTATCAGAAAAGAAGAAATCATAGCAGCTCTTGTGGGACCAGAGATGGTCCAGGCCACGACAGAGAAGGTCCAGGTCATCCAAAAGTAGATGAGGATAGCTCAGAGCTGACAGAAGTCTTATGCTGACAGGAGGTAGAGACCACTAGAGTTCGAGGATGGCGACCACGTTTTCTTACGGGTCTCACCTCGACGTGGTATTGTGGAGATTTCACTGGGGCGGAAAGTTACCTATGTGCTTAAATGGACCCTACAAGGTCCTCAGTAGGGTAGGCGAGGTGGGTTACCGCTTGAACCATCCACCCAAGTTGCAACAGGGGCACGATGAATACCACATATCTCAGTTGAGGAGATACGTTCTTGACCCAACGCATATCATCTACCAGGGGAACTGGAATTTGGTGATGGGGTGACTTTTACGGGGTTCCAGTAGAGGTTGAGGATCGACAGGAGTGGATCCTATGAGGACGGTCGATTACTCTTGTGCGCTTTCATTGGCAGCACGGGAACCTCGAGGTGAGCACATGAGAGCGGAAGGCTCAGATGCGTGCTCGGTACCACTTTTGTTTCCCTAGTTTGTGGTATATCTTTATGGGGACCTAAATCCCTGAGGTGGGAGTAATGTAAATACACTGAAATTTCAAGGAAATTTATTTCTAAATTTCTTTGGAATTTTATGAGTCTATGATTTCTAACGGCACCTGATTCCGATACCCGGTGTGCCCTAAATCAATTTCTGAAGTTTAGCTCGGGTACGTTCAGTGAAAGAATGAGCGGGTTTTTCTAACTTTTGAACCGGTGCTCGGAATTGAAATCTGAGGGTACCGATGAACTCGCAGTGCCGATAATTGCTTAAGAAGACCCTTCCTGGAGTTGCATTTACTCAGGAGGAGTTGTTAAAAAAAGTGAGGAATAAAAATATAATTGTTTTACAATTTTATTTTTATTTCTTGCTAAGTGGTTAAGTGTTGAGTCACAACACCCTTCCCCTCTATTATGTGGTTATATCCTAAGTAAGGGAGTTGTGGGTGGGACCCACTTGTAGTTAACTACCTTTGAAAGGATTAAGGTGGGGTTGGGCCCACATGAGCCCAACCCCTCACCTTCCCTTAATGTTCATAACTTTTCCCCTCTTTAATTTGTAACTCTTAGAAAGAAAACCCCCTCTCTTAACTCTTTCCAACTTACACTAATTGATTAATTGAACCTACTCAATTAATTAATTAAGCATTTTGAGTTTTGAATTTCAAATGGCATGTGTTAATAAAATAATTGGTTGAGCCCTTTTATTTTATTTTGGGGGGAGAGAGAGAGAGAGAGCCTTGTGAGAATAAGAAGAAGAATAAGGAAGATGAGATAATTTCTCCTCGTTGAAGAACGATGTCTCTTCAATGAAGAACGACGCTTCCTTATCGAAGAAAGACAACTTCCCTCTTCTGCGACAAGGAAGGAGACGCAGACCATGGATACCGACGCCAACAACAACGTTCTTCTAATTATTCCGACGTTGACGGAAATCGATACCGTTCTTCCGCGACGTTCAACCTCCGCGACTCGATAACGTGCGACATCATTTTCGAGGTAGGTGTTAAATCTTCAACCAAGTTTTATCTAAATGAACTTCATTGATAATTGTTGGATGCTTGCTATCTTTATAATGGGAGGAGGTCGGACTGTACAAACACGGCCAACCCTCCTCCCCCTTCGATGTCATACTCGTTGCGGCTCGAACGAAGGTGACGCGGTGCCATCGCACCGTGCCCGAAAACCACGAAGAGGCCACAAATTGTTTATTTGACGTGCGGATTGATGGGTGATGACAAACAAGGCCGCAAGGTCAATGTGAAGCCTCTTTAGTGAAGAGCCGGTCTTGGGAGGACCGCTAGCGTAGACCGCAGGCAAAACAGACCACCAGAGCGTGTCCGGTGGTCCGCGGAAGAGCCTACCGGTGCGTCACGCCGGCACGGCGGTGCCCAGCACGCCGCCATGAGAGACCGCCGCAGCTGAAGCGGCGGCGGCAGGCGGCGGTCCCGTGGCCGCACGGGACAAGGGGGCAGATGCAGCACCCAGTGCCACGTCAGCTAGCAGGAGCGGCCCCCCACATGGGGGCCGTGGTTACTCAGTCAGGGGGGGGGGGAGCTGCTCCCCCCTTTGCGCGTCCGCTCGGCTAGCGCCGAGCCGCCCCGGGCTGGACCGGCCGCACCGGGCCGGGCCTGGCCACGCCGAATGGGCTGGGCTGCACCCAAGTGGGCCGGACCCGGACCCGGGTTGGGTCGACCCGGTTCGGGCCGACCTAGGGGGGGTCTCGGTCCGGGTCGGACCGGGCCCGAACCCCCTATTTTCGGGATGTTTTCGTTCAAACGCCCATAACATGGGTTACAGACCTCCGATCGATGCACTGTCAGTTGAGATGCGATCCTTGGATCGAGACGGTCGTTTCAGTATATTACACTCAAGGTTTTGGAGAACTTTGGGTACGTCCGGGTTGGTTCGAACTCAAAACCAACCGGGCCCTCGGAGCATAAATGCTTATATTACTTGAGCTCCGGACGTCCGATTGACGTACCGTCAACTTTGTTGGATTTCTATTGATGAGAAGGAACTTTTGGAATACTTATCCTTAGGTTTGGACGCCGTTGGAGTATGTCCGGGTTGGATTGTATCCGAAATCCAACCGGGCCCCTGGAACGGAAAAGCTGATAACTTTCAGACCAGACGTCTGTTTGACGAACCGTCAGCGGCGTTGGTGATCAAGTTGAGAAAGGGTCCCTATGAGTATACCCTATGAAAGTTCAGAGTACAGTTGAGATGCGGTCGGGTTGGTTCGTACATGAAACCAACCGGGCCCCTGGGACGAAAAGGCTAATAACTTACAGACGTGGCGTCCGATTGACGCGCCGTCTGTTGCGTTGAGACCCCTATGACAAGGTGGTACTTTGAGATAATTCTTCATGGGACCTTGTAATACTGGGAGTATCGACCTGTATCTCGTGGAGCGGACCCTCCCGGAGACAAGCGTACGGAGTACGGAGATCATGTAGCTGGCTGAGACCTGATGACTGCTTGTCCGATTCGTTTCGGAGTGACTTGCGTACCCTAGTTGGGAGCAATACTTTGTGAGGTGGAAGACCCATGGTAGAGGATCACTACTTTGTGAGGTGGTAGACCTGCGGTACTCGACAGGAGGACTACCTAAACAGTCTTACGTTAGTGAGCAGTGCCTCGGAGTCGTGACAGGATCACTGTACTCTCCAGAGACAGAGATCTTCAGCAGTTACAGATTCGTTAATGAAAATCCTGGTTTGAGCTGAGTCTATGACCTATGTGTTTACCTCATGATTGAGATGGGTTACTTGATAACTTAGGTATAATTATGGGCTTATACTTATGTAAGGGTTATCTATTGATTTTCTGATGTGTGGTTATCCTTGTTGGATTTAGAGAGAGCTTGAGGGTCTCGGGGTCCCTACTGAGTATCGTTATACTCACCCCTGCACGGGCTATGCCCGCACCTCATTGTGTTGGATTCAGAAGATGAAGAACACTAATGGAGGCTGAGCGTTCGAGGACTGGACGATACCCAGAGGTGGACCTCACGAAGAGTCAGTATTCGGAGATGGATTTCATGATGAGACGATACCCGGAGGAGGTTGACGGGCGACAACATTGTGGAGGCTATCTATACCTACCATTCAGGTAGGATCCATGGTGGACAATCCAGGAGCTACGCTATCTGTACCTACCCTTCAGGTACAATCCAAGGTGGACGACCTAGGAGATTCTTCTATTCTTCCAGTTGCTTGTCTTATATGTTGTACTTTCGTTCTGTTGTAGCTGTACTTTCAGTTAGGTTTGTATTCTGGCCCATTTACTTTTCAGCACTTCTTTTGTACTCAGTGTTTTACTTCCGCTTGTACTTTGTGGTGTTTTGTTTACTTTTATAAAGGCAATGCCTTCCCAATTATCGAGATTTACGCCTTTGGTGCTAGTGGCCAGCCCCTGGCCTATGGAATGCTTACTTGGGGTAGTCACGGCATGGGCCCCGAGGACGGGTCGTGACAACTTATATCACGTAAAAATTTGGAATCACCATATAGGTTATGTAAATGAAAATATCTTAAATAAATTACATTAAGATGGATATTTATATTTTTTTGAACTAAACCCACTTGTTGTATGTCACTCATTTTTACAAGGAAAACTGACCAAAGCCACATTTAGTGGGAAAGGTGAAAGGGCTAATGATATTATTTAATTAGTTCATACCAATGTGTGTGGACCATTTTCTGTTGAAGAAAGGGGTGGATACTCATACTTCATAACTTTTACCAATGATTTTAGTAGATATGGATTTGTCTACTTGATGATTTATAACTCATATTCTTTTGATAAATTCAAGTAATATAAGAATGAAGTCGAGAACCAGATTGGTAATAATATTAAGAAACCATGCTCAGAATGTGATGGAGAATATCTTAATCAAGGATTCATTTATTATTTATGAGATTTTTAGATCGTATCCCAACTCACTTCTCCTTATATGCCTCAGTGGAATGATATAAACCAAAGGAGGAACCACAATTTTTTGGACATTTTAAGATCAATGAAGAGTCATGCAAGTATTACATTACCCTTTTTGTGATTCATGTTACAAACAAAAACACATATACTAAACCAAGCACCCACTAAATCCATAAATGGTACTCCATAAGAATTTTGGAGTGGAATAAAAACCATGTTATCAAATTGACTTGTGTGGGGAGGTGAAGCATTTTAAGGCCTTTTGAGGTAACAAACATGTAACCTAAGGAAAAAAAGATTATAGTGGCCTCTTTAGGTACCTTTATAGGATACCCAAAGATATAAGAGGATATTACCTACACAAATCCTCATAAAAAGTTATTGTAGCAAGACATGACATATTCATTGAGAGGGATCACATATTTAAAAGATATAGTGAGATAGAGATAGACTTTGATGAAGTTAAGGCTCATGGTACACAAGTGTTGATACATTAATAGATTCCCAAAATCCCAACGAAATATGAAACTATTATGGAGACACAAGTACCGTGTAGGATTATAAGTGAGGTTAGTGATCAAAAACATTATAGTTTTATAGTCACTGATTACGGTGACTCATCATTAGTTGATAGTTATGATGCTATAACCTATAAGGAGGAATTAAGTAGAATATATGTCACCAAGTAGAAAGAAGCCATGATTTTTGAAATTGATTCCATGTACCAAAATTAAATTTGGATTTTGGTAGATACCCCAGTATATGTAAATCCCATTGGTTGAAAAAGAGTATTCAAGAAGAAACTAGACATGGAAGGAAAAGTCAGTACCTATGAGGCACAATTTTTTGAAAAAGGGTTTTTACAGTGTCAAGGTATTGACTACGGAGAAACATTTTAGCCAGTTAAAATTCTAAAATCAATAAAAATTCAACTTTCCATTATGGCTTACCATGACTATGATATTTTGGAAATGGATTTCAAAATAAAATTATTTATTGTGAACCTCTAGAAATATGTATATATTAAAAAACCGAAGCATTTGTGACTCCAAAGTATGCTAATAAGATATGAAAATTCAAAAAATACGTTTATATATTAAAGCAAGAATATTGGTCATGAAACATTAATTTTGATGAATCCATAATAGAATTTGGTTTCATAAATAATGAGTCTCAGTCTTTCATCTACAGATGGTTTAGTGGGCGTTCAATGATTTTCTTAATAGTATATTTTGATGAAATATTACTCATAAGAAATGAAATACTTTTCTTATAATCTCTTAATATGTGGTTGAATAATTTATTCTACATTTAAGACTTGAGACAAGTGACATATATTCTTCGGATCAAGATCCATCATGATATATGCAAGAGAATACTCATCCTAAGTCAAAGTGAATTCATTGACAAGATACTAATGAGATTTAGTATGGAACAATCCAAAAAGGGATTGTTGCCAGTGTCAAATATAATTATTATTTCCAAAAAATATGTCCTCCAACACATGAATAATGAAACAAAATGGAAATGATTCCATACGTGTAAATGATTGGGTTAGTCATGTATGATATGATATATATTAGACTAAATGTTTCCTATATATTGAGTGTGGTAGAAAGATATCAAGTTGGTCCAGGTGTCCACTATTGGATGGTAGACAAGACTATTCTTAATTATCTAAGTTGTAATAATGATACATTTCTGGTCTATGGAGTAGATGATAAACTAGTCATTAGTGGATATGCTGATGCTAGTTTTGAAACTGATCAAGATGACATGAAGTCACAAATGGGATACACCTTCACTTTTAATGGAGGTGCTATGAGTTGTAAGAGCTCAAAGTAGGCCATGGTTACAGATTCTACAACGATATTCAAGTATATTGAGGATTATGAGGCATATAAGGAAGTAGTATGGATGCAAAAATTAATCCAAGATCTCGACATGGTACCTAATAGTAAAGATCATATCACACTCTATTGTGATAATACTGCAACAGTGGATCTCACAAAAGATCCAAGGTCACATAAATGGATGAAGAAAATACATCTGAAGTATCATCTATTGAGGGGATTTTATAAGATATTTGAGATTGTATTGGGTAGTATTTTCATAGAATAGAGTGTGGAAGAACCCTTGACTAAATCCTTGACTCATTAGAAACATGATTATCATGTGAGGTCCAGAAGACTGAAATTCATAGGCAATTGGATCTAGTCCAAGTGTGAGTTTTTTAGAGTTGGTATCCTTAGACCAACTAATTGTACTTTTATTACATGTATATTTGATGTATTTAATATTAATTTAATGTATTATTATATAATTTTCATTATTTTTTCTTGGATTTAATGTAATAATGTCCTATAGTATTTTTGGATTGATAAGGTCATAACAGATCCCTGCTTTGATGAGAACCTTTATGTTCCATGAAAATATTATTATTATATTTATGCGGTTGGATAAAATACTATTATGGGGAACATAGTATTTAGACCTTAGGGTGATAGTGCTCATAAGTGTATGAAGCTTCTTCTCATGAAGTTCTCAGTTGGTAATCTCCAAGATGAGATATTATGAAAACAAACCCACAAGTAAGAATTCTGCATGTTTTGGTGTCATCATATATTTATATATTTGAGATTGTGTAATGGACCTTGGAATTTAAGATTATCATTAATGTTTTTAATAACTCGCACACTTATGTTTACTAACTAAAACCATCATGACATATGTTGGTGGGAAGTAGGGTACATTTGGTGTGTCATAATTGATATGTCATTAATAGATAATCTGAGGAAAGATTTGTCCCTTCCATCTTTATAGAAGATGAAATCTCATCACTTTTATTGGAATATAATAGTCACATTAAATTAAAATACCATGGTGTAATGACATGTTTATTTTAGATAGTGAAATAAATATTTATCCATTAAATAGGTTAATGACCTCGTCATGTGACCTACTTGATGTGACATTGTCATAAAGGGATTATATTACATAGTGAGAGTTCATATGTGGTTGTCGATGTTGTGACATTTAGTTCCTTCCCTTGGGTTTCTTGACCCATTACTTGATAGTAATATTATAATTTAGGAAATTCCTTCAAAGTCCAATGATAAATAATCTTAGAGGGACACACACTAAGTGTTTATGTTGATATCTATTAAATTCTATTTGGGTTTAATTAATGGAATAAATATTATTCTCAAGTATGAGGAATAATTTTATTCAATTTATATTGATCACATAATTTAAATAAATATTTATCAATCAACATGTGAATAGAAATATATTTATTTATTTAATTGAATATTTAATAAATATTTATTCTTCGATATATGAATGAAATATTTATTTATGAATAATTTTTTTATTCCGGTGTTCTATCAATTAAAGAGGATTTCGAATAGACCAAGACCATGTACGATGAAAAATATTAATTAACAAGTTGGTTAAATAATATTTTTTATTATGCAAGTTCTCATGTACCACAAAATAATAATAATAATAATTTTATGTGGCATGGGGTGTATTAAAGGTAATAAATTCTATTTAATGACCAACATAAAATTAAATAATATTTTAACCTACATCCTTACTCTATAAATATAAACCAATGTCTATTGTGTAAAGAATCTAAAATTGAGAATAGAGAATTTTTTCACATAACAAATTATCTCCAGACTGTTCCTTATCTCTCACTCTCAAGAACGAGATAATTAAGAGATATTTATTCAAGAATAAAGGATGATCGATCAATAAAGGACCATGAACGATATTTGATTTATCATGATAGAACCCTGAGATTGAGTGGTGTTTCTCAGATATCATAGGAGCATGTGTGGATCACCACTAGAGGGATTTTATCCTTAGATACTCATAACACAATGAAGGTTATTTAAAAGGGTCTTTTCTGATGATCAAAATTCACCAATGAAGAAAGTTCCTAAACCAAGATTTTTATTTAGTCAAATATTAAATAAATTAATTATAAATTTTATATGAATGATAATTTCTATTGGTTTTGATATATTATTATTAATTTTTTTAACTTATCTCTCACCACCGCATGATACCGCTGCATCTGGAACCAACAATCCTAAGGAAACTATGGGATACTATTTTTAAAACCATTTAGAGGAAAAAGTGTTTGAGGAAAAAATGTGATGATTTAACTAATAAGAAACATATAATTTATGGATTTAGTGTGTGTAAAATTGAACTTATATAATTTCAAGACTAATAAGTAATAAATGTTCCTAAGAAGGAGGTTTAGTTGGTTTTATAAAGTGTTGTTGAAGAATAACTGAATTAAGTTGCACAAAAACCTCAAAGATCAGGTAGGATTCATCAGGAACCCAAGAGATATAGATTTATAATGGATAATGTTAATGAAATAACATGTAAAGTGACAATCATACTTCCTACCATGAAACTATATAGATTTATAATTATGATAAATGGTTAAAATCCATGGAATCTAAGATGAAATCCATGTACACTAACCAAATTTGGAACTTGGTAGATAAACCCTAAAGGGAGAGAACCATAGGATTCAAGTGGGGTTTCCATAATAAAATTGACATGGATGGTATAATTTCTACCTATAAATCATTGTTCTTGGAAAAGGGTTACAAAAAAGTTCTTAGTGTTGATTATTATGAAACCTTTTAACCTATTGTGATGATAAAGTCTATCAAGATTTTACTAGTCGTAATAACTCAATTTGATTATGAGATATATCATATGGATGTAAAAACTTATTTATTTAATGAATATTTGGTTAAGGATATATATATGACATAAATTGAAGGTTTTTAATTTCTAAATGAGTTTACAAAGCCTTGTAAGTTGCAACAATCCATTTGTAGATTAAAGAAACATTCTCAGAGTTAGAATATCTCATGTGATGATATAATTAAAGATTATGGTTTCATAAAATTATGGTAAATTCTTATGTATATAAGTGGATTAGTGTGAGAATAATATAACTTCTAATATTTTATTTATATTTAATATTTCTTATTAAAATGATATCTCAACTCTTCACTTTGTGAAGAAGTAGTTCAGTAAATTCTTCCCAATGAAAGACATCAGTGAAGATGCATACATAGTAAGTATGGAGATCTATAAAGATAGATCTAAAAGGATAATTGGACATAGTCATGAAACATATATTGGTAAAGTGATAAATAAAATTTATATTGAGAAATATAAGAAGGGTTCTTTACATGTATTAACTTAAATGGATCATATGAAGATTACGGATCCATCTAAAGAGTTATACAAGATGGATAAAATTCGATATGAATTATCCATAATATTTGTTATGTATTGAATGTTTTGTATTCAAAATGATGTCACATATAATATTAGAATCATGAGTAGATATAAATTCAATATAGTTGAGAGTAATTGGATTACTATGAAGAACATTCTTAAGTACTTTAGATGGACTAAGGATATTTTCTTGGTATTTAGAGGATAGGATTATCTTTGTAAAAAATATTACACACATGTTATATTTTAAATCTGATAAGGATGCTTTTAAATATAAATAAAGAATTTTTATTTTTCCTGAATGGCGGATCTTTCACTTGTAAGGGTTCCAAACAAACCATTATAGTAGAATCGACAAAAAAAGTAGAGTACATCCCTATTTCAGATGCTGTAAAGGAATATGTTTTGATTAAGAAGTTTATATTTAAACTCTTGTTGGTTCAAAGAATTCAAGGAGTAATTAATCTATACTGTGAAGAAAATGGATCTATTTTATAGTAAAATGAACCAAAATCTCACCCAAATAGAAAAAACATCATTTATAAATACCACCTCATATGGGAAGTCATTGAGAATGTTGATGTAAAGATCAATTAGGTGGATATAAAGAACAATATAATAGATCCGTTCACAAATACATTACCACAAAAAGAACATGAGGGTCATGTTGGGTCTCTAGGTATTCGATACTCGATATAATAATGTAATGTATATATTATGTATCATGATTTTATAACAAATTAAATCCCCATTTATCATTTATTCATGTGTGTTGTAATATATGTGACATGAATAGTCGAACATTAACATCCCCTCAAAGTATAAAAACATTGAGTTATCCCTAATTAATGAGCATCACAGAGTATTATGGGTTATAATGATATGTTCAAATTAGATTGAATATATTCTTATACTCAATAAAAAGTGTTTTCTACATGATATTAATAATTTATTTAGGAGGTAATAAGTAGATACAAATTGTGGTTTCTATCATGCTCAGCTCTTGCCCAGCTCGGGTCTACTCGAACTTGGACCAAAAGGACCAAACTAAGCCTGAATGACCTAGGACCACTCCAAACTAGGCCTTGTCCCATCTTGATCCCACTTCAACCTAATCCATCTAGAATTTACCACCAAATTTAAGTATATATATGTTTATAGTGATATTTGAACCCATTACCTTTTACATATTCTCAAAATACATTACTAATCCATTGAACGCTTCATGTGGTGAATAAACATACTTTAATACACTTATATATGTGTAAAGGATCCCATTTGAGTGGAATAGGATTCAATAACACGACACCTAGTTTGGGGTTCGAGCCCCTGATTGTTTTTCCCCTAATTAAAATGGGAGGGGGGTATACTTTTCTAGGAGTTGTGCACCGGTTAGGTCACCTATTGGTGTCATCATTGATTCCATTAGGGGTGGTTGTGGTGGGGATTCCCACTCAGTGAAGGGATTTAGGTAGGCACATGATAGAGGGGGATGATGAGGTATGTGGCAGGGGAATGAAATAGAGTATAGAGGCATACTATGGATGTGGTGAGCGATGATCTTGGGGGTGGGGTAACAGAATGGAGACCGAGGTGGGATCGGGGTTGTGGATGGAGGCAAATGATGGGTGCATATGGCGGGTGTGATAGAGTACTACTGTAAAGAAGGGGTGATATGATGTGGGATCATTCTCCTTTGGAATTTTTTAGGGTCCATTGGATCATCTCATGGCCATGGGCCACTGGCCTTCAGGTCATTTAATGAGTTACCTCTCAACCCAGTTAAAAAATAAGGGTATAATAATAATAATATAGGGGCCCTTAACCCCATCCTGTTATTTTTAATATATATATATATATACAGATTAATACATGTAAATACATACATATATATATGTACATATATTTATTCATTATTTATAAATACGTACATATAAAAATATAATTACCTATAAATTTATATTAATATAGTTATATATAAATTTATAAATATAAGAAAATCTATGCAAATATTTATTAAAAATATATAAATATAATAAAATTAACATAAATGCATATAAATACACACAAACACATATATAATTAAATATAATTATTTGTATATAATCATATATAAACACACACACATATAGAGATACTAACATGATATATATAAATATTTATAAATATAAATAATTATAAATATACACAAATACATATAAATATCTATAAATAAAAATAAAAATAAATGAATATAAATGAATATACATAAAAATATAGAAATACATAAATAAATATATATATATATATATCCACATAACACAAAAACACATAAATATACATAAATACTTATAAATATCTATATATATATATGTAAAAATAAATAAATTTTCATAAAATATATAAAAAAATATACATATAATGGAATATATTATATATATATAAACATATAGTTTACATACATACATACATACACACACACACACACACACACACACCCATATAATATATATAAATATAAATACATATAAATATACATAAGTATATATATAAATTCACATAAATATATATAAACACACACACACACACACACACACACACATATATATATATTCAAACATAGATATACATAAATATATATAAATAAATATCCAAAAACTGAAACAGAAACACACACACATAATTCTTCAACTTGAAATTCACCACATAAGGAATATGTATGACCACTAAAGTCAATCCGTGAATTCCATCTAAATTTAAACCTTTCGATTCCCAAGGGAAAAGTATCTAAGAATAACCGAGCTAATAAAAGACAATCCTTGTCACATAAGACACATCTGAAAAATAAATCACCAAAATAGGGAATACCACTACAATTTTAAGCCCATGATATAAAAAAGAATGTAAATACTGGAAAAAAATTCACACCCCACCTGAAAAGGATAACAAGACTCTCTTAAATGAAGAAAAAATACCATTTAGATTATTAAAATTAGGTTAACTTATCTTAAAACATAGTTTTAGAGGATTTATGGTCTCTATTGACTAATAGATATTTTACATGCCCCCTATATTGAATTTCATATAAATTATCTTAATATTTTATTTTACTAGTCAGAGAGCCCAAACTGACTCATAGATAAAAAATCACGACTACTTAAGGATAAATCCTGATCTTTAACTTCTATTAGAACATTAATAAATTTTTTATTATTAATTATTACAAATTTTTATCTAATATGATCATATTTATTTTCATAAGTTTCAATTTAATAGGTCACAGAGCATAAACGAACACCCGAATCAAGAGTTATGTTTTTTTAAAGTTGAAATTTATTTTTTATCTTTTCTCAAAACATTTGTTAAGTGAGGAATGTTTTCCCAAAATTTTAATATATATATATATGTGTGTGTGTGTGTGTGAGTGTATTTATATGTAAATAAATACATATATAAATAATAACTAATTAATAATTATCAGTTATTAATTTTTAATAAATAAATAATTAAAATATTAAATAATAAATAATAAGTAATAAGTAATAAATAATAAATAATAAAATGATTAATACGTAATAAGTAATTAAATTATAAATTATTAATAATAATAATTAATAATTACCATTAATTTTACTGTGGGTTTTTAAAAAACCGTCACTAAAATTAAATAAATACTATTAAGAAAATAAAATCTTAGATTTAGCCTTGATTTCAACCACCATTAAAAAAAATTAGTTAATGGTGGTGATTTTTTATAAAATATATATCTTTAATTAGTGACAATTTTCTAAAACCATCACTAAAAAATAATAAAAAAACATTTACTGAGTGTTTTGAAGGTATGTCTACATTCCCCCACATCTCACCAAAATTACACTCCCCTAAAATACTATATATAATATAATACAACATCAGTAAAAAAATATATCATAAAGGAAACCCATAAACCACTCCCCAATAAATTTTTTACCACTAATTCATATCATAATATACGAATACAATATCCTTAAGAAAATAAAACATCCCAAAGAGGTAAAGTTTTCAAATATATAACACAACATGGATGTTGGGTTACACCTAAAGTCTAATGCAATATGTATAACATGATTGATCAAAATCATGTGGTGGTCACATAACAAATGGTAAATATTAAAACATTCATTTCTCAAGTGATATTAAATTTAAAATGATATACTCATTATATTATAATCTAGCTTCTTATATCCTCACTTCAATAAAAACTCCAATCTTTTTTTATTTATGTGTTTACATTAATATTATTACACCCATAAAAAAATTTCATAGTGATTTACTAATTATGAATCAAGGTTTTTATATCCAAGGAATATAATTATTATAATAATATCATAATTTTTTGGGATCATAAGAGAAGGTAAAAAATGACTATATGGGGGGGATAGTCAATTAAAAACAATGTAATAAATAAATCTAGGTTTTATTAATTAAAGAATCTTATTTAGAGTGTTGTGTTCAAGATATGAAATGAAAATGTAATAAAAATAAAGAACATAGAGATTTTATAGTGGTTCTGATCACCAAGATTCTATTCCCCTCATAAACCTTATCTACTATATAAGAATATTGGTACCCACTATGAAATTCATTTTTAAAGTTGTGATAACCTGTTACTGGCTCTACCTTTTAAAATAACTAATGGAGAAACTTAGAATTTTTACAAGTGTATTTAACCTTGTCTGTGAGATGAATTTTGATTGAGATTCACAACCAAAAATTCCTTTTAGGTGGTAGAATAACCAAAAGCAAAATATTTTTTTATAGGAAAATCATAAACCAGACATGAAAAAATTAAAAACCTATAAATAAAATAATAATATGAAGAAAAAAAAAATTAATAAAACCCAGAAGAAAGTTTTGATAGTAAAGATGATGAAGTTCAATGATCTTGATCACAAAAAGTGGGATTGGATGGTACAGTAGAAGTCACATTGTGATATCAGTATGAAAATAGAAGCTGTGAATCTTCTTGATCAAATTAGAAACAATAATGTGTATCAATAGTGAGTTGTGAATGTTATTATTGAATAATATATATGATGTTTTTTATCCCTTGATTACATCTTTAGTGGATAAATCTTGTTTCATTAACAGAAATAACTTCAGAGAGTTTCAAGTGATCCAATCACTATATTACACAAGTTAGCACATAACAAAATATACTTTTACCATTAATTTTTTTTGGAAATAACATACTAAATATAAAATAAGTTTAATGCTCTTTTATAAATGAAAAAAATAAAAAAAATAAAACTTATAATTTGATTCGTGAAAAATATATATATAATTAACATTTATAAAAAAATTAAAATAAAACGAATAATCTTGCAGTTTAATAAAAATATTAAATGTGAAAAATAGATCATCGTAAAAAATATTTACTACATGTGGAAAACATACTAAATGTGCAAAAAATACATAATATATGAGAAAAATTATTTTTACACAAAATGTAATTATATTTTTCATTAAAAAATATTATAAAATTGTTATTAAAATATTTATTTCAATTATATCACTAAAAAATATTAATAATTATGTTTTTAGAAAAAAAATTGAACTAAGAGTACATAAAAGAATTACCTGGTAGTAGCACGGTGTTGCTACTGCAGTCAAGCTATAGTCATGTCTACCATTGCATGAGCTACCATCACCGATGATCTACTAGTACTTGTAGGAGATCTACCATTGAAGAATAAGACCAACCATCCCAAGATCTACCATTGTTTTAATATTTTTTATGGTTGAAAAAACTATTTCTAGAGCAATGATATGATGATTTAAAGAAGGGAAAACAAATCTATTACTATAGAAGAATATATAATTGATCAACGTGCTCAATTTATATCGTCACTATGAGGAGATGGTGAATCTACTGGTATATAACAGTGAAACAAGAGCTACCTTCAAAAGATGCATCCATGAAGGAGTTCAAACTATAAACCATTGTTGATACCATTATGATTATATAATGGTAGTTCCGTTGTGCTGAACTACCATTACTAAAGAAGAAGATTGAAAGGTTGACCATTGGTGCTACTATTAACTGTAACATTGCTGCAAGGAACATGAAACTTCCATAGTTAAGTGCTACTGCTGATGGATAGTTGGTTATTCTACCATTGAAAACTCTCATGCAACACATCATTAAATATCATCCAACATTTTTGAGCCACATATGATAATATGTGATCGTCCATATAACTTGAATCAATCATGGTTCAAACAAGAGAGGTTATACATGTATATCCCAATAATTAGAAGAAACCTCAACATACTCGAGGTAGAAGATGAACGTTGAGCTGATCAAATGACCCACATCAGAAATATCGAGTGGTATAAGAAATGTTCATAACTTTTAAACATGGAGGTATAATGTTTGAGCCTACATGAGATCCACATCGGTTAAACACTACATATGGTCTCTAGTATATTATTCAAATCCTGTGACATACGGTTCAAGATGGTTACGGGGGATCAACACCTGTTATAACTATGCACACACCCCAGGAATCACAAGCTGCGTTGCACCTATACTAGCTCCTTATCACCATACAAGAGATATTCCCAACTATTAATCCACTATTGTAGGCCAATACATGGCCCATTGAATTCTATGTCTGGTCCATGCAGGATGCTCTCTCACAGGGTTGAAAAATGGTCCCTTAGGTGGTTGAAGGGATGGACCATGTTGGATTTCCATCTTTGGATAATCTTTTAACTAAGACAAAAATTAGAAATACTTAGTAATATATATATAAATTTTTTAATTAATGTATTTAAATAAATGATTAACATAGAAAAAATGTAGAATTAAAATTTTACTAATGTATCAATAATCAAAAAAAAAATCATACATGAAAAAAATAAAAGTTTACATTTTAAACAATTAAAATTTAATAAATGAGAGGAAATAATAATTTATCAAAATAAAAACTATTAAATAATTAATACCTAGATTGAAACTCTAACAGTATCTACTTTTTTTGTAAATCAAAGAAATTAATATTTATTAAATTTTCAAAAAAATATATTCTTTTCTAAAATTTATAAAAAAGTACATGAAACATTAAATAGTAAACATATTATTCTTCTTAAATAGTATAAAATACTTAGAATTAATAGATTATAATTGTTTCATAAAAAAATTAACATTCAGTTATTGTAAAAAAAACAAGATAGTGTGAAGTTTTATCAAAATAGTAACCATAATAAACAAAAAATTTTAAGCTCCTTGCACAACCAGTTCAAAATTCATTTTCTCAAATTATATAGAATCTAAAGGTTTAATTAATATTACATCCAAATGATTCTCGATAGAAAAAAATTCCAAACAAACATCACATTTATTTATATGATCCCTCAGAAAATTAAATCTAACATCTATGTATTTTGTTCTAGAGTGTTGTAAAGGGTTTTCTGAAACATAAATTTCAATATAATTTTCATAGAAGATTGTAATTTTGTGAAAAAATATTAAAATCACATGATTTTGATTTAATATAGATATTTTGTGAGAAGAAACTAGATGTACCAACATATTCAACCTCAACTATAGACAATGCTATCATAAGTTGTTTCTTATAACTCTATGAAATTAAACTTTTACACAGAAAATGAAACATACCTGTTGTTCTTTTCCGATCGAGCCTACGACCTCCAAACTCATAATTAGAGTAAGATAATAAATCCAAACAATTATGAGGTAAATAAAATAAAACAATTCCTATATTTTATTTAATATATATAATTACTATATTAATAATTTTTAGATAACTTTCCTTAGGGTTGAAATGAAATCTAGCACATAAAGAGACTAAGAGTGTTATGTCTAGTATAGATGTAGTAAGATACAATAAAATACATATCAGGCCTCTATATTGTTTTATAGAAAATATATTTCAAAATTCATCTAAGTCCAATTTGGAACTCGTACTCATTTCTATTTTCATATTCTTACTATAATCAATCCCAAAACTTTTTAAAAGTTCTTTTCTATAATTATCTTGATTTAATAAAATACCATATTTCTTTGATTAATTTGTAAATCAAATAATTTTTTTTTCAGTCATTAAGCACATGTCAAATTCACTTTACAATAGTTTAGATAAATTATTACACAATAAATAATTTGTTGATTCAAATATTATATAATCTGAAAAATCCGTATCATTAGTATATCAACTAAAAATATCCTTATAAGCAAGGTTGGATAAACCTTAACTTTTAAAAAATTATTTTGAATTTTAAAAAAGTTATTCTTTCATAAAAAGATCAAGGATATTTTTTAAGACCCTGTAAAGCTTTATTATTTTTAAAAACATTATTTGGGAATTTATCATTTTCAAATCCTGGGGATTGTTTAACATAAATATACTTAGAAATTATTCCATTTTAAAAAAACTTTTTATATCCATTTGAAATAATTTGATGATTTGAAAATAAGAAAAGGATAATATAATTCTAATTTCTTCTATCGTAGAAATACAAGAAAAATAATCTTTAAAGTCAATTACATTTTTTTGGGAATAACTTTGAAATAAAATTGCTTTATTTTTAACTATATTTATAGCTTCATGTAGCTTATTTTGAAAAATCCAATTAGTTCCTATTATTTGTTTATATTTTGGAAGTTCTACTAAATACCACAATTTATTATTTCCAAATTAATTTTATTTATCATGCACAAAATTTTTATAATTTGAATCAATTAATGAATTATCAATATTAACAAGAATATAATCAATAAAAAATACCGAGTTTCCACAGTAAAGTAAAACGAATTTTCTAGTTTTTATACAAGATTATCTATCACCAATTAATTTTTTAATTGGATGATTTTTAAGTTTTTTTCATTCTTTAGCATCAGTTTGAGAAGAGATATTTTCCCCTCAACTAACACAATCTAATTTTTTTGGTAATAACATTCACCAAAATTAAATTCCCTAAATTCATCATCATATATTATTAAATCATAATTCTTATTGTTATTTATATTTTCATTAAAATTAACATGTAAAAATATTCAACAACTAATGTTCACTTATTGAAAACTCTATATGATTTTCAAGTATTGTAATATACTAAACATAACCCTTTATCACTTTTATAATCTAATTTCTCTAAATTATCTTTAATAGTTAAGATAATGACTTTGAAACCAAGTACCCTAAAATATCCAGCATTAGGTTTAAAACCTTTAAACAGTTCACAATGGGTCTTATTTAAAAATATTCTAATAGAATATCCTTTTAAAACATGAATATATATATTTACACATTCTTCTTAAAAAAATAAAGGAACATTAAATTCTATAGGAATTGATCTAAACATTTATTTTATAGATCTATTATTTATTTCAAACACACCATTTTGTTTTGGTGTCCTAGGGGATGAAAAATAATTTTTATATCCATTTTATTCAAAAAAATTATTAAATTATAAATTAAAAAATTCACAACCTCTATCACTTGTGATATATATGATTGAAATATTCTTGAAGTTTTTAACAATCTTACAAAAATTATATAATTTATTTAACATTTAATTTTTATTAAAAAATAAATAAATCCAGATAAATGTACTATAATTATATAAAATTACCAATACATACATGTTACCACCAAAACTAATAGGATTTATAGGTCCAAAAAGTCAATATGTAATAGTTCCAATCATCTATCAATACTAACATCATTTATAGATTTAAATGTTTTTTTGTTATGCTTACCCTTTAAACAAGAATCACACATAAATTACATACTTGTATGTAACTTGGGTAGTTAAAGAACCTATTTATGATTTGATAGTTTGTGAGAATGTCTAAAATTTTCATGAACAAGCCTCATATGTCAGAAAATTTCATCTGATTATACATCATTTAAACACTTAACCTTTTGTTTGGTTAGATTAGAGAAATCAGTATTATAGACATTCTCTTTTGTTTTGTAGAAAATAAAATAGATTTATTTTTGAAATATGTACATTTATCATTTTCAAAAATAACATTTAATACATCATTAAAAAGATATGATATACTTATTATATTGTTCTTAAAAAAATGTACTAATAATAGTTTTTTTAAATAATAATAGTTTTAGAAAATCCATCTTCACCAATACCTTTAATCTAACCTTTATAGTTGTCTCAAAATTTGACTAGAACACCATCACATCAATTGAATGATAAATATTTTAAAATATCACCCGTAATGTGCCTGGAGTAGCCACTTTCAAAATACAATGATTCATTGAGGCTCCTAAGTCATATTTCATGAAATTAAACAATAAAGATAAATGTTTCGATACCCATGCTAAACTGGGTCCAACTGGATTAGTAGTAGAAAATTTCAGAACCCAATTTTATTTAAATCATTTATTAGTGATTTTTTTAGAAAATAAATCTCTAGTAATAAATTTATTTTTATTCAAATGTTATTGTGTAAATATCAGTGAACATTCATTGGAATAATTACCTTTCATTATAAATTTAAAACAAGTTACACTGAAAATACTTCATTTTGAGATTTTAACGGTCTTAAATAACCTTGGTGATAAATTGTTGTAACCAAAACGTTTCTTGTTAGTGTTTAGTTTCATCAATAATATCATTTTATAATATTGTTATTTACCCTAAAAAATGCAGATAAATTCTCTTTTATATTGACTAATTTCTTTTTCAAATTTATATTCTTGACTTGAATATCATCTCAATCAGTATAAAATTTTACATTAGAGAAAGAAGCTATGTTTCTTAGTTTTTTATTTTACTTATTAAGTTTATTACATTCAATTTCAACATTAGTTAAATCATATAGAACTAAATTAAATATTATTTGTTTAACTTTATCATTTACTTCTAGAAAGTTTTTAACTCTTTCATTTTCTTCTTTTATATTTAACAACTCAGAATCACAATTCCTTTTAACTTATTTATTATGGGAAACAAAAGTATTTAAATTTTCACATTTACTTTTTAGTTCCTCTTTTTCCTTAACCAAATTCATATTTTTAGTTTTTATATCTGTATATATTTCAATTATCCTGACTTCATCATATATTAATTCTTCATTTTCTTTAATTAGTTGTTTGACTTTTGAATTAACATAAACAGAAGCAGGACATGAATCAAAATCAGTTTCATTATCATTTTCCAAAAAAAAACATTATGATCAACAATAGTAGGAGTAATTAATTGAGTGAAAATTGAATCAGTTACCACTCATTGTACACCCACCAGAGTAAGGTTCCCTATCTATTATTCACCATTAGAATCCCTACTTGAGTCAAAACTATCTGAGCAGCCCCAACCTCCAAACATAGTTTTTTTTCTCATTTTCTCTTTTTCTTTATTTGGATGGTTTATTTTGGTGAAGTATTTCCTAATGTGACCTTTCTTCTTACACTCATTATAGTTTAATGCTAAAACATCATTAAAATCATTAGAATTATCATACTTTTAATCATTTTTAAAATTTTCTAGGATCTGTCTCTTACCACCATTTCTTTTCATGAACATAGATAACTTCTTTCTATATTGATCCATATTTTTTAAATTTTATAGAACTCATATTCATAAGTGTTAGAGATTTCATTAATATTAGACTAAAATCTATACCTTTTTTATTTTTAGGCTCCTCAGTAGAAATGTTTTTCAACTATAATTCATACTATTGTAAGGATCCTATTAGCTAATCTAAGGTATACTAATTTAAATTATTACTATCATTAATGGCCACCTTATTTTCATTCTATCTTTTATATGGAGATATTATAACTCTTTCAACTTTACATGTGTTGTCTAATAACTATCTAAAAGAACTCATACCATTTTTAATACTTATAAACCAATGGAAAATCTGTTTCACTGACTCTTCATCTCCCATATTGAAGTCCTAGTATTCTGATCGAATCATTAATAGCTTTTTTATCTTGATATTTTCAGTCCCATATCAAGTCACTTAAAGTATTATCCATATATCATGGGCTGTCTTACAAGATGAAACATGGATATAGACACTTCTACTTATAGCACAATACAAAATATTTTTAACTTTATAATTTAAAAAATAATTTACCATGAAATTTCCTAAAATTGTCTCTAGATAAATTTTGGGTAACTCATATGCTTCTCCATGATAGCCCAATCATACACACATAACTATTTCAGGTATGTTTCTATTCGGTCTTTCCTATAGCAATATCCAATTCCATCAAAGAATGGAGGTTTTTGTGGAATCCATCCTTCATTGGCGTTCACACCTTCCATGTTATAGAACTAAAATTTTATTACTTAGAATGTTAGGTGTAAGATGATAATATTATCCTAGATTTAAAAAATAATTAGTAGAATTATATCTAGAAGGATTATAATAAACAAAAATTCTAAATATCAGAGTAAAAGATCTATTGGCCGTAGCACGATGTTGCTAACATTGAGAATCTACCATCATATCCACTATTGTATGAGACACCAACAAAAATTATCTTCCAGTACAAGTAAAAGATCTATAATTTAAGTATAGTACCTAACATCACATTATCTACCGTTTCTTAACTATTTTGAATGGTAGACAAAACTACCATTGGAGTAAGGAGATGCTGCTGTGAAGTTGTGTTAGAGAATACATTATTAGGGAAGAACAAAGAAGTGATTGATGTAGTTAGTTTATATAACCACTATGAGGAAATAGTGAAGCTACCATTGTGTAGTTTTGAAATAGGATCCATCGTTGAGTAGTGCTTCCATGAAGGAGGTCGAATTTTAAACCATTCTTTCTACCATCTTGGTTAGTGAACTATACTTTCACTGCGGTGAGATAATGTTACTGAAGAAGGTCAAATAGTTCACTGTTGGTGCTATCATCAACTCAAGAATTGCTGCAAAGAAAGTTCTACCACCATAGTGAAGTGATACTACTAATGGAAATTAGGTTGTTATACCATTTCAAACTCTCATTAAACACATTATTTAATATCTTTGATCACTTTTGAGCTACATAAAATTATTAGAGATTTTCCATATCACCTGAATCAATAATGGTTCCAACATGAGAGGTTCTGTGTGTAGATATGGATATCATCCAAACCCTTAACACACTCAAGGTAAAATATGTATGCTGATATGATCATATAACCCATATCTGAATGATTGAGCAGTGCCGGAAGTGTCCATAACTTTTAAATGTGGAGGAACAATGTCCTTGTCCATATGAGTCTCACATAAGTTTATCACTATGTATTACCTATAGTATATTATTCAAGTCATGAAACATAAAGTTTTATCTAGCTGTGTGGGATCAACAACCATTACACCTATGCTCACATCCTAATCCTCATGGGTTGTGCCTCACCTGCACTGGCCCACTTCCACCCTACATGAACTATTCCCAACCATTCCTCCACTCATATGGGCCTATACACATCCCTCTGATAGTTGTGGCTAGTTCATATGAGATTCTATCCCATGGGGTTAATTAGTGTCCCCCTATATAGTTGAAGGGTTGGCCCATGTGGCCTTTCCATAGCTAGTTATTTTTAACTAAGCCACAAAGTAAAAATACATAGACTTTTTTTTATAAATTTTGTACTTAATGTATTTATAGAAATGATTACCATAGAAAAAACGTAGAATTAAAATTTTACTAAAGAGTTATAAATAAATTAAAAAAATAATACATGAACAAAATAAAATATTACAATTTTGAAAATTTGAATTTAATAAATGTGAATAAATAGTAATTTATCCAAACAGAAACTGTTAAACAATCAATACCTAGATTTGAACTCTAAAAAAATTTATTTCTCAAAATTATATCTCTATATAATAAATACCTAATTCAAAATATCATTACCATGTCATTATATAATATCAAAATTTATAATTTTTCAATAATAATTTTTTGAAAAAATATTTTAGGAATAAAAAATCTAATCATTATATCTTTGGAATATCACAACCCTTTATTCATATTATAATATTACACCTGATTAATCCACTTTAAATTTTCACCTTTAAGAATTTACTATGGAAGACAACATTTTCATCTCCACTTTATAATATAAAATTTTCTTATTATATTTGAAATAACACATATTATTAATTTCATTAGAATACAATATTCAATCATCCACTCATACCAATTTCCAAATATTCCCAAATAAAAAATTCATAATATTTATTAAAAAATGAAATGAATTTAAAATTAATATAATTCAATATAATACCACCATAAATAATTTATTCCATCTAGATAAAAAATATTTCTTTTATATGTGAGTGTTAAAATATTCTAAATCCACATAAAAAATGATAAAATAATATTTTGGATTGACTTACCTCAAATATCCATTCATTATTTATTTTTTCAAATTTAAGATCTAGTGCCCTAAATTTATGTGTCTACATAAAAAAAATTAGAGAAGTAATATTCTAAAATCTATAATTAAATCAACTCAATAAATTCACAACATGTAGTACCTTCAGTTCATCATTTCCCAAAATTCATGATCTGGTTTAACTATGAAATTAACAATTCATTCCTTTATGCCTCAAAATTTCCAAAAATTCATGGTTTTACAAATGGTGTATCTAACTATATAAATAAACTTGTATAATTCAAAAAAGTCTCCCAACTTCTATAGGTAGCCTGGATTTCCACAAAAAATTCAACCCAAGGTAAGAACTCGAATTGGGATCCAATTGTATAATCAAATTTCCCTTTTGAGATTATGAAACTCTTATTTTCAAATTTATAATCTAAAAAATTGAAATATATTATAAAATTCACAAATATAATGAATATAATTTCCACATATCTACATTATATACCCATTAAAATGTTTTCATCACCAAAAATAGATAATTTATAACATTATAATAAATGAATCAATCAGAAAAATCTCAGTACATTTCAACATATATCCCTATGAGTCTTTTCATCCACAAAATGATCAATTGTATCATCTTAGTATAATATTGAACAATTACCATGTTAATTTTCTAAAATACAACAACTAACTACATGAAACAAAAAATTAAAATAACTTAGGATATTGAGCTTCAATTAGTGATTTTCATTCCCATAGATTCTCTTTCAAACTACCATATTTTCATAAAACTAATAAAAATAGAATGGCTCATCCATGCAACACATTATCTTATCAATCTTGAATTTCCATAGGTCACTCAACACATATCACACAATACTTAACATCAATCTAACCCCAATCAATCATGTGAGACACATCATAAAGATAATTCTTAATCCATATCACATGGAAAACATTATAAACTCATTAAAACCAAATTGTAAGTAGTAAATGATACACAACTTCACCAATACACTTTAATAGCAAAAAAGGATTAATGAATCTCATAGAAAGAAAACTTCCTCAGCAAAACCAATATTATCCTCAATAGGTATAAACCTTCAAAAACTTATGAACACCAATATAAAACCCAAGAGGCACTATACATATACTAATATATGTTTTTTTATCAAACTTTATTCTCATTATTTTACTTTTAAATCATTGGTACTTTATCCAACGTATTTTGTACCATGTTTGGTTGAATGATCACCAATTCACCATCATCAACTCAATACATGAGTGATCAACATGGTTGTTCATAAAATGCCTCAAATGAGGTCATATAAATGAAAAAATGATAAAAAAATATTATAGGAGAACTCATCTGGTGGTTAATGCTCAACTCAGGGTCCTGTATAATTTTGAATATAGGGGTTTTCATTTCTTATGAGGTTTTAATCATCTAATCATTCTAAATATCAGTCTATGGGTGGAATGAGATACTAAGACACAAATGAGTACCAAAATCAAAGTTCGATACCTTTGTGTATATAATGTAAATTAAATATTATTGTATAAAATGATCGTTCTCAAAACACCATGAAGTTTCACTACCTTCACTGCTTAAATTCTCACCAATGAATCTATCTATCTTGATTCTTTGATTGAAAATAATTGAGCTTAATTCATCAATTTATTAACAATAAACTATATAACATAATTTCCTCTCAATGATCGAGGGAGAATAATCACAAAATCTATGAATATTCCTTCTAATGTTTTCTACAGAATATTAAAATTCTATAAAAAACCCAATTAAACCTGTTGAACAACATTCACTTGCTAGTATATAAGGAACCTATATACAAACTCAACCACTGATTTATTCATCCCAGGTCACCAAAAATATTTTATTAAAGAATGATACATCTTAACAATACCTGAATATACCAATAAATGTGATCTATAGAACTTATGAAAAACTACATCCCACATGATCTTGAGAACCTGAAATTTATTATAATAAAACACTTGATGTTCCTTATACTCTATCCAAATATCATAAGTTTCTTTGTTGATTCTTCAATCACTATATATCTCTACTTTAGGGTCTCTCAGATGATATTATTCCACCTTTTGAAATGAATAATAATACACCATCATTTCATATAAGAAACCTTCCCTAATAAACTCATCAATGTATAAATATAAATATACTAACTAATCCATTATCTTATATTCATTACTTTATTTTGAGTAACAACACACTAGGTCTTCTTTATCAATGTTCTAGTTACCAGATCACATTTTATAGGATTATATTTAATATCAAAATCATAATACTAGAGGAACTCCATATATATATATATTGGTATGGGTTTAACTTACTCTATAAAAATATATAGCACAAACTATTGTATCAACACAAAACCTAATTCATGATGAGAATCATTATAACAAACACCAAACGTAACTCCTTCCCTCAGTAAATGAAGAACAAGGAAACTAATCTGTTGGTTTTTGATGGGGAAACACTTATTCAATGGTAAAAAAAACTACTAAAACCAATCCATAAGATCCAATCAATTACATTTGAACAAAAATGTATAAATATAAAGATCATATATACATATCAATATATAAATAGATTAACCTTTAATTTTTCACTATCTACAAAGAAATATCATACTATAAGAGATTAAGGGCGATCCCTTAGTTGAAAATTAAGGAATCCCACATAAAAAGGTATCAATGAGATGAGGGAATCACCAAGAAAACTTCTTGGTAGGAATTACTTCACTTTATGACATGATAAAACATATATCAATAGAGGATGATGAGAATTAAAGATTCGAATTTTCTAGTTTGAGACACACACACATCCATGGGTATGAACTCATTTTTATAATCATTGATAACACTCCCTAAATACCCCTTATAATATTAAATAGTTTATAAATGTTTAATTTATAATAGATTTAATCATAATTCCAGAAATTGTGTCAAACATTTGAAATACAAAAAAATTACAATCAAATTTTTACCATCTAACCAACTATGAATGAAAATTTTTATACTTAAACATTTTACTAAAATACTTTGAATATCATTATATGATATTGTAACTAAAAAATGACATCTTACTATGAAATATGCTATATGATTGAATTAAAAATCATATATTTCATATCGTATAATGGGAAACTATATAGAAATCATGCATTCCATGTTGCCAAATACCACATAAACAACACTGAACTATAATGTTTTATATTAAATGAAATAATAACTATGTAAACAAAATTATGTATAAACCATTATTGTGTCATGTGTTTTAGTGAAAAAACTCTATCAATATCCCACTTGAACTAAATTTACAAATAATATATATATATACCACCTTATATCACATCATATGTAACAACTTGTGAAATCATATCTAAGACTCATCCTCCAAAACTAATTTTAGGGAAGATATCATAATGCTCTAATAGTTTTGTGAAAAGAATTCATAATAAAACAAATCCTCATTTACACAACAACTTGTGCGACCCCATGGTTCTTTTTAGAATTGGATGAAATTCTGAATTTTCTAATCCACAATTTCAAGAAAAGATCAAAATCAATCAAAACATCATTTTTAATATAGATACAAAGAGTTATACCATGATCCTAATCAAACATATGTATATCTATAATTTTTACACAAGATATACATTATACATGTCACATAATAACATAACCTCTTTATATAAGACATTGAGTAAACATGATTCAAAAAGCATGTCAAACTCGTATAAGACTACTGACACATTCTTGATTCTATAAGAAAAGACTAAATAAGATAGATGAAAAAAATATAATGTCATTCATCCATGTAGATGATTTCATCACATGCCACTTACCTAAATAGAGAATCACATTACATGTCAATTATCTAGGTGTGACCATATACTTTCTCAATATTTATAAATAGAGAGACTAAATGTTATAAAAATCATAAAAGTCATGTTTCAAAATTGATAAGACACCACTTTAGTAAGAAGTTTGACCAACAATGACCCTAAAATCCTACCTCTAATAGACCATAATTTGAAAACTAACACAAAAGGTATAAAATTAATTTTATAGAATACATTGATATTTTTTAAATTGAAAAATAATATATAAAACATAATTAATAACCCAACCTCACACCAAAAATTTATACAACCAATAATTCATGGTAGGCTATAAAACCCAATATTGATAAAAAATAAAATATGAATTGAAATAAGACCAAGAGATAATCCCCAACATACTCAATATAAAAATTAACTAATATATAAATCCTCTAACTATAACAATCACCAGATGATTTTAGCTAATATAACCCAATATAACCTCTAATGAAATCCTAAAAATTTGGAAATTAAAAAATCAGGGTGAGTATAACACAATACTAAATAGTTTCATCACTAGAAACACTCATATTAATGTGGATGAAGAATTATAATTCCTCTATAAATGAAGAAAAAATAGATGACCCATCCCATCCCAAAGTAAGTCCAACACATCCCATATTTAAATAGTCGCACTCTCCTAAAATTAATAAACAGTCAATAAGTGTAACTCATTATAAAAGTAATAATATTAGTTGGTCCCCCAAAACCCACTTCCCACCAAATAAGTTTACAAGGGAGTGCAAAATCCCTATGGAATATAAAACCTTGAACTTAAATTTATTGGGGAAATATAACATCTATTTCAATAATACAATATCACATATAAGTATCATGAAAGGTAGGTAGATGACTGTAGAATACAATATGGATGTTGGGGTTCACTTAGAATCCAATACAACATGAAATTTGGATCTGAAAAAGTATAACTTAGGTGTCGATTACATGAAAAATATATAATAAAACAACCACAATTGATTAAATTAAAAAACATAAAATAATATACACACACCAACAAAACCCATGTCACATATATTCACCATCATAACATTCAATTAAAAATTATATCTATATTATATATTTATTTCAATCAGTCAACATATAGATTTCATCTTACACTTCCAAGGCATCTAAAAATTCACTATAAAATTTTTATATTTGAGGATTTAAGATAATCTAACAAAAACAAAATTTTTATTATTTCACCATCTCTAAAAAAAATTGTTTCTCCACTTAATATCACAACCTCCCAACTCTAAATTACTTTTCTCGATCATCTTAAAAATAAAACATCCAATAACCTTTTCAAATTTCTAATCCAAATTAACC
This sequence comes from Viscum album, assembly GCA_963277665.1. Lineage (NCBI taxonomy): Eukaryota > Viridiplantae > Streptophyta > Magnoliopsida > Santalales > Viscaceae > Viscum > Viscum album. The sequence continues at coordinate 999,357,482 of OY728136.1, read as the reverse complement.
TCATCTAAATACTATATCTATTCATATATTTCAAAACTGTATAAATTTACATATATTAAAATAAAATATATAAATATATTTTAAATTATCATATTTACCTAATTAATATAGAATATAACATATTTTTATCTCGTTGATATAAAATTAATAATTAATTAATCTAGATTTCAATATCTAGCCCACATTTTCCCATCAAATCCAAACACTTACATATAATAAGAGTCAAATAATAGTAATTATAATTTACCACAAAAAATTAATAATTCCCTCATACTTATCAATCAATCACATTATTATCACACTTAATTAGACAACCTCATTTTTTCATCCATACATATAAACTGAAGTGTGATAAATCTAAATTAAAATAATAACAAAGATAACAATTTTTTGAATTGCCTTCTGCATAAAATATTTGATTCCTTAGATGAGTTCATAAACTTTTTACTCAAATTACTTAAAAACTTAAGCCATACCATATTTGAACTGATCACTTATATGAATAAATCTATGTATGGGATCCAAATATCCTTTAAGTTATCTCCCAATTTGATACATATTTCTTATTATGGTTAAGAAGAATTCCAAAATCAAAGATAGGGGTTTTTAGATAATTTAAATTACTTTTAATCTATCTCCAAAAAAACCATGGTGTGATTACCTAAAAAATGTTCTATTTCATTAAATAAAATCTTGATCCAAAATTCATATCATGTTATTATTATATCTATATAATCAATAATTTTTTACCAAATTAAACCACATATATCCAATCCTCAATATGATATATCGAAAGAAAAACCCTACATGTTTCGATTATTCCATCAAAACCATGATATAAATCTATGACATGTCATACTCTTCATTTTGGCTAGACAAATTCCCATAATCTTACCATATTTAACTAAGATGTGTTTTTAATAAAACACATAATATTTATTTTATTCATTCATCTAGAATATATACCAAAATCCTCTCCAAACCATGCCCATAAGCAATGATTTATCTAACAAAAACTGACGTGTCTTCACAAAGCATTATATGTTTTACAAGTCATGTCTCCCAGCTTCCTCAACATACTTTATATCTTATAAACTACAAAAAAAAATATAATAACCACCCATTTATATGACTGACCACTATGTACTTTCTTCAAATATGGAATTTATTTCAAGTCAAATTAAAATTATCATAATATTTGACCTTTCATAATCCCCTTATTTATCCAACACTGATAAAACACATAAAAGAAAATATGTACAAAACCCAAGTCTCTATATTAGATAAATATTAAATATAATTTCCTAACCCAGGTAACTATTCATACAACATGATTTAGAGTGAAACATAATTTAAGTGATCTTCCATGTATACTAGAGGATTCTAATTAGTAGTAAGGGATATATAATATCTCATTGAGATATTATACCCTCAATACCATAATAAGAAATAACAACTAAATAATGTAAACCTTCATAACAAAAACAAAATTAGAGTGCAAAATGGAATTTTAGTTAAATTGATTCCATGATAAATTGATAATAATAATATTATAAATACCTGATAATGAAAAAACATACATGTAATATATATCATAAAGAAGACCTCTCATTGGGACAATCATACATAGTACATATGAAAAAATAGAAATAGAAAAAAATAATGGATATACTCTTACAATTCATCGACCACAGCTTTGAACTATCTACTAATCCTTGATGATATACTCTAACTCATTAACATATGTTAGATAATGTTATATGAATTGTATTCCAACATATATTCTATACATCAAGCAAGGTTTATGTGTAGGGTGTGAGTATAAAACTTAGTATTCCACCACCAATAGTGTCCCTAATATAAAATAGTATATATATAAACATATAAATTTTGAAATGGAAGTAGTAAACATAAAATCTGTAATATTAGTTATAACATATAGTGATCTAGAATCCTCCCTGATAGTCAAATCTTACTCACTTCAGCCAATAAAAGTATATGGGATGCAGTTTCCCATGGTGTGATCTTAAAAAAAAATGCAGGATATAAATGTAGTGGCTAACCCTATAGTAGGATGATTTTTTACAAATGGGTTGACAACTCACCCGTAGAACTGAACAAAATATCGCCAATCATAACTAATGTTGAAAATCAGACCTTTTTCATAGTGAATGAAATACCACTGATCCATAACTATGGAAGGAAATACTAAACTTTCAATGATGAAAGGAATATAAAAAATAAATAACTAAGGTAGATAATCAAACCCTTTCTATGGTGAATGGAATATTAAAAATTAATTAATATGGTAAGTAATCATACAATTCCTATAGTGAATGGAATATCAACCATCAATAACTATGGTTGACAATAATACCCTTATTATAGTGAATGTAATATTACCAGTCCCAAGGGAGAAGTAATCTATATTTTAGAAGAAATATATAAAATAAAGGAAAGGGACACTCTATACCCTAAAATTAGTATATTAATAATATACGTGTAGTACTCTTCATCATCAAGAATGATACATCATAAAAGTAAAATTAGGGAAATATAAACAGTTAAAAGGTATCACCCTCCCAAAAACCAATCCTCATCTAAATACTACCAAACTTCATGAATAATGTGACCTAATATCTCTATCTCATAGAAATTTATTATCATTTATGATCATATCACACTCACCATGAAACTAAATATAGACATCCTAGATTTTTTTATTATAGGATCAACCCATCACTCTAAAAAATGACCTCTCTAGTGATGTAGGTCAATGGGTTGTAACTCAAAAATCCCATAACCAAGGCCATAGATGAAATTCCTAGAGGATTGGAGGACCACTAAGAGGAGAGGGGTGAATCAATAGTCTATTTTATTAAATTATTATTTTATCAATTTAACCTCATATACTAAGTCATTAAAAATCCAAACACTTTTTGTTACTCACATAATTACCATAAAAATTCTATAAATAAAGCCTAAAAATAAATATATACATGGTTTAACCATAAATACCTAGAGTATGGAGATATAAGATGAAATTTCAAGAGGGGGGGGTGGTGGTGGTGAATTACCCTTTAAAAAAATTTAAATGAAACCAATCAAATTTTAGAAACTTCATTATAAAAGATTAAAATAATCAAAGTATTGAAAGTAGAATAATACAATTAAATATAATAATAAAAGAGAATTAAATGAACAGAGGGAGATCCAAATAATAAAATGACTAAAAATGTTTTGTGAATTAAGAAAATTATGAATGAATGATTGAAAGTGACATATAAATTAAATTGAAGTAGGTAAATTGGACACAATATTTGGTAATGAAGTTCAGTAATAGAACCCAAATGTATACTTATTCATATGATATCAACCCCTTGACGATTTAATGTATTTTTCCCTTGTATTAAATTCTATCCAAGATACCAAAACTATCATTTTTTTAGGTTATAGAAAGAAACCAGACACAATAGACACTAGATTTTTAATGGTGATTATAGAAACCTAAAATGAATATTCCCTAGTCTTTTTAAATGGAAAAAATACAATTAAACCTTATTCCTATACTTTAATGGTACTAAGCAAAAAAAATTAGAGGAAAGATAAAGAATGAGATCTTTTTAGTTTAGTCTTAATTCCCCAAACGAATTTTATGAACACAATGGGAGAAAGAGAAAATAGGGAGAGTGAGAAAGATATTTAAATTTTGGAACACACTCTTTGAAGGAAGAATTGGATTTAGAAAGAGATATCTTTGAGCGATTGAAGAGAAATTTATAATGTTAGTAGAAATAATGGGTAAGCTACTATAGACGTGTTTTACTTTTCCAAGCCTCTAATGGTCTCTATTTATAACCTTCAATTACTTTGAAAATTATATAGAATAATTTAGATCTTTAAGTCATTGAAGTCTACATTCCATGAATTTTGACTATTATTATTTCTGTACAATTATCAAACCCTGTAAAGAATAATAACTCTATAATTACAAGTAAATAATCCAGCAATTAAAATTAAAAATAATAATATTATTATTTTAGTATTATCTAGAAGAGAGAGAAAGAAAGATAAATATGATAAAAAATATTATGGTTTGAATTTAAAACTATTTTAACAATTGAAAATCATTTGAAATTATCTATTAGAATCTTTAAAACAATTCCTAAATAATAGGTCAAAGATAACTCATAAAACATGAACTATGTTTTTCTAAAGTATTCAAAATTTTAATTTCAAATAACATTACTTATTTAAACAATGTATAATATAAAACATTAAAGATACTAAATTAAAAACTAAAAAACATGTTTAAATACCATAATTAGACTACAACATGATTTTAGAAACATTAAAAATAAGTAAATCAACTCAAAATAATAAATTTGAATTATTTGGATGTCATACTGTTAAAATATATGGGAATGAAGAAAAAAATTAATCTCTATAATAAAAAGGTTTAAAACAATGTAAAAATACTTTTCACTAATTAAATATCATTAATATTAATTTATAGAATCATTAAAACAATTTAAAAATTTGAAATTAGTAAAAATAAAGTCAGAAGACCAAGAATATCGTGAAATAGAGTAAACTAGAGATTTATTGATTTATATCTCTACATAAAGGTAGGTTTCATTCCATTCATAAAGGTATAATATAATTTGAACATATTGCATCAATTTAAATCTCATTGCGCATGGGAAACAAGAATTTTGTCTGTGTTGCTTAAGGGTATAAATAATTCCCTGTAAAGGTAAGATTAAAATTGTATAGGTTATGTAAAGGTAGACCGATAAGATCCATAAGGGTCACACTCATTTCATGTATGTTGTGTAATTAAAGTTCAACAATTGTTTAAGGGTAAGAAAAGAGTTCCATATGATGCATAAGGGTACAACTCAATTTGTGTAAAGGTAAAACTAAAATATAAAAGGTACATAAAGGCACAGAAGAACATATGTAAAGGTAAAATTTAGGTTCCATGCACTACATAAGGTTACAAGTAGCTCATGTAAGGGTAATAAACAATTTCAACATATTACGTAAGGTAAAATAAGGAGTTTTATAAGCATAAACATGAAATCAAACTACTTATGTAAGGGTATACTAGAAGACACATAAGGGTAATGAAGAGTTTTGAATGGGTAAACATATAAGTAAACTGCTTTTATAAAGGTAGAACCAGAATTATAATACATGTGTAAGGGTAAAAGGAAAGATATATAAGGGTAAAAAAGACTCTCAATTATCATGTAATGGTAAAAATATTTTTATGAAGAAAATATAAGGGTAATATCATAAATAGAAAATTAACCATTCACAAGTTTTAAAAAAAATAATGATATAGAATAATATTTAAAATTAAAATAAATTCTAAAATAATTAAAAAAAAATAAATAAAACAAAATAATTATTATAAATAAAAACAATAATATTATTAATTATCAAAATAAGAAATAAATAAGAAATAATAATAAATAAATAAAAATAAAAACTTAAAGAATGTTTATGATCATTAAAATAAAATAATGGTGAGAAACACTACAATATCCCCCTTTTTTATGATCACAAACCCTTTGAAAAATAAAAAATAAAAATAGATAAAAGTAAATAAAGAAAAATTCTACCAAAAATATAAATCTCTTTTTTTGTGATAGGAAACTAAAACTTATACCCCTTTTATATTATAAAAAATAATCCATACATGATATTATATAATAAATAAATAATAATTAAATCTATGTTTATCATAATTAATGATCTTTTGAGAGGGAAAAAAATTAAAGTTTATAAAATATTTTTAAGACTAAAAATATTTTAAAAGAATGTTTTTCAAAAACAAATATTTTTTTTAAAGAAGAGTTTAATAGTTCAAATAAAAATTTGAGAAATATATTTTAAAAAAACTAAATAATTTTGTTTGAAAAAAAAATTAAATTAGAAAAAAAATTGAAAAATAAAATCTCACTTCTAGGATAATTCTAGTATTAATAAGATTTTCTCCCCCTCAATTAATGTATGATGAGAGTTTTAAGGGATCATATACATTAAAATGACTAAAATGAAGAAATAAAAACATAGATAAACAAAATTGTATTGTAAAAAATAATTTTTATTATTAAATATTTGTAAAGATTGGATTACTAAATAATAATAAATTCCTTAGAAGTGTCAAAGACGATGTGTAGTAAAGGCCCACTCATTATTCATAAAATGACGAAAAGGTTAACAAAACTAATAAACTATTTTATTGATAAATCCCAAGTAGAATCTGTTCCAGAACCACATCCACTTGTTTGTATCCAGTCATGAATATTTTTCTTGAAATATCATACTCACTTCAATTTTCCAAAAATATGTAAAGTATATATTCTTTTTTAATTTTAAAATTAAATTTTAAATTTATTTTGGAAAAGAATTTTGAAAAAAATAATTTATAAATAATTAAATCGTTTCTCAATATTTCCAAGAAATTAAGAGGAAATAATTACAATCTAATCATACCCAACACACCTTCGATGAAGTAGAAGAGATAAAGAGGAATGTTTTTAGAGAAAATATCAGCAATCTGAAGGTTTGTGAAAATAAAGTAAAGAATTATACCACCCTTTTGAAAGTGATCTCATATAAAATAGTGTCTGAAGTCAATGTACTTAGTATGAGAGTGTTGAATAGGTTTTTTAGAAATATTGATCACAATAGTGTTATGACACTTGATATGGACAAAAGAATATGTTAGCTTAAAGTATACCAGATTATGTTTCATCCATATAACTTGGTCAAAAAAACTACTGAGGGCCTTATTTTCCAATTCTTCTATAGAAAGAGAAATATCATTTTTATTCTTACTATTCCAAGAGATAAGAGATTTTTCTAGTAGCACTACTACAAAACAGACCTGTAACAGCGCTGACCTTTATCAGTGCTAGAAAAAAGTGCGGATAATTCCAACCTTTATCAGCACTAAAAAGAGAATAGATAAGGGGTACCTTTTATCAGCACTAAAAAAATCTATCATAAAAGGAACCCTTAATCAACTCTTTTTTTAGTACTGATAAAGGGTAGCCTTTATCATCACTTTTATATAGCGCTGATAAAGGATACCCATTATCAGTGCTTTATTTTTAGTGCTAATAAAGGGTACCCTTTATTAGAGATTTATCTTAGTGCTGAAAAAGGGTATACTTTATCAATTCTTTTTTAGTGCTAATAAAGGTCCATAATGAAATGAAATAATTCAATAAACAAAATTTTAAAAAAATATTAACAATTTTATTAATTAAAATATTATTGCTAAAAATAAATAAATTGAATGTATATATATTTATAAATAAATAGTATATATTAAATATTTAGATATGCAAAATGAATAAAATTGAAATAAATAAATAAAAATAAAAAAAAAACATTAAATTAAGAAAAATATAAGACATTTTATTAATTAAATAATTATTGACAAAAATGAATAAATTTAATATACTTATATACAGATTATAAATATTAATAAATATTTTATATTAATTATAGATATATAAAATGAATAAATTTTAATAAAGAAAATAAATAAAGAAAAATGAATAAATTGTAATAACTAAATAAAAAAATAAAAAATAAATAAATTACAAAATTATTTGAAAACATATTAATTAAACAATTATTAATAAAAATGAATAAGTATAATGTATATATATATATATATATTAATTATAAATAATAGTAAATAAAAGATATAGAATTAAATATATAGAAATTGAATAAAATATAACAATTAAAAACATATTAATGTCTTATTCATTTTTAATATTGATTGATTTTTCAATTTAACATATCTCAAACATGTGTTACATCGATTTAAAATACTTATATGTAATTAATTCATTCTTATATATAATGCACACACACAAATATTTATGCAATTAATGAAATCTTATATAGAAACACATACACATAATATTTTTATAATTTATTTAAATTTTATAATATTTTGGAATTTTATTATAACATGATACATTTAATATATTATATTTTTAATCATTAAATTTTATTTATTTAGTTTTAATATTATTACAGTGTAACATCCCAGGTAAATAAAGAATATAACATTTTCATATTTATTAATATTTTTGTATTATATAGTAATTTTACTTTAAAGGGGATTCTATGTTCGATGGCGTACCCGATACAGAACAACGAGTTTCTTTAAAATCTTACGTTGCACACAACGTTGGGTCATACTGAAAAATAATAATATAATATTATTTTAAATGGTAGTTAACACTTAGCTGTTGTATTTGTGGGAATGGACAGAACTAACTAAAATATGAATATACATGTTTTTTAAATATTTTTACATTTACCCAATAAATTGTAGAGGCTTAAAATAACAAATAATCTAATTTTAAGCATAAATACTCTAATATACATCAAAAGGTCGATTTACCTCCTTTTGATGGAGAACCCTCCTTTAATCTAGTTTTTATCACTTTTATTTTTTCTATTTGACAAAATAAAATTCTTCTTTAGAATAGGGTCATCAAAATTTACTTTGGGTAAATTTTTGGTATTTTTCTAATAAAATTCATTTTTTAATGAATAGTAAAAAATACAGTATTTTAATTCAAAACTACCCTTTAATATAATTTATTTATAAATTTAGATTATAATTTTAATTAGTTTTAAAGTTTAATTATATTTTGTTTTTACTATTTAAAACAATTTTGTCCATTGTAAGTAATTTCATTTTGAAATTGGACATAAATAAGTGTCAATCTTTTGATAATTTATAATTCTTAAAAACAAGCTTTTTGTTTTGACTGCGAGAATTAATTTTAAATTAATTTCTACCACTTATGTGTTTTGAATTTGGAAAAATGGATTCTATATTTGGAATGAGTAGGTACAAATTGCATAAATAGGTAAATTTTATTTTTATACATTATAAATATTTACTTGAGTAAATATTTTATTTACCATGGTTAAAGGGAAAATCTGGTAAATAAGGGTAAAAAATAATCTTATAATAATATCAAATTACCCTAACATGTGTTCTAATCCTATTGGTTGATACATGTCTGACCATGGTAATCCTTGGGATGATTTTGGGACCCCATGGATCCACTTGGGAGTGATAATGACACTTTATATTAATTAATTTAAAGTAAAGACAAAAATGACTTAAATATATATATTTTAGTAAATAAAATTTTACATGGGGTTTTATAAGTTATCTCTTCAACTATCAATATTAATTTTAAATCTAAAAAGATTTCCTATATCATGATATTTTTTTATAATTTTTAGACATCAAATAAATAAAATTATTTATGACACAATAATGATGTAGTGTTTACCTCATTAATGAATGATTTAAATAAATAAGATTATAAAGTTTAAAAAAAATATCCAAAACCTGTCCAATTATTATTGGATGATTTTATTTCTAACATGATTCATCTTATATTCTACTTTAATAATTTTTGGATCTTTAGAAACCGAAAATCATTATATAATTTAATAATATTTTTAAACTTTCTTAAAGAGCCTCTCCTCCCACTTATAAAAATCCCTCACTTCTAACCCATTCCTCACACTTCTCAAGATGCTTGTATCATCCAACCTCCACCCAATTAAGCTACCTAAATACCTATACTCCTTTTAGAAGCCTTCCCCTAGGAATAAGGAAATTCAATTAAACCTGTTGGTTCAAACCAAAGGGAGATACCTGATTTAAAGGTAACCTCTTCTCTTAAGTTCTTTTGTTTTATTTTACATATACAACCCCATATACTCTTTTAATTACTTTATTTTATAACAAAACCAGTATACTAAATATACTAGGTTTTTTATGAGAAGTATTCGAACTACACTTACACACACCACCATATAATGGGTAAAGAACATACTGTTTCTCTGGACAGTGAACTACTTCCTCACGAAACGATGATTATTGAATCTTCTCCTACAACATCTTATGGATAAAATTAATATAAAACTGTATTTATATGTGATATATATTATATTTATATTATTTCTATGGTTTTTTATTTTTCATTTATATAATACCTTTATAGTTTCCATAGTGGGTAAATACGATAACTTCATTTAAGGAAGTGCGGACTACCGCCCCCTCAAAGTGATATGACTCGTTCATGCCATAAATGGAATGTATAAAGGATGGAGTTAATGAAATTATATATGATATTATACTATAATTAAATTATAACTATGTGTCATTATGTTTTTATTCCATTAAATATGAAATATAAATTAAAGTAGCATTCATGCGTACGTACGACTTACCGTCTCCATGAATTGTTCATTTCATTTCTTATATCCAAATGTTATATACTAATATAAATACCTATATATATTGGATATATATTATATATATGATATCTAAATCATGAATATCATTCTGGAGATAATGGAATTTTGACCACAAGGACAATTTATAATTATAACATGTTCATTTTTAACTCAAGTTCCGAACATTAAAAAAATGTCTAATATGAACTCAAATAATTAACTAATTGTTATATAAAGGTAATAATTGATATAAAAGGAATAATACACTTGAGAAAGATTCTTAAGAAAGTATAAATTAACATTATTTTATTATTTATAAGATTAAAGAATGATCGATTCAAGTCGGACAAGAGGTAAGATACTTCGTGTCAATCTCCTTTCATTGAGGCATATTTTGATTTATACATGACTTTCTTTTATAAGGTGTATAAACCCCTTTGAATTTTAATTTTTTTCAAAGGGAATATTTTTCTATGAATATTTTTACTAAATGAAAAAACGGAATGTTTATTTTTAACGTACGTGGTGAAAACATCCTTTTCACCGCTGCGAGTATTATTTGATCTTTGACTTTCTTAACAAGCCATTTTTTAAAAAGAAAATAAATACCATATACCATTTTCATGTATTTTAGTATTGTAAATGGTTTTGATAAAGCATTGATTATTTGAATATCTTGAAATTATATATTGTGATTGTAATGTGAAAATTTTATCTTTCCTTTATGCAAGTTTTATGTGTTATAGTTCTTGGGATTTGTTTATGCATACAGGTTGTTTCGTGATAAACCTAGGGCGGGTGAGCCTGAGATATCTCTCTAATGAACAGGTTAACATGACGAAGGTAAACATGAATTTTTCTACTAAGAGATTTAGGGATTATAATATGATGGGTATTCCAAATATAACTCTATACATAGCTGTGAAAGCTACAACATATGTATGTTAGGGATGCCACAAGTTATCCTTTATGATTTATGATTTCTATGTGTTATTCATAAATCTTATGATTTCATGAGGTATGAGATTATGCTTGGTATGTATTTATGAAAAAATTCTATCTTTATTTATCTTAAAACCATTACTCAGATTTTTATGCTCATTCCATGTTTTTTTGAAATGTTTTTCATATGAATTAAAGATGAATAGGGTCAAGGATGGGATCGATGAAAAGTCATGATTTCTGAAACATGGAACTAGACATAACTATTTTTTTCAAGAGTTTTTATTTTATGAAAAAATAGAAACTGAGTAGAAGTTTCTATTTTGTAATTTTTTGAGATGTAATAGTTATGGCCTAATTCTATAAAACTCTAAACCTGAAAATATCCTAAATGTGAATTATTAATTTAATTCAAGATTTTGTCATGTTTAAGGTTGAGTACTTGTAATTGGTATCAAAGTTCAGTTTAGAAAACTTTAGGAGTTCAGATATGTTTAAATTAATATCCATAACTTATTTTTAGTTTATGTTATGATTGAAATGATATAGCATTTATAGATTTCTATGTAGCTTCACCTAAGAAATTTCTGTGTTCAGAATGGTTTTCGGTAGAGGAAATAGGGAAGCTATGATGGGACGACATCAGGATGAAGACAACCTTCCAAATCAGCACTTTGAGATGGTCAGAATCAGAACTGAACAATTTGTTGCAGTGATGGAACAGTTGACTCAGGCTATAAATAATGGTGGTATCCATGTACGAGATCTTCCAGATCAACCACAGAGGAACATGTCAATAGTAGAGCATTTCATGAGGCAAAATCCCACATAATTCAGAAGATCATCTAACCCTATTCTAGCTGAAGGGTATATTAAAGCACTGTAGAAGATTTTTGATGTCATGGGGTGTTCATAACACAAAAGGTTTAGTCTCACTGTTTACCATTTCAAAGGTGAAGCTGATCAGTGGTGGTCGATGGTGAAAAATATCAGTGATAGTGAGGAGATTGATTCTCTTGATTGGGATGAATTCAAAGGTATGTTTGTTGAGAAATATTTCCCTAAGGTGGTTCATATTAGGATGGAAAAACAATTCCTGGAATTGAGGTTGGAGGATGACTCAGTGGCTTCTTATGAAGAAAAATTCACTTGACTAACAAGGTATGCTCCAAATTTCATACGAGGTCTTGATGTTAAAATCAACCATTTTTACTTAGGATTAAATCCAAATTATCGAAGGGATTTAGCTTCTCGAGAGTTCAAAAGTTATAAAAAACATGTTATATATTTGGAGAGGGTTGAAATGGATTTTAATAATGATCAGGTGTTCTTTAAAAAACAACAGAACAAGATTTCGAGGTGGCAGATGAAAGGGAATAACTCTTCAAAAAAGTCTGATGGTAAGAAACGTAAGTTTACAGTTTGTAAGAATTGTGGTAAAAAGCATACTGGGGAATGTCTTTTGAATTATACTAAATTCTAATGATGTGGTGGAATGGGACATAAGGATCGTTATTACACTGAAAAATATTAGGGTAATGGTGAGAAAAAAAATCTGATTTACAGTTAGTATAATGATTTAGGTGGAATGAAATGGGTCATTATGTAAATGAGTATCCAACTAAGAACTCAATTGAGGGAAAGCATCCGGACTACAAGTAGAAAGGGGTGGTGAAGTCCATTGCAACTACTTCAGCATATGTTGGGCCATCAAATGAATTAGTATAAGTTACAATATTTGTTTGTTCAGATTATGCCAATGTGTTATTGGATTTAGGATCTACACAATATTTCATTTTTGATAGTTTTCTAGTAAATTGGGAATTCCAACTCAATATATGAATCCCGAACTTATGGTTAAAACACCTAGAGGAAATTTTGAGACAAAAATAAATTATAAGAACCTTCCTGTCCCTGTGTATGGAAAAGATCTACTTGCAAACCTTATTGTTTGGCCTTTAGTAGAGTTTGATGTTATTTTTGGTATGGATTGGCTTTCTGTTTATCATGATAAGATTAAATGTAGATCTAAAGAGGTTTCTTTTCAGAAATAGTTTTAGTTTGTGTAAAAAAATAAACCCTTACTTTTGATAACATATCAGTAAGTTGAGAAACTAGTAAAAGATGGAAATTATTGTTTCCTTGCACATATTGTTTAAAATAAAGGAACTTTTCAGATTAATGATATGCCAATGGTAAATGAGTACCTTGATGTTTTTCCTAATTAGTTTCCAGGTATTATACCTAATCAAGAAGTTGAATTTAATTTTGAATTAGTTCCTGATGCTAATCCAATTTCAAAAGTCCCTTATCAAATGGCTCAAATTGAACTTTTATAGTTAAAGAATCAATTGTAGGAGTTATTAGATAAAGGGTTCATTCAACCTAGCACATCACCATTGGGTTCTCTTATCTTGTTTGTTAAAAATAAAGATGTTTCAATGAGACTTTTCATTGATTATAGAGCATTGAATAACATCACTGTTAAGAACAAGTATCCTTTTCCTCATATCAATGATTTTTCTGATCATCATCAAGGAGCTTGGTATTTTTTGAAGATTTATTTAAGGTCGGGGTACCATCAATTGCAAGTAAAGGAATCAAACATTCCGAATACTGCATTTCATACTAGATATGGACATTACGAATTTGTAGTTATTCCTTTTGGTTTAACCAATGCACCTGCTATATTCATGGATCTTATGAATAGAATTTTCTGTGAGTTCCTATATAAGTTTGTGGCTTTGTTCATTGATGATATTTTAGTTTTTTTCTAAAAGTAAATAGGATCATGAAAGTAATTTAAGGGTTTTCTTAAAAACCTTAAATGAAAAGAAACTATATGGTAAATTCCGCAAGTGTATGTTTTGGTTACAAAAAATTTCTTTCCTTGGTCTCATTGTTTAAAAAAAAGACATAACTATTGATCCTAATAAAACAAAATTTATTGAAGAATGGACAAGACCCACTAATATAACAGATATTCATAGTTTTCTTGGATTAGTTGGTTATTATTGGAGGTTTGTTGAAATATTTTCAAGATTATCTATCCCACTGACTATGTTAACTTGAAAAGGTGTTAAGTTCATTTGGACAAAAGAATGCGATGATTGTTTTTAGTAATTGAAAAGAAGATTGGCGAATGATCCAGTTTTGGAACTTCCTTCTAGAAATGGCGAGTTTTTTATTTACAGTGATGCTTTGTTGAATGAAATTGGTTATTTACTAATTTAAAATGATCAGGTAATTTCTTATGCTTCACGTCAGTTGAAATCTCAGGATTTAAATTACCCTACACATGATTTTGAATTACCTGATGTTGTTTCTTCTTTAAAAATTTGGAGGCATCAATTTTATGGAGTAAAATGTGAAATATATAATGACCAAAAAATTGTGAAGTATATATTCAATAAGAAAGAATTAAACATGATACAAAGGAGATGGTTGGAATTAATCAAGGATTATGATTGCACAATTCATTATCATACATGAAAAAGAAAAAAACGTGGCTGATGATTTGAGTAAAAAATGCAATGATTCATTAACCATGCTACATTTGGAATGATATCCTTTGGTTTTTTATTTGATAAAATTTGGCATAGATTTTGTTGGTATGGGAAATTATTCTATTTTGTTTCAGGTGTCATTGAAATAATCTCTATCAGACAGAATTAAGAAAGCACAGAAGAAAGAAAATGAGTTGCAGAAAAAGGTAGAGTAGGTTCAGAAGGGTAATTTTCCTAATTTTAACATTGATAATGATTATGTTTTGAGGTTTGGGAAGAGATCATGTGTGCCTTGTGATTTTCAGTTGAATAATGAGTTGTTATGTGAAGCTCGTAGTTCTTTTTTTTTCAGTTCATCTTGGCAGTACTAAGATGTACAATGATCTTCGGGAGTATTACTAGTTGGATGAAATAAAAAGAGAAATTGTTGATTTTACTATGAAGTGTTTGACTTGTCAACAGGTTAAAGAAGAGTGGAAGTTACCGAAAGGGATTCTTTAGTCTTTACCGGTGCCAGAGTATAAATGGGAAAATATATCCATGGATTATTTTGTGGGATTACCGAAGACATCTCGAGGTAATAACACAATTTGAGTTATTGTTGATCGGTTGACTAAATATGCTCATTTAATTCTTATTCAAGATACATTTTATCTAGATCAACATTATCAGTTGTATGTAAAAAATAGTCAGGTTTCATGGTGTTCTCATCTCCATTGTATCTGATCATGATCCTGAGTTTACTTATAACTTTTGTAAAGGCCTTCAGAAGTCGTTGGGTACTGAATTAAATTTTAGTATAACTTTTCATCCTCAATCATATGGGAAGTCAGAATTAACAATTCATATCTTGGAGGATATGTTACGTTCTTTCTCGATGGATCACTAGGGAAGTTGGGACCAACATCTTTTTTGGTTGTATTTTCTTATAATAACAGTTTTCATTCCATTATATAGATGGATCAATTTGAGGTATTATATGGGAAGTAGTGTCTAACTCCAACTTTTTGGGATGAAGTAGGTGAAAGGATGTTTATGGGACCAGAATAGGTAGAATAGATGACATAAAAAGTTCTGTTGATTCAAAAGAACATGAGAATAGCTCAGAGCAGGTAGAAAATTTATACAGATAACTGAAGGAAGGATCTTTCTTTTGAGGTAGGTTATCATGTATTTCTAAAAGTTTCTCCATGGAAATGTGTGATGCGTTTTGGTAAGAAGGGAAAGTTGAGTCTGAGATTCATTGGACCTTATGAAATCTTAGAGAAAGTTGGATTAGTTTTGTACAGAGTGGCTTTACCTCCAATTTTATCCCAGGTACACAATCTTTTTCATGTTTCAATGTTGAGAAAGTATATTCCAGATCCATCTTATGTTTTGAGCCCAGAGGTAGTTTAGTTAGAAGAGAATCTATCTTATAAGGAAAAACCATTCTAGATTCTTGAACAAATAGAGAAAGTGTTGGGGAATAAGATAATTAATTAGGTAAAGGTTTTGTGGAAAAACCATATGGTTGAAGAGGTAACGTGGGAATCTGAAAAGGCTATGAGGGATAAATACCCCCGCTTATTTGATAAGTGAATAGAATTGTGGGGACACAATTCCCAAAATGGAGGAGGGACGTAACATCCCAGGTAAATAGAGAATATAACATTTTCATATTTATTAATATTTGTGAATTAAAAAATAATTTTACTTTAAAGGGGATTCTATGTTTGATGGCTTACCTGATACGTAACAACAAGTTTCTTTGAAATCTTACGTTGCACACAACGTTGGGTCATATTGAAAAATAATAATATAATATTATTTTAAACGGTAGTTAACACCTAGTCATTGTATTGGAGGGAATGGATATAACTAACTAAAATATGTATATACATGTTTTTTAAATATTTTTACATTTATCCAATAAATTTTAGAGGCTTAAAATAAGAAAGAATCTAATTTTAAGCATAAATACTCTAATATTCATTAAAAGGCTGATTTACCGCCTTTTAATAGAGAACCCTCTTTAAATATAGTTTTATTAAATTTTATATGTTCTATTTGACAAAATATATTTTTTAGAATTGGGACATCAAAATTTACTTTGGGTAAATTTTTGGTATTTTTCTGATAAAATTCATTTTTTAATGAATAGTGAAAAATACTGTATTTTATTTCAAAACTGCCTTTTAATCTAATTTATTTATAAGGTTAGATTATATTTTTAATTGGTTTTAGTTTAATTATATTATTGTTTTACTATTTAATCCAATGTTGTTCATTGTAAGTAATTTCACTTTGAAATTGGATATAAATAAGTGTCAATCTTTTGATAGTTATTATTTCTTAAAAACAAACTTTTTGTTTTGACAGTGGGAATTAATTTTAAATTAATTTTTGCCACTTATGTGTTTTAAATTTGGAAAAATGGATTCTATATTTGGAATCATGAGGTCCAAATTGTGTAAATAGGTAACTTTTATTTTTATACATTATAAATATTTACTTGAGTAAATATTTTATTTACCATGTTTAAAAGAAAAAATCTGGTAACTAAGGGTAACAAATAATAATATAATAATATTAAATTACACTAACATGTTTCATAATCATATTGTTTGATACATGTCTGACCATGGGAATACCTGGGACGATTTTGGAACCCCATAGAGCCACTTGAGAGTGATAATGAAACTTTATATTAATTAATTTAAAGTAAAGGAAAAAATGACTTAAACATATATCTTTTAGTAAATCAATTCTTACACAGAGTTATATAATTTATCTCTTCAACAATAAATATTAATTTT
This sequence comes from Viscum album, assembly GCA_963277665.1. Taxonomy (NCBI): domain Eukaryota; kingdom Viridiplantae; phylum Streptophyta; class Magnoliopsida; order Santalales; family Viscaceae; genus Viscum; species Viscum album. The sequence goes on along the minus strand of OY728136.1, from coordinate 999,339,928 downwards.
AATGTTAAAAATATTTCCTATATCATGATTTTTTTTATAATTTTTAGACAACAAATAAATAAAATTATTTATGACCCAATAATGATGTAGTGTTTACCTCATTAATGAATGATTTAAATAAATAAGATTATAAAGATTAAAAAATATCCAAAACCTGTCCAATTATTATTGGATGATCTGATTAATAACATGAGTCATATTATATTATAATTTAATAATTTTTGGACCTTTAGAAACCTAAAATCATTATATAATAAAATAATATCTTTAAACTTTTCTAAAGAGCCCCTCCTCCCTCTTATAAAAATACCTCACTTCTAACCCATTCCTCACACTTCTCAACCCTCTTGGATTATCAAAACTCTTCCCAATTAATCTCCCTACATCCGTCGTCTCCTCCTATAATCCTTTACCAAGGAAGAAGGAAATTGAATTAAACCTTTTGGTTCAAACCAAAGGGATATACCCGATTTAAAGGTAACATATTCTCTTAAGTTATTTTGTTTTATTTTGCTTCTCCAACCCCCTAAACTATTTTCATTCCTTTATTTTATAACAACAACAGTATCCTAAATATAGTGTTTTGTTGTTATGATAATTATTCGAACAACACTTACACACACCTCCATCTAATGGGTGAAGAACATACTATTTCTGGGGACGACGAACTACTACCTCATGAAATGATGATTGTTCAATATTCTTCTACCACCTCTTATGGTGGCCATTAAGATGGAACTATATTTATATGTGATATATATTATATTTATATTTTTTATATGCTTCTATATTTTTCATTTATAGAATAAATTTATGGTTTCCATAGTGGGTAAATACGATAAATATTGTAAATAAATAAATATTATTTTTTTAAAAACTATTTATATAATTAGAAATAAATAATTATATATATCTAAATAATTATAAAATTATAATATATTTATTTAAATAATGAATATATTATATATATATACACCGCAATTTATTCAAGGACAGGGTCTACATTACAAAGAAAAATAGGCAACATACAATGCAGAGATGTACTAGTCGACACTCAAACTCAAGACCCCACCAAGAAAAACAGGGGAAGCTACCACTGAGCTTCACCCTAGGGGCTATATATATATAATTTTATAATTTTATAAACATGTAAATATTATTTTTTTAAAGTATTATTCATATATGTATAAATTCATTATTATATATTTAAATAGTTATAAAATTATAATAAATGTACTTAAATAATGAATATATTTATTATATATATATAATTATATAAATATATATAATGATATAAATATATTTATAATTATAAAATTATATTAAATATATTTAAATAATATATATATTTACTATATTTATACATTTATTAAATATATATATTAATATATAAATATACATAATGAAATAAATATATTTTTAACTATAAATAAATAATTATAAATAAATAATTATAAATATATTTATAAATTTATATTAACTATATTTATAAAATTATATATCGATAATTATTAATAAAAAATATAATTTTTTAAAAAAGTATTAATTTAATTACAAATACATAATTATATATTTAAATAATTATAAAATTAAAATAAACATATATATAATTATAAAAATATTTTAAAAATATTTTTATTTATAATTAAAATTATAAATTATTTATCAGGGCTAAAGTTTTAGTGCTGATAAAGATTCATTTTATCAGCACTAAAAAAGTGATGATATAAATGAATTTTATTAGTGTTTATCAATTTAACACTAATAAAAGGGCTCTTTATTAGTGCTTTTTTGAAAGCGTTGATAAAAGTGTCCTCGATCTATTTAAAAGAACCCTAACTAGAACTCATTCAGTCACGATTCTCAGGATCTCACAGAACTCCCCAACTATCGGCCATACTCCTTTACATTCTCTCAACTATATCAAGTCTAGAATCTAGGGTATGTGATTTTCTCCTTTTCCACTCTAATTGTTTGATTTTTTGGGTTCCATAGTTTTTATTTTTAACCTATTCTTAACCATAATGAACCCTACATATCATCTATCTCTCTCTCTCACTTCTCTATTCCTACACAATGCCACCCCTACTCTGTAAACTCATTCCAGCTTCATATGAGACCACTACGAACTGCATCTCCATCCGCTATTGCAAATAATGGTGATTTTCTTGATGTTTATGTTATATTATTTCTTATCACCTTTTAGAGAGTGTGGATTTTTATTTTTTTGAATCTTGTTTCCATAGTATTAATTGGACATGAAGATTAATTTTTTTAGGATAATAAGAAGAATCATGAAAATATGTGTATCTATTAAGAAAATTATATTCATAAAATTTCATAAAATGATAGGTTCAAATTTTCTATTAATTAATATTGGATTATTAGTGTTGCATAGGTTATTATGTAGAATAAATAAATTAAGTTTTTTTCTATGTAATAAAATAATAAAAGTTTATGGTGGTTCCTGTATATTTTATTTCATTTAATTATTTTTTATTGTTTATACATAATTTAAATATAAATTTGAATATAATTTCAAAACCCATTTGGAACAAGTCAGTAAGAAGATTTTATCATAATACAATAGTGGTGGAACTATTCATCATCAGCACTATAGCATTGGCAGACACTATAGTGGGAACTGTAGAAACAATGGTACTATAGTGACACTGTAGCAGCGGCAGATGACACTGTAGAAGTGGCTGGTACTATAGAATGTACTGTAGCCGTGGTGGTACAATCACAATGATGTAGCAACCAGATTAATATTCACATAATGGGATATAGTCTAATAATTTAATGGGCTTCATGCCCACCAGGATTTCAGGGAAAAATTATTATGTAATAAACTAACTTGTTGGGTGGGTTATCCCTTGGTGGGGCTATGACCTACCTTTCATGTATGTGTGTGTGCGGTGTGTGTTTGTTTAATGTAATTATATCCCCAAGAACCTAATATATTAATTTATTATTGAAAAAAAGATAATGATATATCACATTCATGTATTATTGAAGGTGTTAAGCCAAACTAGTGTGAAATATTAGAAAATTTAGTGCTTTTTAGCACTATTTTATTATATTTATGATTGTAAATTTTTTTACCATAAATGAATTGATAAATTCAATATGATTAAATCAAAAGTGTTTGTTGGGGTTATATTATGGTTGGTGGTATGTTGTGATTGAAAAGGGAGTTATATTTTTTATGGAGGTTATATAACCTTTATAATATGATTAATAATGATTTGTTGTTTGATTTAATTATTTTATTATGATTATGGATTAAGAATTCATAATCACTATTAATTCTAAAAAGGACCACAAGTTTCATATATAAGGTTATGTAAATAAGGATTCATTTTGGTAAGATATATATACAATAAAATACACTTCATGCATAAAATTCCACATTTTCATGAATCTTGCATGAAAATTTTTACTATCTTGAACAAAGATATAATACTTCAACACTCAAGTATAACTAACCTTCACTACCTTTATTTAATCCATACTCATGTGCTTGAGTTACTTAAATCTCTTAATAATGGATTAGACTCCGTATTTCAAAATATCCTTTCTACCATCATTGTGGTTCCAAAGTTACTTGATGGCATACCTCCCGCTCATATTGAATTCATTAATCTTCATCAAAGATTCTTCCAAGGCTTTGAATACCACATATCTCAACCCATTATTCAACCATTTTAGACTTTTATCCTCTTTATTTACTACTTCTCAAGAACACAAACAATGACACCTAAAAAATAATCAAAACATAATGAATTAATTTTTTTGGTTTCTTGATATTCATTTTCTTATGCGACTCACTCGAGTACCTTTCAGAATATTTTAAGAAATTGTTCTATATAATTGGAATATTTGTAGCAAAAAAAATCTGAATACATTTTCATTAGATTTATTTTTCTCTAAAAAAACTAATTGTAGTGAACATGGTTGCTGAAAAGGAAGATTGAAGCCTGAGTTTTGGTAATCTTTGGGGATAAAAAAGGCGACTAATAAAAATGAATGGATTTTAGAATATCTAATTTTATAGATTAATGGAATTATAATTTATTTTAATTTGGATTTGAATGTTCATTCCATTATTTTTGAAAGGTAATATATTAGAATCCAAAATTAAAATTGAATTTAGGTTATTTTTTAATATTAGTGGGTTTAGAGTATACATGGGATAAACATATTTTTAAAAAAATAATAAGTTCTAGGTTTTAGGTGAGGTCTAGGTATGTTATATTAGAATGTAGTTACTATATACATTTTAGTGATTCATCGATGGATTTTCTTGGATGCTAGTTGTCTGAGGTCGAATATCATGGTATTTGTGATGTGGTTATTTCTAGAGGGAGATAAATAATTTTTTATCCTCCTATGATTCAAATGGTAACCTCTTATTTGTGAAATGATTTGAATGTTAGAGAAAAAACATGGTATAAACTTAGGGTATAATTTTTATAATTCAATGGTATGAAATGAAGTCGGTACATTTGATTATCATGGTGTCCTGGTTAGTACACAATAAATTAACTTACATGTGTATTTTTAGTGTTACTACTTTGAACATATATTCAAATATATGCATTGTATATTTTAGGAGACCTATTAGTATTTAATTGTTTATTTTTATAATCACACCCTACACATGAGCCTCATTGGATATATAGGTCTTATATTTGAGATATATATGAGGGAAAAGGACTAGTAACATATATTAGAGTCGATGTAAGTCTATGAGAATGAGTTGATGTTCTCATGGTAGTGTCAGGGACCTTTTAGAATTTTGAGACGATATTTTAAATTTTAAATTAAGATGTGCTAATTTAAAATGTTTTAAGTAGAAAAATTTCATCCTCACTAGCTTAATCTATCGAACAGTTATTATTTCATTTTGTTTCTTGAGACTTATCCACTGTATCCTCTAGGTTTCATGAATTACTATGAGAATAATTCATCCAAAATGATCACCAGTACCTAGTGTGGGATTAATTTTGGTCAGTTAAGTTCAAGAATCATTGGTGGATTTACAAAATAGATAGGGGATGAGTATCAAGAAACACAATGAAATAACAACTGTTTGGGAGATAAAGCTGATGATGATGATAGTTGTCTATATCTTTCACCTTTGGATGAATTCAGAGGATAACACCTACGATAATGGGGTAATTATTTTCTTAAATTTAATTACTCATTTCCTTCAAAATAGATTCACACTAATCAATTGATAAAATAGTATGAATATGGAGTTAAATATTTCATCAAGTTTACAATAGAGCATGGATGTGACCCTTCTTGAAATCATTTCTCCATGTTTACATTTTTGTTATTCGAGAAAAATTAAATGTTTGACTACTCATGCAAACAATGTATTCTACACATGATGATGTTATCAATCTCAAGGAATAATAGACTGTTGATGATGAAACTATAGAATAATTAGGGGATCAATGTCATATTGATGAAAAAACAACAAAGATAAAACATCACAGTGTTGAATAAAATTATTAAGGAAATAAGTTAGGGTATAAAATTAGAGGTTGGTTAGAATCAAAATGGGCAACCTATTGACCCCCAAAAGTCAATGTTTATTAGTTATCTTGGGGTCAAATCTAGGATTAATGTTCTGATTGATATTGATTCATGGAACCACATTCAATAAGTAATGAAGTAAATCCTTTGAAAATATATAATGGAAATGTTATGTTATACTTCCACTATTTTTTTTTGAAAAATTATATAATTATTTTTTGATTTAATTTTCATTATTCCTTGCTGAGTTCATTTACTTTAGAATATTTTTGTAAGAAATTTTTCTTAATAGCCACTATAAAATCCCATAAAGTTTTCCATACTCTTCTTACAAGGTTATATCTTAGGGATGCTGAGGGGAAAGTAAAACCCCACCCACCAGTTAGTTATCCACACATTATAAAGTAAGAAACAAGGACTATTTTCAACAATCATCATAATGGGAAATCAATTCAGGTGAATTTTAGTTGATAATATATTATTTGAAATTATTTATTTTATCCGACATGATTCAAAACTATTAATTTATGAAACAAAAAATAGTTCTCTAAAAAAATAGTGTTCATAAAAACCAATATACCCCTATTACAAAGTAAGGATGGTGTATGATTCATTAGGGAACAAATTGGTATGTATTTTAAATAAACAATAAAAGTTTAATTATGTGATATAAAACAACATATTTTCATTTGTTTATATATAGATTGATGAATAAAAATTTGAACCCACTTCCATCCCACATCATAAACTTTGGAAGGAGGCTTGTATAAATAAGGAGGGTAAACTAATTGATAAAAACATGAAAACAGTATGGGAAACATGTGTAAGTAGGAAATTATTATAATTTTTAATTATTTATAAAATTATTAAATAAAAATATATAATCATTTTCATATTTTTTATATGGTTTAGACACAAAAATCGAAAATGAGAATACTAGAAGGAAATCCACTTTCAACATCTTTGAAGTGGCCAGAATAATATGGCCACATTAGAATATTAAGATTTTGAGTCTCTCATAAAACATATTTTGAGAAGATAAAACCACATGAATATACATATAATATGGTGAGATGATTATAGACACAAATATACTCACTATAATATATTATTGTTTAGTCTGTTTTGGTAGAAAAATGTATGAAAAAGGATCAAAGTGAACTGGTGGTGGAAGAAAGATCTACGCTTGAGAAAATTGATCCCACTATATTATAGCCTAGTCATTCCCCCCAATCTCATGACTTGAATGAGGTAATTAATTGTTTCATTAATCTTTCTCATAAATGTGAATTAAACAAATTCTGATATCTTTATATTACTAAACTGTTGCAGGGTATAGTTTTATGAGATTTGTATATGTCAACACCCATGCACTACCTTGTTGCGATGAGTACATTGTATAATATATAGGAATACAAGATAAAAAATATTCAACTCCCAAAATATTACATGAGAATGGGGATTGAAGTTTCTCATGACACAACTATTGAGTTTCTGGTTCCACATGATGATCCAGATGTTACAATGACCAATAAAGCTATTGTAGATTTCATATAATGGACGTTTAATCTTATAAAGATACATGAGTTATGTATTTAGAAAATTTATTCATATGAAAAACCTATAACGGTTGATGATAAAAGGTCTGAAGTGAGGTATGATATTACAGATGGATAAAGTGGTGGGGAAATGGATGGTCGAATCAAGAAAATGTAGTGAATCCACCAAGAAATAAAAATTACATTCCAAGAATACCTTCTCCTCACCAGTTCTAGACTAACATTTATTATCATTAAAACTTTATGTAGAAAACACCTTTAAATATTAAAATATGTCTTACATTATATATGAAAAATAAATATATGGAGCTTCCATGAAATACATAATTGGTCTCAAGACTATAAATAAGATTCTCAAGCATGAAGGGATGGGCACCTCAATTGTGAATAAATATATAAGGTACATTTTTATAATAATTATATCAATGAAATGAGATAATATATTTATTAATGTTAAAAACTATTCATAATTTCTATAAGTTTTTATATTACTACTATATAAAGGGAAAATTGCGGGAAGAATGATTTTGATCCATTAATACCCGTATCATTTCAATGTTAAAACTAACTCTAGATAATAAATAAATAGCGAAGAAAAGAGATGAGTTTCTTAAATCATTTGAGAAAATAAACTAGACGACATAATCTTTTTGATTCCTGTAATTTAGAAGTAAAATAAAATAATTAATCACATAAAATATATTTTTAATTTTTTCATTAATTATTTGTTTTTGTTTTTTAGGTAGTACAATATGTTGATCGTAGTCAATATAGATACACCAAATATTTTTTTTTTCAGATCCAATACATGGATATCCACCCAACCAACCATAGATGATGTGTATTGTGAATTTTTAATAAAACTCAATCAACATTTTATAACTAAACTTAGAATTACATGTTTCAATCAATGTTTTCAATTTTTTTTATGATATGGCGGTGTCTAAATATTGGATAAATCATGACAAGAAGTTAATGTATGAAGAGATAAAGAATATGGATTAATAAAAATGGAAACAAATTAAGTTATATATAGAAAAATTTAATTATCAAAACATTTCAAAACAATTTACTTATTTTGGTCACTATTTCTATAGTTTCTAAAGAAATATAATGATATAGATTTTGGGTATTATGTTTGAAAATTTAAGAGAGAGGTAATAAATCCTGAAAAGACCAGTATCCCCCAATAGGTAATTTCCAAAGGTAATTAAAATTTCATTAAATATATATCATAATAATTTTTTTTCTATATTTTCTCAGTACTAACAAGATTTCCAATAACCTTCATACTAAAAAGAATAAATATTTTTTTTTGTGATGAGTGAGAATGTATATGTTATCAGAATGTATGAAAACAATAAATTTAGGTGATTACCAACTATATTTGTGATCTAGTGTGAGTTAAAACCTTATAAATATAGTTGGGGTATAAAAAATTTGTGTCATAATGCTTATATATTAATTTTGATCTGTTTCTAAAGGATAAGTATAATAGAGGAAATTTTTTTAGAAGCACTAACCTGCAAAAAATATTTTTTGGGGGAAATAGAGGAGGAGGAGGTGGAGGTAAAAGTGGAGGTAGAGGTAGGGGTGGAGGTAGAGTCAGAGTTGGAGACTGAGGTGGAGGATGAGGTAGAGGCGGAGATTGAGGCGAAGGAGGAGATGAAACACTGACTTTCAAATAATAAAATTGTTGGGTAATGGAGTAGAATAAAGATTATAAAAAGATTTAAATGTTAAAAAGTATGAACAAAACTTTTCACTTAAGATAAGAGACATTGTGCAAGTGTTTTAGGTGGATTATTTAAAAAATGTTTTTCACCACTTGTTTAAGGGATTTTATATAGAAATTTAAGTGGTTGAATTTTTTCAGAAACAAAAAAACACCACTTATTTTTTTTATACTTCTTATTAAATGCTACAATTTATATTGGAACACTCCAAGTACTATAAAATATTACTGAAGTGTGAAAGGAACCCCTCACCAAGAACAAACTAAATAGAAAAAATATACATAGTTTCTTGCCTATAACTTTTCTACAATCAAAATAAATGGTCCTAGTAGTGGATCCAATAGTAACTTGAGAGTCGTAAAACACCAATCCAATTATCAAACAGGTATATAATACGACTTAAATGTTTGAATAAATATGTTTATAATCAATCACTAAATCCAAAAAGTGTATGAGAGAAATATTATAGTATAACCAACATTAATTGAGAGATTTTGTTCATCAGGGAGGGTTTGTGTCAAAGGAATCATGAAATAAAATGAAAACAATATGCCTTATGAAGAAATACCTGAAAATGAAAAACCTAATTCAAATGAAAAAATAAAGTATTAAAAATCCAAATGTACAACCCTTTGAAAAATAAGTTAGTATCTTGATTTAAAACCTCCAATAAATAAATAAATACAAAATTTCATTTACCGAATCATGAATTATCATAAAATAACAATAAAATGATTTCACTTTATTTGGTGGTGGAATTATTTTTTCGATTCGATCATCAATTATATTGATAATATAATATAAAAAATTATTTTTAAATCCATCAAGGTAACATTCATTATGCATGTGAAAATTTGATTTGTAAAATGAACCATGTTCACAAGATCATTAATAAAAAACTCATCATCATTCTCAATAAAAAATAAATGAAAATATTAATATTCCCATTTTTAATAACAAATAATTATGATTTATTTTAGAGTTTATCATCACTCAAAAAACACATTCATATTGTTTTGAAATAGATATTAATTGTAGTAAAAAAGAAAAAAACATACTCAAAATTGAGAAAATTAATTTAGCTTGTTTCGGTACTTTGTGAAAATGATTCATAAGTAATTTGTGATGTGTAGGAATCAAACAAACCTCAATCCAATATACGATATTCACAGTATGAATCAAAGTGTCCATTATCAGTTTAAAATTTATATTCTAATACTAAAATGTTTCCCTCCCTAAAAAAATAAGTAAACAAATTTATATTATCTTGATAATTTTGGAAAATGAATCATAATTCATTTTTAATGTGTAGGAATCGGTATCACATCAAACACACATATAGTGAGACCTGTAAGACTCAATGTTCATGTTTCTAATTTAAAATGACAATTTAGTAAAACTCAAAGTGGCGTAATCTAAACCAAGGAAGCACATTCATATTTTTTTGATATTTTAGGATAATTATCCATAATTCATTTGGGATGTGTAGTAATTAGCTGCACCTCAATTCGATGAATGGTGCGACTGGTATGACTCCAAGTGCACCTTTTTATTCAAAATTGACATTAATTTTAGTAAAAAAGAATTTTGACATACTCAAAAACCAAGAAAACGCATTTGGTTTGTTTTTATAATTTATTACAATGATCCATGAGTCATTTTTGATGTGTAGTAATCATTAAAACCTCAATCTAATACACAATGTTCTCGGTATGACTCAAAGTATTCATTAGTTGTTCAAAATCGACATTTAAATACAAAAAAGTGTCACTCACTGAAAACTATGAAAATTAACTTGTATTATATTTATAATTTAGGAAAATGATTTATAATTAATTTGCAATGTATAGGAATTAGTCTCATGTAAAACCCATATACGATGCGATTGATAAGACTCAAAGTGCATATTTCTAGTTTAAAATGACATTTTAGCAAAAAAATAGAAGTATAATACTCAAAACCAAGGAAACACATTAATATTGTTTTTATAATTTATAAAAATAATCCAATAGCCATTTGGGATGTGTATGAATAAACTGAACCTCAAAATGACACACGGTGTGACTAGTATGACTCATAATGTGTCTCTTTATTTAAAATTGACATCAATTTATTAAAAATGACAACTCACCTAATAAAAATTGAGAAAATTCATTCTTATTGTTTTCATAATTTTGGTAAATTATTCATAAGTCATTTATGATGTGTAATAATTATCCTCACCTCAATGTGATACACGATGTTTTCAACATGATTCAAAGTGTCCGTTATGAGTTTAAAATCGACATTTTAGTTCAAAAAGTGTTACTCATTGAACAATGATAAAACAAACTAATATTTTCTTGATTTGTTTGGAAATTTATTCAAAAATCATTTATGATTTTTAGGAATTGGTCTCATAACAAAAATATACATAATGTGATCAGAATGAGTCAAAGGGTGTGTTTCCAGTTTAAAATGGAATCTTAGTAAAAATACAAGTGATGTACTCAAAACCAAGAAAAAACATTCATGTTGTTTTTATAATTCATAAAAATTTTAAAAATGTTATTTTAGAAATTGATGAATCATTCTCACCTAAATTTGACACACAGTATGACTGGTATGACTCTAAGTGCATTTTTATTAAAAAATGTCATCATTTTTTGTAAAAAAACTATTGATCTACTCAAAACTGAGAAAACACATTCAGATTGTTTTGATAAATTATAAAAATGATCCATAAATTATTTTTGTTGTATAGTATTAAGTCATACCTAAATCGTATACATGATGTGTCCGGTATGACTCAAAGTGTTCGTTATCAGTTTAAAATCTTAATTTTAGTTTAAAAACTATCACTCACTGAAAACCAAGAAAACAAAATCAATTTTTCTTGATAATTTAGGAAAATTATTCATAATACATTTTGATTTGTAGGAATAAGTCTCACATAAAACTGATACATGATGTAATCAGTATGAGTCAAATTGTGCATTTCCTGTTAAAAATGACATTTTTGTAAAATAGGCATGTGACATAATTGAAATTGATAAAATGCATTCAGATTGATTTTTTTAAATTCTGAAAATGATAGATAATTAATTTTATATGTGTAATAAATATCCTCCACTCAATTTGATGCACGGTGTGACCGGTATGACTCCAAGTGCGTCTTTTTATTTAAAATTGACATCCATTTTAGCAAGAAGGAAAAATGACCTACTCAAACTAATAAAAAAAGTTAGGATTGTTTATATACTTTAGTAAAATGATCCTTAAGTAATTTTTGACTTTTATGAATTATCATCTTCTCAATCTGATACATGATGTGCCCGGTATGACTCAAAGTGTCTGTTATCAATTTAAAATCATCATTTCAGTTCAAAATGTTTCACTCACTGAAATCTAAGAAACCACTATTAGATTTTATTAATAATTTATGAAAATGATTTATATGTCATTTGTGACATATAGGAATTAGTTTCATGTCAAACAAATATATGATGCGATCAATATGAGTCAAAGTGTGTGTTTATAGTTTAAAATGAAAGTTTTGTAAAAAAGAAAAGTGAAATACTCAAAACCAAGAAAACAAAATCATATTTTTTTATACTTTTTTAAATTTAATCATAAGTCATTTGAGATGTGTAGGAATTAGTTTCACCTCAATATGATGCATGATGTGACTATTATGACTCCAAGTGCATCTTTTTATTTAAAATTGTCATCAATTTTATTAAAATGACTACTGACCTACTCAAAACTATGGAAAATCAGTCAAATTATCTTGATACTTTAGTAAAATGATCCATAATTAATTTGTGACATATGGGGATTAGCCTAACCTCAATCCAATGCATGATTCTCTTGGTATGACAAAAAGTGAATGTTATCATTTTAAAATTGACATTTTAGATCAACAAATTCTAGTAACTTAAATCCAAGGAATTGAGATAATATTTTATTGATAATTTATGAAAATAATTCATAATTAATTTTTGATGTGTAGGAATTGGTCTCACATAAAACTGATACTTGATGTGATCGGTATGAGTCAAAGTGTGTTTTTCTAGATTAAAATGAAATTTTAGTAAAAAAGCAAAGTGACATACTGAAAAACAATAAAAAGCATTCATATTGTTTTGATAGTTTAGAAAAATGATCTATAAGTCATTTTAGATTTGTTGGAATCAAATTCATATAAATCTGATGTACGTTGTGACTGATATGACTCCAAGTACATCTTTTTATTTAAAATTGGCATCAATTTTTGTAAAAAGGAAAAGTGACATACTCAAAACAAATTAAACACATTCACATTATTTTGATATTTTAGGAAAACAATCCATATGTAATTTTTTATTTGTAGGAATCAGCCACACCTTAATTTGATACACTATGTTCCTGGTAAGACTCAATGTGTCCGTTATGAGTTTAAAATTGACATTTTAGTTCAAAAAGTGTCACTTACTGAAACAAAGCAAACAAACTTGGATTTTATTTATAATTTATAAAAACTATTAATAAGTCATTTTTAATTTGTAGAAATTGGTATCACTTAAAACTGATACATGATGTGATCGGTATGAGTCAAAGTGTGTGTTTTCAGTTTAAAATTAAATTTTAGTAAAAAAGATAAGTGACATAATCAAAACCAATAAATCACATTCATATTTTTTAATACTTCAGGAAAATGATCCATAATTCATTTTGAGACATATAGGAATTATCTGCACCTCAATATGATGCACGATGTGACTGGAATGACTCCAAGTGTCTCTTTTTATTTCAAATTGACATCAATTTTAGTAAAAAGGACAATTAACCCACTCAAAACTGAGAAAAAGAATTTGTATTGTTTTGATAATTTAGAAAAAATATTCATAAAACATTTTACATGTAGTAATAACCTCACCTAAATACGATACATGATGTTCCTGATATGACTCAATGTGTCCTTTATGAGTTTAAAATCAACATTTAATTCATAAAGTTTCACTCACTATAAACTGAGAAAACACGATCATATTTTATTGATAATTTAGGGAAATTATTTATAAGTAATTTTTTACATCTATGAATTATTATCATGTTAAACTAAGACATGATGTGATATGTATGAGTCAAAGTGCATGCTTCCATTTTAAAATGACATTTTAGTAAAAAAGAAAAATGATGTACTTGAAACCGAGAAAATGAATTCGTATTGTTTTAATACTTTATAAAAATGATCCATAATTAATTTTTCATTTTTAGGGATTATTCTATCCTCAATACAATTCATGGTGTGACCTGTATGTCTCCAAGTGCCTCTTTTTAATATATAAGTGTCAATTAAGTTTAAAATGCACATCACATCGCCAAAACTAAGAAACTGAGACTAGATTTTTTTTTCTAATCATTCTATCTACTATTACTTAACTAATTTAATTATTATTTTTATATTATATTTATTTATATTTCATCAATCAGGGGATGGAGAATAAACAAATGAGAATGTAACTAAATGTGCATGGGGAGGCTCAAAACTGAGACCTCCCAAACACCACCACAAGGCGCGACCACTAGGCTTTTCCCATGGGGATTTATCTTCTAATTATTTGATTAATATTTATAGATATAATTCTTTAATATTAACAAGAAATGATGTCAAGTGTAATAATCAACTGTTACTTAGTCTGATATACAATGTTCCTAGTATGACTCAAAGTTTAGTTTAAAAGTAACGCTTTATATTAATTTATTTCTTTATATTATTACCAACATAAGAATTTTTTTCATATATATGTGTGTTATTTTGATTAATCAAGGGTGTTTTGTTAGGAAATAACATGATTCGGGGCCAGGATCAGAATCCTAAGAAACATTTATGTTTTTTAATATAAGTAATAATTTGTACTTATGTAATTTTATAAACCAATGTTTGAAATGTCTCAAATATTATGTTTTTCTTTTATTTTTGCTGTAAATTTCATTTCACTTAAATAATTTATTGGTTCTTGAATTTTTTGATATCTGGTGGTGTTTCTATTGTTACATTTTTGTGTTACAACACATTGCACTGGTGTTGTAGTGTGATGTTACAACGCACTACTATATGTCCCTTTATCAGCACTTATAAAAGCATTGATAAATGGATCATGTATGAGAACTTTTAAAAGTGATGATAAAGGGGTCCTTATCAGTGCTTTTAAAACAACTGATAAATGATTCTTTTAGAAGTGCTAAAAAATCTTTGATAAAGGGGTCCTTTATGAGTTCTATTACAAACACTAATAAAGGTACCCTTTATCAACACTCTTATAAGCATCGATAAAGGTCCCCTTTATCATTTCTAAATAAAAGTGATGATAAATGTTTTCCTTTATCTGCACTTCTAAAAGTGATGATAAAATACCAGGGATTTTAATCTCACTCCTATAGTCAGTGCTTCTCTAGAGTTGATAAAGGACATTTTTAGCCTTGTTAAAGGCCTAATTTTTAGTAGTGTAGATTAAAAGTCCCACTAGTACTTTTCCTATCATGTTTACATCCTCTAAAATCACTATTTCAAAAATGAAAGTTCAAATGTGGTTTCCTAAGGATAAGATAATACAAGGATTTTAGTTCCATTAAAATAACATAAAATTCTTCTAAGGAATTTTAAATGCAATTTGTATTGGATTGAAAAGAAGCACAAAGGTATAAAATTAACATGACATCCATATAGGTCAAAGTTAGGTAAAGTATACTTCCAATAATATTTAAATAAATCTTGTTCTCAACTGATTGACTTAATTGATACAAAATTATCTTACAAGTTGTACTCATGGGCGATCTAATTTCCTTAGCATGATCTATTCCAAACTTATTGAAGGCTTATAAGGTTTTACTAGAGTTTTATTATACAAAGAAGATTGATTCATCAAATATTGGGTCAAAATTACCTAAATTATTCTCATTATTAAGGATAAATATTTTACAATTCAATATTCTAAAGAAGTTATTTTTTTTAATTTTTCCTTTCCAAAGTTCATAATGTTTTTATTAAGATGGGTCTTAATACGACATATTTAAGGTTAAAGAATATAGTTTTGACCAACGTAAAACAATAGTATTTAGGAAGGGAAAAATCATTTAAGAGAGTCCTATAAATTTCATAGGGGGTCCTATTTCATCTTTTAACAAATTCAATTTTTTAAGGCGTTCTAGGATGAGAAAAAGAGTGATGATAACCTTGATAAGAACAAAACTCATCGAAGTATTTGTGATCAAATTACTCACCATGTTCACATATAATAGAAAGTGTTTGTATCAATTTTAATTTTTGAATTTCAATCATATGTTGATAAATATATTACATGTTTGTGAGCCTTTATAACTTGGAAAGTAACACAAGTCATTTTTTAAACATAAAAATCATGTTTCCTCTTCTAAATCATGAGAACTAGTTCACCTTAACCTTTTTCTACCAACTCAATTTTCTAGTCTTGGAGGAAAATATTACACCATTGTAATTATCAATGAATTTACTTTATTTACATGGTTTTTATTCTTATCTCATAATAATGGGGCATGTAATATATTTATCAACTTATGATTGAAATTCAAAAATTAAAATTGATAAAAACACTTTCCATTATATGTGAACATGCTGAGTAATTTGATTACAAATACATCGATGAGTTTTGTTCTTATCAAGGTTATCATCACCATTTTTCTTATCCTAGAATGCCTTAAGAAATTGAAGTTTTCAAAAGATGAAATAGGACCCCCTAAGAAATTTCTAGGACTCTCTTTAATGATTTTCCCTTCCTAAATACTATTGTTTTATGTTGGTCAAAATTGTATTCTTTAACCTTAAATATTCTCTATTAAGACCCATCTTAATAAAAACATTATGAACTTTGGAAAGGAAAAATTAAAAAAATCCACTTCTTTAGAATATTGAATTGTAAAATATTTATCCTTAATAATGAGGATAATTTAGGTAATTTTGACCGAATATTTGATGAATGAATCTTCTTTGTATAATAAAACTCTAGTAAAACCTTATGAGTCTTCAATAAGTTTGACATGGATCATTCTAGGGAAATTAGATCGCCTATGAGTACAACTTGTAAGATAATTTTGTATGAAGTTAGTCAATCAGTTGAGAACAAGCTTTATTTAAATATTATTGGAAGTATACTTTACCTAAATTTGACCTATATGGATGTCAGGTTATGTTTATACCTTTTTGCTTCTTTTCAATCCAAAACAAATTGCATTTAAAATTCCTTAGAGGAATTTTATGTTATTTGAATGGAACTAAAATCCTTGTATTATCATATCCTTAGGAAACCACATTTGAACTTTCGTTTTTTTTTCAATGGTGATTTTAGAGGATGTAAACTCGATAGGAAAAGTACTAGTGGGAATTTTAATCTACACTAATACAAAATAAGCCTTTAACAAGGCTAAAAATAGTGTTTATCAGTGCTAGAGAAGCGCTGATAAAGGGGTATATAGTAGTGCGTTGTAAGATCAAAATACAACACCGGTGCAATGTGTTGTAACAGCAAAATGTGACAATAAGAACACCACCAGATATCAACAAATTCAAGAACCAATACATTATTTTTGTGAAATGAAATTTACAACACAAATAAAAGAAAAACATTATATTTTAGACATTTTAAACATTGGTTTATACAATTACATAAGTACAAATTATTACTTACATTCAAAAACATAAATGTTTATTAGGATTTTGATCCTGACCCTGAAACATGTTATTTCCTAACAAAACACACTTGATTGATCAAAATAACCCACATATATATGAAACCAATTCTTATGTTAGTAATAATATAAATAAATAAATTAATAAGAAGCGTTAATTTTAATCTAAACTTTGAGTCATACCAGGAACATTGTATATCAGACTGAGTTACAGTTGATTATTACACTTCACACTATTTCTTGTTAATATTAAAGAATTATATCTTTAAATATTAATCAAATAATTAGAAGATAAATCCCTAAGGGAAAAGCCTAGTGGTTGCGTATTGTGGTGGTGTTTGGGAGGTCTCAGTTTCGAGCCTCCCCATGCACATTTAGGTTCATTTTCATTTTTTTATTCTATATCCCCTGATCGATGTAATATAAATGAATATAATATAAAAATAATAATGAAATTAGTTAAGTAATAGTAGATAGAATGATTAGAAAAAAAATCTAGTATCGGTTTCTTAGTTTTAGCGATGTGATGTGCATTTTAAACTAAATTGACACTTATATATTGAAAAGATTCACTTGGAGACATACCAGTCACAAAGTGAATTTTATTGAGGAGAGGATAATCCATAAAAATAAAAAATGATTTATGGATCATTTTTATAAATTATTAAAACAATCTAATTCATTTTCTCAGTTTCGAGTACGTCATTTTTCTTTTTTACTAAAATGTCATTTTAAAATGGAAACATGAACTTTGACTCATACATATCACATCATGTCTCATTTTGACATGATAATAATTCATAGATGTCAAAAATTACTTATAAATAATTTCCCTAAATTATAAATAAAATATGATCGTGTTTTCTCATTTTATAGTGAGTGACACATTCTGAATTAAATGTTGATTTTAAACTCATAAAGGACCCATTGAGTCATACCAGGAACATCATGTATCGTATTAAGGTGAGGTGATTCCAACATGTAAAATTTTTTATGAATAGTTTTTCTAAAGTATCGAAAACATACAAATTCCTTTTCATAGTTTTGAGTGGGTTAATTGCCATTTTTACTAAAATTGATGTCAATTTAAAATAAAAAGTGACACTTGGAGTCATTCCAGTCACACCGTGCATCAGATTGAGGTGAGGATAATTCCAATATGTCTCAAAATGAATTATGGATCATTTTACTAAAGTATTAAAAAAATATGAATGTGATTTATTGGTTTTCATTATGTCACTTATCTTTTTTACTAAAATTTCTTTTTAAACTGAAAACACACACTTTGACTCATATCAATCACATCATGTAGCGGTTTGAAGTGAGACTAATTTCTACACATTAAAAATTACTTATTAATAGTTTTTATAAATTATAAATAAAATTCAAGTTTGTTGGCTTTGTTTCAGTGGGTGACACTTTTTGAACTAAAATGTCAATTTTAAACCCATAACGGACACATTGAGTCTTACCAAGCACATAGTATATCAGATTAAGGTGTGGCTAACTCCTACAAATCAAAAATTACATATGGATTGTTTTCCTAAAATATCAAAATAATATGAATGTGTTTTATTTGTTTTGAGTATGTCAGTTGTCCTTTTTACTAAAATTGATGTCAATTTTAAATAAAATGATGTACTTGGAGTCATATTGGTCACAATGCACATCAGATTGATATGAAGTTGATTCTTAGAAATACAAAATGACTTATGGATCATTTTACTAAAATCTCATAAAAATATGAATGATTTTTCTTGTTTTTGAGTATGTCACTTGTCTTTTTTACTAAAATGTCATTTTAAACTAGAAAAACACACTTTGAATCATACCAATCACGTCAAGTTTCATTTTTATGTGAGACCAATTCCTACACATCAAGGGATCTCTTCATTACATTGTCTACTTAAATACTTAATATTTATCATACTTGATTTTAACACTTGATGTGGTATATATGACACAATATTTGGTAAGTAAGTTTTTAAATATTAACCGACAACACCCCTATATTGAAAACCTCAGTCCCAAGAGGATTTATTTTATTATTACCTTAGATTTAATGATATCAAAGATTCCAAAACTATCCATTAATTTTAAAGTTATATTATGAAAACAGATACAATAGACAATATATTTTTAATAATGAATCTATAAACCTCAAAAGAATAGTCCCTTTCCTTTTGAAAGGAAGAAAGACAACTAAACATTATTTCCTTACATTAATGGTATTAAGAACTAAAATGTAGAATACAAATGAGGAAAATGGTGTATTTATATTTGTCTCGATTATCCCAAATAAATTGAAGAACATAATAGAATAATTATAATATAGAGAGAATGAGAAAGATATTACACTTTTTACACACACTCTTTGAAGGAAGAAGATGATTTTGAAATAGAGAGATTTGATATATTGAAGAGAGATTGAAAAAGTTGTTAGAAAGAATAATACAGCTACTATAGACGTATTATAGTTTTCCAAGCTTCCAAAGGTATGTATTTATAGTCTTCAATTCCTTCCAAAATGTTCTGGAACCATTGATATCTTAAAGTTATTGATTTCCACATTCCATGAGTTATTACCATTATTATTTATATTAATTCGTCTACCTATTTAAATAATAACGACTTAAAAAGACTAAGGAAATTTTTAGGTAATTAAAACTAAAAATAATAATATTATATCATAATTATCAAGGAGACATAGAAAGATAGAAAAGTATTATCAAAAATATTATCTCTTGAAATTAAAAATATTTGAAAAATTGAACCTCATTTGAAATAATATGTTAGAATGTTTAAAACACTTCCAAAATAATAGGTCAAAGATTACTCATAAAACACTCACCATGTTATTCCATAATATTCAAAATTTTGATTTCAAATAACTTTCCATATTTAAACACATGATCATATCAAACATTAAAGACTATACAATAAAAACTATAAAACATGTTTGAATAATTTTATTAGAAAAAAACAAGATTTTAGAATAATTAAAAACAAAGAAATAAACTCAAAATAATAAATTCAAATTATTTGACTTCCATACTACAAAAATATATGATAATAAAGAATAAAATTTGTATTTATAATAAAATTGGATAAAATAATGTGAAAAATACTGCTCATAGATTCTATATCATTAATATGAATTTATAGACTCATTAAAACAATTTAATTTTTTTATTTGCATGCATGAAATTTAAATACAAAGAATACCATGAAACACAGTAAAATAGATATTTCATGATTTATATCTTTATTTAAAGCTAATATTCATGAAATATATAAAGGAAGAATATAATTTGAACATACTTTGTAAAGGTAAATCTAATTTTTAAGGGTAAAAATAATTTTATATTCACCTTTTAAGGGTATAGATAACACCATATAAAAGGTAAGAATACAATTTTATAGGTGAGTTAAAGGTTGAATGAGAAATTTTTCAATTGAAACACTCATTTTATACAAGATATGTAAGGGTAGATTAACACTTGTGTATGGGTATTAAAAGAGTTCTATACTCTGTGTAAGGGTACAACTCGATTTATGTAAAGGTAAAAACAAAATATAAAAGGTTACGTAAAGGTACAAAAGAACTTATATAAAGGTAAAATTGAATTTTCATGCACTATGTAAGGGTTGATGTAGCTCAAATAATGGTAAAAACAATTAAAACATGTTATTTAAGGGTAAAAATGGAGTTTTGTAAGGGTAAACATTAAATTTAACTACTTAAGTAAGGGAATTATAGAATAATTGTAAGGGGAACATGAAGTTTTGTTAGGTAAAACATATAAGTAAACTACTTGCATAAAGTTAGAATTAGAATTTTAATACATCCGTAAGGGTAAAAGGAATGCTACATAATGGTAAAAAAGACTTAATTCTCACTTAAAAGTAAATATATTTTTAAGAATGATAATTAAGGATAAAAATAATAATTTTAAATATAAATTTTTACAAGTTTTAAATAAAAAAATTATATAGAATAATATTAATAAAAATATATTAAAAAATAATGAAAAAATAATTAAATTAAATAAAATAATTATTATAAATAAAAACAATAAAAAATGGAATTATAAAAATAATAAAAAAAACAAAATAATGATAATAAATAAATAAAAAAAGAGAATAAATAAATAAAAATAAAAACACTAATAATGTTTTCAATCATTAAAATCAAAGAATGGTGAGAAGTGTATTAAGACCTACACCATGTCAGGACTGGATATGCACCCCAACCATAAATTATCCACTATAACCGGTCATAAATTAGAATGGGTTGTGTGCTTCCCACACCCATAAGTGCCTATATTTCTGTAACACCCCAATATTTTATGATATAGTTCTCTATAAATAAATTTGATTTCTTTGATAGCTTTATTTACATATAACACCAAGTTTAAATGAACCACGATATACTATTTAAATATTATTATTTAATCTGAAAGTCATCACCTAACTATTGGAATGATGAGTATGAATAAGAATAAATAAATTTTGAAAAATTTATTTTCAATAGATGTATAAAATGAATTCAATGGTTATTAATTGATTATAGATGAAAATAAAAATCATTTTAATGTAAGATATTTGTTTTTTATAAAACTATTTTTATATGCGTAATGTACTTATAACTAAACTAATTAAACTAATAACTATTATTGAATGATTTTAATGAAATATATATATTATATATTGAATGTATTTTCTTATCATTTATCTAATTTTTTTTTCTATTCATGATATAAGAATAAATCCACTTTTATGCTTAAAAATCTATTTTTCTATAAAATGGTTTTTTCTATGTTATGAACACTTATTTTGGAATGAATTTATGTCACTTATAGAAATTGAATCATGAAAAATGGATCCAATATTTGGAATCATGATATTCAAATTTAATGAATACTTCCCTTTTATTATTGGGAATTATGAATAGTATCCTTGATAATTTTTTGTCACGTCATTAAGGGTAAAATAGGTAAAGCAGGGTTAAAACTTTGGGTTAAGGATTCAAAATTCTTTTAACACTTTTTTATCCTATTTGATGAGTGTATTTCGACTGCTATTATACATACATTGAAACTATGTCCACATGGTGCCATTTTTCTTTCATGATGACCTATAATTATTATTTTAAGAAAAGGATAAATACGAGATTTCACTCTCTTGATTTTAATTTATATAAATTTTTATTATAAGGATAAAAGAGGACAAGTTAGATTATAAATGTATATTTTAAATATGAATTAAATTTTTTATCATGTTAATTTATTTTTAATTTTTAGTGATTGAATAATTATTATAAATTCTTACGTAACACCGACACAGTATTTATTCAATTAATAGAAAAATTAAATAAATGATTATAAAATATTAAAAGTAAAAAAATTTAAGTGAACTAGTATTTTACATGAATTTTATACATATATATAACTTATTTTTAATGTTTTAAAGGTTTTAATTCAAATTCATTTTTTCTCATGTTCTCTTTATAGTTTAATAAAATGAATAGTGTAAAAAATGATAATAATGATATTTTATGTAAAATAATATTTTATTAAATTATTTAAAAAACATAAAAATATTGAAATAGTACAAGTAGGATGATAAATGGTGCAAATTTTATCACTTTTTCATTTATGATCCAATTTTTACCTTATACAAAAAAACTATAACCCTTTAATATTAAAAATTTGTTATGACAGTTAAGATTAAAATTGGTTAACCAAGGGATTAAACCAAAAGGAAATGTTTAAAATGACACAAAAACCAATATAAATTTTACCTTTTTATGATATTTAGACATTATACTTTTTTTATTTGAATCCATGTCCATTTGGAAGCATTTTTCTTGAGAATAAATTAATTATATTTTAACCTTATTTGTAATTCCAAGTGTGTCCTTTTCCACCCTTATAAAAGGAAATCTCTTATATCTTTTATTTGTAGAAATTTTATCCATATAGCAAAAAAAAACATTTAAAATTATATTATAAACTTCCAAATACAAAAATTAGATCTGATTTTTTTCTTAATAGACCATTCCAAGGGTCCTTAAGAAAAGATCTAAATGAGGTCTCATAAAGAAGAGGTAATAGTCTTACCCATCCTATTTCAATTTATTTCTTCTTATAACTCATCTAAAACTATGTAATTAATAATATAATAATAAATTATATATCTTCAACATATTTAAATGTTTTTATGATCATGAAAAAAAATATTATACTCCCACTTTTCCATCAAATGGGAACTAAAAGTATCGCTTGTGAAAGCGTGCAGACTATCACCTTTATATATCAATACAATTTCTCATCACCATATTTAATTTAAGGGTATTATGATGAGTATAATGTTTATAAATAATATTTATGAAATTATTATTATTATTTAATTATAATATAATATATAACTTCTCACCTTAAAATCCATTGGGAAATGACAACATCACTCGTGCATATGTGTGAACTACCACCTCCATAAAGAGATGTGATTCGTTATCCATTTATGATTTACATGGATGGAAATAAGTATGGATGTAATTATTTAATATTATACAATAATTATTATTTAAATTTAATCACTATTTATTTTTCTTTCATTCTATCTTTCGAAAAGTGAAAACAACGTTCATGAGAACGTACGACCTACCATCTCTATGAATAGTGTAATTCAATTTTTTATCTATACCTTTCATGGATGATTATTAAAATGTATATAATATATTATTCGGATAATAAATAACATTATTTATATTATGTAACCATTATAAAAGTATAGTCACTCAAACTACCAAAAAACTATTAGGAAAAATGAAACAATTAATAACAGAAAATGAAGAGTTTAATAAAGAATTATTAATAAATGGGTGTTGAAATATTATATGTGAATTATATATGACATTATAAGTACTAAAATGAATATTTTATATAATTATAATAAATCAAAATTTATTATATTGGAGTTTAAATAACTTTCTAATCCATTCAAACTGCAGTTAATGGTTTGTCATCTCAAATTGTCTTTTTTAGGACATATGTTATATTATGAACCTATCTTACTTTATGAGATGTATATACCAAACATTTTAAATTTTATGTCATTAATATAATTATTTTATTGATATTTAATGTTTCATTTGATTTTATTCATTTCTTGGTATTTTGATTCAAAAGTTACGAAAGCATAAATGGATTTATGCTACAATCTCATTATTTATTAGGATTGTTTATTATTAAGATTTTTATGATAAAATTTGATGATTTATTTCTCAATAATATCATTATTTTTATCATATTTTTATTTATTTATAATACATGTTTTATATTTATTTTCCTTAATTTAAGTACTCAAGATGCCTAAAGAACAATTTGAAGGAAAACTAACTTTATTTCCTTCTTCAGTAAAAAATACTCTTTTACCCATGTCCATGTTTTATAAAAATGTTTCAAGAATTTTTTTTAATATTATCCTATTTTTTTTAATTTAATTTTTACCCATGTTATAATTTTTTACCAAAATGGTTTAAAATGATTTTTTCTATCATTTTCTGATCGAGTTAATTTTGAATTCTTACCTAATATGTGAAAGGAATCATTATTTCAATAAAAATGATATAATTTTTTTTGCACCATCATTAACACTCAATGATTTGAAGCTTCAATTACATGTTTCCAATTCTATTTTCAAATAAAATAATTTACTTAATATTTATAATCTTTTTAGATTTGAATTGTGAATTTAAAATGAAAAGTTTATTTTCCTCAAGAAATATTCCAATGATATTTTAATGAAAAATTTAATCCATGATAACATCCTATAATTTTACTTATGATTTAATAGATATATGATACAATGATTCCATATTTATTTTTTCTTTCTATGGTATATGGTTATGATGATGAAATATCGATGAAACACATTTTATTTTCGATGAGTTATGTATTGATGAATGTTTTTATGAAATTGTGGCATACATATGAATGAATTTATGATTGTAGAGTGATTAGGAATGAAATTATATATCCCTATAATTAATTGGGTAATAATTAATGTTCTATGAGCTCAAATGGTATATGGTAGGTTATCATAATATCTAAGAAATAATGTACATGATCTGTTATTTTTTCCCCAAAGAGGGTACATAAGAGGTTATCCCTAGTTCGAAGTGGGTACATGGGTGGTTATATCAATCCAAACATGTTATGAATTTATTAATTGGTATACTTTACATGATATTTCTATGATTATGATTATGGAACACTTTATTACACCTTTTTTATGACATGGGCTTATGTCGATGTTATGGTCTCACAATTCATGTTTTTTGATCCCTTTATGATTCTTGTATTATAAAGTACCAAAATGTATTCCATGACTCATGTTTAGGATATAAAAATTATTGGGTATGATTTTAAAGGGTTTATATCTTATTATTATATCCATTATGCTCACGTTATACTTAAATGATCATCGATATATCCCTTATTTACCGTTACTGAGTATATGAGATCACACTTTATTATGTTTTATTTTCACAGGATATAAAGAAAGGTTTTATGTTTTATGGGTCTAAGAGGGGTTCTAGTTATGAATAACTATATATGATAAAAATTATATATTTTATAAACCATTTGTTTCTATATCAAAGTTTTCAAATACACAAAACCATTATGTTTCTGGAGTGGATTATAATGTTATATATTAAATATTCATATAATAAGATGTGGTATTTATGTATCAAAATTATGGGTTGCATTAGTTAGTATCAAGGAAAGGTTTATTTAAAAATAGAAACTGAGATGATTTTTTTGTGAGAACCCTTAAGAGAAACCTTAGGATAATCCTATATATAGAAGAAATTCCTAACTTATTATAAATAAAGGAGTGTTTTTTCCTATAAAAAAATCAATGAGTGGATACTACAAGTGGATGCGGTTTTATCACAGATGTATCTTAGGTTCATAACCTCATAAATTGTAGGTTGAGTATATATTATCCATCATTTTGGGGTATGGTGAGAGTACCCTTTATGCATACATTTTTTCATTCCTAGGGGATATACTTAGGTTAATTCATATTTTTTTATGAAACATCAAGAATTATTAAAATATATTATAATCATGGATAACCTATGTTAAACCTATGGTGTTATAGAATGAAAATAAAGTGAATGATTTAGACATACTATAAAATATTTTTCATTGCTATATGGTTTCCAACTATGATTATTATTTCTCACACTATGATTTTTGGTTTCAATCAATGGATAGAACTAGAAGGAAATAGGATAATACTGAATATGGCATACAATGTAATCAATTTACTCAGAAAAAATCAAAATTTATGAGATCTAGAGTGAAAAATCTCATTTCTGGGCTTATGAAAATTTCTTAATACATGAATCATGCCAAGGTTCTAAACAAGAAAAAGAGGGAACAATATTATGTTGAGTCCTTATTGATGAACAATCCACCTTCTTTTAGTGGATATTTTGATCTACCAGTTTCCAAGAAATGGATCAACACCATTGAAAAAAAATATTTTTATCTATTGTATGGAGTATAAAAAATTCATTTTTTCCATCTATCATTCAGAAGGCGAATCATATCAATGATGAACTCTCATAAATTACATGTTCCAATGAGAATAAATTGAATCTATAGAGTGGGATGAGTTTAAAAGGTTATTTTTCAATAAGTAATTTTCTCATATTATTTATATGAAAATTGAGAAGAAATTCCTTGATCTATAGAAAGAGGATGATGAATCCATTAGTTAATATGAGGGAAATTTTACACGACTTGTGTGGTACACTTCTGGTATTATCATTGAACTATAAAGTTAGATATTTCAATTTCTTATTTGCTTAAAACCATGTTTGAAAAGGGAATTAGTCATAAGGGAATTTTGCATTTAAGGAATCATTTTCTGTACTACCAAAGTAGAAATGGAGATTGAAGTTACCCATCAATTTCATGGTTTTATTAATAAAATAAAGATGAAATTAAAAGGGAAATTCTAATAATAAAAACCATGGAGGTAAGAAGATGATCTTCCATTATTATTAATGTTTGGAAGTTGAAATAGAGGAAATTATATTAAGGGGAAAAGTAAATGAGTTAAGCGTCGAAAGTAAGGTCATAAGGTAATGAAATTCCAAATTTATGGGAATATGTTAGAAAATGATGGTGTAAAAACACCATATAATACACCACACACAATCTTGTGTTTCAAATGTAAGAAGTATGAGAATTATGCTAATCAGTTCTAAAATATGAAGGTTAATGATGATGATAAATTTTAGCATCCTCTTAAGCTCATAGATAATGGGAAATATCATGTGATCACTTTTACCAATGTAGGTTATGATAATGAATTGGTGAAAGGTACACTTACCATTCACTCTGAAACTTATAAAGTATTATTTGATTTTGTATATACCCAATATTTTATATATAAAGAAGTTTATAAGGGTATTACAACACCACCATAATGATTAGATGTTGAATAAGTATTGAAAAACTCTAATGGTATGTTAATCACATTTCAATTCCATGATTCTCCTCTGGTTGAAGATTGTGGGATTATGTTTCCTTTAAATCTTATTATTCTTCCTCTAGTTGATTTTTGATGTTATCTTAGTACCATATTTGATTAATTTACATTAATCCCACATATAGTATCAGGGAAATGATGTCATGTTTAATAGTATAAACCAACCTATGATCATCTATATGAGTGATAATAAATATGAAATTCCAATGGAAATAACATCCGTTATATCTTTCCTGATTTGTATTCAAAGTGATGTTTAACTTAGATGGTTTGAAAGAAACTCAACATTAAAGATATGCCATCATGTAGGAGTTTTTTTTGTTTTTTATATAATAGTTTTCAAATCATTAACCAAATCATCAATTTTATTTTTAAATATAAATCATACAAGGTTCTATATCAATTTACAATATTCCCTATAAAATGGACTTAATTCAGTTGTAGTAATTCAAGACGAAATCAAAGATAATATTGATACTGGATTCCTTCAACTAAGTGCATCACCTTGGAGTGCACCTGTTTTTTTGTTAAGAAGAAAGATGGATCAATGAGAATATTCATTGATTATCAAGAATATATCAAGATCAATATCAATAAAATGTACTGCATACCTCATATTGATGACTTTCTTGATCAACTACATGGGATCAATACTTCTCCAAGATTGACCTTTATTCTAGATATCATAAATTATGGGTTAAGAATGTGGATATACCCAATAAAAAATTCCATACAAGGTACAAAACTATTAATTTATAGTGATGCCAATTGGTCTTACTAATTCCCTTGTTATTTTCATGGAGTTAATAAATAAAGTCTTCAGAGATTAACTTTATCAATTTGTGGTAGTCTTTAGAGATGATATTAATACATATTTAAGGAGTAAGAAAGATCATAAAGATCACATGAGAATTGTACTGAAGAAAATAAGGAAAGGGAATCCATTTGATTTTTTTTCAAAAGTTTTAATTTTTTCTTCAAAAAGATTCATTTTTGTCTTATATAATCTCAATAAAGGGTATATAGGTGGATCCATCAAAGATGGAATTTATTGAATGTGGCACAAAAAAATTATTGTGACTGAGATCTATAATTTTCTTGGTTTGGATGGATATTATCAATTATTTTTGGATATTTTTCTAGCCTATATAAACCACTAACCAAGTTAACTTAGAATGGATCTATGTTACTTTAGATAAATGAATGTGAATAAAATGTCAAGGAACCAAATAAAAGGTTTTTCAGTGCACTTGTTCTTACATGACTCTGGAGTGGAGAAGGGTATGTTATATATAGTAATTCATCGACGAATCTTCTGGGATGAATCATCAGGTAGAATAATATGGTGTTAGATTATGCTTAACATCAATTGAATGTTCATGAGAAAAATTACCCAACTCATGATTTGGAGTTAGCTATGGTAATTTTTTCATTAAAGATATGCATAAATTATCTTTATAGATAAAGGGGTGATATATATATATTGATTAAGAAAGTTTAAATTATATATTCAATAAAAAATATATAAATAGGTTCCAGATAAAATTGTTTCATTTTATAAAATATTATGATCGCTCAATACATTACCACTTTGAGAAAGTGAACAAGATAACCAATGCTCTATGTCTAAATTATCATGTTAGCTTATCTATGATAAGGAAAAAACATTGAATATTTTTGGATTTGAAAAGGATGGATCTATAAATCTTTAAGGATGTGGATAAATATTATCACTCTCAAATAGGTGTTCAACCATATATCTATGTGAGAATTAAAGAGGTACAAAAGAAAGGTACAGAACTGCAGAATGAAGTAATAATTGTTCCTCAGTTCAACACTGATTGTGATTTACTGATAAGTTTTATGAACTGTGTAGGTGTTCCATAAAAACCATATCTGAAGTAGGATTTTATGGATGATGATTATAGTTTATCATTATCTATTCATCATGGAAGTATGATGATGTATAAATATATGAAATATTATTTTTAGAGAGACAACTTGAAGGGAGATTTTGTAGATTATATTTATCAATGATTACTATGTCCACAAGTTAAGTATGAGAGATATAAGTCTATGTGTATATTATAACTATTACCTATACTATAATGGAAATGGGAAAATTTCACCATGTATTTTTTCATCATACTCCCCAAAATTCCTAATGGCCATATTGCTATTTGTGTTATAGTTTATTTCCTTACAAAGTCGTTACACTTCATTACTAGCGTAAAAGATTTATATCTTTATTAAAATTCTTTAATATACATTAAATAAGTGGTAAGATTTCATGGATTCCAAAATTCTATTATATCAGATTGGGATATGAGATTTACCTCAGTGTTTTGGTGAAGTCTTTAGTAGGATCTGGATACTGAGTTGATTTTCAGTACTACTTATCATCCTTAGATAGATTTTCATTTTGATAGAACCATTAAAAACATATAGGATATGATTATATCTAGTTATATGGATTAAAAATGTGTTTGGGATAAAAAACTAAAACTAGTTGGGTTTTTTTACAATAATATATTTCACTTAAGAATTCAGATAGATCCTTATGAAGCCCTCTATTGAAATATGTGTAAAACTCCAATGTGTTAGGATGAATTTAGAGAAAGGAAGTTATTAGGATCTAAGATAACTTAGGAAATGAACTGGAAAATCAAATACATTCATATTAATATCAAAGTAGCTCAGAGTCAATAAAAAAAATTATGCTAACAACAATTGGTGAAACTTAGGATTTGAATTTGGTGAGAAGGTATTTCTATGAATTTCTTCATGGAATAGGGTTATTATATTTATAAATAAAGGAAATATGAGACCTAGTTATATTTTATCCTAAGATATTTTTGATCTAGTAGTGATGAAATTTTATTACTTGTTGCATAAATCGAAACACTCTCAAATTAATATCATGTTCCATGTACATCTCTTAAGGAAGTACATAACTAATCCATCACATGTAATTAACTCAAGGGTTGTACTACACGAGAATGAAATTTACTATGAAAAAAATAGTAAAAATCCTAGATTTTAGAGATAATGTTTTATATAATATGACAAATCACCTAGTTAAATTTCACTCGAGATATCAAAAATTAAAAAAAGCTACTTGGTAACTCAAGGATGTGATGAAATAGAGATATCCTCGTTTGTTTGTATCAGAGTAAAAAAATTTGGAGGGTGAAATTAATTTTAGTGTGGGTATAATATAACACCCAAAGATTTTATGATATAGTTCTCTATAAATAAATTTTATTTCATTGATATTTTTCTTTACACACAACATCAAGTTTAAATAAATCACGATTTACTATTGATAAATTATTATTTAATGTGAAAATTATTACCTAGCCGTTAGAGTGTAATTTATGAATAGGAAAAACTAAATTATTAAAATACATGTTTTAGTTATGTATAAAATTAATTCATTGGAAATAAATTGACTATAAATGAAAATATAAATCATTTGAAAGTAAAAGAGTTTTCTTCTTCTGAAAATCGTTTTTATACGTACAATATGTTTTTTATCTTAATAAATTAAATTTATCACCATTGGAGAATGATTTTAATGGCATTTATAAATTATATATTCAATAATATTTTTTTTACATTTTTCTAATATTTTTTCAATGCGTGGGATAAGAATAAGTAAATTTTTATACTTAAAAATGTATTTTTCTAAAAAATGGGCTTCATCATATATTTCTCACTTATTTTAGAATGAAATTCATAAAAGTATAGAAATTGAATCGTGAAAATTGGATCCTATATTTGGAATAAAGATATTAAAATTTTGGAAGTATGTCTCTTTTATTTTTGGTAATTATGAATAGTAACCTTGGAAAATTATTATTACCTCATTAAGGGTAAAATGGGGTTGAAACATTGGGTCAAGGATTTAAAAATCCTATAACATTTGAATTTATCCTATTCTATGAGTGTGGTTTGACCATTATCATCCAATTGTAAAAAATATGTTCACCTGGTGACATTATTATTTAATTAGGACGTTTATATTATTTTAAGAAAATTATAAGCACAAAATGTCACCTCTTAACTTTAATAACCATAAAATTTTATTATAAGGATAAAAAGAGAATAATTTTTTATATTAAAATTTATTTGATAGAATAATTATTTTTTTATAATATTAATTTATCTAAAATTTTAGTGATTTAATAATTTCTTTAAATTTTTGCACAACACAAATATAATATTTATTCAATTAATAGAAAAATAAAATAATTGATTTAAAAATAATAAAAATAATAAAATTTGGATGAATTTTGGTATTAAAGTAATTTTATAGATAAATATAACATATTTTTAATATTTTAATGTTTTAAATTCTAATTACTTTTTAGTCATGTTTTCTTTAAATTCAAGTTAAATGAACAGTGTCAAAAATAAAATTAATGATATTTTATGACATGTAACATTTTATTAAATTATTTAAAAATATAAAAAAATTGAACTATAAAAATTAGGATTATAAATGGAAAAAAATTCCATCCATTAGTCATTTATGAGCCAATTTTTACCATATATGTAAAATTATAACCCTTTAATATTTAAAAATATTTACCATAGTTAAGATTAAAATTGGTTAACCAAGGGGTTGAACCAAACGATAATGTATAAAATGACACTAAAACCTATCTAAATTTCATTGGATGATTCTATTTTGAACTTATTCTATTTTTAATTTAATATATGGACATTGTAAATCATTTTTTAATGATAATGAATGAATTATATATTATTATTTTTATTAATTCCAAGTGTGTCTTTTCCCTAAATTATAAAAGGACACCCCTTAACTATTTTATTTACACCACTTTGATCCATATACCTTGACATAACCATAGAAACATATATTCTAAACTAACGTAGTAAAAAATTAATGGTTTTTTTCTTCTTAGTTTACCATTCCAAGGATCCTTAAGAAATGATTTAAAGGAGGTCTTCCAAATAAGAAGTAATAGTCTTACCCTATCTCTTTCAATTTAATTCCAACTATACATCTTAATTTTTTTGAATCAATAATAAAATAATAACTTCATTATCCTAAAATTAATTAAATATAATTATTATCATGAAATCTCCATTATTAACTATTTTTTTCCATCAAATGGGAAGTGAAAGTGTCACTCATGCGTACATATAGACTACCACCTTCATGTAACGATATAATTTATTTTTAATCACCATATTTCATGGATGGGTATTATGAGGATTATACTATATAAATAAATTAATTTTATTAATTTTTTTGATTATTTAATTATAATATCATATCTACCTTCTTACCTTCCAATCCATTGAAAAATGATAATGTCGCTCGTGCGTAAGTGTGGACTGCCACCTCTATGAAGCAACAATATTTTTTTATTTAAAATTTAAATGGATGATAATAAAGATGAATTAAATGAATATATAATATATATATTATATAATAATGTTTTTTAATGGTGGATTATTATTAACCTTTCTATTATTTCATCTGTTGAAAATTGCAAACATCGATTAAGCGTACATAAAACCTACCATCTCTATGAATAATGGAATTCATTTTTCTATATATAACATTTATGAATGATTATAATTATTTATATAATTAATATATATTATATTAATATCATTAATAAAATTATATATTTGATGGATCTATGATCAAATTATAAGTAATAGAACCCCCAAATAGAAATTCTCATGAAAAAAAATAGTTAACTCTTAGAAAATAATAACATTAATAAGTAATTATTTATAAAAAGGTGTTGAAATTTTATAAGTGGGTCATATATGAAACTATAAGTATGTAAATTATTTTTTTATAATTATAATAAATTTAAATTTATTATACTATAGGTTAAATAAATTTATAAGCAAGCCAAACTTGAGGTAAGGGTTTATCAACTCAAATTTTATTCTATGGGACATATGTTATATTATGAACCTATATTCCTTTATAAGGTGTAAATACATAAAGTTTTACATGTTATATCATGAATATACTTATGATCATGATATTTAAATTTTCATTTTAAGTCATTATTTCATTGGTATTGTTATTCAAATGTTACCAATGAATAAAATATTTATGTTTCAATCTCATTGTTTATCGGGATTGTTTTTATTGCATTTATGATGATGAAATTTCTTGATATATCTCAAAATAATCTCATTAATTTAATTATACTCAATTTATTTCTTTATAATAAATGTTTTACTTTCATTTTTCTCACTTTAAGTACTCAAGATTTCAAAAAAACATTTTTAAAGAAAAATGAATTTATTTCTCTCTTCGGTCGAAAATAATTTTTCTTCCATGTTCATGTTTTATAAAAATGTTTTGAAGAAATATTTTAATATTATATAGTTATTTTTTAATGTCATTTTACAAATGATTAAATATTTGTAAAATGGTTTAAAAGGAATATTCTTATTTTTTATAAACAAGGTAATTTTAACTTTTTACCCAAAATTTAAAAGGTTTCATTCTTTTAACATATGCGTCATGAATGAAATTTTCCACCATCATAACCAATAAATTAATTTAACAATAATTTATAAATTTCCATGGTAATTTTCAAAGTAAATTTATTCCTTAGTAGTTTGTAAATTTTTATATTTTAATATTTGATTTAAAAATAAAAGGGCATTTTTCTCAAGAAATATTCAAGAGATATTTTAAACATTTCATTTAAAATAACATACTTTGATGATAATTATGATTTACTAGATATATGATCCAATGATACCATATTTATTATTTCTCTAAATTTTTTATGGTTATGATGATGAAATATTGATGAAACATGTTTTTTCTACTGGTTATGCTATGATGAATGTTTTATGATATTATGTAATAAATATGAATGTATTTATGATTATGTGATGGGAGATCCTATAATTATATATATCCCTTTAATACATTGGGTAATTATTAGTGTTCTATGATCGAAGGGTTCACTGAAGGTTATCCCTGTCCTGAAGAATTAGGGTACATAAGAGGTGATCTCAAGCCTAAAAAAGGGTACATGAGAGGTTCTACTATGCCTGAAGTTGGTACATGAGTGGTTAGTCCAATACTATCATTTTATGAATGTCTCAGTGGAAAACCTTGACATAATATTTCTATAATAATTATTATTCCACACTTTATGAAACTTTTTTATGACATGATGTTATGACAATGTTATGTTCTCATGGATCATGTTATTTGACCCCTTTATGATTCATGCCATATGAACTACCAAGATTTATGTCATGAATCATGTTTATGATATGAGAATTTCTAAAGTCTAAGATCATATTATCATATCCATTATGATCATGTTATGTTTAAATGATCATTAATATCTCCCTTGTTTACCATTACTGAGAATCTGAGATCACCCTTTATTATGTTTTATTTTCAAAATATATGAAGAAAATTTTGAAGCATGATGTGTCTAAAAAGAGTGATATTTATAAATAACTAAGAGATGATGTAGATATTTTATAAACAAGTTTTTTATATTTCCATGTTTCCAAAGACACTAAACCTTTACAATAATGGCATGTATCGTAATTTTATGTATTGAAAATTCATCAAAAAATATGTGATATTAATGTATGAAAGTATGGGTCACTATTCTCTTATGTGACATCCTCTCTCTAGAATCACATTGGACCTATTAAACATCTTCTCACAACATCCATATATTCTTATCATGATATCTTTGCATACCATAAGTCAAAGAGTTTCCATAGAGTCCCACTATGAAGATTCTGGTTCTCCATTTAAGTTCCTTCTTTATAATTAAATCACTAGGTCTAGCTAGGATTCATTTTCATAAATAATACCTATCACCTTTCACTCAGCAGTAGAGTCTTCGAATGCTTATAACTCTTTATTAAAAACCCATAAAATTGTTTCTCCATTTAAAGATCATATTCAAAGATCTTTAAAACCTATTCACTTGGATATCATTCTCACTTCTCATAATCATGACACTAATAAATTAATACATACATAGAACATTGATATCACTTTTGTTCTTCATCTTTTTCTTCTTCTTGACACTCTTTAATACAAGAAATTTTCCATAGGATTTGTTTAATTCTTCTTCTTCCTCAAATGTATCTATTTATATTTTTAGTTGAGATACTCAACTTCTTTTTCCCCAATTTATTTAAAAACTAGTTATTTTATAACTTTAGAATATTCTTGATTTATCTATATCTCTTTATTATTGTGTGAAAATAATCCCCTTGTTCTTTTTCCTCGTGAATTATTTATATCTTAGCTTATCCCAACACACATCCAAAACAAGTTCATTCTTTTTTTGGTGTTTGAACACATGGACACTTTATCTATCATCTCCTTGAGATCCGAAATCCCTTTTATTCTCATATGTTTACCTCGATAAAGGAATACCTTATTGTAATAATTTATTATCTCCACTATAATTCTGAGAATAACCTTTAATTTTCTTTATAATTATTTTAAAACATGGATGAATATATTTTTAATATAATTTGCACATCATCTTAGAATTAATCATGTTCTTCAAATCAAAACACATCAATTTAATCCTGTATATAAATGTACCCAACTATATGAAAATATATTTCAAATAAACTGGCAGTGCGTAACTCATATTGTGGAATATAAATTGATTACATTGTTGAGTCGTCTTCTTATGGGAAAATTCATATCAAAACTCAGCTTCTTTGTTTTTTTAAATCATATTTTTTCATAAATTAATTAAATCCTTGATTGGTAGACAATCATTTACTCATAAATATATGAATTATTCTTGAAAATGTTATAATAATATTATATAAAATTTAATGTTGCATAAAATACCTCATTATTTGATCTTCTTCTCACTCAACATGAAGAACAGTTCCTCAATCACTCTTATCTTGTATTACATTTATTTTGTGATTTTTTTTTCATAAATTATTATCCCAATAATCATCCCAAATTTATTCTTCATAATATCATATTTTTAGAAATATTGATTTTTAGTTTGTTGAGATCTAAAAAAACTCTATAATTCAATTATAACATGAAAAACAATTATTTTCCAAGTAAATGAATTTAGTTACATAGGACACCAATATATTGTATCAGATGAATCTAATTATCTAAATATGTCATGTTCTCTCTAGAACTTTTGTCATGTAAATGAATTATCTTATAAAAGTCAATCATGTAAATGAATTTTGTTTTGTGCAAGACATTTCATATCTACATAGAAAAATTTAAATTCTTAATATCCAAATAGACTATATATAACTAAATTAAATTATGTGTTACAAATAATATATTATAAGTATATTGCGTACCTCAATTCTCTTATAGGGTTGGAAATATTGCTTGTTTTAAGAGAAATTCATTTGTTATTTCACTTTAGTGTAGATGAAATATATTATGCACTGACAATTTCACATCCACATATATAAATTATATTATCTAGTTCCTCACATAGATGAATTTCCACTTCCCATTTTCAAAATCCATTCTCAAGAAAAGTAGTTATAAAATTTCTTTAAATTAATTCTGTGTTTCTTAAAATTATCATTGAGACTTATCAACCATCCCAAATAACCTCACAACTGCTTTAATTAATTATAGGAATTATTAGATTAATAATAAAAATATTTTATTTAGTTTCAAATCCTTAAAACATATTGAATACTAAAATTAGGTTATTTTAATGAACTCTCCCACTAACTAATGTGCATCCTTTCTCAAATCAATTTTGATCCCACTCAACTCAAATATGCCTTCATCCAATAGTGTTTCACACTTATTTTTACAACCAAAATGAAATTAAGGATAATAATTTGATCTCCAAAACTTATTCTAAAACATAGAACTTATTTTGTACTTATTAAGTACAACCACCCAGGCTATCCAATACATGTGTAGTAGCTAGATTCTCTTATCTCCTTGAAGATTAGTGTAGTACATTTTTGATGTACTAGGTTTCCTACTTGAATATGTTTAGCTAGTTATTCAAGGGTATCAAACTCTAAAATCTTTTACCCATTGATATATGGGTGGATAATACTTTTCCAATAATATATAGGTTCTTCTTTTCATTTATCATGGAATCTACCTTTTCATTCTTTATCACACATGAATTACTTCAAATTCAAAAAAATACAATAAATGCTTCCTTAAAATCAAAGGAACTTCTATATTCCTTATGGATTTTTTATCAAATATAAATTTTATTTCAAATTTAGTTTAATTATTATATTTTTAATTTGAAATAATTTTAAAGGAGAGAAATTATTCTTATACTTAATGAAATTTATTTTAGAATTTATTATTTCCAATAAACTCTTATAAATTTAAGAACTCATATTATCCCCATTTCTGTCATGACTCGACCTACCAGGGACTTCTTGGCTATAAATAATCTGAGAGTGACACCCCATTCCCACCTTAAATAGGATCTGGTCTAGAGACTAGAACCTATTAGGAATATCACACACATGGGTGGCCTTAGCGTAAAGTACCTATTCAAATACATTAATCTCCATGCTCTAGTATAATGTTGAAGAATAAATAAATGATACTATAATTAATGAATAACATTTAAATCCACATAAAATTATGAAAAAGATTATGAAAATGTATAAGGTCCAAATTCAATCCCACCCAAATTGTAAATGAGTTTGACATGCTAAAAAATGGACTACTATCAAGATGAAACTTTGGAATTAATCTATATTCATTCTATCCAAACTAAGATCCACCTACCCCTAGTCCACCTAGGACTCCATCCAATGTCATGTAGTATATAAGACACAACACACATAGGAAGAGACCATGAAAGGGAGTGTATAAACATACCTAGCAGGGAACCCTGAAGACACCAAACATAAATCCTCAAAGACATAGTTAGATATAAATCAATAAATTAATGAGGAATATGAAAGATAACATAGATATATTCAAAGCAATAATATAAGTATTAAGGTAAGATCTTACCTCACTATTATTATAGGGATTTTTTTAGGTTCCAAGGTAATAATCATTTATGATAACTCACTCCTCTGGTATTGAAAGCACTGATGGAATTCAACCAAGCATTCATACTCATTTTAATTTTACATGTTGAACTACACATTGAAACTCATAAGATGCGAAGACATATGTAGGGTATCACACCCAAGGACTATGGGCGATACCTAACCCCATCTAGGATAATATATAATGGAGGGGATCACACATCTTGGGTGTTGGTTATGGGATACCTGGCCCAACCTAGGGAAGAATGAGATAGAGGATTACACATCAGTCCACATAGAGGGATAACTGGATCTATTTAAAACTATCCATTATAGGGGATCTCTCATCCTATGATCAATATGGGATGCCATAATGTACCCTCATAGGTACAGAACAAGGGAACACACCCATTTATCCAGAAACCATATCGAGGAGACCAAGGGATCTAAACAACTCTTGAAGAAGTATATGATGTGTATAAGGGACACACAACATGTAACTCAAATTCTAGTACTGTCAGTGCTTTCGTTCATGTATTCTACCCATGCCCATGTACATTTCTCATGTTTGGGTTCCCTGCCCTTGTTCGTGCACTCCCTGAAGTACATGAGGAATATCCCATCATACCCAATGTTGGGGTCACACGACTTCCTTAGAATTTACTCCCTATACATGTTGAGTTATTTAGATAAGGATCACAAGATGTATTGGATTCCCAAAGAGTGTGTGATATTCAAATCTCCATGTAAACCAAATTATTTACATAGAGGGGTCTATACAATGTGTTTTTTTCCAAACTACATGTTTTATATATTGAAAATTTCCATAATTTATATATATTCAAGATTATGGGCTATTTACACCATCACCTCTGATTCCAACATGATTATGAGTCAAAACACCCATAAATTGCATTAACTAAACCCATAATATCATCAGTGGCCAAATTCCAATCACCCTTTGCCTAAAAAATTCATTCCCCTATGTCTGACATAGTTTCTCATGCCAACACCTATGATCTTCTATTAGGATTTCGTTACCATAATAACAAATTCACCATTTGAAAACTAAAAGTTGTTTATACAACAATAATGATCCATGAATCCCAACAATCACACATCGTATAATATTTCTAAACAAATTCAAATCATCATTCTAATGAAACAGTTGTTATAAACAATTAATGGAGGGATATATCAATGAAGAAAAAATTGAGAAATGAATGTTGGTCATTTTTTGGCCATTTTCAATGGAATTTGAAGAACAAGTAATCATTGAGTCTTCAAAATAAATATCAATTCCGAATTTCAAGAATAAAAAAAACTAATAAAAATTCATAAATAATGATTAAAAATGTAATTTATTTAATGAAATTAATTTAAGTTAACTATAGAAATAAATAATAGGGAAAATAATCAACAAAAGTCAAATTCCTCACCTCATATTAGATCAATTGTTAATGAATATGTTCTTGCATAAGATGTTGTTGATGAAATTGGTGGGTTCATTATTATATATAAAAATATCTTCAATCAAACTTGAAGTTCCTCCCCATGGTATCTCTCCTCCAATCTCTTAAGGTTATGTGAATAACCTAAGATACTTTCATAATAGGATTATAAATAGAGTGTTTTTTAGGTTTCAACATCATTTAAATAATAAATAGATACATTAAATAAATTAATTTATTTAATCTAATTTATATAAGAAAAATCACTATAGAAAAATTTCTAATAACTACCAAAATTATATCATTTCTAGGGTAAAACCTATATTCTATATTTAACAAAGGTCTTGGTTTTCCCATTTGAGACTCTGTTTAAGAGATATTCCCTTATTTATGAAACATTACTTGTACATAATTTATTATTTTTAATATTTTTAATATATCAACATCAAGGATCCATGGGGCTTGAAATTATATATTGATTCCATGCTATACTTTAAGATTAATATTTTAAATATTCCAAAGGGTCATATAGAAAAAATGGATTCGTTACATTGTCCCATCCATAAGTGATTTTCATCCTAAAAAGTAAAACCCCACTAAAATAGGTAAGGGTCCTAATCCCATATCTGGTTATCCATATCCTAGCTTATCTCCTGATGATTATTGTGCTTCCAATGAACACACACCAAGAGAATCACTTTCCCAAAAAGTATTTTCTCCCACCAATCCTCAATTTCCACCGGGTACTTTGTGATGGTAACTCCATTATTAATGTCTAGTTGGCCCCTGTCAATAAAATGAAATGGATAATGCATGCATCTCATTATCTATGAACTATATAAAATTCCATGAACCTGGTATAATTCAAATGGTAAGTAAAAGTGGTAAGCCACCTCACTAATCATATAGAGTATCTGGAAAGGGAAAATGATTCTTAGTAATAGTTTAATGCATCATCTAAGTATCTATAGTCTATTATTTGGTGAGACCTTTAGAAACACATGGTATCCCTCATTGAACTCCAAAGAACTATATCATTGAACCATATAGAAATTTTGATGGCTCTAGGTATTCCTCATCCACTTCTGTATGATCGGAACCATCTCTTTCATCACCTACACCAACTCTAGGCCCATAAGTTTTATCTCACTTGGATACATCCAGAAAAGTAGAGACCTACAGGTTCATCTATATAATTCTTACAATGGTGTCATATTAATGGTAGAGTTTTAACTATATT
Organism: Viscum album; assembly: GCA_963277665.1. NCBI lineage: Eukaryota > Viridiplantae > Streptophyta > Magnoliopsida > Santalales > Viscaceae > Viscum > Viscum album. Next base: position 999,298,110 of record OY728136.1, on the reverse strand, counting down.
TATATACAAACTACACAAAGGGTAGGTTATCCTGTCAAATATAAAAAAAATCCATCATGAGAGCCCATAACATGTCCTCCAAGACCTAAATGGTCCTCTCTGTATGGTTGTCTATATGGTGGTGGAATACCATGGTCAACCACAACTGAGTCATAAAATTCTCCTGTAATCCTCTCCATAATCAGGATGTGAAGTAATAATCATGATAAAATATAATAATTAAGGGAACTCCATGAACATATATTATTTCCTACACATACATTCATCAAAAACTCTCAACTAACTTCTCCTCTCAGATGGCTAAGAAATGTTCTGACATGGTGTGTCGTTCTATGATCACCTAGATAGGGTCATGAAATATAGTTAATCATGGAATTAACATCACAAAATAAATTGATATACCTTCCCAATTATACTATGGAACCTCAAGAGGTTGGGATAAACTCTATAGTACCTAATACTCAACCTTCACCTATTAGAAAGTGAGGCATTGAGAGATATACTCATCTACACTCAGTTTTACCCCTAGACACCATAACTGACATCGAAGTTCCTAGTACATCTTCACAAAACTTGGATGTAATTCAAAGGGGGATATGTAAAATTATCTAAGAACCCCTAATCACTACATGAATTCTACCTTCATCCTTCCACAAAAAAGGATGACGTGCTCCATACCAATTGAAACTCCATCAGGAGCATGTACTATGAATACCTAGTCAAAAAAGATATCACAATTGATATCCCCAAATCACACTTCCCTAACACAATAGATAAGTGGTGGGGTAATAAACATATATTGGAGATAATCCTCTCCACCCTCATTTTCAAGGGCCATCTGCAAAGAGATCAACAACTTTATTTCCTCGCTCAACAAATGGAAATGGGATTTCATGCTAAGAGTATATTTGAACATGTTTCATTTACCTATAGTGAAAACTATCTCAAATTCATAGTCCTATATGAATTTCAACCATCATATTTATCTCATGTTAATATATTTTTATGAGAATATATTCCTGAAACTATTATGGTTATAATAGATGATTAATCTCCCTCTTATAAGATAGTGTCTCCAAGAATTTTGGATGAAAACTATTTCTACAAACTCTAAGTACTAGGTTGCATAATTATAATCATTTGGTATTAGTTATTGGGACCCATAATAAATCAACACCTACCTATACATCAAAATACATCTAAGTACATATTTAGAGGAATTACAAAACAACACCTACTGAACACCCTTCTTTGATAGTTTCAAGATGGGAGAACTCATCAACCTCTTCCATAGTTGCTGAAAATCCATATGAAATTTTTTAATTCCACATGAAAGGATTCCATTTTGGTTTATTTTAGTCAAGGGTGATGTAATAATAGATAAATAAAACAGGAAACTTTGATAATAGCATGTCAACCTAAAGAATCTCTATAGCTTATTCATGCACTTTGGTGTTTCCCAAACTAGCACCACCTCAATCTTTTTTGGGTCCACTGCCACTACCTCTTTTGATATGACATATCCCCAGAATTAAAACTATATAATCTAGAATTTAAATATTCAGAGATACCCATAAATCCAATTCTATAAAATTATGTCTAGGTCCATCCTCAAATGTCTCATGTTCTCCTCTTCAAATGTTGAGTAAACAAGGATGTCATCTATAAAGACCACTATAAACTAATCCAAGAGTGGATGAAAGATCCGATTCATGAGTCACATGAACACTACTTGGGAATTAATCATGATGAAGGGATCACCAAGTACTCATAATGACCATAACAATACCAGAATACCATCTTTGATATATCATTCTCTCAAAATCAAAGACGGTGATAACTTGACTTGAGGTCAATCTTTGAGAACCACTTCACCCATTTCAGCTGGTCAAAGACATATTTAATCCTATACAATGCATAATAATTATTGATAGTCACTTGATTTAGGAAATAAAAATACATGAAAAACCTCAATCTACCATCCTCCTTCTTAGAAAACAACATTAGGGTTGATCTAGGGGAAACACTAGGTCTAAAAAAGACAATCCTCTACAGATCCTCCAACTGCACCTTTTTCTATTGCAACTTTGTGGGGGGACATTCAATATGATGGATCATATATCAGGATAGTACCTAGGTGGAAATCTATAAATAATTTTAACACTCAATGGGGAAGAAAGCTTGAAACTTCTTTAGGGAATATTTCCTTATACTCCTCTACCACTGTAGAAAACTAAAATCTCATAGGCTTGACCACTCAAAGGAATATACTGTCTAAAAAATGAGAAATCAGATGTATCCTCTTACACAAAATCTGATAATGATATTCCTATGATTCCTTTTCCGCAAATAAGGAAAATGTCATCTTATAAACCTATATGCACTACATCCTCTTCTTGAAATTATTAATATATGCGTGGACATTAGAGAGTTAGTCCCTAGATAGGATGAAATCATAAGGCCTCATCACGATAATGATGATATCATATACCAATCTCTCTTATCTAATATCTAAGTCACAATATCATAAAAAGCATGGGATCATCAAATTTCCCTTAGTAAGAGTCTCTAAGTGTAATGGTAGAGCTAAAGGCTCCACTAGAATTTCCAAGTCTCAAACAAGGGTTTTGTTAAGGAATAAATAGATCATTATTGGGTCTATAAAAATTGAATATAAATTATAGAAATAGAAGATCATACCTCGAATCATACTTATAGCCTCTGGGTTATAAGCCTCAACTACTTTCAGCTATCTATTTCCCTAACCACAAAATCCATAAACCTATCATGGACCACCAGGGGGTGGTAGTGGTGGTAATAGATCATAATGTTTTCCACCTCCCATATATCTCCCATCACCCTACTAGTTTTACCACACTATAGACCTCCCTTCTCAAGACATTTATTCTACCTGGGTTGCCCATCATCCATTTCTCTATCAACTACATGGGGGGGGGGTAATTTCTCTCCCTTGGTTTAATGGAATCTCCCTGGGAGCCATGAGAGGCTAACCCTATATCCTGAGACTACCTTTGAAGCCACCACATGCTCCTGGACCCTTAAGCCTGATGTCAACTACCCACAACTGAGGTCTTAACTCCATGGTTCCCACATCCAGAACCAATGATTGGTGACTACTCCGCTAAGCATCTATCCACAATCGAGGAATGGTCTATAATGTCACTATAAGAAGGAATGTAAAGAGTTACCACACTAGCTCAAATATCTCAGTTAATTCCACACTAAAAGTTCCATGCTCAAAAGTATTCATCATGAACCATATCCATGGGATATCATGGGAGGTTGGTGAACCTTGATGTGTACTCAGTTACTATCATGCTACCTTGATAGACCTATAGAATCTCTTAGATATGAACTAGACATTATATAATTTGATAAAACTACTCTCTAAAAAGGTTATTGAACTCCATAAATGGTAGGGTAACCTCATCATGTATTTTCATAATCAAGATCCAAAATTTTCTAATAGTCCATTGAAAATGTTCATTTCTAGGAACACCATTTAGTCGAGAGGGGTCCTCACAAGGAGGAAATATCTCTCTAATACCTTTAGCTAGTCTTCTAATGCATGGCGGTCAAGCTCAACCTATAACCTGAATGTTATCTATCTATGGAACTCATGAATCATGCTCAAAATATCCGCATCATCTTTCAGTACCACCATAATAACTCGATTATAAATAGGTAGATGTACTATCAATAACCCATATTGAGGAAACACCTATTGAATAGGTCCTTAGACTAAAGCATTTTAATTAAGTGGGTCATCATTGTGATATTTATATGGAATCCTATCTAGTTTTCATCATGGAGGTATCCTGATATAGTCAAGACACACCAAAGTCAAAAGAGAATACTTGGGGAGTTGACCCAAGAAATACATGGAAAAAGAAACCCATTAGTATATGATGAATCTACCAATATTTTCCCTCCAAACAATGCCTATATATATTGAGTTAACAAGAAGGATATCATAGTCCCGATGAATGGAAACATCAGCTGTTGCACTACTAATGGGTCCCCTTGTGTGAGATCTGAATTCAAAACACTTTATCATTGTTTCTTTAGTTCCCAAACCAATCCTCACAAATATACTATCTACAAATTATATTCCTAATACATACCTACTCTGATACCGCTTTGTCTTTTACTTGAACCCCTAGGGCTCTCCTAAGTGAAAAATAATCATATAGTGACACCCCAAGCTCGCATATAATAGTCTAAGGGATAAGGACCAGTACCGGGTAGGCATATCACTAATATGAGAGGCCATATCTTAATGTACCTGTACTCATGTACAAATATATATAATATAGTATAATTTTGGGAAATAAATAACTAATTTAATAATACATGCATAAGATCTAATACCACATCAGAGTGTGAAAAAATAGAACAAAAACTCACAAGGGTCAAATACAAGCCCACCTAAACTATAAAAGACTCTAACCTACTAACAAAGGGAACTACAATCTAATCATAACTTCAGAAACCATCTAGGATTAGTATATCCCATCAACAATAAACCTTCTCCGAGTCTACCTAGGACTCTATAAAAAGGCATGTCATCTATATAATACATGCCACATGTAGGAAGAGTCTTTTCAAGAGTGAGTGTAAATATATCCAAAGTGACACCCCAAAAACACAAAAAATAAATAATTAAAGAGGAAATCATCTCTAAATCACAAAAATAAAATGGGGGAACAAACAAGATAACAAAGATATCCTCAAAGTGAGAATAAAAGTATCATGGTTATGTTTATCCTCACTACTAACCTATGGATTTTGATTAAGGTTCCATGGAAACACTAATATGGTATAACTCACCCCCCGAGTCTTGCTAAAACTATTGGTTACCATCCGAGAGGCTATACTTGTTGGGACTTTCCATATTTATGTATGCATTGGAACTCATAAGATGTTGATAAATAAGTAGGGGATCACAACTAGGGATTATGGGGATACCTAATCTATCTGGGATAACCCACTTGGAAGGGTATCACACATGTAGGGTGTTGGGTATGGGATACCTGATCCAAACTAGGAAAGAATTAGATAGAGGATTTCACCCCATGTGATATGGAGGAATACTTGAATATATATAAGAACTAGACCTTTGAGAGGATATCTCATCCCTAACTCAGGATAGGATACCACACTTTACCCTCATAGGGGTGGACCAAGGGAATATACCCACTGATTGAGAAACTATACAAAGTAGGCCAAGGGCTCTAAACAACCTAGGAAGGAGTGAATGACATGGAAAAGGGATAAATGATAAATCCCTCTAAGTATAGTCTGAACTGTGTATTTTTCTTGTGCCTATGTACTATGCTAGTGTTCGGGTATCATTCCCATGTTCGTGCACCCTCTCAAGTACATGGGGTGTTCCTTGTCATACATGACATGTGGGGTCACATGGATTCTTCAGTGTGTACCCCTTGTACTCAATGATATGTCAACATAAGGATCACAGGATGTGTGGGTCCCTCATATATAATTTGACATTTAACCCTCCGTATAAAACCTAACCGACACATAGTAGGTTCCACATGATATGTGTTCTTCAGAACTACATATCATGTATATCAAAAATTTATAGAATTTATAGATCTTCATCCATCCAGACTTCCACTTCACTTTCTTCAAATTATTCCATAATTATATATTGAAATTCTTGTGACCTACATTAAATAAACCATAAACCTCACCAATGGATGGATTTCGGTCACCCTTTTCTAAGAAAAAACCTTCATATTAGTCCTCCATAGTTTTTCATGATAAGACCTGTGAATTTGAAAACATCTGATCCACCATAGGGTTTCTATCACTATTTTTAAAAATTATCCATTTCCAAAATTCATGTTATTGATAACCCAAAAATGATCCTCAAATCCCAAGAATCATGCATCATATCGAGTTTCTAGAAAAATTCAAATCACCAATCAAATAAAACACCACCAATGAATGAAGAATAAAGAGAAACATACATGATAAAAAAAAGTGAGAAACAAAAAATTGAAATTTTTTATTTGGAAATAAAAAATGAAATCTAAATAAAGATGAATATTTGGGGGTTTAAAAAATATATCAATTTCTAATTCTAATAATTGAATATAACTACCAATGATTCATCAAGAATGATATAAAAATTAATTTATTTAATGGAATTAATTTGCGTTCATCCAAAAAATAAAGAATAGTAAAATTATAAAAAAAATTCCCTACTTCAGATTTGACTGACTGCTAATGAATACATGGTTACATGATAGTTCATTGAAAAAACCACTGCATTCATTTTTTCTCAATAAATCTCAGCGATCAAACTCAAAGTTCCTCCCCGTGGAAAATTGTGTTCCAATCTTACAGGGTTACATGTATAACCCTAGATGTTTCTATAAAAGGGTTATAAATTGAGAGTTTTCAATGTCTAACATTAAATATATAATCTATAAATAATTAAATTAAATTTATTTATTTTATATATTTTCTGCTAGAATAATCACTCTACTAAAACATCTAATATCAACCAAACTTATGATGTTCCTAGGGTAAAACCCATTTTTTTGGATTTAATGACGGTATCATTTTTAACATATAATAATCCATTTGGGAGATATGCCAATATTTTTGAAAAAATATGTTTGTGATATATTATATTTATGATTTTTAGTATATCAACACTAAGGCTACATGAGGCTCATAATTCCAAACCAATTCCACGTATTACTCTAAAATTATAATTAGAAATATTAGAAAGTGTCATAAAACCAAAATAGATTCATTAAAATGAGATTTTATACACTTTCCAAGTTTACTACTAATTACAAGAGAGAAGGGAGCTTCCATTCCTTTTCTTAGAAAAATCCCATCAAACAACCAAATCTATGTCTACATAGGATAAACCTGTGTATAAAATAAGAGTGAGAAGTTTAGAAAACAAGGAAATACATATAATCACTTCAATGTGGGAAAAAAGTAGTCTTTCAAATATTTGGGGGGGGGGGTACTCAGATATAGTTACACTTGTTTTCAAGAACCATCACTCACTTGAACTGTAAAGACCCAGACCCCAATAGCTGAGATTTTGTGGTTAATTTATTACATTCATGTTTGATATAATCAATAACATACCAAATTATTGAATAGATTAGTAGTATTGGAAAAATATATACATGCATGAATCTCACATTATAGATAAACATTTAAAATAAAACATAGCATTTTATTTGAGAACAAAACTATTGACTTTATTATATCCCTATATATCAACAGTAATACATTTCCCAGAATCCTCAGGGAAAGGAACACTAGTGAAAAAAACACATTTTAATGTTGGTTTTTTATTTTTGACATCAGTTTTTAACTGATGTCTATAAAGGAGACATAAAAAATAGTATTTTAGGCATCCGTTTTCTCAAAAACACAAATCGAAGATCATATTCATTCAGAGTTTCAATGTCGGTTTATTTAATAAACAGACGCCAATAACCGATTTTTGGTGTCAGTTTTAAGTACAACTGACACTGAAAATCAAATAATATCGGGTTTATGGCGTAGGTTTTGGATAAAAAGGATTCCTTAAATTGGTTTTCTGCGTCTATTTTAGGAAAAACCGACACCGAAAAGCTTTTTTTTTAAAATATCGATGTCAGTTTTTTAAAAAACCGATGACGTAAGTGAATTTTTTTTAGAAATATCTAGAAAACCACAATTCCAATAAAATCAAAACCTCTGTAAAAAATAACAATATAAAACAATCAAACAATATTTATTATTCAATTCATTTGAGTCACTATAAAATTTAAAGATCAATAAATATTATAAAAAACTAAACAAAGACATTGCAGAGGCTCTTGAGAGAACTCAATGAATTCTAGTTAAAGATCAATGCATTAATATATCTCATGATGACCTGTATCATTCTTCCTTTAATGATATTTCTTGTTGAATTTATTACCACACCTAAGGAAGCATTATTTGGTAGTTGGAATATGTGGACTGTCATGATATGATTATACTAGTGTGGTTGACCTGACATGAGACAATGACTACGATGCACCTATGATAGGCCTATGGATAGACCTAAAATTCAATTCACTATGGATACCAAGTACCATACAAGAAATTTATTTCATTTAGATATAATGTACATGTTCATTCATCATTATTGTGGCCTGACTCAATACTCGATGCCTTAAGGATACCATGTAATATGGTTAACACACTTTTGGCTTGTTCTTGGTCACTTATAATGTCTTTTTTTTATTATCATTTTGGCATGATGTTGTAGTAGGTACAACATGGTTTCATCTTAGCTTGGATAGTACATAGCCACTCATCACATGGTTGATTGATTATTTATTCTTTCATATACTAAGAATAAACAAAAAAACCACACAGAAAGTTACAATTTTTTTTTGAAAATATAGAATATTAAACTTTCAAAATAAAGTAGAATTAAAATACACGTACCTGAAATTTATGGAATGCTCATTGTTGGTTATTGTTAAAGTATTCATTTTATTATTAATAGGTTCAAACACCTAATTTATCAAAAGAGTTATTTTTGAACCCATATGTAATATTATTTATAAATATTAGAATATACATAACTCAAATCCTAATCAGACTTAACAAATAGTTCACAAAAAATCGATTGAATATGAGTCGTATTCGATTGGGAATAAGTCTATGAATCATTAAATTCCTACAATAACATTGAATGATTTGAGATAAAAAATAGAATGATATGGAAAAATATATAGAAAAATTAATACAACTAACCTTATCAAATTTAGTAGTTTCCCCTGTTGTGATTATCTCATTAATGAATCATAGAATATAATAACCACATTCAAAATTTCCTTTTTGATTATAAAACAAAAATTATAAAACCTTAAACTGTTAAAAAAAATTAATATATAAAAAAAAATAAGAACAAATTATAATATAAAAACTAATTACCTGTACTTCCACATATTTGATATTATTCGGTGTCTTTATCGATTTGTATTCCTTGTTATTTTTTTCCATGAACTGCATTTATATATATATAAAATAATAATACATATCTAAACAATGATAACAAAACATAATGAGCTTATAAAAAAAATATATTTCTAATATGGTTTATTTTTTTATGAACATTCCCTAGTAAAGAGAAATACCAATATACGGTGCATTCACTTGGGCATAATATGCCCAACATCAAATTCCCCCTACAATACAAAAAGTTCACAATTAATGACATTTTAATGAACATTAGTTCATAATTTCTATTCTTACTTATCATGAAATGTCATAAAACAACACTGAATCTTCATATGTGATAATATCTCACACATATATGCAACTCTTTAAGGGTTCTTCACATGTTTCACTTCTATGGAAATGAATTTTGGATATATAAAACCATAAATGTTTGTACTGTCATTTTTTAGAAGAATCATGTTTAGATACCTAATTTAAAAATAATATATAGTTAGTCAAATTAAAATTATATTTTATTAAAGAAATAAAAATTCAAATGTCAATTTACTTACATGGTAAACAACTATACCACATTTAGGTCGAGCTCTTCAAAATCTACTAGATTCGTGATATCTTCTTTGAGTAATCTCAATGGATACTCTCTTCCGCATATATCGTTCGTCATCCGAAACTCATAGATATAATTCAATGAAGAATATGCTTGAGATAATCTTTATATCCCATGAGAAATATCTAAAGTATCTACAATTGATTGATTCTGAACATTTTGTTTCATTTGTGCAACTTATTTTGCTTTCAGATAATCCTATATAAGTTAAATTTTAGAAAACATTATAATTAATTTTGAATAATTTGTAATTAATATTAAAAAAACACATATCTCATATGAAATATAATGAAGCAAACTAGTTGGTCAAAGTAAAAAATGACCCACACAATCCCTAACTCTGGGGATCTCTGCGGTAGGAAATGGTAGTAGAACAATAGGATCTACAATATCGAGTACCGATACTCTAGCTTGACCCATCTGCATAGGTTGGTGTTGTACAGAATCCCCCAAAAAAGCACGAGTCCTAACGCAACAATATGTATGTGAGGATCTCAAGAAAACAACTCACGATATACGTTTTGATCTGAGCGAGGTGGTGGAGAATCAAAGTAAGCAGATTGGGGAGGGTAGTCTGGGTGAGAAGGCTAGAAAGGATGAAAAATGAAAAAGTTATAAAAGTGTTAATAATTTATAAAATAAAAACAACTGATACAAAATAAATAATATACCTGGGAAGGCTGTTCATATGGGGTGAGGTAGGCAGATGGGGCAGTGTAGTCTGGGTGAGCAGACTGGGAAGGCTGAAAAAAGAGAAAAGTAATAATAGTGATTATAATTTATAAAATAAAAAAACTGATAATAAATAAATAATATACCTGGGAAGGCTACTCATACGAGGTGGGGTAAGAAGATGGGGCAGGGTAGTTCGGGTGAGCAGGCTGAGGAGGATGAAAAATGAAAATGTTATATTAGTGATTATAATTTATCAAATATAAAAACTAATAACAAATAAATAATATACACCGAAAGTCTGATCATACGGGGTTGGGTAGGAAAATGGGGTCGGGTAGTCAGGGTGAGAAGGCTGGGAAAACTGAGAAATGAAAAAGTAATATTAGTGTTTATAATTTATAAAATAGAAAAATTGATGACAAATAAATAATATACCTAGGAAGGCTGCACAGACTGTGACTATCTTGCCATGTGTTCTAACAAAGCATTTTCACTACTGCTTGAATTTGATCACCCATAGACTATTTCATATCTTTCAGCTATTCTTTTAAGGATTCTATTTCTAGGTCTCTTGATTAATTACTCTTACCAAAAACCTTCTGAATATTAACAGCCTCTTGATATCCTCTAACATGGATGGGATGTTCCGCCTTTCCCAAATCAGTGGATAGGATGTCCATCCTACCCTCAAGGATAAAAGAGCCCCGTGTCTCCTGCTCTTGAAGTTCATCTTGAAATGAAAAATAAAAATGTTATATTAGTGTTTATAGTTTAAAAAATAGAAAAATTGATAACAAATAAATAATATTTACTTAAAATTTTATCAGTTACTTGCATATCTTCCTCTGTAATATACTGTTCAATTCTCTTTATTCTTGCTCGTTTCCATTTTTCATGATGAGTGGGAGGAGACAGAGGACCAAATTGGACCTCTTCTGAACCACTACTAGATCGCGCTCTTAATGATTCAATTTTTTCTTCAATCATTTTCTGCTCCAAATACGAGTACCATTCATGTGATAAAGTATGAGGGTATACATTTCTCAACTGTATCTTCTAATGATATCTCATAGAGGCCTGTTATATAAAAATAAACTACTAATTAAGAAGAAAAATATATAATAAATTTTACAAAATAAAAAATTATCATACTTGAAATTTTTCTTCATTAGGACTATCAAAATATCACTTCCATTAATCTTCATATATAAATAGATACTTGAGGCATCAGTTTTCAAACCTTCTCTTTCAAAAAACATATTTTTTTCAATTTTGTTTTAGAATCTCTCTATCGAACCATTGCTAAATAGAGATTTCATTTATTAATTTCTTTAGTTTCCTAAAAATTAAATGTATTGTGTAATTGAATAAATTAAATATGTCATTTCAAATATATAATATTAAAAAAACGAGATAAAAGAAATCAATTAAAATATTTTACGGTCATGGCCTCCCAAAGCTGTTGTTTCGCCATCCTATCCACTGACTTCCAATTGGGATATAAAATACTAATCCTATAAAGGCTCTGCATTGATATATAACTGACAAACTGAACTGCATTTAGTCCAATTGCATTATTATCATCATCAAAACAGATTTTTACTATGTCATCATCATGAGAATGTTATAGTTTTGGTAAATGTGTAATACCATGTTTATCAACATGAGAACTTGATTTTGAAGTAGTAACAGGAGAAGTCTCCTCTGATGAGGATGCATCAGTAGTCCTGCAATTTGTTTTTGTAAATTAACGATTTTATTTCATTAAATAAGTATATTTATGAATATTTAATAATATTTAAAATTAGATATACCTCAGTAACTTTTCCTCTTTATCTGTATCTGACATTGCTACTAGAATGTGTAATGAAATTTTGTGTTCCAGCATATCATTAGAAAACTGAATATTAAAAAAAGACAAACAATAAGTCTGTATAAAGAGAGGAATGCATTTGTAAGTTAAAAAAAAGAGAAAAATATAAATATTTACCAGAAAAATTAGGAGACTAATTTAGTGTTTTCCCACATGCCTTCATCAAGATCATTACGTACTGCATGCACTATTTCTGTCTTATACGCAATGTAATCATCCAGAAATTGCGTAATAGATGAATAAGGGTTTTGTAAATCACTAAAATCATCAGCATCATCCTCAACACCCAAGTGGTATCTTTTTTCTTGAAAAAAAACTGACCCCTGATCATTTTATGGATCAATGACATAAAATACTTGCCTTGCATGTGTCTCCATGATAAATGGTTCCTCATTGTAATTAAATCTTTTCGAATCAACTAGTTTAAAACCATATTCATCATGTTTTACGCCACTATTACTATCAATCCAATTACACTTAAAAACGCTGAATTGAAATTTAATATAATCAATTTCCCATATGTATTCCAGAACTCCAAAATTTGGTGTTGATGTGAAAATGGGGTTTTTATCTTTGGCACTCAAAAAAAGCACTAATTTAGCAAAAACCATCACACCACTATTCTGAATGGTACTCCAGTCATCCGGGTTTTTTTGTAAAATGTGTATCCATTGATATAAAAACCAAACAATGTGATAACATTAATAGATGGTACCCCTGCTAACCACTTCAATGTTTCTGATGAAGGTATATCTGGGGTGACTTTCTATTTAAACCATGAAACAAATGTCTTCTTATGCTCAATAATCAACCACTTTTTGTTTCTTTTTCGATATCACAACATTAATTCAGCAATATGCAAGGATACATATTATGGAACCTCATCTGTGTTGTTCAAAATGTATAAATGTGCCTGCATCACTTCATTATATTGAATGAACTTTACTTTTAAGCCTCTATCCCCTCTACATTCACTATTAAATGTCATATATCGAGATACAGGAAGACCATTATGCTCCACCTCATAAAAATAATTAGTACAAAACTCAATCACCTCTTCTGATACATATTTCTAAATAATAGAGGTCTCATGTAGATAAGTAATTTTAACATATCCCTTCATAATTTTCATAAATATTTAAAAAGTATACATCCATCTTAAATAAATAGGCCCACATATTCTTATCTCACGCACAAAATGAATCTGCAGATGATTCATTATATCAAAAAACATGGGTCTGAAATACATTTCTAGTTTACAAAGAATAAGTGTTTCTTCATTCTCCAACCCATCTAAAAAATTTGGATCAATGAATATGCTACAAATGGATTTTAAAAAATTACATAACCTGATGATAGTCTTTTTAACAGCTGTCGACAATATACCACACACTACTACTGGAAGAAGTTGTTTGATCAACACATGAAAATCATGAGATTTTATACCTATTAATTTATAATCATTCAATGACACCAAATTATTCACATTGGAAGAAAAACCACTGGGTACTTTAATACCATGAAGACACTGACAAAAATTCATCTTTTGAATCTTTCTTAATGTGTGACATGCCATAGGTAAATATGTTCTATTTATTTTCAGAGTGGGAGCTATCTCTAAATGTATTCTCATTAATATCAAGTCCAATCTAGCATGAAATATATATTTTTTCTTTCCTTTTATGTCTAACAAAGTTTCAATCATACTGTCACAAATATTTTTCTCAACATAAATAACATCGATGTTATGTTTTATCTCTAAAAATATCCAATAAGGTAGTTCAAATAAAATAGACTGCTTCTTCTAGATATTTCTTTTAAGACCATAACTTCGTTTCTTTCCAAATAAAGATTCAATATCTTTCACCCTGTCATAATATTCTTCAGATAACAATGGTCGATGGGGAAGGTTTTATTCTTTTAATCCATTAAATTATTTTTTAAATCTACGATAAGGATGATCAATTCGAAAAAATATTCAATGTACCATGTACACTGTCTTTCTTCCATTCTATAATTGATAATATGAAGTCTGTTCTTCACAAATTGGACATGTTTTATGTACCTTCACACTATATTGATATAAGTTTCCATATGCCGAAAATTTGTTTATAGTGAACATTATCATAGTACACAAAAGAAAATACTCTTTCTTGTATTCATTAAAAACTTTAACACCAGCCTCCCATTGATGTTTCAAATAATCAATCAATGGTGAAATATAAACATAAATATCATTTCTTGACTATTTTGGTTCAGAAATCATTAAGATCATCATAACATATTTTTTCTTCAGACATAGATGTGGGGACAAGTTGTAAACTACTAGAAAAACTGGCAATGAACTATGTTGGATACTGAGGATCCGATATAGATTCATTCCATCTATACAGAATCCCATTCTGAGATTTCTAACTTCACTTCCAAAATCATGATTTTTTTTATCAAAACTCTTCCACTGTGGTGAATCGGTAGGGTGACATAAGTTACCATCAGAGATGGGTTCATATGAATTACATCTTAACCTATTTGCATCAATTGAATTTCAAAATAGACACTTCAAATGAGGAATTATTGGAAGGTACCAAATTTCTTTAGCATGAGTTTTTATTCTGGTAACTAAAAATGAATCACAATTGAAATATCAGAATTGTATGAAAAAATATTGCATGATATCATTGGAAAGTACAAAATTGATTTTTCATGAAGTTAGATGACATCACCTGAGAATGAATCTGATTTGACTTTCCCATATATCTTATAGTGTGATGTTCCACATGTAATACAACTTGATAAATATTCATTTTCTTTCCTATACAGTACAAAATCATTGGGGAAAACATGTATATTTTTATACCCCAATCCCATTGGGCATAATATTTTCTTCTCCTCATAATTGGAATCTGGAAGCCCATTGCCTTCTGGATGTAGATATTTTAAAAGATTAAGTAATCTGGGGAAACGTATATCACTCCACCCATTTTTTTCTTTTAATTTAACTAATCTCAAAACTATTGATAACATTGTATATTTACTACAACCTCGGAATAATTGTTTCTCAGAATCTCCATACAATCGTTCAACAATTGCTGTTTTTATCAATTATTTCAACACCAAAATCATGATTTAATTATTCAATATGATCCTTTGCCTCGTTATGAATAATGTCAACAACATTGGATGTTTAATTTTTATTTCTTTCACCATTCCAGATCCAACGTGTATAATTAAGGCTAAAACCATAACGAGTGATATGTTCCTTGATTTATCAGGAGTTTTACTTTCTCATATTTAAACACTTCACACATGGAAAGAAAATAAAATCAATATTTTGAAGATTTCGTTTAGAAAATTCCAAGAAATCATCAACTCATATTTCATATTCACTAGTGGTTCTTCGTAAATGTATCCAATTATGATCCATACAATATTTGATACCACAAAAGAATTGGTGAATATATTAAAACATATAAAAATTTAAATATATATATATATATACAGTTATTGATAAATTTTAAATAAAAACTCATTTAATAAAAACTATTGATAATCATATATAAAACATCAGATATGAAACAAATTTAAAAATAGTAAACATTCTATTTTCATATTATATACTTGTGTTATATTGATATAATAATTAAATTATAATATCAATCTTCTAAATTTTATTAGTTCATTTTACATAGTTGTTGCATTATTTTGATGTTGCATGTGTCAAAATTATTGAAGATTGTATTAATTTAAAGGGAAAAAATTAGTTATTATTAGAAATATGAAATAATAATTATATTAAATGTTCATATTATAAGTAAAATCAATTCTAATACTACCAAAATTATGACTGATGCAATTAAATACATAACTAAATTGATATATCTTACAACACATTTTGTTGAGAGAACAATAGAATTGTTTGAGGAATAATAAGTGGTTCTAGAGGAAGGCTTTGGGGGTTACCCTCATCTTCACTGTAGACCCAGGTGGGGTTCCTAGTGGGGGAGAGTTGTGAAAATGTGGCATCAGATATTTTGGTTACGAGTTATGGCAACAGATGGATCTAGACACATGTAAGGGTTGCATGGGTTGGTAGGGAAATGAAACTAGTTGATCCTTGTGCATGATACAAGCTAGGGATACCGATTAGGATATAGGATTTTAGGTCCCTATATGATTTCATGAAAGGAAGATGAGTTAACCAAATGACCAAGTGAAAATGGTGCTACTTTCAAGGTAGAGACCCAGTAAAGGTACACACATCATTCTTGTTTACATTTTTTTTGAATGAGGGATTAATTTTGGAAATCAGATGATCTAAATTAAATTAACTTTATTAAATAAATTCCATGCTTCCAATATTTCATAAATGTGTGGGTAACTGTGAATAAAAACATGGTTAATTTATCAACACCTCACTTAAACATGTTTTTGTAAAATGTGGGAAAATACAATAGCTATGTTTCTAAATGAAACTAAAGTAAAATAAAAACATGGTTAAATGATTTTTTAATGTTACATAAATTAATAAAGGAATAATTATTTTCAAGTCAATCAAGTAATAATAGGTGGCCTAAAATAACCAATCCCTATCAAGAACAACTACTAATCACACTTAGGGATGACTATTGACAATGTTCAAACACATTTTAAATTAACTATAAACTAGAATTTGAAGAAAATTAAAATTAAAATTAAATGATCAATGATTTATCTTCAAATTTTTTAAAAAACTTACAAATTTTGGAAGTCAACATGAAAATAGACACATAATACGAACATTGATCTGTATAAATATTTGGAAAATTATGCACTGTAAGATATAGACAAAAATTTATTGTAACAAAGAAAAATAAAAATAAACAATAACCTAAAATCATACCATAGTTGAAAGTCACTCAAAATATCATTAGAAAGAACAAATATTCTTTATAAGATTAAAGAAGAGAATATAATGAAGAGAGCAGACCACATATCGTGAAAATAAAAGAAAATTGTCAATAATGTCGGTTGGAGATCACAAATAAAAAATCAAATTCATCGCGATTAGAGAGGAGCCACCACAAGTTTCTGTTTCAAAGAACGAAAAAGATGAGGGTTTTCTGATCCCGTCATTTTTTAAATGACTTTCTGCGTCGGTTTTTACAAAAACCAATTCCGAAAATTTTAAAAAAATACACGTCGGTTTTTCTTAAAATGGGCACCAATAATATATATTTTTTACTTTCTGCACCGGTTTTGGTAAAAATTGACAGAGAATGTCTTTAGTATTTTTATTTTCAGCATTGTTTTTCCAAAAAACCGACGCCCAAAATTATAAATATGGCGTTGGTTTTCATTAAAACCGAATCAAAAAACCTGTTTTATTTTATTTTTGGATTCAATTTTAGTATAAAATGACGCAAAAAATCAAAAAAATTCTGGTTTTTGGCGTCATTTTTTTCTAAAATCAAAGCCAAAAACCACTCATAAAAATATTTGGCCTCAGTTTTTCTAAACACCGATGCCAAAAATTCATCACTCAAACCATCGACATCAGTTTATAAAAAATCAATGTTATTAAATTGATGTTTAAACCCATATTTCTTCTAGTGGAAACATTAAAAAGGAATGGGATCTAATTCTCAGTAAGTGTATGAGTACATCAAAAGCTATCATGAATAAATATATCATAATCAATATGAAAAGATAAATAACTGGAACACCTGGAATTTAATAAATAACTTGAACATGAAGAATAATATGGTAGGAATAAATAATGATTAAAATAACTCCATATAAATAATCACATGAGCATGAAACTTATCCATGGATATTCTAACTACTTGAATAATCACATGAACATCAATAATGAATCGTATAATGAAATAATGCATAATTTCGGACATCATAACCATACCTTCAAGGCTTCATGACAAGAAATATTATATAAATGGGTAAATAATCATCTAAATACCAAAGTTAGTTTGTCTCATAAGACATACATATGCACTTAGGGAAAATAGTGGGCCCTACCCACAATTATTAAGTCCAACTCATTCCTCATATTAAAGGGAAGAAGAATAATTAACACACAAATTATATTGAAAAAATATTATAGGAAATATTAATAATTTCCCTAATCAATAATCATAATAAAAATAAATATATTGTAAAAATAGTTTATGAATGTTAATACTTTACCTAATCAATAATCATAATCATAAACCATCCATAGTACTATGGACAATTGCATCAATATAGTACATTATATTTAAAATGATCATAAACCATTTATATAAATAATAATGATGATACCATTAAAATATATTCCCAATGTAATATAAGAATAAATGAGGTCTGTTATCATTGATGAATAGAAAAACCATAAAATTCTATTAACAAAATTCTTGAGGAAAATATCTTTTTCCCTTTGAAAATTACTTTCAAAAACAAAATATTTCCATATTTTTTTTGAATTTTTTTAGTTAAATATAAACATATAATTTTGTAAATTAATCTTTAAAACAATGGGTGGTCATGATTTATGGTAATTATATACTTGTTATATAAATTAAAAACCATTATTTTGACACTATTATAAAAAGGTTAAAAAAATACCTCATTCGAAAAACGGTAAGAAGATTTCTCTCAAATATTTTTGTAAAAAGTAAAATATGTTTAAAAAGATCTTTAATAAATAATTTATATAATTTTGAAAACATTATTGAATTTATTTTAAGAGAAAATGAATATATAATAATAAATTTGTTCAATCAAATAGAGAAATAATGTCAACTTTTTTAAAAAATATTTTCCTAATAACTTAAGGTACCAAAGTGAGAAAAATGGTACTATTAATTTAAAAGTTCTTAAACATTTATAGTTGAATAAATTATATTGGATTTAATATATAAATATCAAACTACTCCCCAAGGGAGACATAAATATAAAAAATCCTAAATAATGATGAGATTGTGAAATAAACTCTTACCACCTTGGTAACATTTGAATCGAAAGCCCCAAAAAATAAATAACTTGAAAAAAAAAATTTAAATAACATTAAGATAAATATATTCATGATGTAACATATCAAATGTGAATTATATGAACTAAAAAAAATAATTGGTGAATATGGAATATGTCCCACAGAAGTAAAAGTGAGACGATCAACCCTTACCTCTGGTCTGATTTCCTTCATACATGTTCGAAAAATATTGTATAATAAATATAGATTTATTATAAATCTATTAAATATAATTAATAATATATATATATATATATATCATACCATATATTATTTATTTTAAACTATTTATCACCCATTTATTCACAATTCTTTGTTAAAATCACAATTCTCAGTGATAACTGTTGTGTTTTTCATGTATGTTTTGTTTTAGTAGTTTTAGTCCTTGAACATTGATCATGGTTTCATAATATCAAGAATATTAACCATGATATAAATATCATATATATTAATTATATAATTATTCATATTATTCCCAAAAACATAAAAATAGAAAAAACAGTTACACCATACATATAGATGGTAGGTCATACGTACTGTCACACCTGACTATTTAATTTAATTTTTATATTATTATTTAAGGGATTTGAGTTCTCGCGCCAAGGTCCAGGTTGTCTCCTGGCTTAAAATTTTGGTCGTTTAATATTTTTAGTGGGTTTCCGACCCGTATGCAGTCACAGTCACCACACGGTGGGCGGTACCCGCACAGTCAGCCCGGGTGTCCGCATAAACGTCTAACATTTAGAATAAATAAAGATTTATGTATATAAAAGGATTTTAATATTTAAATCATAATAAAAATTCTATTTCTTTGATAATGATATTTTTATTATTAAGATTTGTTAATAATTTTATTATTATTTATAAATTGATGCTAATAGAATTAAAAATAAGTTATTATTATTATTAATACTTCTTTATTATTGTCATTGTTATTTTTATTGTTATTGTTATAATTATCATTATTTTAATATTATTTAATTTTTATTATTATTATAACCTTTTTTATGGTTATTTATTATTATTATTACTTATGGTTTTATTATTAAAATTATTATAAAAAAGAGTTATGAAACCCTAGACCCCCCTCGTCTGCATTACACGCCTGCTCGGCCCCTCCTGGTTTTCTCCCTCCATCTACGGCACTTCACTGAGCCCCCTCGCTTCCCCTCGCCCTACGCATGCTGATCCACACTTTTTCCCCTTGCCTCACAATGTACCACCACGCTCTAGAGGAAGCACCACCCTCTCTCCCCTGGCTACCATCTGCCTCTGGACCTCCGTCCCTCGCCTCTACGCTCCAGTTGATAGCCCACCTCACCCTTGGCTCCAGTCTGCCTCCTACCCTCCGCACCCTAGCTTCCTTCACCTCTCACTCTGGAAATGGACCTCCGACCTCGCCCCCTCTACACACCCGGCCTCCAGCTCTGGCTACTGACCCACATGCCAAGTCCCAGCTGGCCTCCCCCTACACTTGAATGCACTATGCCCTGGCCCTCCTTCTGCACCTCCAGCCTACTGACCAACCCCAGTACCGCCTCAACCTCCTGCATCCGACCTTCACCCCTCTCCCTCACCCGACTTTGTTCCAACTAACCACCCCTACCTTTTCTCTGGCCATACCTCACTCGTCCTTTTGATATGTCCAATGATGAAACCTATCCCCAATGACCTCCCCTCATTTCCAAGGGTCTCTGTTGGGCGACCTGATGACGACCTCCCTCTCATGCTCCGTTCAGCTTGCGTTTTTTGGTTCGACAAACTCACCGGTGGTAGTTTTATTTATTTTTTACCTAGTGTTTTTATTTAAGCTGGCCAAACCCTGATATCTCGAGTGTTTATTGGTAAATTTTACTAGTGGTTTTAGGTGTATAGTCTGTCAAAAACAGGTTTTTCTTCCCTCTGTTAAGGCAGCATCATGGTTGCATGACTTTGAGGTTAGCGTTTCCACATTTCTCATTCTTAATTTTTTCCTTTGATTCTTTAAATTTTAAATAAATTTATAAAGTTGACTATCACGTTTATAACACCCATGTTTAAATTATTATAGAACTTTGAAATTGATTTGATTTGTTTAAAATATAATTTAAATGAGTTTTAGTGTAAATAGTCTAGTTTAATGATATTTAGGAAACTTTTTTAAATTGACATTTTTTATTTAAAGAGGAATTGGGCTTTAATGAAATGCATCACCAATATTCTATTCTAATTACATAGTTTATTAATGAGAATGGATTGCTTAATTTGTTAAAACATTTTTTGTAAGGGTTTAATGGATTTAATGTTTTTAGTTAGTGTTCCTTTAAAATAATGTGGGGAAGTGGTGATTTTAGGGGAAAGGCTTTAAAATGTTTTCTTGGTGTGAATTTTATTTCAAAATAGGATTTTGGGTGTGTACGGATTTATGTTGGTATAGCATGGTAAACATGTTAAATTTCTTTGGAAATGTTTTATGATTTTAAGGAAATGATTTTGGGGTTTTGAAGTAATGAGTTGTGCTTTCTAAATGATGTGCGTGTGGTTGGACTTGATTGAAATGAAATTTTGATTTTTATAGATGGTTATAAATCTTTTCTTTTTGAACCTTGTTGTTCCATTGGATGTTGGAACACCCATGGGAGCACGAGGTGCACACATGGATGTTCTCTCAAGTGAAGATGGTGCTTGGAAATGGTGTTTTCTTAAAACATCACAACAACAAATATGGAATTTATCAGCACTAGAAAAGACGATTAACAGTGCTAAAAAATCGTAGTTAATCGAGGCGAAGATAAATGGGGGTCCCTTTTATCCTCATTTCTTTAGCACTACTAAAAGGCTCATTTTATTAGCGCTTTTAAAAGAACTACTAAAAGTTGAAAAAATATTTAAAAAAATAGTTTTGTAATTATGGGGGCTTTAACAGTGCTTGAAGACCCCCTTTAATAGCGCCCACTACCCATGGTAGCCCATGCATGCCCCATGCTAGCTCCACCCAACCACACCCCCCTTTAGCAGTGCTAGGTATAATTCCCCACACATGCGCGCGCGACCTGCATCCCCTAGGATTCAAACTCGAGACCTCTTTCCTGCGTGCCTAAGCATTTACCACTCCACCATATTGCTTTTCTTTTCATTTATTAATATATATATATATAGTTATATTTACTCATATAATAATATATATGTATATTTAGTTATATTAATGTATATTTTCGAATGTTAATATATATATATTTATATTAATATATATATATATATTAACATATATATATATAGTCATATTAATATATACATATATATTTAGTCATATTAATATATACACATATTTAATTATATTAATATATATATATATATATCTTTATATTAATATATATTTATATCTATTTATATATATATATTTAGTTATAATTTTTTATCTATATATTTATTTGTATATTAATATATATTTATAAGATTAGTTTTAAATACATTTATAAAATATGTTTTCTTATGTGTGTTTTTATATGTAAATAAATAAATACATACATACATATATACAACACACACACACACAGAGATATATATTATATGTATATCTGTAGGTATTATTATACATATTTATATATATTTACAAATATTATATATTAATATGTATATACAAAAGTGCTAGAAATGGGGTCTTGAAAAACCTAACAAATCACAGAGTCTTTTAAAAATGCATAACTTCTTCTCTAGGTGTCTGTTTCAGCTCTGTGAATTGTCAATCAAAAGATCATAGAATGAAATATAATAAAAAAAGGTGTCAGAGACCAAACAATCACACCGATTAGAAGTTATGAACGCTTTAAAAAATATTTAACAGGGGTTCGGACACGGAAATTGAGTTTTAGAGGCCTTCTATTTTTTTTGAGATTTTAGAGTCCCAAAATTGACTAAAACTACATTCGAGTTAGCCTACGGCGTAGATCACTTTTCTGTCTTGGATTTGATATGTAGTAGAGCCCAAATGGACACCTGGAGTGAATGTTATGGCCATTTGAAGTTGGACTTATTTGGAGTTCTATAACTAATATATCTTTCTTCCTCTCATATTCTAACGGTTTTGAATAGACTTGGTCATCACTCGTTTCACAAGATTTGATTTGACTAGTCAAGATGCTCAAATGGACAATTGGAATTGAATTTATGCCCATTTTAGTGAGTTGTTGGTTTCTTAGGTTTTTAGGAGATATGAGAGTTGCAAAATCCAAACCACAATATCTTCTGCTCAGAGTGTCTGTTTTGTCTCTACCACATATCAAATCGAATCTTGAGAATATTTACACACTCTTGTGATCACTAAAACCCATTCTCATGTTCTTTCAGGTTAAAAAAGGACAAAAAACCCTCTGGACAATCATAAGTTTGGATCTAGGGGTCGGTTTTTCTATAACTTCTTCTTTGGTTGTCCGATTTGGGTCTACGACATATCAAATCGATATAAAACATATTTAAAAAATTATTATATTTATATCAATATAAATATACTTATATATCAATATATTATTTTTTATGATTTTTTTGAAATTTACACATTTATCAGTTATAGGAAAATGCGCACTGATAAAGGCCCCCCTTTATCAGTGATTTTTTAGCACTGATAAATAGTGGCACCATGGAAACTGAATTTTGTGGTAGTGAATTTTTTATTCTATGAGTTTAGTTTCCAAACAATGTTGGGTTTCTTATGAGATTTTGAAAGAAAATTTTAGATGAGTTGTATAAAGTGTTGCTTCATGAATTTTAAAAATCATGGTTTTTTTTAAAGTTGTTCCTCATTGTAACATCCCAAGTAAGTAATGAATAATAGATATTTTATCTATGTCTATTAATGAATTAGATAGTGTTTTAGAGGCTTAAAATGAAAATAAATCCAATCTTAAGCATGGAATACACTAATATTTTTTAAAGATTGTTTTACTGCCTTTGATGGAAAAACATTTTTGAATCTATCTTTTGACAATTTTATAAACTATGTTTGTCAAAATAAACTTATTCTTTATGATTGAGACATCAAAATTTACTTTGTGTGAATTCTTGGTATTTTTCTGACAATGTTCATTTTTTAATGAATAGTGAAAAATACTGCATTTTACATCAAAACTGCTTTTTAATATAATTTATTTATATGACTAGATTATATTTTGAATTGGTTTTGAAGTGAAATTAGAATATATTTTTACCATTTAATCCAATGGTGGTCACTGGAATCAATTTCACTTTGAAATTGGACTTAAACTAGTGTCAATCTTTTGATACTTATTATTTCATAAAAACACGCTATTTGTCATAACATCGGGAATTAATTATTAAATTAATTAATGTGACTTATATTTTTTGAATTTTGTAAAATAGAATTCATTTTTGAATTTGGAATATCAAATATATCTTAGGGTGAATTTTTGGTAATTTTCTGAAAAACTTCAATTTTTGATGAATAGTGAAACCACTAAGTGGTAGTTAAAGAAACTGATTTTTCGTTTAAATGAAACTTTGCCACTTTTGTGTTTTGAATTTCAAAAAATCTTACATACACGGTTTTCATTAAGAAGTAAAATGTGGTTCAATGAGATTAAAATAATTTTTTTTGGTGAATAGTAACTTATTAAGTTTTTAATCGCGATTAGTGGTAATTAATGTAGTTTAAGGTAAAAATAATGCTTTAATAATATGAAATGACCTATACACATGTCCTAATATTATTGTATGTGTCATGGCCGACCAAGAAAAGCCATGGGGAAACTTGGGGACCCCATGGAGCCACTTTGGTTGGGAAATGACAGAAATAACTTTTTATTTAATGTTAAAGTAAAAATGACACAAACATGAGTTATTTTACTAAAACAATTTTTATATGGGGTTATAAAAGTCCGATTTTTGACCATACATATTCATTGGAAATCTAAAAAGATTTCCTACATCATGGTATTTTTTTTAATAATTTTTTGACATTAAATAAATAAACGTATTTATGACATCATGGTGATGCAACGATGACCTCATTATTTAACGATTTAAATAAAATGGAAAGATAATGTAATATCTAAGACCTAAACATGTCCAAAACCTATTGGATGAGTGGAGTTCGAACCCGTATCATCTTATCTTCGAAATATATCAATGTGGGACCTTAGAAATTCGATACACTTTTGAAAATAAAATAATAGTTTCATGATTTCCAAAAGTGCCCCTCCTCTCCTCTTATAAAAGGCCCCCACCTCTACCTCATTTCACACACTCCTCAAGCCTTTGGCTCGGCCATATCCTGCCAATTTACTCTCTCCACATCCCTCTCCTCATCCTAGAGGATTCCCTTTGGGCAGAATCCTTTCAAAGGAAGACTTTAGGCTCAAATCAAAATGAGTTACACATTTAAAGGTAATTCATTCTCTCATGTTCATTTGTTTTATTTTGCTTCTCCAACCCCCTAAACTCTTTTTATTTACTTCTTTTGTAACAACACCAGTATCTTCAATATACTAGGATGTTTTTATAAGATTTATTTGAGCTACACTCTCACACACCTACATATAATGGTTAAAGAACATACGGTTTCCGTGGATGGTGAATTTATGCCTCCCGAAACGATGATTGTTCAACATTCCTTTAACACCATCAAAGGTGTCCATTAAGATGTCAATATATTTATATATGATATATAATATGTTTATGTTTTTTTTAAGATTCTTTATTTTTCATTTTGGTCATACCTTTATGGTTTCCATTATGGGTAAACGCGATATCTTCATTTAAGGAAGTGCGGACTACCACCCCCTCAAAGTGATTTGATTCGTTAAATACCATATGTGGGACGTATAAAGGATGGAACATGATATTATATATTATATTATACTGGAATTATAATATACCTTTATATCATTATGATTCCATTCTATAAAATATGAAATAGAAATGAAAGTAGCATTCATGCGTACGTACGACTTACCGTCTCCATGAACGGTGCATTTCATTTCTTACCTCTAAATGATTATGTAATATTATAAATGCATGAATGTACTGGATATATATGACATATATGATATCTACATCATGAAATACCATTCTGGATATAATGGATACATGAACAACTTGTAATTATAAAGGGATTATTTTTGACTCAAGTACCAATGATCGTTAAAACGACCATTACTAACTTAAATAATTACATAGTGTTAATGACATGGCAATAAGTGATATAAAAGGAATAATTAACTTTAAAAAGGTTCTTAAACAAGTATAAATTAACTCAATTTTATTATTCAGGAGATTAAAGAACGACTGAGTCAAGTCGGACCCGAGGTATGGGACTTCGTCTCAATCACCTTTTATTGAGGCATATTTTGTTTTATACACAACCTTCTTTTATACGGTGTATAAACCCCTTTGACTTTTATGTTTATCCAAAAGGAATCTTTTTTATACGAAGCGTTTTACAAAACGACAAAAGGGAATGTTTTTGTCGTACGTATGCGGCGACAACGACTTCTCCGCCGTCGTGACCGTTATTTGAGTTTCGGCTTCCCCTACAAGCCATACCTTTTTTAAAAGAAAAATAAATACCATGTTTTACTTTTATTTTATTTTGGTATTGAAAATGGTTTTCATAATGTCTTTATATCAATATGTTGTATTGATATATTGTGATTCAAAGGTGGAAATGTTATGTTTCCTTTATGCATGTTTTATGTGATACGATTATGTTGAGGTTCTTGGGAATTATTATGAAGACGGGTGGTTACGTGATAAACTAAGGGCGGGTGAGCCCGATATAGCTCACCAATGCATTGGGTAATGCGGAGGAGTGAAAAGTTATGGTTTCTCCGAATAGATTTAGGGAATATACTGTGATGGGTATTCCAAACGTAACCAAGAGGGTTACTCCCTACGTAAGAATGTTATGAATGCCTCAAGTTACCTTTATGTCTTATGATTTCTATGATTTATTCATGATTTGATGTGGTATGTTAAAGTGCTTATGTTTTATGGGTAAAGTATGATTTCATTCTTATGTATATATGTACCCATGTTTCCTTTCCATATTTTTATATCCCTTACTGAGCTTTTTATGCTCATCCCATGTTTTTTGAAATGTTTTTCACAGGTCAAGGGAAAGGTACATGATATGATGATAGTGTCAAGGAAGTGTCAAGAAAGAATCCATGTTTATTTTAAATATGTTTCCATTGATGGGAATGAAGAATACTATCTTTATGTAACCACTTTGTTTATATGTGGAATGTAATGCAAGTTTTATGATCTAATTCTCTAAAACTCGAAACCCGAAAAGATTCTCAATGTGTAATCTTGTAATAACTCAAGATTAAGTAAGGTTTAAGGCTGGGGCCTTGTAGTTGGTATCAGAGGTCGGTTTAGATAACTTTAGGAGTTATAATTTTATTAAATGATTATCCAATTTTTTTTTTGAAATGATATAGTATTTTATGATTACCATGTTGCTTCATCTAAGACATGTTTGTTCAGAATGGTTTTTCGCAGAGGAAACAGGGAAGCAGTTCTAGGAAGGCATACAAAAGAAAATAACCTTCCAAATGAGCATCCCGAGATGGTCGGAATTGGAACTGAACAGTTTGTTTTAGTGATGGCACAGTTGACTCAGGCTATAAATGGTGGTGGTATCCGTGCATGAGATCAGCCAGATCAACCGCATAGGAACATGTTAGTGGTGGAACATTTCTTGAGGCAACATCCCCCATCATTCAAAGGATCATCTGACCCTATGTTAGCTGAAGGATGGATTAAAGCACTGGAGAAGATTTTATATGTCATGGGGTGTTTAGAAAATCAAAAGGTTAGTCTTGCTATTTACCATTTGGAGGGTGAGGCAGATCAGTTGTGGTCGATGGTTAAAAATATCAGGGACACTGATGAGATTGATGCTCTCGATTGGGATGAATTCAAAGGTATGTTTTTTGAGAAGTATTTTCCTAAGGCTGTTCGACTTAGGATGGAAAATAAATTCTTGGAATTGAGGCAAGAGGAAGACTCAGTGGCTACCTATGAAGGAAGGTTCACTCGATTGGCAAGGTATGCTCCAAATTTTATCCGAGACCTTGATAGTAAAATCAATCATTTTTACTCAGGATTAAAGCCAAAATATCGAAGGGCATTAGCTTCTCGTGAGTTTAAAAGTTATGAAAAGCTTGTTCGATGTGCTGAGAAGGTGGAAATGGAGTTTTCCGATGACCAAGTGTTCTATAACAACCAGTAGAAGAAGAGACCGAGGTGCCAGGAGAAAAATAAGAATTCTTCAAAAAAGTATGATGGTAAGAAAACTAAGTTTCCAGTTTGCGATAAATGTGGAAAAAGGCATGCAGGGGAATGCCTTATGAATTTTGGAAAGTGATACTGATGTGGTAAGATGGGACATAAGGCTCGTGATTTCACTGAAAAAGATCGGGGTGATGGTAAGACCAAATTTGATTTACAGTTAGTGAAATGTTATAAGTGCAATGAGATGGGTCACTATGCAAACGAGTGTCCGACAAGGAGCTTGAGTGATGGTAAGCAGTTAGACTACAAGCAGAAAGGGGTGGTGAAATCCTTTTCAACTACTTTACCAGATGTCGGGCCATCAAATGAAGTTGTATCAGCTCCAGGGAGCTCAGTTTTTTTTCAAAGATTGACTTGAGATCGGGGTACCATCATCTGAAGGTAAAGGAGGCAGATATTCCGAAGACCGCGTTCCGTACGAGATATGGCCATTATGAATTTGTAGTAATGCCTTTTGGGATAACCAATGCACCTGCTGTATTCATGGACTTAATGAATAGAATTTTCCATGAGTTCTTGGATAAGTTTGTGGTGGTTTTCATTGATGATATTTTGGTGTTTTCTAAAAGTAAAGAGGAGCATGAAAGACATTTAAGGGTTATCTTGCAAAACTTAAAAGAAAAGAAACTGTATGGAAAATTCAACACGTGTGAGTTTTGGTTGCAACAAATTTCTTTCCTTGGTCATATTGTTTCTAAAGATGGAATAACTGTTGATCCTATAAAAACAAAAGTTGTAGAAGAATGGCCAAGACCCACAAATGTAACCGATATTCGTATCTTCCTTGGTTTGGCAGGTAATTACCGAAGGTTTGTTAGAAATTTTTCATGATTATCTAGTCCAATGACTAAGCTAACTCGGAAGGGTGTTAAGTTTATCTGGACAAAAGAATGTGATGATTGTTTTCAGGAATTGAAAAGAAGATTGGTGAATGCTCCAGTTTTGGCACTACCTTCCAGGAATGGTGAGTTTGTTATATACAGGGATGCTTCATTGAAAGGAGTTGGTTGCGTCCTAATGCAGAATGATCAGGTAATTGCTTATGCTTCACGACAGTTGAAAACTCATGAGGTAAATTACCCTACACATGATTTGGAATTAGCTGATGTTGTTTTTTCTTTAAAAATTTGGAGGCATCATTTGTATGGAGTAAAGTGTGAAATATATACCGATAACAAAAGTTTAAAGTATATATTCACTCAGAAAGAGTTAAACATGAGACAGAGGAGATGTCTGGAATTAATCAAGGATTATGATTGTACAATTCATTACCATCCGGGAAAATCAAATAAAGTGGCTGATGCTTTGAGTCGAAAAAGCAATGCTTCAATAGCAATGTTGCGTTTGGAACGTGATCCTTTGGTTAATGATTTGATGAACTTTGGCATAGAAGTTGTTGGTGTAGGAAGTACTTCTGTTTTGTTTCAGGTATCAGTGAGATCTTCTCTATCTGGCAGAATCAAGCAAGCACAGAAGCAAGACAGTGAGTTGCAGAAAAAGGTAGAGCTGGTTCAGAAATGTAAGTTGCCTGAATTCAACATTGATAATGATTGTGTTTTGAGATTTGGGAAGAGATTGTGTGTGCCTTGTGATTCACAGTTGAAGAGAGATTTGTTATGTGAAGCTCATAGTTCTCTGTTTTCAGTTCATCCGGGCAGTACTAAGATGTATAGAGATCTGTGGGAGTATTACTGGTGGGATGGAATGAAAAGAGATATTGCTGATTTTACTGCGAAGTGTTTGACATGTCAACAGGTTAAAGCAGAGCGGCAGTTACCGAAAGGGATGCTTCAGCCTTTACCAATTCCAGAGTGGAAATGGGAGAATATATCCATGGACTTTGTTGTGGTATTACCGAAGACATCTCGAGGTAATAATGCAATCTGGGTTATTGTTGATCGCTTGACCAAGTCTGCTCATTTCCTTGCTATACGAGATACTTTCTCTCTTGATCAACTTTCCCATTTGTATCTTAAAGAGATAGTCAGGTTACATGGAGTTCCTCTCTCCATTGTATCGAATCGTGATCCCAGGTTTACTTCTAACTTTTGGAAAGGCCTTTAGAAGTTGTTGGGTACTGAATTAAATTATAGTACAACTTTTCATCCTCAATCAGATGGGCAGTCAGAACGAACAATTCAGACCTTGGAGGATATGCTACGAGCTTATTCGATGGATTATCAGGGAAGTTGGGACCAACATCTTTCTTTGGTTGAATTTTCATATAATAACAGTTTACATTCCAGTATACAGATGACACCATTTCCGGCATTATATGGGAAGCGGTGTCGAACTCCATCTTTCTGGGACGAAGTGGGTGAAAGGAAGTTGATGGGACCAGAATTGGTAGAAGAGTTGGCAGAAAAAGTTCAGCTGATTCAGAAGCACATGAGAATAGCTCAGAGTAGGCAGAAGAGTTATGCAGACAACAGGAGGAAGGATCTATCTTTTGAGGTAGGTGATCATGTTTTTCTCAAAGTATCACCATGGAAAAGTGTGATGCGATTTGGTAAGAAAGGAAAGCTGAGTCCAAGGTTTATTGGACCATATGAAATTCTGGATAGAGTTGGATATGTTTCTTACCGAGTGGATTTACCTCCGAGTTTATCTCAGGTAAACAATGTTTTTCACGTTTCGATGTTGAGAAAGTATATGCCAGATCCATCTCATGTTTTGAGTCCAGAGGTAGTTCAGCTAGAAGATAACCTATCTTATGAGGAACAACCGGTCCAGATTCTTGACCACAGGGAGCAAGTGTTACGGAATAAGGTGATTAAGCAGGTAAAGGTTTTGTGGAAAAACCACATGACGGAAGAGGCAACATGGGAATCTGAAAATGCAATGAGGGATAAGTACCCCCATTTATTCGATAAGTAAATAAATTGTGGGGACGCAATTTTCTAAAGGGGGGAAGATTGTAACATCCCAAGTAATTAATGAATAATAGATATTTTATCTATGTCTATTAATGAATTAGATAGTGTTTTAGAGGCTTAAAATGAAAATAAATCCAATCTTAAGCATGGAATACACTAATATTTTTAAAACATTGTTTTACTGCCTTTGATGGAAAAACATTTTTGAATCTATCTTTTGACAATTTTATAAAATATTTTTGTCAAAATAAACTTATTCTTTATGATTGGGACATCAAAATTTACATTGTGTGAATTTTTTTTTATTTTTCTGACAATGTTCATTTTTTAATGAATAGTGAAAAATACTGCATTTTACATCAAAACTACTTTTTAATCTAATTTATTTATATGAGTAGATTATCTTTTGAATTGTTTTTGAAGTGAAATTAGAATATATTTTTACCATTTAATCCAATTTTGGTCATTGGAATCAATTTCACTTTGAAATTGGACTTAAACTGGTGTCAATCTTTTGATACTTATTGTTTCATAAAAACACGCTATTTGTCATAACATCGGGAATTAATTATTAAATTAATTAATGTGACTTATATGTTTTGAATTTTGTAAAATGTAATTCATTTTTGAATTCGGAATATCAAATATAGCTTAGGGTGAATTTTTGGTAATTTTCTGAAAAACTTCAATTTTTGATGAATAGTGAAACCACTAAGTGGTAGTTAAAGAAACTGATTTTTCGTTTAAATGAAACTTTGCCACTTTTGTGTTTTGAATTTCATAAAATCTGACATACATGGTTGTAATTAAGAAGTAAAATGTGGTTTAATGAGATTAAAATAAATTTTTTGGTGAATAGTAACTTATTAATTTTTAATCGCGATTAGTGGTAATTAATGTAGTTTAAGGTAAAAATAATGCTTTAATAATATGAAATGACCTAGAAACATGTACTAATATTATTGGATGTGTCATGGCCGACCAAGAAAAGCCATGGGTCAACTTGGGGACCCCATGGAGCCACTTTGGTTGGGAAATGCCACAAATAACTTTTTATTTAATGTTAAAGTAAAAATGACACAAACATGAATTATTTTACTAAAACAATTTTTATATTGGGTTATACAAGTCATATTTTTGACCATAAATATTCATTGGAAAGATAAAAATATTTCCTACATCATAGTATTTTTTTTATAATTTTTTGACATTAAATAAATAAATGTATTTAGGACATCATGACGATGCAGCGATGACCTCATTATTTAACGATTTAAATAAAATGGAAAGATAATGTAATATCTAAGACCTAAAAATGTCCAAAACCTATTGGATGAGTGGATTTAGAACCCTTATCATCTTATCTTCGAAATATATCAATTTGGGACGTTATAAATTCGAAACACTTTTGAAAATAAAATAATAGTTTCATGATTTCCAAAAGTGCCCCTCCTCTCCTCTTATAAAAGGCCCCCACCTCTACCTCATTTCACAAACTCCTCAAGCCTTTGTCTCGTCCATACCCTGCCCATTTACTCTCTCCACATACCTCTCCTCATCATAGAGGATTCCCTTTCAGCATAATCCTTTCAAAGGAAGCCTTTTGGCTCAAATCAAAAGGAGTTACACATTTAAAGGTAATTAATTCTCTCATGGTCATTTGTTTTATTTTGCTTCTCCAACACCCTAAAATCTTTTTATTTACTTCTTTTGTAACAACACCAGTATCATCAATATAATAGGATGTTTTTATAAGATATATTAGAGCTACACTCTCACACACCTACATCTAATGGTTAAAGAACATACGGTTTCCGTGGATGGTGAATTTATGCCTCCCGAAATGATGATTGTTCAACATTCCTTTAACACCTTAAAAGGTGTCCATTAAGATGTCACTATATTTATATATGATATATAATATATTTATGTTTTTCTTAAGCTTCTGTATTTTTCATTTTGGTCATACCTTTATGGTTTCCATTATGGGTAAACGCGATATCTTCATTTAAGGAAGTGCGGACTACCGCCCCCTCAATGTGATTTGATTCGTTAAATACCATATGTGGGACGTATAAAGGATGGAACTATGATATTATATATGATATTATACTGGAATTATAATATACCTTTATATCATTATGATTCCATTCTATAAAATACGAAATAGAAATGAAAGTAGCGTTCATGCGTACGTACGGCTTACCGTCTCCCTGAACGGTGCATTTCATTTCTTACCTCTAAATGATTATGTAATATTATAAATGCATGCATGTACTGGATATATATGAAATATATGATATCTACATCATTAAATACCATTCTGGATATAATGGATACATGAACAACTTGTAATTATAAAGGGATTATTTTTTACTCAAGTACCAATGATCGTTAAAACGACCGTTATTAACTTAAATAATTACATAGTGTTCATGACATGACAATAAGTGATATAAAAAGAATAATGAACTTTAAAAAGGTTCTTAAACAAGTAGAAATTAACTCAAGTTTATTATTCAGGAGATTAATGAACGACCGAGTCAAGTCGGACCCGAGGTATGGGACTTCGTCTCAATCACCTTTCATTGAGGCATATTTTGTTTTATACACAACCTTCTTTTATACGGTGTATAAACCCCTTTGACTTTTATGTTTATCCAAAAGGAATCTTTTTTATACGAAGCGTTTTACAAAACGACAAAAGGGAATGTTTTTGTCGTACGTATGCGGCGACAACGACTTCTCCGCCGTCGTGACCGTTATTTGAGTTTCGACTTCCCCTACAAGCCATACCTTTTTTTAAAAGAAAAATAAATACCATGTTCTACTTTTCTTTTATTTTGGTATTGAAAATGGTTTTCATAATGTCTTTATATCAATATGTTGTATTGATATCTTGTGATTGAAAGGTGGAAATGTTATGTTTCCTTTATGCATGTTTTATGTGATACGATTATGTTGAGGTTCTTGGGCATTATTATGAAGACGGGTGGTTCCATGATAAACTAAGGGCGGGTGAGCCCGATATAGCTCTCCAATGCATTGGGTAACACAAAGGAGTGAAACGTTAAGGTTTCTCCAAAGAGATTTAGGGAATATACTGTGATGAGTATTCCAAACGTAACCAAGAGGGTTACTCCCTACGTAAGAATGTTATGAATGCCTCAAGTTACCTTTATGTCTTATGATTTCTATGATTTATTCATCATTTGAGGAGGTATGTTAAAGTTCTTATGTTTTATGGGTAAAGTATGATTTAATCCTTATGTATATATGTACCCATGTTTCCTTTCCATATTTTTATATCCCTTACTGAGCTTTTTATGCTCATCCCAAGTTTTTTGAAATGTTTTTCACAGGTCAAGGGAAAGGTACATGATATGATGATAGTGTCAAGGAAGTATCAAGAAAGAATCCATGTTTATTTTAAATATGTTTCCATTTATGGGAATGAAGAATACTATCTTTATGTAACCACTTTATTTATATGTGGAATGTAATGCATGTTTTATGATCTAATTATCTAAAACTCTAAACCCGAAAAGATCCTCAATGTGTAATCTTGTAATAACTCAAGATTAAGTAAGGATTAAGGCTGGGTTCTTATACTCATGGTTGGTCTGTTTGGATTGAGAAGGTAATAGTGGTGTTTATTTAATAGTTTGATAGTGTTTTTGGAAATTTCGACCACAAGGCCCATTTGGAACTTTCAATTCAAAGGCGATGTTTGTATGATCTTTTAGAAAACATTTTATCTGAACAAGTGTTTGTGCCGAGTTGGAAACCCAAATCTTTTTATGAAATATTTGAATGTTTATACAATATAGAGGCCCGATTTTCACCTTGTTTTATGATATGAAGTGTATATTTTTTGGGAACCTCTATAGAGGGGATATCCCTTATGGGTTATGTTATGAAGTTTCCATGTTTAGGGTAGGAAAGTGCCGTGAGATGTGTTATGTGTGCAAGGGCCTTCTACTTACAAATTATTATTATAACCACCATAAGTTCTTGGGTGTCTGTTAGATGATCGAGTGATGATTTTTGATCAAACCTGAATAGATGGGTTGGTACCCCCTGGATTGGTTGTTAGGCCAGGTAGACTTTGCCACTAGATTGGTCAGTTATAGGGTGGCCAGTTGGTTATAGACATAGGAGCATCACCATACGCCGGTAGGTGGTTCCAAAACTAAGTACATCCATGGGTATTCTAGGGATGTTTAGGATCGCCCATGGTTACACATTTATTTACATTTCTTGTTTACTTTTTGTCTTACTAGTTTATTTATTTCTTCCCTTGTTTACCTGTATTATTTCAGCCTAGCTTTGGTGTCTTCTGTTTCGGGTTTTGTTTGTAAAATGAAAAATGGTTTTATTGAAATAGCATGTAGGGTTTGCTGGATTTCTAAAAAGGGAAAAGTCATGTTTCTTATTTGGAAATATGAAAAAAATACGTTTATAATTGTACTTTAAACTTGTGTCATTGGATTTTTTTTGAAAAGTGAGATTCTTGGATTCTGTGGCTTAACATAGAAACCCTACTATGTATTTTTAATTCTAATTCCTATTTTATCATTTAAGTTTCATGTTTCCTTTTCTTAGGTTTATTGACTGAGTTTCTCATTATTAGAGAAAGGTTAGCCTTTGGTTGTGAGGTTACATAGAAGGTCATGTGGAGGTATGCTGAGCTATTCTATTTTTTCTTTTCTGCAACTAGAGTTCAGTTTTATTATTTTGTTTATTCTTTTTATTTAAATATCTTTTATGGTACAAATAATTCCCAACAGTTAATTGTGATACCTGACATTGGTTTCCAGCCCGCGGGGATCGGGAATACCCCTTGGTCCATGTCGTGGACCAGCTTAGGTGACCGGTTAAGGGTCGAATTGGGTTGGTTCGTGACAAAATGGTATCCTAGGAGGACCTTTTTATTTGGGGTGTTTGGTATATGAATATTAGGACTGTCAGGACTCGATAGTTAGGTATGGGGAGGACTTCATGAATCCTCGCTCGTTCCGAACCTCGAGTCACCAGGGGTAGTCTGGGAATTGATTCCTTGTCTCGTTTTAGTTTGTTTTGGATTGAGGGATGACAATGGAGGCAAACCGATGTTACATCGTTATTTCACATGGAGTAGTGACCCATGTGGAGTCTGAGTAAACAGTTTAAGTTCATTCTAGTTGTTGATTCTTACTTGTGGCATGACCCACTACCATGTTTCCAAGTTAATCATGATTACTATTCTCTCACTATGGCTGTTTTATGCAAGTTGAGTGTCGTCTTGGTTTTAGTTAGTGTAAGTGCGCTTTTGAAAATTAAAAAGGATTTTTGAAATGAAAATTATTTCTTATAAATGGATTAAAATTCATGAAATGTGTTTTAAAACTACACACTCTTGGTCAAATTTTTTTGTTGTTTTCTTATAATTGGTAGAGAAATGGTTTA
Organism: Viscum album; assembly: GCA_963277665.1. Lineage (NCBI taxonomy): Eukaryota > Viridiplantae > Streptophyta > Magnoliopsida > Santalales > Viscaceae > Viscum > Viscum album. Next base: position 999,261,319 of record OY728136.1, on the reverse strand, counting down.
GGTGCAACCTAGGTTACTCTCTTTGAACATTTTCAAATGTGAGTGGATGCATGGGAAGTGCGTGTTGGTGTGCATGGAAGAAATCTTATGAAGACATGTGAAATGGTTCATGTGAGTAATGGGGTGTTTACATGGAATTAAAGGACTGAACTTGTTTTTTATAAAGTGATTTTAAAATGGAAAATGATTTTTGGGAATGAATTTGGTTTGAAAACTGGGTTTGATATTTGGAAAGAGGCCTCAAAAGAAGGCGGTTTTGAAATCTGAAATGAAAAGGTAATTTTTTGTTGTGTTTGTTTGGTTTTTGAGCTGGTCACTTCAGCCCAAGATGTTACTTTTAATTATACATTGATTTGATATTGGTTTTGGATCTGTTTTTTATATGTTGTTCAGAAAATTCCACCTAGAAAGGTCCCCATGGTTTTGGATAAGTCATGCCCTATTTTGACCCTTCTCGGACATTGCCTACACTTCATGGTGATTGAGGTCTATTAAAATAATCAAAGTGACTTGAAGGGGTTGACCATATATTTAGGGTATTGGGAACTCCCGAAGCTATTAGAGTGCATTCTGTTTTGGGTCTGTTCGAAGGTCCAACACTGGATGATTGGGAGTTGTTTGCCCCACCATCAATGAAAGTTGGGATGATGTGGGATGCCTTTAAATCCATCTTCATCCGATGTTTTATACCTGAAGAGATGAAGATGAAGAAAAAGGAAGAGCTAATGTATATTCAACAAGGCCAACAGATTGTGAAAGTACATGTTGACCATTTCAAGGAACTTGTGTCCTTTTCTCCGGAGGTAGCATCACATGATTTGATGAAGACTTATCTCTTCATAGGGGGTCTTCATCTAGAGATTAATGAGAAAGTCCTCCCTTTTAAGGAACATCATTTCGAGAAGCTAGTGGATGAGGCATTCTTAGTTGAGTTGGTTTTCAGAGCGCAGATGGTCAGAAATCCAGCGTATCCAGTTGCTTGTGAAGGTTCCCCATCTGGAAAGAAGGGTGTGCCAGGGGGACCTATTTCCAAAGATTCCTCTTCAATGGTTCTGGATTCTAGTTTATCAAACTGTTCAGTGGTGTGCCACTAGTGTGGCTGGTTTGGTCACATGAAGCCGTCATGTTACATCCCTCTGAAGACGTGTCATGGTTGTGGGTGTTTGGGTCATCGAGAGAAGTTCTGTAGGAATCATCACCTGAAGAAGATGTTATGACTGAAGGATTCCAATGCCTGACTATGAGGCATGAGATGCTTCATTCATCAGATCCCTAACCACAGGTCTTGGGGTGAAGCTCGTGCACAATCAGGGGTTGCTTGGGGTGTGAATACTTGGTTTAGGTTTCGTGTTCTGTGTTAGAAGTGGAACATTTAAATCCTTTTTGTTCTTTTTTTTCTAGTATTAAAGTTTGACATCGTTGTAAGTTCATTTTTTCAGCGTGGAGTTACGACGAACATGCTCTATTGTAATCCAAATAGTTTTGTTTGTCTGATTATGGTTTTCTAAATCGTGTACTTATCGTAAAAGTGTGTTTAGACCCTGTATGGGTTGATCTTAGTTTAGAAGTTTTCGTTTGGAGATGTAAGTGCCTAATAAGGAATCAAGGCTTGTAGTTATTCTTATGTTTAATGTTGGGATTACGTTCTTCTTGAATGTTTTTCTATAGTGTTTGAGCTTTTTGGTTTGGGTCGAGAGTTCCAGGTCTTAGTGGAGGTGTTGTTCGCTCATGCTATAAAAGTTAGTTTGGATCGGTTGGGAGTTCCGATATTGGCCCCCCTTTTCGAGGTGGTGTGTTTGGGTGTTAATCTTTAGAACTAGTGGAGTTCTTATGGTAGGGAGAACCCTCTCATGTTCTCATATTCTCTTGTATTCTGGTTTCTTTCAGTTTCAATTGGGCAATGTGTCTTGTTCTGTCCATTGTTTGGCTGGGTGACTTTCTACGGGCATAAAGTGTCTTTCATGGGGAGAATTGTCACACCTGACTATTTAATTTTAATTTTTATTCTATTATTTATTGGATTCAGGTTCTCACACTAAGGTTTGGGCTGGGTCTTAATTTAAATTTTTTGTCATCTAATATTTTTAGTGGGTTTCGAACCCATGCGTGGTCGTAGTCACCACACAGTGGGCGGTAGCTGCGCGGTCAGCCCAAGTGTCCACCCAAACATCTAATGTTTAGAATAAATAATGATTTGTGTAGATAAAATGAGTTTAATTTTTAAATTTTGAAAATAATAATGTTATTGAATAGATAATAATATTGTTATTATTAAGATTTGTTAATAATATTTTTTATTATTTAAAAATTATTGCAAATATAATTAGTAATAAGTTATTATTATTATTATTTCATTATTGTTTTCATTGTTTTTTTTTATTGTTATAATTATAATTATTTTATTATTTTAAAATATTATTATTATTATTACCTTTATTATGGTTATTTTTATTATTATTACTTCTGATTTTATAATAATAATAATAATAATAATAATAATAATAATAATAATAATAAAGAGGTAAGAAAAATTATCCCCCCATCCGCATTGCACACTTACTAGGCCTCTCCTAGTTTTCTCCCTCCTTCCACAGTGCTTCACAAGCCCCCACACTTCCCCTGGCCATGCGCATGCTGCTCCGCACTCGTCCCCCTTGCCTCACACTGCACCACCATGCTAGAGCGGAAGAGCCACCCTCTCACCGCTGGATCTCATCGGCCTATGGCCCTCCATCCCTCACCTCTAGGCTCCAGCTGACAGCTCGAATCACCCTTGGCTCTCGTCCGCCTCCTTCCCTCCGCACCCCAACCACCTTCGCCTCTCGCCCCGGTAATGGCCCTTCAGCATCGCCCCCTTAGCGCACTCGACCTACCTCTAGGGCCACCATCCCACACGCTAGGTCCCAGCCGACCTCACTTTGTGGTCGCCTGAACCACACCCAGGCCCTCCTTCCATGCATCCAGCCTGTTGACCAGCCCCTGAATCGCCTCTCCATCCTACATTCGACCTTCCCCCCCTTCCCTTGCCTCTCTTTGTTCCAGCTGACCAAACCTTACCTTTTCTCTGACCAGCCCTCACCCACCCTTTTTCTCTGGACAACGACAAAATTAGTCCCCAACAACCTCCCTTCATTTCTGGTAGTCTCTATTGCACGACCCAATGACGAACTCCCTCACCTACTCTGGCCAGCATGAGTTTTATGATCCAGAAAACTCACCAGTGATAGTTTTATTTCTTTTTTTAAGTGATTTTATTTAACCTAGACAAATCCCAACATATTGGATGTTTATTGGTGCATTTCTTTACTGGTTTTAGGTGTACAGTCGGTCCAAAATTGGTCGTTATTTCCTTCACTGAAGCAGAATTATGGTCGCATGACTTTGAGGTAGGAATTTATATGTTTCTCATTCCTAATGTTTTCCTTTGATTCTTGGCATTTTAAATAATTTTATCAATTTTATGTGCACCTATATAACACCATTGATTAAATTATTATAGAACTTTTAAATTGATTTGATTTGTTTAAAATAGAATTTAAATGAGTTTTAGTGTAAAATTTCTAGTTTTATGATATTTAGGAAACTTGTTTAAATTGCCTTTTTTTCTTTAAGGAGGAATTGGGCCTTCATGAAATTTATTGCCACAATTCTATTTCAATTACATTTTTTATTAATTAAAATGGATTGGTTAAAATTTTAAACCATTTATTTTATGGTTTTAATGGATTCATTATTTTTATTTGGTGTTATTTTAAAATAATTTAGGGAAGTAGTGATTTTAGGGGAAATAATTTAAAATGTTTTCTTGGTGTTATTTTCATTTAAAAAGTGAATTTTGGGTGTGTATGGATTTATGTATGTATAGCATGGTAAAAATGTTAAATTAAATTTTAATGGTTTTATGATTTTAAGGAAATAGTTTTGTGGTTTTGAAATAATGATTTTTTCTTTATAAATGAGGTATGTGTAGTTGAACCTGATTGAAAGAAAATTCTGATTTTTATATATGGTTAAAAAACATTCCTTTTTGATCCTTGGTGTGCCATTAGATATTGGAACACCCATGGGTGCACAAGGCGAACACATGTACGTTCCCTCAAGTGAAGATGGTGCTTGGAAAAGGTGTTTTCTTAAAACATTTATTTTTTATGGGTTTAGTTTCCAAAAAAGTTGGGTTTCTTGAGGGATTTTAAAAGAACTTTTTTGATGAGTTTTATAAAGTGTTGATTCTTGAATTTTGAAAAGCATAGTTTTTTTAAAGGTGTTTCTCAAAGTTGGTCTGTTTGGCTTGCGAATGTAAAATTGGTGTTTATTTAATAGTTTGATAGTGTTTTTGGAAATGTCGATTCAAATGCCCGTTTGACACATTCAATTCAAATTTGATGTTTTTATGGTATTTTAGAAAATATTTTACCTTAATAAGTGAGTGTGCCGAGTTAGAAACCCAGAATTTTTTATGATATATTTGAATGATTATACGGTATAGCGGCCCAATTGGGACTTTGTTTCATGATATCAAGTGTATATTTTGGTGTCACCTCCATAGGGGGGATATTTCTTATGGGTTATCATATGGAGTGTCTGTGTTTGAGGTAGGAAAGTGAGATGAGATGTGTCACACGTGTGAGGGCCTCCTACTTACATAATATTATTATATCAACCATGGGTTCCTGGGAATATTTTAGAGGATCAAGTGACCATTTGTAATCATCCCCGATTAGACGGGTTGGTACCCCCTGGATTGGTTGTTAGGCCAGGTGGGATTTTTCATTAGATTGGTCAGTTATTGGGTGGCCAGTTAGTTATAGACTTAAGAGCTTTACCATATGTTGGAAGGTGGTTCTAAAACTGAGTACGTCTAGGGGTCTTCTTGGGATGTTTATAATCACCCATTGTTATTCATTTATTTACATTGCTTGTTTACTTTCCGTCATACTAGTTTATTTTTATATTTGCTTGTTTACCTGTATTATTTCATCCCATCTTTGGTATATTCTATTTTGGGTTTTGTTTGTAAAATAAAAAATGGTTTTATTGAAATAACTTGTATCATATGCTGGATTTATGAATTGGAAAAATCATGTTGCTTAATTTAAAATATGAAAACCCTACTTTTATAATTTTACTTCAAAATTATGTCATTGGATTTTTTTAGGAAGTGAGATTATTGGATTCTATGGCTTATCTTGGAAACCCTTCTGATCATTTTTAATACTCACACCTATTTTATCATTTCTGTTTCAAGTTTCCTTTTCTCAGGTTTTCTTGGCTTAGTTTCTCATTATTGGAGCAAGTTTGGCCTTTGGTTGGGAGGTGACCTGGATGGTCATGTGGTGGTATGTTGATCTATTTTGTTTTTTTCTTTTCCGTTGCTAGAGTTCAGTTTTAGTTTTTTTATTCTTTTTTATTTAACTATATTTTACGCAGAAAATAGTTCCCAGTGGTTAAATTGTGATGCCTGACATTGGTTTCCAGCCCTTGGGGATCAGGAATTCCCCTTGGGCCATGTTGCGGACCAACTCGGGTGACTAGTTCATGGTCGAACTAGGTTGGTTCGTGACACGTACACATGAACGTGGTCTCTATTTTTATTAACAGATAAAACAAAATAAAGTTCAAAAATATTTTAACTTTAAAAAATAATTATAATATCATATATATCATATATATTAATTAAATATATACTTATTATAATCAATGTGAAAATAAAATGAAAAACGTTTCACATCTTTTCGTGGAGGCGATAGTCCATATGTATGCTTGAGCAACATTATTGTCTTCCAAAATAATTTATGTAATATGTTATATCTGATATTTTAATTACATAAGTACAACTATTTCGTAAATAATATATATATATATACATTAATTACATAATTATATCTTGCAGTGAGTGGTGGTTATGGAAAGTAAATTACATCGGTTCCTGAGGTGGTAGTTTGACATACACACAATCAACGATTTTTTTTCCATTTGATGGATATAGGTGATGAAATTAACATAATTACATCTCAATAAATGAGATATTCTTATGTTATTATTTTATCATAGTTTGAGAAGATTTTTATGGGGTATAGGTAGAAATAAAATGAAGTCACATAGTTAAGAACTACACCTCTTCTTCTAGGAATCCCTTTTGGTTTATACTTAAAGCCTTCCAAGATTGGTTTTCTAATTAGAACATGGAGTCTTGGAAATAAGGAGTTATTTAATTAATGTATATGGTTGGTTAATTTCTTAACCAAATGGATTTTGATGGTTTTATAATAGTGGATAGGGAGTTCCAATTTATAAGGGGGGAGAGGGAACACTTGGAATTTTTAAAAGAATTAATTATTACCAAGTTTTTCACACTTCAAAAGGATAAAAATAGTTCATTATCTAAATGTAGATTATATAAGGTCTAAATATGTCCATAAAATAGAAATTTGAAAAGTTTTTATGTCACTTTAACCCTTATCTTCTTAGTTTAATCTCCGATAAACTCGTTTTAACCGTAACCATGGTAGTTAATTTTAAATGTTTTTACGATTCATTATGGAAAAATTATTTTGGGCTTATTATATAATATTAATTATACTAATTCCAAATATTTAATCCATTTTACCAAACATACTTCACATAAGTGGTAGAATTTAATTTAATATTTAACCTGTAGATGCAAGGAAAAAACAGTTTTTAAAAGGATTTTTTTTGAAAATTATAATTTTTTATATAAATTTTGAACATATGATTGATGAAAATAGATATTTTTTTTAATTATAATATAATTTAACAAATTATAATTCTAAAATAATATAAAAACAAAATTTAACTTGTAAATTCCTTAAATGAAATGGTATTTATTAATAACAATTATGCACTTTTCTCACTATTCATTAAAAATAATGTTTTCAAAAAATTCATAAAAAATAAATATTAGATATATTTAAATGATGATTTAAAAAATTATTTAATTTTTGTAAACAAATTATCTAAAATTGATAAAAAAATTAATTTTAAATTAAGTGCGTAAAACATGTTGAAATCGCCCTTTAGAGAAATACATTTTTTATGCATAAGGGTCGATTGATTCTTATCTCATACCTAGAAAAAAATATTTGGTAAAATATAATAAATTTACTTAAATTCATAATATATAAAATTAATTAAAATAATTCCACAATAGTGATTAATTTAATTTATTAATATAATAACAAATTGCAAGAATGAATTTTTTTTAGAAAAATATTTCTTTCACTTTCAAATGATTTTTTTTTATTTATAATAAATTCATAACAAATTAATTTATTTTATAAATATATAAACAATATAAATTTCATAATTTCGTTATTCCTATTCATAGCTACCAATTTAATGGATAATTTATAACAATCATATATAAATAATAAATTTCAAGGGTCATTTAAGCCCTATGTTGGGTGTCATATATGTTATTGAACATAATTTTATTATTTTAAAATCATGGTGTGTTACATTCCCCACACCTTTAATAAATTAAATCCTTAAAAAATTAAATTGTGCTTAAAAACAAGGTCTCACTATCTGATAATACCTTTATTAAAATCTCACACAGTAAAACGGGTAAAAAAAACTTCTTATTTAAAAGAGAGAAATGAAAGCATAAAAGTTAACTATAATTAGAGATAAGTATCATTACATGTTGAAAATTGTTAGTGGGAAGTGAAATAATGGGCATATAAGAAATGTGTAAATAATTTTAGAGTGTAAAAGAGATCATTGATAAAAATAAACTGAATGATCAAAAGAAAGTTAAAAACCACAAAACCATAAACTGATGTGGTGTGAAAAGGACCATTTAATTTATCTGAAAGGAAGGTAAATGTATAACATTTTTATTTCAAAATACGCAGACAATGAATCTATTAGGACAATAGTCAAACATGCCTCACCTCTTCGGCCTTTTTCATTGCAGAATAGGGGATGTTTAATTGAGGTAGATGGTGGATTTATGAACACTTCTTCGGCCCATAAATCCCATGACACTATAATATCTTGTTTATTACCTAATGCTACTGACATATTGTCTGATCCTTCTATGAGTAATCAGGACCACCAGACTCCCCCGACATCCTCTTCAAATCTTAGATGATCAAAGAGGAACAAAGGCACAAGTGGATCTAAAAAGAAAAAGGGGAACTCCCGATCATAACACAAGTCTTAATGGATTTTGTTTTCTGGAACTATCAAGGCACAACTAATGCTAATACTCGATCAGTCCTGAAAAGGATTTTGATGAAACATAAACCATATTTTTTTTCTATTTCTGAACATAAAACTAATTAATCTTTGAGTTATATGAATTTATCTTCTTTTAGATATAATTTCTTTGATGCCTGCAAGAATGACAATGCTATTGAATCCCTTTGGGTTTTTTCCACACCTCTCTTAGATATGTTACCGTTTACAATGTTTTTGATCAAATGATTAATTGTCATTTTACTTTCAACAACTTGCATTACTTATGTACCATGGTTTATGCCAAGAATAGATACCAGGATTGTCGAACTCTTTGGTAAGACCTCTCTAACTTAGTTGGATCTATCTAGGATACCTAGTTAATCATTGGTGACTTTAATTCAATTCTTTCTCCTAGTGAGAAGCTTGTTCCCCCTCACTCTTTAATATCTACTAGAGAGTTTAGAGACTCGATTAAAACTTATAATTTGATTTAAATTAACCTCTAAGGGGCCAAATACACCTGGTATAGGAGACACTACAATAGAGTGGTTGCTTGTAAAATTGATATGGCCTTTGTAAATGTTCCGACATTGGATGTATGGGAGACCATTTCCAGTATCACATTTCCTATCCAAAAGAGAAAACCCCAGTATTCCCCTCAAATTCAATAATGCTTGGTCTACGAATTTGGAGTGATCTCATCTCATAAAAAATGGTTGGAAGTCTATGAATCATCACTCATATGATTTTACTTGTGTAAGTAAGATAAATAACCTTAAACATTTCCATAAGGGTTGGTGTAGGGATAAATCCAATCAAATGGATAATGAGATAAAAACTACTGAGACTGAACTCAATCAAATCTAAAACAGATCAACTTGCGCTGATTTTTCCTTAGACCCTCAGAATGAACTGAACATCTCTATGAAACTTAACTCTCTTTGATCCACAAAGAAAACATGTGTAAAAATATTTTCAAAACTAAATTGCTCTCTGATGGTGATAGAAACCCTAAATTTTACAATGCCATCCAGAGATTTAGGAAAACATGTTGTCCTTTATCCTTTCTTAAAGATAATGACACTCTTCTTGACTCTGATGAATCCATATCCAACCACTTGGTCTCCTACTTTCATAACACTTTCAATAGACCTAATATCAATAAATTTCTCATTTCTATGATCATTCCAGTTCTAATCAATGAATAAGTTAACCTATTTCTTTTAATCACCCCGCTGGATCATGAAATAAAAGATACTATTTTCAGACTTAACTCCAATAGTGACCCGGGGCCTGATGGTTTCAATAATGGTTTATTTAAACAACATTGTGAGGTAGTTCACATTGATGTTTTCAAACTGATTCAACACTTTTTTTAATGGATTCCTACCACATGGCCTCAATGCCCAATTCCCGACTCTTATCCCTAAAGTGGATAATGCTTCTGAGCTAAACCTCTTCCACCCCATTTCCCTCATTAACACTCTCTATAAAATCATTACCAAGATCATTGCTAATAGTCCTTCTCCACTATTTAACAAGATCATTTCCTAGAATCAGTTTGGTTTCATCAAGGGAAGATCCATTCAAGATTTCATTTGCACTTCCTCAGAATGCATTAACTCTCTTAATAAAAAGTCCAGAGGAGGGAATATTGCAATAAAACTTGACATTAAAATATCCTTTAACACCATCAATTGGAGCTTCATTTTCAATTTCCTTAAGGACTTTGGGTTCAATGATACTTTTATTTGTATGATAAAATACCTTTTCAACTCGGCTTTTATTTCCATCCTTGTTAACAATTCTACTAAGGGATACTTCAAATGCTAAAAATGGGTGTGTTAAGGTGACCCTCTTTCTGCTATTCTCTTTTCCATTGTGTAAGACTACCTTAGTAGGTTTCTTTCATCCCTGGTTCACCAAAGAAAGATCAAACCTATACAAGTTTCCATAAATCTAGCTGTTCCGACCCATCTCATTTATGATGATGACATTATTCTGTTCATTAATGGGGGTAGAAAAAATATCCTTAACCTCAATAAGGACCTATCTCACTATGAAGTGGTCTCTGGTCAATCCGTTAGTTGTAATAAATCCTTTATCTTTTTTGGGAAAACCTTACCTCCTTCTAGAAAAGGATTTTTTCATTGAATGTCTTGGAATCAAAGAGGGATCCATACCCTTTACCTATCTAAGAGTTCCCCTCTTTTGGGATAGGCCTAAATCTATGTACTTTAATGCTATTTTAGATCAAGTGACTAATCAACTGGCCTCCTGGAAAGGGAAATCCCTCCCCATGGATGACAGGATTTAACTCATGAAATCGACAATTATCTCCAAAATGGTTTAATCCTTGTTGATTTCTAAATGGACTAATAGTCTTATTAAAATAGTTAATGGCTAAATCAAAAACATTGTTTGGACTGGTATTATTCATGAAAGAAATATTGTTACTGTACCTTGTTCAATATACTACAAACCTCTTGGAAGAGGTGGTATTGGTATTAAAAATCTCAAAATTTTTAATGAGGCTCTTTGTGCAAAGTTCACCTAGAGGTTGATCACAATAAATCTGACTCCATGACCTTTCTTCATAATATATTTCTGCAAAAACTTAAAAAATAACAATATAGTTACCTCAATTATTTCCTCTGGCCATCCATTAGAAATACTTTTGTTGACATCATGCATATAAATCAAGATAGATGGTTAGTTTATATTCCACTATGAACTTATGGATTGATAACAGGACTGGCACCCCCATCATTTTCATGTTATCTCTGGATGGTTCTCTAGATAACATCAAACTCACCATAAATTATGTAATGAACTCTAGTCCATCTAATATCCCCGATCACATTATGCACGTTGTGTACAACTACCCCTTTGTAAATGGGATGATTTACTTACTTGGGAGCCTGCTCAAAACGGTATTTTCGATTCCAAAAACTTCTATAACCACTATTTCACTAACTTTGACCCCATTTTTTCATGGTTGATGTTTTTTGACAGGCCTTGGGATTAAACCTTCAAGGCTTAACCTTGTCTGGAGAATTTCCCATTAACATATTCCTACAGAGGTTTGTCTTCAGTCCTTTGGTGTCCAACTATGCTCTAAATGTAAATTATGCCATTAGCACGGGGAGGACACCAATCATCTTTTCTTGTCTTGTGCTATATCCTCTGCTCTTTCGAATTATGTTACTGACCTGTTTGACTACATATGGTTATCCTATGACTCTATTTTCTCTCATATAAAACATTGTGTGGATGTTTAATATTCCCGGAAAATCAAGAAATTTTTCCTTTTTGCTGTTGCTGATCTCTTACATGTGATCTGGTACGATAGAAACTCAATTATTCACAATAATTACTCATTTAATCTTAATGTAGGTAGGAGGAGGATTATTATTTCCATCATGGAAGCAGCACTACTTTAGAAATCCCACTACGACAATTTGGTTGGGGACTTTGTGATTTTTATATGACTCAAAATCGATGGCATATACACTAAACTAAAGGATTATCTCTTGGTATTTTGGAAATCTCTGATTCCTGGATGGATCAAGATCAATATAGATGGATCTTCCAGAGGGAAAAAGGGTCCTGTGGGATGTGGGGCCATTTTCAGAGACTCTCTCAGATGATGTCATGGATGATTCTCTAGGAGATGTGGAAATTCCACTGCTCTTGAAGCAGAAATGATGGTGGTGGTTCAAGCCATTAGTTTTGTCAATATAAAAGTATGGAATAACATCTGGATAGAAAGTGACTCCACCACTATTGTTCATGCTATTTCGAATGGGGTGATCCACCTTTCCTGGCCTCTCACCGCATGCTAGATTAACTACCTCAATTCTCTTCTTGAAATCAGATACATTTCCACCCATACGTATGGCGAAGCAAACATTGTGGCGGATGGCCTTTCCAACAAAGTAGTTAACCAAGCTATGACATGGAGTGATACTTTTCTGGTTGATATTCTCCCTCAATTTGTAAGTTATTGTAATAAGATACCATCGTTCTGATTCATGTTACTCATCTCTCTTTTTTTTAATAAAATTTTCTTAATCATTTAAAAATAATAATACCCAAGATGAATTTTTTATGTCTAAAGCACTAATTTTTTTAATGAATCAAAAAGATCCAAAAAAGTTTGAAATTTATTTCCCTATGTCTCTAAATATTAACCAAAACCTAATATGGTTAGCATAAGTTATCCAATACAATATATTAACCTCTTAACCTAAACAATAACACCTAAATTTCAACTTAATCTATTCCATAAATATTTATCCCTAAAACCATTTAGTTTACATATCAGAAAATATAATATAATTCTTCCCAAATAATCCTTTATGTTTAACCTAATGGTTATATATGTATCTCAACCCAATAAAATGTCACCCTAAATATCATTAATTACCTCAAAATAATAAAAATTTCAAAATATTTTATCAACTTAATATATATTCATAAAATTGTTTGAGTAAAAAAATATCATATTAACCAATACATCACACAGGTTATTAGTAGGTTCTTTCACCTTTTCACTCTTCGATTGTGGGTACAAGACCTAAGAAATTTCTGAATGTAAAGATTTGTCACTCAGAATTTGATTTTTTTCCTAAAACTAAATTAATATAATTCCTATAATGTTCCCAAAAACATGATAATCATCCTAAATAATAATATTAGTCATCAAAAAACTTCTCTACCACAAATATTTTCTATATGATTTATTTTTTCTACAAAACTAGATAATATTTATTCAATATTATTACCTTAACATCAATGATCATATTAACAGTAAATATTATCAATACATTAAATATTATGTACAAAAAGTCATTATTCTTAATATAATATTTTCACTAAAACCCATACTAATTTGAATGGTTATATTACATTAAATGTATCCCAAAAGACTCTTAATCATCCTAGACATCCATCACTTAAAACCGAAAAAGGTGTTTCTAATACTTTTAACTTATGATAAACCATAAAATCTTAAACCCATGATGGTATCAATAAATCATAAGTTATCATTAGATGAAGAAATATATTGTTATAATAATTGACACAATCTTTATGTGTTCCATGATTCTTATATCCAAAATACCATTTATAAAAAATATTTCAACAAAATAATTATAGGATCCCAATACATTAATACTTAAAACCCATTAATTTAATTATTTGTATAACATAGGTCCTTCCTTGTTCAAGGAGTTATCCTTTAAAATGGTTCATTGTCTTGGATAATTCTCCAGTTCCCAATATTTAATACAATGAAATTTAATGGATCTCTATGATGATATTTATTCCTATCCATTAAAATCATCTCTTTTCCTCAACAATTTTTTGCTCTATGATCTTATTTTATAAACATAATTTTTTTTCGATTTCCTTGAGGCATTTTCATGGGTATCTTTTTCCACAATTCTAACAGAAAGTAAATTGATCCTTTTTTCCTCCATGGTCTCCACCACCTTAACTCTCAATGAACTATATTATTCTTTTCTTCAGTGAGTTCGAGAGTTGGTTAATGTGTAAGTTTTTAATCATATATTATGATAACTGATTAAGAATAATAGTGATATCTTCTACCCTATTAATCATCCCATTATTTTCTCATAATTACCAAATTTTCCATAATAATCAATGTTAACATAATTCTCTCATGTTATTTCCATTAACTAAAATGAAAAATCATAGTGTGAGAAACAATAATAATAGTGGAAAACCATATAATCATTTATTGGATGTCTAAATAATGAAACATTATTTTCAATCTAAGACACATTAATTTTAACCTAGGCTATTTAATTTTATAATATATTCAGATCCTTCATGATGGTTCATAAATAAAATTTAAATTAACCCAAGAATATCTACTAGGATTTTCAAACCAAGTGTGCAGTGAGGGCCATAGTCATGAACTAGGTGACAATCAAGTCAAATCCCAATGTACCTTTTTCAGAGTTACTTTCCCAAGGTAAAACTTTTTCAAAGCCTAATCAACATGTAGTGTTCAAAAAAGAATGTATTTCCAAGAAAACCATGTAAACCCCACCTTACCAAAACATTAAGATGTTATAATATACTTAGAATTATCCCCAAATTCAATCATAGGGTTATTTTATCGAATTTATTTTTTCTTAAATCTAGTTTGTATGGTTTCCACTAAAAGTTTTTTGATACCAACTATAAATATCCTCAAACTAGTATACCATAGTCAGTTTTTTACTTTATTACATTGGTTTTAGATACAAGTGATCACATCCTAAAGGAAAAAATCGTTTAGTAGTATTGGAAAAATATATACATACTTGAATTTGAAATTATTTTTGAAAAATTAAAATAAATATAGTATTTTAATTGAGATCAGCAATATCCCATTTAGTACATCCATACAAATCAATCATAAAAAATTTACTAACATCTTGGGGAAATGAATCATAAGAAAGGTGTGAGATTTATTACATAGTAAGGGTAGGGTACAATAGAATTCATCATGAATACATAAGGAATAATCAATATAGAAAGGTACGTAACTGAAACACATTCCATTTAATAAATAACTTGAATAAGAATAATAGTACGGTATGAATAAATGATGATCAAAATAATTCCATATAAATAGTTACATGATCTTGGGACTTATCCATAAATATTATAACAAATTGAATAATCACTTGGATATCAATAACTAATCACATAATGAAGGAATATATAATTGAAAAAATCATAACCATATGATCAAGGCCTTATGATAATAAATTTTATATAAATGGGTGAGGTCTCAGTTAAATACATTATCTAGTTTGCCTCATGAGGCCTACTGATGCATTTAGGGACTATAGTAGGCCTATCCCGTCACTTACTAAGTCTAATGAATACATCATATGAAATGGGGGAAAATAATCAATGTAAAAATTCATATTGAAAAACTAGAATACTAAATGTCAATAATTTACTTAATCAATGAAAATAATCAAAATAAACATTCATATTGTAAAAATAGCATGTGAATGTTAATACTTCCTCAGTAAATAAATATAATAATAAACTATTTAGAGTGCTATGTTGAATTATGTCAAAACATCACATCCCAGTCAAATAGATCACAAACCACATATATAAATAATAATTATGGTATCATTATACATATTACCAATGTATCCTTAGTTAAAATAAGTGTTTTTTTCATTTATGAATATAAATACGATAAAAATTACATTAAAAACATTATTGAGGAAAATGTTATTTTCACTTTGAAAATCACTTTCCGAAACTAAAAATTTCCAGAATAATATAAAAAAAATTCTTTAAAAAGAAACTTATAAACTTAAAAATTAAACTTAAAAAAATAGGTGGTCATAAGGGTGGGTAATTCCGTACATGCCTTATAAGTTAATTTTTTTTATACTATTGTAAAAATGATAAAAAACACCTCATTTGGGAAAAGATAAGTATATTAATTTTAAAACATTTTTTTTAAAAGTAATACATGGGAAAAATATATTTAATAATCTATTTAGATAAATTATAAACCAATTTTGAAAATATTTTTAGACATCCAGGTTATGGAAGAAAAATGTTTTTCGACCGAAGCGAGAAATAAACTAATCTTTTCTTAAATATATTTTCTCAATAATTTTAAGTACAAAAGAGATAAAAATGGTACTATTACATTAAAATTTAATGAATAAGAAAATTATAGTAAAATATATCGTTTTTAATCTATAAATATCAAACTATTCCCCAAGATATATTTAAATAAAAGCAATCCCAAATGATGATGAGATTGTGATATACACCCTTACCACTTTTGTAACTTTTGAATCATAAGACCCATAAAAGAAATAACATCAAATAAAATGTTAAATACCATGAATATAAATATATTCATGATATAAAATATCAAAGGGTTAGTTTATTTATCCCATAAAATAAATAAGTTGTGAATACTTTATATGTCTTACTAAAGTAAAAGTGAGATGAGAAATCCTTACAATTGGTATGATTTATTTCATACATTTTTAACCTATTGTATAATAAATATTTTTCTATTATAAATATATTAAATAAGCATAATATTATATATTATACCATATATTATTTAATTATAATTTTTTATCACATATATATTAACAATTCGTTTTTAAAATCATTATTCTGAGTGATAATTGCTTTGTTTTTCATGTATGTTTTGGTTTAGTAGTTTTTGTCATTTTAATTTGATCATGGTTACATCATCTATAAAATGTTAAAAATGATATTAATATCATATATATATATATATATTCATTATTTATATGTGTTTATAATGTTCCATAAAATTTGGATATAGAACAACAAGTTACACCTTTTAAGGAGACGGTAGGTCATACATACGTATGAATGCTATTCCCATCTTTCATGAAGGATGAAATGAAAGAAATTTAAGTTATATTAAACCTTTATAAAATCATTATTATATTATATATATAATACATATTCATTAAATATATCCTTATTACCTTATAAATTAAAATAACATGAAAAACATTTCACAACGATTTGTGGCGGCGATAGTCCACATATACTCACTAGGGATGTTCTTTTGTTTTCCAATGGATTGGAAGTTACGAAGGTATATGTAATATTATAATTACATAAGATTAATTATATCCCAAATATCATATATATACATTAATTACATCATTATATCCATCTGTGATAGGTGTATAGGAAAATGAATTACATCAGTTCGTGAGGTAGTTTTCCACCGTACACACGATCAACAATTTCATTTTACATTTAATGTAATAAGAGAAAGATTTATGTTATTAAATTAACATTATAACATCTAATTATATTTATGGTACTAATTATATTATTTTATAATATTTTTATAATATTTTTATGGGTTAGAGGAAGAAATAAAACAAAGACACATGATTAGGAACTATACTTCTTCTTTAGGGAACCTCTTTTAGTTTATACCTAAAGCCTCCATAGATTGATTTATGATCAAATAAAGGAATATATGCAATTTTTTAATATTTAATTAATATATTTTGGTCAATATTGGCCAAACCAAAAGGTTTTTTAAGTGATAATTGGATATCATATGGGTTTATCTTTTATAAATGTGGGAGTGGACACACTTTGAATTTTTGTATAGAATAAATTATATCTAAATTTTTCACATATCAAAAGGATAAAAAATGGAATATTATAAAATATTATATTATATATGGTAGAAATATATCTAAACAATATAAATTGGAAAAGTTTTCAGGTTATTTTAACCATTATTTGTTAGTTTAACCCAATAGCAAACCTGTTTTAACGTTAACTATAACAATATGTTTTTATTATTTTTAATATTTTTTATAAAAAAAATTAGGTTTTAATTATTATATAATATTAATTATTTTAATTAAAAATATCTAATCCATTTTACTAAATTAAATTTATATAATTTACATAATTTAATTTAAAATAAAACCTGCTGATGTGGTGAAAAAAAATTTCCTAAGAATTTTTTTTAAAAATTATAAAACATTTGTATATAAAAATTGAGCTTATAATTGAATAAAATTACATAAATTTTATTATCATAATATAATTTAAATAATTTTACTTTTAAAACAATTTTTAAACAAAATTTAACTTGTAAAAACTTTAAAAGAAAATGAATTTTTTAATAAAAATTCATTATTTATTCACTATTCATTCAAAAAACAATCATTTTAGAAAATTATAAAAAATTCTTTCTCAGATAATTTTTTCAGGTGGATTTAAAAAAATTAAGTTCATTTTTTTAAATAAAATATCAAAAAGTTATAAAAATTTATTTTAAATTAATTGTGAAAAATGACACAAAACTGCTCTATAGAGTAATACACTTTTTTAACCATAAAACTATATTTATTATTATCTCATGCCTAGAAAAAATATTATATGAAATATAATAAGTTTTATTGAATTAAAACAATATAAATTCCATTAAATTCATTCACTAGTAGTGTTTAATTTGATTTATTATGATAAGAACACATTGGGTGCATAAAAACAGGTTTTTAGAAAAATATTTCTGTTGCATTTAAATGTTTCTTATTTTTATTTATAATAAATTGATAACCAATGAATTTATATTAAATGTGTGTAAACAATTTACTTTTTTTAATTTAGTTATTCCTATATATATCCATCAATTTAATGGCTAGGTTATAATAATTATATTTAAATAATAAATTTTGTGGTTCATTTAAGGTCAGTGTTACATGTCATATACACTATTGAACACAATGTTATTCATTTAAAATATTAAGGCGTTACATGAAAAAAAAATATTCTTTTGAAAGTAATTTCTTCAATTTTTTTATAATCACCCCCATTAAAAGCCTAGTAAATATACATTAAAATAACGATGTGTGAGTGAAAATAATACCTCATCCTTCAACTTTTATGGGGATATATAGAGTTAAAAAATCAACAAAAATGTAGAAATATTTGGTAGAATAACGTATATTGATATTAACCTATCCAGAGAGGATTTACATAACTATTCACCTTCAATTCCAATAAATGGAACACACATGTAGTTGATTTTGGAAAATGGTGGATCCTCTAAACACTTCAGTTTTAGTATTGGGGTTTTAAATTATTCCTCAACCCAATAATACTTTTCATTGAAGTTCGTAAATGTATAATATTATTCATGCATGATTGATTCTTCAATTTTTATATTTTTTCTCTATTTGGATGGATGTAATTCCTTTCATTATCAACATGATTCTTAATTAGAATTTATTTCTTTTATTGAAAAAGAATATAAAATCCATTTTTAATTATTTCTTTAATTTTATAGATTATTCTTGTTGATCTATCCATATTATCAATATATAATTAGGGTCTTGAATATCCATATTCTTAATCATGGATTTCTTCTCTACAACAATAGTTTTTAAACTTGAGTAAACTGGTGTTTTAGTTTTAGATATCATCAACTCTTCCAGTTGAGGAATAAGTGTCATAAATTTGAAAACATAATGAAAAAAATTATTTCAACTTATCTAAAATTCTTAGTAATCAATTAAGTTATCCATTTTTTATGGATTATCATATAACTCACAAGGATTATCAACCACTAATCCAATCCTATATTTTCTCTCTTGGATGGATTATTTTCTTGATTCCAACTAGATCCATTTTACATTATGATTCATGGACATATTAAAATGGTATATGATGTGTAATATCTTATCATAATATAATCATATCTTCAAAATTGTTTTGACACTATATTTAATTTACTTCATGAGATTTTTGGGAATAATAGGTTCATCATTTTTCTTCATTGATTTCTTACCCAAGGTAGATCTTATTTCTTATTTCTTCTTCATCTCAATCTCTAACAGTTATATTTTATATTCATTAAATGAATGATAATCGAAATTATTGAAACAAAATTATTCATAAATATGACAAAAAATATTTTATAATTTAAATAAATCTCAAAGTGATTCAAATATGGTGTTCATAGATAGATTTATCTCTTTCTAGAAAGTTTGCTTCATTCTAGTGGGCTACTTATTCATTTCATATTTTCTACCCTTGAATTTATGACATATTGAACTTGTACACACTAACATATTATAATAAAAAACCAATGGCTCTATGATTGAATATAAAGTATCACTAACACCTTCTAATTAACCGTGTTCTTATAATTTTTGGTATAATCTTTCCATCTTGACATGCTTGTTATTTTTGGGATGGAACAATAAATTTTTGTGTTCTATTTGATAGAAGTATTTTCTTGGTAATGATCACATTCAACATTGAAATATTGGTTATTTTATTAACATTATTAATATAGAGACCCAATATTAACATACATGGATATTACATATCTTGTATGAATATAAACAACATTACAAAAGTAAATGTCTGAGGACCGTAATAGTTTAGTGTATTTGTAAACTGGGAACATATTATTCCAATTTGGTGAAATGTATTAAAAATATACTATAAATATATTCCCCTTTTGGTACTCATACTTAAAAACATACTTCATAATATGGGGAAATTACACACAAGAAAGGGTGAGATTAGGTGCTCAGTAAGAGTAAATAAAGGAGAAACATAAGAATAAAGTGAACATAAGGTTATGGGAATAATATAATAACATTTAAATATCATTC
The DNA here is from genome assembly GCA_963277665.1 of Viscum album. Classification (NCBI taxonomy): domain Eukaryota; kingdom Viridiplantae; phylum Streptophyta; class Magnoliopsida; order Santalales; family Viscaceae; genus Viscum; species Viscum album. The sequence continues at coordinate 999,240,914 of OY728136.1, read as the reverse complement.
CATACATATCGAAGGTCATAATCAAGAGTCATGTCTTAAATATCAGCAGTTCGTAAGACATGAATTATAAGGTAATCAATAGCATACTCCATGATATCATAACATAAACATAAGAAATGTTATTGTGGAAGACACATAAAAATATATAATTATTTCTATGGTAGTAAAGGCTAAATTAAAATTCCATATTAGTTGAAAGGGTTCACTACCCAAACCATATTAGTAGTCAAGATTCACTCCCAAGACCATATTAGTGAAAAAATTACTTTACTAAACCGATTTCACTTCCCATTCTAACCCTATATTACTAAACTAGGTTCAACTCTCGTTCTAAACATTTATTACTAAACCGAGTGTCACACCTCGAACTCGAACGCCATTTATTTTATCCTTTTTCCTGGCCCCGTGTCTTTTGGTCAATGTTGGGTTTGGGTTCGGGGTTGAAATTTTTGAAGCTCTGATGTTTTCGGTGGGTCTCAGGTTGGTACGCGGTCACCGCACCATTAGTGGCGACCGTGCGTCTGGTCCCAATGAATATGTGGTGGCACGACCTTTCAAATAAATAATAAATTAACTAAGTAGATTAAGTTAATTGAAAAAAATTAAATAAAATAAAATATTATATCGATAGAATAAGGTTAATGTTTAAATTATAATAATGAGAATATGTTTTCACCAATGTCAATTTTTATTATTATTTAATCTGGTAATAATAATAATATTATTAAATTGTTATAAATATAGTTAATAACGAAATGTAATAAAATTATCACTTTAATTATCACTAAGTTTGTTATTAATTTTCTTTGTTGTTATTAATATTTTTATTATCATTTTTTTATTAATATTAGTAATAATAATATTATTATAACACTGATATTATTATTATTATTATTGCTCAAAATAAAAGGGATAAGAAATGGCAATAATCACGTTTTGTCTTATTAATGTTTATTAGTTTTATTATTATTAGTATTAGAGTTTAATTTATTATTATTGTTTTTTTATTTTTTTTAAAACCCTAACCATATCCCGCTTCCCCCCAATCACCTCCTCCTTGCCACGCCGCGAGCCCCCCTCATGTCTAGGCCCTTGCCTGTTCGGCCTGCGCGACGCCGCCATCCCCCCTTCCTGGAGGCCTCCTTCCCGCGACCCCATGCCTCCTCGTCCGAATCGCCCTCCGAGTTTACCACGCCTTCCTCTTCTCCGTTCCAGCAAAACCATGTACCCCCCTCCCATTCGTCCGACAGCATGCACCGAAGCCCCCAGCCAGCTCCGCCTCGCCCTACTGGTTCCCGCCGCCCATCCTTCAGTCGGGCGCAACCCTCTCCATCCTTCGTGACCTCCCTTATTCAGTTGGCTTCCGACCGAGCTCACCTCACCATGCCCCCATCTAGAACTCACTGACTGAACTCGAACCCCCTTCCCGGCATGTTTTCGGTGAACCTAGCTCCCACCGTCCGACGATCTACCGGCACAAACCGAATCCCGTTGTGCAGCACCTCTACGTTGCTCCGGCGTGGCCGTGAATCCCCTCGTCGGGTTTGCGAAGGGTGTCCCAGGTCATGTTGTACAGTGTCCCATTCACCGTAGCTGAAGCCAAAGAATTTTGGATCGCTTCGGACCGCTCACCATTATTCACGGGGCACGTTTGGTCTTGCCACATGTTTTGGTTCACTGCCACCATTTAAGGTGAGAGTTTTATACTCGCACATGCATTTATTTTAATTTCGTCTATGTGTTTTGAAGTTCTATTTTATTGGTAGTTCGGATAATGATTTTTGGATGCAATCTTGGCTTGTCACATGTTTTCAGGGTTTCCACCACCGTTCGAGGTGATGTTCTTTGTCCGTTGTCCTGTTGCACATTTTATTTATTTATTTATTGATTTATTTATTTATTTTTGGGACACATTTATGTCTCTGAGTCCCTGGCATTTTCTTGGATGTGCGAGGGTCTTCTCCGCACTCATTTTGGTTGTCAGATGTTGTTGCAGGGAGTCTAGATCGTTTCCAAGTGCGTGCGTTTTTGTCAAAGTGCATGCACGTGGGTAGGGTGTGGTTTGAGTTAAAAAGCGTCGTGTGACTATTGTTCGAGGTAAGCATTTCCATCTTTTCTCTCTTTCTGAAGCTTTCCAAAGGCACTTTCATGATTTCATTTTATTTTTAGATTTTATTTTCACCCTTAGCATCTTGATAGTTTATTCATTGTAGTGTATATTCGATGGTTAAACGTGTTAGAAAATGCTTTGAAATAGTCCCTTAGTTATTTGTAGGTGTTTCCATGACCTTGCTCCCAGTTTTAATCCATTTAATGTTTCATTCTCTTAATTAAATCTTATACTATGTTTCTCACCTCTACTTTGTTTATAGTTAACTTATGGCTGTGTTTTCCTGTAGAAAGGTTTGATCAAAAAATGGATTTTTGAATGCTTCTTTATTTATGCGCTTTTTTATACCTTTCCAACTTGGTTGGAAATAACTGTATTTATCTAAAAATGGTACTGTTGGACTTCTTGAGTGGTGTTTTCTAGTAGAAACATGTTATGGAACTTGTTTGTCCTATGTTGGTTAGTCTTATGGAACTTAGTGTTTTTCTAGAAATGATTTTGTGTCTCTTTAAATTGGTATCTCTCTCGAATCCTTGGTTTTATAAGCAATTCTTGCTTTTTGAATGATGTGGACCACTGCGTGCGGTTCTTTAAATTGGTTTGAAAAGAAATCCATGAGTATATGCCCGTTTGTATTTTCAAATACAAAAGTGATGTTTAGAGTCATTTTATAAGAGCTTGTGCAATGTTTTCATAAAGGTATTTGATTATGTAAAATGTGATGCCCGATTTACAACTCCAAGTGTTTGATAAAGTGGTTTTGATAACCGAATGATGTGATGGACTGATTGGCACTTTGTATATTTGACATGTATGCATATATATAAGTATATAGGGTGCTCTTATCTGGGGTAACCCTCTATGGGCGAACGTATAGGAAGCGTACGTGTTTGGGGTAGGAAAGTGCGGTGAGATGAGTCACGCATGAGAGGGCCTTCCTACTTAAACAGTATTATTATAACCATCATGGGTTCCTAGGTGTCTTTCAGCTGATCGAGTGACGGTTGCTGACCAACCCCGATTAGACGGGTTGGTACCCCTAGATTTGTTGTTAGGCCAGGTGGGCTTTGCCACTGGATTAGTCAGTTAGGGTGGCCGTTTGTTATAGACTTAAGAGCTTCAGCATATGCCGACAGGTGGTTCTGAAACAGAGTACGTCTAGGGGTCTTTTAGGGATGTTTAGGATCACCCATGGTTACTGAATTATTTACATTGCTTGTTTACTTTTTTGTTGCACTAGTTTATTTTTCAGTTGCACTTTTACTTGTTTACTCTAGCCCAGCTTTGGTATTCTCTGTTTTGTATTTCATCTTCAAAATGGAAAATGATTTTGGAAATGGTGTGTAGCGTGTGTTAGGTTTTTAAATGAGAACAACATGCTGCATATTTTAAAATGTGAAAACCCTACTTTTATATCTGTATTTTAAACTTGTGTTAGTGAACTATTTTGGAAGAGAGAATTGTTGGATTCACTGGTTCATTTCTAGCATCCCTACTGAGCATCTCGTTGCTCACGCCTACTACATCATTACAGTTGCAGGTTCAGTTTCTCGTGCAGGATCCTGGTTCAGCTGCTCAATGTTGGAGTAACGTGGTCTTGAGTTGGGTGGTGACCTAGGAGGTCGCAAAGAGGTGTGTTCAGTTTTATTCTGTTCCTGCTGCAAATTTTTATATTTACCGTCAGTTTTTTTATCCGTTTATCTTTTTCTTATGGAAAAAATCATTCCCAACAGTTGAATTTTGATGCCCGGAACTGGTTGCCAGCCCATGGGGATCGGGAATGCCCTTCGGGCCATGTCGCGGGTTGACTCGGGTGACTGTTTCAGGGTCGAACCGGGTTGGTTCATGAAAGAATGGTATCAGAGGAGGCCATTGATATTTGGGATGTCTTGTAGAAGGAGATTAGGATTGTCGGGGCTCAGGATGTAGGTTACGGGTCGATGTCTGATCACCACCGCCCGTGACGAGACATGAGTTACCAGGGGGAGTCCAGGTTTTGAGTCTTTTTTCCTTTGGTTGTTTTGGTTTGAGATATGATAAATAAGGTGAACTGGTTCTTGTTGTGGCCCCACATAGGGTGGTGACCCATGTGGAGTCCAAGTGTCCAGTTCAAGGTCCTCTTAGTGTAATTCCATGCTTGGTTCGTGACTCACTACCATGTCGCCAGGTTAGGTATATGCACTAGTCCCTCATTCCGGTGTTTTTTTGTTGACTGTGTTTTTTTATCTTGGTTGATGTGAGCATGTGTTAAAAATGAAAGAGATTTTAAAATGGATAATTGTTTCTTATAATTTTTTTTGAAATGGGTAAACTTATTTTTTTTAAACTGGGAGGGTTTCAATTTGAAATGTTTTATTGCGTGCTTTGATTTGATAAGGTAATGAAGTGTTCAAACCATGGTATCCTTTATGGAGGGTCACATGTGCATTGATATGTGCAGAGAGTGCGTAGGAGCACTTCTCTGCGAATGATGTAGCCAGGATTGGGTGAATGCACATGTGATAGTCTATAAGGGGCCATAGGTGAGTTTTAAAATTTAATCGAAATTTTGGTTTTTGGAAAAGATATTTTTTTACTTATGTTTGTTTATGTTTAGCTTATGAGTTTGTTTCCCTTGGCTCGGGCTGCTCTTTGATTGAGTTTTGGCTAGATTCTGATTTCAGTTTCATTTTTCGTGTTGTTCTGAGTATGCCACCCAAAAAGGCTGCTAAGGTTTCTGATGAGTCATGACCAGTTTTCAGTTCTTTTTGCATGTTTCCTATCGATCAAGTAATAAACGTTTGTTAGAAGAAGTTGTGTGTTTGTGAAATTAGAGTGGGTCTTCAGGCTGTTGGGAACTCCCAGGGTTGTTAGGGTGTGTACCATCTTAGGTTTATTTGAGGGTCCAGTTCTGGACTAGTAAAGATGGATGTCTCACCAGCGTTGAATATTTGGGTGTGTTTGATGGTAATTGGCTCTAGTGAAGGTTCCCCATCTAGCAAGGAGTGTATACCCGAGGAACCTGTCACCAAGACACCATCTTCGTTGGTGCCGACTCCCAGTTTGTCTGACCATCCTCTTGTGTGACACTAGTAAGGAGAGTTCGGGAATTCTAAGCCATTATCTTTTGTTCCTTCGAAAAATATGTCACTGTTGTGGTCGTTTGAACCATCGAGAAGAAGAAGAAGTTGTGGAATGGAGGATGCAAATGATTGACTATGAGGCAGGAGATGCTTCAACCATCAGGGCCCCAACCACAGGTCTCGGGGTGAAGCTCGCACACAGTCAGGAGTTGCCGACGGTGTGTGGAGGCTCGGTCCGGATAATGTTTTCAGGTTTGGGATGAAAATATCAAAAATTTCCTTGTTCTATTCTCATTGTTTTCGTAAGATCATCCTTGTTGGGGTGGTGTGATGAGACCGTTCCCCATCAATCCAAGCAGTCTTATCTGCTCTCAGTGTGTTTTTTTAAATTGTTCAGTCTCTTTGAATGGTGTGGGCCCATGAATAAACAAACAAGTTCGAATTTTGAATTGGTCTCAGCTGTAACCATTTGGGGAAATGATTGGTATCATGAAATTGAGGGTAAGTGTTTGAGTTCATTTCTCATCCTCAGGTTTCTAGGTTGTTTCATAGCAAGATTTCATCTAAGTTTTAGGAGTGTTGTTCAGCCCACGTGGAGAGATTAAATGAGTTCTATTTGGGAGTTCCCACTATGCCCCCCTGGGGGGGTGGTTTGTTCGGGTTTGAAAGATTTCTATATTAGTGAATTCTTGTGGTGGGGAGAACCCTCTCATGTTCTCCCCTCAATATCAGGCAGTGGTTTTCCTTGAATTGGTCAGGTGTGATGTTTGTTGGGAATGGTCACCCGGAGGATCTCGGTTCTCTTTGTTTTCATCTGGGTATGGACTCTAGTTGTGTCAACTGTTGGCTTGGTGGATTTATGGGGGCAGAAAGTGTTTGTGGTGGGGAGAATTGTCAGACCTCGACCTCGGACGCCATTTATTTTATCCTTTTTCTCAGCCCCGTGTCTTTTGTACAATGTTGGGTTTGGGTCCGGGGTTGAAGTTTTTGAAGCTTTGATGTTTTCGGTGGGTCTCGGGTCGGTGCGTGGTCACCGCACCATTAGCGGCGACCGTGCGTCTGGTCCCGATGAATACGCACTGGCGGTAAATTTTAAATAAATAATAAATTAACTAATTAGATTAAGTTAATTGAAAAAATATTAAATAAAATATTATATCGATAGAACAAGGTTAATGTTTAAATTATAATAATGAGAATATTTTTGGGCCAATGGTAATTTTTATTATTATTTAATATGGTAATAATAATATTATTATTAAATTGTTATAAATATAGTTAATAATGAAATGTACTAAAATTATCACTTTAATTATCATTAAGTTTGTTATTAATTTTCTTTGTTGTTATTAATATTTTTATTATCAATTTTGTTATTAATATTAGTAAAATTATTATTATTATAACAATGATATTATTATTATTATTATTATTTCTCAAAATAAAAGGGATAATAAATGACAATAATCACTTTTTGTATTATTAATGTTTATTTGTTTTATTATTATTAGTATTAAAATTTTATGTTATTATTTTTTTCTTTTTTTAAAAACCCTAACCATATCCCGCTTCCCCCTATCCCCTCCTCCTTGTCGTGCCGCGATCCCCCCTCTTATCTAGGCCCTCACCTGTTCGGCCTGCGCAACGCCTCTATCCCCCCTTCCCGGAGGCCTCCTTCCCGTGACCCCGCACCTCCCCGTCCGAATCGCCCTCCGCGTTTGCCGTGCCTTCCTCTTCTCCATTCCAGAAAAAACGTGCACCCCTCCCCTTCGTTAGAAAGTGCGCAAAGAAGCCCCCAGCTGGCTCCGCCTCGCCCTGCGGGTTCCCACCGGCCAGCCTTTAGTCTGACGCAGCCCTCTCCGTCTGGCGCGAACTCCCTTGTTTGGTTGGCTTTCGACCAACCTCACCTCACCATGCCCCCTTCTAGAACTCGCTGTCCGAACCCAAACCCCCTTCCCAGAATGCTTTCGCTGAACCAAACCCCCGCCGTCCGACGATCTACCGGCACAAACTGAACCCCATTGTGCAGCACCTCTACGTTTCTCCGACATGGCCATGAATCCCCTCGTCGGGTTTTCAAAGGGTGTCCCGGGTCATGTCAGACCGCGTCCCATCCACCTCCACTAAAGCCGAAGAAATTCAGATATCGCTTCAGATGACTCAACATTATTCGCTGGGCGCGTTTGTTCTTTCCACATGTTTTGGTTCGCCCCCACCATTTAAGGTGAGAGTTTTACACTCATGAATGAATTTATTTTAATTTTGTCTGTGTGTTTTGAAGTTATATTTTATTGGCAGTGCGGATAATGATTTTTGGATGCAATATCGGCTTGCCGCGTCTTTTCAGGGTTTCCACCATCGTTCGAGGTGATGTTCTTCATCCGTTGTCTTGTTGCACATTTTATTTATTTATTTATTTATTTATTTTTGGGTCACATTTATGTCTCTGAGTCCCAGGCGTTTTGTTGGATGTGAGAGGGTCTCCTCCGCAATCATTTTGGTTGTCGGAAGTTATTGCAGGGAGTCGAGATCGTTTCCAAGTGCATGCGTTTTTGTCAAAGTGCGTGCATGTGGGCATGGTGTGGTTTGAGGTAAAAAGCTTGGCGTGACTATTGTTCGAGGTAGGTGTTTCCATCTTTTATCTCTTTCTATAGCTTTCCAAAGGCACTTGCATGATTTCATTTGATTTTTAGATGTTATTTGCACCCTTATCATTTTTATAGTTTATCCATTTTAGTGTATATTTGATGGTTAAAAGTGTTAAAAACTGCTTTGAAATAGTCCCTTAGTTATTTGTAGGTGTTTCCATGCCCTTTCTCCCAGTTTTAATCCATTTAATGTTGCGTTCTCTTAATTAAATCTTAGATTATGTTTCGCACCACTACTTTGTTTATAGTTAACTTATGACTGTGTTTTCCTGTTGAAAGGTTTGATCAAAAAATGGATTTTTGGATGCATCTTTATTTATGAACTTTTTTTTATACCTTGCCAACTTGGTTGGAACTAAATGCCTTTATTTGTAAATGGTACTGTTGGAATTCTTGATTAGTTTTTTGCAGTAGAAACATTTTATGGAACTTTTTTTTCCTGTGATGGTTAGTCTTATGGAACTTAGTGTTTTTCTGGAAATGATTTCGCGTCTCTTTAAATTGGTATTTTTCTCAAATCCTTGGTTTTATAAGCGGTTCTTGCTTTCTGAATGATGTGGTCCTCTACGTGCGGTTCATTAAATTGGTATGAAAAGAAATCCATGAGTATATGCCCGTTTGGCTTTTTAAATACAAAAGTGGTGTTTAGAGTCATTTTAGAAGAGCTTGTGAAATGTTTTCATAAAGGTATTTGATTATGTAAAATGAGAGGCCCGATTTACAACTCCAAGTGTTTGGAAAAGTGTTTTTGATAATCGAATGATGTGATGGTCCAATTGGCACTTTGTATATTTGACATGTATGCATATATATAAGCATATAGGGCGCTCTTATCTAGGGTAACCCTCCATGGGAGAACGTATAGGAAGCGTCTGTGTTTGGGGTAGGAAAGTGCAGTGAGATGAGTCACGCATGCGAGGACCATCCTACTTACACAGTATTATTATAACCATCATGGGTTCTTGGACATCTTTTATATGATAGAGTGACAGTTTCTGACCAACCCCGATTAGACGGGTTGGTACCCCCTGGATTTGTTGTTAGGCCAGGTGGGATTTTCCACTAGATTAGCCAGTTAGGGTGGCCAGTTGGTTATAGAAATAGGAGCTTCACCATATTCCGGCAGGTGGTTCTGAAACCGAGTACATCCAGGGGTCTTCTAGGGATGTTTTGGATCACCCATGGTTACTGAATTATTTACATTAATTGTTTACTTTTCGTTGCACTGGTTTATTTTGCAGTTGCACTTTTACTTGTTTACTCTAACCCAACTTTGGTATTCTTAATTTTGGATTTCATTTACAAAATGGAAAATGATTTTGGAAATGGTGTGTAGCATGTGTTAGGTTTTTAAATGAGAACAACATGTGGCATATTTTAAAATGTGAAAACCCTACTTTTATATCTGTATTTCCAACTTGTGTTAGTGGACTATTTTGGAAGATAGAATTGTTGGATCCAGTGGTTTATTTCTGGCATCCCTATTGAGCATCTCGGTGCTCACGCCTACTATATCTTTCTAGTTGAAGGATCATTTCTTAATGAAGTTTCCTAGTTCAGCAGCTCAATGTTGGAGCAACGTGGTCTTGAGTTGGGTGGTGACCTAGGAAGTCGCAAGGAGGTGTGTTTGGTTTTATTCTCTTCCTGCTGCCACCTTTTATCTTTACCTTCAGTTCTGTTTATCTATTTATCTTTTTCTCATGGGCCAAATCATTCCCAAAAGTTGAATTTTGATGCCCGGCACTGGTTTCCAGCCCGTGGGGATCGGGAATGCCCTTTGGGCCCTTTCACGGGCCGGCTCGGGTGACCGGTTTAGGGTCGACCCAGGTTGGTTCGTGAAACCGAGTTCACTCATCATTCCAGCCCTATATTAATGAACATAGTTCACTCCTCATTCCATCACTATATTACTAAACTAAGTTAGATAATCATTCTAGATCTTTCATATTGAACCAAGTTCACTCCTCTTTCCAGCACTACCATACTAAACTGAGTTCACTCCTCGTTCTAGCCATTTCATACTCAACCGAGTTCACTCCCCATTCCAGCCCTATCATACTGAATCAAGTTCACTCCTTATCCCCGAAAAATCATACTCACAATATATAAATATATACATAATGAATTGGAGGGAGATATAGGTCCCACCCATCACATAAAAAAATCATACATCCATGTTGAACAAAATAATAAAACATTCACCATATCATAACCCATAAAAAGAGATGATTTTCATAAATATCATATCATAACCCATGAAATGAAATGGATATTATAAAAAATTAATCCTATAATAACCTATATAAATGATATAGGCGTCATAATAATATATTCATAGAATAACCCATGAAAAGAATAATTTTATCATGATATAACCCATATAAGAGAAATGGGTTTCATAAGAAACTTATCACCATAAACATAAACCATTAGAAGAAAGAATAACAATGGGGTCCTTGGATACTATCCCTAACAATACACTTAAACTATATCAAATGATTTAATCATAAATGGAAAATAAATTTTAATGGATAATTTAAAACATTTCATACGGAAAATAATTTTAAACATTTCAATGTGTCCCATACCACTTTGAAACGATTAAATCATAATCCTCATGAAGTATTAACATTACATAAATATTATAATTTCATAAAAATAAGGATATTAAATATATAAAATTTCAAATATTAGTATATAAACCTCATAAAACTCTATAATTGGATAAAATAACATGTTTTTCCAAAAAAGTAAAATTGATAGAAAATTGATTTAGTGATTTGGTAACATTTGAACCGTAAACCCCGAGAATGAATAACATCAATTGAAACTTTGAATACCATGAAAAAAAAGAAAATTAATGAAATAAAATTTCATAGGGAAGTATATAAACCACACAATAAGAATAATTGTTGAATATAATATATAACTCATAGTAATGAAAGTTAGATGAGATAAACCCTTACCTTAATTCTTGACTTTCTTCGTACATGTTCAAACCTCTTCTTTTTGGGGTAACTCCTTTTGGTTTTCACCAAAGGGCTTCCTTGGTTGGATTTATGCCAAAAGTGTGTCCTATAAGATTAAGGGAGAGAATTTTGGAGCTTATTTGGTAATGGTATGGATGATTCAAAGTTTATTGACAGGTGTGAGGAAGTGGAAGAGTGAATTCCTTTTTATAGAGGATGATGAGTGGTATTATTTTAAATACCAATTGAAAACACTATTAAGAGGTCTACCTTACCTCATGTGCTTTAAAAATGGATAAATAATAGAATAAATGGGAATTATGTTCGTGATAAACCTCCATTTCACAAAAATAAGTGATATTTTAAAATTTTGGTCCTTAACTTCTATGTTTCCCTACTTTTGTCATTTTGGTTTTTATTAAGGTAACTAGTTTTCTATCCTATGTAATTTGATAATTAAGACTAAATTAAAGTGATATTTTTTATACAGTAGAAAAAAAATTAATTATAAATACGATATATAATTTACATAATATAAATCCCATGTGCGTTGGACATTAATTTTAAAATAAGCGCATGAAACATGCAAAAACACTACTTTCACCGAAACCTTTCTAACAATATTTTTTCTATCTAAATTTCAATATGTTAATTATAAAAGATAAATTGGTCCATTAATAGAACATATTTTAAATTTTTTAACATTTACAAATCATTTTTAAGAATATATTATTTTTAGTAAAATTTAATTCTTTTAATAAAATTTCATTTATTTTAAAAAAGCATTAATGCCCAATTTTGACATTATTTACTTAATTTAATTTATAAAATATAAAAAAATATGTAATTTAGAATATATTAAGTTAATGTTTTTAAAAAAAATGATACATTCATCTAAAAAAATTAATATAAATAATAAAATCAATTTACTTTAGTTTTAATATTTATATGTTCATTTATTTTAGTTAACTATTAACTAAATAATTAATGAATTTGGCATTCCACATGAAGTTAATATAAATAATTCATCTCTAAAAAATTAAATATAAATTAATATGATTATAAAAACTCCTTTAACTATAAAAATTTTGTGTACAACTAAACTAATATGGTTTTTCATCCATATCTTCAGGCTTTATGAATTTTAAAGGTTAAGAAGGTTTTTTTGTCTTTTTCCTTAACTTATTATATTGTTCAATTTAATCGAATAATTTTCCAATAACTCAAAAAATTCAAACGAATCAGGTATATTTTAAAAATACAGGCATCCCATATATTTTGGACATGTTTATATGTCATTATTCTCATCCAGATTAATGTTTTACTATTAATTAAACTAATTTTTTCCTTAATGATTGTAATTAATTTTAATTAATTTCACTAATATTTGTGTTAAAAAGGTAATTTTACCTTACTATAAATTATATATTATAATGATTCCAAATATTTAATCCATTTTTTTAAATTCTAAACACATAAGTGTACTAAATTAATTTTAAATTAATCTCATATACAAGTCACAGAAGCGAGTTTTTAAAGTTCAAAATTTCAAATGATTGAATAATTTTTATATCAAATTTTAATGTGAAATTATTTATAATGAACTAAATTGGATTAATTTATGTACAATTTAACAAATTAAAATTTAAAACAAAATTATAATTTAATTTAACTATATAAATGAATTACTTGAAATAACAATTTTTAATTAAAATTCAATATTTTTCCACTATTCATTAAAAAAATGAAACTTCTCTGAAAAATAAAAAAATTCACCCAAAATAAATTTTTAAATTATTATTTAAAAAATTATTTTTATTTTTTCAAATAAAAATTATAAAATTATAAAATTTTATATTTAAAATAGGTGATCCATTAAAAGATTGAAAAAGTACTTTTTAGAAAGAATATACATCTCTGTGAATAAAATTGTATTTATTATTATCTCTTTTCTAGAAAAAAATAATATGAATTTTAAATATTTGTATGATTATAATAAATATAAATTTTCTTAAAATCTTATTTTATGAGTGGTTTAATTAATTCATATAGTTTTCTAGTAAAATAATTCCTATATTATCTAAAGGGGTTTATTTTCATATCTAGTTAATTGGGCACCAATTTTTTTTCTTATATACACATGTAAACCATATTTTTAATTATTTAATTAATATTATTTACTATTGTAAAAAAAACTTATATGTGAAAACTATAATAATATTTGAGTATCAATATTGATAGTATTTTTTAGTTTGGTAGAACTCATCCTTACGTGTAACACAAGCTGTTTAAGAGGCTTACTATTGTTTGTAAAATAAGACAAAAAAAGTTTGGTAAGTACCAAAACCTAATATATATGTTTCTTATATCATAAGATTGACATGTTTTTGCATAAAAATTAATAATAACATCATTCTATCCTATAAAAAAAGCTAGATTCAGTGTTGTATGGAATGAAAGAAATATCAAAAAGTTTAAAATAATTTGATTTTTTTTATAAAATTCTAGGGCGTTACATTCTACCCCCTTAAAATGAATTTATCCCTTGAAATTCGTATGGGTTGCAAAAGTTTTAATAATTGAAAGTTATTTTCTAAGAAACTCACATTATAAAAATGAATACTAAAACTTCCTTTAAAAAGGGAATGTTGTAACCATAATGGTTACCCAAAGTAACTCATAACTAGGTTTAAAAATAAGAGAACATAGGTGGAAAGTGAAAACATGGATATGAAAGGGAAATCTAACTATCAATTTTTTATGGAGAGTGATAGAGAACATACTCAAAAGGCCCAGGAGCGAGTCAGACCCGCTCCTACAAAAGATTATTAAAAAATAAATGACATAGTCAGAACATAAAAAGGGAGGTTTACAAAGCCTAGTAAAAGACTTACCACATGCATCTGCCTCAATAAAAGGCATACAATAATCAAAATCCATAAAAGACCATTCAAAACAAGATTCCAAAATAGCCTTCTTTGAAAAAGCATCAACAACCTGATTGGCCTCCCTATAAGCATGAGTCACCTCAAAAATGATACCATCAAGGAGATAGAGACAATAAATCCAAGAAGGAAACATCATCCATGGGACATTCCTCGACCACCTTCGAAGGATATCAACAACCACCATTGAGTCCGATTCAATCTAGCGAAATTGCCAACCATAGTGAACTACATATCTCACAGCTTTAACCATAGACCACAAATCATCCTCAATAGCAGAGCCCTGGCCAATATAATGATAAAATCAGCCCTTAACGAAGCCCCGATAGGTATGGAAGACACCACTGTAGCCTGAAGGCCCTAGTGCACTTAAAGTCGCCCCATCAACATTGACCTTCACCCAAGAGAGAAATAGGAGGGATCCATCTAATTGACTTCATCACCAATGGTTTTATAACCCTTCCAACAATGCTAAAGTTCCTCAAAATAATATGATCATTCATCCCATTATGCATACATCGAACCTACACTCTTGTGGCTGTGAAAAAATCCCTATGAATCACCCTCACACCAGACCAGAATGTTGGCTTGATATCCTCAAAAACCTGACCATTTCTAGCCTTCCAAATGAACCAAATAGTTTCTGAAATATCAACCATGAGGATATTACAGACCTGCTCACTAAAGCAGGCAGAAACTACTGAAGCAAGGAGTCCCTCAAACGATCCCAAATCCAGACATCACCCTGTCATTTCCTGGATATATTTCCATAACCTGCATATCAGAGAACAAGAAAAAAATAAATGGTCAATTGATTCCAGCACAACAAAATAGGTAGAGCAGGCTGAGGAAAGCTGAATCCCATCCCTTTGAAGAGTGCAGTGCACTGGGAGCCTTCTCTTTCATATCCTCCTAATAATTAAATAATCTAAAGGAGTGATGAAGAATGTCCGGAAAGTAGAAATACACCTAGGGGTTGTATTCTTCCCATTACACAGGGACTGATTCACAGCCCGGGTAGTGATGACACCATTAGTGCTTGGTTTCTAGACAAGAGTGTCTTTGTCAATGTAATTGTATATGTGAATGTCATATTTAATCTGAGGAGGAATGAACTCATAAAGGCCTGATCTTCTATCCTGTATTGTAGCAACTGAACAGTGCAACACATTAGGTGGAATATCAACATCCTCTTGGATCGGTCTGGCCAGCCAATTAGTGCTCCAAGCATTTAGTGTAAACTCTCTACAAACAATCCACTTCGAACAGGACATGATCCCATTAAAAGATTACTTCAAAGAAGGCCAAATAGAAGAAGAAATATAATGAGAATGACCATCCCAAATCATTGAGGTAATTCGGGCTGAGAGAAATTCCATCAAAGTGTCTTGAGAGGTGATAAGAGTCCAGGTGAACTTACTGAGCAGGGCCTCATTAAACAGCCCCAAATCTTTAATTCCAAGACCCCCATCTTTCTAGGTTTGATGCACTCTTTCGATGGGGAGGTAAGATCAACATGTCTCTATGGAATATGTCCTCATAATCTCCCATCATGGAAGGATATTAAAATATCATAGCATCGACTAGTTGAAGGACTATACTAACCAACTAATGAAAAATCCTTTATATACTCCTAAGTACAATCCCATTTTACTCTTCATGAGATTCCATACTAACAAAAAAGGAAAATATCATCCCATCAACATACATGAACGGAATCTTCTACAAAAAATATTTAATCTAATCATATATTTTGGAGAGATAGTATGTACCTAGGATGACATCATAAGGCATCATCAAGGCTATGAAAAGATTCTATATGAAGTTATCTTTTCTAAGAGTCAAGTCACACTAATATAAGAGGTGTGTGATCATCAAATCTTACCAATAGAAGTATTTAAGTAAAAATGATGAGATAATGGATCCACTATAATATATAAGTCTTAAACAAGGGATGTTGAAAAGAATGAGTGACATGAAACCAATTCTCTAAAATATATAGGTAATGTAGAGAAAATGAAGATCATACCTCAAATAATTCATATAGACCTAGGGCCATAAGCCTATAATGTCTATGGTTGTATACATCCCAGAACACCAGTTCTCTATACCTAGATTATACCACCATAGGGTGGTATTGGTGGAAACAGATCATAACATCATCCACCTCCCATAGCTCTCCCAGCTCCCCCCTACACCATTCTTCACTATGTATACCTCTTTTTTAAGCAATTTCCTCTACCTCAGTAACCCATTAACCATTTACCTATATTTTTCATGGTGTATTTTGAAATCCCACATGATATTCCCTATCCCATCATAGGAGACACCCCACATATCATTCGGCTTATTGGAATCTCCCTGTGATCCCTAAGCGATTGAACCTCTATCCAGAGACTGCCTCCAAAGCTACTTGACAAGTATGAATACCTAAGTCCAATTTCGAATACCCACTGTTGAGGTATCATCTTTAGAGTAAACACTGATAGAACCTATTATTGGTGACTACTACACTAATAAACTCTTTACAACCAAGCCACAATCTAATACCCCAACATAAGAAGGAATGTAAAGAGACACCACTCCAACTCATATCTCTTAGTGAAGGCCATAGTCAATGGTCTGTACATGAAAGTATCAATATCAAACCATATGAAAAGAATATAATTTGAGGTTTTTGAACCTAATTGTGTACTTAGTCACTTTCATTCTGTTATTTTTGGGATCTAGAAGCTTATGGATACACACAACCCACAACATCTCTATATAAAAATACTCTCTGAAGATGTGCTCAAACTCCATCCAAGTGAGGTATTCCTCATTGTGAATTTTCATCATCAGGATCCAATATCACACATATGTCACATAAATAAGGATCACCACCAGGAATTACATCTTATAAGAAGAGGTCTATACAAAGTGAAAAAATCGTACTACTACCTCGATCCAGTCCTATTATTTATTTGGGTCTGGATCACCCCAAAACCAAAGAAATATTCATCTCTAGAACTCCTGAAGCATGATCAACCTAAAATTATAATCTTCTCTTACCACCGAAACAATTTTTCCTCAATAGGTGGATTTAATATTTATAATCCACTAGGAGGATCTACCTCCTACAAATGTCCATGTACTAAATCCTCTTTGCTAAGAGGATCATTATAAAAATCCTACCTTAAAATCCTATATGTATTTTATTATGAAGGAATCCTACTATAGTCAAGACACCCAACATTCAAAATATTCTATCTGGGGTGTTGATCCAATATATATATGGAAAAAACAATCCATTCCAAAATGATGCATGTAATAATGTTTTCCCTCCTACCAATGTATATATGTATTGACTCAATAAGAAGGTTATTAGAGTCATGGTGAATGGATCCATTATATACTACACATCATTGGGTTCCTTAGAATGAGATACAAACTCAACACACTTTAACACTATTTCTCTAGTTACCAAACCAATTCTCACAACTAGACTATCTATAGACTCTGGTCATATGACAGACTTACTCTGATTCCACTCTATCATGAACCAACCCAATGAGGCCCTACTTACTGATAGTAAGCTGAGAGTGGAACCCCAAGCCTTCTTATAATAGGTTTGGGTATGGAAACTAGAACCGAGTAAGGATATAAAAAACATGGAAGGCCTTAGTCTAAAATATAATTACACACACAAGAATCTCCATACTCTAGTATAATTTAAAAATTAAATAAATTTTATTGTAATTCATGTACAACTTCTAAACCCACATTAGAGTGTGAAAAATGAGTACCAAAATTCATAAGGGGAAAATACAATCCCACCCAAACTGTAATCCATAAAAATTCTTATCATCAATATAATACAAAACATGTAAGAGAAGAGACCCTACTAGGATGAGAATAAACATACCCCGTAAGACACCCCAAAAACACTAAACACAAATCATTAAAGTTGGATTTGTCTCTAAATAACCAATGAAATAGGGAAAAAGAAGAAAACCAGGTATGATCAAAGTAAGTATCCAAGTATCAAGGAAATTTTTATCCCCACTGCCAACATTTGGATTCTATTTGAGACTCTAATTTAACGCTTGTTCAGGATAACTCACTCTTCAAGTCTTGCTAACACATGCAATGTTCATTTGAGAGTTCAAACTCATCAAGGCTTTTCATGTTTAATTACACAAAAAAACATATAAGATGCTAATAAATAGGTATAGGATTACATACAAGGCCTATAAGGGAGACCTAAACCTATTTGGGATAACCCATTATAAAGGGAATCACAGATACTCAGTCATGGGTATGGGATACCTAACCCAAACTAGATAATAATGAGATAAAGAATCACATCCTAGGCCATGTGGAGGGATACCTAAATTTATATAACTATCTCTTAATTGAGATCCCTCATCTTATGCTCAAGATGGGATGCCAAACTTTACCCTCATAGAGGTATAACAAGGGAACATACCCATTAATTCAGAAACCATACTGAGGATATAGAGGGCTCTAAATGATCCATGAACGAGTACATGCCATGTTTAAGGGATACATGGTGTGACCCTCTAATTCTGGTCCTACCCATGTTTGTGTCAATGTATTTTGATCGTACTTGTGTATTTTTCCCATGTTTAGGTACTTTTCCCATGTCTGTACACTTTATGAAGTACAAGAGTTGTGTCTCATCATATATGACATGTGGGGTCACATGACTTCTTGGGAATGTTCTTCCTACACATGATAATATAGATGGATATGGATCCCATGACATGTGGGTACCATACATAGTGTTTGATATTTACCTCTATGCATAAACTCTAGAAACCACAAAGAGGATTTAACACTACTTGTATTCTTTGAAATTACATGTCATGTATATCATACATATCTAGAACTTCCAGCTCTTCACATGTCTACATTTCCTCTATCATCATCTCCAATTTCAAAACAATTCTCTATCAAAATTATCAAAACCTATATTTAAAAACACCTAAAATATTACCAATGGATGAATTACAACCACCCATATCTATAAAAATTACTTCCCATTGGTCTACCACAGTTCCACATGCCAAAACTCATGTATATGAAAATATCTGAACTGCTATCGGGATTCCATGAGAATTTATGAAAATACTTCATTTCTAAACTCCAAGTTATTTATTTTGTAAAAAGGATCCATATCCTAAGAATCATGCATCATATTGGGTTTTGGAAAAAATTAGAATCACTAGTTAAATGAAACACTGATGATGAATCAAGAATGATGGGAGAAATCTATGAAACACAAAAGTGAGAAATAAACATTGTCTATTGTTTGTTTGGACATAATTGATCGAGTACAAAAATGAGGAGTCGTTGGTTTTTCCATAGAAATTTAAATTCATAATTATAGGAATTAAAATTACTATTGAAAATTAATCAATAACTATCCATTGATTAATTTCTTTAAATGAATTATTTTTTACATTATAAAAATCATGAATAGGAAAAAAATCAACAAAAATTAATCTCCCTACATCGGATTGGATTTATTATTGATGATGAAATTATAATATGAGTGGTTATTGAAAAAATAGTGAATTAGTTTCTATATAAGTAAATATCATTGATCACACTCAAAGTTAATCCCCTTGGTATCTATGGCATCCCTCCTTTTTATTACTTAACTTTTCATTACATTGTACAAACAAATGATCTTTTAAAGTTTAGTTTCTTCAAAAAATGGTACATCATACATGAAAAATTAAAAAATTATTATAATAAACTTGAAAGGATTAATAATAGGTTAATATTTAGTACATTTACTACATCTCATAACTTGGGTACATACATAAAAGAAAACGGTGAGAATATGTCCCAGTAAGGGAAAACAAGAGAAACATTTTACATGTGATCTTTAGAAAAAACCAATAAGAACATGAGGAATATCATTATGTCATGAAAAAGATAACATGAGGAATATAGTAAATAAAATAAAATTAAAAAAAATTGTAAATATGGATAAAATATTTATTTTATACATTAATACGCATTTCACCAAGGGTTTTCATTAAGGAGTCATAAAAATTACCAAGGTTATTCACCAGGTCATCTAAAAAAATTCCATCTCTAGAGATTAAATTCTTTACCCAATGAAATGGAGAACTATTAGGGAAAAAAATAATACATATTAATTAATATGATACACATATATCATAATAAAAAATTTCATAAATAAGTTGTGTAGAATAAAAGAAACAGGTTTCATATCAAAAGCAAGGCTTCTAAAAGAAAAGTTCTTAATGAAAAGATCTTTTTTTCATTATTAACACAATAGAAAAGAAGGTGATAATCATTTATGTTAATCGAAATATATATATAAATTTAAAATAAAGGTTAATAACCCTATAAATTAAAGTGTTTTGGGTATTCAAAAAATAAAATAAGATAATTTATTAAGAAAAACAGAGGAATTTTGGGGAGAAAATATGGTAGCATAATGGGTGTAAAACATGGTTTTAAAAAACATTAAAAATAGAGAGGAAAAGAGTTTTAAATTCATAAAATAATATTTATACATAAAATTGATAGAATAAAATGTATAGAATAACATATTATGGAAATTTTAAGGACATAACACATAAAAAGGGAACTTGAAAGGAAAAGAGAAGTTGAGATTTCCCTTACCTTTAAGAGTAACTCCTAAAACTCAAATATTTGGACCTTGGGGGATTGAGGACACCTTGGGAGGACAAGTTGGGAGGTAAAAATATGAGAAATATCATGGAGGATGAATCTTAAGTGAAATTAAATGGAGAAATGTGTGAGTTGTTTTAGCAAAAGAGGAGGATTTGATTAATAATTTTCTTAGACACCAAGGTAGTGGTAAATTAAAAACCATGGGCTTGACCTTGGTATTTTACCATTGTATTAGAAATTTGATAGAAAAATTATGTCATTATAATCCACAAGATTCAAAAAAAATTTATATTATATATTACATCATTCTGATGTCACAAAACAAACACAAGAACTCAAACTATATTTTTACTATTCACCGAAAAACAAAAAAAAAAGAAAATTTTCATAAATTCACCCTAACCTAATTTTTATGTTATTATTTAAAAAATGATGTTTATTTTTTCATAATAATATCTAATTATGTGAAATTTAACTTTTAAATATAAAAATACATATTTACTAAAAATAACAATAAATGGAAAATGCATAGTAAAATATATAGTAATATTTCTGACAGTTTTAAAAAATAAAATTATTTTCTAATTTAAATTTAAATAAGAGTGTTTTAATAATAATATTTCCTGAAAATAAATATTATTAATAATATATTATTTTTTTATAGATATTTATATCTTTTTTGAAAATTATAATTTCTTTCCAAAAAATCAAAATTTCATAATTATCATATTTTTTAGAAAAACAATTCTCAAAATGGAATTGATAGAATAACAATTTTATTTATTCAAAGGTATTATACATTAAGTAACTAAGACCTTGAAACATAACCACTCGTAACACCCGCATAAGAACTAAGGGTGAGGTGTGTGATGGTGACAGATTCTTAGGGAGACTTGGATGACATCGCCCGAGTGGTAATTTCCACAAGCTTGAAATTCTAACATAGGCGATTTAATTCAAGCATAAAATGTTAAATATCAGCTTGGTATTGGTAAAGATTGAATCCTAGTGACACTACCTCCCCCCAAGTTCGGAAAAAAGGTCTTCATACGACTCAAATTTACTGGATGAGGCCATCAAATCTTATTTACGCATTAATTTTCATTTGTTCATTTGTACTTATAAACAATAATTATAACATTAAAGTAAATATTAAAAGTATAGTTTCCAATGGTCATATATACCAAAAATCATATAATGGTCAAAACCCAATGGTCACATTTAAAATTATACTCACTTAATTATTAATGAGATATATTTATGTTGAGTACAAAATTATATAACTCACATTATCAAGAAAAAATTATTATTCAAAAATTTAGATCGTTACATTCTTCCCCCTTAAGAAACTTTGTCCCCGAAATTTCAACCAATTATTTTAGTTTAGAAAAGGTGTGGGTACCTTTTCCTCATTATCTCCTATAGTTCCCATATGGCTTCTTCATATTTTTGGTTCCTCCACAATACTTTAACTAGGTGGGTAGTCTTGTTTCCTAGAACGTTGTCTCTATGGTTTAAGATCTCCACCGAATTCTCTTTATAATAGAGGTTGAACATCAGAGGTAAATAAAAAGTAATAAATTTTCATATTTATTAATATTTATGAATTAAATATTAATTTTACTTTGAAGTGGATTCTATGTTCGGTGATGTACTCGATATGCAACAACGAGTTTCTTTGAAATCTAACATTACACACAACGTTGGGTCATATTGAAAAATAATAATATAATATTCTTTTAAATGGTAGTTAACGCCTAGCCATTTTATTGGCGGGAATGAGTAGAACAAACTAAACTATGAATATATATATATTTTAAATGTTTTTACATTTATCCAATATATGTTAGATTCTAAAAATGTGAATGAATCCAATTTTACGTATAAATACTCTAATATTCTTTAAAGGCTAATTTACCTCCTTTTAATGGTGAACCCTATTTAAATGTAGTTTTTTGTCAGTTTCATATGTTATATTTGAAAAAATAAAATTATTACTTAGAATCGGGACATCAAAATTTACTTTGGATGAAATTTTGATATTTTTCAGATAATTTTCATTTTTTAATGAATAATGAAAAATACTATATTTTAATTCAAAATTTCCATTTAATTTAATTTATTTATATGGTTATATTACCTTTTAAATTGGGTTTAAAGTTAAATTATATTATATTTTTACCATTTAATCCTTTTATGGTCATTATAAATAATTTCACTTTGAAATTGTACATAAACAAGTGCCAATCTTTTGATAGTTATTATTTCTTAAAAACACGCTTTTTCTTTTGACAACGAGAATTAATTTTAAATTAATTAATGAAACATATATGTTTTGAATTTTTTAAAATAGAAATAATTTTTTAAATTGGAATATTAAATATATCTTCAGCTGAATTTTTGGTATTTTTCTTTAAACCTTCAATTTTTGATGAATAGTGAAAACACTGAGTAGTAATTAAAAACTGACTTTTTCATTTAAATGAAACTTTACTACTTCTCAGAATTAAGTTTCAAACAACTGACATACCTGGTTGTTATTAGTAAGTAAAACACGATTCGATAAGATGAAAATAATTTTTGGTGAATAGTAACTTTTGACTTTTATTTACAACGGTTAAATGTAAATTGGGAAATTCAAGGTAAAAATAATATTATAATAACATAAAATTAACTTAACAGTTGTTCTAAACTTACTTAATGAGTCATGACCGACCAATAAAATCCTTTAGTAATATTTTTGTCAATTGAAATCCATTTGGGAAAGATAATGACATTAATAACGTTTTATTTAAAGTAAGAATAAAAATATCGTAAACATGTATTGTTTTGCTAAAAGAATTTAAATGTGAGGTTATATAATTGATATATTTGAATATAAATATTCATTAAAAATCTAAAATTATTTTCTACATCATGGTATTCTATTTATAAATGTTAGACATCAAATAAATAATATTATTTTTGACACAGTAATGATGTAGTGTTTAACTCGTTAATGAATGATTTAAATAAATAAGATTATAAAAATAAAAACAATATCCAAAACCAATAAAATTCTTAATGGATGATTTTATTTCGAACAAGAGTCATATTATATTTGACATTAATATGTTTTGGACCTTTAGAAACCGAAAATCATTATACCATAAAATAATATTTTCAAACTTTCCTAAAGAGCCCCTCCTCCCCTTATAAAAATACCTCACATCTAACCCATTACTCACATGTCTCATGCAACTTGGATCATAAAAAATATACACAAATAATCTATCAAGATCCCTCTCTTCCACCTAGAATCCTTACCTTAGGTAGAAGGCACTTTAAGAAATCTTTTTGGTTCAAAATAAAGGGAGTTACCCAATTTAAAGGAAATGTATTCTCTTATGTTCTTTTATTTTATTTTACTTATAAAAACACCTAAAATATTTTTATTACTTTATTTTATAAAACCACCAGTATACTCAATATACTAGGATTTTGTAATAAGATTTATCCAAACAACACTTACACACACCTCTATCTAATGGGTAAAGAACATATTGTTTCTGTGGACGATGAACTACTGCCTCACGAAACGATGATTGTTCAAATATCCCCAACCGCCTATCATGGTGGATATTATGATGAAAATGTATTTATAAGAGATATATATTATATTTATATTGTCTCTATAATTCTTAATTTTTAATTTATAGCATAACTTTATGGTTTCCATAATGGGAAAATACAATAATTTCATTTGAGGAAGTGGAGACTACCGCCACCTCAAAGTGATATGACTTGTTCATGCCAAATGTGGAATGTATAAAGGATGGAGTTATTGAAATTATATATGATATTATACTGGAATTATAATATACCTATTTATCATTATGTTTTTATTCCATTAAATATGAAATATAAATGAAAGTAGCGTTCATTCGTACCGTCTCCCTGAATGGTGCATTACATTTCTTACCTCCAAATGGTATGTACTATTATAAATACATATATATATTGGATATTTATATTATATATATGATATCTAAATTATGAATATTATTCTGTAGATAATATAATTTTGACCACATGAACAACTAGTAATTATAAAAAGTTCATTTTTGACTCAAGCACCAAATATCGATAAAATGAACATTATTAACTTAATTGATTGAATAATGTTTATAAAATGGTAATAAGTGATATAAAAGGAATATTAAACATAAAAAAGGTTCTTAATCAAGTAGAAATTAACTTTAATTTATTATTCATCAGACTAGAGAACGAACAGTTCAAGTCGGACACGAGGTAAGGGAATTTGTCTCAATTTCTTTTTATTGAGGAATATTTTGTTTTATACACAACTTTCTTTTATACGGTGTATATGCACCTTTGAAATTTCATTTAATTAAAAGGAAATCCTTTCCTAATAGGTGTTTTACTAAACAACAAAAATAAATTTTTCTTTTTAACGTAAGCGGTGACAACAACTTTTTCGCCACCGCGAGTATTATTTGATCCATGGATTCCTTAATAATTCGTAATGTTTTTAAAAGGAAAATAAATACTATATAATATTTTATGTATTTTGGTATTGAAAATGGCTTTGATAATGGATTTGTTATGATGTGGAAATGTTATCTTTCCCTTATGTTTTTTATGTGTTATGAATATGTTATGGTTCTTGGGAATTATTTACATATACGGGTGGTTCTGTGATAAAACTAAGGTGGGTGAGCCCGAGATAGCTCTCTAATGAATTGGGTAATGTGACAGAGGTAAAACTTATTCTTTCCCCTAATAGATTTAGGGAATATACTATGATGGGTATTCCAATTGTAACTCCCTACATAGTTGTTAATGCTATAACACAAGTATGTTATGGATGACAAAAGTTACATTTATGATTTATGTTTTCTATGTGTTATTAATAAATCTTATGATTGAACAAGGTATGTTAAAAAGCTTATGTTTTTATGGGCTAATGTTTTCTTTATTTATTTTATAACCCTTACTAAGCTTTTTATGCTCATCTCAGGTTTTGAATTTTTTTTTCAGAGGACTTAAATATGAATAGGGTCAAGGATGGGATCTAGGAAAAGTCATACTGTCTAAAACATGGAACTAGAAATGACTATTTTTTCAAGAGTTTTTATTTTATGAAAATAATGGAAACTGAGTAGAAGTGTCTAATTTGTAATTTTTTTAAATGTAATGTAAAATTCATGGCTTAATAATCTATAACTCTAAACCTAAAAATATCCTCAATGTGAATTATTCATTTAATTTAGGATTATGTAATGTTTTAAAGCTATGTATTTATAGTTGGGTTCAGAGGCTGGTTTAAAAAACTTTAGAACTTAAGATATTGTTAAATTAATATTCATAAATTAATTTATGTTAATATTGAAATGATATAGCATTTACATATTAACATGTTTTTTCTCATAAGATATGTTTTTTCGGAATGGTTTTTCATATAATAAATAGGGCAGCTATGTTGGGATGACATCGAGAAGAAATGACATTCCAAATCATAATCCCGAGATGGTCAGAATTAGAATTGAATAGTCTGTTGTAGTGATGGATCAGTTGAATCAGGTGATAAATGGTGGTTGTGTTTATTGATGATATTTTGGATTATTCTAAAAGAAAATAGGATCCCGAAATTCATGTAATGGTTGTCTTGAAATCCTTAAAAGAAAAGAAACTATTTGGGAAATTCAATAAGTGTGAGTTTTGGTTACAACAAATTTCATTCCTTGGTCACATTATTTCACAAAATGGCATAACTATTAATCCTTCTAAAACAATGGTTGTTGAAGAATGGACAAGACCCATAAATATAACTAAGATCTATAGTTTTCTTGGTTTCTAAGGTTATTACTGGAGGTTTGTTGAAAATTTTTCATAGTTATCTAGCCCACTGACTAAGTTAACTTGAAAAGGAGTTAAGCTCATTTGGACAAAAGAATGTGATAATTTTTTTCAATAATTGAAAAGAATATTGGTGAATGCTCAATTTTGGAACTGCCTTATAGAAATGGTGAGTTTTTTTATCAACAATGATTCATTGTTGAAAGGACTTGGCTATGTACTTATGCATAATGATAAGGTAATTGCTTATTTTTCATGTCAGTTGAAACCTAATGAGTTAAATTACCATACACATGATTTGGAATTAGATGCTCTGGTTTTTTCTTTAAAAATTTGGAGTCATCTTTTGTAAGGAGTAAAGTGTGAAATAAATACTGACCGTAAAATTTTGAAGTATATATTCACTGAGAAGGAATTAAACATGAGACAAAGAAGACGGTTGGATTTAATAAAGGATTATGATTGCACAATCCATTATTATCCTGAAAAAGAAAAAAAAGTGGCATATGCTTTGAGTCAAAAAATTAATGCTACATTAACCATTCTACATTTGGAACGAGATCATTTGGTTTTTGATTTGATGAACTTTTTCATAGAAGTTGTTGGTGTAGGAAATTCATCTGTTTTGTTTCAGGTGTTAGTGAAATCATCTCTATTAGATAGAATTAAGAAAGCATAGAAGGAACACAACGAGTTGTAGAAATATGTAGAGTTGGTTCAGAAGGGTAATTTTCCTGATTTTAACATTCATAATGATTTTATTTTGAGATTTGGAAAGATATTATGCATGCCTTGTGATTCACAGTTGAAGAATGAGTTGTTATGTGAGGCTCATAGTTCTCCGTTTTCAATTCATCCTAGAATTAATATGATGTACAGAGATCTTAGAGAGTATTACCGTTGGGATGGAATAAAAGGAAATATTGTTGATTTTACTTTAAAAGTGTTTTACTTGTCAACATGATAAAGTAGAGCAGTAGTTACTGAAAGGGATGCTTCAGTCTTTACCCATGCGATAATGAAAATGGAAAAATATATCCATGGACTTAGTTGTGAGATTACCAAAGACATATTGAGGTAATAATGCAATCTGTTTTATACTTGATCGATTGAAAAAATCTTCTCATTTCCTTCTAATTCGAGATACTTTTTCTCTAGATTAAATTTTTCTCGGTTGTATGTTAAAGAGATAGTCAGGTTTCATGGAGTTCCCCTCTCCATCATATCTGATTGTGATCCTAGGTTTACTTCAAACTTTTAAAAATGACTTCAAAATTCATTGGGTAATGAATTAAATTTTAGTACAACTTTTCATACTCAATTATATGGGAAGTCAGAATGAACAATTCATACAATGGAGGATATAACCCAGGCTTTCTCACAAGATTACCAGGTATGTTTGGAGAAACATCTTTCTTTGGTTAAATTTTCTTATAATAATGGTTTTCATTCTAGTATACAGATGGCTCCATTAGAGGCATTATATTGAAAGTGGTGTCAAACTATAGATTTTTGGGATGAACTAAGTGAAAGGATGTTGATGGGACTAGAATTAGAAGAAGAGACGGAAAAAATGTTCAGTTGATTCAGAATCACATGAGAACAGCTCAGATTAGGAAGAAAAGTTATGTGGATAACTAGAGGAAGGATCTTTCTTTCAAGTTAGGTGATCATGCCTTCCTCAAAGTTCCTCCATGGAAAAGTGTGATGTGTTTTGGTAAGAAGGAAAATTTGAGTCTGAGGTTCATTAGAACTTATGAAATTCTAGAGAAAGATGGATCAATTGCATACAGATTGGATTTACCTCCATGTTTATCCCAGGTACATAATTTTTTCATGTTACAATGTTGATAAAGTATATGTCGGATCCATCTCATGTTTTTAGCCTAGAGGTAGTTTAGTTGGAAGATAATATCTTTTATGAGGAACAACCAGTCCTAATTCTTGACCGAAGAGAGAAAGTGTTGCAGGGTATAGTAATTCATCAGGTAATGGTTTTTTGGAAAAACAATATAGTTGAAGAGACAACATGGGAATCTGAAAATTTTATGAGGGATAAATACCCCCATATATTTGATAAGTGAATAAAATTGCGAGGAAAGAATTTATAAAACTGGGAAGGATGTAAGATCACAGGTAAATAAAGAGTAATACATTTTCATATTTATTAATATTTGTGAATTAAATATTACTTTTACTTTAAAGGGGATGATATGTTCGTTGACCAACCCGATTCGAAATAACCGGTGTCTTTGAAATATTATGCTTTACACAACGTTGTTTTATACTGAAAAATAATAATATATTATTATTCCCTCTAAGACTTATGGGTCATGTAATTGTCTCTAAGCCTTCAGGCCTTGTAAGGGTTCCACCTCACCCCTTGAAAGGTGGATTATAAAAAATGATAAAAAAAATGAAGGCCTTCGGGCCATTCTGACCAAGTAGAACTAACTAAAATATGATTATATATATATTTTAAATGTTTTTACATTTATCCAATAAATTTTAGAGGCTTAAAATGTGAATGAATCCAATTTTAAGCATAAATACTCTAATATTCTTTAAAATGCCGATTTACCGCCTTTTAATAGAGAACCCTTTTCAAAACTAGTTTTTTTTTCACTTTTATATATTCTATTTTAAAAAATAATATTCTTATTTATAATTGGGACATCAAAATTTACTTTTCATGAAATTTTTTTATTTTTATGATAATGTTCTTTTTTTAATGAATAGTGAAAAATTCTGTATTTTAACTCAAAACTGCCCTTTAATCTAATTTATTTATATGGTTATATTATCTTTGAAATTGGTTTTAAAATTTAATTAGATTATATTTTTACCATTTTATCCAATGCTGGTCATTGGAAGTAATTTTACTTCGAAATTGGACATAAATAAGTGTCAATCTTTTGATAGTTATTATTTCTTAAAAACACAGTTTTTTGTTTTGACAACAAGAATTAATTTTAAATTAATTAATGAAACTTATATGTTTTGAATTTTGTAAAATATAAATAATTTTTTAATTCGGAATATCAGATATAGATTAGGCTTCTTTTTATGTATTTTTCTGAAAACCTTCAATTTTTTATGAATATTGAAAACACAGAGTAGTAGTTAAAAAACTGACTTTTTCATTTAAATGAAAATTTACCACTTCTGTGAATTGAATTTAAAAAATATAATATACATGGTTGTTATCAGTATGTTAAATGTGGTCAATAAGATGAAAATAATTTATGGTGAATAGTAACTGTTGACTTTTATTTAACGCTGTTAAAGATAAATATGGCAATTCAAGGTAAAAATAATATTATAATAATATATAATTACTTTAACACTAGTACTAACATTATTGGATGAGTAATGGCCGACCAATACAATCCTTGGGTGAGTTTTTTGGTTTTTTAAAGCCATTTGGGTAAGATAATGACATT
Source organism: Viscum album (assembly GCA_963277665.1). Lineage (NCBI taxonomy): Eukaryota > Viridiplantae > Streptophyta > Magnoliopsida > Santalales > Viscaceae > Viscum > Viscum album. The sequence continues at coordinate 999,211,200 of OY728136.1, read as the reverse complement.
AATAACTTTTTATTTAAAGTAAAAATAAAAATATCATAAACATATATTATTTTGCTAAAACAATTTTAATGTTGGGGTTATGTTATTGATATATTTGAATATTAATATTCATTAGAAATCTAAAATTATTTCCTACATTATGGTATTTTATTTATAATTTTTAGACATAAAATAAATAAAATTATTCATGAGACAATAATGATGCAGTGTTTACCTCATTAATGAATGATTTAAATAAATAAGATTATAAAAATTATAAAAATGTCCAAAACCAGCCCAATTCTTGTTGGATGATTTTATTTTGAACCAGAGTCATATTATTTGCAACTTTAATAAGTTTTGGACCATTAGAAACTGAAAATCATTATATAATAAAATAATATTTCCAACTTTCATAAAGAGCCCCCCCCCTTATAAAAAGCCCTCACCTCTAACCCATTCATCACACATCTCAAGACACTTTTTTCATCCAAAATCTACCCATATAATCTCTCAATATATCTCTCTTCCACCTAAAAGCCTTACCTTAAACAGAAGGCACTTCAAGAAATCCTTTTGGTTCAAACCAAATGGAGTTGCCCGATTTAAAGGAAACATATTATCTTAAATTCTTTTCTTTTATTTTACTTCTCCAAAACCCTAAAATATTTTTATTTTTTTCTTTTATAACAACACCAGTATTATAAATACACTAGGTTGTTTTTATGATAAGGTCTCGAACTACACTTACATACACCTCCGTTTAATGGGTAAAGAACATACTATTTCTGTGGACGGTGAACTACTACCTCACGAAATGACGATTGTTCAAATATCTCCAACCGCCTCTCATGGTGGCCATTATGATGCAAATATATTTATATTTGATATAAATTATATTTATATTGTCTCTATACTTTTGTATTATTCATTTATAGCATACTTTTATGGTTTCCATAATGGGTAAATACGATAATTTCATTTGAAGAAGTGCATACTACCACCAACTCGAAGTGATTTGACTTGTTCATGCCATATGTGGAACGTATACATGATAGAGTTACTGAAATTACATATTATATTATATGGTAATTATAATATACCTATGTATCATTAAGTTTTTATTAAATTAAATACTTAATAGAAATGAAAGCAGCGTTCATGCGTACGTACAACTTACCGTCTCCATGAACGGTGCATTTCATTCCTTACCTCCAAATGTTATGTACAATTATAAATACATATATATACTAGATATATATGATATATATGATATCTAAATAATGAATATTATTCTATAGATAATGGAATTTTTACCACAAGAATAACTTGTAATTTTAAGAAGTTCATTTTTGACTCAAGAACCAAATATCGACAAAACGACCATTATTAACATAAATGATTGCATAATGTTTATAACATTGTAATAAGTAATATAAAAGTAATAATAAGCATGAAAAAGGTTCTTAAGAAAGTATAATTTAACTTTAGTTTATTATTCTGGATATTAAAGAACGAACGAGTCAAGTCGGACACGAGGTAAGGGACTTCGTCTCAATCTCTTTTCAATAATGCATATTTTGTTTTATACATGACTTTATTTTATACGGTGTATAAACACTATTGGATTTTCATTTCATTCAAAGGGAATATTTTTCTACGAGGCATTTTACTAAACGAGAAAAAGTAATGTTTCTTTTTAACGTAAGTAGTGACAACAACTTTTCCACCGCCATGAGTATTATTTCATCTATGGATTCCTTAACAAGAAGTAATGTTTTTAAAAGGAAAATAAATACCAAATACTATTATATGTATTTTGGTATTGAAAATGGTCTTGATAATGGATTTTTTTATGATGTGGTAATGCTATCATTCCTTTATGTTTGTCTTAGGTGTTATAAATATGTTATGGTTCTTGGGCATTGTTTACATATATGGGTGGTTTCGTGATAAACCTAGGGTGGGTGAGCCCGAGATATCTCTCCAATGCATTGAGTAATGTGAAAGAGGTAAACATTAATGATTATTCTAGGATAGTTAGGGAATATGATGTTATGGGTATTCTAAATGTAACTCCCTATGTAGCTGTGAAAGCTACAACGTAATTACGTTATGGATGCCAGAAGATACCTTTATGATGTATGTTTTCTATGTGTTATTCATAAATCTTATGGTTTCACGAGGTATGTTAAAAATATAATGTTTTTATAAAAAAAATGTTTTATTTATTTATTTTATAACCATTACTAAGCTTTTTATGCTCATCCTAGGTTTTAATTTTTTTTTCGAGGACTTAAATATGAATAGGGTCAAGGATGGGATCTAGGAAAAGTCATGTTGTCTAAAACATGGAACTAGAAATGTCTTCTTTTTCAAGAGTTTTTATTTTATGAAAATAATGGAAACTGAGTAGAAGTGTCTACTTTGTAAGTTTTTTAAATGTAATGTAAAATTAATGGATGAATAATCTAAAACTCTAAACCTGAAAAGATCATCAACGTGAATTATTCATTTAATTCAAGATTATTTAATGTTTTAAGGATGTTTCCTTATAGAGGTCATGTTCAATTTGTACGATTTCAGTATTCTATACATGTTAAGGGTTAAGTATGTACTTTTCCAAGAGTGATATATGGAATAAATCATGAACTTGAGATAGATTTAGAGGAAGTGTAATCTGATAGACTACTTCTCCTCTATGATAAAGAACTTAATAGGGGCCAATGTACCTGGGTATATAGTTCCCTTTCTTTATAAACCACATGAATCTCATCCAAGGTGAAATTAGAAGGATTAATTTGTCTCCAACATCAAAATAGAAGTCCATTTGATGGTTTTCATCATAGGTCTTTTGCGGATTTTGAGCAGTCTTTATGTGTTATTGGATGACATAAACCTTTTGTGTCATATATTGCACAAGATTTGTCCCAGGAAGATTTCTCTTACAAGGTTTTTCCCAACCAGTATAAGTTCTACATCACTTACCATATAGAACATCATTGGGTTCCATTTGAATACTCAAATAAAAGATGTTTTTGTATGATAACTAAACTAATAGGAGATATTGATCCCATACACATTTAAATTCTATTAATCATGTTTCCATCACATCCTAAAGTTTATGAATTATCCTTTTATATTTTCCATTAATTTGGGGGCGATATGCTGTACTGAAATTCAATTCGGTACTTAGAACATATTGAAGTATTATCCATAATTTTAATGAAAGCCTTGGATCATGATCAGATACGAATAGAGTGTTACCCCATGTATCTTCACCACTTACATTACTAAAATCATGTAATGTTGATTGAGATATAAATTTTCCATAATAGAGTTAAAATGGGAAGTCTTAGTGAGATGGTTCACTATAACCCAGATCACATGGTTTCCTTTAAATATATTTAGGAGACCAGTGAAAAATTCTATAATGATATTGTCGCACTTCCATACCTGTATGGGTAGTGGTTGTAATACCCTATTAAGATATGTAACTCTAACTCCACTTTTTGATAGACAAGACACCTTGTAGTGTAGTTAACTGTCTCCCTTTTCATGTTATCATGAAAATAATGATTGCGAATGTCACTATAAATTTTAATTCTTCTAGGATTTATAGAGAAAAAAGAGATATGAGATTCATCCACCATTTATTTATTTATTTCTGGAATAGATAGAACACATATTCTTGTATGAAATTTCATTACACCATCTTGATCAATATTAAACTCCAGAAACTTCTCAACCTTCACAACCTCTATATTATTTTACAACAAATTATCATCTCTTTGATATTTCTTGATATTTTGTATTAATGATGTCAGAGTAATCATTTGGGACAAGGTTGATGATGTCCCTTACCTTACGATTCCCATGTCCAGTTTTACAATGTCTTTGATCAAATTAACCCCTTGAATCATCGTTATTCCCAGAACAACTTGGTCTTTCCCACTTAAAGCATCATCGACTATGTTTTATCTTCTAGGATGATAATGAATTGAAAAATAATATTATTTAAAAAGATCCAACCATATACTGTGTCTCATGTAAAATTACTTTTCAATGAAAATATACTTCAAACATTGATGTTATATTTATATATCAAATTTCTACCCATAAAGATAGTACCTCCATATCTTCAGAGAAAAGACAACCACAACCAGATCCAGGTCATGCATTGGATAGTTATTCTCTTGAGGCTACAAATATTACAGTACATAACCAATCACCTTGTCATTTTTTATGGGAATAAACCCAAGAAATTTCAGATATGAATCGATAAAAATAATGAATCCTTATCCAATAGTAGGTAAAGTTAATAAAAGGGTAGTAACCAATATCTTATTCAGCTCTTGGTAACTTTCTTTGCACTCCTTAGTCCAGATGAACTTATCTTCTTTTGAATTCAACTTGGTTATTATATTAGAAAGTGGTGAAATGTTTTTCACAAACCTCATATAATATCATACCAATCCACGAAAACTATGAATTTCAGTTACAATTGTAGGATGAGGCCACTCCTCCATAACCTTTTCCTTGGAAGGTTCAACTGAGATTCCTTCATTGGTTATAATGTTCCCCAAGAAAGAAACTTATTGTAACAAAAATTTATATTTTTTGAACCTTCCAAATAGCATCTCCTTCCTTAGAGTTTTCTATATAACCCTTATATGATCCTCATACTACTTTTGGATTTTGGAATATATCAGAATATCATCAATGAAAAATACCACAAAGTTATCAAGGTAGTCCTTAAAGTATATGTTCATCAAATCCATAAAAAGAGCATAATTATTTGTCAAGATGAAGGGAATAACAAAAAAATCATAATGACTATATCTTAATCAGAAGGTGGTACTTGGAATATCTTCTTTCTTAACTCTCAATTAATGATAACCATATCGAATAAAAATGTTGGAGAATAATTGATCCCCACAAAACTGGTCAAATAAATCATCAATTATTGGGAGTGGGTACTTGTTTTTCAGTGTGATCAAATTAAGTTATCTATAATCAATGCATAACTACATTGATCCATCCTTTTTCTTCACAAAGAGAATAGGTTCTCTCCAAGGATACCCACTTTTTCGGAGAAACCCCTTCTCTAAAAGATATTGGAGTTATTTATTTAATTCCTATAGCTTTACAATTTATGTTCTATATGGGGTCTTTGATATCGGCTTGGATCCATGCATGAGTTCAATGGAAAAACCTACATCACTTTCCATGGGAGGTCCAGGTAACTCCTAAGGAAAGACATCAATGTATACCAAAATTATGGGGACATTATCTATTTGTAAACTTTCATTTCACTCTTTATCTTCAACCATTAATTCCATAAATAAGGCTTCGAGTGGTGCTTCAAGACAAAGATCATATCGATATATATCTCCTTTTAAAACAACTGTAGGTTTTTTATTCATGAATACTGAGATTTTTTTTCTTCTATAGTTGATCTTAGAATTATACACTGAGATCTAGTCCATCCCTTGAATAATTTTGAATTACAACATGAGAATGATTACTATATTTTTGATGAGACTGTTCTCACCAAAGTGAATAATAGAGTTTCTATATACAGATGATTCTTGGATAATACCTCTTGGCATTTTGAATGATAACTATAGTTATATAAATTCATGGATAGTTTCTATATTCTTTTCAAACATGGAAAAAATAAATAATGAAGTAGAACTAGAATAAAAAAAGTACTTTCTAGATTTGAAAGAATAATGAGAGTAACAACCACCACATCATTTGGTACTTCAAATTCATCCGTCCTGATAAAAAAATAATGAACTTTATCTCTTTGCATATGATGAGGTTGATGGTGATTCCCCTGTATTAGCTTTAGTTTGGATAGTGATTGGAAAAGTGCTTAAGCTATCCACATTTAAAGAATTGGACTTCTAGTAGGGCATGCACCATATTCCCTTTATCATTTGTCTGGTTAAGCATAGGATCCACCTCACTATAATAGTTCCAAACAATATTACGTTCTCTTCTACACTTGTAACATTTCCCTCTCTCAAAGAATTAGTTCCCTGAATGCTTTTTCCCACACTTGTTGCATGTGTAAAGTTTCACTTTCTTTCCTCCTCTTCCATGATCAAAGATCCTCCACATGATTGGCTCTAAAGAACTATTATTTTCACATGATCTATGGGACCACTACAACTCTCTGAAATCAATTTAAAATTTCATAGAACTCATCATGATCTATTCATATTTTTTATAGTCTCGTTTGTCTAGATTATTTTATAGATGGGGTCTCAGTACATAGAAGAATCCATCAACCTTCCCATTAGGATCCCTGAAAAAGCTTGAGGTGTAACAAGAAAGTCTTGTGAAGTTGATATCATAGTTTCCCATAAATTAATTTTTCTTCTACTTCAGCTCTAGGAATTCCTTATTCATTTTTGTTCACATTGGATTAGGGTAATATTTTTTGAAAAATGTTCCCTTGTATTTTTTCATCTCCATAGCTTCAACCTCCCTTCCTGGATTTGTTTTTTTACCAGTTTCCACCACTGACTACCGTCTGCCTCATCTAGGGTGATTTTATATTATTCTGAACAATGGAGTACAAAAAATGCTTTTTCTATAGATCTTAGCTATTATTCAGAAATCAATGGGTCTGTAGATCCATTGAATGAAGGTTGTCGTTGATGCATAAAGGACTCAACAAAATTTTTTTCCCATTGAGTTAAATATAGTATCTAAACATGATTGAAGTGATTGTTCATAACTTGAGTGAGTTGATTAATCATTCTTATAAAGTTTTCCATTCTGTCTTCCATTTTATGTCCATCAAGTTCTGGTCCATTTCACTCACTATTTACATGGTTTTTCTTATTTCCCATCATTTTCTAAAAAAAATCATTTGTAAGTAACATGTTTCATTTAATAATATTATAATCTTAAATAAATTTCATTTCATAAAACATCATTCTTAAACATGTTATTCATTAATAATAATTACATTTTTATAAATCCTTCGTAATGGTTCATAAAAAGATTATGATTAACTAACCATATCCTATAGAAGTGTCAAACCAGGAGTGTAGTAAGGCTCGTTGTATTGTACCAGGTTAGGCTGAGTTCGACCCTATTCACCTTTTTAGAGATGTTACCCCTAGTTATATCTGTTTCAGAGCCGCATCCACTTGTTTATATCCAGACAAAGATTTCATTTCTCCAAAACCACTTACTTAATATTTCACCAAAATACCAGGATGTTTTTACTATATTTAAAAATTTATGTAGGATTTTTCCTAAATTTTTCAAATCCTAATTTCAAAAAATAACCAAACTATCATTTTTTTACAAATACGGCATCCTGACTTTTTATTAAAATGTACAAAACATGGATATTTTAAAGTTAGTTTATTATAAAAATGTACATACTACATGAAAGAATAAAAAAATATTATAATATACTTTAAAGTATTTATAATTGGTTCATCCTATGTAAATTTACTAAATCGCATAGCCTTGGGACACACATTAAAATAAATGGTGAGCATAAGTCCCAACATGAGAAAATAAGAGAAACATTTTACATGTGGTTTTGAGGAAAAATAAATAAAAACATGATGAATATCATTATGAAATATAAAAGAAGAACATGAGGAATATAATAAATAAAATAACATGAATCATAACATGGAAATGATTCCATAACATTTATACTAGACATTCACAATAATACCACTATGGTTTGTCACTGAGGAGTCATAAAAATTACCATAGTTATTCACCAAGGTATCATAAAACATGTCATATATAGAGATTAAATTCTTTACCCAATGCATTGGAGATCAATGAGGGTGAACCATTAATATGTATTAATTAATTTTATCCAAATATATCATAATAAAATAGTTCATAAATAACCCTTGGAGAATAAAAGAAATGATTTTCATACCAAAATCATGGCTTTTAAAAGAAAAGTGATTAAAGATAAGATCTTTATGGAATTATTAACCCACTAAAAAGAGAGGAGGGTTTCATGTATGTCAATACTAGAATAAAAATATATCATTTTGGGATATAGGTAAATACCCATAGAAAATAAATATTTGTGGGTACTCATAAAAGAAAATAAAATAATTTCTTGGGAAAAAGAGATAAACTTTGAGAAGAAAATCTGGCAGCTTAACGACTATGAAACATGGTTTTAGAAAATAGTAAAAAGATAAACGAAATGATATACCATTCATACAATACTATTAATAAAGAAATGTTATACAATAAAATTTGTAGAAGAACAAATCATGGAAATTTGAAGGACATACCACATAAAAAGGGAACTTGAAAGGAAAAGAGAAGTTGAGATTTCCCTTACCTTGAAGTTCTGTTGAAAGTGGGTTCCCTAGACCAAACTTGTTTTGTACATTTATTACCACTACATGTATTAAGTTTGTTATAATACAAGTTTTTTTCTTTCCATAATAGTGTAGATACTTATGCATCCACTTTGTTTATGTAAATGTCTTTATATTACCTGTCAAATCAAAGGATTATAGTAGATCCCAGGCTATAATGAGAACCCTAAGTTTCCATGACAGTAACTTTAAAGAAATGTCCTATGGTCCAGATACATTATTCTGAAAGGACACATAAAATGTGTGACCATCAGGTGATGGGGGCTCATAATCATTGAGACTTCTTGTCATGAAGTTTTCACTTGATGATCTCTAACAATTGAGATCATGAGGACAGACCTGCATAATAGGAACACCACATGCTTTAGGTGTCATTATTAATTCCTATCTACGGACATGTGTAATGGTTATAAGACTAGATATCATTGTCAATAGATTTCATTTAATTATGTACATTTTATGCAAGGTGAAAACCATGGAGACAAAGTCATGGAGAAGTAGTTTGTATCGGGTATGTCATTAATGGCATGACATTGATTGAATTATTGAGAAAGAATTTGTCGCTTCCGAGTTCAGGAAGAGATATCTCGAGCCTGGTTGATTAGGATGGTTTCACCTTCATTAAATCCATGTCCATGGTAGTGGAAGGTAAGACTGTCCAGACAAATCAACAAACAAAATAAAGCAAAATAAAGAATGATGAAACTAGTATGAATTCTAATTTATTGAGATATCGATGATGAAGAGATTATATTACATAGACCGTGTTCGCAAGAAGGTAGTCGTTGCTTTGACTTTGCCTTATCACTATAGGGGCCTCGATGGGTTTCTAGACCCTGCTCTAGGTTGGTGGATATTATTCACTGCTATTGAGGAAAGGGCCTAGAGGGTCACACATAATAGCACCTTGAGAATCTGACCTATTCTGGGAATATGAATATAAAACTTAGTGGGCCCCGCCAAAGGGTTTGAGCATTATCCAAGTTCTATGGATCACCAAAGAATAAATAAATTCATTAATTATTCAAGTTTATAATAATTCGTTGAATTTATTTATAACATGTATTTACAAGTTATATAGTAAATACATGTATTAATATTATTTAAATAGATTTTAATATCATAGGTTCATTTATTATTATCTGGAGGTATGAGTCGAGTTAAAGACTCAAATTTATCACGTAATATATTTATATATTACAAGTAAGTGATAAATTATAAATATTATTTATGGCATAATTTTATTTGTCATAAATAATTATTTATATCACTTATATAGAAGATGTTTATTACACAGGGGTCAGGAATCCATACCACATGTTTGAAACACTCCCTATATAAGTGAGAGAGAGGCTCTCTCATGGGTACTATTAATTTGTTAATATTAAGAGCTTCTCTCTCCTCTTAGAAACTAGAGAGATAGTCTCTCAAGAAAAGTAAGATCATCAACTTCATCCATCTTGGATTGAAGATTCTTCCCTTGCGGTGACCGTCGTTGTGATGAAGTGAGCGTCAAAGATCCACGCTATCACCCGGATCTCGAAGAACAGTCTACGAGCAGATTCGAGAGGCGTGTGTGGATGATTTAGAGGGATTCAAAGTCAGAGTCTTAGAGCAATGATCACCAGTGTCCTACAACAGACTTGCACACATCAGATCTGAACCGGGTACATGTTCTATTTATTTTGTGCCATGAATAATCAATGCATGGTCCTCGGACCGTACCGGAATATATCACTACAGTCGACGTCGTAACGTCGCTCTAGTGATGCAAAAAAAAATTAATTTACCGGCCCACCAGCTTCCGCTGCCCGATCTGGTACCTCACAAGTTTAACTCCTAAAACACAAATATTGGGACCTTAGGTGCATGGGGAAGCATTGGGATGAATCATTAATAGGTAAAACTTTCAAATATTAATGGAGGATTAATTGTTAGTGAATGTAAATGGATTAATGGATGGGTATTTATAGTAAAATGGGAGGATTTTGTTAATAATTTACTTGGACACCTAAGTAGTGGTAAATTCAAAACCATGGGCTTGACCATGGTATTTTCACATGGTATTGAAAACTTGGGACACCAATTATGTTTTTGTAATCCACAGAAGTCAACCAAAATTTTATATTATACATTAAATTTTCATGATGTCGTTAAACATATTGAAAAACTCAAACTGTCTTTTTATTATTCATCAGAAAACAAAAAAAATAGAAAATTATCTTAAATTCACCATGGATTAATTTTGATGTGATGATTTAAAAAATTATTTTTATTTTATCTGAATAATTCTTTAATTATGAGAAATATAACTTTAAAATATACAAATCCTTTTTTATTAAAAATAATGGCGGATAAAAAATGCATAGTAAAATTTCCAACACTTGAATAAAATAAAATTATTTTTTCATTAAATTTAAATAAGAGTGTTTTAATCATAATTTTTCATTAAAATAAATATTATTCATAATATATTCATTTATTATAAATATTTATATATTTTATTAAAATTGTTATTTATGTATGAATTTTTTTTGTTAAATTCATCATATTTTTATGAAAAACTATTCTCAAAATAGAATTGATAGAATACAAAATTTATTTAATAAAAGGGATTATATATTATATATCTAAGTCCTTGAAATATAAACCATTGTAACACCATTATGTGACTTAAGAGTGAGGTGTGCGATGGTGATAGATTCTTTGGGTATCTAGGATAACATCACCCGAGTTGTAATTTCCACTTACATGAACTTATCCCGTATGTTGTTTCATTCAAGATTAACATGTTGAAGCTCAACATGGAATTGGTCAGGAATTAAGCTCTGTGATTCTACCTCCCACCCATGTTCTATGAAATGGGATTTTTATGGCATGAATCTACTGGATGTATCCATAAACTCTTCTTTCTTCATTTTTTCCTTTTTCATTTCTACTTATGAACAATAATTATTACGTTAAAATCATTATTAAGAGTATAGTTTCCAGTGGTCATATCGACCAATGGTAATAATTGACCAAAGATCATATAATAGTCAAACCATGATATTCAAATTTCAAATTATAATCACTTCATTATTAAAGATATATATTTATATTGAGTACAAAATAATATAACATACATTTTTAGGAAACAAAAATTATTCAAAATGTTCAGATCATTAGTGTTGATTGCATCCAATCTATTATGTTTATAAGGATAAACCGAGAGATTTTCATAGAATTTTTATTAATATTTTTTTATATGTTTAAACATTAATATTTCATAAATAAATTACAAAATTCAATTTATTTATTATATCTAATAACTGCTAGGAGAAACACTCTATCTAAACATCTAACGTCGACAAAATGTTTTTCACACATAGGGTAAAAACCATGTTTTCCAATTATCAATCATCTCACTTTTCACATCCTAGAATCCATTTTTTATATATTCCATTATATTTGAAAAAATACATGAATTTTATATATTATATTTAATATTTATAATACATCAACACTGAAGCTACATGAGGCTTGAAATTCCTCACCAATTACTCACGTTACATTGAAACTATTATTTCAAATATCCCAAAGTATCATACATAAAAACCATAATTTTTATAATATGAGTCCATAAAATTTCCATCTTATCCAATAATTATAAGAGATAATGGAGGTAACCAAATTTTTCATAAAAAAATTTACATAAACCAACTTGCTCTAAGTCTATGTAGGATATCCTGATGTATAATACAAGAGTGAAAAATTTAGAAAACAAGGCTATCTATATAAGCACTTTAATGTGAGACCAACTATATCATTCAGAAATAATGGGATAATAAAATATATTGAAAATATTTTTCATGAACATCCCTCCACTTGAACACACCAATCAGTACTTTTAAGTGAAAGTAATCACTTTCCACATTTTTAGATAATCACTACCTCTTGAAAAGACTAATAAGTATACATTAAAATAGTGATGTGAGAGTGAAAATCACACCTAATTATTCATATTTCTATGGGGTTTTATAGATTTCCATAATTAATTGAAATATAGAAATATATGGTAAAATCACATCATTCGATACCCCCTTAAGGGATTATTTCCATAATTATTCATCTTCAATTTCAATTATTGGAACACACATGTAGTTGATTCGGGAATAGGGTGGATCCTATACTACTCTTCTATTGTAGCACTGAGGATGAGACTTATTCTTCTAAAAAATAATAATTTTATTTGATGATCATAAAGTTCTAAGACTATTTATGCTTTTTTCATTCTTCACTTTCCAGATTTTTAATTAATTGGGTGGTACATACTTCATTTTATTCTTGGCTTGCTTCTTAGCTAGAATTGATTGATTTTATTAAATAAAAATATCAAATTCACTCTTTTATTCTTGATATAATTTTCTATATTCGTAAATATGATCTATCTGTATGATTAATATATCATGAGGAATATTCTAATCCTTATTCTTTAGTGTGGATTTATTCTTTGAAAAAACATTTTTTGAACTTTTTCTCACGGGTGCTTTCCTTTTAGATTTCATTAACTCTTATTATTGAGGTAGACAAGTAATAAATTTCACAACATGAGTACCAAACATATTTTACCTTAAGAATAATTTTTCTTTATCCTTTATGTTACCTATTTTTTATAACTTATCAATTCTTCACAAATATTTTCAACCAATAATCATATCCTATATTATCACTCTTGGATGTATTATTTTACAAATATGAACTTTTTCTATTTTAAATTATGATTCATTATCATCTTTCAAGAGTCTATGATGTTTCCTCTCATACCATAGTAAAAGTAAATCTTCCCTATTGGTTTGAAACATTCTTCAATTTTCTTCATGGGATTCTAGGGAATAACCGGATGATCACTTTACTTTCTGGATTTATTACTCAAGCTATATCTAATTTCTTGCATCATTCACTTCTCAGTCTCTGGTAGTTCTCTATTATATTCAATAAATGAATGTTGAATATAAGTATTATAATAGATTTCCTCAAAACTATTTCCACTAATATTTAATAAATCACCACAATTTTCAACTAACTCAAATATGTATTACAAATAAATAATTCTCACTTTTCATGATGTATGATTTATTCCAGCTAGTTACTTATTGGTTTCTATTTTGTACCCTTGAATTTAGACCATATTTAACTGCTAAAAACTAATATATTATGAAATAAATAAATGGTTATATTCTAAAATATCCACTAGAACCAATACCTTATAATTAAACTTGATCTTAAAATTTTAGGCGCAGTATAACTAGCTTGACATGCTTTCTATTTTGGGATAGAACACTAACTTTTTATGTTCTATTTTAGGTGTAACGTTTATCATATATTACCACCTAATTCATTGATATATATTTTATTGTATTTTCATTATTACAATCCTAAATTTTTAAAAAATTTAAATTTTATTCGGTATTTAAAAAAAACTATATTCTCTGTTAAATTAATTAACTGGACAGTAGGATACCTTCATTATTAGGAATGATATGGAGGCTTCCATAGTAGATATTAAACTTCATTTACTACCAAAAAAGTATATTTTTAGGGGAAAATGATATTTGAAACTTTAGTGGTAGCTTCACCATTTTCAGTTCTTAGGGACAATCTACTTTGGTTTCTTTTAAATTTATAGTTTGATTTCCTTCTCTAAACAATTCATGTTGAGGGAATATTTCTCAGCATCAACTAACTCCAATGCCTATTCCTAATCTCCCTTAAAATTTTGATCTTAATCATCATTCATACTATTAATATCTTATTCTTAATAATGATTCTCTTTCAATATTATTTAGTTTAACATTCTTTATGAATCTTTGGCAATAACTACGACTTTTTAAACTTTAATTATTCTAGAAATGCTTAAGTGCAAAAAACCTTAAAAAATTTCTTCTCAATAAGTAATATTTTAAAAATTTCAATAATAAAGGACTTATTATCAATAAAAAGTATATTAGTTTCTCACTTATCTTTAAAAAATTTTGAACAAAAGTTGTATCGTAAATTTTTTTACTAATACATCCTCCATAACATCAAATTCATTCTCTAGCTATGATTTTTCATAAAACTGGTTCTCGAAAAATTAAATATTTTGGTAACAAAAAAATTAGGAACCTTTTTTAGATATTCTCCAATATTTTAGTAGAACTATTTAACTGTTCTAATATATTTATACTCCTCACATTATGCATGAATGGAACTAGAATCACTAGAAAGTTATTTAACAATGACTTTATCTTGAAAGAACTCACCTCTATAAAAAAGATAAACTAGTTTTTTATCCTTATCTTTCATATAATTATTAATTTTCTTATTTAACACTTCATTCATACTATTTTTTATATTCCTAGATGACACTACCCTTTCATATTTATCAAGAGAAGATACAATTCCATGATTGAAGAGTCTTCTTAAAACATCTCAAATATGAACTTTATCATTGATATTTTCAAATGGAAACTAACTTTTATTTTATACCAATTGAAATTTATAGATGGATGGTTGAAAAATGATAGGGTAAAGAAGAATCAGTTGTGAATTTTATAAAATCGTTTTCTTATCAATTTAAACTCATATACTTGTTTAGTCATGATCCACTAACTTTGTGTTACTCATAGCTTCACCTGAATAGTGTAGTAAATAATGGCTCAACACAAATATTTACAAGGTTAACCTATAAATAATTACTCCATTAAATTAATAGTTTTGTTCCATAATTATATATAATCTACTATAATATATCCCAAATTATAATGGATTCAGTGCTTCCCACACCGAAAAGTGCATACATCTGAGAGGACTTTCTCTTTATAGAATCACTTTGGACTTCTTAAACAACTTATCACTATATCTAAACCTTATCACCATGATATAATTACATAACCCAAGTCAAAAAATTTATATTGAGTCTCACAATGTATAGAAAAGTTATCCCTTCAAGTCTCTTATTTTGAAATTGGTCATCTGGTATGCTCAAGATGCATCTCCATTAATAATTCCAATCTATTTCTACTAATCAATAGAGTATTAAAATTCCAATGAATCTATGAAAAGAACATGCAACTTATTCCCCACTTACATTTTAGCTTCAAAAATATTCAAAACCCATTCACTAGGCTTTCAAACTCACTTATGAAAATCAAAACACCAATAAATGAACACATTCACAATAGGTCAATATATTTTTAATTATTATTCTTATTTTTCTTCCTCACAAAATTTGACACCTGACTGGTTTTATATGATAAGTTACCTTCTTATTTTTCCTTTATTGTATCTATTCAAAACAATTAATTGACACACTCATATTATTCTTCTTACTTTATTCAAAACCCAGTTAGTGCAAAACATTAGCACACATTTGATTCCTCTATTTCTATTTGCCACTACATGTAGAAGATCCTCCTTATTATTCTTCCTATATAGTCCTTATTCTATTGGATTATACTAACTCACATCCATCACATGTTCAACCAATTTATTTATGGATTTATAAAAACATGGTATCTCCTCTACTTGATATCCATGATAATTTATTGTGTGGGGGCCATGTCACATTTTGATATGTGGAAATACATGAATCCATATAAATCACATGAATAAGACACATGCTTATTTCTACTTCTCCCATGTTCACCAAAATCAAGGAATATTCTATTTTAATATCTTCTTAACTCTACTATAAAACCAAGAATACTCTTACTTTTTTTATTTATCATTATTTTCGAATTCAGCTATATAAATATTTAATATAATTTTGTTATCAAACTCAACCTAATAATATTATTCACCTCAGAACATTTCAATTGAATTCCACATTCCAATCTCTCTACTGGTATAAAAATATATTTCATATTATCCTACAATATAAAACTCGTCTTTTGGAATGACAGTTGATTGTAGCATAATGAATTTCTCTTATCACGTGACTCATCTCAAAACTCAACATCTTTGTTTATTATTTTCTCATATTTATTTATTTATAAATGAATTTAGTAATTTAGGAACATATATTCCTTGAATCAATAATATATACATTATTCTTGAAAATACAATGATATTATTTTATAAAATTTTATATTATAGACATTCCATCACAATTAGATCTTCTTCTAACTCATATTGAAGACTAGTTCCTCAATCACATATAACTTATATCAAATTTAATTTGTGATCTTCTAGACACTAATAATCAACAAAATCATATTTTAAAATTTATTTTTCATAATATCAGAATTAATGAAACATGATTTTTAGTCTGCTAAGATATCTTTAAATTCGATAGGTTAATTATTATATGAGTGGATAATTATATTCTATATAAATTAATTTTTTTCACATGAGAAACCATTAACTAATTCATACTAAATTTAAAAATTCAAATATGTCATTGGCTCTCTAGAACATATATCATATAAATGAATTATCTCAATGTGGTCTCTCTCGAAGATAACATTTTTTACGTGGTTAAAATTTCATATAAACATAGATAAATTATCATTTTAAATATCCCAAAAACCTATGCATAACTCAATTAAATTATTCCCTACTAAAATATCTTTTAGGAATTTTGTATACCTCAATTATCTTATACAAGTTTAAATATCATATGTATTAAAAGAAATTCAACTTCCATTTCAATTTTACACTAATGAATTATCTTATTTTCTATCCATTTATCCTATACATAAATGAATTATCTTATGCAGTGACTTAAACATATGAATTTAAGTTTCTCATTTATGAATTACAGCTTGAGAAAATAAGATCTATAATTTATTCAAATTCATTTTGACATTATTTAGATCTTCCTTAGGACTTCTCAACATCTCAAATAAATTCAAATCATCTCCAATTAATTTGAGGAATTATTAGAAAAAGTATAATTTTTTTGATACATCTAAATATTTGAAACATATTGAATACTCAAATTAGAGTATTTCAATGAAATATTTTTCTAAATCATATTTAAACATTCTAATATCAATCTCGAGCCAACTCAAATCAAATCATCTTTAAACCATGTGTATTTCAAACTTATTTTGGTAAGAAAATGAATATGTACTTCAAGTATGGAATCTCAAAAACTCTATCCATATTTTATTCTAAAAAATTTAACCTAATATATATATATATATTAAGTACATCCATCCAAGCTATCCAATTTAGGTGAATTAGTTTGATTCTCCAAATTTTTCAACATTAGGAGTGAATTTTGTAAATGTTTCTTCTATATGGTTTGAAAATTTTATTGACATGAATACCAATTCAAAAACCATTAGATATATTCATTTTACATCCTCTATAATGGTAGTCGCTCACTCCATGAATCATATAATGGGATGTGTTTCCATTTTCAATTGCACATGGATATTATCTCCCTGAAGATTACTACCCTAATTTCTTAATGTACTAGGATTCTCACTTGAATCTATCTAGCTAGGTGTAAAAAATTGTACCTTTATTAGGTTGTGAATTCCCAAAGGAATTTATTTTTTTTGAGTAGGTGAGTGGTATATTTTAAGAATTGAGAATCAGATCAGGATTACAAGTGTTTAGAAATATAAAAAAGTGTATTTTTATGTTATTTGATTCGTAGTGGAAAACTTGAGGGTTCATTTCAATATTGGAGTAGTGTATGGGTGTCAATGCTATTAAAATTTGCTACAATAGGTTATTCATAGCATGAAGGTTCTTTCTCATTGTGAATTGAATTCTTGATGGGCCTTTTAGGCTATGAGTGAGATAAATCCAAGAGGGGATTATTTCCCAGGAATATTCACAACATGAACAATGTTCATTCCTTGAAGGTTTCATGCTAAAAGGGATTCCCCCTACCTAGAGGCAGATTCATGGTGTGAACCCATTGATCATGCAATAAACCTGGGGTAGATGCACTATTTTCTAGGGGATTTGTAGTAAATCCTCTAGGGGTCTATCTATAAGGACACCTTAGGGTCCCCTTTATTTGTTCCACTGAATAATAGGAGAGATATATCTTGGGATGTCTTCCATTTCCCTTTGAAGATCCTTTGATCTGAGAAAATCCTTGATGTTTTATCATAGTTATTCATGGTAAGATCCATCCCTCTCTTCCTCTAGTTCCTTTTCTATGTTTCCCTATAATTTGTTTTCCTCATTCATGGTTCTTGAGATATTATTTCATTGAATTATGGTGAAATCATCCTTCTTGATGGGGATTTCATGTACGACTTGTAGAGGACATCCCAACAATAAGGAATCAAGTTATCAGCAATCGTTTACCTTATTGTATGTTTCCTGAAAAGTTTTCTAAAGGATTTGTATTAAATTGTGTGAAATTGAAAATATAGTTGAAGGGATTTTTTGGGGATTTTTTATGGACTAGGATTAGGTTTATGTTTGAAGTGGTCTGCACCCCATTGCTTGAGGTTTGGACAAGTGTTTTATATAAGTTAATATTTTAGGTTTTATTCATAGTAGAATTAATTTCGTAATTGTTTATAAATTGATAAAATGAATTTAATAACTAATTATTGTATGTTATTATTTAAGTTAGAGTATCATGGTGATGGGTGATGGAATAATGGACTTGGATGTCCTTGTCTAAGATTTGTTGGGATACGATCAAAGGGGATAAATCTATTTTTTAGTTAAGTAGTCCTTTTAGAATACACATTTGGTCTATTTATTGTGTTTATGCATGCATGTGATATATATTTTTTACACTAAAAGTGATAGACCCTTATATTTTAAAATATTTGTTTTAATTAATGTGAAATTCCCATTGACTGGACAAAATTCAGGGGCCAAGATGGCCCTTTATACACCATATTTAGTGCCTCATCTACTGATATAGTGACTCATACATTTCATAAATAAATATCACATCTTATAAGATTAATAATAATTATATAACACTATGATTGATTCCACAACCATAATGGTTGGTCATATTTGGAAACCTAGATTAAAAAAATAGTTTATAAAATATCTATATCATCTCCAGCTTAGTTCTTTTTAACTAGGACACTTCAGTAGTGAAAATTTGATTCTGTTGATGAATTCAACATTCTGGGTGGATGTTTGATCAGAGATGATTATGTGGTGGTGGATCACAGTTTATAGGATGTTTGGTGCTAGTGGATAATGTCAGAGAAGTGGCTGATAGTGACAACTCATTGATGAAGATGTCGACGGTGATAGAACAAGGTGATAAATGTGACACTTGAAAAAGGATAAGGTCAGGATGTGATGATGGTGTTGATGTCTCAGGTAGTGGATTTCAATGTTGGTTATGGATGGTGGATGGTAGTTATGGGGTATGTGAAGTGGGCTGGTGGCACTGTTTCCTTAGTCAGATAGATTTGTTTTGATGATAATTTCTTTTGAATTTCGAAATAGGTGTATATGTGCGTGGTGAATTGCCCTATTTTATTTTTGGATTTTTGAACTATATAATGTGTGTTTTGTGTGGGCGTGACTTGATGATGGAGGTAGTTATGTAGGTTCCCACTTACCCTCAAAGTGTATTTTTAATAAAATAAAAAAATGGATTGTGGATATGTTCAGTAAGGTAAAACAAGGGAGATATCACAGATAATTTAAACCCAACATGAGAATTAGGGGTATGAAAACATTATATTAACATTAAAAATCATACCCAGAAATCATGAGATCATAAACATCAGTCATGGAATAAATATTGGATGTTTATAATACATGAATCATAAAAGGATTGAAAAACATGATCCATGAGAACATAACATTGACATAAGATCATGCCATAAAAAAGTGTCATAAAGTGTGGGATAATCATAATCATATAAATATTATATCAATCCCACCCACCAATACATTCATAACATATTAATTTTTATCCAACCACCTGTGTACTGGATTTGGTCTTGGTATAACCCCCCTTATACCCTCTATCGAGCTTGGGATAACCTCTTAGGTACCCTCTTTCATTGCGCATGGGATAACCTCCTATGTAACATATCAGTTTAGAGTACTTTAATATTTACCTAATTAATTTTAGGGATATATAATTCTTGTAACACACATCACATACTCATAAATTCATTAATATTTATTGCACAAGATCATAAAAAAATTCATCATAACTTAAATTTTGGTAAAGAGAATGGGTTTCATTGATATTTCATCATGATAACCATAAACCATATAGAAAAAGAAAATATATGGTATAAATGGACCATATCCCTAGTAAATACAAATTATAATTAAAGTATGTTATCATAAATGAAAAATTTCTATAAAATATCATTGATCTTTTTTTGATAAAATTTCTCTTTTCTTTTTTAAATTAAATAATAAAATATTAAAAACTTCTACATTATTGAGGAAATTTTTTTATTTTAAAATCACCTTGGAAAATTGTAAAAGATTCTTCAAATCATTGAGAAGTCATGATGGAAGGAAATTATGTTTATACCATGTAAATTAAAACAAATATTCCTTTTACATTTTTGCTAAAAAGTGAAAAGTACCTCATTCGAAAAAAGAAAAGAACATTCATTTTGAACAATTTTTCAAAAATTCAACCATGGGTAAAGATCTATTTAAAAAATAATAGGATATTATTAAAAAAATTATTGAAAAAATTTTTAGAAAACATTTATTGGGAATAAAAATAATTTTTGACAGAAGACAGAAATAAAGTAAGTTTTCCTTAGAAACGATCTTTCGGTCTCTTGAGTTCCTAAATTGAGGAAAATAAAAGGAAAAAATATATAAAAATATAAAAAGTAATTTTTGAATATTATTTAGGGATTTTTCATTAAATTTCACCACTATATACTTAATCATAAACAATCATAGAAAATAATGATATTGTAATATAATTCCATTACCACTTTGATAAATTTTGAATCATAATCCCCATGAAAAAATCACTCCAAATGAAACTTTAAATACCATGATCATAAGGATATTCATGATATAAAATGTAAAAAGGTCTTTATATACACCTCATAATGGAATATAGGTGAATAACATAATATATTCCCCAAAGAAGAAAACCGGAGATGATAAACCCTTAATGAAAGTTTGAATTTCCTTGAAAGATATTTAACCTAAATTATAAGTAATTGAATTTTATTATAATTATATAAAATAGTAATTCTTATACTTATAATATTATATATTATCTACTTATAACATATCAACACCCATTAATTAATAATTTGTTATTAAAATTATCATTTTTGGGTGTTATCAGTTTCATTTTTAATGAGAAAATATGTTCGATAGTTCTAGTAATTGTTCATTGATAATAGTTAAATCATATCCAGGATGTTATTTATGATATAAATATTATATATATTCAATATATACATATTTATAATCATACATAAAATGTATATATATAAAAATTAATTACACCTTTTATGGAGACGGTAGACCATACAAACACATGAACTATATTTTCACTTTTTGATAGAAAGAATAAAAAAGGAAAATAATAATTCACCAATAAAGAATCATTATGATATCATATATATCATATATAACCATAAAATCTATCCTTATTACCATCCATGTTAACTATAAATGAAAAACGAGACACATGGCTCTGTGGAGGTGGTGGTCCATGCGTACACATGAGCGACATTATCAATTTCCAAAGGATTGTAAGGTAAGAATGTAGAACTCATATTATAATTTGAAAATCATAAAAATGTAATAAAAATATTATATAAACATTAAAACCATCATAATATAAATCCCTGAAATATTTTATGAAAAATTAATTGTAACGCTATATGAAGGTGGTATCCCACACATACACATGAGTGATACTTTTGCTTCTCATTTGATAGAAAAGAGGGTGGATAATGGTGTTTCAATGATGATAAAAAATTTAAATATATTAAAGATAATTCAGATATTATTTTTTTATTAATACCATATATTTATAGGTTCTATAATAAGAAATTAATTTGAATATGTTGGGTAATAATATTACCTCTTGCTTTTGGAGATCGCCTTTTGATCATTTCTTAAGGACATTTGGAATAGTATTTTAATAACACCAACACTTATAAATTTTTTATATGGAATTTTATAATATAAATTTATAGGGTTTTGTTGATCTATAATTCCCAAAGTGGATTAAATAAAAGAGATAAGGGTGTCCTTTGGTAATAGAGGGAAATGACAAACTTGGAATTTCTATAAAGATTAAAATATAATTAAGTATTTTTCAAGAAAAACGATTTTAAATGGGCATTAATTAAAATAAAAAGAGTATTAGGTAAAAATATCAGCAGAAAATTATATTTATTCTTGTTTTTGTGTCATTTTAAACCTTATGTTTTGTTTTAACCCCTTGGTTAACCAATTTTAATCTTAACCATGGAAATGAATTTTATAATATTAAAGGGTTATAATACTATTTATAAAGTAATAGGTAGAAAATAAATTACTAATTGATGAAATTTTAGACCATATATAATCCTTCCTATCCACTTTCGATTTTTTGAGGATTTTTAAATAATTTAATAATATATTTTTTTAACATAAAATATCACTAATGTCATCTTGACACTATTCATTTAATTTAACATCAAACACAACATGAAATCAAATGAATTTGAATATAAACCTTCCATACATTCCAAATAAGTTAAATTTTTTTATAAAATCCTTAGAAAAAAATAATTAAACTATATTTTATAATTATTAATATTTATCAAAACATTTATTCTATTTTTAATTAATCAGATAAATACTATGTCGGTGTTGTGTAAGTATTAATGCAAATTATTCAATAACTAAAAATTATAAATAAATTTCCATTATAAATAAAATTAACTAAAATTTAAAATATACACTTATAACATATCTTACCCCCGTTTTCTCCTTACAATATAAATTTATAGTTATTAATCACATGAGAGTGACATTTTTTATTTATCGTTTTACTAAAATTATATATAGATCATAATAAAAGAAAAATGAAAAATATGGTCATACTTTTTATTCTTGGATGATAATGGTCAAAAATCACTCATCCAATTGGATAAAATATAATTCTAGAATAATTTTAAATATTTATCCTAATGTTTAAACCCCGATTTACCTATTTTACCCTTATTGAGGTGATAAAAAGTAACCAAGGTTACTATTTATAATGAAAAAAATAAAAGGGTACTATTTACCAAATTTTACTACAAAAAATTAAAATATAGGATCCATTTTTCATAATTCTATTTCTATAGGTGGTATAAATTTATTTTAAAATAAGTGTAGAAAATGCGATGAAAATGATTTTTCAAAAATATATATCATAAGCATAAAAGTAGATTATTTATAATCCCATTCTAGAAAAAATAGATGAATTTAAAAAAACTTATTGACTATATAGTATAAAAATTTCCTTATAATAATTTTAAAATAATTATTAATTTAATTTATTATGATAAAACACATTGCGTTCATGAAAATGATATTTTTAAGAAAAACATCACTTTTACTTTGAAGTGATTTTTTTCATTTACAATAAATTTATAACCAATTAATTAATTTTATACATGTTTAAAACATAAATTTTTCATAATTTAGTTAGTAATATTAAAACCCTATAATATAATGACTGTGATATAAATGCCACACCAAATGATTTTTTTATTTACAATAAATTTAGATCATAAAATATGTTGGTGTTACATTATATATACCAACCTTAAAATAAATTTATCCCTTAAAATTATATCACTCTGTTATAAATAAATGATGATATATCTATTTTATCATATCCTCAGGTCCCCATAGAGAATCTTAGAATTTTTAATTCCTCCAAAGAACTTTGACTAGGTGAGTAGTTTTGTTGCATAGCACATTATCTCTATGATCCAAGAATTATATTTATTTTTTTCATAGGAAAGACCATTCAATAGTGGTACGACCTACGTGTTTAGTATATGTGATTTATCATTTTTTACTTACTAATTATAGATACATGGAACACATCATCAACTTGAGAGAGCTTTAGTGAAAGTGCGAAGTGATAAGATGTCATCCATACTCGATCAAGAATCTAGAAGGGGAACGTATACATATGGATTAAATTTTATTTATTTATAAATATCAAAACATTATTCAATGGAGATATTCATATAAATTTATTCTCACCAACCATGAATTATAGATTTCACTGATGATTGTCAATATAAATTCTATGCTGACTTTGAGTTTCCTTGATATGATACTAAATAGATCTGAAATTATATGTCATTTCATCTGCTAGACCAGGTCCATTTTTTCATTATCTAAATTCATTCAATGATGTTAGTGTTCTACAATTTTTCCCATAGAGGTCTTTAAAAGGATCTATCTTAATGATCGGGTGAAAGCTATTGTTGTTAGAAAACTAAATTAATGGAAGGTGTTGATCTCAAACACCTTTGAAATCCATACAAAAAGTTCACAACATATCCTCTAGGGTTTTAATAGTTCTCATAGACATACATTCTATCTGAGAATTATATAAGATACTAAAATTTATCTCTATATCCAGAGTCTACTGAATAATTTTTAAGAACTTTGAGGTAAAGCTCAGATCCTGATCAGATACAATATAATGTGGTACTCCCCGCAAACTTACAACTGTTTAATGTATATTTTGGTATTCTGATAAAGAGATAAATATTATCTAATAGTAATGAAATGTGATGTATTTATAAGGTGACTGATTATAACCCGAAAAACATTATGGACTTTAAATGTTTTGTGAAGTCTAATGAAAAAATAAATGGTTATGTTTTCCCATTTCTATTTTGGTATGAGTAATTACTGTAACATACACTTAGAATTCTATTTCTAAACCTTAACTTTCTTAAATACCAAGAATCAGTATGTATACTCTTAAATATCGCCCATATTGCTTCCCCAATAAAAATAATCTTATAGATATCAATAAATATTTGTACTTCTAGGATGAATATAAAATTATGAACTATGATCCTCATCCATAATATCAATATTCAAATATTGTGCAGAAAAAATATACATAGTTTTGAAACATTATCATCCGATGAAATTAAGACTGAACATACGAAAATTTCTTAACTTCTTCTATAGTTTCAAATCTTCATTATGTGCCTCTTTAATCCTCACATGGATAAATGATCTAACACCTATTTGAGAATGATAATATTTATCCCATTCCTTCAATATCTAATGATAAAAACATTGAAAATATAAAAAAAGTTAATATTTTGTGATCCTTATCATAGATAAGATTACAAGATCCTTTCGAATCAAACCATCAACCACATTGTTTACATTCCTGTGGTTGTAATGTATTGAGCAGTCAAAATCATTAATCAACTCCAACCATATTCTATAGTGCATATTACTCTTTTTTAGAGTGAATATATAATTTAAAATTTTATTATTAATATATATATAATACACCCTTCTATATAAATCTAATTCCTCTACATATTTAATGTAAAAATGACCACATCTTACTATGAATCATGAGTTGGGTAATTTTTATATTGACCATTAAATTGTAACGAGGCATAAGATTTCACCATATTATTATATATAAGCATGCATCATATTCACTTATTAGATTCATAACTATATATCACATACCATTCTCTATTGTAGGGTAATGTAAACACAAGTTTTCTGACTGACATTCTATTTAGTTTCAAAAACAATTATTCACATTCATCCATCCAAAAGAACATGGAACCCATTTGTTTTAGCCATAGTAGTGGACTAGATAGATGTGAGAAACTATCAAAAAACTAATAATATACATCCAAACCAAGAAAACTATATATCCTAATAATAGTGGTTATTTTGGTAAAACGTTCAATAACATTGGTCATTGATAAATCGACCAATATACCCTCACTTGCGATAATATGACCCAAAAATGAAACTTTTTATGGCTAATATTTACACTTTGTAAAATTTTAATGTATATAATCTTTTATTAGGAACTTTAGTAAAATCATCTAGTCATCATAATTCTCTTCATTTCTTATTGAATATAAAATAATATTTTATATAAAGACTTCCCCAAACTGATCAAGGAAATATCTTAAGTCTCAATTCATTAAATACATAAAGATAGTATGAGCATTAATAATACCACATGGAATCAATATAAATTTATAGTGTCTATACCTTATAAAAAATATTGTACTGTGTATATCCCCATTATTGAAACACATATAATGATTTCCATAATGAAGGTAAATATTGTAAAATTATTGATCTCCGCACAATTGATCAAACAATTCATAAATATTGGGAAGATGATACTTGTTATTGATTGTAATCTTATTGGGTTCTTGATAATCAATACAGATTCACGTAGATTAATAATTATTATTAATTAAAATAATAAGTGCACCCCAAGATGAAAAACATATCTAAATGAATTACTTTCCAAGATTCTCCTAGAGTTTCTTCTTTTATTACTACAACTCAATCAAGAGATTTCTATATAGATTCTTTGAAACAAGTGTAACACCAAGTATAATTTATATTGAAAACACAAATTCATGATTTGGGGGAAGACAAGATAACTATTCCAAAAAGATATCAACAATCTCCCACACAACAGACATATTTTTTATGTTGAGTTTCTCTCAAACCATATATAATAAATACCCCTTTTGAAAAGGAATGATGACCTATATAATGGATGTTATTTCCATAAAAAGTTCATAATTGTATTCATAATTATATAAAATTAATGTTTAGTTCATTATATCAAGAACAACTTCACTACCTCATAAATTGATGTGGGATTTATATATATAAAGAAAAATAATGCCTATTATAACATTAAATTCAACTAGAGGGAGAATAATGAGATTTGTAAGAAGAACATTCTTATAAATTGAAACTAGAGAATAATAGTAGACTTCATATGATATCATCAAATAATTACTAGTTTTAATTCCAATTAACCATCTAATCATTGAGGTGGTATTTTAATACACATACAAAATCGTTAGATATAATAGAATGGGTAAATCTAGAATTAAATACAACATTATATATTCTAGAGTAGATGGTAAGTTTACCTTTCACCACATCAATATCATAAAACTCATAGGAAATAGTGATCACATGATATTTCCCTTTGTCGTTGGGTTTAAGACGGTTCTAAAAACTCTCCATCATTATCCATAAATTTTTAGAACTGTTTAGAATGATTAACATAATATTTAAATTTAAAGTACCAGAATGTGGGTGGTGCATTCTTGTGGTGATTTTCCTCCATAATTTGCTAATTTATTTCCAAAACATTGGAATTAAATTTCTTGATTACCTTTCTTTCCACACATAAATTATTTTCTAGTCATATTAAGATAGTTTCTCTTATGTCTC
Source organism: Viscum album (assembly GCA_963277665.1). Taxonomy (NCBI): domain Eukaryota; kingdom Viridiplantae; phylum Streptophyta; class Magnoliopsida; order Santalales; family Viscaceae; genus Viscum; species Viscum album. The sequence continues at coordinate 999,183,433 of OY728136.1, read as the reverse complement.
CTTCCACACTTCATGCTAAATAGAAGGCTAACCTACTTCCATCAATGGTTTTTATTATAATAATTTATATTGAATTACATATTTAGTTTCATATCAAAACCAAGATATTGATGGGTTACCCCAATCTCCATTTCTACCTTGGTATCAAATCAAACGATTTCTTCATAACTACCAATGTATCATTTGACTAATTCCCTTCAGATATATGATTTTAAGCCACTGAAAAATGGATCGATCTTACTTTTTAGTAAAATATAATACTAAAAGTGCAGCTCACAAATCTTGTAAAATTTTTCTCATATGCACGAATGGATTGATCATCATTTTTCCTTAGAAAAGGGAACTCATTATCCATTTTCATTCAAATAATACACGGAAATTAATTGTTAAAAATTTACCATATAAACTCATCCAAATCCTTGGAGTCAATTTTCTACCATTGTATAACGTTCTTGAAGAGAGTCTACCATCGATATACTTATCCTTACAAACTATAGATGGCCAAAATTACATTATCATTATTTGTCCACTAGTAAATGAAAAATATCTTTTAAATTATACTGATCCATTTCTCAGAAATTAATGGATCAAACAAATACACTAAAATAAGGTGGACATTTCATAATAGAGGAGTCAATAGAATTTTGTTCCCTACTTTTATTGTTTAGTAGGTCAAAATTATTTATGTAATAATAAAGTTTCATAATCATAACAATAATATTTTACATTCAAGATCCTATAACATTTGTTTTTTTTCAAGGACAATCATTCCTTTGTATATCTCATCCAATATCAACACAACTCCTTATGGTTATAACCATTTTCTAAAACTAAAAAACATAGTGTGAGAAATAATAATCATAGTGGGAAACCACATAATTAGGAAAAATAATTTAGAAGATGTCTAAATCATTAAACCTTATTTTTAATCTATGAAAATTTAGGTTTAACCTAAGTCATATATGATTATCATCTATTCAAATCCATCATGATGGTTTACAAAGAAAAGAAAAATTAAACTAAGAATACCACACAAGAGTTTCAAACTAGGTTCATAGAAAGGGCACACTCACCATGCACCTGAATGATAACTAAGATATATCTTGCCAACTATTTTAGGTTTATTAACCCTATATGCATCTATACCAAAAACCACCCCACCTATATTATCAATACATGCATCTTTTTCTTGTAAAACCATACTCATTTCTTTACCATTACTTATGAAATTATCCTATACATATGATTATTCCATGGTTCCTCACAATAGTTTTATTATCATAGTTTCCAAAGGTAATTATATATTTGTATGATACAAACTATAGAGACCCAAACTTTTCATATATAAATATCAGATCTTATTAGATAAATATTTAATAAATTACATTATGATCTATGATATAAGTATAATGGTTTAGTTAATTTTTAAACATGTATATATAAAATATTGGTTCATAAAATATCTAAATAATCTCTTTCTTAGTTCTTTATAACTATCACCCTTCTTAAACACATCATACATTCACCATTTCATCATATCTCATGGAAATAAAAAATAATAATGGGTGATCTTGTATTCATTGTAAGGGTAAAAAAGGGAGATATGAATGATTATTTAAACATAACATGAGCATAATGGGTATTATAACATGATAATAACCTATTAAAAATTATACCCAACAATTCTTAGGTCATAAACATGAGTCATTTCATAATTTTTGGAAGTTCATAAGACATGAATCATAAAGAGATCAAAGAATATGATCCATAAGAACAAAAAATTAGTATAAGATCATTTAATTAAAAAAGTGTAATAATTATTTTTAATAATCATAATCTTATATTTTTTTGAAGTATACCTATCAAGACATTCAAAACATGTTAGGCTTTGAATAACTACCCGTGTACCTACTTTAGTCTTGGGATAACCTCCCATGTACTCTGTATTGGGATTGATATAACATCCTATATACCCTTATTATCTGGCCTTGAGATAACCTCCCATGTTCAATTGAGCTCAAGGATCATTAATCTTTCCTTAATTCATTGGAGTATTTTATTATTCTGGGCCTAACAATCACATAATTGTGAATCCATTTATATATTTTCCAAAAGATCATAAAAAATTTATCATAACATAACTCATGAAAAAAATGGGTTTCATTGATATTTCATCATCATTACCATAAAACATTCAATGAAAGAATATATATGGTATCATTAGATCATATCCCCAGTAAATCCTAAGTAATATCAAAGGATTTTTTCATAGATGAAAAATTATTTTAAAATGTCAATGGAATATTTCTGAGGAAAATACTATATTAATTTATAAATCCCATATTAAAATATAAAAATGAAAAAAATATTAAGGATACCATTTTATTTAAAAATAACATTGAAAAAATATAAAGTAATATTCAAATCATTGAGTGGTCATGACCGTTGGAAATTTATTCTGTGCCGTGTATGTTAAAAAAATGTTTCCTTTCACATTTTTAGTAAAAAGTAAAAAGTATATCATTCAGACAATGAAAAGAATATTAATTTTAAATCAATTTTTAAAAAGTATAATGTGGGTAAAGGTTTATTTATACAATATTATGAGAATAGTAAGAACATTATTGAAAACAATTTTAGAAAACATGGACATAAAAGAAAAAATATTTTTGACTCAAGAGAGATAAAGTCATTTTTTCTTAAAAATGTTCTTAAGGTATTTGTGTAACTAAAGTGAATAAAATGAAAGAAAAAATTTATTATAAATAAACAACTAGATTATAATAAAATTAATGAGTTTCTTGATAGATGTATCATTAAACAATATTATAAAAAACATAATCATAAATAATCCAAATAAACAATGAGATTGGAACATAAATCCCTTACCACTTTGATAAATTTTGAGTCATAAAACTCATGATATAATAAGTTAAATTGAAACGTTAAATATAAATATTCTAAGTATATTAACAATATTATATGTTAAAAGTACTATATATACACTTCATAAAGTAATAAGGATGCACAACATAACATATTACCCAATGAAGACAATTTGAGATGATAGACCCTTGCCTCGAGTTCAAATTGATTCGAAAGTAATTTAACCTCATGTATAATAAATTAAAATTTATTAAAATTTAATAATAGAGTAATTTAAATACTAATAATATAATTTATAATCCACTTATAACATTAAAAAACCCATTTATTAATATTTTCTTTTTAGAATTTTCATTTTAGTGTGTTATTTTTTTCGTTTCTCAAGATAATATATAACTAATAGCTCCATTAATTATGATTTGATCATGGTTTAATAATATAAATAATGTTATTTTTTGATATAAATATCATATATATTCATAATATAAATATTTATAATCATCCAGAAAAGGTATAAATAGAAAAATGAACTACACTGTTCATAGAGATGGTAGGATATACGTATGCATGAACTCAGTTTTTACATTTCAAAAGATAGAATGAAGGAAAGGTAAATAGAAAATTCACCTTTATAGAAACATTATTATATCATATATATAACTTATATTCTTTAAATTCATCTTTATTACCATCCATGTAAATAATAAATATAAAATGAATCATGCCATTTCATGTAGATGGTATTCCATATATACACACGAGTGACATTATAATTTTCAAACGGATTGGAAGGTAAGAAGGTAGATATGGTATTATAATTATAAAATAATAATAATTTCATAAATATCATGCATAAAAGTTAAATCCATCATAATATCCATCCATGAAATATGGTGATAAAAAAGGAATTGTATCGCTACATGAATGTTGTAGTCCACATGTACGCACATGCAATATTTTCCCTTCCCATTTGATGGAAATTCGGGTGGATAGTGGTATTTTCATGATCTTCATAACATTAGGTATATTTATTATACAAAATTTATTATTTTATAATGAATAACATGTATTTATAAAAGTTATAGGAATAAATAAATTGAATGATCGAGTAAGACTATTACCTACTCTTCAATAGACCTCATTTAGATCCTTTCTTAAGGACCCTTAGAATATCCTTTTAAGAGAAACATTACCTAGAATTTGTGTCTATAGCAGTTTATAAGATATTTTAATAGGTTTTTTTTCTAGATAAATAATTCAAAGGTGTGTAAATAAAAAAGAGAATGAGTGTCATTTTAAAATTGAGGGAAAGGAAACACATGTAATTACAAAAAAAATAAAAATATAATTAATTAAATCTCCAGGAAAATGCATCAAATTAGAAATATATTCAAATAAAAAGGTTTTTAAGTTGATAAAACAACATAAAATGATATTTATATAGGTTTTGGGTTCATTTTTAGCATTATATTTTATTTTAATATCTCAGTTAACAAATTTTATTCTTAACCACAATAATTATTTTTCAGTATTAATGGGTTTTAATTTTACTTATAAGGTAAAAATTAGATAATAAATGACTAAGGGATGACATTTTAGACCATTAATTGTCTAAATTGTCCTATTTATATATTTTATTTTTTAAAAATAATTTAATTTTTTTATTTAACATAAAATATCATTTATGTCATTTTAACACTATTCACTTAATTTGACACTAAGGAACAGATGAATAACAAGGAATTAGAATCTAAAGATTTAAAAAATTACTAATATATTATATTTTTCTATAAAACTTGTGGAAAAAAAATAATTCACCAAGATTTTATTACTTTAAATATTTTTAAAATTATTTATTTTATTTCATTAATAATTGAATAAATAATATATTATCATTACATAATAATTTTAGGTAATTATTCAATCACCAAATATTAGAAATAAATTACCATAATATAAAAAAATTAATTTATCTATTAAATAAACACCGGGAACCAAAATTATCCTTATTATATTTGAATAATAAAAATTTAGAGTTATTAAAGTCAAGAAAGTGAAATTGTTTATTTATCATTTTCATAAAATTATGTAAAAGTCATAATCAACTAAATATGGAAGAGAGTGGCCATATTTATTATATTTGGATGATAATGGTCGAACAAAACTGATCCAATAGGATAATATTGAGTATTAAAGGAATTTAAAATCCTTAACCCAATGTTGTAACCTTATTTTACCTGTTTTAAGGTGTCTGAGGTGACATAAATTTACCAAAGTTACTATTCATAATGACCAAAAATAAAATGGACTTATTTTAAAATAAATAATCTCTTAATTCAAAATATGGGATATATTTTTCATTTTCAATTTAAATATGTGGTAAAAATTTACAAAAAATTAAATTTTCATTTCAAAAAAACATTTAAGGATAATGTGGGAAACCCCACCTGTTCAATGCCAAGGATCAGTAAACATAGTAGAAAATTAGAAAATCATAAAAAAATTGATAATATTGTTGGAATATATTACCTGATATATTCCCCATTTAATTTATTTATATTTTTTATTCTGACCATCCTTGAATAAAATCTTCAAAAAGATTGTCCAGTTTTTTCCATGTCCTGATGTACTCCTATGTATTTATCTTCATTTCATTGAATACCCATTCCAAAATTTGATCCTTTTGTTCAATACAATACCTTTAACCCTTTTTAACATCAATTAAAACCTCTATTTCTAGTATTCTATTCAAATCCTCCTTTGGATCATTGATCTATATATCCCTTTCTTACATTTCTTCCTTAGAATGAAGAATTATCTCAAGGTATTTCTCTTCCCCCCCTCATCCTTCTTTACCGACCCAACCTACCTAGTATCCTTAGGATCTAGACACATATTATATATATTTTCACTTATTATATCCAAACCCATTTTTAAATTCCTAGTCTTGAATTATTGGTTCACATTCCGTCACCTTGTCCCTTGAAGTCGATCATGTTTCCATCATCTTAAGAAGATGAATGTAATATTTCTTCCCATTAACTTTATTTACTTTAACCACAATAAAATCACCCAAAATCTCCTTATCCCTTCCATACCTTCTTATTTCTTAGACTTTAAGTTCGTTTAACTCTCATTCCATCCACACTATCAACATAGATTTGACTAGAAATATCATCATCATCCTCTGGTAATGGATTATGTATAAAAAATTCATTTGGTGGTGACTATTCCTGAACCAGGAATGAAAAATCTAGGCTTAAAAAGTGTTTGGATAGGGTAGGAATCAACATACATGATTCCTTCACACAGTCCTCTTCATTCCCATGGGATACTCTAGTCAAACTACCCCCTCAGTGGCCGAATAAAAATCCATATTATTTATATCTTAATTTCCTATATGCACTACCTATTATTGGATTGGGGAATTTGAATCATTAGTCCTGAATTTCATAGATCTTAGTACACAAACCCCTTCTATCCTCTATAGTTTAGACTGGACCTGCATATCCAAATTGTGAAAATCTTAATCCCTTCTCAATCTGCAGAAAATATTCACAATAATTGGATCAAGAGACTCTTCTCATGCCTCCTTCTAATTTTGATCAACATTCCTTATATAATTTATTCCCACTTGATCAAAAATGAGTCCTAGAGAGGTCACATCAACATATGATTGTTTTACCCTAACCAGATCTGTGGGGTTAATTACACCTATGTAAGTGTCAAGAGAAACATGGTCATCTCATGGGGCATCCAATATATTCCTCATAGATGTGTGAACCTCAAGATTCAAAGAAAAAGAATCAAATCCTTGGATATATAAACTATACTTACTGACCCGTTAAGAATAACCCGTACAAAATAATATGCCAAAAAATCCAACAAATACTATATAGTCAATGTTTATTTTATTGGATATTATTTCTCAATCCCAATCCACAAAAAATAAACTGGTAGCTTTGAAAAAAAATTCAATTCATGTATGAGGAGAAATTTGATGGTAAAGGGATCTTGATAAAAAATAAAAATTAATGAATATCTCAACAAAATTTCCAAACATTGAAATTATAGAGGGATTTTGAAAAGGAAGACAATGTTCTAGAAAACTCACTAAGATTGGTTGTCAACAAATCACATCTCAAGTGGATGTCAAAGGTTAATCAAAAAAGACCTAACAAAATGATGTTGAAGTAACATGTAATACTAGTACAATAATAGATAATATATTATTTTCTTGAAAATTTAATGATAAAATTCTGGGGTTCTAAAATCTTTTCAATAGTGTGATGTCGTAGATTCCATGAATCGGTGATAAAAAGGTCTAAAGTGTCAACTGATGGGTGATTCTAGACAAATAGAGTCTCCAAGGAGATTATGTGAATATTATAAGAATATGTGAATTTCCGAGTTAAGAGTTTTAGCTTGGGGAAACCCAGATCGAAAGATGGAAACTTGGGGTCAAGCTTGATTGTTGGGAAAGGAGAAAGATTAGAAGGGTCAGAGAGAGGAGAGAAAGAGGTATGACAATATTCTCTCGAGTGACCCCTCCCCCTATCGGGAGGGGGAGGGGAATAGGTGTCCATTCTATCAAGACACGGAACACTGTGTGAACAGGATATTGAGAGAGAATTTTAGAACCCCTCAAAATCTTTATGTAACTGAAATGAATTTTAAAACAAGTTCACAAAATGTGATGAAAACCATTTTTTAGGAAATATATTTTTATTTTTAAAACTGGTTTTATTATTATCCCATTACTAGAAAACACATTAGATGAATATTAAAATATTTTAATGAATATATAATATATAAATTCTATTAAAATAATTCAGCAATAGTTATTAATTTAATTTGATACAATAAAAACATATTGGGTCCATAAAAATAGGTTAAAAAAATACCTTTTATATTAAAATAATTTCTATTTTCATTATATATCATATTTATAACCAATGAATTAATTTTATACATGTTTAAACAGTAAATTTTTCATTATTTAGTTATTAATATTCATACACCTCAATCCAAGTATTGGGTAATAGATATTAGATTAAATAATAATGTTTCAATAGTATATCACAATTCATGTAATCTTGGTGTTGTGTGTAAAGAAATATATCAATGACTTAAAATTTATTTATAGTGAAATATATTATAAAATATTTGGGTGTTAGAACTGATGGTTGAGACTTTGATCTTAAATTCAATACCCATGTCACATATACTGAGAGGGGTGTAAAATAAATAAAATGAAATAAAAAAGATGTAGAAAACATAATAATAAGTTCCCATAGTGACCTCCAAGTAGAGGAGGGTGGTTGACTGGAGTGTTCATCCTATGTAGTCCATGTGAGAACATTTTTACGCCATAGATATTTTGGGATAGTATGTATGAACATGTGGTGAGTGTTCCTCCCCCATTGAGATGTGATTACCTAGGTGGTCCGACCTTATGGATATTGATGAATAGATTGGGTGATTGGATTAACCTTGAAGGAATTAAGAAATGAGATGGGCCTTTTTTTATCTATTGAGTGTGATTCCTTTGAGGATTTCTTAATAGGACAATAATGCCTCAATATGACTATGATTATATGAAGGGACATTATTCCCTATAAGAAATGGGTATTATTTCTGGAGATGTGAACATGTTATATGATCCCTGGTGGGGTGTCTTAGTAGATATGTGACTTAGGGGACTCTAGTGGGTTCCCAATGATATTTTGTTACAACAAATTATCCGAGGTAGACCTGACATGTCACCTAATCAGGCTCACCAAAAGGCCTCAAGAATCCTTATTCATATGTTACAGGTTTACAACTAGTAGTGTGGGTCTAGAAAGATAAAACAGGGAGAATATAAACTCATTTCCGAGTACAATAATGGAATAAATAAACAAAACACATACACATCCTTATACAGTCATTAGAGTACACATAATAGTAAAACAATAGCATAAAATAATAAGTGGAATGAATTCATACAGAATCATGAGCATTCTTTCATATTCAACAACTAATATTCCACTAGGATGATCACATATATAGTATAAAAGATTAAAAAAACAAAAAAAAATAGGCATTAATTCCATCCCCAACCCATACCACATACCTGGTCTGCAACAAATAACAAGCTATACTAGCCTAATCCTAAGACTCCACATAAGTAGTCCCACTCAATCACACAATAATGGGACTCCATCCTATCCATTTTATCCTATGATCAACCTAAAATTAGAAATAAGGTTCCACATGCACAGAAAAGTTCATGTATATTGGGTTTGAAATAAATCTCAGTAGGACACCCTTATCGGTGTACCTAACATCCGCTATCATAACATGTGTATGCACATGTGGTAAAAGAAACATCCATCGATCATCGAGATATAACATTGCACCCGAGATTATCTAAACCTTTTTTAGACAAATAGCGAAGAATGGGAACACACCAATCATCAATCCACATAACACGACACACTTTCGGAACATCTAAAAGATATTAAGGAATATTCCATAATCCTAACAATACAAATTTGTATAAATATTAGACACTTGGAAATAAAAAAATGAATCGAAGAAAAAAACAGCACTACGAGGCTCTGGGAATTAATACCATGATCTAAACAAGAGAGAAGAACTCTACCCACACTGGGAGAACCTTTCTTAGTCTATGTAGTCTTGCAGAACTAACCCGAGTTAGTGATGATCATGGGGCACAATAATAACCCTTTTAAGTATCTACAACATCTAAGACCATAAAACCCAAACCCTAGTTAGAGATAACCCCAAACTAGGGGGATACAATCATCTAAATCATCCATTTACTACCTTGTACCACCTAACAACAACCAAAAAATGAGAGATTCATATCAAACTCAAGGCTAATGCCTAATCAAAAAGCATCTCAAAGGACACATATCACAACCAAACACTTGATAATGAACATCATCAACATCCATGGATTAAGCTAAAAAAACATGGGTCGACCAACACCCCAACTAAAAAAAAGTAAAAATCCATAATAGTCTGAAACCACTATTCTATGGATTATAAGGTGAAATCCAATTTCACAAATAGAGAAAACGCATTGACTCTCTCATGGTTAACAAAACAAGGGGCACCCATGATCCCCTAGATCACATCAACCTCAATCCCTGGAAAAAACTAGACATAAGAGAACTCAATTAGGTACATCAAAACTTACCCTAACCATGGCCATTAACTCTTCCACGAGGGAATAATTAAATGAAAAAACACCCATAAGGTAATTCTTAATGCTCCATAAAACCTCATAAAAAGTAGGACACCGTACAAGGGGCTTCTTAGCTAGAATCTTTGGAACACCATCCATTATGGTTCATCTCTATGTTTTTAAGGGTATCCTATGGGGTGCCTCAAAAAATCTCAATATCTATTCAAAGACACCTAATCTCACTCACCATCCCATAAATTTATCCCATTTTGAAAACAACAAGGGAACTAAACCTCAAGAAAGGGGTATAAAACCACAACCAATCAAACCTTGGGAAACCAATACTAACACCTATAACCATCCAATGGACCTATAATAGAAACCCATGAAATACCTAATCCATGTAACAACTCAATACCACCTTCCATGAACCATCCAAACAAGCTTAAACTATACCCCTTAACATCACTTAGTCCAAGTCACCCAACATGATCACAACACTCACCAGGATATCAAACCACTTTTCTTAAAGGATAACTATTGACCAAAAAACTAAAGGGAAATCCTCTCAACACACCTCTACCAGCCCAAAAAATCTCACTAATGACACATAAATACTATTAATCCATTATAATCACATTATAAGTGTAAAATCGCTCATAAAATCACTAAGATGTCCAAATCTGACTCCAAGGTAAGAGAATGAGTGAAAAGTTTCTAAAATTAAGAGTACACGACATGTGCGTCATCTACAGAATGTGTACATCCAACAACATACTCAGACTTGTAATTCATCCAAAAATAATTTGTACATCACATAAGGTATCTCGATATGTACCACACATGGCCTTAGTCTATGTACCCTACATGGCCACTGACCATGTACCTCACACATGATTTGGATGTGTACTCTACACAATCATGTTATCCATTACGAGGTTTCTATAGAGTACATGACCACACCCCGACTTGACCCTACAGGGTGTGTGATGATTTGTTTCCGTGTTTGGAACTTATTCAACCTATTTTATAAATTAAATAACACATGATGTGTTTTCTCTGAACTGTACATCATGTGATCAGGTTTTCCCAAACAGAAACCCCTATAATCAGCTTGAAACACCTCATTCACCCTAAAACACCCTACAACAACCCTCAAAGGGTTCATGAAAACACGCATAATGAATTAAAAATTAAAAATTTCTAATATATGTGGTGATTGAAAAAAATTAGTAGAATACCCCACAGATAAAATGTTGAATATTAGAGCCCTAATTCGCACCACACCTTAGTTGTTGCTCGATTTACCTCCTTAGACGAACCCCATTGTGCGATACCTTATCACTATCTTTTTACTTTCTTAGGAGAATGTGTGAAAAGGGAGTAATCACTTATTATGTAAATATTATTATGTAAAGAGGAATAAATAAACAAAAAAAAAGAAATAAAAATAAAAATAGAAAAAATAAAGTATCACTCAGGAGGGTCGTCTTGATCCTTGGAACCCAATGTGATTTTTCACAATGCTAAAAAAACCCAACATTCCAAACTCAACAACAGAGTACTAATTACAATATGAGACAATATTAAAAAGATATCACCAAACACACATCAAAAAATAATTAATATTTAATGAGTTATATATTAAATTTTTTAGGAAAACATGTATAACTTGAAATAACATAAAACTTATTTCCTAGGCTAAATGACCTATTCAATGACCAATGGAGTTAGAAAATTTATCTGAGATCATATTCTTGGATAAATTATCATTTTTAAACACAAACCACTTGAGATTTTTTTCAATTTCATTCTCATGGTTTTCTTAACATGTGACGATATAGGTCATCACAATCTCCCAACCAAAATGGTTCTCAACCCTAATAAACCTCAATTTCTAACCTTTCATCATGATATCACCCTAATAATTAGTGAAATTATTTTTTTACTTATCAAGAGATCACAACCTATTTATCACAAGAATGTTTACAAAACAAAAAATGCATCCAGTTCCTCTAAATCCAATACTCTAATATAGTATTTTTTCCAAGATCTAGATATACCGAGATTTTATCCACACATCAATATATGATTCCACCTTGATTGTGTGATGAATGACCTCAGAACTCCCATGACTCTTCCATCATGAGTGTCTTTCAAACAAGGATGATCAGACACTCCCACCCACATGAGAACACTTATGTACACCTGAAAATAAAAACACAAAGCTCCAAAATACATGATCCATAACTTACCAAATGTATAACTGGACATGGTCAAATTTCTCACACTAGAGCACTAGCCTGAAAAGAGTAACCATAATCTATTACCTTATCACCATAAATTAAATCCACTATATTCAAAAACCCATTTAAAATTATGGTCACATCGTTCAATGCCCTATGGTGTTCTTCCCACATAAAGATTCCCTCACACCACTCCTTGATCACCGACATCAATAGATATATCAAAATACACCACTCAGGCTTTCCCAAGGCCCAAACAACCTCAATAGAACCACACATGACCCACTCTACCAATACACAAGAAAAAGAATCACCACTCTTAGCCTATGTGCCCATCACCTCATGAAAAAAGGCTTTTCTTGAAATGTCATTCCCACCACCAAAATCCACTTCATGGTAGTGTGATTATTCAAGAACCTCTTCTGAAATCTCATGCACCATCCAACTAAAAATCACTTTGAAACCCTGATTTAGTATTCCTATAAGATTCAAACAAAAAATGGGACTTACACTCACATGAGTCAATGCCATTAGAACCTAGAATAATGTTTATAAACTACCGAACATTCCCCTAACACTTTTTATATCTAAAAAACTAGAGAACCTTTGATAAACCTCTTCATAATCGAGTAATCTTCCTCATGCCATGACAAACCACATGACCAACCACTACTCCAGAATAATTATAAAACTAAAATAAACTAACCATGATATCAATATTTCACTAGAAGTTCCATAAAAAATTTCCAGTCATCTGATAAGATCGACCCTCTCAATCCAATAATGAAACCAGAAGTACTCCCAGTGCTCTACCTCCCAAGAATAATGAATGTAAATGACTAACCACAAAGAATAATATTCTTGAAAAGAACCCACAGTGATAGTAGACACATATAAGTCCCACTAAATAGAATATCGATAATTCTCACCCAATTCACTGGTGATAATAGGAACAAAATGCCACACATTATGATTTGATATATAATATTTGGAATGAAATTATCCCTCTACTAAAGGGGTTTAAAATTATGTCCCTGAACTCGAACCCAGGACTCAGGGAAACATTATCTTGATTCATACAACTTTCTGGAATCCTTTCCCATATTAAGCCCCCACTAGGGAATCCAACTCCCAAACTAAGCACTAGGGTCTCCATGAAACCCTTGATTATGATATCATATTTACATCATCATGTAACATCTCGTTGAGAATCCGCATGGCCAATTATTCGAAGAAAAATAATTATTGTTTATTTGAGTAGAATTATACAATGAAACTATATGAAACAACACCATATATATTTTTATGGACACTTTAGGAAAATGAACCTCCATTCTTAAAGAAACCACACACACATATCCATATTTTATGTGAATCTTACATGCCTATAATGAAACATGTACATTAGACTCTTGAATATAGGTATAGAGGAAAAAATAAATTAACCATCATAAAAAACCCAATTTCATCATAATAGGTAAAATAGTAAATCAAAATAATAGAAACTAAAAATAACAATCCCATCACCCTCTTAACGAGGACTTTCCATCAGAAAAAAGTGTTCATGATGCACTAGTATGAGGTCTATCAAATTCTTTGAAACATCCCAAATCAACCAACCAAAAAATCGTAAAATCATAAAATCCAGATAGGCTCTGATAGCATTTTATAATGAACTATCCTAGGTTGATTGGACACATCAACCAGTCCAACATACCCTAAGGCCTCAAGATCACCTCCCCAGATGCCAGTGGATTCTAACTAGAAGTGAGGGTTATAAAGATATCTTTTGTAGACTATACCCTCATATTAGAGTTATATTATAGTAGAAATAAACCAAAACCCAACCAAAACCACAAAAAACTTTTGAGTATTCATAATAAAAAAACAAAATCATGTTATAATAATTGGAATTCAGTCATACATACTCAAATGAATTCAATAAAACACAACAGATAAACACCCACTAAGATAATAATATATTTATATAATAAACAATTAAAATAAAAAATACATAGGTATATACATCCATTACCAAGCCATACAAATTAACTAATCTATAATAATTGTTGAGCTTCCCCATCCTAATAATAAGATTCCCCAAAATAAATCCCAATATATCATGAAACATTAGGCATAAACACCATCCATTACAAACAGTGATCAACTTGAAAGTAGACATAAGTGTCTACATCTATAATAAAGTACACATACATAGGATGGAAAATAAATCTCAGTAGGATAACCCCATCCATGAAAATATCATCTGTTTTCATAAAAAGTGCAAGCACACATGATTTGGCCAGCCTAGTCAAATAATACACTGTCAGTACAAAGGAAACAAATCAATAAAATAAAAAATTATCAATCCTTGTGACACAATTTTCTATTGATGGTCAACCAGACTAGCCTAATACATATTTTGAAGCCTCTAAACATACTACTCATAATGTCACAGAACACAAAACACATCAAAAACATATTCAAGATATTAGTGAAACTTATAGAAGTCTATAACTACCAAAAATCATGATTCATATATCGAAGGGTGTAATCATTGGTTGCCAAGACAATAGAGAACAACTAATAGAATCTAAGACTCCAATAAAAAGATCTAAATTTGTCATAAGAACACTACTCACATTGAGAGAACATGTAAAAGTCCTAGTAATCGTCCATAATAAATGAGGTTCTATAATGATTAGGGTCAAACAACAACCATTGGCCATATCCACAACATCTGGTACCATGATACAAAGGACCTAGTCAAAGTGAAATAAAAACTAGGGGATACACTCATCTAGATAGTCTAATTTATACTACTTCCTAACACTAGCCAATTGAGGATATATTTAGTTAAAACTTAGGGATAGTTCCCAATAAAAAATCCACCCAAGGAATCCAGTTACAACCAAAACCTGAGAATGAATATCCCCAACTTCCATGGAATAGGGAAAAAACATGGTTCAACCAACACTTAGATCCAATAGAAGGAAATATTCCAAAAAATTCTCAAACCACTATTCTATGGGTACTAAGGTGACACCTAATGTAACAAATTTTGAACAATTAGTAACCCTATCTAGGTTAAAAAAACACAAGGCCCTTATTATCCTATGGATCTCATCCATCTCAAATCACGATCTAATCACAGTATAAGAAACCTCAACCAAAGACTCTGAAACATAATCCAAACACAATAATAACCTCATTCATTATGTCATCCTTAATAATAACCACAACTGGAAGGGAATTCTCAATGGTCTTCGAGACCTCAAAAAATTAAATTCACCATAAAAGGGGATCCTCATCCATCCTTGCCAGCACACCACCTAATCTTGGTCTCCTCTAATCCTATAAGGTAGTTATTTTGGGTCCCTCAAACCCATATCAACATCTAGTTAGTAATATATAACCACATCCTTCATACGACGATGCTAACTCGAATTGAAGTCTGTAACCAAACTAATCCTCAAACAATGTTTCTGAAACCCGAACTGATGAAACCTTGAGTAATTAGTCCTAACACCATAGAGTATACAAGGAACCTCATAAAACACCCTTAGAATCTCTAAGGCAATCCACTACTCAATCCATCATTTCTAGAACCATATAAATAACATTAAACTATTCCCATTAGAATCACTCATGGTAACTCATCCAACAATATCTTGACCCTTAAATAGATCTCAAACCACTTCTATCAAAGAAGAAATATTTAAAAAAATATCAAAATAAAACCTCTCACCTAACCTTACCCAACCTAAGAAATCTGGATAATGATATCTAAACATTACATGGTCATAATAATCATGTTCTATGTAGAAAATAACTCAAAATGGACTACTCAAAAGTAAAATTATAAATCATGGGTGATAAAATGAGAAAAAATCAACAAAAGGGGGAGTACAAGGAATATACCATGTTTAAATGATGTGTAACTGCAATAACTTACCTGGGTGTGTACCTAATATCCACATGACATGTACTTTACCAGATACACAATGTGTACTATCCCTATATAGCATGAAATTCACTTGTGGTACTTGAACATGTACCACATATGAACATAGGTCATGTACCCTACATGGTAACTAGATATATACCTCACGTTAGATTTTATTGTGCACTCTACTTAACCATGTTCCACAATATTGGGTGTCTGTTGAGTACTCGACCACACCCCGAGTCTCCCATATATAATGTCTCGAAAACACAATCCATATAGTTACCTTCTTCAAACCCTATCCCAAAAAAATGAACAAACAACATTTTTTCTCTGAGCTACTTGTGGTGTGATCAGGTTTTCTCGAATATAAACCCTTGTAATTGGCACAAGACACCTAATTATGCCCCAAACCCCCCAAAATGATGCTTAATGGGTCCCTATAAACACATATAAGGATTTAAAAATTAAAAGTGATAATATACATGGATATTAAATAAATAAATAAATGGACTAAATTATGGTGAAAATGATAAATCAATGATTCTGGATCCCACCACACCACCACTACATCCCGATCCACATTCTCAGATGAACCTTGGTACATGATCCCCTCTCCATATCCACTTCCTCTCTTGGTTGAATGTGACAAAAAATAATTTATATTAAAACACATGAAGGTGAAATTAAAAGATAAAATTTAAAATAAAAAATAAAAAGAAAATAAAATAAAAAGAAAAGGCCCACTCAAGTGGCCCATCTTGAGCCACAAAATTCGATGTGAGTTTACACCATACCTATAAGACTCCAAATTTTAAACTCAACCATGGAGTAAAAATTATAATTACAGAGTATATTAAAAATATATCATTAAACACACATTTGAAAATAATTAATATTTATTTAATTACATATTAAGTTGTCTACGAAAATATGTATGGCTTAGAATTATACCAAAATCTTTTACTAGGACAAACAACCTATTCCAAGACATGAAGACTGGCCAAAAAATGTACCTAAGAACATATTCTTGTAGAAAGTACCATTTTCACCCCAAAACCAACCATGATAGGAAATTTCAAATTTATTTTTATTTTCTCATCATAAAATGATGTATTTCATCAATGATGAACCTAGAGTAGGTGCATATGGAAAATATGAAGTGATTATTATGGGGGTTAATTTAGAACATTATGTGACTATTATAACCTGATAAAAAAATAGTGATGATGCTAGGTTGATTTGATAGGCCTACCTTAGAATTGTTGGATTGGTTTGTGAAGATGGATTACCCCATAGATATGTGCTATATGAGATAGCTTGGGTGGAACGCACTACCCACCATAATTTATTTGATACATGTGATTAATTAGAGGATATTATTATATTCATATTCATTCATGCTACTATGTAATGACTAGTATTACCTCTTGGGTTTTAGTGTTTACGACTGATGACTATTGATTTCTTAGGATAACCTCCCATTGATCATATTTGGGACTACTTCTATAGAATTACTAGAATTACCTCTTGAGGTTTAATGATATGCCTAATGATTATTGATCGTATAGAATTACCACATAGCTATTGACTTAGATCATAATATTTATTGATTACTTGAAAATTATCCTTGGATATGGTGATACTAACATATGCATATAGAATGCCTAAGATGCTAGGATTCAGCCTTTATGTCTACATGATCACCTAATATTATCTATTATGGATCATATTGAAGAATGTCGAATATTTTATGTCTTAGGTTTACCCCCTATAAATTTTTGAGGATGCCTGATTATTGTAGATTACCCAGGGTCACCTCTAGTAATTGGAAAGGAAACCCAATGATTATGAGATTATTTATGACTACCTCATAGGGATCGATGATTTCACCTAATGAAAATAGAAATACATAGGATTACATACCAAGGGTCAAAGATGATGCATGATATAATTGATCACCTAGGATCACCCCTTAAGGATTAGATTGCATCCTGATACTTTGGTATTCCATTAACATGCACCTTATATTTGATAGTTATTCCCAATTCTATGTGGATTATTAGGATGATTCATAGGATATAATTCTTACACTTGATACTAAATACCCATTGGGCTTGTTATTGGTTGGTAGAATCATGTGACATGATCAAAGACATTCCAATATAGGAAAAAGAATGCAAGGTTGATCTCAGGATTCATGTTAGAATACACATATCAAAAGGGGTTATTTATTTATTTATAAATAGATTATTTATTTATTTATGTGATCATGTAACATGAATATACATTTAATTTACTATTTATTTGTGAGACCATGTTAATGGTTCATTATCGAGTTCTTTTCACATCCTTCTTGGATGAAAATTACACTTGTTTTTCCATTAAAACAATACTAATTGTGAGTTGAGGTTGTTTCGAGGCAAAAAGTTTTATGGTTGAGCAAGATAGATTAGGAAAGATTAGATATTAGGATGTGATGAAACTCAATTATGGTAATATATACTATTATTTATTTTATTTATTTTAGTTTATTCTATATATGCGATCGACCCAGTGCGAAGTTAGTTTTTGTGTACATGAAGGACAATGAGTTTGTATGAATGATCACTTCCAAAAGTTCACTTGATATAGAATTTTTGTTTAATGATATCTTCTACATACTATTATGGATGTTTTATGGTTATAAATTATTTTTGGTTTATTGTTAGGTTATTTAAAACTCTAATATGGGGGTATAGTCTTCCCAAAATAACACTATAGACCCCCAGTAATAGTCAGAAAGAAATGGAATATAGGGATTCATTCATGAGGTCCCAATGGATCATTAATATGGTTACTAATTGGAGTGAACTAGGACAAAGAAATTACAAAGTGATATCAGTGAATTTATGTGAATGATATCACAGAGTGTATTAAGTTTTTATTTTTTCGTACTATTTTGGGATATGGTAGATAGATGATATAGGAATGTATAATGGATTTTGATGGATATCAGGTGGGCACATAATAAATAACATTTCTAGAAGTAAGTCTACGTTACCAAGGTTATGAGATTTCTATTTTTGGTTTACACTTTTACAGTTTTTTGATTTCAACTTGTTTGAAAATCATGAGTTTTTGGATTTATGATTTATGGGTTTTTGAATACTATTCAATTGGAAATAGATCAATGTTCATTGAAAGTACACCTATCATAGGTTATGACAATATAAATTTTATTTTCTTACTGTAACATAGTGGCTGACCGGAGTCATCTCACTTGAATATCTTTCTCATTTGTTCACCCACTTATTCTAATTCAACTAAACTACTTCTTTCTGGTTGTTTTTATTTAATATATGAAATAAGTTGAAGATAAATTAAATGCCAAATGTAAAATAACATTAAATGAAAGAACGTGATTAGTAAAGAAAGATCCTTGACTTTTTGTTTTAGTTTATGGGTTCCATCATTATCCTTGTTAGTTTTTAAATTTAGTTTGACAGTTTAATCATGAAATCTCACTGTTAAAATAATATTACTTTATTTAGTGGAGTGAAACCATTATTTAATTTAGAAATCTCAACTCAAAATCCTTACATAATCAAGTTTAATGGAATATATCAACTGAGAGTGTGACATCTCCTAGGATCCAACTACATCATATGTCGTTTCATATATTAAATGACTCAACTTCATCGCATGAAGAGATTATGTTTAGTGGAAGGGAGGGAAAATATTCGAACAAATAATATGGATGATATTGTGTTCAGTGACATAATGGAATGTCTCCACACCCTTACACTTCATTCTTTCTCATCAAAAAACTTAATAAAATTTAATAATTTACATGAAGAATGCATGAGAACACGACATACCTCATTTTTGGAAATCCATGAGTTAGACCCACATTCTTTAGGGAAAGATTTCATTGTGGTTAGAAATAAGAGTAACAATATAGGATAACAACAAAATAAAAATAATAAAATAAAAATAATAAAAGAGAGAGAAAAAAATGAAATAAAATGAAAAATAAGAGAATAACAGTGTTAAACACATAAAATAAATAAAATAAAAATTTAATAAGAAGAGGGATAATAAAAATAATAGAAAGGAAATGAAAATAGAGGGAAACAAAAATCAAATTAAATTGTCATAATTTATGAACTAATAATAATAATAAAAATAAAATGAGAAAAATAATTTGAAGAATAAAAAAAGGTTAAATGGGTGTGGAACACTTATTAACAGTTGAATTCATGAATTACTAAAAAAAAGAAAAATTACAAGAATAAATCTAAAGGAAATAAAATAAAAGGAAGCAAATAAAAATAGAAGTATAAAATCCTTGAATATGTGGTTTCCTTAGGGTGTGTGAACTATATTATTTGGTAGTAATGACCTACTTTTATAGACTGAGGTAGAGTCCCTTGGTCACCTTTGGTGGTCAAGGGAGATCTTCATCAAATAATACAAGAGATATGCTCGATTTATCTTCACAGATACACCTAATTGTATTAAGTGTATCCAATATTTGGTGAGGATAGATGAAAGTATATTTAGCATGAAAATATCCAGTGGTGAAGCAAAAATAATCATATTTATGAAGGGTTTATGCATGGTTCATGGTAGATGTGGTAGTAGTACAGGTGGAATGATGCTCGATAGTGAGGGAATCCTCCTCCTCTGCCCTTCAAAGTGGCTAGAGGAACCTTATAAAAAGGATTAATAAGGGTCATTTTGGAGTCTTGGGATGATCTGAAGTTCTATGGAGTCTCTTTTGTGTAAGTGGAACTCGATACATGCTATCCTTAGTGTGAAAATGGTGGATATCCAACATCATCAATAGTGGCCAGTGAGGTCGAGTGGTGGAGCTGCCATAGAGATTGGTGGTGAGGTATGTCCAAGCGAGGAAAGGGATATTTTAAAAATGGATGTACAATACTGCATTTTAACAATCCTATATCAAATTAAAACATAGGGTGGAGGATTTTTTATAAATAAAATCATGACTTATGTTATCTAGAATCCAACACTGGGGTTGAATCCTGGTCCCACATGCACACACAGACCTGGGATGAGCCACACTGCTCGATCTGTGCTGAACTTTGGGCCTAATATGCTCCCACGACCACTCACTGTGGACTTGGTCTTCCTGGATAGTGGCCTTCCTCTTTATCTCATGGTTGGATGACTCCTCATCAGCCGTCTAGGTATATTTTCCCTTGGAGTTGAGGGTTTCTATTTGGGAGTTTATTTTTTTGTAAAGTCATATAAAAGAATATAACCAATTTAAAAAAATTATTAAAACTTATATATTATCAATGAATATTTATATATACAACATCATATTTAAAGTTCACCAATATTGTTTTCAAATAGATCTACTTTCATTCCACTTTTACAATTTCCCACAATTTACTAAATCATTTCAATACATGTGTATTATTCATTGAAATTCATTTAAAACCATTGAAAATTTATAAAAAAATATGTATTAAATTTGTGTGTTTTGAAAACCCCCACACATAAACTATAATTTTCCTCACGATTAAAATCTCAACATAGAAAATTAGAGGATTTTTTTACAATGATTTAAATTACAATGAAATAAAATAAAAATATTTTAATGTTAAATCAACCATTCTAAAAAAAGTATAAAATATCAATTCAATTTATCAATTTTCAAAGAAACAGTCAATTAAAGAATTTTACTTCCTTCCTTTTGAAAAATGATGGAACTTATCTTTTCTTATATTCAATTTACTTAATTCATTATTATTAAACATTCCAAATCATGATTTTCCTCTAAATTTTAATCTTCTCACTCATCACTAATGATAAAACTTCATATTGAGTTATACTCAAATCATGAAAACATTCTCTTTATATGTAGGATTTTAAAATAACTAATTTATCCACTTTGTAAATGGAAAATCTACATAAAATCGTGAGGCCTTTTCAATCAAGGTTTATATAACTATGTGTCTTAAGGTAGAAAGTAATTTATGTTTAAAAATTAAGGCTTATAGAGGAGGTTTATCTCTAATGAATATTTCATTATATCAAAAGTGAATGTAATTTGACATTCTCCCCATCAATTTATAAACTCCAACTTTCCCCAAACTCAATGTAAGGTCATGACCATAGTAATGAACAATGAATGATTTGGGATCCTTAAATTTTCACTACTTTTATACCCATTTTTTTCATTTTCAAAGAACTTTTTAATTTTTTTATTTTTTGAATGTTATGCTTAGAATAAAACTGAAATCATCCCCCTAACCACACATAATAAAAATAATCAGTCCTATGATGGTGATTTTTTATTCTTCTTACTAAAAACAAAATCCAATTTTTTTTATTTTATTCAAGAAGGGAAAAAATATTGTATAGTGAATGATTTAATAACCTTTCAAAATCCCCATATTTTTCACCCCACACCTCTTTCATAAAATGAAAATCAACACTTTATTCATGATTACCTTTACCCCCACACTTCAACTTTAAAATATAATGAAAATACTTAGATTAGGTAAATAATGGATAAAAATGGATTGAAACATAGATCATTCTTAACAAGGTCATTCATGGTCCTTTTATTCTAAAACATAATTAATGTAATGGTAATTTTTGAAGGATAAGGGTTTTAAAAATATGAAACAGATATTTTAATTTTTTTTCTCACATTCATATCTTAGAAATGTTTCAATACAAGTTCAAGCTGGTGGTATATCCCAATATCACTAAAGAAATATGCTCCAGATAAAATAAGAAGCATGTGGTCTTTAAATCCTCTCATGAATGAAAATATGATTTGGGAAAATATATCAAGGAATAAATAATATGAAAAATTAAATTCACATAAATTTAATAAATTCAAATCAAGAAATGTGATTTCAAAATTTTATTTACATGATTAAACTAATTCGCTCAAATCATGATTTCTCATTTTCATTTACATAATTTACTTTAATCATTAAATTATCCATTTTAATCATTAAATATTTTTATAATTTAAATAAAAAACAAGGAATCATAGGATTATTACGAAATTAATTTATCAGATATAAGTCAAGTGATGTATAAATTCAAGTATTGGCATGCAATTTATAGTTTAAATCTCAAAACATGTGTTGGACACAAATATAGAGAGTTTAAACGATAGATACTAAATGTGAACTCTCTTTCCGATAAATCTTAGTCCTCATTACTCCATGAATGTTTGGAACTAACTTGTACCATCATGAACAAATAAAATTAAACTACTAAATTATGCACAAGTATCATGTCATTTAAGCTAAAAAATATAAGAGGGAGTGGGATACATTAAAAAATAATTCAAAAAATAAAATTTAAATGTAATAGAAATAAAGTAAAGGGATAAGTAATGTTTTTATCCCCCAAGTGGCCCCTAAATTTTTAATACCTCTATAGAGAAGTACTAAATGTTATCCATAATCATATGATGGGTGTATCTTCTTGGACTTGAACCAACACATATGGATGTTTCTATCTTGGTCTTCTTATTTTTTGGTGAGTAATGATCCATGGATAGAGTATACTAGAACCCCATTCAAAATTAAGTATAGTTTTCATGGATATGGTAAGATTAAGAATAGATAATCCTACTTTTGGTTACTACTTGTTCAATATTCTACTTCTATTCTAGTGCTACCTATATATGGTTGACAAGGAATTCTATATCAAAGGGAAAGTAAAAAAGGTATTTTC
This sequence comes from Viscum album, assembly GCA_963277665.1. Lineage (NCBI taxonomy): Eukaryota > Viridiplantae > Streptophyta > Magnoliopsida > Santalales > Viscaceae > Viscum > Viscum album. Next base: position 999,159,444 of record OY728136.1, on the reverse strand, counting down.
CCATAAACAAGATTTAAATTTTAATAAATAGAAATATTATATATTTCAATATGAGTAGTCTCTAAATTAATATCCTTTACATGGTCTACTTGGTCTTCTTTATGGGATTACTCAAATGTTTGTCCATCAAAATTAGGGAGCTCCATGTGTTCCTTGCTAGGTGAAAGTCTAGTTTCTAAATCTTCCTTCAAGGCATAAAAATATTGTATGAACATAAAAAATCTATATATGTGGAAATTAATATTCAATTTAGGTTGAATAAAATCAAATGAAATACAGTTGTAGAGAATATCATCTCCCCTAATTAGTTCATCTTCAAACTCTTATTTTGAGGTGAGTAACTATTGGAGTTGGATGGTGGAAAGTGGACGGAGGTAGTCAAGATCCTCCATATATTTATAAAATTCTACAACTTAGGTGGTGTTATATTATTCCATGGATAGAGTAAAATTCAATGTTACTATCTTTTATATTTTTCTAATATTGGGGTGATCATTTTTTACCTCATACTCATTCCATAATCCATCCAGATCTTGTTGGTCTCCCATATTTTTCTCAATAAGAAAATATACCTCATTATGAATCCTCTCTAGCTCATCATGGTCATCTTAGATGTGATCCATCAAATGGTTGTTCTATTGATGTTACTAATTTTTTTGCATCTAAATCATATATTACTTTAGTAAAATTTGTAAAAATAATTGGAACTCTATTCTTGGATTAAATTCCTCAAAAATTGTCCTTGTCCTGTTTGAGCATGATCAATTGTTATAGAAGTGAGATACCAATATCATTGCCATTCACCATATGATTGTCCAAGTTGGCGAGTTCATCAATAATGTGTATAAGATTATCCTAAAAATTGTGTAGAACATTCTTTTGATCTTATATCCTTCAGTAACTGTTCAATGTATTAAAAAAAATGCTTATTTGAAAACATGAGGGAAGAAGAGTTTTTATGGGTGTTTCCCTCAGAATTCAGGGATGACCGCCTTGATGGGAGGTTCAAACATTCCGATGTTTCTAACGGGTTTGTTCGTAGAACAAGAAACATACAATGATTCCACATCCATTCGGACCTACTTTCCAAAGGTAGGTGCTCATTAGTTTGTGGACTAAGGAGGCTTATGAATTTTCATTGGTCGAGAGGATGGGAGGTCGGACTCATCACACCTTTTTGAGGGGAATTATTGTCTACTCCGGGACTATCTTTATATATTTAAGTTATGTTCACAAATCCTTATTACATTACCAAGTATAAAATGAGCTTTCCTTCAGATCTGACAATCAATGATTAAATATGTAGGAAATTTAGAGAATCTTTTGTATGTATTCGAGGTTCTTCATTGATAGAGAATAATCTATATTTATTAGAGATTCAAGGTCAATGGAACCCTTCGACACATTTATATAGAAGTCTCTTGGTCATTATGATGACCATGTTGGTTTTAAAGCCACTCAGTGGCGCACTTGAAGTTTATTGTCATTCATAAGGACATGGATTATTTTAGAGTTGGGATCGAACCCATAGATGGGCTACCTACATATCCTTTGTTTAGAAAAGGAATCAAAACCCATGTAGTTCGAGTAAGGGAGTATGATGTTTATGATTGATGGCTCAAAGAAGGATGTCATAATTACTTTTACACTCTAAGCTCACATGAGTCATGCTCGGTGTGAGAAACAAGAGGTATTGGTAAAAATTAGACAATTGTTCCATGAAATATGAAATCATAAGAAATAATGTGGGGCTTATGTATGTATGACTGCCCAGATAAATGAAGGTTATGATTTACTTTAGGGAAGAAATCCATGAACAGAGTCCATAAAGGTATATGTGATTCATAGAGATTTTGAATACTCTAACTTGGGGATTACTCTTGAAAAGGAGGCCCAAATTAGAAGAAGACTTATGATTGGGCTTTACTCCTGAAAAGGAATCCCAGATCAAAGGTAAATTAGGGCTGGTTAAGAGAAATTAAGACCGGGGCTTACTCCTAAGGAGGATGCCCAAATTAGGGGACTGGGGCTTACTCCTGAAGAGGATTCCCATATTTGAGACTGGGGCTTACTCTTGAAAACGAGGCCCAGGTTAAGGTAATTATGGTTTGGGGCTTACTCCTGGGGAGGATGCCAAAATTAGGGGACTGGGGCTTACTCCTGAAGTGGATGCCCATATTTGAGACTTTAAGAATTGGGGTTTACTCCTAAGGAGGATGACCAAGTTATGAATTATGACTGGGACTTACTCCTGAAAAGGAGGATACCCAAATTAGAGGACATGGGGATTACTCCTAAAGAGGATGCCCAAATTAGAGGACTTATGACTGGGGATTATTCCTGAAAAGGAGACCCAGGTTAAGGATTCTCTCATCTTAAAGGATGAGGTTGAATGAATGAAATCTCAATCTTTAGTGACATAAAGGTGTGTAAATCACTAGGTTTTGAGAGATATTCCACCGAATTCCTTTCAGGTAAGGAAGTCAAATCAAGAAATCATGCCACAAATGGCTTTGAAGAGTGTCTTGAAGACTGAATCTAGAATAGGAAAGGTTTAATGGCTTAAGAGGGTTTAAATGGGCAAGAAGGGCATGCAAAAAGGAAGGGGTGCGCAAGTCTTGGCAGGCGCGCAGGTACTGCGTGGGCGCACAAGTCCTAGTCGCGCAGGTATGCCTACGCGACACATGGTTTACTTGCGCGATGGTTAACCAGCAGGGTAATACTTGAGAGACTCTTGATTAAAGCCTTTAGAATCCTCTTGAGGTTATTCCAGAAAAGGGGCACACAAGTTCTATTGAAGGAGTAAGGCGGCGCACAAGTGTGGCCTTTTCCCTTAAGGGATGGCCACTCAGGCACGCAAGTGATGATGAGTTTCAACACTTAGGCCTTCCTCCCCCTCTTTAGATCTTCCGTTTTAGGTAAGAAATTAACTTATAAGTGTTTCAAAAGCTTTGAGAAGAGACTAGGGCGCTGGGATCTCAAATATGAGTTTCTGGAAAAAAATCCTCTTCGAATGGGGCCCCCACAGGGTCTATTTATAGGTAAGAGAAGACCCCGGGCGGTTACCACTTAGGTCGCACAAGTCACTTGTGCGACCACTAGGCGTCGCACAAGTGGACTTGCGCGAAAGTGATATAAATTGCGCGGCACATGTGCTTTTGATCCCTTGTTCATGCCTTTGTCGATTTTTTTATATTTTCTTCAAAGGTTGAATCACTTTGAGCTTAGATATTCCCCTTTTCCGATCTTTAGATTCTGTGATGAAAGGAGCATCAACAAAAGTCCCCCCTTAGAGTTGGATCCGTAGAGAATAGAGGATTTGACTCTGAGGAAATCGAGAATCACAAGGAAATTGGGGCGCGCAAGGTAGGGCGCACTAATGAGCTTTGGGCGCACAAGGCCTGACGTGCAGGGATACGGCCCTTTATCGTGTAGGGTATGATGCGCAGGGTTCCGGATGCATCTATAAATAGAGGGCCTCACTTCCGTACAATAATCCGGATTTTCGGACTTCATACCTTCGAACTCTCGCCGCGCATGTCACCTTAGCCGCGCAGGTTGCTCTGTTTTCTGGTGTTTTCCTTGATGTCGCACTACTATCAAGGTATCTGGGCCTGCGCGGTGATACTTGCGCGGAAAATACTTGTGCGGCACATCCATACTTGCGCGCCAAGTTTTAAACTTGCACGGCCTATTGCCTTTGCCATTTTTTTGAATTTTATTCACAAATTTTATGAAAAATAAACCCATTTAAGAGTTAGTTTATTCAAATTTTTTGTGCAGATTCAATGGATCCTAGGAGAATCAAAACGGTTGATGATATGGATATCAAGAAGATTGATGACATGATGAACATTGTTGGACATGATTACTATGATATCTGCGAGAGCACTTTCCCAGATTTGGCTATGTACTTGAAGAAATAACATCTTAATTTCCCGCAGAGAATCTACTTGTCCCGGTATGGTCATGGTCATCTGCAAGGAGTCAATGTTCCAAATGGAAAGAACTATACACCTGAAATGCAGCTGCACTGCTACTCCTCTATTTTGGTTATGATGTTCATTAAGAGCAACAACAATGGTGTGATCTTTCAAATTCTCCATCCATGCCATTTCCTTGCAGATATGAAAATGGAAAACCCATGGGCTGAAAAGTTTTTTGCTGCCGGTTTGTGGAGAGAAGAAAAACATGACATTAGAGCAATATCTAAAAAGAGTACTCTCCCCAAATGGCTCTTTACTTCCAATGCTCCATTCTCAAATCCATGTATCCATCTTCTAAGTCTCTTGGACAGAAACAAAGTCACTGTTTGATCAGCAGAAATTTTTCTCAAACCGCACTCAAGAATATTCTTTTACAATTGTCCCAAGAAGACCTGGTATCACTGCATCTCATATGGTATCCAGTTGAATGAATCAATTCCATGTGGTTGCTGATGAAGCTCGGGATGCCGTAAATCAAATGAAGAGTTATGTTGAAAGCCTCTTGTAATTCTTGAAAAAGAGAAGAGACTCCAGTCTGTGGATGTCCTTCTAACTCTTGTGCATCAATGAAAAACACTTTCACCTTCACTCATTTGTACCTGCATTCCCTTTTGCTAAATGATTTAGATTTTACCTAAGCCAATGGGCCTAGTAAGCATAGTTTGATTTTTACTAGGATTAATGTAAATAACCCTACAAAATTCAAACCTTTTAATTGATCAATGTTACTTAAATCATACAAAATGTATGTTTAGTGAGCTGGGAACTTGACTTTTATTCAGAGTTTCCTTGTATTTTGTGGGCAGTTTAAAGGCATGCACGTCGGACATAAAAAGGCTAATGTTTAAGGTCGAAATATCTTTGACCGAAATGGATTAGAATTGACTCAATTACTTTAAAATTCATCTGAAAGAATATTACCATACTCAAGTCTGAGGGAAAATATGTAAGCTATGACTTAAGAATATTTGAATCTTAGGAATGATATGAAAAAGAGCTAAAAGGCATTAGAAGAAGTAGTTTCCAAGAATTAAGTTACCATTATTTAACAAACCTGTTAGGGGGTTGAATTATGCAGGGCCACCTAAGGGCATTGGATGCATAGTTAAATAAAATAGTATCTTTTGGATAACAAGTCTTTTATGTAGACTGTTTATGCAAGGCCGCCTATGGGCACGTGCTGCATAGTCAGGAAAAAGAACTGTCAGAAATTTAATTTCCCAGTGCAAAAAGCCAGTGAAAGTTTATGGAGATTCAAATCTTCCAACGTATAGAGTTTTCTGTATGGAAATAGGTACTTGAATATGGAGAAGATATTTCCAAAAAAGATTATCGAAGAACTAGATGAATATCGCTCCTACGAAGGTCTAAACGAAACGTAGGGAAGGATAATATAAACCATAGACTTGAATACTTTCAGATCATTAAAAAAGGATATGGGACAAATATGTTAAGGATGGCTATTTTTGCGGATCCCTACATACTGTCCTTTAAGCCAAATAATGACAAAAGAGGCATTTTTACCAAGAATGAAGTTACCACTATCCGAAAAACCCATTAGGGGGTTGAATTATGCAGGGCCACCTAAGGGCATTGGCTGCATAGTCAAATAATAGTATCTTTTGTCTAACAAGTCTGTTATGTAGACTGTTTATGCAAGGCCACCTATGGGCACGCGCTACATAGTCAGGAAAAAGAACTCTTAGAAGTTTGAAATTTTTGTGACTAGAAGTGATGAAAAGGGTTATGAGGATCTAAAAATATTTAAGGTTAGGATTATGAAAAAATATGGGTATTGTTCAATGTATATAGAGATACATAGATCAATGCTAACCATAATCATGTTGTGGATGGGTTCTGAATTGAAATGTTGGACTTCACTACGTATCCCATAAGGATGAGAATCAAGCCATACGTAGTTCATAAACTACAGTTTAACTTCGTGTGGGACAAAATGATTAGAGATCTATGTTTAGGGTCATAGAGCTTGGACCATTGTAAGAAATACACAGTGTGTGTTTTCATGGGGAATTTTCAGCCAAGGGACGGAAAATGGAATTTGGGGTTAGGCCGAAAGACTTGGGGCTGGATTTGAGGGACACTCGAATGTTCCTACGTATCCCATAAGGATGGTAATCAAGCCCACGTAGTTCCAGAAATACCCTCTATACAAATTTGGTTCGTACAGGTGAAGGGTGAAAGGGGACTTTATTGCAATGATGGTTTAACCCAAGATAAAATGTTCGGCCATTGCCATGTATGCACGTAGTCTTTGAAATGAAACATGATTGAAAAATCAATGAAAATAATGGTCCCCTCTCAGGTGAGGGTATCAATGAAATTTGTAGTTAATTGTCATACTGGAAAAAAGTTTTGTATAGTTTAATGTCATATAACAAGGAAGAAAGTGAACCAATGTAACGATATTGATTCTAAGGGTGGTTTCACGAATTAACATCGTATGAGATGGAGTTGAATCGACGTGAAGAGATTGGTTTTGGGCTTGAACATTGGGAGGTTGCCAACATACCCAGCCTAGAAGGCAAGGATCAAAGCCCGTGTTGTTTAATTAAATAATGAATTAATGACCAAGTTGTTCTTGGGGACAATGACCTAAAAAATGATGTTGGGACTTACACATGTTTAGCGGCCCAGAGAGAGTGTTATGGTTGAGGTTTTCTCTAAGATCATGTGAGTCATACTCGGTGTGAGAAACAAGAGGTAACAACAACCTTAACGATGCATAGTTTAATGTAATTAAGGACATATAAAGGGACTATGCAGTTTAAAGTCTTAAAGTTAGGACTATTGGTGCTACACAGTTTAGTGTCATGTAGCAGGGAAAAAATACAGTTTAATGTCACGTAGGACGTATCACAGACTTTCTGTACAGTTTAGCATCATGTAGTTAGGATGATGGGGACAATAGAGTTTAACGTCATGTTGGATATATTAGGGACTTTTTCACAGTTTAACATCATGTTGGACGAAAAAGGGACGATACAGTTTAGCATCATGTTGGACGAAAGTGAGAATAGTTTAAGGTCATATGCATGGACCATGGATGGTGCAGTTTAATGTCATGCTGGACGGTGGTGTAGTTTAAGGTCATACAGGACCTTTGATGATTATGTAGTTTAACGTCTTTCTGTACATAAGGGGCTTTTATACAGTTTAGAATCATGTAGTTAGGATGTCACAGTTTAATGTCTTGCTGGACATAAGGGATTTTCAAATAGTTTAGGGTCATATGCATGGACCGTTGATGATACTGTTTAAGGTCATACAGGACCTAGTTGCAGTTTAAGGTCATACTGGACCATTTAAGGAACTTTTTCATAGTTTAACATCATGTGGGATGAAAGTACAAATAGTTTAAGGTCATATGTATAGACCGTTGCTGTATAGTTTAACGTCATATAGCAAGGACGAAAAAAAGTACTTTGCAGTTTATACAAAATACTTCTTCAAAAATCTGGCATTGGTTGGAGTAGTGATGAGTTATCCATCCATTGAGATTAATTAATAAGCTCTATTGGAGTAGACCCTATGTATTAAATAAGGCCCTTCCCATTTTGGATCAAGCTTGGGAGGTTTCTTTCCTGGTATCATTGGAGTTATGAGAACTAATACCAATTCTTCCTGAGTGAATGAACAAAGACAAACTTTTTTGTTAAAAGCTCATGCTATTCGATTTTGATAGACTTCCAAGTGCTGCAAAGTGCACAATCTTTTCTCATCTAACCGTTCCAATTCATTCAATCAATTTTGAGATTGTTCATCTGTAGATGATTGATCAAAAATGGAAACTCTGAGTGAGGTTTGTTTAACTTCAATGGGCAAGACGTCTTCTGTTCCATATACCAATGAATATGGAGTTGAATGAGTTGCAGTGCGGGTGGTAGTCTGATAAGCCCATAAAGCATGAAAGAGTTTATCAGGACATGACCTCTTATCTTTATCCACCATCTTTTGAAGTATATTTGAAGGAGTCTAATTAAAGGCTTCCATCTGGCCTTTGGCTGCTACATGATACCGAGATGAATGGTTGGATTTGATGTTGTATTCTTGATACAACTTCTTCACCTCGGATGAACAGAAATTGGTGCCATTGTCCGTCAATATGGTATGAGGGACAACAAATCTGGTAATGATGTTAGACTTTATGAAGATAAAAACTAATTTAGAACTGACTTCCTTGAGAGGTATTGCCTCTACCCATTTGGAAAAGAAGTCAGTAGCAGTAAGAATGTAATTAAACTGCTTGGCCGTAGCCGAAGGGTAAGTTCCCACCACATCCATTCCCCATGTGGAAAATGGCCATGAGTATTTAGTTGTATGAAGAAACTATGGAGGTTGATGAATTAATTTTTTATGTACTTGGCATGAATGACACTTCTTTGTGAAATCGACACAATCTCATATCATTGAAGGCCAAAAGTATCCAAACCTTCGAATCTGATCAGACAGTTTATGTCCAGACTGGTGGGAACCACAGACTCCTGCATGCACTTCTTTCATGACAACCATTGTCTCTTCACCATCAATGCATCTGAAGAGAGCTCCATCAAAACTACGTTTGTAGAGAATTTTCTCTAGGTGATATGGGCTATCAAAAAGAGTAAAATTAACCACACGTCACCAGATTTGTTCTTTCTCAGCTCTATCAGGTGGAAGTGTTCCATATTGAAGGTATTCCCTGATAGGTGACATCCATCCTGTAGTATGACCATACAGTTCAGGAATGGGACAAATTTCATTAATTTCCTCTGTTCTGATTCGAACATAAGGTGAAATTGCATGACGGTGGGCAATACTAATGGTTGTCTCGTCCCGATTTAGATCTGCCAGAGCTGTGGCTATATTAGCCAATGCATCAGCTTAAGAATTTTTTGATATTGGGACATAAGAAAATGTCAGTTCTAAAGGAAATTACTCCATTAACTCTCTGACATAATCATACAAAGGGATTAGTTCTTCTTTTCTGATGGCATAATCCCCATTGACTTGTTTGATTACTAGGCCTGAATCACCTTTCAACTTTAAGTGATTCACTTGTGCTTGAAGTGCTAATTCCAAACCTACGATGAGAGCTTGGTATTCTTCTTCATTATTGGTAACACCTTCCCAAAATAAGAAGGATTAAGGTAACACTGCCTTTTTTGGAGAAATGAGCACAATTCCTAAGCCAACTTTCTTGAATTTAAGATTTTCCATTTTCCTCCCTGTTGGACTTCTGGAAGCACCATCAAAATACATTTCCCATGCCTGAGGAATTCTTGAATAGAGAAGACTTCCTCATCAGGGAGCTCAATATCTGAAGATGTGTCTTCTACTGAAGGGTGTTCAGCTAGGAAATCAGCCAGAGCTTGGCCCTTTATCTCCTTTTGAGACACATACTGATTGTCGAATTGCTACAAAATAAATTCCCACCTTTCCAGACGTCCTGTAAGAATTGGACGACTTAGGATAAATTTTAGCGGGTTATTGTGAGATACCAATTGGACCTCGTGATGTTGCATGTAGTGTCTCAACTTCTGAACTGCAATGATTAATTCCAGGTAGCACTTCTCAATACATGAATACCGGGTTTCTACTTCAAACATGGTTCGACTGAGATAATATAGACTGTTTTCATTCCCAGCATCATTCTTTTGAGCAAGAAAGGCACCCAATGATCGCTCTATAGCTGTCACATGGAGGATAAGTGGTCTTCCTTCAATAGGTGGAATGAGTACCGGTGGACTCAAGTGGTATTTCTTGAGAATATCAAATGCTTCTTGAAATTCTTCAGTCCACTGCTAGGTGACTCCCTTCTTCATCAATTTGGTGAAGGGTAAACTTTTGCCTGCTAAATTGGCATTGAAACGCCAAATATAGGCTAAGTGTCCTTGAATTTCTCTTAATTCATTAAAATTTTGAGGAGGTGACATACCAAGGATTGACTTGGTCTTCTCAGGATCGACTTCAATACAACAATGGCATACAACAAAGCCGAGAACTTTTCCTGAGGTTACCCCAAAAACACATTTTAAGGGGTTCATCTTCAAATTATGTTGTCGAAGCTTGCATAATATGACTTCCAAATCAGCCAATTGATTAGAACGTTGTTTGGATTAACTACCAAATCGTCTACATAGCATTCAAAAAACTTCCCTAATAAGGGTTTTAATATACGATGCATGGCACGCTGATAAGTTAAACCTGCATTCTTTAAGCCGAAGGGCATTACCCAATAGAAAAACACACCCTGAGGGGCTCTGAAGGCTATAGATTCCCCGTCTTCTGGGGCCATTCGGATCTGATTATATCCGGAATATCCATCCATGAAGGAAAGTGCTTCAGAGCCTGCTGTTTCATCAATTAGAAGTTCTGTAATCGGAACTGGGAAATCATCCTTAGGACAATGCCGATTATGATCTCTGAAATCGATGCAAACTCTAATTTGTCCGTTCTTTTTCTTTACAGGGACAATATTAGCCAAAAATTTGGGATATTTAACTTCTCTGATGATGTTATCTTTGACAAGCTTATCCACTTCAGCTTCAATTTTGAAAGCATAAGTTGGGTGTGTTCTTCTCACGGCTTGCTTAAATCCTTGATGTTCTTTAGGTAAACCCAAATGATGAGTAGCAACATCAGGATCAAGCCTTGGCATTTCTGTATAGTTCCAGGAAAATATATCTCTATTTTTCTTTAGAAAAGAAATATACATCTCTTTCTCTTCAAGAGTCATGTCCACACTGATTAAAGTGGGGTGTGGATCTTCTTTTGTACCCAAATTTATTTCTCTGAGTTCATCCACAGTGGTAGAGATACCCTCTTCAAATGCTGGAGGAGAATCTCTGAGATCTTCCTCTTCTTTTTCATCATGTGTTATTTCTTCCATTTCTACTTGCATAGTAGATGATAATGTATAATTCTCATGATACGAAGAGATGTAAAAATTTGCATATCTTGAAGAAGAAGCTTCCATTTCCAACCCGATTGATGATGAAGGGTCTTCTTTGGGTAATAAAGAGGAGATAATGGATTGAGAATCGACATCATTTTTCACCTCCGATGTTTCTATAACTTCATCTAGCCTAATTGGTGAAGCATAGACTTGTTGGATTTCAGCAGATGAAATGAAGACATCACCATTTGTGCTTTCATCATTGCTTGGTAGATTACTACTTTCTCCCATGTTGTCTGGCTCAATTTCCATAATTGAAATTATGGATCTTTCCATAAGAGTATTTTGATTTGGGTCTATCTTGTCAATTTGACTAATAGGCAACAAATAATCTATACTCACATGTGTAAATGGATTTACATGAATTTTTTACAAACCATATGGAGCATTAACTTTGGTAATCTCTTTGTTATGGATTTCTCCCTTTTCTTCATGTGATAGAATTCCGCCTCAATGTACTGAGACTCACATGTCTTGAATGGGGCCTTATCACCATACAATGTCCCAACTTTCCCATTGAAACAATATTTGAGACATTGATGGTATGATGAAGGGATAACCGCATGTTGATGTAGCCAGGGTCTTCCAAGAAAGATGTTGAAGGATGAGTCTTGATCAACAACCATGAAATCTGAATTGGATACAAGATCTCAAAATTGAGTTCTGAGGTTAACTTCACCCAGTGGTTCTTGTTCATTTTTATCATATCCCTGTAGCATCATGGTGGAAGGAGATAAATCAGATTCCGTGAGACCCAATCGACGAAGTGTATGAATGGGCATGAGGTTGACTACTGAACCATTATCAATGAAAGCTCTTCGAACATCCATGCCATTGACCTTTCCAGACAAGTACAATGGTCTAATATGTCCATGCACAACATCATCTTCATCAGTAAAAGATATTATTGCATGGAATTCTGCAGGATTATTCTCTATGTGATAGACTTCAGCTGCATCAATTTCAGTTTCAAACTCTTTAGGACTTGACAAATCCTCGATGAGTGCTTCCGGAAGATCTTTTGATAGATTCAGAGCATCCAAAATTGATAAATTGGCTGGTACTTAGGCCAAGTGTTTCAATATATCATACTTTTGATCGAGAGGTCTTCATTTCCCAATAAGAATATGTGGTTTAGTAGGTACCTTGGAAGAAAATGCTTTGGAAGTTGATGCATCTTGTATTGGGATAGGAGTTGGAAATATTCCTGGTTTTGGAAGATTAGACCGATTAGATCCATTTACTTGCTGAGAGGAAGAAGATGAAACCTTCAACTGGTCTTCCAAAATAACTGTGCCAGGACTGAATTTTCTATTGGTAGTAGAACTTGCTTATTCTTGCTGAGCTCGCTGAAGGGATCTACCATGAGTTTCTGCTGCGTACACAGTTCTAGCTGGGGTAGAATTGGAATAGTGGCTTCTGAAAGATCCACGTCTTCCCCTGTATCCTGAGGCCCTGGAACTTCCTCAGATTCCTCTTTTTGATATAGGGAATTAAGGATCATTGAAATTAAAACTTCGATTGGCATATGGATCTGTTAATTTAATCATATTAACAGAACCAAAGATTAACTCTTTGTCTAATGAAGACTCTGCTTGAATAGCCTATTTAGGCTGTGCCGTTTGGTGGGGTGGTGCCCGTGGCTTTGAAGTAGATAGCCTGAAGTCCGCCAAAGAAAAAGACAACTTAGGCTTTGACATATACTCATCTTCTTCTGATTCTTTTTCTTTCTTTGAATCATGTCGTTTCTTTGAGGACTTTCCCTCTGACGAAGAGGGTTTTTCCGCAACATTCATGGCAGAAGACTTAATTGGTTTCCTTAATTGTATTTTCAAAATAGAATGAGTTCAATTGATTGTCTTTCTGACCATCAAATAATCATACTTATTTGAATTTTTCCTTTTGAATTCTTGCCATTCACCTTTCTCCTCTGTAACTGTAGCAGTGACACCTGCTACCTAGGCTGAGGAGCCTTTCAATGTGACTTGTACCGAGTCGACCATCTTTTGCAGGAGGTCTTTGAAGGAAAAACACTCCTGGATGGGATGCCCCAACATTTGATGAAAAGGGAAATAATTAGGATGGTCTTCATCTCCTTTCTTGTTTGGCCTCTTGGGTATTGGAAATTGAACCAAATTGTTTTCCAGAGCCGAAATGAAATAACCAGGAACTTGTTCATTTCAGAAAGAGTATGTTTTTCTCTTCATATCCTCAAATTGTTTTCGTCTTTGATCTTTTTGATTGTCTGGATGAAAAGGCCTTTGTTGTTGGCGCTCAGAAGGTGGATCCCTTCGAGAAGATGAAGGTTTTGAGGTAGAAATAGGTACAGGTTCTTGTTTAAGCATAACTGTAGCAGTTTCTGCTTTACCCATTCTCCTTCCTAGAGCGGATGGAATTACATGAGATTTAGCCTTAGCCTGTATAAGGGAATCTTCAATCTGCTGAGCGATTGAAGTAAGGTCTCGAAACCCTCCTGTGTATTTCACAGGGATTAACGGCGTGCGTAATTCTCCACACAGATTTTCCACACAGATTGGCAAAAATTATTCTTGAGGGAGTGCTAAACTCAAGGAATATGTTAATCCCTTCCATCGATCAATGAAATCAGAGAACCTTTCATTCTCCATTTTCTTACAGTTTGTAAGATCGAAATCTGTTGTCTTTGGAAAAGTTGAGCTGAACTGAAGGAGGAATTTTTGGCGAAGATCCTCCCATCTGGTAATTGACCGGGATTACAAGCTTGTATACCAAACAAAAGATGGTCCTTATATGGTTGGAACAAAGCATCCGAGTTTCACTGCTTCTTGCTACTCCAGAGTTCCCATAATATGATCGCAACAAGACACGTAATGCGTCAAATGTTGTTTAGGATCGCCTGATCCATTGAAAATAGGGAATACAGGGTTCCCAAAACTGTATGGAGGAGAAATTGAATCTACCCATTCAGGGTAAACTTTCTTTTCTGGTTTAACATGCGCACACTTCCCTTCCATAGTTTCTAACCGAGCTGTTAATGACTCAATAGTAGTTATTAACTTTTGAGAAACATCCTGTTGAACTTGGACTTGGGTAGGTGCAATGATTGGAGCTTGGACAGATGTGGCGATTGGTGCTGCAACTGATGGTAGCTCTGCCAACTATTGTTGCACTTGACCCGTAGGATTAGACCTGTGAGGGTGTACTGATAGTGGAGGATATTCTTGATCTATCTCAGTAGCTGCAACAAATTGCTTTGGCTGACTGACTCCAGCATGCATAAGAAGAAGACTACTCTGAAGTAGTTCTGAATTCAACCTTCTTAATTCCTTCATTTCTTCCTCCTATTGTGAAAACCTATGCTCTAGTGAGAGCAATTGAACTTCTACAGAGGAAGGATATGTAACCTGGTTCTTTCCCTTCCCTTTGTTGGATCCTTTTCGGAGAGGGTGAAGTGGGTTACTCGAAGGATTACCTAAGTTCTGAGTAATCCTTTGACTTTGTGTACGCACACCTTCTTCATTTGTGTCGGTGCATACATCTACTTGAGCAGGAACCTCTTCACCTGAGTCCCCTAAGTTAGCCTCATCTGGTGGATCAGCAACAACGGAATTTATGACATTGATTGATTCATAACTCATCACATCCCTTCTATCAGCATTTCTGTGATATTTTCTTCTTCCATGTATTTGATGAGACATTTCCTTTTGTTGATTCGATCCCTCAGGAACTTCTTGATGAACCGTAATTTGGAGGGAATCTCCTGATAATTTGGCTTTTTATTCCTCTTGAGGTTTCTTCCCCAATCTAGAAAAGACCGAGTTTCTCCGAGGAGGGGATTAATGATTTGAAAAAGTCCCCAGACTAGTGGACTGGAGCTGTTCATACTGTTCTCGCTCAACTCCCTGAATCCTTTTTGTTGATTCCGAGGGTTGGTTTAAAAGAGTCCCAGTCTGGTGAGCTGGGATGGTTCTTAACATGCTATGTCTAAGACTTTCTTGAAATTCCTCCTGATCTTGCGAACCTTAGTTCAGAAATTAGCTGGACTCATTAACCTGTATCCGATTTTATCACCCGGTTCAAAAGACCGTTGGATGATTTTCGAAACATCTGTCACTTGGTGACATGCTTGCTCCAAATGAGAGGCATGTTCAATATTCTTGTTTGCTTGATGCAAGAGTAATTTGACAACTTGTTCTCTGTACTCTTGATTTTGAGAGGAACTAGTTGAAGTCTATTCTTGGGAAAGCTTTTGATTACAAACAAAGCCCATTGACTGTGGATGGCCATGGGAAATAACATTGCATGAGACCATTTTCGGTGGGCTTTGCTGACTGGAGAGCACCATGAAATGCAGTGCTCCATGAACACCCCATCCTCTCACATGAATACCAGATGGGGCATTGACAATTAACTGACGCAATCTTCTTAGTGCTCCAAAGCATGAATGTTGAAGGGATCTCTGCTGCTTTTCAGCCTTCGGATATCGAGAGACTGATAGAGACGCCAAATCAATCTGACGTTGTAACCCTTCAATTATCTTAAGATGATTTTCATATTCATTATAAGATAATAATTTATTTTTCAACTGAAAAAGAGTTTTCCATATGTTGAGACGAATATCATGAATTTCATCTTCCGTCAAAATTTCTGGAATATTATACTGAGAGTCAGCCAGAGGCCAAAACATGACGGGCACTTCACCTTTCTCCAGTTGTTTTCTCATGTTCAACATTTACTCTTTATCATTTGATGAAGATTCTTCTACCTGATTTGACTAGAGTTAGTGTTTCCTTGTTGATTCATTGGATTCCACAGGATTGGTAGAGAAATCATTGATCAAACTAGAAGATACAGGACTTAGGGGTGGTTCAGATAATGACCTACACCCTGGGCTATCTTTTGATTGAAAAATTATTTCACCTGCTAGAGATGAAGCTTCAGAAATGACCGGTTTCGCATTTACAAGTGCCTCAAGATAAGAGGGATTTCTCGGCACTACACTGTCCACCGGAGCATTTTCCGGGCAATGTGCATCACTACTGTGGAGAGGAATATCGCAGAGAAATTCATCATCATGGGGAGGACCACCATAATGGGTTACAACAAAAGATGAGATCTCTTACTCCTTGGTCTTCTGACCACACAGAGGGTTCCTGTGGCTCTCATCTGAAGATGAAACTTCGAGATCGACCGAATTTTCATAAAGAAATCCTTCATGAGGAAATGTCTATTGAAGACCTTTAGAATTAATGTTCCCACTATTTGGAAATGAGGGAGTAGAATCTTGAATTTCAACAAATATTTGTCTTAGGGCTTCAAGAACTCCAGCATCGAGAAAGGCCTTGTTACAGATTGTCTCTTGATCTCCTGACTGTGCTGGGCAGGTCTTTTCCTTAGACACCTTCTTACTCACCTTGGAAATCACTTGTTGACGAAAGTGGTTGCTCTGAGCAGGTGTATATGCCTGATCAGGAAATATGGACAGGTTAGGCTGACGAACTCTACTCAAAACAGGTGTATGTGCCTGACTTGGTTGTCTGTATGATATGGGGGAGTATGCCCCACAACCCTCTTGGATTGGAAAAGATGTGTGTGTTTGTTCCGGAATGAATTGTTGATGTGTCACTCCACTGGTAGAGATATATTTATGTGTATTTCCCTGAGATGCCGCTGAAGTTGTTATAATATCCTGGCAGGCATCCAGAATATGAGCTAGGATTTTCTTATGCTCTTTCACCATTGATAGAATATGCTTGGTGACTTCAGCTGCCGGAATGGGAATATACACCCATTCCGGGCTTGGAGCAGGTGTATGTTTCTGCTCGTGTCCTCCTTTTCCTGTCATTGAATCTTGAAAGTACTCAAGTGTGGGGGTAGAGAGTTGAGTCTGCCTCCTATTTGTTGTCGGGACTTTCCAACTAACTTCTCCGAATGCTACCAAGCGAGACTGTTGGTAGGCTTGATTAATACTAGCAGGTGTATGTGCCTACTGATTGCACTTCTCCAAACATGGTTGACGAGATCCATCATATGTAGTCAGACGAGCCTGCTGACTAGCTGATGATGTATAAATAGGTGTATTTTCTTGCCTATAGTACTCCGCCGGAATTTCCTGGTGGGATTGGCGTGATGCTTCCAGACGAGTCTGCTGGACAGCGGAATTAAAACGGGCAGGTTTATGTGCCTGCTCGTTGCTTGCCACCAAGTTTTCTCTAGAGATGGCAGAGATGAGAACCTGCTCACTGTTGACCAGATTCTGCCACTGGTTGTTCTTCTTGCTTGCTCGGGTTCGAGAAACCTGAGCCGAACGCCTGGAGTCGGTACCCTCATCATGTTGAGGGTGCACTGCCGCATGAGTCTGGCGGCGATTGTTTGTGGGAGCCCTCAAGAAGGACTTCTGTCTCTTTGAATTAAGGTCCTGAGGGACCTGCTCATTCACCTCCCTAGAATAAGGGAGCGAATGGTGATTATGTTCCGGGGATAACGACCCGAAATGGTTGGAGACGGTAGTCAGCACCGCCTGCATCTTGATCACTGGTCATCATTGTCCGGAAGATCGATATGAGTTATTTACTTGGAGGGCTTGTCGGGCAGCCTCCAGAGATGGGATGGTACCGTGTTGACGGTACTCCTTAACCAGTGCGTTTGATACCCAGCGTTGAAGAAGATGTGTAGGTGATATCATCCTTAGAGCGGATGACGATCCAGAAGGAGTTGCAGTAGTGGCATTTACAACAGCAGTATTCACAGGTGTGAACTTGAGAGCAGCCATTCTAGAAATGAAGAAGATCTTGGAAAAGAGTGCTTGTTTGATATAACAGACGTAATCAAGAAAATTCAGCCACTATATATTTTGGATGAGCACATATGTCAATGATTGTTTTTGTATTCCCACTCATTTAGTTTTAAATAGGGGCTTAAAAAATGGGTAAAACATTATTTTAACTTGGTTAAGGATTCACGTCGGGTTCACCATTTTTGTTTCTCTCAGAATCTGGGGATGACCGCCTTGATGGGAGGTTCAAACATTCTGATCGGTTTCTAACGGGTTTGTTCATAGAACCGGAAACATCCAATGATTCCACATCCATTCATACATACTTTCCAAAGGTAGGTTCTCATTAGTTTGTGGACTGATGGGGCTTAGGAATTTTCATTGGTCGAGAGGATGGGAGGTCGGATTCATCACACCTTTTTGGGGGGAATTATTGTCTACTCCGGGACTCTCTTTATAGATTTATGTTATGTTCACGAATACTTATTACATTACCAAGTATAAAATGAGCTTTCCTTCAGATCTAAAAATCAATGATTAAATATGTAGGAAATTTAGAGAATCATTTGTATGTATTCTAGGTTCTTCATCGATAGAGAATCATCTATATTTATTAGTGATTCTTGGTCAATGGTACCCTTCGAAACATTTATATAGAAGTATCTTGGTCATTATGATGACCATGCTGGTTTTAAAGCCACTCAGTGGGGCACTTGAAGTTTATTGTCATTCAGAAGGACATGGATTATTTTAGAGTTGGGATCGAACCCGTAGATGGGCTACCTACGTATCCTTTGTTTAGAAAATGAATCAGAACCCACGTAGTTCGAGTAAGGGAGTATAATGTTTATGATTGATGGCTCAAAGAAGGATGTCACAATTACCTTTACACTCTAAGCTCACGTGAGTCATGCTCTGTGTGAGAAACAAGAGGTATTGGTAAAAATTAGACAATTGTTCCATGAAAGATGCAATCATAAGAAATAATGTGGGGATTATGTATGTATGAATGTCCAGATAAATGAAGGTTAGGATTTACTTTAGGGAAGAAATCCAGGAATAGGGCCCATATAGGTATATGTGCTTCATGGAGATTTTGAATACTCTAACTTGGGGCTTACTCCTAAAAAGGAGGCCCAAATTAGGAGAAGACTTATGATTGGGATTTACTCCTAAAAAGAAATCCCAGATCAAAGGTAAATTAGGACTGGTTAAGAGAAATTAAGACTGGGGCTTACTCCTAAGGAGGATGCCCAAATTAGGGGACTGGGGCTTACTCCTGAAGAGGATGCCCATATTTCAGACTAGGGCTTACTCCTGAAAAGGAGGCCCAGGTTAAGGGAATTAAGGTTTGGGGCTTACTTTTGAGAAGGATGCCCAAATTAGGGGACTGGGACTTACTCCTGAAGAGGATGCCCATATTTGAGACTTTAATAATTGGGGATTACTCCTAAGGAGGATGCCCAAGTTAAGAATTATGACTGGGAATTACTCTTGAAAAGGAGGATGCCTAGATTAGAGGACTTGGGGCTTACTCCTAAAGAGGATGCCCAAATTAGAGGACTTATGACTGGGGATTATTCCTGAAAAAGAGACCCAGGTTAAGGATTCTTTCATCTTAAAGGATGAGGTTGAATGAATGAAATCTCAATCTTTAGTGACATAAAGATGTGTAATTCACTAGGTTTTGAGAGATATTCCACATAATTCCATTCAGATAAGGAAGTCAAATCAAGAAATCATGCCATAAATGGCTTTGAAGAGTGTGTTGAAAACTGAATCTTGAATAGGAAAGGTGGAATGGCTTAAGAGGGGTGAAATGGGAAATAAGGGAACCCAAAAAGGCAGGGGCGCGCAAGTCCTTCCAGGCGCACAGGTACTGCGTGGGCACACAAGTCCTGGTCGCGCAGGTATGCCTACGCAACACATGGTGTACTTGCACGACGGTTAACCAGCAGGGTAATACTTGAGAGACTCTTGATTAAAGCCTTTAGAATCCTCTTGAGGTTCTTCCAGAAAAGGGGCGTGCAAGTTCTATTGAAGGAGTAAGGCGGCGCGCAAGTGTGGCCTTTTCCCTTAAGGGTTGGCCACTCAGGCACGCATGTATTGATGAGTTTCAACACTTAGGCCTTCCTCCACCTCTTTAGACCTTTCGTTCTAGGAAAGAAATTACCTTATAAGTGTTTCAGAAGCTTTGAGAAGAGACTAGGGCGCTGGGAGCTCAAATCTGAGTTTCTGGAAAAAAATCCTCTTCGAATGGGGTCCCACAGGGACTATTTATAGGCAGGAGAATACCCCGGGTGGTTACCACTTAGGTTGCGCAAGTTACTTACGTGACCACTAGGCGCCACGCAAGTGGACTTGCGCGACAGTGATATAACTTGCGTGGCACATGTGCTTTTGATCCCTTGTTCATGCCTTTGACAATTTTTTAATATTTTCTTCAAAGGATTAATCACTTTGAGCTCAGATATTTCCCTTTTCCTATCTTTAGATTCTGTGATGAAAGGAGCATCAACAATGGGTTTTTTAAAAACTATCTAAAATGTGAAAATATAAAATATATTAAAACTATGATTATATCCCAAGTAATTACACTATTTTTTTATAGTATTATTCTCTTAGGTAATGTAAAAATAAAATTTATTTTCTTAATGCATCACAGAGGCTGATCAAGGTCGTCTCACTAGAGGATCTTTTATAGTTGTTCATCTACTTATTATAATTAACCTAAACTACTTTTTTGGATGTTTTAATTTAATAAATGAAATAAATGAAAGATAAATTAATTATAAAATGTAAACTGACATGCAATTAAGGAATATGATTAACAAATCAAGAACTTGACCATTGTGGTTTGGTTTATGGGTTCCATCATTCTCCTTGTTGGTGTTTAAATATAGTCTGATAGATTAATCATGAAATATCACCTATTAACTATTATTATTTTATTTAGTGGTGTGACATTTTGAATGAATTTAGAAATATGAATTCTACATCTTATTATAATCAAGGATACTGAAACACCTCAATCGAGAGTGTGACATCTCTAAGGACCTGACTCCACAGTATGTCATTTCATACACTAAAAATAACAACTTATCACATTAACAACGTATGTTTAGTGGAAGGAACAGAAAAGATTAAAACTGAATATAAAGAAGTTTGAATTAATTTTCATAGTGTAGAATCACTGAACCCATAGACTTCACACTATCCCATCACAAACTTATTAAAATGAAATAATTTACTAGAATAATGTATGGAAAAACCGCATAACTCCCTCAGGACAAGCCTCAGTTTAGCCCCTCATTTTTGAAGGTAAGAGGTCACTGTCTAAATAAATAATATAAGGAAGATAAGATAATAATAAAATAAAATGAATAAAATAGAAAGAATCAAAGAGATAGAGGGATTAGGAAGAAAATTAAATAAAATAGGAATGTAAGAGAATAATAATGTTAAAAACATAAAATAAATAAAATAAAAAAGAAGGAGAAGAGGGAGAATAAAAAGAAAAGAAAACAAAACAAAATAAGGATAAAATAAAATGAAACGAAATGGGAAATATTTATGAACTAAGAAGAAGAATAAAAATAAAATAAGTAGAATTTGAATAAGAACAATAAGGGTGAATGGGGGTATAACACTTATGATAAATAGAATGCATGAATTATTTCAATGAAAATAAAAATCACAAGAATAAAAATAAATGAAGTAAAATAAAATAAAGAAAAGAAAAACAATAGCTCATCCTTCTTATGGAAGTGGTTCTCTTTGGGTATGCAAACTCTTTTCTTTGGTGGTAATTACCTCCTTTTTTAGACCGAGGGAGAGGCCATTAATCACTTTCAGTAGTTAAGTAATATCTTATTCAAATAATTCTTAATATATAGTCAATATATCTTCAAATATACACAAGATCATATGAGGATTTTCCTATATTGGTGAGGAAATATGAAAGAAAATTCAGTGGGGAAAGATCCCGCGGGGTATCCACAGTCTTCAACTTTGTTCAATGTTTGTGTGTGGTGAATGGAGGATGTGGAAATAGTCCATGTGGAATTATTTTTGGTAGTATAAAAATACCCCTCCTCATACCTTCGAAGTGGTTAAAGGAGACTTCAAAAAAAGCTTCATGAGGGTCGTTTTGGGGTCCAAGGATGAACCATGTTGGTGTGGCACCTCGATGGTGGAAGAAAAGATCAGGAAATGATATCCCTAGTGTCGTAATGGTGTATATATAGTTTCATATATTTTGGATGAAAATGTAAACCGATAGAGATACAACTGAGATGGGTTCTGGGGTCTATCTGAACAAGGAAAGAGAGATTTATAAAATAGATGAACAATACAACATTTTAAGCATCCCAGTTCAAAATGTAACATGAAGGGGATTATTTATAATGAAAATAACGACTTCCTATTTCCATAATCCCACACTATGGCGGGATCCTAGAACCACATGCTAACACATAACTAGGCCATGCTGCACCACTTGGCCAAACTGGCCTTTGGGCCTACTATGCTCCCACAAAATCTAACCATGGTCTTGGTTCTTCTGGATGGCTTCCTTACACCATAGGCCATGCCTAACTGGATCCTCATGAATCTAATAAGGCGATTATCTCTTGGAGTTTAGGGATTCTAGTTGGCAGTGTATTTTCTTTGGTGAAGTCCTGCAAAAGAATATAAAAAAGTTAGATTTTTTTAACACTTATAAATATCATCCATGATTCATAAAAAATCAAATTTAAAAGTCACCAATCATTTATTCAAATAATCCAACTTTTATTCAAATTTCATAATTTACCAAAATTTAATAAAACATTGGAATACATGGGTATTATTCAATGAAATTCATTTAAAACTACTAAAAATTGATTAAAATATTCATGAAATTAGTGTGTGTCATTCATGTATCATGATTGGTATGTATGATACATATGAAAATCATTTGATATTTGTGATTGATATCACTGATTATAGGATCCAGTTGTTAAAATTTCCAGTAACAACTAATATGGATTTTTTTATATTAGTTATCTGTGAAATTAAACACAACAAAACCACTATATATTTCCCTATGATGAAAGGTCCTATTAATCTAAATAAATATAATATTTGGTGATGACAATGTATTCCATCCTTTAAGGGGTGTATAGGGACCCTGGTAGGTCGATACATGCATTTGATTCCTTAGAGACAGAACCCTTTTGGTTGATTATGGTACTGGTTCTAGACATGTATAAAAAAATAGGTTGATTAATTTAAAATTTCAACAAAAACCTATATGGTTCTTTCACATATAGCTTATTGGTGGAATCATACATAACTGAACCATCTGGATATAGATTACTCGACACATATTAGCATGGTATGATGTCATTATACACACACAAAAATATATATATATATATATATATATATATATATATAAATATATATATATATATTGATGGATCAGATTGCGATCCTTGAGGGGGTGGCTCTTGTATTTAGAGACTTGATGAGGATCATCATGAAATTTTGATTCTTGTGTGTATAGTATCCTATGAATATTTATTATGATAATTAGTTCCATTTTAGGTTAATGAATTGGTGTTTTATCCCTGCTATGTTTATGTGAGACTTATAGTGGGTTTGTTTTAGGAACATGAGTTACCTCTTGATGATTTAATGGGAATACGGAGGAGTTTACCATGAGTTTTGACTTATGTGAGATATGACCTATGGGTTAAGTGGAAGATACTATTGTTTTAATATGAAAATCATGATAGATGAGTATGTTTTTTTGGATAATCTGATATTATATAGGCATGGGTTACTAAAGAGAGGTTAGCCTAGGTTTTTTAGTGCCTTAGAGATGGAAATCATGGGTAGATGACTCATGTTATGAGACCATTTCATGAGAGGTTTTACTAGGTATATGATATAGACATGAGGATACCTTATTATTTTTTATGAAACTCATCGTGAGTGACGGTTCTTTTAGAATTGAAGGCTGGGTTTTGAAGGGATGTATCAATTGAGCACCTGACCTTGGTGATTCCAGATTCCCTTTTAAGAGAGCAGTGAGACCATAGGTAAATGATGCTGGTTAGTAATGATGCTGGTTAGAATGATTTTTTTAGACCATGGAATAGGTGAAAATTTTAATTTTAAAGAGGAGTTCCATGGGTGCTTCTGCCTTGATGAGATTTAAATGTGAGTGATAAAGGATAGTGGAACTGGCACATTAGACTATGTTTGGTAATGTGTGACTCATGGTATGAGTTGGGTTGTGTGAATAGGTGTTACATGGGTATATTTCTATTTATTTTTCATTAGAGTAAGGTAGTATGGAATGGTTAATAATAGTTTCATTAAAATGTGGGTTAATGATAGGTCATGTGTTGGACAAGGAAAAATGGTATTGATAGTGGTGGAATCAGACATGGATTTGGTACCGTGGTATGGTCGACCTGAGTGGATGACTTGATGTATATTTTTTGGAATGTGTGTTATTAAAAATCTATCATTTATTGTGATTGAGGATCATCATAGGGGAATATTTATGGTGGGAAGTTCACCATTAGATATGAGAGGGTGTCACCCTTCTTATGGAAGAAATTTTGACAAACATTGAAGATGATGTTCTTCATGAGTCAAGAACAGTTAGCATTGATGTTTTGTGTAAATTATTGATTATGAGAGGGATGGTTCCATCCATTCATTATATTTAGTAATTAGAAGAGTTTTTTCTATGGAGGAATCAACCTCATGTGGTTAGGGTCATGGGTACAATAATACTGTTCATTGTAAGGTTAAGGTTTCATTTAAAATGTTGGTGAGGTTCCCTAGAGAATACCAGATTTGGGATTTAGATGAGGAATTGGATATAGTCTTTACATTGTCATCAATATAAAAATTGTCTTGATGTTATCTGAGGGTGTGTTCTATCGATGGTGTGCTAGCGATCAAGTGATATCATGATGAATGACTTGGTTGGTTGAGGATCTAACGAGGAAATTACATAGAGATTCATGTTTAGAATTTGGTGTGAGTGTTAAGAAAATCTTGGGATGCCTCTATGGTTTTAAACATCATGATTGTGTTAATTAGATAGCACGTAAGAGGGTAGATGGAAATTTTAAATAATTGTTGGAAATAGAAGGGAAGACTAGTTTTTTAATGTATGATTGGGTGAAGTGAGGTGTAAACCATACCGGGCGGGTTGTTGGGTTTCTAGTGATGTGTTCAAGTAGGTGATTTCATTGATATGGAGCAATATAGCAAGAAATATACTCATTATAATATGATTATAGTGTTTAGTTTCATAATAATATTGATGGATTGATTAATAACACTATGGTGCTCAAGGATAGATATGTATGATCAAGCACTGACATTGGGTTTTTGTGATGGGTGACAAGCAATATATCTATTTTTGATGAATAGCGTGCATCGAGTTTAGAGTTGTGAAGTGGTATATAATTCGGAATTCCATGGTAGATATCAATATTTTAAATTTTTATTGTTAATAGTTTTGTTCAGTGTTAACGGTTGAAAGACACCCAATGGTTCTTAAGAATGAAAAATACTTTAGTGCTTAGGTTGTAAAAATCCCATGAAAATTTGGGTTGTTAATTACTATATTTTTTATTTAGTAAGTTGTATGTTATGATAATAGATAACTAAATTATTATTTTGAGTATTTATAAATCTCCAAAAGTGTTATATATGTGTTTTTAGGCTTATTGTACACCATGGGGGTTCAGGTGGGGGTATAAGTATTGGATGGGAGGTCGGGCTATCGAAATTTTTAAGCAGTAGACCATTCAAGGTGTGAAGGGAAATTCATGATATGAATAGCCTTCATAGGGGTCGTTTTAACGTGTTAATGTGATATAATAGTGAGGGGATTAATACCAAGGATCATTCAAGGTTTGAATATGTTTTATACTATGAAAGTATTGAGTCAGAGTGGATTCCCCTAGACTGGAGAAGGATTTATGACATGAACCCCTACTCAAGACATGAACCTGGGCTAGATTACCTCTTTTCCAGGGGAGTTATGGTAATTCTATCAATTTTATGTTTATCAAAACCCCTCTGGTTCCCCTTTATTTAATTGACCAAACTATAGGGAAGATACCCCTTTGGAATTATTCCCTACACTTGTGATTATCCTTTGATTAGGGTGGACCATTGATATTTTTTTGGGGCGATTCATGGTAAGATCCCACCCTCTATCAACCTAGTTCCTATTATTTGATCCTCCCAAATATTGAGTTCATCATTTATGTTATTGGGAGATTATTTCACAAGATCATGGTGAAATAATCTTGTTTTATATTGATTTCATGTGTGGGATGTAGAGGATTCCCAGTAAAGAGGAAATAAAGTTATCATTAATCTTTTACCTTAAGGTATATTTCTCAGGAAGTTTTCATAGATATTTGGATTAAATTAAAATAAATTGTTCATTAAATCAAGGGTATTGGTTTGGGATTTATTAGGGATTAGGTTCAGGTGTGTGTTGGGAGTTTACCATACACTATTTGACAAGTGGTTGATGTTCGGTGAGATTTTAGAGTTTATTACTAATTGAATTATTTTTTAAACTATTTATTAATTGTGAAAATGAATTGAATAAATAATTAATTTTTTTTATGATTAATTAATTTATTTTATGTTTTGAGTTATTTCTTTGAGGTGATGGGTGAGGTATGGATAAACTTTTACGGTCTCACGAAATACTTTTCTAGCTATAATCAAAGGGTATAACTATGTTATTTGGGTTGGTGGTCCTTGGATAATACCCATTTGGTATATAAATTATGTTTATGTATTATTCTGATATGTGGTCTTAACACGTAGGAAAACTAACCATTTTTTTTAAATGAATTATTCTAATTTAATTAAAATACTCGTGGATTGAGTGAATTTCCATGGTCCATGATGGACCCTTGTGCGCTAGCTCAATTTCCCTAGACACTAACAGTCAAGGCCTCAATCATAAATTCGTTACATATGACACATGGAACCTGAGTGATGTAAAATAAATTATTTTAAATGAACGAGATGTAATATAGATTGTAATATATTCAATTAGTGACCTCATAGTAGAGGAGGGTTTTGGACTAGAGTGTTTAGCATGAGTAGGCAATGTGAGAACCCTATGATGCCTTAGAGTTTTTGGTCTAGTTAGGGAGATAATGGAGAAATTGATCCTACCCTACTGAGATGTGATTACCTGATTGGATAATACCACTTAATATTAATGTATTTTTTTTGAGTTTAACGAACTATGAGAACTTGGTAAAAGAGATTGGTCTTTTTCTATCTCTTGAGAGTGATTCCTTTGAGGATTTATTATCTGGCCAATGAGGCCTTGATGTGACTATGATGATATCAAGGGATATAATTCCCTCTAAGTGATTTGTGTTTTTATTATAGATGAGAACATGATATTGGATACTAGGAGGAGAGTTGTGGTAGATATGTGACATGGGGGACCCCGGTGGGTTCACTAGTGATATGGAGACCATAGAATGGGTGCATATAAAAAATGGGTAGTGATGATTATGGATGTTACCTTAGAACCTGAAAAAACTATATGATCGTAATATGGTATTGGTGATGATGTTAGGTCATCATTTTAGATGATTACATTATAATTATGGGATGATTTAGGATATATTGTTGACTCGTCAATATGTGTAATATAAGCTGGATTGGTTGGGATTCACTATGTACCATGATGTATTAGATAGATGGGATGCATTGGATGATCTTGTTGGATTTACCTTGGTTCCTTCTACTATGGAACACATTGGATCAACTCTTGGGGTAAGTTGTTTATTTATTATGTATATATATCAAAAAGTATTACCTCAGAGGGATTATCGTCATACCCACCACTATGGAATTAAAAATATTACCTCATGATGTTCAATGATATTCTTGTTCATTATTGATCTACTATGGTTACATACTATGGATCATAATACTTATAGATGACTTGAAAATGATCTTTGGATAAATAAATGATTCTTGATGCTTATGGAATTCCCAGGACACTGTTATTTTACCTTTGGGTCAACATGATTTCCAAGGATTATCTCCAAGGGATCATCTTAGAGCTTGATGACTATTAGATTGAATAGGGTCATACCACATGGAATCAATGATCATTATAGATGATTCTAGATTTCCTAGGGTTATACCCTGAAGAATTGGTGATGTCTTCTGATGATTATGGGATCACCTAGGATAACCCCTAGGGATCAATGTTTTCACGTGATGAATATAGGACAAACTAGGTTTACCTCCTAGGGTTTGGTGATGATAGATGATATAATTGATTTCCTAGGATCTCCCCAAAGGACCGACTTGAAACCTATTGATATGGGATGCCAAAGAAAAGATCCTTATATTTGGTAGTTATTCTTGATTCTATATGTTTTCCGAGGTTTATTCTTAGGATCTGATAGTTATTCTTTCTACTAAATGGTCGTTAGGCCTCGTATCAGTTGGAACGATCATGTAATGTGCTCAAAGATACTCTATCCCTAAAAAAAGTAGGTATATTTGATCTCGAGTGTCATATTAGAATCCAAGGATCGATAATGGTTATTTATTTACACTTCCCAAATATTTTTATTTATTAAATTAAAAATGTCATATGAAAATACATTTTATTAAATGGTTTGGTATGAGACCACATAGGTGGTTTCATACTAAGTTGTACTCACATAATTCTTAGGAATCCATGGTACATGGACACCTGATTAAACTTTATTTATCATTAGTTCATGTTAGGAAAAGGCCTTGAATTTCATTATTGAGTAGGATATCATGGGTGGGAATAGAGACTGGGATGTGATGAGATTCTAGGATAGTAGTAGAGCATCGTATTTGTTTTATTAATTTGGTTTATTCTATATATGTGATCATCCAAGTGGGTGGAAAATTGTTATATTATAGACTGAACATGAGTTTGTATGATTACTCACTTAAAAATGTTCATTTTATATATCATTGTTGCTTGTTTATTGATCCTACATACACTGTTGTATTTTTATAGTTATAAATGATGTTTGGTTTATTTTTTCTATTATTTCACACTCTTATTTGGGAATATAGTCTCCCCAAAATAACACCTGATACCCCTGTTGGTAGTCAAGATCCTCTAGTGTATGGGGAGGCATGCCTAAGGTACCAATGGCTCTCTATTCAGGTTATTATTAGAAGTGAATTGGATCAGAGGTTGTACACTAGGTATTCAAGGGAATCCAACTATAAAATACATTACCAATTGATATATGAGAAACTTATATACATAATAATATTATTCAAACCTTTTCCAATATCTTTTAGATCACTATCATCTCACAAGTAATATTCCATATTGAAACTCAACTAATAGTCCTTATCTCATGATCACTCCATACACTAGCCCCCATGAAATACTGATCTTCCAATGGTTAACTTTCTTTGTTCACCATTTATGGAACTTACTTAATAATCCATCCTATTCCTATAAGGGAATTCATGAAAAACCATACTCAAAACCACTATTTATCTTTCTTGGTTAACTGAAATACCTTTAGGTTTCTTAAGAAACCTATTACATGACTGTCCCATTTCCCATCACTCTCAATGGAGTGTATCAATGCCTCACATAGAACTTCACTAGGACACCAAAGTGATTACTCAAAGTTATAAATGCTAGAGTAGGTTTCCTAGGACCATATTATTATACTTTGAATACGTTTATATTCAATTTATTTAATTTTAATTTAACTTCTTATTACATACTGTTTTTTTTCAAGGATTTAATTCGATAATGTCCTAGAGTATTTATTAT
Organism: Viscum album; assembly: GCA_963277665.1. Lineage (NCBI taxonomy): Eukaryota > Viridiplantae > Streptophyta > Magnoliopsida > Santalales > Viscaceae > Viscum > Viscum album. The sequence goes on along the minus strand of OY728136.1, from coordinate 999,129,895 downwards.
ATTGATAAGGTCATAGAAGTTCCCTACTATGATGAGAACCTTGAAGTTATATGACAATATTCTTAATATAGTTATGCCATTGTATAACATACAAAGACTGCACACATTGTATTTATACCATCTAGCCTGAGTGCTCGTACGTAGATGAGGCTTCTTCTCATGAATTTCACACTTGGTAATCACCAAGATAGGAAAATAAGAGAATAGTCTCTTCGATAAAAATTTCATTTGTTTTAGTATCCTCATATATTCCTATCATGAGTATGTGTAATGATCTAAATACTTTAATATTATAATGAATGTATGTCATTTATCACACGCATATATTTACTAACCAAAATTGTCACACCATATCTTGAATGGAAGTAGGGTATCTTTCGTTCTTAAAAATTGATATGTTATTAATTGATAAGTTGAGAAAGGATTTACCCTTCCATATTTATGGAATTTTATATCTCATCCATTTGATTGAAATATAATTGTCACATTATATTACCTGGTCATGGGATAACAAAATTTTTATTTCATATTGTCAAAGAACGACGTATCAAGTAAATAGGTTGATGAATCCATCATGCAACCTGTTTGATGGAATAATGTGAAAAAGGTATTATATGCAATAATGAGTGTTCTTATGTGGTTGTTGATGTTGCGACATTACATTAATTCTCCTGGGTAACATGAACCATTTCTAAATAGGAATATTAATCTTTAGGTAATCCCTCCTAATGCCAATGAGAATGAATCCTAAAGGGTTACACAATAATTGTTTCTATTGATCTCGATTAAATTTAATCTGAGTTCATTTAATGGAATAAATATTATTCTCAAGTCCAAGGAATAATTTTAGCCAATTTATATTTATTTCATAAATTAAATAAATATTTATTTTTCGACATGTGAATAAAAATATATTTATTAATTTTATTGAATATTTAGTAAATATTTATTCACTAATATGTGAATGAAATATTTATTCATGAATTAAAATTTTACTCAGGTGTTCAATAAATTAAAGTGGATTTTGAATGGAACAATACTATGTCCAGTAAAAAATTTTAATCAACTGCCCAATTAAATAATATTTTTTATTGTGAAAGTTGAAAAATTACACAAAATAAAAAAATAAAAAAATTATTTTATGGAATGAAGTTTATTAAAGTTAATAATTGTTATTTAAAGGATGACATGAAATTAAATAGTATTTTATCTTAAATACTAACTCTATTAGTAGGCGATTATGTCTATTATGTAGTGTAACCAAAATTGAGAATAGAGAATTTTTTCACACGATGAATTCTCTCTCGACTTTTCCTTCTCACTACCTCTCAATAATGAGACATAAAAGATAGATTTTTCTAAGACTGAAGAATTGGTGATCATGAATGAACAACTAAAGGCATTAAATTCCTTGTGCTATCACATAGAGATTGTGTTGTGTTTCTCATAGATCATAGGAGCACATGTGGATCATCGCTAAAGGGATTTTATCGTTGGATCCTCACAGCGGAATAGAGGAATTCTGGAAGGGTATTTTCATAAGATCAACATTCACCAATGAAAAAACTTATTAAAACCATGTATTTGTTTCTTAAAATATGAAATAAATTAATTATTAATTTGGTGTGAAAGATTCTCACTCTTGGTTTCGAGAAAAAATTACTAAAAGAAATTTTAATATATCACCCACCAACACATGCTTCTACTTCTCCCAGAACTAAAAAGTTATCAGAGCGATCACGTTTGAATTTATAAATATTAATTTTATTATTGGTTTATATGAAATTGTGGTTATTTTTCATTTTGTGTTATTCATTCTTGAATCCAATATTAATTAACAATTTATATACATGCTAATAATGTCTGTTTAGGGTTTCATTTTCTTAAATCATTAATAAAAAATGAATAATTACTGGAGATTCCAACATGAACTTCCAAATATTTGGCCGATAAAATTAGTTTACACATTGTGTAGCTGGGGCACACACTATATGTTCATGAACATTGTACATGGATGCATCAAGTAGTTAATCACAATAGATTAATTTATTTCACACCACATGTTGACCAAGAAAATCTCCCACACGGAAAATGGATACATGGTGTGTAGTTGGAATGTACATGCCATGTAGTCTGGATAAGTTAATATGACAAATCCCCAAGCGTGTGGCTCAAATACACGATAAATGAGATACAAGGGATGCAGATGTACTATACACTCCATGTAGTATCCCATTAAATTATATAATTAAATGTTACATTAAATTAAAAATAGCATCATTGAAACCTTATTTTATTGACTAACACACCAATTTGTGTTTGATAATTTAATAATGGTTTTAAATAATATTAATCTCTCGACTAATTTATTGTTATTAATATTTCATTATTGGTTATGTCATTTATTTTCCATTAACAAAAAAAATAATGGGTATCTTCAATTAAGATAAAATGAACATTAAGATGAATGGTAATTAAATAATACAAGAGCTTCAATCCAAAAGAATAATTAATGAATAAATAGATGAATTCTATCCATTTACTTTGTCTCATTCATTGGATGCTTCACTATTCATGAGCTTGACCATGACCTGTGTATGTTTTGGATGTTTTATTTTAATTTACCACATGATTTTATAATTATTTATTATTAAATTAAATATGATGTCATGTGTGTCATCCCTACATCCATTATTATGTAGGACCTGAATTTCGAAGGATATTTATGAAATCCCCTTTTAACCCATCATTTGGTTCCCTTCACCACTGTGTGAGTCATAAATACATGTAATTAATATAGTATCCCTAGACATATGAATGTGGTTCAATATGGAATCATAATGATTGCAACTCAGGTGTAAAGGTGGAATGATGTAACTCATGCTAAGACCGAAAATTGGATTTATTTCTCCCAGGTCATAGGTTGATTTAATGTCCTCTCATTAAATCAATTATGAGATAAATCTATTCAATGAGTCATTTAATTAATTATTTATTTTTATATATGTAATTATTTACTGTATGGATGTAGTAACGTGATCCCTTAAATAGTTTAATTAATATGAAAATATAGAATTTAAATAAATTTACTATGTATATATGTTTTATCCAACATGGTTAATTAATTTTTTAACATCCACTTAATATTTACAAGAAATATAAAGTATAAAACAATATAATGTTTATGAATTATAAAATAGATAAATTATGTGTACATGTTTTATCCAACAGAGTTAATTAATTATGTAATATACCCTTAATATTAACAATACATGTAAATGATAAAACAAAGTAAATTTTATGCATAATTAATTAAAATCCGTCAAACCTAATATTAAGTCAATCTTAGACTTCCATTACATAATTAGAAACAAAATTGAATAGAACTAAGTTTTTGACCAACCCCTATTGGGGAACATACATTTATAAGGGGAGTTATTATATGGGTTTTGGCTATACTTAACTATTTTACATTAATAGGATTAGGCCATGAAAGATTTGGTGTAATATGAAGGAAATTGTTAAAGAAATCCTGGTCAGGATTTTTTGATTGGGAAATCCTCTCAACGAATGAAGGAGATGCAAGCCCACAATTAGAAAAGACATGCCTACCTAAATACCTTCATGTAGCTTAACCAAAAAATTTTGGGGTAATGTAAAGGAGAATATAGATAGTTTTCCCTAAAATGACCTAAAAAATATACATTCTGAGTTAAATGGTTTGGGTTATTAAGGCATAATTAATAGTGGGAGATTTAATAAAATCAATCAATTTATTATTTCTCACATAATTTGTTATAAAAAAAGTACTAATAATCCATTATTTTTTATTCTAGAATAAAATGGAAAGATCGTCATCCAAATTATCTCCATGATCAATATTTGATAAAGATAACCATCATACTTGTAGTAACTTCTAGGAATGGTATAGATTTATTTGGGTTGTTCTACACCATGAATTAAAATCTTACATGCTAGAATCCTCAATACCAAATATTCTTCCTAAGAAGGCGAGTGATGAGAAGTACCTAGTATCCTAGAAACATATAAATGAAATGATAAACATTCAATGTTTGATGAGTTGAAATATGTCTAGTGAACTCATGAATTATCATTAAAACATGGATGAATATATAATTTTTAATACCCTTCATGGTTGTTACTACAAGATATTTAGATAAGAGAGGTTTGAGATTTATAAAGCACTATTTTAGAGTAAGCTTGTATAGGGTTCCCTAGCTGGGCCTCATGTAGTTAAAGTCATTGGATGTATTGAGTTCCTAGAAGTTCTATGGTTTAAAATCCATGAATAACTAGGAACCTATTTATTTAGGAACCACTATTTTAGAGATTCTTCATCTTTGTTGGGATAATATGAAAAACATTGATACGTATTTTCTATGTCTTCTCACTCTTCTTCTCAAAGTAGATAAGGATACGAACCATGATAATCATTCCATCCTTATGGTGAAAAAATGGGAACAAAAACAAAATATATTTAAGACCAAATATAATTCAAAACCTTCCAAGAAGAGGAAGATCAAGGGGAAAGCAATGAAACATGATGTTTTCTATTTCACATGTGGCAAGAAGTTCCACATGAAGAAAAACTACACCAAACCAAAGAAGAAAGGGGAGGATTCATGTGTATTTGTTATCAAGTGAAACATATCTATTTCATAAAATTGGTTAGTAGATACAACTTTTGTTTCTCAAATATGTATTCAAATATAAGAATATATTAGATTCATAAATATTGATTTAGGGTAGGTAGATCTACACCTATCCAACAAAGCTAAATATTTCTATACCTATTAGGGGCCACAACCTCACATTTTTTATCAAAATGATATTGGTTTTTAAGGGTTGTTATTATGTTCCATCTATTTCCAAAAACATTATTTTTGTATCCAAGATTGATATAGATGGGTTTATTTTAAAATTATGGAATGAATATCTATTATTTTATAAAGATATCATTTTGTATGGTAAGTCACATTTAAATATTGATCTTTATGTGTTAGATTCCACAAAACTTGTAATGGAAATCAATAACAACATTACTTCACATGACTCATACGACACACAACTTTAGCATCACTAGATAGGTCATGTAAATGAAATGAAATTTACTAAATTTCATCGAGATTCGTATTTAGATTCTTTTGAACTAAAACCAATTGGTTTATGTCAAACATTTTTACAAGGATAAAAGACCAAGGCCCCATTTAACAGGAAATGTGAAAGGGATAAATATATTATTGAATTAGTCTATATTGAAGTTTGTGGAATATTTCCTATTGAATCAAGAGGTCGGTAGTTATACTTCATAAATTTTTCTGATAATTTAATATATATGGATAAATATACTTAATGAGGTATTTGTCAGATTATTTTGAATAATTCATGGAATACAAGAATGAAGTTGAGAACCATCTTAGTGAAAAGATTAGGAATCTACACATAGAATGTAATGGATAATAACTTAATAAATAATTGAATGAATTATTATGGGAGTTTGGGATCCTATTCCAAACAAATAATCCTTATACAACTCAGTGGAATGGTGTAAGTGAAAGAAGGAACCGCACCTTTTTGAACATGGTGATATCAATGATGATTCATTTGAGTATGTATCATCCTTTCAGGGACACATGTTACAAATAGAAATAGATATACTTTACCAAGAAACAACTAAATCAATATATGGTATTCAATATGAATTTGTAGGTGGAAGAAAATACATGTTATTTAATTTACATGTGTACGAAAGAAATGAATTTTTTAAGGCCTCTTCATGAAACTAACTTGAACCCCGAGGCACAAAGTTTACCTTTACATGAAACCCCCATGAAATATGGGGATATTACCTATAAAAACCCGTAGAAAAAATGTTTATAGTGGTATGAAATTCCATATTCCTTGAGAGGGATCACTTCTATAAGAAAGATATTTGGAGTGAGATAGACTTCGATTAAGTTGATGCTGAAGGTACATAAGAGTTTCTATAGGAACTGATTCCACAAAGCTTCATGGAAGACGATACTATTCCGAAGAAGCAAGTACTACATAAGAGTACATGAGAGGTCATAGAACTAGAAAAATATGGGTTTCTAGTCACCATGGATGGTGAATCATTATTAGTTTTTAATAATGATCCTATAACCCACAAGGAACTAGTAAGTGGCCCATACATTTCCAAGTGGCAAAAAGACATGTATTTTGAAATAGATTTCATATAACAACATAAAGTTTAGATTTTGGTAGATCCACTAGTAGATGTAAATACCATTGGTTGAAAATGGGTATTTAAGAAGAAACTGGACATGGATGGACAATTTAGTACTTATAAGGCATAACTGGTTGCAAAAGGGGTCAAACAACATCAAAGAATTTATTATGATAATTTTTTTTTCATAGTTTCAATGATAAAATCCATCAGAATTCTAATTTACATTGTGTCTTAACATAACTAGGATATTTATAAAATGGATTTGAAAAGAACCTTTTTAAATGGGAACCGTATGTAAGATGTGTATAGTACAATACCCGAAGGGTTTATGACTCTAAAGGTGAAAATTAAAATAAATAAAATTATTGATTAAAGTAAGAATCTCAATCCTGGGACATTTGTTTTAATGAAACCATAACTAAATTTAGTATCATAAATAATGATTCTAAGCATTGTGTCTACAAAAAATTTTGTGGGAGTGCATTCATTTTCATAATAATATATGTTGAATACATATTACGCATAATAAATGACATAATTGTCTTACATTATATTATGACATGGTTAAATAAATGATTCTCCATAAAGGACTTTGGAGAATTAGCATATATTATTGGGATTAAGATCCATCATTATAGATTCAAGAGACAAATCTAACTAAGTCAATGTACACACATTTAGAGGATACTGATGATATTTAGTGTGGAACAATCCAAGAGGGTATTTTATCAAGCGCCACATGGAATTTATATTTCCAATAAAATTTTTCCTTAGTTACATTAAAGAAGAAAAAAATGGGAAGTATTATATATGCTTTAGAAATTAGTCCATTCATGTATCCAATTCCATGTACTTGGATATATGTTTCTTATATGTTGAGTATGGTAGAAAAATATCAAGCTTATCCAGGTGAGTGCCATTGGATGAGAGTCAAGACCATCTTTATGTATATTAGGAGTAATAAGGATATGTTGCTATTATATGAAGTATTTGAGGAACTATTTAGTATAAGATATTTAGATTCTAGTTTTCAAATGGATTAAGATGACATGAAGTCACAAATGGGCACATATTCACTTTGAATGAAGATACTGTGAGATGGAAGAGCTCAAAAAGGCTATGGTTGCAGATTATACAGTAGATGCCACGTATATTGCAGCTTCTAAAGAAGATAAGGAAGAATTAAGGAATAATTTTTTTTCAAGAACATGATGTGGTATTTAGTGGTAAAGATCCTATCACACTATGTTGTGATAATACTTCCATAGTGGCTCTCACAAAAGATCAAAGGTCACATTAAAAAATAATTCACCTTCTCCAAAAGTATCAACAATTGAGGGATTTTTCTTAGAGAGGTGAGGTTTCAGTGAGCAGTGTTTCAATGTAAGAAAATGTGTTAGAAACCTTGAAAAAATCCTTGAATAATTGGAAACATGATTATCATGTAAGGTCTAGCGGACTGAAATTTGTAGGTAGATGAATCTAATCCAATGGGAGTTTGCGAGAGATGGTTTTATAGGAATGACTGGTTATACATTTATTACATGTATAATCTATGTATTTAATATAAATTTAATTTCTTATTACATATTATTCACTATTTCTCATGGATATAATGTAATAATGTCCTATAGTATTTTTTATCATTGATAAGGTCTTGGTAGTTCCGTGTTGTGATGAGATACTTGAAGTGCTATAAAAATATTCTTAAAATAGTTTTTCAGTTGGAGAAAATACTATGATGCGACACATAGTATTTATACCTCTAGGTGCAAGTGCTAATAAGAGGATGAGGATTCTTATTATGAAGTCTGCACTTGGTAATCTCCAAGATAGGAGATTATGAGAACAGACCCACCAGTTGGAATTCTATATGTTTTAGTGTCTTCAAATATTCCTTTCTATGAGAAAGATTAATAGCACTTAGACTTTAATATTATCATTAATGTATATAATGACTCGATAATTTAGATTTATTGACAAAAATCATCATGCCATATGTAGGTAGGATGTAGGTTATGTTGGTTGCTTATTGACTGACATGTCATTAATGGATAAGTTGAGGAAGTATTTTCCATTCCATATTTATGTAATTTGATATCTCTTAAATTTGATTGGAACAAAACTATTATTTTAAATTCCATGTCCATGGTGAAATGAAATCTTTATTTTAGATAGTCAAAGAAAGACAGATCAAGTATGTTAGTTGATAGCACCATCATGCAACCTGATTTATTAGATATTGTGAAAATGAATTATATTACAGAGTAAGCATTCATATATGGTTTTTGACAATATGTCATTATGTTCCTTGTCGTTGGATACTTGACTAGTTGGTAGAAAGTAATAAACAAATTTAGGTAAGCCCGCATAATTCTGACAAGAATGAATCCTAGAGGATCATATACTAGGTGCTTCAGTTTATCTTAAATAAATTCTATTTGATTTTAATTAATTTAATAAATAATATTCTCAATTCCGATGAATAATTATGTCCATGTCATTTTGATCACATAAATTAAATAAAAATTTATTCACCAGCATGTGAATAATATTTATTTATTTATTCAATTTAATAATTAATAAATATTTATTCACTGGTATGCGAATAAAAATTTTTATTTGCGAATAAAATTTTTATTTGACTATTCAAAAAATTTAATAGGAGTTTGAACAGAGCAATATCATGTCTTGAGACAAATATTAATTAACAAGACAATTAAATAATATTTGATATTGAGCAAGTTGGCTTAAACCAAAATAATAATAATAATAATAATATGTGTAATTGGGTTTATTAAAGGTAATAAATATTTTTTAGTGGATGAAAATAAATTAAATAATATTTTAACCTAAATCCTAACTCTTTGAATAGGTAGAATTGTCTATTATATAGAGTATCAAAAATTTAGAATAGTGAATTATTACACACAATTAATTCTCTCTTGAATCCTCCTTCTCTCCCCCTCTCATGAATGATAAGTGCACAAGATATTTAATCAATAATAAAGAATGATCTATCAAGAAAAAATACCACAAGATATTTTGTTTACCGCGATAGCACCTAAAAATCAAGTAGTGATTCTTTGAGATCATTAGATCATATATGGATCATCGCTAGAGAGATTCTATCCTTATATCCTCATAGTGCAATGAAGGTAATCTGTAAGTGTATTTTTAGATTTTCAACATTCACCAACAAAAAATGTTCCAAATAATGGGTATTTATTTATTCAAATATTAAATAAATTAATTATAAATTTGACGTGAATGGCCTTGACTCTTGGTTTTAAGAACCTATTATTGAAATAAATTTTAATATATTTCACACAAACACATGATTCCTCTGCACCCAAAACCAATAAGTGGTATTATAGAAATCTCATTTAAATTTATAAATAATTATTTGATTGTTGATTTATGCACAATAGTGGTTATATTTTCATTTAATGTAATTTTTTATTTAATTCGATTTGAATAAAAAGGTTATCAATATATTAATCATGTTTGATTAGTGTTTCATTTTATTAATGGTTTAAGAAAAAATGAATAATGTGAGAGATGCCATTGGGATGATCCAAATATTTGGTTGGTAGAAATGGATTATACATTGTGTAGCCAGAACACATGCCATATACGTATGTGAATTGAACATGGATGCATAGATTAGTTAATTACACCTGGTGCATTTATTAAAAATCACACGTGGAATTGGCCAATCTAGAACATAGAAATCAGATACATGGCGTGTAGTTTGCCAATAAATGTTGTGTATTCTGGATGAGTTAACACACTGAAGCCCCATACATGTCACTCAGACACATGGAAAATACGTTACATAGTGTGTAGCTGAACTGTACACTCCATGTAGTCTCTCAATAAATTAAAAATGTAAAATGTTACATTAAATTGAAGTTTCACCATTAAAACCTTATTTTATTGATTGATACACCAATGTGTGTTTGAAAATTTAATAATGCTTTTAAATAATATTAAATAATCAATTATTTTCTTATAATTAATATTTCATTATTGGTTCTTTCATTTATTTTCCTTGAATACCATAAATTATGGGTATCTCCAATTAAGTTTGGATGATCATTAAGATGAAATAGAATTAATTAATTTATTAACTCAAGTAAATTCATCCTAAATAATAAATAACAAATAAATAAATCAATGCTATATAATTAATTTTTTGTATTATTTTTATGTATTACCATTCATGAGCTTGGCCAATAGCTATGTATGCATTGGATGTTTTAATTTAATTTACTATATGATTTTGAAATTATTTATTACAAAATTAAATATGATGGTCATCATGGCATCCCACCCATCATTATTATGTAAGACCTACTTGTCCAAGTATATTTATGTAATCACCTTTTAACCAATCATTTTTTCCAATCACCTACAGGTGAGTCATAAATATAGGTAATTAATGAAGTATCCCAAGGCATGTGAAGGCGGTTCAAGATGGAACCATAATGATTCCAACTCAGGTGATACATTGGTGTATAGGTGGAATTCTATAAATCATTCCAATAATGGAAAATAAAGTTGTTTCCCCTAGGTCAAAGGTTGATTTAATGTATTCTTATTAATTCAACCATTAGATAAAGATAATGAATGGGTCACTTAAATATTTATTTATTTATGTCTATGTAATTTTTTTATTTTATGGATGCTAGACTTTGATCACTTTAATAAATTAATTACTGTGAAAGGATGGAATTTAGATAAATTTATTATGTGTAAATGTTTTATCCAACATGGTTAATTAATTACATAATATACACTTAATATTAATAAGACATGTAATGAATAAAAAAATAAAAAAATTCATGCATAACAAATTAAATAATTGAATTATATAAATGTCTTATCCAACATGGTTAATTAATTATGAAATATCCAATTAATATTTATAATACATGTAAAGGATAAATGAAGATAAAATTTATAAAAATATAATTAAAATACCTCAAAACTAATATTAAGTAAAACTTGGTCGTCCATTACTTGATTGGGAATAAAACTCAACAGAACTATGTGTTTGACCAAACCTTGTCAGGACACATACTTTTATAAAGAGAGTTAATATAATGGTTTTGGGTATAATTATCCTTTTTACACCATGTGGAATAACCCTAGAAATACTTAGTGTAATTTGTAGGCAAGAGTTGAGGAAATACATGTTTAGATTTTTTGATTTGGGAATCCAATCAAAGGATCGAGGAGCTATTGGTCCACAGTTGGAAAAGACCTGTCTACCTAAATACATTCAAGTAGCTTGACCAAAACTTTATGGGGTTATTATAAGGGGAATATTGATCCTTTACACTATGTTTTTCTAGAAAATAGATATTATGAGTTCAATTGTGAGGGCTATTGGGACCTGATAAAATAGTGAGATACTTAATAAAAATCAATTAATTTATTATTTCTCACATAATTTGTAATCAAAGAAAGTACTAATAATCTGGTCTTTTTAATTTTAGAATAAAACGGAAATATCTTCATCCACATTATACCTATGATAAATATTATATAAATATAACCTTATAATTGGTAGTAACTTCCAATAATGGTATAGATGCCTTCATATTGTTATACTCCATGAATTAAAGTCTTAGGTGCCAAAATCCTCAATGCCCAATCCGCCTTCTAAGGATTCAACTGATGAAGAGTTCCTAGCCTATGAGAAACATAAAAATTATATATTTGACATTAAATATTTTATTCTTTTATCTATTTATAGTGAACTAATGAAGTCTCACAAAAACATGGATGCATATATAAATCTTGAGAACCTATGTGGTATTTACCAGGAGAGAGCTAGACAAAGGAAGTTTGAGATTTCCAATGAAGTCTTTCAGATTAACCATATGAAAGGTACCATATATGGGACTCATGTAGTAAACATCATCAGGTACATTTAGTTCCTATAGATTCTTGGTTTTAAAATTCCAAAGAACTTGGAACTAATCTCATTTTTGCATCACTCCTTCATAGATTCTCCAAATTTTGTATAAATTTAAATATGAACACATTGAGAATAATCTTCAAGATCTTATCACTCTTCATTACCAATTATATAAGGATATGAAGCATGAAAATCCATCCATCCTTATATTGAAAAAAAACTGAAATCAAATAGGTCTAATACCAAAGCTTCTTTACGCCCTACCAGAAAGTGGAAGATTATGGGAAAAGAAAGGGAATAAGATTCTATCTATTTAACATATGGAAAGAAGGTTCAGTGGAATAAAAAAAGAATACAATCAAAGAAAACATGGGAAGAATCAATTTTATTTGTTATTTAGTGCAATTTTTATAGTTATAAATTTTTTGGATTGATTCATTTTGTGATTTGCGTATATGTCTTCAAATATAGAGACCTAGTATATTCAGAAATATTGATGAAGGGGAGGTAGATCTATGAGAATCCAACAGAGTTAAAATTTCTACTGTAGTTATAAGGGAATACCACTTCATTTTTTCAATCATAATTATCTTAGTTTTTATGGTTATTATTATGTTCCATTCATTTCCAAAAAACTTATTTCTATATACAGACATTGAGGTCATTGGATTTATTTTCATATTTGAGAATATATGTGGTTTAATTTATAATGATAGAATTTTTTTATGGTAAGGAACATTTAAATAATGATCTTTATAAGTTGTATTACAAGAACCATGTAATAGAAATTGATAACAATGTTAATTTACCTGAATCAGACCACACCCAACTTTGGAATCACCAGGTATGTCATGTAATTTTTTTTCTTGGATAAGTTACATCAATATTTATATTTAGATTATTTTGAAAAAAACATAAGGTGTATGTCACTCATTATTAAAATAAAAAATAATTTAACCATCATTTAGTTGAAAATGTGAGTGTTTAAGAGATTATTTAATTAGTTCATACTGATGTGTGCTGACAACTTCGCATTGTATCAAGGGGTGGGTACTCATTCTTTATAAATTTTTCTGATGATTTTTGTAGATATAGATATTTCTACTTATTGAGGTATAAGTCAGATTCTTTGGATAAATTCATGGAATACAAGAATGAATTTAATAACCCGATTGGTAAGAATATTATGAAACTCCACTCAGACTAGGTTGGAAAATATCTTAATCAAGACTTTATTGATTACTTACAGGGGTTTTGGATCTAATCTTAAGTCACTATTCCTTAAACACATTAGTGGAATGATGTATGTTATAGGAGGAACCACTATTTTTTGGGCATGGTGTGATCAATAATGAGTCATTAAATTATTCTATTATCCTATTGTGGATACAATTTACTAATAAAACACATATACCAAACCAAGTACCAACTAAATTGATTTATAGTATTCCATATGAATTTTTGAGTGGAAGAAAAACCATGTTATCAAATTTACAAGTGCGAGGAAGTGAATCAGTTGTTAAGGCCTTTTCATGTTACCAACTTTCACCCTTATGCACAAAGTATACCTTTATAGGATACCCCTAAGAAACAAGTGGATATTACCTATATGACCCATCAGAAAAAAATAATTGTGGAAAGATACACTATATTCCTTGAGAGGGATATAATATCTAAAAGATACATTGGGATAGAGATAGACCTTTATGAAGTTGAGGCTCAACGTAAAAAATAATTGGAATAAGAACATATTCCACCGATCCATGCGGAATATGAAACTGTTCTAAAGATGAAAGTACTACTTTGAAGTACAAGTGAGGTTAGTGAACTAGAAAATTATGGTTTTCTAGTCACTATGGATTCTGAATCAATATTAGTTGATAAAATTGACCCTCTTACCAATATGAGTGTAGTTAGTGAAACAGATGTTTCTATACAGTAAGAATCCAAGAATTATAGAATATATTCCATGTAACAAAACAAAGTATATATTTTGGTAGATCCTCTAGAAGATGTAATAACCATTTCTTGAAAATGGGTATTTAAGAAGAAACTGGACATGAAAGGACAAGTCAGTACCTATAAAGTACAACTGGTTAGAAAAGGGTTTAAACAAAGTATAAGAATTCACTACAATGAAACCTTTTCACTAGTTTCAATAATTAAATCCATCATAATTATACTTTCTATTTTAGCTTACCATAACTATGATATTTGAAAATGGATATTAAAACATCCTTCCTTAATGGGAACCTTTAGTAAGATGTCTATATTACACAACCCAAAGGGTTTGTGACTCCAAAGGATGCAAATAAGATATGAAAATTTCAAAAATTAATTTATTGATTAAGGAAGTAATATTAATCGTGGAAATTTTTTATGAAGCCATACTTGAATTTAGTTTCATAAAAAATGAGTGTGATACTTTTGCCTAAAAATAGTTTAGTAGGAGTGTAATCATTTTCTTAATAGTATATTTTGATGAAACATTACACATACGAAACTAAATACTAGTATTACAGCATGTTAACACTTGTTTTAATAAATTGTTCTTCGTGAAGGACTTGGGATAAGAAAAATATATTCTTGGGATCAAGATATATTTTGATATATCCAATTGTCTACTCATACTAATTAAAAATAAACACATTAAAAAAATATAGATGATATTTAGTATGGAAAAATTCAACATTGGATTATTTCTACCATCACCTGAGATTCATCATTCTAAGAAAATTTTTCGTTAGACACATAAAGAAAGAAACCAAATGGAAAATATTCGAGAGACTTCAAAAATTGGGTTTGAAATTTTTTTATTCTATTTATTAGGCTTGATTTTTTCTACACAGTGAGTGTGGCTGGAAAATATCAAGCTGATACTGCTGACCATGATTTTATAGAAGTAAATTCTATCCTTAAGAATCAGAGGCATACTAAGGGTATGTTTCTGGTCTATGAAGGAGATGAATAACTATTCATCATAATCTATTCATATTTCAGTTTCCAAAATAATCAAGATGACATGAATTCAAAAATAGGATTCATTTTATTTTTGAATGGATGTTCAGTGAGCTGGAAGAGCTCAGAGTAGGCTGTGGTCATAGACTCTACAATAGACTATGTGTATATTGATGCTTCTGAGGCAGCTAAGGAAGAATTATAGATTCTCAACTTCTTCTAAGAACATAACATGGTACATATTAGTAAAGATATTATCACACTATATTGTGATAATAATGTAGTAGTGGATCTCAAAAAAGTACCAAGGTCACATCAAAAAATGAAAAAAATACTTTAGAAGTATCACCTATTGGGTGATTTTTCTCAAAGATGAGAGGTTGTAGTGAGAATTATTTCCATGGCGGACAACATGGTGGACACCTTGAATAAAGTTTTGAATCCGGGAAAAAAGGATTATCATGTGAGGTCTAGTGAATTAAAAGTCATAGGAATTTTTCTATAGTTCAAGTGGGAGTTTTATAGAGTTTTTGTCCTAGGACCAAATGATTTTAATTTTGTTACATGTATATTTTATTTATAGAATATTAGTTAATCATCTTTTTACATATTTTTCATTATTTATATGGGGATTCATGGTAATAATATCCTAATGTATTTTTTAAATTGATAAGGTCATAACAGTTCCAGACTATGATGAGGAGCTTTAAGTTCTATGAAAATATTCTTAATATAGTTCTGTAATTTGATAATGTACTATGTTGTGGGACATAGTATTTAAAACATCATGTGAATGTTACCATAAGAGGATGAGTCTTCTTATCATGAAATTTTCACTTGGTAATCACCAAGACATGATATTATTAGAAAATACCATCTAGTTGAAATTCCCCATGTTTTGGTGTCATAATATATTCTTATATGGGAGAATGTGTAATGGTTCATTGAATTTAATATTATCAGTAATGTATGTCATAAATTGCATACATATATTTACTGACCAAAACCATCACAGAATATGTTGGTGGAAATTAGGGTACATTGGGAGCATCATGATCGAAATGTCATAAACAGATAAGTTAATGGAGGATATGTCTCTTCCGTATTTATGGAAGTTAATATATAATCCCTTTCATTGGAATAGAATAATCACATAAAATTCCATGTCCATGGTGAAATAACATGTTTACTTAAGATAGTAAAAAATTGACATATCAAGTAAATAGGTTGATGACATCGTCGTGCGATCTTCTTGATGAGATATTGTTACAAAGAGATTATATTACAAAATGAGTGTTCATAAGTTGTTTTCAAAATTAGGACCTTAAGTTATTTATTTTGGGTTTATATACCAATTTCTAGATAGTAATATTGGATTTTAGGAACACTAAGTGTTTTTTTGATCTTGATTAAATTCTATTTTAGTTTAATTAGTTGAATAAATATTATTCTAAAGTTTGAGGATTAATTTTATTCAATTTATATTGATTTCATAAATTAAATAAATATTTATTTATTTTATTGAATATTTAACAAATATTTATTCCCCATTATGTGAATGAAATAATTATTTATGAATACAATTTTTATTTGGGTGTTCAATAAATGAAAGAGGTTTTTTAATAGACTACGAAACTATGTAGTGAAAATTATTAATTAACAAGTTGGTCAAATAATATTTTTTTTGTACATGTTGGCATGCGTGAAAAAATAAAAATAAAAATATTATCATTATTTTATATGGGGTTTATTAAAGGTAATAAATGTTATTTAATGGCTAACATACAATTAAATAATATTTTATCATAAATCCCAATAGTATAAATAAACGGATATATCTATTGTATGGATTATCCATAATTTAGAATAGAGAATTGTTGTGGACAAAACATTCTCCCTCAAATCATCCTTCACTATCCCCCTCAAGAACGAGAAGAGTAAGAGAAATTTCTTCAAGACCAAATAATGATCCATCTATAATGAACAATGAAAGACATTTTATTAACTATTCGAGAACCCACAGATCGATTGGTGTTTCTCAGAGATCATTGGAACACATGTGGATCATCATTAGAGGGATTCTATCCTTGTATCCTCATAGCTCAGTGATGGTAATCTGAAAGGGTCTTTTTAAATGATCAATATTCACTAATGAAGAATGTTTATATGCCCATTAATTTATTTCTAAAATTTTTATATAAATTAATGATAAGTATGTCATGAATGTTCTCACTCTTGGTTTTGGGAAATTATTATTAAAATGAATTTTAATATATTTCCCACCACTCTATACTTCCACTATTCCCAGAACCCACAAGAAACCCTTATTGGTGTTCCATACTTCTTAACCCAATCCCATTATATAATAAATGTCATAAGGAAACTAAATTCCCAAGGGAATGTTTATGGGATCAGTGGTTATCCCTAACAAGTTACACATATTTCCCATATCCCTCTATGCCCCAGCAACTCTTAACTGGGTTGGTTAAACCAAATTAACTCTATTATCATATCACACCATATTTATATAAATATATAAATTTATTAAAACTAGAGATCACATACCTTGATATATAATTAATTCCTTAAAATAATTCTCATTCTATCCTTGACCAAGTTCATATCAATCAGTCTCAAATAAAATATTTCTTATTTTTCATGAGGGAATTTAATTATCCATTAAAAGATTATAATAAATTTATAAATCAATTCCATTATTAATTCACTGACGTATAGTCTATTAAAACTCACCAAGTGGTACCAACTACCCAAAACCATAAAAACTGACATGCCAAAATATTGTGCCATGCGTCTAATACATCTATAAGAAAAATCCCTTGGATTTTTAACTTAATAAAATTTCAATTGAATGAGAAATAAAATAATTCCCTAGAAAAGATCTCATAGTTATATAAATCCACTAAAATTGCAAAAAACATAATGAATTATCCCTTGTAAACTCTTATATCAAACTCACATGGTAAATCACTCTCATAATTACATGATTTCACCATAATTTAGTGAAATCATACTAAAATACCTATACAGATCATCAAAAAAATACGGTAGAGGAAGGGAGAAGGAAGGTAAATGAAATAAATAAAGAAACACACTAATTTTGATTCACCAAATTGTTTTAGAAAAAATTATATACTATTGGAAAATGTAGGAGGAAAGAGAGTAATGTTATGTGATTCCCCACTTATTAAATTGGTTGAAGACCTAGGGTATGAAGGTCTTTCTTAAAAAAATAAAAAATTAAAAAGGCCCCCAATTTTAGTGGGGCCAGGGTAGACCTCCAAGACTCGAATTTCCTCTATAAGAGTTTTAGTGGACCACTGTGTCCTTGGAGCCTTCAATTAGAGTCATGGTGGGCCACTAGGTCACTATTTCACTCTAATAGACCCATTAGTGGAGATATATGTAGCTACCCAAATGCTAAAAAATATTAGGTTCTTTATCTTTTGTTTTGATGAAATTTTATTATAACCCATCACCCACAATGCTTCGTTTTCCTGATGAATTTTACTTTGGGAATATTTTACACATATTATACCATTTCCAAAACCATCATTTCAACTGCTAAGACACACATAAATGATATATATCCTAATAAATTTCTAAAATTTTCATTCCGCCAATGATTTTTTCTATAAAAACCTCACGTATCAGGTTTTAAATATTTTCTGACAATATGGTTCATTAAAAAATCTCCACCATACCATTTATAATCTCAAAAAATCATCCTCTTGAATCTTTAGAAAACCAAAATATTAGTTAAGTTTGAATGAAAACTATGATTCTCAAACTATTACTGGTTTTGGATATTCCAATATATCAATCAAACCTAATATTCTATTTATTCTTTTTTAGACTCATGTTATAGTCCCTCATGTACAATAATCGTTACTCAAATGATATTCTTGATTTTATTCCAATTTCATAACACAATTTTATAAAAAAAAAGTGCTAGCTAGTATGTTGATGAACCAACTATATGATGGTATGTTCACATCAGTGTTAACTAAATTCAGTAACTCAATAATAATATATCTATCATACTAAAATTTATGCTTTACTACATCACTTATTTAAGACTCTCATAGTTTATTTCATTTTTATTCACTAAAAAATGTCCATCGGAAGTTTCACCTGATAATATCGTACTATTCCTTATCCAAAATATGCTATCCCATGTGAGTGACTCTTTTTAATAATTAAATCCTCACTCCTTTAAACATGTTATCATACTATCCCTAAAGTACTAACATTAACAAAAAAAAATCACCAAGCTAGTTTGTTTCTTAATATCAGCATCTATCAGTTACAAAATGTATTTACTTTTCTTGATCATTAATATTTAATATCAAAAAATGGAAATATCTTATTCACTTGAAATTTATTCACAAATCACCTTAAATAACTAAATTGAAACCTAAAAATCTATTATTTTGGATATATCATATACATCACCACAAATGTTCAAAAAAAAGTCACCTAAAAAAGTTATCACACCCCCAAATAATAATTGATTGTGTGTTCCCCATCATAGGATTTAATTATCACTCATCACATAATCCATATAATACATGAATTATATCACTATCCATACACTATCACTCAAAATATACATTAAATTCATTATAAATACACAACCCATTATTCATTATCTAGGTTATATAACCATTATGATGCTTTATTCAACCAAAACCAAATATCACAAAAGATCCATTTCTATAACACTCAAATACCATTGGATGAATCTCTAAATTGGAAACTTAGTCACTATCACAAAACTGACACATTAAAGATTACTATAAACTCTCTATAAATCTAATAGTGATTCCACGATTCCACTAATTCCAAACTAACCAGAACTAAGACACTTTCCAAGATTTCTCAATAATAAACCTGACCCACAAAACTTCTCAATGATATAAGGAAGTCATCAATTGTTTCAACACATTCACATACACCAAGATATATCCTCTCATATACCATATAATATAACTATCAAAGCATAAAAAAACTCTCATAACCCCATGGAAATCCTAGAATAAAACTACAAGAATACCCTCTATTATATTGGTCATAACTCATCTCATTGGTTCTGACAGTGCGGTTCACACTTGACTAATCCTTGAGATTCCTTGATCGTACTCACAGTTGATATAGAATTGAATATTATACCAATCCAAAGAAATTTATACATCTTGATCACAACTTACTAGTTCTCATCTAATGATTATTATTAAAATCCCATGAATTAACTCCAAAAAAATTGTTGAAAATAAGGATTCTTGGAACCATTCTAGCACATTGGCACCTCTCGAGCTCCCACACCCCATACAATTCTCAAGGGAATAAATCACATACCACCATAAACAAAAACTTATACCAAGATTCCATATAACATAATAACTATCCACCATCAATTATAATCATGAAATGTTCCTAACAGTCATGTGGCCATCATTACTCAAACTCACTATCATAGTGATTTTCTAAAACTCTCTAAACAACATTATTGATATTAAAACCTAGTCTAATTAATACCGACTAATCACTAATATCATCATCTGAAATTAAAATTATATCATACCATCTCATATACCATATATGTAGTATTACAACCCACTCTCATATTCATCTTAAAAGTGAAAAAATAAGAACTATTCTCACAAAAATGCATAACAAATATTATTTCCTATTGTTGTGGCCCTTTAGTATACATTCTCTATTTATTTTTTATGGATTTATTATTTATTTAATTATGAAAAAGTTCTTTAATTGAAGAATTATTTAGTATCATTGAACTTTACTTTGAATATGTTATTCATTAACTGTGTTTGATAAAAATTATTATTTTGGTTCTAAATTGATTAGATGTTCATTAATTTAATTTATATATTCATTAATAACTATTATTTTACTTTTTTATGAGTAAATTTTAATTGAATTAATATTTTTCTTAGTTTTGAAAATATGTTTTTAATTATAAATATATAATCTGTAATTAAATTATTCATATTACTTTTAAGATATGTTTATATTTAGAATTGATTAATCACATTTTATTAATTTCTTGCTTCTTGGTACGTATGTAAAGGTTGAATAATTTTTTTGGTCACTGAGATATATGGATGGTGTAAGGGTATAGATAAGTATATTAAAGGATGTATTAAGGTTAATATTTAACTAATAAATCTATATCGAGGTCAAATTATAGTAATAAAAGGTTTATCACAATCTTTAGAAACTAGTGATTCCCTAAATTCTCAAATAGAAATTAAGGAATGAGAGAATCTGATATTGAGGTTGAAAAATATAGGAAATTTATTGCAAGATTCTGGTGATCTCTTGAGTGTTTATAAAGTATTAGTCACACCTTTTGGGAGAATAATACCATATTAGGGGAACACATTCAGTTAGAGGATCTTTGCTCAAGTCACAAGATGAAGAAAATGTATAGTGATAAAAACACCACATGTAGACTATAAGATGATTTGTGATGATGATTTTAGTGATACTGACCATTTGTACTGAGTTATTTAATGACGTCATAAATAAACCTATGAATTTAAATGTAATGGAGATCAATGGAATTGTTTGTACGTATCAAACAAACATCCCAAAATCATCTAATTGAGCTAGAGCTAGACTAAATACTGGAGAAATCTATGTGCAAGAGTTTAAATGAGATCAGAACTAGTGGAAAAAGCATATCTCAATATAGAAGCTTCCTTTTCCCTTTCTATTTCTTCATATAATACTATTTTATTATTATTAAAATTAATTATACTATTTCTATAACTTATTTCATGTGTAACTAATCATATTATAAGAATTGTATTGAATGGATTGAAATATTTCACTCGCTTTTCTCTATTTGGTTTAAATCATATAGGTATGATTACTTTTTTCTTATGGTTTCACATTTTCTCTTATTAATGAGCATCCTTCCACTATACTCTTTGTATTGACATGTGAAGCATAGAGTTCTTTTTTTCATGGAAGATACAACCAAAGTACTAATTATAAAATTATGTGGTTCTTATTTTCCCAATGAAGAATGATTTTAATTTTGAGTACTATTAGTAATAAACATTGTTAGGTGAGTAATCTAGGGAGGATTTTCATCCCATTATAGTTAGGGGTTTAGGTTTTATTTTTCACATCTTTAGTACTTTTATGATTGATTGTATACACGATTTTTTTAATTTTCTATCTTTTTTGTCTATTCTAATCATCCCTAATCCCATCAACTGTTTGGATACCTCCAATTTTTTTTTATTCTTCCACTTTATTCTCATCTACATAACTTTTCAATATTCATTCATCATAATATGAATTTTCAATACTATTTTATTGATTTTCTTTTCTTTTTTGGTCATAGAACCTAATCCTTCCCAATGGTTTTACTGTACTTACCATAACACCTATAGTTTGTATGTTAATAAATAATTAATTTGACTTAGTTATATTTTATAAGCTAGTTCATCCTCATCAAATTTAAGCACCATTTCTATAAATTTCATGTGCATCCCATTCATATAAACTAAAAAAAATGAAAATAAAAAAACCATTCAATCTACAAAAAACTAATATATTTAAAACCTAATTTTTTTTTCTAAATATAAAATTGATGGAAGTGAAATTTTATGCACACTAGGTATTTTACATTGTAATTCAATACTAACATATCGAAAATTTTAAGCCCTATTATTCTCTTATAAATAAAAACTAGAAATAGTAAATGTAAAATCCAGAGATTCAAAAAGAAGAAAATTTTAATGAAAATTAGAACCTGAATATAAAACCACACACACAACCATCATATTTTATTAAATAAAGGAAAAAAAGTAAAAGGAATGAAGGGGAACCAGCTCAGTGGGGGAGAAATTAATGAAATCCTTGTAAATCACCTAAAACAATTCTCACACACTCTAGGGGAAAGGTTACCAGGAAGGATAAGGAAACACAATCATCATCATGAGAGAACCATGAAATAAAGAAGTATAGCAATTTATTAACCTCACTCAATGTATGAAGTAAGATAGTGCTTTTATCAATGAGAAGCTCTCAATTTTGGATACACTACAAAATTTTCCATGGAGTGGAGCTATGATCCATGAATGTGTCATAGTGAATTTTGAATCCAATAAAATCTATTAATTTTGTTCCATAGAATACAAGAATTATGGATTTATAATTTCCAACTCTTTATAGACATCATTCATGCATAGGTCTCACTCCTAGTTATATGAAATATGAATTCAAAAAACATTACCTCTATCATTTACCCTCCTTAAATGGGTACCCCACTAGGGATTCCATAAATTTTATCAAAGACCTTTATAGTATCATGAAACCCTTACCTCTTCATTGTATTATCAAGTAAGATAATAGGATATGGTTCTTTCATTTTTGTCAGAAGGATAGGGATAAGCGATGGTTCCAAAAAAATATATGTAGAAATATTTAGCAATTGGGATTAACTTTTCTACCTATTTGTGTCCAAATGCAACCATTGAAACACCAAAATTGATTTTAGGAATAAAACCATAGGGATTTTCTATGATGATGAGGAGATATTAATAATTTTAATTGAGTAATTATAATTTTTAAATTATGTATTGATTTAAATATTCTTAATATTGATTATATAAAAAAGTTCCCTACTTAAAATATATTCACATTTATTGTTTTGATTGTTCATAACATGTTCTACAAGTTTTATGATGTTTTCCTTGGATAAATATGTCATTTAAGTCATTTAGATATCTTTTATACATTATTTTTACTATTCCCAAGTATCCAATTTATCATTTCCCATGTTTCTAAATTCTTAACCATGTACCCAATTTAAAATCCACATAAGCAATTTCTAATCCACATAGCTGAATATCAAGATTAATTTCCCATATTTATGTTGACCAAAGATTAGTCTATATTACTATAAAATGAGATATTCTTATTGAGTTGTTAATATATGAAAATTAAATACATTTAATTAAAATATTTAAAAATATTAATCAATAATTATTATGTAATAAATTAGTCTATAAATCATTTCATGTTTTTAGTTTGAATTGTATTATTTTTCAGAACTATTTTTCTATTATATCTCATAATAATTTGAGTTATAGAAGTCTGATTAAGGTTATTATTGATTCCTTAGGATGATAATGGAAGTGTATAAATATAATACAACTAAAGAAAAAGATGATTCTATAATTTAGAAGGCCAAATTTAGGTATGAAATTTGATGAGTGAAGTTTTCTATAGATTTTAGAATATTGGAAACATGAATTCAGTTACATGAATATTGGATGCACGAATTAAGCTATGTCAAATGTTGGATATGTGAATTTGGATATGTATAATATTGGATATGTGAATTTAGATATGTGTAATTTTGGATATGTGAATTACATTATGTGAATTTTATTGTGTGAATCGTATATGTGAATTCACATACATGAATTCAATTATAGAAATTATATACATGAATTCACCCATGTAAATTTATATACATGAATCAGCAAATGAATTTTTTATGATAATCGACCACATGGATTTTCTTACATGATTTTGGATAACTTAATTAATCTATGTTAATTTCACTATGTGAATTTTCCTACATGATACCGTGAGTTTCTATAGGTTGTTATAAAATTTTAAATATGATCTTTTTACATAATATTTTACATTTCTATTTACTAAAATTTTATTATGAATATTTTTAATGATTTATTTGTTTTAAAATTAGTAATTAATTATTGAGAAGCTATGAAAATAGGTTTTAGATTGTTTTATAAAGAATTAAATGATATCTAAATGGGATTAAACATATATGGATATTCAAGATGATATTTTAAAATTTGTTATATTTAAAATTAAACTAGTTGAAATATGAATAATGTGTCCTATATATTGTTCATGAGTTTCTTAATGATATTAATAGATATTACTATATACTGATTTAATTATTAATAACTTGATTATATATAAAAAATGTATTTTTATTTACTAAATATAAAGAGTATACTCACATAGATATTAATTATCTCTCTTTTATGAAAGATACACATGAAACATTTATATGGGAAATAAACATGATTAGTATGACTATATCGAAGAAGTGAAAAGTTAAAATTATAATTATTTTAGAATATTAATAGTTAGTGACACACAAATTCATTGAGTATTCCAAAGAAATTATTATCATCTTATATGGGTGTTTTTAATGCTCTATTAATTGTATATTTTTTTCCAAAAAAAATATTTGTACTACATGGTTTTTATTTTTATGGTATATTGAAGATAATTAAAATATTATTCAATGATGCGATTTTATTATTTTAATTTATTAAGGACAATTGTGGTATTTAAATCGAGAAAAATATTCATTGTTATTTTAGATATAAAAAGACCAAGGAATGTAGTGAAGAATGGGATATATGTGGATATACATTACTATTATGTGCTGCATAGTTTAAAACATAGTCCCGACACTTCAACACTCACCTTTTTGCTAAATTAAAAAACTGGTTTCATGATATTCATTGTTTCAACATCTTGATGGGCCTGAGCACTACCTGACCCAAATAAAAACATCTCCATTAATAATCATTCACTAGGTTAAATTGTCTTGTTCTTTCTTTGTGTTGTAAATTTTTGTATTGTATCATCATACTTATTACATATTTAATGGTGTTATACAAACCTAAAAATAGATACACATGGGAATAGAATGTCCCCTTAGAGGACTGGGTTTAGTCTATCCCATTATATGATCAGGTTACTCTTAACCCATCATTGTGGGATGTATGGTCACAGAATGAATTTCTATCTTATCTTTGACCTTAACATGTTTCCTAAGGAGAGTGCCAAATTTTTGGATTATAATGTATGAAAATAGGGGAATAATTATCCTTTTTAATACCAATATAATTAAGGATACAAAACCACCCAAAATGTGTTGTAGGGATAAAGGGATGATCAAACAACCTACTAATGAAATTAGTTTCAAAATATGGTTATGCCTTTAAATTGAAACTCTGATTTGGAGGTATTTATTTGGTAAGTGACCAGAAAGATATAATCCTAATAATCTAGAATTTATCAATTACATAAACTTGTGAGTCAAAAGGAAAATTTTTTATGAAGAAGATATAAGAGCAAGCTACCCAGAACAACTGAACCCAACTTAATATAAAATTTAATGTTTATCACCACTAGATTATTCATATAAAAGAGAAATTTAGTTTGTATCCTCATGAATATTGTATAGATGATTTGAAAATATATGAGAACCAAAATATTGAAAATAAAAATTCTGTAAAATAGGACATTAAAGTAAAAAATTAACAAATTGATGAAGCCACTGTTAAATAAGAAAAATAACAAAGAACAAAGAAGTGTTGAATAATAAAATAAGGGAAGAAGAAGCATAAATTTAAGGTGAATAATAAAAGTCAACATGTTTTAGAGAATTATATCCCTTTCATTCCTTTTCTCCAAAGATTCTAAAAAAAATTAAACCTGAATAATCAAATTTGTTTTGATTATTTGTATATTTAAGATCAACATTACTTTTATAGAGGCCTTAAACAAGGTTTCCTATTATTTTAAATTTCTCAAGAGGTTCATGGATAACAATATATATTAGGATGAATGTTCCACCATCAATCATTCTATGTACTGATGTTCTACCCTTAAAAATAAGATACGTCCAAATTAAAAGAACCTAGACAATTTTTTCTTTCATGTAGGATAATAGAGAGTAATGAGATTAATTGATTGTATGACTTAGGTGAGATTATAAACATGATGTATTATACCTTTTTCAAATACTTGGGTCTATGGAAACCAAAACCAACCTCAATATTAATTAATTTGGCTAATAAGACAAACACTCATCTTTAGGGAAATGTGGATGACATATTAGTAAAAGTAGGGATGCTTTCACTCCATTTTTTTTCTCATTCTTGAGATGGAGTGTGATAAAAAAGGTTCCAATTATACCATCTATTGATCATACTGTTATAGATGTCTCTAATGAAAAAATTATCATTAAATCTTTGTATAATATTGAGGAGTTTTCTATTTTTGAGAAGGGTAAACTTGAGGTTGGATAAAAATCAATTGATATTACTGCAGAAGTGTTTAGAGATCAGATTAGGAAGAATTTACATCACATTTTCCTTGAGGTATTTGAGTATGTTTCAATGGATTCCTCAGTTTTTGATGAGTGTTTTAAATTTTGAGTTTAGTATGAGTTTCTTTATTTTTTTGATGTTAGAATAATTTTGTCGTCCCATCCTAATGAGAGTATCTCTCAAGATGTTTTTCTATCCACTCATCCACTTGTTAAAGAGGAAATTATTTCCCTAGATCCTAACATGGAGTTAGAGACATAACTCATTCATTAAGAAATATGTAAACCTATTTATGATAGTTTTATATATTAAATTTCATTTTTTGAAGTCATAAAGTATGATGAATGTTTTAGGTTAAATCATACTAAAAATATTTATAATTATCAATTTTAAATAGTTTTGTTTTTTGAGAGTCACTATAATTTTATGATTAATACCATAATTTCCGATCTTCTAACTATTTTTTAATTATTCTATTTGTTTATTTTAAGTTAGTAATATATAAGGTATATCATGAGAGATTAATTTAATTCCATTAGGTGGGTGTCTTCTATGTTTTATAGTGTTCAAACTATTTTAGAACACAGTGAATAGGTTGAAGAACTTCATGCATATATTTTTTAGTATTTGAGAAAATCAAGTGTTAGATAACCTCTTTTGCTTTCTGATTGTCATATTAGTGATCCTTTTAGGTTGTTTTATTTTCTCAACTCCCCTTTTGGTGATCTTCTGTGGATAAAAATAGTATTGGATAATAATTTAACCCATGATATGTTAGTTATATTTGGTAAAAAATTTAATAATATTTAGCGTTTTATAATTATAACATAACCAATGATCATTTATACTTATAGTAGTGAATTCATAATCATTAATAAAGCATACCCATAAAATGATCTTGTTATTAGTTTATGGGTAAGTGTGGATGAGGACTCTATTCTTAACAAATCATGGGAGGAAACCCATGGTTTTATGTTCTTAATTTCAATTATCTTTAAAAATTAATGTTTTTGGTTTTTTTTTGCAATAGATCTGATCTGATTTTGCTATCCTACAATCAACCACTTGAAGAACCCACCATAGACAAATTCACCAATGTATCATAGTGACTACATAATGGCATATCAACCGAACATGTGTTCAATGGTTGTGTGGTTGGTCAATCAATCACGAAAAAATGGTTAATAGACCATTATGTAAATTTTAAAAAATAATAATGGAGATATCATGAGGTGAAAAGGAAGGACACGAGAAATAAAGGGATGAATTGACCGCATGAAGAATTGTGACCATGTAATTTAGATTTTGTTATGATAGGTCAATAAAAAACACGATGAGGTGGATAGATCATTCCTATTATGAAGTAAGAACACATAATGATGAACTATCAAAGGTAGGTTAAGTGACCAAAATAAAAAAATAAAGTGATTATGGAATTCAACTTGTAGAAATAGATTTAATTTTTTATTCAAGGCCACTAAGAATTGTACGCTAGACCATCTGTATCAATCTTCCATCTATCAAACATTGGTTTCTATTAAACTTCAAATTTTTCTACTTAAAAATAATATTAATATATTTTTAATATTTTAGGGACTTGAATTTAGAATATTAGGATCTTTCACAATGAGAAAATGGGATTTTTTTGGCTGAGCTCAAATTCTTGAAGATTCTAAAACAAGTAATTATTTCAAGTTCAATTTATTTTATTTCCACCTAACATTGTTTTAAATATTAGTACATGATGTGGATTTAAATTATAATTCTTTTTGGATGTATTTTTTTTATTATTTACTTCTTGAAAATAATTTTGGTCACTAATACTACCTAAAATTCTTTGTGTACTAAAAATCATAGTCCCACATGCTTATTTATTTTTTATTTTGAAAATTACTTATGAACTCAGTTTATTGCATACATATTTAATGGAATAATTTTATTTAAATGATATTATTTAATTATTTTTTGGTAGGTACTTTTTTTTCATGCTTTTTGTGTGTGGTGAGAATAATTTTAAACCTTCATATCACCCCAAAAAATGTATTTTCATTGCTGTATTTTTTATTTAATTAACCAAATATATTCTTAATTTTTTTCAACATAAGATTTAACATCTAGGACAGTGTTGGTTTTTATGAGTAGAAAAAATGGGCTCATTCAAATTTATAAAATGTACTTAAATGATTTACCTATTATAAATACTTATAAATTTTTAAAAAATTGAGAAATTTAAGAATATTGAAGGCTGTTAAGATTTAATTTTATTGAAATGTTGTCCTGCCTAATTAATATTTGAGTTCTAGTACCAAGGGATTTTATTTATGTTGAAAATGTTGAATGTGCATGAATGGTGAGTTCATTTTCCAATTTTTTAATGAAATTATGTTTTGGAACTAGTAAAGATTTTTTAATAGGTAATATCTTCAGGTGATTAGAACTAGAACATGAGGAAACTGAATCATTGATGTTTAACCTTGGTAATATAACCTTTGGGTAATAGAAAAACTCAAGGATCCAACTTAAAATAGAGTCGTATAATTCATTTTAAAATAAATTAAAATAAAAAACTAGAATCCCATAATTATTATTTGAGACATAATGCACTAAGTGTATGAGTAAATAAATCTAATTGTTAGTCCAATAAGTTCTATGAATATCCATGACTGTAAAAATTCAATAAAGTGATTAACTGTCAAAATTTAATTTTTCAGGGTGAGGAGATTATTAAAACCAAATTAAGAAGGGGGAAATTGTACTATAATAAAATTAGTTGAGTTTTTTCAATGAATATAAAAATTTATCTTTTGTTTGAGTGACCTAGGAGAGAGAGATATAATTGAAAGAGATTGTTGTTAATGTTTTAATTCTACTTAAATCTAATCTAATTTCACTCGTAGAACTGGAACATGGACTTGGATTGAAGTTAGATAATGATTTATATTCATATATGAGGAACTAAATTTTCAACAATGGATGATTATGTGATTTATTAATTTTTGAGGTGTGTATTTGAACCTAGGTGGCCCTGGTGTAAAAATTATTTAAAAAGTTTATCCCACCTCAATATATTTTTTATTTTAAATAAATGTTTCAATATGATACATTAAAATATGATTTTTCAATTATTATTTTAGTTTTACAAAATTAAAGTATGAATATATTTAAGAAAATCAAATTTCAATGTGTAGGGGAATTTGATGAGGCCCTTTTTGTGTACATGACACCAAAAATTTTCTGAGAATTTATGGAGTTTTTAATGCTGAAAATGTGACTTAAATTAATAATTTGTTAATACTAGTCCATTTAATGTTGAATCTATTATTAATTGGACATTTTGATAAAAATTAGTGTTTTGTGATTAATTGATAATATATTATTTGACCCATTTTACATATTCATTAAGAACTATAATTTTACTTATTTTAAGTAAATTTTAATTGAATCAATATTTTTTACTTTTGAATAGTCGTTTTTAATTCACATTTTGGAATCAATAATTAATGGATTTATTTATATTTTATGTTTAATATATATTTTTAATTGGTAAACACATTATGTTTATTTTTTAATTTATAGGTATCAAGAAAATGTAGATTCCCTTTTTGACCACTAACCTGCATGGCATACAAAAGGGTATCATTGAGCATATTAAGGGATTAATATAGGTGGATACACACATCATAATGATACGTTAAGGTCAATGGTTTGTAATAAATGGTTTATACTATGTTTCGTAAAGGTATGAATATTGAATTTAAACTTATAGTGCCTTAAATTCTCAAATAGAAATCAATCAAATAGATGAGCTGACCTCATGCCCGATGAAGTTGATAAATGAAATATATGATTCTAGATATTTATTAAAAGATTCATCTCTAATTATTGGGGGGGGGAGGCCATGTGTGAGGATAGAATTTGGTTGTAGTATATTTTATCGAGCTCTATAGGGAATATTAAATACAGTGATAGACGCGCCACATATAGGTTGTGAGGTGATTATTGATGATGATGTTGGGGATTCTATCTATGAGTATGAAGTTAGTGCATGACTTAAGAGGGGTAACTATGCATTTGAAATACAAAAAAATTGAATTGATCTCTTGTCTAGATAATAAAAATATCCAAGAGTCGTGCGATTGAACAAGATGTTTACCCGAGGCGAGGGAAAACATAGTGTTGGAGTTTATAGGATATTAGAGGTGGAGGAAGAAGTAGTTAATAACAAAGAAAATTAATTTTTATGTTTTTATTTTCCCTATAATAATTTTTCAGTATTAATATACAAAATTATACTATTTTTTCTACTACTTACAAGTATAAATTATTATTTTATGGTGATTGGATTAGATGGATATAAAGATTTTACTACCTTTTCTTACTTTGGTTTTAATCGTAGAGGTATGAATGATTTTTTATAATGTTTATTATTTTATCTTTTCCATGAAAAAAATTACACTATATTAAAAGTACGAAAATGTTAAATTCAAATTTCTTTTTTTAGGAGTATCTAAAACTAAATTACTAACTGGAAACAAGGGTGAAATGGATTTCAGACTGAAAATAGAAATAATGTTATATTTTCATAAAATCATTTTCTTAATAACTTTTAGTACAGAAGAGTGAAAAATTATTATTATTACTGGAAAAATATCACCAATAATCAAATTATAATAATAAATTTTTTATTTCATGCTATAAATATAGAATAATACCCACAAGGGAGACATAAAGTTAAACAATCAAGGATAATGATGGTATTGGGAAATAAACTCGTACCACTTTGTTAACTTTAGAATCATAAGAAATAATTTTTAATGAAAATTTAAATACCATGAATATAAATTAATTCATGACATGAAATATAAAAGAGGTAGTATATACATCATACAAAGGAAACAAGTTGTTAATATGGAATATGTCCCCTGAAAGTAAAAGTGAGACAAGAAACCCTTACCTTGCACTTTCCTATAATTGAAAACACATTAGCCAATGTATTAATGGTTTAATGAATGTTATTAATTTAAACTTGAACCATATTCATATTTATAAAATCAAATATGACTATCTTATATCATCTTATCACCTATTTGTTGAATATTCTTGTTATTATCCTTGTTTTGGGTGTTAAATGCTTCATTTTCATATCAATTTTTTGTCGTGTATGTCTGATACTTATGTATAGGATATATTTAAATGATATACTAATTATACTAAGGTCATATATTTCATATTTATTCATTATATATATTTTCATAAGAAATCATGAATGTTAAACATGGAAAATGAATCACATTGCATCGTGGAGATGGTAGGCTGTACATACGCACGAGCGATGATATCATTACATTAAAGGGTGAAACAATAACAAAGTGGGTGAAAAATTAATTTTTCAGAATAAATTAAATTTCATAAATTACATATATATACACTATTTACATCATTGAAACAATCCATGTAATGTGAGGATGAAAAACAAATCACATCACCATGTGAAGACAATAAGCAGTACAAACGCACGTGTGGTGATTTCAGTTTTAATAGGATTGATGAATAATATAATATTGTTACTTTATAATCATAATATATATATATATATATTGTACTTTAATTATTATTTCTTATATAAAAAACACTTGAATAAAAACTATAAGAAGAAATAAACTTGATATTGTTGATAAAAATGATTACCTTTTCTATAAAGGACTTCCTTTATATCTCTTATTAAGGAACACAGAGATGGTATTTAAAGGATTATATCACATATACAAGTTTTATAACGAAGTTAATATGAGTAATGGTTTGGTATTAGTTGATATAGATGACTAAAAGTGGTGTAATAAGTGACAGAATGAGTTCCCTTTTATAATTGAGGTGTGGGTCACTTTAAAAATGTCTTAATATATTAATTTAATAAATATAAAATTTCAATTAAAAATGGATAAAAATATATTAATTTATAATATAAGATGATTATGGGCTTAAATAACCTCTTAAAATAAAATTTAGATACGTTTTGACTAAATTTCTATCCTTATCTTTTGGTTTTAACCCATCTGTAACCTCTCTACCTCTTACCACGACAACATGTATTTTTTGCCTTTTGAGGTTTAATATAGATATTATAAAATAAAAAAAGACAAATTAATGGAAAATGCCTCAAAATTTAAATCATATTCCATTCCTTTTTCTGAATGTAATATTTTTTTGAATTTTATATCATTTAATTAAATATTATTTACAATAAAATATTCAGAATATCAATTTTAATAACTAATCATTAATTTGACATTAATAATATCAAGATAAAACTTATAATTAAAAAAAATATTTTATTACTTCCCTAACATGTAAAGGAAATCTATATAATTTTTTTATCACTTTAATTACCTCAAATTATATTTATTTTATTGTGTTTACTATCATTTATTTTATTTTTCCTTAAATTGAATTATTACTGTGTCAACGTTTTTAAAGATTTCAAGGTAATTATTTCTTCCATAAAAATTAAAAATAAATTACCTTGATATATATATATATATTATTTATAATTAATATTTATAGTCAAATATATCCTCTTAATAAATCCATATTAAAAAATTTATAGTTATTAAAATCAATAATGTGACATCTTTGTCTTTTATTTAAATAAAATATCGTAGGTGTCCTAATCACATTATAATGGGAAAAAAAGTCATATATATATATATAAAATTAATTATTTTAGATTATAATTACTAATATAATAAAATTTGGGTAATTTTTAAGGTCATTTTCTTGTCCTTATCATTTTATTTTAAACACATATTACCCAATTTACCTTTTATTGTGGTCATGAAAATTACAAAAGTTACTATTTATATTATTAAAAAATAAAATAGAAATATTTAATAATATATTAAATTATTATTAAAAATATTTCATACAATTTTAAAAATTATGAAAAAATAATTTTTAGAATTTAATTAACAATTAATCTCGCTAAATGCAACGAAAAACTGTTTTTAAAATAAATGCATTTTTTAGCCTAAAAATGAACTTATACCAAAATAAGGTAAAATATGATAAAATTGAAGTAAATTATATTAATTATATATAAATATTAATTAATTTAAATATATATGATATTAAAATCATAAATATACTTTTTATATAAAGAAATTAAATGTTTTATAAAAACTTGTATTTTCACTATTCAGTGGAAAATCAATCCTTTTCGAAAATTCTAAAAATATTTCCATAATTTAATTTTAATAAGAGGATTACAAAAATTAAATTATTATTTTTTAAAATAAAATATATATATGTTCCATAAATTGATTATAATATTTATTTATTAAAAATAAATGAAACCATTTATAAAGAAAACATAAATTTTGGAAGAATAAAATTATTTTACAAAAATTTATGTTTTTATTTAGGAATAATTAATTACTAAATTATCATTGAGTTGTAAAATTATATATTTTATAATGTGATTAATACTATACATTCCCATTAATTTAACTTCTATTTTATAACAATTGCATAATGATATTTCATTATTCGTTTAAGATGGGTATTGCATGTAACATATGATATTGATGAGGTTAAATTTAAAAATAGAGATACCATAAAATATTGAGGTGTTACATTCTACCATAATTAAAAAAAATCTATCCTCACTATTTAAATTTCACTCCTAAGAGCAAAGTATGATACTTGAAAATTCATTGGTGGGAAACCAACATCGTAAACAGGGTTGATAAAACATCCTCTGAATAGGAGCGAAAGGGAAATGAAAAGGTCACCAAATAATTAGGATTTAGAATAAGATAAGATTAGTGGAAAGTTTAAATATGGGAATGAAATAGAAATATAACTACCATGTTCTAATGGTTATAGATAAATAACATGGTAATTAGAAAGTTAACTATCACAAATATATAAATTTTAGATGGGTTAAAAGACCATTAATTTATCAGTACGAAAAGTAAATGGATAAAATTTTTTATTCCAAAACCATTTTTCTATAGTTTAGGGATTCTTTTAATATTAATATAATCACTTGAGATGATAAAAATACTTGATTTATTTCCATTTCATAAGCATAATATCAGTCTTTTGTTGTGCTATGGTCTATTTTTCACTTCATCTCTTATGTTAGGAAATGGATGTAAAATATTCACGCCTAAATAAATTTAAGGAATCATAAAATCCATAATTCATTCCTTTGGCCTTTAAATTTTTACTAAAAAAACATGGTTAGAAATTGGAATAAAAAAATAATAATATCCAAAGTTCAACTCAATCCATTTCATAAGTAGTTAATCCTAAGACTCATCCAAAATATGTCAATCAAAATTTAAGGATAAAAAAATTAGAAGGAAGGTCACTAATTTTCCAAAATCAACATGAAATAAAAATATCCCCAAACAACATAATGTATCTATTATTGTCACATAAAAAATAATTGAATACCTTGATCACCTTTAAACCTTAATTAAAAAATGAATGATTTTCAAAATAAAATCAATGTATGTTTAATATATTCCTTAAATAAAAATATATAATAATCCATACAATTATAAAATAAACCATGAAATTCCTAAACAGCTTCACGGTCACCAATAATATCCCATAATCATATCTCTATCATTATTATCTGAACATCAAGAACATATGAAGGTTATCTTCCTTAAATCATGTATTTTTCTAAGATCAAATTTTGATAGAATCACTTCTCAGGGTTACTGGTAAACTTTATCAGATACCTCCAAATCCAAAATGAAATGGTAATTCTATACAAAAATTATACATTTTATGTTTCTTATAATAATAATTTCAAAAATAATTTTACTACATATTTCTTAAATCAAATATATAATAATATTAATCATTCTACTTCGATTATATAAATATCATAATCTTGACCCTAATCCATTTGTTTCTTCTATGGTATATTTCATTGAAATTTGGGGAATTAATTTATGTAGATACCCTAATCCTTATAGTGGAATCAATTTACATTTAAAAAATATTTATTACCATTGAAATCACAAATATAGTGAATTATTTCCCCACAATTGAAACAAACGCTTTTTCCTTTTAAGCATGTATTAATGTTTCTCGTTCCACAAGTTTTATTTATGTAAAATCCATCTATCTCTTATTTTCTTTATCCATCTTTTGTAATGATGTACTCTTCTTATATTTACTCCATTCAGAGTAATAAAACATGGAAATTTTTTATTTTTTTCTTGTTATCACATGGTACTATGTCCTCATATGAAGATAATTTTTGGGAGACTAGTCCCTTTCAGAAGATTATATTAAACCCATAAAAAATGATCATTATTACTCATTTGTTGATGTTCATTGATAAAATTTCTATTAAATTTTCTAGGTTAAATTTCTAAAAAATTTCATATAGAATATTAGTTCATAACATTATATAACATAATTTATAATCTCAAAACAAGTTCTACAATTAACATAAATTAAAAAATTATGTATAACTAAGATATAAAAAATAATATTAGTTTGTTGGGTTATATTTCAATATTCTATCATAGGGTTTCATTCTCTAATATATGTTATCCTAAATCAACTTCCTATGGTTTCAAATAAGAATCATGTGATACCAACTGCAAAGAACCCGACCGTAGTAGCGTAGAGTTGGTGGTTATATTATTACATTATCATAAGATACAAGGAATCACATCTCAAATGACCAAATCGTTTATTAGTTTTGGTAAACCAAATTTGAAAAAATATTTCCATATTACATTTGAGAACAAAAATTACAACATATTTTTTTTGATAACAACATTATTACCTTTAGAATATCCTTTCATAAAAATTATAGTACACTTTAAGGATTCTTGGGGAATGGAATCATAATATGAGTGAGATCAAATTTCAAATAAGTGTAGGAATTATTATAAATCTATGGATAAATAAGGATTAATAATATTAATAGGTGAATAAATTAGACATATTCTACTTATTAAAAAACATGATCAGAATATGGTGTGAATATAAGATGATCAGATTTTTACATATAATGACAATGAAACTTAACCATTGATATTATATTGATTTAATAATCACATTGAATATGAATAATTTAATCCATAATGATGGAATTCATAATTTGGAACAATATAAATACACATTAAATGATTCAACCAAGACACCATGCATAAATGGGAAAGACATCCGGAAATTCCCAAACCAGTTTATCTCATGAGACCTACTGATTCATCGAGGGTCTATAATGGCCCCAACCTTTCACCTAATAAGTCTAATTCTCTCCCCATATGAAATTGGTGAAATATAATCAACCTAAACATTCATATTAAAAATAAACATATAAAATTTAAATTTGTACCCCTATCAAATGAACATAATAATAAACTATCTAGAGTATTATGGATAATATTATAAAAATATCACATCCACAATAAAATTATCATAATAAATCAACAAAAGATTAAGGATGATATCAATTCATCATATCCCCAATTTATCATAAATATATTAAATTGTTGATGTTATTGATGAATAACAATATCTATAAAAACTTTCTTATAGAAAAAATCATATTTATTTTGAAAATAAGTTTTTAAATCTTAATGTTCACAATTTTTTTGGAAAATAATTTTATTTTAATATAAAATTTTAGAACATGTAAAATAATCCTTTAAACATGATGGTAGGAAATATCGTACATGTCGTACATGTTAAAGAAAAGTATTCATTCATATTTTTGGTAAAATATAAATAATAATTATTTTAAAAATGATATAAAAATTATTTTAATTTTTTTAAAGTAGATAAACAATTTATTTAATATATTATTTTATAAATTTCAAAAAAAATTTTAAACCCATCTTATAAAACAATGGTTTTTATGAAAATAGATTACTGACTGAAACCAGAAATAAATTTTTATTTTATTAAAAATATATTTCTAATAATTTTAAGTACCAAAGAGTGTAAAAATGATAGTATTAACTAAAAAAGTTCCCAAATACCTATATGATAAGAAAATAGTTTTATTTCAAGATAGAAATCTCAAATAATTCCCTTAATGGAGATTTAAACTTAAAAAATATGGAATAATGATGAGATGGTGAAATAAACTCTTACCCCTTTGGTAACTTTGGAATCATAATACCCAAGAAATATATAAGTTGAAATGAAACTTTAAATACCATGAATAAAAATTAATTCATTATATAACCTACCAAATTAATATTATCTACACCACATAAAGTAAATATGTTGTGAATATGGCATATGTCCCATGAAAGTAAAAGTGAGACGAGAAACTCTTACGTTGTGATTTCCTTTAATTGAAAATTATTTAAAGTCAGGTATAATGGTTAAAATAATTTTATAAATTTATAAAATAACCATATTTATATATATTATATCATATATGATCCTCTTATATCATCTTATCACCCATTTTTTAATAATATATCTTTATTACCCTTGTTTTCAATGTTAACTACTTTATTTTCCTTTGCATATTTTGGTTTATAAGTCCCAATTATTGTTTATAGGATAAAATTACATCATATAAAAATTATATTAATGTAATATATTTCATATTTATTAATTATCTATATATTTATAAGAATTATTTAATGTTTAACACAGAAAATGAATCGTATCGTGTCCTGGAGATGGTAGGTCGTACGTATGCATTAACGACGATATAATTCAATTAATGGGTGAATTTGTAAGGAAGTGGGGGTATAGTAATTTTATAGAATAAATATCATGTAATTAGTACCATATATATCCACTATTACCATCATTAAAACCATATTTTTAAAGTGGCGTTGATAAAAAAATTACATCGCTATATGGAGACCGTAAATAGTACATACGCACGTGCGGTAATTTCATTTTTCATAGGATGGATAAAATATATATTATAGTTATTTAATAATAAAAATAATATCTCAATATATATATATATATATTATATGATATTATTTATTTTAATATGTAATAAACATATGGAGGGGATGTATAATAAGAAATAAATTTGAAAGAGTTCATGAAAATGATTACCTCTTCTTCGGTGGACATCCTTTAGATCTCTTGTTAAGGGACCTAGGGTGGGTATATTGAGGATAATAGAACATATATACATTTTCTAAGAAATATTTTAAAAGTAATAGGCTGTACTAGGTCAAGATAAATGGATCAAAGTTGTTTAAGAAGTGAAGGAAGGAGTCCCCTTTTATAATTGAGGTGAGGGGAACATTGGTAATTTCATTAAATATTAATTTAATAAAATAAATTTTCAATTAAAAATAGCTCAAAAATTATTAATTTATAATATAATATGATCATGGTTTTAAATACCCTCATACAATAAAATTTAGATAATATTTTACTAAATTTATACCTTTATATATTAGTTTTAACTCTTATTTGGCCTCTTTAACTCTTACCATGATAACATGGATTTTTAATCTTTAATGGTTAATAGTTACAATAAAATAAAAAACACCAATAAATGGATAATGAATGAAATTTTAAATATTTTGACAAACATATTTTATAATTTAATATTTCTTATTAATTATATATCATTTAATAAAATAATCTTTACTATAAAATATTCATAATGTCAATTTTAATAACTATTCATTACTTTGACTTTAATAATTTCAAGAAAAAAACTATAATATAAAAAATATGTTTTATTACATATATAACATGTAAATTTAATCTAAAAAATTATTTAATGATATTTGTCACGACCCACCTTCACCAAAAGGAGGGAAGGGTCAGTAGATTGCCAGGCCCTTCCTTCTTTAAGTTGAAGGAGAGATAATGACCCCCGAAACTCGCCTTCAATAGGTCCCGGAGTGGCGACCAGCGCTAAGGGTATAGAATCGCACAATAAATGGAAGGAATTACCATTTTTCTTTTAATAGGATCAAGAGATAAGATAGAAAATCCCACAACGCCAAAACTAAAAGTGCAAGTATGGCTGAAAATAAACCATTCTCATATGCATGTTTAAAGGTAAAAGATACAAGTCACAAAACCCCCAAGGGTAAAAACAATACCAAGAAAAGAAAAGAAACAACAGAAACTCGCCCAATGGTCCGCGCTAGTATGGTCCCACGTGATCCCCGAAGTCCTCCTGGAAACCTAAAAGCATTTTTATGTACGTAGGGTGAGCATATAGTATACTTATTAGGGAAAAACATAAAGCTCTCGTGCACAAGTGGGGAGATGTACTAAAGTCTCGTGAGAAGCAGACAACCAAACACTATCAAGGAGTCTATCAATCCCACTCACCGGCCACACTCACCAAATAAGGCAAGCAGTAATGTATAATAACAGCACATCGGTGTTTGGGTACCCCGCACTGCTTTCCCACTGGATATTGAAGACACCCTATGCATCGAACCAATCCCGCCGTTCTCATCGCAGTCCCACTGCCTCACCCCGCCTGCACATTCCTGGGCCACATCCTCACACAGTTCCACTGCCAAAACTCGCCCACAAACACTTGGGCCACAACTGTCACACATTACCATCCCTACAAACACCTAGTCCAGAACAACCACCGCCACGCCAGAAGACACCTGGGCCTCATCCCGAAGACACTTGGAAAAACACCTTCCCACACACACCTGGGCCAATCACCACACTACCCTGCCCAAATATTCATGGGCTAATAATGGACCTCAGGCCATCACAGCCTGCCCGTAGAGTCTTGGTCCATTCGGGAAAGGGATATGAAAAGGAGATAATAACTATCCACTCAATGAAGTGTTGGGAAAAACACCCTCCCCCATGGAATGGGGGTCTTCGGCCCAAAGTGCTCATCTTGGGTGGGGCACGAACAAGAAACAAAAAACTAAAAGTATATGTATAGATAATAAGATCTCACCCAAATCTAGGTTTTTCTTCAGCTAGCCTAAAGAACACAATCATCACCCATGTCCAAGCCACAAGTCACAGCAAACCAAAACCCATTTGACCCATTATTGTTTCCATGTTCAATAATAATGTTTAAATAAGTTTCTACACCTACTTGGGAAACTAGGAAATATAATCACAAGCCGAGATACTTCCCCATGTTCCCAAAACCAGGAGCCAACAGTTCCTCAACAACAAATGATTCCACCCAAATTCGTGATATAAGCAAAGTAACCACACGACCTCAAATTCATAACTAGTGAATCCATAACAAGGGATCCCATCCCAACCCACATCACCCAGAAATCAGCCTGTGAAGGAAAAAAAAAACCCAACCACCACCATCAACACAAAGCAGTCCCATGCCGGTATTTTCAGATTTAAAAGATTTAACACACTCCATTATTTCAACTTCGCTGTACTTTAACCGGGGTTATCACAGAAAAGATTGATCCTGGTGCTTTTAATTTATTTAGCCGGATGTACGTAATTAACCAAATTCCATTACACCGCAGGGGTTCACAACCACATACAATCCATTTAAACACCAGAGGTAAGGGTTCAATAGTGTACAAAGAAATAACACCAATGGCCATGATTTTTAGTAGGCTTAAGCCCACACAATTCAGAAATCATTAATTATGGAAGATCATAAAAAAAGCAGCAGCATCGATCACACCCCTCCCCCTTCATTCTTTAGAATCCGTTCATTATCTTCATTTAGGTTTGGTTCATCCAATTCAACAGAATCGAAAGCTTACCCACCCCGTAAGATACACAAAAGGGAGAGACGATGGAGAAATTCCCTACCTGATTGATCGACGATCAAAGTTTATCTTCACACGCCAGGAACAGAAGATGCACGATTTGTAGGGGTGGGGCCTCAGGAACTCAAGGATGAGCAGATGAATTGATTTGAGGGTGGTTGAGAAAAATAAACCCAGGGAGAACCCTTTTGTTATAAGGGTCGGGGATGGTTGAGATATAGAGATAAGGATGTGAAATCGCGTAAGGAGCGGGGGTCGTGGGTTGACCACGCAACCCCACACATCATTAAAGGGGTCCTCACCTTTGGGGGCGGTTTAAACCGACGCACACACCAGGGCTCCTCTTAAAAATTTAATTAAATGTCATTTATGGGATTTACTGGGCTTTAAAACAAGCTTAAAGGGGTCAAAATAGGGTTTGAAACCCAATTTACCCAAAAAGGAGGCGCTACTGGAAAACCGGTGGGGGTAGGCAAGAGCCACCGGTAGCCAAGAGCTACCGGTAGGACGCAGTGACCGGTAGTCGAGAGCTACCAGTGGCTGACAGTGATCGGTAGCCGAGATACCGGTTGGCTATGACCACTGGTACACCGAGATACCAGTAGGCCGAGCTATCGGTAGGGCGAGCTACCATTTTCAAACCTCACTAAGAAGCCTCAATAACTTTCCCAGACCACTCAGAACACCCAATATCAGATTTTTACAAAGTAATGGACCCCAATAACCCGGGCCATTACATCATATACATCTCAATCTATTCTTTCCCTCGAGAATCAAAACAACCAGAAGGAAAGAGAGGGTCCGAACAACCACCTCGAAAGATACCTCTCAGGAACGAACCCCATTGTTAACTAAAAACTCCTTCCTCTTAAGAACCAAGAATCATACCATGTCAAACTGCCCATTCATGTGGGTTGTGGAGTCTATTCTCCCATGTCAAGATACTATCCACTTTGGGCGACACTTACTCGCCCGCACATGTTTAATCGCATCCACCTTAATGCATCTTGATTAGCAGTCGGATCCTCCCCTCCCGATTGCCGGGGCTTTTCACACACATTCAGAGAGGAAAGAAAAACCACATATTTCATACCAACAAGGTAAAATGCTCCACTAAAAAAAGTATAGATAGAACAACACAAAACTCAAAACAACTCTTGGTACTGGGAACGCATCTGTGCTTCCCTCTCCCATGTACTCTCCTCAAGCCCACCATGTCTCCATAACACACGAACCAAGGGAATGGGTCACCCACAAAGCACCTTCTCCTCACGATCCTCGATCATCACTAGTCTTTCCACAAAGGTCTCATCGTACTCGATGTCTAGCTCTCCCTAGTCGAGGACGTTTGAATCTTCATGCATATACTGACAGAGCTGAGACACATGGAAGACTTCATGTAGCCTCAATAGCGGTGGTGGTAACTCTAGTTGATATGACACTTCTCCGACCCTCCGAAACACTTCGAAGGGTCCGATGAACCTAGGAGAAAGCTTACTCCCCTTCCTGAACCTCCGTTTTCCACGCTGAGGGGAGACCTTCTAGAACACATGGTCTCCAACCTCAAACTCCAAGGGCCTTCTCCTGGTATCAGCATACATCTTCTATCAGTCATGGGCCGCCTTCATCCTTTCCTGTATAAGT
This sequence comes from Viscum album, assembly GCA_963277665.1. NCBI lineage: Eukaryota > Viridiplantae > Streptophyta > Magnoliopsida > Santalales > Viscaceae > Viscum > Viscum album. The sequence goes on along the minus strand of OY728136.1, from coordinate 999,086,263 downwards.
TGAGCCTTCTCCGTCGTGCTCTGCACCACCTCCGAGCCAAGGATACCCACCTCTCCGACTTCGTTCCAACACAAAGGTGAGTGGCATGGCCTCCCGTACAAGGCTTCAAACAGGGCCATACCAATGGTGTAGTGATAACTATTATTGTAGGAAAACTCTACCAAAGGTAAGTGTCGCACCCATGATCCTTCTGAGTCCAGAACACATGCCCGTAGCATATCCTCCAAGGTCAGGATGGTGCGCTCTGTCTGTCCATCTGTTTGGGGATGGAAAGCAGTGCTAACATGTAGCTGGGTGCCAAAATCATGTTTCAATCCTCTATGGACTCGCGAGGTAAACCATGCATCCCTATCCGATACTATGGACCTCAGAACTCCATGAAACCGCACCACCTCATCCACGTATCTTCGTGCCAAAGCATCCACTGCACTCGACTCCTCAATCGCCAAAAAGTGAGCTGATTTCGTCAACCGGTCCACTACTACCCAGATGGAAGCATATCCCCCTTGATCCTTGTGTAGTCTCGTGATGAAATCCATTAGGATGTCCTCCCACATCTACTCGGGGACATCTAGAGACTACAGCAGGCCACCTGGAACTCGGTGTTCAGCCTTCACCTGCTGACACACTAGGCACTTGGACACAGTCTGCCACTGCTCGCTTTACTCTGGGCCACTAGAACTATCTCTTCAGACCCTAGTACATCTTGGAAATTCTCAGGTGCATTGCTAGGGGTGAGTTTTGGAACTCACTAATAACCTTTCCATGCATCACCTCTCGAACAAACAGCTTTCCCCAGAAAAGAATCCAGTTCTGACCATCCCCCGTCCACCCTTCCGGATCATTGCTCTGGTCAACGCGGTAACACATCACTTCGCACTCTAGGTCTCCCCACTGATAATCCTCCACTTTCTGTAATAGAGAAGATCGCACTGTCATCTGATATAGACAACCTCTACCAGCATTCTTCATCACATCCAGGTGCAAGGCAGCCAACTCCTATGTCGTCTTCCAGGCATCTGTCGACTCTCTAACTGCATCCTTCTGCGATCTCCTTCTCAAGGTATCAGCCACTACATTCCCTATCCCTGAAGTGTAGGAAATATCGAAGTTTTAATCCTGGAGGAATTCCATCCACCTTCGCTGCCGCAAGTTTAGGTCCCACTGGGAGAAGATATACCTCAAACTTTTGTGATCTGTGAAGACCACAAAGCATTCTCTGATGAGGTAATGCCACCATAACTTTAGCGCAAAAATGACCACTACAAGCTCCAGGTCGTGGGTGGAATAATTACTCTCATGAGGGAATAACTGCCTAGACCCATAAGAGATCACCCCTTGTCACTACATCAACACAAATCCGAGGCCTTGCCCTGAAGCATCACATAACACCTCATACGCCGCCCCTTCTTCTGGTAGTCTCAGCACTGGGGCACTAACCAGCTTATTCTTCAGATTGCTAAAGGCTGCCTCGTATTGCTCAATCCACATGAAAACCTGGTCCTTCTTGGTCAAGGCTGTCAAAGGGGCTGCAACTCGGGGGAAGTTCGGTACGAACCTCCGATAGTAACATGCCAGCCCGAGGAAACTACGAACCTCTGCCACATTTTTGGGTGCTACCCAAGAAACAACTACTTCAACCTTTGATGGGTCCACCGCTACCCCATGTTCGGACACTACATGACCAAGAAAGTGTACTTCTCGCTTCCAGAACATGCATTTCAACAACTTCCCATAGAGCTGGTGCTGTCAGAGGACCTCCAAAACCATCCTCAGGTGATCCGCGTGGTCCTCCTCTGATCTTGAATAGATCAAGATATCGTTGATGACCACAAATATGAACCAATACAGGTACTCCCAGAAGACAGAGTTCATAATCCCCATGAACACAGCCAGGGCATTCGTAACACCGAAAGGAATGACTACAAACTTGATGTGTCCATATCTACACCTGAAGTCCGTCTTCGGGATGTATCCCTCTTTCACCCTCAACTGGTGATACCCAGACCACAGTTCGATCTTCGAGAACCATCATGCCCCTTTCAGCTGGTCGAAAAGATCGTCTATCCTTGGAAGAGGGTAGTGATTCTTGATCTTTACCTAATTCAGCCTCATGTAGTCTATGCACAACCTGAGACCACAATATGACTTCTTTGCGAACAAGACTAGAGCACCCCACAGTGACGCACATGGTCGAATATAACCCCTCTTCATTATATCGTCAATCTCAATCCACAACTCTCGTAGCTCTGAAGGTTCCATCTGGTAAGGAGCCATTGAAATCGGATGAGCACCAGGCTGCAAGTCTATGCCAAACTTGACATTACGTAGAGGGGGTAGAGTCGTTACCTCCTCAGGAAAGACGTCCATAAACTCGCTGAAGATTCTTGGCACCTCTACCATCTCATCATCCACTAACTCTACTGACAGTTCGGCTAACAAGGAGAGGAGGGGTTCCTCTAGACTCCTTCCCTTCTGACTTCTCCGCTCGCTGGTGAAAGCAACACACCGGACACCCAAGTCTGAGAACACAACCATTCCTCAGAAGCATTCGATGAAGGCACCCATAGAGAACAACCAGTTGATTCCTAGAATGAAATCGTATGGCTGTATCTGTAGCAGTAGTAAATCTCAGACCGACTGATGTGGCCCTATCATCAGTCTGCATCCCCGAAAACATATAAAAAGTCGGTCTAACCTCCGACTGGGGTGCTCAGCACCGGGGGCACTGGAATTCTCTTGGAATCTAGGCCCAGAGCATGGGCTAGACCGGGGGAAACAAAGGAGTGCGAATCTCCGGTATCGAACAAGGCATAAGAAAGGGTACTGAACAAACTGATCGTACTTCGGACAACCTCTGGTCCCGCTGGAACTGCTACCTCCGCGGCATGCAACTTTCCACGCCCAACTCCTCTTCCCCTCAGCTGTCGGCCGCCTCCCCAACCACGCCCTGGTTGGGGTCCCTGAGGAGTGCCCTAAGGTAGGCCTCCCCCTATAACGTCTGCCCTCGGAGGAGCGGGAGCTCGCTGCCCCTGCTGCTGCTGCTGGAAGGGCCTAGCTGGAAGCTGCTGCTGAGGTCAGTGCTGAGTCTGTCCACCACTGCCGTACTGAACTCGGTCCAGGCACTGATTCCGTAGATTTCCAAGGCTCCCACAGACGAAGCACCTTAGTCCTGGGCCCAAAGGGAATGGGTGAGGACTGGGGGACCGGAACTGGAACTGTTGTGGCCTGCTCCCTACTAGTCCAAACTGAGAGGGTCCTGATGCCGGTGGTCTGGTGCTGATAGCCTTCCCCTTCGATGATCCTAGAAGGATCCCCTCTCGTGTCACAGCTCATAGAGCATGCATCCTCTCCACCACTTTGGCCTTCTTCTAGACCTCCAAGTACGTCGGCAGGGTGAAGGGTGTAACAACATACTGGAGGGAGGGTCGTAGCACCTCCTCTAAACGTCTTACCCGAGACTCCTCGTCTGGAAAGGGGTCCAGAGAAAAATGTAGGAGGTCCTTGAACTTGATTCCCAGCTCCCTTACCGACATACTCCCCTGCGAAAGGGAGAGTAGCTCCTGCCTCATTTCCGCCTTCATCATAGAAGAGAGAAATTCTGCCAGAAACTCCTTCTCGAAATCAAACCATGCCACCTCATCCTCTCTCCTCTCTCTTAGGTAAAGCGTCCAACACTGACGTGCTGCTCCATGCATCTGGATGATGGCCAGAGGAACCCAGTACTCGGTCAGGACCTGAATCAGGCCGAAAGATATCACCAGATCTTCTAGCCAGCTCTCCGTCTTCATGTCAGAGGTGTTTCCCTCATACTTCTCAAGGGTATGTCGCTGGAAGGCCCGGAGCATCTTCTGCCATTGGTCGTCCTCCTCCTCTCGATCAGATCTCTGCCGATCAGCCAAGGTAACCTCCTGGGCCTCGATCGCATGCACCACATGTGGTCGCCTCCCATGTGCCATAGCTTCAAGGTAAACAAATAATTCCTAAGACCAAGTAGTGCAGAATATTTGTTCTTAGAACATATCAAACTTCTTATTTATTTCAAATTCCCAAAACACCCCCAAAACATGAGAACTCAATTCATTATGATGCATGTACCTTTCCTAGGGTCTCTACCCTGCGATCAGTGTGACCTCACTTGGTCATTCGGTAGGTCCAGAGTCCTTGCATCAGATCACGGGGGGGGGGGGGGGGGGCTAAAATCCCCTGTCCTAGCCAGTCTTCCATGGCCTAATTCACGCACCAAGGCCACCCAACACTCTCGCCCTACCATCCCATGCAATCCTCAGTTCCTAACTCCAAACTCCATCTTATCTCTCGACCATGCCTCTTATACCATTCTCTCACAACTCGCATTCACCAAAAGGAGGGATGGGTCAACAGATTTCCAAATCTTTCCTTATTTAAGTTGAATAAGAGATAATGCCCCCCGAAACCCGCCTTCAATAGGTCTCGGAGTGGCGACCAGCGCCAAGGGTATAGAATCACACACTAAATGGAAGTCATTACCCTTTTTCTTTTAATAGGATCGGTAGATAAGATAGAAAATCCCACAACCCCAAAACTAAAAGTGCAAGAACGGCTGAAAATAAACCACTCTCATATACATGTTTAAAGCTAAAATTTACAAGTCACAAAAACCCCAAGGGTAAAAATAATACCAAGAAAAGAAAACCAAAAACAGCAACTGTCCCAAAGTTCCATGCTAGTATGGTCCCGCGCGATCCCCGAAGTCCTCCTGGAAACCTGAAAGCGGTTTTATATACGTAGGGTGAGGATACAGTATACTCAGTAGGGAATAAACTAAACATCTCATGCACAAGTGGGGAGATGTACTAAAGTCCCATGAGAAGAAGACAAACAAACACTATCAAGGAGTCTATCCATCCCACTAACCAGACACACTCACCAAATAATGCAAGCAGTAATGTATAATAACAACACATCGATGTTTGGGTACCCCGCGCCACTTTCGCACTGGTTATTGAAGACACCCTATGCATCGGACCAATCCTGCCATTCTCACCGCAGTCCCACTGCCTCACCCCGCTCGCACTCACCTGGGCCAAATCATCACACAGTCCTACTGACAAACCCCGCCCATAAACACCTGGGCCACAACTATCACACGTAACCATGCCTACAAACACCTTGGCCAGAACAACCACCGCCACGCCCGAAGACACTTGGGAAACCACCTGCCCGCACACACCTGGTCCAATCACCACAGTACCCTGCCTGAATATTCTTGGGCTAATAATGGACCTCATTCCATCACACCCTGCCCGTAGAGTCTTGGGAAATTCATGAAAGGGAGCAGAAAAGGGGCTAATAACCAGCCACTCATCGAAGTGTCGGGAAAAAACACACTCCCCCATGGAATGGAGGTGTTCTGCACTAAGTGCTCAACTTGGGTGGGGTGCGAACATGAAGAACAATACTAAAAGTATATGTATAGATAACAAGCACTCACTGAAATCTAGTTTTCTCTTTATCCATCATAAAGAACACAATCAGCACCCATGTCCAAGTCACAAGTCACACCAAACCAAAACCCATCTGTCCCATTCTTGTTTCCATGTTCAGTAATAATGTTCAAATATGTTTCTACACCTACTTGGGAAACTAGAAAACATAAGCACAAGATGAGATACTACTCCATGTTCCCAAAACCAGGAGCCAACGGTTCCTCAACAACAGAGGATTCCACCCCAATTTGTGATATAAGGAATGTAACCACACTACCTCAAATTCATAACCAGCGAATCCATAAAAAGGGATCCCATCCCCACCCACATCACCCAGCAATCAGCCCGTGAAGGAAAAACAACCCAACCACCACCATCAACAAAAAGCAGGCTCGTGCCGGTATTTTTAGATTAAAAATATTTAACACACTCCATGATTACAAATTCACTGTACTTTAACCGGGGTTATCACATAAAAGATTGATATCAGTGATTTCAGTTTATTTAGCCAAATGTACATAATTAACCAAATTCCTTTACACCACAAGGGTTCAAAACCACATATAATCTATTTAAACACCAGAGGTAAGGGTTCATTAGTGCATAGAGAAAGACCACCAATGGACATGATTTTCAGTAGGCGTAAGCCCGCACAATTCAGAAATCATTTATCATGGAAGATCATAAAACAAAGCAGCATCATCGATCACACCCCTACCACTTCATTCTTTATAATCCATTCATTATCTTCAGTTAGGTTTGGTTCATCCAATTATACGGAATCAAAAGAATTCCCATCCTTCATGATACACAAAAGGGAGAGACAATGGAGAAATTCCCTACCTGATTGATCGACGATCAATGTATATCTTCACGTTCCAGGAACAGAAGATGCGTGATTTGTAGGGGAGGGGCCGTGGGAACTCAAGGACGAGCAGATGAATCGATGGGAGGGTGATCGGGAAAAAGAAACCCAGGGAGAACCCTTTTGTTATAAGGGCCGGGGACGGTTGAGATATGGAGATAAGGACGCGAAACCTCGTAAGGAGCGGGGGACGTGGGTTGACCACGTGGCCCGACACGTAATTAAAGGGGTCCTTGCCTTTAGGGGTGGTTTAAAACTATTCACACACTAGGGTTCCTCTTAAACATTTAATTAAACCCCATTTATGGGTGTTACTGGGCTTTAAAACAAGCATAAAGGGGTCAAAATAGGGTTTCAAACCCAATTTGCACAAAAAGAAGGTGCTACTGGAAAACCAGTGGGGGGTAGGCAAGAGCCACCGGTAGCCGAGAGATACCGGTAGGCTGCAGCGACTGGTAGTCGAGAGATACTGGTAGGCTATGGCTACCGGTAGACCGAGCTACCGGTAGGATGAGCTACCGTTTTCAAACCTCACCGAGAAGCCTCGATAACTTTCCCAGACCACCTAGAACACTGAACATCAGATTTTTACAAAGTAATGGACCCCAAAAACTGGGTCCATTACATTAGATACCTCTCAAACTATTCTCTCCCTCGATATTCAAAACAACCAGAAGGAAAGAGAGGCTCCGAACAACCACCTCAAAAGATACCTCTTAAGAGAGAACCCCATTGTTAACTAAAAACACCTTCCTCTTAAGAACCAAGCAACATACCATGTCAAACTGCCCAATCATCTGGGTTGGGGAGTCTCTTCTACCATGTCAAGATACTATCCGCTTTGGGTGGCACTGACTCGCCCGCACGGGTTTAATCGCATCCACCTTAATGCGTCTTGATTTGGGGTCAGATCCTCCCCTCCCCATTACCAGAAATTTTCACACACATTCAGAGAGGAAAGAAAAACCACATATTTCATAGCCAACAAGGTAAAATAATCCTCTACAACAAGTATAGACAGAACAAAAAAAACTCAAAACAACTCTGGGTACTGGGCACGAATATGTGTTTCCCTCTCCCAAGTACTCTCCTCAAGCCCACCATGTCTCCATAATACACGAACCAAGGGAATGGTTCACCCACAAAGCACCTTCTCCTCATGATCCTCAATCATCACTGGTCTTTCCACAAATGTCACATCATCCTCAATGTCTAGCTCTCCCCAGTCGAGGACATGTAAACCTTCGTGAAAATACCGACGGATCTGGGACACATGGAAGAAATCCTGTATCCTCAGTAGCAGCGGTGGTAATGCTAGCTGATAAGCCACTTCACCAACCCGCCACAACACTTAGAAGGGTCTGATGATCCTGGGAGAAAGCTTACTCCCCTTGCTGAACCTTTGATGTCCACACCGAGGGGAGACCTTCAAGAACACGTGGTCTCCAACCAAAAACTCCAAGGGCCTTCTCCTACTATCAGCATACGATTTTTGTCGGTCCTGGGCCGCCTTCATCATTTCCAGTATAAGCTGAACCTTCTCTGTCATGCTCTGCACCACCTCCGGGCCAAGGATTCCCACCTCTCCGACTTTGGTCCAACACACAGGTCAGCAGCATGGCCTCCCGTACAAGGCTTCAAACGAGGCCATACCAATGGTGGAGTGATAACTATTATTTTAGGTGAACTCTACCAAAGGTAAGTGTCACACCCATGATCCTCCTGAGTCCAGAAAACATACCCGCAACATATCATCCATGTTATGGATGGTGCGCTCTGTCTGTCCATCTGTCTAGGTATGGAAAGCAGTGCTGAGGCGTAGCTAGGTGTCAAAATCATGCTACAACCCTCTCTAGACTCGTGAGGTAAACTGTGCATCCCTATCTAAGACTATGGACCTCAAAACTCCATGCAACCGCACCACCTCATCCACGTATCTTCGTGCTAAAGAATCCACTGCACTCGACTCCTTAATTGCCAAAAAGTGAGCCAATTTCGTCAACCGGTCCACTACTACCGAGATGGAATCGTATCCCCATTGAACCATGGGTAGTCCCATGAATAAATACATCGAGATATACTCCCACTTCCACTCAGGGACATCTAGAGACTGTAGTAGGATGCCTAGAACTCGGTGTTCAGCCTTCACCTACTGACACACTAGGCACTTGGCCACAAACTCTACCACTTCCCACTTTACTCCGGGCCACCAGAAATGTCTCTTCAGACCCTGGTACATCTTGGAAATTTCTGGGTGCACTTCTAGGGGTGATTTTTGGAACTCACTAAGAACAATGCCACACATCGCCTCTGGAATAAACAGCTTTCCCCAAAAAATCATTCGGTTTTGACTATCCTTCGTCCACCCTTCCGGAGCATTGATAGGGTCAACTCGGTCACGCATCACTTCGCACTCTGGGTATCCCCATTGAGACTCCTCCACTTACTCCAATAGAGATGATGGCACTGTCATTTGATATAGACAACCTATACCACCATCCGTCCTCGCATCCAGGTGCAACGAAGCCAACTCCTCCATCGCCTTCTAGGTGTCTACCGACTCTCGGACTACATCCTTCTGCGATCTCCTGCTCAAGGCATCGGCCACTACATTTTCATTCCCTGAAGTGTAGGAAATCTTGAAGTTGTAATCCTGGAGGAACTCCATCCACCTTCACTTCCACAAGTTTAGGTCCCACTGGGAGAAGATATACCTCAAACGTTTTTGATATTGGAAGACCACAAAGCGTACTCCGATGAGGTAATGCCACCATAACCTTAGAGAAAAAACGACCGCTGCAAGCTCCAGGTCGTGGGTTTAATAATTATGCTCATGAGGGCGTAGCTTCCTAGACCCATAAGAGATCACCCCTTGTTGCTGCATCAACACACATCCAAGGCCTTTCCCTGAATCATCACAGAACACCTCATACGCCACCCCTTCTTCTGGTAGTCTCAGCACTGGGGAACTAACCAGCTTCACCTTCAGATAGCTGAAGGATGCCTCTCACTGCTCACTCCACACGAAACCTGGTCCTTCTTGGTCAAGGCTGTCAAAGGGGCTGCAACTTGGGAGAAGTTGGGTACGAAACTCCGATAGTAACCTGCCAACCCGAGAAAACTACGAACCCCTACAACATTTTTGGGTGATTCCCAAGAAAAAACTGCTTCTACCTTTGATGGGTTCACCGCTACCCCCTGTTCGGACACTATGTTCCCCAGAAAGTGTACTTCTCACGTCCGGAACTTGAATTTCGACAACTTCCCATAGAGCTGGTGCTGTCAGAGGACCTCCAGAACCATCCTCAGGTGCCCGGTGTGGTCCTCCTCTGATCTTGAACAGATCAGGATATCATCGATGAACAAAACTACGAACCGATCCAGGTACTCCCGGAAGATGGAGTTCATAAGCCCCATGAACACAGTCGGGGCATTCGTAACACCAAAAGGCATGACTACAAACTCGAAGTGTCCATATCTGCACCTGAAGGCTGGTTTCAAGATGTCTCCCTCTTTCACCCTCAACTGGTGATACCCAGACCGCAGGTCGATCTTCGAGAACCATCCTGCCCCTTTCAGCTAGTCGAAAAGATTTTCTATCCTCGGAAGAGGTTAGCAATTCTCAATCGTTACCTGATTCAGCTTCCTATATTCTATGCACAACCTGAGACCACCATCGCCCTTCTTTGAGAACAAGACTAGAGAACCCCACCGTGATGCACTTGGTCGAACATAACCCCTCTTCATCAGATCGTCAATCTGAATCCGCAACTCCCGTAGCTCTGAAGGTGCCATCTAGAAATGAGCCATTGAAATTGGACGAGCACCAGGCTACAAGTCTATCCCAAACTCGACATCACATAGAGGGGGTAGAGTCATTACCTCCTTAGGAAAGACGTCCATAAACGCGCTGACGATTCCTAGCACCTCTACTATCTCAGCATCCACTTACTCTACTGATAGCTTCACTAACAAAGAGAGGAGGGGTTCCTCTCGCCTGCTGCCCTTCTGACTACTCCGCTCGCCGGTGAAAGAAACATGTCGGCCACTCAAGTCTGAGAACACAAAATTTCCTCAGAAGCAATTGATGACAACACCCACAGAGAACTTCCAGTCGATGCCTAGAATGAAATTATATGGTTGTATCGGTAGCAGCAGTAAATCCATGACTGACTGATGTGGCCCTATCATTAGTATGCATCCCCGACAAACATATAAAAATTCGGTCTTACCTCTAACTAGTGTGATCAGCACCAGGGACACTGGAAGTCTCATGGAATCTATTCCTAGAGCATGGGCCAGACCAGGTGCATAAATGGAGTACGAAGCTCCGGTATCGAACAAGGAATAAGCCAAGGTACTGAACAAACTGATCGTACCTCGGAAAACCTCCGGTCCTGCTGGAACTGCTGCCTTCACGGCGTACAACTGTCCACGCCCAACTCCTCTTCCCCTTGGTTGTCGGATGCCTCCCCGACCACGCCCTAATCGAGGTCCTTGAGGATTTCCCTGAGGTCGGCCTCCATCTACAACGTCTTCCCTCGAAGGAGCGGGAGCTCGCTGCCCCAACTGCTGCTGCTGGAAGGGCCTAGCTGGAAGCTGCTGCTGAGGCGGGTGCTGAGTCTGTCTGCCACTGTCGTACTGAACTCGGTCCGGGAACTGATTCCAGAGATGTCCATGGATCCCACAGACAAATCACCTCAGTCTTGGGCCTGAAGGGAATGGGCGAGGACTGGGGGACCGGAACTGGAACTGATGTGGCATGCTCCCTACTGGTCGAAACCGAGAGGGTCCTGATGTTGGTGGACTGGTGATGAAAAACTTCCCCTTCAAGGATCCCAGTTGGATCCCCTCTCTTGTCATGCCTCCTAGAGCGTGCATCCTCTCCACCACTTCGGCCTTCATCTGGACCGCCAAGTACATCGGCAGGGTGAAGGGGGTAACAACATACTGGATGGAGGGCCTGAGTGCATCCTCTAAACGCCTTTCCCGAGACTCCTCATCTGGAAAGAGGTATGGAGATAAAAACAAGAGGTCATTAAACTTGATTTCCAGCTCCCTTACTGACATACTCCCCTACTGGAGGGAGAGAAGCTCCTGCCTCTTCTCTACCTTCATCGTAGAAGATAGGAATTCCGCCCGGAACTCCTTCTCGAAATCAGCCCATGCCACCTCAGCCCCCCTCCTCTCCCCCAACTAAAGCATCCACCACTAACGCACCGCTCCCCACATCTGGCTGACGGCCAGAGGAACCCAGTACACAGTTGGGTCCCGAATAAGGACGAAAGCTATCACCAGCTCTTATAGCCATCTCTCTGTCTTCATGTCAGAGGTGTTGTCCTCATACTTATCGAGGGTCTGTTATTGGAAGGCATGAAGCGTCTTCTACCACTGGTCGTCCTCCTCCTCTCGATCAGCTCTCTGCCGATCGACCAAGGTAGCCTCATGGGCCACGATCTCCCACACCACACGTGGTCGCCTCCCAGGTGCCATAGCTGCAAGGTAAACAAGGAATGCCTAAGCCCAAGTAGTGCAGAATATTTGTTCTTAAAACTTATTAAATTTATTATTTCTTTCAAATTCCCATAACACCCCAGAAACACGAGAACACAAGTCATTATGATGCATGTAACTTTCCTAGGGTCTCTACCATGCGATCAGCATGGCCTCACTTGGTTGTTCGGTAGGTCCAGAGTCTTTGCATCGGATCATAGGGGCCCTAAAATCCCATGTCCTAGCCAGTCTTCCCTAGCCTAATTCACGCACCAAGGTCGCCCAAAACTCTCACCCTACCATCCCATACAATCCTCAGTGCCTAACTCCAGACTCCATCCTATCTCTCAACTTTTCCTCTGATACCATTCTGTCATGACCCGCCTTCACCAAAAGGAGGGAAAGGTCAGCAGATTACCAGGACCTTCCTTCTTTAAGTTGAAGGATAGATAATGACCCCTGAAACCCGCCTTCAATAGGTCCTGGAGTGGTGACCATCGCCAAGGGTATAAAATCACACACTAAATGGAAGGAATTACCCTTTTTCTTTTAATAGGATCGAGAGATAAGATAGAAAATCCCACAACGACAAAACTAAAAGTGAAAGTACGACTGAAAATAAACCATTCTCATATGCATGTTTAAAGGTAAAAGTTACAAGTCACAAAAACCCCAAGGGTAAAAATAATACCAAGAAAAGAAAAGAAAAAACAGAAACTGTCCCAAGGGTCCACGCTAGTATGGTCTCGCGTGATCCCCAAATTCCTCTTAGAAACCTGAAAGCAGTTTTATATATGTAGGGTGAGCATACAGTATACTCAGTATAGAAAAACCTAAAGCTATCGTGCACAAGTGGGGAGACGTACTAAAGTCCCATGAGAAGAAGAAAACCAAACACTATCAAGGAGTCTATCCATACCACTCACCAGACACACTCACCAAATAACGCAAGCAGTAATGTTTAATAACAACACATCGATGTTTGGGTACCCTACGCTGCTTTCCCACTAGTTATTGAAGAAACCCTCCACATTGAACCAATCTAGCCATTCTCACCACATTCCCACTACCTCACCCCACCCGCACACACCTGGGCCAAATCCTCATGAATTCCCACTACCAAACCCCGCCCGCAAACACCTAGGACATAACTGTCACATGTAACCATGCCTGAAAACACCTAGTCCAGAACAACCACCGTCATGCCCGAAGACACCTGGGCCTCATCCCGAAGATACTTGAGAAACCACCTACCCGAACACACCTGTGCCAACTACCACACTACCCTACCCAAAGATTCTTGGGCTAAAATAGACCTCAGGCCATTACAGCCTGCTCGTAGAGTCTTGGTCCATTCGAGAAAGGGACTAGAAAAGGAGATAATAATCAGCCACTCATAGAAGTGTTGGGAAAAATACCCTCCCCCATGGAATGGGGGTGTTCGACACTAAGTGATCAACTTGGGTGGGGAACGAACAAGAAACACAAAACTAAAAGTATATGTTTAGATAACAAGCACTCACCCAAATCTAGGTTTTTCTTCAGCCAGTCTAAAGAACACAATCAGCACCAATGTCCAAGTCACAAGTCACACCAAACCAAAACCCATTTGTCCCATTGTTGTTTCCATGTTCAGTAATAATGTTTAAATAAGTTTCTTTAACTTCTTTGGAAACTAGCAAACATAAGCACAAGCCGAGATACTACCCCATGTTCCCAAAACCAGGAGCCAACGGTTCCTCAACAATAGAGGATTCCACCCCAATTCGTGATATAAGAAAAGTTACCACACGAACTCAAATTCCTAACCTGCGAATCCATAACAAGGGATCCCATCCCCACCCACATCACCTAGTAATCGGCCCGTGAAGGAAAAACAACCCAGCCACCACCATCAACACAAAGCAGGCCCATGACGGTATTTTCAGATTTAAAAGATTTAACACACTCCAGGATTTCAACTTCGTTGTACTTTAACCGGGGTTATCATAGAAAATATTGATCCTGGTGATTTCAATTTATTTAGCCGGATGTACGTAATTAACCAAATTCATTTACACCACAAGGGTTCACAACCACATACAATCCATTTAAACACCAGAGGTAAGGTTTCATTAGTGCATAGAGAAAGACCACCGACGACCATGATTTTCAATAGGCATAAGTCCGCAGAATTCATTAATCATTAATCATGGAAGATCATAAAACAAAGCAACATCATCAATCACACCCTTCCCCTTTCATTCTTTAGAATACGTTCATTATCTTCATTTAGGTTTTGTTCATCCAATTCTACAGAATCAAAATCATGCCCAAACCTCATGATACACAAAATGAAGAGATGAAGGAGAAATTCCCTACATGATTGATCTAAGATAGATGTTTATCTTCACGCGCTAGGAGTAGAAGATGCGCGATTTGAAGGGGTGGGGCCTCGGGAACTCAAGAACGAGCAGAAAAATTGATGGGAGGGTGATCGAGAAAATGAAACCCAAGGAGAATCCTTTTTATAAGGGCTAGGGGCAGTTGAGATACGGAGATAAGGACCTGAAACCGCGTAATGAGTGGGGGTCGAGGGTTGACCATATGGCCCCAAACGTCATTAAAGGGGTCCTCGCCTTTGGGGGATGTTTAAACCAACACACACACCATGTTTCCTCTTAAACATTTAATTAAACACCATTTATGGGAGTTACTAGGCTTTAAAACAAGGTTAAAGGGGTCAAAATAGGGTTTGAAACCCAATTTGCGCAAAAAGGAGGTGCTATTGGAAAACTTGTGGGGGTAGGCAAGAGCCACCAGTAGCCGAGAGCTACTGGTGGCTGACAGCGACGGGTAGCCGAGCTACCGGTAGGCTGGAGCGACCGGTAGCCGAGAGCTACCGGTGGCTGACAGCGACCGGTAGCCGAGCTATCGGTCGGCTGCAACGACCGGTAGTCGAGAGCTACCGGTAGGCTATGGCCACCGGTAGACCAAGCTACCGGTAGGCCAAGCTACCGGTAGGCTACAACTACCGGTAGGACAAGTTACCGGTAGGCTACAGCTACCGGTAGACCGAGCTTCCGGAAGTCCGAGCTATCGTTTTCAAACCTCACCTAGAAGCCTCGATAACTTTCCCAGACCAGCCAGAACACCCAACATCAGATTTTTACAAGGTAATGGTCCCCAAAAACCCGGGCCATTACAATAATAATCTTCTAAAATTATATTTATTTTAGTATATTTAATATCATTTAGTTAATTTTTTCACTAATGAAATAATTTCCAAATCAGCATTTTGCATGATTTTAAGGTAATTCTTTATTACATAAAAATTAAAACTAAATTAACATGATTAAGATAAATATTTAAAATTTAAAATTAATATTTATATTCAAATATATCTTCTAAATAACCCCATATTAAAATATTTGGACTTATTAAAATCATGAATGTGACATCTTTGACTTTTCGTTAAATAAAATATTATAGGGATAATAATAACATAATAATGGAAAACATTGGTCATATATACCAAAATGGAATTCTTATAAATTCAAATTACTCCTATAATAAAATTTAGGAAAGTGTTAGGGTCGTTTTTTAGTCCTTGTCATTATATTTTTAACCCATATTACACAATTCACCCTTTACTATGGTAACAAAAATTACCAAGATTAATATTCATATTCGAAAATAGTAAAACGGTTCTATTTAATAAATTTTAACCTTATGAATTAAAATATTTCATCCATTTTTAAAAATAAAAAATGAACAATTTTGAGAATTTAATTTAGTTTTAATCCCTTAAAATGACACAAAGAACAGTTTTGTTGAAAAATGTATTTTAATTCAACAAATGTACTTATACCAAAATAAGGTATAAGGATGATAAAATTTTAATTAATTAGATTATTTATAACTAAATATAAATTAAGTTATATTGAGATCAGATTCCGAACATAAAGAGAATTTTAATATAAATAAATTGACAGTTTTATAAAAAATGTTATTTTTTCATTATCCACTATAAAATTCATCTTTTCAGAAAATTCATCAAAATCAACCATATGTTACTCTTAATATTCCAATTTTAAAAATTATATTAGTTTTATAAAATAAAATATATTTAATTTCCATAAATTTATTATAATATTTTCTCACAGAAAGAAAAAATAATTTTTTTAAAAAACTTAATTTTGGAAGAACAAACTATTTTTTATAAAAATTAAGCTATAATTAAATATTAATTAATCAATAAATAAATAATGAGTTGGAGAATTATATTTTTCTTAATTGGGAATATTATTATTATTTTCGTTGGGAAAACCGTATTTTGACGGTATCTTCCCCGTGCGACTTCAGTTTCACGAACTATCAGCGGTAGTGTGACCCTGACTCCGAGACGGAATTTATGAGTCCAATATTGGATATCTTTTTTGGGGTTTTGGATTGGGTACCCGAAGTGCACGGAAAATAATAGATTTAATATTATTATTAAATCCTTGACCCGCCATAACTCATGCGTGCGACGTCCGATTGGCTTGCCGTCAGTGGTGATGTAATCCTGACATCAATACGGTCGATTCAAGTCTAATGTTGAATAATAAATTCTGGTTCATGGCTCAGGCCCATGACACACCGAATAATAATATTATTATTATTACGGGATCTTGTATCAGACATATCTCTCTCATACGGTGTCAGAATGACGAACCGTCTGTGACGTTGCAACCTTAGAATTAAGACAGATGTTTCAAGACCAATTTTTGATATTTAAGTTGAGGTCGAGGCACGGGACCCACGAGGCCCGGTTCGCGCGTGTTGCTGTGAAATGAATCTTTTTCATCGACTATCCGTTTTGGACCAATGGGTAGTCCATCTCGTGTGTTTTTTTCCGTATGGATCGCAATGGTGTGACCGGTTTGGTTAAACAGTGTCATTTGAAGTACGACCGGGTTGGTTCGAACCCGAAACCAACCGGGCCCTCAGAGCAGAAACACTTATAACTTAAGGACCGGACGTCCGATTGAAGTGCCGTCAACTTTGTTGGATTCCTCTTGATGATACGGAACTTTTGGCATACTTCACATGATTTTTGGTTGCAGTTGGATAGTGGCTGGGTTGGATTGTACCCGAAATCTAACCGGGCCCCTAGAACGAAAAAGCTGATAACTTTCAGACTGGACGTCCGTTTGACGAACCGTCAGCGGCGTTGGTGATCACGTTGAGAAATGGTCCCTATGATCATACCCTATGAGAGTTTGGGGTACAGTTGAGATACGGCCGGGTTGGATCGCACACGAAACCAACCGGGCCCCTAGGACGAAAAGGCTAATAACTAACAGACCAGGCATCCGATTGACGCGCCTTCTGTTGCGTTGAGACCCCTTTGACGAGGCGGTCCTTTGAGATACTTCTTCGTGGGACTTCGAGATACTTGGAGTATCGACCTGTAGCTCGTGGAGCAGGCCCTCCAAGAGACGAGCGTTCAGAGTACGAAGACCGTGTAGCCTGCTGAGACCTGACGACTGTTTGACCGACTCGACTTTGAGTGAGTCGACTAGCCTAGTGGACGGAGCACTATATTGTTGGGTGCAGACCCATGGCGGACGGAGCACTACCTGTGTGACAGTGCAGACCCGTGGTACTCATCTGGAGAGTACCTCTGCAGGCTATTAGAGGGTGTGCACTACTTTGTTTGGGTGGCATACCCCGGCGGGAAGCACTACTGTGTTTGGGTGGCTAGCCCGCAGTACTCGACAGGAGGAGTAACTCATCTGTCTTAGGTCAGTGAGCAGTACCTCGGAGTCGTGACAGGACCACTATACACTCCAGAGATGGGACTCTTCAGCAGTTACGGTGTCGATAATGAAAATCCTGGTTTGAGCTGAGTCTATGACCATTGTGTTTACCTCATGATTGAGATGGGTCACATGATAACTTTGGTATATGTATGGGCATATATCTAAGTAGTGGGTATCCTTTTATTTCATAACCTTTGTGTTTCCTCATGATTGAGATGGGTTACTTGATAACATAGGTATAAGTATAGGCATATACCTATGTAAGGGTTATCTATTGAGATCTTCTTTGTGGTTATCCTTGTTGGATTTAGTGAGACCTTGATGGTCTCGAGGTCCCTACTGAGTATCGTTATACTCACCCCTGTACGGGCTATGCCCGCACCTTGTTGTGTTGGTTGCAGACGATGGGCAGCGCAGACAGAGGCTGAGTGTTCGAGGACTGGACGGTACCCGGAGGTGGACCTCACGACGAGACAGTATCTGGTGGTGGACTTCACGACGAGACGACACTCGGAGGAGGTTGACGGGCGAGAGTGTGGTGGAGGCCATCTGTACCTACCCATCAGGTATGATCCGAGGAGGACGACCCATGAGCTGTTTCTATACTTCCAGCTGTTAGAATTTTCTGTTGTACTTCCATTCAGTTGTAGCTGTACTTTTCAGTTGGGTTTGTATTCTAGCCCTTTTCCTTTTCAACACTACTTTTGTACTTAGTGTTTACTTTTGCTTGTACTATGTGGTGTTTTTTTTACTTTTATAAAGGCAATGCCTTCCCAGTTATCGGGATTTATGCCTTTGGTGCTAGTCGCCAGCCCTTAGCCTATGGAAGGCGGGCTTGGGGTTGTCCCGACACGGGCCCCAAGGACGGGTCGTCCCACTAATTTGACAGATATATTATAATGATTAAATAATAATATTTTTCTATTTGTTTATGTTGGGTGTTGCATACAATGTAACTTATCAAAGAATTTTAATTTAAAAAGAGGCATACCATAATATCATGGGGTGTTACAAAACATAATCCTTCCTAATGGTTGAATAATTATTATAAAAATACTTATACTTAATAGTTTTATAAATAATTAATTTGACATAGTGCTAGTCAATGACCTAGTTCACCCTTTTCAAATTTGGTGCTAAATCTCACACATAATCCAAAATACATCCTAGTGATACCCTTATATTAAAATATACTTATGAGATCAAAAGTCATACCAATATATTACTAGGATCCCATTCCTAATAAATCTATATAATATGCACACTATTACTTTCAATTGAATCACATCCAAAGAAAAAACTATGGATTTAGTCCCACACATATATAAAAAATTTCACATACTTAAAAAAATTGATTAATCAAACACTACTTATGTGTCATTATACTTTCTTAAATAATATATTCCTAATTACCATCTCAAATATTTCCACATGTTTGGGATAAAACATCTCTCTAAATATCCTGCTATATCATGACCCATATCAAGTAGAAATAGGTAATGTTCCATGTTAATGAACTTATCAACTAAACTCACATTTTTCTGAGTCAAATATCATAATATCTAGGCTACCCCATCGAGTCTATGAAATACATATCTCACATAGTTCACATGTCATAAGACATTCACTCATTATTACATCTCATATAAATCAAAGAATCACTTTCCAATTCACCCATCTAGTGCTCTCATCTATACTGAGTATCCCTGTATCCATTTTACCCACTCCAGGGTTGATGTTATACTCATTTTCATATTTATGATATCACTATAATTTGATTTATATCGAAGATATCATAATGGTTACATTCAATTATGAAATACCACAAAAATATGTTAATCATGAAAAAACTAATTAAGCTTGTATTTATATTTTAAATAATTGAAACTGCTTTATTGTTTAAAAAAAAATTTCCCAATCACATATTAGAATACACATGTCATGTGAACCCAAATGAAAAGTATGATGCATGAAAACATGCCTTTTTAAACCCTATTTATTGAGTGAAAACATAAATCACCACTCAAAATAATCATACATTTTTCAAATATATTAATCATAACAATAAAATGAAACAACCACAATACCAACTCTTTGGTTACTTT
This sequence comes from Viscum album, assembly GCA_963277665.1. Taxonomy (NCBI): domain Eukaryota; kingdom Viridiplantae; phylum Streptophyta; class Magnoliopsida; order Santalales; family Viscaceae; genus Viscum; species Viscum album. Next base: position 999,066,546 of record OY728136.1, on the reverse strand, counting down.
TATTTCCATTAACAATTTCACTAGTCAAGTTCAAATGTGGATCCCATCCCATGTTCTTAGTCAAATATCTATCCACTATAACACAAATAATAAAATAATAAATGTAAATCTATAATACCCATTTAACTATATTTACAACTCAAAATTTATCTTTATATACCTAAAGTTAACCTCTCCATACAGCAATGGATAATAATTAGTGGTTGTGGTCATACAATATCAGATGGGGAGACTAGAACCTCACTATCAAAATCAATTAAAATAATTAAATAATTTAATAATATATATAAAAAAATAATATAGTTTAATATATAATTGTGATAGATGAAATATCATGTTAAATAGACAATCACAATGCAGAAAAAAAGTTACCTTTACTAAAACATATAATTATTACATAGAAAAGAATATTACCCAGTTGGAAAATCATACAATGTATGTACGAATGATAAGAAATAAAATATCAAAGGAGATATTACTTCCCATTCACAACAATACCTTAAAATAGTCTCATAATTTCTAATGAGCTACCCTATCTTTATCACCCATGTTAGGAACCTTACCTTTACTTTTATACAAAAAAGTGGTATACAGATCTAACAAGTTAGATGTGTAGGGAGAGTGAATAAAAATCATATGGATACTGATAAAATTGTCCCTATATAAACGTATATATATGATAAATCATGTAAATTATGAAATGGAAGTATTAAAAATCACAAAAATACTACCAGTCATTCCGTAAGGTGATTAAGAATCCACCCCTATAGTTGAATCCTACCATCTTCAACTAATGATAGTACATTGGAAAAATTATTCCAATGTAAGATGTCATAAGAAATGTAGGAATATCATGTAACGGTTGGATAACCATTTCTATATTTTTTTAATAAATGGTTTGATAAATCTCTCATGGTGTTGAATGGAATATCAACACTAATAACTAAGATTGAAAAACATACATTTGTGAATGAAAAATAACCTATTAATTAAAAAGGAATTAAATCATACCATTCCTAAGGGGAATAAAATATTAAAAATTAATAATTATGGAAGATAATTATAACATTACTATAGTGAATGAAATATCATTGATTAGTTACTAGGGTATGATATAATTTACTTATATAAGATAAATGAATACGACCAATTAATAATGAGGGTGGAAAATTCCACCCATAATATGATTAATAGAGTATCATCCCTCATAAGTAGGAAATAATCTCTATCATAGAAGGTATATATCAAATAAAAGTATGTGAAAATATATTCCAATGAAGTATCATGTTAATATAAGGTAGGTAATACTATCTTTCATCTGACACAACACATTATAAAATCACTATCATGGGAAAAATATTGTCAAGTGGCATCATCCTACCAAACAATTTCCATCAATTAAAACAAATTATACCTCATGAATATCATAAAATAAAATATCTAGATATTATAATAGGACAATTATTAAGTATTTAATCATATAAAACATCTAATTTGATACAATCATTAAGGATTATCCATTATAAGCTAAATCCATAACTCCTAGAAAACCCTTCTATAGTAATAAATTATCCTAGTCCATAAATCAAATTTCATATTCCCAGGGTAATGAAATAGACTCATTATCATTTAAATTCAAATATCTCCCCTATCAATTAGTCACTTCCCATAATCATGTGAGAAAATTTGTTATATATTCCTTCCAACTCATTTATATCTTAGAAGTCTTCTTATGTGGTATAACAAAACTTATAAATATTTTCTTGAGTTTATTACATACACTAACCCCATGGAATATATAACTCCATGTTTCTAATATTCCATTACACCCCTAGTGGAACTCTCTTTACAATTCACTAAATCCTTACATGTCCATTTATGATAACCCTATATCAAAGCCATTGGTTATCCCGCTTAAATAACTCAAATCCAATAAATCTACTCCAAAAAACACTATATATGAATCACCCTCATCTATCAAAATCAATAGAGTGTAACTTTGCAATATATAAGGCCTCAATAGACCACTCAAGAACATACCCAAGGTTGGGAACCCTTACTGATGTCAGTCAGAAATTAACCTAAGAACACCCTCAAATCATTGTCATAGAGAGACTAAATTCTATAGGGAATATGTTTACTGTAGAGACCAGAAGCTTGACATACAAGGACATTACATTACTTTTACGGAATACTTATTACATAACAAAAACACACACATAAGGACCATAATAGTTTAGTGTCTTTGGAAAGTCGGAATACAATCTTCTAATCGTGGTGAAAGATCTTCAACATCTCCCATAATGATCTTCCTTTTTTTTAACCTAAAAAATTTCTTTATATCCTGGGGAAAATAAAACATAAAATGGTGAGCTCAAATTCTCAGTAAGGGTAAACAAAAGAAATATCAATCACATCATATTCATACGAACATAACATTTTGGAAATCTTAACCTGCAAAAGAGATCATAATATCATAACATGGGATAAATCATAGTAGTGAAATGTAATCCCAATAATCATAACATAAAACATGAAACATTGTGGTATACATACATAATCATAGAGAATCATTTCTTATTAGTCAATACTCATTGTCAAGAATATCTTAGTGGACAAAGTCTATTTCTGAACCGAGTTCATTCCTCGTTTCAGTCCTGCTTCACTGAACCGGTTTAACCTGCCATTCCAGCCATGTCTTTCTCATGAGATATAAAATCATTACCCAATGAATTGGAGGGATATATAGGTCCCACCCATCTCATAATGATACCATTATTATGTGTGTCACAAAATCATAAATCATACATCATTGCATAACCCATGTAATAAAAATGGGAATCTTAAACATCGTAACATCATAAAAAAATTCATATAAGATAAAGGAATTCAAAAATATAATTCCATCACAACATAATCAAATCAATATAATAATAGGGATATAAACAGAACCATTTATTATCTTAGATGGAAAATAATTTTGATAAAACACTTGAACTCCATTCTTGAGGAAAATATCCTTTCTACTTCAAAAAAACTTTTCCTTTCTTAACATGTCATAAAATTATAAACTAAAAGAAGTTCATTAAAAATAAACTTGAAAACTTGTAATGGAAGATTCTTGGAAGTAATGTCTTAAAAATACATTCATGCCGTATAAGTTAAAAGAAAACATTCTTCTCATACTTTTGTCGGAAAAGTCAAAAAGTACCTCGTATGAAAAACGACAAAAGATTCCTTTCATATATTTTACTAAAAACTCACCGAAGGGTAAAATTGGATTTATCCAATTTTAGGAGGATGGAAATAATATTACATATTGAGGAAACATGTATTTGGATGATAAAATACACCCCAGTAAATACCAAAGTATAAGCAATCTCAGATAAAAATTAGATTGTGATATTTCCCTTACCTTAGGTCCGATTTGATTCGTAAGTGTCCGAACCTCCTGTATAATGATTTAAATAATGTCATTTACTTATTCCAGAATCATACTAATTGTCATGATATCATATATGGTTCACTTATGACTTTATATTACCCGTTCTTTTGTAAATTTAATGTTAAAGAGCATTTTGGGTAAAATTGTTTCATTTGTCGTTCGTGTTTTGACTTGTAATTATTTATATGATAACGTAGATCATGATTACTTAATTTCAGAATATAAAACATTATTTATATATAATATATATTCAGAATATGCATATATATAATAAATCAGTAAATGGAAAGAAATACACCGTTCATGGAGACGGTAGGCCATACATACGCATGAACGCTGTTTTCATTTCCTTATTGAGTTGAATGGAATTAAGTAGATGACATACATATATATACACATAAATCCAGTATCATTATTATTTAATATATTTCCTGATTACTTATTATATATACTTTATAATCATTCATGAATGGTTAACGTGGAGAATGAATCTCATCACGTCGTGGAGACGGTAGTCCGCACGTACGCACGAGCGATGATATCGTTCTCATGATTTTGGGACTATATTGGAGTATATGTATACTATTTCATAATCAATATCACTTTAAAATAATAATATATTGTTATTATTTACACCATTATACCCATCCAAGTAAGGTGGTGGTGGAAAATAGATTACACCACGACGTGGAGACGGTATTCTGTACCTACGCACGCGCGGTGATTTCATTTTCCGTAGGATGGATAGATGGTGAAATAGGGTTGTTTCATACTTATAATAACATATCAGTATATGAGTGATACTGATGTTATTACTTCATGATGAAACAACTAAAGAAGAAGAAGTGGAAGAAGAAATAAAGATGAAACAATCGGTAACGGGCATTAGCTCTTCTTTGAAGCGCTTCTTTGAGACCTCCTTTTAGGGCACTAAAATTGGTATTTGAAGAAGACCAGGATCTCTAGGATTTCTATAGGGAAGTGGAGAGAATAAATTGGAAGGGGTTGGCTGAGCTTGAAGGCTCAATGTGGTGTGAGGAAGAGAGGGAGGAGGTTCCCTTTTATAAGGGAGGAGAGGGGCACCTTTGGAATAACTAAAAATATTATTTTATTATAAAGCCCAATTCGGTATCAAATAGCTCCAAATTGATTTATTTATAATCTAAGGTGGGGATGGGTCTAAATCCTCTCATACAATAGAATTTAGACAAGTTTAGGTTCCTATTTTAACCTTATCATTTAGATTTAACATTAAGTTAAATAATGTTACTTTTACCGTGTCTTCTTGTGTTCTTACACTATAAGGTTACTAAACTTACTATAACAAGACAAAAGAACCCCAAGTTGTTTATTATTAATATATATATCCTTATGTAATTCATTTGGACGAACCTAAGATTTTTAGGAATAAAATAACAATTAATAATATAATATTTGTTTTAAAAAACTATTTTATGTCAATTTTGACACTATTTAGTAATTTATTTTTGTGAAAATCATAACAGAATGATTAGTTAAAAAAAGTTAATTACATCAATACTAACATGTCATATTAACCTATAAAATTATTTTAATTAACAAAAAGTCTCAAATTTCATTTATTTGGGCATTTATAACATCAATTATGTCAATATTTCATTAATAAGATAATTACTGCATCATCGTTGTGTCATAAATAAATTAAATTATTTAATGTCTAAAAATTATAAATAAAAAACCATTATTGTGGAAATAATTTTATATTTTAGTGAATATTTATAGTTTAATATATCTTACATATAACGACATATTAAAAATGTTTTAGTAAATAAACTTTGATTTTAACTCTTTTAACTCTTCTTTGAATTAAATAATAATAAATGTCCTAATCTAATCCAAGTGGTCCTAAATGGTCATATTTTATTCCTAAAGTTGTTTTTGGTCGAATTACACTTATCCAATATAATTAGAACATGTGTTAGGGTAATAATAATATCATTTTTAACCTTAATTACCCTATTTACTTTTAACCGTGGTAAAAAAAAGTAAAAAGTTACTATTCACCAAAAATTATTTTCATCTCATTGAACCACATTTTACTTAATGAAATCAACCATGTCTCTAGGATTTTTGAAATTCCACTCACAGAAGTAGTAAAATTAAGTTTTATGAAAAATTCATTTTTTTTAACTACCACTTAGTGGTTTCACTATTCATCAAAAAATGAATGTTTCCCGAAAAATACCAAAAATTAGGCCTAAGATATATTTGATATTATAAACTCAAAAATGATGTCTATTTTACCAAATTCAAAACATATCAGTTGCATTAATTAAATTAAAAATTAATTCCCGTAATCAAAACAAATAGGGTGTTTTTAAAAGATAATAACTATCAAAAGATTGACACTTGTTTATGTCTGGTTTAAATGTGAAAATACATCTAATGACCAAAATTGTATTAAATTGTAAAAATATATTCTAAATATACTTTAAAACCACTAAAATTAATAATTTCCCACTATTAATTATTTCGATTAAAAAATTTGTTTTTAATTAAAACTTAGTAATTTTCACTATTCAACAGAAAATGAAAGTTATCCGAAAAATACCAAAATTTCACCCTAAGCTAATTTTGATATTTTGAATCCAAAAATTAGGTCTATTTTGAAAAATAAAATTTACAAAATTTCAAAAAGTGGATATTACTATTCATAACGGCTAGTTTTAATAATATTTTAATAGCATATCGTTGTTTAGTGAAACTCGGTATTGCGTACTACACACGCTATCGAGGAAGGTCGTGATTGCGTGTAATAAAAGGCAAGTCAAGGATGCATGTTGTGAAAGCTCCTTTTGGTGTAGCGTAAAACACAATACATTAATGAAATTAAAAAGAATATTTTTCATAAAATCTAGGGGTGTTACATTCTACCCCCTTAAAATGAATTTCGCCCTCGAAATTCGTCGGGGTTATAAATGGTTTACTATTCGAAAGTTTCTTTGATAGAAACCCACATCATAAAAAGGAATAACAAAACCAATCTTTAAAAACAAAAGTATGAAACGTAACGGTTACCCAAATAAACTAATCACTGGGTTTCCACATAGGTGAAAATATGGATATGGAAGAGAAATCTAACCATCATGTTCTGATGGAGAGTGGTAGAGAACATGGCTATGGAAAATCCAGTAATCACAAAGCCATAAATTTTTGACGATCTAAGGAACCATCTGATTCATCAGATATAAGAGCACTAGGACAACATTTTTTGTTTTCAAGATCATTTCCCAAAAGTTGATGAAATTGGAATTAGAAGAAATACTTTGGTGATTTCGGTATAGGCTCACCGTTGGTTGTTCTTTGGATAATTTCCACTTCATCTCTTAAATAAATGAAGTTGAATTTTTCATTCGTGATGTGTTAGCAGATCATGTGATAGAATGATGGGTCATTCCATCTGTCTCAAAAAAAAGTTTAGAAAAGTTATCAAAAAATACATATGTCCATCTATAGTGAGATTAATAATATATGGTTCCTAAAATGGACTTATACTTCATATATCATTCTGCTTAATATAATAAAAATAGTTTATACTAAACATGGACTTCCTGTAGGCCAGTGGTAGGCGATAAAGGCCAGTCGCACTTCGGTTGTGGGTTCGATTCCCACAGCCTTGTCCGACGCGATGGGTTGTCGCCCATCCTGCAGGTTGACCTTTTTCTAAAACTATATTACTATAACATACCATCAATAATATCGAAAAAAATTCTATCCTTAAACAACACTAACTTATGTCCAACATAATCCATTCCAATCTTTAGGCTTATCCATAATACTGCAGTCCACTCTCATAATATAGTGAAAATGATTACCAGAGATTTAATACCATCGTTGATCCCCATATATCATAAGATATGTCTTGTTGGTCACATTCCAAACATTCAAAGGCCTTAATCATGTATTCTCTTCAATACCCATTGAACCATAGTGAAAAAATGAATGCAGTTAAAAGTTAACACTTTCCACATACCAAAATCATCAAAATTCAATATACTCAAACCAAGATATCACTTAGTCCTTATATCAATCATGAGCTCATGAATACTGTCAAATATTTCATTTTCTAGTTTTTTCTTCATTATGCGCATATCATCTTTTTTTCCAAAAATATCTCCATCACTTTCCATGGTTACCGGTACCATAAAATTATTGAAAACCACAATAGACCAATACATAAATATTCCAATATTCCACGATACTATATAAAACATTATTTTGGAATCCCATTACATAAACACTTAATCATTCCACCACATCGTTATCATATTCAACCTGACCAATGGTGATCGCATGTGACTTCCCTTTGTCCTTTTCCTTAAGTGGTTGCTCATGTCGATCATCACTAACCCTTGGATTAGAGAATTTATTACTATAATGCCCCATTTCCTTGCACTTGACGCATTGAAGTGTAGTAGGTTCATTCTGTGTATCCCTTCCTTTGTTTGCATCATTAGATATCTTCTTCCCATCATTGCAGCATTCAAATGCCTGATGATCTTCCTTTCCACATTTGAAACATTTACATATCCCTTTAAGACAATCTACACCATGTTTCTTTCCACACTTTGAGCATAAGGAAACATTCATCTTCTTTTCACAATTATTCTGCGATTTCTCCTTAAACTCTATCTTTCGTTTCTTGTAAAAACTATGAGATGGATAAGTAACACCAACTTCCATTTATACCTTGATAGAACAACGCACAATTTCTTCATAGCTACTGAAGTCTCTTATAGCTAATGCCCTTCGAAGATTTGGTTTTAAGCCACTGAAGAATCGATCAACTTTACTTTCAGGTTGGATGATAAATCCAGATGCATACCTTGCAAGCCTTGTAAAATTCGCTTCGTATACACCAACAGATTCATTATCCTTTTGCTTTAGTTCAAGAAACTCCTTCTCCATCTTTGTTTGAAGAATACGAGGGAAGTACTTATTGAAAAATAAGTTCATGAACTCGTCCCATTCCATGGACTCAATTTCATCTCTTTGCCTCGTATTCTTGATATGTTTCCACCATTGATCAGCTTCACCTTCCAAACGATATACTACTAAGATGAATTTATCATGTTCAGAACATTGAAGAACTGAAAATATATTTTTAGTGGTACTGATCCATTGTTCAGCAACAAGTGGATCAGAAGACCCACTGAAAGAAAGTGGACGTTTCCTCATGAAGGACTCAATAGAATATTGTTCCCTTCTCTGCTCATTTGGAAGTCCAGAATGATTCATAGCTTGTGTAAGTATAGCAATAAGATTTTGCACTCCATCTCCCATAACATTTGTTTGTTCAGGAGGACAATCATTCCACTGTCCATTGCATTGATCAACACGGTTCCTTCGGGTTCCATCCATCATCTAAAACCCAAAAAGAATAGTGTGAGATGCAAAAATCATGGTAGGGAAAACAACATAATAAAGGGGGAGTAACTTTAATATCTAACATCTTGGGTTACCGTAATTCTAGTACTATAACCTATACTTATACTTAACCTTAGGGACATCCCTAGACATACCATAGAAATATCTCTTGGGATCCCACTATAGTTATCGCATCCTAGTTTCCAAAGGTTGAATAAACCTTTCCTCTGATACCAATTGTAGAGACCCAAAGCATGACGTACAAGGACATTACATTACTTTTACGGAATACTTATTACATTACAAAAACACACACACAAGGACCATAATAGTTTAGTGTCTTTGGAAACTTAGAATACAATCTTCTAATCATGGTGAAAGATCTTCAACATCTCCCACAAAGATCTTCCTTTTTTTTACCTAAAACCTTTCTTTATATCCTGGGGAAAAGAAAACATAAAAGGGTGAGCTCAAATGCTCTGTAAGGGTAAACAAAAGAAATATCAATCACATCATATTCATAAGAATATAACATTTTGGAAATCATAACCTGCAGAAGAGATCATAATATCATAACATGGGATAAATCATAGTAGTGAAATTTAATCCCAATAATCATAAATTAAAACATGAAACTCTGTGGCATACACACATAATCATAGAGAATCATTTCTTATTTGTCAAGACTCTTTTCCAAGACTATCTTAGTGGACAAAGTCCATTTCTGAACCAAGTTCATTCCTCGTTTCTGTCCTGCTTCACTGAACTGATTTAACTTGCCGTTCTATCCATGTCTATCTCATGAGATATAAAATCATTACCCAATGCATTGGAGGGAGATATAGGTCCCACCCATCTCATAATTATACCATTCTTATGTGTACCACAAAATCATATATCATACATCATTGCATAACACATGTAATAAAAATGGGAATCTTAAACATCTTGACATAATAAAACAATTCATATAAGATAAAGGAATTAATAAATATAATTACATCACAACATAATCAAATCTATATAATAATAGGGATAGAAAAAGAACCCTTTATTATCTTAGATGGAAAATAATTTTGATAAAACACCCGAACTCCATTCTTGAGGAAAATATCCTCTCTACTTAAAAAAAACATTTCCTTTCTTAACATGTCATAAAATTCTAAACAAAAAGAAGTTGATTAAAAATAAACATGAAAACTTGGAAGGGAAGCTTCTTGGAAATAAATTTTTAAAAATCCATTCATTCCGTATAAGTTAAAAGAAAGCATTCTTCTCGTACTTTTTTCGGAAAAGTCAAAAAGTACCTCGTACGAAAAATGACAAAAGATTCCTTTCATATCTTTTAATAAAAACTCACTGAAGGGTAAAATTGGATTTAAACAATTTTAGGTGGATGGAAATAATATTACATATTGAGGAAACATGGATGTGGATGATAAAATACACCCCAGTCAATACCAAAGTATAAGCAATCTCGGATAAAAATGAGATTGTGATATTTCCCTTACCTTAGGTATGATTTGCTTCGTAAGTGACCAAAATTTCTGTATAATGATTTAAATAATGTCATTGACTTATTCCAGAATCATACTCATTGTTATGATATCATATATGGTTCACTTATGACTTTATATTACCCGTTCTTTTGTAAATTCCATGTTAAAGAGCATTTTGGGTAAAATTGTTTCATTTGTCGTTCGTGTTTTCACTTGTAATTATTCATATGATTACTTAGATCATGATTAATTAATTTAAGAATATAAAACATGATTTATATATAATATATATTCATAATATACATATATATAATAAATCAGTAAATGGAACGAAATACACCGTTCATGGAGACGGTAGGTTGTACGTACGTATGAACGCTGTTTTCATTTCCTTATTGAGTTGAATGGAATTAAGTAGATGACATACATATATATACACATAAATACAGTATCATTATTATGTCATATATTTCATGATTCCTTATTATATATACTTTATAATCATTCATGAATGGTTAAGGTGGAGAATGAATCTCATCGCGTAGTGGAGACGGTAGTCCGTACGTACGCACGAGCGATGATATCGTTCTCATGATCGTGGGACTATATTGGAGTGTATGTATACTATTTCAGAATCAATATCACTTTAAAATAATAATATATAGTTATTATTTACACCATTATACCCATCCAAGTAAGGTGGTGGTGGAAAATAGATTACACCACGACGTGGAGACGATATTCCATACGTACACACGCCAGGTGATTTCATTTTCCGTAGGATGGATAGAAGGTGAAATATGGTTGTTTCATAATTATAATAACATATTAGTATATGAGTGATACTGATATTATTACTTCATGACGAAACAACTAAAGAAGAAGAAGTGGAAGAAGAAATAAAGATGAAAGAATCGGTAACCAGCATTACCTCTTCTTTGAAGCGCTTCTTTGAGACCTCCTTTTAGGGCACAAAAATTGGTCTTTGAAGAATAAAAAGACCTCTATGATGTCTCTAGGGAAGTGTATAGAAGAAATTGGCAGGGGTTGGACGAGATTGAAGGCTCAATATGGTGTGTGGAAGAGAGGGAAGAGGTTCCCTTTTATAAGGGTGGAAAGGGGCACCTTTGGAATAACTAAAAATATTATTTTATTATAAAGCCAAATTCGGTTTTAAATAGCTCCAAATTGATTTATATCGAAGATAAGGTGAGGATGGGTCGAAATCCTTTCATCCAATAGAATTTAGACAAGTTTAGATTCCTATTTTAACCTTATCATTTAGATTTAACATTAAGTTAAATAATTTTACTTTTACCGTGTCTTCTTGGGTTCTTACACTATAAGTTTAATAAACTTACTATAACATGCCAAACGAACCCCAAGTTGTTTATTATTAATATATATAACAATATATAAGTCATTTTGCCGAACCTTATATTTTTAGGAATAAAATAACAATTAATAATATAATATTTGTTTAAACAACTATTTTATGTCAATTTTGACACTATTTAGTAATTGATTTTTGGGAAAATCATAACAGAATGATTAGTTCGAAAAAAGTTAATTAAATAAATAATAACATTTAATATTATCCTAGAAAATTATTGTAATTCATAAAAAGTCTCAAATTACATTTATTGGGGTATTTATAACATCAATTATGTCAATATTTCATTAATAAGATAATTACCGCATCATCGTTGTGTCATAAATAAATTAAATTATTTAATGTCTAAAAATTATAAATAAAATACCATTATATTTGAAAGCTTTTTATATTTCTAATGAATATTTATAGTCTAATTTAGCTTATGTATAACCCCATATTAAAAATGTTTTAGTAAATAAACTTTGATTTTATCTCTTTTAACTCTTCTTTGAATTAAATAATAATAAATGTCCTAATCTAATCCAAGTGGGCCTAAATGGTCATATGTTATTCCTAAGTTTGTTTTCGGTCGAATTAAACTTATCCAATAGAATTAGGACATGTTTTAGGGTAATAATAATATCATTTTTACCCTCAATTACCCTATTTACTTTTAACCATGGTTAAAAAAAGTAAAAGTTACTATTCACCAAAAATTATTTTCATCTCATTGAACCACATTTTTCTTAATGATATCAACCATGTCTCTCGGATTTTTAAAATTCCACTCACAGAAGCGATAAAATTAAGTTTTATGAAAAATTCATTTTTTTAACTACCACTTAGTGGTTTCACTATTCATCAAAAAATGAAAGTTTCCAGAAAAATACAAAAAATTAGTCCTAAGCTATATTTTATATTATGAACTCAAAAATGATGTATATTTTACCAAATTAAAAACTTATCAGTTGCATTAATTAATTTAAAAATTAATTCCCATTGTCAAAACAAATAGCGTGTATTTAAAAGATAATAACTATCAAAAGATTGACACTTGTTTATGTCCGGTTTAAATGTGAAATTACATCCAATGACCAAAATTGTATTAAATTGTAAAAATATATTCTAAATATACTTTAAAACCACTAAAATTAATAATTTATCACTATTAATTATTTCGATTAAAAAAGTTGTTTTTAATTAAAATGTAGTAATTTTCACTATTCATCAGAAAATGAAAGTTATCCGAAAAATACCAAAATTTAACCCTAAGCTAATTTCGATATTCTGAATCCAAAAATTAGGTCCATTTTGAAAAATAAAATTTACAAAATTTCAAAAAGTGGATATTACTATTCATAACGGCTAGTTTTAATAATATTTTAATAGCATATCATTGTTTAGTGAAACTCAGTATTGCGTACTACACAGGCTATCGAGGAAGGTCGTGATTGCGTGTAATGCAAGGCAAGTCAAGGATTCATGTTTTGCAAGCTCTTTTTGGTGTAGCGTACAACACAAGACATTAATGAAATTAAAAAGAATATTTTTCATAAAATCTTGGGGTGTTACATTCTACCCCCCTTAAAATGAATTTCGCCCTTGAAATTCTTCGGGGTTATAAATGGTTTACTATTCGAAAGTTTCTTTGATAGAAACCCACATCATAAAAAGGAATAACAAAACCAATCTTTAAAAACAAAAGTATGAAACGTAATGGTTACCCAAATAAACTAATCACTGGGTTTCCACATAGGTGAAAATATGGATATGGAAGAGAAATCTAACCATCATGTTCTGATGGAGAGTGGCAGAGAACATGGCTATGGAAAATAAAGTAATCACAAAGCCATAAATTTTTGACGATCTAAGGAACCATCTGATTCATCAGATATAAGAGCACTAGGACAACATTTTTGGTTTTCAAGATCGTTTTCCGAAAGTTGATGAAATTGGAATTAGAAGAAATACTTTGGTGATTTCGGTATAGGCTCACCGTTGGTCGTTATTTGGACAATTTCCACTTCATCTCTTAAATAAATGAAGTTGAATTTTTCATTAGTGATGTGTTAGCAGATCATGTGATAGAATGATGGGTCATTCCATCTGTCTCAAAAAAAAGTTTAGAAAAGTTATCAAAAAATACATAAGTCCATCTATAGTGAGATTAATCATATATGGTTCCTAAAATGGACTTATACTTCATATATAATTCTGCTTAATATAATAAAACTAGTTTCTACTAAACAGGGACTTCCTGTAGGCCAATGGTAGGCGATTAAGGCCAGTCGCACTTCGGTTGTGGGTTCGATTCCCACAGCCTTGTCCGACGCGATGGGTTGTCGCCCATCCTGCAGGTTGTCCTTTTTCTAAAACTATATTACTATAACATCCCATCAATAATATCGAAAAAACTTCTATCCTTAAACAATACTAACTTATGTCCAACATAATCCATTCCAATCTTTAGGCTTATCCATAATACTGCAGTCCACTCTCATAATATTGTGAAAATGATTATCAGAGATTTAATACCATCGTTGATCCCCATATATCATAAGATATGTTTTGTTGGTCACATTCCAAACATTCAAAGGCCTTAATCATGTATTCTCTTGAATACCCATTGAACCTTAGTGAAAACATGAATGCGGTTAAAAGTTAACACTTTCCACATACAAAAATCCTCAAAATTCTATATACTCAAACCATGATATCACTTAGTCCTTATATCAATCATGAGCTCATGAATACTGTCAAATATTTCATTTTCTAGTTTTTATTCATTATGCGCATATCATCTTTTTTCCAAAAATATCTCAATCACTTTCCATGGTTACCGGTACCATAAAATTATTGAAAACCACAATAGACCAATACATAAATATTCCAATATTCCACGATACTATATACAAAATTATTTTGGAATCCCATTACATAAACACTTAATCATTCCACCACATTGTTATCATATTCAACATCGCCAATGGTGATCGCATGTGAATTCCCTTTGTCCTTTGACTTAAGTGGTTTCTCATGTCGATCATCACTAACCCTTGGATTAGGGCATTTATTAGTATAATGCCCCATTTCCTTGCACTTGACGCATTGATGTGTAGTAGGTTAATTCTGTGTATCCCTTCCTTTGTTTGCATCATTAGATATCTTCTTCCCATCATTGTGGCATTCAAATGCCTGATGATCTTCCTTTCCACATTTGATACATTTACATGTCCCTTTAAGACAATCTCCACCATGTTTCTTTCCACACTTTGAGCATAAGGAAACATTCATCTTCTTTTCACAATTATTCTGAGATTTATCCTTAAACTCCATCTTTCGTTTCATGTCAAAACTATGAGATAGATAAGTAACACCAACTTCCATTTATACCTTGATAGCACAACGCACAATTTCTTCATAGCTACTGAAGTCTCTTATAGCTAATTCCCTTCGAAGATTTGGTTTTAAGCCACTGAAGAATTGATCAACTTTACTTTCAGGTTGGATGATAAATCCAGATGCATACCTTGCAAGCCTTGTAAAATTCGCTTCGTATATACCAACAGATTCATCATCCTTTTTCTTTAGTTCAAGAAACTCCTTCTCCATATTTTTTTGATGAATACGAGGGAAGTACTTATTGAAAAATAAGTTCTTGAACTCGTCCCATTCTATGGACTCAATTTCATCTCTTTGCCTCGTATTCTTGATATGTTTCCACCATTGATCAGCTTCACCTTCCAAATGATATACTGCTAAGATGACTTTCTCATGTTCAGAACATTGAAGAACTGAAAATATCTTTTTAGTGGTACTGATCCATTGTTCAGCAACAAGTGGATCAGAAGACCCACTAAAATAAGGTGGACGTTTCCTCATGAAGGACTCAATAGAATATTGTTCCCTTCCCTGCTCATTTGGAAGTCCAGAATGATTCATAGCTTGTGTAAGTATAGCAATAAGATTTTGCACTCCATCTCCCATAACATTTGTTTGTTCAGGAGGACAATCATTTCATTGTCCATTGCATTGAACAACACGGTTCCTTCGGGTTCCATCAATCGTCTAAAACCCAAAAAGAATAGTGTGAGATACAAAAATAATGGTAGGGAAAACAACATAATAAAGGGGGAGTAACTTCAATATCTAACATCTTGGGTTACCGTAATTCTAGTATTATAACCTATACTTATACATATCCTTAGGGACATCCTTAGACACACCTTAGAAATATCTCTAGGTATCTCACTACAGTTCTCGCATCCTAGTTTCCAAAGGTTGAATAAACCTTTCCTCTGATACCAATTGTAGATACCTGAAGCATGACGTAAAAGGACATTACATTACTTTTGCGGAATACTTATTACATTACAAAAACACACACACAAGGACCTTAATAGTTTAGTGTCTTTGGAATCTTGGAATACAATCTTCTAATCATGGTGAAAGATCTTCAACATCTCCCATAAAGATCTTCCTTTTTTTACCTAAAACCTTTCTTTATATCCTGGGGAAAAGAAAACATAAAAGGGTGAGCTCAAATGCTCTGTAAGGGTAAACAAAAGAAATATCAATCACATCATATTCATAAGAATATATCATTTTGGAAATCTTAACCTGCAAAAGAGATCATAATATCATAGCATGGGATAAATCCTAGTAGTGAAATGTAATCCCAATAATCATAACTTAAAACATGAAACTTTGTGGCATACACACATAATCATAGAGAATCATTTCTTATTAGTCAAGACACTTTGCCAAGACTATCTTAGTGGACAAAGTCCATTTCTGAACCGAGTTCATTCCTCGTTTCAGTCCTGCTTCACTGAACCGATTTAACCTGCCGTTCCATCCATGTCTATCTCATGAGATATAAAATCATTACCCAATGCATTGGAGGGAGATATAGGTCCCACCCATCTCATAATGATACCATTCTTATGTGTTCCACAAAATCATACATCATACATCATTGCATAACACATGTAATAAAAATGGGAATCTTAAACATCGTGACATAATAAAACAATTCATATAAGATAATGGAATTCATAAATATAATTCCATCACAACATAATCAAATAAATATAATAATAGGGATATAAACAGAACCCTTTATTATCTTAGATGGAAAATAATTTTGATAAAACACCTGAACTCCATTCTTGAGGAAAATATCCTCTCTACTTAAAAAAAACTTTTCCTTTCTTAACATGTCATAAAATTCTAAACTAAAAGAAGCTGATTAAAAATAAACTTGAAAACTTGTAAGGGAATATTCTTGGAAATAATGTTTTAAAAATCCATTCATTCCGTATAAGTTAAAAGAAAACATTCTTCTCGTACTTTTGTCGGAAAAGTCAAAAAGTACCTCGTACGAAAAATGACAAAAGATTCCTTTCATATCTTTTAATAAAAACTCACTTAAGGGTAAAATTGGATTTAAAAAATTTTAGGTGGATGGAAATAATATTACATATTGAGGAAACATGTATGTGGATGATAAAATACACCCCAGTCAATACCAAAGTATAAGCAATCTCGGATAAAAATGAGATTGTGATATTTCCCTTACCTTAGGTCTGATTTGCTTCGTAAGTGTCCAAACTTCCTGTATAATGATTTAAATAATGTCATTGACTTATTACAGAATCATACTCATTGTTATGATATCATATATGGTTCACTTATGACTTTATATTACCCGTTCTTTTGTAAATTCCATGTTAA
Organism: Viscum album; assembly: GCA_963277665.1. Lineage (NCBI taxonomy): Eukaryota > Viridiplantae > Streptophyta > Magnoliopsida > Santalales > Viscaceae > Viscum > Viscum album. The sequence goes on along the minus strand of OY728136.1, from coordinate 999,049,085 downwards.
AGAGCGTTTTGGGTAAAATTGTTTCATTTGTCGTCCGTGTTTTCACTTGTAATTATTCATATGATTACTTAGATCATGATTAATTAATTTCAGAATATAAAACATGATTTATATATAATATATATTCATAATATACATATATATAATAAATCAGTAAATGGAACGAAATACACCGTTCATGGAGACGGTAGGCCGTACGTACGCATGAACGCTGTTTTCATTTCCTTATTTAGTTGAATGGAATTAAGTAGATGACATACATATATATACACATAAATACAGTATCATTATTATGTCATATATTTCATTATTACTTATAATATATACTTTATAATCATTCATGAATGGTTAAGGTGGAGAATGAATCTCATCGCGTCGTGGAGACGGTAGTCCGTACGTACGCACGAGCGATGATATCGTTCTCATGATCGTGGGACTGTATTGGAGTGTATTTATACAATTTCAGAATGAATATAACTTTAAAATAATAATATATAGTTTTTATTTACACCATTATACCCATCCAAGTAAGGTGGTGGTGGAAAATAGATTACACCACGACGTGGAGACGGTATTCCGTACGTACGCACGCGCGGTGATTTCATTTTCCGTAGGATGGATAGATGGTGAAATATGGTTGTTTCATATTTATAATAACATATAAGTATATGAGTGATACTGATATTATTATTTCATGATGAAACAACTAAAGAAGAAGAAGTGGAAGAAGAAATAAAGATGAAAGAATCGGTAACAAGCATTACCTCTTCTTTGAAGCGCTTCTTTGAGACCTCCTTTTAGGGCACTAAAATTGGTCTTTGAAGAATACCAAGACCTCTATGATGTCTATAGGGAAGTGGAGAGAAGAAATTGGAAGGGGTTGGCCGAGATTGGAGGCTCAATATGGTGTGAGAAGAGAGGTAGGAGGTTCCCTTTTATAAGGGAGGAGAGGGGCACCTTTGGAATAACTAAAAATATTATTTTATTATAAAGCCAAATTCGGTTTTAAATAGCTCCAAATTGATTTATTTCGAAGATAAGGTGAGGATGGGTCGAAATCCTTTCATCCAATAGAATTTAGACAAGTTTAGATTCCTATTTTAACCTTATCATTTAGATTTAACATTAAGTTAAATAATTTTACTTTTACCGTGTCTTCTTGTGTTCTTACACTATAAGGTTAATAAACTTACTATAACAAGCCAAACGAACCCCAAGTTGTTCATTATTAATATATATAACCTTATCTAAGTCATTTGGCCGAACCATAGATTTTTAGGAATAAAATAACAATTAATGATATAATATTTGTTTAAACAACTATTTTATGTCAATTTTGACACTATTTAGTAATTGATTTTTGGGAAAATCATAACAGAATGATTAGTTCGAAAAAAGATAATTAAATCAATAATAAAATGTAATATTATCCTAGAAAATTATTGTAATTCATAAAAAGTCTCAAATTACATTTATTTGGGTATTTATAACATCAATTATGTCAATATTTCATTAATAAGATAATTATCGAATCATCGTTGTGTCATAAATAAATTAAATTATTTAATGTCTAAAAATTATAAATAAAATACCATTATATTGGAAAGCTTTTTATATTTCTAATAAATATTTATAGTCTAATTTATCTTATGTATAACCCCATATTAAAAATGTTTTAGTAAATAAACTTTGATTTTATCTCTTTTAACTCTTCTTTGAATTAAATAATAATAAATGTCCTAATCTAATCCAAGTGGGCCTAAATGGTCATATTTTATTCCTAATTTTGTTTTCGGTCGAATTAAACTTATCCAATAGAATTATGACATGTTTTAGGGTAATAATAATATCATTTTTACCCTCAATTACCCTATTTACTTTTAACCGTGGTTAAAAAAAGTAAAAAGTTACTATTCACCAAAAATTATTTTCATCTCATTGAACCACATTTTACTTACTGATATCAACCATGTCTCTCGGATTTTTGAAATTCCACTCACAGAAGCGGTAAAATTAAGTTTTATGAAAAATTCATTTTTTTTAACTACCACTTAGTGGTTTCACTATTCATCAAAAAATGAAAGTTTCCAGAAAAATACCAAAAATTAGTCCTAAGCTATATTTGATATTATGAACTCAAAAATGATGTATATTTTACCAAATTCAAAACTTATCAGTTGCATTAATTAATTTAAAAATTAATTCCCGTCGTCAAAACAAATAGCGTGTTTTTAAAAGATAATAACTATCAAAAGATTGACACTTGTTTATGTCTGGTTTAAATGTGAAATTACATCCAATGACCAACATTGTATTAAATTGTAAAAATATATTCTAAATATACTTTAAAACCACTAAAATTAATAATTTATCACTATTTATTATTTTGATTAAAAAAGTTGTTTTTAATTAAAATTTAGTAATTTTCACTATTCATCAGAAAATGAAATTATCCGAAAAATACCAAAATTTCACCCTAAGCTAATTTCGATATTCCGAATCCAAAAATGAAGTCCATTTTGAAAAATAAAATTTTCAAAATTTCAAAAAATGGATATTACTATTCATAACGGCTAGTTTTAATAATATTTTAATAGAATATCGTTGTTTAGTGAAACTCAGTATTGCGTACTACACACGCTATCGAGGAAGGTCGTGATTGCGTGTAATGCAAGGCAAGTAAAGGATGTGTGTTGTGCAAGCTCCTTTTGGTGTAGCGTACAACACAAGACATTAATGAAATTAAAAAAAATATTTTTCATAAAATCTCGGGGTGTTACCTTTACGATTTATATAATGACCTTGATAGGTTGAAAATATTTCCCATATCTCACTATGCCCCATAGATTCTCACTCAGGTAAATGAAACCTACATACCCCCACTATAATGTTTCACTATATGTGAAAATACATATTAAAGAGGTAAAATTAAAGACAAAATACTTCATCATGGAGTTATCCACAAGTATAGTTTTTTTTTCATCCTGGACCAATATTATATCAATCATTCGCACACAAATAAACTACTATATTCACACGAGGAAATTGATTTAATCATAAATTATTAATAATAAATTCCCTAAAAAATTTAATAAAAAAATTATTATATTAAATTCTAGTAGAACTCATCTATGAATTTTCACAAAATGAATCCAAGAGTAACAACATGAAATCCCCCTATGGCATACTACCAACACTCCTATAAGAAAAACAAAAATATTCTTACCTCAATTTATCATAAATTTAATGTTAAATCAATCAAATTACTAAGAAATATCATCGAGATACACACCACTACAAAATGATGAGCAACAAGGTGAATTATAACCTCTTGAGTCTCTTCTAGAAACCACATTCTAAAGTCTTCTCATGACGGTATGATTTCAGCATGATTTGGTGAAATCACAACCTAATCCATAGATTAATTTTAAAAATTTAGATTATAGGAATAAAGAAGGAAAAAATAAAAAATGGAATAAAACAAATGAATTTGATGCACCAACTCTTACCAAACATACCTCGAATAATCTAATAAGAAGGGGGGATGAAAGAAAAAAAGGGAGAGGATTATTATCTCATTTTTCTAGATTAAAATCTAATAATTGAAGGGTTTTAATGAAAAAAACCCCTAAAATGATATAGGACCCCACTATTAGTGGGGTTTGGGGCTGACTATCTGAACATTTGTGGCCTCCACAGGATTATAGAGAGACATCAAGTCCTCGTTTCCCTTTTATAAACACCAAATAGAGGGGTTTTCATCTCCTATAAGGGTAGTAAAAATCCAATATAATATATTATAGTTTTGGTGGGTTTATTATATCCCATCACCAATAGTGATTCATCATCATGTTAAATTTTAATTTTTTTAGTATTTTACATAGATATCACAATTTATAAAACCATAGATTTAACTAATGAAATATACTTGAATGTTCTATTTAAATATTTCTAAATGATCACCATGCCATTCCATTTAAAAAATTATTTTCCCCTCCAATTATTCATTCTAACATGACCCAAATGGATAACTATATTGCTTATTATTAATGACATAGGTCATTATAATAATGATTTCCTTTGAAAATACAAAACATACATATGAAAAACTAATACAATAAACAACAAAAACCCTAGCCATAAAATGAGATACTTATTATGTAAAGACCTAATTTTGTTAAATAATTTAAAATTCATACTATGTTCTATAACTTTTGATACAAACAACACACAATGTAAACAAAATAAAAAATATTAATAAGAAATTATTAATGAGTCTATGATAAACACTAATATAGTAAACCATTAATAATTATTGACTTTAAAAGGTAAATAATTGAAATTTGTTAATATTGAAAAAGTTATTTTCAATAATATTTGATTACCTAATATTATATATTTTACATTAAAATACATACCAAAAAATTTTGGAATTTAAATTTGATGAATTAAAAATCATTTTTATATTCATTTTATGGAAATTATCTTAAGATATATTTTTGATATATTTATAAAATAATAAATTTTTAAGTTAATAGTAAATAAATACCAATTTTATTTATTTCTTCACTTTTATGAATATATTGAATGTTTTGAAACATTTTCTCATTGAACTGTATACTACATATTAAAATAATTTATTTTAAAATAGTATTTCCAATTTATAAACTCATGCTTAAAGTTTTAAAAATTTATTTAGTGTTTAAGTGAAAACTAATTTTTAACTTTTTCATATAATTAATTATAAAATGGTGAATTTTTTTTGATTTATTCTATTTTCAAATAAATAATATCTATATAATAATTATTTTAATCTCATTTTATTAAATATATTTGTTAATTTTATCTGAATCATATATTGTTTACATCAAAATAAACTTTTTCAAAGAACCATTTTTGTCCGTTACTTTCTATAACGGTAATATTAATTTATATACATATAGAAAAGTAATTTTATAATATGAATATTTTATTTTAGATAATAATTTTATTATTATATAATTTGGTTAATTTAGTAATTATATATAAATATTTGATTATTAAGATTAATTCCAATTACCATAATTATAATGAAACAATTATTTTAATTTTTTAATTTATTTAATGTCAAGGAATTTTTATAGAATCAATTAAAAGGAAATAATTTAAATAAATAATATAATAATATTTATAAAAACATAAATAAATATGTTTAAACTAATTTAATTTTTAATCAATAATAAATAATATTAAGAATCCATAATGGTTAAAATGTCATTTTTTTATTGACACCGTTTTTTGTACACATTATCAATTTTAATTTAAAAGTAAAATTTTTAATACTGAGAAATTTAATTATATTAAATAAATGTTAAATTGATTTCAAAAAAGCCCAAGTTTTTCATATAGTTTATTTTATATTTTTAGTAAAACATAAAATTACGTAGTTAAGAACCAGTTACCCAGTTTAAAAGTAAAAGTAAAAAAATATAAAAAATAAGTGGTGAAAATTGTATAACATGTTTAAAAAAGAGTAGAAACAAATTTTTGTTAATTTATTGACCTAAAGATTCCCTAAACACAATAATTTATAATCTTTGGATCCATTTAACTTGGAATATTTTTTAATTATAAAGGGTGTTTTGAAAAGTTCCCTTTTTCTCTCTTATAAAAGGGTATCACTTACACCCTTTCAAACACAGATATAAAATTGGAATTACTCCTTAAAGATATACCATTTTAATCTCATTATACCCATATCCCATATAAATAATCCCTTGTTCACTCATATTTAGCCTAAGACCATCAATTTTAATGTAATTCCAAATAAAAATAAAGTATCCAAAGTAAGTATTATCTCTTTATTAAGATTTTTTCTAAATACTATTCTTCCAAATATCTTATAAAAATTATAATATGATGAATTATGTACTATAATTACACATATATGTTCTAATATTAGTGTTATTACCTATTTTATTTATTTCCATCCACTTATAAAAACAAATGAACATCGTTAGTGTGTTGCACGGTCTACCGCCTCCATGTAGCCACCTCATTCATTATTCATTATCACCTTTAATAGATGGTATTAAAGGAGGTACTGATGAATAAATATGTAATATATAATATTATTATGATTATAAAATTTCAATTTAATATCCACCATCACCCCTTCTCATGTGCTAAGATGCAAGATTCCAAATCATATATATATGTGGATTACCGTGTCTACGATGAAACATTGTTCATTTTTCATTAATATTTTCATAAATTATCTAAAAATCCTAAAATATAGTTAGATAAAAATAAAAAATAAAAAAAATTATTATTATTCTATTATAATTATATTATTTCCAAATAAACACCACCTTAACCATACTCGCTAATCGAGTTAATGCATGTTCATGTTCGGTTTAATAACCTACATGAATGTTTCTTTTAAAACCTATTGTGGATGAATATGGGAAAATAAAAAATAATATTATAATAATATAATATGAATATAATGAAATTTATATGGTAATAGAAAATTTTAAATTAATTATATAACTTATTATTAAATTATCATTATCATTCGTTAAAATCACTAAAATAAGTAAATAACAATTTGTTTTTTACATAACCTAACCCTAAAAAATTGAATGAAATTGGAAAATTTTAAATAAAAATAAGTTATATATATATATTATATAATGTTAAATGATATATAAATAATTAAATTTTTATCAAATTATCAGTAATGATATCAACATTATTAAAATTGCACTAAATAGTTAATGTTGTTAGCACTTGATAGACAAAATATGATATAATTAATTAATATACTCTTGATAAATAATTCTGAATAAGGATTATAAAAGTAAAATATTTATGTGTAAGTATTTGATATAATATATTAAGTTAGATATTATTTTTTGTGATGTTAAAGTGTCATCAACTAAGGAAACGAGGTAAGGGTTTGTTTACTTAAGTTCACTATAATTGAGGCACGATTACATGTTTTTCACCTAGTCCTATTTGATGTGATATAACTACTTCCAAAATGAATTAATTAATTATAAAGTACCATTTTTCATTAGATATTAATATTCATTTGAAAATTTTCCTACGTTTTCTTTTAATAGATTCACATTTCTAGTTGTATGGGTTTGAGTCTCAATTTTCGTTCATTGAGACATATTTATGTTACACACCATGTGTTATTTTTTATGGTATAATTAAAAACCCATTAAAACATTAATATAATAATTATATATTTAATTATATTCAATGTACTATTCCATGTTAACTTTATCATTGTATTTTTTATCTAATCTTCCAAATATCTTAAGCAACATTCAACCCAATTTCCCATTCATTGGGACATTGTTTGTATTACTCACCTATTTTCATTTATGTAGTGTTTATAATTCTTATAAGATATGATATATCATGAATTAAGTATTTATTCATTGTATTATAAATTCAATTTTCATGGATATTAACCTTCAGGAGTTATTATTTAAATATTACACAAGTAATAAGGATTTATTTTCATCTTCATTTAAAAAATTAAGACCTAACAAATATTATAACCCATTAAGGTAATTTTTATGCTCATAAATTATAAATCCTCTATAATTTTATAATATTACGAATATATTTTGTAAAATTATATTTCTCTTTACCTTATTTTTTATTTTAAGTTTTAAAATATTCTATATAAATGTAGGGTTTCAACAAAGTTATTTTATAATGTTCATAAGGTTTTTCATCATTCCCAAAATAAATATGATTTATCATCAACTCCAAATTTTATTTTGGAAGATTTATAGCTTTTAAATATTATATTATTAATGTTTTTCTTAAATGTAATTTTATTTAATTATTTCCATTTCAACTTTTTAAAGGCTTCATGTCTTTTCAATGGGGTTTTATTAAAAATATTTATAATAAGCTTTTTAAAATTCATATATTTTCATAAAACAAATTGTTTTCATGTAATTATCACTTCAATGTTTTAAAATGGTTTTCATAAAAAATTTCATATTTTCCAATATATTTACCCTTTAAGGATTATTTTTCAGGAAGTTATGTTCTTATCACCCTTTATATGTTATTATGAAATGATTTATTTTTAAAATGAGGGTTATTTTATTCTACAATTTCTTAAATTCATGTTATGTGATGTTTATGAATGTTTTAAGAAACCTATTCTTTTTTTATATGTGTTCTTTATGAGATGATGGATATTTTATTTTACTGTGGCACACTAATGTATGGATTTTGAGAAGGGTGGGAACTATATATCTCTATAATAAATTTGGTGAAGGACTATATGTTACAAGATAGAAATATTACATAATTAGGTTAAAAAGTATATAGGTTTTAAAAGGGATACTCTAGTGGTTTAAACTGTACACACATTTGTACATGTGAATAGGTTATAAAGTATACATATTCAAAAAAGGATAGTGTGATGGAATCAATCACTAGTCAAAATTTTACATGTGAACATATTAAAAAAAATTTAGGTTTACAAAGGGTAATTGTCATAGATTCACTAGTATAAAAATGGTCATTAAAGACATTCTTTCAATTTTGACATATGTTTTTAATTGATGTTGAAACTACCAATGTAAAAATTAGGAATTTTGAAATCAGATTTTATAAACTCACACCCAAAAGGATTTACATTTGTTTTTTGTTGGTTTTTAGAAAAAATACAAAAAATAAATAAATATTATTATCATCTTTAGTGTCAGTTTTTTAAGAAACATACACCAAAAAGTTAAAAAATTATTTTCGCATCGATTTTTTTTAAAATATGCTAATAATTTAAAAAATAACTTTTTCATAGGTTTTTAAAAGTATATACTCTATTAATTTAAAAAAATTACTATGTTTTAGATAATTTCATAATAAATTATTTGATAGTTTGTGTAGCAAAAAATGAGTTATGGATCAAATTTTATGGCTGTCGGAAGTTAGACTTATCAAAGTTTTGATTGATACAACTGGTTTAAAAAAAACACCAGAAAAATGAATGAAAATTAAATATACCAAATGAAATAATATAAATATTGGTTTTAAATATATTTAAATATATTTGGGATTTTCTATCAAAATGATATGAAATTTTACATTATATATCATATTTTTAGGGTAGAACCCACGCATCAATGAAAATGGCGATCGATAATGAAATTTTCACCTTAGTTGGTAAATCTCATACAAATGTATTAGATTTTTAACTCAATCATAACAATAAATCATAATTAAATGGAATATTATCAATATTTTTATATATTAAGGAAAATAATAATAAATAAATTAAATGATTAAAATATATACCATGTTCAAATCATCGATTGAAGCCATGTTAAAAATTTTATTAAATCGAAGAGTTCAAAAATGACGAACAAAAAAGAAAATATATTTATATATAGTAAAAATATATATTTTCAATGAAATTTTACTAAAATTTAGGAGGGATTGTTAAATTTTCAACATGTATTGCAGAAAAAACTAAAATACTGATCGTATGTATTTTCAGATAATTTTTGGAATTTGTTTGGTTTAAAACCGACACAAAAAAGGATTTAAATTTATTTTTTGGAATTATTTTTTAAATAATTGATGGCGAAAACACCTATTTTTATCATTTAATATGTCATATTTTAAATAAAAATATGAAAAAAAGTTAAAAAAGAAATATTTTTGGCATTGTATTCTAAAAAACCAATCCCAATAATTAAGAAAACTATTTTTGGAATCGGTTTTTTTAAAAATTGCATTATTTTTTTTAAAATAATCTTACTATGTTTTAGAACATTTACTGAGCTTCTATTTAACTGGTATTTGAGCTAAAATGGAGTTACAGATTAAAAGATATGGATTTGAAAAGGAGGACTTCATCAAGAATTCTATTAGAGAAGTTCAACTTTCAACATCCATAACTTTTAATCTGTAACTCTATTGTATCTCCATGACCAATCAAGCTGATGCTTAAAAAATTATATAAAACATTGTAATTTTTTTAATTATCAATGTAGGTGTTTTTAAAATTTTCATCCAAAATTAATTTTTTTGTATCCTTTTATCGTCTGTTTCTTTGAAAACTGACACCATAAATGAAATCGATGGATATTTTTGACGTCGATTTGATTAAACAATGATGCCAAAAACCTATTTAAATAATACTTAGCTTCATTTTTAAACAAAAATGATTCTAAAAAGACTCCACAAAAATATTTTTCATTAGTCTTTAAGAAACCAACGTTATATTTTGTATGTTAAATATCATTTTTTCTAGTGAGTTAAGTTCTATTCAAAAATAGACATGTGAATTAGTTGGAATATCACTAGGTTCAAAAGGGTATGTGTCATATAATAAATACATTTTCAAAATTTTACATTTGAACATGTTATCATGTCACTATTTTTAAAAATGGCGAGTGTGAAGGTGTTAATCTCTACTCACAATGTTATGTGTTAACATGCTGGTGAGTAGCCTGGTTCACAAGGATATGAAATCCCATATTTATGATTGTACCAAATTTTAAGTTGTTTACTGCATCTTTTCAAGTTTTCATGATTATGTCCTATTTTTAATATATTATACACTTCTATTTCATTCACACATGTTTTATGATTATTGATATTTTTAAAATCTAGGTTATTTCTTTTATGATTTCTTAATGATCTTTATATGTTCTTATGTTAGACAATCACGTTTTATAATCATTATATAGTGTATATAGATATTTTATTATGTTATTTATATATTTATAATATTCTCCTAAATTTTTATGATATATTTCTGTATGATATATATTTTTTATTACTGAACATTTGATCTCACCCCTTTCTTATACTTCCAATACCCAGGTTATGAAGATGGTTATATCATGTCAGATGTCTAGAAATGGTCCAGTGGAGCACAATTCTGGACAAAATATTTTAGTTTTCATAGAATATATTATTTATATATCTAAACTCCATGACACTTAACCTTTAGATCCATGGTTTATGTGACTCTTTGTGTATGTAATAATTAAAATGTATTTTCAATGTAATATTTTGGTCATGTTTAGCTTGGGTTGCTTAAATTTGTATCAGAATAGGGTTTAGTTGTTTTTATAGATTATTTTAGATGATTTTGGGAATCATTTTAGTTTCCTTTAGAGATATGTTCAGATAACCTTAGTAAAAAATGTATATTTGAGTCCATGTATAAGATTATATTTTGAAATATTAATAAAGTCTAAAGTAACTGGTTTAACCAAAAATACATACCTATTTTGATATTTCCAATTGGATGTGGCTATAGAATAGATTCACCTTGGGGAAATTACCCAAAAAAGGTTTGGTTAAGTATTGACTCAATCATCACCCAGATTCATGATGAATGGGCCTAAGACTACACCAAAAGCTAGACACTCTAATGAGATATTATTTGGTTGATAATATGATTTTTACAAACCAATATAAAGTAATGACTTCATAGTTAATTTTCATAATTAGTATGAGAATTACAAGTTATCCCAACCTGAGGTATCCTAGTTAAAAACTAAGAGCGTTATAGGATTAACCAATTATGACATATTTGAAATGAAAGTACCATAAGATGGATTGAAGGTGTCCTTGTGGAATACATATTAGGGTTGAAATTTTTTATTCACATAATTTTATTATTTTACAACTTATCATATAATCTGTGGTTTTAGTATTTGGTTGAATGAAGATTAAGGAAATGAAGCTGTGAGATGTATATCCCTAGAAACTCTTAAGATATATATTTGGGATAAGTAGTTTAATAATGTTACTATGTATAATGAGGTGGATATCTCATTATATGATATATATTGAGTATCTCATGGATTTCATATTTTATTCCTTTAATAATTTATAATTATAATTGTGAGTACATATTTTATTTATGGGTTGTGGAATGTAAAGACTCAAAAATTTGGAATCCTTTAAATTAAATACGATGTTCTATAACTTTTGTAACATGCTACACATAATGTAAGTGAACAAAAATATATTAATAATACATTATTGATGAATCTATGATAAATAATAATATTGTAAACCATTAATAGTTATTTCCTTTATAAGGTAAATAATATAATTAGTTAATACTTAAAAGGTTACTTTCAATAAAATATCTGTTATTTATATTATATATTTTATTTTAAAAGTAATATTTTAAAAAATTATCATTTAAAATTGAGAAACTAAATTTCATTTTTTAATTCATTATAAAAAATTAGTTTATGATATTTTTTGATATTTTTTTAAAATAATTGATTTTAGGTGAATAGTAAATAAATATACATATTATTAATTCCATAATTTTTATAAATAAATTGAATGTTTTGAAAATAAAAATCCATAAAATTTATTATTATAAATTATAACAAATCATTTTAAAATATTTTATTTAAATATATTAACCCTTTATCATCATTTGAAAAATTTATATATATTTTTAATGAATTTTTTTTGAAAATTTTGTTTATATATTAATAAATTATCTTAAAATGTTAAAATCTGATTCAACATGATGACAAATTAAAAGATAATACCATTATTATATTATAATTTTATTATGTAAAAATAAATTCCTCCTTAATCATACTCTGAAATAATGTTAAAGTGCTATCAAGTATGATTCAGTTTGACCAACTACATGAACGATGCTTTAAAATATGATAATATATGACTATGGAAACATGAAAACTAATATTATTATAATATGTTATAAAATATTGATTCGTTTATGGTTTTGGAAATATTTTATTGAGTATATAACTTATTATTAATGTATCATTTTCATTTTCTAAAATCATTAAAATAAGATGTTATCTATTCATTTTTCACATAACATAATGAAAACACATATGGAATGAAATGAAGAAAATTTTAAATAAATATAATTTATAAATTATATAATATTAAATGATATATCATAATTTAAATTTTAATAAAATGATGGGTAACAATATCAAAATTATTTACCATGCACACAATAATTAAAGTTATGAACACCCGATCGCCAAAACAAACTATAATTAATTAATGTACTCATGATAAATAATTATAAATAAGGATTATAAAAGGGAAATATTTATGATTAAGGTTCTAAAATGGGATATTAATTTAGATATTTTTTTACGTGATGTTTGAGTTTCATCATCTAAGAAAAGAAACAAGGTAAAGGATTGTTGTCTTAAGTTCGCCTTCATTGAGGCATGGTTGGATGTTTTGTAACTATTTCTATTTTATGTGGTATAGATAATTTCCATGTTAATTACTTTATAAAAAATAACCATTTTTAATGAGGTAAAAATTGTTTATTTCACAATATATCCTATATGTTCTTTAAATCCATTCACTTTTAATGTTGTAAGGGACTCAACCTCAATTTTCTTTCCTTGAGATATGGTTATGTTATTCACCGTGTTTTCTTTTATATGGTGTAATTACCAACACATTGATTTTTTTTCATTATTATCTTATATTTAATGAAATTCATTGTCCCTTTTTTTGTTAACATTCACATGGTATTTTGTTTCCAACCTTCCAAATGTTGTAGGAAATTTTCATCTCAATTTCCCCTTCATTTAGACATTGTTTGTATTACATGCCTATTTTAATTTAATTGGTTTTTATACTACATATATGATATATTATATCTGAAATTAATTATTCATTAATGTTATTTAAAAGATCGATTTTATTATAATACTCCTTAAAGAGTTTTTATTTCAATTTTATAAAATTCGTAAGGATTTGTTTTTAACTTCCTACTAACAATTGAGACCTCTAAAATGTGATAATCCATTTGGCAAATTTGGAAACCCACTCATTCTTAATACTTTATATATTTTTTCCTCTCTGGGTATATTTGATAAAAATAAATTTCTATATAAATTATTTTAAATGTATGTTTTAAAATATTCTATGCAATATGGGTCTTGATCAAGTTTATTTAAAATTGGTAAAAAGGTTTTTTCCATAAAAAATAAAGAGGTTTTAATATCCACTCCAAATTTTCTTTTGAAAAATTTCTGTCGTTTCTAGATTAAAATATTAATTTTGATCTTAAAAGTAAACATTTTCAATGTATTTTATCTTATCATTTTTTTAATACATTATGTATTTTCAAGGAATTTTTATTCAGAATTTTTTATAATAATGATTTTAAATATTTTCCCATTCCCTTCTTGAAAATTTTTATGAAAATAGTTTTCACATTAATGTTTTAAAAATATTTTTTGAAAACATTTATATTTTCACATATATTTCCCTAGAAAGTTTATTTTTTATGATGTGATTTTTTATCGACAATTCTATTTTATAATGAAATGACTTATTTTTTAGAACGAGAGTGGTGCTATTATAAGATTTCTTATATTCTTGTTATGTGATGTTTATGAATGTTTTAAGAAACCAACTTTTTTACATGGTTTATTTATATAATGATGAATGTTTTATTTTTATGGTGAAATTTTTTTATGGATTATGAGAATGGTGGGACTTATATATCTCTCCAATACATTGTGGAAAGGATTATATCACAGAAGATATATATGTTATGTGAACAGGTTACCAAGTTTCTCCTTTCACAAAGTGTGACTATGACGACGTTAAGATCTACTCACAATTTTATATGTAAAAATTTTATAAAGTATATTGGTTTAAAAAGTGTGAGTTTGATGGTGATAAGAAATACTCAAAATTTTATAAGTGAAAAAGTTGGAAATTAAATAGGTTTATAAAGGGTGAATGTGATGGCATGTAGCCCTACTCACAATTTTACATGTGAATAAGTTATAAAGATTATAGGTTGAAAAAGGTTGAGTCTGATGGAGATAATACCTACTCAAAATATTACACATAAATATGTTAGAATGTTTCTAGGTTCACAAAGGGTGAGTTTGAAGGAACTAACCTATACTTATAATTTTACATGTAAACAGGATGGCGAGTAACCAAGCACAAATGTACAGGAAATATTATGTTTATGATTGTGCCACCTTTTCAAGGTTTTTATCATTTTTCATTTTTTCATGATTATACATTAGTTTTAATTTATTCATCACTTTTATATCATACTCACATGTTTTATTATTATTGATATTTTTTATGCTAGATCATTTCTTTTATGGTTCCTTAATGATCTTCTTATGGTCTTATATTACTCCATCAATTTTTATGATTATTATGAATGGTATTTATAGATTTCATTAATTTACTTATATAATTCTCATATTCTTCTTAATTTATATGATATAATCCTCTACGATATGTATTTCCCCTCATTAAGAATTTTAGATCACCCATTTCTAATATTTTTAATCCATAGGTTAATAAAATGATTGAATAACATAAGATATCTATAAAGGATCTATAGAAGATTTATTATGAAAAAGTGTTTTAAAATAATTTATTTATATATCTAATCCCCAAGAACCTAAAACATTAAGTACTTGGGTTGTGTGACTATTTGTGTATATAATAACAAAACCACATTTGCTATGTATTATTAAAGTAATTTTTAGCTTAATTCACTTCATATTAGATATTTTTTATTTTAAAATTCTCAATTATATTATAAATTTATATTCAGACATCCCATTATAAGAAACATTGTTAAAAATAAATGAAGATATTGAAATTAAATTTGTGTCTATAGCCTATAATCACATTCATCTAATCCCCCATGATTCCAAAAACCATGTATTGAAGGAATGATTTGTCTACACAAAACATTTTAACATTAGTCTTGTAACTCCATGAACCACTCACCAATGTTCACATACTCATAAATATTAATACTATCACAAAAAATCACTTCGATATCTTCATGAAGGTACCATAAAAAATATGATACATGCAAAACATTAATAATCTTCTCCAGTTGGGTTGGATTATCAATTAGATACCCACCTCAAAAATTTGTTCCAACAAAATTAATGTTCCAATGAAACTTGGAAAACCCATTTGAAATTTAAAAAATATAAATTTCCAATATTGGGGTAAATATTAAATAAAAAATGGTCTCCATCATTAAATTCCAAAAGTATCCTTTTACAAAAAATATATTAAATCTAAAAATCATGAACACCATTAATTAGTTCCCATATTTTCTACACCCTATCTATATTATCCAGAACTAAATCTAGTCCAATTAGTATAGACTTTATAACATCATTAAAACACACATATTATTTACAGGGCCACCTTAATAATTCATAAAATGGTGTTATTCTAATGTGTGGATGATAAATATTTTTAGTGGTGAATTTAACCAATTTTAAATGATCATTCCATGTTCCATTTAATTCTATCATTATATATTTGAACATAAATTTAATATATTTCACCCATTAAACTTCTATAATGTCGTACTCAAACCTATTAATACCACCATATTAATTTGGACCCTTTAGGAATCAATAATCATTGTGTATTTGGGTTTTTATTTAAGGAATTGGGCCAGACCAGATTCCCATTTCTTGTTTTAAAAACTATTTTTTTATTTAATAAATTATTATTTTTTTACTCTTTCTGTGATTCAACCAACTACTCTAATCCAAAATCCATAGGTGTGACCCTAGTTTCTCTGCTCTCTCTTTGAATCAAATTTACATCACAAATTAAGGAAAATATTCTCAAGCATTCTCAAATCATTCTCATTTGAAGAGGTAATTTTTTTCCTTCATAACAACTTCGTTTGTCCCTCTCTTCCCCCATTCTAGTTTTAAAATTCCCTCCTCATCCTTATTCGAACCTATCTTTCATTTTTGGCTATTTGAAATTTTAGGTACTGGTTTATTGTCTGAGATTTCCTTAATATCCCTCAAATAAGTGGGTTTCCTTCCTTATTACTCCCATTTTCTTATGTATTCTTCCCTTATTCTTGATGTTTCTAATGTACAGAAAATAGGTTTTCGAAACTAGGGTTTGATCTTATGTCTCACGGTATGAAAGTTTGGTTTTTGTTCTATTTTAACTCATTTGGGGTGCGAAGGTGGTGCAGTTGAAATTTCACACAATGATTTGAGGTTTTTGACACTTTTTTTCTGTGATTTCATTGGGTATGAAATCCTTTTGAATTACATTGATGTGTTTCTAGTATTTTCAGGTCTATATAATTTTATTATTTTGGTAAAAAGTGGTTTTATTGGTGTTTTTAATGCAATTGAATTTTATGTTCTACTTTTATGTGAAATTATGGGTTTTTTATAGAAATATCTTTTTGGTTCATTTGGGGATACCCAATAATTACATATATTATTTTATTGAAGTGTATTAGGGATGAAAAATAATGTTTTGAATGTTTATCTCATTTGCTAGTTGTTTCAAAAACATGTTTTAATGGTGTTTCTAAAAAACATGAATTTTTAAGTGCCATGTTTGTGTGAAAATGGAGGTTTTATAAAGATATCACTTCATGGTTCATATGGGGCTGCCCAAAAAAGGATTTTTTGGATTCATTGAATGTTTTTGGGATTCCATTTCTGTTTTGGGTGCAAAATAGTGGGAGATTTTGAAATATTGTTTTATTTAAAATCAAAATGTTTTGTTATGTGTTTTAAGTTGTATAATGTGTGCATAGATACTATTTTTTTTGTTTATGACCAGTAGTGGAGTTTTCATATGCAAAGTGATGTTTGTATTATGATTAAATTGTTTGATCACAAAGGGGAAACTCATGTACCTAGGTGGGAGGATATGTACGAGTACGACTAGTGATCCGGATGGGGTTTGTCCCTGTTTTCTAAGAAAATAGACAACTACAACTCTAAATAAACTATATGGATGATGTTTGGGGATAAGTAGGTTATTGGTATGTTCCCTAATAGTGTCTCGTGCATGGGAAAGGATTTGTGGCATGGTTACTTTTCACTGAGGTATGAGGTACATAGGGCACGAGACTATCTAGTTGCTTTGGGGGGTGTTCCCGGTTTTGGTGCTCATTGGATTTGTGGTATTTAAAATTTTATTAGGGTATGCTTGGATGTAAATTATAGTATCCAAATTTAATTTTTGAAATGTTTTAACATTATAAATGTTTTATTGTGAAAACTATTCTCAAATGAATGTTTCATTTCATGGAATTTATCACTGTGTTTCTTTACATATTAAAATTTCTTGGTTTTTCACCTTGTATTTCATACTATTTGAAATATTTGGGTGGTATTATATAGTTCATAGTCTCACAACCTACTTAAAACCCTTGGGTGTAAGTAGACATGGTTATGGTTGACTCAGGTAATGGCAAAGCCTTGGGTGAAGGCAGTTTGGGTTGTTAGACCCCTCCTACGATGCAGTGTTGTGGAGATGGCTCGGGGGTGACGACCCCTTGTCATGTATAGTCATTGTGGATTAATTGTTGTTATTTTTATTATTATTTGTACCCCTTGTAATTTTTTTAATAACATGTATTCAGTTCTATATTTTTCCTATGTCTTTTTTGGCATTGACATTTTAGATTCTTATTATTGATTGTTTTTAAGGATTTATGCTTTCATACTCGGGTAAATCATTCCCAAACCTAATTTAATGATACCTAGGAACTTTATCTAGAACCTGGGGATATAGAATTCCCTTCAAGCCTTATCATGGTCTGGATTTGATGCCAATATTAGTGGTATCCAGATCCGGTTTTTGATAGTGATTTTTTTTCGCAACAGCATTACTAAGTTTGAAATCCATGCTATGATTCCCTCCAAATTTGATACACAAACTGTGTGTTTTGGGTTAAAATAACCACCTTTATGACCCCATAAAATTTTATTACCTATAAAATTCCATTATTATTTTTACACATATAATTTTTCTTTGATTTGTATAAAATTTCAAAAATTCATGAATATATTGATAATGAAACCAATAGAATCATATTAGTTTAATAAATGAAAACAAACCAAACATAAAACCAATCTACAAATACTACCACTTCCACCATGAGAATTTAATTGGATATAAAAATCCATCAAAACATGATTATTTTGTTGCACTAGTTGGCATAAAAATCACCTGCATAAAAATTGAATCCTTCATTTTTTTATCAATCTCTCCAAAAATAGATTCTTTAAATCATGATACATCTTGTAACACCATGAGTTTTTAAAGGAATAAAATTGGATTAAATAGAGTATATGACATGTAAAAATATTCTTATATGATAATATAATAGCATAATAATTTATGATATATATTTTTTTAAATACATTTTACCTCATCGATTACTTATGATGCATAGAACACCTGGTTTTAACAAAACACAATACTCTATTAAAATATTATTATTTAAAATAGGACCATTATAACCTAGTTTTTATGTTTTTGGGTATGAAAAATACTAAATAATTTATTAAAATATATTTTTACACATGATCATTAGTTATCTATCCATTTTAAATTAAAATTTTAATTATTTAAAAAAAATGTTTTCTGAAAAACTGTATTTCTCTAAAAGGCGGATTAGTCATGCTTTGAACACATAATTTAAAATTAATATTTAAAATAGTTATAAAATTTATTTTAAAAAATAAACTTCATTTTTGGAATCTACATGTCAAAATTAACTTTTGGTGAACTTTATGAAAAAATTAATTTTAATAATGAATAGTGAAAAATACAGATTTTTATTGATAACTATATTATAATTTAAATTATCTATATGGAAAAATTCATTTAAAATTGGTTTTAAAGAAAATTTATATCAACTATAATAAAACTTATCTTATTGAGATCATTCTAATAAATTATATATTGAATCTTTATATCATAACCTTTTATACTTATGAGCATTTTCTCTTTGGAAACCCACTTTTTCATCGCGTCTTCTAGTATAATTTGAAATTTTAAATTTCTAATTATGTGAATATAATTTAAAAAAATAGATTCAATGTATTTCATTTTAATAATTTTTTATTATATAATAATTTTAACATAATTTATTTATCCTTATATATATTAAAATTAATAAAAAATAATTACAATGGTTAAGGTAAAAAATGATTTATTAAGGGGTTAAAATAAAATGATAAGGGATAAAATAACTTAAAAAAATTTCTAAGGCTAATTTTATAGAAATATGTTAAAATTATAACCTATAAGGTTTGAAAATAACCCATTTTGGAGTCTTTTTTCAGGATAAAAACATGGGTAGAATTGATTCTCTTCAACAATTCTATGTGTGTTCTCTCCCCCAATTATAAAAGGCAACCACGATCCTGCCATGTTCACACTTAAAAATAAATCTAGTTAGAAAAATAACCACCCAAATAACATAATTACACCCATGAATAATTCCTAGATATCTTTTTTTGATCATAAATCCACCATAGAGAGGATTTTGGTGTAAACCTAAAGAAGTTGTCAGAAGAAGAGGTAACATTCTTAAATGAGCATTTTTTGATTTTTTCTTATTCCACCTCTATAAAATATTGATAAAAAATATCATATAATAACCCAAGTATAATAAAAATACTTATATGTTATTATGTTATTTTAATTACCTATATTGATATTCCCTTTGGTCAAATTGGAAAAGAAACTGTTAATCGTGTGATTGACGGACTACTACCTTGCGAATCGATGTAATTAATTTTCCATAAAATAATTAAATTATTGATATAGTGATGAATTTAACCAATTTATTTAATATTTATGATATTATTATATGAATATAATTTAAATATCACATATACCTTATCATGTCCCATTCCTTTTAAAATACGACAACGTCACTCGTGTGTATGATAGACTACCGTTTCACAAAGAGAAGTGATTAATTTTTCAATTAACTTTACAGGGAAGGTAATAAAAATAAATTTAGTGAATATATGTGATATATATTATATTATATTGATTCTTAGAAATTAATATACCACCCACTTCCTTGAACTTTCACCCATTAAGGAAATGATAACGTATCTCGTGCATACGTATGACCCACCATCTTTGCGAAGCAATGAAACCCATTCTCAAAGTTTAATTTAAATAAATGTTCTAAAAAGTATATAATGAACATAAATTTTATTTATTACATCAATATTATTATATAAATTATGGAAATATATAATATTTTCAATAATTGTAACATTCATGATGGAACATACATTTGGAAACAAGGCAATTAACACCTGAAATAATGAAAATAAGGAAATATTATTAACAAATGGGGTGATTAAATGTTGTAATGTGATAATATATGATATTATGAATTTTTATATGGTTATGTTATGAATTAAAAACATCATAAAAATTATTATACAAGTGGTTCAATCATGTTCAACCAAATGGAAGCGTGCAGTAAGGGACATCATCCCAATTCCCCTTCATTGAGGCTTATTTAAATTTTATACATGAAACTTATTTTATATGGTATAAATATTTCCCA
Source organism: Viscum album (assembly GCA_963277665.1). Taxonomy (NCBI): domain Eukaryota; kingdom Viridiplantae; phylum Streptophyta; class Magnoliopsida; order Santalales; family Viscaceae; genus Viscum; species Viscum album. The sequence continues at coordinate 999,027,697 of OY728136.1, read as the reverse complement.
TTTTAAATTTAATATAATTATTAATTAATAGTTCATGATATTTTATATATCAATGTTGATTATTTAATTTAAGGGTATTTGACGTTAAAGTTACAAAGTGGTAAAGAATTTCATTACTCAATTTCCTTCATTGGTGTATATTACTTCTTCATTATATTTTATATTCTAGGATTATGTGTTTTTTGAATTTGTTTAATCTTAAATTGTATTTCATATTTTTTTTCAATTTTAATTTGATATATATAATTTATTCATTTATTAATTCTATCTGTCTCAATGTGATCTTTGTGAGGGTTTATTTTACAATACCATTTTAATCAGGATTGTTTATGTTTGAAATTTCATTAAAAAATTAAATGATAATTGGATAAAAAAACCATTTAATTTTATTCTAATATGGTTATTCATGATTTTTTCATGTAATTTTACCATTTTACCACTCTATGGTTTTTAAAATGAATGATAATTTTTTAAATAAAATCTTACTCCATTTATCTCTTCAATAGAGAATTATTTTTCATAAAATTAAATGATATCTAAAAATGTATTCAAATTTATTTTATCCTTTTAAAAAAAATATTAAATAAATTTTTACCCATTTTTAATTTTTATATTTTTTTGAAAGGAATCTTCATTTCTTTTACAAAACAATATCTGTTTTTTATTTTACCATAAAAGTGAAAGGAATATTATTTTTAACATGCATGACATGAATGGAGTTTCCAACTATCATTAACACTCAACATTTTAAAGAAAATTTTAGAATATTCAAAGGTTATATTCAATTATTTTTGAACCTTTATTTTTGAAAATATATTTTTTAAGATTAAAAGCATATTTTCATGAACAATGTTTCTAAAGAAACTTTTATGGTATTTTTATTCATAAATGATAATAACTATTTATCTTACTTATAATTCACTAGAAATATTTTTTATTTATATCATCCTTATTCTTTCTAAATATGTTTTTTGATCGTTTTCACTAATTAATGTATTGAAATTATCTTTCTTGATTCATTTTTATAGTAATTAAATTTTCCTTGAAATATTCCCTTTCCTATGATCATTGGAAATTAAATTTACCCTAAATATAAATATTATTTTTCAAGGATATATTTATTTCTAAAATTTTATATCATTTATACATATAGTGTTCTATATTGAGAGTTTTGTTTATATAGAAAATTAATAAAAACCTCATAGTCTTTACTCAATACAGATATTTGAATATAAGGCCCATTTTTTATGAATTAAAGCAGTTAATTGATATATGTGGAAATATATAGACATGATGTGATAAGTGGGGATTGAAATTATATATCCCCTCGATTCATTAGTAGTATCACAAGTTGAATTATTAAGTTAACATTTAATGGATTTTACATATAGTTTCAAACATTCTTATGAAAGGTCTTTGCAGTAGAGGTATCATGATGTCTGAGGTAATGAGATCCATCAATTAAAAATTTACTTCATTTAAAATATATTTATTATTATTATCAGTTATAGTTTCACAATTATATTATTTCTATATTAATTTCAATCTTATATTATTGATTAAATTTCTTGTTTTTGAATTAGTTGCCTTTCTATATTGATTATACCATCTCTATTCATGATAGTCAAGTTATTGAAATGGAATATGTGTTCAGTTTTTACAATTTGTTATTGATTATGTATTATAAAATCATGATAGTCAAGTTATTTAAATGTCATGGTTATTCAAGTATTTACTTCTCCATATTGTTTATGCAAATTGATTGAGGATAGATTCTTCTTTACATAACTCTTATTGAGAATATGAGCTCACACTTATTTTTTTCCTTTCCTAAAAATCCAAGAAGTATACTATATGAAAATTTTTTATAGAGGTAACAATGATATTCATGAAAAAAAATTATATTGTAATTTGTGTATTATAAAATAAATAATGAATAAAGAATGTATCTAGTTTAATAAGACTACTAAACTATACAGTCCTTTAAGATTCAATTCCTTATATCTAATTCCAATGTAGTAAAGCAACCACTGATAATAGAAAATTTTTAGTAGAAACCTTGGGAACTATATTTATAGAAACATAGATTAGGTAACATAAACCTATGATAAAAGTTCAGGATAAGTATATAATAACATCCTAATGTTTTCTTAAGGTATGGATTATGTGGGTTTTTATTGAAATGAATCACTATTTGGATACTAAAAGTGGAATTGGTTCTAGAACCGATGTAACTAGGGATAATAACATGTAAAATGAGTGTTGATATTGACTTTATTGTTACTTAGAACATGAGAATAGACCTTATTATACACCTGGTTTGACACTCTTGTGGGATATGCTTTGGATAATTCAAATTTTCTTTGTAAATAATTATAAAGGATTTGAATAGATAATAACGATTAATGACATAGGTTAGAACTAAGTATTTAGGATTTAAAATAGGATGCCATGATTCAGATATTCTCTAAGTGATTATATTTCTTTCCCACTATGAATATTGTTTCTTACACAATTTTTTATACAATGGATAGAACCTAGAGGAGTCGTGTTAATATTTAATATAAAGGAAAATTTAGTGAATATGAGAAACCAAATTAGATGATGAAAGGAGTGAGATATATCATTATTATGACTAATCATTACCCAGAATATTATTAAAAACATATATATTAACCAAATATTGGGCTCACCAAATAAGAGAAGGATGTAGTTCTCTAAGAGACTGAGTGATGGAGACCATGGAGGGAATAATGCTTAATTTCCTTAATGTTATAAATGTGGAAAAAGAAACCCACAAAATTTTCTTGAAGGAATGGTAAAATGATTTACTTATTATAAATAAGGGAATAAAGCCCAAAAAATCATTGTAAAAATGAAGATTACTATGAAGGGAATTAAATTTCATCATATGGACCCATTTATAGTTCATTCTCTTAAATGTGAAGAACCAGGGAATAATCTGAGTCAATTATATCATTTAGAGGTTAACCCCTATAACAAGGAAGTTCCTATGTTAAAATAAAATGGTTGAATTATTTATATATTGGGATTCTAGAATTTTTTTTGTATAATTATTTTTACCAAAAGTATTTTTCTTATAAAAATCATGAAGAAAATCAATATTGTGTCAAATTTTAGTAGCATATATGTCTCTATTAACTTAAGACTTATGGGTACCATCACGGGTTTATGATTTTATGATTGATAATATATTCAAAGTCCTAAATAGTCATTTTTATGTTTAATCTTATGGGATTATAATATGATTAAGGATATTTTGGAAGACATTTATGGGAATAAAAACTATTATTTTACTATATAAAAATGTTATTTGAAGAATAATTCCCTTAATATTGTGGCCATATGTTTAAAGGTATTAGTAACCTTTGGTGTTTATATTATCACTACTATTGAAGAAATTAAATGTTATTACACATTGGGAATGTTATAAAAATTATATAAATATTGTTTTATAAAATAGGCAATCCACATACCGAGTGAAAACCCATGGAATCTGGTGGAGGCTATTGGGATTGAACCCATAACTAAAGGCATATAAATGTTTAACACATACCACTAAACTACATGATGTTATAGTAAAAATCTCATTATTATTACTTAAATTAATCGATGAATAAATATTAATGGTGAACCAGTGGAGTTACTTTTTAGGTTTAGATATTAGTTTATTATATTGGATAACTTTTTCTAATAATTTTGTTTTTTGAAAATAGTTAGAAACAAAATGAAAATACATGCCACTCTTTTGTGGTTATTTTGATTCTTAAAAAGTTAATTTTAGTCCTCCATTCATAAAAATTTATTTTTGTAAATTAAGGTCATGGAATTAGAGATAAAGTATAACTTAATCATAGAAAAACCAAAGGATTTAATTTCTCTTATGAAATATAATGACATAAATTAATTATATTTACTTATATTCTTGAAAAGTAAAATAATTCCTCATCTTTAGAAAAATAATCATGAATTGTTTTACCTTTTTACCTTAATATCCTATGAATCATATTGAATTTTAAAACATCATAAATTTCTATTTTTAAATTTTTTAAAATTCTATTTATCATTAAATTTATTTTGACCAATGACCTATATCAGTCCCTATAATTATTTATGCTTTTCTTATAGGACTATATCTTTAATTTTCAATAAAAATTTCCAACATGGAAACCTAGTTATGTGTTATTCTAGATAACCATTATATTTAACTTAATATATTATCATGAGAAATTTTTATTATCCCTTTTACTATGTGGGTTTTTAATTAATTGTATTTCTAAATTTATAACCCTTGATTACTGAAATAATGTTTAAATTGTTAGGACATAATTTATTTAGGGGGTGAGAGAATGTAACACCCCAATGTTATCAAAGAAAAAAAATTTGTTTGATAGTGTATATAACATGTTACACTAAGAATAAATGAAAATATAAAACTGTGATACTATTGGATATATTTTTTTTAAATGAAATTAATCTCTTCGATAGGCTGTGATGAACAAAACATTGAGATTTAACAAAACACAATACCCTATTAAATTATTATTATTTAAAATGTGACCTTTATAACCTAGATGTTAAGTTGGTGGGTATAAATAAGAATAAATAATTTATGAAAATATATTGTTTACACATGATCATTGATTATATATGAATTATAAATAAAAATAAGATTCATATGAAATAAAAATAGGATTCATTTGAATAAAAAAATAAATGTTTTCTAAAAAACAATATTTTCCTAAATAGTTGTTTAGTTGTGCTATGTGCGCATAATCTAACATAAATTTTTAATAGCATTATAAAATTTATTTAAAAAAATATTTTTTTAAATATACATGTAAACATTTCCCTTGTGTGACCTTTTGATAATTTTCAAAAGACTATAATTTTATTGGAAAATAGTGAAAAATAATTATTTATATTGAATAATTCTTTTAATTTTAAATTATTTATATGGTTAAATTTTATTAAAAAAGTTATTAAATAAAAATAAGACAAATTATATTACAATTAAACTAATCTATGTCATTTTAATAAATTTGATATAAAATTTTCATTTTAAAACCTTCTATACATATGAGATTTTTCTATTTAAAAACGCATTTTTTCATCACGCCTTCTAGTATAATGTTAAATTATAATATAACACATTTATTAGTTTAATACATAAAAATGGCTTTCATATTTTGAATCATTGTGATTTATATTTTCTAATAATTTGAACTTAATTATTTTACCACTATGAATATTGAAAACTGTAAAAAATAATTACTCCAAATATGGTAAAAACTGATTTACCGGGGTGTTAAAAAAAATATAAGGGTTAAAATGGCCTAGAAACAAGTAAAAAACACATTTCATATAAGTATTTATACCATATAACGTATAATATTTGATAAGTATCCATTTTTAGGCTTTTGGAATGATAAAAATGAGGGTGTAAATGGTTTTTTCAAAATTTCCATCTGTGTCCTCTCCCCCACTTATAAAAGGCCACCTCTGGTCCTCCCCTATTCACACTTAAAAATACATTTAGATTGTAAAATAGATTACCAAATCACTTCATTACTCACCTTACAATATCCTAGAAATGTTTTTTTATCATAAATTCATCATAGGAAGTAATTTGGTGAAATCCGAAAGAAGTTATTCGATGAAGAGAAAATGTTCTTAAACGAGCATTTTTATTTTGTTTCTTCTTCCACATACTTAAAACATAATAAATACATTATAATATAATAACCTAATTATATTACATATACTTATATTTTATCAAGTTAAGTTCATGACCTAAATTCATATCCTCTTCCATCAAATGGAAAATGAAACCATCGATTGTGGGTACAATAGACTACCACCTTAGGAAATGATGAAATTATTTTTTCATCACCACATTTAAAGGATATATATAATGATGGATTGAACACATTTATATTAAATTTATTATAATATTGTACTTATATAATTTTTATATTACATATACCTTCTTAAGTTCCATTCCTTTTAAAAAATGATAAAGTCACTTGTTTGTAAGGTGAAATACCGCCTCACGAAGCGATGCGACTCATTTTTCACATACAATTTACATGGAAGTTAATAAGGATATATTTAGTTAATATATGTAAGATATATGAATTTATAATTATTATTAAAAATTAATATATCACTCACTTATTTACACTTTCACCCAATAGGGAAATGATAATGTCGTACGTGCGTACGTATGACCTACCACCTCCATGAAGTGATGTGATCCGTTCTCCATGATAAAATTTTTATAATGATTCTAAAAATTTATCTAAAGAAAAAATTATTTTTATTAAATTTATATATTTTTTATATGACATAACTATACAATATGTGTATGAACTGGAACATTCATGACTAAACACGCATGAGGAAACAAGGCAATTAACACCCAAAACAATAAAAATAATGAAATATTATTAACAAATGGGTGGTCAAATTCTATAAGGGTATATTATAGGATATTATAAATATAAATACGGATTTATTATGAAATAATAACTTTATTAAAACCATTATAAATAAGTTTAAATCATTTTTAACCAAAAGGAAGTGTGAGGTAAGGGACTTTGTCTGAATTTCCATTCAACGAGGCATATTGAATGGTTAAGCACATAATTTAATTTATATGGATTACATATTTACAATTAAAAATGAAATATAATGATTCATTAATAAATCATGGTATTTTAAGTTTCCATAGAAATTATTTTATCCATGTGGTTTTGACATAAAATTTACTAAGTCGAATAGAATTTCATAACTCAATTTTCCATTCATTTGGATATATTACTTCTTCATTGTCTTTGATATTCAAATATTATGTGTGAAATTATTATTTTTCATTTTATGCTGTATTTTAAATTGATTTATGTGTATTTAAAAAAGATATATAGAATAAATTCATTGAATAATGATCACATTAACCATACAATCTTTGTGAGGATTTATTTCACATTCTCTTTTTAATCTGGATCATTTATACCTGAATTTACATTTAAGAAAATTATTTGATAATTAAATAATAAATCAATTTAATTTTATTATCCTATAGTTATTCATGATGTTTTAAAGTAATATTTCCACTTAAAACAATATTTTACCATATATTACGAAGGAAATATGTTTAATAAAATCTTACTTCATATATCTCTTCGATATTTTTTTCATCAAAATACATGTTTTCTAATTTTTTTTCAACTTTTTTACCTTTTAAAAAATATTTATTAAATAAAAATATACCCATATTTACTTTCTAAATAATTTTTTAATTCAATATTAATTTCCTTTTCAAAACAACGCGTGTTTGGATTTTACCAAAAAAGTGAAAGGAATTTTTATTTTAACATATATGACATAAATGTAATTTCCAGCCGTTATGACCACTAAATATTGTAAATATTATTTTATAATATTAAAATATTATTTTAATTGAAAATTATTTAAAACTTTTTTGTGAACATTTAGTTTTGGAAGTACATTTTCAATATGAAAAAAAATTCTTTTCAATTTTTTTAATGATATTTTTATTGTATTTCTATTCATTAAGGTTGACAACCCTTTATTTTACTTATAATACACTAAAAATATGATGTATTGATACCATAAATATACTTTAAAATGGTGTTTTAAGATAATTTTTTACCAAGAATAGTATTTATATTCTCTTTCATGATTCATTTTTTTAGTCATTAACTTTCCCTTGAAATTTTCACTTTACTGTGATTAGTGGAATTTAAATTTCCCTTAAATATTCAAATTATTTATCATGGATATGTTTATTTATTAAACCACATATCATTTATACATACTATATTATATATTAATAGTTATTTATTTATCTAGTAAAATATTGATAAATCCATATTCCTCGCTCAATACATTTATCTGATGATAAAGAACATAGTTCATGAATTAAATCATTAATTAGGTATATGAAGAATTCTTTGGAAATATAGTGAAAAATGGGTCCCATAATTATATATACCCTCAATGCAGCAGTGGTGTCAATAGGAAAATTAAAAATTTAGAATGAAATGGGTTTTAGACATAGTTCTAAACAATCTTGTGAATGTTCTTAACAGTAGAGGTATCATGACACTTGAGATCATGATGACCAATAATTAAGAATTTCCTTCATTTATAATTTAGTTTTTATTATTACCAATTATATTTTAAAAATTATATTTTCTTCAGATGAATTTCATTATCATATTATCGATTAAATGGTATGTTTTTTGTGTTTTTACCTTACCATATTGATTATTGTTTATCTACTCTTATTAGTAAAGTTATCTAAATGGAATGTGTGTTCCATTAATTTCCTTACCACATTGATTATGTCTTATATAATCCTAATAGTCATGTTATTTAAATGGTGCGTGTACTTAGTTTTTTACCTCAAAATATTGATTATGTTTATTTATTTTTAATAACACCCACTTTATGTAACTCTTAATGAGTTTCTGAGCTCTCCCTTATTTAGTTTCCTTTCCCAGGAATCCAAGAAGTGTTCTATGAATAAAATGATAGGTTATTCTAGAGGTATTAATTAAATTATAAAAAAATGTTGTGATTTGTATATTCCAATATAATTCATGACTCAAGTATGTATCTAGTTTCCCAAGACTTCTAAACAATACGGTCCTTCTAGATGTTATTACTTATATCTTTTTTTGATATAGTAAATTAACCACTGGTTTTGGGACACTGTGTCAGGGTCATTAAAAATTTCCCTAACTCCCAAATATATAATTAAAAGTGAGTTGTGAAATTGATGAAGATCAATTTGTTATGTATCTTGAGGAACACATAACTTCTTATGAAACAAAATATGATATTTCTAATACTCTTATAATCAATAAATAAAGTCTCTATTAACTAATCCATCTATCCCTACATCTATATTAGGGTATCCTAGTTAATATTATTCTACTTTTTTAAATAATTTGGAGTGATATACAATCTGATACAAATAATCTTCACCATTAACCTCAACCAAATCCGACATCAAAGATGAAAGATACTGCATCAAATTTTATTCATCAATCATCTATGTAGTAACATCACCATAATTATTCCATCTCAATTCATATATTTAAACATTAAATTTTATGATAAAATATAAAACCTTGAAATCATAATCCTAGAGGAATCCCACCCATATAAACTGAAATAAGTTCAAATCTATTTGAAAAAATATATAATTTAAACTCTTGTGACCAGTGAAGTCCAAATAACACTCACATAGAAGAAAGTTCTTACTTACTCAAAGTGAAAAAAGTAGACACGAGAACATGGTAATGTGTATTATAGTTACACTCATTAATTAATAAAGATCTAAACCCATATGAATTTATTGCATTATCTAGCATTAACTTATAGGTTAATGCATGATGAAATGAATCACTATAGACCTAAAATAAAAAAACATCCTTAGGCAGCTGATGAATATGACCATTGGTAATATTATACTTTAGAAATTAAAAAATGTATAGACATTTATCTATCAAAACGATAGAGTAAACCTTATTGGTTAAACTAGTTAAATGATTTTTAATATTAAAAGATCTGGAAAAAAAATATTATAGTAACTTATTAGACCAAGAAAAACATGCATGACAAAATCATTGGTACCTCCCAAGAGAAAAATACCATGATCTTTGATGGATCTATAAATTTAACCTACTATTAAATAATATGGACAATAAAATGAATATCTTTCATCTAGAAAATTCACTGAGATATCCAAATATACTACTAATAATGGAAAATAAGTCTCAAAATCCTCTTTAAATGCTCTAAATGTTCTTTTAATGACCATGAATAGACCAATATATCATCAATGAACAAAAAAAATTATTAAAAAATGAACCACACTATATATAAACTCCATAAACACCATGGGTGTATTCATAACTCCCAAGAGCATAAATATGACCTCAAAATGATTGTATTAAAATAAGAATGTTGTCTTAGAAATATCATCTTTATTCACTAAAACCTGCTGATATCCTAACCATTTATACACCATAAAAATCTAGCGATATCCATTCAAATGATTTTATAAATCATAAATATTTATTAATGATATTGACTCATTACTATCTATCAATTCAGAATTTGACAATATATACATAAATTAAAGCTACCATTATACTTATTAGAAATAAAGTAACAGATATATCCATAATGTAATATTTATATAAATAAACTAGTGAAACAAAAAATCATTAATTTTATTTCAAAACTATTGAATATTTTTTGGTTACATCTTATTAGTTGACATAGAGATAGAAGACACACATGGTTGTAACACTATACCAAATTAAATATCATATCGCTGGGATAAAGATATAACATCCTCTTGAATAAAATAAAAAATGTTCCCCACGAACCTTATAAACTCATTCATCATGTCTCAAATATAAAAAATTTGAAATCCAAAAACTATGTCATGATAGGCTCTATATGTTGATGATCTATCAAATGATCTTTATCTCCATGGAACGTCACAAGATCACCTTCGAGGACATTGAATAAAACTCAACATTAATATAATTATATGACGGATTATATAGAGTATAATAAATACATTCCAATAATGAAATTAAATGGTTATATATTTATATAATGATAAACTCTCAAGTTAATTGATATCACCCTATCACTCACTCACACCCATAAAAACTTCTATTAACATAGTATGACCTCAAATGGGGTAGTTAAAACTAAGGATCTATGAAGACTTTCCACAATATACACAAATTACTATACTAATAAAGAGATAATAAAGGGATGGGTAGTATTGAAGTCTATCTATATAGAAGTTAATGTAGGATAAAGGTTGATAGTACCTTGAATGACCTCTTTTCCCTCGAGAGTAGGTAACTCCATTGATGAAAGTTTTCATATCCAGATCATCCAACACTTTATCCCTAATTCCTACCAATACCTGATCCCGAGTATTTTTGTGGAACTAGATATGAGGAATATCCATAGGTGGGACTAGACATACACCACATTGTACCAGTGGTTCTAATTCTCATTGGTCTTAGTATTTTGGGTACTATCAAAGAGTTAAAAATCACTACAATGGAACTTGATATATATATGGTCCATCCACTAAAATTTTCCCGAAATTATTTTGGTTTCATTGATAAGAAGAGTGAATTTTTTTTTATTTTTACAACCACTACATAAATAATAAATAGTATATAAATTCCCCATAGTGGGCTAAGAACTTCCAATTTCAAAAAAATGAGACAGGTATGGTTTTTGGGGTCCATTCATGGATTGAAAATTACAATGTACTATAAAATAAGCATGTAATAACCCGGAATATAGTAAATTATAGTTGAATTTTAATTTATTATAATGGTAAAAGATAAAATACATTGAATCCCAAAGGGTTGAAAAAGGTAACAGTCTTGGGAGACTAGACGCATATATGCTTTACATATTAGATTGGAAACATAAATCATGGCTTATCAGTTTTTTTTTAAATTCTATTATTCTTTTTAGAATATGTTGTATATCATTAAAAAAATATCTTCTTGATACCCTGGGAAATGACATAAAGTAAGGGTGATCTTAGGTGTTCAGTAATAGATTTCATATAGCATAGGCTATCATGAATACATAAGGTATAAACAATATAGCATAGTTAATAATCAAAAAAATATACATAATTAATAAATTAAGAAATATATCCATGGATAATATCCACCAATGGAAACTTTTATTTGAATAAAAGGGAAAAATCCAATTAAAACATTATCCTCGTCATGGGGGTCTAAAATAGTGAAGCCCAAGGGCATCCACTATAACCATATTAATGACCTCAAGTGGAATGGATCCAAGAATAGAAAAATATACAATTAAAGTTTTATGAGTTACCATTGAAGAAAAAAAATCTTCCACTAGATTACCTTCACGACATGTGTGTTGGACAACCACACTACCATTCACAAACCCATTTCACTTTATAATAATATACTATATGGACCAAGGAACATTTTCTATACCTTTGACCACATTTTGGATAATCAAAGAGTCCTTCAAACCTATTTCAAGGAGAATATTCCTTTGGTTTCAAACCCACAAACCTATGACAATTTCCCATTCTTCTACTTGTTGGGACTCTCCCATTGCCATGGTAATGGAAAAATCTAAGATGGCTGAGCACCACATGTCTAGGATCAACACTACTCCTTGCATGATACCCATGGGATATAATCCATATATGGTTAATTTTATCCCTTGAGGTAGAGGCTTATAGAATACCCATTTAAATGGCCCGAAGATGGTATTCACTATTATGGAGGGATAGGGGACCAGAAAGGGATATCGTGAAAGGGATATCTCCTAGACTTTATTCACCATTTTCATATTAATTATCAGATTCCGGGATTTGCAAATAATACCTTCTTGGGAACCTATTTTTCCATTGTGAATTACTTCATTCCTTATCACCCAAATGGTCCCACATCCTACAGAAAAGATGAAATATCTGGCCTGCTTCTCTGATCCACGATTCACCACTCCTTGAAACCACCACAGGAGAAAGGATCAGGTCGATGTTTCCTGGTGAATCACCCTCATAAATGACCCAAACACACTCCAGACCGACCATGTCCAATCAATTTCAATGAAAATGTGTTCTTTAGTTTCCACTTTTGGTGCTCTACAACATTGGAATATCAAGGTAAGATTAAATCCCAAATGTTGGATGCTATCATCTGTTGAAATGGACTTATTTTTCACACACCATACAAGAAAAGTGTATTTTGTTGGAATATTCCTACACCACACCATGTCCTCCCATTCATCCCTCTCATTATGATCACTTTTCAATATTGGAAAATCCTTCATCCAAAATTTTCCTAAAGGGGAGCACGTTAAGACATACTTATTGAGTTCAGATTTGAGCACAATATTTTTAAACATGTCCTATTTATCGTCAACAATAATAACATCAATGAATCTAGGTGTATTAACTAGACTATTTGAAGAAGACATCTAGAATTAGGCATCTTGGGAAACCTAGATTAATACCAGCCCAATTGTGCTGCCAAAAATTAATTTCACATCTTCCAACAATCCATCGAGTTTGCTGATGTAGTCTGGAAATGTGAGGCTGGTTCATTTGATGAATATTTGACAACATTCCTATTATAATAATTCCTTAATTCCCATACTTATCCTAATTGTGCCCACCCTATAGGTTCTTCCCCTCGATTACCTCCAAATAATGTTGGAAATTAATTCCCATCATGTCCTTGGAGACACTTCTTATATTAATTCCCCCAAGAGATAGTCCTAGCCATCATACTCCAAGAAGTCGAGTGACATTTCCCTTCCATCATCCCAAACCATATGAATAATTCCATGAAAATTTCCTAGGTGATAATTATATTCATTAATACTTTAAGGGTAGATAAAGCATGAATTGGTATTGAAATGAGGACACTGTTAACAAGGGTAATTCTCCCTCCAAATGGTAGGAACATGTTCTTCCAATTCAAGATGTTCCCTAAGATTCGGTCTACCACCTTTTCAAAGTGGTTGATTAATAACCTATTTGGAGAGATCATGGAACCCAAATACTCAAATGTAAATTCTCTTTTTTGCATTACTAGCCTACACACCATATCCCTAACCCTCATTTTTGTATTATTCCATTCCATATAGAATAAAATTTTACCCGTATTCACCAATTACCCAATCCATTTCCCATATTCTTAAAAGATTAATTAATTCCTCGTATCGGACTATTAATTTCATATTAAAAAATTATGTTATCATATGTGAACATCAGATGTGAGATACCCCCAACCATGTTCCTGATGAGGTATGGTAGGATCCTACCTGAATCCTAGAAGTGGTTGATTAGAAGACTTAACACATCTTGGGAAATGATAAACAAGGATCGAGAGAGCAGGTCCCCTTAATGCTTTAATGAAACCATATTGTATCCCTATAATGATTCTTGATAACCAGTCTGAGATGAAACCTTGAAAAAAAGGCTCAATAACCCATGATGATAAACCCATACAGGCGAGTACTCTTTAAATGAAGGCCCATTGACCCTATAAAAATCCATGTTCATATCCAACTTAATGACCATATTGGAATTGGATGTTTTTAATTAATCTTGCTAATCGCCTCATGTTATGGATCAATATCTCCTAAAAGTTTCTATACCTTTATTAATCTATGTCATTCCTGGGAAATCCAACTATGGAGGTATACCATGATCTTATTGTTAAGGATAAAAACAACACCTTATATGACACATTTCACATAGATATCTGATGGTATTTATTTAGTGAATTAAGATATTTGACCATGGGTATCATCATTATCTTCGTTGAACATAAATCACAAGAAACATGTCCCCTTAGAAGTAATAATTCACAGGTAGAACCATTTCCCTCTTCGCGGACTCCCACACTACCCTGTAGAAGGATAGTGGAATACCATCAGGTCTTGGTGAACTATTAGGGTTGAGAATCCAAACTACATCATGGATTACCATCTATTAAATTACAACCCTTAAGATATTATTTCCCCTCTCGATGAACTTTCGAGGAATAATGTAAAATATTTCAGCATCTCCCCCTGGGTAACCACCAAGCAAGCACATATTTGGTGCTCCTTGAAGAGATTTAAAATTACCATCCACCATCGCCCCCACCACATCACTGTCTTCCATATATTATTTGTCCTTCATGAGGTTGTAAGGTCTTTATAAAAATGTTTTTCCATTATACATGCATAAAAATAACAAGTGTTACGATTGCCCTCTCGAAGTCATTTTATCCTCGACCTTTCGAGAGCTACATGTTACTATTTCAACAGTATGTCAGCCAAAGTATCCTTTTTTATTTTGTATATTGAAAAACTTGAATTCATCCCACTCAACATCTTTTATCACATAAATATGATAAATTTCCCTATTAACCTCTTCTAGATCCTTCCCATGCTGAGGATGGTTTTTACATAATGTTTTTAGGTCTCCCTTTAAACATCTTATTTTGTTATGAAGAACCATCCATGGATGCCCCTGCGAGACCTTATTCCATGAATCCATCACAAAATTATAGAATAATGGATATTATACAAAAAAAATGGTAGTAAATTGAGCACTCCTATCATTCATTTGTATGATCCAGAGTTATACATAGAGTCAAGTCGTATGATAGACTACATGTGAGGGGAGATACCTTGGTATTTGTCTATGAAGTTAACGACTCACCATTCACTAGACACGGATTAAGAAGACACTAGGTTCAAAATATTCCTCTTTGGTTATTGTACTAGGTAAACTGATACTTGACATATCCAACATCTTATAGGTCTCCACGTGAGATAAATGAAATTAATTCATGTCTTACTTTCCTTGGAAATGATCCACCATCTTTCTTTTCGTCCAAATTTTCCATGATGTTGAAGTTTCCACCAACCATCTATGGAGAATACCCTTGTTTAAATGAATAAAAGTCATTCTAATGAACCTCGCATGTCTACACATTGAATTTTTCATGAATTAATGATATGATAAATAACTAAACCCATATAAAGACTCTTTTAGTAAAGAACTGATCAGAGTATTAAAGTAAAACAATTGAGAAAATGCTTTTCAAAGAGAAAAATTTGCCTATTTATTGGGTTTACATTTATGAAATCCTTGCACTTTTAGCCTTTTGGTATAACCCTTGATTTTCAGGGCACCCTATTTGGGTTTGAGAAATCCAAAAATAGAGACAGAGTTATCATGAATTTCATTTGATAAAAAATCAGACTTCACCAGTGCACTGATCCCACAAGAATTCCACATGAGCAAGGAAATCATCGCAATCCATCCTGGCTAGTTTTGGTCCTAGACCCTTGGCTATAATAAATCATAGAAAACATATGATACTTCTTTACATTGGATTGAGGATGGGTGGAAACTGCTTGATGGTTCCTCTAAATAGAGACCACTAGAGAACAAAGCTTTGATTCCAATTCCTAAGGCAAGTTGTGAAGCTCAACTACTAGTGAACTACACACCATATTTGTGGGTGGGGAACCAAACACTGAATACGGAGGTGGGATCATATACTAATCCTAAAAATCAAGCTCCTATGATGTAATTTGATAGATTTGAAGATGCAGAAACTTCATTGGCCTATGCGGTAATACATTGTTACTATCCTCGAAAGGGCGTGGTGACGATATTAAGGGACCTGAGTCCCGAGGTATCCATAGGGAGGTGAGATGCGAACCTGAGAGAATGATACTAAGACCAAAAATTGAGGGACCTGCTCTATCCTGTTAACCCACTTTCTGAGTAGATAAATCTGAGTTCTTCAGAATATGCAGAGAGGTGATGATGGCCTTCCCCTAAGATCGATCAATAGAATCTAGGCGCACTAGCAATGAAAATACAATAAAATTTAAATAAATAGTTATAAATACACTAAATATATAAATAATACTTATGTAATGCCAACTTATTTGTCTCATGAGACCATACATGATGCATTTAAAGGATATAACATTCCCCATACATCACTTACAGATTCACAAACATCTTTTCACAACATAATATTTCCACATTTCATTTTTTTAACTTTTATCAAACCAAATATTTTCTTATAGAGAATATAATAACACCACAATGCAAGATAAATACTTTTTTTATGAAAATTCATCCCTTAGTAACAAATAATATTGTATTCATGATAAGATAAACTCCATATAAATTTTATCTACTCGCCATTTTTTAATAAAACCAGATTCAAATTCAAAAATGATTTTTATGTATTTTACATTTTTTAATGCTATGAATATAGATTCCAAAGGACCTTGGGGTACTTCCTTATGAAATTTGAAAATTCATTGTTAGAGGCTGAATATTTAGTTGCAACATTAAATTCTAAAATATTTCCCTTGTGATTTTTTTGGTGAAAACATTACCAATTTTATACCTGGCTGAAATTTACTATAGTAAAACATCTTTATTAATAGATTTATCATTAATTAAGTGACAATTAATATCAATGATATTCAATATAAAATATTGTATAATATTTTGGGAAATATAAACAACACTTTTATTATCACAAAATATCTTCAATGGTTTTATAACATTCATTCTCAAATTGTCCAACTGAACTTTCACACACAATATTTATGTACAATATTGGGTGGTATAAATATATATTGTTTCAACTAAACATAAATTAAATGATATTTGTTTCTTACTAATCTATATTATACAAAAATCAACTAAGAAAAAATGTCTTTAAGATTTTTATTTTCTATCATTACAATATCTATCCGAATTAGCATTAGTGTATCTAAGAAATTTTATCTCAAAACATCTTTTATAAAAAACCCCATATGAGGATATTCCTTTGAATTAACTGAGGATTAATTTTTTCATCCAATATATGTTGTTACAATGGATCACTATTAAATTTAGAACACAATATGACATTACAAACAATGTTTTTTATTGAAGATATATGATAAAGTAAGATTTATAACAACTTATGGATGTATTTCATATTCACAACATTCATAGACACATATTTACTCATCTTTATATAGATATAGATATGTTTATAAACTTCTTTGGAATATACCATGTAAAATGTTTCTAACAAATCCCTGAAATACTTTTCTTGTTATTGAAAATATATATTTCTTTCTATTGAACATGTAATCCAAAAAATAAATTTACTTCTTTGTCCATTGACATTTAAATTTTTTTCATCATCTATTTTAAAAAATCATTACAATAATTATTCCCCTAAATTGAAAAAAATATTACCTCTACAAAAATAATAAAAATTATGGAACCTATATTCATCACATTCACATATATTTTTTTCAACTTTTCTTTTAGAAAGGTTTAACTACATCTAGAAACTATAATGTATATTAATAAGTTGGATGAGGAGCTTGTTTAAAACCATATAATTATTTCATTAACATACACATTAGGGTTCCATAATTATCAAGTAAAACCCACTAGGATTATCAATATAATATTATTCTTAAATTTGATTATTTAATAAATTAGATTTAATATCCATCTAAGAAATTTTGCAAAAATGATGTAAAACAATTGTGAATAACATTATTATTGATTCTAGTATCCCAATAAGATATTTATTTTCTTCAAACTAAAAACCATCCACTTTTTAGTGACCTTTTAAAATAAGATTCATTGTTTCCGGAAATTCCTCCTTGTTCATTAATCTTGTTTCTAAAATATCACATTGTTCCTATAACATTTTTATATATTGTTCATTGAACATGATGCGAAGTTTCATTTTTCTCAATTTGATCTAACTATTTTTTTAAATGAATATATCAACTATTTATGTTCAACTGCCTCTAAAACTAACTCTGGTTCCACCAGAGAGATAACTAAAGTTTGATTCTCTAATAAAAAATTATTTTAAGTATATTATGTAGCATACTTATATTCAATGATTTTTTCAGCTTCATATTTTTTATAGGGTATGAAATTTAAGATTTTTTATACCTATATCTCTTGCTTCACCACACAATTAATTTGATTCTCTTTTCATATATTTGGTTCATATTAATATTTCATTTTATTATATTTGTTTGAATGTTTCAATTTATATTCTATAACAACTTAAAAAACATTTTTTAAATAAAAGGAATTATTAAGAACTTTTAAGTCATGTGAATCAACCAATTTAGGAAGTTATTTGTTCCAAAATTATTAACTTCTTTCATCTAACGAGTAACCCAAGAAAATTAATTCCTCTACCTTTTCATAAAAATTTTCAATATCCAAATTTTGGATCTTCATTAATTAAGGACTTTAAAAAAATAAATTATTTAACTGATTGTTTTTTCTTATACCACATCTAAATGGTAATCATTTTAGATTCTATAAATATTAAAAATCTGTTTTATAAAAAAACTATTTTACTGAAATATTCTCTCCATAAAACCATAGAATGTTTATATTCAATATTCATAATTATTCCCATTTCTACTAAACTTCTATTATTTCCTTCTCATCACTCTATTTTTTAAGGAGTGTATGTATTATTGTATTGGTGTATGATTCCATGTTTCTCTAGATAGAGTTAAAAATCATTACTTGTGTACTCATTTCCATTTTCAGTTCTTAGCTTCACTATATAAACAAAAAATTCTGTTTCAACTTCCATTATAAAATATCTCAACATTTTGAAAACATCTGTTTTTTGTTTCATGAACATTATATTATCCATATGAGTGAATTAACTAGTTAATGTAATGAGGTACAAGACAACTTTTGTTTATTGATTACACATTATGCCACAAATATCAAAGTGATTGAGCTCAAGAGTTATGGTGGATTTCTTTTAAACCTTTTTATTTCCTCCAATAACCATATTCCCTTAATGAGATGTTGTAAAAACAGAATCATTTTTTTTTCAATGGTGGTATTTTTTCTAATATAATTGACATTAGAATGTTTTCTCATAATTTTCTATTTGAAATTTAAGAGTGATCAATGACACAACTTATTTTCATCCTCATCACTTAAGTAACATGAGTTATAAGGATATACAATTTAGAAAATATTTCTACATGTTCTTTCTCCAATAATAAAAAATTTCCATCATTCAAGATTTCTATTATACAAGAGTCTTGATTGAATATAACGTACTTACCATCATAAAGAAAATTTATAACACTTAGTTAGTTATATTTGAACCCATAATCATATAAAAAATCCAAAAACTTTAGTCTTTGTACTTCAATATTATTTGTTCCAATTTATATAATTTATAAGGAACAATTATATACCAATGTTACTACTCCACCATCATGTTCATCAACATTTTTCAAGATTTTCATGTTACCTATAATTTGTAAAAAAACCACAATAATGAATACATGTTTTGTTCTTATTGCTATATTTTAGAGATTCCACAACTAAAAAAAATATTACCTAAACTTTATTCTTCCAAAATTTGTTTCACTTTATTGTGTAGAAAAGTTTTTCATACCTTTTTAATTAATTTTAATTGGTTGGTCAAATCTTACATAAACTTCATCGAGGAAACCTAATCAGTTCAGGATAGGAACCCTTATAAAATGTGATGATGTATCATTTATTTTTATAGTATCTTAGGAAACAAACTATATTATCTTCCACTTGTTATCTAGATTAGTTAATGGATATTTCTAGGGAGAGACATTTTTTTCCAATAGTTATAAGTTTTTTTCCCATAAATTTCACCACACCAATGAAATCCACATAATATTTATCTTAATTATAAGTAACTTTTTTCTCTATAGAATGTTTAAAAAGGTCCATAAAACATTTCATTACCTTTTTCTTCCTAGCATGGGGTATATTTGTTATAGATATTATTTAATATTTTGTTGAGGTGATTTTTTTCACAACCTTTCTCAATTCATGTTCCTCTAATGTTGCTTCTAACACTTACATGGTTAAGATAATGAGATAAAAATTAATGTTTAGTGGCTAAATATGTAAACTGATTCATGGAATGAATTTTATGAGAATCTTGAGATATTTTACCCTTTAATTCCAAAGCATTGTTGAAATTTTCATTCATATTATTTAAGGTACATTTAATCTTAATAAATATTAATTTTCATTTAAAAACCTCATCTTTGTTAGCATCTAGTTTATTAATATGTTCTTCAAAAATCATTACTTGTTATCAAACATTCATTTTGAGGTTATTAATTTCCTCAATATACATGAATTCTTTTTTTGGAAAATAATCATTTCCTATAATCTTTTTCGCAACTTATTTCTTCATAATTATTATTTATTTCTTGAGTTTTTTTATCAAGACATGGCACAAGTTATGATCTTAGATGATATTATATGTAACTTTCCTACCCTCTTCTTCTTCACTATTTGATGAATATTTCTCTATTTCAACATTTGTAAAGAATATTTTGATCTGTTATGGTTTTTTCTGTTTGGAATAGTAATTTTCAATATAATAATACTCAACTTTATTAATCAACATACTTATTTTATTTCAAGTGAACTATTTACTACATTTTTTGGATCTTTTAACTTCCATGTAAGTTTATTTACATTTATTACACATATTATATTCTTTAAAATAATATTTATATTATCCAAATTCATTCTTAGGAAAATTCATAGTGAAATTCCCAATTCATACACACTAAAAACATTTAAGTGGGGTTTTTTCCTCCATATATTCCTATACCCCTCTTATAATTTTTGTAGATAAGAGACCTGATTTCTCATTTTATTTGATCATATTCCTTAAATTATATATCATTAAGGATAATAATCTCAATGTCTTGGATTTTCATATCTCTAATAGCTTCAAAATCTATTTCATCTATGATATTATCATTAAATGTTGGAGATCTTATCATCTCATATAAAATAAAATATATATACAATTCATCAATAGATGAATCAACTTTAACATTTTGGATAGAAAATTTTAAATCAAGCCTATTTGGAACATTTCTCATGAGTTTATTAGAAATTTTATAATCTTTAAAGACATCTCTGAATTCTATAATATTGTAAAAAAATCATTTACTTCAGTGAAGTACTCATCAAATGATTCTTCATCCGACATTATGATATCCTCAAACTTAAAACACCAAATTTATTCATTTTGTTCCTTCACATTGGTATTTCCTTTGAAAACACTTCCATGTGTTTCCCATTTATCATTAGCTCTTTTGGGACCCATAACCATCATGAAAACATTATCTAAAAAATGAATCAGAAGAATATTTATTTCTTTCCCATTTAACACAATATTTATTTTCTCAATATATTTCAAAGGATCATATATCTCAATTAGTGGAAAACTAATTATAGATATATCAATTAACTCATATCCAAGAGAAAAAATATAGAGTGTCATTATTTTTTCACATAATGATAATTTTTCTCATCGAAGATAGGAATACATATTATATTAATTGAGATGAGAATTCCCATGAAATGAATAAAAATGGAAGCATTACTATAAAAACAATTGATATTTTTTAATACCATGAGAACAATTAACAAGGGGTGGGGTGGGGTTGAATCGGTGGTAATATTTACCGGTTTATATTCACATATAAAGTTAATTATTCATCATCTGAAAGTTACTATCCTTATTAAATATTAATAAATATCATAGAAGAATGAAATGATAATAAATTAATGTAAATAATGAAATATTTTCAAGGATCACTCCCAGCTTGGGTGGCTACATCCATGCCATAGAGACTCCCCTCAGTCCATAGAACTGACGATAATAAAAAAGAGAATACATTGATAAAAATCATAGTTGACTCATTATATATCATAATAGTAATGATTGTACTGAGTCCTGTTATTTAAAAATATTTTATTCTAAGAAAATATCCCATGAAACTAAAAAACATTGTAAACAACTCCCAATAATATCATTCAGTAATTATCAACATGATTTCTTATGTCGAGTAAGTGTCTTTCCAGTGAACCATACCCTCATCCAGTGTACTTATTTTGCTGAGAATAACTTTCTCTATCAGGAATTAACTATCTGGTTCTCTGCAAAAAAAATTTCCTACCATATGATCTCGTTTCCCTGAACAAAAACTCTTACACCTCTAATCTTTTTAGAATATCTCTTCGATAACAGTTTTTTGTGCTCTATCTAATTTCATTGCTCAGTGTGCCTATTCATGTTATATTTGAATAATGAATAATTATAATATATCTGATAAATAATATATTTGGTATATTCACACACTACCTCTATCCAGTATGCTTCATCTTCAACAAAAGAAACCTAGCTATAAAACGATAATGTTAAAAAAGCTTCATAATGTATTTTTTTAGTAATTGTTTTAAATGATTCTCCCATACTAAAAATTCACCACATTTATAGGTGTTCATGGAGAATTAAAGGTGGTAACTAAAATTTATTTTCCTACTCTACTAAAACAGAAATAACAAAACTCCCACTCAGATGAAACTTATTAGGATTATTATTAAGAATTCAAGAGTCTTCTTGAACATCTTTTAAGATTCATGAAAACTTAGTATTTCCAATAATTATAAATCTTCATTAAAATTAGTGTTAATGAACATAATTTTATTTACTTATATTAGTATGTAAAGTAGACATTGTTATATTATCACAACATTTCCATTATTAATGGGATTTAAAATATTTATTTAAATCTCTCAATAACTTCATTTGGTGTAATGTGTTTTCAGTGACTTCATAATAATATCTCCATCTTATTCTATGATGTCTTCCATTAATCTTATCATCCTACCATTAATTAAAATTTTCTAAAGAAACATCTCAGAATCACATATCTAATGAAGTCATTAATTTTTCTGATGTTTGTCTATATGAGGGATGTTTTCCAAATTTGTGTTCACTGGATAAAACCAATATAATAAACCTACTTTAGTAGCTCACTTCCTGATTTTTTGACATTGAACATCATACACCATGATTTTTTTCCAATTGAACAACATAATAACTATCTATTTAGAAAATTCATCAACCCCAGTCTAGTAAACCCGATCCATTTCCTTTTGGATAACATTGTTAAAACTTATAAAAAATTTTGTCCCTAAAGTCTCCTATGACAGATGTTCTTACCCATATCGTAATGTAGCTTGAATTTTATACCATCACTTGAATATAATTTTTACCACACCAATTTACATACTATCCCTCTTTAAATATTAATCTTTGTACCAAATTTTAAAAACTCAGAATCACCAACTTCTAAAAAATCATCATCTAGTAACATAAAAAATGTTCCATATGATATCTCCATCTAATTTCATCATTCGATGGACTTCAGTTTCCTTAGTTCATTGGGAAAACTACCCTTACATATCACCTATATTAACATTATGAAACTTTAAAAAAGATAGGGCAAACCTTATGTATGTATCATAAAATCAAGAAGACCATTATGTAGGTTTTAGAAAATTTGGGTCACCATCAGATAGCCTTTATACTTCCACTCAAACTCTAACTTCTAACAAAAATAATTTCTAAGAATTTATGTCTACTGGTTTATGTATGTTGATATTCATACAAAAAATCTTCGTCGAGAAACATTATCCTTGGTCTCTCTACTATATTTTTCAGTTTTTCATATGGTAACCAACATATAGTGACCTTGTGATGATTTTCTACCGTTGTATGGATGTTCATAAACATAATATTGGATCATGATTTTCTTAATGATGTTGGAAACGTTTAGAACAACATTAAATTGTTTCAATTAAGGAATTTTTTTTCCTAATAAAGTTAAGGAAAACATTATTAAACTATTTCAACAACTTCCTTACCAAATCTTTTGTAACTATTTTAATAAATCTTTATCACCTGAATAAAAAAACCTTGATTAGAAGACATAGTGACTAAAAATAAAAAACTTGTTTAAGAAAAAAAAAATTATCTTTAATTTGGATTCCAAAATTATTCCTACATATCTCCCATTCTCTATCCCCATGTAAAAGGATATCTAGCCTTTAAAAAAGTCCATAAAAAGGTATTTGAAGGTGTCATCTAATATAGGACATCGAAAGAGAATTGATGTTCTTAACCAAAATATACTTTAATCATATATTTTTCCACATATTCCTCACTTCTTCCATCCAAAATTAAAAAATTAATCTAATATAGTAAATATATTATAATTTTATTATGTTAATGGAATATCAATTATCATCCCACTTTTCATTTTATTTTAAAATAAAAAATATTTTTCATATTATGGGGGGTTCACACCTCCATGAACAATATAATTATCTTTTCTCCACCATATTGATGGATGGTTATAGAAATAATATTGTCTCTAAATATTGTAATAATAATTATATTATAACATATATTATATTTTTCAACGTAATAATAATTTTTTAATTAATTAAAATTAATATAGTTCATGATGGTTGGTAAAACCACCTAAATGAACTAACCATATAACTAGAACATTTATAACACTGAGTCATACCTATGGTATAAATCCTATGGATATTTGGGACCATTTAATAATATGGAAGGACATGAATATAATGTTGTTTCACTTTTAGGGTTATATTCCAATTTTATAAGTACTTTATTAATTATCTGCAAACTAAAGTTACTTTAAAACTGTGGAAACAATGCTCTGAGGAGATTAGGAATAAAAATGATATCTTGAAAAATTATTTTAAAATAATATGAATTAAAATAAATAATTAAAATATAGGTAAAAATAGTTAATAGTTAAGTATTTAATATATTTAATTTAATTATTTATAAATTTAGGTGGTCATACCGAGCATTTTAAGGACCTCAAGTAAAGGAACTCTTTGAACCACACTCTTTTCTTTGGGAGGTGACTTTTTTCCTCCCTGACTTACTTTTTATATCTATTTAATGTTATAAAATGATTAAAAATTATATATATATGTGTATATATATATCATACATATATAAATATCTTATTCTCCCCTTATTTTCTAAGGTTATGCATGCCTTACATGCATTTCTCAATAGATTCTTTAAAAAAAGAAGTGATTAAGGGGAACTTTACTTTACCTTAATCATTTCATGTACCACTATTATAAATTAATTTACCAATTTATGATTTTATAAAATATGTACTATTTTAGGGTTATTCCTTTTGTGTTACCTCTAGTATCAAATAAAATTCCATATTCTTTCTTTCTATAAATGTATTTTATCATTTCTTTAAAACATAATTTTAATGGTTCATTTCCTAACCCAATTCTCTACAATTTCTCATGAATTATTTTCAAATGAACTCTATATTTGTGAAATATGATTATTGATTCAAATATTAATTTTAAAAATATTTAATTCCTTATTCTCTTTGGAATCTTTATGATTTTTCCTTCTACTTTTATTTGAGGAGTGATTATTTTAACCATTACTTTCCCTGTGTATTGAAAATGATTATTACTTATGTTTGATTCCATTATGTGGAAAAATATGCATGAATACCTTATGATGAGTTTTCTCACCTAACACTCCAAGTATTTGGGTAACGTTTATATCTCATGAGATGTTATGTATTAGATTAGAGAGTAAACCAAATAGGTTATACAACTCAATCCAGTATTATATAATGTATCAACAGTGAGGCTTGACTTATTATTATGATCTCATGTATTATTATGTCACCACATTTTTTTGATCCCATGATCTTATAATTCCATATTATTTATTTCATGCTTCTATATAATTATTCATGAGACTTTTATTTCAGGATATTATGTTAATCCATTTCAGTAATATGATATTCTTTGTTATCATGATCCGTCCAATATTGGGATTTATTGATCACCAATTTTAGTTATGCACCCCTAGGATATCTTATATTGTTTCAGAATATAAATGGGATTTATGATCTCATCATGTAGATTAAAAGAATTATTTTTATATTCAATTCATGTTGATTCTTTATGAAGCTAATCCCCCAAATTCAATAAGACTATGGAGCCTTAGGTTTCCTTTATTGGATGTTTATATTAAAAATTATCTAATATTATGTGTAATAGGATATGGTTAATATAGTATTCCACCACTTAATAGTCCTTCACATATTGACCTACCTCCAATATTTTCATTCAAAAAAGAATATTCATTCTTCTATATCCTACTAAAATATGCCAATCATCTTCCCCATCCAAAGATCCCTCCTTCAGATCCTATAATTGGATTTTAAGATCTAGTTTAGTGTGAGGATGATTATCCACTGGAAGAGGATAATATTCATCATTAATATATATAGTTTTCATATGACTTGTTATTAATAAATACCATTTTAGTGCATTTTACACTTTGAACATCATTTCATATCATGATTGCAATTCTTTCTTAAAATTCACTATTACATGGTACATTGTTTAGAACAATTTGAAATATACAATTGGCTTGATTTTAATTTAATTTTTAACTTTCAAATTTCTTATTCCATTGGGAACAATTCATAATTTTTGTGCACTTGGAGATTCAATTTTGAAGGCCACCAAAGTGGGCTTTGAACCAACCATATTCTGGGCGAAGTAAGCTGGACAACAGCCTAATAAAAGTACTGTAGCATCCTTGATTCAAGCCCAATGATTCTAAAAATTTAACTAGAGATAGAAGAAATCATGGGGAACATTTCATTAAATTGTGGACTAAGATAATACGAATGTTTTAATGGAGTTATAGGAGTCCTAAGTTGAAGATGCAATTCTGGACCAGATTCCACAGCCCAGAAAAACAGCCCACCATTTAAATCATATCTCACAAACCAAAAAGTATTTTGGGCTGAAATTTTACAGGATATTAGGGTACATACGGGGATTTGTTTATGTATTCTATGGAACACTCCAATTTGACCTTCTAGAAAGTGATTTAGGCACTTCTGTTTGGTGGATGCAAGCTGTCTCCCACTTCGAGTCGAGAGTTGAAAAGTCTCCTCTACATTAAATGTCTACCCACCTAGGCCCACCACAATTAATTAAAGCGACTAGAGAAGGGGTGGATAGACCCAAGTCTTCCTTATTGCCTATTTAAGTCAGTATTGGGGGTGTATTAAATCATCGTTGGTGCTTTTTTTTCATTGTAATGTTATGCCTTCAATTTGATGGTGTAATTGTTCTTTATTCTCATATACGTGGTTTGAGTTATATTAGTTTTTTATAAAAGTTATTAGTTTCATATTTTTATTTTATTCTTATTTTCACATTGATACTGTTACCCCATGGTGTGATATTATTCACCCCAACACTTGTGAATTTATTCACACAACGTTGGTGTGATCGTTTCATTGTTTTATTTTTCTTCTTCAATTCTGCCCATATGAGTCTACTTTCGCTTCCTTTGAGATCATAGAATCCATGGAGGGATAAAACCTTATGGGTTGGTCTTAGGGAGTTCCATGGGGAAGATTGGATGTTATTTTATGTTCTAAATTTTTTTAATCATTTCATTCATTTAAGATTTTCATTTGATGATTATTTTCTTCTTCATCTTTGCTAACTTTAATAACGACACATTTCGAGTGCTAGTACGATCCAATTATTTGGAGTGATCATTAAATTGATCCTCTAAGTGCATTGGTGATTAGCCCTGGAATTTTTTAGTGACTAAATTGGTGAATAATGTTGAGGAATTATATCATTTTGTGGATTAATCTTGAATTACTGAAACAAAACATTATAAGAAAATAAATACATCCAATCTAACCCTAGTAACAACTTTGGATCAACTCATCTCTATTAATTGTTTTAGACTAAGTAATTTTATGTTATTTTATATTGTTCTTTAAATGAAATATGTAGTTATCAAAATAAAACCAATCCAAATAGTTGGACACTCCATAACCAAATACTTCCAAAATTAGAGTGTCTCTAGGTTTCTTCTTCAGTCTCTATGGATTCGACCCTTATCTGTACTACAACACCCACATACCTGTAGGGTAAATTTGGGAAAAACCAAATCTCGGAGACATTGTCAAGGACCCAAGTAAGTCACCTTAGATACTCAATTTCTATTCTCACCCAAATTCACTTTTTTCACCTCCATTTCTCTTCTCTCTTACCTTTTCTATTTTTCTACGTCCTAAAAATCTGAAATCAAAATCTTTCTCAAATCCAATGGATTATCTTCAGAAATACCCCAACATAGAACCATGCTAGAATAAATTTAAAAATAAATTTTGGGAATCAAAAAACTAAGGTAATTACTTTGATCAACCCTTGAATTATTATCCCGCACCCGATGATATGTACAATAAATGGGATAATGAATGTTTAAATGATCAATTTACAGCCCTCTCAAGGATGATTGAAGAGTCCAATCTTAGTGATGTACATAATGTTCAGTATCACATCCTATCTGTTCTGCGATCATTTCTTGAACAATTGTGTAATCAAATGGAGATAATGAATTATGAGGTTTCATATTTGAGGTTAGAACTACAAAACATTAAAACATGTAAAGAACTCACTTTAGAATTTGGGAATTCAGAGTTAGATAATGAATTTAATTGGTCAGGTAATGATGAAAGTCAAGCTGAATATTGTTTAAATTAGGAGGAAATTGATTTTTTTAATTCAAAAGATAATAACTTGACATCCTGGATTGAGTTTCCTGAACGTGGCTCTATTAGTGAATTTTTAGGACCACCGATCACTTAACCATTAGAAGAAATCCAAAACATTGAGCTCATACACACTCTTAGAATTCAAATGGAAACTTTTGGGGATGAATCATATTTTTATAAAGAACCTATTAATTCTAAAAAAAGTTATAAGAAAACGATTTTGATTCAAATTTCCAATCTTCTTTAAGAAAATTCAATCAACACAAACTCAAAATCATTGTCCTCCCTTCCCCACTCGAGTATCCCATCATTTGTGTTAAGCAAGAGCTTGGGGTATTAATTAATTCATCTCATGAAACCCAAAATGGGGGGTATGATCTTGGATTTACTAGGAAATACTATAGAAGAAATAAGATCAACCATTTCTGATATTCCTTTGATTTTCCCAATCATTTTATAAAATAGGATTGTTCATGAATAAAATTCAAAATATTCTCACCAACCACAATGGATATGCATTCTCAATCATGTTGAAGTGGAGAAAGATGAGGTCTTTAAAATTTTTAACATTGGAATTCGATAAGTTACGGGATTCAAGTCGAGATAAAGACATTAAATTAAGCGTTGTACGGGAGGCCACCCCTGTTTTTCATGTTTCTAATCATTTTGTGGTTTTAATCAACATTATATTTCAAATAGGATTAGTGGATCATTTTGATATAATTTTATTATACCTTATATTGTTGACCTATTCTTATTTTATGAGTGTGGATGGGTATGAAATAGGAGCACCGTATTCATCCGTGTCACGCGGTGTGATCCAGAAGTAATACCTAACCCAGAAATTTAAAATAAGATAATGTATCATCAGTTTATTTTATTTTATTTATATTTTTGTAGGGTAAAATAAAATTTAGACTGTTGACCTATTCTTATTTTATGAGTATGGATTGGTATGAAATGGGAGCACCCTATTCATACGTGTCACATGGTGTGATCCCTGAGTAATACCTCATCCAGAAATTTAAAAGAAGATAATATACCATCAGTTTATTTAATTTTATTTATGTTTTTGTAGGTTAAAAAAAATTAGACCGTTGACCTGTTCTTCTTTTATGAGTATGGATGTGTATGAAAGGAGAGAAATGTATTCATCTGTGTCACGTGGTGTGATCCCTGAGTAATCCCTTTCCAAGAAATTTAAAAGAATACAATGTATCATTAGATTGATTTAAAAAAAAACAGGGAAAACCCTAAAAATGATGATACTTGGAATTACATAAATCATTATGCTGTTTGTTTTTTCTCGGTTGTTCATCTATTTATAGTTCATGGACTATTTTGTGTGATACATGTTCCATCAAGGAGGTACCTACATCCCCCAAGAGATCAAAGGAGTAATCTGTAGCATCATGAACTTTAACTTCAAAACCCAGGTGAAATTGTTCTATGTTTATCATTTTCAATTTCTTCTTTGAACACCTCTCCTATCCCCTTATAACATTTCTTTTGTTTAAACATTGGGAACATTGTTCTTCTATGTTGGAGGGAGATGAAATAAAAATTTTGATTTTGTGTGCAAAAAAAAATGTGTGGAAGGAAAAATTTCATTAACCTTAAACATGATAACACGCATTGAAATCTATGAAATTTTATATCAAATAATTTTGCATGACTTGATTAGGATTTTAATGCATGTTTATGTTTATGTGAATAGATTTTGGAAAGTTTGGTTGTCCGATGTGATTTTTCACCGTTATATTTTTATCCATTTAGTAAAAAAACACAATGCATGTCCTCTAGATTTTGGGGTTTTAGTTGGAGTTCTTGAGGTCCAATAATAAATGAAATAGATTTGGAGATAATTTTAATTTTTATATGACTATTCAAAAATAAATCGATTTGCATGTAGAGAAATGAAATTACCTTATGTGTGGCTTTTGGCAATTGGGAATTGGGACTCCATAGTTTTCTCGCCCGGAGTTGGGAATTTTATCTCTATTTTTGGTAATTTGAATTTGTTTTTTATTGATTTAACTCGAGATGATGTCCAAGTATGTGAGATTCACTTGGTACCCTATGGTTCTTTACCCTGGGAGTCATCATCAAAGTCTTACTACATGGGTTGACTCGATTGAGTTCAATTTCAATTACCATTGCAAAATTTCAAAAAAAAACAAAAAAACAAAAAAAAACAAAAAAAACGAAATAATTGAATACTCATCTTAATATTAAAATTTCATTTCTCCTAGTTCTTCCATATTTTATCCCTTTTAATGAAGATGAACCCCCATGTCTATTGTGATGCACAACACTTCGTCATGCTTAATTGAAATTGGATAAAATTTGGTGATGAATTTGAACAAAGGAGTGGGATTGGGCTTGGGTTATGCCTTTGGAATTATCATGTTTTGAATGATTATTATGGGTTTAAAAAAAATTATGAGGCCTTTGGGTGAGTAATGTGTATTAAAATGTTTTGTAAAAGGTCATTCAAATTTCATTTTTGCGAGATATATTTTTCTCGGTACTAGTAAAAATCAAGTTGGGGGGTGTGATGAGCCACTGGAAGAGGCTAATATTAATTGCTAATATATATAGTTTTCATGTGACTTATTATTCATAAATACCATTTTAGGCCATTTTACACTTTGAACATCATTTCAGATCATGATTGCAATTCTTTCTTAAAATGCACTATTAAATGGTACATTTGTGAGAACAATTTACAATATCCAATTGTCTTGATTTTAATTTCATATTTAATTTTCCGGTTTTTCATTCCATTGGGAACAATTCATATTTCTGGTTCACTTGGTGATTCAACTCGAAAGACCACCAAAGTTGGCTTTGAACCAACCATATTCTAGGCTAAGTAAGCTGGACATCAGCCCAATAAAAGTACTATAGCGACCATGATTCAAGCCCAAATACTCTCAAAATTTAACTGGAGATAGAATACATCATGGGGAATATTTAATTAAATAGTGGACTAAGGTAATTCTTAATTTGTAAGGGTGTTACAGGAGGCCGAAGTTGAAGATGCAATTCAGGACCAGATTCCATGGCCTAGAAAAACATCCCACCATTTAGATCATATCTCGCAAAACACAAAGTCTTTTGGCCTGAAATTTTGCCGCCTATTAGGGGAAATACGGGGATTCATTTAAGTCTTCTATGGCCACTCCAATTCTTCCTTCTCAAAGGATATTTCGGCGCTTCTGTTCAGTAGATGCAAGTTGGCTTCCACGTCGATTCAAGACTTGAAAAGTCTCCTCTACATTAAATGTTCACCCACCTAGGCCCACCAAAATTAATTAAAGAGACTTGGGATGGGGTGGCTCGACCAAAGGATTCCTTATTTCTTATTTAAGTCAGTATTTGGGGTGGATTCAATCATCTTTTGTGCATTCTTTCATTGTAATGTTATGATTTCAATTTGATGTTGTAATCATTATTCATTTTCATGTAAGTGGTTTGAATTACATCAGTTCTTTATAAAAGTTATTCATTTCATCTTTTTATTTTATTATTATTGTAAAATTTATACCGTTGCCCCAAGGTGTGATCTTATTCACACCAACACTTGTGAATTTATTCACACAATGGTGGAGTGATCATTTCATTGTTTTATTTTTCTTCTTCAATGCCGCCCATATGAGTCTAAATTATGCTTCCTTTTAGATCATAGAATCAATGGAGGTATAAAAACTTATGGGTTGGTCCTAGGGAGTTGCATGGGAAAGATTGGATGTTATTTTATGATCTAAAATTCTGTAATCATTTCATTAATTTAAGATTTCCATTTGGTGATTATTTTCTTCTTCATATTCGCCAACTTTAACAATGACACATTTTGAGTGCTAGTACGATCCAATTCGTTGGAGTGAGCTTTAAATTGATCATATAAGTGCATTGGTGATTATCCCTGGAATTGGGTAGTGATTAAATTGGTGAATGATGTTGAGGAATTATATCATTTTGGGGATTCATCTTGAATTAGTGAATTGAAACATTATAAGAAAATAAATAGATCTAATATAACCATAGTAACAACTTAGGATCAACTCATCTCCATTTATTGTTTTAGAATAAGTAATTTTATGTTTTTTTTGTTCTTTAAATAAAATCACTAGTTATTAAAATAAAATATATCCAAATAATTGGACTCTCCATAGCCAAATCCTTCCAAAATTAGAGTGTCTCTTGGTTTCTTCTTCGGTCTCTGTGGGTTTGACCCCTACCCGTACTACAACGACCGCATACCTGTACGGTAAATTTGGGTGCAACCAGAGGTTCCAACTTTAATGTTAGTTACTTGGATGGACCGGGGTTGCATACCTACTTCGAGGCATGTTTACCTATTAATTCTCTTAAGTGATTCAGATGAGTCATTCCTTATTTCAGTAACATTTTCATTCTTTATAGGTTGGGGATAGCCTCCTAGATACAATATAATAAAAATAATGTCCAAAATCCAACACAAGATAATAGGAAAACACTTCCTAGGTCACTGCATCTATAGGGGAAACTATGTCATCCATGACTCTATATCCTAGATAGAAATGTTTTCTAATAACCTTGCTGATATAACCCTTCGGACATCCTTTAATATAAATACCTTCACCCTAGTAACTTAGACTTGGTGCCTTAATTAATTACATTAATACTAAGAATAGGAATTTACATCCTGAAGGACCGAATAGTTTAGTATCCTTTAAAAACCATATAAATATAATTGTTACACTACAACTTTGAAAGTAAAAAACCACATAACAAATATAATAGAAACACCAATAAAATCTAATATTATCCCTAAATATAATTCGTAATATACATTGTCACATCTTTACGAAAAATAAACCATAATAAAGGAGGGATCATAGATGCTCAATAAGGGAAACTGATAAGTGTATTTCATGAATAAAATTTAGAGGATTTTGTTGTATTAATTAATTTATTTAATTGAATATTCTTTCCAATTGGTGATCAATTTGATTTTTTATGTTTTATGGAGGAAATAATAAATATTTGAAAAAGTAATTAAAATAGGATAATTCATGATCTTAAATACACTTCATGTAGTGATCTTCTCTAGAAACACGACATCGTATTTTTGAGGATGTTGTAGAGATATAAATTTAGATAAAAACACATTACACGCCATGTAATTCAGTTACACATCATGACTTCACCCAGATAAGCAGTCACCATAGAATTTCATGACAACATTTCACACTATGAGAACCAATTACATGTTTTGAGTCTCTATTTCATTCCATGAAAATAGAAAATGTTCAAAATCATCGAATGAGATTCACATAAGATTCAAAAAAAATCCAAAATCATGGAGGCAACCTCAGATTAGGATTAAATGACATGTAAAAACATTAAAAATTTTAAAATGTGTCTAGAAGTTCCCATCTGGAGATTATAAATAGATGATTTTCCTGTTACTGTGAGATTTATTCAAGACTGAGCTCGATGAGGATCCACTACCTGGGATGTGGATCACCGTGAAGCCTACTGCTTCACGACTTTTCTTCAGAATTTTATTTCATTTTTTTCTACACCCACTCATGGTTAGCATGAGTGGGTGATTTTGTTATAATGATATATTTGGGATGAATGAGGATTGAATTAATGATGTATTTTATATTTTAAATAAATTTATGTTGGGATTTCATATTAATTATTCAAATATATCCTTCCCTCTAATTTCTTCTTTCATGAGAATTGTGTGTGGGGTTGGGGAATGAGTTCTATTTATTTCTTTCTTTGAGCATGAAAATTTCTTGAGTAGATTGAATACCTTATTTTAATGTGAGATATATGTTTTAAACTTCTTCCATGATAATTGGGATTGTCTTTTCCCTATGTTTAAAATAGGTTTTGGGCTACCCATACTTTACAATCTGAAGTACCTAACAATGAGATAAAAATAGTCTAGGATGGAGTGCATTTATCATGAACATTAGACTCACTATGACCTGATTCTAACAATGAAATAATTGTTAATTAATTATTTTATACATTTTCATCCCATGAACATGGATTCATTGTTTCCCAGTACCAATTTAATATTTTCTTCTCACACTTTCATCACAAATCAATGCTCAATATCTTAGATTTTATTTCATCAAATAGAAATTATTTCAGATTTATTTTATTTAATTAATATTTTCTTTGACCTTATATCTGAGGGTTTGACCTCGAACTTGAAATTCCAATACTACTCTTTATTTTATCACTCTGTTTTTTTTGTGTTTTTTTTCAAATTTCTAAATTCTGTAAGCTGACAGGAATTAACAACGCCCATGGGGATATCAGTATAATATATAGGGAAATATAATATAAAAATAAACAATAAAGAAATTTGAATAAATAATAACACCTTCCATTAAAAACAAAATCCTTATCATATTATAGTAGTAATAAAATATCAATAAATAATTCCCTATAAATAATCACATAAGAATGAAAGTTAACCATCAATATTCTACTAGTTGAACAATCATATGATTTATTGATTACTAATATCATAGTGATGGAATGTATAATAATGGATATCTGAAACATACCATCAAGGCCTTGGTCAGAATATATTAAAATAAATTGTTAAGGTCTCAACCAAATCCATATCTGAAAAGAAATTAGAAAGGCCTTAGCCTTATCCATGTCTGTTTTGTCCCATGAAACCTACTAATAAATCATAGGGATATTTCAGACCCCAAATGTCACTTAAAAAGTTTAATTAATTCCTCATATGAATCAGGTGAAACATAAAAACATACACATATGAAATGTACAAAACATTCTCCAATCAGAAAACATAATCACAAATCATTCTGAGTAATATAGTGAATAATATCAAGATATCACATCCACAATCAAACTGATCAAAACCCATTTAGTAAAATACGACAAATGATATCACAAAATAGCAATAATAATTAATCATAATATTCAAAATTTGGTGTCATAATAGATGAAAATACTATAAAAGCATCGAGGAATTCTTTGAAAAAATACCCATTTTACTTTGTAAAAAAGAGTTCTTTTGGAAAAAACATTCATATTCTTCAAAAAAACTGATTGTGAACATGTATATCCTAGAATTAAAAGATAATTACCATGAAAATATGTTATATAGATAAATTAGGACCAAATTAAGTGAAATATCATAAAAATAGTTTTTAAGAAACTTTAGAAATGGTCCACATTAGTGCAGTTTAAGAGAAAATATAAAAGAGTATTTAAAATGGAAAAATTCATAATTTTTTGTATAAAAATAGAAACAAAAAAGATAATTTATCATTATAATAAGATTTATTTTATAAAATTAATGGAATATTATAAAATATTATTGATGGAACATAAAAATGGCCTGGAAAGTGGGAAGTTTCCTTCAATCAGGCTTGTTTATTGGGATGAATTGAGAAGGGAACATTATAAAACATGTATTTCACATAAAGGAAAAACAATAAGATATGGATACATGATTTTGGAACACATAAAAATAATTTAGAATAATAACATAAAAATAATAAATAATTATATTAGGGTAAAGAGAGATAAAGTGTAACCTGAATGAAAAATGGAGGTTCAGGATGAAACCCTTAACTTATGTCTAAAAGTGTTATTAATTTGTGCTAAATGTATCAGAAAATGAAATTAGACTAATTAATAATTTAATTAAGAAACTATTAAATTTTTATTCTATCTATTTTAATTTTATTAAGTTCATTTATTTCCTTTTTTACGAGTTATGAGATTCAATTTCATCGTTTAGGAGTGTTTGTTTCCACAGTTTTCATAATGGGTTCACTTATATACATGTACGAAAGATCATGTGAAATGGAAATAGTTATACAAAATTGAAATTATATGTAATTAATGAACTCATATAATATTTAATTATCTAATATATCATCTTTTTTAGATGTAAGTAAAATTAATTAGAAAAAACATTAATGATAATCATATAGATTATTTTGGTGTTTTTTCGATAACAACATACTAGTTTTTTAATTAATTAATACTATTTATATATACTAGTTTACAAACATTAAAAAAGTTTTATGAAATATATTAAAGTTTTATTTAACCATAGAAATAGTTTTATGACCATACTTGAAGGTGGTATTAGAAAAATAAAGAATCATCATCCATGATGGTGGTGAATCGGAACCTCACGGACAACGTTATGATTTTTAGGACAAAAAGGGGGAGAGAGAGGAAATATTTGTGGATATCAAGTTATCATAATAAAATTATAGTATATATAATATACATGAGTTATAAATCATTTTTGGACAAATTAGGTAAGTAATTTACAAGAAAATAAAATAAAATAAATTGAATGAAAATTAAAAGAACAAAATTGGATTTTTTATCGTGAATTCCTTTCATTGATAACATCCTTAAATTACTTTGAAATGGTATTTTGGGAGATATAATAATGAATAGAACATGGGGGAAAGGTTTGGGAGATTTATTGGGAAGAAATTGGACATAATTCAGGGCTTTGGGGGTGCGACGAGAAGAGGTGATGAGGGGTGGTATTTAAAGTGGAGGAGGGGAGTGTTTTATTATTATTTTATTCCTTAGTTTATTATTTCAGCTCAAGAATATAAATAGTTTAATCCTTTTCACTAAATAGATTAAAATAATAAATTATATTTTGATATTATGAGCCTATATTGACCATAAATCATCTATGACTCAACAATTCATGTATTTTGTTAAATGTCGTAAATTACCATATATCAATATTCACAAAAATTCTACTATTTCAGAAAAAAATACCAAAATTTTACCATAACCATTTTTATATTTATAGAATTGAAAAATGGAATAATTTTTATGAAAATAATTTTCTAAATATGATAAATTTAATTATTAAATAAAATCATCATTGACTCTAAAAATACCAATTTTAATATTATAATGGATTTTATGACACTTTCAAAATATAATTAAGGTATCATAAAATTTCATATAATCATACAAAAAAATATTAATTTATCAATCTATTTCATGATAATAATTTTTATTTAAATAAATATATTAATTATAAAATTGTAAATAAACATTTATGTTTAAAAAAATACTAACAATTAATTTATCATTTTTAAAACACTTATTTACTTATTTGATTATATATATATATATATATATATATATATATATTATATTTCTATACATTATATACCAGAGATTTATGTATACTTTCAAAGGTGAAGTTACTATTCTATTGGTCATATTCTATTTCTAATGGTCACATTAATATTTTAATTGTCACATTACTATTCCAAGGGTCCTAATTAATAGTATATTATAGTTTTAAACATAGTGTTGTTTGAAGCATAAACTATCAAAGTTATTAAATTTTAAAATAGGCATACCATAAAATCTTGGGGTTTTACATTCACCCCTCCTTCAAAACATTTTTCCTTGAAATTTCAATAATTCTCCCTATTAAAAAATATTTGGGTAGTTTTTCATCATAAATTATTCTTATTCCCACATCACATCTTCAATTTTATTATTTTTTTCGAAGTATATTTATCGGCCATGTAAGAACCCGGAGCTTCGGTTTCAGGTACATATCTCTTTTATGGGATTTTAAGGAAAAATGGAGAATCTGGAAATTTTCAGAGTACACACCTTGTACTTTATGAGTACGCTTCGTGTACTATTCTGCCGCTCGAAGCCGTGTGTTGGCCGTGTCCGAGCCCCACAGACACGGTGTGTAGGGCTGACTTGGAGGCTGATTTTGGCGGAGTACAGAAAAAACCACTACATGCCGTGTATGTTTTTTATTTCATTAATTGACCCGAGGTCGTGCCTATTGATCATTAACATCTTCTTCTCTGCCTAATTCCATCCAGAGCGTCCGACGAGGCCTATTCTTCTCCGAGCCACCGATCTGTCACAGGTTGTTCGAATCGAACTCCGTTGATTGCAGAAGAATTGCAGCGGTGAGTTCTTGGTTCTTCTTTGGCCTCATTTCCCGATTCTTTCTCTCGTGTGGGTTATCTGAGGATGAGTGTTTTAGACTTTTTTGTTTATCTACTTCGTTTTAGGCCAATTCACAGGATGAGGAACAAGTATATTGATCTTCGAGGATCGGTGTAGGTGGTTTGTTGCCCTACGTTGAAGTTCTTTGAGTTTTGGTTGCAAAATAGATGAATACCCATGTATCGGGTATCCCGAGTTTAGGAATTTGATCCTATTGTTTATTTTCCCTAGATTTCTTGTAATATTACTATTAATTGTTGCTAATATATGCTTGATTCCATGTTTGAGGATCACCCCATGGCTGTTTCTCCCTCTGTGTGGCTGTTTATCGCCATTTGGCACCGTTTTCCTGTGAGTCAAACCCTATTGCAATTGTTAGTTTACTCATTATCATGGATTTCATGTGATGCCTACTATTTACATGCTTTTGATGTGTGGTACCTATTAACTAAGTAGTTTTTTAACTTACTTAGGGATGCTAACAGTCTATTACGCACGACTGGACTGCTCGGGGCTGTGAGAACCAGGTGTGGGAGATCAAAGAGGGAATGGACGATGTTTCCCTCAGAATTCGGGGATGACCTCATGGATGAGAGATTCAAACGTTCTGATCGGTTTCTATCGGGTTTGTTTGTAGAACCGGAAACATCCAATGATTCCACATCCATTTGGACCTACTTTCCAAAGGTAGGCACTCATTAGCTTGTGGACTGATGAGGCTTAGGAATTTTCATTGGTCGAGAGGAT
This sequence comes from Viscum album, assembly GCA_963277665.1. Taxonomy (NCBI): domain Eukaryota; kingdom Viridiplantae; phylum Streptophyta; class Magnoliopsida; order Santalales; family Viscaceae; genus Viscum; species Viscum album. The sequence goes on along the minus strand of OY728136.1, from coordinate 998,987,758 downwards.
GGGAGGTCAGACTCATCACACCTTTTTGAGGGGAATTATTGTCTAATCCGGGACTCTCTTTATAGATTTAAGTTATGTTCGTGAATCCTTATTAAATTACCAAGTACAAAATGAGCTTTCCTTTAGTTTTAACAATCAATGATTAAATATGTAAGAAATCTAGAGAATCTTTTATATGTATTCGAGGTTCTTCATCAACAGAGAATCATCTGTATCTATTTAGAGATTCATGGTCAATGGTATCCTTAAAAACATTTAAAAATGTCTCTTGGTCATTATGATGACCATACTGGTTTTAAAGCCACTCAGTGGGGAACTTGAAGTTTATTGTCATTCAGAAGGACATGAATTATTTCAGAGTTGGGATCGAACCCATAAATGGGCTACCTACATATCCTTTGTTTTGGAAAAGGAATCAGAACCCACGTAGTTCGAGTAAGGGAGTATGACGTTTATGATTGATGTCTCAAAGAAGGATGTCAAAACTACTTTTACACTCTAAGCTCACGTGAGTCATGCTCGGTGTGAGAAACAAGAGGTATTGGTAAATATTAGACAATTGTGCCATGAAAGATGCAACCATAAGAATTGGTTTGGGGCTTATGTATGTATGACTTCCCAGATAAATGAAGGTTAGGATTTACTTTAGGGAGAAAATCCATGAACAGGGTCCATAAAGGTATATGTGCTTCATGGAGATTTGAATACTCTAATCTTGGGGCTTACTCCTAAGGAGGATGCCCAAGTTAGGAGGGGACTTATGATTGGGTTTTACTCCTGAAAAGGAAACCCAAATCAAGGGTAAATTAGGACTGGTTAAAGAGAAAATTAAGGGACTTGGGGCTTACTCCTAAAGAGGATGCCCAAATTTATGACTGGGGCTTATTCCTAACAAGGAAGCCCAGGTTAGGGGACTTGAGGCTTACTCCTGAAAAGAAGCCCATGATTATGACTGGGTCTTATTCCTGAAAAGGAGACCCGGCATAGGGATTAAGTTTTGGGGCTTACTCCTGAGGAGGATGCCCAAATTAAGGGACTTGGGGCTTACTCCTAAAAAGGATGCCCATATTTGAGATTGGGGCTTACTCCTAAGAAGGATTCCCAAAATTAGAGGACTTGGGGCTTACTCCTAAGGAAGATGCCCATGATTATGACTGGGTCTTATTCCTAAAAAGGAGACCCAGGTTAGGGATTAAGATTTGGGGATTACTCCTGAGGGGGATGCCCAAATTAAGGGACTTGGGGCTTACTCCTAAGAAGGATGCCCATATTTGAGATTGGGGATTACTCCTAAGAAGGATGCCCAAAATTAGATGACTTGGGGATTACTCCTAAGAAAGATGCCCATGATTATGACTGGGTCTTATTCCTAAAAAGGAGACCCAGGTTAGAAATTAAGGGACTCAGGGCTTACTCCTAAGAAGGATGCCCATATTTGAGATTGGGGCTTACTCCTAAGAAGGATGCCCAGATTAAAGGACTTATAACTGGGGATTATTCCTGAAAAGGAGACCCATGTTAAGGATTCTCTCATTTTAAAGGATGATGTTGAATGAATGAACTCTCAATCTTTGGTGACATAAAGATGTATAAATCACTATGTTTTGAGAGATATTCCACAGAATTCCTTTCAAATAAGGAAGTCAAATCATGAAATCATGCCATAAATGGATTTGAAGAGTAACTTGAAGACTTAATCTTGAATAGGAAAAGTGAAATGTATTAAGAGGGGTAAAATGGGCAAGATGGGCAAGATGGGCACCCAAAAAAAGAGGGGGCACACAAGTCTTGGAAGGCGCGCAGGTACTGCGTGGGCACGCAAGTATCGGTGCATGACATGTGGGATACTTTCACGATTTTCAACCAGCTTTAGAATACTTGAGCGACTCTTTATTAAACCCTTTAGAATCCTCTTGAGGTTCTTCCAGAAAAGGGACGCGCATGTTTTATTGAAGGAATAAGGCGGCGCGCAAGTGTGGTGACTTCCCTTAAGGGCTGACCACTCAGGCGCGCAAGTGTTGATGAGTTTCAACACTTAGGCCTTTATCCTTCTCTTTAGATCTTCCGTTATAGGTAAGAAATTACCTTAGAAGTGTTCCGGAAGCTTTGAGAAGAGACTTGGGCATCGGGAACTTCAATCCGAGTTTCTGAAAAAAGATCCTCTCGAATGGGGGTCCCAGAGGGTCTATTTATAGGCAGGAGAAGACCCCGAGCGGTTACCGGGTGGTTATCACTTAGGTCATGCAAGTCACTTGTGCGACCAAGGGCGTCGCGCATGTGGGCTTGCGCGACAGTGATATAACTTGCGCGGTGCAGTTGCTGTTGATCCTTTGTTTATGCCTTTGTCGATTTTGGATATTTTCTTCAAAGGTTGAATCACTTTGAGCTCAGATATTCCCCTTTTCCGATTTTTAGATTCTGTGACGAAAGGAGCGTCAACAAAAGTCCCCCCGCAGAGTTGGATCCAGAGAGAAATGAGGATTTGACTCTGAGGAAATTGAATACATCCAAAAGGAAAAGGGGGCGCGCAAGTCTTCAGGGCACAAAGGGTGGAGCGCAAGTGTCGTCGCGCAGGCCTTGAGCGCACTGGGTACGGCGCACAGATAGGCCTCCTGGCCTATAAATACATGGATTTTGGCCATGTATAGCATCTGATCCCGAATTTCTCGAGCTCTCGCCGTGCAAGTCATCTTCGCCGCACAAGTCTCTTTTTTTCCATTATTTCCTTGCTGCCACGCTACCCTCAAGGTAATAGGACTTGCGCGGTGACACATGTGCGACAAAAACTTGCGCGGCACATGTAACACTTGCGCGACATCTCCATACTTGCACGCCTTAATGCCTTAGCCATTTTTTTGATTTCTTTCACAAAGTTTGTGAAAAATTAATTCATTTATAAATTAATTTATTCAACTCTTTGTTCAGAAGTAATGGCTCTTTGACCCAGATTAATTGATGAACTGGATAGCAAGCGGATAGATGATATGATGAACATCATTAGCCATGATTACTATACTGTCAAGGATAGTACTCTTCCATATTTGGCTAAGTATCTGAAGAAATATCATCACAACTTTCCTCAAAGCACTTATCTACCTTTGTATGGCTATGTTCATCTACAAGTAGTCATTATTCCAGAAGTAAAGAATTATCTTCCATTTTCGTGGTTTCAGAATTATACTAACTTTGCTTCAACAAATATCTCAGGTGGAGGAGTATTTATAACTGCTAGAATAGTGGAGAAGGCGTATGTGATGCATCATAGCCCTTGCACACCAGATCTGAAAAATCATACACCTAAGCTTAAACCACATTGTCATCCTTCAATCTTCCAAAATGCTCAGATGGATCAATCTAAAGGCTGGAAGAAAAGTTGGTATTTTTGTCCTGGGGGAGGTGTGAAGCCAACTTGGATGTGGGCATACTGGGTGCGACAGACCTGCGCAGAGTTTATCGAGGATCTGAAGAGAGCTGCAATATATGAGGCTATCTGGGTTGGGCAAACATATGTTTACAGACATGATAACTTCGTGCCAGAGATACTCAGCCACTGGAGCCCAGCAACTAATTCTTTCCATTTAACTCATGGAGAAGTAGGTATCAGTTTGTGGGATGTCCACAAGATTTCAGGGGCTCCAATTTTGGGTGATATTTATGATGAATTCATTCCTCCCAAGGTGACTTGGAATGATTCAGAGAAGACTCCTGATTTAGCTGGAGAATTATTTAAAATATTCAACAGGCTCAAGAGTTCAGAGACCTCATTAACTCATTTTAGAAAAGATATTCATCCGGAAGAATGGATGAATGTGTTTCTTACTGAGAAGAAAGGGATGGAGCCAAAAAAATGGATCCATGAAAAAGAAATCCAAGGATACCAGGCCCAGACGACCTACCACTTGTCCAAAACCTGAGAAGAGAGGAGCTCCTGGCACATTCTGGCCAACTCTAGAAGCAGGAGAGTTTGAAAAGTGGGGATATGAAGTGAATCAAAGAATTCAAAGAAAACTCGTCTGGCGGGTTTCTTGGCAATGTGGCTCAGTGTTTATCTCTTGCCGGTCAGCGATTCGAAGGGAGGCGTTAGGCCAGGGACCTTCGTCATTTCGGAAAAGTTGGCTGAGGGAAAAATGGTTGGGTTAGCTACCCCCATTTTAGCAATGATTCACAGGAGTTTACTTCATGTCTTCCTGGGTAAATCTCCTTTAAGAATAGTGGGACCATTCCAGGTTTTGTGGGGATGGATCGCCACTCACTTCAGGACATACAATGTACAGAATGGATTATAAATTCCTGGAAGCTCTTTCAGACCGTCAGTGCAAGAATTCTCTGGAATTGCTCAATTAGATGTTAATGGTTATGACATGAAAGTAAGGCTGAGCATGTTTAAGGAATTAAACTTCTTTCCCTATGGAAGTCCGCCATCCGAGTGTTTTTTTTATGATGGTACAATCCATTTGGATTTGAGGGCATACATGCTAGCTTGCAGGGATGGCGTGTTAGTAGCCAGGATTGATGGAGAAATCATATGTGAGGGCTATGCTCCATATAGATTTGCACGCCAATTCAAATGTTTTCAATAGATTGTTGTATCCCCTCCGGTACATGTCAGGTTAGAGCAACATCTGATGGTTGCTCGACAACTATGGCTGCTGACATCAAGAGAGAAGACTGGGGTAGTATTTGATCTACCAGTTGAAAAAGCGGCACATAATTTGACTACATTTTATGCTAAACACTGGATAGCATCATACCCCAAAGGGATATTGAATCACCCAGTATATCAAGTGGGAAAGAGGAATAGGACTATAGAGAAAGAAACCCTTCCTCATGAAGGTGACGCTTCCCCACCTGAAATAGGTTCAACAGAATCCTCTTCTAGAACTGATTCATCAGATTATCATGATGGGGATGATGAGGCACAACCGGCAGCAAAGCGGTTTCGTGCTCGATATAATCCTCCGGCCAGAATTAAAAGACCCACTCCATCAACTCCTGGTGAGTTGTTTCATTATAGTAATTTCAATCATTGCTGATTTTTATAAAGTAATAAGTCTTACTTTCTTATTCTTTATCTGTAGCTACAGGAGCTGGGAAGAAATTAAAATAAAAAATTGTAGGACCTTCCTCACAGCTTTCATATCTAAGGCTAGAGGCTGTTCAGCTACGGCAGAGATTATACTGTGGTACTGAGACTGCCTGGCTAGATTTGTGAGAAGGTCTACAACTTCCTGGAATAGGAAATCTTATAGCTTCTAAAAATCTTCAATACGGAGATAACCCCAATGAAGTGAGAGATTACAGCAGAGAGCTGTAAATGCTCATATATGCCAATGATGACTCGGTTCCTATCACCAGGTGGGTGAATGAAATGATTGATCATGGAGCCACTGAGGGGGCTGGTGGTTCTGGAGATGAGGAATGACAAGAGTACGTGACTCCTGAAGATGTAAGTTTTATTTCCTTATTTTCATTGCAACTTGATTTAAGTTGAAGCTTTGTTACTTAAGGAAATTATTTTCTTCATCTCGCAGCTTGCAAAGAATGGAACTGGGGTTCCTTCGCCATAGTATAGCCCTGGTGGTACTGCTATCAAGGCTGCTGCTGATTCTCCTCGCGATCTAGGCGAAATATCTCCAGGCCAGCAGGCCATGAATGAGGCGCTGGACATAGCCTTCCATTCGCCAATTCAAGTGCCAATAAGGGAGACTGCTGATACTCCAAAAAAACAAACGAAGCAAAGGAAACAAAGAAGGAAATCCACAGCTAAGCGCTTCATAAGAAGCGGTAAGTCCTTCGAATGATCATGAGTTTATACCCATAATCACATGGTTACTCATATTTCTGAGGATTGCAGGGGCTTCTTCAATTTCCCCCCCTGAGGGAAGGGACTGACCCTCCTTAAAATGTCGTGGAGGGTGCCGTAGAACAATCACAGACCCAAGCTGACTTGGCTGCTTCTGGAGAAGAGCTAGCATCCATTCCCAATATCCCTCATACTGCTGAAGATGCTGTCCAGGATCAGGGGTTGTAGGACATAAGTCGGCAAGAAGATGTAGAAAATGCTCCCACTAGTGAGACTAACCAGGATTCTGAAATATCATTGGATGAAATGATGAACCAAGGAATGACTTTTGAAGAATTTTATGATCATTCTAAGTTGTCATGTTATTTAGAAGACCTTGGGCGTGAGTGCTACCCTTCGCCGAATTTTTTTAAAAAAAATTACACTTCTAACCATGACTGAAAACAATATGCAGTTTCATCCGTAGAAGCTGCTGAACTGACAATGCCTGAAGAGGGTGTGGACATCGATGTCAACCCTACCATTGCAGAAACATTAGCTCACGTAGAGCTAAACCCAACAAACTCTCCTGAGACCCATCTTGAAAATCCTGTTGAGACTGGGAAAGATGGGGAGAAGTCTTCTCAGGTTGCTGAACCACCCTTGGGTAAGGGATAACAATATTTGTGATTGTACATTATTTGCAAGACAATCCATTCTTTTGTTATCCCATGACGCTAACTAAATCTTTCAATTAATCATGCAGGGCCACCAACTGCAATGGCTAGATCCGGAGATGAGGCCTCAGCCTCTGCGCCAACGGGAATTGAAAGTAAAGAAGCACAAATCAGGGGGGAAAGAGCAGGACAAGGCACTTCCTTAAGCACGTTAATTCCAGATTACATACCCCCCTCCGATGATGATGTTGAATCAAATCCAGAGATTCTTAAAGCGTTCAGCTTTTCACGACGTAAGGCATGGAACAACATATGGAACATTTTATCTGGGGAGCCTTTAGAAGAGCTACCATTGAAAATTCCTCGATTGTCATCCCAATTTGTTATACTGGGACTTGGTTGTTTTGGGTATGAAAAGATCCATGCAGCGGTGAAACAGATCATCTTCAGGAGGGGGCAAGCGCAGACAAGTCGCGAAGATTTGACCAGAGTGAAATTGTCAGTCAACATAGGCGAATTTGAGGTTGCGGTATCCCAAGCTGAAGCATATTATGCTGCCAAGATGAAGGATCTGAAGCAAAAAATCAAAGAAAAGGTCGTCCAGCAGGTGCAACTCCAGCAACAGTTAGATGCTGTTACTGGGGAACTTGATCAGCTTAATAAATCATTGGATGAAACTCATATGAATGGCATGAAAGCCATTACAGATGCTAAGAAGGCACTTCAGCAAGCTGAAAAGAGTGAAGTTGGTCAAGTGCACGAGCTTCAAGTAACTGCTGATAAAGCTCAGGATGCTATACATCAAATGAAGACTTATGTTGAAAATCTTCTGTAATTCTTGAAAAAGAGAAGAGACTCCAATCTATGGATGTCTTTCTATCTCATCTGTATCAATGAAAAATACTTTTGTCTTCAATCATTTGTACCTGCATTCTTTCATGGCCTGCTTCAAATTTACTTAATCCAATGGGCCTAGTAATCATAGTTTGATTTTTACTAGTATTATTAACAAAAATAACCCTACAAACTTTGAATCTTTTAATTGCTCAATATTACCTAAATCATACAAAAATGTATATTTAGTGAGCTGGAACTTGACTTTTATTCAGAGTTCCTTTTTCTTTTGTGGGAAGTTTAAAGTCATGCATGCCAGACATAACGGGGATAATGTTTAAGGTCGGAATAGATTTGACCATAATGGATTAAAATTGATTCAATTCCTTGACAGTTTATCTTGAAAACATATTACCATACTCAAGTATGAGGGAGAAAAAAAAGTAAACTATGGCTTAAGAATATTTGAATCTGAGAAATGATATGAAAAAGAGCTAAAAGGCATTAGAAGAAGTAGTTCCCAAGAATGAAGTTACTATTATTTACCAAAACCCGTTAGGGGGTTGATATATGCAGGGCCACCTAAGGGCATTGGCTGCATGGTTAAATAAATAGCATCTTTTGGCTGAAAAATCTGTTATGTGGACTGTTTATGCAAGGCCACCTATGGGCACATGCTGCATAGTCAGGCAAAAGAACTCCCAGAAATTTACTTTCCTAGTGCTAAAAGCCAGTGAAAGTTTATGGAGATTCAAATTTTCTAAAGTGTATAGTTTGTTGTATGGAAAAAGGTACTTGAATATAGAGAAGATATTTCCAGACAAGATTATCGAAGAACTGGATGAATATAACTCCTACGAAGGTCTGACCCAAATGTAGGGAAGAAGAATAAACCATAGACTTGAATAATTTCAGATCATGAAAAAAGATATGGGACAAATATGTTAAGGATGGATTTTTTTTGCGGATCCCTACATACTGTCGTTTAAGACAAATAAAGACAAAAGAGGCATTCTTCCCAAGAATGAAGTTACCATTATTTAACAAACCCGTTAGGGGTTGAAATATGCAGGGCCACCTAAGGGCATTGGCTACATGGTCAAATAAATAGAATCTTTCGGCTGACAAGTCTGTTATGTGGACTGTTTATGCAAGGCCACCTATGGGCACATGCTGCATAGTCAAGAAAAAGAATTCTCAGATGTTTGACATTTTTGTGACTAGAAGACATGAAAAGGGTTATGAAGATCTGAAAATATTTAAGGTTAGGATTATAACACATAAAGATGGGTATTGTCCAATGTATATAGAGATACATAGGTCAATGATAACCATAATCATGTTGTGGCTAGGTCCTGAATTGAAATTTTGGACATCACTACGTATCTCATAAGAATGAGAATCAAGACATACGTAGTTCTTGAAATGCAGTTTAACGTCGTGCAGGACGAAAGTATGAGAGATCATAGTTTAGGGTCATTGAATTCGGACCATAATAATGAATACACAGTGTGTGTTTCCATGAGGACTTTTCAGCTAAGGGACTGAAAGTGAAATTTGGAGTTAGGCCCAAAATACTTGGGGCTGGATTCGAGGGATACTCGAATGTTCCTACGTATCCCATAAGGATGGGAATCAAGCCCACGTAGTTCTAGAACTACCCTTTGTACAAATTTGGTTCGTACATGTGAAGGGTGAAAGGGGACTTTAGTACAATGATGGTTTAACCCGAGATAAAAAGTTTAGGCATTACCATGTATGCACGTAGTCTTTTAAAATGAAACATGATTGAAAAATCAATTTAAATAATGGTTCCCTCTCAAATGAGGAAATTGAAGAGTATTGTAGTTTATTGTCGTACCGGAAAAAAGTGCTGCATAGTTTAACGTCATATAACAAGGACGAAAGTGAATCAATGTAAAGATATTGATTCTAGGGGCAGTTTCACGAATCAACATCATATGAGATGGTGGTGAACCGATGTGAAGAGATTGTTTTTGGGCTTGAACCCTTGGAGGTTGCCTACATACCTAGCCTGGAGGGCAAGGATCAAAGTCTGTGTAGTTCAATTAAAGAATGAATTAATGATCAATTTGTTCTTGGGGACAATGATCTAAAATAAAAAAAATGTTGTTGGGACTTATACATGGTTAGCGGCCCAAAGAGAGTGTTACGGTTGAGTTTTTCTCTAAGCTCACGTGAGTCATACTCGGTGTGAGAAACAAGAGGTAACAATAGCCTTAATGATGCATAGTTTAATGTCATGTAGGACATATAAAGGGACTATGCAGTTTAATGTCTTGCAGTTAGGACTATTGGTGCTGCACAGTTTAGTGTCATGTAGCAGGGAAAAAATACAGTTTAATGTCATGTAGGATGTATTATGAATTTTCTGTACAGTTTAGCGTCATGTAGTTAGGACGATGGGAACAATAGAGTTTAACGTCATGTTGGAAAAAAGGGGGGAACTATGTAGTTTAATGTCATGCAGTGAGGACAAAAGAGTGCACTATTTTAACGTCATGTTTGGACGCATTGGGGATTTTTTTCACATTTTAATGTCATGTTGGACGAATGTGCGAATAGTTTAAGGTCATATGCATGGACCGTGGATGGTGCAGTTTAATATCATGCTGGACCTTTGATGATTATATAGTTTAACGTCTTTCCGGACATAAGGGACTTTTATACAGTTTAGCGTCATGTAGTTAGGACGTCACAATTTAACGTCTTGCTGGACATAAGGGACTTGCAAATAGTTTATGGTTATATGAATGGACCAGGGATGATGCAGTTTAAGGTCATGCTGGATGGTTTAGGGAACTTTTTCACAGTTTAACGTCGTGTGGGACGAAGTTGCAGTTTAAGGTCATACTGGACCATTGCTGTATAGTTTACGGTCATATAGCAAGGACGAAATGGTGCTGCACAGTTTAGTGTCATGTTGCAGGGACAAGTTCTTTTCTACAGTTTAACATCATGTTGGACGAAAGTGAAAATAGTTTAAGGTCATATGCATAGACCGTGGATGATGCAGTTTAAAGTCATACTGGACTTTTAAGTGCTTATGTAGTTTAACGTCTTTCCGGACGTAAGGGAATTTCCTATAGTTTAACGTCATGTTGGATGTAGTTGCAGTTTAAGGTCATACTGGACCATTGCTGTATAGTTTAATGTCATATAGCAAGTACAAACTGGTGCCGCACAATTTAGTGTCATGTTGCGGGGACATTGAAGGTGACACAGTTTAACGTCATGTTGGACGAAGTTGCAGTTTAAGGTCATACTGGACCATTGCTGTATGAACCAATTGTAAGAATCTTGGTTCTGGGGACCATATTTTGTGTTTATACAAAACATTTCTTCCGAAATCTGGCATTGGTTGGAGTCGTGATGAGTTCTCTATCCATTGAGATTAATGAATAAGCTCCATTGGAGTAGACCTTATGTATTGAATAAGGTCCTTCCCATTTTGGTTCAATCTTGGGAGGCTTCTTTCCTGGTATCATTGGTGTTCTGAGAACCAATACCAATTCTCCATGAATGAATGAACGAAGACGAACTTTTTTGTTAAAAGCTCGTGCTATTCGATTCTGATAGATTTCCAAGTGGTGCAAAGTGCACAATCTTTTCTCATCTAACTGTTCCAATTCATTCAATTCTTTTGGGATTGCTCATCTGTAGATAACTGATCACAAATGGCTACTCTGAGTGAGGGCAATTGAACTACAATTGGAAAGACTGCTTCTGTTCCATATACCAACGAATATGGAGTTGACCGCGTTGCATTGCGGGTGGTAGTCCGATAAGCCCACAAAGCATGAAAGAGTTTATCAGGCCATGACCTCTTATCTTTATCCACCATATTTTGCAGTATATTTGAAAGAGTCTTGTTAAAGGCTTCTATTTGGCCATTGGCCGCTGCATGATACCGAGATGAATGGTTGGATTTAATGTTGTATTCTTGATACAATTTCTTCACCTCAGAAGAACAGAAGTTGGTGCCATTGTCCATCAATATTATATGAGGGACACCAAATCTAGAAATGATGTTAGACTTGATGAAGCTAACAATGCATTTAGAACTGACTTCTTTGAGATGTACTGCCTCTGCCCATTTGGAAAAGAAATCAGTAGCAGTAAGAATGTACTTAAACTGCTTGGCCGTAGATGAAGGGTAAGGTCCCACAACATCCATTCCCCATGTGGAAAATGGCCACGAGTATTTAGCTATATGAAGAAACTCTGGAGGTTGATGAATAAAGTTGGCATGTACTTGACATGAATGACACTTCTTTGTGAAATTAACACAATCTTGTATCATTGAAGGCCAAAAGTATCCAAGCCTTCGAATTTGATCAGACAATCTATGTCCAGACTGGTGGGCACCACAGACTCCTGCATGCACTTCATTCATGACAGCCATTGTCTCTTCACCATCAATACATCTGAAGAGAACTCCATCAAAACCACGTTTGTAGAGAATTTTCTCTAGGTGGTTTGGGCCATCATAAAGAGTAAAATTGACCACACGTCGCCGGATTTGTTCTTTCTCAGCTCTATCAGGTGGAAGTGTTCCATTTTGAAGGTATTCCCTAATAGGTGACATCCATCCTGTAGTATGACCATACGGTTCTGGAATGGTACTAATTTCATTAATTTCCTCTGTTCTGGCTTGAACATAAGATGAAATTGCACGACGGTGGGCAATACTGATGGTTGTCTCATCCTAATTTGGATCTGCTAAAGTTGTGGCTATATTAGCCAGTGCATCAGCTTGATCATTTTGTGATCTTGGGACATAAGAAAATGTCGGTTCTAAAGGGAATTCTTCCATTAACTCTCTGACGTAATCATACAAAGGGATTAATTCTTCTTTTGTGATGACATAATCCCCATTGACTTGTTTGATTACCAGGTCTGAATCACCTTTCACCTTTAAGTGATTCACTTGTGCTTGAAGAGATAACTCCAAGCCTATGATAAGAGATTGGTATTAAGATTTATTATTGGTACCACCTTCCCACAATAAAAAGGAATAAGGTAACAATGCGTTATCTGGAGAAATGAGTACAATTCCTAAACCAACTTTGTTGAATTTAGGATTTTCCATTTTCTTCCCTGTTGGACTTCTGGAAGCACCATCAAAATACATTTCCCATGTTTGAGGACTCTCTTGAATAGAGAAAACTTCCTCATCGGGGGGTTCAATATCTGAAGATGTGTCTTCCACTGAAGGATGTTCAGCCAGGAAATCAGCCAGAGCTTGGCCCTTTATTGCCTTTTGAGACACATACTGAATGTCGAACTGCTGCAAAATAACTTCCCACCTTCCTAGACATCCTGTAAGCATTGGACGACTAAGGATGAATTTGAGCGGATTATTGCGAGATACCAATTGGACCTCGTGATGTTGCAGGTAGTGTCTCAGTTTTTGAACTGTAAAGATTAATGCCAGGCAGCACTTCTCAATACTTGAATACCGGGTTTCTGCTTCAACCATAGTTCTACTGAGATAGTAGAGGCTATTTTCATTCCCAGCATCATTATTTTGAGCGAGAAAGGCACCCAATGATCGATCTAGAGATGTTACATAGAGGATAAGTGGTCTACCTTCAACAGGTGGCATGAGTACTGGTGGACTCAAGAGGTATTTCTTGAGAACATCAAATGCTTCTTGACATTCTTCAGTCCACTGGTAAGTGACTCCATTCTTCAATAATTTGGTAAAGGGTGAACTTTTTCCTGCCAAATTGGTGATGAAACGCCGAATATAGGCTAAGTGTCCTTGAAGTCCTCTTAATTATTTCAAATTATGAGGAGGTGACATACCAAGGATTGACTTGGTCTTCTCAGGATCGACTTCAATACCACGATGGCGTACAACAAAGCCGAGGAATTTTCCTGAGATTACCCCAAAAGCACATTTTAAGGGGTTTATCTTCAAATTATGTTGTCGAAGCTTGTGAAATATGACTTCCAAATCAGCCAAGTGATTATAACGTTGTTTGGATTTAACCACCAAATCATCTATATAGCATTCAACAAACTTCCCTAAGAAAGGTTTGAAGATACGATGCATGGCGCGTTGATATGTTGCACCTGCATTCTTTAAACCAAAGGGCATCACCCGGTAACAAAACACACCTTGAGGAGCTCTGAAGGCTGTAGATTCCTCATCTTCTGGGGCCATTCAGATCTGATTATATCCGGAATATCCATCCATGAAAGAAAGTTCTTCATAGCCTGTCATCGCATCAGTTAAGAGTTCTGTAATCGGAATTGGGAAATCATCTTTAGGACAATACCGATTAAGATCTCTGAAATCGATGAAAAACCTAATTTGTCTATTCTTCTTTACAGGTACAATATTAGCCAACCACTTGGGATATTGAACTTCTCTGACGAAGTTAGCTTTGATCAGCTTATCCACTTCAGCTTCAATTTTGGAAGCATAAGTTGGGTGTGTTCTTCTCACGGCTTGCTTAAATCCTCGATGTTCTTTTGGTAAACCCAAATGATGAGTAGCAACATCAGGATCAAGCTGAGGCATTTCTGTATAATTCCAAGAAAAAATATCTTTATTTTTCTTTAGAAAATAAATATACATCTCTTTCTCTTCAAGGGTCATGGCCGCACTAATTAAAGTGGGGTGTGGATCTTTCTTTGTACCCAGATTTATTTCTCTGAGTTCATCCACAGTGGTAGAGATACCTTCTTCAAATGCTGGAGGAGCATCTCTAAGATCTTCCTCTTCCTCTTCATCACGTGCTATTTCTTCCGTTTTTACTTGCAAAGTAGATGACAAAAAGAAATTCTCATGATCATAAGAGATATCAAAATTTTCACATTTTGAAGAAGAAGCTTCCATTTCCAACCCTATTGATGATAAAGGGCCTTCTTTAGGAAATAAAGAGGAGATTATGGATTGAGAATAGACATCATTATTCACCTCTAGTGTTGGTATAACTTCTTTTGGCCTGATTGGCGAAGTATAGACTTGTTGGACTTTATCAGATGAAATGAAAACGTCACCACTTAGGCTTTCATCACTGTTTGGTAGGTTACCAATTTCTCCCATGTTGTCTGGCTCGATTGCCGTAATTTACATTATGGATCTTTCCATAAGAGTATTTTGATTTGGGCCTATTTTTTCAATTTGATTGATAGGTAACACATAATCTATACTCACATGTGTAAATGAATTTATTGGAATCTTCTCCAAACCATCTGGAGCATTAACTTTGGTAATTTCCTTCATTGTAGATTTTTCTCTTCCCTTCATGTGATAAAATTCTACCACAATGTATTGAGAATCACATGTCTTGAATGGGGCCTTATCACCATACAATGTTCCAACATGACCATTGAAACGGTATTTGAGACATTGATGGTATGATGAAGGGATAGCCGCATGCTGATGTAGCCAGGGTCTTCCAAGCAAGATGTTGAAAGGTGAGTCTTGATCAACAATCATGAAATCCGAATTAGATAAAAGATATCAAAACTGAGTTCTGAGTGTAACTTCGCATAGTGGTTCTTGTTCATTTTTATCATATCCTTGTAACATCATGGTTGAAGGAGATAAATCAGATTCCGTGAGGCCCAATCGACGAAATGTACGAATGGGCATGAGGTTGACTCCTGAACCATTGTCAATGAAAGCTCTTCGGATATCTACACCATTAATTTTTCCAGATAAGTACAAAGGTTTTATGTGCCCATGAACAACATCATCTTCATCTTTATTAGTAAAAGATATCACTGCATGGCATTCTGTAGGATTATTCACTATGTGATAGACTTCAGCTGCAGCAATTTCAGCTTCAAACTCCTGAGGACTTGACAAAGCTTCGATGAGTGCTTCCCGAAGATCTTTTGACATATTCAAAGAATCCAAAATTGATAACTTGGCTGGTACATGGGCCAAGTGTTTCAATATATCATACTTTTGATCTAGAGGTCTGCGTTTCCCAACAGGAATATGCAGTTTAGCAAGTACCTTGGAAGCAGATGCTTTGGAAGCTGATGCATCGTGTATTGAAGTTGTCAACATCCTTGGTTTTGGAAGATTAGACTGATTAGATCCATTTACTTGCTGAGATAAAGAATATTTAACCTTTAATCGGTCTTCCAAAATAACTGTGCAAAAACTGAGTTGGCCATTGGCTGAAGAACTTGCTTGTTCTTTTTGAGCTCGCTGAAGGGCTCTACCATGAGTTTCTACTGCATACACAGTGCTAGCAGGGGTAGAATTGGAGTAGTGGCTTCAGAAAGATCCACGTCTTCCCCTGTATCTTGAACCTCTAGAACTTCCTCGGATTCCTTTATTTGATACAGGGAATCCAGGCTCATCAAGATTGGAATATGGATCTGTTAATTGAATCATATTAACAGAACCAAAGATTAACTCTTTATCTGATAAAGACTCTGCCTGACTAGCCTGTTTAGGTTGTGCCGTTTGATTGGGCGGTGCCCGTGGCTTTGAAGTATATGGCATGAAATCTGCCAGAGTTAAAGACAACTTAGGCCTCGATACATACTCATCTTCTTCTGATTCCTCTTTCTTCATTGAATTGCGCTTTCCTTTTGAGGATTTGTCTTTTGATGGAGGCTTCACTACAGCTTTTGTAGGAGACACAATTGGCTTCTTCAATTGTGTTCACAAAATGGCTTGGGTCCGATTGATTGTCTTTCTGACCATCCAATCATCATATTTTTGCGCAGTTTTGCTTTTGACTTCCTGCCACTCGCCTCCTTCCTCTGGATCTGTAGCGGTAACACACGCTACATGAGCTGAAGAACCCTTCAATTTGACTTGTCCCAAGTCGACCATATTTTGCAGGAGGTCTTTAAAAACAAAACACTCCTGGATGGGATGCCCCAACATTTGATGAAAGGGACAATAATTGGGATGGTCTTCATCTCCTTCCTTGTTTGGCCTCTTGGGCACTGGTAATTGAACCAAATTATTTTCCAGAGCTGAAATGAAGTAACCAGGAACTTGCTCACTTCCGAAAGAGTATGTTTTACTCTTCAAATCCTCAAATTGTTTTCGTCGATGATCTCTTTGATCATTTGGACGAAACGGCCTTTGTTGTTGGCGTTTAGGAGGTGGATCCCTTCGAGAAGATGAAGGTTTTGAAGTAGAAATAGGTACAGGTGCTTGTTTAAGCATAACTGTAGCAGTTTCTGCTTTACCCATTCTTCTTCCTGGAGCTGATGGAATTACACGAGATTTAACCTTAGCCTGTATAAGGGAATCTTCAATCTGCTGAGCGATTGAAGTAAGATCTCGAAACCTTCCTGTGTATTTCACAGGGATCAATGGCGTGCGTAATTCGTCACGCAAATTTTCCACACAGATTGGCAACAGCTCTTCCTGAGGGAGTGCTAACCTCAGGGAATCTGTTAATCCCTTCCAGCGAGAAATGAAATCAGAGACTCTTTCATTCTCCCTTTTATTGCAGTTTGTATGATCGAAAACTGTCATTTTTGGAAAAGTTGAGCTGAACTGAAGAAGGAATTTTTGACGAAGATCCTCCCATCCGATGATTGACCGGGATTGGAAGCTTGTATACCAGAAAAAAGCTGGTCCTTTCAAGGTTCGCATGAAGCATCAGAGTTTCACTGCTTTTTACTGCTCTGGAGTTCCCATCATAGGATCACAACAAGACACGTAATGCGTCAAATGTTGTTCAGGGTCTCCTGATCCATTGAAAGTAGGGAAAACAGGGTTTCCAAAACTGGATGGAGGAGAAATTGAATCTACCCATTCAGGGTAAAATTTCTTTTCAGGTTGAACTTGTGCCCGTTTCCCTTCCATAGTTTCTAACCGAGCTATTAATGACTCAATAGTAGTTATTAACTTTTGAGAAACATCAGGTTGAACTTGGTTTTGGGTAGGTGCAATGAATGGAGCTTGGACAGACGTGGTGGTTGGTGCTGCAACTGATGGTAGTGCTGCCAACCGTTGTTGCATTTGACCCGTAGGATTAGACCAATGAGGGTGTACTGATAAAGGAAGATATTCCTGATCCATCTCAGTAGTTACAACAAATTCCTTCGGATGTCGGACTTCAGCATTCTTAAGAAGAAGACTACTCTGAAGTAGTTCTGCATTCAAACTTCTTAATTCTTTCATTTCTTCATCCTGTTGTGCAAACCTTTTCTCTAATGAGAGAGATTGACCTTCTCCAAAGGAAGGATATGTAACCTGATTCTTTCCCTTCCCTTTGTTGGATACCTTTTGGAGAGAGGGAAGTGGATTACCTAGGTTCTGAGTAATCCTTTTACTTCATGTACACACACCTTCTTCATTTGTATCGGTGCGTACATTTTCTTGAGCAGGACGCTCTTCATCTGAGTCCCCTGAGTGAACCTCCTCTGGTGGATTAGCAACACCGGCATTGATGAAATTGATTGATGCATAATGCATCACATCCCTTCTATCAACATTTCTTTGATATTGTCTTCTTTCATGTCTTTGATGAGACATTACCTTTTGTTGATTCAATCCTTTAGGAACTTCTTGACGAGCTATAATTTGGAGGGAATCTCCTGATAATTTGGCTCTTCGTTCCTCTTGGGGATTCTTCCCTAATAGAGAAAAGACCGACATTATCTGAGGAGGGGATTGATGATTTAAAAGAGTCCCCAGTCTTGTGAATTGGGGATGTTCCTGCTGTTTCTTCTCAACTCCTCGAATCCCATTTGTTGAATCTGAGGGTTGGGTTAAAGAAGTCCCCAGTCTGACAAGCTGGGGTGTCTCTTGACATGCTATGTCTGAGATCTTCTTAAAATCTCTCTTGATCTTTCAAATCTTAGTTCGGAAATTAGATGGATGCATTAACCTGTATCCACTTTTATCACCTGGTTCAACAGACCGTTGGATGATTTCTGAGACTTCTGTCAGTTGATGATTTTTTTTCTCCATACGAGAGGCTTGTGCAATATTCTCTCCTGCTTGATGTAGGAGCAATTCAACAACTTGTTCTCTATATGCTTGATTTTGAGAGGAACTAGTTGAAGCCTGTTCTTGAGAAATCTTTTGATTATGAACAAAGCCCATTGACTGTGGCTGGCCATGGGCAATAACATTGCATGAGACCATTTTCGGTGGGCTTTGCTGACTAGAAATCACTGTGAAATGTAGTGCTTTGTGAACACCCCATCCTCTGATATGAACACCAGATGGAGCATTGGAAATTAACTGACGCAATTTTCTTAGTGCGCCAAGGCATGAACGTTGAAGGGTTGTCTGCTGCTTTTCAGCCTTCGGATACCGAGAGACTGATAGAGATGCCAAATCAATCTGACGTTGCAGCCCTTCTATTATCTTAAGATGATTTTCATATTCATCATAAGATAATACCTTCTTCTTCAATTGACAAAGAGTTTTCCATATGTTGAGACGAACATCATGGACTCCATCTTCCGTCAACATCTTTGGAATGTCATACTGGGAGTCAGCCAAAGGACAAAACATGACTGGTACCTCACCTTTTGCCAGTTTCTTCCTCATGTTCAGCATTTCCTCTTTATCATTAAATGAAGATTCTTCTACCTGTTTTGACCAGAGTTGGTGTTTCCTTGTTTCTTCATCAGATTCAACAAGATTGGTAGAGATATCATTGATCAAACTAGAAGATGCATGACTTAGGGGTGGTTCGGAGAATGACCTACACCCTTGGCTATCTTCTGATTGAGAAAGTATTTCACTTGCTAGCGATAAAGCATCAGACATGACTGGTTTCGCATTTGCAAGTGCCTCAAGATAAGAGGGATTTCTCGGCACTACATTGTCCACAGGAGTATTTTCCAGGTAATGTGAATCACTACTGCGGAGAGGACTTTCGCAGCGAAATTCATCATCATGGGGAGGACCACCATAATGGGTTACAACAAAAGATGAGATCTCTTGCTCGTTGGTCTTCTGACCACAGAGAGGGTTACTGTGGCTCTCATCTGAAGAAGAAACTTCAAGATTGACCGAATTTTCATGAAGCAAGCCTTCATGAGGAAGTGTCTGTTGAAGACTTTCGGAATTAATGTTCCCGTTATGGGGAACTGGGGGAGTAGAATCTTGAATTCGAACAGATAAATGTCTGAGGGCTTCAAGAACTCCAGCATCGAGCAAACCCTTGTTGCTGATTGGCCTTTGATCTCCTGACTGTGCTGGGCGGATCTTTTTCTTAGATGCCTTCTTACTCGCTTTGGAAACCACTTGTTGAAGAAAGTGGTTACTCTGAGCAGGTGTATGTTCCTGATAAGGAAAGATGGTCAGGTTAGGATGACGATCTCCACTCAAATCAGGTGTATGTGCCTGACTTGGTTGTCCGTATGATATGGGGGAGTATGCCCCATAACCCTCTTGGACTGGAACAGATGTGTGTGTCTGTTCCAGAGTGAATCGTTGATGTGTCACTCCACTGCTAGGGATAGATTTATGTGTCTTCCCCTGAGATGATGCTAAAGCTGTTATGATATCCTGGCAAGCATCCAGAATATGAGCAAGAATTTGCTTCTGCTCTTTCACCATTGACAAAATATGCCTGGTGACTTCAGCCGCCGAAACGGGAATATACGTCCATTCTGGGTTTGGAGTAGGTGTATGTGCCTGCTCCTGTCCTCCTTTTCCTGTCTGTGAATCCTGACAGTACTCAAGTGTGGGGGCAGAGAGTTGAGTCTGCCTCCTGTTTGTCGTCGGGGCTTTCCGACTGACTTCTCCGTGCTCTACCAAGCGAGACTGTTGGAAGGATTGATTAGTATTAGCGGGTTTATATGCCTGCTGATTACACTTCGCCAAACGCGGTTGACGAGATCCATCATATGTAGTCAGACGAACCTGCTGACTAACTGATGATGTATAAGCAGGTGTATGTTCCTGCCTATAGTACTCCGCCGGAATTGCCTGGCGGGATTGGCTTGATGCTGCCAGACGAGTCTGCTGGACAGCGGAATTAAAACGGGCAGGTGTGTGTGTCTGCTCATTATTTGCCACCAAGTTAGGTTGGTGGACTAATCCGGAGATGACAGGGATGATAACCTTCCCATTGTTAACCGGATTCCGTCTCTGGCGGTTCGTCTTGCCTGCTCGGGTTCGAGGAACCTGAGCTGAATGCCTGGAGTCGGTACCCTCATCATGTTGAGGGCGCACTGCCACACGAGTCTGGCGGAGATTGTTGATGGGAGCCCTCGGGAAGGACTCCTGTATTTTTGAATTAAGGCCCTGAGGGACCTGCTCATTCACTTCCTCAGAGTAAGGGAGCGAATGGAAATTGCATTCCGGGGATAACGACCTGAAACGGTTGGAGATGGAAGTCAGCACCGCCAGCCTCTTAATCACTGGTCGTCGTTGTCCGGACGACCTGTGTGAGTTGTTTTCTTGGAGGTCATGTCGGGCAGCCTCCAGAGTTGGGATGGTACCGTGTTGATGGTACTCCTTAACCAGTGCATTAGATACCCAGCGTTGAAGACGCTGAGTAGGTGATGTCATCCTCAGAGCGGATGAAGATCCAGTAGGAATAGAAGCAGTGGTATTTGCAGCAGCAGTATTCACAGATGTGAATTTGAGAGCAGCCATTATAAAAATACAGAAGATCTTGTAAAAGAGTGCCTATTTGATATAACAGACGTAATCAAGATAAATTCATCCACTTCATCCTTTGGATGAGCACATATGTCAATGATTGTTTTTGTTATCCCTCTTACTAAGTTTTAAATAGGGGCTTAACAAATAGGTAAAACATCATTTTAACTTGGTTAAGGATTCACGTCGGGTTCACCATTTTTGTTTCCCTCGGAATTCGGGGATGACCTCCTAGATGGGAGATTCAAACTTTCCAATCGGTTTCTATCGGGTTTGTTCGTAGAACCGGAAACATCCAATGATTCCACATCCATTTGGACCAACTTTCCAAAGGTAGGCGCTCATTAGCTTGTGGACTGATGAGGCTTAAGAATTTTCAATGGTTGAGAGGATGGGAGTTTGGACTCATCACACCTTTTTTAGGGGAATTATTGTCTACTCCGAGACTCTCTTTATAGATTTAATTTATGTTCGTGAATCCTTATTAAATTACCAAGTACAAAATGAGCTTTCCTTTAGTTTTAACAATCAATGATTAAATATGTAAGAAATTTAGAGAATCTTTTATATGTATTCGAGGTTCTTCATCAACAGAGAATCATCTGTATCTATTTAGATATTCTTGGTCAATGGTATCCTTCAAAACATTTAAAAAAGTCTCTTGGTCATTATGATGACCAGACTGGTTTTAAAGCCACTCAGTGGGGCACTTAAAGTTTGTTGTCATTCAGAAGGACATGAATTATTTCAGAGTTGGGATCGAACGCATAAATGGGCTACCTACGTATCCTTTGTTTTGGAAAAGGAATCAGAACCCACGTAGTTCGAGTAAGGGAGTATGACGTTTATGATTGATGGCTCAAAGAAGGATGTCATAATTACTTTTACACTCTAAGCTCACGTGAGTCATGCTCGGTGTGAGAAACAAGAGGTATTGGTAAATATTAGACAATTGTGCCATGAAAGATGCAATCATAAGAAATGGTTTGGGGCTTATGTATGTATGACTGCCCAGATAAATGAAGGTTAGTATTTACTTTAGGGAGAAAATCCATGAACAGGGTCCATAAAGGTATATGTGCTTCATGGAGATTTGAATAGTCTAATCTTGGGGCTTACTCCTAAGGAGGATTCCCAAGTTAGGAGGGGACTTATGATTGGGTTTTACTCCTGAAAATGAAACCCAAATCAAGGGTAAATTAGGACTGGTTAAAGAGAAAATTATGGGACTTGGGGATTACTCCTAAAGAGGATGCCCAAATTTATGACTGGGGCTTATTCCTAACAAGGAATCCCTGGTTAGGGGACTTGAGGCTTACTCCTAAAAATAAGCCCATGATTATGACTGGGTCTTATTCCTGAAAAGGAGACCCAGGTTAGGGATTAAGGTTTGGGGCTTACTCCTGAGGAGGATGCCCAAATTAAGGGACTTGGGGCTTACTCCTAAGAAGGATGCCCATATTTGAGATTGGGGCTTACTCCTAATAAGGATGCCCAAAATTAGAGGACTTGGGGATTACTCCTAAGGAAGAAGTCCATGATTATGACTGGGTCTTATTCCTGAAAAGGAGACCCAGGTTAGGGATTAAGGTTTGGGGCTTACTCCTGAGGAGGATGCCCAAATTAAGGGACTTGGGGCTTACTCCTAAGAAGGATGCCCATATTTGAGATTGGGGCTTACTCCTAAGAAGGATGCCCAAAATTATAGGACTTGGGGCTTACTCCTAAGGAAGATTCCCATGATTATGACTAGGTCTTATTCCTGAAAAGGAGACCCAGGTTAGGAATTAAGGGACTCGGGGCTTACTCCTAATAAGGATGCCCATATTTGAGATTGGGGCTTACTCCTAAGAAGGATGCTCAGATTAAAGGACTTATAACTGGGGATTATTCTTGAAAAGGAGACCCATGTTAAGGATTCTCTCATTTTAAAGGATGAGGTTGAATGAATGAACTCTCAATATTTGGTGACATAAAGATGTATAAATCACTATGATTTGTGAGATATTCCACAGAATTCCTTTCAAATAAGGAAGTCAAATCAAGAAATCATGCCATAAATGGCTTTGAAGAGTATCTTGAAGACTGAATCTTGAATAGGAAAAGTGAAATGGCTTAAGAGGGGTAAAATGGGCAAGATGGGCACCCAAAAAAGGAAGGGGTGCGCAAGTCTTGGAAGGCGCGCAGGTACTACGTGGGCGCGCAAGTACCGGTCGCGCAGGTATACCTGCGCGACATGTGGGGTACTTGCGCGACTTTCAACCAGCATTAGAATACTTGAGAGACTCTTTATTAAACCCTTTGGAATCCTCTTGAGGTTCTTCCAGAAAAGGGACGCGCAAGTTCTATTGAAGGAATAAGGCGGCGCGCAAGTGTGGTCATTTCCCTTAAGGGATGACCACTCAGGCACACAAGTGTTGATGAGTTTCAATACTTAGGCCATCCTCCTTCTCTTTAGATCTTCCGTTCTAGGTAAGAAATTACCTTAGAAGTGTTCCGGAAGCTTTGAGAAGAGACTTGGGCGTCGGGAGCTTCAATCCGAGTTTCTAAAAAAAGATCCTCTCGAATGGGGGGCCCACAGGGTCTATTTATAGGTAGGAGAAGACCCCGAGCGGTTACCGGGCGGTTATCACTTAGGTCACGCAAGTTACTTGCGTGACCAACGGTGTCGCGTAAGTGGGCTTGCGCGACAGTGATATAACTTGCGCGGTGCAGTTGCTGTTGATCCTTTGTTCATGCCTTTGTCGATTTTTGATATTTTTTTCAAAGGTTGAATCACTTTGAGCTCAGATATTCCCCTTTTCCGATTTTTAGATTTTGTGATGAAAGGAGTGTCAACAGACGATTAAGTGCTTCCCTAGAGGGTCTGTTGGTTTTAGTTTCATATGCATGACCTAAGAGAATATGAATTTGTGCTTCCTAAGAGTGTTCTTAGTTTACCCACGCATCGAGACCACATGAGGAACTAGACATAAGTGCTTCCTCAGAGAGTCTATAGCTATCATTGAAGGACCATAGGGGAATTGACATGATAGCTTCCCAGAGTGTCTGTGCCTTGTTTAATTACTGGATTGTAGGGGTCTGCTAGTTTAAGACACCCAGAGAGTCAGTGTGAATTTTGATGGTTGGTTGTGACAATTCCACCAAGACAAAAGAAAAAGCTTGGGTTTTGTACTGCCTATGTTTAGGTAGTCTTTTTAGATACCTTATGTGTTACTTGATTACATTAGAATAAGAAATCTTTACTAGTTTTATCTGGTTTTTTAATTAAATGAATGTGAATGAAAATTGGTAGGATTAATTATTGGCATACTCTTAGTCCATTACTGTACTTATTTTTATTTACTTTCTCTATATTACACACTAACAGTAGGGCAAAAATCTTATGGTGGTTGCCTACTAAGATTAGTCTAAAACCCTGTTTGGGTCCTAATTTTTGGCCCAAACAGATTATTTGGTTGCAGGTGTATGTAGGTATTGTGGTCCTTCTACCTCGAGTACTTGATTGCTTGTTGTAGAAGGAGAGAATGGGACCGGGATTTGGCTCGCGATGCTATTAGAGTTGTTGTTTATATTTAGTACTTTGGTTTCAGTCGTATTTTAGCACATTGTTTTTTTTTACTTCTTTCCATAGATACATGTACCATTCTGCATCATTATTATATCATCCATTGCTTCTACTTTTAGTTCAGTTGTTGCATGCTATTTACTGCTTTTTCTATTGATTATCTGTATTCTCCCACTGCATACCTTACCAAATGAGGTCACAGTTTCCCCACTGACTCACCAAGGCCCTCACTGCTTGTCGGAAGCCTCTGGCATTTGGGGAAACGCGTTTGAGGTTATGTGGCGAACCGGGTACGGGCACCAGTTATGTTGCTCCGGATTCGGGTCGTTACAAAGTGGTATCAAAGGAGTTTTCTAATTTTCTATTGCCTTACTGTTTTGAGACCATAGACAGGGATAGGAAGAAATGGGTAGTTAGTACTTAACTGTGCTTGGGAGTAATTAACCCGTGTATAGGGAAAAGCTATATTACCCTGTAATTTCAATTTTCCGTTTTTTAAAAGTGTTACAGTTTATTATATTTCACCGTTGGGTGATAAACATGTTTTGTCCTATTACTGTTTATATGATTGTGGTTCTATTTTGTTGCAAACTGATGAGATGAGGGTGTTCCATCTCATGCATCATATAGGCAGTGGATAGGAAATCACATGTCATGCATTTTACCATGCCATATGGGGTGCATTAGAATTTCATGATGTTGTGTTAGATGTCGTGATAAATTATGCATGTTGTGGTGAAAGTTGCTGTGACAGACATACTTGCTATGCTATTTTAGTTGATATATGAATTTTTATGATGCTAAGCAATGATACGTGGGGAGTATGGGCCCCCACAGATCGGAATTTGGCACATAGATGTCTATTTTTCAGTGTTTCTGGAGTTTGGTGAAATTTCTGAGCTACTACCCGGAAAAGCCCAGAATACATGCTGTGTACTTTATTAATACACACCGTGTATTTTTTAAACCATGTTTCTGACTGTGTGAAAAAAAAAACAGAGTGTCGAAGAGTCTTTCGGGACAGGCCGTGTACCTTAAGTACATGCTGTGTGGTAGTCATCCGTGTACCCGACCGTGTCACTAACAACACGGGTCGGGGAAACTCGGGTAGTACATGTCGTGTGCTATAATAACACGCCGTGTAGTTTTATCCTAGGTACCCGACCATGTCACAAACAACACGGGTTGGTGTTATCTTATCCAATACATGCTGTTTTTGTTAGGAACACTCCATTTAAGGGGTTAGCCGTGTGGCCGACCGTGTGACCTGCTACACGGGTCGCCGATCCTGTCTATTACACACCGTGTGTTATACGAACACGCCATGTAGTTTTATCCTAAGTGCCCAGCCGTGTCACGAAAAACACAAGTCAGAGTGATCTACCCTTATACATGCCATATTTGTTCGGAACACGCCGTGTAGCAGTCAGTCGTGTAGCTGACCATAACCGCTACACGGGCCGCCGAAACCTGTCTAGTACACGCCGTGTCTTTAGTGCACATGCCGTGTAGTTTAGAATTAGGAGGACCGTGTAGGTTAGCCGTGTAAAGAGACTCGGGCAGGGGGAGTATAATTCAAGTACACGCCATGATCTGGGACAACACACCGTGTAGTCTGGGATGTTACACGACCAGTGGGGGCAGAGTTACACGCCCATGTAAATGGCTTTAACAAACACACTGTGTAGTTTAAATACACACCGTGTAGTCCTTTTTTGAAAACATAAGTGCTTCTCTCTCCTATTACCATTTTGTACTATGGTGTTTTCTATCTTTTTTAATCCTAAATCTGGAGTGTGATTTTGACCTTTCAGGGATATGGGACCAAGACATCCTCCCGTTGCATGCCAGGAACTAGGCAGTGACCGTACGCCTGATACGGCAGACCAAGGGCTACCTGTAGTTCCGCCGATCGTTGCAGACATGGAACCCATAGTGATTCCAGACATTGGTGTCGATTCTTAGTTCATAGAGGGTTTCATGAGGTTCATGCAGACCTTCCAGGGAGCTCAGCATCCTGCCCCGTCTATGGCAGAGCTGACGCGAGTCTTCCACCAGCATCATCCTACCACATTCACAGGGGATGGAGGACCCCAAGCTGTTGATTCATGGATACAAACCATGCTTTCCATCTTTGAGCATCTGGATAAACCCCCAGATAGAAGGGTGAACCTCGAGACTTACATGCTGCGAGATTCTGCCAAGAGATGGTGGGATGTAGTCACGCAGGCAGGGTGCCAATGGACTATGGCTTGGGACGATTTCCAGCATAAGTTCTATGACTACTTCTATCTGGTGACGCTGAGGGCCGACAGGGCCAAGGAGTTCATGAACCTATATAAGGGTACTCTTTCGGTTATGAATTATTCCTCCCGCTTCACTGAGTTAAAGAATTTCTCTCCTGTTCTAGGAAATGTCGAGCTATTTTTGGCAAGGAAGTTTGAGGAAGGCCTCAAACCAGAGATCAGATCGCAGGTGAACATCTTCCAGTTGACTTCTATTACACTAATAGTCAACAAGGCGCTGATCACCGAAAGAAATCTGAGGGAGACTGGAGCTATTGACCAGGGCGGTTCAGCATCCAATGCTGATTCATTTTGTACTGACAGCAAGAAGTGCCACCAAGAGTCTACTCGAGGTTACTCGAGGAAGTGAGGTATTTCTTCTGGTAGACGGGGTCTTCTTACGGTAAACCAGGTGGTGTGCTATTAGTGTGGAAAGAGAGGGCATAATAAGCCTCAGTACCTGAGAGATCCAGTGGAGTGCCGATCCTGCGGCAAGATGGGTCATCTGTAGCATTTTTCCAGGGTTCTACTTCCAGCAGCTAGTGAAGGAGGATCAGTTTCTACTCCTCGTACAGGAGAAGGATTACCAGTTCCGCAACAGACTGGCGGATGGAGTTCTTCAGGTCATTCAGGCCAGGGTAGAGGTCATGGACACGTTGGTCAGGCTCAGGGAGGATCAGCTCAGGGATATCATGCTGCTACATAGGGCCGCGGTATTGGACCGATGTTTGTAGTTGAGCAGATTCATCGGGAGTAGGATCCTGGACGTTCCACAGTTTGAGGTACTATTTTAGTAGCGTCAGTTTTATCTTCTGCACTTTTCGATACCAGAGCTTCTCATCGCATTATTTCCATGCACACTATAGAGATCCTTAGACTTACTATCTTTACTTATGAGGATACTTTTGAACTAGACACTCCTTTGGGACATAGAACTACTAGAGTGCGACAGCGCAAGGAGTGCACCCTTGAGGTTGGAGGTTGTCACTTCTCGTGGGAGCATTATGTCCTTGAGATGACGGGTTATGATGTTATTCTCATAATGGACTGGCTAGTTCTTTTTCAGGCCTTTGTTGATTGTTATCTCCACAGGGTGAGTTTCACGTCACCAAAGGGCGGGTCCGTTCTTCACAAGGGTGAGTGGGATGTCCAAGAAAGAAGAGCTAGACAAGAGCATCATGGGTGGGGAAGTGTTACAACCCATATTGCTAGTTTGTATCTGGATGATCAGTGGACCTCTCAGATGGACTTCCCTCTGGTAGTTTACCTTTTTCCGGATGTCTTTCCAGAATACTTTTTAGTGTTGCCTCCAGAGCATGAGGTATACTTCTCTATTTAGCTTGTGCCAGGAGCAGCACTGGTATCCATACCTCTTTATAGGATGGCTATGCCTGAGTTACAAGATCTCAAGAAGCAGTTAGAGGAGTTGCTGGTGAAGGGTTTTATCCAACCTAGTACTTCCACTTGGGCTTCGCCTGTGCTATTTGCGAAGAAGGTGGATGGTACCTCACGACTTTGTGTGGACTATCGGAAGCTAAACCAGTTGACGGTCAAGAACCGATATCATTTGATGAGGATTGATTATCCTTTTGATCTTCTTCGAGGATCCAGGGTATTCTCGAAGATCGACTTGAGATTCGACTATCATCAGTTGCGATTTAGACCATCTGATATACCTTTCACAGCTTCTTGAAGCAGGTATGGTCTGTACGAGTGTCTGGTTATTCCGTTCGGTCTCATGAACACGCCTGTAGTTTTCATGTCACTGATGAACATAGTTTTCCATCCTTATTTGGACTCTTTCATCATTGTCTTTGTGGACGATATCTTGGTGTACTCTCACAATCAACATGACCTTGAGACCCATCTTGAGATCATATTGAGTACACTGAGAGAGAATCAGTTATATCCTAAGCTCTCAAAGTGCCACTTCTGGATGAACGAGATTCACTTCCTGGTCCATGTCATCTTAGAGACATGAGTATCAGTAGTCCTAGAGAAGGTGAGAGTAGTAGTTACCTGGGAGTAGCCGAATAATGTCTTCGAGGTACGAAGTTTCTTAGGACAGTCTGGTTACTACAGGCGGTTTATACAGGACTTCTCAAGCTTAGCAGTGCTGTTGATGGGATTGACTAAGAAGGGTGTTAAGTACGTTTGGTCAGAAGCTTGTGACTCAGCATTTCAGGAGCAGAAGGAGAGATTGAATTCATCACCGATTCTAGTTCTTCCAGAGATGGGAAAGAGTTATATAGTTTTTTGTGATGTGTCTGGCATCGGGCTTGGAGTAGTGCTTATGCAAGAAGATCACGTTGTTGCGTACAGATCTCAGCAGTTGAGGCCACATGGTAAAAACTATCCTACGCATGACCTGGAGTTGGCTGATATTGTTCAAGATTTGCGTTGTTGGAGGCACTATCTCATGGGAGAGAATATTGTAGTATATACTGACCATAAGAGCCTCAAGTATATCTTCACGCAGCGTGACCTGAATATGAGACAGCGAAACTGGGTCGAGTACCTACAGTCTTTCGACATCGAGCTTGCTTATATGTCTGGGAAAGGCAATGTTGTGGTAGACGCACTGAGTAGGAGGACTCAGTTATAGATAGTTTAGTGGGCTAGTAGCGAGTGGCAGCTAATGGATCTATTCTCTAAGATGCATTTGGAGGTGCACGACAGATATGGATAGACAATTCTTTATTCTGTAGCGGTTACCTATACTCTTTTAGATCGAGTTCAAATGAGGATGTTATCAATCCCGGAGGGCCTAGTCCTATGGGAGGGTGTGTCAGGTGGAGACCCTACTTTGGGGTGGACAGTGGGAAATTATGATGTGCTATGTTTTCATGGCCGCATATGGGTTTCAACGGATATACGTGAGGAGTTGATGCAGGAGATTCATGATTCAGCTTGGGCAGTTCATCCTGGTGTCACCAAGATGTACCAAGACTTTCACCGTTTGTATTGGTGGCCAGGTACGAAGAAGGATGTGGCTGGTTTTGTTATGCGGCGTTCCACCTGTCAGCAGGTGAAGACAGAGAATCAGCGACCTGCAGGTCTTTTACAGCAATTACCCATTCCTGAGTGGAAATGAAATGATGTTGCGATGGAATTCATGATAGTTTTACTGAGATCGCCTTGAGGAAATGATGTAGTTTGGGTTGTAGTGGAAAGGCTCATGAAGGTTGCACACTTCTTTCCGGTCAAGGAGGCCTTCAGTGTTGATGAGCTGGGACGGTTGTACATCCGAGAGACTATACGTCTGCATGGAGTTCCACACTCCATTGTTTCATATAGGGATGAACGTTTCACTTTGCACTTCTCAAAGGGGATACCGAGGGCCTTGGGTACACATGTACTTTTGAGTAGAACATACCATCCCCAGACTGATGGCCAGTCCGAGCGTACAATCTAGGTGCTTGAGGATATGCTCCAGTCTTGTATTCTAGACTTTGGCTTTACTTGGCAGAAGCACATCCCTCTGGTGGAGTTCTACTACAACAACCATTTTCAGGCGACTATTCAGATGGCACCATACAAGGATTTTTACGGTAGGCCATGCTGATCACCTTTATGCTGGCTAGAGGCAGGAGAGGAAGCTTTTCTAGGACCTCGTCTTGTTCAGGAGACCACAGAGCAGATAGAGTTGATTTGGAAGAGGATGGCTACAACATAGTCTCGATAAAAGTCTTATGCTGATCAGCGGAGACGACCGCTGGAGTTCGAGGTCGGAGATCTGGTTTTCTTGCGCGTTACCCTGAGGTTGGGACATAAGAGGATTAGGAGGCAAGGGAAACTCTCACCGAGATACATCGGGCCATTTCAGGTTCTGGAGAGAGTTGGGTTGGTTTCTTACAGGTTGCAGTTACCTCAGAGGTACTAGGCTATGCACGACATCTTTCAGGTTTCTCAACTTCGACGGTATTTCTCATACCCATATCATGTTTTTCAACCTGAGGAGGTTGAGTTGGAGTAGGATGCATCTTTCAAGGAGCATCCCATCAGGATTGTTGATCATAGTGCAAAAGTACTCCGTGGCCGATCTGTTCCTCTAGTATGGGTGCTATGGCAGCACGACCGTATACCAGACGAGACTTGGGAGAGAGAGAGAGGTTGATATGCGATCACAGTGGCTAGATTTGTTTGAGGTTTCTTCTTATACGCCTTTTTAGAGAAATTAAGGGATGAATTTCTTTAAGGGGGGAAGTCTGTAAGAACCTAGAGCTTTGGTTTCAGGTATGGATCTCTTTTATGGGATTTTAAAGGAAAAATGGAGACTCTGGAAATTTTCAGAGTACACACCGTGTACATTATGAGTACATTCCAGGTACTCTTCTGCCGCTCTAAGCCATGTGTTGGCCATGTCCGGGCCACACACACGGTGTGTAAGGGGTGACATGGAGGCCAATTTTGACGGAGTACGGAAAAACCCACTACACGCCGTGTACATTTTTTATTTCATGAATCGATCCGGGGTTGCACCTAATGATCATTAACGTCTTCTTCTCTGCCTAATTCCGACCAGAGGATCCGAGGAGGCCGATTCTTCTCCGAGCCACCGATCCATCAGTGGTTGTCTGACTCGAACTCCGTCGATTGCAGAAGAATTGCAACGGTGAATTCTTGGTTTTTCTTTGGCCTTGTTTCCTGATTCGTTCTCTCATGTGAGTTATCTGAGGTTGAGTGTTTTAGAATTTTTTTTCAGATCTACTCTATTCTAGGCCAATTCACAGGCCGAGGTTCAAGTATATCGATCTTTGAGGATCGAGGTAGGTGGTTTGTTGCCCTACGTTGATGTTCTTTGAGTTTTGGTTTCAAAAGTGCTAGATACCCATGTATCGGGTATCTTGGGTTTAGGATTTTGATCCTATTGTTTATTTTACCTAGATTTCATGTTATATTATGATTAATTGTTGCTAATATATGCTTGATTGAATGTTTGAGGATCACCCCACGGGTGTTTCTCCCTCTGTTTGGATGTTTCTCGCCGTTTGGCACCGTTTTCCTGTGAGGCAAACACTATTGCAATTGTTAGTTTACTCGTTATCACATATTACATGTGTTGCCTACTGTTAAAATTATTTTGATGTATGGTAGCTATTATCCAAGTAGTTGTTTAAAATAATTAGGGCCGCTAAAAGTCTATTACGCACGACTGGACTGCTCAGGGTTGTGAGAACCTGGTGCGGGAGATCAAAGAAGGAATAGATGATTAAGTGCTTCCCAAGATGGTCTGTTGGTTTTAGTTTCGTACACAGGGCATATGGGAATATGACTTTGTGCTTACCAAGAGTGTTATTAGATTACCCATGCATCGAGACAACATGAGGAATTAGATATAAGTGCTTCCTCAGAGTGTCTATAGCTATCATTTCAAGACCATATGGGAATTGACGTGAGAGGTTCCCAGAGTGTATGTTCCTTGTTTTATTACTAGACTAAAGGGGTCTCCTAGTTTAAGCCTCCTAGAGAGTCAGTGTGAATTTTGATGGTTGGTTGTGAAGAGTCCACCTAGACAAATAACTAGCTTGGTTTTTGTACTGCTTGTGTTTAGGTAGTCTTTTTAGATACCTGCTATGTTACTTTCTTACCTCAGAATAAGAAATCTTTACTAGTTTTCTCTGATTGTTTAATTAAATGAATGTGAATGGTAATTGGCGGGATTAATTACTGGTATTCTCTTAGTCCATTACTGTACTTATTTTCCTTTACCTTTTCTATATTACTCACTGACAGTAGGGAACAAATCTTGTGGTGGTTGCCTACTAGGATTAGTCTCGCACCCTGTTTGGGTCCTGCTTTTTTGCCCAAATAGATTATATGGTTGCAGGTGTAGGTAGGGATTTTGGTCCTTCTACCTTGGGTACTTGATTGCTGGTTGGAGTTGGAGAGCATGGGACTGGGCATTGTCTCGCGACGCTGCTGGAGTTTCTGTCTATATTTAGTACTTTGGTTTCAGTCGTATTTTAGCACGTTGTTTTGTTTACTACTTTCCATTGATACATGTACCATTCTGCATCATTATTATATCATACATTTCTTGTACTTTTAGTTCAGTTGTTCCATGTTATTTACTACTTCCAATATTGATTATCTTTATTATTCCACTGCCTACCTTACCAAATGAGGGTATAGTTTCCCCACTAACTCACCAAGGACCTCACTGCTAGTCGGAAGCCTCTGGCGTTTGGGGAAACGCTCGTGAGGTTATGTGGAGAATCGGGTACGGGGCACCAGTTATGTGGCTCTGGATTCGGGTTGTTACAGGCCAAGTCATCTAAATTTTCAATACCTATTATATAATGTCAATAATATAGACAGGCTCTTCCAAGTAAGAAAAATCAGTTTCTAGTTATTTTTTGTTTAGAAATGAGAAGAAGTGCTAGGTCTGACATGTACTTCTTTAGCATAATTATGGAACACATTGTGTATGTTAGAAAGTATGGGTGGAATTGCCTAATGATAATTTAGAACTCCAATCCACTCTATGATTTTAAAAGGTCCAATGTACTGAGGGATCAACTTCCCTTTCTTTCTAAAACTTTTTACATCATTCCATGTAAATACGTTCAAGAAAACATGATCTCCAATTTAAAATTAAAAATCCTTCCTTCGAATATCGACATGGATACTTTATCTACATTGATATTCTTTGATATCTGTTTGAATAGTCTTTACCTTTTCTATTATTTTCTCTACATGTATTGGGCATACTATCTTCCTTTTACCAAATTCATCCTAACAAGTTGGTGGATGGAATCTCTTTCTATATAATGCTTCCTATGGTTCCATTTTGAATAATTAAATAAGAACTGTTATTATAGGAAAACTCTACCAATGGTAGATGCTGATCTAATATACCATTAAAGTCAAGTATGCAGGATATTAACATGTATTGAAATGTTTAAATGGTACTTTCAGTCTACCCATTGGTTTCAGGGTGATAAGAAGTGCTGAAATAAAGCTCAGTATCAAGATCATTTTACAAACATTTCCAGAACATTGATGAAAATCATGGACCACAATCAGACACAATTGAAAAAAGTTCTCCCTGATGTATAAAAACTTCATGAATATAGATTCGTGCATGGGGATCTAGTAGAAAATAATCCCTTATAGAAAGGAAATGTAAATATTTTGTAAGTAGATCAATAATAACCCATATTACATCATTGTTTCTTGGATTCCTTGGTAATAAAGTAAAAAATCTATAGTAATGTCATCCCATTTACATGTAGTAATTGGTATAGGTTTTATGACACCTCTATGATGTTGTGTTTCATCCTTCACCTATTGAAAAACTAAACATCATACTACACAAACATTAATTTTTTACTTAATATTGTCCCACAAAAAATACTCCTTCAAATATCTATACATATTAGTGCTACCATGGTGTATAAAGAAATTTGAGATATGATCATCATCCAATAATTCACTTACTATCTTGGGTATATAAGGAGCATAATTCCTTTTTCTAAATTTTAGAATTCCATCCTCTTACATAAATTCTGAAAACTTCCCATCATGCACACCTTTAATTTTCCTTTGAAAATTATTATCATCATTCTGAGAGCGTTTAATCCTTTCAAATAAAGATGACTGGGAAACTAATTGAAAAAGTAATGATTTTACACCTTCCTTCATAATTAGCATATCCATATTTTTTAGATCTATGTACCCATGATCATTTTTAATCCTAATTTTGTTGATAACTCCATAATCATTCCTTCTTAATGAATCTGCTATATTATTCACCTTTGCTGAGTGGTAGTGTATTGAAAAATCATAATCCTTGAGTAGCTCAAGCCATCGTCTTTGCCTCATGTTGAGTTATTTATATAAGATGATATATTTCAAGATCATGGGATCTGTATATATCTCACATTTTTCAAAATAAATATATTGTCTCCATATATTCAGAGAATATTACAATTCCTAACTCAAGAACATTTTTGGATAGTTCTATTCATTATTTTTTAACTACCATGATTCATAGGAAATAACTCTATCATACTGCATAAGGAAACCAACATGTCATTTCGATGATGAATCACTATAAATCAAAAATACAGAACATTACAATGGTAGAGTTAGTATTAGAACAATAAATAATCTCTTAATTAATTATTCAAAGAAGTTTTTACATTCCTTTTCTTAAATAAACATAACTCCTTTACGAGTAATCTTGGTTAAGAGGTTAGTTAATTGGGGAATAGTCTAAACAAAACACTGATTGTACCCTGCTAATCCAATGAAACTACATACCTCATTTATGTTCATTGGTTTAGGTTATTCCTAAACTAACTTTTTCTTTATATGATCAAATAATATTACATCCTTAAAGACAATATTTCTTAGAAAAGAAACTGATTGAATCCTTAATTCACACTTGATAAACACAATATCTATCTCTTTTATTATAAGAGTACATATAACAATCCACAAGTGGTTCATATATTCCTCATAAATTTTTTAATATATCAAGGTATCATCAATACAAACCACAAAAAAATCATCAAGATATTCATTTGACACTGTGTTCATTAGGTATATAAAAATAGAAGATGCATTAGTCAGTCCAAATGGAATTACTTTAAACTCATAATGTCCATACCTATTTCATAATTATATATTTGGAATATATGACTTCCTCACATGTAATTAATGTTATACATATTGAAGGTTGGTTTTTGAAAAACATTTAGCTTCATGAAGTTGATCAATTAAATCATCAATGTGTTGCAGAGGATACTTGTTCTTTATTGTAATATAAGTGATTTATCTATATTTTATGAATAAACTCATGGATCTATCTTTTTTCTTGATATAGAGTACAGAGGATCCCAATGGTGAAATAATTTGGGGAATTCATTCCTTATTACTCAAATCCTTTAGTTGATTCTTCAAATCCCTTAATTCCAAAGTGGAAATTCTATAAGGATTCATTGATATTTTCCTTGTGTCGGGGATTAAATATATGGTAAAATCATCTTCCTTAGCAAGAGGATGTCCAGGTAAATCCTCTAGAAATACATAAATGTATTTTGGTATAATAGGTACGTCCTCAATTTGAATAATTATTTATTCATACATTGATACTTGTTTTATATTATTCTCCAAGAATTTCATTTAGAAGAGCTACTAGAGGTGGATATAGATATGAATTTGAGAATTAAGTGACCCCTCTATAGAATAAAAATTTTATAACTTAACCATGAATCATAATTTACTTCTCTTTGAAATAAATTCTTGCATTATATTACAATAACCAATCCATACCAAGGGTTATATCAAAAAAAACCATAGACATGATGATAAAATCATCAATTATATCATGTTTATGTGTCATAATATAAACTTATTGACACATATTTTCTGTAATAATGCTTCCACTAGATGTTTTTACTAACCATTCCCTTGTTAATGTGAATTAAAAAAATCTAATCTTGAATGAAAATTGAGAATATATAGAGGAATGAGATAATCTAGAATAAATTAAATATTTAGATAATTATAAGATATGATTAAAGTAATTTCCGATACATCATTAGGAACTTCAACCACAAGAATTTTTATATCATAATATTTTCCTTGATCCCATGTAATTTTCTGTGGAAATTCTCTTTGACACTTTAGAAAATAATTCTCATAGTGTCCCATATACCTAAAATTTTAGAATTAAACATCGGTATCATATTTCTTTCCCTTTAAATCATGATCATGATTGAATTTCTCACCACACTTGAAGAATACTCTTTTTCCTTTTAAGTAGGAACCATGTTGTGTCTTTCTACAAGTATTTCTCATTGGGAAACTCACTTTTTTATTCTTCCCTTTATCTATTCTTTTATCATCCACCCTCTTCTTCTCTTTTTTACCTTAATGTAAAAATAACTTGATAATTATTTCTATGTCTTTATAGAACATTATACTATATATTAATATGAGGAGAATGTTTTAGAGTTCAGTTCCCTTCATAGGAATGGTTTTAACCCATCAAAGGAATTCCAATATTTCACTTTGGATTATGTACACAATAAATTTAATTCCTTGGTAACTTTGTAAATTTAGATTCATATTTGGAATCATTTTCATCTTCATTTTGTCCGAGACTCAATAATTTTCTATCCACATCCATTCATTATTCCCAAGGGAAATATTTTTCCTTGAAAAATTCCTCAAAATCATTCCATTCCATATTTTTGAAATTATTCCTCCTTGTTTGGGTTTTGAATCAACAAAAACCATTGATCATTATCTCTTAAGAGAGGATAAACGTCCATGATAACCTTATCACTTTCATTACATCCCAAAATTGAGAAATATCTTCTCTAAGTTACTCATCCATTTATCAACTAAAAATGGATTTTTAGTCCCAATGAATAATGGAGGTTGTTGTCTCATGAATTGGTCTGATATTGTTACCCCTCATTTTAGATCAAGAATATCTATGCGAGTAAGGTTATTTCGCCTAACCTCTGTTAGTTTTACCAGTTTAGTTATAAGTTGCTCAACTCCAATTGCATCTCCGTCTCGATTATCATTATCATGCGTAAGAGAGAAACACCTGCATAAAATACATGCATTGATATGGTTTACATTACTTATACTAGATTCCATTTCTAAACAATGGAATACACCAAATTAGGTTATGAATCATAATTTATAATTTTGAAAAAGTAAAAACACATAACATAAATTAGAAATTTATGCATAGTTAATCTCATAATCATAAACATGGTTTCTTTGGAAACATTTTTACTTTTAAATACTTCATAATGGTTTATAAATAAAGTGTGAATTATTCTATTCCTCTCCCCCAGTAGAGTCAAACTAGGTGATAAATAAGGCCCATTGTCTTGTACCATGTTTCACTGAGTTAGGTCCGACACATCTTGTCAGAGTTGTCACCCCGAGGTACATCTATGCCAAAACCATGTCCACTTATAGAATCTAGATAGGTTTGTATTTCTAGAAATACCCACACAATCTATGCCACAGAAAAATTCTATGAATTTATTCTATGCTTATCCTAAAAGTCTATCTTATAGTTATGTTCTATAGTATTTGTTTTCAAAATATAGTTTCCAAGGTTTCTACTATACTTTCCCTTATACAAAATATAAAGACCCTGATCCCAGTAGCCCGGAGCCAGTTCCTTAATTAATTATATTGGTACCAAGAACAATTGTTCACATCCCAATGTACCGAATAGTTTATTTTATTTTTAAAACCAGATAATAACATAATTGTTACATTATAACTTTAAAATTAAAAAAACCATAGAAAATCCATTGGAAACACCCATAAACTCCTTCATTAGGCCTCTATGTCATTCATAATATGCATCTTTGCATCCTAGGGGAAAATAAAACAGAAGAAAGGAGTGAGCTCAAATGATTAGTAAGGGTATGCAATATAGAAGAACATAATATAAACATAAACAATAATTAAAGGTGAATAACTATAAACTAATTCCATTAAATACATAATATTGAGCATATTATGGAAGGAATAAGAACTGAATATATAATTCCCAATAAATAATCACTTTAGAATAAAACTTAACCATGGATATTCTACTTGTTGAATTATAACATGGATTATCAATTACTAGTATCATAATGACGAAATTAATAATTATAGACATATGTAACATACAATAGATGCCTCAACCAATACATATAAAAATAAATGTTTAAGGAATCAATAAAATCCATATTTGAATATAAATTTCCAAGGCCTTGACCAAGTCCATATATATTTTGTCTCATCAAACCTACCAATGATTAAAGGGGTTATGGAGGACCCCAAACATCTCTTACTATTTATAATTCATTCCTCATATGAATGGGGTGAAACTTAAAAAACATATATATACCAAATGTAAATAACATTCCCAAATCAGTAAACATAATCTCTAATCATTCTGATTAATGTGGTTAATGGTATCAAGATAGCACATCCACAGTCAAACTAATTATATACCATTTAATAAAATATTCTAGAAGGTATCATAAATGATCAATAATAATTAAGAATAATATTCAATAGATTTTTTTGTAATAGATTAAAATACTATAAAATCATCCAAGAATTCTTGGTAGAAATACCCTTTTTACATTACAACGAATAGTTCTTTTGGTGGAATCATTTGCATTCTTCATAAAATGGGATTATAAACATGTATATCATATAAATTAAAGGTATATACAATGAAATTATTTTTTAGGGATAAATTATTCCAAACATAAGGGAAAACATTTAAAAATATTTTTAAGAAACATTATAAATGGGTCACTTCAGTGCAGTTTAAGAGAAAATATAAAAGAGTATTTAAAAGGGAAAATTCATAATTGTTCTTATAAAAAATAAAATAAAAAAAGATTTTTTCTAGATAAAATGAGTTATTTTAGGAAACTAATGGTGTCTTATAGTAGATTATGTATGGTATATGAAAATGGTTAAGAAATCGAGAAGTTCCCTTTGATCGGGTTTTCTTATTGGGTTGAATTGAGAAGGAAACCTTATAGAACATGTATCAACCCATATAATAAAGTTTAAATTATCTTAATACCATAGTTTGGAACCTAGAGATAGAAATTAAAATAATTGTATAAAAATAATTAATAATTACATTGGGGTAAAGAGAGAGAAAGCGTATCCAGAATTAAAAATTGAGGTTAGGGAATAAACCCTATCTTTATGTAAAAAAGTGTTTTGACATGAGCATAATGTACTAGATTATTAAATTTGATTCATTTATAATTTAATTCAGAACCTATTAAAAAATTATTTGATTTAATATAATTTTATTAAGAACATTTATGTTTTTTATGAGTCATGTGATTCAATTTTGTTTTTCGAGAGTGTTTCTTTCCTTGGGTTTCATGATAGATTCACTTGTATACATGTATGAAAGATCATGTGGAATTGGAATAGTTATAAAGAATTAAAATTAAATGTTATGAATGAATTTAATTTTTTTTAATGAACTAATATATCTATTTTAATAGATATTAGAGTGATTAATTAGATAAAACATTAATGATAACTATTTAGAATATTTTGGCATTTTTTCAATCATCACACAATAGTTTTGTTTTATTAATTAACATTATGTATATATTATGGTTCCAAACTGATAAATAATTTTAATTTAATATATTAATGTTTTTTTATCCCTAAAAATGTCTTTAGGACCATATTTTAAGGAGTTATTATAAAATTAAAGAACCATCGTCTATGAAGGTGGTGAATTGACACCTCATGAATGACGTTTCCAGTTATATAATAGAAAAGGGAAGATAAAAGAATTGATGGTGGATATCCCATTATCATAATAAAATTACAATATATATCAGATACAAGAGTTATCATAAATTTTTGGATAGAGGAGGCAAGGAAAGGATAAGAAATGAAAAGAATAGAAATTGAATGAAAATTAAAAGAACAAAAGGGGATTTTACCTCTTGAATTCCTCTCATTGAGAACCTCCTTAAAGAAATTATAAATTTTGTTTTGGGTGATAAAAAAAGAATATAACGTGGGGTATAGGTTTGGTATAGGTATTTGGAAGAAATTGGTAAATATTAAAGGATTTGGAGTTATTATGAGAAGAGGTGTTGAGGTGTGGTATTTATAGTAGAGGAAATGCATGTTTTTTAATTATTTTATCCAGTAGTTTATTATTTTGGCTCAAAATATCAATAGTTTGAAAATTATCACAAAATATATTAAAATACTGATTTATATTTTGATATTATGGGATTACATCCTCCATATATAATCTATGACTAAATAAATCATGTATTTGTTAAATACAGTAAATTACCTTATTTAACTATTCTAAAAATATTCAAAAATCTTAGAAAAATACGAAAAATTAATCAAAACTAATTTTAAATATTTATAACTAAAAAATGGAGTCCTTTTTATGAAAATAATTTTCTGAAATTTTGAAATTAAATTTTGAAATTAAATCATCGTTTACTCAAAAAAATATCAATTTTTATAATATAACAGATTTTAGGACACTTTCAACAGTTAATTAAGATCTCATAAATTATCTTATACTCATAAGATAACAAAATATTAATTTATGAATATATTTAATGAATTTAAATTTTCTTATAAATCATTATATTAATTATAAAAATGTAAATAATCATTTATGTATTACAAAAATACATATACAAAATTAACAATTTTAAAACATTTATTCACTTATTATATAATATAAATAAATTATATTTTCATTCATATGGCACATAAATTTTTTTTATACTTTAATAAGTGAATTTTCTATTCTAATGGTCATATAATATTCATAATGGTCACATTACTATTCCAATGATCATATTTTGTAGTATATTATAGTTCTAAACTCGTTGTTGCATGAAGCATAAAATATTAAAGATATTAAATTTTAAAAGAGACATACCATAATATTTTGTGATGTTATATTCATCCTCCTCCAAATCAGAATCAAGTATTGACTTGATAGTAGTAGGAACCCCCCACTCCCATAATGAGATTTCATTGGAATGTTTCCTAAGTAGTTACAAGTTTAGCAGAAATCAGACCATTATTTGAAACAAACATCATGTATCGGTCGATAATAAACTAAATACGTCATGGTATTGAAAACATAAACCTCAACAAACGTCCAAATGGTTATTGAATGAAAATGATATGCAGACTTCTAATCTAAGAACAAAAACTACCCTATTGAGTTTCCTATCATTATAAGAATAGAATAATTTTAGAATGGAAGGGGTAAGATAGGAATACATAACCACATAGTTGAAGAAACCATATTGTGCTTCATATGGTAATAGAAATAACATTTGAGAAATTTGGAACCAAAATAGTTGAAAGAGTGATGTGTCTTGGATAACACCTGAATCATGTCATCATCATCATTTTAGTGGAGGATAATATTCCATGTATCATGTACTCCATACACTGCCTGGTTTTGAAAAACATCAACCTAATGGATAAGGTGATCAAAATCATCCACCATAGGTTTGAACCATTCATTACACACAACTACTGTAATGTTGAGGATATACGAATCTATAAAAAATTATAGAGAATTGGTAACAAGAAACTCTATTGCTGAACCTAAGAATTAGAAGATAAATAAAAATACCTTAGAAAATCATTAGTGAATTCAGATTGGTAAGGGAATTAGGGAATAAGAAGAAAACACTACCTCTCCCACAATAATCCTCTCCCCATACGAC
Organism: Viscum album; assembly: GCA_963277665.1. Classification (NCBI taxonomy): domain Eukaryota; kingdom Viridiplantae; phylum Streptophyta; class Magnoliopsida; order Santalales; family Viscaceae; genus Viscum; species Viscum album. The sequence goes on along the minus strand of OY728136.1, from coordinate 998,945,770 downwards.
AGGGGAGACACAAAAGTGGTGGCTAGTGACACTTAGGGTTTTCAGAACCAATCTATTAAAGGAGAGAGAATCAATCATAAATTTATCTATCACATCATAGTATTTTGTTTACCATCCTATTTAAATAACATATAATAGTTTGATAATCAAAACAAATTATAAGAAAACAAGTTTAGTTCCTCCAGTTCATAAAGTAAGTCATCAATACTTGATAAAGGATATAAAATTTTCACCATCACCTAGTAAGAACATCGACAATACATATACAACTTTGAAATTATATTATATTTCTTATAAAATTGAACTTAAGCTTCCAATAGAGATAGACTTAGTTAATAAGTAAAACCATAAATATGAAACCCAAATGTTTAAATCATTGTATGATCCATCTTATAAGGTGATATAGATATTAGAGGACCACTGGGATGTAATTATATTCCAAATCTATCAATAAAGAGGAATGAAGAAATATACCATGTAAAAACAATAAAAAATTCATCTAAAAATCCCAGAAACAACTCCATTTGGGACTAAACTCAAAAAAATATCAAAATAGATATATTTAGAGTGATATCATTCACACAAGAATGATCTATATTATGATCACACTACCCATGGGAAATTACACAACCACCTTCCATGTTAGAGAAAATAAACTAATTTTTATAATAATATATACTATATCATACACTGTATTACCAATCCACTCCATGAATAAAATATTATTTTTATAATGATAAGATGATAATCAATGATATGATCTAGAATTAATAGACGGTGAGAAGGTTTTTTAAGAATTTATCCATGGAATATGTTCATGATATTTGAAAATAAGGGAAAACCTACCCATTAGTATATTGGTACCTTTGAAATTAATGATCGTATAGGGATGTAATCTAATCACACAACACTTCCACAAAATCTCACTCACGTTCATGATGTGTTCTAAGTATCTCTCATGAATAAGTAAATACCTAGTCCTTCATATGTCCAAAACTCAAATATCACGCCTTTGGATAAATATATTTCTTACATGGAATAGTTTTTGTAGATTCTAGATCCTAGATATTGAGTAATAAAAAATAAGACCACTCACCTAGTCACAGTTTTTTAGTGAAACTACTATCTTGAAGAAGATACGTGGGAACCATATAATGTAATGAAGAAGTATCCTTAGTTTTCTATACCAAAGGGACTGAATTTTTAGATTAACATTCCTTTTAAGGGGGGGTATAATGTAACACCCTAAGATTTTATGAAATATTTTTTAATAAATTTTATTTCTTCCATAGCTTTCATTACATAAAACACAGATTTTAACAAATCGTGATATACTATTAATATTAGTTTTAAACACTAACATTATATAATAGACATTACACTTAGTATTATGAATAAGATTAACCAAATTTTCAAATTTAAGTACAATTTTTTATATAATTAAAACATATTGAAAAATAGTTACATAATATTTAGTGAAGTCTTAATATGTTTTGAAAATATTATCTTCTATGAAAAACACATTTTTATTTATAATTATGGACAAATAAAAAATGATTCCAACATTATAAAATTTATTTGAGAAAATAAAATTCTTTTTTGGAATCTATATTTCAAAATAATATTTTAGTGAATTTTTGATAATTTTATGAAAATATTAATTTTTCAATGAATAGTAAAAAACTACAGATTTTTATTAAAACATAATTTTTATTTAAATAATTTAAAAAAACAATAAATTTAAGATTGTTTTAAAATAAAAATTATTTCATTTATATATTTAATAATTCAATATAGTCCATTATAATCAATTTAATATTTATTTTTTATATTAAAATATTATATAGCCTTGAAATTTTTCTTTCTAAAATCATTTTTTCATCATGTATGATTGATAAATGTAAAATGAAATTTTGAAAATTCTATTATTTGTACATGAAAAATTAGATTTAATATTTTAAATAATTTTAATTTATATTATATAATAGTCCCAAATTATTTTTTGTTCAAAAATATAAATAAGGAAAATAAAAAACTAATTACCCTAATTAATGTTAAAATAAGGTTTTGTGTGTTACATGTGCTTGTGGTATAATATATTTTATACATTGATTGAATTTTTGGTTAATATATTATATTTAATAATTAGATTCATCTGGTAAAAATTATATAATAATTATCATCTTAAGTATAGTCAATTTTTTTTAATTAAGTAGGTAAATAAAAAGATAGAATTTACTATTATAAAAACTAAAAGGGAAAAATTATGATAACATAAAGGCTAATAAATAACATGTTTAAAACATGTTTTGTTTTTTTGGTGTTTATAGACCATTTCATTATTAAAATACATTATTTATAAATTTTTTAGGAAATTTATGTGAGAGTGACTTTCGCTCATAGAAGAGTTTTGGGTATATACAAATATGTCACCCCTCAATTATAAAAGGGAACTTTCACCCCTCACTTATTCACACATATTAAAACATTTATCTCAAAAAAACATTGAAAAAAATATATCCCCAAAATTCTTATCAATATTATAGAGATAATATTATTCCCAAAATACCAATCCTAGGGTCCTTAATAAGTGATACAAAGGATTTTTTCTAAGAGAACGTAATTGTATTCAATTATCATTTTTTTCTTACTTCATATCTTACCACATTTATTCATGTTAAAATAATTTAAATATAATAAATCCATTATATAAAATATTATGATATTTTACTATTTTTATGGAATATTGTATATTTATATTATCTTCCATCAAATGAGAAAAAAACTCTCGATCGTGTGTACATATGACTACTGCCTCACACAATGATGTAATTCTTTTTCTCTAACCACCCCTAAATATTCGATATAATGATTTATTTAATAATTATATATGAATTTTTTGATATTATTATACTTATTTAATTATAATATCCCATATACATTCTTACATTCCTTTTTGTGGGAACACGATAACATCGTATATGTGTCTGATGGAATATCGCTTCGTAAAGTGATGTGATTAGTTTTTCACTTACACATTACATGTAATTTAATAAGGATAATTATAATATATATGAATGATATATATAATGTAATAATGAATCTGTAAAGTTGATATATTATTTACCTTTATTTTCCGTCCATTGAGAAAATGGAGAAAATATTCACACATATGTATGGATTACCGTCTCCATGAATGGTGTATATCATTATCCATATCTAACTTTTATAGATTAATATAAATACAAATATAATGAAAATATATGATATTTAAATCATGGTTATAATTTTTTTTATTATGAAATCACGATCAATGTAAAAGGACAAAAAATACTAAATCAAAACATACATGAAAAATAATGAAATTATTACCTTAAACGTGATTTTTACAAAGAATTGTTCATAAATGAGAAATAAAAAGTCATAATTAAATCATATATGGTATGATATATAAAATTATGGTCTTAAATAATTATTTATAATAAAACTATATTTATTATATATGAGTTTAGAACATTTATGATTGAAGTTGAGACTTAAGGTATGAGATTTCTTATCTCTCTTTTATTTTAGAGAGACATATGTCATATTCGCCACATGTTTCTATTGTGGGGTTTATATACTTCCAAAAAATGTATTTTATTATTATATCATGAAATTTTTGGGATATACATGTCAATTAGAGTTTATATCTTTCATTGGGATTAGGATTCCTAAATTACCAAAGAGATAAGGATTTGATGTTACAATCTCATTGTTTATCCTGATTGTTTATGATTAAACATAAAATGTTGAGATTTTAAGATATATTTATCAGGAAGTTGATTTATTTTACTATCCTATTATTATTTATTAACAATGAATTTTTACCATCATTTTCCTCTATTTATGTACTCAATTTTGGAAATGGATGTTTTTAATGAAAACTGACTTTATTTCTCCCTTCTGTTGAGAACCTTTTTTTAACATATCCATGATTTCTAAAAAAAAGTTCACATGAATGTTTTAATATTCCGATGTGATTGTTAAAATAAATGTATAACCATGTTTTATTTTTTAATAAATAATGAAAATGAATTTTCATTTACTTTTCTAAATAATGTTTATATGGATTTTACTAAAACTGTTAAAGGAATCGTCATTTTAATGTGTATGGGATGAATATTATTTTTGACCATAAATATTTCTAATTGATTTTTCATATTATTTAAAATTTTCTAAGGTTATTTTTTATGAAAAATTTACCTTAATATTATTGGAATTTTTAGATTTTACAAGTGTTTTCAAAATGGAAGGGATATTATTCTCAAAAATGTTTTAGTGTTATTTTTTTGGAATTTATTTTCATTAATGACAACATCATTGGTTGTTTATTATGTTTTTTAGGGATTTAATCCAACTATACCATCCTTATTTAATATCTATATGGTTTATTATTATTATGAAGAAATTTTTATGAAACCCATTCTTTTCCCATAGGTTATGATATCATGAATTGATGATATGATTATGAAACCCTTTTCCTTTCTATGGGTTATGCTATTATGAAATATTTCTGAAACAAATTTATTTTCCTGGGTTTTGAAATGGTGAATATTTTATCAACTTTTTGAACAAGTATGTTTGATATTCATTTATGTTTGGTGGGACCTATATCTCCCACCAATTAATTAGGTAAATATTGAAATATCGTGTGAGAAATAGGATTGGAATGAGGAGTGAACCAATTTTAGTAGGGGTCTTTTTACTCTATGATAGTAATGGGAGTGAACCATTACTACTATAATGTTTTTTGGATTAAACCCAATCTACTATAATAGTCTTGAGAGTGAAGCATGACTCCAATTATGGTTTGGGAAGTGAACTCAATCTTTTGTGATATTCTTGGAAATGAGTCTAGACTAATAGAGAAATCAATTTATCTGTTTATATGTATCACAAAAATCAATGTCTTATACCAATGTTATGTTCTCATGGATCATGTTCTTTGATCCTTTTACGATTCATGCGTTACGAACTATGTATATTTATTCCATGAATCTGGTTTATGATCTATGATATGAAGGTAATGGTTTTCAAATGTTATTTTCATGTCCTTATACCCATATTATCATGTCATATTGATACCTCCCTTGTTTACCCTTACCGATTATTTGAGATTACCCTTTTTATGTTTTTCTTTCCCCAGATCATGAAGAATTTTTTATTGTATAAAATTTATAAGAAGTGTTTTATTTGTGAATAATTTAACGGGGGGTGATATAGTTCACTTTTGAACTAGTTGTTTATGTATTATATTTTTCAAAATGTACTAGACCTTAATTATTATGGCATGTATCCTTATTTAATGCAATGAATATTCATAAATTAAGATATAATATTTTGGTATAAAAGGTTTGGGTCATTGTAACCCATCTATTAGAATAAAACCAATTAAACCATATATTAAGTGACCTTTTTAAACACCTTTTTTGTTGGAATAATATTAGAAAAGAGGATATTATTATACTAGATCTAATTCTAGGCATGATGGACATAGTGGAGATAATATAGAAACTAAATAGGTTTGTGTTATATTTTAAGAAGTTGTATATTGTTAGAAAAGGAAATTGTTGGAATTTAATGTCTTTGAACACTTTTTCTTAATGTTTTTACCCCATTTTGGGAAATTTAGATTGGGTAAAAGTATAAATAATTATCCAAGGTTAATTTTTACTTTCGTGGTGTTGGAATATATTAATGAGCTGTGTATCAGATTGTACTCCCACCCCGGTTAGATTAGATTTATAATGTTTTCCATGTATCATAGATTTGAAGGTACCATTATAATGATTCCCATGTCATTGATTAGGGAAGTTTTAATTTTTTGGAGTAAGTGAAATTTTCTCGGTGGATGTTAGAGATATAATAATAATGAGAGAAGGTTGTGTCAACAGATCATTCTGTTGCTATATGCTTTTTGGAGTAATTGTGGATTGGATAAAAGGGATTAAGTATGAGAGTCACAAATAAATTTTTTATATCAAGTGTTTTTGTAACATTTATTCTTGTAACATGAAGAGGAAGATTTAATATGGATTCAAAATTTTATTATGATTTTATATAGTAAAAAATCGACTTATAGGTATCTTATCTGATAGTTTTGGTTCACGATGTTTTCTCGTTTCATTTTTTAGTTATATGTTCTATATATTTTTTGAATAAAATCATTTATGTAAAGAATTGATAAATTAGGAATCTTTGAAACTAACACATATTTGTTTATATAGGAATGAATCATGAGAGAGATAAATAATTGTTTTAAATGAATTTAGAAAGAGATGATTTCGGTATATTAAAGAGTTAATAGTCCAATTTTAAAAATGTTGAGATCTATATAAATGACCAAAGAATAAAAACATATCATGATGATGAATCACTAGAGGTTATGGGATACTTAAAAATCCAAATAAAACTATGATGTAAGACACTAGAGTTCAAAATAACTTATAAGATTAGTGGACCCCCCCCCCCCACCAAGAGTTCAATAGAGGGAATGAGGGACTTGATGTCCCTTTGAAGCTTTGGTGGAGGCCACTAGATGCAAGAATGGTCTACACTGATTCCAACTAATATTGGGGACCTATTTATAATTATAGGGGTTTTTTCCAAGAAACCCACTCAAGGATTGGTATATATTATTTCCAAATGAGAGAATAATCTCCTCCATTTACCCCATTTCTTCATCCCTTCATAGATGATGGGGCATAATTTTTTTGAAAAGTTGATTCATCAAATACAATGAGATTCTCCATATTTTTTTCTTATCCTTCTCTTTTATCCTAAACTAACTTTGGAATGTTTCATAAATGTATTACTGAATATTATTCATAATTTTTAGTGAAATAACATTTTATAAGAAGTATTTAGCTTTTGGTTTCTAGAAGAGACTTTGGAAGATATAATTCACATCACTGCTCATCATTTTAGTAGTGGTATGTCTCTATATAAAATTTCATTAAGGTTTCATTTGATAAAATTTAAGTTGGTAATCATTATAGATATAAAATCATAGTGTTTTTAGATGTAGGAGTGTTGGGAGTATTCCAAAAAAACATGGAATGTTTTTTATCATGGTTTCACTAAGTTGGAACAACTATGCGAGTTTTAATAGATTATAAATTAATAAATAAATTAATAAATTGATTTAGGAATTTATTATTAACAATTTATAATTAAATGGATTCCATATTATTAATATAGTAGTTTATTTTTTTGGGATGATTGATACAGTCTTGATCAAGGATGGAACAAACATAATTGTAAGGGATAACTCCATGTTGATGTTGGTCATCTCTTTTATATGAATTTTCATATGTATTATAATATGATAATGGGGTAAAGTAATTGTAATTGACCTGAGTGAGAGTTGATAAGGCTTCATGATACATGGAAAATTAGTGTAACATAGTAGGGACATTGAAGCTATAATAAACATGATCCATATATAATTTCTTTACTCTATGGAACTAATTTGATGATGTTTTAAGGTTAAATTTTGAGGGACCCTATGAAGGGTTACTAACCCTAGGAAAGGAATCTTTTATCCAATTTGGGTCTTTTTGAGTTAAGGTGACACTCCTTTGTGAGTGATGGGATATGCGTGACTCATGTAATTGATTTATTATGTAACCTTATGGTATTTTCTATTTATTTTATATACATAGCATATAGGTTTTAATTGGGGTTATAATGAATATCCATGTAAGACTTTAATGAATTGTATATAGAGTTATACTGTAGAGGACAAGAAGGTTAGTCACTCAGAAATTATAATGTCTTAGGGTTTAGTGTATTTAATGAACTCAAGAAAAGCCTTATAAGATGAGTTAGTGAATTGTGATATATAAATGTACTAAAGGGAATAGTCTAAGGGTATTTTCTTATTATTTTGAGAAGTTAAATACTGAGAGTGAAGTTATTTGTTTTTTTAAAATGGGTCTATTCTATAATCTGGAGAATAAAAAATTTAGTTATAAACTATGAGCCTATATTACTAAAGAGGGGTTTTCCATTAGTGATTGGTTTATCATGGAATGGAAAAGACTTGATGGTTGTATCAAAATGCATTTCTTATTTGATGTGATCATTAATGATAGTCATGTTCTAATATATTGAGATGTTAGTATACACTATGTATGTCTTATGATGGGTTTTATTTGATGGATAATATTCAGAAGGGTTATGGCTCATGACTATGTATATTCACTTAATAATGATTTTATGATGAGTTCTTTATAATGAATTAGAGTATTATATGTATGATATTAGTATTCTATTTCAATGTAAAAGTGTGTCACTTAAATTTATTTAATATATTCCATCTATAATGAAGAGTAATTCTATCCTACGACTAGTTATTTTCTATTTACTATAATAATATAATTATTTTCTTCCCTAGTTATTGATAGGTGATATTTTATTCATCATTGGATGGATATTATATCCCACCCATTTAATTAATCAATAATATTCTTTTCAAAATAAGAAATGTATGACTATTTACTATATATGATAATTATTGATAATATATTCACCACTAGGATGGTATCATTTTCTTCTCTTGTTGTTAATAGGTTATATTTGATTCACCAAAATAAAAGGTATATTTTTTTATATATTTTTATTCATTAATCATATTTCATTAACCACCATGGGTGTATTATAAAACCATTTTGAAATCATTATACCAATTGAGGTCCAACACTACAAGATATTCCTACCTTTTTTATAACATCGTACATTGAGAAGCATAGTTTAATATACTAGTATGAGATAAAGAATGTATGAGTCAACATTCATGATGGATTATTGAGAACCTAGTGGAATTAATGGTGGTATTGTTGTGATTTTTACTACTTCCATTTCATACTTTACATGTATAAACATATATACTAGTTTATTTAGAGACATTATTGGTGGTGTACTTTAGAGTTTTATGCTTACACACCACACATGAAACTTGGGGGATGTGGAAACCACAGGTTTTAAATTCAATGTATGGGACCTAGATTGGGTAATAATGTTTTGGTAACTTAATGGGGGTCAAGAAATATTTACGATGTAAGGTAGAGAACATGTATAATTTTGTGCTTTATAATTTAATTTCTTGTCGTTATACACATACATTTTATGATCATTTCACTAGGTAATATCCTTTATTATGTATAAATTATATGATTTATTATGTATATATTCTTTATAGCATGGTTATTGGATATTTATCATGGGATTCAGTCCACTATAATTATCCATTACACTATAATATTTTCTTATTAATTTTTGTGAAATTTAGTGATTGTGGTTTATTGTGATGTTGAGGGTATAGAATCCCCATGTATTTTTTTCTGACCCTAGAATCTATTTTAAGGCCACCAGTTTATAGATATAATCACTTAAAGTATATGTTGATCAAATTTCGCCAGAACAGATGTTTAACCTGGGTTAAGATATCAAAAAGTGGTTGTAAAGGATATTTTTGTCACACAATTTTGGATATGGTGGTTGGAGCTTGCACTAGTCAAATATTGAGCTAGGATCTGTATTTTTTCAATATATAAAATGTATGGGTAAAAATATAATTTACCATAGAATTGAGATTATTTTTTTCTTCTTATAAATATTTTTGAGTTCTTAAAAAAATGTATGATTCTTATGATGTGTAATTTATGGGTTTTAATGGATTCTGGTGGAAAGAGTAATGTTTGAATTCATCGTATAGAGAATTTATGATTAAATCACATGTGTATTCATATATGGGATTGATAAAATAGTGTCAAAAAAATAAATAGTTTTTAGTTATTTAAAACATCAATAAAACCCAATTCGACATTTTCTTGAATAACTAGTTGGTTTCATATTACTTAATTTAACCTAACTATGATGATGTCCAGGGTATGAATCCCCTGATAATGATGTAGTAAATATGATCCTAACTATCACATCAACCCTAGAGTGAATAAAATGGATATGGGGATACTCGATATAGTTTACAACCTTGGATGGGTTTGTCAGAAAGATATTCTTTGATTTATATAAACCAAAAGCCTGAGGAACTGCTTCATGATATGTTACCTATGTAAGATATATGTTCCAAATACTTTGTGGGGGTACTAATAAATATTGAGATATGACATATGAAAATGTTATATGATTGTGTAAGTTGAGTAATGTGGACCATTTCTCGTTTATGTGGTATATGGGTTTGTATATGGGAGTATAGACTAAGGGAGAGGGGTGTTCCTAGACAAGTGGAAAAATAATATATGGGGTTACATATATTTTTTTGATAAATGAAATTGACATAGAAGAAATTTTTTATTTATATATTATTCTTCGAATTTGATATTCATTGGATATATGTAGGACGGAAGGAATATCTACATCATTGGAAGTGTTTCAATTGATATGAATAGGGCGTGTAGTCCACTGATTGATTAGGCATGTTATCCCAAGACTAGAGGGATATGAATCATGGTGAAATGAGTTTATATTATTGTAACTTCATCACCAAGATAAATACTTACTTTGGTATGATATTTTTTGTACAATGGTAGTAGTTATGCAATTTTCTGAGAGTATTTATTAGCTTATCTCTTTACAAGGGTATAAATAGTAGATTTTGACAATACCTACATGGTATGTGGAGTATTGTGATTGAATATAAATATTATGATGACGATCTTAGTGATTATTTAGGAATTATTTTCCATGAATATAACATTAATATTGTTGATTAGACTATTTTGGCAAATATATGGGATTTTGAATTTGGGTAATAATTGCCACATGAATTCTATGGGAAGGTCATGATGATGATCGATGGTGGATGATGATATAATTAAATTTTATATTGGTATAGGGTTATCAATTTGTTGGGATGTGAGTTTTTTCCATTTAGTATAAAATGGGGTGTGTGACCACTAGAGATGTCAGTTTGTGGTAATGGAGCCTAAGAATCTTTAGTATCAATAACTACTTAGTGTTAATTCATGGGATTCCAATAAGAATCATTGGGTGATCATTTGGGTGTAGTGATGAAGTTATGAAATGATTCTTAGATAGTTATTATCCCTATAATGTTACGTTGTGGGTGATTATATGCAAGGGATTCTAAATGATTACATGAGTGCAGGATGACCAATGATAACTGATGAAATGATTTATCACCAATATAGTATATAAGATTATTGGTTTTTTAATCTATATGTACAAGGGGAAATGATAGTCATGGTTAGGCTAATATTTTCATATTTTATATCATATGAGATTATACCACTTGATGTATCTGAATGTCATGAAATAAATGATGAATTCTAAGAAACTTTGAGGTGCTTACTATCTCGACGTGAAAACTGAAGAATCCTAGAAACATACTAAACAATTTCATGTTTGTAATCAATGGGATTTTAGAATTTATAGTGAATTTGTATAAATTACATAGTTATCTAGAATGTGGGATATATTTAGTAGTGATTAGCGGAGTTTTTTGGGATGTAACCATTGAGATTCAAGTGTTATATTAATGGATCATCTATAATACCCAGATGTGCTTCTATAGAGAATACAAATGATTACATAACATGGATTATTATTCATGGTATGGAATAATTTTATTGAAAGTAGCATGAACTTTTGGTGATGACATATTGGTAATGATAGGAGACATGAATTTTGATGCTTTTTGAATAAGGATAAAGAAAATTTAATGGGGGGGGGGGGGGGGTGAACACCATTGATTATTAATTAGTACCATGATCAATATTTTAGGTAAAAGTTTTATGAAAATTTGTGGTGATATGAATAAAGGATCCAAACAAGAAGTTTTTGAGGTTTCATTTCAATGATTTAAGGTGAGTTTTTAAGAAATTTCAGGTGAATATGAAATACCCAGATGTGGATATAATTTTTTTGTGGTTTGAGTAAAGTAAATACAATTGGTAAATAAAATATTTTTCATTTAGGAAAGAGACAAAATTGGTGATCAATGTTGAAGAATTTTAATGCCTTTTGGAATGTAATATGGCAAGTTTAATGAATTAAACTACTTCCAAACATAGAGTAATACCTGGGATTACATATTTTGGTTGAGGTGAGTAATTGATTATTGAGTGTAACTTCAATAAGAAATTGTTCTAGTGAAAAATATTGAAATGAATTATGAGAATATAACACCAGGGATGGAGTAAAAAAACAAATGTCAATATAACCAAGTTATTGTTTTCAATTTGGTGAATTTAATTGACACTACAGTTCATAGACCATCAGACATTGGATACATCAACAATCTGGTTGGAACATTTTATGTTCAAATATTTACAATTAAATAATAATCGAATCAATAATAAAATTCAAGTAATGATTATTGATTATTATGGACTAAATAATGAGTCCTATAAAGATAAATATATTATTATATTTAAGGGATATACTGTCACATCTATAAGTAGTGGGTATTTAGATATATAAGATTACATTAAATATTAATTATCATTGGGTATCACTAATGTTTTATGAGGATTCTTCTTGAGGATGATAAATGGTATGGATGGGATTTCTATAATGGACGTATTGTTGGGCATCGATATAAAAAAGAAGGCATCATGTTTTGATGGAATAGAGCTAGGGATGACTGAATGTTTTAGTATCAAATTGGTACATAGATCATTTATGTGTTTCTTAAGAGTTTTAAGGGTGGTTTTAGACTTGTAATGATCCATGTAAAACATTGGTGGATCGAAATTCATCATGATGATGAAGCACTATTGGTGATGGGACATATAAAATTTTAACTGAATCCCAATTAAAGAAATTGGTGTTTTTGAAGCCCTCGAGTAGATAAAAACCCCTAAACTAAGAAAATAATTTAAGGAACTGAGGTCTTGGTGGCCCACCGTAACTCCTATGGAAGTAATTGATAACCTAGTGGCCCACCAAAACTCGTATAGTGGCCATTAAAGTATTGGCGGTCTACCCTGACCCCCACTCAGTTTGGGAATTTTTTTGTTATTTTAGGGGATATTAATGAACCCCATTCATTCCATGGGTCTCTAACTAGCTTAATGAATGAGAATTACCTAAATTTATGATCCTTCCTCTTTTATACTTGGATGATCTAGGATGGTTTATTAATAATTGGGGCCTTGAAGTCAATGTTTTTTCTCTTATTTTATGTTATTTCCTTTTCATTTTTCTCCTCTAATATTGGGATGTTATATTTATGTATTTTGGTATGATTTATCTTAAACAGTGTAAAATCCCACCATTATAAGAGAGATTTAGTATGTAATTTTTATATACTTGACAATATAAAATGTATCTCATTGATCACCATTGAGACAAAGAGGATTTGAGTAGTTATTAAGCTATGATATATTTTTATTAAATTTAAATAAGACTTATTTATGTTGTTTTGTATTTTATTAAAAATATAAATCACCTAAAAAGGTTGATTACTTATTTATGAATTCTATAGATAGAGTGTTCTATATAGGGATTATTAGATGGATTCTAGTGGATTTTTTTGATTAGACAAAAGATTGGAAAAATAGTTTTCTATAAAGAACTGACAAGGTCACCATATTAATTTTTTCATAAAAATTAAATTTGGCGATGCATTTTTGTTCTTAAAATTTCAAAAAATCATGATTACAAAATGTTGTAATGGGTCAAGTTGAGTTACTACATGATGTTAATGGACCCAGTTTAATGGAAACAGTTGATCTGATGATGTTGTATAAATGATAGATAAATATGACACACATTGGATATAGGTTTATAAATGATAATAAACAATTCCTTAAAAAAATAAATCATTCATTAATTTGAATACATAGTAATCTTTTAGATAAAATTTGATAGTTTTGAAAAGATTAAATAAAAAATATTAGAATATATGAAATATAAAATTATGTACTAGATGAAGAACCTTTCGGGGGTATACCAAATGGAGGTCTTTTATGAATTTACCAGATAAAGGATTTTTTATCTTTACATATTTTTGTAAATCCATTTATTATGATGACGATTAGTTATAAGTTCAAGGATTCAATAATCATAAAATAAAGATCATGATTCTTGTTTAGATTTCAAGATGTTTCAAAATCGATGACACTGATATTTTATGAAATTTATTACAATGATTAGAGATGCTATTTTTTAAGAGGGTTTGATAGTGGTCAACTAACAAAATAATTGGGTGGGAAATTAGATTTTTGAGTGGGAAATAGAAATTTAAAGTTCACATTTATCAGTTTTATTATAGAGAAACTATGAGTATATAAAGAGAATAAGGTGAACTATGATGTTTCCTTAGTTTCTAGAGATGTGAGGAATAGATTTAAAATAATGAGATATCATTTTTTCTCAATCATTTGGTGGAGAGGCACCAGATATAAAAGTACCAAATGGATAAGTACTGGAAATATATGTATCATATAAATAGATATCTAAAAAACAATTAATTTATGGAGTGTTACCCAGAGAATTCATGCAAGCTATTATTCATGAAATAGAAGAATACATACTAACTTCCAAAATAATAAGGGCGATGATTATTAAGAATCATGGCGATGATGTATTAAATCATATTTGTGAATGTTTAATTTTTTGTTGTTGTAAAGTTTTGTTTATCATATTATATTTGAAATAAACACATTCACTATCAAAGGAATATAGTGTTATACAAGTGATGTATATACCCACAATTCTCTAATCAGGGTGAGTTTATTAAAGTTTATGTTTCATCTCAAATTCTTTATAATTTATTATAATAATTATCTACTCGTATAGAATAGTGAACCATGTAAATTATTGTGTTTATTCAGGTGTCCTTATGTGTTTTGTTTTAGTAGAATAAATTCTCTCTAACATGGGGTGGCAGTTGTTTTAAATGTATAAAACATAAAAAAGAATATCACTGATTCAACATCCTCATGCACTCATTGATCACATAGATCCTAACTAGACCTTTAAATTAATATTAAATAGAGGATTAATTCGTTGACTCTTGATCATGATTAGGTTGATGAAGAAGTTTGATATGGATATTCAGAACTCAATTAATAGTAAATGGTTTCCTTTTTATGTAAATAACTATCATACCTGGAAGTATATGATTCTTTTCCATATTTAATCCATAAACTATGAATTTTTGGAATTTTTTACAAATGTATTCAATCCTCATACTAAGGGTACTCTCGTAATAGCTTTATATAATAAGAATCTAAAGAATTATGGATGAGCTATAAATTCTATAATTTCTAATATCTCTCTCTAGAAGTCAATTTGTATGGTTTAAATGAATTAGAACAGTTAAAGGCATATAAAACAAGTTGAAACTTATTTATGCAGGGAATATGAATGTGAAGAAATCCAAGTTATAGTTTTTGAAATTAAATTATGATGATATTAATATGGTATATGATGAATACATTGATGATTTATTTATAAGGTTTAATGAAATTATAAGCACCACAATATTTTTAGTGAGGAATTGGAATATTAGATAATTGTTCAAAATATTCAAAGAATTATTCTGGATAAATTTGATTCTATGGTATCATATTTAGAAGAAATGTATTTTTAATCCAAATATCTTGATAATTTTCATATTATTCTCATTACATATGAAATTATAATAAAAATATATATCAAGAAGATGAAGGAAAACGATGATCGAGAAATCTATTTTAAATTTACTAGGAAAGAATTGTCTAAGAGACTTATATTTGAGGAAAAATTAAACAAAAATAACGTAGAATATTAAGTGGGTAAAAGGTCTTATAAATTCTTGAATTTATTTTCTAAAAAATTGTATCAAGGAATATATAAGTATAAAATAATGTTACCATTTAATTTATTCAACTACAAGGGCATTGTATATTTTAAAAAATAAAACTCTAAGTGAAGATGAAGATAGTGATAAAGAAGATGGAAAGTCAAGAAGACCTTATGAAAAGAAGGAAAAAATAAAATTATTATTTATAGTGAAATGATAAAAAGTTTTCTAAATATAAAAAGGGAAATGTTTTGTCCAAATATAAGAAAGATGGTGGAATTAAAGTGGAAGCTAAAAATTAGTGTCATGACGGTGCTGAAAAGTTACTTATTGAAAAAGTAAATATTAAGATAATTACTAGTGATGAATTTATCAAATAAAATTAAGAAAAAGTTAAAAATTTATATCGTTTATTCTTAAAATTGAATTAAAATAATTTCTTTCCATATTTGTTAAACTTGAGAAGGAGAATAAGAAGTTAATGAAATAAATTAAACATGTTTTCAATCCCAAAATCGTGCATGATAAAGAAAAATATTTTTTTAAAAGATATTAAAAATATAAATATGATATTTGTGGAATATTAAAACTAAATCATCAATATTGAATAAAATATTAGAGAGAAATAGAAATAATTTTACCATGTACAATAAGAATTAGTTAAATATAAACAGAGGATATCAAACTTATAACACTTAATTCCTATTTTTTGAAATATATAACAATTTTAGATCTATAAAGGATTAAAAAATATAATAATAATAATTTAAAAATAAGTCTGAATATTTAAATAAGAATAATAATTTCAAGTGAACCATGTATGTAGCTAAAACTATTGAATTCTGAAATTCTATAATTTTCATGAAATCAAAATTTGAGGAATAAACTACTAAGACTGGAGGCTCTATTAAAACTCAAAATAAATAATATATAAATATATATATAATAAGATGAAGGGAGTCCACTAAAATTTTGTTTCACAATAAATATCCAAGTTTTATTATTATAATGATGCTAGAATTCTTATATGAAGTTCAGAACAACATGCGTGTTATAATGGAAAATATGAATTCTATTGATATTATTGGTACTAAAGTATTTGAGAATCTATAAAAATGGGCTGGTTCAATCATAAACACTTTAATTAATATAGGAGTTATTGGAGTTAGAGTTTTAGAGGGATTTAACCCACTCAAGGAATAAAATTTGATTAATCACGTTTGAAAACTAAAAATAGATTTCAACCACAAAAAGCTATTTTTAAAATATTGGATCATCTTAGAAATCTTTCTATATTATGTATTTTTATTCTACCATCACAATAAATTTTAACTAAATATTTGGCAATCATCATGAAAATAAATAAAAAAGGAAAAGAAGAACCTTGGGATGTTGAAACTGCTCTCAAGGAAACCAATGGAGAAAAGCCCTAGATATTGTATAGTGGGTGTTATTCACATATAAACTAATATTATAAATTGTTAAAAAAAATTAAAAGACTTCAAATATTTTATAGTAATTTTTTAAAATGATTATTAACTTAGAATAAATGACATTGGATCTATTTTCATTGGAAAATATAAATTAAGATATAAAAGATCCTTATTTGTTGATGGGTTGAAACATAATTTTTTTTTATTTCATAGAATTTTGATAAAGGAAATGAATTTTTTTTATAATAGATTTATTTTTGTTAAAATACTAGAAGATAGGGAATTTTTAATGATTATAATGCAGACCAATGAATATTTTTTAGGTGAGAGATGAAAAAGTTTCCTGCTACCTGATCATAATGAAAGAAATTCATTTATCGCCTGAAGGAATAGACATATATTCCAAATAAATATTAACAATTTTATAGGAAGTATTTTTAATGTTCCTAACATGATAAAAAGATTACATTGTTTTAATCTATATTCTAAAATTGAATATTTTAAATTCATTACATAAGTGGGTTGAGATACATTCAACTCATCCATTAGAGCTTATTCATTATTACATTGTGGTCCAAAGTGAAAGTATTTGGAAAATGGTGATAATATTTTTTTTACTATATTGATTATTTCACTCAAATTAAATGTTATGTGTTTTTGAAAAAAAAAATTATTGGATCTAAAAATGGTTAAGAGTTTTAAGAGAAGTGCTGAAAAGAAATGTGGATACTCCATGAAGAAATATTTAACTAATAATGGAGCAGAATATACAAATTTGGTGCGTAATGATTATATTGAAAATAATGGAAATCATTTGTAATGTATTTCACCATGCACACCAAAACATAATGTTGTTATTGATAGGGAGAATATAATTTTGGTTGATATTTCTTCAACCATGTAGATTAAATATCCCAATTATTGATTATTTTAGAGAAAAGATTTTGGGGAATAATTTCATATTTATAATCAATATTTCCATAGAAAAAACACTAATATAACTCTATATGATTTCTAATTTAAATAAAATAAACGTTTTAAATACTTAAGGGTGTTTGGAAGCTCTTGACTTATCAAATTAAAATTCAAGAATCTTTAGAAGATTGATTATGTATGTGTGGATGGTATGTTCCTTGCATAAACACCTAATGTTAGGGGATGCATGTGTTATAATGAGTAAAAAATAACTATTGATTATTTGGATGTGAAAATATCGGATCATTCTGATAGAAAGTTATCATAATCTGCTATAAATATAAGATTACGTTAAGATGAAGTTTCTGTTATTAAAAAATATTATAAATTTATTAACTTAAGTGATGGTGTAGAAACAACACAGGATGAAGATATTTATTCATGTAATTCAAGTGACGAGGGACAATTGTCTTCATCACATCCAATTTGAGAAAGAAAGTGGAGGTCAAAAATATCATTGGTGCTGAAGGAGAACATGTTGAAACCAAAAGTACTTTGAGGATAGTTTCACACACATTTTTCACAAGTTGATCCAAGAGATGATAAATAATATATAGAGCATATATATTGGATTGATTCCATGAGTGAGGAATTAGATTTTGTTGAAAAAATGGGACATGGGAGCGAGTACCCAAATGTAAAGATAAATATAAGATTTTAACAATGTGGGTTTTCTAAATAACATTTAATGGAAATGATAAAGTGATAAAAATGAAAGACTAGTTTGTAAGGGATAGTGACATGTTTAATGAATTGATTTTTATGAAATTTTACTCCATTTCAAGACATTAAAACATCGTAGTATTTTTTTATTTCTTTACAAAGTAGATATAAGATACTACAAATAGATGTTAAGTCTTATTTTATTAATTGATAGCTTTAGGAATGAGTTTATATTGAGAAACCATGTTTATTACTTCTTAGTCAAGATATTAACTATGATTTTTATTAAAAGATGGATTTTTATGGTATGAAACAAGATTTAAGATTTTGGTATACTAATTTGTAAACATTATTGTTGAATTCAAACATTAAAAATTAATAGTATACAAAAATCTAAAATTAAAAATAAATTAATACGTTTCTCTCATTTTGATTATTTATGACAATGATAACATATTTTTAGTGAATAATGATGAATATTGAGAAAGAATTTTCAAAAAAATGAACATTCTATTTTAAATTTCTATTCTAGGTGAAATTATGTACATTCTTGGTCTTTAATTTTATCAAGAGGAGGATCACATTTACTTATTAAAGGAGAATTATGATAATAAATTACTTCAAATATTTGGATTAAAATATTCAAATCCTTTTTCCGTACTTATATTAGGGGGAAAAAACTGTTTAAGGGTTATTTTATAAGGAATATTATTACTAAATAATTTAGAAAATTTACTAGATTCCTGTTCAATTTAATATCCACTAGAAAACACATGGATTATGTTGTTAACATGTCTGCTAGTTTTCAAAGTCCATTGAAGATGACACATTTTTTGGTATGAAAAATAATTATTTAATATATTAAGGGAACTACATATTATGGGATAAAGTATGATAAAAGGGGAAATTTGAATCTATTTGGTTATAAAGATGTAAAATAGGTAGTTTTTGTCGATGATAGATGATCCACATATGGTAGTATTTATTTATATGTGAAAGATGTCTAATTTTGAATACAAATAAGAAAAGATAAATGATTATTAGAACTATATAAGTTGATTATGTATCTCCCACTTAAGATATAATACAATTAATATAGATGAAGATAGAACACGAATATTTGTCAGTTGATGTGGAGATACCCTTTCTTTGGGGTTGTGATAATCAAAATGTTATCAATATCACTAAGAATCTTATGCAACATTAAATATCAAAATAAATTGACGTTAAATATCACATTATTTATGAACATTCAAAAATAAATGAAATAAATCTTGATTTTGTACCTAAAAAATTAGCAGGTAGTAGATATATTCATTAAACAATTTTTGATGGAAACATTTTGGAAACAAAGGTTTATTATGAGCTTTCAACCTCACTCTATTTATGGATATGTTATGTGATATTTATCCCCTTATTCACCTTTTCATTGGATATTATTATCAAAGGGGGAGAAATATGATAACACAATTTTATCCATTGATTTGTGTTTTACCATTAATGGGAGAGCACATATTTAAAGGGATTTTTAAAGGGGTAATCTATGATGTTAGCAAGATTGAAATTTTTTAAGATCTTGTTGAATTTAATATGGTATCATATTCTTTACAGGTTTATTTTTTTGGGAAAATGATTTCTTGAGTTTAAGAAAAATTTTATAACAATTTCTAATAAAATTTTTATGAATAGGTTGTTATTTTTATTTAATGATTCTTCATTCATACACAAATTTCCCTTATGTAGTATTATAAAATTTGGATGAAGATACATTTATTAGGTTATAGAGCTATGATGATTTATATTAATTATTTGAAAAAAATCCAAAGGGGTGATTATTCAGATAAAAAATCTTTTAGTTTTTTTAATCTCATAAAGAATCTGGTTTAATGGGAAGAAGAACTATTTATGGTGTTATATTTTGTTATCAATATATAATAACCAGTTGATATAGTTTGAAGTTTTATTTATTAATTTTCAAGAAGGAGTGTTATATAAATACAAGACCTGACAAATACTACTGTATAGAGGTGATCAAACAAAATATTTGAAAAGGTTTTTCTTCTAAAGTACCCACAGGGTCACCAGACTTAGGTGTTTGAAGATGAAAAATCAGGTGATTTTTTTTGTTTATAAATTTACAAAACATCATGATTACTAAAATCTATCATGTATCAAAACTAATTAATGCATGAATTTATTTTAATGAATTTAATTTATGGATATGATCAGACGATGTTATATCAGATAGGGAGAAATATGAATCCCATTAGATAGATGTTTCTGAATAATCAGAAAGTGTTTTTTTGGAAATATTCATTAGTATGAGGTTTTTAGATAGATTCATCATATAGAAAAACAATTTTTATTACAAATAGAGATACTCAAATATTTCTAGATAGAGGAAACATTCAAATATTTATCTGACATATAAGATCCATGTAAAGATATACTAAATGTAGAAGCTCTTACAAAGGAACCAGATAAAGGATTGTGGATCTTCTCAAAGTGTTGTAAAGTCATACATTTTTAACACATTGATTTTGATGTAGAAAATTTCAATAATCATGAAGGAATTATTATGATTCTATAAGAAATTTAAATAAGTTTTAGAATAATTAATTTTAGTATTTGAGGAATTTTTTTGGAAGATTTTTTACTTAAATGTGTGCATTGGCTTTACAGCTATTTAACTTAAGAAATACTTGAGAAAGAAATTCAAATTTGGAGTCAGAAACTCAAATGTTCAGTTTCCAGTTCTCCCTTATTTTGAGGAGAAACTAAAAGTATAAAAAGGGGATCAATTGAACTGTGAAGTTTCTATATTTTTTGAAAATGTATGGTGTCGAATGCAATGATTGAGAGATCCTTTAGTTAAAGCATCAAATGGAGAGGGGACAGATAGATGGGAATTGAACTATGATGTATCAAACAAATAGATAATCAATATAAAGGATCAAAATGAAGTCTTTCAAGATGTTGTGAAAGAAATAGAAGAAAAATAACTAACTTGAAGAAAAAAATAGGTGAATAATGTAAAGCATCACAATGATGATGTGTTGAATTCTATTGGTGAAGGTTCATTTAGTGGTTGAAAATAAAAAAATCATATTATTCATGCAAGAATGATATCCACTATTAAAAGAAAATAGTTATTTTCAAGAGATGGATATACCTGACCACAATGTATTGTTATCTATAGGATATGTGATATTGTATTATTTCTATGATTCCAAGGTCTAACTAATCTTATTGAGTAGTTATGCTTTTAAATTATTATTTTCCCAGGATTGTTCTTGTAACGCCCCAAGATTTTATGAAAAATATTCTTTTTAATTTCATTAATGTCTTGTGTTGTACGCTACAACAAAAGAAGCTTTCACAATACGCATCCTTGACTCTCCTTCCATTACACGCAATCACGACCTTCCACGATAGCGTGTGTTGTACGCAACACCATGTTTCGCTAAACAACGATATGCTATTAAGATACTATTAAAACTAGCCGTTATGAATAGTAATAACCACTTTTTGAAATTTTGTAAATTTTATTTATAAAAATGGACATCATTTATGGATTCAGAATATCGAAATTAGCTTAGGTTGAAATTTGGTGATTTTTGGATAACTTTCATATTTTGATGAATAGTGAAAATTACTAAATTTTAATTAAAAACAACTTTTTCAATCGAAAAAATTAATAGTAATAAATTATTAATTTGAGTGGTTTTAGAATATATTTTTACAATTTAATACAATGTTGGTCAATGGATGCAATTTGACATTTAAACCAGTTATAAACAAGTGTCAATCTTTTGATAGTTATTATCTCTTAAAAACACGCCTTTTGTTTAGACGACGGGAGTTAATTTTTAAATTAATTAATGCAACTGATATGTTTTGAATTTGGTAAAATAGAAACCATTTTTGAGTTCATAATATCAAATATAGCTTAGGCCTAATTTTTGGTACTTTTCTGAAAACTTTCAATTTTTGATGAATAGTGAAACCACTAAGTGGTAGGTTAAAAACTGAATTTTGCATAAAACTTAATTTTACCGCTTCTGTGAATGGAATTTCGAAAATCCGAGAGACACGGTTAATATCAAGGACTAAAATGTGGTTCAATGAGATGAAAATAATTTTTTGGTGAATAGTAACTTTTTACTTTTTTTACCGCGGTTAATAGTAAATAGGGTAACTAAAGGTAAATATGATATTAATATTACCCTAACACATGTCCTAATTCTATTGGACAAGTGTAATTCGACCAAAAACAAACTTTGGAATAAAATATGTCCATTTAGGCCCACTTGGATTAGATTAGGACAT
The DNA here is from genome assembly GCA_963277665.1 of Viscum album. Lineage (NCBI taxonomy): Eukaryota > Viridiplantae > Streptophyta > Magnoliopsida > Santalales > Viscaceae > Viscum > Viscum album. The sequence goes on along the minus strand of OY728136.1, from coordinate 998,922,553 downwards.
TTATTATTAATTTATTTAAAGAAGGGTTAAAATAGTTAAAATCATAGTTTAATAAGTAAATCATTTTTAATATGGGGTTATACATAAGATAAATTCGACTATAAATATTCATTAGAAATCTAAAAAGATTTCCTACATGATGGTATTTTATTTATAATTTTTAGACATTAAATAATTTAATTTATTTATGACACAACGATGATGCAGTAATTATCTTATTAATGAAATATTGACATAATTGATGTAATAAACACAAAAATAAATGTAATTTGAGATTTTTTATGAATTCCACTAATTTTCTAGGTTACTATGATATATTAATGTTGATTTAAGCAACTTGGTTCGAACATTTAATTCTGTTATGACTTTCACAAAAATCATATATCAAATAGTGTCAAAATTGACACAAAATAGTTTTTAAATCAAATATTATATTATTAATTGTTATTTTATTCCTAAAAATCTAAGGTTCGGCCAAATGACTTAGATAAGGATATATGTATTAATAATAAACAATTTGGGGTTCGTTTGGCATGTTATAGTAAGTGTATTAACCATATAGTGAAAGAAAACAAAAAGACACGGTAAAAGTTAAATTATTTAACTTAGAGTTAAATCTAATTGATAAGGTTAAAATAATATCCTAAACTTGTCTAAATTCTATTCGTTGATAGGATTTCGACCCATACCCACTTTAGCTTCGAAATAAGACCCTTTGGAACCATTATAAACCGATTTTGACTTTAATATAAAATAATATTTTGAGATATTCCTAAGGTGCCCCTCTCCTCCATTATAAAAGGGCACCTCCTCCCCCTCATCCTCACACCAATTTGAGCACTCCTTCTCGGCCAACCCCTTCCAAAATCTCTTCTCCACTTCCCTAGAAACATCCTAGAGGTTCTGGTCTTCCTCAAAGACCAATTCTAGTGCCCTAAGAGGAGGTCTCAAAGAGGCGCTTCAAAGAAGAGGTAATTACCGTTACCAATTCTTTCATCTTTATTTCTTCTTCCACTTCTTCTTCTTAGGTTGTTTCATTATGAAGTAAAAACATCAGTATCACTCATATACTTATATGTTATTATAAGTATGAAACAACCCTATTTCACCATCTATCCATCCTATGGAAAAAGAAATCACCGCGCGTGCGTACGTACGGAATACTGTCTCCACGCCGTGGTGTAATCTATTTTTCCACCATCACTTTACAAGGATGGGTATAATGGTGTAAAGAATACCTATACATAGTTATTACAACATCATATTGATTCTGATATATTGTATAATCCACTCCAATTCAATTCAATATTTATAGAAATGATATCATCGCTCGTGCGTACGTACGGACTACCGTCTCCACGACGCGATGAGATTCATTCTCCATGTTAACCATTTAAGAGTGATTATAAAGTATATATAAGAAATAATAATGAAATATATGACATTATAAAGCTACTGGATTTATGTATATATATATATATGTATGTCATCTACTTACTTCCATTTCAAGACAATAAGGAAAGTAAAACAGAGTTCATGCGTACGTACAGACTACCGTCTCCATGAACGGTGTTTTTCATTTCATTTATCTATCTATTATATATATATATATACTGAATATATATGATATATAAATCATATTTTATATTCTGGAAGTAAGTAAATCATAATATAAGTAATAATAATGTCAAGAACAACAAGTCAAAACACCTACGATAAATGAAACGATTTTACCCAAAACGCTTCTTTAACATGGAATTTACAAAAGAACGGGTAATATAATGTCATAAGTGAACCATATATGATATCATAACAATGAATATGATTCTGTAATAAGTCAATAACATGATTTAAATCATTATACAGGAGGTTCGTACACTTACAAAGCAAGTCGGACCTAAGGTAAGGGAAATATCACAATCTCATTTTTTTATCCGAGATTGTTTATTCGTAAGTATTTACTGGGTTGTATTTTATCATCCACATCCATGTTTACTCAATATGTAATATTATTTCCATCCACCTAAAATTGTTTAAATCCATTTTTACCCTTCGGTGAGTTTTTAGTAATACGTATGAAAGGAATCTTTTGTCGTTTTTCGTACGAGGTACTTTTTGACTTTTCCGACAAAAGTATGAAGAATGTTTTTTTTAACTTATACGGCACGAACGGATTTCTACTGTTTTATAAATCCTTATTTTCATGAAGCTTCCTCTAAAAGATTTCATGACTATTTTTAATAAAATCTCTTTCTTTTAAAATTACATGATGTTTTGTGAAAAGAAATTGATTTTGAAGAAGAAAGGATATTTTCCTCAAGAATTCATTTCAAGTGTTTTATCAAAATTATTTTCCATCTAAGATAATAAAGGGTTCTGTTTCTATCCATATTTTTACATTGATTTGACTATGTTGTGATGGAATTATGTTTATGAATTCCTTTATCTTATATGAATGGTTTTATGATGTCATGTTGTTTTAAGAATCCCATTTTTATTACATGGGTTATGAAATGATGTATGATTTATGATTATGTGGCACACATAAGAAAGGATTCATTATAAGATGGGTGGGACCTATATCTCCCTCCAATGCATTGGGTAAAGATTTTATATCTCATGAGATAGACATGGCTGAAATGGTAGGTTATACCGGTTCAGTGAAACAGGACTGAAACGAGGGTTACTCGATTCAGAAAGGGACTTTGTCCACTAAGATAGTCTTGGCAATGAGTCTTGACTAACAAGAAATGATTTTCTATGATTATGTGTGTATGCCACAAAGTTTCATGTTTTAAGTTATGATTATTGGGATTACATTTCACTTCTATGATTTATCCCATGTTATGATATTATGAGCTTTTTGCAGGTTAAGATTTCCAAAAGCTATGTTCTTATATATATGATGTGATTGATATTTCTTTTGTTTACCCTTACTGAGAATTTGATCTCACCCTTTTATGTTTTCTTTTCCCCAGGATATAAAGAAAGTTTTTAGGTAAAAAAAAGGGATGACATTTATGGGAGATATTGAAGAACTTTCACCATGATTAGAAGATTACGTTCCGAGTTTCCAAAGACACTAAACTATTACGATCCTTTAGTGTGTGTTTTTGTTATGTACTAAGTATTCCGCAAATGTAATGTAATGTCCATGTACGTCAAGCTTTGGGTCTCTACAGTTGGTATCAGAGGAAAGGTTTAGTCAACCTTTGGAAACTAGGATGCGAAAACGTTAGTGAGATCCCTAGAGATATTTCTAAGGTATGTCTAGGGATGTCCCTAAGGATAAGTATACGTATAAGATATATTCCTAGAACTATGGTAACGATCTTAGAATTTAACCTAAGAAGTTAGATATTGAGGATACTCCCCCTTTGTTATGTTGTTTTCCCTAGAATGATTTTTTCCTCTCACACTATTCTTTTTGGGTTTTAGAAAATGGCTGGAAACAAGGTGATTCACGATAATGGAGGATATGATGGACAATGGAATGATATTTTTCATGAGCAACAAAATGAAATGGGATTTGGAAGTCCAAACATCATTATTATGCCGAATCAGCAATCTCCTAATATGATCAATAAAGTAAAATTTGGTAAGTTTCCTGACTCGGCTAATAAGAGAAAGATGGAGTTTCATGAAGATCATAGAGGAAAGAAAGTTCAATTTCCCCTATGTAATTCATGTGGGAAGAGGCATCAAGGAGAATGTTTCAAGGGAACTAGAAGATGCTTTGGGTGTGGAAAAGAAGGACACAAAGCAAGTAAGTGCAAAGGAAAAGGTTCAATTAACACCATGGATGAGGATAATGGTATTGCTACGACATCAACAATGGTAAAATGCTTTAAATGTGGAATGTACGGGCATTATGCAAACCAATGCCCTAAGGGAAAGTCTCATGAAGAGAATCAGTATGGTCGTATGGGAAGTATTTTTGTTGACGATGATGAAGAAACTACAAATGATATGTGAGATGAAAGAAATGTTGAAGCTCGGTCAATGGTCTAAGAATGTAGTGGAATGATTACATGTTTATCATGTGTCGTGTTGTATAAGTAATCTCATGGAATAAGGAGACATCTAAGGATTTTTACACTGTTGCCTTTCCTTAAGTGTATGATGAATGGTACCAGTAACCATGAAAGGTTATTCAGATACTTTTGGAAAGTAGATGATAAGTGCATAATGAAAGGATAAGAAGACAATGAGATGTTTGATTGTATTCATGAGCTCATGATTGATATAAGGACTAATTGATATCATGGTTTGAGTATAAATAATTTTGAGGATTTTGGTATGTGGAAAGAGTTAACTTTTAACAGCACTCATGTTTTCAATAAGGTTCAATGGGTATTCAAGAGAATACATGATTAAGGACTTTGAATGTTTGGAATGTGACCAACAAAACATATCTTATGATATATGGGGATCAACGATGGTATTAAATCTCTGGTAATCATTTTCACTATGTTATGAGAGTGGACTGGAGTATTATGGATAAGCCTAAAGATTAGAATGGATTATTTTGGACATAAGTTAGTATTGTTTAAGGATAGAAGTTTTTTCGATATTATTGATGGGATGTTATATTAATATAGTTTTAGAAAAAGAACAACCTGCAGGACGGGCGACAGCCCTTCGCTTCGGACAAGGCTGTGGGAATCGAACCCACAACCGAAGTGCGACTGAACTTTATCGCCTACCACTGGCCTACAGGAAGTCCCTGTTTAGTAGAAACTAGTTTTATTATATTAAGCAGTATGATATATGAAGTATAAGTCCATTTTAGGAACCATATATGATTAATCTCACTATAGATCGACTTATGTATATAATTTTGCTAACCTTTTGTTTCAGAGAGATGGAATGACCCGTCATTCTATCACATGATCTGCTAACACTTCATGAATAACAAATTCAACTTCATTTATTTAAGAGATGAAGTGGAAATTGTTCAAGGCACGAACTACAGTGAGATTGTACCAAAATAAAGTAAGTATTTATTCTAAGCAAATTTTCAACTTTAGGGAAATGATCTTGAAAACCAAAAATGTTGTCCTAGTGATCTTATACCTGATGAATCAGATGGTACCTTATATCATCACAAATCTATGGATTTGTGATTACTGGCTTTTCCATAGCCATGTTCTCTACCACTCTCCATCAGAACATGATGGTTAGATTTTTCTTCCATATCCATATTTTCACCTATGTGGAAACCCAGTGATTAGTTTATTTGGGTAATCGTTAAATTTCATACTTTAGTTTTTAAAGCCATGTTTTGGTATTCCTTTTTACGATGTGGGTTTCTATCAAAGAAAATTTTGAATAGTAAACCATTTATAACCCCGACGAATTTCGAGGGCGAAATTCATTTTAAGGGGGGTAGAATGTAACGCCCCAAGATTTTATGAAAAATATTCTTTTTAATTTCATTAATGTCTTGTGTTGTACGCTACAACAAAAGAAGCTTTCACAATACGCATCCTTGACTCTCCTTCCATTACACGCAATCGCGACCTTCCACGATAGCGTGTGTTGTACGCAACACCATGTTTCGCTAAACAACGATATGCTATTAAGATAATATTAAAACTAGCCGTTATGAATAGTAATAACCACTTTTTGAAATTTTTTAAATTTTATTTATCAAAATGGACATCATTTATGGATTCAGAATATCGAAATTAGCTTAGGTTGAAATTTGGTGATTTTTGGATAACTTTCATATTTTGATGAATAGTGAAAATTACTAAATTTTAATTAAAAACAACTTTTTCAATCGAAAAAATTAATAGTAATAAATTATTAATTTGAGTGGTTTTAGAATATATTTTTACAATTTAATACAATGTTGGTCAATGGATGTAATTTGACATTTAAACCAGTTATAAACAAGTGTCAATCTTTTGATAGTTATTATCTCTTAAAAACACGCCTTTTGTTTAGACGACGGGAGTTAATTTTTAAATTAATTAATGCAACTGATATGTTTTGAATTTGGTAAAATAGAAACCATTTTTGAGTTCATAATATCAAATATAGCTTAGGCCTAATTTTTGGTACTTTTCTGAAAACTTTCAATTTTTGATGAATAGTGAAACCACTAAGTGGTAGGTTAAAAACTGAATTTTGCATAAAACTTAATTTTACCGCTTCTGTGAATGGAATTTCGAAAATCCGAGAGACACGGTTAATATCAAGGACTAAAATGTGGTTCAATGAGATGAAAATAATTTTTTGGTGAATAGTAACTTTTTACTTTTTTTACCGCGGTTAATAGTAAATAGGGTAACTAAAGGTAAATATGATATTAATATTACCCTAACACATGTCCTAATTCTATTGGACAAATGTAATTCGACCAAAAACAAACTTAGGAGTAAAATATGACCATTTAGGCCCACTTGGATTAGATTAGGACATTTATTATTAATTTATTTAAAGAAGGGTTAAAATAGTTAAAATCAAAGTTTAATAAGTAAATCATTTTTAATATGGGGTTATACATAAGATAAATTAGACTATAAATATTCATTAGAAATCTAAAAAGATTTCCTACATGATGGTATTTTATTTATAATTTTTAGACATTAAATAATTTAATTTATTTATGACACAACGATGATGCAGTAATTATCTTATTAATGAAATATTGACATAATTGATGTTATAAACACCAAAATAAAGGTAATTTGAGATTTTTTATGAATTCCACTAATTTTCTAGGTTACTATGATATATTAATGTTGATTTAATCAACTTGGTTCGAACATTTAATTCTTTTATGACTTTCACAAAAATCATATATCAAATAGTGTCAAAATTGACACAAAATAGTTTTTAAATCAAATATTATATTATTAATTGTTATTTTATTCCTAAAAATCTAAGGTTCGGCCAAATGACTTAGATAAGGATATATGTATTAATAATAAACAATTTGGGGTTCTTTTGGCATGTTATAGTAAGTGTATTAACCATATAGTGAAAAAAACAAAAAGACACGGTAAAAGTTAAATTATTTAACTTAGAGTTAAATCTAATTGATAAGGTTAAAATAATATCCTAAACTTGTCTAAATTCTATTGGTTGATAGGCTTTCGACCCATCCCCACTTTAGCTTCGAAATAAGACCCTTTGGAACCATTATAAACCGATTTTGACTTTAATATAAAATAATATTTTGAGATATTCCTAAGGTGCCCCTCTCCTCCATTATAAAAGGGCACCTCCTCCCCCTCATCCTCACACCAATTTGAGCACTCAATCTCGGACAACCCCTGCCAAAATCTCTTCTCCACTTCCCTAGAAACATCCTAGAGGTTCTGGTCTTCCTCAAAGACCAATTCTAGTGCCCTAAGAGGAGGTCTCAAAGAGGCGCTTCAAAGAAGAGGTAATTACCGTTACCAATTCTTTCATCTTTATTTCTTCTTCCACTTCTTCTTCTTAGGTTGTTTCATTATGAAGTAATAACATCAGTATCACTCATATACTGATATGTTATTATAAGTATGAAACAACCCTATTTCACCATCTATCCATCCTACGGAAAAAGAAATCACCGCGCGTGCGTACGTACGGAATACCGTCTCCACGCCGCGGTGTAATATATTTTTCCACCATCACTTTACAAGGATGGGTATAATGGTGTAAAGAATAACTATACATAGTTATTAAAACATCATATTGATTCTGATATATTGTATAATCCACTCCAATTCAATTCAATATTTATAGAAATGATATCATCGCTCGTGCGTACGTACGGACTACCGTCTCCACGACGCGATGAGATTCATTCTCCATGTTAACCATTTAAGAGTGATTATAAAGTATATATAAGAAATAATAATGAAATATATGAAATTATAAAGCTACTGGATTTATGTATATATATATATATGTATGTCATCTACTTACTTCCATTTCAAGACAATAAGGAAAGTAAAACAGCGTTCATGCGTACGTACGGACTACCGTCTCCATGAACGGTGTTTTTCATTTCATTTATCTATCTCTTATATATATATATACTGAATATATATGATATATAAATCATATTTTATATTCTGGAAGTAAGTAAATCATAATATAAGTAATAATAATGTCAAGAACAACAAGTCAAAACACCTACGATAAATGAAACGATTTTACCCAAAACGCTTCTTTAACATGGAATTTACAAAAGAACGGGTAATATAATGTCATAAGTGAACCATATATGATATCATAACAATGAATATGATTCTGTAATAAGTCAATAACATGATTTAAATCATTATACAGGAGGTTCGGACACTTACAAAGCAAGTCGGACCTAAGGTAAGGGAAATATCACAATCTCATTTTTTATCCGAGATTGTTTATTCGTATGTATTTACTGGGGTGTATTTTATCATCCACATCCATGTTTACTCAATATGTAATATTATTTCCATCCACCTAAAATTGTTTAAATCCATTTTTACCCTTCGGTGAGTTTTTAGTAATACGTATGAAAGGAATCTTTTGTCGTTTTTCGTACGAGGTACTTTTTGACTTTTCCGACAAAAGTATGAAGAATGTTTTTTTAACTTATACGGCACGAACGGATTTCTACTGTTTTATAAAGACTTATTTTCATGAAGCTTCCTCTAAAAGATTTCATGACTATTTTTAATAAAATCTCATTCTTTTAAAATTACATGATGTTTTGTGAAATGAAATTGATTTTGAAGAAGAAAGGATATTTTCCACAAGAATTCATTTCAAGTGTTTTATCAAAATTATTTTCCATCTAAGATAATAAAGGGTTCTGTTTCTATCCATATTTTTTACATTGATTTGACTATGTTGTGATGGAATTATGTTTATGAATTCCTTTATCTTATATGAATGGTTTTATGATGTCATGTTGTTTTAAGAATCCCATTTTTATTACATGGGTTATGAAATGATGTATGATTTATGATTATGTGGCACACATAAGAAAGGATTCATTATAAGATGGGTGGGACCTATATCTCCCTCCAATGCATTGGGTAAAGATTTTATATCTCATGAGATAGACATGGCTGAAATGGTAGGTTATACCGGTTCAGTGAAACAGGACTGAAACGAGGGTTACTCGATTCAGAAAGGGACTTTGTCCACTAAGATAGTCTTGGCAATGAGTCTTGACTAACAAGAAATGATTTTCTATGATTATGTGTGTATGCCACAAAGTTTCATGTTTTAAGTTATGATTATTGGGATTACATTTCACTTCTATTATTTATCCCATGTTATGATATTATGAGCTTTTTGCAGGTTAAGATTTCCAAAAGCTATGTTCTTATATATATGATGTGATTGATATTTCTTTTGTTTACCCTTACTGAGCATTTGAGCTCACCCTTTTATGTTTTCTTTTCCCCAGGATATAAAGAAAGGTTTTAGGTAAAAAAAAAGGGATGACCTTTATGGGAGATATTGAAGAACTTTCACCATGATTAGAAGATTACGTTCCGAGTTTCCAAAGACACTAAACTATTACGATCCTTTAGTGTGTGTTTTTGTTATGTACTAAGTATTCCGCAAATGTAATGTAATGTCCATGTACGTCAAGCTTCGGGTCTCTACAGTTCTTGTGTTTTTTGTTTTAGTGAAGTCAATTTCATTTAATAGTATTTCAATATAATTTTAAAAGAAGTTAAAATAAAAAAGATCAAATCACTGATTCACCCCCACTCAGTGATCCCATAGATCATGATTGATCATTTCACTCACTGTTTCAATTCAAGTATGTTGTCTAATAAGATTACCTTAGGATTTTTTAGATTTAATTTTAAACTTATAAATTATTATGTTATAGATCATATGAATTTTTCTTATAGGAGTACTAGGAGCATGAAATAATCTATTGGCATATCACTACCCTTGGTTTAAAAAATATATCACTACTTGGTGAGTTTTAGAATATTATACCTTTGTGAATTTATTATTTAATTTAAATTATAATTTTTTAGGATTAATTAAATTCTATCTTGAAAAATAGGAATTTTTAGGTGAGTAAGATAGATACATGCTTGTTCCAGGATAAAACGAGCATTTTTATAGGAATATTTCTATATTTTGTGATAATAGATCTCTAATTTTACCAAATTCATACTTGTTTTTATATATGGTGTGGCATTATACCAGGGTTAATTTGGTGTAACTCACCAGAGAAAGAGTTTATGGAGTGTATAGGGATATACGAAATATATGGGACTTATTAGGGCTGTTCTAATAATCTCATACACATACCCTTGGTAATTTAGTCTCTTTATGACACTAATTAAATAATAGTATTGAATTAAATGGTGTGGAGAACTATGAAGTGTTTCTTACCTTTATTAAAGAATAAAGTTACATAGTTAATTATTATATGATGTGAGGCCACACTCCATTTAGAGTGATGAGAAATAAGAGATCCATGTAATGGGTTTCTTGATAAACCTTATGTATTTTTGGTTAATTAGGACGGATAACCTATGGGTATGAGTTTTGGTTCTAGTGAATCTACCTATAGGGAATAAGATAAATTTTTAAGGTAGTATCACCAATGGATAAAAATCAAGTTAACCACCTTGAGATTTATTTTCCATAAGGTTTAGTGTTTGGAGTAAGATCATAATGAGCCCTATTAGTCGAGTCACAAGGTGGAAGATAACTTGTGGGATGAAAATGAGTTGAATGATATATACCAACAATGTAGTATTATTACAATGATTAGTGACCTACTAAGAGTGGTGTATCTTAAAGTTATATGATGATTGGTCTACTATATGACCTTGGGTATGGGAATTGTGATTTATAACCTAGATACCTTAATCGCTAGAGAGGTTTTTAGAGCGATGGTTGATCCAATAATGAAAAATCCTAAATGTGTGTGTTGAAATGTATGAATCATGTTATGAAATAATTTATAATAATCAATGTTTATGAGATATAGAGGTAATTTTACATTATGTATGAGTTGTGAAAGGATTTATCTAAGGTGCAGTTTTGGAATGGTTATTACTATTAATTGTTTTTAATTCCTACATCGTACTTTTATGATGTATTATACCTGTTGATCAATAATACTACACATATAATATTAATATAATAATTTTTGGTTAGAGACTATTCTTTTCATCCATTTGATATATTCCTTCCAAAATAGAGAGTACTTATTACTTGTGACTAGGGATATTCCATTCATCATAGGAAGGGTATGATTATCTTCTATTGTTATTGATTGGTGGTATTTAATTCATTATAGGAAGGGTGTGGTTTCTTAACCTAGTAATAGATTGGTGATATTCCATTCAATATAGAAATGGTTTTATTATATACCCTAGTCATTTATTGGTTATATTACATTCATAATTGGAAGTACAGGGTTTCATAGCCTATTTATTGATCAGTGGTATTAAATTGACTATACTAAAGGCTTTATTATCTACCTTAGTTTTTATTGGTAAGTATTTTACTTATATGAGTGATCTATCATCCCATTTTTGGAAATTTCATCCCATTATAGGGATAGAAATTTCATGGAGTTCCAAAATTGTTTACAAGATCATATTATGGGAAAATATATTCCATAAAATAGAATTGGAAAAAGCGAAAAATATTTGACTAGCAGGGTGGATTCCTAAGCACCCAATGATATGACTGAAACTATACATTTGATGTTTACTACATATATTTCACACTTTATAAGCGTAAACATATATAATTGGTTATTTTAGGAACAAATTCTGTGGTTTCCTATGAATTATAAACTCACACCATCCATAAGTACCTTGGCAGTTGTGAAAAACATATATTAGTATATAATTTAGGGAAAGTTCCTCATCATTGGTGAATGATATTGGGAAGCTTGCTAGGGTGGAGAATATAGTCATGAGACGAGGCGTATGACTAGTAACAATATATTCTTTAATATAATATTTATAGTTTTTAAATATATATATATATATATATATACTCTGTATGATTGACTAACTAAGAAATATATTTAATCATATATGAGTTGTAAGTTTATAAATAGGTATATTTTTTATTTCATGGAGATTATTTGTTTATCATGTTATTCCTTTCAATATAATTCCATTTTGTATTCTAATGTTGTTTTCAGGATGTTTTTTATTATTTAGTTTTAATTTCTTTTTTTTTATATTTAGGGTACAATCTCCTCATGAGATATTTTGTAACCCCTACTACAAATTGGTAGACACTAGTTTACATTGTGGATCACTTAAAGTATAGTTCAATATAAATAAAGTTGATTAAATTGTTAATGGATCCTATATATTACATTTTAGATGTATCTAATTTTAGAGGCTCAAGATTTCAAATTTTGTTTCTTGTATGTTTTTTATAGAGGTCAGAGAATAAAGGGAAATATGATTGTTTTAATTTTATTAGAATTTCAATTTTAATTGAAAATCATTCCATATTTAATGAAATAATATAGTGTTCAGTTATATTATTGTATGGTTATTATAATTGTATTTTAGTTTGTATGAAATAAAGGTTGTTGAGGTGGCTGGATGAAATGAGCTGTGAAACATATCAGGTTTTATGTGGACACATCATGGTTTGTTGGAAACATCATTTTTCAAGGAATGGGTTAGAATGGATTTTGGTATATCTACTAGATGTATGTGTGAATATAACATGACATGATTTATTAAAAACATATCTTGGTGAATTATGGCTAGATTTTGGGAATTTGGTTTGTCGACATAGGTAATAATAAATGTAATAGTTTTATATCATGGTTAAAGAATAAACAAAAAATGACATCTTTTATTTTAACATATCATATTGAGGATTAGATTTGAAAGGTTCAATTTCATAAATTATTATGGATTGTATAATTATAATAATAAATTTATTTTCATTTCGGAATAGGATTTCACCGTAGGAGAAAAACCATGTTTTATGTAATGACCACACTGTTTTTGGGGAGGTTAATTAAAAGACATAAAATATCGTAACCGTATATATATTTTTTATGACTTCTCCTGGACCCTGTTAATGAACATGTAACAACATGGAAAATATTTAAAAGGATATTTGGATCCCATTAATATATTTATCTATATGAGTGATCATATCAAATCCAGGATTGATGATGATTAAGGAATTGGAGTACAAATTCAATGAACATTCATCTATGGAATTAAAACATTTAGGAGGATTGTGACTTGAGAAAATCTCCTATTATTTACTTGTTCATGTGTATTTATCACAATTTAGTGTATATGGATGTATATATTAATGAGGTTATAATATTAATGGGGATATATTTTTAATTAATTGAAAAGCATAGTTGAATTATTAAATTATTATTTGTAAATTATAGTTACTATTATTTGATTATTATGATATGTATATGTTGGAATTTTATGGGAAAATTTATGTTATATTTTGAATTAAAAATTTAATTAATAAGTATTTTTTATCTAAAATTGATAAATGGATGTGTTATTATACATTAATAGAAAAAGTTGTGAATATAAAAGATATTGATATTTTTTATATCAATAGATTTGAATCTATATGGTTTTAAAATATATGAATAGATTTCGCATTTTTATGATGTTAATTTTCCATGGAAATTTGAAAATTTTATTAGATAATATATATTCAAGATGATATAGAAAATTTATTTAGGGTTGCGAGAATTTGATACCAGGTGTAGGAATGATTATTTGGAGAGGTGATGAAATGATTAAAATGATGTTTCTTTTAGATCCCCTAAAATACATGGATATGGAAACGTTATTTTAGATTAGTATATTCTTGTGAAGTGTATAATGAAATTTATGTGTTGAAATATTAAAATAAATTTATATTATTGAATGAATTTTTAATTCAATGTTATGGTGGTGAAGAGATGTGACATGGGTTATATTGGTGTGTGTGTGTGTGTCTTCATATGATTGTATATTTTTTCATTTTAGTGACCGTTGTTATTGTATTTTCTAGTTTCAATATAACCATAATATTTGTTCATCTCCATGTGATCCAAATTCCATGTTTTATTAGACTTTATTTGAGCCCTAAAAATAAATGTTAAATTGGATGGTTGCATATATTTTTCTCAAGATACTCATATAGGATACTATATTACTATTACAGATGTTATATTTCACCAATACATTTATATTCAGGTTTTTTTATTTATAGGGAAATTTTTACTCCCTTATAAGAAAATTTTATGGTAAGGGTGTTTTGGGGGGATATACTAATATTATTACTTCGGTTTTGAGTTGTAATTAATATATGTTTATTAATTTTTGGAGCACATGACTTTGAAAATATGAGATGTGATGGAATTAATTTGGAATGGGTTGGATTATATTTTGTGTTCTTCATTCATTGAGGCTTTAATATGCTTTATCCATAATGATATGAGGTTTTCTAGTGAGTATCCTACTGATTATTATGGAATAATCACCCCTACTTTTTTCATTTCATAAGAATCTGAAATTTTTTTAAGAATCATATAATATTTTATTAGACAATGAATATTTGACAAGTATTCCTTGAAATCTCATAAGTCTTTTAAGATGGTGTAAGAATTTTTCTAAAATATCATATTATTTTTTGTGAGATCACATAAGACATTGTATGATATTCCATATGACATCAACATCTATTAAGACATTTGAGCTAGTATAAGAAATTTTCTAAAATAGATTAATAATTTTTTGATAATGTGTAAGAAATTTTCCGAATTTATTTAATAATTTGAGTTTATATAATAATATTTAGTTTTCATAGATTCTCTTTCAAATTACATAAGACTATATTTGAACTCTCATTTCAAATTTTATGAACTTTTATAAGACTTAATAAGAATATATGAATTATTATAAGAAAGTATATTAGAAAAATATTGTTTTATAATACTTTCTCTCATACTTTGTAAGAAACACTATGTCTTATCAAATATCTATTAAATTTGTTGAAAGGAAACATGACTCACTATGTTTTTTAAGACATATACAAAAAATTATTAGATTCCAATAGTTTGGGAGGAAATTTTTAAGTTGAAAGTTTCATAAATATACCACAAACTATTAATATTTTGTTTCTTATATGGAATTAAACTATAAAAATATCATAGGATATCGATCATGTTGATATTTCAGGCATGATTTATGAAATATTAAATGGAAATATCATTTCATGATATATCATGGAAAGGATTGATGAGGAAGGATGGGGTGGATTATATACTGTGGTTATTTATCTCATAGTTGAAGACCTTGTTTTGAAGAAGATTATATACTCATATATAGATAAATCAAATTAATACACTAAAGATATTGTTAATACCAATAGTAGAATTACTTCTTGAAGACTGGGGTTCCTATAATAATAATTTTCTACTGTAACCATTTTGTTGATGATTCCTATATAACCATTTTTTTGGAATTTAAAAGACCTTATAATAACTTAAAAAATCAAATAGAGATGTAATTTGTGTCTTACTATAAAAATTAAAAAAGAAAATACTTGGTTTTATAATTCTATTTTAACATAGTTAAACATTCTTGGGATCATTTAATTTTCATTATATTTACACATGGGTAAGTAAGTGGTTTATGAATATTTGGTCCTGAGATAAAGAATTCACAAAGGTTAATATAAAAAAAATTATAAAAAAATTGTACCACTAATTCACCCCACCATCACTATTATATTAATTGACCTAGGATATTCAAGAAATAATAGAGAAAACCATGTTCAATATACTATTCAATTATTATTGAAGGTTAAATTTTGAGATTATGATTTTTTTCAATAGTAAGAGTGTTCTTATATTCTATGAAAATAAATTTTAGTGTTGTAAGAAAATAATAATATCATATATTCTATCACATGTACTTAGAGTAAGTTATGTTTTGAAAATGAGGTTTTTACATGTTTTATGAGTTACACCCATGAAATTTATAGAAATTAGAAATAATAAAGTGTATTTAGAATCCAAAAATTAAATTATTCCATCTATTTATGATATATTATACAACAAAGTAATGGGGAAAAAATAAAAAACGAAATGTAGGAAAATATTGACAATATTAATGATGAAAATTTTATAGTTTAGGAATATAAAATGTAAATTTAATGATATAAAAAAATAAAAAAAAGATAAAGATGAAATAATTGATTTCTATTATACCAGGGTGACTGAGAATGCAAGTCAAATTAGGGGTTTTAGAGATACTTTGGTCGTCACAACCATATACAAGATGTTAATGGGTAATTTTATAAACATATTTTGTCCAAATATATCACCTCTATATAATAAGGAAGATTTATCTCTTATTTATCTGCATAGCACACTCAGAAATTATAAAATTTGGAAATCACCTATGTTTAAAAATAAATAAAATGAGGAAATGAAATTTAATTCCTTGAAAAGAGTCAGGATTAGAGAGGTGGAAGTTGAGTACTCTGGTGAATCATAAGATGACGAAGAATGTGATAAAGAATATAATTGGATAATGGTCTATATCAATAAAAACATAAAAACAGAAATGGTAATAACAATGGGAAACTCCCACATTAATTAATTAAGTGTGGTATAATTCGAAGATTTTTAAATGATGGAAGATAAAGAAGATTGTGGATTATGAAGAAGATGGTGAAGAAAAAATGTCATGAATATAGATAAAAGGAATAAGTTCTAAAGAGACCAAGATGTTTATTGAGAATAAAGAAAATGTTCAAAGAAGAAAAAATGATAAGTGTGATAAATAAATAGGTGGATGAATAATCAACTACAAGTAGTGATTGTAAATAATAATCTATTGGAAAAGTTAGTAACGTCATGGAAGATGATAAAGAATAAGAATAAATCTCATGTAGTGGGGAATATAGAGAAGAAAATTTCATTTAACACATTCTTAAATCAAATCTTGAAGTGTGTCTTGAGAGGAAAAAATGACATAAAAAACAAAGAAAATACATAATGAGATATATTGTGATGTTTATAATAAAAAAAGATGAATCCCACAATATGTAAAATGTTTTTTAGGAAATTAAACTTTTTATTGTAAATTTTGTTGATAAAGATATGATGTTGAATGACTTTGAGAAACAAATTGACAAAAAGAAGTATATATAATCCCCATAAATTCAAAATCTATTTGGGATAATATTAACCTTGAAAAAATGAGAGTGACTATGATAATGTTGTTTAAATAAAGGTAGAGTCTTAAAAAATTACTGATAAGTGTTGTACACAATCCAAGATGAAAATATCACTAGTGAATAAAATAATTGCGGGGGAGATATAAAATTAATGCTATGTGAATGTTTTACATAGATCAAGAAATAAAGAGATATTCATATAAGTTACATATCAAAAAAAGATTAGATAGTTTGAAGAGATATATATAAGGGGTTATCGGAAATTTCACATTGATATGGGATGTGTGACCATTCTCTTAGGATAGTATTATAATACCGTTTAAGTTAAAAACATAGTGAATAAAAAATGAAAACATCACTTGTTGAAGCAGCACCAAAAGCAACAAATATGTGTCAAAAGTTATTCTTTGTAGTGATAATTCATCACATATGAATAGAATTTTCAAGATACTAATGATAATTGAATAAAAAAATGGTGGTGGTCCCCAATTTTTAAATGAAATATAATTTATGATAAAATTATTTAGATTAACAAAAATTGAACCTCTAAAGATGAAACTCAGACATATATTTTTCATTAATGAGTTAGAACAAAACATTTTGAGTGTGATTCATCTATACGGTGAAGGTAATGAAGTTATTTTAAAAATAATTTATTTCCTCATCTAGAGAATATAATATGCAATAATTATTACCAGAGGTGAAAGAACAAGTGGGAATCCATTTCAAATATTTTATCTAAGAAGTTTTATATATCTCAATAAAAATGAAGAAAAATATATCTAAAAGATAATTATTGGCTTTCATGGTTATAAAGTATTATGAAAATATTCAAAGGAAAATTTTGTGATATATATACCCCAATTACTAAATGATATATGTTTTTTAGGGTTTTAAAGGGTAATATGATCCAAGGAATATATAATAGAGTTGAAATCAAATAAACATGGAAAAGTTAATTAATCCACTCAAATTTTGGTTGAATAATGAAGCATAAATTCACTAGATGTGAATTGTACTTCATAACATTCATTGGTTACTTTAAAATAATTTCTAAAGAGTTTTCTATAAAGAACAAGTCATGGGTAATTAATATGTTTAATATTTTTTGTAGTAATTCTAAGAGAGAGTTGGGTGTTCCTATCAAAAAATTGGGAATAGATAATTACATAGAGTTTATCGGGAATAATTTTGAATATAATATTACTATAAATGGAATCAAGAATCAATAAAATACGACTTACAATCTTGATTGTATTTGTATTGATGAGAGAATAAATAGAAGTATTATAGAATGGGTAATAATTGTAATGTATAAACCTGAGATCCACTAAATGGATCCTCGAGATGGGGGGTCACATGGCCTCAATAATGCCTCCCCATACACCGGAGGCTTCCAAATAGTAGTGAGGATCTAAGGTGGTACACTGAAGAGGCTATACCTTCATAACAAAAGTATAGATAAGTGGTGTGATCATATAAAACAATAGAGGAAGCATATAAATAACTAAAAGAAGATACATATAGATGATAATAATAATAATTAGTACCAAAAACACAGTTACATATAACATAATGAACATTTCATGTCTCTACACAAAATGAAAGGTGATACATGGAATCAAGTATCAATTACAATAAATGTATCCAAAGTAAACAAAATGATAATCTACGCATAGAATCATGATCCAACTTCAGTATTGTTCTCCCCTTATCCTAGGAATAATTAATCATGAATAGTAAATTGGTCACTTTCCACAGTACCTACCTTCATCCATGAAGTATATCTTCATACACAATGACAAACTTAACAAGGTGTGAGATAACACTCAATAGGCCACCACCAATGGTTTCAATAACATGTTCAATATTCGTATATAAGTAGATGAATTTTAAAATATATATTAAAAAATAATAAATGTAAAATATAAGTGATACAATCCAATCTATTATCTGTAATCAAACACCTCTAATAAAGTTCATTTTTAAAAAATACACACTAATCACGAACTAACATTAAATCATGATAAAGCAACCACATAGTCATATACTGTGTCATCCAGTGTTAGAAATGAAATTCTTGGACCAAGGTATAAAATTAAAAAATAATTCTTGTCGAGTCTGTGAAGAGTATTCCTATAAAATTTGGTAAAGACTTTGTCGGATCCTATAGAACTTGTCCAAAAAGCCAGTCCAAGGTTGTCCAAGAAATTCGTGTTCGAGAGTAGAAATTTCATATGCATCTAATGTAAATTGTATCCGTGGAGCATAAATTTCTATGGATTTCTATGAATTAGTATCCAAGTAGTAGAAATGTCCATGTTATCCACTCCCATAATTAATACGTCATCTCATAATTAATTTATAGGCCATGGGTTTGTCCAAACTATCACAAAATATCCATATAAATGCATTTAAATAATTCATTCTATATATAACCTTTTAGAAACATGTAATCACATGGAAATGAGTAATAAAACATATCCTATTCAATAATTTAATCCTTACTTAATTAAAAAATGATCCCACTGAAATGATAATCTCACACACACCAAACAAGGTTGTATAATAAGGGGAAGATACAATAACACACCTCACTGGTGGTCTAGGTTGGGGATAACAACCTCAAAACATAAAACTAACATAAGATGGAAACATAATCAGGTTCCAAAAATTTATTAAATATATTAAACTAATTATTGGATAAATGTTGGAGGGTCAATCTTATTCCATAATGTCTAAATGATATATAAAAAACTAAAATTTAAGGGAACGGTATAGACCACATACCATATACCCATGGTATAACACTCCCAGATGTTCAACTCTTAACATGACTCATATCGGAAAAAAAGAATGAAAATATGAAAAAAATAAAAAATGAAAAATTATATTTCACCAAAATATCACCAGTGATATGAATAAAAATGATGAAACATGAATAAGGATCAAATTATTTACTAGTGGATATCCAATAAGTCCAAAGGATCATGAATAAAAAATCATATGAAGAATTGGGAGAGTGCATTAGGTTAGGCTTGAAGAAGAAGAACAAAAGAAGAAGGATACACTTGATGAATGAAAAGAAGATGAGGGGTTAAAAATTTAATGATCCAGGGGTAAAAGTTCATTTCCCAATTAAATTATGGGTCTCATGGTTTGTCTTTATGGTTGGATAAACTGTAAAGTAACTGTAAAACCCTAACTATCTAAACAAGAAACCAACATGGTTCATGCACACATTTTAGAAAAAATTGATCAAAGAATTCCACATCCTACTGTCAAAAACTCCCCACCGATAGTCATGGAACTAGGATAGAAAAACTTTCTTCCAAACAAGCATTTATCCTCTGCTAAAAAATACTCGTTCTCAATAACAGTCATTTATCCATATGAACAAAGTTATTAAAAATCATACAACATCTACTACCTTCTAATCCCCCACCCCCACATTGTTAGTAGAAACCATGTGGTATGGTTTGTATGGTTTTTACAAATCATGAAACCTTGATTATGTTTCATAAAATTGGGTCTCTGAGATTTAAACAAGGCTCTTACACCCTAAAAACCAATGTAACCTCATTTTAAATTCAAACTAGGTCAAAAAGAAGCATTTAAACTGAAATTCAAATGATACTTACCTCATTGGATAACCCATTATCTCATAATCAACCCATCTTAAGACAACTCATCCTTGAGTTTCCCTTAAAAGTGTGGTAAACATTGTTTGTGAAAATCTCCATCCATTGATCATGGACATCGGCCACCCACTCCCAAGTGGCATCATGTACATGGACGAGATTCCATAGAACCCAAGCTAGAGGGAAAAACTTGAATCAAATATCACTTGTTCTCTTATTATCAACACAAATATGATTTTTCTCGAATGATGGATCAACCTATAACTCTATATCATCTGGTTGTAGGGTATTAGATAGGTATGAGTGATAACAGTGCCACTGAGATACATGAAAATGTTCATCCATGGATCATTACCTCTAGGTAACTATAAGAAATAGTCTACCGGCCCAACTATCTCTAGAATCTCGAATGACCTGACATATCTTATTAAAATCTTCCCCTTTCTCCTAACCTATATTTCTCCCAAACATATAAATCTATATAAAAAACACAATCCCAAAACTATAATTCTATAGGTCCTATAGAGAGATCAACATAAGATTTATATCTATATTGTGTAGTATTCTTCCACTTTCAGATTATCTAGACCTGCTCTGAAGTCTCCTACATGAGATGTGATCCAAGTAGCAATTACTCTCCACAATGTAGCTAGAGTAGAGGTGACTAGTATGTCCTAACATAAAAATCATCATAAGGATCCATCTTTATAGTCTCTAGATTTAATTTTTTATAGGAAAAATAAACCATGGTTATATGTATCCCCCATGATCCCCCTTATTTGAGGAATCATACTCTATAAATGTCCCGCATAACCTGTATAGTGTTCTCTAACTGGACATCAATCTGAGGGTGGTATATTGTGCTCAAAATCCCCTATGTAGCCAACTCCATTTTCACCCCTTTACAAAATTGAGATGTAAATTATTCATACCCATCTAATACACTAGTATGAGAAACCCCATGAAGGGACACAATATCAAAGATATAATGTATCCCAATATCATCTACTAATAAGGTATCCCTGATCGGTAGTAAGTGTGAATCCTTTGTGACCCTATCCATAGTGACCCATATGAAATCACTACCTCAAGGCGAACATAGAAACCCCATCATGAAATCCATCACAACATTATCTAATTTCAATATAGTAATGGAAAACTACTATAAATTCTCAGCTAGTCTATGGTGCTACTCCTACACCAGTTGATAGGTGGAACACCTCATGGAAAAACTAGCTACCACTTATTTCATTCAACACCACCGGTTTTGACGACACACGTCATAATACATCTTGGTTACACTGAGATGTACTTCCCAAGATGAAACATGAAACTCTCATATTATATCTTAATTTATGTCTCCTAGAAGCCAAAAAAACCATGTATGCATAGAATTTCATCGTAACCTATAGTAAAACTAGGAGGTGGGTACTCACCTTGCACGGTCTCCCATAGGACCAGGCTATCAAAATTTGACAGATGCCTCATCATCACCCTATCCAGAAGATTTTAGTTCTCCACTAAGGATGAGAGAAAAGTTTTAACATTACTATCCATCAACTCCAAGTGTATCGTTGAAAACAAGGAAATAGGCTTCCACTCACTACTGGCCTCCTGAACTTTTGGTATTTGAGTCCTCCTACTCAATGCATTCATAAACGTATTTCCCTTTATGGGTATATAGGAATTCTCATATTAAAAATAATATAGGTACCCAACCCACATTCATTTAAAAATATTTAATTCAAACTATATGAATATTTATTTGAGGATATTATAGTTTGTTTACACTATAAAATGATCTCCCTCTAAATAATTCCATCAATAGTGCAAGACATGAAAAACAGTAACTAACTCAATAGCGTGTCTTAGGAAATTTTTATTGTTTGGAGTAAACTGATGAAACCTGTATTCTATGACTCACTTCCCCTGTATCACAAATTCTCCTTGAAAAATACCTGAGGTAAAACAATATAAATTATATATCTTACCCATATCTAGAAGAATCATGATTGGTTTTCAAGTTAGTTTTCCTTTTAGCTCCTAAAAGTCTATCTCAGAGGTATATGACCATAAAAACATCACACCCTTCCTATGAAATCCCTCCAGATGTGCTGATAAGTGTGATAAGTCCTCTATGAAATCCATATAATATCTAGTTATCCCCAATAAACACTATATATCATAGAAATTCTTGGGTTGTTCCGATGAAACTACAGCTCTAACATTCTATTGGTCATTTGATTATCATATCACTAAGATAATATGACATAAGAAGTAAATATTATACATTTATAAGTAGAGCATTGTGATATTAGAATCTAACTAATTCACTCTCATTTCATCAAAATTATCTCAAGATTTTTGGTAGGGTCATAGCAATTTTCAGAATACATCATGATATTGTCCATGAATACCACGACAAAAAAATATACATAGGGATGGGAAAGTCAGTTAATTACTTCCATCAAATCTATTACCATGTTCATGATACCAAATATAATTACTAGATAATCATATATACTATACCTTCTATGAAAATATCTAAGAGTTATGTCTTAATATTGAACACATACTTTGTGATAACCCGACCTCAAATGATATTTTTGAGAACCCAATCTCCTCGAAAATGGTCAAATAGATAATATGTATACGAAGAAGGATAATGGGTTTTAACTATAAATTGGTTTGATTTATGGTAAACCACACATATACTAAGGTTTTTGCCCACATTTTATGAAAAAATGGTTGGGAAACGACACAGATAATACTATATCATATAAAACCCTTTTCCTCTAATTCTTATCGATTCTTCTTAAGACCTTGTTACTCTATAGTAGCCATCCTATAAAGAGTAATGGATTACTATGTAGCCCATAGAACAATCCCTATAGATAACACTGCCTCTGTCTCAAGTGGAAACCTTGAAAAGTCAATCAAGAAGACATCCCTGAATGAATATACCATTGAATGGAACTTTTTTAGTAACATTCCCTGATAACCCAGATACAATCTATGAATCCAGGCTATCCACTCACCTAAACCATGATTCTTAGATCCATATATATCTTCTTCGAATTACTATTCACCTTTTTATATAAAATACCAACCCTATTGTTATGTGAAATTTACCCATCAGTGAAAGAAGTCAACATGAACTTGATAAGAAACTAGAAAGTCTATCCCATGTATGATTTCAAAACTTTTCATCTTGAGGATGAAGAGATCCCCAAAGTAGGGAGACCTACCTATCTCAAGGGGAACTCCCTACACTAGTGTACACTATCTAATATAATCCCTAATGGATTATCAAGTGCCATAATGACACCATAAAACTAAAAAATATGCCCGAGTCTCTCTATAATAGGTACAAATATGAAGGTATGAGAAGCACTCATATGAAAAAGAGAAGATACTTGTGTAGAGGATACTAAGTTCATATTTCTCACTATAGATTCCCTACTTCTGTACTCCTCAGGTGTAGGATATAATGAGTATATCTATCATAAACCGTGGCCCTGAGAAACAACATGAATACCAAGAGTTTATCCACTTTACTTTTGAGGTGAAATGGTGTCTGGTTCCCCCAACCACGAACACCCCCTCTTCCTAAACAACCTCTTCAACCTTGAGTCAGTGTCGACCCCCTCCCACTGACTTCTGGAGAAATGTTCCTAAAAAAGTATTGTATATTACCCATCCTACTATAATATCATCACTTGACTGGGTATCTGTTTCATTAGTTCCTCTTATGTCTCTAACTCCAATAATGATGATAGAAGAAAAAAATTCCATCACACATGCTCTGGCTAGTATTCCCCTCATGAAAAACATAAATATGGTGATTTCTTCCATTGACCACTATACCACTGAGTCGAGAAGCCAGACTACCCTTCTCTGGACCTCCATATTATCTCAAATTACATTCAGTAATCCATACCTAATTCACTACCATAGTAACAGTATTCAATCGAAACATGTTTACCTAATATTGAAGAACATTATGGAGACCATCCTTGAAGTGTCTCTCCCTCGATGGATCATCATCAAGATAAATATAAAACAAGAAATAAATCTCTATAATGTGTGTTTAATACTCCATAATGGTCATCAAACTCTTCTTTATACACATAAACTCACCGACCCACTAATTTCACAAAGTATAAGGAATTAATTAGTTGTTAATCCTCTATTGAAAATCCCTCTAAAAATATCTCGATGCCCATCAGACTGGTTAAAAAAATCCCCCTAGAGCATAGTAGATCCCCAAAGAATGCACACTATGATCTTCACACCCTTCTCAAGTGGTGTCTCAAGATGATAAAAAATCAATAAAGTATTCTCAAGATACATTTCCACAGCTTGTGGACCACCATCCCCCAAAAAAGTGGGTGGTTTCTTCTATTGGAACACATAGATCGGCACTTTCACAGAGGTGGCAGGTGACAGGTCTCCCTGAATGGTCTAAATTAGGCACATAAAACTCTCTAAGAACTCGACATCAGTACCTATGTCAGGAACAATGGGTATTTAAAAAAATGGTAATATAGGAGGTTCTACTAGTATTCTCTAGGCCACCACCCCTAGAGTTTTGTCTTCACCACTCTCCTAGCGCATGACTAGTGGTAATCATGGTGTAATATCTATTCCAATGCCAATTACATGCCTCAAAATATAATTTGGTAACTACCAAATTATAGATATAAACACTGAAAATGTAAAATCCTTCCTATAGATAAATCAAATCCCAATATTTGATCCCAAATCTAGGACTAGGTAACCTGAACAACTACAAAAATAATTAGATACACTTCCTACTACCCACTTTAAATGTGGTTATAGGTCAAGCTCTCTATTCGGAAGTAAAGGTACAAGTATATAGACTATAAAATAAAATTAGAAACCCTATATAACTATGAAATTTCCAATTCTAGATTAATTTTCATTTAAATTCATATTTTTTTTATATTTATGTGGTTGAACAAATTGGGTCCCCAATTACAACATATAAGGTCTCATATACCTCATTTATCGATGTGTGGCATCCATTTAATCCCAATCGTAATATGTTCCAATCCATGTGACCAATTGTCCATGGATGATAATTCTATAATTAACTTAGAGTTTTTTGTAGCCTATGTATGAAAACACTATTTAGGTTACGATAAACACTATAAGTACAAATTATGTTTCTCAATATCCTACAATAATTTTATTCAAATAGAAAATATATTACAAAAGTCGCACATAATAAATTTCATTTAGTCCAGTAATGCATCCTATATGGCATAAAATATTCCTGAAATATTAATCCTAGTAGGTACCTAACATGATGTATGAGATGGAATGACCTCATATCACAGATCCATGTGAAAATATATGATCATAAGGAACATTCAACATCAAGTGTGTCACTCAATCGTGAAGTCAAATCAACTTTAATAAGTGAAATAAATAACATCAATCACATTCTAGGAAATCTAGATGTTTCCTATATGTGGGTTAGATACTCCTAGGCACAAATCATTTCCAAATTACAAAATATTTCTATTTCTACTTTACACTATCCCAAATAGTAATGAATAAATAGAAAATAATATAAAAAGAATATAATACTACTTTGTAACATCCTGAACTAGGATCCACTAAGTGGTTCCCCAAAATAGTGGTTCATGTGGCCTTCAGTGTTCCTCATGATAAGATAGTGGCTTATGACTAGTAGAAAGGGTCTGAGGTGGAACGGTGAGGATCCTAAAACCTCATAATTATAATGTATCATAGAAGTGTAATCGTAAAAAACAATAGCGGAAGCATATAAATAACTAAGAAGAAGATAAATCTAGATGATTTTAATGATTATCAATACTAAAAAAGTGTTACATTTAGTATGATGAACATGTCATATATATATACAAAAAGGAAGGAAATAAAATGTAGTAGGTATCTCTTACAATGAATGTTTCATAAGTTCAAAAAGGCCAAAAATGAATATCTCCAGACAACATCATAAGCGAAGCTCGGTCCAATTCTCCCTTACTCTTAATAATAATCAATCAAGAATCAAAAAGAGGGTGCTTGTTCTGATCCCTATTTTCATCCATGATGTTTTTCTAGGTACCCAACAATGACCCAAACATGGTATGAGATAACACTCAGTTCGAAACCATCAACAATTTCAACAACATGTTATGTCTGTGCATATAAGATAAATACTATAAAATACATATAACATAAATTTTAAAGGTAAAACAGAAGTGATATTTTCTAGTCCATTAATATTAATCAAACACCCCTAAAATTGATCAATTGTAAACAAGACACTATAATCTTTAGCTAGCTCTAAATAATGATAAAACATTCATATCATCATATGTTGTGTAATCTAGTGTTATACTAGAATGTAAAGATAAATGTTATAAAATTACAAATCCATCCTCATAGAGTCCATGGAGCTTGTCTATAGAAAAAAATAATAATTAATTAGTGGTATCCCAAGGATCATGTTCGTAGACCATGTCGAAGACGGTCTGAGAATTCCAGATCTGGGAGTAGAAATTCACCAAGAATCCAAAGTAAACTGGTTCCCTGGAGTAAAAATTTCCATGGAATCCTATTTATCAGAATACAAATAATATAAATGTATATGTAATCCACTACATATTCAATTCATTATCTCATAATCATGTCACAAATACATGAGTTCATACAACCCATTTCAAATTTTCTATATAAACCCATCTAACCAATTCATTATTCATTCAACCCATCAACAACCTGTAATCATTGGGAAAAATAGTCATAAACCTTCTCTTATTCAATAATTTAATCCTCACATAATTTAAAGTGTATCCCACTAAAATGGAGATCTCACACAAACCCAAAGGGATGATATAACATAGGGAATATTTAATAATACACCTCATGGATGGTCCAGGTTGGGGGGAAAAACCACCAACCATAAAATTATACTAAGTGGGAAACCTAATCAGGATCCATCAATTTATTCAAGATGTTCAGTTAATTTTATGAGAAACATTGAAAGTAATGGAATGAAAAAAACAAAAATTTATATAAAACACTAAACTTAAGGGAAAGGTATATAATATTGACCCTATACCCATGGTAGATCAGTTGTCCAGTATTAGCTCTTTACTCAACATTGATCAGAAGAAAAAGGAAGAACTAACAAAAAAACCTTTAAATAGGTAAAATTATCACACACCAAAATAGTGTTTTAAATATGAATTATAATTAAAAAAAAGCATAAGGATAAAATTATTTACTAGTGGATATATAACGAGACCAACAGTTCTTGAATCAGATGTCAGATTATGAATCGAGAGAAAATCTGAAGTTAGGATTGAAAAACAATCTATATAGGAGGAAGATCTAATAGATAAAAGAAATGAAGAGGGATGAGGTTAAATACTTAAAGATCTATGGGAAAAAAGTCATTTCCCCATTAAATTATGGACTGCAATGTTGGGTCGTATGACTGGACAAACCATGCACCAACCATGAACCCAT
Source organism: Viscum album (assembly GCA_963277665.1). NCBI lineage: Eukaryota > Viridiplantae > Streptophyta > Magnoliopsida > Santalales > Viscaceae > Viscum > Viscum album. The sequence goes on along the minus strand of OY728136.1, from coordinate 998,894,216 downwards.
GAATTTCATAACAGGTAACACGAATGTTTCATGCACACAGTTTGGAAAACTATGTAAAAATCATGGAACATGCCATTGTCCAAGACACCCCTCACATGGTCATGGCACATTATTAGACAAACTAGGAACCGACTATATTTTTGGACTCTACTAAAAATGAGGGTGGTCACGTATGGGTCTTCCACCCTAGAAACATGGGTTGGATGAACCATGCACCACTTATTTCCTACTAAATTTCACTGCATGTTTAGTGGAATCCTTGTGTCCTTGGCAACATATTTTTTGCTAACTGCGTGACCCATATTACTTTTCCCAAAATAGGGCCTTTTGTTTGATAAATCTCTAGACACCCCTGAAACTCTTGTTAACTCATTAGGAATTAATAACTAGTCAAAAATAATCATTTAAACTTACATTAAAATGATATATACCCCATTTGAAACTCTAGGATCTTACCAGAATAATTAATTCTATGTTCAATGGGTGAATATTTTGGAGAAAGGAGTTTTGTGAATTTTTGTGTATATCCAGAGTGGGTATTGTAATGGACCAATGTTTTCAATGGAAATTAATTCTTATGATTATAATCATTTGAAATCACAACACAATGAACTACTAAGTACTATGTGACCTTAAATCATAATTTTGACCCTTTTATGTTTTGAATTTAAAAAATCTAATATTCATGATTTTGACCAGTAAGATGTTTGGAGTCCGATAAGACAAACATATTTTTTAGTGAAAGGTAACATAACCTTATCAATAGTAATATTATCCTAATGAATAGTTATATACCCCAATAAATATTATCCTTACCTATTATAGTATATAAATAACATTCTAGGGAATTTATGACATACCTATATTTTAGAATAAGTAAATAAATGTTTTAAAATCGGTTTGTTATAATAAAATATGACTTTAATTAAATATAAACTTTTATCATCATTAGAAAATTATTTTTAAAAAATTTATTTCATTTTTGGATTTTACATGTTGAAAAATGGTTACGGTGAATTGTTGGGGGTTTTCTGAAATACTTGAATTTTTACTGAATAATAAAATACATTAATTAATGGTATAAATACATTATAATTTAAATCCACTATTACTGACATCATAGGTGATTTGAGCACCCAAATATCGAACTCACATGAAATTGTTACTATTTTTGGTCATTTAATGATCTATATGTTTTGTCTTATGCAAAAATAATAAACTAATGATTATAATATTATGAAAACCCTCCCCGAATCCACTATAAATACCACCCCTCTTTACCACTTCTCTTATAAGGCCCCATCCTTAAACCTTACTTAATCTTGAGTTATTACAAGATTACACATTGAGGATCTTTTCAGGTTTAGAGTTTTAGAGAATTAGATCATGAAACTTGCATTACATTCCACATTTAAATAAAGTGGTTACATAAAAGACATTATTCATTCTTCCCATCAACGGAAACATATTAAAAATAAAACATGGACTCTTTCTTGACACATCCTTGACACTATCATAACATCTTGTACCTTTCCCTTAACCTATGAAAAACACTTCAGAAACTTGGGATGAGCATAAAAAGCTCAGTAAGGGTTATAAAAATATGGAAAGGAAACATGAGTTCATATATACAAAAGAATGAAATCATTCTTTACCCATAAAACATTGGCACTTTAACATACCTCATCAAACCATGAATAAATCATAGAAATCATAAGACAAAAAGGTAACTTGAGGCATTCATAACATTCTTACGTACGGAGTAACCCTCTTGGTTACGTTTGGAATACCCATCACAGTATATTACCTAAATCTCTTTGGAGAAACCTTAACGTTTCACTCCATCACGTTACCCAATGCATTGGAGAGCTATATCGGGCTCACCCACCCTTAGTTTATCACGGAACCACCCGTATTCATAATAATGTCCAAGAACCTCAACATAATTGTATCACATAAAACATGCATAAAGGAAACATAACATTTCCACCTTTCAATCAAAAGATATCAATACAACACATTGATATAAAAACATTATGAAAACCATTTTCAATACCGAAATAAAAGACAATTAAAACATGGTATTTATTTTTCTTTTAAAAAGAAGGTATGTCTTGTAGAGGAAGTCGAAACTCAAATAATGGTCACGGCGGCGGAGAAGTCGTTGTCGCCGCATACGTACGACAAAAACATTCCCTTTTGTCGTTTTATAAAACGCTTCGTATAAAAAAGATTCCTTTTGGATAAACATAAAAGTCAAAGGGGTTTATACACCGTATAAAAGAAAGTTGTGTATAAAATAAAATATGCCTCAATGAAAGGAGATTGAGACGAAGTCCCTTACAAAGACGCTATCCTTGGTTTAAGGATAAATCAATTACATAATTATGTGTGACAAACGAATAAACCAAATATAAGTGGATATTAAGTGTAAAATAATCAAAGGTCATTCACACATATTAAAAGGATGACATATTCAATAACTACATGTTGAACCCAAATAAATCGAAATTGGGTTAAGAAGTTCCGTTGACAGCCTAACGGCATCACATCAAAATGAGTTGATGAGAGATAAAAAGTGTATCTCATCACTTAGACAGAAAATTTACATCAATAAGAATATATGAGAACATATTCGAACATAAAAATATGTAAATTAAAAGACCCAACCAAAGAAGTCTTTTAAAAAAGAGGAGGGTGAAAGGTTCCCTTACCGACTTGGGTATCTTTCAAAACATACACCCCATGAAATAAGGACAATAAACCATTGATGTAAATAATCATAAACGAAAGTATATTACACAAAGAGTAGAATAATGGGCAGTACATACACCACTCAAAGGAAATTGTGGAAAATGTAGCATAAATCTCACGGGAATAAAAGTGAGATGAAAAATCCCTTACGAAAACTCGGCAGCCTGACGGTGCCACATAAAACTTAAAAAAATGGATTGATGAGATCAAACAGGGTATCTCATCATATTAACTTAAATTTTATAGAAATAGGAATATAAAAGAACATCCCCCAACATAACAAAGAGGAGCTTAAAATAAGTGACATAAAGGAGAGTACTTAAAAATAAAGAGAGATGTTAGATCTCTTACGAAAATTCGGCAGCCTAACGACGCCACTCAAAACTTCCAAAATGGATTGATGAGAGAGAATAGTGTCTTTCATCACATGAACATAAAAATTACAGTAAGTGTAATATAAAATAACATCCCAATAACAAGAAAGATGAGCTTTAGAGGGAATGACATAAAATAGGGTACTTAAAAAGGAAGAGAGGAGTAAGATCCCTTACCTCGGGTCCGACTTGACTCGATCGTTCTTTAACGTCCTAAATAATAAACATGATTTAATTTCTACTTCCTTTAGAACCTTTTTCAAGTTCATTATTCCTTTTATATCACTTATTACCATGCCATAAACATTATGTAATCATTTAAGTTAATAATGTTTATTTTGTCGATATTTGGTTCTTAAGTCGAAAGTGGAGTTCTTACAATTACATGTTGTTCATGTGGTCAAAGGTTCATTATATCCAGAGATGTATTAAAGATGTAGATATCATATATATCATATATATCCAGTATATTCATGCATTTATAATATTACATAACATTTAGAGTTATGAAATGAAATGCACCGTTCATGGAGACGGTAAGCCGTACGTACGCATGAACACTACTTCCATTTCTATTTCTTATTTAATGGAATTAAAACATAATGATACATAATAGTATTTTAATTCCAGTATGGTATAATATATAATATCATCAAATATATCCTTTATACGTACCACATATGGTATTAACGAATCAAATCTCTTTGAGGGGGCGGTAGTCCGCACTCCCTTAAATGAAGATATCGCATTTACCCATAATGAAAACCATAAAGGTATGCCATAAATGAAATATACAGAAGCTTAAGTAAAACATAAACATATTAGATATCATATATAAATATAGTGTCATCTTAATGGCCACCTTGTAATGTGTTAGAAGAATGTTGAACAATCATCGTTTCGGGAGGCAGAAATTCGCCATCCACAGAAACAATATGTTCTTTAACCATTAGATGTGGGTGTGTGAAAGTGTAGCTCGAATAATTCTTATAACAACATCCTAGTATATTGATTATACTGTAGTTGTTACAAAAGAAATGAATAAAAAGAGTTTAGGGGGTTGGAGAAGCAAAATAAAACAAAAGGAGTCAAGTGAAGACATCACCTTAAAATCGGGTAACTCCCTTTGGTTTAAGCTCAAAGGATTCCTTGGGAAGACTTATACCCAAAGTGAGGCTTCAAGGAGTAAGAGAGGGAAGTGGAGAGAAAAAATGGGCAGAGGTTGGTCGATACAAAGGCTTTGGGAGTGTGGATAAGGAGGTAGAGGTGGGGGCCTTTTATAAGAGGAGAGGAGGGGCACTCTTGGAAGGTAAAGAAAAGTCACTTTATTTTAAAATGGTATTCGGATTTAAGAGGTCCCACATTGATTTGTTTCGAGGATAAGGTGATAAGGGTTCTAAAACCACTCATAAAATAGGTTTTGGACATGTTTAGGTCTTAGATATTACATTATCTTTCCATTTTATTTAAATAGTTAAATAATGAGGTCATCACTGCATCATCATGATGTCATAAATAATTTAATTTATTTAATGCCTAAAAATTATAAAACAAAATACTATAATGTAGGAAATCTTTTTATCTTTCCAATTAATATTTATATTCAAAAATATGATTTGTATAACCCCATGTAAAAATTGTTTTAGTAAAACATTTCATGTTTGTCTCATTTTTACTTTAACTTTAAATAAAAAGATATTAATGTCATTTTCCAACCAAAGTTGCTTCATGGGGTCCCCAAGTTGACCCATGGGTTGTCTTGGTCTGAAATGACACATACAATGAGGTTAGGACATGTGTCAAGTTCATTTCATATTATTAAAACATTATTTTTACCTTAAACCACACTAAATACCTCTAATCGCGATTAAAAACATAATAAGTTACTATTCACCCAAAAAAATTATTTTTGTCCCATTGAACCACATTTTACTTCTTAATGAAAACCATGTATGTAGGATTTTTTTAATTCAAAACACAAAGATGGCAAAATTTCATTTAAACGGAAAAATCAGTTTTTATAAGTACCACTTAGTGGTTTCACTATTCATCAAAAATTGAAGTTTTTCAGAAAAATCCCAAAAATTCCCCCTAAGCTATATTTGATATTCCGAATTAAAAAATGAAGTCTATTTTAAAAAATTCAAAACATATAAGTCACATTAATTAATTTAATAATTAATTCCCGCTGTCAGAGCAAATGGCGTGTTTTTATAAAACAATATGTATCAAAAGATTGACACGAGTTTAAGTCTGTTTGCAAAGTGAAATTAATTCCAATGACCACTATTGGATTTAATGGTAAAAATATATTCTAATTTAACTTTAAACCCAATTCAAAAGATAATCTAATCATATAAATAAATTAGACTAAAAAGAGGTTTGGAATTAAAATACAACATTGTACACTATTCATTAAAAAATGAACTTTATCAGAAAGATACCAAAAATTTACACAAAGTAAATTTTGATGTCACAATTCTTAAGAAGAGTTTTATTTGGTCTAAAAAGATGTATAAGATTGAACAAAACTATATTTAATGACGGTTCTCCATCAAAAGGTGATAAGTGAACCTTTAGTGAAAACTAGGGCATACACACCTAAAATTGAATTATTTCCGTATTTTATGCCTTTGTCTTTTATTGGATAAATGTAAAAACATTTAAAAAAATAATCATATTTTAGTTATTTCTATCCATTCTCGCCAATACAACGACTACATGTTAACTACCATTTAAAATAATATTATTTTATTATTAAAGTGCAACGTATGCTTCCCAAGAAACTCGTTGTTTTGTGTTGTGTACGCCATCGAGCATAGCGTCCCCTTCAAAGTCATATTAATATTTTATTCAAAAATATGGATAAATATGAAAATGTCATATTCTTTATTTACCTGGGGTTTTACATCTCTTCACTACTCTCATACCTTGTTCCTTCCCTACAGTCTGCCCAAATCCCTCCCCATGTCCTATAACCCTTGTTCTCCTTAAAATACCAAATGATTTTTCCTTAAGAGGCTGTCAAGGAAGATTTAATCAAGAGGTAAATTCCATTTTTCAATTATTTTACTTTATTTTCAAGTTCATAGGTTTACTTTTATACCTTTACCTATCATCATACAAATGTTATAAAAACACCATTACCTTAAATTTACTATAATTTTGCTATGATAATTAAATAATTTATTATCACACCTCATTTACTCTTCTTTTATTATATTATTAAAGACACCATCTAAGTTGTGTCAATTTACCACATTCAAGGATGATGTGTTTTCAATTTTCATTACCATATTCAATTATTCTCATAAAACCATTATAATGGATGAACCAGAACATAATATATGTATTATGTCTCATATATGGTTCTATAATATTTTTTATACATATGGTTTCGGTTAATAAAACAAAATGTGTTCTTTGTGGACAAAAAACTTCCAATTAACCGAAAAGGTTATCACTAATGTCTTATATTATGATTCGTCTTCACTCCAAGTAACCAAATTAAATTTACAACCATGTAATATCCTAGATGTTCAATAATTTCATAAATCTTAAATTATGTACAAACTCATTCATCATACATGTTTATCCATTCATGAAAACAAGTAAATCGATCATAAAAATCAAGAAAACGAATGGATTCGAACAATGATATTAAACCTCATAACCAATAAAAAAGGTTAAGAAAGAATATAAAAAGATTATAATAAATAATTTAAATATATAATAGGTTCTGTAATTATTAATTAATTAACCTAATTTGATTATTTAGGTCACTAATATCCCGTGGTTAAAACCATCAGACTAATGGTTAGGGATTCTCACCATTTCACTTTTATTCAGGATTGCCCTCTATGTTATTTCCTTTTATGTATAATTACTAGTGATGGGGTATGATTAAAAAAATTCCCATACTATCCTCATGATGTTTAAATTATGATAAACCCATTTCTCTCTCATTATTCCCTCTTAAGTACACACGATACCATGTCGATATTCCGTGAGGGATTCAACCCGAACCTCTTTTATTCATTTAGGCTTATTTAAATTTATTTTTACCTAAATGAGGTTATCCATTCATCTTATTTCAATATTATAAATTATATGTTAATGTTCTAAACTCATTTAACAAGTTCTATTCGTCATTTTGTTTGGGTATATACATTTTTAAGTGATTTCATCTACAATACTTTCTGACAAGAAAAACTGTTTTGAGGGAGCTTCCCAAATTCTTACCAGATTTTACATGAACTCTATATTATGTTTTAATACACCATTTTATTTATAAAATAACTCTTTTTATTTTTGAAACATTTTTTTATCACTTCTTATTTTTTATAAACAATTATTCCCTTTTCTATTTTAAAGGAACTGTAACATTTTCCTTAAAACCACCCAAAAATGTTTTATGCCAAAATTTATTGAATAATTTTTTTTTACATATTGTCAATTATACTTGAAATAACTATCCATGATACATATATATTTTCAATTTATGAATGTCCATGTATACTTTAATTCCATTATTTCATGGACACTTTTGTGTAACACCCATCTGTTATGTCCTATGTCATGATTATGGTGCCCAATTCATTCCAAGGGTAACCCTATGTTTATATAAGACTTATTATATAATATTATTTATTTGAAAAACATATTAATTAAATGTTAATATGTGTGTACATAGATAAATCTCTAATGCATTGGGTAAAGTTCTATCTAATGAGATGTTATATGCAATGCTCTTGTCGGTTAGCCTTGGATTATGTTACTATGGGAAGAGATCTTAGCAGTTAGGCTAGACTAGTACTAAGGTCATGTTTTATGTTTCTAACACATTAGTATGATTCCATGTTTATATGATCCCATGATCATATGTCATGATTATATATGTTCCATTCTTTTTTTATCATTATGTCATGGCTTTTATCCCATGAGATAAATCCTTATTCTTATTTATACTTCATTTATGGTCCTTTTAGCTCGTCCCTTTGTTCATGTGTTCCCTATGGTACCCTATGAAAATGTATGAAAATAATGGAAGTTAGTATCACTCTACGAAGATTCAATAAATAAGTGGTTTTTAGTCCCATGTTTTAAGTGTTATGTACCTATATTCAAAGACACTAGACTTCACGATCCTTGGATTATACACTGATGTATAATCATGCTTAAAATTCATGTAATGTCTTATGTAAAAGGCTAGGGTCGCTATAGTTGGTATTATAGGATGGTCTAGTTATTTTTGGATATTAGGAATAGAGAACACTAGTAAGATCCTTAAGGATGAGATGAAGTATATGAAAACATCCCTAAATTTTGGTAAGTATAGAGTGTATGGTTTATCAAGAAAATACATCGCTATCTAGATATGAATAGGTAGAGGCTGCTTTGGAAAAAATGTACCTAGGAGTGAAAACTCTGACAAAGAGTTTTGGGCCTGATCCAGTGTATCATAGTACACAAATATGGGTCTTGTTTCACTCCTAGATTGACACTCTTGGGGGTATTCGTTGGTAAACTCATGAGCCTAGTACAAACCATTATTAATTGAATAAAAAAATCTCATTAGAATATAAGTTACGAAATAGATCAAGAATAACCTAGATTTAAACCTAAGGAATCACAAGTTAGGATATACTTCTTCTTTATAATTTTATCCTTTTTTTCAAATATTCTTTTTTATTCTCAATAGCTAAGTATTCAACCCATCTAATTGTATGTTCTTTTTCAGAGTTAATGGAGGGAAAAAGAAGAACATGTTCCAACAACCAATAAGATATGCAATGTGATTATATCCCTAATGATGTGTTGGATATGATGAAAATGGGTTCTCAAAACCTCATGATAGTACTTGAACAACTAGCTCAAGTTATGAATAATAACTTTAATCATGGTGAACTCCCTCCTCTTATAAGGAAAGAGAAATTTTCCATAAAATCCTTTATGAGACAAATTCCTCTCATGTTTAGCGGATCTTCTGATCCACTTCTCTTGAAATAGTGGATTAACTATATTGAAAAGATATTATCTGTCCTCCAGTGCTTGGAAGAAGAGAAATTTGTATTGGAAGTTTACCATTTTGATGGAGAAGCTGATCAGTGGTTGAAATTGATCCATAATACAAACTCCTAAGAAAAAATTGATTCCATATACTGGGAGGAATTCAAGAGAATTTTTCTCAATAAATATTTTCCTCGAATCCTATATCTCTTGAGGGAAAGAGAGTTCCTTGGACTCAAGAATAAGGGAGATGAGTCTATCAGGGTTTATAAACTAAAATTTACAAGGCTTGCAAGGTAAGCCTATGGATTTTTCATGAACACTTAATGTAATGTGGATAAATTCTTTAGAGGACTAAATCCAAGTCTATAAAAATAATTGGGAATTCGAGACTTTGACAGTTATGAGGAGATTGTCCGTCATTCCCTAAAGGATAAAATGAAGATTGGAGACTCTAAATGGTATCATGGGCCTAGTAACAATAAGTAAAAAATAGAGAAAAACATGTGTGGTTCAAAAAACAAGTCCCATGATGTAAATAATCATGATTATCCAACATGTAAAATTTGTGGGTAGAAGAATGTTAGGAGCTGTATAAAGGGAACCAAGAATTGCTTCAAAAAAAGAAGAATGGGAAATATTACCAAGAACTACCAATGGTATATGAAGAATATCTCTAATTTGGATGAATAAATAGAGGTTCAGATCAACACTCAGCCTTTATTGTAGTGTTACAACCGCAAGGATCACAGTCATTATGAAAACAATTTCCCTAAGATATGGGTCGTCGAAGGAAATCAACAGCAACCTCCAAGGAATCAAGTAAGGTCCTATGCTATCACTACTGCTTTGGTGGATCCAGACAACAATGTGGTGACAGATACTCTAGTTATTCATTCAATAATGGAGAACATACTATTTGATTCTGTTTCTACGCATTCTTTCATATCCTTCATGTTTAGTAGAACTATTCAATAACCATCTAAAAATTTAGAGGAAAAGTTATCATGGGGAACAAAAAATGGTGAAATTATTTTGTCCATGGTTTATAACTCCTCCCCAGTTTACATTTGGTGATATATACTCCCATAAAACCTCATCAAACTTTATTTAGTAGATTTTGATGCTATCTTGTGCATGTATTGACTATATTTTTACAAATCCAACATCAATTGTTCGGAAAGGGAGATCACTCTTCTTATACTGAATCATCCTCCAATTATTTACAATTGTAAGGAGGAAGATGAATATTCATTAGAATCATTGTCTCAAGTGTGGATATTACTTCTTTATGAGCAAGCATATCTAGGTCAAATTATTGGGACAAAGGGGAGAATCATGATTGAAGACATGCCCATCATGATGGATTACATAGATGTATTCCCAAAAGAGTTGCTTGATCTTCCTCATGATCAATAGGTTGAGTTATATGTTGAATTTATTCCTAGATATCTGCCTATATCATAGATGCCTTATAGAATGGCCTCCATAGATTTGGAATATCTGAAGAAGCAGTTAGAGGAGAATATAGATAAAGGTTATATATGACCAAGTGCTTAATAGTGGGGTGCACCAGTCTTATTCATCACGAAGAAGGATGGATCAATGTGCCACCGCATTGATTACAGTGAGATCAATAAATTCACAATAAAGAACAATTATTCCCTACCATGGATAGATGAATTATTTTATCTTCTTCCTGTAGATAGTTATTTCTCTATGGTGGACCTTCGGTCGGGATATCACCAATTAAATGCGAGGAAGAAAGATATTCCCAAGACTACCTTTCTAATAAGGTAGGGACACTATGTGTTCATAATGAATACCTTCAGACTAACTAATTCTCTAGAAATATTCATGAATTTAGTGAATAGAGACTTTGGAGACTACCTCGACAATTTTTTGTTGTCTATATTGACGATATTCTAATATAATCTATGAGCAAGGAGGAACATGAGGAGCATTTTAATACTGTGTTAAAGACATTTTGAAGTGAGAAGCTATATGCATAGTATAATAAATGTGAGTTTTTTCTAGGGGAATTATCATTCCTGGGGCATGTTATCACCAGAAAAGGGATATTGGTTGACCCTTCCAAGACAAATGAAATTGAATAGTGTCCTAGGCCATCATTTGTAATGGAGATCCACAACTTTCTAGGTCTAGATGGGTATTACTGACGATTTGTGAAGAAATTTTCATGGTTGTCAAACCCAATGACCAGGATGACACAGAAAGGACATTTTTTTTTCTAGACTCAGAAATGTGAATAATTCTTTAAGGAGTTAAAAAGTAGGCTTATCACTACACCAGTACTCAGACTCCCAACAAGTGGAGAACACTTTGTGGTGTATAGTGATGCTTCAAAGAATGGAATATGATGTGTACTAATGAAAAATAATCATGTGATAGCCTATGCCTCAATTCATCTAAAAACCCATGAGAAAAACTATCCTATGCATGATCTAGAGTTAGAGATAGTGATCATTGTGTTAAAAATCTGGTGGCATTATCTCTATTGGGAGAAGTGTGAGATATACACTGACCACAAGAGTCTCAAATATATATTCACACAGAAAGAGATTAATATGAACCATCGAAGATGGATAGAGCTCATTAAGTTTTATGACTACTCAATCTACTACCATCCTATTATGTAAAATAATGTGGAAGATGCTCGAAGTTGAAAGGATTCTGCATCATTATCAATGATGATAATTGAAAGGATCTGATCTTATTATATTTTCATATGATAGACATTGGACTCATTAATAGAGGAACATCATAAATCCTTTCTCAATTGATTTCTCAACCACCCCCCTTAGTGAAAATAAAGGATTCTTAAAGAAAAGATGTAGAAATTATGAAAAGGGTGGAATCTGTTAGAAATATAAAATCATTAGAGTTAAAGATAGATTAGGAATGAGTTATATGATTTGGGTCATGATTTTGTGTACCATCCATATAGGGATAAAGAAGGATCTTTTGAATGATGCACATTGCTCAAACATCACTATTCACCTAGAGAGCACAATGATATATCAATATCTCTAAGAAAAGTTTTGGTGGGATGATATGAAAAGATATATTTCTGAATACATATCAAAGAGCGGAGTATTTTAGTAAGTGAAGGCTTAGAGGAAAAAGTATAAGGGGGTGATGCAACCACTACCCATACCAACATGAAAGTGTGAGAACATTAACAAAGAAATTGTCACTGGAAATACAAGGACATATATAGGAAACAATTATATATGGTTCATTGTGAATTTTCTTACAAAGACATCTCAATTTATCAGAATTCAAGAGGACTTTTCATTGGATCAACTTTCAAGGATATATGTCAAAGAGCTGATGAGTCTACATGAAGTAACCCTATCTATCATGTCTGTTAGTGATCCAAGATTCACCTCAATGTTATGAAAAAGTCTCCAACATGCTCTAAGCACTGAAATGACCTTTATTACAGCCTATTATCCTCAAACTAATGGAAAATATGAGCGAACTATTCAGAAACATGAAGATATGTTGAGATCATGTTCTATGAACTTTAACAGAGGATGAGACCAACATCTTCCACTGGTTGAATTATCCTACAACAAAATTTTCTACTCAATCACTTGAACAGAACCATATGGAGCCCTTTATGAGAATAGGTGAAGAACATCGGCATATTGGGATGAAGTCTGTGAGTGTAAGTTGATAGGACCTGAAATGGTCGAAGAAATAGTGGAGAAGGTGAAAACTTTTTAGCATCATATCAAGGTTTACCATAGTCAACATAAGAGTTATGCTGACAAACGTCGATGATACCTTGAGCTCAAAGTTGGAGACATGGTATTTCTATACATATCTCTGTTGAATAAGGTCTTGAGGTTTGGGATGAAAGGAAACATATGTCCCAGGTACGTCATCCCCTTCGAAATTCTAGATTGTGTTGGGGTTATGGCCTATCAAATAGAACTTCCACCTACCATGTCCAAAGTATACAATGCCTTTCATGTATCCCTCTAAATGATGTACATACCATACCATTCACATGTACTATCTTCAGAGGTGATATAGTTGGAAGATGATCTTTCTTATGAGGAGTATCCAATAAAGATCATGGATCATAGAGATAAAGTTCTACGTAAAAATACTACTCACCTAGTAAATGTACTGTGGCCAAACCATAAGTACGAAGAGGCAACATTGGGTCTGGAGGAGGAAACGAAGGAAAAGTAACCACACCTATTTATGGCCTAGAATATAAAATGAAATTTCGCGGGAGAAATTTCTTAAGGGGTGAAGAATGTAACAACCCAATGTTTTCAATGGAAATTCCTTCTTATGGTTATAATCACATGAAGTCATAAAACAATGTACTACTATGTACTATGTGTCCTTTAAATATAATTTTGACACTTCTATGTTTTGAATTTTGGAAATACGGCATTCATGGTTGTGATCAGTAAGATGTTTGGAGTCTGATAAGACAAACCGTATTTTTAGTGAATAGTATCATACCATTATGAATAGTAATGTTACCCATAAGAATGGTGAAATAATCCAATGAAATGTAACCTTACCTATGATAGTATATAAATAAGATTCATGTGAAAGTATGATGGACCTATATTTTGGAATATGTAAATAAATATTTTAAATATGGTTTTTTAGAATAAATTATTATCTTAATTAAATATTAAATTTATCATATTTAGAAAATTAATTTATAAAATTTTATTTCATTTTTGAATTTTACAGTTCAAAAATGGTTAGGGTAAATTTTTTGGATTTTTTTGAAATACTTGAATTTTTAGTGAATAGTAAAATACATTAAAATATATTATAAAAACATTATAATTTAAATCCACTTTTCACAACATCAAAAGTGATGTAAGAACCTGAATCTAGAATGCACATAAATTTATTACTATTCTTGGTCATGGAATCATTAAAATTTTTTATCTTATGGAAAAATTATAAACAAATGATTCTAATATTATAAAAACCCTTCCCTCCCCACTATAAATACTACCCTCCTTACCACTTCCTTCACTCCTATCTAGCCTTGTGGATTCCCAAAATTTTGCCCAATTATCTCCCCAAGAACCCTAACCATGTACAAAAACCCCTGTTCTCCTAAAAATACCAAATCCTCTCGCTTTAGGAGGCTATCATGGAAGATTGATTCAAGAGGTAAATTTCTCTATTCAATTCTTTTACTTTATTTTCAAGTTCTTTTGTTTAATTTTCTATCCTTACCTATCATAATCAAATTGTTGGGAAAAATCTAGTATCTTAGATTTAATAAATTTTTTTTTATGATAATGGAATAATTTATTATCATATCATCTTTACTCTTATTTTATTTTAGTAGTAAGGACACCATCCGAGATGTGTTAATTTAACACATTCAAGAACGGTGGGTTTTCAATTTCTATTACCATCTTTAATAATGGTCATGAAACTATTTTCATGGTTTAACCAGAACATAATATATTTATTATTCATAATATATGGTTATGTAATCATTTTGTACACATGGTTTTTCTTTTTAAAACAAAGTGTGTTCCTTGGGGTCAAAAAACAACCAATTAACCCAAAAGGTTATCACTAAAGATTTATATAATGATTCTAAAACACTGAAAGTAACCGAATTAAATTTACAACCATGTAATATGATGTATGTTAACTAATTTCATATAACTTAAATTCTATACATCCAATTTTTTCTTACATGTTAATCCATTCACGAATATAAGTAAACCGATCATAAAAACCAATAAACAAATGGACCCGAACAATGAAATTGAACCTCATAACAAATCAAAAAGGTTATGAATGAACATAAATAGGTTATAAAAAATATTTTAAATATGTAACAGGTTATGGAATTGTTTATTAAGGAACCTAATATTATTATTCAGGTCACTAATATCAAGTGTAGAATGCCATCGAACTTCAGGTACAAGATTCTCTCTATTTCACTTTAATTCATGATTTTCCTATATGTTATACAAATTTATGTGTAATTCCAAGTACTGAGGTATGATTAAGAACCTCCCCCATACTTTAATCAATATTTTTAAATTATTATAAACCTTGTTCCCTCTCATTAATCCCTCTTAAGTACACATGATACCATGCTAATATTCCATGAGGGATTCAACCCAAACCTCCATTATTCCTTTGGGATTATTTACCTTTCTTATTAACTAAATGTGGTTATATATTCATATTATTTTAATCTTATAAATTATATTTTAATGTTATAAAATCACACAACAATTTCCATTCGTCATTTTCTTTCAGGGATATACATGTTTTCCAGTGATTCCCTCCTCAATACTTCCTGATAAGCCAACCTATTTTGATGGAGATTCCGGAATTCATACCCAATTTCATGTGCACTCTATATTATGTTTTAAGACACCATTGTATTAATAAAATATGTCTTTTTTATTTTTTTACCTTCATATTTCACTTCTGATTTTTTATAAATTATTCATCCCTTTTCTATTTTAAAGGTACTATAGTTCTTTCCTTAAAACCACTCAAAAATATCTTTTTTTCCAAAATTTCATGAATACTTTTCTAACATGTTTTCACATATACATGAAATAAATGACCATTATACATATATATTTGACCATATTAATGTTCTTGTATACTTTTATTCCCTTATTTCAAGGACACTTTTATGTTACTCTCATCTGTTATGCCTTGTGTCATGATTATGGTACCCAATTCATTTTATGGGTAATCCATATGTTTATGTAATATTGATTATTTATGATTATTTATGTGGAAAAAATATTCATGAAATGTTATGATGGTTATTATTAGATAGTTCTCCAATTAATTGGGTAAATTTAAGTCTCATGATATGTTATGTGTAACGGCCATGGCAGTTAGCCTTGACTTGTGCTACTATGTGAAATGATCTTGACGGTTTTCCTTGACTCATACTAAGGCCCTGTTTTATGTTTCTTCCGAATTACTATGATTCCATGTTTCTATGATTACATGTTTATATGTTATTATTCCATATGTTCCATGCATTTTTATCATTTTTCAGGCCTTCTAACCCATGTTCTAAATCCTTATTCTTATGAATACTCCCTTACTTGGATTTTTAGCTCAACCCTTTGTTCATGTGTTCCCCTGGGTACCCTATGTAGATGTATGAGCACAATGGAAGTCAGTATCCCTCTATAAATACTAAATAAATAATTGTTTTTTAGAACAATGTTTTAATTTTTATGTACCTACACTTCAAAGACACTAGAATTCACAATCCTTGGCTTGTACTCTAATGTATAATTATGCTTAAAATCATGTAATGTATTATGTTAAAGGCTACAGTATCTATTGGAATTTTTTAATACCTAATTATAATAGGTATTATTATCATATGTGTTATAAAATAAAACCAATTGTTCACATCTTTAGAGTCCTTGGAAGTCCCTTATTGAAAAAAGTAAAAAAAAATATGAGAATATTTAATAAGAAGGATGAGTAGGATCTCTTTCTTGGATAATTTTATAATGGAAAATGATACAGATTCTAAAATTGGATTCTTCATTAGGTTCTATAGGTTAATGATGTTGAGGTTAGTGAAAATATATAAAACCTTAAAAATCTATATGAAATAATTTTTGGGGACTTAAATGATGCGAGTTAGAAGGTTCATGAGAATACCATTGAGGAATAAGTTGTGAATGAGTCACATGTTAATGATATTAAAATTAATCTAACTAGTTATGAAGTAGAGGATACTAAAAATTAGAAACACAAATATCAGAATTTTAAGAACAAGTAGATATTGAAAATATAATTGGAAGTCAAAGTGTACCAGCTCAGCCCAAAAATGGATTAATTTTTTACAATCAAACAACTCTTATCTCAAAAACGTAGCCACAGTTCATTATTTAGGACAAAAAAAGAACCGTTCAATGATTTATATTCTAAATGATAATATATTTATAGAAACATTACTTGGGATATTTTACTTGGAACAAAATATAAAAATGTAATTTGGACCAAGTGGATATTCAATAATAATTAAAATGACAAGAAAGAAGTTTAAAGTAAAATGGATAGAATAATATAAAATGGTTATTTATTGTTTAAGGGAGATGATTTTGAATTTAAATTTAAACTAATTACAAGACTAGAATACATAAGAATGTTACTAGTAGTGAAATCTTAAAATTAGTACAAAATATATCAAATGACTTTAAAATGTTTCTTATTGAATCTAGAGTGGGAATAAGAAATCTATTTTGAGAATCTTGACGGATTTATCAAAGAATGTGATGAAAAAAGGTTGAAAATCTCAAGAAGTCTATTTTTGGTCTAAAATAGGATCCTACATAATTAATATAAAATTTTTAAGCATGCTTGAGAGAGATGAAGTTAATTAATGTAAATATTAACACCAAGCTTTATGTTAAAAAGGGGAAATCATGAAATCTTATTGAAATTTATTTTAATGATTTTATTACTTTTTTAGGTGATAAAAAGAGTAAACATTAATAATTTTTAAAATAAATGATGAATTAGTTTGGTATTTCTTAGCTTGTAGAATTGAGGTATTTTGAACTATTACAAGTAATACCAAAAGAGTAGTTTATTTTTCTTTCCCAAGAAATTTATTCAAGTGAATTATTGAAGAAGTATTGAATGGATGAATATAGACCAATTTACGCACACATATATCTAGGGATTAATCTCAAAAATTATGTTGAAGAATAATGTGTCAATAAAAACTATTTTTGAATATTTATTTATAGTTTACATTATCTCACTATATCTAAAACTAATATTGTCAATTAAGTGACCCCGTGTGAATGCTATAAAATTAATCTTAATGGAATAACATTTAATAGTAGAAAATATATTTCTCAATTATATATAATGAAAATAGAACTCTCGTATAAAATAAATAATATTTAATAACCAAAATCTATCTATTTCTACTAATGTCGATTGTGTAGGTGATTGTGATGATAAAAAAGTAACTTTAGGTCTAATTTTTATTTTTACTGGAAGATGTGTTAGTTAGAACTATAATAAATACATCCTGGTTATATTTATATCCACAAAAACAAAATATGTGGTTGTTACAAGATCTTATACTCTAATAGTATGTATAAAATAATAATTTAAGGATTTTAGAGAAAAGTTTCAAAAACCTCTTCAAATTTCATGTGATAATCATAGTGAAATTGATATATCAAGAAATATAGTGCAATAATAACAATGTAATCATATTTATATTATATAAAACTTTACAAAAGAGATGGATTATAATGGGGATATAAATTTTAAAATCATTCTTACTAGTTATAAATATTTGGATATCATTATCATGGAAATGTCCAAAGATAGGTTTGCGAAATTGATCCTAAACACGAATGTTCGTCCCTTCCCTCTCACATGAAGGAATTTCGAAGGTACCTCCACTATTTGGATTTAATATTTAAATGGAGATAGAAAATAAATAACTTTATATAATTTTAATTTGTAAATTTATAGGTGGTTTTATTTTAAAATAGGGGAGAAAAAACTAAATAAGTGTTTGGATTTTGGGGGATCTCATCTATGTCACTTGATGAAAATTTTCATATCACCACTGAATAATATTCAATAAAAAAACACTAATTTATCATAAAGTGTGGTTTAATGATGATTATTTTTGGTAAAGGATATTATTTAATGTTTCATGGAGTGATTTATTGGGTTTGACAACAAATTAAAAGGGGGTATTGAGGAACATAATGGTATTATTTAAGAATTTGTTTTGTAAACCATGAGTAAGGAACATTGGAAAGTGTTTATGAAAATTATCTATTTGAAATGATTATTCTTGATATGATTAGAAGGTGATTGAGGGATGTTTTTTTATTAATATAATAATTCAATAAATATTTTTGGATCTTGAAAATGGTTATGTATTGGAGTTTTCCTAAGACATTTAGTTGTTGTAGTACTTCTATCAATTTTTAAGACTCATTAATTTTAATAATACTCTTGTAATATTTTATAATAATTTAGATATTTTTTTATGACTACATAGAGATCTTGTGACATTTTTAAGATGGTTTAATTCATTCTCTAAAATCCTTAAATACATTTTTTTAAATCACTTAAGAATTTGTTTGACATTTCGTAATACATTGAGATATAAAAATACCATTGATCTTATATGATACTTTTAATAAAATCAGGTATAACTATTTTTGATATTATATATGTCCTTTTTTTAAAATTATATTAGGCTTATTGATCTTTTAATACTTTTTGGACACTTAAATACTCTATGTAAAAGCATATAATACTTTGTTTGAGTTAGTGTACGATGTTTTCATAGGTTTAGTGATACTTATATTCTTAGAAAATATTCATTGGTTAATATAAATTTGGAAAAGGTAAAAATACTCAAAATAAGGCATAAAAACTTTTCTAAAATAAGATGATTCTAGTGTTTTGAGAAATTGGATTAGATGAATTTTTACATAAAGATACCTTTAGGATTTAAATTTAATGATTCTTATCTAGTCTTTTAATATAAAAATATCATAGTTTATTTTTCAAGTGAGGATGAATGAGAATAATTATGGAAGATTAAAAGAGAATATCCTAGAATAATAATTATGTTATTTCCATATTTCCATATTTTAAATTCATTATCATGATGACCTAGAGAAATTATTAGGGGGTGTTGAATAGGGTAAATTATATAACCATGAATTGGGATATAAATTATATAAATAATTATGAAAATTTTATTCACATAAACCAATTAATATAATAAGGAATGAAATATATAAATGAAGTGTGATAAGGAATAAATAGTTGAGTGACTAGAACATTGTATAATTTTTAGAGAAACATTATCAAATATGATAAAGAAAAGAGGATATAAGTTCTTATAATTACAATTTATTATTAGTGTAGAGGAAATAAATTTTTTTACTGATAATATGGTTGATTATTTTTTGAGAAATAAGTAAACTGTGGTGTGTTTCCATTCTCTTATTAACATTTTAATCATTATAAAGCCTTGAAGAGGTAGAATTATGTATATGTTATAATATGGAAATTTTTATGGTATTTGAAGAATGAGTTTTGAAGAATAAGATTATATTTTTTATATATAGAGACATAATAAAATATAATGAATATATTATCATACCAATATAATAATAACTTCTAAAATATTGGTGGTTCGGTATAAATAACTTTTTATTTAAACATAGATGTGGATAATACCTATATTGGAAAAAAGATGATACTTTCCCAACCATTGTGTGAAATTATGAAGCACTTATAACCACTAATAATTTAAATAGAGTTATAATATATGTATTAGTAACAAAAAAAACAAGGTGTATGTTTACTCATTTGATATAAATATAGTAAAAAAATCATGTGCATATTTTCATTTTCATTACAATTGTATACAAATGAGGAATATATTAAATATGAGGGGATTATGACCATAAGAAGTTACTGATGCTAATTTCTAATAGAAATTTTAAAAACATGTACCACTAATTCATCCCCCTCCCCATCAATGGTACATAAATTTACATGATATCCTCAATAACTTATATTTTTAATGATCATAAACATTAATAGTTTTTATATCTCTTTTATCAAAGTGGTAAATGGCTGCAAGTAAGTATAAAAATGGTTGGACCATAGACAATTCAGATTTCGACTTAGTAATAATTACTTCCAAAAGTATATATATTGCAGTATAACTTAGTATAGTTAGGACCATTGGAAAAAATTATAAAATGATGGGATATATTGAGGGATATTCCTCATCCTCCAGCACCTCGAGTGGCATAGGGATGGGGTAGTGGAATTCATCAGAGAAAACAATATAGAGAAGTTATACATGGGAAGATTCATGGAATATAGTTGTTAATAAGGGACCAAAGGTTATATATGGTAATATTGATCGTAATTATACTTTCGTTTTTCTACTGATAAATAAGAGAAATTCTCATTCCTTTATAACTACTTCAATTCATAGAATTGAGTGTTAATATAGAGAGACATCATAAACCATTTTTTTATCTGATCATATGACAGGTTAGTCTTGGTTAATGATTTTATCTTTTCTATGATATAGTGGTGTGGAAATATTAGAATACAAGGGTATTGATGTGTTCCAACCTTATGTGATGATAAATGGATCGAACCTTATTTTATATTTCATTATCTAGTTCTTGTACAATTAGATTTATTTCTATAAAATCATCCATTTATGATGGATTTATACACTCTATTCCATAGGGGTCTTCATAATAAGTGATCTGAATTCTCGAGTGAAATCTATTGTTGTATGAAAACTCACGCAGAAGAATCTATTGATCCCAAAAACCATTGAAATATATATTAAAAAATTTCAATATATCCTCTAGGGTTTAAATTATTCTCTTAGACAAAAAATATATCAATGTATGATACACTATGCTAAAAATAAATTCTTTATTAATGTATTAGTGAATACATAATCAAAACATTGAGGTATAACTTAGATCAAAATCAGATAAAATGGAATATAGTAGTCTATACAACTTTACTACTTCATTAATGTATATCTTGGAAAGATGATCCAAATAAATAATTTCTCTTAAATCAATTAGGTGTGCTGAATTTTTAAGGTGATCAAATAAAACCCATATAACATTGTTCCATTTAAATGTTTAAGGGATTCCGATGATGAAAACCCGAGTGATGCTTTGCTATATCCATTCAGAATGGGTATTTTTTGTAATGTACCCTTTTAATTTTTTCTCTCATCCTTAACTTTTTGATATGATAAGAATCATGATAAAAACATTACATTACCTTTATTCATGCCATCACACTAGAAATAATCATTTAATGATATATATATATATATATTTGTACTTCCAATATGAATATAGAATAAGGAACTATCATACCCTTGTAGAAAATCCTTAAAATCAGGTACGTATGAAACACATAAATAGTTACTAAACCTTATCATTCCATCACGATAAAGGTTAACCATAGGAACATTTATCACCCTAATTATTAGATCCAATTAATCATTATTTACATCATTAAAATTCACTTATATAGTTGGTTGAACATTCATGTGAGAAAGAAAATATCTATCCCCTTCCATCAGGATTTATATATACATCCTTTTCAAATTAAAAAATATCAATTTTCTTTATCTTAATCATATATATGCTAGAATGATCCTTTTTACTCAAAGAATCAAACACATTCATTTCTTTTCGAAGGTGGATATTTATCAAGTAGTCATAATCCTTAATTAGATCAAACCATCTTCTCTAGGGCATGTTTAATTCTATATAAATGAATATATAATTTAATTTTTTTGATCACTATGTATATGATAATTTTATTCATAAAGATATTGAACCTATATCATTAATGAAAAAATTTCCACAACTAACTCCAAGTCATGAGTTGGGTATAACCATAAATGTTTATGAGGAATAATCTATAACCATGTCATTCTTCATGAGAATTCATACCAATACCTTCTTGGATCCAAAACCATATATTAAGAACCCATATCCATTTTAGGGTAATGTATGAATAGGTTCACTAACTAACCTTCTCCATAGTTCCTTAAAACTTTCATCACATTCATCTATGCAATGGAATTTGGATCCTTTATGAGTTATCACGGTGAGAGAATGATATATTCGTGAGAAATTATCTGATAATTTTCTATAATATACATTCAAAATAATAAAACATCACATATTAGTAAAAATGGTTGGTCTAGGATGATGTTTAGTATCCTTTATCTTTGATGGATCCACTGATACACCATCTCTTGAGATTATATGATCAAAAAATGAAAACTTTTGCAGAAAAAATTTACAATTTTTAATTTTTTCATATAGTTTCTCTTTATTAAGGGACATAAGCACAATTATCAAGTGAAATTCATGATATTATTTTATATTTAAACATATAATAATGTATTCTATATATACTATTGTAATCTGATCAAGGTAATATCTAAAGACACTATTCATTAAGTACATGAATATTGTATAGGGATTAGTATGACCAAATAAAATCACAATATACTCATAATATTCATACATTGTATAAAAAATTTTATTAGGAATATCCTCTTTATTAACCCATAATTGTTGATATCCAGAATAGAGGTCAATCTTGGAAAAGTATTTCTATTTGCAGAGTTGATCAAAAAGGTCATCAATATGAGGTATCATATAATTGTTCTTAATTATAGTCTTGTTCAACTCCCAATAATCAATACCAAGATGCATCGATTTATACTTCTTATTAAAAAATAACTCGTTCACCCCAAGGTGACACACTTGGTGGAATAAATACTTTTTAAAAATTCTCCTAGAGTTTATTCTTTAATTATTTCAACTCAATTGGTTTCATTCTATAGCGAGTATTTGAAAAAGGTGTGGCACTAAGTATAAGTTATATTGAAAAATCATCTCTAAAATTTAGAAATCATTGATATCAAGTTTCTATTCAATAATCTGGTATAAATAGAAATTTTTAATAAGATTCAAAACCCATAAAATAGATGTGATTTCCATTTAAATTTTATATTTTTCATCCCACTAATTGATAGTCATAGTTGGGTTTAGAATATCAAATGTGACTTCCCTTTATTGAAACATTACATGGTATTTATGTAGATAAATATAATCCAGGCCAAATATAACATCAAATTCATATATAGGAATAATAAAAATATTTTTAGGAATCACATTACCAAAAACAATAATTGAATAATTGCCATAGACTTATGATGTGATCATTGGACCATTGGGGGGTTTCCCTGCTAATTCAGAATTTAATTGTTGAGTAATCATTTTTATACCCCTAGAAAATTATTTAGATATAAATGAATGAGTATATATAGAATAAAATAAGATATTATCACTTATAGAGTGGATTGTAAGTGTACCTTTCACCCTATCATTTTTCACCCCTCTTCAGAAATATTGATCCCATGATATTTACCTTTTCCCCCTACTTGAGATTTTGCTAACATCGATCATCATAATTATCCTCCATATTTTGGCATTGGTAATCATTGATCGCTTATTATCTTCATTTGAAACACCAGAGAGTGTGTGGTGTAATCTTTGGAGCTTTCTCTTTATTCAAATTATTAGTTAACATCTTCCTATAAATTTGGTAATTGATTTCTCAGTGAAATTTTGTTACACACTTAAAAAATTTACTAGTCCTCTTAATACAATATCCCCCATGTTTCTTTCCACACTTTTAGTATAAAATAAAGCATATATTCTTCAATCCTTGTTTTTTAGAGTTTCTTATTAATTTCATCATTGTTTTGTTATCAAACCCAAGAGATTGACATGTTAATATTATCTCCATTTCAACCTCGATAGCACATAAAATGATTTATTCATGGTTTTTGAATCCACTTATGTACAGTTCCCTTTAGATACATAGTTTTAAGACTCTATTTGTAACACCCCAACATTCCATGGTACGTTTCCCTTTGAATAATGAAATATCTTGCATTGAACGCAACTTCGAGATTCTAACACACCGCGACTAATCAAACTAGCCGTTATGAATTGTAATACCACTTTTTGAAATTTTATAAATTTTATTTTTCAAAATGGACATTATTTTTGAATTTAGAATATAGAAATTAGATTAAGGGGAATTTTTGGTATTTTTCTGAAAACATTCAATTTTTGATTAATAGTGAAAAACACGGCGTTATTTGATAAAACTGAAAATAATTATTTATTTTATTTAAATTTATTTTAGGTAAAAATGGATACATAATACCTATATAAGTTCAATTTCATTCATTGGATTCATTTTATAATATGTTTAGATATATTAAAATTTTATTGAACTTTTTACCATCTTTTACCATCCTTCTAGGAGCATTTACAAATTTGCATAAAACATAATTTTACCACTTCTGTGAGTTGAATTTCAAAAATCTTAGAGACATGGTTAATTTCATTAAGTAGAATGTGGTTCAATAAGATGAAACTATTTTTTGGAGAATAACAACTTTTGACATTCATTTACCACGGTTAAAAGTAAATAGGGTAATTAAAGGTAAAAATGATATCATAATTACCCTAACACATGTCCTAATTATATTGGATCAGTATAATTCGGACAAAAACAAAGTTAGGAATAAAAAATGATCCTCTTTGGTCCACATAGATCAGACTAGGCCATTTTTTTTATTTTATTTAAAGAAGTGTAAAAAGAGTTAAATCCAAGGTTTAATAACTAAACCATTTTAAATATAGGGTTAAACTCAATATAAATTAAACTATAAATATTAATTATAAAGATAAACATATTTCCTACATAATGGTATTTTATTTATAATTTTTATACTTTAAGTAATTTAAATTATTTAAGACACAATGATGATGCAGTAATTGCCTTATTAATGAATTATTAAAATAATTGATATTTTAAATATCCAAATAAATAAAAATTGAGACTTCTGATGAATTAAACTAATTTTCTAAGATAATATTACATGTTAGGATTATTTAAATAAATTTTATTCTATGTTATAATGTTTTTATGTCTTTCAAAAAAATCAAATGCTAAATAGTGTCAAAATTGACATAATTGAGTTTTTAAAAAAATACAATATTATTAACTGATATAACATTCTTAAAAATATAAGGCTCAGAAAAAGGACATAGATAAGGTTATATATATTAATAATGAATCACATGGGGTTATATTTGGTGGTTATAGTAATTTTATTAACCATATAATATAAAAATACAAAGAGACACGGTAAAGGTCAAACTAGTTAACTAAGAGTTAAATCTAAAAGATAAGTTTAATATGATGATCTCAACCTGTCTAAAAACTATTGGTTGAGAGGTTTTCGACCAATACCCACCTTAACCTAGAAATAATTAATTTTGGAGCCATTTGAAACCGAAAATCATTTTATTATAAAATAACATGTCATGCTTTTCCTAAAGTGACCCTCACCTCTCTTATAAAAGGCCACTTCCCCTTCTCCTAATTTCACACCCTCAAAGACATTTGGTTTAGCCCAAAACTACCCAAATATCCTTTAAAATATACTCCCTTAAATCTAGAGGACTTAATTTTATCCTAAATCCAACTTAAGGTTCCCATTAGATCAAATCAAAAGGAAGAACTCGAAGAAGAGGTAAATATTTCATCACCTCTTTTAAGTTCTTTTCTTATTCCACTTCTTATTTCTTTGATGTTTCCATTTTAAAATGATAATTCCTATATATAATATATATTTTGATGTTATTATAAAAATGGTACAACCATATTCATTATTCTATCCATCATATTAATGAAAAATTCACCATACGTGCATACGTACGGCTTACCATTTCCACGTCTTGGTGTAGTTTTTTATTCAAACACTTCTTTATTTGGATGAGTATAATAATGAGTATAACTGATTTAAATAATAAAAATAACATGTTAATGATTCTATATATATGATATAAACTCTAATTACATATGATTTCACCATCATTATAATGATATTGTTGCTTGTGAGTGCGTACGGATTACCGTCTCTATGAACGTGATGAGATTCATTCCCCGTCGTAATCATTCAAGAATAATTTTCATTTTATGATTAAAAATAATATTTATGAACATAATATCATTATTTATTTGAATCAAATACATCCTATCCAAAACAAACATGGCTTACCTTACCGAACATATAAAGGAAAACGGATCAGTTAACACCCAAAACGATGATACTACTAATATATTATTAAAAAAAAAATTTTAGAGGTTCATATATGATATTATATTTATGTATATAGTTATTTTATAATTTAATAAAAATTATTTAACTATTATACAGGTGGTTAACATACCCTCGACCAAGAAAAAGTACCAGGTAAGGGTTAATTCCATAATCTCTTTATTATCCGAGGTTGTTTTTATGTAAGTATCTACTAGGACTTCGTTATCATCTACATATGTGTTTTCTTAAAAATGTTTTTAAAATGAATTTTAAAATTACTAGACAATGGTTTAAATTCATTTATACCCTTATTTGACCAAATATGTCATGACCCATCCCCCGAGTTCCGTGTCGTGACTACTCCAAGCCCGCCCTCCATAGGCCAGGGGCAAGAGACTAGAACCGAAGGCGTATTCCCTAAAACTGGGAAGAAATTTCCTTTATAACCTGTAAGAACATGTAACCAAGCACACAAGAAGATAGGAACACAAGTAAACTGAACTTTAAATAGAGTGAATGCAGTAAGTAAAAGGGTCCAGAATACAAGACCAACTGAAAATTACAAGTAAAACTGTGATACAATACCTCTGAAGAAAAGAGAAATTCAGCTGTTGGGGCATCCTCTGTGGTTCCTACATGAATGGTAGGTACAGATCACCTCATCAGCACTCCCTGTCCACCCATCTCCTCTGCGTACCAACATGTCGTATGGTCTACCTCTAGGTACTGCCCAGTCCTAGAACCCTCATCTTAGTCAGCGCTGCCCATCGTCTACATCCATCACAACAAGGTGTGGGCATAGCCTGTGCAGGGGTGATATAACAATACTCATTTGGGACCCCAAGACTCTATAGTTCTCACAAAACCCACAAAGGATAAATCACAAAGTATGAAATCAATAGATAACCCTACTTAGGTATTTTCCCATTCATATACTCGAGTTATCAAGTAATCCATCTCAATGATGAGGAAAACACAGAGGTACTGACTCATCTCACAATATGATTTATTCTATGGGTAGTATCAAGTAACATTCGCATTCACAACATCGAACACCTCAGCTGCTGGAGAACTCCTCCTCTATCGAGTACAGTGGGTCAGCCGCGTCACATAGAGGCGCTTCCCACTAACCTTGGATTGCTGATGTACTCCTCCTGCCGAGTACAGTGGGTCTGCCGCATCACCAAGGTGATCCCCACCATGGGTCTGCCATGAAACCAAGGTGCTCCCTCTTATGGCCTGTGGAGGTACTCCTCCTGTTGAGTACCGTGGGTTTTCCGCATCACCAAGGCGCTCCCCACTGTGGGTCTTCTATGTCACCAAGGTGCTCCCCACTGGGCCTGTCAAGTCACTCCGAGTCAAAACGTTCAACAGTCGTCAACTCTCAGCCATCCACTGGGTTCCTGCACTATACTCACTCGCCTCTAGGAGGATCCGCTCCATAAGCTACTGGTCGATACTCCAACTGACACAAAGTCCCATGAAGAAGTTTCTCAAAGTTCTGCCACATCATAGGGGTCTCAACTTAACAAATGACTCGTCAATCGAATGCCCGGTCTAAGAGTTATTATCCTTTTAGTCACGGGGACCAGGTTGGAATTGGGCTCGATTCAACTTGACCATTTCCCATATTCATCCCAAACAGAGTGGGGTATCACTCAAAGGGACTGACACGCTCCAAGGTTCCAAACAGTGTTGACGGTTTTTCTAACAGACGTCTAGTACCAATGTTATGTCCAATGAAATGTAATTGGGTCGTAGTGGGCCAAAGTCTAGTCCGACCCAGAAGAACCGACTCAGCCTAACCCGTCTTAGACCAACCCACTAGGTCCGGCCGGGCCAGGCCCATTAGGTTTAGCCCAGCATGCTGGGTGGCCCAACTTGCTGGGTCCGGCCCGGCAGGCCGCAGAGGGTCACGGGTGGCCTCGAGGCCACAGAGGCTGTCGCGAGGGTGTGAGGCTAGGGGTGGCGGTCTAGCCGCGGGGCGGTGGTCCAGCCCCAGGGAAGCAGTCTGGCCATGGGGTGGTGGTCCGTCCCTAGGGTGGTCGTCTGACCACGGGTTGACGGTCCGGCCGTGGGGCGGTTCAGAGCAGCAGATGACGACATTGGCCATGGTCGGCACTGAGGCCGCGGGGCGGCCACGGTGGCTGTTGGGCGGTGTCATTGAATTGTCGCCTTCATTGCGGTCGGCGGTGGTGCTAGCCACCATTCTCGTGTCCCAACCCTGGATGGTTTTCGTCCTCCTCTATCGCGAAGAACACCACAATATATTCGGAAGGGTCGGGCCATGTTGGTTTGGCCCATACCCTCCGCGTTAGGGTGGTAGCATTTGGCTCATCAAGTACATGAACATGGACTTCAAATCTTATCCTCTCGCACTGATTGTTCCCAACCCGCAATAGAAATAGAAGGGGTGTAAATGGGAAGTGGAAAACAAATAGAAATAATCCCTTACCTTGTTCGATTGATTATGTTGACGAGGTCGCAAGGAAGAAGATGAATCGTTGGGAAAATATGGACGTCGGTGTCATCATCATTTTCCTCGATTGTCGGTTCGTGCATCATTGGAGATCCATTGACGGAGTTTAGAGAAGAAAACGTTGAAGGAGATGTATTATTAATTGGCATTCTTCATTGTAGAGCTTTTCTCCCAAAGATCCTCTTCTCCCAAAACCATCAAAATGAAATGGTAGCCACAAAATAATAGATTATGTGATCTGTTATGTTTGTTGGCATATAATTCAAATTGGGTTAATTAATCTCATAGGGTGGCACAATTAACGTGGTGTGTTGGATTAATTATTGTGGAGGAGGGATGGAACAATTAATATTGACAGAGTTTAAGAGACTCTCCCACATTTAATGAGGGATTTGAGAGGTTTATGCCTCGGGTGGTCTCCAACACCATAACCTCTCATGGGAGTTTAAGGTCTGGTGGTTCCCACTTCTCAACTTCCACATGGAGGTTTTAACAAATAAATAAAAATAAAAGATTCACAAATTTATTTTTATTTTATTCATTCACGAAAAACAGAAAAACTAACTTCAACCCTTGACCAACTGCAATCAAGGTGAATGTCTCTTTGGGAAAAAAATAGGCACTACAAGTTCAACGGTGCCATTAGATTTCAATTCCGAGCACCAGTTCAAAAGTTAGAAAAAACCGCTCGCATTTTTTCTGAATGCTCCTGGAAAAAAGATCATAAATTCATTCCGGTTACTCCAAGCCTCAGAATCACATGCCTTCAATTTTCACGGACTCGTCAAATTCACATTTATTTAAACAAAATTACATGGAAATTTCGGGTCTTTACATTCTCCCCACCTCAGGAATATACATCCCCGTATTCCATAACTCAAACTAGATAAACAATGGGGGTACTGAGCATTAATATGAGCATGCCGCTCCCATGTACTCTACTAGAGGTTCCCGTGATGCCAGAGAACGCACACTAGAGGTATCGACCGTCCACGTAGGACCTGCTAATGTCGATCCTCAATCTATACTGAAACCTCTATAAAAGTCTCCCCATCATCGATGTTCTTCTCTCCATGGTCGATGATGCAAGAAGCTTCATGTACGTATCTCCTCAGTTGGGACACGTGGAAGACATAATGCACCTGGTGCAACTGATGTGGAAGAGCTAAGAGGTATGCCACATCGCCAACTCTATTGAGGACTTAAAAGGTCCGATGAATTTTGGAGATAACATTCCACCTCGACCAAATCCCCGTAGAACTCATCAGGGTGAGACCTGTAGAAAGACGTGGCCACCATCCTCGTACTCCAGAGGTCTCTATTTTCTTTCAGCATACGACTTTTTCTTGCTCTATGCAGCCTTCATCTGTGCCTCGATGATCTGCACCTTCTCTGTGGTAGCTTGTACCATCTCTAGTCCCACTAGTGCTGACTCCACTATAATAGTCTGACACAAAGGTGATCTGAAAGGTCTCCCATACAATGCCTCAAAAGGTTCCATCCCAATGGTGGATTGATAGTTGTTGTTGTATGAAAACTCCAGTAAAGGTAAGTGATCCTATCACCTCCGACTGAAGTCATGGACAGAAGCACACAATATGTCCTCAAGGGTCTGAATGGTCTGCTCAGTATGACCATCCGTCTGAGGATGGAAGGCGGTGCTCGAAAAAAGTTGCATCCCGAAAGCCTCCTTCAACCCCTTCTGTAGCCGGGAAGTAAAATGTGCACCACGATCGGAGAAAATCATCGAGGGTACTCCATGTAACAACACAATCTTCTTCACATAGAGTCATCCCATGATCTCTACTGAACCCTACTCTCTGATCGGTAGGAAGTGGGATGAATTGGTGAGTCGCTCGACGATCATCCAAATTAAGAAATGTCCTCGAGATGTACATGGAAGTACTATCTTGAATTCCAAGGATATCCCATCCCACATCCACTCTGAGACCTATAAAGGCTGAACCAAGCGTGCTAGTACCTGAGGCTCCGCCTTCAATTATTGACATGTGAGGCACTGAGAGACAAACTCTGCTACTTCTTTCTTCATTCCTGGCCACCAGTGCAGTCTTCAGAGATCCTGGTACAGCTTCCCCACTCTTGGATGCACAACTAGAGGAGATATGTCAAAATCTCTCAACACTTCCTCCTAAAGTGACACCGGTACTATGGTATATCATCTGAAGAGGATGATGTGCTCCCCACCTTAAAAAAATATATCAGATGCCTGTCGTGTAGATATCTGAGGAAGTCGTGCCTCACTGTTAGCATCCCCATGTTGTGCCTCCCTGACTCACTGAAGAAGTGGGGGAGTGAATGTAGGAGTCTATAGAAAAGCTGCTTTGTCTCTATCAACAAAGGATATCTGTAAAGAGGCCAGCTGCTATGTCACCTCACATAGCAGCTGTATACTAGACCTCCTACCGAGTGCATCTGCTACAATATTCCCCTTTCCATGAGTATAGACTATCTCGAAGTCATATACATAGAGAAACTCAAGCCAACATTGTTGTCTCAGGTTCAGGTCCTTATGAGAGGAGATATACCTAAGACTATTGTGATAAGAGTACACTGTAAAACGCTCACCCATCAGATAGTATCGCCACATCTTCAATGCGAAGACCACTGTTTCTAACTCTAGGTCATGGGTAGAGTAGTTATTCTCATGCTATCTTAGCTGTCGAGAACTATATGCGATCTTTGCTCCCTCCTACATCTGAACACGTATGATTCCAATCCCTGATGCGTTTTAGTTGACTATGTACCCTATGCCCTCCCCTAGTAGCCTCAATATGGAGGAACTAGTCATCATATGCCTCAGCTCCAGAAAACTATGCTAGCATCTCTCTAACCAAACGATGGGTTTCCCCTTCTTCGTGAAGGCTGATAGTGGTGCTGCAATTTTGGAGAAATCTGGCACAAACCTTTGGTAATATCTGTCCAAACCCCGGAAACTCCATACCTCTATCACACTCTTGGGTGGGTCTCAAGAATGTATCGCCTCAATCTTCACTGGATCTATGATAAATCTAGCCTCCGATATGAAATGTCCTAGAATGTGATCCTCTCGGATCCATAAATTCCACTTCGAGAGCTTACCATAAAGTTGGTGCTCTCAGAGTGTGTCCAGTACTACCTGCAAATGATAGGAATGCTTCTCCTCAATAGTCAAGTAGATCAGAATGTTGTCGATGAAGACCATTACAAAGAGATCAAGGTATGTATGAAATATCCTATTCATGAGTTCCATGAATATTTTTGGATTGTTGGTCATTCTGAATGGCATAACCAAGAACATGTAATTTCTATACCGACACCTGAAGGTCGACTTCTGCACATCCTCATCTCGTACTCTGAGCTGGTGATAGCTTGATCCAAGGTATATCTTCGAGAGCCATTGTGCTCCCTTCAGCTAATCAAAGAGGTCATCAATCCTCAGAAGTGAGTACTTGTACTTCATTTTCACCAGTTTCAGGTACCTATAGTCAATATAAAGCCTCATGATCCCATCCGCCTTCTTGGCGAACAGAATCGGGGCTGCCCAAGGAGAAACACTGGCCCAGATGAATCCATTCCCCTACAAGTCCCCTAACTGTACCTGCAGGTCACGAAGCTCTGAGGGAGCCATCTGATATGCTAGTGTAGATATCGGTTTCATCCGGGGGTACAAGTTGATGTAAAAGTCCACCTCTCTGTGAGGAGGTAGACTCGAAACATCATCAGGGATGACATGCACGTACTGGTCGACCACTATAGGATAGATCGAACTCTTCACATCAACAGCTCTGAGGGTAAGGCAAGCCAACTGATTAGTGATCGGCTGAAATCTCCTTCGGGTAAGTCCATCCTACAATGCAAAGGCTCCCTTCATAACGATGAAGGTAAACCTGGTCCCATCCGTGCAGACACACTGTACCTTGCTCCTAATACAATAAATCTGACCATGGACTGTGGATAACCAGTCCATACACAAGATGACATCGTATGGCCTCGACACCGATACTAGGAGATCCCAGCTGAAGCTCATTCCTCTTAGAGTAAGGTCACACTGCCAGAACCAGTACATAATCATTGAATCTTCTCCCATACAAGTCTCTAGCCGTAAGGATTAAGCCAAAGGCTCCATCGGAATATCCGAGCTATGAATGAGGGCAGTGGAAATAAAAGAATGGTTGACACTTATGTCTATAAGAACTGTAGATAAGGTGCAGTTGACACTGATTGTACGTCATATCATCTTCAGAGATCCATGATCATAAGCCTCATCTACCTGGAGATGAGCTCTCCCATGTCCACCTGCTCCCTGCGGTTGGGGTGGACCTCCTGGTGGTGGTGGCGGTAACATCTCGAATCGTCACCCACCACTAGCTACATGACCATCTCCTCCACAACATCTACCTACTCCCTACAGACCTGCTCGGTCGAACCTATGTCTCTACCTGGGAAATCCTTCGACCATCTGCTGATCATCCGTATGACGGGTCGGACAGTCACGAGCCATGTGACCCTGCCCACCGCATGTGAAACACTGCCCGCTCCTGGTATAACTAGATCAGCCTCAGGGGGGGAGGGGGCATACAACCGATCCTGAGTCATGTGGTCATCCACTTATAGGTCTGGTCCTCTCGGACCTCTGTGACATGTGCCTGCTACCAGCTTCAGAAGACTCCACTACGTGATGACTGGAAGTGGGTCTCGCTGCTGGTGACTTCTCAGCCAGGAAACTCTCTACCAAGAGGGATCTCTCTAATACCCCTGCCTGCGTCAAGATGTTGACTGAGATCATTGAAGCCCTGATCTCTCTCCTGAGACGATGCTAAAAGGTCCAGGCCCTGAAGAAAGGGTTCTGAACCATATCTATGGAGTAGAGTGAGAGGTCATTGAACCTTACTGAGTAGTGAGTCATAGTCATGCTGCCCTATTGAAGATGAAGAATCTCCTGTAAGCGCACTGTGCGAAGAGTCACTAGGAAAAACTCTTCCTGAAACTGGCTCTCGAAGTCTGCCCATAGAAGCACCACCTCATCGTGAACCTGGAGCATCATGATCCACCATCTGCATGTTACTGCCTATAGAAGGATGACCAAAAGGATCACCATGATATCGTCTCGTGTTCCTATGAGTCGGAAGACTCTCACCACAGCCTCCATCCAATCCTCATCCACCTACAGGTCCATCTCTTCGCTGAATCTCGGTGGCCTCTGGCACTGGAACTCATGAAACACACTCAAGCGGCATGCACTGTCTGCTGATGGTGATGGTGGTATCGGTGGACCAACGAGGAGTGGTACCGCTGGTACCTCTGCTGGTGCCTCTACTGAAAAAGGGCCATACACTGAGGCCTCATCGCTCGGTGGGCTATCAGTGCGTACAACTCTCAGAACCCTTGCTAGCTTTCTGCGTGGAGGCATCCTAAAAAGAAACAGGTTTACCACGATTAATAAGTTACACCAAGTGATCTTACTCTTGAGAAAATAAAGAAAACTATTGAAAACACTCACTCAATCAGTGTTTTCAAGAACGGAGTCGGAAACCAGAAGTCATGGTTCTGGTGTATAGATACGTCAGCCGCCACACCAACACTTTTTTCCGTAAACTGATATCCACACTCACTACACGTAACGTTATTACCATTAAAAAGAAAGTTATGATTCCTAAGTTATATGGTAGAACTGAATCCTCTGATACCAATTTTTCATGACCCATCCCCTGGGGTTATTGTTGTGAGTACCCCATGCCCACCTTCCATAGGCCAGGGGCTAGTGACTAGCACTGAAGGCGTATTCACTAAAACTGGGAAGGCATTGCCTTTATAACTAGTAAGAACAAGTAACCAAGAACACATCAAGATAGGAACACATGTAAACTGAACTGTAAACAGAGTGAGTGAAATATGTAAAAGGGGCCAGAATACATGCCTAACTGGAATGTACAAGCACAACTGTGATATAATACAACTGAAGAAAAGAGAAAGTTGATTGTTGGGTTTTCTTATGAGGTTCCTGCCTGAAGCGTAGGTACAGATCACCTCCTCAGCACTCCACATCCACCCATATTCTTTGTGTACCAACATTCCGTATAGTCCACCTCTAGGTATTTCCCAGTCCTAGTACTCTCAGCCTCAGTCAACACTGTCCATCGTCTGCATCCTTCACAACCAGGTGCGGGAATAGCCTGTGCCGGGGTGAGTATAACGATACTCAATAGGGACACTGAGACCCTATAGGTCTCACAAAATCTATCAAGGATAAATAAAAAATTATGAAATCAACAGATAACCCTAATTAGGTATATGCCCATACATATACCTGAGTTCTCAAATAATCTATCTCAATCATGGGGAAAACACCGAGGTACTGACTCAGCTCACACTTGGATTTATTCTAGAGGTAGTATCATGTAACATTCCCAGTCACAACAATGAACACCTCGGCTGCTGGATATCTCCTCCACTATCAAGTACAGTGGGTCAGCCGTGTCACACAGAGGCGCTTACCACTAACCTTTGACTGTTGAGGTACTCCTCCTGTCGAGTACTGTGGGTCTACCGCATCACCAAGGCACTCCCCACCGTGGGTGTGCTGCGTCACAAAGGCTCTTCCCCTCGTGGCCCACTAAGGTGCTCCTCCTCTCAAGTATCATGGGTCTGCCGTGACACCAAGGTCCTCCCCAATGTGGGTCTTCTACATCACTAAGGCACTCCCCACTAGGCCTGTCAAGTCACTCTGAGTCCAAACGATCAGTAGTTGTCAAGTCTCAGCCAACCACTTGGTTCCCGCACTATGCTCTCTTGTCTTAGATATGATCCGCTCCACTAGCTACTGGTCAATACTCCACCTTCCACGAAGTCCCGCAAATAATTATCTAAAATGTCCACCACATTATAGGGGTATCAACGTAATAGATGATGCGTCAATCAGACACCCGGTCTGAGAAATGTTAGTCTTTTAGTCCTGTGGCTCATTTGGATTCGTGCTCGATCCAACCTGACCTTTCCCCAGATTAATCCTAATCACAGGGTGGTATCACTCCATGGGACTGACTCGCTCCAAGGATCCCAATTCCACTATTGGTTCGTCTAATGGACGTACGGTGCCAAATATATGGCCAAAGGAATTTAACTGGATCGTGGTGGGCCTGAGTAAAGTCCGACCCGGTTAGGGTCAACCTAGCCAGCTGGGTCCAGCTCGGAAGGCCGCGTGGGGCCATGGAGAGATGAGGGTGGCCGTGAGTCAGCATAGGTTATTGCGAGGGCACGAGGTCATGGGAAGCTCGACCGAGGATGATAGTTTGGCAGTGGGGTGGTGGTGCCACCGTGGGGCGACGGTCCGACCGCGAGGCAGCGGTGTGGCCGCGGCGCAGCTGTATAGCCGCGAGGCAGCAGTGCAACCGTGGCGTAGTGGTACAGCCGTGGGGTGGCAGTGCGGTTGTGGGGCGACAGTCTGGCCGTGAGGACGCGGTGTGGCCCTCCATTGGTGGTCCAGCTGCGGGGCGGTGGTGAGGCCGCAGGGCGGCCATGGGGCGACGACGTGGTCGCGGGGTAGCCCCTCGGCCCCAGGGAAGCGCCTCGATTGTGGGGTGCGGTGGAACCGCGGATGGGGGAGACGCAAAGGCCGTGGGGCCGTGGGGTGGCACTGGTGTGCCGTCGCCTTTGTCGCGACCGGCGGTGGTGCAAGCCGATGTTCTCATGTCCCAACCAAGGATGGTTTCCATACTCCTCCTCGATGCATCAGCAGGTCCAATGAGACAAACTAGTTTCTTGGCACAATTTCTTGAGAAATTCTTATTTTTAGTCCTATCACAAGCCCCTGGCTATGTGGTTATGAAGTCTGGAATTATGCATTTCATCATTAAGAAAGTGGCTATTGATATTTCATGTGATTATTCGACTAGTATAATATTCATGTGAATAAGTAACTAGAATTATTTGATTTTATCTTTTCCATATTATGCTGATGTTTGAGTTTAAAAGGCTTTTGTTTTAGTCTTATATATTTCAATAAATGTTTATGATTATTTATAAAATTTTATACTATATTGTTATACTTACTAGGCATCAGAACTCACCCCTTTCTATGTTTTATTTTTCCAAAGATGTGAACAAGTGTTTTAGGGTTGACCTGCAGGGATATGCTAAGGATATAAGTGTATTCAAAAGGGGAAAAATGTTTTTGATGATTTTATTTCATGATGTAATATAAAACTTATGAAGGTATCGAGTACATCCAAGGCTACTAAACTGACTGGTATTTTTGTATTTGATACCTTGTGATCATGACAATGTTATTTAATAATGCACCGACTATGGGTAATACATGTTGGGGTGTTACATTTGGTATCAGAGGAAGTTTAGTACAACCCTTGGAAACTAGATTTAGAAAAACTCTGATTAGAGAACACTAACCTAAGATAGAAATTGAAGATTAATATATAATAACTTCCTAGAATTTTGGTAATGTAAATATTTTGTGAGTTTTCTAAGAAATAAATCCCTGTCTGGATACATGCAGGTAGAGGCGGCTCTGGAACAAATATACCTAGGGGTGACAGCAGAAAATACCACTTTGAGCTAGACACGAACGGGAACTGGTACACGACAATGGGCCTTGCTGCACTCTTGGTAACGAAACTACCAAGGGATATGCTTAGGATAATTATCATTTTCATTACAAACTATTATAAAGGGTTTATTTATATATACCTCCTCAAAGAAAATATTTTTATGATTATGGATTATATCCATAAACTGATTATTTTATGTTAAGTAATAATGTATTGCAATTCATAAACTAATCTACCGTATGCCATTGTTTAGAAATTTTTCCTAGTGGAAGGAATGGAAATTGTATCAATGCACATAATCCATGTAGGGATTTCCCACAAACTAAAGATAATTATAGTGGAGCTGGTGATACAATTGGTACTGATCAGATTATCACCATACTGGTATAACTCATTCAGGTTATGAATAATAACCATACCCGTATGGAGCACCCTGATCCACAATGTTGAGGTTGAATGTTAGACCGCGTCATAAGTAAACAACCACAAACATTAAATGGGAGTAAAAATCTGATAGTAGCTGAGAAATAGATCAGTTCCTCAGAGAAAATATTTCATGCTTTGGGGAGTAGCGAAAGAGAGAAAGTTTTCAGGTTAGTTTATCACCTCACAGGAGATGCAGATCAATGGTGGTCATTGAATCAAAACAAAAAGGAAGATGAAGAAGTATAAAACATCGAATGGAGGGAGTTTAATGATATTTTATAAGAAAAATAATTTCCTTGTGACCATTGATCAGATATAGAAATTCAATTAATGAGTTTGAGGAAAAATGAGGATGATAATGTCGCAAAGTATGAGGCTAACTTTACAAGGTTAACAGGGCATGCTACATATTATATAAGTAACCCAAGGAGTAATATTGAGTGATTCTTTGATGGGTTAAAACCATTTCTCTGATGAGAATTAGTCTCAAAATGCTTCTTCTCATACAAATATATTGTCTTATGTGCTATTAAGATAGAAAAATAATTTTCTATGTATTATGACTTCAAAGAAAAGAAAGAAAAGAAGAGATCTACTGAACACTCTAGAAATGGAAAAAGGGATAATATGGGAAAATTTGAATATCCATCCTATGGTAAATGTGGGAAGAAACACCCCAGTACTTGCCTAAGGGGAATGTGAGTCTGTTACAAGTGTGGGGAAAAAGTCCACCAAGCTCCTGATTGCAAGGGAAAAAAGGATGTCAATGTCGAATGCTACAATTGTATTGAAAAAGGAAATTATGAAGATGAATGTCTTAAGAGACAAGTGATATTACCTCAGAAAAGGCCTAGGGATCAAGTCCAAGCTTATGTGATCACTACTTCTACGTTTGAAGCTCCTAAAGACACGATGGTAGGTAATTTAATTGTTTCATCATGTTTATCCAATGTTTTTTTTGATTCTTGATCATTGCATTGTTTCATATCTTCGTAGTTTTCTAAGAAAATTAGATTTTTCCAATTTGATTCAACAAAAGAGTTTTCAGTCAAAACTGTTGTGGGAAGTATCATTACAAAAAGTTTTTGTGAATGAGTTGACATTTGGGCATATAAATGTTCTTTATCAGCAGATCTCATCATCATACCCATGATTAAATTTTATATAATCCTTGGTATAGATTGGCTTTAGAAACATGATGCACAAATTTATATTAA
Organism: Viscum album; assembly: GCA_963277665.1. Classification (NCBI taxonomy): domain Eukaryota; kingdom Viridiplantae; phylum Streptophyta; class Magnoliopsida; order Santalales; family Viscaceae; genus Viscum; species Viscum album. The sequence goes on along the minus strand of OY728136.1, from coordinate 998,854,608 downwards.
GTAGGAGGTTACAATTCTCGATGATGATAAATAGTACCTTCTATTTAGAGAAGAAATGTCACCATCATATTCTTATCAAGATCCACCCCCAGTAGCTCTACTAAATTAAATTATTGGGGAGGATGAGAATGATATAATTATGGGTGAGGAAAAGAATGTTTGAATAGAGGATGTACCTATTGTGCATGAATATTTTGATGTGTTTCCAGATGATTTACGTAGACATCCTCTAGAATGAGAAATTGAGTATTCCATTGATTTAATTTCTAGTTTAAGGCCCATATCGAAGACACCTTATAGAATGGCCACTGTGGATTAGTGAAACCAAAGAAACAACTAGAGAGAGTAATTAGTGATTTATTCTCCCTAGTTTTTCTCCATGGGGATCCCCTGTCCTTTTTGTTAAGAAGAAATATGGATCTATGAGGTTGTTCATTGACTATAGGAATATCAATGCTATACCAATAATGAACAAGTATCCCTTACCTCAAATTGATGATTTATTCGATCAACTTCATGGATATCAATATTTTTCAAAGATTGAAGTTCGCTCTGGATATCATCAATTGTGTGCGAAGAAGGAAGACATTCCGAAAACAACATTTCGATCCAGGTTCGTGCATTATGAGTTTATAGTAATGCCTTTTGGATTGACTAATGCACCCTCTATCTTCATGAATTTATTGATTAGAGTTTTCAAGTAATATCTTGATGACATTATAGTGGTATTTTTTGATGATATCTTAGTATACTAAAAAAGATACGAAGATCATGAAAATCACTTGCGCATTATTTTCAAGACTCTTAAAAGAAATGAATTATATGGGAAGTTTAGAAAGTGTGAATTATGGCTTCAGAAGATTTTTTTCTTGGATATATTGTCTCTAAGGATGGAATCTCTATTGATCCTTCAAATAACAAGGAAATCCAAGAATGTCCAGCACCGATGAGTATAAATGAGATAAGCAGTTTTATTGGTTTAGCAAGTTATTATTGACGTTTTGTCTAGAATTTTGCATGATTGGAAAACCCATTAACCAAGCTCACTCATAAAGGGGTTAAATTCTATTGGACAAAATAGTGTGAGGAATGTTTTAAATAACAAAAGAGAATATTAGTTGATTCTCTTATCTTGACTCTACCATCAGGGAATGATGGGTTTGTTATTTATAGTGATTCTTCAATGAAATGACTTGGTTGTGTCCTTATGCAGTATGATAGAGTTATTACCTATGAATCATGACATCAAAAAATTCCTGAGAAAAACTATCCCTCTCATGATCTTGAGTTTGCAGTAGTAATATTTTCTCTGAAAATATGGATAATGTATCTCTAGGGTGAAAAATGAGATTTTTATACTAATCAAAAGAGTTTGATGTATATTTTCTCATAAAAAGAACTAAACATGAGGCAAAGGAGATGGCTTGAAATACTCAAGGACTTTGATTACACAATACACCACCACCCAGGGAAGGAACATAAGGTGGCAGATGCTTTGAGAATAAAGGATCATGGAGTTTTGAACAAGATAAGAGTTGAAAGGGATCCTATCTTCAAGGATCTAGTAAAGATGGATATGGGAATAACCATGGAAGGTGAAACATCGATAATTTTATAAATGTTTGCCAAAACATCTTTAATAGAAAAGATAAAAAGTTCTTAGACTAATGCTAATGAATTTCAAAATAAAATTAAAGCTGTGAACAATGAAAGATTGATCGACTTCGTATATAAAGATGGAATTTTGAAATTTGGGAAGAGACATTGTGTTCCTGATATACCTGATCTAAAAAGGGAATTGTTGGATGGTGCTCATTGCTCTAATTTCATTATACACTTTGGTAACACTATGATGTATAAATATTTGAAAGAACATTTTTGTTGGACAACGTGAAGAGGGAGATTGTCTATTTTGTGTCAAGATGTATGGTTTTTCAACAAGTGAAAGTTGGAGGGCAACAACCTGGAGGATTCATGCAACCTCTTCCCATACCTAAGGGGAAATGGGATAATATTACGATGGAATTTTTCATGGGGATACCAAATACTCTTAAAAGGAATGATGCAATATGGGTCATTGTTGATCATTATACCAAGTCATCACATTTTCTTGCTATAAGAGACGATTTACTACTTGAATGTTTAGAAAAAACTTTATAATAAGGATGTTTTAAGACTCCATGGTGTACCCCTATGGATTTTTTCTGATCTTGATCCCTGTTTTACATCAAGATTCTGGAAAATACTTTAGAATTCCCTAGATACTAAACTTTGTTTGAACACTGCCTACCACCCTCAAACTGATGAAAAATCAAAACTGACTATTCAAACCTTAAAAGACATGTTGTGATCCGTCTCACTTGACTTTCAAGGTATGTGGGATCAATATTTACCTATTGTAGATTTTTCCTTTAAAAATTGCTTCCATTCAAGTATTCAGATTGCACCATATAAAGAGTTATATTGAAAGAGATGTCACACACCAACTTGTTGAAATGATGCTGGTGAATGAAAACTCGAAGGCCCAAAAATTCTTGAGGAAATGATGGAAAATGTGAAGGTTATCCAAACCCACATCAAATTAGCTCAAAGTGTGAAATAGAGCTATGTCGATAATCGAAGGAAAGATTTGTAATTTCATATAAGAGATCATGTTTTCATGAAGGTATCTCTATGGAAGGGTGTTATACGTTTCGGTAATAATGGTAAATTGAGTCCCAGGTACATCAGGGATTTTGAAATTGTAGAACTAATTGGAGTTATAGCTTATTGTTTGGTAATTCCACCAAGTCTCTCCAAAGTTCCTGACGTGTTCCACGTATCACTGTTGAGAAAATACATTCCTAACCCAAAGAATGTACTCACCTATGAGAAAATTGAACTGGAACATGATCTGTCTTATTGTGAAGATCCTGTAAAAATTCTTGATTCAAGAGAACAAGTGCTTTGAAACCGAACGACTCTTCTGGTAAAAGTGATATAGAGAAACCATAAGATGGAATAGGCAACGTGGGAACAAGAGGAACTTATGATGAAGAACCACCTGAATCTTATTTGGTGGTAGTATTATAGAAATTTCTAGGACGAAATTATTTAAAGGAGGGAATAATGTGACAACCCAAGCTTCCCGGTACGTTTCCCTTCATGTGATGCAATAGATTGCATTGTACACAACTTCGAGATTCTAACACATCACAACCAATCAAACTTGCCATTATGAATAGTAATACCCACTTTTTGAACTTTTATAAATTTTAATTTTCAAAACTAAATTCATTTTTGAATAAGGAATATTGAAATTATCTTACGGTAAATTTTTGGTATTTTTCTGAAAACATTCAATTTTTGATGAATAGTGAAAAACACTACATTATTGGTTAAAACAGACTTTTTATTTAAATAACTATTTATTTTATTTAAATTTATTTTAGGTCAAAATATATACATAATATTTATATATGTTCAATGTAATTAATTGGAGTCATTTTATAATAATTTTAGATATATAAAAATTTTATTTAACTTTTTACTGTCATTTACCCACCTTTTAGGAGCATTTGCAAATTTGCATAAAACATAAATTTACTGCTTCTATGAGTTGAATTTCAAAAATTTGAGAGACACGGTTTATATCAATAAGAAAAATATTTTTCAATAAGATGAAAATAAGTTTTTTTGAATAGTAACTTTTGACTTTTATTTACCACGGTTAAAAGTAAATAGTTCAATTAAGGGTAAAAATGATATCATAAGTACCATAACACAAGTCCTAATTCTAATGGATAAGTATAATTAGACCAGAAAAAACCTTAGGAATAAAATATTATCCTGTTTGGTCCACTTGTTTTAGATTAGGACATTTATTATTATTTTATTTAAAGAATAGTTAAAAGAGTTAAATTAAATGTTTAATAACAATACTATTTTTAATATAGGGATAAACATAATATAAATTAATATATAAATATTCATTATAAAGATAAAAATATTTCCTACATAATATTATATTATTTATAATTTTTTGACATTATATAATTTAATTTATTTATGATACAGTGATGATGCAGTAATAACTTATTAATGAAATATTAAAATAATTTATATAATAAATATAAAATTAAATATAAATTGAGAATTATGATGAATTATACTAATTTTTCAGGTTAATATGACATGTTATAAATGGTTAAATAAATTGATAAAGTTTTTATGGCTTTAAAAATGTAAAATGCAAAATTGTGTCAAAATTGACATAATTGAGTTTCGAAAACAAATACTATATTATTAAATGATATAATATTCCTAAAAATATAATTAAAGGACAAAAGACATATATAAGGTTATATATATTGATAATTAACCACATGGGGTTCTATTGGCTTGTTATGGAATGTTTATTAAGCATATAATATAAAAATACAAAGAGACATGGCAAAGGTCAAACTATTTAACTAAGAGTTAAATCTAAAATATAAGGTTAATATGATGACTTAAACTTGTCTAAAACCTTTTGGTTGAGAGGTGATAGAACCATATGCACCTTATCCTACAAATAATTCATTTTTGCGCCATTAGAAATAGAAAATTATTTTATTATAAAATAATATTACAAGATTTTTCAAAAGTGACCCTCACCCCTCTTATAGATGGAAACTTACCCTTCTCATAATTTCACACCTCCAAAGCCTTTTGGTTCAGCAAAAACCAGCCAAAATATCCTATTGGCTATCCTTCCTTCAACCTAGAGTCCTTACATTGATCATAAATCCATCTTGAGGAGCCCTTTTGATCAAATCAAAAGGAATAACCCGAAGAAGAGGTAAATATTGCATCACCTATTTCAAGTTCTTTTCTTCTTCCACATACTTTTTCTTTGTTTTTCCCTTATAAAATAAAAAATATAGTATATAATATATAATGAGATGTTATTATAAATATTCTACAACCATATTTATTATTTTATCCACCATATGAATGATAAAGTCACCATACATGTGTACGTACGACTTACCGTCTCCACGTCGTGGTATTTTTTGTTATTCAAACACTTCATTATTTCGATGGTTATAATAATGAGTATAACTGATTTAAATAATAAATATAACATTTTAATTATTCTTTATATATGATATAATATCCAATTACATAATATTTCACCATCAATATAATGATATTTTCTCTCATGCGTACGTACGGATTTCTGTCTCCCTGAACGCAATTATATTCATTCCCCATCATATTCATTCAAAAATAATATAAATTTTATGATTAAAAATATGGTTTATGAACATAATATCATTATTTATATTAATAAAATAGATCCTATCCATAAAAAACATGTCATATGTAACCAAGCACATAAAGGAAAAAAGATCACTTAACACTCGGAACGATGATACTACTAAAATATTATTAACAAAGAAATTTTAGAGGACCATATATGATGTAATATTTATGTATATATATCTTTTATAATTTAATAAATTTGATTTAAATATTATAAAGGAGGTTAAAATACCTTCGACCATGGAAAATTACAAGGTAAGGGTTAATTCCACAATCTATTTATTATCCGAGGTTGTTTTTACGTAAGTATCTAATGTGATCACTTTATCATCCACATCCATGTTTTATTAAAAATATATTTCAAATTTTTTTTACTATTTAATAGAAAATGGGTTAATGTAATTTATTCCCATATTTGACTGTATATGTTTTGAAATAAATCTTTCTGTCATTTTCCAAACAAGGTACTTTATGACCTTTTCGACAAAATTAAGGTAAGTATATTTGTTTTATCTTATACGGTGAGTGAAACTATTTTCTGCCATTATAACATCGTCAAATCTTACCTTAAAATCTTATAAGATAATTTTCAAAATAAATGTTTTCTTTTATAATTATATAACTTTTAAATTATTTCAAAATAGAAAGAGATATTTATTTAAAAAAAGTTTGGATTTTATCGATGTCATCATCCTTTTGATGGATTTTAAGATTTTGTGAAGTTGATTTATTATTATATAAATCTTCCATATTGTATTGATGTTTTTGTTATATGTTTGACTAGTGATGCATAATTCTTATACCATTCATTGGTTATGGATAAATAATTGACATTTTTTATTCTAGTTTTAATAGGAATGTTTATGATATGTTTAAACCATTTCATATAAGGAATGCATTGTACTTTTTGAGTGACAAGTGGATCACTCTAGATTTTCAATGCATTAGTAGTTATCATGAGAAAAAAATTTATCTTGTCACAAGGCCTTGAAAAAATATTATTTGTAGTATTGGCACAAGGTCTTGACTATATGGTTATGAAGTTTGGAATTATGCATTCCATCATTATGAAAGTGGATATTGATATTTCATGTGATTATTGGTTTAGTAGAATATCCATGTGAATAAGTAAATGGCATTATTTGATTTTATCATTTCCATATTATGATGATGTTTAAGTTTAAAAGGATTTTGTTTTAGTCTTATACATTGCCATATATTTTTATGCTATTTATGAATGTTTCTGCTATATTGTTATCATTACTTAGCATCTGAACTCACCCCTTTCTATGTTTTATTTTTCCCATGATGTGAAGAAGTATTTTATTGTTGACCTACAGGGATAGGCTAAGGATATAAGTGTGTTTAGAAGGGGAAAAAATGCTGTTTATGTTTTTATTTCATGATCTAATGTAAAACATAAGAATGTATCTAGTACTTCCAATGCTTCTGAACTGATCGTTCTTTCGGGATTTGATCCCTCGTGATCATACCAATGTTATGTAATAATGCACCGACTCTGGGTAACATGGGTCGGGGAGTTACACTATTGAATCAATGAACATTACTTTTAGTATGGATGATAATTCCAAATGCGTAACTCGAACGTATTGTAAAATTCAACTCATAGGTACCAATAGATTTATCATCCTTGATCTTTAAATGAAGGAATTCCTTCTCTCTTTTCATGTGAATAATATGAGTAATGTACTTATTGAAAAATAATTTCATAAAATCATCACATTCTATGGAGTAAATTTCAACCATTAGAATATTATTCTTGATAGTAATCCACTATTATTTCACTTCTCATTTCAAATAATAAATAAAAAAATGATTTTATCATGCTCTAAACACTTGAGAATGAAAAATATATTTTTTTAGTGGTACCGATCCATTTCTTAGCAACTAGTGGATCTGCAGAACCACTAAAATATGGTGAACATTTCAAAATGAAGGACTCAAAAAAAAAATGGTGTTCCCTCTTTTTCTCAATTGGATGTTCAAAAGTATTCAATGATTAAGAGTGTTACATGAGAATAACAATGATATTTTGTATTCTATCTCTTATAACAATTGGTTTCTCACTAGGGATATCATTTCATTGTGCATTACATTCATCACTAACATGGTTCCTTTAGGTTCGATCCATTGACTAAAAAATCATAGTGTAAAAAATAATAATAATAGCAGGGAACTCGATAATCATGAAAAATCATTTAAAGGATGTATAAATGATGACACCATGTTTATAATCTATGAAACAATAGTATAATCCTAGTTTATTCATGGTTATTTTTCAAATCCTTTATGATGGTTCATAAAGGGTTTATGAATTTACAATGTATATCCCATAAGTTTGTAAAATTAAGTATGCATAAAGGACAATTGTTTCACTAAATATCAATCAAGTCAACTCCTAATGCACCTTATTCAGAGTTTTTACCCTTAGGTGTTTCTATACCTGAGCCACATCCACATATAGTATCCAGATAAGGATTTAATTTCATGGAAACCACTCTCTCTATCATTCAAAAAAATTCTAGGATATTTTCTATACCCTAGATTATCCGTATAATTATCTTTGGGTTTCTTAGTGATGTTTACTCATCCTAGATTCTCAAGGTTAACTAATACTTTCTATGATACAAAATATAAGGACCCACACTTTTCATAAATGAATATTACATCTAAATATATGAGTATTAATTACATAACATAATGATTCAATCTATAATCGTTTAGGTCTAATGCATTTGTAAACTCATATAAATAAAAAATTGGTTCATAAGTGAAACATATCATCTCTTACTATGTTCTTAATAATTAAACTCATTTATAGACATGTCATAGATAATACCTTTCTTCATAATAAAGGTAATGAAACATAAGAAAGGGTGAGGTCAGATACTCTGTAAGTGTAAACAAGATAGACATCGATATGAAATGAGCATAACTGTATGAAAACATTAGAATAATATTTGAAAACCATACCATAAAAATCACATATTATAAACTTTAGTCAGGGAATAAATACTAGAATATAAAAACACATTAATCATAAATAATTCAATGAAAATGTTCATTGAGAAGATAAAATTTCCATAATATAATTATTTTAATCATACACATATGTGTAGAAACTCACTTCCTTAGAAGTCAAGACTCATTACCAAGACTATTATAATGGATTGGGTTTACTCCAAAAACCTTCGTAATATTCAAGGATCACTCCCAAGACTTTCATAGTTTATTGGTTACAGTCCCAAAACCATCATAATAGTCATGGTTCACTCCCATGACTACCATAATGAAAAAATTCTCTTATGGGTATGGGTTCAATTCCTAATCCATTCCTATTTGTATCATGAGTTATAAATAGTTACCAAATGAATTGGAGAGAGATATCAGTCCCATTCATCCTTAGTGAAAATCATACATACATGGGACACAATATCATAAAACCTGGATCATATTAGAACCCATGAAAATAACTGGGTTTCATAAACATTTCAACATAGAAAAAACCATAAAAATTAAATGTATTGATAATCATATCAATAATTAATCCAATAATAACCTATAGAAAATGAATGAGTTTCATAAAAAAATTCATTATAACCATCAACCATCAAGATAGAGTAGATAGATGGTACAATTGGATCATATTCCCAAAAATACATAAGCAACACAAAATGTTTCTGTCTTTGATGAAAATAAATTCCATAAAAACATCATTAAAACATTTATAAGGAAAATATACACTCCGTTTTGAAAACAATTATTTAAAATCTAAAAATTTCTCAAGTATTAAAGAAAACATTTCATTTGAAAATAACCTTCTATACTTTTTAAGTGGACATTTAAAATCATTGACCTATTATGATGTTGGAAAATAATATTCATTTCTTACATGTTAAAACAAATATTTATTCCATATTTTATATAAAAAACTATCCTTTTTAGAAAATGAAATTAATATTACTTTATATTATTTTAAAAAAATCATAAAAGGGTATAAATGACTTGATAAAATCATAAAGAAATATCAAAACGTTCATGAAAAAAATTATTTCTGAATACTGAGTAAATAAAGAGAGAAAAATTAAGGGAAAAAATGTATTCTCAATCAATAAAAAAAAGATAATAAAATTAATGTTTTCTTCAAAAATGTATCATAATATTTTATCATGTATAGAATAATCATATACAATCATGATAAATAATGACATTGTATCATCATACCCACACCACTTTGGTAAATTTTCAATCATAAGGAAAATTAAATAATGAACCTTATATGGATATTAATATCCCATAATTTTCTTGATAATAATCATAAAATAAATTTTTGGGAAGTATATGCACCACATAAAAGAAATAATTGGTGAATATGACATATGCATCCTAAAAATAAACGAGATTAGAAATCCCTTACCTTAAGATTTTATTTCATCCGTACACATTAAAAAATATTTTATAACAAATATAAGTTTATTATATATATATTCTAGTTCCATAATAATATAAACATACCAAATATGATTTACTTATGAACATTTATTACCCATTTATTAAAAAGTCTTTGTTAAAATCAAATTTCTTATCATAACTCCTTTGGTTTTGATGTATGTTTTAATTTAATATTTTTTGATACTTTTACTTTTTTCATGTTTCCATAATCACTTTAATTTTATCCATGATATAAATACCATATATATTAAGAATATATGTATTTAGAGTAATCCATAAAATATTGATATATAAAATGAACTACACCATTCATGGCGACGATAAGTCATATGTATGCATGATGTTGTTTATATTTTACTGAAAAAAGAAATGAATGAACGGAAAAAATATATCATATTTAAAGATTTTTTTTCATATATATCAAATAGATTCTTAAAATTTATCTTTTTTACCTTCCATGTAAATAATATGTAAAAAATGAATCACATCACTTCACAAGGCGGTAGTCTGTCATACATACAAGCAACGTTATCGTATTCCAAAAGAATTGAAATTAAGAAAGTATAAGTGATATTATTATTCAAAAATATTAAAAAATAAAATATATCATATATAAAATTTAATTTCACAATTAAAACATGTTTTGATAGGTGGTTATGGAAAACTAATTACACTAGTTCATTGGGCGGTAGTCTTCCATGCACATGATTGAAAGTTTCATTTCTCATTTAATAAAACAGGATATGGTTGTAGGCTATTACATAAAAATAATAAAATATAATTATATCTTAGATAAGGGATTTATTATATTGTAATTAATATAAAATTAATTAATATAGTAAGATAATAAGTAAAAAATAAATAGGTTCTTAAAGACAATAACCTTCGCTTAGAAAAACCACATTTAAAACTATTATTACAAACCATAGGATTGATATTTTGGGAAGAAAAAAATATCTATAACATGTATAATAATGTTTGGTGTAGATTGTTTCAGGGTTTGGATTATCTAAATGGATTAATCAAAGTGAATTAGTGATGGGATGAAGAACCCTTTTATATATGAGGAGGAGTGACACTTTTGTAAATACCAAAATCTATTCAACAAAAACAATAAACAATAACTCCAAGTTCCTCTAAAATCGATAAACATTGGAGTTTATGGATGTTATTTGGAATCCAAAACTCAAACAAAAAACATGTCTTATACATGTTATTTTTTAGCCTTTATATTTACATAATTTGACCATTTTAGTTTTCACCACAGTAACTTGTATCTTTTTATTTAACTTTGTAATATATCATCTAATAATAGAATTTAAATGGGAAAAATTATATAATTTGGACCAAATTATTATAAATAATAAATCAAATTGACAGAATAAAAATATTTTATGTGTAGAAACTTAATTTTTACATAGGTGCTTGTAATGTCAAAACCCTTATTTAAACCTTAACCACGATAATTAATCTCCAATGTATTAAAATTTATGACCAAAATAATTTGGAATTTATTGTATAACAAAAATTATGATGATTAAATATATGGAATACATTTTATCAAATTCAAATAACATAAATAGAATAATGTAATTTAATAATAATCTAGAAAGGTGATGAAAAAAAATGTTTTCTAAAGGGAAATGTTTTTAAAATATAGAAAGTTATAATGTAAAAAAGAAATAATAAATTGATTATAATGACCTGAATTGTATAAATAATTTTAGAATTAAATAATATTTATTTTAAAATTGTCCTAAAATAAAATATATCTTGTAAATTATTTTATCAAAAATGTAGTTTTTAATAAATTTTTTAATATTTTTATTATTCATTTAAAATTTAAAATTTTTAAAAATATTATAAAAAATTTATTTTAAAATAATATTAACGTGTAGAATTATAAAATTATGATTACCTTTTCAAATAATTTTTCTATAATTGCAAATAATCTCTTTTATTATTTGTTCAGAAAAATTAATAGGAACATCTTTTTTGGGAAAATTATATCTTCAAAACATATAAAGAATTTACTAAAAATTATGTAATTTTTTGAATATTTTTTATTTATATAAAACAATTGTAATTAATATTCTAAAAAAATATGCACATTTATAATTTCATGTCTAATGTATAGGATATAAATTTCATGTTTATAAATTATATTAATAGTATATCTTGGTTAATTTAAACTTAGTGTTTTCCATAACATATTCTATTAATAAAATTAATCTTATTCAAAAACATATTTCATAAATAAATGGGTCGTTACATGGGTATATATAATTTTATAGGATTGTTCATCCAGTATGAAATGATCATCCCAAGATCCTCTAAAATATGTAATGAAATCTATCAACATATCTTTTAAATTTCGAATAATTTTTTCTATTTTCTCATGAATATGTGGGTGAAGTGTTATGAAGCTATGAAACTAGGTTCCAAAATAATTATATAATCGTACAAATTTTCTTGACAAAATGGAGAGTTATGTTATGAAACAATCATCCCTGATTCCCCATAAAGAATTTCTACCTTTTTAATTGTTTTAAATTTTTTCCTATAAGATTGATTCTATGATTAGTAATAAATGAGTAAAATTCGTCAATCTTTGAATAATGAACTAAATATAATTATATTAATTTAAGGAATGAGGATAAATATTCATAACTTCCACCAAATAAAAATTAATTCTTGAGATTCACTAGTTGGCATAAAAACATTTTGATAGAAACTCAAACATTGATTTATTTATCCTCAGATACAAAATATATTTTTTAAGTCATGATACATTTCACAACATACCAAATATATTGTTAAAGGGTATCTATGTAACTCACACAAAACCATTTATCTTTATCATTAGGAACACATAACTTCCTATGAAATAAATCCTAATGTTCTTAATCCTCCAATCATCCTCTAAGAAAATATTCATTGACTATTCATTCTCTCTATAATTCCCCTATAGGGTTTACAAATTTAGATTAATCTTCTTAATGAAATAAATAAGAGTGGTATATCATCAAATAAAAAAATCCCTATTAACCTCAGGAAAATATAATATAAAATTTGAAATATGCTCCATAAATTTTCATTCATCCCTCATTTTTTACACACATCATGATAAGTCTTGCATCTTAATGTGCCAAATACAACTTTAGCATTACCTATAATATATAAAAAATTGAAATCATAATCCCAGAGTAATTACACCCTTCTCTACTGATATAAGTTCAAATAAATCTATGAGAATAGATAATGTAAACTCTTTTTATAGTTGGATACCACAAATAATCTATAACACCCCAATCTTCCAGGATACGTTTTCTTTTGAATAATGAAGTAGCATGTGTTGTATGCAACTTGAAGTTTTAACTGACCATGACCAATCAAACTAGTCGTTATAAATAGTAATATCCACTTTTTAAAATATTATAAATTTTATTTTTCAAAAAGGAATTAATTTTTGAATTCAGAATATCAAAATTAGCTTAGGGTGAATTTTTTGTACTTTTATGAAAACATTCAAATTTTGATGAATAGTGAAAATACTAAATTTTAATTTAAAACAACTTTTTTAATCAAAACAATTTATAGTGTTAAATTATAAATTTATGTGTTTTTAAAGTATCACTAGATTATATTTTCATCATTTACTATAATTTATGTCATTTTATGTAATTTCAAATTTAAACTGGACATAAACAACTGTCAATCTTTTGATTGTTATTATTTCTTAAAAATATGATTTTTGTTTTGACAAAGTGAATTAATTTAAAATTAATTTATACTACTTTTATGTTCTGAATTTGAAAAAATGGATTCCATATTTGGAATAAGGAGGTACAAATTGTGTAAAAAGGTATTTTTTTTATTTTTAGACGTTATGAATAATTACTTCGGAAAATATTTAATTTACCATGGTTAAAGGGTTAATCCGGAAAAGAAGTGAAAAAATAATGTTATAATAATATTAAATTACCGTAACATGTGTCCTATTACTATTGGTTTATACATGTCTGACCATGAGCATCCTTGGGTCTATTTTTGGACCCCATGGACCCACTTAAGAGTGATAATGATACTTTATATTAATTAATTTAAAGTAATGACAAAAATGACAAAAAAATATATCATTTAGTAAAAAAAAATTAAATTGGGTTTTATAAGTTATAATTTAGAATATAAATACTAATTATAAAGATAAAAATAAATCATACATAATTTTATTTTATTTATAATTTTTAGACATTACATATTTTAATTTATTTATGACACAATGATGATGCTGTAATTACTTATTTAATAAAATAATCAAATAAATGGTATTATAAATATTAAAATAAATATAATTTCATTTGTTTTATGACATAAACTAATTTTTTAGAGGAATATGACATTTTATGGTTGATTCAATGTATTTTTTCAATGTAATCATGTTGTGATGACTTTCACAAAAACCAAATACTAAATAGTGTCAAAATTGACATAAATGAGTTTTTAAAACAAATATTATATTATTAAGTTATATAATAGTCCTAAAAATCCAAGGATCAGACAGAGGAAATACATAAGGTTATATATATTAATAATGAACCACTTCTTGTTCTATTTTCTTGTTATAGTGAGTTCATTAACGATATAATATAAAAATACAAAGAGACATGGTAAATGAAAAACTATTTAACTAAGAGTTAAATCTATATGATAAGGTTAATATGGTGACCTAAACCTATATAAAACCTATTGTTTGATATTTTGTACTCCCATATACACCTTATCCTCTAAATAAATAATTTTTTAGCCATTATAAACCGAAATTATTTTATAATAAAATAATATTTCAAGCTTTTCCTAAAGTGACCCTCACCTCTCTTATAAAAGGGTACTTCTCCTTATCTTAATTTCACACCTCCAAAGCCTATTTGATTAGAAAAACACTCCCCAAATATCCTCCCAAATTTCCATAATTCATCCTAGAGGACTTACTTTTATTAGAAAGCCAACCTAAGGATCCCTTTTGATCAAATCAAAAGGAAGAACCCGAAGAAGTGGTAACTATTTCATCAACTCTTTCAAGTTATTTTCTTCTTCCACATTCTCTTTATTTGTTGTTACCATTATAAAATAACAACTCCAATATCATATATATACTATGATGTTATTATAAAAATGGTACAACCATATTCAATATTCTACCCATCATATAAATGACAGTCACCATAGGTGCGTACGTACGGCTTACCGTCTCCACGTCATAGTGTAGTTTGTTATTGAAACACTTAATTATTTAGATGGGAATAATAATGAGTATAACTGATGTAAATAATAAATATAACATGTTAATGACTCTATATATATGATATACTATACAATTAAATACTATTTCACCATCAATATAAGGATATTGTCACTCGTGCGTACGTATAGATTACCGTCTCCAAGAACGTGATGAGATTCATTCCCCATCATAATCATTCAAGAATAATTTTCATTTTATGTTTAAAAATAATATTTATGAACATAATATCATTATGTTTATGAATCAAATACATCCTATCCATAACAAACATGTCTTACTTAACCAATCATATGATGGAAAACGAAACAGTTAACACCCAAAATGATGATACTACTGAAAAATTATTAATAAATAAATTTTAGAGGATAATTTATGATATCAAATTTATGTATATATATCTTGTATAATTTAATGACAATTTATTAACTATTATAAAAGTGTTTAACATACCATCGACTAAGGAAAATTATAAGATAAGGGTTAATTCCACAATCTCTTTGCTATCCGAGGTTGTTTTTATTTAAGTATCTACTGAGACCTCTTTGTCATCAACATCCGTGTTTTCTTAAAAATGTATTTCAAAACATTTTTACTATTTAATAGAAAATGGGTTAATTTCATTTATACCCTTATTTGACCTTATATTTTTTATGGGAATCTTTCCATCATTTCCCAACAAGGTACTTTATGACCTTTTCAACAAAATTAAGGTAAGAATGTTTTTTTAACTTATACTACGAGTATAAAAATTTTCTACCGTTATAACATCGTCGAAGCTTCACTTACAATATTATAATAATATTTTCAAAAATAAATGTTATTTTTTATAATTATTTTAATTTTAAATTATTTTAAAATAGAAAGAGATATTTATCTAAAAAAAGTTTCGATTTCATCTATGTCAACATCCTTTTTATGGATTTTAAGCTTGTTTGATGTTGATTTATTATGATAAAAATCTTCCATATGGTATTGAAGGTTTTGGGATATGATTGAATGTGTATTTTTTATTCTTATTCCATTCATGGGTTATAGACAAATTATATACATTTCATAAGCTAGTTTTAATACGAATGTTTATGTTATGTTTAAAACTTTTCATATGAGGAATGCGTTGGACTTAGTAAGTGACGGGTGGAGACCTATATAGCTATTTGATGAATTAGTAGGTCTCATGAGACAAACTAGTGTCTTGGAAAAAGGTCTTGAAAAAAATCCTATTTTTAGTCTTTCCACAATATGACATCCCTTCCTTTTTAATACAAACTTAAACATGATTTATTACATAAAACTTCACTTGATACAACAAAGAAGATCGAGAGGTTAAATTTCTTTGGGGCTTAGGATCATTATATAAAAACATGAAACATGAAATACAACATCATTATTGAAAACTTCCTTTACATGACCACTATATTCCCTTATACTTAGCATTGCATGGGATAACCTGAGGACATGCATAAGAAAATGGTGAGATATAAATCCCAGTAAGGGAATACACATGGAATAACATGAGGATTACAATACTTTTTAGACATTAGGAATATAAATAGGGCACAAAAGAAACATGAACATAAAGGCATGATAGTGCATGATAATCATAACATGGAAATGTGGCAGCAACACTTAACATGGAATTAGCATGAGCCAAGGCTCATTGCACATGAAGCATGAGTAAATACTCATTGCACATAAAGCACGAGTAAAACCTCATTGCACTTGAATTATCAGGAGTCAACACACATTTCACAGGATGTATCATGATACTATACTTTAACCAATCCATTGGATCGCTATAAGGGCACACCCTTCTTAAACATTTCATTTCCTGCATAAGTGTGCCACATGGATCATAAAACATGGATTCATAAAACATAATCATTTCTTCCATGATAAATGAATGTGGAATTCATACATGAATCATTGTATTCAATAAGTAAATGTTCATAAAGGTGAATACCCTTGATGGATAAAATGGGCATGGTATCCACTACACAAGGGCATTGGCTTAGAAAAACAGTGTGATTTCGACTGCGTAACGGCGTGACATAAGAATTAAAAAAAATGGTTGATGAGAGAGAAAGGGTTTCTTCATCATATTTACATGTAATGGACAGTAAGGAGGTCATATATATACATTTACCAAAAATTTAAATGGAATTTAGATTCATGGTACAAAAGTATTGCTTGTATGTAAATAAGGAGAGAGAAGTTCCTTTCGGAATTTCGGCATAGTGACAGGTGTACATGGGAGGAATTTAATGAGATACAAAGGAGTCTCCCATCATTAAAACATAAAGAGGGGAGTATGAGAGAGGTAATAAACCATACCCCAACATTCATAATTTAAATTAAAAGGAAAAAACAACATAAATAAAATTGACAAAAATGAGAAAGGAAGAAAATCCCTTACTTGGAAGTGTGCTTCCAAAGGCTAGAGAGAGGCTTGTGGGAGGCTTCTTGGGAGCTTGGGGAACCTTGGGAGGATTCTAGAGAGAGTATGGAAAAGGTTGGACGAATTCAAAAGGCTTTGAGTAAGGAGGAAGTGGGATCTTGGGTGGGTTCATATAGGAAAGGTGAGGGAATTCTTTATTATTTATGATTGGGACCCCTTATATTAAATTAATCCACATCACAAACCATCCCATGGTATTTTCCCATGGTTTTTGGAAAAGGGAATAGGAAAAAAATATTTTATAAGTCCATAGTCCGAAAGTTTTAAACTAATAGGGTTGCTTATGTGGAGGCGAGTCACACTCCCATGGAAATTAATTTAAAAAGACAAGGTGTTTAATAAGTCTTGAGGGGTCCATTAATGCTTTTAAAAGTAAATCAAACAAACCCAAAATCATATTATTTTAATGGTAAAAGATATATTGGACGAACATAAATCTTATAGTATTTTATTACATCACTATTGTGTCATTATGATGTCAGAAAACACATTTTATATTTAAACGGTATTTAATTATTACCCAAAAATTTGACTGTCTCAGAAAATTATGAAAAATTCACCGTTGGATAATTTCGACGTCTTGATTCCAGAAATACAATTATTTTTACTAAATAATTCTCTAAATATGATAATTTTCACTTTTAAAATAAAAACTGACATTTATCAAAAATTCTCGGGTTTTTGACAGAAATGGATTTCAAACCTTAATAAAACTTATAACTGCATTCATAAAATTATAAGATAATTTATATTTAATAAAAATTAATTTAATAGAAAAAATAAAAAAAAAATTTATTAAAATATTATTTAATTCAAAAATCAATTAATTTAATAAAATATATTTCTTAATTAAATAATAATTAAAAACACTATTTGTACTTTAAAAACTATTTACAATGTATCAATAATGACAATAAACTATATACCTTATTATTTAAAAAATAATGTACATGAACATAGTACTATCGATTCATTACATAACCCCTTAAAACATCCGCATAAGACCTAAGGGTATGGTGTGCGATGGTGACAGACTCTTGGGGTGGCTCGGATAACATCATTCGAGTGGTAATTTCTATCAACTTCCACTTTTCCCATATACAGTATCGTTCGAGCTTGACATGATGAAGCTCAGCTTGGGATTGGTCAAGAGTGAAGCCCAAGGATGCCACCTCTTTTCCGATCTCCGAAAAATGGGCTTCATATGGGAAAATTCTACTAGATGAGGCCATCAATTCCTTTTTCTGAGTAAATTTGGATTTGTTAAAGTCATATATTTATACTAATCATGTGATCACTAATCGACGTCTATATTAGAAACGGTCAAAATTCATAACATAAAACCAATGAAGTTGACATTTTATATAAACATAAAGAGAAATTTAATTAGATCAAGATTGATTTCCATTAATGAAAATTTGGGTCATTACAATATTCCCCCCTTAAAAATTTTTCCCTCAAAATTTTCCTTTTCCCACACTAAAATAGATGTGGGTAACTTAGCTTCACGATTTTTTCTGATTCCTAAGTCACTTCTTCAAACAGGTGGGTTCTCCAAAACACCTTGACGAGGGGCATTGTCTTATTTCATAGAAATTTTTCTCAATGATCTAAGATTTTCAATGGTTGATCCTCATAAGAAAGATCATCTTCAAATTGTACCACCTCAGAAGAGAGTACATGTGAAGGGTCCGGTATGTAATTTCTTAAGAGGGATACATGAAGGACATCATGTACTTTGGCCATAGTAGGTGGAAGTGCTAGTCGATAAGCCACATCCCTGACCCGATCAAGAATCTCGAAGGGGCCGATGTACCTTGGACTTAACTTAAATTTCTTTCCAAACCTCACGACCTTCTTCCATGGAGATATGTGTAGAAAAACCATGTCTCCAACTTTAAACTCAAGGCCTCATCGACGATTATCTGCATAACTCCTATGTCGACTATGGGATACCTTGATATACTGATGAATGGTTTTCACATTCTCCACCATTCCCTCGACCATTTCTGGTCCAAGAATCTTACGTTCACCGAACACATCCCAAAATGTTGGTGTTCTTCACCTTTTCCCATATAGGGATTCATATGGTGCCATTTGGATGCTTGAGTAGAAACTATTGTTAAAATAGAACTCAACCAGAGGAAGATGTTGATCCCATCCTCTTTTAAAGTCCATTGAGCACGATCTCAACATGTCCTCAAGTGTTTGGATAGTCCGCTCGGATTGGCCATCAGTTTGAGGATGACAGGCCGTACTGAAGTTCATTTCAGTATTCATAGCATGTTGAAGATTCTTCCAAAACATAGAGGTGAATGTTGGATCTTGGTCAGACATAATAGATAGTGGTACTCCATACAGCCTTACCACTTCCCTGATATATATACGTGCCAGTTGATCTAATGAGAAATCCTCACGAATAGAAATGAAGTGTGCTGTCTTTATAAGACGATCCACAACAACCCAAATTGCATTATTGCCTTTGGATGTCCTTGGATGTCCAGTGAAAAAGTACATGGTGATGTTCTCCCATTTCCGTTCTGGTACGGGCAATGGTTGCATCATCCACTTAGACTTATGCCTCTCTGCCTTCACTTGCTGACACACCAGGCACTTTGATGTATATTCAGTGATCTACTTATTCATATTATCCCACCAAACATTTTATCGGAGATCTCGATACATCTTTGTGCTCTCTGGGTAAATAGAGAAATTCGAACTATGTGCGTCATCCAAAAGTTCCTTCTTTAGCTCCGGACTTGATGGAACACATAGTCTTTTCCCAAACTGCAAAATTCCTTCTTCATTAACATTAAAATCCGAGTATTTTCCCTTTTTGATAGCTTCCAGTTTTTCTTGAATTCCCACATCATCCTTTTGAGCATCATTTAACCTTTCCAAAACAGATGGTTGAGAAATCATTTGTGAAAGGATTGATGATGTTCACTTCTCTATGGTTCCCATGTCCATCTTCATCAAGTCTAAGAAGATTGGATCCGTCCTAATTCTCATCATTGATAGAATCTCTGGATCCTTTCTACTTAGGGCATCTGCCTCCTTGTTCTCTTTCCCAGGGTGGTAATGTATTGAACAGTCATAATCCTTGATGAGCTCTATCCATATTCTCTGGCGCATATTAGGCTCTTTCTGTGTGAATATATATTTAAGACTCTTGTGGTAAGTATATATCTCACATTTCTCTCCATAGAGATAATGCCGCCCGATTTTCAAGGTAATGATCACAACCGCCAACTCTAGATCATGCATGGGATAGTTTTTCTAATGGATTTTCAACTGCCTTGAGGCATAAGATATCCCTTAATCATTCTCAATCAGCACACAACCTAATCCCTTCTTCAAAGCATCATTGAAAACCACAAAAGGTTCCTCACTTGTGGGTAAAGTGAGCACGGGCGCAGTGATAAGCCTCCTTTTCAACTCCTTGAAGCTTTCTTCGCATTTATCACTCCAAGAAAACATTACTCCCTTCCGAGTTATCTTGGTAAGAGGTATGGATAATCGTGAGAAATTCCTCACAAATCGTCGATAATATCTAGCTAACCCCAAGAAGCTACGAATATCCATAATCGATGTTGGCCTCGGCCAACCCTCAATTGCATCTGTTTTGGAGGGATCCACATATATCCCATTGCTTGTGATGATATGAACCAAGAATGAGACCTCCTTCAACAAGAACTCACACTTCCTTTACTTTTCATAGAGATTCTCCTTGCGCAATGTCCCTAGTATAGTTCTTAAATGATCCTCATGATCCTCCTTGGTTTCGGAGTATATTAGAATATCATCTATAAAGACTATCACAAATTTGTCAAGGTAATCTCTAAAGACTCTATTAATTAAGTCCATGAAGATTTATGGAGCATTGGTGAGTCCGAAAGGAATTACTATGAATTCATAGTGCATGTATCTTGTGTGAAAAGCAGTCTTGGGGATATCTTCCTTCTTCACCCTTACTTGATAATATCCTGATCACAAGTCCACCTTGGAGAAGTATTGTGCTTCACATAGCTGATCAAACAAGTCATCAATCTATGGTAGAGGATACTTGTTCTTTATCGAAATTTTTTATGTTCACGATAATCGATGAAAAGTCGCATTGACCCATCCTTCTTCTTGACGAAGAAGACTCGTGCACCCCATGGTGAAGCACTTGGGCGTATAAACCCTTTATCCAGATTCTAGTGTAGTTGTTTCTTCTTCTCTTCAAGATCTACAACAACCATTCTATATTGAGTCTTGGAAATTGTTAAATCCCCAGGTATAAGTTCAATTGAGAACTCAACATCTCTTCTAGGAGGAAGACCATGCAGTTCCTCGGGATACACTTCGCTGAATTCCCTCACAATAGGAATTTCTTCAAGGATCGTTTCTTACATTGACTCAATCATCTGAGCCAAATACACATGATCTTAGGGTAGTAATATCCATGCTTGAGATGATGGAGCTAAAGGAGATTCATCTTCCTCTTGAGATGATGGATCTAAAGGAGATTTATCTTCCTCTTGACACTTGTAAAGAATCGGGGGTCAATTCTCCATATAGAGTGTGATTTCCCTCTCCTGACAATTTATGTTGGCTCTATATAAGGAAACCCAATATATGCCAAGAATTGCATCAAATTACACCAGAGGGAGTATGATGAGGTTCTCCTAGAAATTCAATGCACAGATTATAACAGGGGAGGACTTATATTCATGGGATTTAATGATTTCCCCTTTTGCCGTACTCACCGATATCTTCACTTCCATGATTTTTGGTGGTTCTGGGATTGTTCTACTAAAATTTTGATATATAAAAGAATGCGTAGAACCTGAATCAAAAAGTATGTTTTCTATTATTGAATGAATAACTAGCATACCTATCACCACTTCGTTTTCGGGGTTCACTTCGGCATAAGTGATGGAAAAATCTCTTCCTTGCTGTCTTGGAGGATGTTGGTTGCCTATGAAAACCCTTGGATTAGGGCACTGATTTGAATAAAGACCTGGTTCATTGTATTTATAGCATTGAACAATGCATTGAGGTTTGAACGGAGCATTCCTCTCCTCTGTCGCAGCCGTGGGTCTTTCTTTCTGACAGTTAACAGATAGGTGCCCTTCCCTTCCACACCTGAAGAATTTCCTTGTTCCCTTAAGGAAATTTCCAGGGTTCTTTTTTCCGCACTTTTGGAAAGTGGGGTGCTGGATATTATTAGCACTGTTGGATTTATCCATCGAACCACCAGCATTGAATTCCACCTTACGCTTCTTTCCCCCTTGATACCCCTGTGATTCCCTGATTTCCATTTCGACCTTGAAGGCACATTGGACAATCTCCTTATAGCTATCTAAGTCACGGATCACTAATGCTTTCCGCAGGCAAGGATTCATCCCACCAAAGAAGCGGTCAACTTTGCATTCAGGGGTAACGACAAAGCCGAAAGCATAACGTGCAAGCCTTGTGAAATTTTCCTCATACGCTCCAACAGATTCTTTAACTTTTTTCTTGAGCGAAAGTAAGTCCCTTTCCATCTTAAGCCAGAGGGTGCACGAAAAATATTTATCGAAAAACATCTTTCGGAAATCCTTCCTTTACAACGCATCAATCTCTTCCTCCAGCTTCGTATTTTTGATCAACGTCCACCATTGATCAGCTTCACCCTCCATACGATAATCCTCTAGGAGAACCATCTCTTGTTCGGAACATTGAAGGATGGAGAAGATATTTTCAATGTAGTTGATCCATTGTTCAGCGATCGTGGGATCAGATGATCTACTAAAAATAGGAGGCCTTTGTCTCATGAATCCCTCGATAGAGACTTGTTCATTCTTAGGGGGGGTTGAATGTTCCTCTTGACCTGTGTTTCTATTCAAAACTTGAATTAGCTGAGAGAGAAGCGTGACAAAGTTCGTGATTCTTGCTCCTATTGGAATTGGCATCTCATTAGTACAGTCATCACACTGATCATCACAATGGTTGTTAGCCCGAGTCCTCCTATTACCGGCTATTGGCAGGAATAAAAGGAAAGTTATGGGTAACACATAAAGGGTAATCCAAAGACAAAAGTTGATGAGATATAAATAAACTCATATTTCCTTAACTCATGAGTCTATAAGCTTCAATCTAGGATTTTCATGATCTACTTTCTAACATATATTCTTAGGGGAATTTTTTTATTCCCTTAATAAGGGTTCATACTAAGCTTTTGAATTTACCAAAGCATATCCCCTGGGAGTGTTGTAACCAAGAGTGTATCAAGGACCATTGTCATGCACCAGTTCCCGTTCGAGTCTAGCTCAAAGAATTGTTTTCGGGTTTTACCCCTAGGATACATCTGTGCGAGTGCCGCCTCTACTTGCTCGTATCTAGACAGGGATGCATTTTCTTGGTAACCCACTTACTCATTACTCACCAAAAAATAGGTACATATTTATTATACTTAGTGTTGTATCTAAGGCTTTACTAGGGTTTTCTAATCCTAATCCCAAAAAATAACTAAACCTATCCTCTGATACCAACTATGACAACCCTTCTTTTTAATACAAACATAAACATGATCTATTACATAAAACATCACTTGATAAAACAAAGAAGATCGAGAGGTTTAGTGTCTTTGGGGATTAGGATCATTACATAAAACTTGAAACATGAAATACAACATCTTTATTGAGAACTTCCTTTGCATGACCACTACATTCCCTCGTACTTAGCATTGCATGGGAAAACCTGAAGACATGCATAAGAAAATGGTGAGCTATAAATCCCAGTAAGGGAATACAAATGGAATAACATGAGGAGTACAATACATGTTAGACATTAGGAATATCAATACAGCACAAGAGAAACATGAACATAATGGCATGATAGAGAGTGATAATCATTACATGGAAATGTGGCAACAACACCTAACATGGAATTAGCATGAGGCAAGGATCATTGCACATGGAGCATGAGGAAATCCTCATTGAAAAAAAAGAATGAGTAAACCCTTGTTTCACCTACATAATCATGAGTCAACACTCATTGCACATGACATATCATGATACTATACTTTACCCAATGCATTGGAGCGCTATAAGGGCGCACCCTTCTTAAACATTTCATTTCATGTATAAGTGTGCCACATGGATCATAAAACATGGATTCATAAAACATAATCATATATTCCACGATAAAGTAATGTGGAATTCATACAAGAAACCTTGTAATCAATATGTAAATGTGCATAAAGGTGAATACCCTTAATGGAGAAAATGGGCATGGTATCCACTACACAAGGGCATTGGCTTAGAAAAACAGTGCGATTTCGGCAGTGTAACGGCGTGACATAAGAATTCATAAAAATTGTTGATTAGAGAGAAAGGGGTTCCTCATCATATTTACATGTAATGGACAGTAAGGAGGTCATATAGAAACATATACCAAAATTTTTAATGGAATTTAGATTCCTGATACAAAAGTATTGCTTGAATGTAAATGAGGAGAGAGAAGTTCCTTTCGGAATTTCGGCATAGTAACAGGTGTACATGGGAGGAATTTAATGAGATAGAAAGGGGTCTACCATCATTCAAACATAAAGAGGGCAGTATTAGAGAGGTTCTAAACCATACCCCAATATTTATAATTGAAATTAAAATGGCAAAATAACATAAAGAAAATTGACAAAAATGAGAAAGGAAGAAAAACCCTTACTTGGAAGTGTTCTTCCAAAGGCTAGAGAGAGGCTTCTTGGGAGATTGAGGAACCTTGGGAGGATTATAGAGAGAGTAGGGAAGAGTTTGGACGAAATCCAAAGTATTTGAGTGAGTAGGAAGTGGGAGGATGAGTGGGTTTATATAGGAAAGGTGAGATAATTCTTTATTATTTAGGGTTGGGACCCCTTATATTAAATTAATCCAAACCACAAACCATACCATGGTTTTTGCCCTTGGTTTTTGGCAAAGGTAATAGGAAAACAATATTTTATAAGGCCAATGTTCTAAATTCTTAAAATAATAGGGTTTCTTATGTGGAGGTGAGTCACACTCCCATGGAAATTAATTTAAAAAGACAAGGTGTTTAATAAGTCTTGACGGGTCCATTAATTCTTTTCAAAGTAAATCAAACAAACCCAAAATAATATTATTTTAATGGTAAAACATATATTGGCCGAACATTAATCTTATAGTGTTGTATTATATCACTATTGGGTCATTATGATATCATAAAACACATTATATATTTAAATGGAATTTAATTTTTAACCAAACATTTGACTCTCTCAGAACATTCTAAAAAATTCACCATTGGATAATTTCGACTTCCTGATTCTAGAAATATAATTTATTTTATCTAAATAATTTTCTAAATATGTTAATTTTTACTTTTAAAATAAAAACCTACATTTATCGAAAATTCACGGGTTTTGACAGAAATGGTTTTCAAACCTTAATCAAAATTATAATTGCTTTCATAAAATTATAAGATAATTTATATTTAATAAAAAATAATTTAATAATAATAAAAATAAAAAAAATATTATGTTAAAATATTATTTAATTCAAAAATCCATTCATTTAATAAAATATATTTCTTAATTACATAATAATTAAAAACACTATTTGTAAGTAAAAAACTATTTACAATGTATCAATAATGACAAGAAAGTATATACATTATTATATACAAAAAAATGTACTTGAACATAGTACTATCAATTCGTTACATAACCCCTTAAAATAGCCGCATAAGACCTAAGGGTATGGTATGCGATGGTGACAAACTCTTGGGGTGGCTCAGATAACATCGCTCGAGTGGAAATTTCTATCAACTTCCACTTTTCCCGTAGACGGTCCCGTTTGAGCTTGACATGATTAAGATAATCTTGGGCTTGGTCAATAGCGAAGCCCAAGGATGCCACCACTTTTCCGAGCTCCGGCAAATGGGCTTCGTATGGGGAAATTCTACTAGATGAGGCCATCGCTTCCTTTGTCTGAGTAAATTTGGATTTGTTAAAGTCCTATATTTATACTAATCATGTGATCACTATTCAATAGCTACATTAGCAACGGTCAAAATTTTTAACATAAAACCAATGAAGTTGACATTTTATATAAACATAAAGAGACATTTAATTATATCAAGAGGTATTTCCATTAATGAATCTTTGGGTCATTACACACAAGGCCTTGACTATGTGGTTATGAAGTCCGACATTATGCATTCCATCTTTATGAAAGTGGATATTGATATTAAATGTGATTATTTGACTAGTATATTATCATAGTGAATAAGTAAATAAAATTATTTAATTGTTTATTTTCCATATTATTCTAAAGTTTATGTTTAAAAGTCTTTTGGTTTAGTCTTATACACTTCCTTTAATGTTTATGCTTATTTATGATAGTTTTTGCTATATTGATATCCTTACCGAGAATCTGAGATCACCCATTTCTTTGTTTTATTTTTCCTAGGATGTGAAGAATTATTATATGGTTGACTTTCAGAGATAGTATAGGGATATAAGTGTGTTAAAAATGGGACAACATGTAGTTGATGTTTTTATTTAATGATGTAACGTAAAACATAGGAATGTATCTAGTACTTCCAAGGCTACCAAACTGATCGGTCTTTCAGGGCATGATTCCTTTTATCATTCCAATTTTATGTAATAATGCATCGACTCTGGGTAACTAGGGTCATGGAATTAAATTTGGTATCAGAGGATGTTTCGTATAATCATTAGAAGCAAGATTTAGAAAAAACTCTAATTAGAGAACATTACCCTAAGATAGAATTTGAGGATTAGTATAGAACTTCCTAGAATTTTTGTACTATAGTGATTTTGTGAGTTTTCCAAGTAATACATACCTCTCTGAATATGATAAGGTAGAGGCGGCTCTGGCACAGATGTACCTTGGTGTAAAACCTGAAAACACCGCTTTGAGCTAGACTGGAATGAGAACTGGTGCATGAGAACGGGCCTTGCTGCACTCTTGGTTAAGACATTCCCGAGGGTTATACATAGGATAATTCTAATTTTTCTTAAAAACCATTATGATTGGTTTATGAGTACACATTTTCTCAAGGAATTTTTTTTTATGATTATGGATTATATCCATAAACTGTTCAATTTATGTTAACTATTTTACAAGTTTGGAATTATGTATTGCGATTCATAATCTAATCTAGTGTATTCCGTTGTTTAAAAATGGAACCAAGTGGAAGGAATAGAAACTGTATCAACGCATGTAATCCATGCAGGGATTTACCTCCAACTCAAGATAATTATTGTGAAACTAGTGAAGCAAATGGTGCTGATTAGCTTATCACCATACATGGACAACTCACTCATGTTGTGAATAATAACCTTACCTATATAGAGAACCCTGATCCACAAAACGAAGGATCAATGTTAGAATACATCATGAGACAAAAACCACCAACATTAAATGGGAGTACACATCCATTAGTAGCTGATCAATGGATAATTATTTTAGAGAAAATATATTATTCTTTAAGGAGTAGCGAAAGTGAAAAAGTTTTCATGGCGGTTTATCACCTCACGGGAGATGTAGATCAATTGTGGTCATTAATCCAAAACACAAAGGAAGATGAAGAAGTATAGAACAAGGAATCGAGTTATTTTAAAGAGATATTATTAGAAAAATACTTTCCTTATGAACATTTAGCAGATATAGAAAGAAAATTTCTGAGTATGAGGAAAATGGCGGATGAGAATGTCGCAAAGTGTTCGGAAAAATTTACAAGGATAGAAAGGCATGCGGAAGATTATATACGTAAGACAAGGAGTAAGATTTATTGATTATTTGATTGTTTAAAACCATTTCTATGTAAATAATTAGTCTCACAATCCTTCTCATCATACGAAGATATTGTCTCATGCACTATCAATACAGAAAAGGAATTTTCTAAGTCTTACGACATCAATGCAAAGAAAGAAAAGAAGATATCTACTAAACACTATGGAAATGGAAATAATGGGAAGAAGCAAAATTTTGAATATCCATCCTACGAAAAATGTGGGAATAAAAACCCTAGTACATTCTTGAAGGGAATGGGAGTCTGTTACAAGTATAGTGAAAAAGGCCATCAAGCTCGTGATTTCAAGGGGAAGAAAGAGGCAATCTATGTTGAATGTTATAATTGTAGAGAAAGGTGGCATTATAAAAATGAATATCCTAAGCGCCAAGTGAACATACCTTAGAAAAAATAAAGGGGAGCATGACCAAGCATATGAAATCACTACATATGAGGTTGATGCTCCGAAAGACGTGGTGGAATGTAATTTAATGGCTTCCTCAAGTTTATCCAATGCCTTATTTGATTCTGGATAATCTCATTGAATCATATCTTTCATGTCTTCTAAGAAAATTAGATAGTTTAAATTTTACATAACAAGGGAGTTTTCAGTCAACACACCTAAGGGAAGTATCATCACAGTAATGTTATGTGAATAGGTTCCCATTAGGGCATATAAATGTTCTTTATCTTCTAATGTCATCTTTATACCCATGATTTATTTTGATGTAATCCTGGGAATGTATTGGATTTCGATCCATGATATGAAAATTTATTATAAGAAGAAGGAGGTTACAATTTTTGATGATGATAAGAAGTAACTTATCTTTAGAGCAAAAACGTCCCCGCATGATTATTATCTAGATCCACCATGAGTATCTCTACTAAATTCAATTATTTGGGATGAAGAGAATGAAATAACTATGGGTGAGGAAATAATGTTCTAATAGAGGACATACCTATTGTACAAGAATATGTTGATGTGTTTCCATACGATTTATCTGGATATCCTCTAGAGTGATAAATTGATTTTTACATTGATTTAATTCATGGTTCAAGGCCCATATGGAAGACCCATTCTAGAATGGACACAATGTAATTAGAGGAACAAAGTAAACAAGTAGAGTAATTTAGTAAAAAGAAATTTATTCTCCCTGGTGTTTCTCTATGGGGAGCTCTTGTTCTTTTTGTTAAGAAGAAAGATGGATCTATGAGGTTGTGCATTAACTATAGTGAGATCATTTCTATAACAATAAATAACAAGTATCCCCTACCTAACATTGATTATTTATTCAACCTACATCATGGTCCTCAATATTTTTCAATGATTGAACTTTGATCTGGATATCATTTGTTGTGTGTGAAGAGGGAAGACATTCCGAAAACAACATTTTGAACCAGGTATAGGCATTACATGTTTACAGTAATTCCTTTGGGATTGACTAATACACCCTCTGTCTTCATGGATCTAATGAATAGAGTTTTCAAGGAATATCTTGATGACTTTGTAGTTTTATTTTTTGATGATATTTTGGTATACTCAAAAATCTATAAAGATCTTGAAAATCACTTGTTCATTATCGTAAGGACTCTTAGAAGAAATGAATTATATGGGAAATTTAGAATGTGTGAATTCTGGCTTAAGAAGATTTCTTTTCTTGGCCATATTGTCTCTAAGAATGGAATCTATGTCGATCCTTCAAAGAACAAGGCAATCCAAGAATGGCCAACACCGACGAGTATAAATGAGGTATGCAGTTTTATTGGTTTAGCATGTCATTATCAACATTTCGTCCAGAATTTTGCCCAATTGGTTATCCCATTAACCAAGCTCACTTGTAAAGAGGTTAAATTTGTTTGAAAAAACCCATTTAAGGTATTTTTTGAAAAACTGAAGAGAATATTAGTTAATTCTCCTATCTTGACTCTACCATCGAGGAATGATGGGTTTGTTATTTATAGGGATGCTTCAAAGAAAGTACTTGGTTATATCCTGATGAATAATGATAGAGTGATTGCCTATGTATCACGGTAGCTAAAATTTCATGAGCAAAACTATCCAAGTCATGATCTTGATTTAGAAGCTATAATAATTGCTTTGAAAATATAGAGACAATATCTCTATGGTGGAAAATGTGAGACTTATACTGATAAAAAGAGTTTGAAGTATATTTTCTCACAAAAATAACTAAACATGAGGTAAAGGAGATGGCTTGACCTACTCAAGCATTATGACTTCACAATACACTACCACCCGAGGACGGAAAATAAGGTGGCATATGCTTTGATCAGAAATGATCATTGAGTTTTGAACATAATAATAGTTGAAAGGGATACTATTTTCATTGATCTAGTAATGATGGATATGGGAATAACCATGGACGGTGAAACATCAATACTTTTTCAAATGGTATCCAAACCATCTTTACTAGAAAGGATAAAAAGTTCCCAGACTGATGATGAGGAATTTCAAAAAAAATTAAAGCTGTGAACGATGGGAGATTGATCATCTTCGTATATAAAGATGGAATTTTAAAATTTGGGAAGAGAATTTTTGTTTCTGATATACCTAATCTAAAAATGGAATTGTTCGATGATGCTCATAGCTCCAATTTCTCTATACACCATGGTATCACTAAGATGTATATATATTTTAAATAAAATTTTTGGTGGGATAACATGAAGATTGATATTTCCGATTTTGTTTCAAGATGTATGTTTTGTCAACAAGTGAAAGCTTGAAGGCAACAACCGGGAGGATTCATGAAACCTCTTCCCATACATTATTTGAAATGGGATAATATTATGATGTAATTTGTCATGGGGCTACCAAATAATTCTTGAAGGAATGATGAAATATGGGTCATTGTTGATCATCTTACTAAGTCAACACATTTTCTTTCTATAAGAGAAGATTTACCACTTGAACGTCTAGAAAGACTATGTATTAATGACATTGTAAGACTCCATGGTGTACCCCTTTTGATTGTTTCTGATCGTGATCCCCATTTTACATCAAAATTCTGGAAAAGTTTTCAGAAGGCCCTAGATAATGATCTTCCTTTGAGTACTGCCTACCACCCTCAAACTGATGGACAATCAGAATGGAATATTCAATCTATATAAGACATGTTGAGATCTTGATAACATTACTTTCAAGGTACATGGGATCAATATTTACCTATGATAGAATTTTCCTATAACAATATCTTGCATTCAAATATTCATATGGCACCATATGCAAGGTTATATGGAAAGAGACATCGCACACCAACTTGTTGGGTTGATGTTGGTGAATGAAAACTCTTAGTCCCAGATCTTGTTGTGGAAATGATGGAAAAGGTGAAGGTTACACAAACCCACATCATATCAGCTCAAAGTAGGAAAAAGAGCTATTCCGGTAACCGAATGAAGGATTTGGAATTTCAAGTAGGGGATCATGTTTTCTTAAAGGTATCTCCATGGAAGGGTGTTATACATTTCAGTAAGAAGCGTAAATCGAGTCCTAGAAACACCTGACCTTCAAAATTCTAGAATGAAATGGAGTTGTAGCTTATTTTTTTGCAATGCCTCCAAGTCTCTCTAAAGTTCATGATGTGTTCCACATATCACTGTTGAGAATATATATGTGTGACCCAACTCATGTACTCACCTATGAGGACATTGAACTAGAACCTAATCTATCTTATTGTGAAGAGATTTTCATATTTTTTGATAAAAGATAACAAGTGCTGAGAAACTAGACAATTTTTTTGGTAAAAGTTCTATAGATAAACTATAAGATGGAAGAGGCATCATGGTAACCAGAGGAACTTATGACGAAGAACCGCTTGAATCTTTTCATGCGGTAGTATTATAGGAATTTATTAGACATAATTATTTTATGTAAGGGGTTAATATAACACCCCAAGATTCCACTGTACGTTTCCCTTTGAATAATGCAATATCTTGAAATGTACGCAACTTCGAGATTCTAACACACCTCGACTAATCAAACTAGCACAGATGAATACTAATACCCAGTTTTTAAAATTTTATATATATATTTTTTAAATGGAATTTATTTTTGAATTCGAAATATCAAAATTATCTTATGGTGAATTGTTGCTACTTTATTAAAACATTCAAATTTTGATGAATAGTGAAAATAACTAAATTTTAATTAAAAACAACTTTTTTAGTCAAAATAATTTATAGTGTTAAATTATAAATTTGAGTGGTTTTATAGAATAATTAGACTATATTTTTATCATTTAATATAATTTAGGTCATTGTATGAATTTCACATTTAAAATAGACATAAACAAGTGTCAATCTTTTGATAGTTATTATTTCTTAAAAACACGGTTTTTGTTTTGACAATGAGAATTAATTTTAAATTAATTTATACCACTTATGTTTTTTGAATTTTGAATAATGGACTCCATATATAGATTTAGGAGGCCTAAATTGTGTAAATAGGTAACTTTTATTTGTAGACATTATGAATAATTACTTCGTTAAATATTTTATTTACCAGGGTTAAAAGTAAATCCGGTAAATAAGGGTAAAAAATAATATTATAATAATACTAAATTACCCTAACATGTGTCGTATTCTTTTTTGTTGATACATGTCTGACCATGGGAATCCTTGGGTAGATTTTGGGACTCCATGGAGCCACTAGAGAGTGATAATTAAACTTTATGTTAATTAATTTAAAGTAAAGACAAAATGACATAAACATATATCTTTTAGTAAAACAATTTTTAAATGGGGTTATATAAGTTATATTTTAAACTATAAATATTTATTAGAAAGATAAAAATAATTCCTAAATAATTTTATTTTATTCATAATTTTTATATATTAAATAATTAAATTTATTTATGACATAATGAGGATGCAATAATTACCTTATCAATAAAAAAAATCAAATAAATGGTATTATAAATATTAAAATAAATATAATTTCAAATTTTTTATGACATAAAATAAATTTATAGTTGAATATGACATTTTATGGTTGATTAAATGAATTTGGATTGAAGTAATAAAGTTTTGATGACTTTTACAAAAACGAAATACTAAATAGTGTGAAAATTGACAAAAATGAATTTTTTTAAAAAATATTATATTATTAAATTATATAATAGTCTTAAAAAATCTATGGTTCAGCCAAAAGACATAGGTAATTTTATATATATTAATAATGAACCACTTGGGGTTCTCTTGGAATGTTATATTAAATTTGTTAACCATATAATAAAAAAATACAAAGAGTCATGGTAAATGAAAAATAAAATTTTAAATAACCATGTAGTCATATTTCATTTCCATCAACCTTTTTTAACAATATATTATCCCAAGACATCCATTTATAATGAATATTACAAGGGAATTACCAAGTACCAAATGAGAGTACAAATTTTCCATATTTTTTTATTTTATATATTACTTTAAAAAATATTTTTTATCATTCCTATATAATAAAATTAATTTTTTTTAAAATTAATTATATACCTATAATGTAATAACTATTAACTGTCTTTCCCCCTTTCCCTTAAGATTAAAAGAATGACACTCATGTGTGTATCGATGACTACCTCCTCGAAGCGTTATTTTTCATTTTCCTTAACCACCTTTCATGAATGGTATTAATGTTGAATTTAAAAAAAAGTATGATATTAATAAATTATTTTATATTTTAAAATTATAATACATATTATAAATTTCTCCTATTAAATGGTAAATAAAATCATTGATTGTGCGTATGTGCAGACTACCGCCTCCATGAAATGACTTATTTCCATTTTTTATTTCATTGCTTCGTTTCATATATCGTCATGAGAATGATTTAAATCTAAAAAAATTATTTTGATGAAAGTTATTACGGTTATGGAAAAAAAAATTACATCCTATTAACAAAATATTAACAATAAACAACTATGGAAAATTCAAACATCCAAAAGGGCATTATAAGAAGAAAAAATGATTTTATCATACTTTTTAATAACTTTATATAGGTTCTCTAATTTTTATATTTATTTATGATTTTGATATATAACCCAAATAAACACAAAATATAGTCATTACGGTTATATAATAATGATATGAAAACTAAATAACTTCATAATCATCCATTTTTTATGGTATGTTCTTGTTTGGGTTGGTTTAACCACATATTTGAACAGTGTTATAAATTTAAATCATGGATGAATATGATAATTTAATTTCTAGTAATATGTGATATAAATTAGTAAATTAGTAAATTTATTTTATTTTGGGAAGGGTAAAATTAATATTAAACTCACTAGTTATGATACTTACATCTATTTTTTTTAAAAATCATTGAAACTTGCCCATCTCCGATTTCGACTTTAAGGATCGTAAACATAACTCCAAAATAATAATATTATAACATTATAAATAATTATATAAAATGAATTATAGTATTTTTTATGATCTTGGAATAATTAAAATTTTTATAATAATTAATAACCACACTTTTATTACAAAAATAGTTCAAAATGATCAAGATTACTCACACTCGATATTGAAAATTGATTGTAACTAACTAATATACATGTAGATAATAATTATAAGTAATGGAAAAATATTTATAGGTATGGATAAGGTACTAAAATGGTTTATTACGACAATTAATGTTTCATACATTATTTTAGAGTACATTCAGTTGTGTGCAATGGAAGGTAAGGCTTCATTATCTCAAATTTTAATTCCTTAAGATAAGATTATGTTATACAACATGTTTTTTGTTGTGTGGTGTAATTACTACCCCATATATATTTTATATCATTGTTCTATAATTATTCATGGTATTTAATGTTCTATTTTAAATTATATCATTTAATTTATTTTGATTGAAATTTTACCTAAATCTATCATATTGTATAAAATCTCATTTTTTTCAAGTAAAGTATGTGTATTGTTTTACTTGAAATTATTTCCCTATATAGATACAATAAAGTGGATGTGGTTGTGGAATAGAGGAACCTAAGGGTAATCATGTAAGAAATGTCGATTAATTATTAAATAAATCATTAATTAGATCAAAATGAGTGACCTAAGATTACACACCTAGATAGATGCTCCTAAAGGATATGCTTTGGATAATTCACACGCACCTTACCAACATTAATAAAGAATTTTCCGACCATTATTTTTCAATAATACCATTGAAAACAAATAAACTCAACTACAATATTCTATAGATAACCTAACACTTTAAGGTTCCATACCCATCACCTTATCTTTATTTATTTGATAAGGATAATTCCTATTATATTGAGAACAAATCATAGTTTTTATATTAATTATGAGATATTCTCATAGATAGACACATTATTCAATGTATTTATTGGTGAAATATTTACAATTCATATAAATATTATTTTAATATGATTTTTTATTTATTACTAAATCCATTCGGTTATATTTTTTTTATATTATCCATTTATTTATATGATGATTTTATT
This sequence comes from Viscum album, assembly GCA_963277665.1. Lineage (NCBI taxonomy): Eukaryota > Viridiplantae > Streptophyta > Magnoliopsida > Santalales > Viscaceae > Viscum > Viscum album. Next base: position 998,818,811 of record OY728136.1, on the reverse strand, counting down.
TGACTTAATTAGTGATGGGTGTGTTGAGTTATAGATAGCCCTTCGATGCCTCAGTAGGACTCATGAGAAAAACTAGATATGGTATTTTTATATTCCTTTATTATTTATTTATAATGTGTTTGTGCATGTTTATGTTTTTATTTTTTTATTATATATGATATTACATTTGTTTCTTAACACTTTATGGTTTTGTTTGATATATGTAATTATCTTTTAAAAACCATTCCCTATTTTGATTATATATCAATAAATTGTGTTTTATTTTTATGATTGTTATCAAATTTTTAAGATAATATATTTATCTAAATTTCATTAGTTTATGAGGAAGCTTGAAAATTCTTTTCTAGTACTCTAAAAATTCAGCAAAGTGGATGCTGTAGTTTTATACAGCTTTCAGTATATTGTTTTAAAACGTTTTTGTATTTTTTTATTTAATATTATCAAGATATCATATTCACATGAAACATAATTATTTAGAAATTCAACATTTTTATCTTGATTTCATTAGTATACATCGATGTCTAAAAAGGCCGTTTGTATTGTGAGTAAATTGTCTGACGTTTTGCTTTGATTTTCCAGAACTACAGTTTTCGAGAATGTTTTTGGTTCTTTTTTTTGATGATATTTGGAATAGGAGATGTCATATTTATTTGATTCTTTATTTTTTCCGAAATATAATATGTTTTTCTACAAATAAGTCTTCTTGAACTAAGCCTGAATATTTTTTTAATAGGCATTAAATATTAATCAATGTCTGTTAATGTTTTATGTCCATTTATTTTTTCTAAAGTATGGTTCAACAACCCTAAATTACAATTCATACCCTATTTTACATTAATATTCATGAATAGTGACAATTATGGTTTTAAAAACCTATTTTACTATTAATTACCTATGCTACATTACATTTGATATCCTATGCTAGGTATCTATTCATTTATGTAGAGTTTTTTTTGAAAACCATACGTTACTGTTCATTGACTATGCTACGTTACTATTCATTACCTACACTATATTACGGATTACTCCCTACATTACATTTCTGTTCATTTCTTAAAAGTATGGTTTGGAAACTCTATGTTACTGTTCATTCCCTAGACTATGTTACTGTTCATACCAAACGTTAAGGTTCATTTCATGCTTTTATGTTGAAAATAGATTTTCTGCATATATATGGATTATTTTCAATGGTTTTTATACTGGATAAATTCATATTAAATCTAAGGATTATTATCAATGAGTTTTTAATTTTTTGGTGTAAAATTTAAAGAGAAAAATTAATAAATTATTTCAATGTCTTTTTATAATAAATTTGATGGTTTCAAGTTAATTTATTTTCAAATGTTTATTTTTAAATTTAGCTTGTGATGCTATTTTTCAAGAACCATATAGACACTATTTAAATGAATTTAAATTGGACTTGTAATTCATTCAATGCTATTATCATTCTTGATATTTTATTTGATAAATTATTCTGATTATTTTGAATTCTTTATTATAGATTTATTTTAAATGAATTAAGAGGAAACAATGATGCCATTTTTATGGAAATATTTGTGATAGCTCTTAACTCAATTTATTTTTAATTTCCAAAGGATGCAGAGCTGCTACAACTTCTGAATATTTTTTTCTCTCTCTATATATATAAAATTATTTAATATAAGGTATAAACACAATAAAAATACACAAAATATAGAGGATAACATATTTGAGATTCTATTCTGCAAAGGAAAAAATGTTGTAAACTTTGAACATGTTTTACAATTGCAACCTCCTATGACGCTCTGTTTCATCACTTACTTGATCTCTAAAGAAATTAATTACTTCTTCATGGACTAAAATTTCAAAGATGAGATGAGTTGATCTAATCCTCAACAATATTTACATGTTATTTAATTTTTTATCTACTCATTCGTCTGGTTGTGAGTCTATAACACTATTTCTTATCTGTCACACATACTCTATTTTTCTGTTTATTCTATCAAACATAAAAGAATTATTTGTTATTATGTTTTCCTTGGGTTGTGGATCCTAAATTTTAAATTCAGGATCTAAGAGTTGTGATTCTATTTATCAAAATTCAGGGTTTTTCAGGTTGTGACTCCTTTTCTATAAATTTAGGTTTTAAGGGTTATGAATCCCAATACAAAAGTCAGTGTTGTGGTTATCCATACCCTACAAAAGGATATTGTAATTGGGTTATGATTCCACCATAAAAATCATTTTTAATGTACATGTATCACTCCTTGAGTAGAGAGGTATAAGATTAGAAGTAGGAACACTCTGGGAAAAAATAAAATAACAATAATAATTGTGCTCTTTACTTTTTCTAGTTTTAATTAACAATAACAATTAACATTGATAAATAATCAATTTATTTATTTAAATTTTTTAAACTTGTATATTCACCCCCCCTCTAGTCCATCTTCCATTACCTCTTCTAACTTAATAATTTGTATCAGAGGGTAATCTTTTTTTAGAATTTATTTTCTTTCTTTTCTCCTTCGAATACCTAGAACTTGGTATCAAAAGATAAACTTCTTACGAATAGTTGATCTCTATCATTATCTTTCTTAATACACACATTTTTATCATTGGTTGTTCCTTATGGAATTTATAAAACCCTTTTATAGAGTCTGCTTTAAATATTTTAATTATTCTAAATATTTCAAGACCTCGTAGTCTACAGATACAGATTTTATAAAACGAAAGGATTAAACCAGAATAATGATTGGATTCCCCAAAATCCACCTCACTTTGATGACAATGATTACAATTACTAGATATCCTAAATGGAGTCGTAACTCAAAAAGTTGATCTTTGGGAACTGGTCTATCATGTCAAAATAGTACACACTTCTTGAATTTGATCCAAATTATATTACTAGAAATGATATTGTTTGATATGTTTTATATTATAATGTTGTTAATATTTTATATTATGCTATTGATAGAAGTATTTTTAGTCATGTATCTTCTTTTAAGACAACTCGTGAAATATAGAAAATTTTACAAGTTACTTACCATGCCTTTGAAAAACTAATCCATACCAAATGTGGAATGTATCATGTTGTGTACCAAGACTTCATGACGGCTGAAGATTAAATAGTAAACCAAATGTCCCACAGATTCACAAGCACCTTGAAAGGTATGAATTCACTTCGACAAGATCTGAAAAACCCATCAAATATTGAAAGAGTCCAATGATCATTACCAAAGAAATTGAATGCATAGAAGGTTTCCATTGATCAAATAAATATTTTCAAAGAGTACCCACTTGATTAATTCCTTGGATCACTACTCCAATATGAAATCAAAATGAAGAACATAAATGATGAGAAGACCACAAAAATAAAATATGTTACTTTTAAATATATGAATGTTGTTTCAGATGACTCTTATGATTTTAATGTAAAAGATATTGAAAATGAAAGTATGGCTCAAATTATGACCAGAGTTTTCAAAAGAATGAAAAATAAAGGATTCAATAATCAGTTTAGAAGAAAACCTAAAAAAGAAAAATATATTGTAGATAAAAATATGATACAAATTTAAAATGCTTCAAATGTAACCTATTATGAGTGAAGGAATAAAGGGTATATCAACACTGATTGTACTAAAATAAATAATAATGAAAAATATAGTAAGAAGGGAAAAAAGGAATTGGCCACTAACTGGAGTTGTACAAAAAAATATGATTCTAGTGATCAATCTGAAAATGAAAAAGAAACTGAAAAATTGTGCTTCATGACATCACTGGATAAGGTTAGTGATTCTTTTTTTTTATTCTGAATATTTTCATTCTGAATTTGATCCTAAAAACACCACAATTTTTTAATAAAATAATAAAAATGAAAGATTAAAAAAATGTATTTTTAAATTTTATTATTTATATAATAAGATTAACTAAAATAATGAGAAAATTATTTCTAAAAACAAAATAATTTTATAAGAAAAAGAAAAATTAAGAAACACTGCTTCTACTTCTCATTCTGCAGTTTATGAAAATTTGAAAAATGAATAATATTTGAATGAAAATTTTAAAATTGAAGTTGAATGTATTCAAAAAATTTATCTTCTTCTATTCAAGTTTGTGAAAAATATTACGAGATGACTTTTTTACTAAAAATAATAAAAAATGGTTTTGGCTATGATATAAGATTACCCCAAATGTATAAAACTCATTTCGTTAAAATTAGAAATGGATGTACATCAACAGTTAGTTGTTTTAAATGTTGAATGAAGGGTCATTATGAAAATGATTGTTCTCTCATATTTAAACAATCATTTTGATTTAAGATATCTAATTTTTCAAAATCCTTATTATCTGGAGTAACTTTCAATACATGTTTAAATTCTGTATAGATACCTAAATAATTTATTAATAATCCTATTGGACCTAAAGTTGCTTAGGTACCAAAATTTTCAAGTAAATAATTTTTGTAGGAAATATTACTTGGATGTCCCAAGAACAACATATGGTACATGGATAGTGTATTATCTAGGCATATGACTGAAGAACCATAAATTTTTTCCACATATAATATATTGGATGGAGGAATTGTTACTTTTGGAGACAATTCAACAGGAAAATTAAAAGTTTTGTTAATGTTGTTATTTCAAATTCTACTTTTATTTATTAATATTTCTATGTTGAATATTTTAAACATAATTTAATTAGTATATCACAATTATATGATGATGGAATGGAATTTAAATTTCCAAATAATAATTTTTTGGTTTTAAAGTTGATTCTTTATTATTTAATGCTAATAAAAAATATAATATTTACACTATTGATTTCTCTGAATTAACTGTTCAACGTGTAAAGTGTGTGAATGTTTTATAGAATGATAACATTCTTTGGCATTGATGTTTAGTTCATTTTAATTTCATAATGTTTCAAAATAACTCAAAACATGATAATGTGTTACAACTACCTTCTTTGAAGAAATAACATCATCATATATGTGTTACTTACATGAAAGGGAAGCAATATAGAATTTTGTTTAGAAAAATTAATCAGATAAGTACAAATAGATCTTTAGAGTTAGTAAATATTGAATTATTTGGTCCCACTCAAATTTATATCCCTAGTGGAAAGAAATATACTTTTGTTATTATTTATGATTATAGTGGATTTATATGGGTATACTTTTTTCACATAAAAATGATACTTTATCAAGATTTATTGATTTTTATAAATTAGTACAAAATGAAATAGGATGTATGATTATTTCTATTCATATGGATAAATGAGGTTAATTTCATAATTTATAATTCAATTTTTTGAGAACAACAGTTATTATAATATTTTTTCTTCTCCTCGAACACTATAGTAAAATTGTGTTTTATAATAGATAAATAGAACTCTTATTGAAATATATTTAACTATAGTGAGTGAATATAATTTTACTATATATTTTTGGGATGAGACTTTTTTTACTACATGTTATATTTCAAATCTAATTCTTTTTACTCCTTTGTTAAAGAAAAATAATTATGAATTATTTAAAAATAATAAACCAAAATTTGGTTCGTTTAGAGTTTTTAGTTATAATGTTTTTATTGTAAATTCAATGGAAGATTCCGATAACATTGATGCTAAGAGCGATGAAGGTATTTTTCAGAGTTATTCTAATAATAATAAATCATATAGAGTTTATAATAAAATAACTTTTAATATTCAAGAATCTGTTTATGTTATGTTTGATGAAAATAATGTTAAATTAAATTCTGTTTCTAATTTTTTTGATGATGAGTTTAGAAATTTTAAATTTGGTAAAGAAATACGTCAAGATAATATTGAATAAATTTAGGGGGAGAATACTCCTTCTCAACTAGTTCTAAAATCATGGAATATTCACAAAGATCATTTTTTTGAAAATATAATTGGCAATATTGATTCTTGTGTTAAAATTTAAATTCTATTTTAAAAATTTGTATCAATTCTGCTTTTGTTTCTAATTTTTTCCCTTTTAATGTTAATGATGATTTGAAAGATGGAAATTATATTTTTGCTAAGAAAGATGGATTGAATTAGTTTTTTGGAAATAATGTTTGTACTTTTGTAGGATTTTCTAAGGATAAATAGAAGATTTGAACTGTTTGGATGTTTAGAAACAGGCCGAATTAATCTGGGAAGATTTACAAAAATAAAGCTGGGCTTGTAGCTCAAGAACACTCTCAAAAATAAGGTATAGACTTTGAAGATTATTTTTCACCTGTTTCCAGGTTAGGGTAAATTAGAATTTTATTGAATTTTTCTTGTATTCAAGGTTATAAGTTATATCAAATGTATGTAAAAATTGTTTTTTAAATGGTTTTATAACTGAAAAAGTTTATGTTTCCTAGACCCCTGGTTTTGAAAGTGAAAAATTTTCTAACTATGTATTTGAATCACCGAAAGGTTTATATAGTCTTAAGAAACTTTTTTTTGCTTCATATGAAAGGATTTATTTTTTTATTAAATAATTATTTCAAGAGATGAAATTATGATCCAACACTCTTTATTAAAATAAAATCTCATGATATTTTAGTTGTTCAAATTTATATTGATGATATAGTTTTTGGTTCCTCTAGTGAAATACTTTGTAATAATTTTTCTCCTTTGATGAATTCTGAATTTGATATGAGTTTAATGGGAGAAATAAAATTCTTTCTAGGACTGCAAATTTCTCAATGTAAAAATAATATTTTTTCTTAATCAATCTAAGCATGGTAAGGAGTTAGTTAAAATATTTATTATTGATTCTACTAAATCTATGAAACCTCTTATGGTACTAATTGAAAATTTGGTATTGATGAATCTGGTAAATATATTGATTTTAATGTTTATAGATGCATTATAGGTAGCTTTATTTTTTTAACTACATCTAGACCTGACACCATCTTTAGTGTTTTTTATGTACTAGATTTCATAAAGATCTTAAAGAATGTCATAGTAATGCTGTAAAAATAATAATTAGATATGTAAAAAAAGAAATATTGATTCTAGAGGGTGTAGAATTAAATAAAAAATCACCTCAGGAATGTGTCATTTTTGGGTAAAAATTTTAATTTCCTGGTCACCAAAGAAACAACTATCTGTTTCTTTATATACTCTGGAAGGTGCGTATATTTCTACTTTTAGTAGTTATACTCAATGTTAATGGAAAAAGAAATTATTATATGATTTTGGTGTCTATCTTGATAAATTTCCAATTTATTATGATAATACTTCACAAAACTTTATATTTCTAAAAACCCCTTACATCATTCTGGAAAAAAGAATATTCATCTTAGATTTCATTTTATTAGAGATAAAGTTAATAAGAGTGATATTATTTTAGAATTTATACATTCTAAAAGTTAACCAGAAAATATTTTTACCAAGACTTTAAACTGTAATCAATTTGAAAAACATAAATTTGATCTTGGTATGTTGGAATTTTAATTTATTATTACTGCATTTTTTTAGGGGGAGTTTCTTTTAACTTGTTTTTATTTATTAAAAGGAGGATAAATAAATTTGAGGGAAATAAATTGGTTTAAAATGATTTTAAAATTCATTTAAAGGTTTTAAAATTTTGTTTTAAATCGTTTAAATATTTTCATTTTGTAATAAAATAAAAAGGGGATATTTTTTGGGCATTTTCATGTTTTTATTTTGTTTTATTACATATGATTTTAAATTTCATTACCCTTTATGATTTTATTGATACGTGTAATTTGATTTTAAATAAATTTCTGTATTTTTATTATATATCAATCACCAATGTTTTTATTAGTGTGAGTCTTATCAAGTTTTATAGATAATATATTTATCTAGATTTCATTAGTTTTTGAGGAAGTATGGAAAATCTTTTCTAGTACTCTAAAAATTCAACCAAGTTTCAGCTGTAGTTTTTGAAAGATTTCATTTTGTTGTTTTTAAATGTTTTTGTAATTATTTTATTGAAACATCTATAGATATATTATTTACAAGAATATCAATTATTTAGAAATCCGAAAAAATTATCTTGATTTCATTAGTTTATATTTAAGTCTTAAAAAATCATTTTTATGATGAATAAATAGTTTTAAATTTTTCTATTATTTTCCAAAAATACAGCTTTCTAGAATATTTTTAGTTTTATTTTTTATGATATTGTAAACTGTATATGTTGGATTTATTTAATTCTTTATTTATTGTAAAGATAAAATGTTTTTCTACAAATAAGTTAGTTGGGTAATGTCTTAATCTGCTATTAAGATCTTTTAAAAATTCTTCAACGTTTATAAATGTTTGTTGTCTAGGTTTTTTTTTCAAAGTATGGTTCAGCAACCCTAAGTTATTGTTCATACCCTATATTACGTAACTATTAATTAATAGCGATAAGTATGGTTTTGAAACCCTACTTTAATATTAATTCCCTATGTTACATTATTGTTCATACGCTACGCTATGTTACTATTCATTTATGTAATGTATGGTTCGACAACCCTACGTTACTATTCATTTCCTAGGCTGCATTACTATTCATTCCCTACCTTACGTTACTATTCATTTACCACAAAGTATGGTTTGAAAACCCTATGTTACTATTCATTAACTATGTTACAATATTGTTCATGCCCTATGTTACTATTAATTCTATGCTTTTATATTGAAAATTAATTTTCTATATATATATGGATTATTTTCAATGGGTTTTTAGCTGGATAAATTGACATTAAATCTATGTATTATTATCAATGAATTTTTAATGTTCTTAGTGGAATAATTAATTATAAATATTAATAAATTATTTCAACATCATTTTCCAAGAAATTCGATGGTTTCAAATTTATTTATTTTTAAAAAATTGAATTTAAATTTGGCTTGTGATATTTGTTTTCAACAACTATATTGAATATGTTTAAATTAATATAATTTGAACTTTTAAATCATTCAACGCTATTATTATTAAAGGAATTTTTTAGAAGACTTATTCAAATTAATTTAAATGATTTTATTGTAGATTTATTTTACAAGAATAAAGAGGAAAAGATGCTACTATTATTATAGAGATATTTATGATAGCTCTTAACTCAATTTATTTTTAATATCCAAGGGTATTAGAGAGGCTAAATATTTTTCTCTATATATATATCATTATTGAAGGGGTTACACATAATTAGAATACAAAAAAGAAATAGGATAACATATTTTTGATTTTGTTCTTTAAATAGAAAAGTGTTGTGAATTTTGAACCTATATTACCTTTGCAACGTCCTACGACACTCTATTTCATCACCTAAATGATCTCTCAAGGTACAAATTAATTCTGATTTGACTAAAATTTATATGAAGAGGCAAGATCATCTAATCCTCTATAAAAAATACATGTGCTTTAATATTTTATCTTCTCATTCTTCTGGTCATGGTTCTGTGACACTATTTCTCATCTCTCACATACACTCTATTTTTCAGTTTATTCTATTAAACACAAAATAATTATTTGTTATTATTTTTCCTTGAGTTGTGACTCTCGGATTCTAAAGTTGTGATCTAAGTGTTGTGACTCCCTATATCTAAATTAAGGACTATTCGGGTTGTGACTGCCTGTGTCTAAAGTCACATTGTAATGGTTATGAATCCCTATACAAAAGTTGGTTTTGTGATTATCCCTCCACTAGAAAATGATTTTGAAATTGGTTTATGATTCCCCCATAAAAATCATTTTTAGTACAAAAGTATCTTTCACTGAGCTAAGAGGTATAAGAGTATATGTAGTACCACATTGTAATTAACTACAATAAAAAAAATAATTTTGTTCATTAATTTTTCTGCTGATAATTAACCTTAAAAATTAACATTGATAATTAATCTAATTAATCAACCTATTCATTTAAATTTTTTAATTTGGCCTTTTCGCCCCCTCTAGATCATCTGCCATTACCTGTTCTGAACTAACATAATATATTACCATAATTTCATGAAGACAAGTTTATAATGTACAAAATTATTCATCCCATCAGTATGAGGTTAATATTTGTTACATATGACTTTATTTATTGTCACATATATAGTATTCCATTATATTCAGTTGATTATTCAATTATTTTGATCATTTATTTATGAAATACTATGTATTTCATGCTTATTTGATGATAACTTCTATTATATTATATTACTTATTAAGAATCCTAGCTCACACTTATTTTGGTTTCCATTTCCTAGGAAACATATAATAGAAATTTGTATAATATTAAGGGATATTATTAAAGAGATATTAACACTCTCATGGATTTGTTTTGTTTTATTTTATGTTATCAAGTGTAATCTAAAAAATATTTAAGTATCTTGTCTTCTAAGACTATTTAGTTATTGTATTATTTATAAACATTTATATTCTATATAAATAATGTAATACAACTACCCACTCTAGGTTTTAGGAGGTTGTGTTGTTTCAAGAATTCTGCTCTTCCCCTAACTGAATTATATAGGGTTAAAAAATTAATTATATATATATAGATAATAATATTGAATCATAATCCCATGTATAGATATTTTAATTTCATTTATAAATTATCTCTTTATATAAATAAAAATTAGGTCAATATGCACAATAATCATTACATAATAATATAGAATCCATCTCCACCCAAACAAAATAGCTGATAAATTATAAACCATTCCATGAGTGTGGGAAAAAAATTCTCAAGATCATGATTCTATAATATTTTATCCAACACTCCCTATATTAGTTTCCCTATCCTAAAATCCATCATATGTTTAAACACACCTTTTATACATTAAAATCATAATCCTTGCAAATAGTGATTCCAAACTATATCTTAAACCTTTTCTGATTCAATTTTGTCACATATTTTTTTCTCCATGAGTCTTTTTTATGTTAGATGAAGGATTGATAGTATCCCCTAGAACCAAACTCTAACATCCCATAAGGTGGTTACTGGTACCATAATGTGGAATTCATTTTATGGGAGGCATTAAACCTTTTATAATAGAAGAGAAACACATCAAACACCATTACAAACCCAATATCACATAATTACTATATTAGACCAATAATTTATGATATTTCATATAATCCAAAAGGTATAGAACAAAATAATCCATATAATTAAAAAAATACAATCCTTAAAATAATTTGTGTAAAAATAAATAGAAATGATAGTCATTTGAATCTAGATAAATATTATTTGATGAAATATAATATAGACCAATAAAGCTTGTAACCTAAAATGATATAACTAGGGGTGAGTATTCAATAATAATTAGTGGTATCCCCCATGGAAACCCTATTATTGATGTGGATAAAAAATACTAATTAATATTTGAATTAAGGAAAGTAGGTATTAAAATCACCCATATACATGAACAACACATCCCATATTGCCACAATCACACTATCCAAAAATCAAGGAATATGGGAAAAGTGTAACTGAACATAAATTTAACAATATCTATAGGTACCCCCACAAACCAATTCACACTGAATGCACCTTTAAGGGAATACAACATACCATGTAAATATAAAATTTGTGAATTAAAGATATCAAAATAATAAAACATTTTCAATGGGAATAAAACAAACCATATGAGTAGAATAAAAGGTTAGTAAATAAATATCCAATACAATATAGTTATTTGATTTCACCTAGAATCTAATATAACATGGACATTTATTATCACAAATCCCAACATAGGTGGTGGTAAAGTAGAGAATGAATAATACGACATCAAACTTCACTCAAATAAAAAATATAGAGATTTACTAACATAAAAATAACTCATTCCAAATATCTTCAATTGAATGACATTCCATTCCAAATTTTATCTACACTACATTAGAATGTTAGCACACAAAATTAAATTTAGACTTCCAAGGTATCTACTAATTTACTAAAAAAAATTTATATACCAGTATTCAAGATAAAATAAAAAAACATCATTTCAATCATATCATACTATCTCTATGTTGTTATTCCATATCTTGTTTCTGAAACCTTTAAACTATATATTACATCACATGATCATCTCCAAAATATAATATTAGATAACCCCATCACATTTTTATACCAAATAAACCTCTTTAGAATAATGCGCCTGTTCATATATTAGAATACCACATCGATTTAGATCTCTCAAAAACATCCAAATAAATTCTAGATTCCTATATATACATAATTAATATGAAATACCACATCAATTTATCTCTCTCATATACAAAGCTTAACTAATTTATTATAGAATAATACATCAATCCCATATTATCCCATAAAATTCAACAAATTCCATATTATAATAATCAAATAATAGAAATTATAATTTAATATTAAAAAATAACCATTCAACCATTATTATCATATGATAGCATACCCATTTATCCTATCTACACAAACACATTATTATTTTTATCCACAAATACTAACACGTGATTAACTTACATGAAAACATAACTAAGTGAATAATTTTTTAAATCATGAACCATATAAAATATCTAATTCCTCCAATGAATATTTATCAACATAAAAATTTAATTCCCTATACTATGATCATCCCATCATTAATCCATTAAATATAAGGAATAAATCCCTCAGTGGGATACAAATATCCTTAAAAACATCTCTCATGTCACCCTCTAGTATGTATCAAGGTCGAGGAAAATTTATAAATGAAAATATATTTGTTTTATTTTATTTACATTATTATTAATCTGTAACCCATAAGACTACAGTTTAACCCACCAAAACCTAGAATGTTTTCTCTAGTCAAATCCTGAAGGTAAATTCATAGGGTGCTATAATTTATCACAACATAAAATAAATCTATTTTTCAAATGAAAGCATACATCACTACTGTAAATTATAATATTCAAGACATTGTAGTTGCGATTGGACACTATCGCAAATGCCTTGTTGCATAAAAGGCCATCCCAAAATGATTTTTTTGACCACCCATTACAAAAATAACTATTTGCGACAGGACGTGGAACCGTTGCAAATAGTTTCCCCAAGATTATTTAAAAAATAGTATATATGACGGGTCGTTGCAAATACTATTTGTGAAGAGTGGTACCCATCAAAAAAGGTCTCATTGAAAATATATTAAAAACATGAATAAAATAATATTATTAACAAGAATAATATAATATTAGAAAATAATAATAAGCATATGTTGGAAAATAATAATAATAATAATATAATAATAATAATTATTAATATTTTTATTATAATAATAAAATAATATTGATATTATTAATATTAATGAAAAAATAATCTTCATAATAGTAAAATAAAAAAAATTATAAAACAATAATAATAATAATAATAATATAATCATAATATAATAATAATAATATAATAATAATAATAATAATAATATAATAATAATAATATAATAATAATAATATAATAATATTTTTATTATTATTAATATAAATATTAGTAATATAATAAAGAATTATAAAATAGTAAAAATTTCAATATCCATAAAAATATAAATAATAATAATAATAATAAATAATAAAATTAATAAAAAAATTAAAAAATTAATGAAATAAAAAAATAAAAAAATTAAATTAAATTAAATGAATAAATAAAAAATTAAATATTCATAATAATATAAAAACGCTATATAGAAATGTAAATTGTTAATGTTATGAAAAAATTTCATTCAAATGTTTTATCATAAAAAATATATATCACTTTGGGGGGGAGTCCTCTAGAGGAGTTGAAGGAGATGGTGGAGGGAACTCGATCCCTAAACCCCGAGTCAGACATCATATTTATCCATCATCTCTTCCTACTGCTACTATTATCTCCACATGACCTTCTACTGTTGTTGGTGCTACCGTCAGAGCTCTTAATACTATTTTTGCTACTATTGGTGCATCTTCAACTACTTCCATTAACGCGTCTGCCCATGCTCCCTACACATACTCTCTATAAGCACAATATAAGCTCGTAGGTGCTCTTGATACTAAACAAAAGATGATGAGGAATCTCCATGAGCTCGTCTTGAGTTGGATTCCAAGATTACAGTTGTACCATAATAACTCACATGCAATAATTAAGATCTGATTCCAATAATTCGGCCTTTCTCGATGTCATATTGAGACACATGCATCCATGCCACGTCATCAAATCAGTGGGCATGAGTTTGAACCTCATTATTGGCTTGACTCTCAGTCTATATTTGAGAGGACATGTCCTCATATGACTTCTTCAATTGTAATTTAAAATTAAAGTAGTTAAAATATTGTTTTCGGTATATTTTTAAACTGAAAAAGAAATTATACTAACCACAATCTGATGCAGTCGATCACCTCTAAAATCTCCAATGATCATATCACTATGCATCCATCTATAAATTTTAAACTACGTAACATTGGGATGTTCAAATTCCTATTGGAATATAAAATAAACCGTTACAATTAAAGTTATTTTAATTATTTTTTAAAAAGTACTTATCATATGTTCCCTATGCATACAGAATATACAACTACCGGATCAATGTTTCACATCTTATCTCCCATAATTTTTTCGACCTATCGATTATCTCATCTAAAAAAGTCCACCCAACCAGTGTGTACATAATCCATATCAAACGTGAGATGAATTGTAATCATGCTAGTGGGTGAGACAGGACTCATCAAAATTTGTCACTCTTGCTTTATTTATTGATTTCCTTATCAAATTGTGATAAAACTGATGGAAATGCTCATGTATAAACCCATAACCTGACTTTCATATAGAAACACACATTATATCATCAATAGGATTTTATAAACCCTATAAATAATTTATAATATAATTTTATTAATTAATTAATTTTCAAAATATATATTATTTATTTACGTACCATCCAATGATTGAACATTCAGTGTTGAACATCAATGGGAATCTCATCACATGTGACCCAAGATGCAGAAAAGTAATTGAGAAATATAGAAATCTTCTATCCAACAACTATATGTGATAATATATTAAAAAAGAAAAAATAATCAAACAATTAGTATATAAATAAATTAATAAATACTAACTAAAATACACTGGTAAGAATACATCTGCATGTGTGGATCAAATCTAATATGTGGATGCCGCTCGAGGTTAGGGTTATTAATACTCAATCATGCATGACCATGCCCTCTCCGAGTACTCTGTTGACCGCTAGCAGTCTCAAGGCCAAATGATTCAACATCCAGCTCATCCAAAGGCAGATCAACCTCCTACAATAGTAAAAAAATCCTTTTCCATCTGAAACATGAAATGGATGTTGTTATCAAATAGTTGAAACAAAATATTTTATATAGATATAAATTATATATGATTATAATTTTTGTTTAATTGTATCAATTTTAATTTTCATTATCATCTTCATATCTGACGATGTTAATGTCTTTATATTCCTCCTCAACATCATCAATTTCTATATGAGTTTCACTTTCATCATCTCTTGTCATTTTAAATTCATTTTTAACATCATTAACATCATCGTCAACATTTACCATTAAATCTGGGGTGTCATCATCGATATTCATGTCTCTTCGTGAAAAATATGTATTTGGAGCAGTATCTAGAAAATTTTCAATTCCTTTCACATTAGAAGAGCCATATTCACTTTGAGTAAACTAGCTATCCCGAGATTTCTTTTTTATTTTTATCCACCGATCACCTAAATATTTTGAATTTTCATAATAATTTTCACAATAAATTTTATGTTCCTGATGAGGACATAAAAATAGATCATTTACAATAAGAAAAAATTTATATTTAAAATCCATGATTCCATCTGTCAGATTAACACCCAAGCCTCTCTCAGTATCCAACCACTGAAATTTAAATATAGTTATGTGATTCTACACTAGATAAAACAATTTTATAATTTCATCCAACATTCCATAATGGTGAACTTCATTTTCCCCATGATGAGATCCTCTCAAGAAGAAACTACTATTGATTGTTTTTTTATTCCCTATATGCATGTGTATGAAATTGAAAACCATTCATGACATATGCTTGTTAAGATTTAAAATTTTTGGATGGGGGTTACTCAAGACACACAATCAATTATTAATTTTATCAGCATGTTGAGATACCTAAAAATTTGTAAAAATGTATCAATATAACAAGTAATAAATTTATTTTATATGTTATACCATAAATTATTTATGTTAAAAGTTGTTGAAACCCTCATGAAAAATTATTTTGCCCACATTTTTCAAGAGAAGCTTTTGTGATTTGTGGAAGATGATTTTTGATATGATTATCATATAACCTAAAAAATAAGATTAATCCAATGTAACAAATATGATGGAATATGTGATATGATCACTCATAGTAATAATGGTGTCATATATTTATAGTTGAGTAGAACATATGTATGAGCTCCATGATGTTCATCATCAGAAATCCATCGTTCCTGAACTCCACGGAATCCAAGTTAGGGTGGATTAAATATAGATAATTGATCTATCATTTAATCATAAACATTACACTTATTACAGACCATGTTTTTGTGTTTTGATGTATATTCGGATTTAAAATAAAAAGAGCAGAAAAAAAAATTTATTGTTGAAAATAATCTTCTTCATTTGATCCTTCAACCTATGCTTTGTTACGTACTTTTTTCTATAATTTCTACATGCATATATCGTGTGGGTACATTCATCAGAACTGTATCAGACCTCTAAATTTTTCTTCATGTGGAAAATATATTATCAAATGTTCCATTGAGTTAAATAATGATGGAGGGATGATTTTTTTCCAGTTTAAATAAAATTAAAACAATATCTTCTTAATATCTCCGTAGTGCATTGTAGTCTATTTTTTTTACACAGATGTCTTGAATAAATATGATATGTCTATTATCACAACCCAAATCGTAGAAATCTAATAAAATATTAATCCAACTGTTGTAATTCATTCCATTATAATGTGACAATCATGAATTTTTAATCCGATAATATGACCATTTCCGACACATCTGCCAAAATTGAAATAATAACCATATGGAAGTCTATAATATGCAATCCAATTACATAAAAATAGAATAAAATTCTTTTTCTTGTATTAACTTATATGATATGAAAATTTTAAATAGTTCAAGTTCTGGTCACCTGCCAATTTGGTCAATATCTAATCGTTCCTTTATATTATCTTTGGTCTTACATAGTGTAACAAAACTGTGTAAAATAAATTATCAAAATATTTCATCTCAAAATTCATGACATCCAACATGTGAAGAACCAAAAAATTAAACTAATATGGAAGATCCCAAAAAATTATTCAGTTTATCCAATTGTGTTCTTTCCTAGAGAAGTCTATTTTTTGTTGGTTCATTATTGGAACAAATGTGATGGGAGGTAAAGAAGAGAAAAATGATTTAACCTCTATAACTTAGAACATTGTTGCAGGTTAATACATTTCAATTATAAATTTTCTGAAATGATATTTTTTCCTCTAAAAAAGATGATTGGTTGGAAAGAATCTGTTATGATATTTGATGAAAATAAAGGTTTTTTCATTAGAAATCATAATTTCTTTTCTATCACCTGCACAATACGAATATGATTTTGGACCGTGTGTCCTTCAACCAGATAACATTTCATATGCTAGGAATTCTTTAATATTCCACATCAATGCATCATTCATTAGGAAATTTTGTTTTGCAACGACATCAAATGTACTAACACCATTACTTCAAAACAACTTTAACTCATCAATCAATGGTTGAAAATAAACATCCATCTTCTTTTTCAAATATCTTTGAATTAATTTGTTCAAAAAGATATATGGATCCTTTATCAACATCCAATGTTGTAAATTGTATGGAGTTATAAATATAGGACAACATGAATACAGACTACAATAAGAATTAAATTGATAAAAATCATCAGTAAAAGGACCTAATAGAACTATTTTAGATTCTAAACCAAAAGACCGATGCACTTCGTCAAAATGTTTCCATGAATCAAAATAATAGGGATGATTTAAGGTTTTAGGAATGGAAATATAGGATTTCTTCCATGACATCAATGTCGTTGTGTTTTGAGGCATAAATAAACACTGTAATATGGGTGTAAGCAGTAAATATATCAAATATTTAATAGGAATCAATCTAGAATTCCCACATTGATCCACTTTATACCTAGATTTTCCGCATGTGGGAAAACTATCCAATAACTCATTTTCACCATAATATAAGTTGAAATCATTTGAATATGCATGAATATTCGGATAACCAAACCAAGATTACAAACTAACCTCTTTCCCTCATAGAAATATTTAGGAAACAAATTTTATATATGTAACAATGTTTTGTCCAAAGATAATATCTGATCAAAATAACTATTTGAAATTCCATTATCTGATTTAATATCCCTAAATTTTACAACCACTTCAAATTTTCTTATCTTACATCGAGGATATAAGGCTTCCTTGGCTGACTTCAACAAATCATAAAATTGAGACGGTTCCAACTTAGGTGTTAAATCGATATCATAATGAGTTTTAATTTGATTATAAGACACACCTACCACATCATGTAAACATTTTTGAAACCATGATGGATATAGAACAAAATTATTTCTATCCTCTCTAGATCTGTGTTC
Source organism: Viscum album (assembly GCA_963277665.1). Classification (NCBI taxonomy): domain Eukaryota; kingdom Viridiplantae; phylum Streptophyta; class Magnoliopsida; order Santalales; family Viscaceae; genus Viscum; species Viscum album. The sequence continues at coordinate 998,800,228 of OY728136.1, read as the reverse complement.
ACCAATTTAATACCAGAAAACATAATCTGTTTGAAAACCAAAACCCAATAGATGACCACCCACATTTTCAAATGTTTCAAATGTCCTCAAAGAACATTTTATACAAGTAAAATTAATTATCCCTTCAGAAAAAAAATTCTATTATTAATGATGGAAATGATATGAAATCATCAACTCCATCAATGTATATAGTATTTAAGCAAGAAAATTATGGATTCTTACGTAGATTTATCCAAGCGTGATCATCTAATAATAATTTTTTTTGACTTTCTTATTCTATGTTTCTCTAAAAAAAATAAAATTATTAGTTTTTTTAAATAATTTGATACAATATAGACACTGTCCAAATGATATAAGAAACATAAATTTACTTTTCTAGCAATTTATAATAATGTATATTATTTCATAGTTCTTTATTGTATTTATTTTAAAATTTCTACTAATATACACTAATTTATAATAATTTATACTAATTAAATCTAATTATTTGTAATTACAACTAATTTACACTAATTTTATCTAATTATAAAGAACACAATTTCCTATGGATTGGACGAAACACTTTTACCCAAAGACTCATCTTCTTGTAACTTTATCCGACTAAAATCACTATGAAAAATCTTCTCTGACATATGAATATATATTTTCATATGCATGGAATGGAGAGAAAGGATGGCTTATCACACTTCTCTCTATTCTCATGCATATGAAAATGGATATCCATACGTTCGAGCAGTTTTTTCATTAGTTGGAGAAAGTTTCAAGTAGATGAGACATCAGGAAAAAGATCCTCTTTTTCCTGACTGTTATTCTTCTTACAACATTAACTCATAAAAATTAGTTTGAAAAATCTACTCTAATGTATGCATATTAATTCTCATGAATACAAAAAAGGATATATGTACCTTGGGTAAAACATTTCATAGTGATTTTAGTGAGAGAAAATTTCCAAGAGGTGAGTCAGCAAGCAAAAGGAATGCTACCAATATGTTGGAAATTGTGCCATTTTATTACAAATTAATGGGAATCATTGAGAATTATTGCAAATTATTCCTAATTATTTCGAATTATTGTTAATTGTTTCTAATTATTTCTAATTATTTCTATTTATTTCAAATTATTTCTAATTATTGCTAATTACTCCAAATTATTTTTAATTACTACTAATTAATGCTAATTATACCAAAATATTTCTAATAATTACTAATTATTGATAAATATTTATATTTACTACTAATTATTACAAAATAATCATAATTACTACTAATTATAACTAATTATTAATAATAATCCAATTTATTACAAAATATTATTATTTATTACTAATTATTCATAATTATTACTAATTATTCATAATTATTTCTAATTATACCTAATTAATCCTAATCATGAATAATTATCCCTATTTATTTCTAATTATTACAAATTATTACCAATTAGAAATAATAAAGACTAATTAGGAATAACTAGTAATAATTAGGAATAATTAGAAGTAATTTGTAATAAATATGATTAGTTAGTAATAAATAGGATTAATCAATAATTACTATTTATTATTAATTTCTTCTAATTATTACTAATTAATCCTTATTATTACTAATTATTACAAACTATTACTAATTATTACCGATTAATCCTAATTATTGCAGATTAATCCTAATTATTGCAGATTAATCCAAATTATTTTTAATTATTGCTAATTAATCCTAATTATTTATAATCAATACTAATTATTTGTATTTATTGCATTTATTTCTACTAATTCCAATTTATTATTAATTATTACCATTTATTCCTATTTATTTCTATTTTTTGTTTTTTATTAACAATTATTGCTAATTGTTGCTAACTATTGCTAATTTTTTCTAATTATTGCTAACTATTGATAATTATTTCTAATTATTTCTATTGATTCCTATTTATTCATATTTATTCCTATTTGTTGTTATTTGTTTCTATTTATTACTATGTATTTCTATTTATTCTTAATAATTTTTAATTATTTCTAATTATTACTAATTATTACGATTTATTACTAATTATTACTAATTATTACTAATTATTTGTCATGACCCGTCCTAGTGGGGCCTGTGCCGCAACTCCCCAAGAATGCCTCCAATTTGACATGGGCTGATGACTAGCACATAGTAGTCATGTCACTAACATGAGAAAAATTTCCTAAGTACTTTCACACACCCACACACACACACATCTCCAAGCCCGAAAATGCTGAAATGTAAAAACAACTAAGGAACAAAAAATGCTTGCATACTACTATACTCAACCAATAGAGTACAATAGAAAGTAAAGTGCATAAAAGTAAACTAGGCCAGAATATTAGATCTCCAAAAGAAAGAGACTACCAACTACAAAGTCCAACCTATAAGAAAACATGATAGGTACTGGGACTATGGATCGAAGCTGTCAGAACACCTCTACCTTTCGAGAACTCACAAGACATTATCCCATCTTGGATCACCCTGGACTTCATCAAAAGGCCTCTCGTCTTCACAAGACACAACACGTGTGTGAAAAGCCCATATAGGGGTGAGTATAAAAACACCTAGTAGGAAACCCTGAAAACCCATAGAGAAATAAAAATTAAAGGTACAATAATCTCTATCCAATATATTTCTATAGTATAAATATCAACAACATATCCATATCTGCTCAAAACCCGAACCTGTGGTCTAGAGGTAAGTCACAACGACCACATACCAATGCTAGGGATTCAATCCTTAGATTCCATGAAGCACTTTTCTGGGAAAACTCACTCCTGTGTCTTATAACCCTGATGATGTCTATCTGAGAAGTGTTGTTCTTTGTGAACCATCATGAGATTGATATACACTGATAGATTTGAAGAGAGAATATGACACACTCACTCTAAGAGAAGAAAATTGATGAGTGGGACGATCAGGATACATGGATGAGGATCAATACTAGGGAAATGGTGTATACCACAACTCATCAGGATTCTTCTACTAATTAGAGGAATGATGTCTAGTATGAATGGTCGCATCAATAACCCTACTTTACCTAGGGCACAATAATTGATAGAGGATCCAGCTCCGGGCCTCTTAGTGGGATCTCCCGACTCTATCCAGAAATTCCTGCTGAAGGGGGTCATACTTCTATTGATAGGAAATAATACCAACTGAACATAAGGTAAATGAACAAGGGGAACCAACCCAAATGAAACTTGTCTAATATAAGGTGGACAAGGAGATAAATATTTGTAGAAAATAGTACATGGTGAGTAGAAGGGTCACACGCCGTGTCCCATTACCCAGGGTACTGCTTGTGTACAACGGACCGAGTCAGAAGCACATGTCATGTGGAAACATTATACAAAGAGTTTAGATTAGGTAACATGCATTGTACTACTATTAGGGGCCACCCCGTGTATGTTTTCCATGTTCCATTACACAGATTCATCCTGTGTTTGACTACATGTGTACCGGTACACATGGTATCCCGTTTAACCAGCCTGGGTCTGGTCTTATGGTGGAGTACATGTCATGTACTCCACCTCGTATCCATGTATCCTTCGAGATACATGTTGATCCTCATGGAAGGTCTCGCACTCCGTGTGATCAGTTTCACACGACATGTGGCACTCTTCTATTTCTTGATACCATAGTCACTGCTCATTGGGTCCCACACGATGTCTGTTCCAAAACACATGCCATATTCATCAAGATTTTCCAGAATGGTTGTTCTTCCTATGCACACCATGATTGATTGTATGGTTCTTGATCTGATGAACTTATCACCTCAAAACTAATGATCCAGGGTCTTCTTGACATGGTAACACTAAATCAGTAGTTTTCAGGACTTTCATTGGCTCTAAAATCCCATTTGAATCATCTACAAAAAAGTCACTCGAAGAACCGTATCTCCTGAAATTCATTGATCTTTCCACCACCATCATTTTCACACCTATTCTAGGTTACCATGATGTTGGATATCTAATTTCAGATCATTGTTCCAAGAAACAGAGGTTCAAAAATTATCTGTTCATATCCAATGAAGAACTAAAAAACACAAAGAACGTAGGGGATAAAAGCATAAGAGAACAACCCAAGGAATGAACCTAGATCATTTTTCATTTCTACATTGATCCATTATAATAGAATGATAAAGATTATAAAAAATGAAGATTAATCATCATAATTATCCAAAAATTCCTACAATTAATACCCTCCTGTAAGAATGGTAGATCTGCAGGTCAACCTGTTTGTGGGTTGATCCATGTTCATAATTTATTCAAAGAATGATGAAAAGAAGAAATTGAAATCATATATCTAAACCTCAAAGTTTCATTGTTCGTTAAAGAATATTGATCATAATTTCTCCTATGTTTGTGAGATTCGGGAAAATGACGTTCGTTGAACTCTGATCCAAGGCTCCATCATTATTTTCCATCGAGAGAATTCTTTAGGTTTCCCTAGAGCCTCTAGAAAGTTTACCAGGTTTATGACTCTAACCATAAGATCCTACTTATTTTAAAATAAGAAAACATGTTCATCCACATTTTCATAACATTATAATAAAATAAATTCGTATTTTATTTAATTCCTTCAAAATGTCCAAAATTTATCTTTTGTAGCCGACATGTGCCAACCAATGTTTGACCTCACTTCGGGTAATTTTGCTGCTCTGAACACAATAGTACCCTCAGGTTTTTGATCTAAGAACCCATTTATATGTTATTCCAAATTTTTAGGAAAACCAATAATGAACATTATTTAATATATTTAATATATTTCAAACATTAATTATGAGCACACTGGGCCTTAGAATTTTACACTATCTCCACACCTTCTCTAGAATTAATTCCATATAATATTTAAAAATAATGCAGTAAAAAATCTGGGACATTACATTTTTCCAGCCTTAGGGATTTACATCCTCAAAAAGGAAATACAAAATACTATACAAAGAGATGTGGGTACTGTGCATGAATCTAATCCTTTCGTTACCATGTTCTCTATTGGAGATTCTTATGTTGCCAACAGAAATGAACCAGGGGAGTCACTCACCCATGAAGGATTCTCTTCTACCGACACTCGATCTTCACTGGGTACTCATCAAAGGTCACTCCTTAGTCAATTTACATCTCACCGCAGTCGATAACATGTGATGGGTCATGCACATACCACATCAACTGCAACACATGGGAGACATCATCTACCGGATGCAACTGCAGTGGTAGAGCTAAGCGGTATGACACCTCGACATCTCTATGTAGAATCTAAAAAGGATGATGAACATCTGAGATAACCTTCCATCCCTGCCAAATATCTATAACCCTCATCGATGTGTTACACAAAGGAATACATGATCCCCTTCCTCGAACTCCAGATGTCTCCTTCATCAATTAGTATAGAACTTTTACCAGCTCTGTGGAGTCTTAATTCACTCCTGGATAGTCTGCACCTTCTCGATAGTATCTCGTACCAACTCTAGATCCATGAGTGATGACTCTCTTGGGTAATTTTAGAAAAGTGTTAATCAGAAGGATCACCTATGTAAAGCCTCAAAATATTCCATACCAATCGTGGAGTGGTAGAAGATGTTGTACCCAAACTCCACTAAAGTTAGGTGGTCCTCACAACTATGACTGAAGTGTAATGACCCAAACTTTTATTAATGAAAATTCCTCTTGATCTGATTAAATGTGTTATTATGAAAAATGGTTTTATAATACATATTCACTTCCTTTTTTTTATGTTTCTAGATTTTCAAATACCATTAATAATTATTACCGTTGCTAATATAGTCGTTAAACAGTGATCCCATGATTAGTATAAATATATTCCCTTAACAAATCCAATTTACGTATAAAAAAGAAGCAGTAGCCTCATCATGTATAATTTCTCTATACAAAGCCCATTAATAGAGATTACAACATGAGAAATGTTATCTATGCCACCCCAAGAGTATGTCATAATCACACACCTTACCCAAATGTCTTATGTAGTTTTTATATGGGGTTATATAACAATACCCTAGCACTATGATTATGTACATTTATTTTGTATAGAATAAAGAATATACCTTAATTTTATTATTGTTACTTTTTAAATGGGTTTCAAAGCACAAATTGTATTTTAATTAATATTCAATTAAAAAAACTATTTTGATGATTTAATATATTTTTAAATTAAATAATATTTTAATAAAAAATTATTAAAAAATTTATTGTTGTTAAATATAAATGATCATATTATTTTTTGATGAATACAATTGAAATAATTATTTATCTTTAAAAACAGTTTTTATCAAAACACATTAATTTTCAATAAATGTATATTTTTATTTTGAAATAAAAAATTCAGATATATAAGAAATTATCTAGATAATTTAATATTATATTTGGATTCAGGAAATTTAAATTATCTAACGTTGAATTTTTCATAATTTTTGAGATAGTTGATTTTTTGGGTAATAATTAAATAACATTTTAATATATAAAGTGTTTTATGAAATCATAATGACCCAATAGTGATTTAATGAAATACTATAAAAACTATGTTCATGAAATATATGTTTTATAATTAAAATAATGTGATTTAATATTTTTCTTGATTAATTTTACGGTTCCTTAGTGGACCCTCCAAGACTTATAATATATCTAAAACTTTTTAAATGATTTCCTTGAGAGTGTCACTCAACTCCACATAAAAAAGACAAATTTTTTAATAATTTAGGCCTTTGAACATATAAAATATGTTTTTCCACTCCCCATTTACAATAATCCATGGGAAAAAAACAATGGGCTGGTTTATGGTTTCGATTAGTTTAATGTGTTGTGTCCAAAACCTAAATAATAAAGAATTCCCTCTCATTTCCTATATAAAACCACTCAATCTCCCATTCCACTTCACAAAAAATATTTGGAGCTAGACCAAACTCTACCCTCATCTTCTTAGAATCCTCCCAAGGAACCTCAATCTCCCACTAATCCACTCTCAAGCCTCTCCCAAGCCTCTGGTATCACACATCCAAGTAAGATATTTCTTCTTTTCTCATATTTTTCCAAATTTATTTATGTTGTTAGACCCTTTTATATTCATTTAAAAATTCTGGGTATGATTCCAAACCCCCCCCCATACTGCTGTATTTATTTTTTAATGATTAGAAACCACATTCTAACCCATTAATGCCTCCAATTTACACTCGTTACCATGATGAAATACCATAAAGAATTCCTCTCTTCTTATTTACATTCAAAAAATTATATTATATTATGCTTCTAAATTCCATTACATAATTTGGGATATTATGTTACATGAACCCATTACTATTAATTTTAGGTATAATTGTTGATAAACCACTTCCTCTCTCATCAACGCATTTTGAGATTTCTATTTGAAGTCGTTATGCTGTCAAAGTTACCCCAAAAATTTCCATGCCAAAATCATTGTGTTAGTGAAAACTATTCCAATTTCCCAATCAAAGGAATTAACATTTATACACATGTACTTGTTGATTTAGGACTGACATTTCTCTATTCCACATATCTTATTCACGGAATAAATTATAATTTTTAAGGAATCCTTGATGTATGATCTATGTGGCACACTTATGCATGAAAAAAAATATTAAGAATGGTGCGCCCTGATAGTGCTTCAATATATTGGGTAAAGATTTGTATCATGATACACCATGTTAAATGGGGGTATAATCATGCTAATTCGTGTTCAATGAGGGTTTAATCATTCTAATTCATGTGAAATGAGGGTTTTCTCATGCTCCATGTGAACTGAGCCTTGGCTCATGCTAATATCATGTTAAATGTTGTTTCCACATTTCTATGTAATGATAATCATAATATATCATTCCTTTATTTTCATGTTTCTATTATGATCCATTGATATGTATATGGTCTAACATGTATTTTATTGTTAATTTTATGCCTTGTTTACTCCCTTAATGGGCTTTATAGCTCACCATTTCCTTATGCATTTCCTCAGGTTATCCCATGCAATGCTAAGTATGATGGAATGTTGTGGTCATGTAAAACAGGATTCAAATAAATATATTGTGTTTTATGTTCTAAGTTTTTACATAATGTTCCTAATTTTACAATACATTATACCTCTCAATCCTCAATGTTTTCAAAATTTCATGTTCACATAATAAAGCTTTTTTATGTGTGTAATAATGAGTAGGGTTGTTATAGTTTGTATTATATGATAGGTTTGGTTATTTTTGGGTAGAGGATTAGAAAACCATTGTGAAATCCTTAGGGATAAGAATAATCATATTAAAAACATCGCAAAACATTGGTGAGTATAAATAAACTTTTTTATCAAGAAAATGAATCCTTGTCTAGATACAAAAAGTAAAGGTGGATCTAGAATAAATTTATCTAGGGGTAAAACCTAGAAACAACACATTGATCTAGACTCGAAAATTAATTGGTGCCAGACAATGTTCCTTGATTCACTCTTGGTTACGAAACTCCCAGGGGATATGATCTGGAAAATTCATAAGCTTAGTATGAACCATTTTTAAGGGAATAAAACAAATTCCTCTAAGAATATATGATGGGAAGTAGAACATGGATTATATAGATTGAAGCCTATAAATTCCTAAGTTAAGGAAAGAAATGTAATTTATAAGTTACCCATTTTTTCATTGGATTACTCCTTATGTTTTACCCCTAAAATTCCTTTTATTCTAGCCAATGACCGGTAATATGTGGACTCGGGCTAACAACCGATGTGAAGATCAATGTGATGATTGTTTTAATGAGATGCCCAATCTTATTGGAGTGGGAATCACAAACTTTGACACGATACTATATCAGTTAACTAATGTTTTGAAGAGAAACATGGGTCATGAGGATCATCCACCCCCCCCCCCCCAAAAGATCAAGCCGCAATCGAGTGTTTCATGAGACAAAAGCCTCCAACATTTAATGCATCATCTGATCCCTCAATCCCCAAACAACAGATCAACTTTATTGAAAAGATCTTCTCTATCCTGCAATGTTTCGAAATAGAGAAGGCTCTCCTGGATGATTATTTTTTGGATGGTGAAGATGATCAATGGTGGATATTGATAAAAAATATGAAGCTTGAGGAAGAGATTGAGGCATTCGAATGGAAGGATTTCCAAAAAATGGTTTTCGACAAATATTTTCCTCACACCCCCCGACTTAAGATATAAGTGGACATACTTTCCCTAAAAAAAAGAAAACGAATCCATCAGAGCGTATAAGGAAAACTTCACAAGGGTTGCACAATTTTCATCTGGGATTGTTTTTACCCATGAATGCATGGGAGAACGCTTCTTTGGGGGGGGGGGGGTTAAAACCTAGCCTATGGAAATCACTAGTGATCCGTGACTTCGATAGATATGAAGAAATTGTCCGATGTTCCCTCAAAGTAGAAATGGAGATCGATGAATTTCAGGGGTATCATGTGGATAGAAAGCGTAAATAAGACTTTAATTTCGGTAGTCTGATGGATAAATCCAATGGTTCTCTAAAATTTTTGTATCCCACTTTCCAATGGTACATAAAGTAGCCCCCTAGAAATTTCTTATTGGTGATGAAGAAATTCATTAGGTGTATAAGAGAAGGTCACCTGGATAGTAAGTACCAACAAGAAAAACCCACTGCTGTAATAGAGGAGAGGAACCCTCCGTTTGAACCTCTACACATTGTTCATTGCTTCAACATCAAAGAAATAGGGAACTTTGCAAACTAGTTCCCTAATCTAAGAGTTTCCGGAGGAAACCAACAAACTCTATGGCAGCAAGGGTGATATTTTTCCATCACTACTACTGAAGGGAACACCAACAATGAAGTGGTTACATGTACGCTATTTATTTATTCAAGAAAAACGAACATACTTTTTGATTCTGGTTCTAAAAATTATTTTATATATTGAAGGTTTAGTAGAACAATTCCAATATAACCCCAAATCATCGAAGTAAAGATGTCGGTGAGAATAGAAAATGAGGAAATCATCGCATCCCATTAATATAACTCCTCCCCTATCACAATTTTAGTTTTGAACTTTCCAGTGAACCTCATAATACTCCCTCTAGTGGAATTTGATGTAATTCTTGGAATGGATTGGCTTTCCCAATATAGATCCAATATAAATTTCTACAAGAGGTAAATTACTCTTAATATGGAGAATCGACCCCTAATATTGTATGAGTTCAAGGAGGAGGATCAATCTTTTTTAGAACAATCATCTCTAGTGTGGATACTACTACCCTATGAGAAGACATATCTTTCTCAGATGATTTATTCTATAGAAGCAACCATCCTTGAAGACAAGATTATTGTGAAGGAATTCACTAAAGTGTTTACCGAGGAATTTCTTGGTATTCCTCGTAGAAGATATGTTGAATTCTTGATTGATCTTATACTTGAGGCTTTTCCAATATCCAAGAGTCTGTATAGAATGGCTGTTGTTGAGCTTGAGTTTCTAAAAAAATAAAGGAGAATCTAAATAAAGGGTTTATATGCCCTTGTAATTCACTGTGGGGTTCACTAATCTTCTTAGTGAAGATGAAGGATGGGTCAATGCACCTTTTCATTGATTATTGTGAGATCAACAAAATCAAAATATTTAAAACGTATCCTCTGCCCTGAATTGATGACTTTTTCGATCAGCTACGTGGAGCACAATACTTCTCTAAGGTGGATTTTCATTTGGTATATTACTAATTAAGGGTGAAGTAGGAGGATATCACCAAGGATGATTTTTAACAAGGTATGGGAACTATGAATTCATAGTTATTCCATTTGGACTCACTAATTCTCTATAAATCTGTATGGACTTGATGAATAGAATCTTTAGATATTACCTTGAAAAATTTGTAGTAATGTTTATAGATGATATTATAATATACTCCAAAACCAAGGAGGATCATGAGGAGCATCTAAGCACCATACTAGAGACCTTGCAAAAGGAGAAGCTTTATGAAATGTACTAGAAATTATTTAGTTTTGGTTGAAGGATGTCTCATTCTTATATTATATCATCACAAGCAATGGGATATCTGTGGATCTATCTGAGACAACTAAAATTGAGGGATGATTGAGGCCAACATCGATGAAGGATATCTATAGCTTCTTGGGGTTAACAGGATATTTTCTTTGATTTGTGAGAAATTTTTCATGATTACTAAACCATATTACCAAGATAACATAAAAGGTAGTCATGTTTTCTTGGAGTGATGATTGTGAATATAGCATCAATGAGTTGAAAAATAGGCTTATCATTATGATCGTGACCACACTACACACAAGTGGAGAAATATTTGTGGTATTTAGTGATGTTTTGAAGAAGGTCCTGGAATTTGTGTTGAGGAAAAATGACAATGTCATTGCCTATGATTCAAGGAAATTTAAAGTTCATCAGAAAAACAATCCAACACATGATTTAGAGTTCGCTGCAGTAATATTGGCTTTAAATGTTTTGCGACATTACCACATTGGGGAGAAGGGTGAAATATATATGGATCACCAAAGAATAAAGTATATATTCACACAGAAATTGCTGAATATGGGAAAATGAAGATGGTTGTAGATGCTCAAAGACTATGACTACTCAATTCACTTCCATTTGGGGAAATTGATCAAGGTGGAAAATACACTAAGAAGAAGGGATCCAAAAACTCTTTCATTGATGATAATTGAAAGGATACAATCTTCTTAGATTTTATGATGATGAAAATGGTAATCATAAATAAGGTAATATCATCAATACTTTTGTAGAAGATTGCTCAACTGTATATTTTGGAAAGGTTAAAGGTTGATCAACACGATGACGTGGGAATTTAGAAGAAAGTGGAAACTATCTTAAAAGGGAAATCCTTAGAGTTCAATGTTAATTAAGAATGAATTGTTAGATTTTGTAAAGGACTAAGTGTCCTATAAAATCTAGAATTTAAGAAGTAACTTTTAGATGATGCACATTGTTATAATTTCTGCATTAACCCGGGAAACAAAAAAATGTATAGACACCTCCGAGAGCATTATTTTTGGGATGACATGAAGAAGTGATAACTCAGTATACATCAAAGTGACTCGCATGTTAGGATGTGAAGGTTGGGAGGTATAAGTCTAAGGGTATGATGAAACCATTACCCATACCAACATGGAAATGGGAAAACATCACCATGGAATCTGTCACTAGACTTTCAAAGTCATCCAAAGGAAACGATGCTATCTGGTTTATTAGGGATCATATTACAAAGACTGAACAATTCATTGAAATTTTGGAGGATTTTTCATTGGATCAAATCTTACAGATATACATCAGAGAAGTTTTACATTTTAATGGAGTACCTCTATCGATTGTATCTGATTAGGATCCATGATTCACCTCTACATTCTGGAAGTGTCTCTGACATGCTTTGAATACTGAGCTGAACATCAGTACTTCTTATCATCCTCAAATTGATGGAAAATTTGAGCATACTATCTGAGCCCTTGATTAAATGTTGAGTTCCTGATAAATAGACTTAAAAGGAGGATGGGATCAATATATTCCCCTATTTGTGTTCTCTTATAATAACAGTTTCCATTCAAGCATCCAAATGGATCCTTATAAATCCCGAAATGGGAAGTGGTGACGAACAGTGACATGTTGGGATGAAATTGGGGAGTGAAAACTCCTTGGTATAGAAATGATTAAATAAATGGTGGAGAAGGTTCAGACCATCTAGCAGAACATAAAACCTTCTCATAGTCGACAAAAGAACTATACTGATAATCATCGACGAGACATAGAGTTTGATGTTGGAGACATGGTATTCCTCTAAATATCATAGTGGAAGAGAGTTATGAGATTAGGTAAGAAGGGAAAGCTTATTCCATGGTACATCAACCCTTTTGAGATCTTTATCACATTGGAGCAGTTGCCTATCGATTGGAACTCCCACAAAACCTATCCCAATTACATGTTGTGTTCCATGTATTAGTTTTGAGGAAGTACATAACTGACCCATCGCATGTACTCAATCCAAAGGTGGTACCATTGTAGAATGACCTATTCTATGAAGAGAAGCCCATAAAAATCTATGATCATAGGGAAAAGTTTCCAAAAAACAAGGCAATGGCCCTCATCAAGGTGTTATAGCGAAACCACAAGTTTAAATAAGAAACATGGGAATCATAGGAAGTGATAATGCAGAGTTACCCTCATCTATTTTAGTGTGGTAAAAGAAAATTTCAAGGGTGAAATTTCTTAAGCGGGGATGATTGTAACGTTCCAAACTTTTATTAATGAAATTTTTTATTAATATGATTAAATTTCCTATTATGTAAAATGGTTATATAAGACAAATGCTTTTTCTTGGTTTTATGTTCTGGGAATTTAAAATTCCATTAAATTTTTTTATTGTTGCTAATATAGTCATTGAAAAGTGATCACATGATTAGTATAAATATAGTGCATTAACAAATCCTATTTACTAAGAAAAAGAAAGTGATGGCCTCATCTAGTAGAATTTCTCTATATAAAGCCCATTTGTCAGAGCTTGGAAAGGAGGTAGCATCACTGGACTTTTTCTTGACCAAGCCCAAATCCAGATTCAACGCATAAAACTTGAACATAACCACCTATGTGAGAAGTGAAAGTTAATAGGGATTACCACCTGAGCAATGTTATCTAAGCCACCCCAAGACTCTATCCCCATCGCACACCTTACCCTTAGGTCTTATGTGTGTTTTATAAAGGGTTATTTAACAAGACCCTATCACTGTTATTATGTGCATTATTTTTGTATAGAATAAATAATATACATTAATTTTATTATTGTTACTTTTAAAATGGGTTTTAGAGAACAAATTTTATTTTTAGTTAATATTCAATTAATATATCTATTTTGATAAATTAATAGATTTTTGAATTAAATAATAATTTAATAAAATATTATTACTAAATTACATTTTATTAAATATAAATGACAATATATTTTTTTTAAATACAATTGAAATGTTTATTTAGTTTTGAAAATAGTTTTTTTTAAAACCCATGAATTTTCAATAAAGGTCAGTTTTTATTTTAAAATTCAAAATTCACAAATTTAGAAAATTATTTAGATAAAATTATTTTTTTTGGATTCAGGATGGCGAATTTATCTAATGGTGATTTTTATTAATTTTCTGAGACAAATGATTTTTTGGGTAAAAAATAAATAACATTTAAATATATGATGTGTTTTATGACATCATAATGAACAAATAGTGATGCAATAAAATACTATAAAAAACTTTGTTTGTAATATATTTGTTTTATCTATAAAATAATGTGATTTTGGATTTTTCTTGATTAATTCTGTGGTGCCTTAGTGGTCCCTCCAAGACTTATAAAATATTTCAACTTTTTAAAATGATTTCCTTGAGAGTGTCATTCACATCCACATAAGAAAGCCTAATTTATTAATAATTTAGGCCATTGGACATATAAAATAATTTATTCCACTCCCCATTTTCTGAAAACCAAGAGAAAAAAATGGGATGTTTTATGGTTTTGATTAGTTTAATGTGTAGTGTCCAAAACCTAAATAATATATAATTCCCTCTCCCTTCCTATATAAACCCACTAAATATCTCATTCCTATTCAATAAAAATATTTGGTGCTCGACCAAACATTTAACTCCTCTCTCCAGAATCTTCCCAATGTGCCCCAATCTCCCAATAAGTCTCTCTCAAGCCTCTCCCAAGCCATTGGGATCACACTTCCAAGTAAGTCCTTTCTTCCTTTATCAATTTTGTACAAATTTATTAACGTTATTATACCATTTTATTTTCAATTAAAAATTTTAGAGTATGATTTATAACTTCCCCCATACTTACCTCTTTATGTTTGAATGATGACATACCTCTTTCTATCTCATTAATGCCTCCCATGTACACCCGTTACAATGGAAAAATTCTGTAAGGAATTTACCTCTTCTCATTTACATTCAAGAAATTCTTTTATATTATGCATCTAATTTCCATTACATATGTTTGGATATTATGTTCCATAACCCCTACCTTAATTTCATTTATAAATTATTAGATATCCCTTTCTCTCTCATCAACCCAATTTATGATTTCAAATTGACATCATTATGCTACTAAAGTTACCCCCAAAATTTCCATACTAATATAATTTTGTAAGTAAATATAATACCCATTTTTTTGTCAAGGGTATTCACCTTTAGGCAATGTACTTGTTTATTAAGGACTTACATTTATGTATAAAACATTTGTTATTCGTGGAATAAATTATGATGTTTAATGAATCCATGTTGTATAATCTATGTGGCACACTTATGAATGAAATGAAATGATTAAGAATGGTGTGCCATTATAGCTCTCTAATGCATTGGGTAAAGATTAGTATCATAATTTATCAAGTGAAATGAGGGTTTAGTCATGATAATTCAAGTGCAATGAGGGTTTACTCGGGCTAATTCTTGTGAAATGAGTGTTTACTTAGGATCCATGTGCAATGAGCCTTGGATCATGCTAATATCATGTTAAATGATGTTGCCACATTTACATGTTATGATAATCAAGCTATATCACGCCTTTATGTTCATGTTTCTCTTATGCTCCATTGAAATTCCTATTTTCAAACATATATTTTATTCTTTATGTTATTCCATTTTTACTCCCTTACTAGGCTTTATAGCTCACCCTATTTTTAGACATGTCATCAGGTTATCCCATGCAATTCTATGTACGATGGAATGTTGTGGTCATGTAATATAAGATTTCAATATAGATGTTGTGTTTTATGTTATACATTTTTATTTAATGATCCTAATTTCTTAATACACTAAAACTATCGATCCTCAGAGTTATCTTAAGTGAATGTTTGTTTAATAAATCATTTTTATGCATGTAATAAATAGCGAGGTTGTTATAAGAAGTCCAAAAATAAAACCCACAACATGTTCTCTAGTACCTGGATGGTCCTCTCTATCTAGCCACCCATCTGGGGACAAAATACTATGATCAATCGTAACTAAGACTCAATCACCTCCTACAATACCTTCCAAAACCAGGATGTGAAATGTGAATCACTATTTGAAACAATAATCGATGGGACTTCATGAAGCCGCACGATCACCTACATGTAAAGGTTTCTCAAGTTCTATACTAAACTCTTCTCTCAAATATCTATGATGTTGGAATACATGGTGTGTTATTCAACTGTCAACTAGATGGAATCATGTACCCTGAACGTATGTCATAAACTTGACACTAATTCTACTTATATTCCATCAAATTTCCCTTAGGGAACCTCTAGGGAGTAAGCTAATATCACTGGAACCAGGTGCTCAACCTTCACCTGATGGTCTGTAAGGCATCAAGAAACAAACTCTGCCACTACCTTCTTCATCCCTTTCAACTAAAACTGACGTCGGAGGTTCTGGTACATCTTCACCACACCAAAGTTTACCACCAAAGAGGATGCAAGAAAATCCCTCAAAAGCTCTTCCCATAATGCCACCCGTATAACCATGTGTCCCCAAATAGATATTATGTGATTCCCTCCTTTTGAATATCCTCCAAGATCATGCTCTGTGGACATAAGGGCATGTAAAGTCTCACAGTCGACATCCACAAGTTGTGCCTCTCTGAATCACTATAAGATGGAAGAGGTTAAAACCATTGAATGGAGGTAAGCTTTATCATCATCATCCATGAAGGATAACTGTAAAAATGACAACTTCTCTAACACCTCATTTAGTAGCTGCATACTAGTTCTCCTGCTGATAGAATCTTCCACCATGTCCAGCTTCGTAGAAGTATAGACAATCTCAAAGTTATAGTCATAGAGGGACTATGTAAATCACCTCTGTATAAAGTTAATATCCTTCAAAGAGAATATATACTGGAGACTCTTGTGATCGGTAAAGATGATAAATATATTTCCCATCAGGTAGTGTTGGAACATCTTCAACGTGAAGACTAGAGCTGCCAACTCAAGATCATGGGTCACATAGTTCTCCTCATGTGGCTTCAATTAACATGAACCATAAGAAATCGTAGGATACATCTACATCAGATCACAACATAGTCTTATCACTAATGCATCATATAACTATACACACAGGACACCCTCATCCAGAAATATAAAGATTAGAGTGCTCATCACACTTTGCCTCAACTAATTAAAAGTCCTCTAGCACTTCTCTGTTCACACAAAAGGCTGTCCATTTTGAGTCAAAGCTATCATCAATGATTCTATCTGATAGAAATTGGGTATGAATCTCTTGTAATGGACTCATAACCCAAAAAATATCAACACCTATGTCACGATCTAAGGTGGCTCCAATGCTAACACTGCTTCGACCATGGATGGGTCCACTGTCACTCCATGTTATGAGATAACATGTCCCAGAAATTGGACCTCTTGAATCCAAAACTGGCACTGCAAGAGTTTCCCATAATGTTTGATCTCTCTGAGTACGTCTAGAACCATCTATATGTGTCTCGCATGCTCCTCCTTAGATTCTGAGTACTCAAGGATGTTTTTCATGAAGGCCACTTTGAACTGATTTAAGTATTGTTGGACCCGTGATGCTCTCGACAACATACCAGAACCCCACAGAGCCCACCCACTGGGGATGCACTCATCTAGGCCACTAACTGGGCCGAGTTCAAGCCTTGTCCCCTTGCAAGTGGTGAATTTAATATCGCCTACATCAAGAATAAAACCTGGGACTAACAGGTATAATAACCACCGGGGAGCTTACTCGACTACCACTAGTCCATTGAATTAGAGGTAGTCGAGTAATCTCTCTAGTGGCTATTATGCCAGTGATATCCGAGTTCAATTTTCAATGGAGATGAGATTAAATCCCCTACTGGCAGGGGGGATGTACTTATACTCGACCCATTTAGTGGACCAGTTGAGTGCATCCCCAGTGAGTGGGCTCTAAGGGGTTCTATTCCATTGTCGGTACCATCACAGGTCGAACAAAAAGGCGCCTTTTTATCAGACCAGACGCCACTAACTGGGTCGCAGGCCATGCACCCCCAACCCCTAACTCGGGTACTAGGTTCATCTGGGCCACTCACTATCCCAGTGCAATGTACTATTCCCAGGCCCTACCAGTATCTAATATACCTCCCCCATGACTTGAATTGAAGACCTCAGGCTTAACATCCAACCGGGAGTGTCACGAGCACCACTATGCCAATGTACTAGTGGTAGTCAAGTAAGCTCCCCGGGGGATATTATGCATGTCTTCCTCAGGTACATTTCTCGATAGAGGTGAGATTAAATCCACCACTGGAAGGGGGAAAATGGTTGAACTTGGCCCGGTTAGTGGCCCAGTTGAGTGCATCCCCAGTGAGTGGGCTCTGCGGGGTTCTGGTCCGTTGTCGATTGTCTAGAGACAGAGTCCATGGAGATGTTTTTCCATTTACATGATGGTATGGGTAATGGTTTAATCATCCCTTTATACTTATTTCTCTCAGACTTCACTTTCTGACATTCCAGGAACATTGATGTCTACTAAGAAATTTCTTTCTTCAAGTCATCCCACAAAAAATGCTCTCGGATATCTCAATACATCTTTGTGTTTCCCGAGTGAATAGTGAAATTAGAACTATGTGCATCATCCAAAAGATCCTTCTTTAATTACAGATTTTATAGGACATGTATTCTTTTACAAAATATCTCAATTTATTCTTCAATAACAATTAACTCCAATGATTTACCTTTTCTGATAGTTTACAGTTTCTTCTAAATTCCCAAGTCATCCTTTTGAGCATCCTTTAAAATTACCAAAAGATATAGTTGAGAAACCATTTACAAAAGGATTGATGATGTTCCCTTACTTATGATTCCCATGTCCATATTCATAAAATCTATTAAGATTGGATTCTTTTCAATTATTATCAATGAAAGTGTTTTTGGATCCTTTCTTCTTTGAGTATCTGCCACCTTGTTCAATTTCCCCAGATGGTAGTGAGTTGAGTAGTCGTAGTCTTTGATCATCTATAACCATATTTATTTTCACATATTCATCTCTTTATGTGTGAATATATACTTGAGTCTTTTGTGATCAGTATATATTTCACACTTCTCCTAAATGAGGAAAAGTTGCAAAACATTTAAAGCGATGATTACTGCATCCAAATCCAGATGACATGTTGGATAGTTTTTCTCATGAACATTCAATTTCCTTGAAGCATAGGCAATGAAATTGTCATTTTTAATCAACACACAACCCATGAACTTATTCAAAACATCACTAAATACCACAACAAGTTCTCCACTTGTGGGTAGTGTGGTCACAAGCCTAGTGATAAGCCTCCTTTTCCACACATTGAATCAATATTCACATTCATCACTCCAAGAAAACATGACTACCTTCTATGTTATCTTGGTAAGATGGTTTAACAATCATGAGATGTTTCTCAAAAATCAGCGACAATATTTAGATAACCCCATGAAGATATAGATATCCTTCATTGATGTAGGCCTCGACCATCCCTCAATTTTAGCTATCATGGAGATATCCACATATATCCAATTTCTTGTGATGATATAACCCAAGAACGAGACATACTTCAACCATAACTCAGAGTTTCTATAATTTGCATAAAGATTCTTCTTTCTCAAGGTCTCCAGTATAGAGCTTATATTCTCCTCATGCTCCTCCTTAGTTTTTGAGTATATTAGAATATCGTCTATAAATATTACCACAATTTTGTCGAGGTAATCTCTAAAGAATCTATTCATCAAGTCATGAAGATTTCTGCAGAATTTTTGAGTCCAAAATGAATTACTATGAATTCATAGTTCCCATACCTTGTACAAAAAGCATCTTAAGTGATATCCTCCTTCAACCTTAATTGGAAATATACCGACTGAAAATCAACCTTATTGAAGTATTGTGCTCCACATAATTGATCAAACAAGTCATCAATTCAGTACATAGTATAATTTTTATTTATTGTGATTTTGTTGATATCATGACAATCAATGCAAATGTGTATTGACCCATCCTTCTTCTTCACTAAGAGAACATGTGCACCCCACGGTGAAGAACATGGGAATATTAACCCTTTATCCAAATTCTCCTTTAGTTGTTTATTTATAACCTCAACATCCATAACAACCATTCTATACAGGGTCTTGGATATTGTAAAATCCTCGTGTATAAGATCAATCGAGAATTGAACATATCTTCTAGGAGGAAGACCATGTAATTCTTGGGAAACAGTTTAGTGAATTCCCTCACAATAGGTATGTCTTGAAAGATGGTTTCTTCCCTAGAATCAATCATATAAGGATGATATGTATGCTCAAAGGGAAGTAATATCCACACTTAAAATAATTTTTCTAATGAAGATTAATCCTTCTCTATGTACTCATACAAGATTAAGGGTCGATTATCCATATGGAGAGTGATTTCCCTCTCACGAAAATTTATATGTGATCTATATAGGGAACTCCATCCCATTCCAAGAATTGCAGCAAATTCCACTAGAGGGACTATGATGAGGTTCGCTGGGATGTTAAAAAATAAAATTGTGATAGGGGGAGTTATATTCATGGGATGCGATGACTTTTTCATTTTATCTTATCACCGAAGTTTACCAGAGATGCTCCATAGTGGATATTATGCCAGTAATCCATGGGTTTTAATCTCTAGGGGTAAAGATTATATCCCCCGCTGGAAGGGACAATGCATGAACCCAGCCTAGTTTGTGGCCCAGTTGAGTGCATCCCCAGAGAGTGGGCTCTGTGGGGTTCTGGTCCATTTTAGGGAGCGTCAAGGGTCCAACAAGTATTACTGGAAGATCTGGTTCATGAATCACATGAACACTATTAGGGTGTTTGTCATGTAAAAGGGAATAACTATGTAATCATAGTGATCATATAAACATATGAAATCCATAATTTTTATATCCTCATCCCGTACTCATAGTTGGGGATAGCCTGATTGAAGATCAACCTTTTAGAACCATCGTACCCATCTCATTTGATCAAATAGTTCATTGATCCATGGTGGTGGATACTTGTTATCTATATCCCCTGAGTTCCAACACTGTTAGTCCAAAAACAGCCTCAATATCCCTTCTTCATTTTTTGGAAACAAAAACTGGGGTCGTCGAGGGTGAAACACTATGTCTCACGAATCCCTTCTTCTCTAAGTCCTCCAACTACACCCATAGCTCACGAAGATCTGTGAGATCCATTTGATATGTTGGTACTAATATCAGTGTTTTCATAGGGTGTAAATTAATGCAGAGTTTGATATCTTGGTGGGTAGGTAATCCTGGAACATCATTTAGAAAAGGTCCTCGTAATCTGTTCGTAATACTAGGAACTAAAATATCACAACATCTACTACTCTGAGGGCAAGGATAGCCTACTCATGAGTGATCAGATACACCCCCTATGGCAAAGGCTATCTTGTGTTTCCTAGGTTTTCTTTTCATTAAAAAAGGTAAAACTCATCCCATCACTGAATACACACCACACTCTTCACCTAAAATAGTCAATCTGTGCATGGAATAAAGATTACCAATCCATATCGAGAATGACATCAAAAGGCCTCAACACTGCCACCAAGAGGTTACAATTTAAACTCTCACCTCTAAGGGATAGATCACACAATAGGCACATGTGTGATATCATCGAGTCTCCTCTTGTAGGTGTCTCTAGGCATAAAGGTCGAGTTAATAGCTCTACTAGAATCTCATGGTCTTGAACAATATATGGAGAGTGGAAAGATTTACTTGAAACGATGTTTATAAGTACCTAATATAAGGTAGAAAAGGCACATATCATACCTCAGATCATCCATAGAGTCCTTGATTCCGAATCCTCGACCACAAGTAGCTACCCCCGCCCATGTCCTCCAGCTCCCTAAGTCTGGAATGGATCTCTTGGTTGGGGGTAGTAGTATATCAAAATGTCTTCCACCTCAATCATCTCTCCCTGCTCCTCTACCACATTAGAAACCTAGCGTATCTAACTAATCCACACATTTCTGCTGCCTTGGTGGTCCATCCACTTCCACCTGGTAAGTAGCTCGATAGGATGGAAAATCTCTAGTGAGATATCCTTTTTCAGCGCATGTGTATCATCAGATATCCCTTGGATGACTAGGTCCAACCTAAGTGCCCCGAAATATAATTCCCTTAACCTAGAACCTCCTATGACATATCCCACATCCCGATCCCTATGTTTGACATCAACACCTTGCTGCTGAGGTCTCATCACCTATATTTATGATGTTGACTGTTGTCGGTTGTCTCTGCTCAGCTAAGGAACTATCGACCACCAAATCTCACTCGAGAACTCTAGCATAAGTCGGAATACTAAGAGGTATGACTTTGGATAAGATGTACCATCATAGACCTTGATTGAATGTCTGAGCCCTAAAGTACTGGTCCCTGTCCATATCAATCATGTACCTGGAGAGGTTGGTGAACCTCAATGAATAGTTAGCCACTGTAATTCTACCCCACTGGAGCTAAAGAAGCTATTATATACACACTTCTCAAAATGTAACTGGAGATAAATTCTCTCTAAATAGATACTCAAACACTTCCCATGAATGGGTCACCACGTCGTGAGTCTTCGTAGTCATAATCCTCCATCACCCTGCTGAACCCTGAAGAAGACTCAATATCAGGATCACCATGTGGTTTAATAATGTCTTCACTAGATTGAAAAATCTGGTCACCACCTCAAGCCAGTCATCTGCCACCAGAGGGTCGAGATCTCCTCAGAACATGAGGGGTCTCTGTCTCTGAAACTCATGGAGTGTACTCATTCTCCACTCTTTGTCTTATAATACTACAAGTACCACGTGTTTCTCCACTAGTTGTAGTATATCTAGTGTACCACCTAGAGGTAACACATTGGAAACTATCCCCTATTCAAAGCCTCATCATTGAGGAGTTATTTTTGTGATCATGCTACTAAATCCTAGCTAGTATGCATCACATACGCATTCTGTAAGGAAAAAAATATACCACGGTTAATGAGTATATCTGGATAGTTGACTCATGAAAGACATGGAAAACAAAACCCATTCCTATATAATTCATTTACCATTAATTTTTTCATTTGAAACTATTTTTCTCATGTACTGAGTCGAAAAAAGGTTATCAGAGCCATGTTGTATGGATACATCGGTCGCCCGCATCAACACTATAGTCCCTGGACTGAAATATGAACTCGAAACACTTATCAGTGTTTTCATAAACGAATCACACATAATCTTGGTCATAAGGTATAAATGACCAATCATGATACAACTCTTTCATGACTGGCCTGGTGGGGCCCATGCCATGACACCTTAATCCCACCTCTAATAGGTCAGGGGCCGGTGACTAGAACATAGTAGGAATGTCACTAACATGGGAGTCATTTCTTATGTACCTGTACACATGCACATATCTCCAATGCCACAAATGCTAAAATGTAAAAACCAATAAGAAAAAAATGCATGTATACTACTAAACCCAACCAATAAAGTACAAGAGAAATTAAAGTGCAGAAATGTATACTAGGCCTAGATAGAAGCTCAGCAAAAGAAAGAGTCTGCCAACTACAGATTCCATCCTCTAAGAAAAAAATATATGTTCTGGGACTACTGCTCAAAGACGTATGGACACCTCTTCCTATCTAGAACTCACAACGTTATGTCCGGTCGTAGTCTTCTAAGGACTATATCAAAGGGATAATAATATTCACAAGACACAACACGTGTGGTCAATGCCTGTGCAGGGGTGATAATAACAATACATAGTAGGACACCTGAAAAAACCCCAAATAAATACAAAGTAAGATACAATGATCTCTTCATAGTATATGTCAACAGTACATATCATAAGATAATATCCATGTATACTCAGAAAAAAACCCATGGTCTAGAGGTAAGTCACAATGAACACATACCCACGCTCCGGATCCAGTCCGTAGATTCCATAAAGAACTCATCCGTGAGAACACCCTCCTATATCAGATAGCCCTGCTGAAATTTGTCAGAGAAGTTCTATTTTTCAAGAACCATAATGAGAGATAGATATTCTGATAGATCTTATGATCTAATATGATACACTCATTCTGGGAGAACCAACTCCACAAGTGGAAAGATCACGATACATGGATGAGGGTCACTACTTGGGCCATGGAATATACCACGAATCATCCGGATTCACCTTCTAAGTAGAGGACCATGGTCTGGTAGGATTTTTCATGTTGATAAATTTACTCTACCTTGGAAAAAACAATGGATATAGGATCTTTCTCTAGGACTCTCAGTGGGGACTCCCACCTCTATCAAAAAATTCCTACGTAAGGGGGTCATACTCTGGTGGATAGAAAATTATACCAACTGAACTTTAGGGGAATGATCAAGGGGCACTAATTTTAAAAATATTCCAAGATACGGTGGAAAAGGATTTGAAGACATGTATAAAAGAGTACATTATGTGTATAAGGGTCACACTCCATGTCCCTTGACACCGAGTACTACCCATGTACAATGACCGAGTTAGAAGTACATGTTGTGTGGAGATTGTTTACATGGCATATACATAAGGTCACACACTTTTTCCTTTTATCCGGGGTATGATCTGTGTATGCTGTTCATATGCGAGTACACATATTCAGACCATGTTCATCTACCTATGTACCAGTACATGTGGTAGCCCGTGTAATCGGCTTGGGACTATCCGTGTGGTGGAATAAAGGTCATGTACTCCACCCCAAGTCAGTGTATCCTACGAGATACCCACTGAGCCTCAGTGAAGGGCTCACGCATTGTGTGACTATTTTTCCATTACATGTGTCACTCTACTGTATCCCAAAACCCTAAAAATCAATTATTGAGTCCTACACATTGGGTTTTCCGAAACACATGCTGTGTTCGTTGGGAATTCCATAACATTCATTATTCCTCTATGGGAGTTGGTTGATTCTTCAGTGTTTGATCCGATGATCCATTTTCAACAAAACTAAATATATAGGGTCTTCATGCCATGGTAATACTGAATCGGTAGGTTTCAGGACTTCAATCAGCTCTGAAAATCCATTCTAATCAACCACACAAAAAAAGCTTGAAGAAATGTATCTCCCTAAATACATCGATCTTTCTTCTGTCATTGTCGTTACACCTTCAAAAGGTCATCATGAGGTTGGATCTATGATTTTGGATCTTTAAACCAAGAAATAGAGGCAAAATGATTATCCATTCATATCCCATGAAGAACGCAAAGAACCTGATAAAAGTTGGGGAGAAAAACACAATCAATCAATCCAAGGAAGGAACCTCAAACATCGTTAATTTCAGAATCTATCTATTCATTTAGAATGATAAATATAATAGAATATGAATAATCATATTCATGACCATCCCCAAATTCCTACAATTAAAACCCCCTTTAAGAACGACTGAACCGTGGGTCATTCTCTTTTTGGGTTGATCCAAATTCGTTGTTTAATCGAAGAATAAGTAAAACAAGGAATTAAAATCATGACACCCTACCTTAGGGTTGGGTCATACGTTGAAGAAGATCCATCTTCATGTCATTATCGTTGGTCAGATTTGTCAAAATAGCATTCGTCAATCTCTGATCTAAGGCTTCATCATCGTCTATCATCGAGAGAATCCTCCAGGTTCTCTCTAAAGCCTTCAAAAAGTTTTACAGGGTGATGAGCATACCCCTAGTCCCCTGCCTATTTTAAAACAAAAAAATACATTGCTACTCCATTTTATAACTTTAAAATAAAATAAATTCTTAGTTTATTTTATTCCTTTAAAATAGCCAATAATTAAATTTTGTAGCTGACCCGTGTCGGTGGATGTTAATCCTCACCCAGAAGTTATTACACCTTTTCTTTAAAACCACTTACGCACATTATTTAATTTATTTAATATTTTTAAACATTAATTTTCTCACACCAAGAATTGAAATCGCACATCGTATCAGCACCTGGTCTCAAATTAATTACATATCATATATAAAAATAATACACAAAAAAATATTGACATTACATTATTAGTAATCAATCCTAATTATTACTAATTATTCGTAATTATAAATAATTTTTACTAATTATTACAAATTATTACTATTTATTAATAGTTATTACTAATTAATCCTAATTGTTACTAATTATTACTAATTAATCCTAATTATTACTAATTAATCCTAATTAATAATAATTAATTTTAGTTATTGCTGATTAATCCTAATTATTACTAATTAATTCTAATTATTACTAATCAATCATAATTATTTCCAAATTAACCCTAATTATTACTAATTAATACTAATTAGTACTAATTATTCATAATTATTACTAATTATTCATAAATATTACATATTATTAAAAATTATTACTAATTATTACTAATTGTTTCAAATTATTACTATTTATTTCTAATTATTACTAATTAATCCTAATTGTTACTAATTAGTCGAAATTATTACTAATTATTTTGAATTATTGCTAATTATTACTAATTATTACTAATTATTATTAATTATTACTAAATATTATTGATTAATAATAATCATAACTAATTAATCCATATTATTTCTAATTTATCCTAATTATTACTAATTAATTCTATTTGTTACTAATTTATCTTAATTATGACAAATTATTACAAATTATTACTAATTGTTACTAATTATTTCTAATTATTCTTTATTATTTATAATTATTTCAAATTATTTTCAATTATTTTTAATTATTGCTAAATATTATTAATTAATCCTTTTTATTCATAATTAATACTAATTAATCATATTTATCCCTAATAATTACTAATTAATCCTAATTATTACTAATTAATCCTAATTATTACTAATTAATCCTAATTTATCATAATCATTACTAATTATTCTTAATTAGTACTACTTATTACTATTTAATACTAATTATTCCTCATTATTACTAATTATTACTATTTAGTACTATTTATTACTATTTATTTCTAATTAATTTTTATTATTACTAAATATTACTAATTTTTTATAATTATCACTAATTATTACCCATTATGACTAATTATGGCTAATTTTTATTATTTATAGATATTTATTTCAATTTACTACTTACTGACGTTAAATTTTTCCAATTATCGCTAATTGTTACTAATTTTGAAAAATTGTTAATAATTATTAATAATGTTTATAATTATTACTAATGATTACTAATTAAGAATAATTAATAAAACTATTAATTAATACTAATCAAAACAAATCACACATATTTGTAAAAAAATAACACAAAATAAAAGGATTTAATTCTAATAAAATTTAATTGCATCTAATTAACAATAATTATTACTAATATCAAATAAAATGAATTAACTAAAAAAATAAAACAAATAGATAAGTACCTTAATTCCGAATATTTTAGAGGATTTAAGTCGTGAATATTGCTCCGATTTAAAATTTTTAATTAAGAAAAATTTTAAGGGTCAAAATGTTAGTAGAGAGGGAGAGAGGTGTAGAGAAAGGAGTGGAATGAGTAGGGAAATTGATGGGGGTATATATAGGTTAGATTAGTTATGATGAGTCCCATTTAAAATACTAACCCCAATTAATTAGGGGTGGTGGATAAAAAAGTATTTGCATCGGGAGATAAATCTCATTGAAAATACTAAAAAACGTAGTCGGGTATTTGCGACGGGTGTAAAAGCTTGTCACAAATACCCTTCCTGCAGTTTGGTGTGCAACTCGCTCCGATCATTTTATGATGGGTACCATCTACCCATCGCTAGTTGTCCCTCCCGGTGGACTATTTGTGATGGGACCCTTCCACATTGCAAATTCCCATTTTTTCCATAGTGCATATCCAATCCTCAATATGATGTGTTGAAATAAATCATGCAATGTTTAGTTATTTCCCAAACAATTGTTGTAAAACCATGACATGTCTCATTCCTTAGGTAGACGAGATGAATTCCTAAAATTTATCATAATTAACCATTATATGTTTATTCTAAAAACATAGTGTTTATTTGATCTACAATTCCAATAACTATACAAAAATCTTATATAGACGACACTCATGAACCACAATAGTTCTAACTAATCATGACGAGTTCACCAAAAAAATGACACATTTCACATGTATTGTTATCCATATTTTTTAACAGCCTCCAGACCCTATAAAAATAAACTGATAACTATAACCATATAAAATACAACTATCCATGATGTATTTTATTTCCACATGGTTTGGTTTTCATATTAGATATAAATTTTTAATAAATTCAACCTTTCAAGTCCCTCTTATTCAATACTCATAAACCACAAAACAATAATAAGAAAATCCTTACCTATAGAATATGAGAAGAAAATATTGTATTGATGAATAATATAATTTCACAAGATCAACATGATACCCAACAACCCTTTATTATCCCACAACCAAGGCTTGTTGAAGTAATGTATAAATTATGAAGGTTCAGATATGAGATTACTTATTAAGCTTGTGTAATGGAGATTACTATGAAACATTCACCCTAAATATACCAACCTCATTGTGTATATCACTCTATTTTGTATAACTAGTGGGTCAATACAAAATACAATTCTCATTTTGAGTTTAGTAACAATATATGAGCCCTTACTCAGCTTGATATCAACATCAAATCACATCTCATTTCTTTTCAAGATTATAAATGAATAGTGACCACTCCAAGATATACATGTTTGGGTTAATTGACATTTTCACTTCAATTTATTTACAACATATATGAAATAATGATAACGAAAAAATACCTTTTTAAAATATGATAAAATTTTTATGTTCTTAAAATACTTTATTAATATAAAAAAACACATATAAACATTAACTTCAACCATATATAATAAAAAAAATTAAAAAATTACCTTATGTTTTGTGTATTTTTTATCCTTCTTTAACATGTTATATCTCATGTATCATTTCTCAAATCTCAATGTGACCATATGATCAATCTACCTAGTAAACTCATTTAGGGAGAAATGAATTATAAATAATTTTTTTGAATATTGGTGAGAAATGTGTTTTTTAATCCATAGGTTTAATACTTGAACATTATATTCCAATTTATCATCTTTATAACATCTAATT
This sequence comes from Viscum album, assembly GCA_963277665.1. Lineage (NCBI taxonomy): Eukaryota > Viridiplantae > Streptophyta > Magnoliopsida > Santalales > Viscaceae > Viscum > Viscum album. The sequence goes on along the minus strand of OY728136.1, from coordinate 998,771,131 downwards.
ATAAAACTTTAATTAATTATATAGTTTTTAAAGCATATAAAACTTTTATTATTATCACCATCTTATAAACATTGATATATTTAAAATCATATTTGAGACCATTTGGTAATAAATTTACATGTAATTATTTTCATTAAGTTATTCCATTACTAATATATCTTAATCACCTTTAGAATGTAAAGTTATTAAAATTTTAATTATATTGGATTTTTCATTTATTTCTAGATTATATAAAATATTATTTGAATTTCTTCCTAGAAATAATATTAAAATATATATATTTCTAAAACAAAAATTGGGATTTCCTAAGAACTCCACTCATAGATATTGTTTCATACACAATAATCATTATATATTTGGATTTTATACCAATCAGTAGTGTCCCAAACATAACAGTTACATAAATTTATATTAATTCACTATACCCCAATTACTACTTAGGTTTCGATATTTTGATAATTGGGAACAATTGATACAAATTACAAACAATATTTTCATTTCAAAATGTAATTTTATCACTAATGAAAACATTCCAAATGTTACACCAGCACCACAAAAATATAGAACCCATAATAATCATAATTGTTACTGCACTTATCTATCCCTGTGAAAAACATTTCAAAATATGGGGTGAGCTCAAAAAACTCAGTAAGTATATTTTCTAAATAATAAGACAACACCCATTTTTAAAAACCTATAAAGACCATTTAGTCAAGTTTACTTTTTCATATAATAAAACTATGAATCTTTTAAAAAACATTTATTTAAACATAAAATTACCTTTTCATCTTAAAAGTGTTCCTAAAATTGATTCATAATCTAGAATAATGGAAGAAAAATAATTTTCTTTAATATTTATAGTAGGAGACATGAAAATATTGAATTAAAACATTATTTCTAGAAACAGAACCCCTTTATAAATAAATTATTTTTCTTACTACAAAAAACATTCATCCATTGGAGGATAAAAAATACCCAATCTCTGAAAACAATCCTTTTCATAATAATATCTCAATATATTTATTAAAACTTATTCCAAGATTTGAGAAAACATAATGGTATATTGAGGAAATGTATTTATCTTCATTAGTAAGGGATTCACATAACATAATAATTCCAAAATTAACTTGAGTAGTCTATATTAAGAAATATCCATCGTTATTACATCTTAATAAGAGTAAAATATAATAAGTTAACTCTTTTTACTGTATAGGATTAACATATAACCATTTAAATCCATCCACTTTATAGGATTAGCTTATAACTAGTTAAATTTATCTACATTACACAGTGTATTGGCGGGATTTAATAGAATCAGTCATTATATATTGTATGAATTACCTTAAGGGTTTGGGTTCATTCCCCATTCTAATTTTCACTAAAAATATGATTGTATCATGAATTTAAATAAAAACATTTAATAAATTAAACATCTCTTAATATAATAAAAACAATATATTTAATATCCTATCCCTTTCATCATAAATATCATAAAATTATGCATAAACATGACTATTTTAAGATAAATCCCTCAAAGGAAGTCATATCAATAAATTATTACTATTTTTATAGAAACACATGTAAATATCCCTTTAAATACATATATAACATCAATTAAAATCAATTCCACAAGTGAAAATCTATTTCTGAATCATTATATCACTTTGATACAAATATAAATAATATTTTAGGGAGAAATTAATTTAGAACATAAAAATTGGTTTCAATGATTAAACACTATGTATTCATATTAAAATCCCATTTTATAATATATTTTAAAAAATATCCATAAAGATGAGTTATTCAAAAAAATATAGTTTTTAGAAAACATATTGGAAGAGAATCCATGAATAAAACAATAATTTTGAAATAAATCTAAATAGTTCATCTTCAAAAAGATGAGTCAAAACTCATTAAAAACTGAGAAAAATTTCATAGAAGGAAATATTATTTCAAATATACCATAGAAAAAGAGTCTTACTTATGGAAATCAATTTAGAAGATGTAGGAAAATGCTCGATACTTTTAATATAGAAACTTTAAAATAACCCCCATCAATTATATTTTAAATCATATATATTACTACCTCAAAAAATATATCTTGAAAACACACCTGAAGAACTCCTTGTGCTCTAAAACTATAAGGTCGATATTGAATCATATAAGTGAAAAAAGGAAATTATCCCACCAATTAAAAATGGATTCCCTTTATATAGAAATTCACTAAAGACTTCCCTTAATTAAATATTACTAACATATCAATTAAAAAAAGAACAAGTTTAGGTATCCTTCACATTGTTTAATGTAACTTTAATAAATTATATTATCATATACCCCATGTTAAACACCACTACTATGAATGAATTTTAAATATCTCATTGTTAAGCTCATTTAGGCAACAAAAAAAGGATCAACCATTGTGATCTCACCCATTGAGACTTTCATCTTATATTCTTTATTTAAAGTATAAAATGTATAACTTTCATAGAGAAAAAAGTTTCATTATCTTATTATATACACTGAAGAATATTTCCAAAGCATGTTGATCATTTGAAAGTGAAAAAAAAATATTTTGATATTTTTTATATTTCTAAAACAACAATAATAAAATCTTTTCTAGCATCATATATTGTATTGTACATATAATTCATATATATGTTTATATATATAATCACTTAAATTGTGAGATGTGATTCTGATCACTAAAAGTATAATTGGATAGATGCAGGGATTTATCATCATCCCATAATCATCAAATTCATGTGCTAATCTATGTAAGAGTGATAATCATTATGTAGAATATATATATATATATATATATATCTCCAATAATCATGTTATTATGGATGATGGTGATGATAAGAATCACTAAATTTGAAATAGATAAGTTATTTTAATATAGGATGAATAATACTCTCATTACTAACCCCACATCGATTTTGAATTTGAAAAAAACAATCCTTTGTATATGGGGACGTGGATTTCCTAACTCATTGAAGCCCAATAAAGCTAGTTCTATCTATTTTCCCACCATGTCGAATCACATGAAAAGAGGATATGCACCATTCCTCCCTTGTGTTGACCCATGCACTTCATGCTTGAACCAAGCATGTTCCATACCTCACCTAGGAACTGCCTGTGCTCTATGATATTAGCCCTATTCTATGAGTGAAGATTAACTGGTGGCTAGACTGATCTAATCATAGGATAGGTTGTCTGGACCAATTTTTTCAAAATTATATATATATATAATTTCATTTCCCCAAAATATCTATACTTATATAAAATTTAAATAACAATTTGATCATATTAATTACATTTTTATCATATATAAATTTAATATCATACTATAATTCTTATTATAATTTTTATTTTTTATTGTTTACTGCTATCACTATTTATTTTCTAGCATGTATGCTAAATTTATAAATATTTTTATATAGTAATATATTCCATATCTTTAACATTATACTCACCATAATAGTATTATATTAAAAATATATAAAATTTCATTACAAATTTATTTATTTTTAATGTAATTAATTTATAATTAATAATTACAATTTCTTTATATATTAATTTCAATTTAACATCTTATATAACCACTTATATTCATCAATTAACCATTATTTCTAATTAAAAGAACCAAAGTAATTTATTTTATCATATTTCCAAATTTGATATAAAGATCCTTTTAGTTACAAAATAAATACAAATATGTTAAAAGTATATATTTCATAATAACTTTACATTTTAATAAACTTCTATATAAATTTAATTTATTGGATAATAACAATATATTAAAAAAAATTAAAGTAATATTTTTTTATAAATTAAAACAAAAGGATTTTTATTTTAATATAATTTCATAAAAATGATAAATAAAAAAACGATAAATTTCACATAAAAATAAATTTCATTTTAAGTGATTAAAAATCTCTTTCACTTGAATTAAACTCTTATTAGGATTGACCAATAATTTATTGAATAATATTACATGATCAAATCCAGGGTGTTAATATAAAGGCCCAAAACATTTCTTGAACCTTCATTTTACATTATAGGGTCTTTCATAGTAATTCCATGGTTCGGGTGTTTTTTGAAAAATAAAAAAAGTGAATTAAAATGGATTTTTTAATTTATTAATATTAATTTTGAAGTTTTGAAATTTATTTTATAAGTTTTTAAAATGATTCAATTTTGGAATATTAATTTAATTGTAAGGAATTAAATATTATTGAATTTAAATATTTTTTTCAAATTATATTTATCTGTGATATATTATAAATTATACAACATATAACACACATTGTTAAATATATATATTTTCATGCATCATGTTGTAATCAAATGTTTAAAAATGATTGTGTTGCAAATGTTACACACACACACACACACTATATTGTTATATAAATACATCTATGTGTGTTGCAGAGTTATATATTAAATATATATATGTCTATATATATATATATGTGTGTGTGTGTGTATTTTGATTTTTTTACATATAAATGTTTTTATAATGTTAAATATATTCCCACACATATGTGTATCTGCGTATATATATATATATAATTTTTTTGTATATATATATCACCACACACACACACATATATATAGTTTGATGTATGTCTAATATATATATATATATATATTTATATTTATATATATGCATTGAAAAAAATAAAACACTTGAAAGAAATTAAGAAGAGGAAAAAAACATTGGAATTGTTTTGGAGACAATTAAAACATATCAGATAATGGTTGATTGGAAAGAAAAAAACATAAAAGGGGAATAAAGTGGGGATAAAATTAGTATATTTAATATAAAGAAAAAGTTTCTAAAAAATTGGAATTAATGAATATGAGAGATCAATTAAATGGTAGTAATAATTAAAAGAAAAATAATAATAATACAAAATAATAATATGAAGCGATGAGGATTTTGTGATGATAATGTAAGGGGTGTTGGGATTTGAGGTGTATCTTATTGTGAAATTTCTTGATGATTGGTTGTGGAAGGTGGGGTGATGGTTGTGTGAAGCAGCTTGTGGGGCGGCAGGGTGGTAGTTTGTTTGGGGGATATCGACATGCTTTTGATGTGTGTCTATGCTGTATTAATTTACTAGTTTGTAATGGAATATGAAATAATAATAATGAAAGTTGAATGCTTGGGGTTCGGTTTTCAAATGTAATTTTAATGAGTAATTGATGAATAATAATATGTTGTATAATTATATGGGTTTATTGAAATGTTGTAAGTGGTTTATTGATTTTTGTGTGGCCTTATGATTATAGAGGTGGTTGTGAAAGTAGTGGAGGTTATGAGTTTGCGTGGGGATGTTGTGAGTTTTTTAGTGTTTGTGGTGGACACATAGGACAGGCTTGTGTGTGTGGAATATATCTATATATACACACACACAAATTGAATATTATTATGATTTTATATACGCACCCCACTCGGTTTGAGAGCCTAGTGATGACAAAAAATGTTTTGGGGGGTATTTCTTCCAACATCCTGATGGTGAGGGTGGATGAATAAAAACTATTTCTTCCCTACTCCCTCTTCTATGTGAAGATGATATTCACACATTATGATGGCCATGAGTCAATAGTGCCAATGTCATGAGGTGTTGTTTAGTAGAATGAAAGGTGCTATGGTGGGGTTCATGAAAGGTAGGATGAGGACACATTATTGATGTCTTATATGTTCACAATACCATATCGACCTGGTTACATGATGGTTAGTGTCACATAGGGTGCATGGGACTAGGTTTCTTAGAATATGATGTTATGTGATGATTATAAACATGTGGGGTTCTTATCATGATGTGATATATAGAAGAGGAAGGAGTTTCAGAATGCATGTTGTTGGTGGCGTGAGAGTGGAATCATAGTGGGAATGTGGTGAAGGGTACCCTTTATTGATATAATTTTTATTATGTTAATATAATTGACATTAATTAAGTTTTTATTGAACCTTTGTGAGGTTGGGATTGATTTTTGACCTATATAGGTGTTGTTGGTTCTGTTGTTTTCTCACAGATTCATTATTATGATTCTTCCACTTGTTCACGAGAGACTTTGGCCTTATTACTGAGTATACTTGTACACTCTCCCTATTTATATAATCTGAATTTTAGATTTCTAGAAGAACTATTGGGATTGTGATGGACATTACTAGCTCAGATCAAGGGATTATTGTTGTATCACTTCATTATATTTTATTTTTGGGTATTTACTTTTGGAGACTTTAAGATGTATCAATTTTATTTATACATGCATGTGGGATGGTTTTAGTTTTTTATATTATTTCATAGAGTTTCTTATGGATGATTCATCTTATCTACGGATCTTATATTATTATAGAAGGTAGTTCATCACATTTTATGATATTTGTGTACCCTCGTTGCTAGTCACAAGCTCGAGGCCTACTAGAGATGGGAATCCATGGTCATTATATCCATCTTCTAATTTCATTATATTTGTAGGGAAGGGGTCATGGAAGAGTAGTATTAGATGGGATTGTTGAGAGATAGGATAGAGTTTGGAGTTTAGAAAAGGTGATTCTTTCACGGTTTGGTATGGAAATAGCGATAGTTGACCATGTCATGTGATATAGGCCTAAGATACCATATAGGACACAATATTTTAGGTCCTCTAATGATCCATTAAATGGGCTTTGACATTCTCAAACGACCAAGAGTGGTGGATTTGTTTGAATGCTAGAGTCCTATGAGAGGTACACACATCTTACTAGATTATTATTTTTGTTTTAATTGGGTGGTTTTGGTTTTGGAAAGTTAAAGATGATTAAAATTAAATAAATAAATTTTAATAAAATTATATACTTCTTGGATTATGTTTTTTTTTCATTTCTCTTTTGGGCCTAGTATATCATTTGAATGTGGATCCAGATGTTGAGGTTCATAAGGATGATATGTTTTATCTCTACAGGGTTGATTTGATAAAGGAGAATGAGAATTTGAAGTGGAAATTGCATTATTTCGAGTAGAAGTCCTAGCGGATGTATGAGGTAACTGTTTCAAATACATAGATATAAATCTTATTCGAGGATATGGGGATAGAGTTTTTTTTTTCGGGCCATGGTAGAGTAATAAGTCCTTTTGCATTATAGTCAGATGTGAGGAGTAGAAAATCCTTAGTGTATGTTGTACCTTAGAACCTGGAAGGTTAATGGGCCACCTTTTAAAGAGTTTTTTTATAATAGTTTCTTTCATCAACCATGAAGGAAGTGAATAGGTTTAAGATTCTTTCTATTCATAATGGGATGTTTTTAGCATGAGATAGGGGATCAAGCTCAAGTTCCATATATGTTTTCCCCATATATTTTTATAGTTGAGGAGTCTAAAGAGAGACATCTTGAGGAGGTTCTTCACCCTTCGATATAGTATGAAATGTCACGTTTTTCATTTCTAATGTATTTTGAAGTTTAATAGAATATGGAGGTGATGAAGAAGATGTCCTCATAAAGAAGTTTAATAGGAGAGGGGAGACAACATGGTTCAAAAAATTAATAGTTTCTAATGGTATGACCTAGGTTCCAAAACCATCACGGTTTCAACTATGTGGGGGATTGGTCTCTAACGATTCTTTTGCAGCCTCTTTGAAATTTCAGGCTAGTTTTTTTTCACATGTGGAGGCCATGGTAATAATAAGGATATGTTCATATTGGTTCTTGAGTCTCATCTTAGAAGAGGTTTCAGTTTCAATGATAGTTTTAGAAACAGTTTCTAGTGACGTTGTTTCAGAAATATGGGAAATATCCATTTTATCCACAGAAGAATGATGTGGTAGACAGAGGGCTACCTCAAGCTGTTCTTCATAACCAAGGAACCAATCTAGAGTATAGTCATGGTGGTGGCAGTCTACAGAGAGGTATAAGAGCTACGAATATCTAATTAAATGAATTACATATGGTAGTTCCAGAGGTTCCATAGATCATATGAGGTATGTTCAGTTATTTGTGTTCCCATGTTTGTGCTTATTTCGTGATGTGTGGTTGTTCTTGTAATGATTCCTCATGGGATGTGCGATTAGAAACTTAAATCATACAGAAAAGGGTAAACCTAATCCATAATAATTACATGTTAGAATTTAATATGATTAAAACCATGAGGGGGAGTCAGTTCTACCCAAATAAGAAAATATATTGACATGAAAATGAAAATTTCTTTATTTGTGTTCTTGGAGCTCTGCTGTGTGAAGGTGGGTATTTTAACTTTATGAGATGTACTATTATATTGATGTGTTATAATGATTAAACATGTGAAAAGTGAGGGATTTAATTCCTAATAGAGACACATTACAACTTGATGTGATTAAAACTCTGTGGACGAAACAGTGTTGCAAAAAGAGAATAATATCTTAACATAGATGATGGAATTTCCAGATTCGTGTGTTTCAGACATTACTATTAGATGATTAATTTTTTTGTTGGTTTAAGATGAATGTAGTTTGTATGGTTGTGGTGACATGTCTATGTAGTGATGGGGTTGTGTGAGATGATTTGTGGAGGTTTGTTTTGTAGTTTTTGGATGGTGGTTACATTTGAGGTACGATGATGTCCTTTAGTGTTATCTCATGATGTGATTGTTCAAACCACCATCTTCCTTTCTTTATAGTTTTGTTTTAATTCTTGAGGAAGAGAGTTGTTTGAGAGGTATGTAATTTAATGGTCCAAAATATTCTCAAGCCTTATTTTTTTATATAAGGTAGTTTTTTAGTAATTCTGATGTTCATGAATTTCCAGAAAATTTTAAAAGTGGCTTAAAATGGGGTTGATAATATATTAATATTAATTTTGTAAATTTGTAATTTATTATTTATGTTTTTAAACGGATTTAATTTATGAATATTTATTTAATTTTAATAAATTCTAAATTATTGAATTTTAATATGAATTTAAAATTTTAATTATTCTTGATATACTAAACATTAAAGAACATATTACACAGATGGGAAAATATATATATTTACATGAATCGTGTTGTAATCAAAGGGTTCAAAATGCTTGTGTTATAAATTTTATATATGTACACACACTCTCTCATTATATTTTTATATAAATACACGTGTGTGTATTGCGTAGTTATATATTATGCATATATGTATATATATATATGTATGTGTTTCTATATTTTAATCTTATTTACATATAAAAGTGTGAATATTGTTAAATATACACACACAAATTTATGTGTGTGTTCTTGTGTGTATATATATATATAATTTTTATATATATGGAACTATATATATATATATATATGGTTTTATGTATGTTGAAAATATATATGTTTATATTTATATGTAGTGAAAAATAAAATACACATGAAATAAATGAAGAAGTGTAAAAATAACATTGTAATTGAAGGTAAGCCATTGAATAAATATGGAAGAATGGTTTATTGGGGAGAAAAAAATAACATGGTATTAAAGTGGGGGAGAAAAGGTGTGTCATTAATATAAATAAAAAATCATCAAAAAAGGGAATTCATGAATATGAGAGAGAAATTAAATGAGATTAATAGTTAAATGAAAATTAATAAAAATAAAATAAAATAACAATATGAATATTTGGGAGGCACACCATGGGGTTTCACGCCCAAAAAAGAAAAATAAAAAGGAAATCTTAATATGCTTAAAAACCCATAATAATAATTAAATGGAGAGATTGAAACCTAAAAATTAAATAATAAATATGTAATAGGTTTTGAATTAAATTTTAGAATTAAAATATGGAATTAAATGTGTGAATCAAATGAAGAAAAGTTCTGATATTTTAAAACATGGTAAATAAAATACACCAATTAGTAAAATTATTTCGGTTATATCTCCCTCAATAAACATCAGATTGATGCATCGTCAATTTATTTTGATTTATATGGATTAGTAGAAATTATGAGATTAGTTTATTTTCATAGGAATTGAGTTATAATTTCCATATTTAATTATATTATAATTTTATGTTTAAATTTTGGAATATGGAGAATTAGATGATTATGGATTTGCGTCGGGGCCTTTGAACATTGTTTATTATCTATGATGGGTCTGAAAATTAATGTATAGGACCCATTTTTTCACTTATTTGGATAACATGTGGGAGGTATCTGGTTTTTTATTAATTATTAATACTATGTGCATCATCTTATTAAATATAATGAATTTATTCATTGAAATTGATGGGAAATAATAGAATGTTTTCTTAAATTAATATAATTTATACATATTGTAGATAATTATTTCCATAGAAAGTATTATTTCATGTGAGGAGAATTTTTACCCTTATTATATCATGTTATGATAATTTAGATAATTTAAATATTACATTTGGGAGAGAGATAAAGTGATAAATATATGAAATTAATAATTATTATTTAAAAAAAATAGTGAATTGCATGTATATCACTTATTTGGTATTTTTTGTTGTAATTATGACTTGTATGGTCTAATTGAACTATGTAAAATCATGGTTTTTGGGGGTATTTTCATGCAAGGAATATGTTGTGATATGAAAACCCTATTTTGTACTATTGTGAAATAACCATAAATGAGAAATTTGTTAATCAATTATAATTAGATAATTAAATAGTTTCCTCAGGATTATGAATTGTGATAACACCCCTAAAAATAAATTTGTGAAATATGATAAATCCTGTTAGTAAATCTATAAAATGATCTTTATTGTTCTATGATTTGTGGTTGTATGGATGTAATGGTATTGTGAGATGGGGTTGTTGTGATGATGCAGTATGAGGTGTTGTGATGTGAGGTGTGGATTGTGGTGGAAACTGATTGATATGTGGTTTTAGAATGTTGGGTGATGGTTGCGTGGTCTTTCTTGTGGGGTTTAATGATGATGGTTCATGGGTGATTGTGATTATGAGGTGGTGGGTTGATGGTTTGTTTAGGTGATGTAGAGATTCATGTGATGTCAGGTTGTGCCATGTTAATTTATTGATTAGTAATGGAATATGAAATGATAAAAATGAATGTGTAATGAATGGGGTTTGGTTTGGTAAATGGAATGTGAAAGGATAATGAATTAATAATGTTGGTTATAATAAGTAAATGGGTTTAATAAAAAATTGTTTCTATTTTTTAATTTTTTGTATGGTTTTATGATTTTAGTGGTGGAAACAAAAGTGGAGAAGGTTGTGAGTTTTGGTGGGGATATTGTGAGTTGTTTAATTAGTGCTTTCTGTGAACCCATCCGATGGGTTTGTGTTTGTGGATTTTAAATACAAATATAAATTTTATATTGTGTTATTTTTCAGTATTCACCCCAACCATGTCAAGAATCTAGTTCTAACAACAAAATATTATGGTGTAGTTTTTCCAACATCCCAGTGGTGAATACAGATAATTGAATACCCAATATTGACCACTCCCTCTTCTAGGTAGTGATGAAATTCATGGGTTGTAATGGACATAAGTCGAAAGATCTACTATTGAGATGTGATTGTTAGTAGTATGTTGGGTTCTATGGTGGAGGTGGTTTATTTTATTAGGAGAGAAGAAGTTTTATGTCCAACATGTTCATGATACACAACCGCTCTGGTAATGTGATGGTTAGGAGAACATAAGGTGCTTGGGCCTAGGTGTCTTTAGGGGAGATGTTATGTGGTTATTAACAGCTTGCGTGGTTCTTGGAATGATGTGATATACATAAGTAGTTTGAGAACCAGTACACATGTCAATGGAGTGTGAGAGAGGCATCCTATAAGGAAATCAATGCAGGGTACCCTTTGTTTTTATGATTTTTATTATGTAACTACAAATGTCTCATGTTATTTAGTAATCATGACTTGGTGAGGATGGGATGGATAATTTACCTATTTAAGTGTTGCTGGTTTTTCTATTTTCTGAAAGATGCATTAGTATTATAATTTCACATGTGGAAAATAGAATTTTTTTCTACTAAGTATACTTGTATTCTTAACTTATGAATATAATATTATTTTGAGGTTTCTAGGAGGACTAAAAAAACCATTCTAGACATTATTAGCTCAGAACATGGGATTTTTTGGGAGATTTATTTAGATTTTCTTTTTGGGTATTTAATTTTGAATACATTTACCTGTATTAGTTTTATTTTCACATTCTTGTGGGATGATTTTAGTTTCTTTTTATAGTATTTCTTAGAGTTTCTTTTGGATGGTTCATATTATCTCTAGATATTGTACTATTTTACAGGCTATTGACTCAAATTTCATGAAAATTTAATACCATTGGTGCTAGTCTCCAACCTAGTGCCTATTTGAGGTGGGACTCAGGGGGTTAGTATCTTTCTACCCAAATTGTGGTATAATCAGAGGGAGGGGGTCATTATAGTTAAAGTTATACCTAAATAATAATTAGAGCTACACAATTCATTCCACATTCTTAAAAAACCTTGAATCTTAATTCTAAAGCATAAATTCTTATAGTTCATCATTTCAATATGGTAAAAATTATTTCGTTACATTAAACATAAAATTGTATAAATAAAATTAGTTTTGTTGAAATAATTCATCATTTAATAATGTGTTCAATTACCATGGTTATTTCACTCATGAATAACAAGGGTACATGAAGTGAAATGGTACCATATAGTATTTCTTAATTGATATTTTTATTTGATCCAATTAAATCATTTGAAATTTGGATAAAATTGATATAGAAAATGACTTATTCTTTTAAGAGTAATGTAATTTCATAATTTGAAAATATCCTTAATGATTTTTTATAAAATAATGCAGTAGAATTTTTTTTTATGTTTTCAAAATAGGGATTTTCTAAAACATTACCAATATTTTTAGAGTAAAAATAATTTAATACTAAATACATATAAGATATGGGACTGTTTCCATCATTTGTGACATTAAAGTCATTTAGTGATATATAAGAGTTTGATAATGTTAAGAAATTAAAAATAACATGATAGAACCTCCCTTATCATGTATAGTGAGAAAGTTGAGATCTCAAAATTTTCTCATTAATGAACCATGATCCATGGAAATATTGGGTTATAAATAAGGTGATGTTATTTTATACAATTTGTTACAAGCTAATTGATGTTTTGAAAACGATTCAATGTTATTTTAGGACACGTTTACAATTATCCTAGAAAGTATATCATCAAAGAGGGATATAATATTCATTTTAGATCTTCCTTTTACCATCTTAAAACCACCTTTTAATATATTAATAACACACAACATATGTTATATTATCCATCACATGATAAATTATAATTTATAACAAAGTAAATTTTACTCTCCTTAATTAATCTTGTATAATAAATCTATGGAAAAAATGATCCATATTCCTTCTTTAAGATTCAAAATAATTAAACCTCGAAAGGATTTAAATTATCTAAAAATTAGAAAAATTAGGATCACAAGATATCTCTATAACAAAAAACATGCTCAATCGCTTAAAATATTATATCTAAAAATATTAGAAACATAAACTATCCTTAACTGATAACATCATAACCTCAAAATTGATCTAAACATTTTCTACGATACCATGTGAGATATCTTAAAACCCAATCTCTCGCATATAGTGTGAAAAAACAATCATTTCAGATTTGATACCAATCTCAAGTGACCCAGAATTGACCATTAAATAAATTCATATTGATTAATTATTCACCTAATACCTTTTAGGTTCGTAGGTGTAGAGAATTTGAAAAAAATTATACATATTAAAATCCATATTTTCCTTTCCAAAGGGTTTTTCTCACTAATGTAAAATTTCAAAATGATACATGTAAACCACAAAGAGCTATACCTCACAACACTCAAAACTAATTATACACTTCATTATCCTCATGAAAAACATTTTAAAACATGGGTTGAACACAAAAATCCAAATTTTATGGTTTTAATATGTACAATCCTATTAAACCTTTGAAAAAACTATGAAAACCCTTTAATCAAAAAATTCATTCATATACAAAAAAATAATTTTTTTATAAAACATTTATTTATACATGAAATCACATTATTTTCAACAAATGGTTATTTAACAAGTTTTATAAACCATTATTACAGTAGAAAAAATGTTTTTAAATAATTTTTGAAGAAAAAACGAAAATATTTATGTAAAACCTACTTTCCTAAAATAAAAAACCTTTTAATAATGTATTTTGGTTAAAATACAAAACTTTTATCTATGGGAGTAACAGAACTACTATTTTTCTCAAAAAAATGTTTTTCTAATAAAAGAAAAAGATTTTAAATAAAAAATATTTCATGTATAGAGAAAACATAATGGTAAATAGGGGAATAACATTAATCATCATTTATAATAGAATCACAAAAATAGATAATTCAAAAAAAATTAAATTAGATTATGTTCAAGTAAATCCATCATCACTGTATCTTCACAGAAATATATTTTAATCCATTAACTCTATCCACATCATAGAAGTAACTTAAAACTAGTTAGCTTCTCCCACTTTAGAGTAGTTTATTATTACTAGTTAACTCTATCCAATTCATAGGAGTAACTTATAACCAATTAACTCTTTCCATGTTAAACAATTCATTAGATGGATTTAAGGGAAACACCTATCGCATTATGATCAAATTCCATTATTGGGATGGGTTCACTCTTAGTTTTTTATTTCATCAATAATTCTAAAGTTTCATGCCTTAAAATAATTATTTTGAATATATTTAACATTCCATAAAACCATAAAATGAAAACATTTACTAGCCTTTACATTTCATAATAAATATGAAAAAATAATCTTTGGGAATGACTATTTTAAAATAAATCCATACATGTAGTTTATCATTAAAAAATGTTTACATGTTTAAGGAAACTAATTTAAAAATTATTCAAAATCCGTTGATAGAAGAATTTAAAATGAATTCCACAAGATCAAAATTATTTTAGTATATGTATGAAACTTTGAAAAAAATGTAAAGAATATTTTAATAGAAGAAATATTTTAGAAAAAAAATATGGGTTTTAAACATAAATCATGGTGGGATAATACTAAAATCACATTTGAGTATATATTTAAAACAAAAATCTAAAAATATGGATTCATAGAAATAAATTATAGCTTTCATAAAAAAATTATAAATATAATTCATGAGTAATAAAATATTTTTAAAAAGAATATAAATATCATACCATTAAAATATAGAGTTAAAATTCCATAAACACTAACAAAAATTATGTAAGATAATATTTTATTTGAAATAAACAGTGGAGAAAAGAGTTTTACTTATAGATATTGTTTTAACAGATGTAAGTAATGACTTGAAAATATTAAAAAAAAGTAAAATTTAGAAACACTTTTCCTTATATTTTCCTGAAGGATGATCCCACCCATAAAAATATCTACATAAAAACACACCCTAATCACCCCTTGTGATCCAAATATAGAAGGTGGATATAAAACCATAGAAGAAGATAAAAAAGAGTTTAAATTATCAGTTTGATTAGCCTAGTCATTTCCCATTATATAGTTTTTCCCTTAAATATTTCCCTTAAATAAATATTACTAAAAGCAGGTTAAGAAGATTATTTGTTCATACATTCTATAACTCGTTTAATGTGGCAGCAATAAATTATATTTTCTCAAACCTCGTGTTTAACCCTACTTTTTTAATTAATTCAAAATATATCATTGTTATGTATGCATGGAAACACATAATAATTATCAATATCCTATTGTGATCCTAGCCATTAATCCCTTACAATTATGTTCATAAGATAAGACATCAAATGTGGATATTCTTTTAAAAAATTTGTTCTGTTTTCTTATGAATTCACTTGAGGAATATTACAAAAGCATGAAGATCATTATAGATTTTGACAACCATACTCTAATCCTTTTTTATAATTTTATAGTGATGTAATAAAAAACTCTATTAAGACCACATATATTATTCTATGTTTGGCTCATATATATATATATATATATATATAATATCTTCAATCATGAATGGTCATCAAAATTACTGGAACTAGAATTGTCTGAAAGCAAGACATGGTCTTCATCATGTATTCCCTAGATGAATGTGATGTTCATAAAGATAGTGATATTATTTATATAGTCTAATATATATATATATATGTATATATATATATATATAAAATATTTTCATTCATAGGGATGAATATGGTGAGTGGTGTTATTTAATTTGATTGAGTACATATATTTCAAAATATGATGAATAGTGTTGGCATAACGAATCCCATGTAGACTTTGTGTTTGTATCCATGATCCTCTATATATGAGGATGTGGTTTTACCAACATTTTTATGTCTATATAGAGTTTATTATATCCATTTGATTCATATGATCACCCATATATAGAGAGGCTAAGAACCCTCCACCCTATTTGCTGACCCTTGCAATTCATTCTGGACCCAAGACTATAACCCAACATACATAGTGTCATATAGTAATCTATTTATTTAACCCTTTTTTATGAGTGATTATTTTATGACCACCTAATGGTAAGCTTCATATCCTCATAAACTTGGTTTTTTGGTGAATTTTTAAAATAGTGAATATATATTATTTTTTTCAAAAATTATGTTGACCTATAGAAAATCTTAATATTAATTTTATAATCAAAATTATCTTTTTTATATTTTATAAATTTAATATTATACTATAATTTTAATTTTAATTCTTATGTTTTATTATTTACTACTATTATGAATATTTTTATAACACATGCTATATATTTATAAATATTATTATATATCACTATATTCTATATCTTAAAATTATACTTACCAAAAGTTCATTTTAATAATGTTTTCAAAATTTTGTTTTATAATATCATAATTTTGAATATAATTAAATTTCTATATTTATAATTATCATTACCTTATATATCCATTTAAATTTAATATTTTATATAATATGTTATATTCATCAATCACTATCATTTATCTTTAAATAATTCAAAGTCATTTTTTTTAACATATTACCCACATATTCAATATACATTCATTCGATTAAAAAATAAATAAAGATATGGTCAATGTATAAATTTTACAATGAATTTATGTTTTAATGATCATTTATTTACATTTTATTTCTTGATTAATTTAGATACATTAAAATAATAATAAAACTAGTAATTTTTTTAAATTAAAACATAAGGTTTTACATTTTAATAAAATATCATTGAAATTTAAAATAAAATCCAAACTATAAATTTCAAACCAAAATAAAATATCTATTATCTAATTAAATATTAATTTCAATTAAAATAAATTTTATTAATTTTAAAATATAATTTAAGGAATAATATTACAGGTTTATATCTAGGGTGTTACATAAACTATTTTATTAATATGAAATAATACTTATTTTATCTGATGAATTATTTAACACATAAAATTTAAAGTCATATATCATATGAAAATATATATATCTATAGAAAATAACTGAAATTTGAATTTGAATTTTGTAAAAATATAGGACATATGGATTGTGAGAACGCTTTCCCTCATATATTGACAATTATGTTTGATAAAATACTTTTATCTTGGTTTAAAACCCATTTATCAATTATTTGCAAACCATGTTATAGAATTGATCAATTAAAGAACAACGTGTATAAAACAACTTCTCATTTTATTTTTAAAACTATTTTTAATAGATTAATACTATAACATTAGATGATAATGATGAAATAATTAAAGAATATCTTCTTTAAAATTTACAAATACAGCAAGTTTAGAGTAATATTTATAAATTAATTTCTCCATATTATAACCACTTTTCACTTAATTTTAATGTCAACTTCAATCTTCTTTCATTGTTTATTTCATAATGTTTAACTTTTATTCATATATAAAATAATTTTTTAATAATGATTCAGTATAATATAACTTTATAAAAATAGTTTTTATAATATTAATATTCAAATAATAATCTCAATGTATTTTCTTATATGCCTTCAAGTATTTTGTTTAATTACGTCTCTAATTTCCAAAATATCTATAATACAATAATTTATTTTTCTTCATGACACCTCTTTCTGGTTTGAATAACTCAAACTAACTATTGGAACCACCAATATATTTAATATTTAAACTAAACATTTATCATATTTTATTTTTATAATGATAAATAAGAATAATTCTACCTTGCCTTTATCAATTATTATCAAATAGATATCTGGTATAATTTTTCGAACATATTTAATTTTTGGTTCATAATATATTATAAAACATTTTTAAAATCACTAAAGAATGAATTATTCTAATATATTCATCCAAAAAAGAAAACTTAAATTCTTTAAGTCATTGTCATATCAAATAATTCTGCATACATGATAATATACTAATGTTTCATTAGAATTTTTATGACTAAAAAATTCCTCTGAAACCTCATGTTTCTCATTCCTTTATTGTTCTTGATAGAAATAATATACGGTATCTATAATCCTAAATGTATCCATGTTATCAAATATAATTTGAAACTTATTTCCAAAGAAGATAATATTCATATTAAATACATCAAGTGAATCGTTATTATTATTTAAAAAGTCATTTAAATAAATGTTTTGAATAACTTCACAATGTGATCATTTAGGATGGAATTATTCCAATACAAAATATTTTCTTACTAATTTTAAAAAATTATTATTTTTCTATACCATTACAAGAATTTTTCTCCATTAAGAACCTTCTTTCCAAATATATTCCTCAATGAATATTTTTTAAAATGATTCCATTTTATCTATCACAAGATATTTTATTGAATTAATGTCATGATTTATATGTATTTAATAATGAATTTTATTAATTATGGTCCCAATAAAATGGTGACCCCATTTAAATTAAATCTATTAGTGAATCTAGATCTATATTTTATAAAACATTAAGATAATTTAGAACCTATATAAATTATTTTATCTATTTATGTATAAATTCACGTTAATAAGATCATATATAACCCCTAAAACATGAGTAGATAATTCATTTCCAAAATATAAAATATAAATCATACCAACTCTAATCAATTATATACCTAATCATGTTCGGGTCACTAAAATTATTGTAAAAAATATATACATCATATGAAAGCACCAAAACCTATTAAGGTTTCCCATATTCTCTTTTCCTTATATAATATAATCCATGGACACCAAATTTGGAATGAACTATAATTTTTGATTCTTGAGTTCTTGGAAACTAATCAATTTGGATGAAATCTAACACATAATATATTTTAGGAGTTATTCTCTATATTACAATATTATCTCATGTATTTTTTACATGTATGCATGTTTCTAATAATTTATTTTTTTAAAATATATATTTAAAAAAGGAATATATTCATTCATAATAGATTAGACAACTAACGGTTTGACTTAATTACCCATAAATAGTCTATAATTTTTTGTTATTTTAGGTCTAGATAATCAGCAAAATATTTTCCCTTTGGAGGTATTTTATATAAAATTATCAGCTTATATTTTTATATATTATTATGAAACCACTAATAAAATCTTAGAAAAACTCAATCAAAGTATTATATGATTTTAGGAAGACTGTTATGAAAGATTTAAAGGCTTAAAATATATAAATTTTTTATAAAATTTCAAAAAGAGACTTATGTGATATCAAAAAATGTTTTAAATGATTTTGTATAATGTATTACAGAAACTAAAAAGTCATATGAGGTCTTAAAGCCTTATATTATGTTAAAAAAAGTAATATGTGATCTCAAATAACATCTTATGAGATTTAAGAATACCTCTTAAACTATATTAAAAGTAATATTTGATCTCATAGAAGTGTTATGAA
Source organism: Viscum album (assembly GCA_963277665.1). Taxonomy (NCBI): domain Eukaryota; kingdom Viridiplantae; phylum Streptophyta; class Magnoliopsida; order Santalales; family Viscaceae; genus Viscum; species Viscum album. The sequence goes on along the minus strand of OY728136.1, from coordinate 998,751,328 downwards.
ATATAAAATGTCTTATTAAATCATCCATGTGTATTATAAATATTCGAAGAGTCTTACAAAATTCTACAAGTCTTACAAAAACTCAAAGTCTTGAGAATACTTCTGAACATTTCCATTATTATCGATATAGAATATAATCTTCAGACTTCTTATATTAATAATATAAATTCAACAAATCACCATAAAATAATTTTAATCTAGATCATCCTTAACTCAAAATCATTATTAAACACTTCCATTAAATATTATTCTTGATTAATAAAAAAATCAACCTTCCTCAATAATTCCATTAGGTTATTCAATATCTCCATTTGGATTTGTTTTCAACACCAAAAATAACTATAGTAATAAAAAAAATATCCCTTAAAAATATAATAACCATGATACCTCAATATTGTATAAATTATTATTTCTGATATAATTACACCCAACAATGATAATAAAATATTATCCAAGTGACTCAGATACTGTACTCTTAGTCCAAGAATTCACTCAACTTTTGTCACAGTTTTTTTAATAACACATTATAGAAATATTGAGTTAAATATTTATTATCCCCATTTATGTTGAGAAATTAAAATCATAGTTTACGTACCTCAGTAAGTCAATTCAGTGAGAGGTAAGGGTTGGAAATTCATGTTCAACATCAAATTCTCAAATCCATCCCAAGGAATTTTCATTATAAAGGTGTCAGCAAGTTGATCTCTCATATGAAGGAATTCCAAATTTATATCCCCATGGAACTAATTTTAGTTTGTGATGTGATATATGATATATATATATATATACGATTAGACTATGTTTGTTGAACTATATTTTTTGAGATACCAGTTTCAAATTGATTATCACATAAAATTCTAAGAGATATCTCAATATTGACCCTCAAATGTTTATATTTTTCTTTCATATAGATTATTTGGGTATAATAACTTGTAGTAGCCACATATTTCATTATCATGGTTCTTAATGTATCTTAGTTTTGTTTTATTCAATACCAACTAACACAGATTAATCCCAAAAGAACGATTCCACTGAATGTTGATATTATATCATCATAATAACCTACATAATTAGCTTCATTAAATCAATATAGAATCATGTTCTTACCTCTATTTTAGATATTCCAATTGTTCAAGTCTACATTGATGTAATTAATAACTCTTTATTTGATCATTAAATATGAATAAATTAGGATCACATAGATATGTTACACACAAAACCACTGTATAATCAATATTAGTTTTATATGTAGTGAGAATAAGTAAGATATCAATTGATATTCCAACCTATTTCTGATCCAAAAATTATCCTTCTCAATTATTTTTTAGATTAATAACCACTTTTATTAGTTTGGAAATTGTATCAGAGTCTTCCAACCCAAAATTCTACAATAATTCATCATCATACTTTTCATTTGAAATAAAAAAAACCCTTCCTTTTTCATCACTTGGAATCCCATGAAATACCATAATTCTATTAGTATAGACATCTAAAACTGATTATCCATTCATATAAAAAATTAGTTAAAATCACTCTCTTTTTTACATAAAGATTTCAGATCATCAACCTAAATAATTAAAACAAATGTTCATGTTTCCACCTACTTCACATAAATGTTTCTACCCAGAATTCATTTATTGAATTTCATATCTCTCATGTTGTTATCATCTTCAAGTACTAGGTCCTAAGAGCCTGTTTTATCCCTTAAGGATACTTATTCATATTTAAAACATTATTTTTTCCCTTTTAAGGATAAATCCATTAGTATTATTAATTTAGAGCTTTAATTCAATCTATACTTTTAAAGGAATATTTTAAAACCATTTTATATATCTGATACTACTTGTGAGTTGTGACTTATAGGAATATTTTTATGGATTTTAGTTTTGTAACATGTTTGAATGTCTATTTAAAATAAAATTATTCAAAATAATAACAAAAATTTTATACAATTATATCATTATACATTGAGACCACTCCTTTACCATTAATCATATTTATAAATACCCATTTGGTCCAAATTACAATTGTTTTCAAGGGAAAATGTTACATATTTCATTTCTCGTAATATGATACATTTCTTATTTCTTGGAAATAACCCATTATTTTTTTTGAGAGCCTCTACATCTAGATTTGGATTGATTTTTTAGATAAGAGCTGTTTTATTTTATAGATTTAATCTCTTTATAGTCTAAACTAGATCACTTGGAATTCCATTTATACTTTTCATCTATAAATGTTTCAACAAATTATGATATTTGAGCTCCTTATTTTCTACATCTTCTTCTTCATCACTGGTTCGATCAATGCTATTATTAAAAACCAGTGACTCAATAACATTTTGTTCTTCATTAGTTTTCCAAAGAACCTTTTCACTGTCTTCCTCTGTGTCTTGGGAAAATATTTTATCTAGAATATTAAAGATGGATTTATTTTCAATCACCTTTACATTATAACTATCAACCACATTATGAAGCTTATTTATTTAGTAAAAATATCCTTGTATATTGTAAGAGTATCCAAGAAATATATCATTATCATTCTTATTGTGACACCCAGAACCATACTCTTGTATCTGATGCTGAAAAACTCATAATTTAATTAATTTTATTGATAAAAAATATAAAATCATGTATAAAAAAATAATTAATTATGATATGAAAAAAAATTCATCTCTTACATCCAAAAGATTTTTTCTATTTTAGATTATTATATAATTAGAAAAAAACATAAACTCATAAATCACATGTTCATTGTATTGAGTGGATAATTTTTCCATTATATTGGCAGGTAATTAATTCATGAGAATTCTTCAATAACTCAAAAAAATTATTTCACACATGTTATCCTTCTAAACATGTCACACATACCAATTTTCTCCATAACATGTGGAAATTTAAACATAAGAGGGGTGTGATCAAATATGAAAGAAGAAAAACATATAACTGATGAAATCATAGCAGTCATCAAAAATAAACATTTTATCAGGGCCTATCCCCTAGGGCCCATGCTGTGACTACCCAAAGACCACCTCTTGATGGACATGGGATGGTGACTAGTGCCAAAGGAATTATCTCTTAAGTGAGAGGAATTTTCCCGAGTACATATATACACGCACAGGCACAAACACACATCCAAACCCATACTGATGAAAAGTAAACAATCATGCCACTAAGAAAACCACTGAGAGTAAAAGTACAAAACTAAATGTAAAAGGGCAAGAATACAATACCAAAAAAAGATAATACAAGATCTTGATGTTTTTCTACGACACACCCTACCTGAAAGGTAGGTGAAGGGGTGAAACCTGAAATTCTAGAAGTACACCTCGTCTCTCTGATCGCATTCGCCACTACCTGGTGCTGGACCACCAAGGTCTTTATCAAAGCCTCATTCATACACAAAAGAAATAATAGGTGTGGGCAGATCCAGTTCAGGGGTGAGTAATAGAATACTTAATAAGGACCTGAAAACCAAAAGGTAACAACCCAAAAGAAAAGTATTCACTAAGAATACTACCAATGAGGTACATGAAGTTTATCCTCTAAAAAGTATAGTTGAGAGAGAGAGAGTCACTAGATTCATCTCACACAGGTATAACCTAAATTATATAAAGAAATAATATTAGTGTTAATGATGACCATCTTGTACTACTGAGGGACTCAACCTTGATGAGTCACCATGGTCTGTTAGGCCAATAAGGTATGCTCGTCTATTGGGCCACTGAGATCTACCCGTCTGCTGGGCCACTGAGGTCCAGTTGTCTGCTGGGCCACTGAGGTCCACTACGCCACTAAGGTCTGATCATCCACTGGGCCACTAGGGTCTGCTCATCCACTGCGCTAGTGAGATCCACTCGTCCATTGTGCAACTGAGGACCACTTGTTTGCTGGGCCACTGTGGTCCGCTCGTCTGTTGGGCCACTGAGGTCCACTTGTAGCATGCTTGATTCTGGGATAATCTACTCCTCAATCCATCAGAATATTTCAACATCCAAGAAAACACACACTAATTATGTTAAATGGAATGTCTCATCACGAGGGTCCCAAAACCAAGAACTTATCATCAATCAGATGAAAAGTTTTTATTTTATGCTAGTTTTACTGAAAAGGGGCATGTGGGCTAAGGATTTGGTACAACCTGGTTGGACCAATCCGACCTGCTAGGTTGCGGGTCCTATAGAACCCGGTTGGAACAATCTGAACCACTAAGTTTTAGGTATGGCCCACTGGATTATGGGTTTGGCCCGCTGGGTCATGTGTCCAGCTTGTTGGGACGCGGTTCCCTCCCACTGGGCAAACTAGGGTGGCCCACCTTCTCTAACATGGTCTTCCATGAGCAAGTTATCTTTCCACCTCCAATGATGACGGAAGTCTCCCTGCCCACTCCCAGTCAATGCAGTGGTTTCACCTCATCAACACCACGTGAGTCACGGTCCTTCTGGACTGCAACCCTCGGACCGTGTGATGCGGCTTGTTGTTGCATCTGTTGAAGACCCCTTGTCAAGAGTTGCTAACGACCCCTATCGCCGCCCTATGGCTGATGCCAGGGGGACCTCCACCGGCATGAATCTTCACCAGTGTAAATTTCCTATAACACACTTCCCCCTTCCAGGTTTCACCACTGGTGATAGTGCACTATTGGTTTAATCCATGGGTCATTGGTATTGATTCGGTAGTCAGTTATTTGATCTGTGAGTGCCTTCAAGATCCCTGATTCAACATCTTCACTACTATGTGCTTCCAAATGTCTCACCATCGATCTAGAGGTTCATAAATGAATAACATAATAATTGTCCCAATGGAGGGATCCATGATTTTTTTGTTTTGTCTTGATCCCTTCGCATAAGAATTTAAAAACAATTTTGGAGGAGATTTAAAAATATAACATGGATAACTCTGATTCAAAACCCCAAGATCAAAAACCCTCCTGCACAAGTGATCAATCCATGGGTCACCTTTTCATGGGTTGAACCACATTCATCATTCTAATCCATGAATGGGAAAAAGGGAAATTCACTTATAATCAAACCCCTACCTCGAGGATGGATCGTTCATTAGAAAATATTGCATTGTTGTTGTTCTTCGTTCCTCAATCTATCATTGGTGGAGGTTCGTCGATCATCGCTCACCAATTCCAAATATCTAAGGGTTTAGAACAATACTAGACTATGCCAATGATCCCATATTTTGATAACCCATTAAATGAGAAAACATGTTTCATCATTTCTGTAATGTTATTTAATTTTTGAAACAATGATTCCATCACACTCTGGTTGCAACAACATTACATTGCAACGAAATTTAAAATTTGAATAAAATAATTTAAAAGTTTATTTTAGTTTTCTTTAAGAATGTTTTAATACATTTTTCTTAATAATTATGAAAAATAACTTTCCCCCTCAGATAGTGTCGGTCAATGTTATGTCTTTCCTTATGTAAAGTTTTCATCCATATGCAATGGCACCCTCATATTTTTAATGTGGGTACCCATTTATATGTTTCAAAAACTGCGTGCGCGTGCTATTTAACATAAAATTAAAAAATTTCAAACACTTATTTCAGGTTCACTGGGCCTCTGTATAATGTTCCATCTGAGCTCTTGGTCTTTAAATGATCCCATATAATTTTAAAAACAATTTCATGTAATTTTCAGGACATTACATTACCCCCACCTTAAGGATCTATGTCCTCATAAGCCAAAAAATAGACAAACAAAAAAATGGGGGTACTAAACATGGATCTGAGCCTCCCACTCTCATGTTCTATCCTAAAGATTCCCATGCTACCACTGAACACACACTAGATAAATAGACCATCCCTGAAGGAACTCCTTATGTCAATCCTCAATCTCTACCAGGAACTCCAAAAATGTTTCCCCATCATCAATGACCAACTCTCCCCAGTCAATGACATGCAATGGAGCATGTAAATTACTCCCCAACAATGATATTTGAATTAAATTATGAACACAGTTCATATGTGAGGGAATAGCTAGGCGGTATGCCACCTCACCCACTCTACCCATAACTTGAAAAGGGCCGATGAACCTCAGAGACAACTAGATTCCCTGGAAAAATCTATGTAATCCCCATCAATGTTAGACCTCACGAAACCCATGGTCTCCCTCCTTGAACTCCAAGGGCCTCTTTGTCCTATTAGAATAGGATTTATTCTTGCTTTGTGTTGTCCTCGTCTGCTAATGGATGACTTGAACCTTCTCGGTGGTAGACCGTAACAATTGAGGACCCCAGAGTGTTGGATCCCCTAGTTATTTCCAGCATAATGGTGATCTACATTGTCACCCATATAGTTCCTCGAATGGTTCCACAGTAATGGTGGAGTGGTTATTGTTGTTTCATGTGATCTCTACCAGTGGTACATGATCCTCCCAACTAAGACTGAAGTCCTCGATTCAAGCATGAATCATGTCCTCTAAAACATTTATATTCCTCTCCATATGACCATCTTTATGAGGATAAAATTCCATGATAAATTGAAGTTGGGTCCTGAACTCCTCCTACAATCTCTTCCATAGATGAGATGTGAATTGAGCATCATAGTCTGACACGATTTTCCAAGGAACCCCATGAATCGACACTACCTCTTGAATGTAGAGGCGTCTCACACTCTCCATTGAACCCTGCTCCCAGATGGGTAGAAAGTGGGACAACCTGGTGATTCAATCAACAATTTCAAAGATGGTATCATTCCTTCTGGATGTGTGGGGGTAAACCCGTCATGAATTCTATCAAGATACCATCCAACTTTTTCTTCGGTACCTCAAGTGGTTGAGTCAATTATGTTGGAACATGATGACTTGCCTTCACATGTTGACATGTTAGGCACTACGAAATGAACTACGCCAATACCTTCCTCATCCCCAGCCACCAGTATTGACATCATAGATCCTGGTATATCTTTTTCACTCCCAGATGTACTACCAATGGGTAGGTGTGAACGTACCTCCGAATCTCATCTCACACCGCCACTGGTACAACAGTGAGCCCTCTGAAAAGGAATACATGATCCCTACCTATTAAATATCCATTAAGATATTTACTAAGGATAACTGAGCACGTCGGGACTCACAATCAACATCCAAAATATGTACCTCCCTAAATCACTCTAATATTGGGAGAGTGACAACCATCAACATAATATAAGCTACTCCATCTCCATCCTTGATGGATATCTGAATCACGGTTATCTACCCGGACGCTTCCTTTCGCAACTGTAAACCATATTTCTTATTGAGAATGTCTGGAACCACATTTCCCTTGATAAGCGTATAGAATATCATTAAGTCATGGTCATAGAGAAACCCTAGCCACTACCAAGGCCTCATGTTCAGTTCATTCTAGTAAAATATATACATGATACTTTTGTGGTTGGAGTAAATGGTAAACCCCTCTCCCATCAATTCATTCCCCCACATATTCAAATCAAAGACCACTACTGCTAGCTCCGGGTCATGGGTCGCATAATTATGCACGTGCTGCCTCAAATTCCATGAAACATAAGTGATCACTGCCTTCTCCTATAGCAGGACACAACCCAGAATGTTCCATGATGTGTCGTAGAACACTACATACCCAATGCCCTCCACTGGTAGTCTCATGATGGTGTCACTCACCAGTCACTATCTCAACTCCTGCAATCGATACCAGTATTTCTCCATTAATGTGATTTTTTGTCCCTTCTGTGTAAAATTTTATAAGGGTGATTATACCTTGGAAAACTTATTAATGAACTTTAGTTAATATCTAAAGAATCCCAATGAAGTTTTCACCTTAGTCATGCTCCTGGGTGGATCCTAATAAATCATTGCCTATATATTTTCTAAATCTAATGCAACTGCATCCTCCAAAATGATGTTTCCCATAATGTGAACCTCTTGAATCAAGAACTGAAACTTCAGGAGCTTCCAATAAATCTAGTTCTCTCGGGGTGTATCAAGGAAAATCCGTAGCTGTGTCTAGTGTTCCTCGTCACACACCGAGTACCCCAAGATGTCATCAATGAAGAACACGACAAACCGGTCAAGGTAGGGTTATAATATATTGTTGATTAGTACCATGAATAGTTCTGGGGATTTTTTAATTCCAAAATACATCCCCAATAACACATAGTGGCCATATTGACACCTAAAGGCTTTATTTGTTACATCCACACCTCGTAAACAGAGATGATGATAGCTTGATCTGAAATATATTTTTGAGAAACATCTCAACCCCTTTATCCGGTCGAAGAGGTCATCAATCTATGGAAGTGGATACTTGTTCTTCACGGTCACTTGATTCTGTTTCTAGAATTTCATGTACAACCTTAAACTCCCATATGGCTTCTTAGAAAAGGATATTGGGGCTTCCCATGGTGAAAAACTGGGGCGTAGAAATCTCTTCCTCTATAGATCCCCCATCTGTACCCTTAACTCATGAAGCTTCGCAAGAGCCATCCGGTATGCTATTGTGAATATAAATTTCATCCTAGGGTACATGTCAATGTAGAAATCAACCTCCCTATAAGGGGGTAATCTGAGAACATATTCAAGAAAGATGTATTCGCACTCTTCCACCACTATAGGAAATTGAGTACTCTTCTCGTCCACCCCACCAAGGGTGAGGCTAGAAAACTAGTGGGTGATCGATTGCAACCTTCTTTGAGAATGTATTTTGTATGCTTCAAATGTACCCCTTTCGCTGGTAAAGGAAACCTGGTCCCATATCCACAGACACACCACACTCTATGCCTAAAATAGTCAATCTGAGCAAGGATTGTGGATAACCAGTTCATACCTAGAATGAATTCATAACACCTCGACGTTGTCACTAGAAGATCCCATATAAAGCTATCTCCCCAAGAGTAATCTCACACTATAGGCACCGGCGTGTGATAGTTGAATCCAATCTTTTATGATTCTTTAATCGTAAGGATTAAGCTAATGGCTCCAAAATAATATCTACACTATGAAAAATATTTGTGGCAAGGAAAGACTTACTGGATCCTATGTATATATGAACTAAATATAATGTGGAGTAAACACATATCATATCTTTAATAATCTCTAGAGCATTGGGTTCATAAGCCTCCATAACCTGAAGTTGGCCTCACCCCTGTCTACCGTCTCTTGGAGCCCATAGTGGACCACATTTGGGTAGTGGTGGTAGCCCCTCAAACCTCCATCCCCTGCCTTTTACTCATCCTGATCATCTGCCATGTCTTCCTTCCTATGGACCACCTTGTTCGACCCCCATCCTCTGCCTCGATGGTCCCTCTACCATCCCTTGATCGTCTGCATGGTGAGTTGAGTAGTCATAAGCCCTGTGCCCTTTACCACTACACGAGTATCACACCATGTTACTCTGTTATCTCTCTCTTACCTAGGGGACTTGCACCACCGATCTTGTGTCCTGGGGTTATCCCAGTAAAGGCTTGACCCGATTGGGTCTCTGTGTTGCTTTCTAATACCCACTCTCGAAGGCTCCACCACATAGTGTCTACTAGAAGATCATGGTGCTAGAGCCTACTCTAACAGGAAGCTCTTTATGTGTAGAGCTCTCTCTAGAAACCTAGCCTAATTAAGGATTCTATGTGATACCATAGAATCCCTGTTCTCTTATCATAGTCCCTACTCAAAAGCCCAAGTCTGGAAGAATTGGTATAACGCCATGTTTGTGGCATAATGAGAATGCAAAGTGAATCTCAATGAGTACTCGACCAATATCATGCTACCACATTATAGGTGTAGTATATCATGTATAAACACTAATCGAAACATCAATAGAATGAATTACTCACTAAAGAGGCACTCAAAGTCTATCTAGGTGAGGGTCACATCGTCGTGTGTTTGGATCGCCAAGCTATACCAACTCCCCATCGAGCCCTGAAAAAGGCTCATGAATATGTTTGCCATTTGGTCTAGAGGCATCCTCACTAGGCTTAAGAGTCATGTAACCACCTCAATCTAATCCTCGACCACCTGGGGGGTCAGTCTCACCCTTGAACCTAGGAGGTCTAGGTCTTTGGAACTCTTGTAAGTCACTGAGCCTGAATTCGACTTCCACCTGTAGCTGAGGTAGAAACATCTAATCTATGGGTGGTGGAAATGTCAGTGCACCTCTCGGTGGGGACATCTCTAGTACTGATCCATATACTGACACCTTATTTCTTGGCTTACCATCCTCATGATCATGCACTAAAATCTTGGATGATTGTCTGTTTGGTAGAATTCAAAAACAGATCAAGATGAACCACAATCAATAGATTATACCAACTGAGATAACTCTAACTCAAGAAGGACATGAGAACACACTCAATTCGTATATGATGCATGAAACTAGTGTTTTCATGTACCAAGTCGAAAAGCAGGATTCAGGGTCCTGGTGCGTGGATATGTTGGTCGTCGCCCCAACACTGGGCTCCTTGATCCTGAAAGTATAAATAGAATCATGTAACACTATTACCCCAAAAAATCCATATAACCTCAGTCTTTAAAGTATAAAACACCTCATCGGATACCACTTTGTCACAACCCATCCCCTGGGGCATGTGTCGTCACTACCCCAATCCTACCTCTTGATGGCCAGGGGCTGGAAACTAGTGCAAAAGGCATTATCCCCTAATTGGTAGGATTTTTCCGGATTACCAATACAAACGCACACACACATCCGATCCCAAAATACTAAAAACTAAACAACCATTCCACTAATACAACAACTGAGAGTAAGAGTACAAAACTGAAAGTAAAGGGGCTAGAATACAAGCCCAATAAAATCACACGTAAAAGATCCTGAAGTCTGTATGCGGTAATCCCTACCTACAGGGTAGGTGAATTGGGTTACGCTTTATGAAATAGATATACTCCTCATCCTCCAGATCTTACTGGGCACTACCTAGTGCTGGACCATGAAGGTCTCTATCGAAGAATCTATCATCTACACAAGACACAACATGTGTAGGTAGATCCTGTGCAGGGGTGAGTGACACAATACTCAATAAGGTCCATAAAACACAATGGTAATACCAAAAATAGAAGAATGAAAATGTTAGACTACCAAAGCGGTTCATGATGTGTAGCCTCTAAGAAGTACAATAGAGAGAGAGAGAGAGAGAGTCACTAGAGTAAGGTCAAATAGGTATAAAATAATGTATATAAAGCAAGACTATCAGTCGTAATGATGGACATCTCTTATTTCTGGGGGAATCATCCCTGATGAGCCACCATGGTCTATTGGGAAACTATGGTCTGATTGTCTGCTGGACCACCGAGGTCCAGTCATCTGCTAGACCACAGAGGTATGATCTTCTATAGGGCCAATAATGTTTTATCGTCTAATGGGATATTAAGGTATTCTCGTCTGATTTTCTATTAAGATCTTATTGTCTACTCATCCACTGAGGTCTGCTCGTAGCACGCTCGATTTTGGGAGAACATACTGTTCTAGCCATAGGTCTTATTTAAGCTTCCACAAAAACACACATAGAGTATGAAAAAGTATAGTATCTTCACGAGGGTACCAATGTTGTAAAAATATAATCAATAATACACTGGATTTAGATGTTATTCCTATTTTACTGAAAAGGGGTCAGTGGGGTCCCGATCTGGTCAGACCTAGTCATACTGACACGACTCGACTTGACCAGGGTTCGGCCCACTAGGATTCCTTTGGTGGCCCAACTTCTCCAGATAGGCTCACTGTGAGCAGGCCAAATTTCTATGCTCGGACGTGGCGGTGGTCACCACATCCACTCATGGCCAACTCAAACATTTTGCAACATGACCGCCCCAAGTCATTGAGGGTCCCACATCCCGTGGTTAGTTAGGCCATGTGATGTGGCTCTTGCCACGTCCACTGTTGACCTGCTACCAGAAGTTTCTAATGGGACTTGTCGCCGCACTATGACTGATACCGTGAGGACCTCCACCACAACGGAACATTTCCAGTGCATACCGCCTCCTGCACATGGCAGCCACCATGTGTCGACGCACCAATAGTTCCTTCCACAGGCCACTGAACTTGCTCCAGTGGTCCGTTATTAGATCCAAAATACCCTTTAAGATCCTTGGGTCGTCGCTGTCATTACTACATGCTCCTTGATATCTCATCGTCGATATGGGGGTCCGGTCACAAAGAACACAAGAATTCTCCCAATATAGGGATACGAGCCTTGTTTGTGTTGGCCCGATCCCTATGCGTTATAATTTAAAAACATATTTGGAGAAGATTTAAGAATCTAACCTAGATAACTATGATTCAAAATCCTGAGATCAAAAAACCGTCAGCACAGGTGATCGATCCGTTTGTCACCTATTCTGGGTTGACCTATATTCATCACTCTAATCCATTAATGGGTAAAAAAGAAATTCACATAGAATCAAACCCCTACATCGAGTTTGGATCGTTTATTAGAAAAGATCTCCCTGATTTTGTTATTCATTCCTCAATCTATCATTGGTGGTGGTTCATTGATCATATCTCACCAACACCAAATCTCCAAGGGTTCAAAGAAATAATAGATTCTACCAATAATCACATATTTGGTTAACTCGTTAAATAGAGAAAATGAATTTCATCATTTCTGTGACAATCTGGTTAAAACATCATTATGTTGCAATGAAATTTTAAATTCAAATAAAATAAAATATTATTTTATTTTATTTATCTTTAAGAAAATTTTAATATATGTTTCTTAAAATGTCTGAAAAATATATTTCTCCCTAATCCTGTTCTAGTTGAGGTTATGTATTTAATTATGTAAAGTGGTCATTCTGGATGAAATAGAGCCCTAATATTTTTAATATGGCACCCATTTTGATGTGTCTAAAACCAAGTACACATGCTATTTTGAATAAACTAAAAAATGTTCAACAAATTATTCTAGGCTCAACTGGCCTTAGAATCAAGTTTCATTTGAGCGCTTGGTGTCCAAATAATCGAATATAATATAAAAAATAATATGTTGAATTTTTGGAACATTATACATTATGATAGGAATAGGTGAAAACAAGAATCCATAATCTACTTGATTCTAAAATCATGAAATATACATGATAATACTTGAAGTCATGGATATCAATAATGCTAATCTCTTGGTAACAGAATTCATAATGATGGATATAATTAAGTTACTATCAAGGAATTATACCTTGATACATTGATTTTTTTTGAGACCTCAATCAATACATTATAATTTGAGGGCCTTATGCCGAGACACTATCTTATTATCGGAAGAGGTACACAACAACACCTAAACTATTTTGTCTCATGATACTAGTTGAGTATCAAGAGGCTATATAACTTTTGTCTCCACCCAGCACCGGAATACGCACAAAGAATAATCCCAAAGAGTCATCAATACATTTAAAACCATTCCCTAATGAACCTTTTACTCAATAAAATATTTTTATCCATATAATGTGAAATGTTGAAATAAAATATATAAACAACCTGCATTAGTAGAAAATAATCACGAAGTCTTCCAATGCTTTTTCTAATGCCAATAAAAGGTATAATATGATCCTAACCCATCTAGATAAATAAGATGCATGGTCAAACATTACATAGTAAAATTTCTATTGACCATCCATATTATAATAACAAAATACATAATTTCAATAATTTTTACCATATATATAGAATAACATTCCTTCATGGTGAACATCATCCAATCAAAATTATTTAAAATGTGTTGATCACATTGTATAGAGAAATGAGTATACCATTAAGTCAATGAATATATAACATGCTTATAATCCATACATTGGATAGTGGTGGAATCTTTGAAAACAATATATTCTCATGGTAACATTATAAACCTATAATCATGTCGACATATATGTGAAATATGCTCGCACAAGAGTTATTGAACTATACCACTCAATAAAGGATCATTAATCAGTTTTTAGTACCATGAGTTCATTTTCACCAAAATATAGATATATATTAGAGAATAAATAGTAAAAAATATACCCTATAGGTGTAATTATTTTTGAAAATTAATATGGAAATGTAACCAAAAAATTATAATATATTTTAGAAAATATATTTAACATTAACATAAAATAGAAAGTTACAGGTCACTTTCAAAATAATATTTCAAAAGGTGAATAGAAAAATTATTGAAAACCATTAATTTGAAAAATAATCATCAATAATAGGCCATTTAAATGACATAATGTTTTATTATTGAAATGTGGAGAGGAATACCAAACATATGAATGTGAAAAAACACATTCTAAAATTAAAAAAAAACCTTGTTGAAAAACCGCATCGTAAAAAAAGTTAATTGTTTTAAAAGTTAATTTTAGATATTCATATTATAAAATAACCAAAAATATTATGTTTGGGGAACGCCTTAAAGGTTGAAAAATTTTCAAGACAAAATACTATAACTCAAATTAAGGTATTTGAGTTTTTAAAAATCCTTACAATTAGGGAAACAAATATATCAATATCCACTGGGATAATAAAATGTGGGTTTGATAGTAAATCCCATGAAATAAATGGAGTGTGATAAAAATAAATCCATCTTTAGTAAATAAACTATACCAAGTAATCAAGGTGAATTTATTTTATTATGTATCAAATAATTAGAATTAAGGCCATGAAAAAATGTGTGACTTGAGCAACACTTTTAACAAGACACCATGAAATAGAGGGCTTGAAATTGATCTTAAAATTCCATTATTAAATTTTAATTCATGATATTATATTTCAAATAAGAATTATATAAACCAAATAAATTAATGTTTTTGCTTAAATACAATAATTTTCTCAATAAAGGAAAATTGAGATGAAAACCCTTACTGCTTGGGTAACTTTCTAATAATAAAACATTAAGAGTTAAAACATGAAATATATATTTATATACCAATAAATAAAATAGAATAATGAAAAAATTATTCCATTTGTATGTTTAAAAAACATTAAAATAATTTTAGGTGCATAAATATGAAACCCAAAAACATTATGAAAATTTTCTTTTAAAAAAATTTAATTTCTTCGATAGGTTGTGATACACACAACAAGAATTCTAAATAATCATTAATATAGTATACAACTATAAAAAACTGTTAAATTTGAATTTATTAAAAATAATAAATATTTAATTGTAATTATGTTTTTTACACATGAATAATAAATTAATTAGTTTTCAATTGATTGGAAATAATATATATATATATCATTTGAATGTAAAAAAAATTTCCCTGAAAAACTATTTAATACATGCAATATGGTTTTATAAATATAAATTGAATTAATCACTAATGAAGAATTATATTAATGGAATTTATAAATTATATATTCGACCAATTCTCTTTTATTCATCTAATATTTTTTTATAGCAGTGAGAAAAGAATAAACCTAGTTTTATGCTTTAATGTTGTGTCCTTTTCTAAAAATATGTTTCATTGTGTCATGAAAACATAATTTTAAATTATTTTTTAGTAGATTTAGAAAATTTATTTTAAAAAGTAATATTTATTTATTTAACAACCATTTCAAAAATTTCTTCGATTAATTTTTATAATTTTTTTGAAAGGATTAATTTTTCAATTAAATGTGAAAAAATACCGATTTTTATTAAAAAACTCATTTTTGTTTAAAACATTCACAAAGTTAATATTTTTTAAAATTATAAAAAATTAAAATTAACCGAAATATATTATTATTAATCCAATTTAGATATTTTTTAATGTTTCAAATTTAACTTTGATACAAAAACATTTTATACTTAAGAAAACTTTTCTTTCAAAACCCATATTTTCATCATGCATATAGGCTCAATTTTAAAATAAATTCATAAAATAATGTGAATTTAATGTGAATAAATAGATTAATTTTTGTGAATAATAATAATTTATATTATTAAATATGTTTTACAAAATATATTTTCATAATGAATAGTAAAAATAGTAAAAATTAATTACGAAGGTTAAGGTTAAAACATGGTTTTGTGCGTTACATGCACCTATGTGAAAACTAATTTTTAAAAAACATTGAACATATATATGAAAAATTATATTTATTATTTATAATAATTTGGTCCAAATTATTTAAAAAGTCACATTTAATTTTTTTTAATGGATAAATGACCTAGGTAAATAAAAAACAGTCCAGTTATTGTGGTTAATACTAAAATGGTAAAGGAAAATAAACATACAGGATAAGAGAATAAAATGATTAATTTTTTATGGAGGTCTGGATAAACCATAACTTCCGAACATTTCATTATTTATATATTTTTGAGGAATTTAAGCTGACAATGACTTCATGTTATTGAATAGATTTTGATATTAACAAAAGCATCATTCCTACTCAATTATAGATAGAGAACCACCTTCCCACACTTATTCACACATATTAATCCATTTATCTCGACCAAAATATAAAAAAATATCTCCCCAAATTAAATTTATATGTTCTTGAGATAATTTTATTTCCAAAAAACCATCCCTAGGGTTCTTAATAAGAGATCCAGAGGACGTTTATCTAAGCGAAGGTAATTGTGTTCATTGAAGCTTAATGCATGTAAAATAATAATTCTCATCGCAATTTAGGAGGCAACTTTGATTCAAAAGGATCTTTGCAAGAACTTAGTGTGTGACCTTGTAATTCTTCGGAGTATCAGGGATGATGGGGATTGCCCTCACCCTAGATCTACTATTGATGTTTTTTTTGGAAACCCCCCTCCCCAGGCTGAATTAAAATCATTGTGGATGGTGCCTCTAAAGAAAACCCCAGCCGAGCGGGTTTTAGATCTATCCTTTGAAATTGCCTTGATTAGATGCTCAGATTCTTCTATGGATCTTGTGGTTTTGCTTCCTCTTTGGAAGCCGAGATGATGAGCATTATCCATGTTGTCTCGTTCACCAAGCTACACAACTTGAAAAATATCTGGATCGCAAGTGACTCCACTACAATTGTCTAGGACATCTGGAATGGTACCATACATCTTGATTGGATTCTCACTGTGCGATAGATGGACTTACTGAACTCTCTTTTAGATATCAACTTCATAATCACTCATACACATCGTGATGTAAACAAGATCATTGATGGAAATTCTAATATGGGTGTTTCTCATGATATTATTTGGAGGGATGATCTTCCTCATGGGTTACTCCCACTTTATGTTATTTATTTAACAAAAATAACTTATATAAAACTTTTGGAGCTGTTTTTTTATCAAAAAAATTTTTGTTTTGGTTGTTGACCAGAATACTACCTTTTAAAAAAAGTAATTATCTTCATTGAGATATTTATTTTTCACTTCTTCAATTAGCACTTTTTTTATATTTATTGATAATTACAATATTATAAAATTACTATATAAAACATACTTAAATAATATTACATTAATTTAAAAACCTATATCTATCACCACTTATATCAAATGGGAAATGAAACCATCGATTGTGTGTACAGTAGAGTACCACCTCACGAACCGATGTAATTCGTTTTCCATCACCACATCCTGGAACTGGATATACTAATATATTTAATATATAAATATATATATATATATGAAAATTTTAAAATAATTATACATATATAATTACAATATCACATCTACCTTTTTACCTTTAAACTTGTTGGAAAACCATAATGCCACTCGTGCATACATGTGGACTGCAGTATCCACAAAAAGATGAGAGTTTTTTCATTTTTGATTTACATAGGAGCTCTTAAGGATTTATTTGTTGATAATATATTAATTTATGTAATATAATAATGGTTCAATAAATTTTTATGATTATTTATATTTATTTTGTTCCATTTGTTGAAAAATGAATACAATGTTAAAGCATACGTACGGTCTACCGTCTTCATGAATGGTGTAACTCATTCTTCAATCTATAACTTTAATGGATGATTATAAATATGTATATAATGAATATATATGATATTTAAATAATTATTATATTTATTGGTATTATGTAACCATAATTGAATTAGATTGACTAAAACATCCAAAACAAAACATACCAAAAAATGCACCAATTATTAGCCAAAACAATGACTTCATCAATGAATTTTTAATAAATGGGGGATAAAGTATTATAATAAAATAATATATTTTATTATTTATCTTAGTATGGATATTTTATATACTAATAACAAATATATATTTATAATTACTTACCTTCCAATACATACAATGGAATTAAGACATGAGTTAGTGGGTTTATCATCTCACTTTTACTTCTATGAGACATATTTCATATTCAAAAATTATTTATTTTATGTCATGTATATAATTACCATGAAAATATGCTATTATTATTATTAGGATATTTATGCAATATAAATGTACATATAATTTTCTTTTATTTATAGGTCTTACTATTCAAAAGTTACTAATATCGTAAGGGTTTATATCATAATATCGTCGTTACTCATGACTGTTTTCTGTTTAAGTATCCATTTAGGGAATTATATGATCATTTTTTTGTGAAACTATTATAATTTTCTTTTCCTATTTTTTATATTAAAATAATATATATTCCTTTCATTTGTTTCTTTTTGTAATCAAAATATAAAAAAATATTAAAAAAATATACTTTATTTCCACCTTAGTCGGAAATATTTTTCTTTGATGACCAAGTTTTTTGAAAATAATTTAAAAAAAGTTTTTTACACTTCTATATTATTTTTTAAATTCATTTGTACCCATTATATACTTTTAAAAAAATTTAATTGAATCTTTCTTTCTTTATTTGAATGAGGTTTATTTGGACTTTCTTTTTACAAAAGTGTGAAAAGAATGTTTTAATTTAACTTATTCAACATAAATTATAGTTACCGATGTCATGATTCATTTATTATTTAATTATTAATTTAAAAGTTCCTATGGTCCTTTTTAAATAATTTTTTTCTATATTTTTCAATATATTCTATGTTTTTAAAAGTGAATTTCAAAGTTAAAAGGGAATTTTCCTCAAGAATACTTCTAATGAAATGTTATGGTATTCATATTCAACAAGAGAAAAAATCCTTATATTACATATGATTTAATAGAGATATGATGTAATGATACCATCCTTATTATTTATACTAATGGTTTATGATCACCTTAACTGGGGATTTACTATTATGATACCATTCTATGTATTACCGTGAATGGTTTATGATTATTTTTATTAATTGGGGAATGTATTAACATTACATACAATTTTTTTCAATATGAGTTTTTATATTGATTATGTTTCACCAATTTCATATTATAAATTAATTAAACATAATAAGTGACATGCATGGCCCACTATAAACCCTCAATTAATCAGTATGTATCGTGATTCAAACTAGATTTGGTATTTGGTTGTAGCTATAGACATTTAAGTAATATATCTTAGAATGAGGCTTTGATGATATATTTATTATATCAAAAATTATTAATTACCTTATTATGAGATTATTTATTGATTTTCAAGTTATTATTTGATTACTTATGATATCCATGGATAATTTTGTGGATTTTGTGTTTAGTTATATTTCTTTATTTGATTAAAATTTATTCCTAAAATAATATAAATCATGATTAAGTTATTGATTAAATGGAATGATTTTTTAGTTATTTACATTTTTATATTGATTATACATTATTTAATAAACATATATTTCACTTTACACATACCCTTACTGAGAATCCGAGCTCAACTATTTCTTATTTATCCTTCCCAAATATATTAGAAATTAGTTTATAATTGATATATAGGGATATGCTAAAGGGAATAATTTATTTCTCAAAGGAATTAATATATTTTAGTTTAGTTTTCATATTTAATGTGAGTTTCAAATATGTATCTTGTTTTCCAAGACTACTAAAGTATTCAATACTTTGGGATACGATCACTAGTATCTTACAATATTATAATAATGTAAACATTGAATCAAGGCTAAATGTTTTGGGATATTTATAGTTAGTATCAAATAAAGTTTATTAGGAATCATAGGAATAAGATTTAGGAAAACATAGATTTCATAATATAACCTTATGACTGAACTTAAGGATAATTCCAAGTATAGGATAACATCAAAATGTTTTGGTAAGGTAGAGATTATGTTGTTTTCCTTTTAATACATTCCAGTATAGTTACTATAGTTGGATATGGATCTAAAATAGATGTACATAGTGGTAATAACTCTTAAAAGGGTCTATTGAGTTTTGAATTGGTCATCACATAGCTCACAAAATGGGACTTATTCCAAACCTAGTGTAACACTATTGGGGTATATTCTTGGGATAATTCACATTTCATTTATAAATATTAATGAGGGTTATGAAAATATCTTTATTATTTCAGGACAATACAAAATAAACAATGTTTATGATTCTATAAATAATTATGAATAAAAATTTTAATTTATGTTATGTTTTTCACCTTGGATAAGAAGAACAAACACAGTCTACAGAAGTGAATGGTAATATTCAAATTGAGGATTTATCTGTTTTGTTGGAATAAATTAATTTATTTTCTAAGGAATTACATATAAATACACTAAAGAGTGAAGTTGAGTATTTCAATTATTTATCCCATATTGAAGACCTATATCAAAGACTCCCAACATAATATCTTTTGTTTAATTAGTGGACGTGATAAAAAAACTTGAGCAGTTGCGTGATAAAGGGATTTATATTCCCTAGTGTCTAGACTTAAGAAGCCCCTTTTCATTTTATTAATAGAAAAGATGGTTCTATGAGGTTGTGAATTTATTATTGGAAAAATAATAATATTATCGTAAATAACAAGAATACGCTACCTCACATTAGGACTTATTCCATTAACTTAATAGAGAAAAATATCTTTCTATGATTTACCTTTATTCTGTGTATCGTGAATTATGAGTAAAAAAGGAATATTTTTTGAATATATATTTTTATTTGATGTATAGAAATAATGAGATTACAGTAATTATATTTAGATTTAATAATGATCAATCTATTATTTTGATCTTTTGAATTGATTATTGAAGGAATATATTAATGATTTTTTTGTCATATTTACTAATGATATCTTGGTTTACTCTATGAGATATAAATACCATGAGAATCGCTGAAACATTATTACTGAGACACTTATAAATAGTGTTATTTGGGAATTTTGGGAAGTGTGAATCTAGAATTAAATTGTTTCTTTTCATGGCTAAATTATTTCCAACGATGGAATACAATTTGATCCTATGAAGACAATGGTATTCCAGCAATGGCCTACACTAATGAACATAACTAAGGTATATAGTGTTATTAGCCTTGTCATAT
This sequence comes from Viscum album, assembly GCA_963277665.1. Classification (NCBI taxonomy): domain Eukaryota; kingdom Viridiplantae; phylum Streptophyta; class Magnoliopsida; order Santalales; family Viscaceae; genus Viscum; species Viscum album. Next base: position 998,730,062 of record OY728136.1, on the reverse strand, counting down.
ACTATCAGGGACATATATATAACTATTTATCATTAGATAACCTATTAAGAATGATTATTTGTAAAATATTAAGTTCTCATGGACAATGTAATGTGCTGAATTTTTTGAATAATTTAAGAGGATAGCGGTGAATGCTCTGATTTTTACACTGCCATAGATAAATGATGGATTTTTTATATAAATTGATGCATTAATGAAGATAATTGATTGTTTTCTTATGTATAATTATAAAGGTATTACCTATGAATCAATATAGTAAAATATATATGAACAAAAATATATAACCCATGATCTTGAGTTATAATACATAGTCCTTTCTATGAAGATATGCAAAAATTATCTTTATGGTGAAATATATGGGATATATAGGTATCATAAGTTTCATAAATACATCATTTCACTAAATTATATCAACACGAGTAAAAGGTGATGTATTTATCTACTCACGGATTATGACTACTCAATACATAACCCCCAATGGAAGGAAAATTGGGCATTGGATTCATTAAGAAGAAACGATCATAGAGTTATTACTAAACCAAAGATCGATAGGGATCATATATTAATGAATATAGTAGAAATGGATATGAGAATTATTGATAAATCTAAGGAATCACTTATTTTTTCTAATTATTGAAAAACCATATTTTTTGGAAAATATACACAGTTCTCAACCTAAATATGATAATTTTAAAATGAAAAATAATTCTTTAAAAGATAGTATATTGGTAGAATCTGTTTGTAAATATTACTTCCTAAAATTTTGAGATCTACTATTTCATCCATATATTGAGATTAAGATTGAATTGATGGATAGTTCTTACAGCTTGAATACAACTACACACCCTGTAGCACCTAGATGTATAGATATTTAAAGAATTTTTTTGTGGGATAATATGAAATGAAAAATTGATGATTATGTGTCTAGATATTTTTTTTAAATAGGATATGTATAAGAGATAGAATCTTATAGGATTATTTCTACATACACCTATTTCTATATAGAAATATAACGACATTACTAGGTACTTCATCACCGGATTACCAAAGAATCAAATAAAAAATGATACAATAATGGTTATTGTTGATCACCTTACCAAATCGACACATTTCATCTCTATACGAGAATATATACCTCCCAATAACCTTGAAAATATATATATTATTGAATTTTTAAGACTTCATAGTGCACCTATTTTAATAGTTCCTATTATTGACCCATGATTTACATCAAAATTCAGGAAAATTGTTTAGAAGACTATAGATATTGAGAATCATTTGAGCACCACTTATTATCCTCAAACTAATGGGTAGTATAAAAGGACTGTAAAAACATTATATGAAATGTTGAGGTCCTGATATATTGACATAAAAAGTGTTTGAGATAATTATTTACCTATAGTAGAGTCTATATATAACAATTATCTCCATTATGGTATTCAAATGGAACTATATGAAGCATTATATGGAATGAAATTTCAGAGAGCATCTTTTTGGGATAATGTTTGTGAAAGAAAGATTGTAGGTGTCAAACTTGTGGTTGATACAATGAAAATGTAAATACTTTTCAAACCCATATCAAATCACTTCAAAGTTGGTAGATGATATATGCCAATAATTGGAGTAATGATTTGGGATTTCAAGTGGGAGATCATTTTTTGGAAAGTATCTCCATGGAAGGGCGTTATAAGGTTCATTGAGAAATGGAAACTGTTCCCTAGGTAAATCTAAACTTTTGAAATAATGGAATGAATTGGAGTTGTGGAATACCATTATTAACTTCCACCAAGTCTCTCGAAAGTACATGGTGTGTTATATATATCATTTCTCATGAAGTACATAACAAAACAACACATGTGATCACCTATGAGTAAATAGAATTGGAAGATGATACATCTTACTATGATGTGCCTATCTAGATTTTGGACACTAAAGAATAATTTTTGATGAATAAGATTACTCATATGGTAATGTTACTTTGTATAAATAATAAGACAAAAGAGAAGATGTGGGGACCTATAAAAATTATGAAGAATAACTACCCAAATATGTTCATGAGGAGATATTTTGGAAATTACAAGGATGAAATTTTTGAACGAGTTAACAATGTAACAATATGATAGATTATGATATATTTCATTTTAAATAGACTTAATATTTTCTATAGTTTTTGATACAAGAAACATTGAGTGTAAATAAATTATAATATAGTATATCGTTATGACATAATCCTGAAATCTACAGGTATTAAAAGTAATAAATAAATTATGAAAGGTATTTGGATTATGTATGTATAAATAAATTAATTGGTTATCAATTTATTATAATATATATATATATAAAACGCTTTGAATGTAAAAAAATGTAGTTTTCTACTGAAAAACTGTTTTTATGTGGGTAATATATTTTTATCGTAATAAATAAAATTAATAACTATTGGTGAATGATATTATAGAAATGAATATATTATATATAAAAAAAACTATCATTTATCAATTTTTTCTGATCATGAGATAAGAAAAACAAAGTTTTATGCTAAAAATGTTTTCTTATAAAAACAGTTTCCTCAATTTTTGTGAACATATTTTACAATTTAAATTTACCAATTTTATAAAATTTCATTTAAAAATTGAATTAATTTATCAAATAATAATTTACAAATTATATTAGAGTGATTTTTTCTATTTTTTGAAAAGGTTATTTTTTTCTGAATAGTTAAAAATACTATTTTTTATTAAAAACCACTTTTTTGTTAAACATGTTTACAATGTCATGTATGTTTTATAATTTATTAAACGTAAAATTACTCCAATAATAATATTATAAAAAAAATTATGTCATTTTAATCAATTTCAAGTGTAATTTGATATAAAAACATTCTATACTTAAGAAAACATATCTTTGGAAAACCACATTTTCATCACACTTTCGGGATTAATTTTAAATTAAATTATTCAACTTATGTGGATTAACTTTTTTAAGATAGATTAAATATTTGAAATAACTATAATTAATTTTATTTAATTAGTTCAACTTAATATTTTTTCAAAATGAATAGTAAATGTAGCAAACATTAATTTCTATGGTTAAGGTTAGAATATGATTTTGTGTGTTACAAGTGCCTCTATTAAAATAACTATTCCAAACACATAGAACTATTGTTTGATAAATTTTATTTTATATTTTGAATTTTTGGTTCCAAATTATATATTAATGATCAAATATTTTTAATATTAAAGGTTAAATTAACATGGAAAATAAAAAAACTAGTTTTCGTGGTGAAAACTAAAATAGAAAAAGTAAGCAACAATAGATGATAATGGAATAACATTTTTAGAAAATGTTTTTATATTTGTTTTATTATTCAACATAAATTACCTCAACTCAATTATTTATTAATTTTTGAGTCACATGGGCTGAGAGTGACTTCCCATTTTTGATTATTTTTTCTTATTAAAAAAACGCCACTCCTCTTTAATTATAAAAAGGTATCACTTTCGCTAAATTTTTCACACCACCTAAGCCATTTACCTCAACCAGAACATTCCAAAATCTATCTGAGAAATCCTAATCCATTTTATAGTGCTTCTGGGATTCCCAAATTGCCAACACTAGGGTCTTTAATAAGAGATCCAAAGGTGATTTTTCTAAGTGAAGGTAATTGTCTTCACTAAGTTATATCTTTTTTTACTTCTTCTCTGACCACATATATTAATATCATAATAATTAAAATATAATAATATCATTTTATACCATATATTTTGATGTTACTAATTTAATTGAATCACCTATAATCATCTCATCTTCTAATAAATGGGAAACAAAATCATTGATTGTGTGTATAATGAACTATCTCCTCGTGAACAGATTCAATTATATTACATCACCACCTTGAACTACTGGATATAATGATTTATTCAATACATATTTATATATATATGATATATATAATATAACTATAATTTTTTAATTATAATATCAAATATACCTTTTTACCTTCCAGTCCGTTGGAAAATGATAATGGTGCACGTGTATGTGTGTGGACTACCACCTCCAAATAGTGATGTCATTCATATTTAATTTAAATTTTACTTGAATGGTTATAAGGATTTATTTTAGGAAAATACATTATTTTGTTTTAAATAATAATTATTTCTTAAAGGTGAATTATATTTTACCTCCTTTTATTTTAATATGATGAAAAATGAAAACATCATTCATGCGTACGCACAACATACTGTCTCAATGAATGATATAAATCATTTTTCAATATAAATAATTTACGTATAACTATAAATATGTATATATTGAATATATATGATATTTTTAATCATTATTAACATTATTTAAAATTTGAAACCATGTTCAAAGTATAAGGACAAAAACTACCAAACCAAAATATACATGAAAAATGATACAATTCTTACATAAAACAATGATTGTAAACAATTATAATAAATAAATCAGTAATAATAGATTATTAGTGAATGATATGTGGTATGATATATAAAATTATATTTCTGGGATATATTTATAAAAAATATATCTTTATTATACATGAGTTTTAAAAACATATGAAAGAAGTCAGGCCTCAGGTAAGGGTTTCTCGTCACAATTTTACTTTTGTGACACATATATCATATTCACCACTTATTTCTTTTGTTAGATATATATAATTCCATTTAATTTATTTTATGATTACTCCAATGAAAATTATTGTATATAAATATCGATATAATTTTATTTCACTAATGGGTCTTAAAATTGAAAAGTTACCAATATGGTAGAGGTTTACTTCACAATCTCATCATTACTCAAGATTATTTATTCTTAACTCTCCATTGGGATAATTATATGATATTTATATATTTAGAAAAATATTTTTTCTTACCCTCTATTTTATTTTGAAAATTATATGTTTTAATCTCATTTTCCTATTTTATATACTCAAAAGATGATATTTTTTTACGAAAAATAGAATTTATTTCCTATTTAGTGGGGAACCATTCTCTTCTATGTATATGTTTTCTAAAATATATTTCATGAATATTTTTAATATTCCAATATAATTGGATAAATTCATTTTTACCAAAGATAGATTTTCTTAATTTTTTTAAATAAATCTTCCACTACTTTTCCAAATGTGGTACTTTTTTACTTTTTTAAAAGATTAAAAGTAATGATTATATTTAGCTTATTGTGCATGAATGAAATTTCCCATAGTCCAAACCGCTCAATGATTTGAAGATTCATTTACATGTGTCTGCGATCCTTTATAAGTAAAAGGGTTTTCTAATATGGTTGAAAAAATAATATTTTGAAACTGAATTCCAAACTAGAATGGTCATTTTCATCAAGAAGTTTTACAATTATATTTTATGGCATTTCTATTTATCAATGACACCAAACCTTATCTTACTTATTATAAACTAGGGATATTATGCGATGATACCATACTTATTATTTAATTAAATCATTTAATATTATTTTTACTAGGGATGAACTATTTTACTACTATTCTTTATATTACTCTAAATGGTTTATGATTATGTTTATTGATTTAGAAAATTATTAATATTTTATGTAATAGTTTAAAATATTAATGTTTATATTGATCATTTTTCAACCCATTCATATGTGGAATTAATTATACATAGTATGTGATGGTAGTAGACCAATATATCTTGTAGATGCATTGGCATGTCTTATGAAAAAAACAATATTAGGTATTTGGATGAGGTTATACCCATTTATGCAATATGTCTTGGCATGATTACTTTATGGTATGTCTATGATGTCTAAAATTATGCATTCCCTAATTGTGAAATTATTTATTAATTCCCATGTGAGTATATTATTATTTATAATGTCCATGTATAAATTTTAATATTATTTTATTATTTATATATAATTATATAATAAAAATTTACTTCAGTCATATTATTTTTCACGATCAATTTATTAATTAAATGAAATATGTTTTCAGTTATTTACCGTTCTATATTGATTATGAATTATTTAAATATGATATCTTCGACCACACATATATCCTTACTCAGTATCATAGATCCCTCATTTTATATGTTTACATTCCTATAAATTCTACTATGTTGTTTTTGATTGATATACACAGACATTATAAAGAAGATAATGGTGTCTGAAACATAAAGTCTATGTTGTATTTTTTATTTCCACATGTAATGTGAGTTTTGAGTATGTATCTAGTTTTACAATACTAATAAACTATTAAATCATTTTAAGTGAGTTATACTTTATCTTTAACAATGTAACAATTTTACCACTGACTATGGGATACTAGGGTTTGGGTATTTATAATAAATACAATACTTTCTACAATGAATTGGCGTTTAAATGAAAATCCTTACCACATTGGTAACTTTTGGATTAGAAACCCATGAGAGTTAAAACATGAATTATATATTTATATAAACTTAATTAAAATGTATTAATTATAAAATATCTCAAATATTAAGTATACATTCTTTTAAATTGAATATAGGTTCATATATACAATACTTGCCTCAATGAAGCATAATTGGGATTGAAACACTTACCACTTAGGTTAGTTTTGGATATGAAAACCTATAGTGTTAAAACATTAACTATATAATTATATACCATTAAAAAAATGTATTAAAGAAAAAATATCTCAAATTCTTATTATAAAAACCTTGAAAACAAATATATGTGAATATATACAATACTTTCATCTATGAAGTGAAAAAGAGGTAAAAATCATTACATAGTTCTAAATTCATTATGTGAACGCACTTAAATCTTATAATAATAAAGTTATTTTTATTATATAATATATTAGTAACCTTATTATTATTTATTTAATTCCATATGGACCATTTATTATCAATTTATATTTATTCATTATATAGTTTTCTTTCCTATGTCAATTACTTTTGGTTATTCACTCAATTTTTAATTTCTGACTATGTGTGTTGGAAATTGTAAAAATCATCATACAATAGTTTCATAATATCCAAAATTATAAGAATGTTATATAAATAATTTTTAAGTATTAAATTTATTTATAAATCCATATATTATGGGTGGTGATGAAAAATAAAACTCATTTCTCCTAAAGTCGATAGTTCACACGTATGCACAATTAATGTTTCTACTTCCAAACGATTGAGACGGAAAGAGGGTAGATGATAATTTTAATTTTCACGGTCGTATTTAAATTATATACATCATATTTATTCATCCATTACGTCATTTTTATCATCCATTAATATTGGTTTTAAAAAAATGGATGATGTAACATTTTGGAGGTGGTATTCCACACAACACACTCATGAAAATTTTGTTCTTTCTTAATAGATAGAGAGGAATAAATAATGGTTATTCCATTAATATTATAACATATTATTATATTTATTATAATTAAATTGTTATATTTTTATTTATTTAGTGTATTTTGAAGAGGATGATCAAGGAGAAAACTATAGAATGAGATAATACTTGTGTTGGAGGCTTGATCTTTCCTTGGAAAACTCTTTAAGAGTAAAGGTATTAAAATAAATTACTGTGACTAGGGGATTAAGAGACTCTGAAGGAATTTTAGGAGAATATATTTGGGAAAAATTTCAAGTAAATTTATAATAGAATTTTTATGTTTTAAATGGTGTAAGTGGTTCCCTTTAATAAGAGAGGAAAATGGAACTTTTCAAAAAACCCTTTATATTTTCATAATTCCATAACACTATTCAAGGGTGAATTTCCATAAATTTCAGAAGTAATTAATTTTTAGGTGTCATTGGGTTACTAAATACTTATGAAATTATTTATAGATATGTTCTAAACATGTTATATTGTCTTTACCAATATTTCTTTTATATTTTACTCCTTTAATTTTAAATTGGGTAACTATTTTTTTACTAGGTGATTTTATGTTTTATTAAAAATATAAAATTAAAAAAATAAGCAAATTTGGGTGATGTATAACCAAATTTTATCTCTATTTAATCTTATTCAATTTCTAAATTTTATAAAATTAAATATTAAATTAAAACATATAATGTGTATAAATATTATTTATGTCAAAAAATTACAGTTGGACCATTATGAATTCTTAATCTTATTTAGAATTGATTACATAATAAACATGTGTCATTATTTTTATATTTGTGTTTATGAATTATATTAGTTTTATTAGTTAATGTATTTTAATTAAATTTATGTAGACGCTAAAAAGTCCGTAGCTACTGAATAAGGTTTTGAAATGATGATGTGAATTCATATTCATACCAGGAAGCCCGTTCCAGAGGGATCAGAAGCGTTGCGTGAAATAAAGGAGGATGTGCATGAAAAAAGGTTGGCCGCACGAAAGGAGTCTGGGATTCGCGAAAGTTCCCCGGCACCAGTGCACAATTTTGCGCGCCCGCCCCGCGTGGTGCCCGTTTTCGCGCCACCGTATCTGGCGCACAACATTTCGCGCGCTACCTGGATTCCGCGTTGCCGGAGGCCTATAAATAGAAGGAGACCCCTCCCATTTTGGGGTTGTGGAATTTGATCCGGCTCTCGTGCGCAAAATAGGACTTCTGCGCGCGCAATATGGCATTCCGGTATTGACCCTTTTTGCACAACCTCACCCCAGGATCCGACTTTGCGTGCAATCCCACCGGATTAAATAAAATTCCAAACTCCTCAGGGTTCCTCCCTTGCACTCAATCCCTTCCATTGCGTGAAAAAGGTCCAATTGCATGCAGTCCCTTCAGTGGGTGTGGCCCTGCCTTAGGGTTCAGCCTTTTCCACTTGCATGCAATTCACTTCCCTTGCGCACAATTCTCTTAAGATGCGTGCAATTCCTCTGCCCCAATTACGCGCCATCTCGGTGTTTTGTGCGCAAACCTTTTCTTTGCGTGCAATCCCCAGGATCCCTCACCTTGACACTCCCCGGGTGCCTCCCTGCGTAGGCGCCCGATTTCCTCCATACTGGGCATGCACTTCATGCACTGTTTTCCTATACAGACATCAATGATCGTACAAAGTAACCTCAAGGTCCCTTGGGCCGTTTTCCCATTGTGTTGCTTTCCCTCATGCTCCTTCGCATAGGCACGCTAACAACTATTGCTTCTTCTAATAGCCATACGAACATGGACCCCTCGATGGTTCGCTCTGCGGCCCCCCTTTACTATGACATTGCTGATGCCTTTCCCCCCACAAGGGGTAGAGGGTGTCTGTTGTGTAAGTCCTAGGGGGTGTGGATCATACCCACTTCGTCCAAGCTGCAGGATGTTAAACTCCCAAGCACATCATCCTCAACAAATGACGTTAAAATCTGATTCGGCCCCGTGCCTCGCACGCAGGGTCCCCCCCCAGCTCGGACATTCTTTACACCGCTCGTCTCCACAAGAATGAAATCTTCCTCACATGGAATGATATCCTCCCTATCAGAGTGGCGTTTGTCCATAGGGTAAGGTAATCCACCTTGGTTTAAGCCCCAAGCCTCTCTTGCGAAAGGTAGTACCCATGCACCTCCGCACTTCCCCACTTCCAAGGTCAGTGAAGGGCGTGATAGGGAACGAGTCATCTTCTTTTTTCGGTCCAAAATCACTATCCCTTCGTGCTTTGTCGCACTTCGGGCCTCCATCCTTGAGTATGTCCCAGTTCCGTGGGCCGCTCAACACATCAGTCCCTCTCCACTTCCCACGGATGCACCTTTCGTGATGTGATCGTCTGGTCCCTGCTGCCTCTTGTTTCTCACACCGAGCATGACTCACGTGGGCTTAGAGTGAGCATCGACCATGAAATTATCTTATGGTCCGCCTCATAGCGTAAGCCTCATCCCAGAAAAGTACGATGACTTTGATCTGTGCTAAGGCATGGTACGTAAAGAGCATCCACGAGGTTCAAGCCCACCACCCGGTTGTTCTGACCCCTTCGCGTTAGTTCACCAACTCCTTGGGCCGCCTCTGAGTGTAATCCATGAATGCCGTCCCGCATGACGTTAAACTACATGGAATCCAACACGACGTTAAACTGTCTGCCTCATCCCGCATGACGTTAAACTGCACCACCCGAACTACGAGAACATTGATCTGTGCTAAGCCATGGTACGTAGGAAGCCTCCATGAGGTTCAATCCCACCACTCAGTTGTTCCTACACCTTCGCGTCAGTTTTCCAACCCTATGGGCATCCTCAGAGCGTAAGCCTCATATGAAACATTGTGGGCCACCTCAGAGTGTAAACCCCATATCCAACTTGGGCCGCCTCAGAGTGTACGCCCCTAATTCCCCCATCCTACATGACGTTAAACTGCACCACCCGAACTATGGGGACATTGATATGTTCTAATTCATGGTACGTATTAAGCGTCCACGAGGTTCAAGACCAACACCCACGTGTCATCCTGACCTCTCCCTAGAGGCCATGGGCCTCAGGAAGCTCATTCCCTAGCACAGAGGCCTTACTACCTCTCGTTTCCATCCATGCTTTCATTCTCACAGGTTGCCTTTTCAGTTGTCCCACTGTATCATTGAACTACGCGGACTTTGATTCCCTGCCACGGGGATACGTAGGAATCCTCAATGAGGCTCAATCCCCTCTTCACTTCATCACCCATCTTTATTTTTACCCAGGCCTCCACATCTCGGTGGGATCATGCCACCTCATTCTACTCCACAGTATCCAGGAAGCCGCCCATGGGTTGGCCCCAATATCGGTGTTCCCTCTAGGGGGTTCTTCAATCTGATCCACTCTCAGTGTTTTGATTAGTCTGATCCATCCCCGCTGGACGTTAAACTCACGGAATACCCCGTGTTAAACATGGGAAGCTGAGTAAAACCTCAGATACATGACTATGGCATGAAATTCCCCACGTTCGATGTGGGTTTCTTTTTGATTCCGCACCCTCGAGAAGCCTTATAATAAGGGACATGAGACAAAAATTCCAATCCCCCATCGTCAAGACACGCCAACTACACCTCAGCATGCCCACTCTACTAACCGAAGTTTGCTGCCCCGACCAGACCCATTGGAGCGTCTTGACGGAAGCAATGTAATTAACTGGTGTCCAAGAAGATATGGCACTGAGAACGAGATTCACGAATACGTCTTAAATATATGAGGGAGACCCAGACTAGGCGACGAGATCCGAGAAGGAATCCACAGAAGGAAGAACGGACATCCCATCTTACCGGTTTCGATCAAGGAGCAGACGTCCCCGAATAAGGAATGGATTCCGCCCGCCTTTGGAAAGCAGGAATGCAGGGCAACAAGCCGCACGTCCTCCCCTGCATGATGGATGTACATGAACGCCCCAGTGAAAAGTGTCGGAAACATAAATGGTGAACCCGAAGTGAATATCTTATCCTTAATATGGAGGTTGGTAGTGTTTGGGGTGTCAGAAGATTATCATGTCACCAGGTCTGGGCACCCAGCACCAGGACGTGAAACCTGCTAGGGGTTGGGGCAGTCTGGACGTTGAGCACTCTGTTCTGCGACGTTGTTAGCGTGGATCCCTCTTAACAACTAAGGAAGGAGAAATGGTCATGGGATATTGTTTGTAGATTTCTTTTTCTCTTAGTGTTAATGGGTTCATCTCCGTGCTTTCAGGAATCATACCGCTACATTTGGAGCTCGATCGACACCTGCCCACCGGCGCAAGGACAAGGGCAATACCGATGCGACCACCCCGTGCGGTTCCACCTTTTCCACAGCTACTCCGACCACCACAAATATCGGGCGCTCACACCCCCTCTCCCCGTCAGATATTATCCAACAGAGGTTGATCAATGACCTTGTGCATATGTATGAGGAAGAAGGGGTCATCCCCACAAGGGACATGGCCCGTTTGGATCTTCAGGTAGTTGTGCCTCACCGCCATCGCCGCCCCCGAGGGCGGTGCAGGGAGCCACTGCTCCCCACCTCGACATTCAACCATTTTGGGATTTTATCCCCAAAACACCTTGACACCGCCCTTCCCTACTCCGATGAGGTAGGGGATGTCCGGGTTCGCCCGATCGAAGACCCGCTTCAAGGCATCACTGCAAGGGCCCCCGCCAGGCCGCGTCGATGCCACCACTCGACTCCCCGGGCTGAGGAGCATGCAATCCCTGTGCACACACCACCTTCTCCAACCCACCTGACCGGATGCCAGTGTCAGACACGAGAAGAAGAGGATTCTTGCCCCACGACATAAACGTCGGCAACCACTGTGGCCCGAGCCACCGCTGAATCTTATCATCAAACCCCCGCACAAATTGAGCAGGGGAAGTTATATGCCTGATCCGGATCAGGGCCCCGATTGCCCCACGGGTAGTTTAAGTCAACTCTCTCAGTCTCTGGCACATGCAATGGCCACCGCGGACCAATTCACAGTAGTTCCATCAAGCGTGAAGGCCTACTCCATGCCACCATTCTAGAAGGTATGTTCCCTCCCTCCTTCCAACCTCGGCTCAGATTCCTGCCTAGCACCACCCTCGCCGTAGGCATGGGGCTACCCCGTAACTAGAACACTACGGGTAGGGATCTCTCCAGCGCCCACTACATGGGGTATGGGGTAACATCCCCTGTCACAGACCGCGAGTATGGATCTGTTGCGTGTCTAGTCACTCACCCGCATAGAGGTCATCCCCATTTCCCTTTCAACATTTGCCGTAGTCCTCCCCACACCGCGACCCTCACCCCTCTCGGCTCCGACACTAGTGCGGCCAGAGGAATCCATGACAGAAATCAACCTTGCCCCGAAGACCGATCCAGGGGAAGAAAGGCAGGACATCGTCGTCGTAAGAGAAAATCCAGGGAAGGCCGGACAGAAATCAGACCAGTCTGTTTCTCAGACTCCAAGGCGGGGTGTGACTCGGTGATGGAGCCCTACCCTCAGTCCTTTGAGTCAAGGGCTGGGATAGGGACACTGCACGTCATCCCCTACACTCCGAATGTGAGATCCATATGATATTCTCCTCCCTCCGAAGGTATATCCAGGAGGACAAGGACTTGGAGTACCCCTAGTGATCAAACTTGCAGTCACCATCGGCCTCTCTGAAAGAACCTTCCATCTCGGACAGAGATGAAGAAGTCCTTTTTTAGGGGTCGATGGCGAAAGAGCCTCGACATAGTGCATCCTCAGCAAGCACCAACATTGTGATAGGAGGCCCGTTCGCCGACCCATCATATCGTGATGTGGCATCTAGGGCACTGCAACCCTCGAAGGGAAAGTTAGTCTTCGGAGGCCAATTTTCCTGCTCATCGTTTTCCCCGCCGACCAGCCCACTGGCCCAGTGGCCTACCTCGGCACCGCTGCCAGTTCCCCAATCACTCCTAGTTGATGAATGAGGCTATCAAGGGTGGGATTTTGAACCTGATTGGTGGAGCTTCTGGACCATCCTCACAGCATGCCACTTCCCTAAGAAGTTTTGGCTGATTGTAGGGTTATATTTTGATACCCCAAAATATCTCACCCTGAGAAAGCTTGAATGTTTCTGCCAGACTCTCCGGGAAACTCTCTCCCGCCTTTGCCATCAGCACATGACTTATCCTGGGAACCAAGAACACCTTGAGGATATCGGCGAGCAATATCATCAGGTCTACCTGGCCACGCTCCACTGGGTCGGCACCCTAAATCACTTGGCCACTACAGGGCCCTCCAACAGCAATGCGTTTAGGGCTTTCAAGTACTCTGCAAAGTTATTGAGGAGGCCACCCCCAACGCGCATGTCGTTGGATGGGTGCAGTATGCCACCCTACTCTTCAATGTGATACACCGACAACCCGACTCATTGGGTGACTCTGAGGACATGCCCCCGAGGGTAGCGGCGGTCAACATGGACGATCTATTAGGAGATGGGAATGGTCTGGAAATCCTTGATGGGGACTCACCCCTAGAGACAAGCCACTATTGGACCCATCAGGGTGGATAAATTGTCAGCAGAGGAACTTCCTAGGTCGCCCCGTGCCCACTGAGTCATTAACACTGTGCCAAAACATCAGCAAGGGTAAAGAGCACGTTAGGGCTGTCAAGCTCGCCGACCCATCTGCCTCAGTGTAGAAGGAAGAGGAAGATCCCGAGAAGGAAATGCTGCACTAACATCATGATGAGTAGAAGAGGTTGGTCGATGAGATTCTGGATGAATGCATTACGTAGCGGCGACCAGATTACGGTGATCCTAGATTGGGGTAGCACAGGCAAGAACAACTACCCCTCAGCGAGATTCTCCTAGGCAACCCCGATCACACCGTGCTCGCTGACAGAGTAGAGGGTGGTGCTCATTGAAAGAGGGCACGATATGTTTCCTTGAACCCTCCTGAGTCGCGTGATCACCCAAGGGATCCCTCTTGGGTTCATCCCATCGCTCCACCAACTAACCGACGAGCTGCTGAGCTTGTCTACCGAATTGAAGAGCCCGACAATGCGCTTGTGGTTAGGGATCCTCATCAGGACATGAACCCGCATCTAGATGATCCGATGGTATCGCTCATCGCCCGATTAGAGGCTTCGGAGACTCAGCAGGTGGCAATCCCACCAGACCGCAAGCCCTACCCAACATGGGTGGATGATATGACATCACCCCAGGATTTATAAATCCCACTTTCACCCCCCATTAACGGGACATGAGACCCTCCACAACACCAGGACCACTTCAAATCATGGTGTGGGCCTATGATAGGGACTCCAGCGAAGTAGGAGGCCACCAAGCTCTGTTGCTTTGTTCATACACTAGAAGGGCCGGTGTTCGTTTGGTATAGCCAGATCCCTATCAGATTCGTGACTAGCTGGGAGGACCTTCGAAGGAAATTCCTCTACCAGTTTAGTTCCACAACCCGGATGACGAACATCAAAAACCTCTTCAAGTGCATGAAAAGCCCCAATGAGCAATTCGTGGACTTCATCGCCCTGTGGAAAGGGATTAAATACTCCCTTGACATGCCGTTAACTCAGGAGAAATTACTGAAAATGTTCATAGGGAACATCAAGGTAGAGCTGGTTCCTTCTCTAATCACTCAGAATTACCCTGGAGGATTCCGAGACATCTCAGACAAGGCCTAGCGCCTCGAAGAAGCCCTGCAACAGGCCAGTCAGGCACGCTCGCTGCCTCCTGTAATCCCTGCAAGGTGTGCTTCCAAATACGAGCCTGCTACTATGGCCCAAATTGAGGCCCTCTGGCAGCTAAAGTTTCTACAAATGAGGCCAACTCCACAACCCCATAGGGGTCCGCCTCCACGGGAACAACTTTCAGTCCAGCAGCGACCGCCTCCAAATTGGCAAGCGCCTCCGTGTAACGCATTGCCACCGCCTAGGAGAGATAATTAGGTTCCGCCTCCTCGGCATGCTCCTCCAGCCCCTCCTTAGTGCCAGCCTCCTAGAGCCCATTTTTCAGATAGGAGGAATGAGACCTACTCATTTAATTAGTCTTAGGTCCTCAGTTAGTTCTGTAGTGCCTTGGAGTAGAGGATTGTGCGGCTGCCTAAGTTCCAGAAGCCAGAAGAGGTGCATCTTACTGATCACCCCAACTACTTCCCTTATCACCAGACCCTAGGGCACACCATCCAACGATGCTATGTGTTCAAGGATTGGCTGCAAGACCAGATTGATAATAATATAATCAGGTTGGGCCCAGCCCCGACACAAGTGGAAAGTGTCTTTGTGAGATCAGATGGTTGTAGCGGTGACGAGGATGAATGGAAGGAGGTTTCCGACCGTGGGTCCCAGAATTATAACGACTGGATGGCCTGCAAGACAGTCTCTCACGCCCATGGCATCAACCGTGCTTTCCTAAATCAGCCAGAGCCCTCAGAATCTACGGTTACTACTTCGACATCATCATCTCAGCCAGCCTCTTCCCAGAAGAGAAATCAAGGACGTCACAAGAAGAAAGAATGTGCCCTCCCAGTGCTGCCGTTGTCCCGCACTCTTGGAAAATTTATGCCCCCATAAATAGGGATTCCTCCAAGAATCCACCCAATGGTTGATGAATCCTCATTTTACAGTCCAGGGTACGCTTCGGTTAACACCGTAGAGTTGGTAAATCCCTTTTTCACTCCCGACGATGTGGAATGCTGGGTAGACTATCGCAACGTCCCCAGCCGTCGCCCGTGTCGTCGGAGTCATGGCTATATGAATTGCTGAGGCATGATAGTTGGAACCTCCCACCAGGCTGTGTATGCTGTGGAGACCAGACAACAAGCACATTGTAGAGCTCAGCACACATGGCCCCTTCATCTGGTGGCGAAAAGTCCGCCTCTACCACCGTTTGTGTTGCTGGATCAGGCGGAACCACTGCGGTCCTGCCGCGACCAGCTCCGCCCTATCACCATCCAACCCCAGCTTTCCGGTCATCATCTGACAACCACTATCTGGGCTTCGACTAGTGAACAACGAGATATTCCTAGTACCAGTCAGCCACCGGTCCAGTCGGTAGGGCCCGTCATGCCTCGAATCACAGAACAGTCTCCTGTAAGCAGAAGATCATGTTTGGACCAAAAGTATGACATTCTGAAGCACCTAGTCGGCATTCGAGAAAGTATTCCTATCATTGAGGCTATTTTCTTGTCGTCTGAAATGCGTGAGGTGCTCTCCGAGTCCCTAATGATCCCCCTGCAGTTTGAGAAGGAGGTAGCAGCTGCAGAAGCCTTCCACGCTGAGGCAATTGAGGACGCCGAATGCCAGGAAGTTATCTCATTCTATGGTGAAGATGAAGACCCTGCCATACAGGGGCACATTCTCCCGTTTTACATCACTTGCAAGTTCAATGTCATGGAAGTCTTCCACTGACTTGTCGACAAGGGTTCTGGGATTAACCTAATCCCAAATCAGACACTGTGTAAGCTGTGGTTTTCTGAGGATGATTTAACTCCCTCCGACCTCATAATCTAGGGGTATGACAAGACCAAGAAAACTCTAGTCAGCAAGATTCACATGAATACCCAGTTCAGTGGCCTAATTTCTAGCACCAAATTCATGGTTGTTTCTCAGGACACCGCCTACAACGCGTTGATTGGCAGACCATGGCTCCACCTGCATACAGTTATCCCCTCATCATATCACAAATGCCTCAAATACTCCCTTAATGTTCGAGTAAGCATGCTCCCAGTAGATGAATCTCCTTTTTCCTCTTGTGAACCCCGTTATCTAGACGCCGACTATTAAAAGAGAAAGGATAAGCAGATTCTAGTAGGTGAGACCGAGCCAGTCGCTGAAACAATTGATCCTTGGCCAGGTCTGAATGACACTTATGTCTTCCCAATCCATCAGTTAGAGGCCACAACACCCGACATGGGGAAGTTTTTTTTTCATTTTGGGTACAAGAGGAAGGCATATTTACAGGCCCAAGCGACGACAGTAAATCCCCTCGTACTCCTACACCAACCAGGGTCGGGTTATCCTGGAACCTCCTACCCCTATATGGTATCAGGATATCAGGCTCATGGTAACGGCAGTATGTAATACATGTTTGTTTCGCCAAGCTGGAATTAACTAGCTCAAGCCGACGTGCCACTACTGATTTGATGTCATCAAGCGTGGCCCCTTGGGCCGAAGACCAGGTGGGATTGGATTGACTGACTTCATCGCTATGGTCTCAGTGGCCCATGAGTCTTTTGTTATGATGACCACTACCGCACAGGCCGGAACCAGCTACCCATCAGGGTTTGATAGCTGGGAATCAGCTCCCCCCGTGGATGATCTCTCCACAAGTGGAGAGGAGGACATGGAAGATGCTCCCCTCAGATTTAAGGAGGGTGTCTCCACGACGGTCGACGAGTTGGTACAGGTGAACCTCGATAGAGAGGCGGACTCGAGACCCACATTGGTTAGCACTGCAATGCCCCCTCAAGAGAAACAACGTTTTGTGTAATTCCTCAGACAGCACCGTGATGTGTTCTCCTAGAGTTATGAAAAGATGCTAGTACTAGATCCTCAGGTATCCATCCACCACCTTGGTCTCCCGAAAAACCATCATGGGTTCAAGCATCTCCCAGAAAGATGCACCCTTCTCATGATGCCATGGCTGAGGCTGAAGTTGATAAGATAATTAAAGACAACATCATAAAGGAGGTCTAGTACCCCAGGTGGCTAGCCAACATTGTGCCAGTTAAGAAGAAGAACAGGCAGATCAGAGTCTGTATCGACTTCCGCGATCTCAATCGCCACTGTCCGAAGGATGATTTTCCCCTTCTAGGGACATAATTGTTAACAGATGCCATGGCCGGGTTCCAAGACCTCTCTTTTATGGATGGATATTCCGGGTATAATCAGATCCGGATGGCCCCTGAGTACGAGGAGTCCACTGCCTTCGAGGCACCCCAAGGTACATTCTGTTACTGGGTTATGCCCATCGGCCTAAAGAATGTGGGTTCTAACTATCAACGAGCCATGCATCACATATTCAAGCCAATTCTGGGAACACTGGTGGAATGCTACGTGGATGATCTGGTGGAAAAATCTCGCCAGCACGCAGACCATCTCAAGGACCTTAAGAAAGTGTTCGGTTTCCTCCGTTCCCGCCACCTAAAGATGAACCCGTTGAAGTGTGCCTTCGGGGTCACCTCCGAGAAGTTCCTTGGCTTCGTCTTCAGATACCAAGGCATTGAGATAGACCAAAAGAAGATAAAGGCCATCTGTCAGATGCCTCCCTCGAGAAATATTCGGGAGCTTCGTGGTCTCCAAGGCCACTTATCCTACATACGTCGATTCATTGCAAATCTGGCTGGCAAGTGTAAGACCTTTTTCCAGCTCATGAAGAAAGGATCCACGTATGAGGTAGATGAAGAGTGTCAGACCTCCTTTGATGAAATCACACAGTATCTACTCCAACCTCTGGTCTTGATGCCACCTATCTCTGGGAAGCCACTGGTCCTTTATGTGACTGCCCTGGAATGGTCCCTTGGCACACTTCTCACCCAGGCGAACCATGAGGGAACATAGAATATCCTCTACTACCTCAGCCACGTTCTCCTCGACATGGAAATCAGATATTCTCCCATCGAGAAGAGCTACCTAGCACTCGTATTTTCCATACAGAAATTTCGGTACTACTTGCAGCACCATGAGGTACAACTGGTGTCTCGGGTAGACTCATTGAAGTACATCCTGAACCGACCTATGTTGACTGGCCGACTTGCGTGGTGGGCGATGATCCTCCAGCAGTTCGACATCAGGTTCGTATCTCAGATGGCTATCAAAGGAAAAGAATTGGAAGAATTTTTAACTGCCCTCCCAACCTCTGCGGATCAGCCGCTGGACCTAGATTTTTTTGATGAGGCAATCCTCTCAGTCGATCATTTCATCCCATGCTGGAAGATGCACATTGATGGTGCCTCCCGGAGCCCCATTGGTACGAGACTAAATGATCCTAGGCTCAACAGGGTGGGCCTGGGTATCGTCTTCATCACCCCAAAGCAAGTTGTTCTTCCATATTCATTCCTGTTGTCAGAGGGCTACACCAACAATGAGGTAGTGTATCATGCCATCATTACTAGCCTCGAGATGGGCCTCGAGATCGACGTTCCCCATCTGCATGTGAAAGGGGATTCCGAGATGGTCATCAAGCATGTCAATGGAGACGATGTTGTCAGAATGACATAAGTCATGCCATTGTTGGAGTGCACCCTCCATCTAATGGACCAGTTCTCTTCTTGGCCGGAGGTCATTCATATTCCCCAGTCCCAGAACAGTCGAGGAGATGCTTTGGATAGCTTGGCCGCATCTCTTGCAGAGCCCGAACATAATGACCTGATTATCCACGTGGCGTACCGGAGATTCATCGCTCCCGTTACCCCGGAGGACGATTATGGCCCGTGGGTAAACCATCTTACCGCTGGTGCCCCTACTTCAGGAGCCCTGGGTACTTTACATACGGTGATTGAAATAGTTCCTGATTGGAGGACACCCTTGGTTGAATACCTCCAACATGGTAATCTCCCAGTAGACCGGGCAGAGCACGAGCGAGTTCAATGTTGTGCGTTGTAGTTCACCCTTCAGAGCAGTCCCAACCTTGAGTAAATCCTTTACAGTTGTGGATTTAATGGTATTCTTCTCCTTTTCCTTAAAGGAGTCGAGATTCCACAGGTCATGCAATAGGTTCATGCTGGTTCCTGTGGAGCCCGTCAGGACGGGTCAAATTTGTCTCACCAAATTCAAAGGCTGGGATACTTCGGGCCCTCCATGATCCATGACTGCATCGATTTATCAAAGAAGTGTCATGCATGCCATGTTCATTATAACTTCGTGCATTGTCCAGAAGAGCCTCTCCACACTACCAAGTATTCTTGGCCCTTTTCAGTCTAGGGGTTGGATGTCGTAGGACCATACCAACTGGAAACGGCCCGCCAATGGAGGTTCATTCTGACCGATACCGATTTCTTTTCCAAGTGGGCAGAGGAAATTTCGCTCAAGGAAGTAAAAGCCCATTCTATCGCTGACTTCGTGAGTTCCAACATCATTTATCGATTTAGAGTACCTCACACTATCATCACTGATAATGAAACCAACTTCTGAGAGGCCTAGATGAAGAAGTTGTACGCCAAGTACAACATTATCTATAACCACACCTCCCGCTATCATGCATAGGAAAATGGATAGATCGAGGTATTTAACAAAACCCTCTCTAAAATTCTGTAAAATATGGTTGGTCATAAACAAGAGGAGTGGGCTGAACAAGCTCCCCAACACCCTCTGGGATTATCAGACGACGACTCATAATTCCACCAAGGTGACCCTGTATTCCCTGGTGTATGGAACTGAGGCTTCCCTTCCCATCGAGATTTAGTTTCCCTCATTGCACATAGTGGTCTACGACCAGCAAGCACCGGATAGAGTTTCTGAAATCCTTCTAGATGAATTGGATGTGCTGGAAGAGAATACGCTTCGTGCTTTGCACAACCTGGAAAGGCATCAGAGCAGGATGGCTCAATCATTCAATAAGAAGGTTCTCCTCTGCTCCTTCCTGCAAGGTGACCTAGTACTGGCCCTCAGGGCGCCAAGGATTCCCAGTAGGAAACCACCCAAGTTGGAGCCCAAATTTGAGGGACCTTACATTATCCATATGGTTTACTCTAATGGAGCATACTCCTTGGTGACCATGGATGGTGAGCATGAAACTCCTCCCACCAACACCAAGTTCCTCAAGAAGTACTTTTCTTGAGCCTGAGGGTCCTGCATGACCCTAAACTACAACCGGGGTCCCCCATGACCTTAAAAAGGATTGCATTCCCGCAAGACCCTAAACAGCATCTAGTCCAGCACGACCCTAAACTGCATTTGGCCCTATATTTGGCCCCCTAGGGTCCCCCATGAACTTAAACTGGCCCACTGTTCTGCATGACCCTAAACTGCATGCTCGTCCTGCATTACATTAAACTACAAGCCGATCAGGCCTCCCTGACCAAGTCCTAGCCTTGGGCCTCTGACTCAGGTTCTCTCCTGTGGAATTGTATGGTGTGGTATGCGGGACATCACCCACATTAACGTCGGGTTACTCACCTTTCCATACACCTCCCCTGTTCATGGAATCCTATTCCCCCCTGTTCTTCCTCACTCTAAGACGTTAAACTGCGAGCTGGTCAGGCCTCCATGACTGAGGCCCCGCCTCAGGCCACATGGCCTTCCATGACTCAGTCTCTCTTGTGGGATTGTATAGTGTGTTGTGGGATTATGTACTCATTCACATCAGGTTACTCTCCTTACCGTACATATCCCCAGTTGAGATGTGTCCCCCTGTCCCACGTGATGTTAAACTGCATTTCATCCTACATGACGTTAAACAGTGCTTTTAGAACTACATGTGGCTTGATTTCCATCCTTATGGGATACGTAGGACCGCATGAACGTCTTGGTTTCAGGTCCAGCCTCGTCTCTTAGGATATCCCACGATCTCCCGGTCACCACGACCTCTTGGCCAATCCTTCCCCATGGGGGGATATATAGGTGTGGGATAGGGTTTTTTTTGGGACCATGATCCCTTCTCCCCGGAATCCACCATCTTTTGACAACTCTCAAACTGAGCCCTCCGACCCTTTCCATTGGTCTGCAAATGTGTTCAGAGTACTCTGGCCTAGGACCTGGAGTGTCAGATTCAACATAGGCAAGTTCCGTCCACATTCCAAACTTCATGCTCCCCTTCATTCGGGCCCCCATTATCTTTCAAACCCAGAGGGACTCCCACAAATGGCTTGGATACAACACCTAAAGGCTCTACTACCATCACGGGCCAACACCCCCGAGGGTTTCAGATAACAAATTGATTCAAATCCTACATTGAGAATATGGTCAGCGGTTGATGCTCATTTGTTTTTCCCCAGGCTAACACGATAGGATGCTGTGTTGTGAACATGGTCAGTAGTAATCCTCCATCGTCACGCCAACTTCTTCAGGACTGAAATGTTGGATTCATGATTCAAATTATGTTCCACCCCATCGTGTCAAGGTGGAATCTCGACACTCCTTTCACTAACCATCAGTGCACCTCCACACGTCAGGCAGATAAAGCTGTGTTACGGCATCTCTCGGAGCTCCCGAGATCTGATCGCTATGTTTATATGCTTGGGTTTTCTCTAAGGACCATGCACAGATTGACCCTCATCCCCATAGGAAACGAGGAGTCGCCCATATGTTTAGTTTCGAGCCCAGCTTAGCTGGAAGGTGCTGTCTCCTGCCCCAAGATTGTTGGACCCTCGTCGGCTCCTTAGCCCGAGGCTACTCTCCCGGAATCGCACGTGGTGTTAGTATGAGATTATTTCCTCATCTACATCGGGTATGCCTTATCGCATCATGTGTGTTCCCCCAGTTCCTAGACATACAACCTTAAACTATACTGGTTGGTCCTACCACACGACCATAAACTGTGATGATATCGTCCCGGCTGCCCAATGAAAAACGGCACTGCATTGTGATGATCTCTCCATAGGGGACATCATGCTGGGTATTGGTCAATTACCATACCATTTGTCAACGCCTGTATACGGCCTGATTTTTGTGGCAATTCCAGGAGTTTCTACAATTCTCTCCACAAAAGAAAAACCATCTACCTTCATGAACAAGCAGGATACATCAAATACCGCTTCTTTTGGTGCGAGGGATAGACCCACATGCCTTTTTCATCCTTTACATAGGTACCATGTCATGTTGTGCCACCCTTTCCAGGACTATGTGCAGCTTGATCCCCATTCTTATGGGGTACGTAGGAACGCCCAGACCTCTTGTCTTTGGGTCCATCTTGAGGTCTGTTAATTCTTCATTTATGTACCACCTTTTGGACCTTTACCACGAGACTATGTGGTGTGGTGAGAAGGACCACGTCCTCGTTCACACCGGGTTTGCAATAGCCACACTGTGTACGACATGTTATAATAATTATCCCGCCTATATCCAGTCCTACTCGATGTTAAAAGGCACCCCCAAGAACTACGTATGGATTTATTCACATCCTTATGAGATACGTAGGAGAACCCGAGCATTTCCCCACGGGCACAGCCTAACTTTCGTGCTCGGTCCCTTGACCGGAACACTTCCAAGGAACGCATGGTAAGCAGGACCTCATACTCATTAAGGTCAGGTTTTGTAATCACCTTACTATGCATCTCCCAACCTATTTACTAATCCTTGGTCCGAGTTTTAAGAAATTAAACTAAAACCGTTTATAGAACTACATGTGGCTTTATTCTCATCCTTATGAGGTATGTAGGAACGCCTGAACATTTCATCTTGGGTCCATCCCCACGGATTACCAAATCCCGTCCCTCCTCACTTTCAGCTACTTGGACTGACTTTTTGGGGAGTTGTGTAACTGCATCATCTGCCCCGAATAAATTTGGGATGCCCATTAGTGATGTTGGGATGAGACAGTTATCTCTCCCGAGAGGTCCTGTCTAAAAATTGGGATGATTCATGACCAGGTTAATACGTCTTCCTAATGTGCCTCCACCACGGTGGCATAATTTTGGGAGTGTGGGATTCTGTTTGAACAAACCACCACTCCACTTTGCATGCTTTACGTGACACTTTATTCGGATCCTCATCCTCTTTCAGGTTTGACGAGACCCCATAACAATATAGATGCTCGACCTATGGTCCGCCTGCTGTAATGATATGGATGATAGACCTTTGGTCCACCTTTTGCAACAGTATGGATGATTGACCTATGGTCCGCCTGTAGTCCTGGGCCAATGTTCCAGAAGACTGGTCATGGTTGATGGGACCCCCTAACAGTATGGAAGCTCGAACTGTGGTTGGCATGATATAACAATATGGATGATAGACCATTGGTCCACCTATTGTAACGGTATTGATGATTGACATATGGTCCACCTACTGTCTTGGGCCAATGTTGCGGAAGACTGATCGACGATGTTTGAGTTAGGTCCCGTGTTGCGAAAATGGTTAGATGTCAGCCCAAATTTGTTGTCCCTATTTCAGGCCAATGCGATATGGATGCTTCGTTTCCACCACGGTTAACAGTTATCCCCCATCGTCACGCCCCACAAAGTGTTCCGAATTTGGGTAACGTGATTAACTATTTTCATCTCCCAATGTTCGAATGGATTTCAATTCCCCGAGCATTTCCCTGCTCGTGTGTTAGAACACATTGAGGAGATGATACATCAATTGGTCTGAGGTCCCCTACTCTTGACTGGACCGCCCTCTCCTCCTCCGAAATCTGGGCCCGATTTCAGATTCCTGAAGCTTGTTTGACACCCCACAGTTGGATGAAATAATAACACGAGCATCCTTTGTTTCTCACATTGGGTACAACCCACATGATATTAGGGGTGAATTGTTACTTATTTCAGGATTATGGATGAGCGTATTAAACCAGAGGGTATAGATAAATGGATTCGTCTATACATTGGTTCGAAATGGTGAGAAGTAAAAGTAAGATGTTCATGATATGGCCAAAAAAGAGCCCTTAAGGATCAGTGTCCTGGATTGATCTTTCTAACACCAGTAACCTTTGGATGGTAGCCTCCAATAATACTTATCGCTCCCTGAAGACTCTCTATTCATCATCGGCCACAGAGCACAGTACGCCAAACCTAGCATGTGCCTGTGCCCGTTCAGTTTGAAGTACGGTCATCTGGTGATTTGCCTCCATCAATTGTTCTTGGGTGTCAACTGGGCCTTTAGTTGCGCCATGAGCTCAGAGAATGTTGCAACGAAGGCCTCCTTCTCTTCCGCCTGCCCTTCGAGGCGCCAGACTTCTTGCTCCGCCCTCAGGAACGCTCGGGTGCTCAGCGATATTTCCCGAAACTGGAAAATGTCAGTGCACCGGTTCCTGTCACATATCTTCTCAGCCATGTAATCACAGAACGCCAATTGAAGGCATTGAGTGTCAGACCCTCCAACACACAGGAAATGCAGCTAGGTATTGATTAATCTCATCCGCCTCAGCCAATATACTTGAGGCTGCCTGAGAAGGTGCTGGATACACATACACCGTTTGCGCCGTGTCATCCGGCTCTCCTCGGCCGCTTCTAAGTCTGAATCTAATATCTCCTCTGGATTAGTGGGGTAGTATGCAGGATTGGTAGCCTGTAGGTCGGCAGCAGGGTCTGTCTCAGAGATGTCTTCATGAGGAATAGAATCCTCGATGTCTGGGCGACCATCCTCTCATGCCCCGTCAGCAGAAGTTCCTTCGTCAATTTCCGGCCTCACTCCAATGACAGCACCAGTAATGTCCGCCACCCCCTGCTCACCAATTATCGGGGCTGACTCAATTTGGGAATTATGTTCTAGAGGAGGTGGTACATCCGCCACTAGTTCACTCATGGACGGCCCAGGCTCAGCAGCACGACGAGCCTCCAATGTCGAGATGACTATACAAGGAACATACCGATTAGTTGAGTTCTCTGATAGTAATCACTAGTAGAGAGACAAGGAACTCATGGGAACCTAGAGCGTCAGCCTCTGGTGTTCTGGCCACTACTGGAACTGTTGTGGCAGGAGAACCCTCAGCGCTTGTTAGTTTGATGATTGGTGTCAGAGCCCCACCCTGCCCCACCGATGCCTCTTCTCCTTCCTCTATTGGGGATGCTTGATCAATTCCTATATGCTCCTGAGTGAGATAGAGAAAGGAATTAGAAATTGTATAAGATAATGGACAAGGAAGGAGGGTGAATAAGGATAGAGACATACCTTTAGTATCTCGGTTATGTCAATATCAGAGCTGAAAATCTCCCCACTCTCCTGAAGAATCCCTTGGTAGGCCACCACCTGCGACCTCTCACCTTCAGGTTCTATTTAACCTTCTCCTTCATCTTATCCTTCTACTTTTTCTTCTCCTGTTTCCTCCTCTCCCGCCGACTCATCATCACTGCCTCCCTCTCCCGGTGACATCATTTCCGGATCATGATCTTGGACGATCATCAATTTCACCAGGAAATGTGTCTCCACATGCCTACCCCGCTGGCGCACGTATGTTTCCATGGCCGTTAGATATGCGTGCCGCTGATGAATGTTTACTCTGTCGGTAACCCGAACGAGCCTGACTTCTAGCAGCTGGATCCCATCCTGCATTATCTTCTGCCAGAGGGATTCAACGCTCATTGATTACCGTAGGGTCATCCAAGGTGACCACAATGCCGAGAAGATTTCATCACGGGAAGGTTCGAGCATGTATCTTATCTACTTCCCAGGAATCTCTCTGGCCACCTCATGTGACCCCCCTCTGGGCAAAAAGGTCGCAGCAACACCATGCAATGTCCCTGCTGCTGAGGTCCTAGCCTGCGCAGGCCTCGCTGCCTGACACGCCCCTAGTCCCCCCTTCTAGCGGCACCTTCCCTGCTCTCTCATCATCTAGGTTCCACACGGGTCGTCACAAGTTACCAGACTCACTTGCGCAAAATCACCTCAGGGTACGTGATCGCCCAATGCTCAACATACTCGGTTGATAGGCCAGCGTCGACCCCAGTGGGAGGAAGGGTAATGATGTCACTAGAGCCATAAGTGGTGAACATTGACCACATCTAGCGAAGGACGTAAAGATTCTTCTCCTCCCAGACATCTGTGAATACCTTCTTCGGCATTCGCTGGAGTCACACAAACTACCTTGCGAATCAGGAAGGCACGAAAGGCTCCCAAATGATCTTCCTGTCAATCTGAGGCACAAGAACCCCACCTCGGATTCTCATGAAGTATTCTTTCTACTCCAGTAACCCATTCCAATTGTCCACCATCTGGACGATCAGGATGGGTAACGGGATGAAGTGGAAATTGGCGTGGTTACCAATTCGGATCCTTACGCCCTCCTCGTTGAGCGTCATCAGTGCAACCCCAACAATGTTCAAGAGAGATGGCTTCATGCCATTTCTCAGAGGAAGAACGTTTTTTGGGAATGTGTATCCACCAAGGTGAGCCACCACCCAGTCGTGAAATATCTTGTAGGGTCCACACACCCTCCGAGGTGACCCCCCTCTGGAGATGCATCCTAGAATGGTGTACAACCGAGCTAGCACGGGGACGCCCAGATTGAACTTTTGTTGGCAGCCATGGTGCCCGACATCACTAGAGTTGCTGGAAGGACGTCCATCCTCCCATCCCACACTGACAGGAGCCACCCTCTAAGGAAGGTGGCGAGGAACCCGACATATCAGACGTTCGGGTTTCAGGCCTCAATGACACAGTAGCCCCATGATTGGTATTGCCCCATCTCCAGGATCCTCTAGTATGATCCGTTCTTGCTCCTCTGAGCTGTAGTTAGGCACCATTTTCCCCATCCCGACATCTTGACTACCAGGTCCTTCTCCAAGAACTGGTTGAACCAGTTCTTGTAGGCAATGTCCTTCAAGAAATCCTTCACCATTAGCCTCTATTTGGCTAGATCCAGCAGGTTCCACGTCAGCATGGGGTCTGTGACCTATCCTCCGAGGTGTTCATTGGAGGAAGGAACAAGTCATATTGGTAGCCCTCTAGTGGGATACCTCCGATGCCGTGTACATCCTAGAGACTGATGACAACTTCCCAATGGTGAATATGGAATGTGTTGGTATCATGGGATCATCGGGTAAACAGCTCCGGCCCGAGTTTAGGTTGTAGGTAAAAGTGGAACTGCGACGTCCACACCCCCACGAACAGACCAATGTGCCACAACTCGGCCTCGAATTGGTCGCACATATGGAAAACCCAGTATGCCCAGGCCTAATCACTGGTGAAGTTGCCTCCAGACCACGTGTCCCAATCTTGTATCCAGCGCTTAGTGTCGTCCGTGATGCTCTGAAAGAACGTGCTGGCATTGAGGGTCGTAGATCTCTCTACAACAGGATCACCCCCAGCAATGGTCCAGGTCCTCAGGTTCATGACATACACATCCATGTGTATGGTCTCTCGAGTAGGATGGCCATTGTTGTTGATATTGTAGCAGAGAATGTCGTCCTCCCGGGTCACCCATGACCACGGTGTGTCCACCTTGAAGCCCAGAAGTGGAACCTCCTCCAGGATGCCAAAGTTCTAGAGCAGGAGGTTGTTGGACAGAGGATACTCCTTATGGGTATGGGTACGCAGGTTGAAAAAGGTAAGGTTGTTGGAAACAACCACCCTGGCACCATAAATCTCTTCATTCGCAGCCATTTCAGATTTACGAGAGGCGGCTTCCCCCTCATCGACTTGGATCGCAGCCATCTTGAGTTCATTGAGAGTTACACGAAATCTAGATGGGTTGCGCGAAATTGGGAAGAGTTACGTGAAATCTAGAGCAGTGGCGCACAATTCTAGGGTTGGGCGTGAAATAAGAACCGTCGGCGTGAAATATCTCAGGTTGCGCGTAAATGCGGCTGAAACTCGGAATGAATTATAGGCTAACACAACATGTTTTCCACGCAGTTGTAAAGGCAATTTCATGTGTGAGAGATAGGAGCCAATCGCATGAGAAATCGTGAATACGGAAGGGGGACCTAGGGCCCCTTTTTATAGGCGAGGCCAGGGTTTCGTACCACAGGCAATGCGAATTCTGTGCCAAACTGAAGTTTTGCGTGCCTCGTTAGCTTTTGTGTGCAAATGACCCACGAAATCCATCATATCGGCGTTTCAGTGTTTCCCTCGTAATTCGATCATTGCAACCTCTCACCGATCCAATTCTGATGGGGGGAATTTTTAGACGCCGAAAATTCCGTAACGACTGAAGAATGATTCGAAATGACGAAGAGAAGTCATATTCGGACCCGGAAGCATGGTCTAGAGGGCCCGAAAGTGTTGCACGAAATAAAGGAGGATGTGCGTGGAAAAAGGATGGCCGCGTAAAAGGAGTCCGGGATTTGTGAAAGGTCCCTGGAGGAATCATGCAATTTTGGGCACCCGCCCCGCGTGGTGCCCGTTTTCGAGCCGCCATCTCTGGCGCACAACATTTCGTGGGCCGCTTGGATTCTGCGACGCCGGAGGCCTATAAATAGAAGGATACCCCTCTCGTTCGGGGTTGCAGAATTTGACCCGGCTCTTATGTGAAAAATAGGACTTCTGTGCGTGCAATATGGCCTTCAGGTATTGACCCTTTTCGGGCAACCTCACCCTGGGATCCACCTTTGTGCGCAATCCCGCCAGCTTAAATAAAATTCCAAACTTGGTTTCCTCCCTTGCATTAAATCCCTTCCATTGTGTGTAAAAGGTCCAATTGCGCACAGTCCCTTCGGTGGGTGTGGCCTTTCTTAGGGTTCAGCCTTTTCCACTTGTGCGCAATTCACTTCCCTTACATGCACTTCTCTTAAGCCGCACACAATTACTCTACCCCAATTACTTTTCATCCCAGTGTTTTGCGTGCAAACCTTTTCTTTGCGCACAATCCCTAGGATCCCTCACCTTGATGACCCCTGGGTGCCTCCCTGCATAGGCACCCGATGTCCTCCATACCGGGCATGCACGCCATCCGCTGTTTTACCGTACGACCTTCCAGGCTCATACGTAGTAACCTCAAGGTCCCTTGGGCGGTGTTTCCCATTTCATTTCTTTGCCTCATGATCCTCCACATAGGAATGCTAACAGATATTGCTTCTTGGCATAACCATGCAAACGTGGACTCCTCGATGGTTCTCCCTATGACCCCCCTTTACTACGACCTTGCCGATGCCTTACCTCCCATAAGGGGTAGAGGGTGTCAGTTATGTATGTCCTAGGGGTGTGGAGCGAACCCACCTCATCCGAGCTACATGATGTTAAATTTCCATGCACCTCGTCCTCAACACATGATGTTAAACTCTGATCTTGCCCCGTGCCTTGCACGTAGGTTCCCCCCGGCTCGGACATTCTTTACGCTGGTCGTCTCCATGGAAATGGAATCTTCATCACGTGGAATGATATCCTCCCTATCGGAGTGGCGTTTTTCCATGGGTGAAGGGCAGCCACCTTGGTGTAACCAGTAGACTCTCTTGCAGTAGGTAGCACCCATGCACCTCCGTACTTCCCCACTGCCAAGGCCAGTGGATGACGTGATAGGGAACGAGGCATCTCCTTTGTTCAGTCCCAAATCCCTCTCCCTCTGCACTTTGTTTCACTTCGGTTGTCCATCATGGAGTATGTCTTTGAACCATGGGCCGTTCAACGCATAAGCCCCGGTCCACTTCCCACAGATGCACCTTTTGCGATGTGATGGTCTGGTCCCTCGTGCCTATTGTTTCTCACACCGATCATGACTCACGTGGGCTTAGAGTGAGCATCGACCATGACATCCTCTTATGGGCCACTTCAGAGCGTAAGCCCCATCCCAGCGAACTACGAAGACATTGACCCGTGCTAAGGCATGGTACGTAGGAAGCCTCCACGAGGTTCAAGCCCACCACCCTTTTGTTCAGACCCCTTCACATCGATTCACCAACTCCTTGGGCCGCCTCAGAGTGTAAGCCCTGAATGCCACCCCAAATGATGTTAAACTGCATGGCGTCTAGCATGACGTTAAACTGTCTGCCTCGTCCTGCATGATGTTCAACTTCACCACCCAAACTACGGGGACTTTGATCCGTGCTAAGGCATGGTACGTTGGAAACCTCTACGAGGTTCAAGCCTACCACTCAGTCGTTCTGACCCCTTCACGTCGGTTCGCCAACCCTATGGTCCGTCTCAGAGTATAAGCCTCATATCAACTATTGTGGGCCACCTTAGAGCATAATCCCCATATCCACCTTGGGCCGCCTCAGAGCGTAAACCCCAAATTCCCTCGTCCCGCATGACGTTAAACTGCACCACCCGAACAATAGAGAATTTAATCTGTGTTATGGCATGGAATGTAGGAAGAATCCTAGAGGTTCAATCCTAACACCCACATCTCATCCAGACCTCTCCCTCAAGCCCACATGTCTCAGGAAGCTTATGCCCTAGCCCAGAGGCCTTACTCCCTCTGGGTTCCATCCATGAGTTCATTATCACGGGTCGCCTTTTCAGGTGTCCCACCGTATCATCGAACTACGTAGACTTTGATTCCTTTCCACGAAGATACGTAGGAAGCCTCTATGAGGCTGAAGCCCCTCTTCACTTCATCACCCATCTTGATTCTTACATGGGCCTCCACATCCCGGTGGGATCATGCCACCTCATTCCACTCCACAGTATCCGGGAAGCCGCCAACGTGATGGCCCTGAAATAAGCGTTCCCTCTAGGGGGTTCTTCAATCTGATCCACTCTCAGTGTTCTGATCAGTCTGATCTGTCCCCACTAGACATTAAACTCACGGCATACCCCGTGTTAAACATGGGAAGCTGAGGAAAACATCAGATACATGCCTATGGCATGCAATTCCCCACATTCGATGTGATATTCCTTGGGCTTTTGTGCCCTCGAGAAGCCCTATAATAAGGGATAGAAGACAGACATTCCAATCCCCCAGTGTCAAGACACACCAACGACACCTCAGCGTGCCCAATCTCCTAACCGAAGGTTGCTGCCCGACCAGACCCCATGGAGCTTCTCGACCGATGTAGTGTAATTAACTGGTGTCCATGAAGATATGGCACCAGGAACGAGTTTCACAAATATATCTTAAATCTATGAGGGAGACCCAGACTAGGTGACGAGCTCCGAGGAGGAATCCACGGAAGAAAGAATCAACATCCCATCATCCCAGTTTCGATTAAGGAGCACACGTCCCTGAATAAGGAATGGATTCCGCCCACCTTTGGAAAGCAGGAATGCGGGGCAACAAGCCGCACGTCCTCCCCGGCGTGACGGATGTGCGCACGCGCCCCGACGGAAATCGTCGGAAACAATTTATTTGATATATATTACTTGATATTAATAAAATATTAAGTTTAAAATAAATTTTTAACCATTATCATGGTAATTAGCATTAATTATAATAGTCTAAATTTTATGCCTAAAATTTAAATGGGGAATATTAAATAACATTAAAATAATTATTTAAAATATAGGAATAAATTTATCAGATTAATATTCAATGTGTAATGAAATTAATCATAACATTAGCGTGTGTAACACATAATTGTCTATTTTAATGAAAAGTGCATTTTTATGGAAAATTTATACATATAGATAGAAATTATTAATTTAAATGATTAAAATTATATTGATAATATTATCATTTTTTAAATTATATTTTTGGGAAAAAAAATATATCCAAAACCTAATTTCTCCATTAATATATTTAATTAAATAAAGAAGCGAAAAATCATTTTCCAAAAAATATCACTTGTGTTTAAAAAATGATAGTCATGGGTTTTATAAATTGAATATTATAATTTTCATAGATTTATTTTTCGATTGAAATATATAATTAATATATCTAAATGTTTCGAAAAACTTATATGTCATATAAAATTGACCGTGTTAGAAAAATCACAATTTTTTACCATTCACCCAAAAATCACTTATTTTAGAAAAATATCAAAAATACACCATAATATAATGTTTCTATGATTAATTAAAAATTAATTTACTTTATTAAATTTAAATTAAATGTTTCTTAAACCTATATTTCTAAATAAAAGTAATTAATATGAATAAAACAATTTTTTCAAAAAAATAACCATTTCATTACTAATTTATATTAATTATTTTCCATATAAAGTTAATAAATATTAATGTTTTACCATGTTAGTATTCATTATAGTTCTATTATTATTTTATTAATTATAATTACAGTTTTTTTATGTTGGGTGTATCATGTGACATTAGTTATACAACATATTAACTTTTTTTGTTGAAATTATATATTAGGATATTGTCGTGTTACATTCTACCTCCTTATATAAACTACATTCTCATAATTGGGCACATAGAAATTACTATAAGAAAATCATAATTAACCATATACCATAATATGATTATGCGATTATTTAGGATATGGGATTATATTTTTCTATATGAATTTTTTTAAATATATCTAACATATTCTTAATTTCATATATAATTATATTAATGGAAAAAGAACTATATCTATAGGAAATAGATTCCCAGAATCCCTGAAAATGATTTATTTGATAATCATACTACTAGGGGTTTTAAAACTCAATATCTAGTAGTTGGTGAAATCATAAATGACATAGGATGCTAGAAAAAATTAAGTGAAATATCACTATGTGGTAAATTAGTAGTTTCTACATAGGATTTTACTTTTTCACTTAGTTGTTGGACAATATTTACATTATTGTTTCTTAGATTGGGAAATTATGTGAAATAGTACCCAATAATCCTCTAATTGAAAAAATAAATTTTTTCACATCCACATTTTTACATTATACTGATGAGTTTGATAACCCTAAACTCTAAAAATATAACATTTAATCATCAATTTAAATAAATATTCCCTATCTTGCTTCCCATATTTTTTACATATAAGAAATTAATTTTTTTTATTTCATCACCTTAATTAGGTGATCATTCATGAGGCCACATCTTTTTTTCCTTGGTGTGTTTGAGAATTTACTATATTAACAATTTTATCTTGATTTGTGATAGCTGGTTGGAATAATCAAATGGTTTCTCACCCCATCCCCCATTATAATGGGTTATTCATTGAGGTAATCTCCACATTATCCCACATTACCCAGGTTACTTCTAGATCTAGTCATTAATAAAACCAAAATGTTTGTAATGAGTGAAAAAAAATTAATAGTATGGTTTAATTATAATAATCAATAACAATAAAGTGATTTAACTTTAGAACAACATACCCTTATCATCATGTTTTCCTATATTTCCTTTAGTTAAACCTATATCAATCTGATTTTAAAAAATATTTTTCATGGTTCAACCTAGGGTAAATTGAGTTGGTTCCCTCTTACATATTATTATAATACATAAAATAAGGATCCAAAATTACCATGAACTTTAAAAAAACATCATATAGTCGATAATCTTTAAAACTATGATCTCAAAATTCAATGTATCCTTCCCGAAACAACAATAGTCA
Source organism: Viscum album (assembly GCA_963277665.1). Taxonomy (NCBI): domain Eukaryota; kingdom Viridiplantae; phylum Streptophyta; class Magnoliopsida; order Santalales; family Viscaceae; genus Viscum; species Viscum album. The sequence goes on along the minus strand of OY728136.1, from coordinate 998,695,748 downwards.
TTCCTTTAATCATATACCCAAGTTTGTATATGACATTATCATCTATTCTCAATAACATACATTTCCCAAAACCCATTTCCATCTCCATGACATTGAAATACAATTAGATTATATATTCCTCAAAAAATTAATAATATATTTAACCCACAATTTATATAAACCACTAGTTCATAAGGTCACAGACTAGTCACTTTATTTCCGAATTAAAAAAATTAGAAGAACATTTAAAAATAAAATATCCAGAATAAACTATCAATCCTAAGGTTATAAATTACTATCCAACCTACTTATTCAAAATCAAATAACCCTTTTTTATATCAATTCTATGTTTATATTAACCTTAAGAGTTATCCATACCTCAATAATGTGTTCTCCAACATTTATATCAAAAAATATAACCTTTGTATAAAATCACATTTTAAGTTTATTAATATAATTTAATATATGTTTATATACTAATAAATAAAAACTTTTAAAGAATAATTATTTTATGTTTTTCATAATCCTCATGACTTTTAGAATAAACCAAAATTTCATCGATAAATATCACTTTACTAATTAAAATAGCTACGATTACCAAGATTTATTTTTTATTATTATATCAACATAAATACCACATATCAGACTAGTAAAGTGAACTTTTACATCATAATAAGAATATAATAATATTATACGCCATTTATGTAATCTCCCTTATTAATTTATATTAAATAATGGTTACTAGAATCATAATTTTCATTACTACATTTCTATGATCTTGTTTAATGATAATACTAAAACAAAAAATGGTTATGATAATATCTAAAATTGTAATGCCCTAACCCCAATTACACAGATTCGGTGCATTATTAAATAATATTGGTATGATACCATGAATCATGTCCCAAAAGACCAATCAATTTAGTATTATTGGAAATAAGATATATACATAAGTTCAACATTTAAACTTGAAAATAATTACAACACTAATTTAATCCATTAGAAACATCCAAGCCTTCTATATTATGCCTTCAAGTCACTCATAACAAACTTCATCGTATCCTGGGGAAATTAAACATAAGAAAGGGGTGAGCTCAAACGCTCTGTAAGAGTAAGAAATATGGTATAATATAATATAAACATCAGGCATGGTGAATAATTGAAAACACATGCCTTTACAAATAATAAACAAGAACACATTATGGAATGAATATTAGATGAGTAAATAATGACATAATAAAACATAATCATGTGTATTCTACTAGTCGAATAACAACATGAACCATTAATATTATTTTCATATTGAGGTAATGTATAATGCAAGACATTCTAAAAAATTATGTCATGGCATCGACCAAGATGTCTAAAAATGATTAATGCATCGGCCAAAACCATATATCAAATTGGGAAATGACTCAGACAACTCCACATCTAATTTTCTCATGAGCCCAACCGATCCACCGAGGAGCTATAGTGGGCTTCACCAGTCACTTAGAAAGTCTAATACATTCCTCATATGGACAGGTTGAAACATAACATAAAAACATTCATACTAAATAAAGATTACGAAATGTCAATAATTTAACCCTAAACCATGAATGGTATAAAAATAACACATCCGCATTCAAATATATCACAAAAACTTCAATACAATATAAAATATTTGTATCATAATAAATCAACCTCTCTCAAGAATAATATCTCATAAAGGATTTTGACATAGTTAAAAATGATCAGTAAAAGTCATTGAGAGAAATATCCTGTTTTCATGAAATCATTTAAAAGTCACATAAATTATAAAGGAAGTCATTTAAAATAATGTTTTGAATCAATGTGTCCCATACAAATTTGAATCTTTGAATGGAATTAACATTTTAAAACATTCATGTCTATATAAATAAATCCTTAAAACCATTTTGAAGACATTGACATTAATGAAGAAGGTTTAGAAGAATAAATCATGAAAAAGTTTAAAACGATGTTTTAGTAAAATAAGTACCTTATAAATATTCACTTTGAAAACTATTTTATAAAAATTAACATAGATTATAAATATGTCCCAGTAGATACTTAAGTAAAAACAACCTCAGATAATTAAATAGATTATAGAATTAACCCTTACCTTGTACTTTTCCTTGGTCGAGGGTATGTTAACTTCCTGTATAATAGTGAAATAATTTTTAGTTAATTATACATGAACTACATACATAAATATTATATCATATACAATCTTATAATATTTCTTTGTTAATAATATTTTAGTATCATCATTGTTTCAAGTGTTAATTGATTTGTTTTCATTTATATTTTTTATTAAACAAGTCATGTTTGTTACAGATATGATGTATTTGATTCATAAATAAAATTATATTATGTTCATAAAAATTATTTTTAATCATAAAATGAAAATTATTCTTGAATGATTACAAAGGGAAATGAATCTCATCACGTTCTTGGAGATGGTAATCTGTACGTACGCACGAGCGACAATATCATTTTATTTATGGTGATACCCTATGTAATTGGATGGTATATCATATACACAGAATCATTAACATGTTATACTTATTATTTACATGAGTTGTACTCATTATTATACATATCCAAATAATGTAGTGTTTGAATAACAAACTACACCACAACGTGGAGACAGTAGGTTGTGCATAGACACATATGGTGACTTTTTCATTTATATGATGAATAGAAAAAATAATATGGTTGTACCATAAATTTATTAAAATCAAAGTATGTAGAAGGTACATGAGTTATTATTTTGTTATGGAAACAAAAAAGAAAGAGGAAGTAGAAGAAGAAATGAACCTGAAAGAGGGTGGTAAAATTATTACCTCTTCTTCGGGAGTTTCCTTTTGAGTTGTCAAAAGGGATCTTTAAGTTGGCTTTATTATCAAAGTAAAAACTCTAGGTTTAATTGAAGGATGTGGGGAAGGTATTTGGGTAGTGTTTTGGTGATCGAAAAGGCTTTTCAGGTGTGAAAGTAAGGAAATGGTATGTAAACTTTTATAAGAGAGGTGAGGGTCCCTTTTAAAAATCTTGAAATATTATTTTATAATAAAAACATTTTCTATTTATAATGGCTAAAAATGATTTATTTAAATAATAAGGTGGGGTGTTTCTAAATCCTTTCAAAAAATTGTATTTATACAAGTTTAGGCCACCATATTAACCATATATTTTAGAGTTAACTCTTAGTTAGATAGTTTGACATTTACCATGTCTCATTGTATTTTTACATTATATGGCTAATAAACCTACTATACACTACCAAGAAAACCTCAACTGGTTCATTATTGATATATTTTACTTTATATTATTCCTTTGGAAAAACCTTATATTTTTTTTATATTATATCTATTAATAATATAGTATTTGTTTTAAAAACTCAATTATGTCAATTTTGACACTATTTAGTATTTTTTTTGAAAACCATAAAAACATTATCACTTAAAATAAAATTTATTTAATCGACCATAAAATGTCATATTAAACTATAAAATTAGTGTAATTAATCAAAAGTCTCAATTTGCATTTATTTGGATATTTATAATATCAATTATTTTAATATTTCATTAATAAGGTAATTATTGCATCATCAATGTGTTATAAATTAATTAAATTATTTAATTTGTAATTTTTTTAAATAAAATACCATTATGTAGAAACTATTTATATATTTCTAGTGAATACTTATAGTTGAATTTTTATAGCGTATAAATCTATATTTAAAATGGTTTAGTTATTAATCTTTAAATTTTACTCCTTTAACTTTTCTTAAAATTAAATAATAATAAAGGATCTAATCTAGTCCATGTTGAACAAAAATGATCATATTTTATTACTAAGGTTGTTTTTGGTAGAATTACACTTATCTAAAAGAATTAGGACATGTGTTAGGGTAATTATAATATCATTTTTACCCATAATTAACCTATTTACTTTTAACCGTGGTAAATAAAAGTCAAAAGTCATTATTAACCCAAAATTATTTTCATCTTATTGAATCACATTTTACTTATTGATTTCAACCATGTCTCTAGGATTTTTTAAATTCAACTCATAAAAGCTGTAAAATTATGTATTATGGAAATTTGTAAATTCTCATAGAATGTGGGTAAAACAAAGTAAAAAGTTCAATAAAATTTATTATATCTAAACTTATTATAAAATGAATCCAATAAATTAAAATGAACATACATAGGTATTATGTATGAATTTTTACTGAAAATAAATTAAAATAAAATAACTAATTACATAAATAAAATGTCAGTTTTAAACAATAACAGTGTTTTTCACTATTCATCAAAAATTGAATCTTTTTAAAAAAATACCAAAACATTACACAAAGATAATTTAGATAATATGAATTCAAAAATGAAGTCAATATTAAAAAAATTCAATTTATAAAATTTCAAAAAGTGGGTATTACTATTCATAATGGCTAGTTCAATTAGTCGTGGTGTGTTAAAATTCCAAGTTTCATACAACGCATGCTTCTGCATTATTCAAAGGGAAACATACCATGGAAGCTTAGGGTGTTACATTCTCCCATCATTAATATAATTTAATACTCAAAATATCAAGAATATTACATAATAAAAATATTTGGGTGGTTCTTCATCATACGTTCCTCGGGTTCCCAACTTGCATCTTCCATCTTATGATTTCTCCCAAGAACTTTCACCAGACTAGTCATCCGGTTTCTCAACACTTGTTCTCTAGTATGAAGAATTATTATAGGCTCATCATAATAAGAAATATCATGTTCCGATTCTAATTGTTCATAGGTGAGTACATGAAGTGGGCCATGCATGTATTTTCTCAACAGTGATATATGGAACACATCATGAACTTTGGAGATACTGGGAGTCATTTCAAAATAATACACCAGAACTCCAATTCATTCTAGAATTTTGAAACGTCTGATGTACATGGGACTCAATTTACACATCTTACAAAAACGTATAACACCATTCAATGGAGATACCTTCAGGAAAACATGTTCTACTACTTGAAATTCCAAATCCTTCCTTTGGTTATCCACATAGCTCTTTTTCCTACTTTGGGATGCTTTGATATGGGTTTGGCTAATATCCACCATTTCGATTGTTTTCTAAAAAATTTGTGGTCCTACGAGTTTTCTTTCACCAACATCATCCCAACAAGTTGTTGAGCAACATCTCTTTCCATATAACGCTTCATATGGTTCCATCTGAATACTTGAATGAAAGCTATTGTTAGAATAAAATTCAACCAGAGGAAAATATTGATCCTGCATACCTTGAATGTCCAGTGAGAAAGATCTCAACATGTCTTCTACTGTTTGAATAGTTCATTTTGATTGTCCATCAGTTTGAGGGTGGTAGGAAATGCTCAAATGAAGTTCAATATATAAGGAATGCAGAAGAAATTTCTAGAATTTTGATGTAAAATAGGGATCGTGATCTGAAACAAACAATAGGGGTACACCATGGAGTCTGACAACAACATTAATATATAGTATTTCTTGATGTTCAAGTGATAAATCTTCTCTTATAGAAAAAAATGTGCTGACATGGTAAGACGATTAACAATGACCCATATTGCATTATTCCTTCTAGGAGTCTTTGGTAGCCCCATGAAATATCCCATTGTAATATTATCCCATTTCCACTCAGTTATGGGAAGAGGTTTCATGACTCTTCTAGGCTATTTCCATCCAGCTTTCACTTACTGACAAACCATACATCTTGACACAATATCACCAATCTCCCTCTTCATGTTGTCCCGCAAAAAATGTTCCTTCACATATTTATAAATATTTTTTCTCCCATGGTGTATAATGAATATAGAGCTATGAGCGCCATCCAACAATTCACTTTTAGATCAGATATATCAAGAACACAAAGTCTCTTCCCAAATTTCAAAATTCCATCTTTATATACGAAGTCACTCAATCTACCATTATTTAAAGATTTAATATTATTTTGAATCTCCTCATCATCAGTCTAAGAAATTTGTATCCTTTCTCGAAAATTTTGTTTGGAATCCACTTGAAAAAGTATTGATGTTTTACCTTCAATGGTTAATCCCTTATCAATCTTTACTAGATCAATGAAAATAGGATCCCTTTCAACTCTCATCTTGTTCAAAACTCCCTGACCCTTTCTACTTAAAGCATCTTCCACCTTATTTTCTTTATCAGGGTGGTAGTGTATAATTCAATCATAATCCTTGAGTAGTTTAAGAAATATCCTTTTCCTCATGTTGAGTTATTTTTGTGAGAAAATATACTTAAAACTCTTCCGATCAGTACAAATCTCACAATTTTTACCATAGAGATAGTGTCTCCATATATTCAGAGTAAAGATTATAACTACTTACTCAAGATCATGATTGGGATAGTTTTTATCATGAATTTTTAGCTGTCTTAATACATAGGAAATAACTCTATCATTATTCATAAGGACACAACCTAGTCCTTTCAATGAAGCATCACTATAAATAACAAACCCATCATTCCCTGATAGTGGTGTCAATGTAGGATCACTGACTAATATTCACTTCAGTTCTTCAAAATTTTCTTCACACACTTTTGTCCAATGAAATTTAACCCTTTTATGTGCGAGCTTGGTTAATGTGTTAGCCAACCGGGAAACATTTTGGATGAAACGTCGTTAATAACTTGCTAAACCAATAAAACTGCGTACCTCAGTTATACTGATCGGTCCTAGACATTCTTGGATTTCATTGGACTTTAATGGATCAAAAAATATTCAATACTAAGAGACAATATAACCAAGAAATGAAATCTCCAGATGCAAAAATTTACACTTTCTAAACTTCCCAAATAATTCATTTCTTCAAAGAGTATTTAAAATAACGCGCAAGTGATTTTCTAGATCTTTTTAGCTTTTGGAGTATGACAAGATATAATCAATAGATACAACCACAAAGTCATCAAGAGATTCCTTGAAAACTATACGGATTCGATCCATGAAGACATAGGGTTCATTAGTCAATTCAAAATGCCTTACTGTAAACTTGTATTGCCCATACCTAGTTCAAAATGATGTTTTTAGAATGTATTCCTTCTTCACAGACAACATATGATATCCAGATTGAAGGTCAATATTTGAAAATTATTGAGCTCGATGAAGTTGGTCGAATAAATCATCAATTTGAGGTAAGGGATACTTTTTATTTATTGTTATATCATTAATATCCGTGTAGTCAACACACAACCTCATTGATCTGTATTTCTACTTAAAAAAATGATATAGGCTCCCCAAAGAGAAACACTAGGATGAATAAATCCCTTATTACTCAATTCCTCTTGTTGTTTCTTTAGTTCCACTAATACCACAACAGCCATTCTATAAGGGGTCTTCCATATGGGCCTTAAACTATGAATTAAATCAATGGAATACTCAATTTCTCAATCTAGAGGATGTATAGGTAAATTCTATGGATACATATCCACATATTCTTGCACAATAGGTACACCCACTATTCGAACATTCTTTTCCCTACCCATAATTATTTCATTATCCTCCTCCTCGATAACTGAATTTAGTAGAGCTACTGGGTGTGTGTCTAGATAAGAATCATATGGTGATTCTTCCACTGTATAAATAAGGTTCTCCTTATCATCATAAAAAACATTAACCTCTTTATTCTTAAAATAAATTTTCACATCATGGTCTGAAAGAAAATCCACACCGAGGATTATATCAAATTAAATCATGGGTATGATGAAGATATCAGTGAATATAAAACCTTTATATTCCTTAATGGAAACTGATTCACAAAACGTTGATTCAATGATACTTTCATTAAGAGTTTTGGCTGAATACTCCCTTGTTAAGTCAAATTGAAAATATCTATTTTTCTTAGAAAATTGGGATGGTATCAAACAATTCGATGATCCAAAATCAAAAAAAATATTTGGCTAATCTTGAGGAACCCATTAAATTAGCTTCCACAATGTCTTTAGGAGATTCAACCTCAGTATTAGTGATCACATAAGCTTGGACTCGTTCCCTTGGCCATTTCTAATGTATGTTTTCTTGGCGCTTAGGAAATTAAATTGCATAATGTCCCATCTCCCTAAAATTGTAGCATTGAACATCTGTAACTTATTTCTTCCCCATAAAATAACCAGCAAGATGACCTTTCTATCAATATTTTTAGCATACTCTTTTCCCTTTCAGATAGGCCCTAGGTTTCATCCATCCAGAATTATCATAGGGTGGAAATTGAATTTTTCCCTTCTTCCTTGTTTCATTTTTTCCTTTCCCATAGTGTTCAGCAAGATATCTTCTTCTCTTGATTTTTTTAAAGTCGTAAGCCTTAGAGAATTCCTTTTATGTCTTGATAGAACATGAATAAATATCTTCGTATGATGAGAAGGATTGTGAGACTAATGATCGATGAATAAATGACTTTAACCCATCAAAGAATCGACCAGTCTTACTTCATGGGTTACGTATATAATCTGTTGCGTGCCTTTATAACCTTGTAAAGTTAACCTCATACTTTGCAATATTCTTATCCTACTTTTTCCTTAGACTCAGATATTTCCATTCCATATTCACTTGATGGTCATAATGAAAGTATTTTTCTATGAAAATCTATTTAAACTCTCTACATTCCATATTTGATAAATCTTCATCTGACTTTGTGTCTTGGATCAATGACCACCATTGATCTACATCTCTCGTGAGGCGATAAAAATCCATGACAACTTTTTCCATTTCGCTACTCCCCAAAGCATAAATTTTTTTCTCTGAGGAACTTTTCCATTTCTCAGCTACAAATGGATTTGTTTTCCCATTGAATGTTTGTGGTTGTTGGATCATGAATTGGTCTAACATTGATCCTTCACATTGTGGATCAGGGTACTCCATAAGGGTAAGGTTATTATTCATAACCTGAGTGAGTTGTCCCAGTATGGTGATAAGCTGATCAGCACCCATTACATCACCAGATTCTCTATAATTAACTTGATTAGGATGGAAATACCTACATGGATTACGTGCATTGATACAGTTTCCATCCCTTCAACTAGGCTCCATTTCTAAAAAATGGCATACACTAGATTAGTTTATGAATCACAATAAATAATACTAAACATTTAAAACACTTAACATGAATTGAGTAGTGTATGGATATAATCCATAATCCTAAAAATTATTTCATTGAGAAGGTATATACACATAAATCCTTCATAATGTTTTGTAAATAAAATGTGAATTTTCCTAAGCATATCCCCGGGGAGTGTCATAACAAAGTGTGCTGCAAGGCCCGTTGTCATGTACCGGGATACCCTGGGTCAAGCCCAAAACTCCATGTCGGAGTATTCACTCCTAGGTAAATCTATGCTAGAGCCTCCAATGCATTCTCATATCCAAACAAAGATGTATTAATTAGAAAGTAAACAAAATCTATACATTACCAAAATTCCAAGAAGTTCTTCAATATTAATCCTCAAAGTCTATCTCAGGGTAATTCTTCTTAATTAGAGTTTATCTAAATCTAGTTTTCAAGGTTACTGATAAACTTCCTTTGATTATAACTATAATTCCTTGACCCTAGTTACCCAGAGTCGGTGCATTATTACATTACATTTTCGTGATACAAAGAATCATGTCCTAAAAGACCGATTATTTTAGTATTATTGGAAACCAGATATATACATAAGTTCAACATTTCAACTTGAAACAAAATACAATACTAATTTATTCCATAAGAAAAATACAAGCCTCCTATATTATGCCTGCATGTCACTCATAACTAACTTCTTCACATCCTAGGAAAATGAAACATAAGAATGGGGTAAGCTCAAATGATCAGTAAGAGTAAGAAATATAGCAGAAGATAACATAATCATTAGGCATGGTGAATAGTTGAAAACACACGCCTTTACAAATAATAATCATGAACACTTTATAGAAGGAATATGAGTTGAGTAAATAATTCCATAATAAAACAAAATCATGGGTATTCTTCAAGTCAAATAACTACATGAACCATCAATATTATTTTCATAATGAGGGAATGTATAATTAGAGACATTCTAAAAGAATTTTTTAAGGCCTAATCCAAGACGTATAAAAATTTTTAAGGCCTAGACCATAACCATATATAAAATTGGTAATGGACTCATCCAATTCTACATCTAATTGTCTCATGAGACCTACCAATTGAACCGAGGAGCTATAACAGGCGCCACCCGTCACTTACTAAGTCTAATACATTCCTCACATGAAAAGGATGAAACATAACATAAACACTTATATTAAAAATAGCATATGAAATGTAAATACTTTAACCCTATACCATGAATGGTATAAAAATAACACATCCACATTCAAATATATCACAAAACCTTCAATAAAATATGGAATATTTGTATAATAATAAATCAACCTCGATCATGAATAATATCCCTTAAAGGATGTTGACATAGTTGAAAATGATCAGTAAAAATCATTGCATGAAATATTTTTTTTTCATAAAATCATTTAAAAATCAAATAATTTATAAAGGAAGTTATATAAAAGATAGTTTTGAATCAAAGTGTCTCATACCTATTTGAAACATTTTAAAATATTCATGTCCATATAACTAAATCCTTAAAACCGTTTGAACACATGGACATTAATGAGAAAGGTTTAGAATAATAAATCATTAAAACATTTAAAATGATGTTTTAGTTAAAAAAAGTCCCATAAAAAATCATTTTTTAAACTCTTTTATGAAACACGGTCATGGATAATAAATATGCCCCAGTAGATACTTATGTATAGACAACCTTGGATAAGAAAAGGGATTATAGAATTAACTCTTACCTTGTACTTTCCTTTATTCGAGGGTAAGTTAACCTCTTGTATAATAGTTAAATAGTTTTTATTAAATTATATAATAACTAAATACATAAATATGATATCATATTTTATCTTCTAATATTTATTTGTTAATAATATTTTAGTAGTATCATTTTTTCAAGTGTTAGTAGATTCATTTTAATTTATGTTTTTTGTTATGTAAGTCATGTTTCTTATGGGTAGGATGTATTTTATTCATATAAAAAATGATATTATGTTCATAAACATTATTTTTAATCATAAAATGAAAATTATACTAGAATTATTAATATGGGGAATGAATCTCGTAACGTTCATGGAGACGATAATCTGTACGTATGGACAAGAAAAAATATCATTATATTGACGGTGAAAGAGTATGTAATTGGATGGTATATCATATATACAGAATAATTAACATTTTACATTTATTATTCAAATTTTATATGCTCATTATTATACCCATCCAAATAATTATGTGTTTGAATAACAAACTACACCACAACGTGGAGATGGTAAGCCGTACGTATGCACGTATAGTGACATTGTCATTTATAGGATGGATAGAATAAAGATTATGGTTTTACCATATTTATAATAAAATAAAAATATTTAGAAGGTAATGGAGTTATTATTTTGGTATGGAAATAACAAATAAAGAGGAAGTCGAAGAAGAAAATAACAAGAAAGTGGGTGGTGAAATTATTACCTATTCTTCTGGTGTTTCTTTTTAAGTTGATCAAAAGTGATCCTTAGGTTGGATTTTTTTTATCAAAGTAAGGACTATAGGTTAAATCTAGGGATGTTTGGAAGGTATTTTTTCAGGGTTTGGTTGAGACAAAGGGTTTTAATGTTGTGAAATTAAGATAAGGGGATGTACCCTTTTATAAGAGAGGTTAGGGTCACTTTAGGAAAATCTTGAAATATTATTTTATATTAAAATAATTTTTAGTTTCTAATGGGTATGAAATGATTTATTTAGAGGCTATAGTGGGTAGGGGTCGAAAAACTCTTAACCAATAGGTTTTATATAGGCTTAGGTCACCATATTAACCATATATTTTAGATTTAACTCTTAGTAAAATAGTTTGACATTTACCATGTCTCTTTGTATTTTTATATTATATAGTTAATAAACATACTATAAACTACCAAGATAACCCCAAGTGGTTAATTATTGATATATCATACCATATCTAATTACTTTGGAGAGTATCATATTTTTAGGAATATTATATCAATTATTAATATAGTATTTGTTTAAAAAAACCAATTATGTCAATTTTGATAGTATTTAGTATTTGATTTTTATGAAAGTCATAAAAAAATTTTCACTTAGAATAAAATTTATTTAATCAACTATTATATATCATATTTACCTTTAAAATTAGTGGTGTTCATCAGATGTATCAATTTACACTTATTTGGATATTTATAAAATCAATTATTTTAATATTTCATTAATAAGGTAATTACTGCATCATCATTGTGTGAAAAATAAATTATATTATTTAATGTCTAAAAATTATAAATAAAATATCATTATATAGGAAATAATTTTATATTTCTAATTAATTTTTATATTTGAATATATATTTACTATAACCTTATATTAAAAATGGGTTAGTTATTAATCATTGAATTTAACTCTTTTAACTCTTCTTTAAATAAAATTATAATAAATTACCTAATCTAATCCAAGTGAACCAAAAAGGATCATATTTTATTATTATAGTGGTTTTTGGTCGAATTACACTGATATAATAGAATTAAGACATGTTTTAGGGTAATTATAATATCATATTTACCCTTAATTACCCTATTTAATTTTAACCGTGGTAAATAGAAGTCAAAAGTTACTATTCGCAAAAAATAATTTTCATCTTATTTAAACACATTTAACATAATGATGTCAACCATGTCTCTTATATTTTTTAAAATAATCTCACAAAAGCGGTAATATTATGTTTTATGAAAATTTGTAAATGCTCCTAGAAGATGGGTAAAAGACGGTAAAAAAATCAAAAAAAATCTTTATATCTAAACTTATTATAAAATGAATCAAATAAATTAAATTGAACATATATAAGTATTATGTATCTATTTTGGCCAAAAATAAATTAAAATAAAATAACTAATTACTTAAATAAAATGTCGGTTTTAAACAATAATGGAGTGTTTTTCACTATTCATAAAAAATTGAACGTTTTCATAAAAATACCAATAATTCACCCTATGATATTTTTTATATTCAGAATTAAATAATGAAGTCCATATTGAAAAATATAATTTATAAAATTTTAAAAAGAGGGTATTAATGTTACTAACATCTATTTTGATTGGCCGGGGTGTATTAAAACTCCAAGTTGCATACAATGCACGGTACTGCATTATTCATAGGGAAACGTGACATGGAAGACTGGGTTGTTATGAAAATAATGACATGAAATCATCAAAAAATATATTAATTCATTTATTTATTTTTTTACATATGCTAATTTTAGATCAACCTATAACTCCTTTATTCAATCGAAAGTTATCCACGATCCTTTTCCTATTAGGTTATATATCTTAATTGGTCAATATTATTCATAAATATCTAATAATATCCTATATATATAATTTTATTAACGAAAAAATGTCCCCTGAGAGTGTATCACATGGTGTGCAGTCTTAAGCTAACTCATTGTTCATTAGAGTGACAATGTATTCAATTCCCAACGAACCCTTTTTGGAGTGATTACCCCTAGGTACATCAGTTACACAACCAAATCCACATTCCAATATCTATATAGGGATGTATTTAAGGAAAAAATATATAATTTCTAATTTACTAAAACATTGAGATGTTATCCAATACTTATACTCATTCCTAGTTTTTATAATAAAGTTTTCATATCACAATCACTAAATAAAATTTTTATCATTAACTTAACATTAAATAATATACTTATACAAAAGGGTTATCTATATATTTTGACTTATGAAAAACCCTAACTTATAAATCCATAGATTATCTTCAAAGGTAATCTTATTGCATAAAGTTATCTAGACCATTCCATTGAAACCCACTATGATTCCTCAAACTCACACTCATAGATCCAGTTCTCATAATCTCATACATTAAACACTATGATTTATAACATATGTTAAATCCTTGATAAAACCAACCTAAATTAAAAAAAATTATTATTTCATATATTATATATTATGTATCCTTATAGGTTTAGGGATTTAGAGAATTAAAACCAAATATAAACTTATAAATCCCATGAATATTGTAATAAATAGATAATTTTCCCATTATACATGAAACTACATAATTCATGAAAATAAATCAATAGGTCTAATTAATTATTTATCATGTGTTATCATTCAAAAGATTAACATGTACTACTTTTCTCCATAATCTAGAAAAATGGAAACATAAGAATTCATGATATCAAATTCTATGTATGGAAAATGTATAACATATATAACTATGGAACAAACATATAATAGACATTATGAAAGGAATAAGTAAAAAAATGAATACATAAAAATCATTTAACTAAAATTATTTTATATTAATTAAAATAAATGGTAACATGGATATCAATAATACTAATATAATATTATTGAATGAATAATTCCAGACATCGAAAACAAATTATCAAGGACTTGTGCTATGACAAATTACTTATCATCAAGACTAAAGTCAATACATTCAATTGTCAAGGACTTAATCCAATGCACTATGTTATATTAGGTAGATACATAAACCAAAACCCAACATGTTTTATCTTATGAGACCTGTTGATGCATCGATGGGATATATAATTTCATTCTCCACCCATCACCAGATTATTTCCAATACATTATCCAAAAGGCCGATCAATATCTTTTATATAATTCCTTGAGGATTTTTTACTCAATAAAACATGGATATCCATATAAAGATATGTGAGTAAATAAAATTCATAAATAACCAGTTTAGTATTCTACAATATTCAATATTTTCAATAAATTTCCCCATTTCAATAAAAGGTATAAGATGATATTAACCTGTCTATAGAATGAAATCAGATAGTCAAAAATTACATAGTCAACCTACCAATAATCATTGATATTAAATTAAAAACATATGTAATTACATTAATTTTCTACATGTTAATATAATTTCATTATTTACATGTGAATAATCCCCAAGAAGAATTATATGATATGTGATGTTCACACCATATAGAGAAATGCATATATGAATAATTAATTACCTGAGAAACATGATCAATATCCGTACATGTAAATGAGTTTTATGATTTCAAAATAATATATACATAGTGAAAAAATGAAAACCAAGAGGGATGTGGAAATAAATTGAAAACATTTTCACAAAATAATGCTTGAATGATACCACTGTAAAAGGGATCACGAATCAAACTATTTTCAATCATGTGTTAATTACCCCAAAAATATTAATATATATTAGTGTATAAATACTAAAACATAAAAACTATTAAGGTATATCCTTTTTAAATTTAAAACTAAAATGGAATAGAATACATAAAAGATATTTTAGAATACAATTTTAACATTACCATTAAAGATGATGTTACAAGTCACTTCTAAAAATATTTTTAAAAAGGTGAAGTGGATATTATTTTTAAACCATTAATTTTAATAATAATATTCAAAAAATATTTCATTTAAATGAAATAATTTTTTATTGTAAAAATGTTGAGTGGAAGAAATAATATATTAATGTCAAAGGGAAAACCCTTTATAAAATTTTTAAAAATATATTCTTCAAAACTCAAATTGTAAAAAGAGTAATAAAAAATTATTTATTTTAAAAATTAATTTTCCAAAAATAGTATTATCAAATACCATAACCTATTAGGGTGGGGTAAACTAATCATGTAAGAAAAAAATTCAAGATAAAACATTATTATTGAAAGAATTGGATTTGAGTTACTCAAAATAATTACTACTAGTGTAACAACTGTATTAATAGACACTTGAATAAAAATACTTGATTTTTCAAGTAGATAAAATAAAATAAATTAATTATTTTAAAAAAACATCCATGGTTATTAAATTCCCTATTATAATGAATCATGTTACTCAAAATTTATTTTGGCTCAATGAATTATAATTGAGATCATGAAAATCTTTGAGGATTTAGGAAGAGTTTAATAAAAATCCCTTGAAATAGAGGGCCTATAATAGAACATAATATACCATTATTAAATTATAATAATTGATATTATATATTAAAAATGTATTATTTTAACCATATAAAAGAAATTTGGTAGAAAAAATATAATACTTGTCTCAGTGAAGGGAAATTAAGATGAAACCCTTTACCGCTTCTCTAATAGATGGACAAGAAACCCAAGGGAGTTAAAAAATGAAATGTAAATTTAAATACCATTAAATAAAATGGATTAATTATAAAATAAATAAAATTTTAATAATACAAACCTTGAAAATTAATATAGGTTCATAAATTCAATACTTTCCTCAAAAAATGGAAATTGAGATAAAAACCCTCACCTCTTGGGTATACTTTGGATCAAAAATAAATGAGAGTTAAAAATGAAATATATATTTATATAAAAATAAATAAATTAAATATAACATAATGTATAAGAAATTATAATTATACAGACCATGAAAATGAATATATGTGGAATAAATAAAATACGTTCCTCAATGAAGGGAAATTGAAATGAAAACCCTTCCCGCTTTAGAAGTTTCTGGATCTGAAAACCTTGAGAGTTATATCATGAAATTTATATTTATATAAATTAAATAAAAATATTCATTAATATTTATCTCAAAGTTTCAGTATATACACCTTTAAAATGAATATAGGTTCATAAATACTATACCTTTCTCCATAAAAGGAAATTGAAATGAAAACCCTTACCTTATTCGAGATTAATTTGGTGCACAAGATTATGACCATGAAAAATTAAGTCAATTTTATTAGATAACATCTCAAAAAACATATTATTTTTTATTTAACTTAATATAGGCTATTTATTATCAATATCTTATTTTTTTATTATATGGTATCTTAGCTATGTTAGTTTCATGAGGTTATTTGGTCAATTTTTCAAAACTCCTCATGTATGTTGAGCATGGTAAAAGGAATCGTAAAATATATTAATACTATAAAAAATATTAATAGTGTTTTGGAAAAAAATTATATATTAAATATATTTTTAAATGCAACCATTAAGGATGGTGATGAAAAATAAAACTCATTTTCGGTGTAGACGATTGTTCGCACATATGCACGATTAATGTTTCCATTTCACAGTGAATGTGAGGGAAATAAGGTAGATTATAATTTGATATTTTTTAATAATATTAATATTATATATATGATAATTATTAATCCACTATATCATTTTCATCATCAACAAAAGGAGGTGTTTATGAAAATGAATGACATCTCTTTGTGGAGACGATTGTTCGCACAACTAACTAACAATACTATTGTTTTTATTTGTAGACGGAGAGGAAGAAATATTGTTTATTCAATTAATATAAAAACATATATTTATAATTTAAATTCTTATTTCATTATATTTTTATGAATTTATGTTTTTATGGAGAGGAAGATTAAAGAGAAAACCTTAAGAAGGGGATAATACTTTCATTGAGGACTTGAACTTTATTTGGGAAACTTGATGTAATTGAAGGGGTTAAAAAAATTATTGTTAACATGAGATTAAGAGAGTGTGAGGTACTGATAGGTTATTATATTTGAGTATATTTTCAAGGATACTTATAATGTAATGTGTATGTTTAAAAGGGTGTAATTCATCCCCTTTTATAAGAGAGGGAAATAGTACTTTTGGAAACAACCTTTATATTTTAATAATACAATGACTCTTTTACAACGTAAATGGATAAAAATTTATTAAAAAGGGATTTTTGGTATTTTTAGGCTTATAAATACTCAAAAAATGATTTAAAAACATTTTTTAAACATGTAATTTATTTTTTTTACAGTTAATTCTGTACATTTTAATCATTCACTTTTAAACTATGTAACTAGTTTTAAATTAAGTGGTTTTATGTTTTATTAAAAATATAACATAACCCATATAAATATTTTGGGTGTTATAGAACCAAATTTTACTTTATTTAATTCATTTCAATCTAAATTTATTATAGTATTAACATTTAAATTAAAAAAAATAATGTGTAGAAAACATTTTTAGTAGAAAAAAATGACATTTTGACCATTATGGATTCTTAATCCTCTTTAGTATTGATTAAATAATAATTGAGTGTTAATATATATATTTATTTATTTTTAAATTATACTATATTAATAATTGAATTATTTTAAATTTAAATTATTTTAAAAGTATTCATTGATATTGACAAAAAAATAATTTTAAAATAATTTATTCCTCATTATCTTGGTAATTAGCATAAATCCTAATTATAGAAATTTTATAACTAAAAATGAAATCATAAATTTTAAAAAATGTTAAAATTTTTATCTCAAATATAGGAGTAATTTTTTTATGTTAAAATTCTATGTGTCGAGAAGTTAATCTTAATGACAGCGCTCGTAATGCACAAAACCCATTTATATGAATAGTGGGTTTTCAAGTATAAAGTTGTTTCATAGAAAAATATTATGAATTATATTTATACTAATGGTTTTAATAATATTAAAAAAATTTAAATAATATTAATGTGACATTAAATTAAATCCAAAACCAAATTTCTTATACATAAATTTAATTAAAAAAATAAGAATAAAATAGTTTTCATAAAATGTTACTTGATTTTATAAAATGATAATCATGAGTTTTATAAATATAAAATAATGATTTTAAATTCCTTACTTTAATTTATAAATATAATTTTCATATATAATTTTCTTCCTAAAAATTATATTTCATAAAAATTTGATAGTATTAGAAAAAATTGAATTTTTACTATTTACCTAAAAATTGATAATTTTAGAAAAATTTCAAAAATATATCCTGAGCTAATTTTGATGTGAATAATTATAAAACGAATTTTTCTTTATCAAATTTAATTTTTAATTTTTTTATATTTAGGTTGTTAAAATAAAACACATAATATAAATAAAAATTCTTTAATTTAATATAAACATTTCAATATTAACTTTTGTTAATTATTTAGCTAATAATGGTCATTGTTATCATCGTCTTTCCATATTAGTGTTTATTATTGATTTATTAATAATTTATTCTTAATATTTTGGGTTTTTGTAATTTGGTTCTTTATGCAATACTTGTTATAGAGTGCATTGACTTATTTAACAGTAATCATATTTTAAGATCGTGGAGGTGTTACACTTACAATAAAACATCCCTAGTTTGTTTTGTTATTAATTTTTATCAAATAAGAATTTCCAAAGTCTCAAAAGTAGTTAATTTTGGTATTTAATTTGTATCACATCTCTTAAGATGTTCTGTTATATTTTGGTCTTATCAAGCACCTTATCTAAATATGGAAAACTATGCAAATGAATTCTCCCTAATAAAATGTTACCTATCAAAATTATAAAGCATTATACATCCCATTTATATAAGACATATGTTCATTATCTTAGTAATACCATTAAGATAGAGAGAATAAGAATTAAAATATTATTTCCTTATACAATGTTTTAAGAGATTTGATTCAAAAAAATTCCCAAAAAATGCCCTTCTACTATTAATTTGTAATTTTTTGATAGAAACCCCTAGATCTCACTCAACACGGCTTATGAAAATCATAAAAATATCCACTATTAGTGGATTATTCTTTATAAACACCATACTATTCATTCTTATAAATTCCAAAAATGAATATGATGATGTATAAGTCACATGTAGTAGATTGACGCCTCATTTGTATCCATAAATATGATTGTATTAATTAAAGTGATGTAGTTGATTATTTAAACTCTTTTATATATTACCTACATCATGTTACCCTTTTGATAATATTCCCAAATCATCTATTTCTCAGCTTAATTCGGGTTGATCTCTCGCACAATTATCTTTTGAAAATTTTCCAGATATTTTTATTACGAAGAAGTACATGCATTATATGCTAGGGATTATTATATTATTTTTCAATAAAGTTTATAGACTTTCTCAGATCACCAATCAAAAATATATACCCAATTATTATTTCACCTCTAGTAGTGATTCCTATATATTATATTATGTTGATGTTATAGAAATTCCTTTTGAAAATTACACTAGTACCTTCATCATCGAGTGAAATCACACTCAACAAGTTGTGTCCGAGCCCATTAATAAACTATATATCTTCTAATTTAAAAATTTTATGTATAATTTCAGATTAACCAATTCCATTCATCTTTAAGGAAATTATATTTCTAAATATGAAAGCAACGCCATTTTTTTGAAGAATTTTTTTAAAGTTCATGGATTCAATATTCATTTGTAATGATCTTCAATTATCAAGAATCATGTTTTTCTCCTATTTTTTTATTTGATTGATTCTTCAATAATTCATGAATTTTATATTTTATTTATTATAATTTTCATATTTACATCAACAAATATCAATGTTTTTCCTTGAATCATAGTCATACATAACTTAGAACTGTGAACTTACTGAAAACACCTTTAAAAACCTTTTCTAGAAAATGATATCTATTTTGGATATGTAATTGGGATAAAAATACTTTTTATTGATTTCTTATTTTTATAAATTCATATTCTATTCACTTAATATCTCCCACTAAATTATTATATTCTTTTATTCCTTGGAAGTGACATGTTTTATCGAAAAAAGATACACATTAACCCCAAATACTAATAATAGAAATAATTTTCTTCAAAATGAGTTTTTCATTGAAGATGCTGAATCTCTCTATAATATTCATTTTTATATCATGATATATATTTCGGAATTTCATATTCTTTGGTTTTTGGTAATATTTCCTTCCCATGGTAGTTTCGATTTTTGGATATAGAATCGATATTTTAATATTTTTTCTCTTCTAGGATTTCCCTAATTGGTTATTACACTATGAATAGTAACATAAAGTAGATTCATTCTTATGTTTTATTAAAGGTGTTAATTTTACCTAGGATTGTATACAACATTTCTTAGAACATTCTGAATACTCTACCTTTATTTAAATAAACTTATTATTTTAACTATCATTTTTCTCATGGCCTTCCCATCCTTAAGACACATTGACAGTGCCATGTTTATATCTTCTTCTTTTGTTGGAATATTATTCACAAACTCCTTTAAAATTTTATCTTATTCAAAAAAAAAATAATTTAGTATGTTTAATTAAAAAATTATAATAATTTTCATTATTGAAAATTTAATATTTTTCTTTCTTCATATTCACCACCTCTTTCTTAAAGGATTTGATGTCTTTATAATATTATGTATTCCTCCCAAGATTCACATAATGGTCTACTTTAAGAAAGGGTTCATTATAAGTTTCCTCTTTTTCATTCCAACTTCTTAGGATTTATTCATATACTTTAACATGTTACATGGTGTTAATAATACTCCCAAAACGTATTCTTTATAATGGATGTATGAAGTGAACAATCATACTCTTCCTTACACAACATACATCTCATTTTTCTTCTTTGAGCCTTTTCCAACCTGCCACTTGATTCCTTTATCTCTTTAAAAATTATTCTTATTTAAATTAGTATAGAAATTTCCTCACACTATTAATATTCATATAGTAGAATAATAATTATTGGATTATTATCTACAAAGTCTCCAATTTAACTATACTTAATGAAATTAAGTTGAAAATTTATTTGCAATAACCTTTTCCCTTTTCATGTTTTTACAGATAAGGAAAATTAACCTCTCATATTCTTCATCACATTCCCCATAATAATTTAGTTCACTAAGAGAGAAAAACTTATATTCTTTTATCTTGATACCATTAATGGATTTTAACATTGTTTTCTCCTTGGATTTCATTTTTGAGCACATGTTATTTCTTTTTTTCATAATCTTGGTGGTATTATAAAATGATTAATAGATAAATTTTCCCTCACTTCTAGGGATGATATCTTTATATAAAACCTATTCATAAAATTTTTCATTAAGTTTGTGCCTATGTTTGTGTCTTCCACGGTATCACCAAATCCATTAACTTGATTCAAAAATACCATTCACCTTAGTGAAATAGTCATTAATTATCTCATCATTGACCATTGTGATGTCTACAAATTTAGGTTTCCAGATTTATTGTTTGGATTCCTTAACTATAACCTTACCCTAATATATATTTTAAATATTTTCACATATTTATGTAACTAGTTTGAGTTCAATTACTTTGGTATACACATTATCTAAAAAGGATGAAAAAATTCCATTTATATCATTTCTATATACTTCGTAATTTCTCTTATTTTTAAACTACATGGGAGTACCTCTAACAAGTGGTAGAAAACCACTTTCATAGAGTCATTAATTTTAAAAACTTACAACAAAAAATATGAGATTATTATATTTTGTATTATCATGAAATTTATTTCCCTCATAGATAGAAACACCCCTAGTATTACCAACTTTAATATTATCCTTAAATATCCTTATATAATATTATGATCCTAGAGGGAATCTATTTTTCCCAAATAAAAATTGAAGATCCCTAGTTAATTAATGTACCAATAAGAGTGGGTTAAATTAGTTGTATGGGGTTTTATAGTTTATTTTGTAAATTAAACTCTATAACATTTGAGGTCATGATCTACTATTCTTCAATCTATTCCCTACGCATTTGTAACAATATTATAAATGAATGGTGCATAAAATGTTTTAAAAGGATTTGATTCAATGAGGAAACGTAATGTTTATAAATTCATTTTTAATGAGAAATATATTATATAATTATTTTAATTTTTAGTGATTATATGTGATTCATAATTACCCAAAATGTTTAGGCATGTATCTTCGACTTCTTAATTGAAAATTTGAATTATTAATTATAGAACCACTAGTCTTCATGATGTTTTTATATTCATGGAATAGAAAATATATTCAGTGTATTTTAGGAAGAATCTAAATCAAAGAAAGATATTCTTCTTCAATATGAGGTCTTGTACTTCCATAGAAATATCCAAAGTATAGAATAAACATTATCCTTCATTTTAAATACCTATTATTTATTTAAATGTTCATGAGAGTGCGTGTAATGATCTAGATCAGACACCCTAGTACCCAGATAAATGAGATGACGCTAACATTACTCAAAGGGTGTTCATAATCTACATGGGTTTGTGAAAGGAACTTAGAATCATACAATAAATTCGAGGGAATAAATTTGGCACAAACCTGTAGAAGATAAAAAACACAAGTCAATATGATCAATACTCCAAAAGGAAAAACTACCATAAAAATTGTTATATGAGTACCAAAATAGAAAGATAAAAATACCAATGGAAACAGTAATGTCAACTAGAAAAAAATTTCAAAATATTTTGTTTAACAAGTGGAATAAATATCTACTGGTCTCCATCAACAATCTAGAGTCCCATGGATCAAGAACATCGACCACCTCCAAGGGTTATTTCTTGTTACTTGAATCTCACATAAGAAAATCTAAATATCCCAAAGGAAAAGGTAGGGTGGGAGTTATAAATCATATTTCTGTCTCACCTAGTGTTCCATAATCAATTAAATAACATTTAAACCAATTATTAATTCATTTACAATTTGTAAAATACATGGAATTTCCTTCAAACATTTTAATAAAAAAAATAATTTCACATAAAAATAGATGGAAAATATATCAAATTTTTTTTAAATGGAAATTTCATATAAAAAATTATAAAAATAAAAGGCATGAATAAAATAGTTTAATAATCAATGGAATGTACCTTCAATTCAAAAAATCCATGAATCATGAAAAAAATATCCACGGTAAGTTAGTTTGTGTAATATGATCCTTACACACATCAATAATGATCTAGGATCAAGATAGGTTTTCACACTGAAATCAAAAAACACCAAAAACTAGAAACCCCCATGGGTTATCTATACCCCCAAAAGAGAACCCTTTCAAGAATTAGTGATGCAATAATTTAGTTATAGTGGTAATCATCAATCCATTTCCAGGGCGTCATTGTCTTAGCATGTTATCCCTAGTTACAACTAACTACCCATGCTAACATGTTGTTGAAACAATTAACTAATCAAACATGGGAAAAACATTTCAAATAAATTCAAATTACAATTTTCTAGTTTCAGTTTTCAATATACCCTTTTAAATTATAAAAATATAGGTTTTCATGAATTCATTCCATTCCAAATCATCTTTTATTTTAATCCATTTTTATCAAGGTTCAATATAGAATCATGTTCAGAATCAAGACATTATTTTCATAAAAATCACCAACATTGAAATTCATTAAAAATTGGGGTTTTATTTTCAAAATATCAAATCATTTTCAAATAAAAAAATCAGATCCATTAAAATCAGATATTTTTAATAAAATAAAAACTCAATTCAATTTAATTATGAAATTTAAGGTTTTAATCATATGGAAAATAATTATGAAACAACCTTCCTTTAAATCAAGAGATCACAACACACAAAGCCTACAGTGGTGAATTCTAATAAAGAATGAAGGATAGAGATATCTAGAAACATAACCTAGAATAAATATTTACAAAAATAGATATTAGATCAATCAATTACATGACTATACATCACACTGTAAGTAAGATTTAAAGAGATATCAGATGAAGCCACACAAGAAGATATATAGTCACTTAGAGGATATTTAATGCAATCATTAGAGCTTTGATCCACCTAGAAAAGGATTTAGAGGATTCAAAATTACTTATTATAAGACTAAAAAGAAAAAAAGATTTGATTTAAAATTAAAATAATATGATTAAAGGTAAAAACATATGGTTTTAGTACTTTAATATTTTTTGGGGGGAATAAAACCCAAGTGCACAATTTTCTGGGTAGGGCCACATGTTTAGACAAATAGTGAACCATAACTATACACTCGTACTGTATGGGGTGAAAGGTTTCTCTATAGAGGGTGCATAGTTTTCAAATCATATTACAACCATGAAATCTATTACTATATGAGGGTTCATGGTGTGGAAGAGATAACTACGCATTTTGGAAAAAATTGGGATCCACCTTCTAGAGGCTCAACATAGGGAACATGGTTTCTTCTACCAAACCTCATGGTTTTACCTTACCATGAACCAAAAATTCACTACCCCTTGGGCTTCCAAAATTAAATCCTCCTAAAATAACCCCAAAAGAAGACCTGACATAAAATTTAACCAAAAAAGGGACAAATTATACCCAAATGAGGGTCATAGGATGTTACAATTACCCACCAAAAACACTTTTTATCCCCAAAAATCCAATAAAGAAGATTATATGTCAAATTGATGAGGCCACTACATGATCATAAATTCCTTACACTCTAAAGTCTCATTTGAATTATAACCATGCTACCATAACACATAGACAAAATGTATCACCCCCCCCCCATGAATAACCTTTTTCTCAGAATCAATGATTGTAACTGGATTCTCAATCATGAATAAATTAGGCTCAACATAAAGATCCACCAAGATCTAGATATGAGATGGGTAACAATGTTACTTCTAATGAGGTGGTACATGTAAGACACTTTGTTTCTGCATCAACTCTTTTGGCGGTGAAAAATGGAAAGACACTTTCCACACCTTCTCATCAACCTCAAAAGTTCTCACAAACCATGGTGCATGAATCCCCATTTTCCCAAACCTTTTATGACTCAAATGATGTGAAACTATAAAATTAACCTAGTCACAAACTAAAAAGTCTTAAGGACATATATGTCTATCAGCACATCATTTTTACAAACTTTTTTCATCTATATTAATTGATGGAGTAAATGAATCTTTATCCTTGTCTCTTAGACCAGACTTTGTACAACCAAGGAAGATTTACCAAAACCAATCCAAAAAATAAAATTTTTTACATTTAATTTCATACAAGGACTCAAAGGTATCCATTCAAATTAAAGACATGTAACTATTATTATTAGAAAATTTAACTATTCTCAAATGGACATTCCAAGATACACAAATTTCAAGAACCATAAACATCGAATGTCTTCAGGAATATGTATATATTGTTCTATATGACACTATATTAGTGGATGATATGTCATGATAAAACATACTTAAGATCCTATTTCCTCTTGGAGGCTTATCCAAAAGATAGAAGTCAAATGAGTATCCCTATTAGAGAATATAGAAAAATGTAATACATGCTATATAAAAATACCCTGCAAGTATAGGTGGTCCAAGTCATCAAAATTGGTTGTATTTAAAATAATTATAATGTGATATGATTTGGAAAGAATGTCAATTACAACCCATGTATCATTGTTTTCTTTGATGTGTATGCAAAAACTCAACCATGAATTAAATATACACATCATCCCACTTCCAAGTTTGTGTTGTAAGTGGATGAAGGAAAAAAATGTCTTAAGTTATCTTCATTGACTTATAAGTAGGTATAACAATAAAAATAATATTTTATTATTTCTTGTCTCATAGCCAAACACTAGAATTATCACTACATATCATAAAACATCTTCATGGTTCTAGGATAAACCTCTCATTGGGAATTATGGAAATTCCCTAGTAAAAACATCCTTATTAATAAAGGAAAAAATAATTTCTTCTTAAAATATATGATTCCCTCAAAATATTACACAAAATTTCCAATGGCCTTACCACCCTAAATATTTTCCCTAATTATGTAGAATTCATCATCAAGCTGATTCTCTTGAACAATCATCTTAAGAAGAGTGGAGGTCAACATCACACATTCCCATAAAACCTCATCAAATTCACAATCCCATAAGAAAGTGATAAAATAGTTCCATCGTGTTCCACTATTCTAATTTTTTTCCTGAAATGGGTCATTATTTCTCTTCTCAGTGAATTAATAATGAAATTCCCCTTCCCTAGGGTATAGGAAAGGTTGAAATCAAAATATTATAGGAACTTCACCCAACCCCTTTTTCATAGGCGCAAATATTTTTTAGAGAAGATATAACCCATTCTTTTGTGGTAAAAATAACTAGTAAGCATTTTTTTAAATGGAAATACCACCAAATCTTAAGAGTAATCATTATTGTTGAATGTTTGAGATGATGGGTCAGATAATTCTTATCATGTGGCCTATGATATTTGGAGACATAGAATACCACAAGATCACAATGCATAAGAATAAATCACAATCTTGGTTATAAGGAATAACAGAAGACCACATAGCCTTTCCTAACCTCTGGAAAAGTCAACATTAGAATAAAAGTCAAAATATGTTTTATATCATAAAAATAAATATGTAATTTATCATCCAAAAATAAATTCACTATCTTCTAAGTGAGAGTGGTCATCGATTAATCCATCCTTGATAAATATTTTACAATCCTTTGATAACACCCCAGTAATACAATGAATCTTTATATATTCAAAACATTACATGATTTATACTGTATCATAAAAGATTTCTCTTTCCCAGGATAAACTAAGACACAATTATATGACACCACATGTCCCAAGAATTTCACTTCCCAAATCCAAATATTTCATCTTGAAAACTTTGTGTAAAGTAAGGTATCTCCCTATATTTCTATGACTCCTCTCAGATGAAACACATAATAATCCCCAGTTTTTGAGTAAATGAAAATATAATCATAGACCACCCCAACAAAAATTCTAGGTACTCATGAATTATTTATTTTATCAAATCTATAAATAATGCATGATCATTGGTCAATTCAAAGAGTATAAAAAGATATTCAAATTTCCTATACGTTATCCTGAGGGAAATATTTTGAATTTCAGATTCTTTTATTCTCAACTAGTGATAAATAGACTGAAGATCAATATATGATAACAACTTTTCCCGTTTATAATGGTCAAATAGATCTCCAATCCATGTTAACAAAAACGTTTTTCACTATAAATCGATTTAGT
Organism: Viscum album; assembly: GCA_963277665.1. Taxonomy (NCBI): domain Eukaryota; kingdom Viridiplantae; phylum Streptophyta; class Magnoliopsida; order Santalales; family Viscaceae; genus Viscum; species Viscum album. The sequence continues at coordinate 998,667,909 of OY728136.1, read as the reverse complement.
TTTTGTAAATAAACATAGAAGCCAAATGTTCTATCATCTCTCTTCGCAAAGAGAAAACATGCCACCCAAGGTGACACACTTGGGATTATGAATCCCTTAACTAACATATCATTCGACTAAATATTCAACTCTTTCAAATATTCTAGTGACATATAGTAATAAGGAATAGATACCGACTAAACACTAGGTTCTAAAACAATATATAACACTACCTCTCTTAGGAGTGGTAGGCTATAGAAATAAATGGAAAACACGTCGAGAAACTAAAAAATGACTACAGTTTGATTATCACTGAAAGATTCACACTAACAGTAAAAAATATAACACCAATATTACCATTACTGACTTTGAAAGAGAATGTATAGCCCTACCCGACCTTGGGCCCCATTCTTCCAAAATAATGAAACACACCCCTCTAAAAGAAAAAGTCCATACGAGCCTTATGATTGATCAACCAATCCATCATAAAGATGATATTAAAAGTATTCATGCTAGGAAGAATAAAATTATAAGTAATATCAATCTATGATAAACATAATATACTAGTTAAAAAAATAGAGACCCTACTCTCTCTTTGTTTTGAGGGGCATGGTAATATCCATTACAAATGAAAAAATATTTGTTGGAAGATTTAACATGTTCACAATATGTGTTCATATAAATGAGTGAGATTCACTAATATCAATTGAGTTATCCCTCAAATATGAAACTATATTGATGGTAATATCTTAGTTTCTGGACCTATATCATCTTCCCCTAAAGACTCTTCGACTACATGAAGAAGCTTTGTTCTAGATTCATATTCCTAGAACCCCTCATATCAAGAAGCATCCAACTTCACCACAATAATTTCTGAAACTGATGAGCCCATTACACTACACATAGTAGAAAAAAAGTGGAGGGAATTTAAAATATGTCTTGTGATACCACATGAACTGGGATTCTTTGGAACCTTATTACAAACACATCTCAATTTCCCAACCATAATTCACTGAATGTAAGTTAATGAGCCTCTTCCCGAAACTAAAGGAAGCTTGGAACATGCCTACTATATAGAACCACCATGAGACTCATAAAAAATATTATTTAAATTATATAAACTCACAAAACCACAATTTGATAAAAATTATATCCTTTAAACCCTGACATACCATCATATTCATTCCCAACCATCAACGCCCAATCTAGGACATTATCATAATAATCCAGCTTCAACAAGAAAACTAGAGATTGGATTTCAGATCAAATACCCATATCTAATATTCATTTATTTAGATTCTCATTCTCCACCCAAGTAGGATCAAATTAATGAATAATATAAATGTGTTTTTGTATTGATTCATGGTGTTTTCAACCTATTGGAGGTTGAAAAACTCCATGGATTTCATTTAGATCATAAATTTTGGATAGAACTAATTATTCAATAGAACATGATATTAATCTAATTCAAAACCATAATTATTCTTTATCTATACACACATAATTCCACCATATCCTTATATGAACATATATCTTAATGTTATCAAATTTATCCATTATCCAATCAAGAATTTCTGGGAACAAAAAAGTATGATTTAACTTTTTGATATATTACCCGGCCTCTTAATGATCATGACAACCTCAAAATTTTGGTGGATTATATTGAAAAAACTATTGATCATTATCATGAGAATATTACCTTCAGGGTTACAATACTTGGACATGAATGGGAATGAGTGCAAGTACTTTTCCTAGAGCTAAGAAAACCACCACCACAATCTCGACAATATTCTATTTCACTAGAGGATTTTCTCACTAAGATTACTTATAGATTTATTCAAGGGACTATTCACATTATTTCTTTGAGTTATGATGATATAAAGTATCTAAAACCAACAGTAAAGACAACCGAAAGGATACACAAAAAAATAGTTAAAAGTATGTCGAAGAATGTCAATTCAATTTAGAAAAAATTAAAGATTTCAATTTTAATATAATCACAATAACGTTAGGGAAAATAAAATAAAAAAATAAAACAAAATTCTCATAGATACTTTTAAAAAACACCCATGGGGACAAAGGTATGTTATGGTAAGATATATCCAGGAAGTCACTCATTACTTCCACTTATGTCTCATTAAGACATCCCAAACCACAATTTGACATTAATGAATGATGTCTAACCTGCACCTATAATGATAATTGGTCATGAAATAAAACATACACTCCTGTACCCTAATACAATATATGGCTTTGACATTTTTTAAATTTCATTCCGATTCCCTAGTGTTTGGATACAAAAACCTAGAATCATGCAAGAAATTAGAGTGTAACGACCCAATGTTTTTCAATGGAAATTACCATCTTATAATAATGTTATAAAATCACATGAAAACACAACAAAATTAACTAATTAGTGCTATGTGACATTTAAACATATGTTTTTTAACTTCCATGTTTGGAATTTCGAAAATCTGACATACACGGTTGCAAACTGTATGTTATTTTGAGTTTGATAAAGAAAATTTTTTTTTGGTGAATAATAACTTACCCTTATGAATAGTAACATACCCTTATGAATAGTGATATACCCTAATGAATATTTAACTTTCCTATGATAATATTTAAATAATATTCATGTTGAATGTATGATATGACTATATATTATAATAAGTAAATCACTGTTTTAAAACTTGTTTTTGAATATAAATTATGATTTTAATTAAATATTAAAATAATAATATTTTAAAAATTATTTTTGAAAAATGAACATCATTTTTGTATTCTAATCATTGAAAAATTGTTGGGGTGAATTTTTGGGATTTTTCTGAAATACATGAATTTTTTATGAATAATGAAATACCATAAATTACAAAATAAGCTGACTAAGATAATTATAGAGTCATGGATGATGTTATGTTGTTGTAAGACCAATTATTTCGGTATCACATGTTAAAATTACTATTCTTGGTGATGAAAGACTCACTATTCCTTGTCTTTTGGGGAAATAATAAATTAATGAATTTTATATAGAGAAATCCCCTCTCGCCTCCACTATAAAAACCACCCTTCAGACCCTTATTTAATCACACCTCTAAATCTTCAATTCATTTTTAAACTATGTACAAGAATCTTATAAATCCACATCCCCATGTCCAAGAGCTTCTGGTTTCATCAAAAGACCAATCCTAAGTCCTGTAAGGAGGATCTCAAGAGGAGGTTTCAAGAGTTAATTTCCCTTCCTCTTTCCTTTAATTTTCATTCAATTTCAAGTTATTTTCTTATTTTCATCCCACCTATATTCATACACATGGTATGGTAACTATATTATCAAACATATACTATAATGTTATTATGGTAATGGTATATTATTCCATCATACACCCTTTCCCTTTTCCTTTTATTTTATTAAAGAAAACGTTGTTCGTAAGGTGTTAATATATCACCTTCAAGAATGACAAGTTTTCGTTTTCCATTTCTATCTTCATATATGATAATGAAACCATTTATATGGCTGAACAAGAAAATTATATATGTATTATGTCTTATTTTATGTTCTAAAACTATCTTATGTGCATATTACAAAATAATTAAACTAAACATGATCGTTGTGGTAAAAAAACCGCCCAATTCAACCTAAACAATCATCAATTAATTTTTATCTAATGATTCATCCACATAGTGTGTAATATAATAAATTATAAGATCATTTAAACTCCAGAAATTACATTAATAACATGTAATATCATTTCAGGATTTTTACCCACGTTCTACCCAAACATCAATTAATGAATACAAGTGAACCGCTTTGGGAAAAACATAAAACCACACATTTCCGAATAATGTTTTTAATGTCTATAACAAAAAAAAGTCACATAAAATAACTTAATGAAACCATAATGAACCATATTATTGTACACAAGGTTTTTTAATAGTTAATTAATGAATCTAATGTGGTTATACATTACATTAAAGCAAAAAAAGCATTCAGATATAAGGTAAGGGGAAATTCTCAAACCCAATTTTATCCATCGGGTTCTCTCTATTTCACTCCATTTTTGATATGGTTATTACAGAAAAATAATTTTTCTTCATTTTATTACCTTTTATGGGATATAAATGATTACCACTGGTGTTTGTGTAAAAGAAAATGTTTTCTAAAAGAAATCTTCTTTTAAGAACGCACCTTTACTTCTCACTCATGGTTGACGGTTCATGTATCTTATATTTTATTCCCTCATTATTTTGGGAACCCAATATTTATGAATGTATTATTTTGAGATGAAACCCATTCCTTTTAATGGGATAGTTATGTTCATTTTTTATATATGTTTATTGTGGAATTCATGATAAATGATAATGTTATGATGTGACAGGTGCACTTGGATTTTATAGCGCAATATGAATGTTTAAATGTGAAAGGTGCACTTGAAATTATAAAATTATTCAATTCATTGGTTAAAGTGATTAATCTCATGAGTTAATGTGAATTTTTTTTTGAACAAGATGAAATCCTTGTTCACAACTTTGTGTGGTATTTAACCAATAAGACATGATGTTTCATTTTTTATACATTGCCACATTTCAACTCTCTTGTTAATGCTTCCTCTCATGTTCATGATCCTTTTCCTAAGTTATAGTTAGGATCAACGATTGTTATATTGTTATTATATATCCTCTTAGTTTTCTTTTAGCGCAACTTGTTTTATGTATATCCTTAGGTGACTATATGTATTAAAGAGAGGTCAAGTTCCAATAAGAACATAGGGAAGAAGGAATTAAATAAATATTTTCCTTGATTTTGTAATTATTATGTGTAGTCCTAGTTTATGTAAGACACTAAACCATTAGATCTCTAAGTGTAATAATTTTTTTTATTTATCTTTAAAATTATTTAATAGTAATGTAGGAAGATGTTGGGTCACTATAGTTTGTATCATAGGTTGGGTTTAGTTCATTTGGGATTTAAGATTAGTAAACCCTGGATAAAACCTCTAGAATGAGACTAAGTAAAAATATGTATACAAGAAGATTTATTTTTGGATCCCACATGTTATTATTTTAAGTATAAATTGATAAAATTAATAATTTATCTACGACTTGTGGACTTATGTTTTGTTCTATCCTTTTATATTTTAGAAAATGGTGGGAACTAGGAGAAACCAGGCCAACAACTCGTGTGTGGGCCAATGCAACAATTGCTTGAATGACATCCCCATTGATTTTGGAGGTGGAGTTTTGAACTTCATGGAGCTTCTTACCAAACTACACCAGGTTATTAACAATAACCAAAATAATGGGGAACATCCTCCTTCACCATAGAGGGAGAAACTGGCTATTGAAATATTTATGTGGCAATGACCTCCGACGTTTAGTGGATCTTCTGATCCACTAGATGCAGAGCAGTGGATCTACTCCTTGGATAAGATCTTTTCTGTGCTTCATTGTTCTGAGACCGAGATGGTGACTCTATCCATTTATCATCTAGATGGAGAGGATAATAAATGGTGGGATTTGATGAATAACACCAAGACAAGGGATGAAATTGAAGAGATAGAATGGGAAGAATTTAGGATAATGTTTCTTAAATATTATTTCCCAAGAAATCTTCGCATGAAGATGGAGAGAGAATTCATAGTGGTCAAGAAAAAGGAAGGAGAATCTGTCCCAACCGTAGACGCTAGTTTCACAATACATGCATGGTACGCCTCATGTTTTTTTATTAATACCGACAGAAAAATTGATATATTCTTCAGTGAATTAAAACCAAACCATCAAAAGGGTCTTTCAATTCAAGAATTTGTGAGTCATGAAGAAGTTTCTCGATGTGCTCTCAAAGTGGAGATGGAATTTGGTGAATTGTTCCATGGATATGGTGATATGAAACAAAATATGTAGTTTCATGATTGTGGATCTAATGACAATGGTGGGAAGAAAACTCAATGACCCACATGCCAAAAATGTGGGAAGTTTCATCATGGGAACTACCTCAAATGGACGAGGAAGTGATTCAAGTGTGGAAAGAAGGACACCATTCTAATTATTTTAGAAATACATGAAAAGGAAGGAGAATGTGGTAGAATAAAGGAGAGAACCACTGATGGTTCAATGCTAAAACTGTTGGGAGCTAGGGCACTATGCAAGATAGTTCACTAAACCTCACGTACTTGAGGGTAATTAGCGTCAGCAACCACCAAATCCCAAGGAACAAGGGAAGGATTATTCGATCAATACTGCGGTTGTGGCGATAGATAATGAAGTCACAAAAGGTACAAATTCTATTCACTCAATAATGGAAAAAGTCTTATTTGATTATAGTTCTACAAATTCCTTTATATCATCCATGTTTTCTAGAACTATAGAATCAAATACCAGAAACCATAAAGTATATATATCTATAAAAATACCATGTGGTGAAATCCTTGCAACCCAATTTTTTAACTATTCTCCTGTTTGCGTATGTAGGAAGATTCTTCCAGCGAATCTTGTAATACATCCCTTGGTGAAATTAGATGCTATAATGGGAATGGATTGGATCTCTTTATATAGATCACGTATCAACTATCAATAAAAGGAAATAACTGTTCATATTCCAAACCATCCCATGCTCTTGTAAAAATGCAAGGAAGATCATGAATATCCTTTTAAAAATCCTTAAATGGCGTGTGGGTTGATTCCCTATGAAGAATATTATCTCTCCCAAATGGCTGCAACTAATGATAATACCAACCTTTCATAAATTCCCTTCATGAGGGAGTACAATGACATATTTCCCAATGAGTTACCATAATTCCCCCAGATCATGAGGTAGAGTTCTCAATATAACTCATACACAGAGCTACTCTTATCTCACTATGTTCTTATAGGATGGCTCCTATCGAATTGGATGAGTTAAAGAAGTAGTTTCAAGAGAATCTGGACATGGGGTTCATACGCCCTAGTACATCACCTTAGGGTGATCCAGTGCTCTTTGTGAAGAAGAAGGATAGAACAATGCAGTTGTGTATCGATTATCGGGATCTCAACAAGATCACCATAAAGAACAAGTATCCTCTTCCAAGTATTGAAGACTTGTTCGATCAGTTAGGAGGTACTCAATACTTCTCAAAGGTGTATCTTCATTCTGGATATCATCAGTTAAAGGTCAAGAAGGAAGATATTCATAAGACTGCCTTTTTTACAAGGTATGTGCATGATATGATTCTAGTGATTCCCTTAGGACATAATAATGCCACTAAAATCTTCATGGATTTTATGAATAGAGTCTTTAGACATTACGTAGAAAAATTTGTGGTAGTTTTTATTGATGATATTATCATATTCTCCAAGATCATTGAGGAATATAAAGAACACAAAAGTATTATTTTAGAGACATTGAGAAAGGATAAGTTGTATACCAGGTTCAGCAACCGTGACTTTTGGATGAAGAACGTCACTTTCATGGGACATGTGATCACAAGTGATGGAATTTTTAAGGACCCTTCAAAAACAAAGGCAGTTAAAGAATGACCCAAGCCCTCTAGTTTCACCGAAATCCATAGTTTTCTTGGATTACTTGGGTACTACTGATGTTTTGTGAGAACGTTTTACCGATTTTCAAGCCCGCTAACTAAGTTAACAAGGAATGGGTTAAAGTATGTCTGGACAAAAGAATGTGAGGGAATATTTAATGAGCTAAAGAGATGTCTGATAACAAAACTTGTACTCACATTATCGAAAAGTGGAGAAAGTTTTGTGATATATAGTGATGCTTGATAGAAAGGTTTGGGTTGCGTACTCATGAAAAATGATAATGTTATAGCCTATGCCTCATGGAAATTGAAGATCCATGAGAAGAACTACATGATGAAGGATAAAGAGCTGGCAGCCGTGATTTTTTCCTTGAAAATCGGGCGGCACTACATTTATGATGAGAAGTGTGACATATACAATGACCAAAAGAGCCTAATTTATATTTTCACACAAAATGATCTCAACATGCGTCAAAGTATATGTTTAGAGCTAATCCAGGATTACGATTTCTCTATTGACTATCATCATAAAAAAGAAGAACAAGGTAGTTGATGCTCTAAGAAGAAAATAACCGGCTACTCTATCCATGTTGTGGATTGAGAAAGATCCCATCTTCTTGGATATTAAATGAATGGATTTATAAATCATAAGCGAAAGGGATACATCCTACCTTGCCCAAATGATTTTAAAACCATCCATCCAGGAGAATATTGAGGAATCAAAAATGGATGATGTGGAGATACAAAAGAGGGAGAATGTAGTAAAGAAAGGGAAGAGAAATAGTTACATATCGACGATGTTGGTGTGAATCGGTTTAGAACGTGGATTTGTGTTCCATCCTCACCCGAGATAAAGAAGAATCTATAGGACAATGCACATAGATCAACATTCTTTATCTATACTAAGATTACAATGATGTACCATGATCTCTGAGAACTCTTCTGGTGGGATATCATGAAGAAGTAGATTGTGGAATATATATCAAAGTGCTTGGTATATCATCAAGTTGAAGTAGAGTAAAAAAATTCCAATGGGATGATGCAAACATTACCTATACCCATGTGGAAATGGGAGAATTTGACAATGTAATTTTTCATGGGTCTCCCGAAAATGTCGAAGAAAAATAATGTGATATGGTTTGTGGTTGACCGACTCACCAAGACTGCCCATTTTATAACTATTGGGGAGGACCTCTCGCTTGAACAAAATGAAAAGGTATATGTGAAGGAACTGGTGAGACTGTATGGTGTGCCACTCTTGATTGTCCTTGACCATGATCCAAGGTTCAAATATAAATTTTAGAGGAGTCTCCAACATGGTTTGAGTAAAGAATTAAATTTCACCACGACTTATCACCTCCAAAACAATGGCCAATATGAATGGACTTTTCATACTCATGAAGATATTATATTATAATTCTCTCTATAATTAAATGGTGGATGGGATCAGCATATACCATTGGTTGAGTTCTCATACAACAATAGCTTCCAATCGAGTATTCAAATGGTTCCTTATGAAGCTCTTTATAAAAAACGATGTAGAACTCCAATATGTTGGTATGATGTTCGAGAATGAAAGCTACTTGGACCCAATCATGTGAAAGAGATTATAGAGAAGTTTCAAGTATTCCAGAAACACATCAAAGCTGCTCAGAGTCGTTTAAATGGCTATGCTGACAACCGTCAAAGAGACATGGAGTTTGACATTGGGGATAAAGTCTTCCTTCCAATATCACCATAGAATAGAGTCAGATGATTTGGAAAGAAAGGTAAGCTATGCTCAAGGTACATTGGACCCTATGAGATTTTTGACCACATAGGAGTTGTGGCCTATCGGCCTAAACTTCCACCGAATATAACTCATGTTCATGATGTGTTTCACTTATCACTTCTTAGGAAGTACATACCTGATATCTCACATGTACTGAAATCTGATGTGGTACTACTAGAAGATGATCTATCATATGAGGAGCAGCCAGTAGATATTCTAAATGGGAGAGATAGGGCTCTATGAAACAAAAAAACACACATTTTCCAAGTCTTGTGGAGGAAACATAAGTTGGAAGAAGCTACGTGGGAACTAGAGGAGGCGATGAAGGAGAAGTACCCTTACCTGTTTTTGTAAAGTGAAATTTAGAGGGAGAAATTTCATAAGGGGTGAAGAATGTAATGACCCAATGTTTTTCAATGGAAATTCACTTCTTACAAATATTTCATAAAATCACATGAAAACACAAAATAATAAACTACTAATTGGTAAGTGGCCTTTAAACATAAATTTTTCACTTCTACGTTTGGAATTTCGAAAATCTGACATACACGGTTGTAATCAGAAAGTTATTTGGAGTCCGATAAAAAGAAACTTAATTTTTGGTGAATAGTTAACTATCTTTATGAATAGTAACCTACCCTTATTAATAGTGTTATACCATAATGAATAGTAACCTAACATATGATAATATATAAATAGTATTCAAGATGAATGTATGATATACCTATATTTTAAAAAAAGTAAATGACCGTTTTTAACAATTTTTTGATAATAAATTATGATTTTAATTAAATATTAAAATAAAAATATTTAAAAAATTATTTTTGAAAAATGGAATTCATTTTTGGATACTACACATTGAAAAATGGTTGGGGTGATTTTTTTGGATTTTTATGAAATACTAGAATTTTTTATGAATAGTGAAATACCATATTTTACTAAATAAGATAAATAAGCTAATTATAGAGTCATGAATGATGTTATTCTGATGTAATCCCAATTTCATTGGGATAACATGATAAAATTTCTATTCATGGTCATGGAATAGTAAATATTCCTTCTCTTGTGGGGAAATAACAAAATAATGAACTTTATATTCAGAAATCCCTTCTCCCCTCCACTATAAAAACCACCATTCACACCCTCATTTCCTCACACCTCTCAAGAAACAATGCTTGTCGAAAATATGACTAATAATCTTTCCTAGACCCTTACCCATGTCCATGAGCTTCTTTTATAATCAAAATACAATTCCTCGGTCCATTAAGAAGGATCTAAAGAGGAGGATTCAAGAGGTAATTCCCCTTCCCCTTTCCTTTAATTTCCTTTATATTTCAAGTTATTTTCTTATTTTATGCCCACCTATCTTAATCATCATTGTATGGTAACATAAGTATCATAAATATACTATAATTTTATGATAATAATTGGATATTATACCATCGAACACCCTTTCCCTTTTCCTTTTATTTTATAAAAGACAACGTTGTTCGTAGGGTGTTAATCTATATACATCAAGAATGACATGTTTTAATTTTCCATTTATACCTTCATATCCTCTCATGAAACCATTTTTATGGTTTGAACAGAATATTATATATGTATTATGTCCTATTTTATGTTCTAAAACTAAATTATGTACATATTACTAAATTATTAAACAAAACAAGATCATTGTGGTCGAAAAACTGCCCAAATTGACCCAAACAATCCTCATTTAATTTTTATCTAATGATTCATCCACATAGTTTATAATGTAATAAATTATAATATCATTTAAAATCAGGTAATATCATTAAAAACATGTAATATCAGTTCTAGATATTTTCCCATGTGCTACCCGAACTTCAATTTATGAATTCAAGTGAACCGCTCAGGAAAAACCATAAAAACAAACATTATGAACAATGTTTTTAAACTATACAACTCATCCAAAGGAACATAAAATAACTTAATGAAACCATAATAAAACATATTAATGTAAAAAATGTTTTCTAACTGTTAATTAATGAATATAATGTGGTTATATAGGACATTAAAGTGAAGAAAGTGTTCATATATAAGGTTAGGGGGAATTCTTGAACACAATTTCATCCTTCGGGTTCTCCCTCTTTCATTCCATTTTGATATGGTTATTCCTAAAAAATTATTTGTTAATAATTTTATTTCCTTTTCTGGAATATAAATGTTTAACACTGTTTTTTATGTAAAACAAAATGTTTTCCAAAATAACTCTTCTTTTAAGAACTCACCTTTACTTCTCACTCAAGGTTGAAAGTTCTTGTAACTTATATGTTATTCCCTATTTCTTTTGGGAACCCAATGTTTATTATTGTGTTATTATGAGATGAAACACATTCCTTTTCAGGGTTTAGTTATGTTCATTTTTGATATATGTTCTTTGTGGCATTCATGATAAATGATAATGTTATGATGTGATAGGTGCACCTAGAATTATACAGCGCTCCAATGAATAAGGTAAAGTGATGAATCTCATGAGTTAATGTGAAATTATGTGTGAACAAGATGACATCTTTGGTCAAAAAAACATGTGTTAGTTAACCACTATGACATGATGTTTCATTTTTTTATGCATTGCCACATTTCAAGTCTCTTAAAAATGTTTCCTCTCATGTTCATGATCCTTTGCCTATTAATGGTTATGCTCACCCATTGTTTTATTGTTCTTATATATTCTCTTACTGGGATTTTAGGTCAACCATTTTGATATATATCCTCTTGTGACTACATTTACTAATTATATGTCATGTTCCAGTATGATTCTAGGATAGAAGGAAGTAAATAAATGTTTATGCTTGATGTTGTAATTGTTATGCATGGTCCTAGTTTTCCCAAGATAGTAAAGCTTTGGATCATTTTTTGTGTAATACTATTTTTTATTTATTTTAAAAATGATGTAATATTAATTTTAAAAATGTTTGGTTCAATATAGATAAAGAAATAATTTTCCATAAAACAATGTATGTTAAGAGATACAAGTTAGTATGTTATAAACTATAGAGATAGAAAGTAAAAAAAGTTGGTAAAATAGTACCCAAAAATAAATGTAAACATCCCAAATGAAACACAAATATCAACCTAAAAAAATTCTCAAAATATTATGTGTAATAAGTGGAATAAAACTCCCATGGTCACTATCATCACTACATGTTCCTAAAGATCAAGAACATCAACCACCTCTAAGTGGCACTTTCAATTTTCTCAAAACGGGCATAAGAAAATCTAAATATTCCTAAAGGAAAAAAGTAGGTTCCAATCTATAAATTTTTGTAGGGTCTTACCATATCATCCATAATCCAGTCCATAATAGTTAAAAAATATACATTCATTTAAAAATAAATCATGGAGGGGTATTTCATTCACATATTTTAAACCAAGATAATCTTTCATATGAAAACATATTGAAGGTATATCAAAACTAGATTAAATGAAAATTTTATGTAAAACACATATATAATGTAATGGAATGATTTAAACAGTCCAATAATAAATTTCATGTTCATTCAAGTGGAAATATCATAGAACCATATACAAAATCCTAATGGTATGTTAGACCACGAAATATGATCCTCACACAACTCAATTATGATCTCAGTTCGAGATAGGTGCGTGCAGTCAAATCAATATTAAGTCCAAATGGGGAACCCTCACGGGACATCTGCACCCCCAAAGGGGAACCCTATCATGCATTAATGCTGCAATTGTTTAGTTATAGTCATCATTTTCAATCGATTACTAGGGATTGAAGGTCATAGCTTGATTGTCCCAATTACCACTGACTACAAAAAATAACATTTTTTTAATTAATTTACCAATAAAACAAGGTAAATTAAAACATTTTGAATAAATTCAAATTATAATTGTGTAGTTTTAGTTTTCAAAATGTCGTACTCATTTAAAAACCCAATTTTTTATCAATTCATTCCTTTCCAAATAATATTTAATTTTAATGAATTTTAATAAAGGTTCAATATCAAATAAAATTATGTAATAAATTTTAAAATTAATCCATAATTTTCCCAAAAATCTATCCCACATTTCAATTCTATTAAAACCAGGGTTTCATTTTCATAATTTCCATACATATTCAAGTGAATCATCAAATCCTTTAAAATCAGGGGTTTTAAACCAATTAAAAACTTATTTCAATTTAGTCAATCAATTTGATGTTTTAATTATAGGGAAAATTATTATGGAACCACCTTCCTTTAAATAAAGAGATCATAATGCACAATGGCCACAATGAGGAACACCAACAAGGAATGAAGGAGAGAGATATCAAGAAACACAACCAAGAATCCGGGTCAATAAAAATTAGATATTAGATCCATAAATATCTATATGATCCATTAAATTCAAATGATAAGAGAAAGAGATATCATAAGAAACCACACAAGAGGAAATCAAATGACCGAGAGGAGATTGAACATAATCACTAAAGCATTAATCCACTAAGCAAATGGAATGTAAGAGTCAAAATTAACTCATGTGATCCATCAACGGCCAATGATTCAAGGTAGGGTCTGTATAGGGTAATTTGTAGTTAAACCAAAGGATTAAAATATTTATATAAATTTTTTGGGGAATTATAATAATGCAATTTTAGTTGGGTAGGGCTATATAGTTCGAAAACCCTGCACCATAACCATGAAACCATACTGTATAGGGTGAATGATATATCCAAGGTGGGTGGATGTCTTTCTACATCGTTCAATTATTCACTTTATGAGGGTGTACAATTTTTAGGGGATTCCTATAAATTTTGGACAATCTATATTCCCACTTCCATAGGCACAACATAGAGAACATGGTTTCTAAGGCCAAACCACTTGATTTTCTTTAACTGTGTGCCAACCATGCACAATCCCTTGGGGTTCCATTTTTTTTAAATTCTCTTAGAATGACCACAAAACAAGTACTAAATTCAATTAGATGATAACAATAGTCATGGAATACCTAAAATAAAGTAACATGGTGTTAAAGTGTGAATAAAACATCAGTATTCTTCCCTCTCAACCCCCACCGAATTATTAGTAATTAAAATATATTCCCTTAACACCATTAATCAATAATAGTAATAATGAGTAGTTAAACATCACTTCTTAATATTTAATATGGTGGTTCTAAAAAAACATCACAACATCAATATCTAAATTATGGACTCTTGATCACACCCCCTTTTATTAATTTTATTAATTTTTATATTTGTAAGATTATGTGAATTATATTTTATAAATTTTTATGAATAATTCCCATTGATTATAAAAAATAAAATTGATATTGGATAAAATCCTGTAAAAATTTATCCATTTGATCATGATAATAAGTTTAAAATATTTCCATTTTTAAACTACAAATAATATAAAATCATGATCTTATCATTTATTCATACAAAAGTATAGAATTGAATTATGGATTAAAAATAGGATATAATAATATGATATTCTAAGTCTATCCAGGAAACAACATTTTTAACTTCTAAAAGTATCTTATTGAAAATTCATAGCAAAAAAATCCTGAACTATTAGAATATTATAATTTGAAAATAAGTTTTACACAAAATAGTGATTCCTTTTACCATTTCCAAATTTCAATTAACTGACTGATATTTCATTATACATAGAATGTCTTGCAAAATCTATGATAAAGTCTTATAAAACAATATTTATGAAATATAATATCTCAATATAATTATTAAATTTCTTAGAAGTAATACAAAGCCTCATACAATGTATTAAATGAACTCAAAAAATTATTATATGATTTAATAATAGATTATTATGCCATATCCAAAGTCTTATGTTATCTCCATATCTTAATTAATGTCTAAAAATGTCTTATAAGATATTTAAAAATATTAAAATATTTCAAAAAAATCATTATTCCAAATCAAAAGTCTTATGAGATGTCAACGTCATATGGAATCTTAGAAAATACCTTTTGGGTTATAAAAAAATTTCTTATATCATTTTATAAAATGTCATACAAAAACAAAAAATACTTATAGTTGCTCAAGAAATAATTATGAAATATCCAAAGGATAAAAAAACCATCAATGATTCTAATGAAATTTCGAAGAGTCTTATGAAATATCGTCAGTCCTAAAAAATTTTTCTAAAACTCTAGGGCTCCCCAATTTTCTAGCTGCATCATAGAAATTTTATACTTCTTTAATTAAGCATTAAACTTTGTCCCATCACCATCAAGTCAACACAAAAAAACTCTTTCCATCTCGAAAACATTATTCTATACCTTACACTCTTTCTTACTCATCTTTGACATAAAATTAAACCTTTATAAAAAATTATATTGGGTTCATTGGAATTGATATCTGAATTATAAACAAAGGGATGAAAATTAACAACTCTTAAAAAATGCATTAGTATGGCTATAGGAATTTATAAAAATATCACAAACTCTAATACAAAAAAAATATAGATCTCCTCCACATATTCACACAATATAATAACATACATAGATTCCTTGATAGATTGAATATGTCTATAATATGTTTATATTGATCAGTTTATCCTTCTTAATTACTATTAGAACATAAATATGTGGTACATAATTTTCCATGGATATGATATGGTCATCACTCAGATTACATGAATATTAACGTGTTCCTCACTCCATAAAAATGATTAAATAGGATCTACACATGCTATGTGATGTCTTACACATTTCAAAATGGATACAATTTATAAATGTTTCTTGATTTTTTTATATAGTGGTGAGAAACTATAATATATAGTATAACATAGGTTCCTTAAATCATCAAAGAAAAAATATATCCAAATCAATCATACTTTAGAAATAGTTTTAATAGAATTTAGTATTATTTTGGACACGAATAATAATAGAAATGGGTGTACACCATTTCCATGGGAAAATTATTTCACTGCATTTTATTTGAATAATTTTGAATTTATATATGACTCTTACATGAAATGTTATGGATATTATACATTTGGAAACTTCTAGATAAATGGATAACATTATATAAACTTATTGTGTATGAAGCCACATATCCATTTTATCCAGCCAACACGATTATGTACCCATCCACTCTAAAATATGTGGAATTGTTTATATAAATACCCTAATACATCCTTTATATTAAGGAATAAAAAATTTATAGGGGAAGATAAATTGTCTCACCATATACGTGATTGGTGTGATCCTCTACGGAACCCCCAAAATCTCATAGTTAAAACCAAGGGACATGAGGGCATAGAACTATGTGTTTATTTTGTATTAGCCATTTTTTTATTTAACATTCATGATTAATATTTAAATGGGTGGACCTTACAATGAATCCACCTTGTACATATGAATTGAAGACCAAATAATGTAGTATAACCACCATATACCCCCTTGTGAGGGAGAGCCAATTTTAGTAAAGTCGTTCATTCCATGACTATGGATAATGTTCTCATATACCTAACACTTATGTTATAAATTAACATTTTCCCAATAATTCATGAACACATAACCATTTATCCTTCAAAAGAGTCAAATAACTTCACATATCCAACAACAGGTGCCTATGAAACCGTACCGTGTACCAGATCCCAACATTATATCTACTCATTTTGATCATGTGGCCATGTTGGATAACCACTTTCAACTCTCATATACCAAAGTTGATTCATCTTTGTGTGAGTGTCAGTCAAGGACCTCGAATGAATTTTTTAAGTTAATGCCTCTTTTAAAAGGGTATTCCAAATCCTATATAATATTTGTTTAATACAAATCCTATTAATCTACGGGGTTCTCAATATATGATAATCCATGTACCATAATAATAATAATATTTCATCTTAAAGAGTATGTGAAATACCTCATTGTCCACAACATCAATAAAATGGTTGAGGCGAAATCTTTTATTCCTAGTAAACTTCTACAAATACCCAATTATATTCCAAAAAGTCATATAATAACACCTCTTAGTGAAAATCCATATGTTTTTCAACATCATTCATGGGATACATATTGGAATTTCATCCCAATATTAGTCCCACACTATCCCTCAACATCTATGAAAATATCTTTCATGGATTTATAGAATTATCAATACAAAAAATAATGACCCGATTAGAAGTGTTTCTAATCCATTTTTATCACATTAGTGGTGGTTATTAAGAACCACCGCTAACATTCCCTCCTACTCTTGTTAGAGGTGATTTTCAAGAATTATTGGTAATGTAATGCTGAATTTAACAGTGGTTATATTATATAGGGTTAAAACACATGATAATTTCACCCCAGAATCAATATTTAGTGGGGGTTTAACCCCTATAATTTTTTGATGAGACCAGTGGTGGTTGTAAACCATTGCTTGTTGAATTGTATGTCAATTAATTAGAGGTTGTTTTGAAACCACCTCTAAATTAATACTCAACAAGAGGGGGTTTTAACCCCCAGTACTTGATCCATATTAGAGGCTATTTCAATACTGCCTCTAATTAATTTATTTGGGTTTTATTTACATCAGCCCTCTCATTCATGTCTCCCCCTCCCCCATCAGTTCCCATCCTTGTGTCACTCGTGTGGCACTTCTCCCAATCCCATCACCCCACCCCATCCCTTCCCATTCAGGTCATCTCACCCCATCTTATGTGACCATACCATTTGCATGATCCCTACATAATATCAAACCATTTTGAACATGTTCCCATGTTGGTTAACCGTTGTGAACTAACATATACTCATGTTGATTCATTTTTCCA
This sequence comes from Viscum album, assembly GCA_963277665.1. NCBI lineage: Eukaryota > Viridiplantae > Streptophyta > Magnoliopsida > Santalales > Viscaceae > Viscum > Viscum album. The sequence goes on along the minus strand of OY728136.1, from coordinate 998,649,895 downwards.
TGAGTTACACTCAAGTACCATGAATGAATTTTTTAATTATAGGCCTATTTTATAAGGTTATTCCACATCCTATAAAATATTCCCCAAATATGACTCCTATGACTATCACGGGTTATCAAGATATGATCAATCATGTACCATAATAATAATCTTTCATCTTAAAGATCCTATGAAATACCTAATTTTCCACAATTTCAATAAAAATATAGAGTTAAAATCTTTTATTCCTAGAAAACTTCAACATAATAAGAAATAATATTGGAAAAAGTCATATACTAGAACCTCTTGGTGAGAATCCATATCTTTTTAAACATCATTCATTAGATCCTTATTAAAATTTCATCCCAATATATGCCCCACACCATCCATCAACATATATGTACATTTATTTGAAGGATTTATAGAATTAGAACTACACAAAATGACCTGATTAGAAGGTATTATAACCCCTACAAAACACATTAGTGGCGGTGATGAGGAATCACTCTAATGTTCCCACCTACTCTTGTTAGAGGTGTTTTTTAAGAAATATTCGTAATGTGATTCAAAATTTAGTGGTGGTTGTATTAGAGGGGTTAAAACCCCATATAACTTCATGATGAGACTGAAGGTAGTTGTAAACTGCTGCTGGTTGAGTGGTATCTAAATTAATTTGAGGTGGGTTTGAAAGTGCCTCTAATTAATTTATTTGTTTTATTTACATCACCCCTCCCGTTCATGTCTCCCCCATCCCCGTGTCACCAATATAACACTCCTCCACATCCCATCACCCTACTCTATCCCACCCCATTGAGGTCACCCCATCCCCACTATTGTTCCCAATCCTCTCATGTTTAGGTCACCCCTTCCCCATCAAGTTCCAATCACCTCTCCCCATCCCATCCTACTTTTGTAAATCCCCCCATACATGTGTCACTCGCGCGACACTCCTACCTATATCTTTCTGATTTCCCTTCCCCATCCCCTCCTGTTATGGTCATCCCAAAAACCACCCCGTGTCAACCACGTGGACGCTCACTTCCCTTTCATGTTCTAGGAATTTTAAAAAAATTTCACACGATGGGGTTTGGTGCCTCTATCTCCCTGTTAAACTTCGAGTACATCTACCACCCAGGAAACTATTTTTTCCACATTATTATATTTACATATATATAATGAATGTATTTCAATAAACTTTTTTTTAAATAAATATTTAAATATATATAAATTTATAACCTACATATATATTTATATAAATTAATATATACATTTTTATATTATATATTTATGTATTTATATTATAATACATCATATTATTTTGAATTGATACATTTATATAAATTATATATTGTATATGTGAATTTACAAATATTTGTGTAAATGTATTTTATAATTCTATTTATGTTATGTATATAAGAAAATATATTTGTATATTTTTAAATATATATATATGTGAATTACTTATATACATCAATACATATTTATATATGACGTTCATATTTATTTATATAATATATACAAGCATTTATTTAATATATTTATATAATATAGTACAATACATATATTTATTATTAAGAACATTAATATATATTTATTTGTATAAATTCAATATCATATAATATATTTTATATATAATATAAAATCATAAACATATTATTTAAAAATAAATTTAATATTAATATAATATGAATTTGAAAAAATACAAGCCTGTGTTTTTATATGAAATATTTTTAAAATAAATTATCTTTATGTATATATTTATATAATGTGTTTACGATTTTATATTATATATGCTTAATATTATATGAAATACAATTTATTCAAAGAAATATATATAAATATACATAAAATTATTAAATTATAAAATAATATTTAGGTAAACATATAAATATTAATAAATACGTTCATGTAATTAGAAATATCTAATACAATTAAATGATATATATATTTACTAAATTAATTTATAATTAATACGATATACTAAAATATATATATAATAATCATATAATATATATAATTCTATATATAATATAATATTTATAATAATATATATATAATATAAATATGTAATAAATACTTATATTCATATTTAATTCTGTCTATATTATATTTATTTTTATACATTATAGAATATAAATGTATTTATACATAAATATATAGTAAAAATGTATTTAATATAATATATGTATAATATAAATCATAATATAAATGTATAGTATTTATAAAACCACATATAACTGATATATAATGGAATAAATATATTTATAATAACATTTATATTATTTATACAAATATTTATATATGTATACATTTTTTTATATGTATAAGTATTTATTTAAAGTATTTATGTAATGTATTTATATATATGTGTGTGTGTGTGTGTTTATAATGCATTTAAATGCAATTATATAATGTGTTTATGTAACACATATATATATAGACACACATACACACATGAACACAGACACACATATGTATATTATAAAATTTGAATTTATATGATATTTATTATTAAAAATAAATAAAAAATTAGAGGGGGTTTAAACCCCCTCTAATAAAAGGGATTAGTGGAGGTTCATGAACCCCCTCTAATTTATTAAATTAGATGGGGTTCAAAAGCCCCTCAAATTTAATGGATTAACGACAGTTCATGAATCACCTCAAATATTAGTGATTAGAGGGGTTTTGAATCCCCGATATTTCCTTTAAAAAACAATTTCCAAGTTTTATATACATATAGCCTCTAATATCCAAATTAATATTATATATATATACAGTGCCTCTAAAATATGACAGAACATACAGGGAAACTAATTATTAAATTCACTATGGTTTTGACATAATATCCTCCAAAATCCATCAAAATATTTCCAAAACAAATCTAAAAAACATAGAGGGGGTTGTAAACTCCCTATAAATTTTCTTATTAAAGATGGATGTGCATAAACCCTATAAAAACCCAATTCTAATCTTCTATTTTTTGTTGTGTAAGACCCCCTATGGGAGTTTCCAATTATTTTATCCGTAGCCACCATCCAACCATACCCATTAAAGGCTACCTAATTGGAATATGCTTGATACCTTATCCTAGTTCATCTTCTAGTGAGAACAATTAGTCCCACCCATGAATAAGTCTCATAGTCAAGACACTTTTAGAAAATACTTTCTTAATATTCCAAGTAAAATATCTCAATTTACATTCTATAATGGTCCCCGTTGTGTGAATTTAAAAGTTATTGGCTTGGTACATACAAAATGACCTTAAAAGATATGAGGAAAAATCCGCACTATATGATTTTAAACTATATAGGATTTTAACATACATGGATTTAAACATGAAGGCTCATATCTAAATATGAATTTAATATCTGGATCATATAGATTTAAACTACTTGCTATAATTTATTTCTACGATATAATTTATAAGAATCATTACTTAGGATGAGTGTCACACCTTTTTATATGTCATTACGTGATGATACCAAAATAAATAGATTTTTATTCCATTTTATGGGAGATACATTGGATGTACATTCTGGACTCAACCCCAATAACATGATAACTTCTACATTTCTTTAAACAATTAATCCTTCATGAATGGTGAAAAACTCAATTATAAATCATTTGGATTCCTAAAATATAAAAAACTACACTATATTATTAAGTAAACTTGAGAGACCTTAAATCCAAATATAGTATAATTATCTTTCCTAAATAAGAAAACACAAGTAGAAAACATTATTTCTTTTTAGAATAAACTAAAATATAATATAATTGTTAGTCTTTCTAGGGGACATTAACGCCCAATGTAATATAATTTTATTTCATCGACAACAGTTAATTCCATTGTACCATTAATAATTTTTGGACGAACATATATCATTACATAAACCTTATATATTTATAGGGGAACAAAAATTTTAGGGTAAATTAATTAATCTTTTCATATGCTGTTAACTCTAATGTAATCCTTTAATCCTTCCTAGATTTTACTAAACACTAGAATAATTTTATGTATTCTTAGTGGAACCTATCCCATTGTACACCAAAAGATATTTAATATTTATTATGAGACTCGACACCTTGTAGAAGAAAATTAAAAATCAATCTAAGATCATTACAAATAAATGAAAGACATAATAGAAAAAAATAAAATAAAAATTCATTTTCAAAATGTTCAAAATATTAATATCACATTTGAATTATTGAATTAATATTTTCATTGGTATAAAATTAAAAAATTAATAACCAATTCCATTGATAGATTATATTATTATCCACGTAATTCTAGCCACTATTAGAAATTAATCGATTGAATAATTAAATATAATGACACCATATAATAAAAAAGATGAGTAAAACGAAAGAACCTCCTTAGATATAGAAACAAGAGAACTCATTCACGGATGAGGAAAACAAGAGAATACTATGAACCAAATTTTATTTCTCTTAATGGGATAACGGATAATCTGACTCCTAATTTATATTTATATAAATATAGGAAATCAATAGACCCTACGGAAGATGATCCTAATAAAAACCTATGTAAATGAACTAAATAGCCTCTAAAATATATTTAGAGAAATAAATAGCCTCAAAATGTGTATTAAATCCCAAAACACCTTCAGAGGCATATTAATGAGCCTCTTAATATGTTAAAATTTGGAAAATCATATTCTAAAAAGGCCTCTTTAATATGTCCTTGAAATTTCCCCTATATAATTGGCCTTGAAATCCAATTATCTCAAGCTCAAGAAAAAAATATCGTTTAGGATTTTCCATTTGATTTTTTTAATTTAATAATAATATAACTAAATAATTAATTATATTATAACATTTAGGATTATATGTATATATTAATGATTAATCAATTCTTTGGAAGCACAAAGTAACCATGAAACATAAGAATATCATTCCATTGAAATTCAGATCATATGTAAGTTCATCATTATCATCCCTTTATTTATTTAAACCTAAAATAGTGTGGGAATAAATAATGGAGAAATAAAAAGGAAAATAAACAATTAAAACAACAAAAAAAATCAAGGGACTATGGTGGCTTGAAATATTGGAGACCAAGAGAACCCCCTTATAAAATTCTCACCCTTAGGCTTCAATGAACCCAAGATTGTGAACCACGTTACATTATATAATCTATCTTCTATAGATGTATGATAGTCATAAACCTTATTTTCATTGCACCAGGTATTAATAAACTTAATATGGTTGGTTAGTAAGATATTTCATCTTATGACTACATAAGAAATTGACTATGGTACAGTACCAATGCCCACCAAGGATTTTTGTAAAAAAAATAGAACCTATTTCCATAGTTGTGAGCTCAATGTTGCTTTGTAGGTATATTTGGAGACCAGTGGTAATATCTATGGATTTATAATAGAGAGAATGAATTCATCCAATAAGTGTTGTGAAATCCAGAGTGAATGATCTCCTAGAGTCCCAAATGACACATCCGCCATGCATGAAACCTAAGAAATAGGATACATCCGGGTTTAATATGATACATGAGGATGGTTGACCCCATAAAACCCAGTGAACCTATGTATAATTATGTATTGATTTATTGGAAGGTTTGGTCACAAGAATTGGTATCAAATTCAAATTTTCCTTCCAGTTCTTGAACATGATCACCAAGTTGAGCAGTAGACTCCTTGTTCTAATTATGAGGGACCTCCCCAATCAGAAGGACTACATGTGGAGAGTCCTTTTTTGTGCTTCTAAGATACACTATCATCCATTACATTTCATGATGGATCATTCTTTCTTTTCAGGACCCACAACACCTACACCATTAAACTACTACTCCAAAAATTAATCCATGGTAGGCTACTGTGAGAGCAAACTAGAAAATTGACCAAAATAAGACCATATTTACCCCACCCATTCACCTTAATAGAAAAAATTATAAATACTATCACCCCAATACTCCCATTTTACATGAGAACATCCAATTAATAATGATTCCAATTCTATTGATATTTTTATAAGTAGGAACCACATTATTTCTTACTCTCCAGATAATAAAATTATACCTTACAGGTTTTGTGTTGCACCATTCTAACTGGATTAATCTATTATTATGATTCGGAGTGATTAATTCCCCTCAATAGTCCCACATAGAAAAAACAACATAATTTGAGGTTATAAAAATTCATATTTCTATTTTTTTTATTTTGATGAGGTCAAATAATTCCTACTAATTTGTGTTCTAGAAACCTTGATGAATGCTGGATACATAAGACCCCCCTGAAGGAAATTTGTGGAGTCAGAAATTTTAGAAACCCAATTTTAGAGACTAACCGATTGTGATGATATAATATAATATCACATTTCCCCACTATCCACTGGTTAAAAGGTTTCATATTTGACATAATGGGATGAATCAAAAACCAAAAAGGAGGAGAGCCCCCTCCCACCACCTCTTCCCCCCCTATGAATATACTGTCCATTGTACTACCCCATAAGGTTTTATCATCTAATGATTCCTACAATAGATTTATAAGAATACAATGGATAATATCAGAGATATTACACACATTAATACAACTAGAATTTGACTTTCAATCATGGAATAGGAAACCCAACACCTTCTTCACTATGAAAGTGAATCCCAAATAAACCCATCCAACACCCTATTAATATTATATATAAAACCCTTTAGAACATTAACTAATGAAAGTGCATGGATTGGTATAGATGGTAGAACACTATTAAATAATGTTATCCCACCATCAAAGGATATGTAATTATTTTTACAATTCAATACCCGACCTGAAATCCTACAAACAATGTGATCAAAAGGGTGAATATGCAGGCTACCTGAATACACTATGGATCCCAGGTAATCCATTAAATATTTACCTCTCTTCATATCCATACTATTATATAATGATGAAACACATCTATCTGAACCTTTTTTTGAGATATATAAACTTCTATTCACATAGTTGATAATTTTACCACTCCAATGAAAATACTCCTCAAGAACTATATTGATACCAAAAATAGATATTTTTATAGATTTTAAGAAAATTATAATTTCATTAGAAAATGTGAGGTGGAAGATGAAATGTGGTCCCAACCTACTATGATAAAGAAGTATATATCCCTTTAGAATTCCCCTGTTAATAATAAAACTAAGAACATCCTCGGTGATAATGAATATACACAGGGATATAGGATCTCCTTGCCTCAAACTACGAGTGGCCTTGAAAAATCCATATGTCCTCCACATAAATGAAACTGCCGTGCACGAGGAGCTATTACAAATAATGGATAAATCAGTATCCCAAGAGGGAAATACCATAAAAAACAAAACCTTACTAATAAAACTCCATTCAATTATATTACAGGCTTTATCCATGTCATGTTTTATTTCCATATTTGAACTATGTTATTTGAAATTTCTATCCCTTACCACCTATTAAGCCAATGCAATTTCCCCTTCAATAGTGCACCATTTTAGAAAACCATGTTTTTCCTCAGATGTCAAACATGAAATATGTATGGATAGCCTTTTTTAATGATACTCTCCGAAACATTATATGAAAAATAAAACATGATAACTAGCCTATAGTGTAGGAGGGAAGATGGGTTCCTAATTTTGGGAATGAGCACTAGTGTAGTGTCACATGAAACCTACAAAAGACTTCCCCAAAAGAGAAATTATTGAATATCCATAACCATATTATTCTTTACCACATTCCATGCTTCCTTGTAGAAGGATAATGAGAATCTATCTAGAGTTAGGGAACTCTCAGGATTGAGGACCAATATCTCTTTATAAGTTTATTTCTCATATAATAAAGATTCAAATAGTGTATTTTCTTGGATGGAAACAATTATTAGAACCACATCCAGATACTCATCATTCTCCCTATGAAACACTTAGGAATACAAGGATTAGGCCCTGTAAGAATTGATGGGAAATGGGACTCAACCTTCCCACCAACCATGTCCCTATCATTCGAGTGGGTACTATCCTACAACAATATCTTGCGTATGATGATGCAATATTTCTCCCTAATTCATTCATGAAAACAAGTTGTATTCCTATCACCTTTGAGGATCCAATTTATTCTTGATTGATCACATTCCATACATTCCTATCTCACAACCATTTTGGCCAAAATTTTCTTCTTGTTACTACATTAATTTAAAAAAATCATTAAAACCATTATATATGATGGATTCCAGTCGATAAATCTCTTTCTTGACTATTTCTGTATCAGTAGATGAGGTAGGTTTCTAATAAGTCCAAAAATGGAGATTGGTTTTGAGTTATCTCAACATATTATGAAGCATGATCCATGCATACCTCTATATGGGAATACTCTAGCAGTCACCATAACAATTTGGTTATAAACTTCTAATCCTCATGATACACTGGTATCAAAAAACCAAATAAGAAATAATGTATATCTTCAAAGAGGTAAGAGTTTCAACAAGTGATCAACTCAAAAGTCCACACACACCCTAAACCAAGGACTATACTTCTTTAAATAGGAAATGATGAAACTCCCCAAGACCTAAATTAACATGATCATTATATATATATATGTATATGAGTAATGTCAAGGTTACATTTTATATAACCTTTTTCCAAAAACACATCCATAAATTTAATATAATGAAATTAGTAGCTAATTATAAAAAATCATATAAGGGATTCACTTCCTTTATTGAATCTGGGATATAAAAAATGAATCAAACCCCTCAATTCATTATGACTCAACCATATTGCATAATATGATATATCCATGTGAAAAATAGGATATATTCGTATCATAAATATGATACACCCAAAATATATAAAAACCATGTAATATTCCAAATATATATAATACTTTATGTCATTGAATACCATTCCATATAATATGACACGACATTAAGGAATATTCCATTTATTCTACGACTTGCACAAAATTGTATAATACATTCACATCATTCTACCTTATATTATATAACATATCATAACCTGTGAAATTTTATGAAAAAACCATTTTATTATCATTAACAAGGCATTTGAAAACCATTCGTTAACATCACTTTTCATTACAACATACGCAATACGATTTTAACACCTTAACCAATAATCTTTCAGAATAAAACTCTAAAATACTTTTAGACCATGTCTCTAGGTAAAAATTAGTCCCCTTTTTTCCTCCAATGAGAGTGATGCCAAAAAAATTTATAGTCCTGAAAAAATATGAAACACTTGATCCACAAATGTAAGAAAAGAGAAAACTTTATAAAATTATCAATGGTACTCAGGAAATAACGAGATCTAGAAAAATATCTATCAAGATAATGTATCTATTTGAATTTTAATATGTTCCCTTTTTCCATGACATAGATTTTCCATTAAAAACCATGTATGTTAATACCATATTTCCTCTTTACAAATTCTTTATTGTCTAGTAAGGAATGAACATGTCGATGAATATATCACATTTCATTCATTTATCAAATCATAAAATCCCATTCCCTCATCTATGTAAATAATAAAATCAAATGAAACTACAATTAAATATCATACATTTCCTTAGACTATCTATACCGAGGGAATAGATTCCATACATTGTATACCATGATATAAATCCTATCTTGGTTGTGCTCAAACCAACAAAATTATCAACAACATACCCAACCACCCCTGATTTTCTAATTATTAAGGATTCAGTAATGATGGTTTCATAGTTATAATATTTTCATGAAAAATATATCTCCAACCGCTTATGTGGGGACACCAAATATGAACAATTCATCCCAAGTTTACCAAATACATATTTTATGAAACTACATGTGGTATACATCATGGTCAATCTCTTAAAAAACCAATTTTGTACATAATAAACATATTATACATATAGATATAAGAATAATACTCATGAAAACCTTAAACTTTCATCACAACCTATAATACTTTGTGTATAACTTCGATTAGGGAAAACTCAATGGAATACATTAAGAGGCCAATTATCATTACACTCCATGAAATTAATATATAAATATATATATCCAACACGAAATATTGATAAACTAGAGATTTATTTTTTATGATACATTTTATGTTCTTAAACTCTTTTAATAATAATTAACAAACCCCTAAATAATATCCTAACTAATATATCATATATTATTGGTTGATAGACCATCTTTTTGTTTTCTACATATTCCCGGTTTTTCAACCCGTTATATCTCTATGAAATTCCTACTACATATCAATATATCTATATGATAAAACCATTCTACTATACAATTTAGGGAGTAATATCTATGAAGTAGTCCATTTTTGATAACATAATGATATAGGAATCATATTTTTAATTATAAACTCCTTGAATATATTTATATTTCTTACCTCAAAACATTAATGTGATAATGTTAATAATTTTATTAATAAACATTGTCCTTTTCTAAGTATATCACCATCATTCATGGAACTATTTCAATCAAAACATTTATTGAAACCTACTGGAACCTAATGAAACTAATTAAAATAATTTTTTTCACCAAAATATCCTAAACCATTTAGGATATCATATTATATTCACTCTATTATGGTAACTAATATAACTTTTATATTTCTTCCTTAAAATCATATCCAAAACCTTTTATGAAATCAAGTGATATTTACTATGTGATATGAGTAGAATAATCTTTCATTTATTAACATTAGACTTCTCCATGTTCAACAATCCTCTAAAATTCATCTCAAGCACTATATTTTCATCATAATATCATGATATGTTACAATAAATCATGTGTGTTTATAAAAAACTATTAATTCATTTTATTATTAGTACTTAAAAAATAAACTAGTATTTCTATATCATATATTATATTATTTGTTTTTTTTGGGAAATTTACTAAAATAAAATGTTATCAAATACGAAACTATTGGAGGTTGCATCATATTTATGGATAAAAAAATCACCCCATATAAAAATTATTTAATCCTTGTCCCCTTATTAAGAAGGTTATATAATTTTGATGAATCATAATCCTTGTATATCAATAATATTTATCTCATTAGTTTGATAATGATTGTTTTCAATCTCTCAAATGAGACCTAAAATCAGAAAAACAATACACTTTTAATATTCAAAATTCACCCAATAATGAATTACTATTTCATACACTTCCTTAATGTTGAAGTTTCTTTCTCTGTTACTTGAAACAAACATCAATATCCCATGTTAAAATATTTCCTTACTTTGAAACTCCAATATATTTTCCTAACATTTATATAATAAATTTTTAATCATGTACTTTCAAAACAAAATAATTCAATTATACAACAATTATATACGAGGTAAACTCTCTATATGGTTTCTTACAACCCTTAAATTGTTCAAGATAGTTTCTCTTCCATTTTTTGTTTTTACTTTATTAAATAATTTCCCATTATTTAGATTCTTTTTGTTTAGGGGAACTACAGACTCTCTATAAACTCTTTTATTCTCTCTTGGTAATTTGTTTTTACCCTTATCTTTCTATGATATTCTGATGGGACATGATCCAAGAGCTCACTTTTCCTGCTATTCCATAATCAACATTTTTAGGAGATCAGGTAAGGTATTATTGAACACTTTATTATTATTATTTATAATAAAATTTATGAAACGTTATTTTAGTGATTTGAAAATTATGCCCCTTGTTAGATAAAACCGAAGAGGTGATATTAATATCTCTAATTTTATATCCTAAATAATCAAATTGATAAATTGATTAGAGGATCTTGTTACATATACCATTTTACACTAACATAAATACATTTTTAATTCAAAAATATCGTGACTAGTTTATTCTTAATGGATCCAAGTTCGACTATCAATAATATTACATGCATCCATAGTCTCATATTTCTTTTAAAACATGGGTTCCATAGTCATAAGAATGTGATTAGAGACTCTCATAAAACCCTTGATATTCCCATTATAGGATCTTATCTCTATTTATTCTTTGTATTCACTAATTAGTCTCTTTGAAAAGGGTTCCTCTAACACACAGAAACTTCCCTTTGTATTAATTACTATTATTAACTTCTAGTACTAATCAATGAAATTCCTATAGATTTCTTTTTTAATTAATATAATATTGATCTAAATTGAACATTAAAGTTGATGATACCCTTATATATAATTGATGTTTTTATCAAATGAGTATCATAAGGACTATAATTAAAACTATTATCACAAGAAAAGATGACTGCATACATAATATCCATTATGTAATCCAAAATCCACATTTAATTATGAAATAAACTTTGTAAATAATTATAATAGGACATGACTATATATTTTAGAATAAAATCTATTCTTTAGTATAAGGATCATAAAGTGTTGAGTGGATAACTCTTTTTCCGAATTCATTATATTGATATGAACTGAAATCGATTCCGTTGGTATCCTAACTATCAGAGTTTCCAATCTATGTGTAACCCAAAGAAAACACTAAGAATAATCACTTAACCATTATTGAAACATCTTCACATTATTTCAATAGAAAATATAATCAATCGGTACCTAACCATTAGGGTCACTCGTACTGAAATATAAACGTCTTGAAAAGTTCCAATTTGGAAATAATCTAACCCATAGTAATTGAGGGTGATTCTTTAAAGATAACATAATTTTAATACAAATTACCTGTATATTAATTTCATATCTATTGAATCATATTAAATCTTTATTATCTATAATTTTATCACATTATAAAAGAATTATTTTAGTGATTTAGTTATGGAACCTTTATTCTATATATAAAATTATTTTGTTTACACCATATGAATGTGTAACAAATTACACAATCAATAGTTTTTGTTTCTTACACAAAAATAGAAGACAAAGGTATTAATAGATATCAAAATTCATCCCATGCATAAGATATATGAACATTACCTGTAAAGGTTAAGAATTATATGAAATTTATAATCTTTACATGAGTAAGCCTCTAGAAATAAATTTACAACCATTATTATTTATAGAATAATGAATAAGCCTCCAGGATAATGGAATGTCTGACCCAATGCCCCTTTATCTAGATATAAATTACTCAAGAGGGAATCCAATTAATTATAAATCTAAAACCTAATAAGTAGAAAATATATTCAATAACTAAATTCATGCCAAAAAATTTCTAAAAAAATATAGGACATTGTAGAAGAAATTTAATCTAATGTTAGAATACCTAAAAAGGATTGAGAATTTTTAAGAAAAAAGATACCACATAAATTATAGCATACAAAATATTGAAATTTCATAAACAATATACAAACATGAATAATCAAAAAGAATAAAAATAAACTATAATTTTATTTTCAAAACATGAGATATATATTTTTAAAAAATTCAAAAAGTAAAAATTATGAAGACATTATAATTTATTATGGATATTTTATAATTAGATAAAAAATAAAATATTTATATCTATTCAAAATATGAACTCTTTCATATTTCTTATTATAAGAAATTTACATTTAAAATATGATATTTCATAAAATATTAATATTTAATATTTTAATTTATATTGTGTAAACATGTTACATAAATATAATAATTATATTATTTAAACCATTGATCAAATAATGTATAAAATCTCATCTAATATAGTTTAAATAATTGAAAAATATGATCCTTTTAAATGAACTATTCAAATCAAATATTATTAAAGATTTAAAATTATGAATATAAATATGTCATATTACATTTTATAATCTATATACCCTTTATATATAATATTTATGATTTTCATATGAAGATTTTATATTTTAATAATAACTAATTCCTTGTAATTTTAAAAATGTATTTAAATATCAACAAAATATTTTATGGAATATTTTTTAATAAATGTTTCATAAAATTTTAATAAATTAATTATAATCATTTAATAAATAACTAATTTATATATTATTTATAAATTAATAAATTTACAAAAATATATTTAATTATTATTTATAAAAAAATGTAAATAGTTTAAAATAATTCATAATTCATGTTAATCTGAGGATACATTTTTTAAAGTAATTAAATATTTGGGAATGGATGAAGTTGATATTCTTGTTGAATGTTTATGGATTCATTTAATGGCATTGGATGTCACACATGGGAAATTTTACATGTTTTTAATTTTGATGATTGTTGAACTGATGTTAGAGATCAATGATTTATGTTAGTGGTGACACATTGTTTGCAACATGGAAGATTATTATAGGTCTTTCCAATATTCATATGCATGAGTATTTTATATGAAGTACATGGAACATCCATATGTTTTTTATGAGGTATTGATGATGGGGTTCCATTTCAAATATTTTTGTATTATGTCAGGTTCTATGAGAGATAATACAAATATTGATGGAATTATGGAAATCAGCTATATGTGTACTTTAGAAAACTGTATGAATAGTTTGCAATGTTTAATTCACGAATGAGGATTCCATGAAAATGAGGGTTTATAGTTTGAGATAAAAACGTAATATTTTGGAAAGAATCAAACATATGCACCAACATTAAGATTTAAGAAACATATGTTATTCTATGATCATGTGGGGGAATTGAAATAATTTAGAATACTATTTGTGGTACATTTCATGGAAAAGAAAATCTAGTTCATAGAACACAGTTGAGAAGCCCATGAATAAAATGTAAAAAAAATAACAAAACACATTTAGCATGATATTGAAGCGTTAGTATTCTAAACATCAATGAACAAAATCCAAAATACTCTATTTGACAAATATGTTTTTCTATGTTGAATAGATATTCATTAGAACGATTTAGGATACTATATACACAACATATAGTTTAGAAACATACTACATGATAATTTTATAAAATACATGCTATGAAAATAACAAGAACATGAAGTTTGCTACTAAGAAAAAATTCCATATGGAATTTTTATGAAGTAGTATTAAAATATCAGTATATTGGTAGGAGTCATTTGCAGGAACTCAATGAGGTCCATGTAGTATACAAAGGAGAATTCATTTTCGGAGAGAGGTGAAGTTAATTGTAGATAGTGGTGATTTATTTTTTTTGGAATCATATATAGTTAAATGATGTGCCATATTTAATACGATTATCACGTGTTAATAACAATGTATGTTTCCTAAAAATAATATGATAAAACTTGACTAATTATGATATAGAATCTTGGAGAAGTGTTTTTTTAGAGTGGAAGATATTATATTCACTAATTGAGTTCCTTAAAGTATGTTAAGATTTTAGAGAAGGGAAATATTCTATGAATTTATATTATAGGTTCTATTCTAACTGAAGTGATATGCTAAGTGCTATGTGAAGTGTAGTTCTATGAAATTTTCTAGTCTATGTAAAGAGATAAGATATGTGCTTTGTAATGTGAGGTTATATTCTATTTTTAGATCAATGATATGTTATATGTAAAGTGATGTTCTATACCAAGTGTTATGTCAAGTGAATTTCTATGAAAACTACTATTCAAATAGAATTTATATGATAACTGCTATGTTGGTGATGTTTTATGTGAATTACACTATTGTAATTTCATAACAAGAGTGTCATGTATGTGAAAAAATAATTAAAGAAATATTGAGGGATGAATACTCTACAAATTAGTGAAGTAGACCAATAGTAAACCATAAGTCATATATATTGTTCTACATCCATACAATGTTCAATGGAACAATTTAGTTTACTGTTTGAGGTATATAAACTAAAAAATGAGATTAAATTTTTATACATTGTGAGCATCAATTTTTTAAGAATCCTGGAAGTGGCCAAATAGAAACATTTAATTAATAAATACCATAATGCGATCATTTCATTATAATAAGAATAATTTAACATACTATTGGATTAAGACACAGTGGAAAGGTGATGTAATGCACCACATGATGTGGGAATCAATGCGCTAAGAATCAAGGTAGTGGACATGCAATACATGACTTCTCATAGATTCCATGTTACAATCATTTCATGAGTATAGGTAACATTTTCCACAAAAATTTATGTATACTCAATGTGTAAAAAAAGATTTTCTATATAACAATATTGAGAAGTCCACAAGATACCCTAGATTTCATGAAGAATTTGAGTTGAATGAAAAGTTAAGACAAACTAAATTGATGAATGTCTAAACTACGAAGGATATGTAGGATAAACTGAGAATATGTTTTGAATGAAATATCAAATTCAAATAAGTTATGTTTCATCTGAAGAATCATATTTAAAGATATAAAAATGGGTGATGATGAAAGTTTTGATGTCTACTTTATATGATTAACTGAAATTCTAGTATCATCATATGTTTTTGTGAGAAATTGGATGAATTAACCATTATGAAGAAGTTATTGGGAAACATTTTAGATATATTTGATCTCATGGATTATTCAATTTAATATTAATATGGTTTGTCTCTAGATGGATTTAATAATATTGACATAGCATATGAAATGGAAAAAACAATAACTCATAAGAATAATGAAGAAATATGATATAATATTTAAAGCCATTAAAAGAGGTAATGTTAGAGTATAAGAATAAATAGAATGATTTTTTATAAAGGATGAAGATGATGAGGATGATTATAATCAAATGAGGGACTTGATTATAAGAATGAGTAATAGATGTAGAATAGAAAAAGGAAGGAAGGCTCTAAAGGGCTTCAAATTTCGTGGGTTTGGAAATTTTTCCTATATCAATCAATTAAAGAAATCCAATTTCATTGATTCCGATATAGAATAATAATACTTCAAGGTAAAATATTAAAAATAAAAAGGGGTTATTATGAGTTGAAAAAGAAGAAGTACTCAACAAAAAATCGTATAAAATTTTTATATAGGTAAATTGATGAATCTTCACCATCAACAATTGGATCATAATTTTAATGACCTTCAAGAAATCATGTTTTATTAATATGAAAAATCCAAAATAGCTAAAGACATATTTGGATGTGCAGAATTTAAAGAGATAACTATGATAGAGTGGTACATAAAAGATAATCTAAAATATATTTCTGATAATATTATGAATCTCAATAATGAAAAAATATAACTTATAAAGGATAATTAAGAATGATTCATTAAACAAGAGATACATATTAATGAGATAAGGGAATATGTGAATAAGGTAACTGAACTTGAAAGAACAGTTAATGAACATGAAAAAATACTTACTAGGGATTAGGTACAAAAATCCAAGATATATTTTATGTTTATATTAGATCAAATTGAGTTAAATAAGGTGAAATAAGAATTCACAAAATTTGTTGATATTAAGGGTAAGTATTCTAAAGATTATGACAATAAGGGTCTATAGAAAAATGTTTTTTCTATACCAAATAAATCCCAATGTACCTTAGTTATTTATGACAATGATGCACTATGGGACAAGACTGAATGTGGTTGGATCAAATGAAAAAAGGGGAAACATATTTCTCAAAGGGTGAGTGGAAAAATTCATCTAAAAGGATTTGTTTTATATTGAAACACCCACAATCAGTGAAATGTTCGAAACATATATATTCATATAAGAACTATTATCAGTATTAAATATCAAGGTTCATAAGATTCTGATGGTGTTGTGGAGTTCTTGGTCATAAATCTTATAAATTATTGTACAACATGTCACTACCAAGAATGAGGCATGAATAAAAGAGGATCAATGCTAAGATTATGAGGTCGGATTATCGTAATGATAATCCTTTGACAAAGACATCATAAAAAATGTTAGAATTATTTTTTTTAATTCATAAATGATGTTTGTGGAAGATGTGGTAAAGAAGGTCACAAACCTGGGAAATGAAGACTAATCTCACCAAGTGATATTTCCTATAATGTAAACGTGAAGATAATATAGTGAAAAAATCAACAATCTATAAAAAATAATAGGTGAAGCTCAATGAATCAGAACCATCATGAATTAATGTTTATTTATCTAGACCGGCCAACATTCCAATGATAAAAAATTGGGAAAATTTATAAAAGTTACTAAGTAAAAATTAAATCAAGTGGTGATAGTTTACTAAGTCAAATTGTATTCTAATTCATATACAAAAGATGACTTGAAAATCATGAAGTGTGAAATGTGGGAAAAAACAATACCTAACATAAAATATTGTATGAAAATTATATCATCCCAAGAAGAAATCATGAAGAATACCGATAATGATCAATGAGTGATCTCTTTACTATAGAAGAAGATACATCAACATTCTAAATGTCACCCTTTGAGGAAAAATCAATCCCATGCTATGAAAAAATAAGAAATGAGAAACATCTCATGGTTAATCTAATAGGAAGGAAAAGTCCAAATTGAGTAGAAGCTCTTAATTTGAATGTAATTTTTATGAAACCACGAGGTTTCTTCATACTACCAATTATATATATTCATTTTTAATGATATATATGGAGATAATAGAGATTTAGTCATCCATTAAGGGGGATCATTGATATGATAAATATGTACAATCATTATTATATAGTGAATTTTGACCTTTTAAATAACATTATAAAATTTTAAGATGAGGCATACCAATCACAATTTCATCCCTAGTTATTAATTTTGTTATTGATATTAATTAACTGGGAGTGATTAGTTTGAGAAAAGGTGAGGCAAAGGGGGATATATTTGTTTTTCAAATGGACATTCAGACATGTTTATTTAAGTTTGTGTAGGATTTATCATTTCATTGAAACCACTAATTATTTACATCCCAATAAGATAATTGAGAAATTATGATAATGGTAGTTTATAGAAGATACAAAAAACATTGATAATATATTTTGATTTCTACATTAGGTTATCCCATGTAAAATATGGATCAAATAAATGTTATTTTTTAAGAGGACCATGCGATATCATCCCTCACTTTGATGTGATCTATAAATTATCCTCAAAGGAAGAAGAACATGATTTTCAGAATACAACACTTATCCTTTTCATTTGCTTTTCAATAAGGGGGAGATGTTTTTCAACACTTGTTAAATTTTAAGGATATGTGTTTTTATTGAAAAGGTGTAGATTTTTTATCCTAGGATTTTTTTTTCAATAAGTTAATATGTATTGATGGATACAGTGGTAATTCTTGGATAATCTTTTTGGAGTAATTTAATGTTATAAGATTTCATGACCAAGTAATTCTCCATGTTTTAAATTATTAAAATTATTGAAATGATCTTAATGCTCAACGACTTGTGTCAATAGTGAAACTTTTTTCAATATGAAATATTTTTGATGTTCATGAAAGTATATATTTTCCTGAGGATTTTATTTAAAGAACATGAAATATATTTATATTTCTCATGAAGTATGGATGACGGGTCTTTATGATAAATAATTTTGTATAAAGTCATGTTATATATGCGGTTACCCAAATCATGATGGAATTATGGAAATATTATAAATGAATACTTCCCTAAAATGTAAGAATAATTTAAGATGTTGATTTTTCAAATGAGTCTTCCATGAAAATGAGGATTTTTGGTTTGTAGAAAAAAATTAAAAAGTATAGAAAACATCAAACATTTATACCAACTATATTATTTAAGAAACATGTGATATTTCATGATTATGTGATGAACATATAAACAATTTAACATACTATTTTATATACATTCCATGGAAAGTAAAATAATGTTTATAGAACACTATTGATAATCCCATTCATTCAAGGTATATTAAAAATAATAAAATTAATTTCGATAGATTTTAAAGCATCAGTATTCAAAAGATCAATGAACTGAATCCCCAATTTTCAACTTAAAATATATGATATCCAATGTTTATGTGATGCATATTAGAATAATTTAGGAAATATTTTTGCATTATAGTGTTGGAAAATGTATTATATGATAATTATATGAAAAACAAGCTATAGAAATTAATAGAACGTGAAGATTACTTCCATGAAAAAAAACCATGTAGAATTTTGTGTAAGAATTATAAAAATTTCCACATATTAGTATGAGAAGTTTACTAGAATTTCATGCGGTATGTACAATATGTGGAGGATATTTTTCCTATAGAGAGAGGCATAGTCATTGGGGAGGATAACCAATGTATTTTTTAGTGTCATATAAAATTCAATGATGTGCCATATTTTTCATGATTACCATGTGTTAACCACATACTCAGTTTCTTATTAATACTTGATTAACACTCAACTAGTTGTGATAAATAATTAAGGATAATTGTTTTTCAGGAATAAAAGACATTATTTAACTCTAATTTAGTTTCACAAACCAAGTTGTGATTCTAGAAAAAGAGATCATTCTGTGATGTTTTGTGCTACAATCTATACTAATTTTAAGTGTTATGCTATGTTTAATGAAAAGTGAAGTGATATGATACGTGAATTGATATGATATGTGTTATGTAAATTTAAGTATTATACTAAGTTATATTGTATGTGAAGTGTTATACTATGATCCATGTGATGTAGTGTGATATGCTATGTTCTATGTAAGGTGGAGTGTTATTATAAGGGATATGATAAGTTAAGTGAAATTCTAAGTGCTATGTAGGTGAAGTGAAATGAGAGTTAAACATTTCTGTAATTGTAGAAAGAGTGTGACACATACATGAAAATTTATTAAATTATATTTAAGTATCATTATTCTAAGCATCAAATAAGTGGAAAAAAATATGCCATATGGCATACACGCTATGCTATAGTCATATGATGTTCATTAGCGCAATTTGGGATAATGTTTTTGGAATATAGAGTGGAAACGAAAAATAAAGTATTATAGGATACAAGTATCATTTTTATAATCATTAAGGAAGTAGTCCAAAAATATGATTTGATGAATATCTGCTATGATACTATAATTTCATGAGCATAGGAATAATTTAGAAAACTATTTTATAAGATACAAAGGAAAATGAAGGTAAAGTGATATATGATGAGTGAATCAGTATGCTAATCATCATAGTTGTGGACCAAAATTACGCGAATTATAAAATATGCAACGCTATGATCATTTCATGAGAACATTAAAATTTTATTGTACTATTTGATGTGTATTTAGTGGGGAATAAAATAATGTCCATAGAATAGTATTTATAAGTGCATGCAATACTAATGGTTGGATGAAGAATGTGAGTTGACAATTTGATGTTAGATTTTTCAGTTTAAAAGTGAAATTTCACACTTTCATACAATTATATTTTTTGCATCACATTTAAATAGTTATGTTAGCATGTGACAACAAAATTTGAAAGAATAATCAAGATGAGTATTTTTTCACTGAGGTAACTGATCAAATATAGCTGGTTATAGATAATTGAGCAAGACCAGTTAACTACAAAGGTTATTGAATGGGTACTTGAGAAGTTATGATTTAGTGAGATCATAAGAAAATATCAATAGATCATCCTTCAAGTGGATTAATAAATAAATAAAGGATGAAGTCTCTCAGTTGATTTTAGGAGAAGGATAATTATCTTGTGTGATGTAAGAGTAAAAGACACTAGTATAGATTCTAGAGAAATCTAGTGAAGATTATGGTAAAACTATAGGATGCAGTATAAAAAAACACCAATGAGGATTTAGGAGAGATTAAATATTACTCTATATCAACAATTTTAATTTATAATAAGACAATGGTTAATAATAAATGTTAGGGAGAATAACAAACATAGTAAATAATATGTATCTTTATCAATCATTGTAAATACTTTTGTTCTATGCTTATGTATTGACAACATTATTCAATGTAAGGCCGAGATAAAGAGAATAATGGATAAAGGATTTAACTGGCCAGAAAAATTTAATTGAAAATAAATTTTTTTATAAATATAAAGGGATCACTGATTCAACCCTCCCCCTCTATGTTATATCAATTTGATCTGGGATCTTCAATTGAGAATAAAGAAAATATTTTTTTATCGATAAATAACATTGTATAATATATGGGGATTTATTTATTAATTTTGGTTGGTAAGTTATGAATAATCCATTTATGTGCTATAAATTATATTTTATTAATGATAATCCAAGGATAAAATTGAATTATAAGTTTTATTATATATTTCATTGAGATATTTTAATAGTGATACGATACTATTTTTTGAAACCTATAGAAAAACCTTATCATAGAACATGATATATATATATATATATGTCACAAACTAAAAAATATTAAAAACATATGACTTTTACCCAGTAAAATGTTATGATATCACATATAGTAATTTTTGTTTTACTCCAACACAATAGATTCAATATCCAATTTCAAAGTTGGTAATATGACATGAATTATGATTTTGATAAACATAATTTATAAAATTATTTTATAAATCAAAAATCATGTAATGGATTTGATACCACTGATGGTTTTGGAATATCTATTCCAAATACGATTATTTCTATCATGAAATCCATATGAACCATTGAAAACACTCCATTTAGACAATATATTGTGTTAATAAACACTTTTCATTAAAAATGGAACTCCCGAGTTGAGAGCCGCAATTTATCATTATTCATGTGTGAGTGTTCCCAAGAATCGGTTAACTCATTACAATTATATCTGAATCCACTAATAGGTTTCCAATAATATATTAATGATTAATCATAGTGAATCATATACAAGGAAACAATTAAACCCAATAACATTGTTCCATTTTATATGTGACTAAACATAAGATAGTAATAATGAATGTGTACCTTTCACTATAGAATGATACTATCATAGCATTTGATTGATGTTTTATTAATATTACCATGTAACAACCAAAATGTTCTTCCCTCTAATTTGAATCCGTGAATTGAATTAAACCACAAAAAAACATTAGGTAGAGCAGTAAACTTATTCATAATATGATAATATATTAAAATCAAAGAAGAATAGAATAAGAGACCTTCAGGGAGGAAAGAGATTTTACTAGTTAGTTCATTGGTATATTGCAGACTCCAAGACCAAAGGCCTGAACTCCTTTAAATGGGCTATAGGGATTCTCCCTGATTCATGCATTTAGTCATACGTTTTATAAATGTATGATTAATTATTGCAGTTACATATCATATAAAATCTAAACAATAAATGTTCTACGATTTTCATTTTATGAAAAAGATAGTTTATAGAAGATTCACTATGTTTTATGAATTAGGGTTCTTTCAAATGAATCGAACCATTCGACTTACTATGAATCATCCATGACATATAATATGATATGTTCGTGAAACTATTATATGATATCATCATATTGTGAAATTTTATATACCTGAAATGTTTAAAAACGTCTAATATTTTATAGTAAGTTATACCATATGACATACCATACTATACCATGCGATATGGAATAGAATTGGGGAATATTAAATTTAAAAACAACACATTAATTATTTAATTTAACAACTATTATTAAATTCAATATTTTAAATGTCCAATTCATAAAAAAAATTTACAATAAAAAATTCATTTCTAAACATGGAATAATCACATTGCGCTAAAAATATCAATTATCACAATCTTATGAATTACCTCATAGATGGATTAAAAAATTGGAAGTAATTATGAATCACTCTCATAATTATAATGAAAATGTGATATCTATCTACATGTCATAGGAACCAAAATTTGGAAAGGGTTTTGGTGTAATCAAATCCACTAGATGTGAATTAGTAAAGTCCATTTTTCATTAGACTAAAAATGATATATAGTTAATTTAAATCCCTCATTGATTATATATTTTTATTAATTCATGAGATGAGAAATTATAATTTACTGACATCCTATATAATTATCTTATCATTCATATGCATTTACATAGTCAAAATTCAATCAAGGGATATGATTTAACAACCTTTCATATGGGAAAAAATTTCTTGTATCAGTTAATCAAATCTATCCTCTTTATTACTATAATGCCAAAATAACTACAATTAAATAAAATTTTCAAATTATTTTAGATTTGGGTCTAAGTATAAATATTTATATATAGAAAACCTATTTGAAAACATCTTGTTGAAAAATCCATAATTAATGTTCACTTATATAATGTTAATGACACATATATTACTATGAATGTGGTATACATTAAGTGGGATAATAAAAATTAAATTTTATCCACTTATATCCTATGAGTGATCAATTATATATCTATACAAGATATAATACTCATACTAATCGTAATATATAATCACAACTGAAAATTATGATCATTAATTTGGGATAAAATGGTAATAAATATATTATAGGTGGTTGTTATCATATATTATCCCTTGTTAGATGAAACAAAACTAAATGAATTTAAAAATATTGAAATAAATATAAATTCTATGATAAAATGGGTTCTTAATCTACTAACAGTTGATTGAATTTTGGTCACATAAAAAAATAATCTCCCACTAACACTAAATCTAGTTTCTCATTTATCTAATACCAAGAAAAATGTTATGAATTTTACAATTTTATTATCCTAGGGAATTTTTATGTTGATAAATGATATTATAATTTGTTAGAAATCAAAACATATTAATATACCTACATTTAAATATCTCTAAATTATGATGAAATTTATTAATAATAAGTTTGGATCATTTGTGTTACAAGGTATTTGTTTCATGTGAAACCACTCTATTATTATCAAAGTATAGTTCAATTTGATACACGATGTATAAAAACCCATTTAAATAATGAAAACAATTATCCAAAAAGGTTCATTAATAACATCAGATGTTTCAATATATTCATTATCTGTTATAGATTCAAAAAAATTTGGTTACGTGGAAACTTTTCAGCTTACTGTTTCACTATTTAAGAAAGAAACAAGTCCTATCAGGGATCTAAAATCATCATAGTCAGTTTTTGAAACTAACATTGGTGTACTAATTTAAAATGATATTTTATTCATTTTTAAAGAATGATAATACATAATTATTTCTTCTAGTGTACTTTAGGATATTCTTTATAGCTATATATGGAATTTTTCTTGGAACTTATTTACGACATCACATATCTTCTATACAATTTATGTCTTGATTTGTTACACAAATATAAACATAATATAGTACCAAAAGGCCGTGAATTCTATTGACTTTGGGTCATTAGATGTATATCATAAGATCAATAAATTGGGATATAATGAAATTATTTTATAAATCCATAACATGCTGGTAAATTTCTATTGATATTCTAAAATGGAACATGATAACCAGGGGATATACATAGGTAATAGGTGATATGTAATTATCATTAATGGAATATTAAAATAATAATTTGAAGTAAGGTAAACATACGAGTCAAGTGGAATAACATTATGACATAGAAATGTGGGGATAATTATCAATAACATCTATGCGCGATCTTATATGATAACATCATGGCATGATAGGAATGTGGAAAAAACAAAAACTTGATATTATAATCATGTGTCAAGGATAACGACTGAGACATAATACCATATATTTGTTAGGATAACTACTAATGTACTATACATGGTATCTTATAAGACAAAACATTACCCAATACATTGGAGGACTATATAATTTTTGGCCTACCCATCACATTCATATCATGCATGTGAAAATAGATAAAACATCAAAAGAATGTATTTCATCACTTTAAATCCCATAATTAAGGAGTCTGTTTTTTATACATGTAATTAACCAATAAATTAATAATATGAATAACTAGTTGAATACCCTTGAGTCTAAATGAGGACAGTTATTCACAACATGAAATTTTTTTATGGAAAATCATGAAATAATTTTAGTAGTATAACATGTGTAGATAGTGGTTCATGAAAGGGATTGATGAGAGTTAAAGGTGGTGTATCAATAAATGTGAATCATGAAGGACATGATGGGATGAATAAAAACATATTCCACTGTGAAAAATTATATTTTAAAAGGTATAATTTAAATAATTTACATCAAATAAGAGGGATATTAATAGTATACCTTACTTTGAGAGGGTGCTTATAAAATCATGGAGTGATCTTCTTAAGAGCTTAATAACACATTGGGAGAGCATTAAATAGGAACATTGAGTTAAAATTCTTTCATAATGTGTTTTGAGTGAAGTGGAAGGAGAGTATGGGTGGGTAATTGTAGAAAGAGTGAGGGAAATTCTATATTAATTCCTAAAAAAAGGTTTGGGGATCTAATAAATAATGTAATCAAAACCACAAACCTAAACATGGTTTGAACATGTTCTCTACAAAAGAGGGGTGGTTTAAACTATTTTATTAGGATAAGAACTGAACTTATTAAAATATTACCATTGATTCTGTAGATGTGAGTCATATACATATTTAATGGTATTTAAAACCTTAAAATATAATTCAGGTCTTGGAAGATTCATTATAGAATTTTAAAATTAATAAAATAACCAAAAAAAATATTTTATTGGAAAAAATATGTTTTTGGTTATAGATTCCTTTTATATTATTAATTATATCACTTAGAGCATATTAGGATTCTATATTACATAATGTATTTTTATATGGTATATTTTTTACCCAAAAAATTAATTGTCTCAAAAACTAATGAAGAAATCACCATTGGATAATTTATATGTTTTTATTTCAAAATTAATATTTATTTTAAAAATATAATTTTCTAAATATATGTTTTCCCACATTTAAATAATGATCCTTATTTATTGAAAAATACTCGTTCTTATGACACTAACTATTTTATAACCATTATAAAAATTACATTGGATTCCCTTAAATAGTATTATAATTTATATTTAAATAAATATTATTAATAAGAATATTTCATGAAAAAAATATTTATATCAGTGTTCTCGAATTTTTCAAAAAAGAGTGTTTTAATAGAAAATATATATATATTTACCTAAAATAAAACTTTGGTTTCATCATATCAAAATATAAATTTATAAATCTCATTATATAATCTTATATATATATATTGAAAGAATTAAAGTACATAAATATAATAAGTTTTTTTATTGAATTGGAAATATTCAAATTTATAGTATTGGGGTCTAGATACATAACACCTTCTTACAACGGCGTACTCCCAATGGGTAAAGTGTGTGATGATGGTTATTTCTTGGGGGTGGTTCAACGAATATAATTTGTGCTATAATATTTATAAGATTTAAATTCTCCCATATCCGATTTTACGTGATTTTTAGTTATTGATTATCTGTTTGGGAATGATCAATAGAAAACACTAGTGATTCCATCTTCCTAAGAGGATCCGATAATTGGGGTTTATGGGCTATAAATTTACTAGTCAAGGCTATGAATTCAGCCTTCTAGGTCAATCAGATCTTATCATAACCCTTAATGTATACTAATCTTAAATAAAACTATAGAAATACTATAATATCAATGGTTATCATGATTTAACGACCATTTAGTTCCATTATAAAAATAGTTTCAATATATAATAATGGTCTAAAATAAAAAAGATTAAATATAGTCCATTTTTCTTCTATAACTATATTTAATAATAAGTAATTATTTCATTTGGAAGATAATTATATTTAGAATTTTTTGTGTTGTTAAATTATTCCCCCATTAGCAAAATCACACTCTATATTTAATTTCATACACTAAAATATATGTGGGTTATTTAGTTTCATTTCCTCTTTAGGTTCCCATATTTCCACTTCAAACATGTGGTTCAACGAAAATACTTTGATCAAGTGTGAAATAGTTTTTCATAAAATGTTGTCTTCATGATCTAATAACATTATTGATTTCTCTTTGTATGAAAGATCCTTTTTCAAATGTACAACCTCTAGAGATGGAACATGTGAGGTTTTTGGAAAGTACATTTTTAAGTGGGATATATGAATGACATAATTTACTTGAGATAGGTTATGTGAGAGTTCTAGTTATTAGGTCACAACTTTGATGTGATCAAGGATATTAAATGGTATGCTCTATATAGGCCAAAAAATTCCCTTCATCCCATACCTCATCACTTTCTTCAATGGTGAAATATGAAGGAACAAATTTTCTCAATATTTATATTATATGTCTCATTTTTTTTCATATATTATCTATTTTATTTATAGAGATTTCATACAATGATGAATTATTTAAAAATTCTCTATCATCTCTTAAATAAGATTAAGTCCCCTAATCATTCACTATAACAACCAAATTATTATTTCAAATTAATACATGATTTATTACATAATTTAACAACTAATAAAACCCATAAGTTTTTTAATTATAGTGTATTTGGGAATTAGCTAAATTAAATAACATATTTAAATAAGTATTACATCATATTTATTGAAAACCTCCTTAAAATGTTCATAAAATACCTTTATATATAAAACCACATTGGATATCCTGGGGAAATACATAAGAAATGTGTGAGATATAAATCCCAATAAAGGAATAAACATGGAATAACATGAATAAATTAATATGTGTTAGAATATAGGAATATAAATGTGTAATAAAAGAAACATGAATAATAAGGCATGATATAGCATGATAATCATAACACATGAAATGTGGCAACAACTTAAAACACTGCATCATAAACATAGGTCAAGGAAACGTTCCAAGACATCATGATTCAAAAAGTCCCATAAATTAATAAGTTTAAATACCATTCCCAATATGACATCTCATGATACAATAAATTATCCAATCTTTTTGTGTTCTACATAATTTCGGGCACACTCTTCACCTTCATTTCATTTTCATGCTTAAGTGTGCCACATAGACCATACAACATGGATTCATTCATTATAATTTTTTATTCTTTGATGAATTATTGTGGAATACCTAATTTTAATTACCATGTCAAATAATTATTAGTTTGTAATTGTTAATTTATCTTAACATGAAATGGGTATGGGATTCACTACATAATTCCTTTGGCATGAAAAATCGTGGTCAAATTTTGACAGCATAACGACGTCACATAAAAATTATTACAATTGAATGGTGAGACCAAAAGGGGTATTTCATAATTTTCATATCAAATTTCTAGTAATAGGTACATGTAATGAGATATTCAAAGCATAATAATTAGAATTTTAAGGCATAAGACAATAAAGAAACTTGAATGAAGATGAGAAGGTGAGAATCCATTACTTGATTTTGTGGATTCAAATTATTTATTGGAGCTTCTTGAGATCTTGGGGGAACCTTGGGAAGACTATATAGAGGGTATGGTAGAGTAATTATATTCTATACTAATTTTTAGTGATGATAAATGGGATATTTTGTGGGTTTATATAATAAATTATTGGGGATTTGTTTATTATTTCTCAAACATACATTTAGGACTATATATAATAAAATAACCAAAAAAACCCTTCCATGGTTTATCCCTTGGTTTTTAAGAAATGGGAGTGTTTTTTATTATTTTATAAGTAAAACGTTCTATCATAATAAAATAATTCCCTTGCATATGTGGAGGGGGTCATACTCTTAAAGAAATTATTTTAAAGCTTTAAAATATATTAATGGTTTTTGAGGATCCATAATGGATTTATAAAATTTATAAAAGAAACGTATAATCTAAATATTTTAAATTAAAAAAAATATTTGATTGTGGATATGATTTGTGGTAATTATTAAATCACTTTTTGTTCATTATGATGTCATAATATAGAAAGTATATTTATACAGTATATCTTTTTACCCCAAAATTTGATTTCCATAAAAAAAATTTAAAAAATAACCATTGAATAATTTCTATGTACTGATTCCAAAAATAATATTCATTTAATCTAAATAATTTTATAAATATGTGAATTTTCTATTTTAAAATAAAATCACATTTTTCTTCATAAATGTTGGGTTTTTTGACAATAATAGATTTTGATCCTTGATAAAAATTATATTTTACTTAATAAAAATTATATGATCATTTATATATAATAAAAAATATTTAAAACTTATGTTTTATTAAAATTTAATTTATTTAAAATGATCCAATAATTCATTAAAAAAATACTTATTTGAATTTAAAAATTACCCAAAAATACTATTTTTTTATTATGTCAAAATAAAAATCATTTATAATGTAACAATAATAGGATGAAAATATATTAATTTATATATAAAAAATAATTCACATAATCATATTTATAGGGTCTTGATACTTATCCCTTTAATACATGAGAAAAATCACAAAGAGTAAGGTGCAAGACAATGGTATTTTTATGGGGTGGTTCGGTAAACATAGTTTGGGTCGTGATCTAGATAAAATATAACTTCCCCCATAAATGGTCTATATCATGAATAAGATTTTGGATCTTAGATTGGTATTGGTCATGAAAAAATACCAATTATTCTATCTCCCTTGAAAGATTTGATAAATGGGAATCAAAGGGTATAATCATACAGGTTGAGGCCATCCATTCCTTGGTCTGTGTCAATTGGATCTTTTAAAACAATATATTTATACTAATCATGTGATCACTATTCAAAAAGTATAATATCAATGAAAATGATGATTAATGTTATATTAAAAAAGATATAATAAAACCAAATAATTTCATGTGTTTTCTATAACCATATTATATAACAATACATTAAATTAAATCACAAGGGAAATTTTATTTATAACATTTTAGGTCATTAAAATATTCCAACAGTAAGAAATTTTTCCCTCCACATTTTCATTTCCCACATTAAAAATGATGAGGGTATATTTATTTCATTACCTCTTCTGGTTCCCATGTCGCTTCTTCAAACTTGTGGTTTCTCCATTGCACATTGAAAAGGTGCATTGTCATATTTCGAATAACTTTGTCTCTATGATCTATGATCTTCACCAGGTGATCCTCATAGGAAAGGTAATTATCCAACAGTACCACCTCTAGATTTAAAAAAAATTAGGGTTCTGGTATGTACTTCCTCAAGAGGGATACATGAAATACACCATGTACATGAGATAGTTTATGTGGGAGTTCTAGTCGATATGCCATCGATTTCATGCGATCCAGGATATCAAAGTGGCCAATGTATGTTGGAATAGAATTTACCTTATACAAAAATATAATCACTTTATTCCACTATGAAATTAATAGGAATAAAATTTATCCATCATCAATCTCTTTTTCACATCTATTATTGTCAGCATGGATCTTATGTCGACTCTGAGCAGCGTTGATATGTTACTGAATGGTCCTAACCTTTCCAAAATTTCCTAAAACATTTCAAGTACAATATGTTTTCATTCCCCAAAATCATCCTATCATGCATGTGATCTTTACCTCTTTCTATAATGGCCATCATAGGGAGCCATTTAGAATCTTGAGTGGAAATGTGGTTTTATGAGAAATTGACTAGATGAAGATGCTGATCATGTCCACCTTTGAAGTCTTTTAAGCATACTCTCAACATATACTTAAGTTTCTAGATAGTCTACTTAAATTGGACATAATTTTGAGGGTGATAAGCCATGATAAATTTCAATTCAGTGTTTATAGTGTGCTGGAGACTCTTCCAGAACATAGAGGGGAATCTATGATCTCTATCTGATATAATTGATATTGGTGTTCCATGCAGACTCAGCACATATCTAATGTATATCCGTACAACTTGAACTAGTGAGCAATCCTCTTGAATCAAAAGGAAGTTATCATTAATTTTAAGATGATTCAAAGAAACCCATATATCATCATTCCTAATTAATTTCTTTGAAAGACTAATGAAAAAGACTATGATGATGTTTTCCACTTCCATGTTGGTATGAGTAATAGTTGTATCATCCCCTTGGAATTTTTACTTTCCACTTTACCTTGATGACATAAAATGAATCTTGATGTATTTTATGTGATATACTTCTTCATATTGTCCCACCAATAGCACTCTCATATATCTCAATACATATTTGTGCTTCTGGATAGAATAGGTTGATCTATGTGCATCATCCAACAAATCCTTCTTTAACTCGAGATTTTATGGTACATGTAGTCTTGATCCAAATCATACAACACATTCATTATTAACATTGAACTATGAGGATTTTTCTTTTCTTATAGTTTATAGTGTCTTCTAAATTCTCTAATCATTTATCTAAGCATCCTTTATCTTATTTATAAGTAACTTTTGATCAATCATTTGTGAAAGGATAGATGAGGTTCATTCCATTATGATTACCATCTCCATCCTTTACAAATATAAAAGAATTAGATACTTCTCAAATATCATTAATTAAATAATTAATAGACAATTTCTAACTAGAGAGTCCACCACTTTATTCAATTTCCCATGATGGTAGTGATTTGAGCAGTCATAGTCGTTGATCATATATAACTTACTTCATTGGAGCATATTCGACTCTTTCTGCGTGAATATATATTTGAGGCTTTTTTGATCTGTATATATTTCACACTTCTCCCCAAGGTGACAATGATTCCATATTTTGAATGAAAAGATTAATGTATCGAATTTTAGATCACGTGTTGTGTAGTTATTTTCATTAACATTCAACTATCTTAAATCACAGGCTATGAATTTTTCATTCTGCATTAACACACAACCCAATCCATTTTTCGAAGAATCACGGAATAGCATGAAACGTTCTCCACTTGTGGGTAATGTGATCACATGAATACTTATAGGAATCAAATTAACTATTTAAATATCACTTTACATTCAGCATTCCAAGAAAAAATGACTCCCTTACAAGTTATCTTGGTTACAGGGTTTGAAAATCATGAGAAATTTATAACAAAGCAATGATTATACCCATCTTATCCATGGAAACTATAGATATATGTCCCATATATTGGCCTCATACATACAAAAATTGATTCTTTATTTAAAGGTTCCATTTATATCCCATTTCTCGTGATGATATTCAACACGGATGAGACATCTTTAAAATAGAACTCACACTTGTTTTACATAGAGTAAATCTTCTTCTTTTGCAAGGTCATTAGAATAGTGCTCAGATGCTTCTCATTCTCCCCCTTGGTTTTGGATAATATTATAATACCATCTCTAAATACTACCAGAAATTTGTCAAGGTAATCTCAATAGACTATATTCATCATTTCCATGAAATTTTATAGAGCATTAGTGAGTCCAAAAAGTATTACTTTGAACTCATAGTCTTCATACCTTCTATGAAATGCATTCTTGGGGATATCCTCCTTCTTCAACCTAACATGATATTATAAGGACCATATAACCCCCTTGGAGAAGTATTGTTCTTCACATGGTTGATTGAATAATTAATTTATCTATGGAATATGATACCTATTATTTATTGTGATCTTGTTGAACTCATGATAATCAGTGAAAAGGCACATTGACCAATCCTTCTTCTTGACGAAGAGGACTAGTGCACCCTATGGTGAAGCACTTGGGAATATGATCCCTTTAACTAGATTCTCATATATTTGTTTCATCATATCGTCACGTTCAAAAATATTCATTATATACGGAGTACCAGATAATGGTAATACCCTTGGTGTAATCTCGATAGAAAATTCTACCTATTAGCTAGGAGGAAGACTAGGTAATTCCTCAGGAAACACATCAGCATATTCCATCACAATGGTCATTTAATAGACGATGGTTTCTTTCATATAATAAATCATTTGAGATAGATAATTATTCTAGTAGGGAAATAATATACCTTCGTGACATGTTGGTTCTAAATAATATTCAACCTTCTCCTTGCATTTGTATAGAATCGAAGGATGATTCGCAATACAATACATGATTTCCTTCTCATTTTAATTTATGTTGGTTCAATATAGGGAAAGTCAATTCATACCTAGAAACACATAAAATTCCACCAAAAGGAGAATGAAGAGGTTTATGAGGAATTTCATTCATGAAATTTGGATAGGGGAGGAGTTATATACTTGGGATGAAATAATTTCACCATTTTTCATTTTCACCAACAGCTCTACCTCCATGCTTTGTGGTGGTATTTGAATAGTTATACTAAAAATTCATGATATAATGGAATTAGTATAACCATAATAAAAAATTATTCTATTTATTCTTGATTGAATAACTAGGGTACCTTCAACCACTTAATTTTCTAGTTCCACCTTAGCTGTTGTAATGGAAGAAGATCACACTTATTTCCTTCGAGGATTTTTGTTGTCGCCTAAAACCATTGGATTAGTGAATTGGTCTGCAATGTTCCATGGTTCCATGTAGTTGAAAAAATAAAAATTAATTGACAGTTGATAAGATAATTCATTTCCTCTATTAAGTTAGTATGTTTATTCTATCAAAAATCGTTATCTAGCTATCGTGTCATCCTACACCTAAATCATTTCCTCATCAGCATTAAGCAATATCTTGGGTACTTCTTTCCACAACATTGACAAATGGGATGTTGAAATTTCATGGAAACATTTATTTTTACATGAATCCTCCAGAATGAAACTCAAATTTCCACTTCTTATATCTATCATTCCCTTGAGATTCACTGATCTCTATTTCAACATTGAGGGCACATCCCGAAATTTACATGTAACTGTAAAAGTCTCATATCATGAGGGACTTTCATAGACTAGGTTTTATCCCACAAAAGAAGTGGGTAACCATTAATTTAGAGGTAAAGATAAAGCTAGAGGCATATCATGCATGTCTTTTGAATTTATAATCATAAATTGTGATATATTTGTCACCTTTTTTCTTATGGGTATGGATATTCATTTCCATTTTTAGATAGAGAGTGTGCGGAAACTATTTATATTTTTTTTAATTCCTTCAACCTAATCACTTTGATCCCTACCTCAAGCATCTAATTATTGATCAATTTCCACCAGTTTTAATCTTTTCCCTCCATATGATAAGTATCCATTAGAACCTCATTTTTTTAGAACATATATGGATAGAAAATATATTCCCAACGTAGTTGATCAATTGTTCCATGATTGTAGGATTATATAATCCATTGAAAGTTAGAGGCCTTTATCTTATAAATATCTAAATTATAGCTTGTTCTTTCTCAAGGGGATTTAGTCAGTCCAGTTGATGAAATTTTATATTTAAAACGTGATTTTTCTTATATATTATCATTATAATGATTGTGATTCCCACTGCCATCTAGTTGGGCATCTCATTGGGGTAATTATCACATTGCCAATCACATTGATTTTTTCCCGATTCCCACTATTTTAAACCATGGGATAGAATAAAGGGAAAATTAGGTATGATTATTTTTAAAATAATAAAAACATAATGGTAATCTAGTAAAATTAAAGATATAACTTAAAAATTACTTGTATCTCCTTAACATTTTATTTTATTTACTTCAATCTGTGTGATATGTGATTTATTTCAAAACATATATTCTTATGGAAATTATTTGGTCCCTTATTAATGATTCATAATGATGTTTTGGTTTTACCAAATCATATCCCCCCAGTAGTCCCAAACCATGAGAATGGAAAGGACCATTGTTGTGTACCAAGATACATTGAGTCATGCCTCATGCACCTAGTTAGAGTTGTTACACCTAGGTACATCTGTCCTAGAACCATGTCCACTTATTGTATCTAGATAGATATATATTTTTTTGATAAAACTCATAATTTATAGTTACCAAAATTTAGGGATATTTTTTATAATTAGTCTTATCCATAAGGTTTTCTCTATAGTTTTCTAATATTAATCCCAAAATAACTAAACATTTCCATTGATAACATATATAACAAACCAACTCTTTATTTCACATTAAGACGTGATTTATTACATATGATTATACATTATAAAACTAGGAAGATTGATAATTATAGTTTACTTTATAGTTAGGTTAATTACATAACACCTTTAAACTAGTATTATATAGTCTTTGTTGAAAGCCTCCTTAACATGTCCATAATATTACTTCATACATAAAAATAGATGGGATAACCTGGGACAAACATAAGTAAGAGGTGATATATAATGGACAGTAAGGGAATAAATATGGAATAACCTGAAAACAAAATATGATAAATAATAGATATATTAATTGGGAATAAAAGGTACATGAAAAATAGGGTATGATATAACATGATAATCACAACATGGTAAATGTGGAAACAACATAAAACAATGCATTATAAACTTTGGTCAAGGGTAACTACCAAGATATCATGTTGGAAAAAGTCCCATAAAATAATCAGGATCATTCTTTATCCCATGATGATGTCTTATGAGACTAAAAATTACACAATGAATTGGAGCACTATAAAATTTTGGGCTCACCTGCCACATTCATTTTATTCTCATGCTTTTGTTTTCCACATAGATCATACCACATGAATTTATTCAGCATCATATTTTATTCCATGGTGAAAGAGAATAGAAAAGATACATGGAAGTCCTATGTAAATGAATTATATTTGTATAAAGATGAATACCCTTGTTAGGAAAGGGTTATGGTATTCACTACACAATTAATTTGGCTTAGAAAATAACAGTGTAATTTCTAATGTATAACGACGTCACTTCAAAATTCATAAAATGGGTTGACAGGGGAATATGGGTCTCTAATAATTTAGAAATTATATTTTAAGTTATAGGGACATAGAAATAAATATTCCAACATTATAAATTTTTAAAATAAGGCATAATATAAAATATAAATTTGAATAAAGAATAAAATGTGAGGATCACTTACTTGATTGTCTGACCCAAGATCAAATCTAGGTGCAGCTGAATTTAAGAGTACCATAACATTACTGTGGTAGTTTCTAGAGTGATACTATTAAGAACTATATCAGCTGACACAATTTTCCCAATTTGGGACTTTGGGCCACCGGTTTGGGCCTACGGGTCTTAGGGACATTGGCCCACTAATGGCCTTCGGGCCACATGGCCTTCGAGCTATAGGGCATTCAAGCCACCAATGGCCAGCCGACCATATTGATTTCGGGCCCCAGCAAGACCTAAAAAGCATGGCCAGGCCACACAGAAGAAGTATGAGATGAGGATTCAGAGACAAAATAGTAAAAAACAGAGCAGTGATAATTGGATTGGAAGAATGAGAGGGTATGACAACTGTCATCTGGACCAGGCACAATGAAGTTCTGCACGAGGCAATTCTAGATGACCCGCCATGCGAGGTGGGGAGTTAGGAGAGTTCAAGATGCAGATTCTAGGGATGGGCTATTTCACATGTGTCATATCTTGTGCCTTTAAGTTCATGTATTGGGTTGTGTATAGGCCTTATTTTTTGGGCCTACTAGTCATGTAATGAATCCACTAAAACCCTTTAAAGGGGGGTTATCAAAAAATAAATAAATAGGAAGGAAATTGTTCTATTCAGGTAGGGGTAACTTAGGAGGTATCTAGAGAGGGGAGGAAAGATCATAGACATTATTAAAGGTTGTTTAGTGAAGATAAATGGGATATTGGGTGGATTTATATAGGAAATGAATGGGGAGTTCATTATTATCTATAAAACCAAGGTTTTGGAATCTTTATAATAAAATAACCAAAAGCACAAACCTTATCATCCGGTTTTCCTTTTATTTCTTACAAATTGGAGTGGTTTTAATTATTTTATAAGGAAAATGGACCAACATAATAATATAATACCCTTTATTTTGTGAATTTAATTCACACTCTTAAAGAAATAATTTTAAAACCTTAAAATATTTTTATGGTATTGAGGGATTCATAATGGATTTATAAAATTAATAAAATAAAATTATTATAAAATTATTTTAAATTTAAAATGTATATTTGGTCATGGATACCTTTTTTAGTATTCATTACACTTTTGGGTCATATTATGTCATAATATACATAGTATATTTATACGGTATTTCATTTTTACCAGATAATTCGACCGTGTTAGAAAATTATGGAAAAATAACTATTGGATAATTTTGACATTATGATTCCCAAAATAATATTCATTTTATCTACATAATTTTCTAAATATTCGATTATTTATTTTTAAAATAAAATCTATATTTATTAATAAATGATGGGTTTTTAACAATAATAGTTATTGAACTCATATAAAAATTTTTCTGACACCATTTAAATTATATGATCATTTATACATAATAAACATAATTTAATAATAATATTTTTTTAAAATAATATTTATTTCAAATATCCATTAGTTCATCAAAATATATTCCTTTATTGAATTTGAATATTACAAAAAATAATCTTTGTGTTTTATTGTACCAAAAGAAAAATCATTAATAAAATAAAAAAACAAGATGAAATTATTTTCATTATTATATAAAAATTAACAAACATAACCATATTAATAGTGACTTTATATATATATATATATATATATTTAATACACTAGTAAATTCCCAACGAGTAAGTGCATGATAATGAGATTTTCATGGGGTTCTTCGGCAAACATTGTTTGGGCCTTGATCTTGGTGAGCTTGAAATTCTTCCTTAATCTGATTAGTCTTGAAAAAGGACAATTCCCAGTGACACTATATCATACAGAAGCTCGAAAAATTGGGTTTTATTTGGAAAAATTTTTGTGGCTGAGGCCATCACTTTCTTTTGCTGTGTTAATTGGATTTGTTAAAATCCTACATTGATACTAATCATGTGATCCTTATTCAATGAACAAATCATCTATAGTTATTATGCTTAATGGTATTTTAAATAGAATATAACAATACCAAATAATTTTTTGTATTTTATATTTCTATATTACTTAATAATACATTTCATAAAATCATAAGGTAAATTTTATTTATAATAGTTCAGGTCATTACATTCACTCTCCAACTACATCCCAACATGTTGGAATTTGAAACCTCTTACCTTATAGAGCCTCATAAGGTTTCATTCGAATTAAATAATTGAAACTATTGTTATATGTGTAATACACATAGGGAAGAATTTTATCCCAATATCCTTGTAAATATATTGAACATGATCTTGACATATCTTATATAGTTTGAATGTTTCTATCAAACTGAATATCCAATTCAAGGTGATAAGTAGTACTGAAACCCATTTCTATATCCAACACTTACATAAAGAATTTCCAAAATATTGAGGAAAGCCTTAGATATAGATAAAATATAATAGATAGTGGTACTTTATGTAGTTTTAACTCTTCTATTATGTATATCTGAAAGAGTTGGTCAAGAGGGAAATATTCTTTGATAGGAATGAAATGCACTGACTTTGTTGGAAGACTAACTACCACCCAAATAGAGTTATTTATTTAAATGTATTGGGGAGACCTAAAATGAAATACATGGTAATTTTTACTCATTTCCATACTGATATGGGTAATTGTTGCATCGTACCTTTAGAAATATGTCATTCAGACTTTCAATATTGGAATAATAAGCACGACGATACATATTTTTCAATATCAATCATTATTTTATCCCACCATAAGTTTATATTTATATATGTATACACCTTATAGCTTCCTAGATGAATAAATAGGGATGATTTATTTTTTACCTCCAAAATATCCCTATTTAGTTCTTATTTATATGAGAACCACATATAGGATCCAAACCATATAACTCCATCTCTAGAAAAGACAAACTTCAAAATATTCACCACATTTTTCTATAGATCCACATAATTTTTTAGACATCCATGATCCTCCCATGAATGGATGGTTGAGATATTATAAGATAAACGTAGTATAAAGTTCCTTTTATGTTTCCCATGTCTAAGAATTGCATGTATATTATGACTTGATCCCTTTATATCCTCCTCATGGATTGGGTAACTAGATCCTTTCTATACAAATCATCATTATCTTTGGTTTCAATCATAGTTTGGGAATG
This sequence comes from Viscum album, assembly GCA_963277665.1. NCBI lineage: Eukaryota > Viridiplantae > Streptophyta > Magnoliopsida > Santalales > Viscaceae > Viscum > Viscum album. The sequence continues at coordinate 998,610,240 of OY728136.1, read as the reverse complement.
TATTTGAAATATCATAATCCTTTATAATCTCTAACTACATTTTTTGGACCATATTTATCTCGTTTTGTGTGAACATATACTTAAGGTTTTTAATATATATATATATATATATATGTCACAATTATTACCAAAGAGATAATTCCTCTAAATATTTTATTTGATCATCACTTAATCCAATGAAATATTATTTGTTGGGTATTTCTACTCATTGATCATTAATTTTTTAGAGGAAAAGACTATAAATTTTTAATTTTGTAGGAGTTCATAAACCAAATATTTTCATTGACACATCACTATAGATCACGAATCCTTTCCCTAAAGTGGGTCATATGAGTACAAGTTTATTAATTATAGTCTTATTTATCTCTTTAAAGATCTGCTAAAATTAAAAAATATATTAAAATTTTACTCAATTATTAGTTATTTTGTTTAGTTTCCTTGAAAATCATGAAAAATGTTTCACAAATCAATGAAAAAACACAAATAATTCAAGGAAACAATGGATCTATATCAAAAGAAAATTTCAAATCTATAATTCAAATTACTCTATCTTCAATGAATCCAAAAAAAATCCTTTTATGAAGTTAAAAATCACCAAGAATGTTACTTTCTCCATGTATACATTGGATTAATAACTCATCCTCTCAGTTAATCAAAAGACCGGGAAATTACTAAGGGAACAAATCCACATATTATCTTACAATTGGAAAGTCACCAGGGATGTTTTATTCAACAGTATGAATCATTTATACTATATAAGATTACTCATATAGAAGTAATATACATTATTGAGATGATGATTCCAAAGGGGATTCATCATCTTATATACAATTTTAATAAATCAGATGGTGGTTCACAATACCAATGGTGAATTTCAACTCATCAAAATTTACATTTTCTATATATATGTAAATTCAATCAATTCTGAAAGTAAAAACCAATTACACTAAAGGCATAATTATAAGATTTTTAAGAATAACATTCCCACAAACATCAAAATTTTATACTATAACCAAATAAATTTTCCCAAATGATGTCAATTCATTTGGGGTGGTGAATCAATGTTCATAGAATACATATTATATTTTTTAGAATGGCTTAAAATTTATTAATGTAATACATACAAAAACATAGAGTATAGATTAAGTGTAACTAAATCATTATGATACATCTGGATGATTCTAATAGAATAATACATTCTTTATTCTCTCATTCATGGATATTTTTTTTGTTCATTATCTTTATTAGTCCCTAAGATAATGACTTTTCTTGGGTAATTCCCAAGTTCCCCACATTTATGAAATAAAAATGAAATTGGTAGCTTATATTGGAATTTATTCCCCTCATTGATGTTGACTATATTCATCATTTTTACAATAGAAATTATCTATTTTCCCATATTTTCAAAACATAAAAAATCTTCATGTTCCTTTTTGAAATTTTATGTAGTTCCACGTTCCACACTATTAGCATGTATAAAATGGATTATTCATTCCTTTATCACCTTTATCATTTTAATTTACATGAGACACTATCCTTTTCTTCTTTTATGTTTTTTGGAATTCATATATGTGCTATTTCCTAATAATAATTTATGATAACTATTTTGGAATAATCAAAATAAATCATACTTTAGATTCTATAATGTTATCCATCTCTTATGGACGGTCACAAAATTAATCATCACATTCGTTGTTCAAAAAGATCCTCATATTTACAAACATTGAAAGAATAGTAGAAAACTATGGATGATAATTGTAAAAATACTAAACATATAAAATAATAACTAAGAACATTAATGGGATATCCCATAAAGGAAATGAATTCTTTACCCTATTAATTTTTAAGTATCATTATTTGTTTTTGACGATCGATTTCAAAAAATTAAATTTCATTGACATTTTTGTTCCTTTCATAATGATTCGTAGAGGGATTGTGAATTTAGAAAAGGATATACCAAGATAGTGTCAAACCATATTCTACATAATCCATCTTTTTTGTTCCCCATGTTATTGTCTATTTAATACCCATTGATCCATTTGGTGTTATTTATCCTAGGTACATCTACACTAGATTTAGATCCAACTGTAGCATTCAGATTGGGTTTTTTGTTCCCAGGAACCCACACACTATACATTATAACAAAATTAAGTGATGCTTTCCAATTTTTAGTCTTACCCATATGGTTTTTACTTAGGTTTAAGGAACCTAATTTCCAAAAATAACTATACCATGCTATGATAACATCTATGACATCACATATATTCTATAGACTTTTTTATGATTTTTTACACAAAGAGAAACATAATACTATCCAAAAAGATAATAATTCCTAGTTAATTTTGATAATTAGATACATATTAAACTTTCATAAAATAGGTATATAATTACATTATTTAAAAAATTCAGAACATTCCCTTAAATGTTCATTGATCTTCTGAAAATTTACATGATAACTTAGGGACGTATATATGAAAGGTGTGCATAATAAATCCCAAAAAGGGAATAATCAAAACATAGAGTAAAGTAAATAGAAAATATGAATCAATAATCATGCAATAAGGGCATATAAATTTGAGAATAATAATCATGAACATAAAATAATGGTATAAGATGATAACATCAATTGTGACCATGTTGGTAGGAAGTTGTTTTTGGTATCTAAAAAAATAATATTTTTATTATTTTTTATATTGTTATCATTAAAAAAATATATTTATATGTTTTTGTGATTTTATGATAAGAAAAAAAATTATATTCATAAATTGGATGCTAAAATAATCATAAATTCTATGATTTTAGTGTTTTTATTGTAAAGATGTTTTCTTTTTGAAGTTTCCTTTTAGACTCACCCTGAGTCTAGAATGAAAACGTTGATCAATATGAGAAGTTGTATCAGAATATTTCTATCCCCATACAAAATTGTATGATGATTTTCTATTTTTTATGTTTTCAACTTCATGAGTAATAATAAATTATGATCCATGCATTTTTAAAGAATGGGGGATACATTTTTTTCATGTTTTTTCAAATATTTACCAATCAGATTGTTGTTTGGATGAAAATTCATAAGGTTATATAAAGATGAAATTTCATAGAAAATTACAATTTGAATCTGATGATTATTTACCAATATTATGTTCTCAACTTCAAAAATAATTAATTATAAATTCTAGTGTTTTTGGAAGAATAATTTTTGAATCCATAGACATTCTGTCATAGTTCATCGCTGTGAGGATCACTCAAAAAAAATTTCCACATTGTGAGATGTTTTATTTAAGGATTGATTGATATATCCATTGGTAAAAATTTTTCATTGGAATATCTGATCTACCAAATAATAAATTCCAAAGATCCATAATTAGTTTTAGAGAAATTTTTTATGCTGATACCAATCCATCAGATGTGGTGTGCCATAGTTTCATTAGAGGTAGATCGGAATTATTTTTGATTTTTAATAGAATATGTAATAGAAGATATTGGGGAGAATAAAACGATAATGTTGAAAATTTTGGGATCGTATTGAATTCAGATATAGATCAACTAAATAATGATCAATAATAAATCTATCCATTTTCATCCAGTTTTTTATTCCTCAATTTAGTCTAGAAAAAAAAGATTCTATTTTTTTCCTGAGAGGGTCAAGATCCATATGATAACATTTGAAACTGATCAATTAGAAAGAATCATAGATTTATCTATTATATTCATGATAAAACTAATGAGTCATCCAATGCTGGACCTCATTGGACATAGGATCATCAGTTTGAAGATTTGATGAAATAAATAAAGACATTGAAGTGTTTTATAATATGTTGTTAAATGGGTTATTATTTCCAAATCCTGTTAAAGGGGTTATAAACACTATAGATGTTTCAATGATGTTTATGTCAAAATAGTTTTGTGTCATTTAGTTGGTATTAAATTTCTTCTCTTTTTTTGTGTTTCAAATTGGGTCAATAAAATCAAAATGACCGTATGTTCTCATTGTAATAATGAAAATCAGAATGACATGGTATTAGAATAAAATATTGTTAGGAAGTTTGAAGATGGATGAATTTTTTAGATGACTGGAGAAGTTTTATGAGTAATCAAGAAGTTTTATGATGCTTTAAAAATTTCAATTTTTACGTTCAAATGTAAATGAAATTTTAGTTTCTAAAATTTTAATAAGCAGTAAAGTGAAAGTTATTTATCTCCCACTAGAACACCTATAAATAGGCAGTGAAGCATTGTAATTTTTGATTCACATCATGTTCAAATGAAAATATAGAGATATAGTTCTCAATGTTTTGAAAGAGATAATAAGTTTTCAGAAACATATTTACTGATGATGTTTTTCCAAAAAAGAAGAAAAGAAAGAGTTTCTAGATAGGGCTGAGCCATTGAATATTGGTTTCAAAGGAAAGTTTTAAGTGGTTCAGAATGGTCTCCATGGTATTATTTTCTTATATTTTTTTGGGAAAATTTTTTAGACAAAGTAATCAGACTGATCCATCATACTATGTTTTTGTACAAAGTCCAAAAGTGATTTTTCTACCTTCTAATAGGTAGTAAATTGAAGATCTCTGTTTTGAATCTATTCATGTGAAAGTTGATAAGTCATCACAATGACTTGTTTTAGACAAAATGTGGAGGGTTTCATTACCTTTATCCAAAAAAAGATGTTTTCTAGTGTATTTTGTGGTATTGGATTATTTCCAAACCATTCCAAGGACAAAGCTACTATTATTGAGTACCAAACCATATAAACAAATGTATTCCTATACATGTGTGAATATTTTGTTTTTTGAAAACTGATAAATATATAATATAAGGTGAAGTTTGTTTCAAAATATAGTAAATATAAAATAAAAAGGTATAATTGATTCACACCCTCTGAATGAGACATTAATCATGGATGACCGTTAACAATTGGAATCATAGGGAAAATTCTATTATCTTACTCTTTACTGAGGTTTTTAAAGAGAATTTGTTATATAGAATCTAAATTGTGTGAATAGTAATGTTATTTTAATCATTGATGGATTGATCTTTCATATCTAGAATGGTAAAATTCTTTCATATCTTATGAATCTAGGGTATGATATTTTGGAAGGAACTATAGATGGATTTCATCCTATTGATGAATGTTTTACTATCAAATCTATGGATAAGAAGAATCTTGAGAATGATGGAATAGATAATATTTAATTACTCTCTTCAATTTTTGAAAGCAGGTTTCTAGGAGTGAAGGGAGTTGAAATTTCCAATTGTCTCTGGGAAAGGTTAAAAGAATTATGATTGAAGTACGATGGTAAAGAACCTGAAGTTACAAAAATAGAGGTAGAAGTATTATGTTCTCAAAATGGGTGAGTATAAATTAATTGGTGACTTATTTATAAGGTTGAATGATATTTTTGGCACTATAAGATGTCTTTGTGAAATGTTGGATGATTAAACTATTGTATAAAATCTCTTGATAATTCTTCTTGATAAGTTTTATATCAATTTTTCATATTTAGAATATACATAACCTAATAATCAATCATAGGATTAATTTCATAGTACTCTTATTACTTATAAAAATTGAATGGGGAATTTATAAATTGATAAAATAAATTTGACCAAAAAAATTATTCCATGGCTTCCAATAAATTAAAGTCTACAAATAATCTTGAAGAAAAATAATTATTTGACTCTAAATCTGAAAATTAGGTACATAAAAATCTAGATGAATTTTATCCCTGTTTTCTAAAAATATTAAAATAGGTACATGAAAGTATAAAGGTAAACTTTTCTTGGAATTTTTTTAATTTTATGGTGATGGATTCTTTGCTACTAATTATTCATGATGAAATAATGAATAAGATATTGATGAAGATTAAATAAGGAAAATAAGATCTTATAAGAAGCATAGTGATTAGTCTAGGTCCTTTTTCAAATTGAAAAAATACTTTTTTCTCTAAATCCAAACGTATAAGATTTTGACTAAAGATGATTAAGGGGATTAAAATAAAATTAAGGAACAAATGTTTATTAATCTTCATTCAGAAAATACTATCATTACAAAAGATAATGAAGAAGAATTTTGATGTAGTAGTTCTTAAGAAGAAGAGACTGATTTAGAGTTTCCAATAATGATTAAATTTAAATAATTAATGAGAAAGATTATTAGAATTGAAATAGAGATTTAGAAGTTGAAGGTGGAATGTTCTATAGAAAATAATCAACAATTCTTTCCTGATGATAATGAAAAGTAAATTGAAAAGGTTAATTTTTTGAATAAGTTTATTTAGAAGGAAAAGAATCAGAATGAATATATAGATGTTGAAGGTAATGGAAGAAAAGTTGTAACTTGTTAAACCAAATCATTCAAAAGCTGAGAAGGTAGTTAAAAGTTTAAATAACTTTATCTTAAAAGTTCATGAATGTTTTTTAAAGAGTGAACATGATAAGGATAAAAATTACCTTTATTGATTTGAAATAGAGTTGAAAATGTTCCTAAGAAGAATAAGGAATAGAAAAAAATGTATGTGCCAACAAAATTTATTAGAATGTTCAGATGTTTCTAAAAATTATGATTCAAAAACAAATGTTTTTAAAAATACTATTTCTGGTAATGTTTAATTGAAATCTAAATTTAAGAAGAATATTCTCTATGATGACACAACTTTAGAGATTTAATAAATTTATAATGTGAAAGATATGAACTTTTATAAGATACGTGTTTAGAATTTTTGATAATATGAAAGTTATAGACAAAGGTATTATTTCTTTGGGTACTGTTGGTATTATAGTGGATCTTGTAATACAAAAAATATTTTTTAGTTTAATCAACAAGATTATATTTTATACATGATTTATAGAAGATAATTTTTAAGGGGGATTCAATAATCTCAATAGATGAAACATGAGAAGGATTGTGTGAAAGTAAAAAATAATTTCCAATCATTGGAATGTATTTTTGAAAGATCTGAACAAACATAAATTTTTCAAATGGATGGCTTGTTATTTAATTTGAACACAAACCTGTTTATAAAAATTCTCAGAACCTAAAAGTAAAGAAATATAAAGGTAAGGAAATAATCTCATTGTAGAAATCTCTCTCAGATATAGAAAATTAGAATGACAATAGATATTAGATTATGGGTGTTCTTCCCATATGTCAGGAGACATGAAATTTTTGAAGAATGAGAAATTTTCAAAGAAAAAACAATGATGTTTTTAAATTTGAATCCATAAGAAAAAAATGTGTGGGATCTACTTTTATTAGGAAAGAAATTTTGAAATCCAAGAAATATATTTTCTGTTAATGGGATAAGACACAATCATTTAAGTATTTAAAAAAATTATGAAGGAATAATTTTTTTTATAAAATATTGGTTTTTTTAAATGAGATGAGGATGGAAAAGTTATTACAAACAACCAACATACAAAAGGATACATGTTCCCAGTTGGTGATGTTTGGAACTCATGTCACTTATGTATTATGGAATAAAATAAGTTGTTTTACAAAAGGTTGGAACATATGTGTTATAGACATAATATCATATTATCAAAGCAAGATAGTGTCTAAGGTATTTCTGATATTTCAAGAAGAATTTATTGGGTTTTTACAATGTTTCAAAAAGGAATGATTACAAACTCTGGGAATAAAAAAGTTGATATTTACTCCACCCAATCATTAGAACTAATTCATTAATATATTTTATTTCAATGAGAAAAAATTAAACCTAGGGAGCTAATTATTTTTTTCATTAATTTATCGTTTTACAATCATTACTTTTGTAATACATTTAAAACATAATTCAAATGATTGGATGATTTTTAAATGTTTTAGTAAAAAATATGAGAAGTAATATGGGTATTTAGTGGAGAAGTAGATAACTGATAATGGTGGTGAGTAAAAATATTAAAAGTTCATAAGTTATCTTAACAAACATGTTATTAAGCATGACGTTAGTGAACCATACACTCCACAAAAAAATGGTGCTGGTGAAAGGAGGAATAGAAGTTTGGTTAATATAGGGAACACTATGTTACTTAACATGGTTCTTCTCATTAATTTTGGAGGAAATGTATGTGTTCATATATTTATATTAATAAATGGTGTTTATATAGGAAATTTTCAAATTTTACTCCTAATGAAATGTTCTAAGACAGAAAAACTAGTTTGAAATAGTTAAGAGTTTTTGGGAGTCCCTACATCATAAAGAAGAAAGGTGGAAACCATGGAATGTTTGATAAAATAGGTAATGATTAAATAATTCATCAAAATTATCTAGATGGAACAGGATATAGAAGTTTCATGAAATAAAGAGAGATATTTGTTGACTTAGGTGATGTCAATGTTTTTGAAAAAGATGTGGAAGATACTATAGAAACTCATGCAGATGAGGATGAAGAAGCGGTTAAACGAATAGTTATTATGAAACATGGTAAGGATTCCAAATATTGCAATAACATATGGATGCAAGAATGAGACACAATTATTTATAGTGAGGATAAATAATTTCATGCATCTCATCCTAGGATGAAGAAGAAAGTGGATGCTCAAAACATTATTGGTGACCAACGTAAAAAGGTTCAAAAAATAAAAACATAAAATATTATTATAGAGACGTATTTATATTAAAATGATAATACAAATCATGTTAGTGAATATTTTGATCAACTATAATAGATTTAAGTTATGAATGAAGATTTGGATATAATTGAGAAAAAATATTAAATGGGAACTTGTATCTAAGACAAATGAAAACAATTTATTGGTATAAAGTGGGTGCTCTAAAACATGTTGAATAAAGATGGTGAAGTGATAAGAAAGAAATAAATATTAGTTTGAAAAGGTTACTAACATATTGAAGGTATTGATTTTGATGACACTTTTTCTCTAGTTGAAAGGATAGAAAAAAATAAAATATTTTTTTCTACTACTTCACATTGAAGATACAAAATATTTCTGATGGATGTAATGTTAGAATTTATAAATGTAGAACTTGGTAATGATGTTTATGTTGAATATCCATGTGGTTTTCTTATTGGGAAAGATGAATTTTTTTCAATATGATGAAATACTTGTATGGTATGAAGCAATATCCAAGGGAATGATATTCCAAAATGGATACTTGTTTAAAGATGTTGATCTTCATGAATGAAAGGGTCTATAGTATTCTGTACATCAAAGAAAGTCTAGAGACTTACCTCACTCACATTGTATATGTTGATGATATTATCTTTATAGGAAATTATGAAAGAACATGTTAAAGGTTTGGAGAAGAGATAAAAGAGTTGTCTAAAATTTTCATTCCTGGGGAAATGAAACACTCTTTGGGGATACAGATCTTACAAAGAATATAAATTTTTTTCGTCAAAAAAGTATGATAAGGATCTTCTTAAGAAGATTGGATGAAAAATTTGATATTTTTTCAACACCGAAATTAGTGGAAACCAAGTTGATAAAATATATAGAACGTAAGAAAGTTGACTCTAAAGAGTTGCAAATGCGGATTAGATGTTTTTTAGTTGACTTCTTCACGATCAGAATTTGTTAATGATGTTACGCCATTTGCAGATTCTAAAGAGCTATAAAATAATCACATATATTTACATGAAAAATAATTATTAGATATATCAAGGGATTAATATATTTTTGAATTTTTTATAATAGATCAGAATGCATTGATTTGTTTTCATATAAATATGTTAATTGGTTGGAAAGTATTGATGATAGAACAACCACATATGGTTTAGTTTTATTTACAGAAAAAAAATTATCTAAGTTCGAATAATAAGAAAAAAACTTAGTAACTCTTATCATGGATGTATATGACTATGTTTTCAGAACTCAATCTTCCACAAAACATTTGCGTATAAAGACTCCATTAAAATACCTTCTTGTTGAAGTAAGGTTACCTATGATCTTTGGCTGTGACAACCAATGTTATATTAAACTCAAAATAAATACAGTTCAACATACTCATTCAAACAATATTGATAAAAAAATATCACTTATTCAAACATCTTGTGGAGAATAATGAATTGAAGATGGAATATGTTCCTCCATCCGAACACGTTTTAATGATTTCAAAAAACCATTAGTAAAGGCTGAATTATTAAAGATGAGGTTAATCTTGTGTGTCCAACCTACATCTTTCCAAGGATGAGGTATTGTTTATTTTCTCTACCTCATCTAGTCTATGGATAGTGATTTCAAGGGGGATAATTGTTTCGAATATATATCCACTAATATGTGACAAACCATTTGTGGAAGCATGTGTTTAGGGGGTGTTGTGGGTAGGTAATGAAGTCAACATGTAAGTGTGTGACCTATTCTAACAGTTTTCTAATGTTCGTAGGAAAGTCATTTCTTGAGGAAAGTGAATGATGTTTAGAAAGGTGGAAGAAAAGATATACATTGAATATTAAAGAGGTTTTTTAAGTCGCTAATTTTGGATTACATGGTATGTTTTTCAAGGATTCTTATTTCCTTTAATGATTTAGATCACATATGCTTAAAATTTTTTATATGTAATCCATTTCGTAAAGATAAAATGTTCCATGATTTATGAACCTTGGTTGACAACAATATCCAATGGGGGATATTTTTGGGGAGAAGATGGATGAAAGATGTTTTTAGATGATGAAATAAGATTGTTTTGATTGTTTTGTATTTTTTTGTGATTATGAAAAAAATCATTTCACATTGTATGTTTTAGTGATAAAATTATAAGAATAAATGTTTCATTATAATAAGAAGATCAGATGCTACAACAAGTAGAAAGTATATCAGTTTTGGTTTTATGTTATGAAGATGTTTTCTTGTTGAAGTTTCCATTTCGAATCACCTTTTTTCCAGAATGAAAGTGTTGATTAGTACGAGAAGTTATATCTGAGTCTGAATGTATATATATAAAATCTGACAATGATTTTTTGTTTTGTAGTATTTTAAATTCATGAATTAATAAACACTTGTGATATAATCATTGTGAAACAAAGGGGAGAAATGGTATTTATATTTTGTGAAAGGGTTTCAAATATGATTGAGGTTAGGTTAAAATATAGAGGGTTCTAAAAGGATGGGATGTCATAGAAAATTCCAATGAAATTAAATAAATTAAATTCCAATATTATGTTCTCAACAACATGAATAATTCATTATACAAGTATATGTTTTTGGATGAATAATGTTTGAATACAAAGTATTCTAGTTGCAGTTTTTCAATGTGAGGATTATTGATATAAAATTTTTCAAAAGGATTAATAGTTTTTCATAGGAAGTAATTGACCAAACCAATTATTGAGTATATTTATCAAACATTCCAATCCAAAAAATGATTAATTCTAAAGGATCAATTATCAGTTGTAGAGAAATTTGTTGTTGTCGATACTGGTCAATAATAAATGGTGTAAAAATGACTCATCAGAGGTTGATATAAATTGTTCTGTAAGTTCTATTAGAGTAAGTAAATGGGAGATATTGGGACTAATGAAAGAGAATGTTTGAATTTCTGGGACAACACTAAATTCATACCCCGATCAGATGGATGATGATAAACAATGTATTAAACCATTTTTATCAAGTCGTCTTGTTATTTAATTGGGTATAGAAGAAAGTTATCATGATTTGTTTTTTATAGGGTCAAAATTCATCAGATAATATTTGACACTAATCAGTCGGAAGGGAATAAAGACCAATATATCATATGCATGATGACACCAATGAGTCATCGAACACTGGAATTTATCTGACTCTGGATCATCAATATGAGGAATTGAAGAAAAGGAGAAAGGAATTCAAGAGTTTTTAGATGTGTTTTCGAAGGGGTTCTTAATTTCAAATAACTATCTATGAGTGTTTTTAATTCTACAATAGTTGAAATGATTTTTATGGAATAATATATTCATGTATTTTAGTTGGAACATGAATTATTCAGTTCTCATTTGATTTCATTTGGGTCATGAAAATCTGGGTGATCATATGTTTACATTGAAATGAAGAAAAAAAGAACGACCCTGGTATCAGAATGAAGAATTGGTATGATGTCCAAAAAATGGTGAATTTGTGATAATATTTGATAAGATTTAATAAGAATAAAAAAAGTTTTAAAAATTTATATAATAACAAAATTTTATGTAAACATATAAATTAAATTATTGTTTTGTAAATTTGTTTGAGAGGAAAAGATAATGTAGTTTCGTTCCCAATATCTCTTATAACACCTATAAACAGATGAAATTTATTTTTACTTTCTCATGCTTGTACTATTCAGATGAGAAGAGGTAGATAGAGAGTTGGATGTTTTGAAAGGGTGAAGAAGTTTCCATATAGAGCTTTACTGAGGATGTTTTTATCAAAAAATAATAATAAGAAGAAAGAGTTATTAGATCAGACCAAGCCATTAAATTTATGTTTATCGAGAAATTTTGAAGCGGGTTAGAATTATTTCTAGGGTGTTATTTTCTTACTTTTTATCCAGATTGAGGTTTCTGATAGAGGAATTGAACAGATCCTTATTATTAGGTTTTTATACTAAGTCCAAAATTTATTTTTCTACCTACGGTTATGTAGGAAGGTGAAGTGTTTTTTTGAATTTATTTTAATGGAAGTTGATAAGACACCATAATGACTTGTTTTGAACCAAATGTTTAAGGGTTCAATACATGTTACACAAAATTGTTTTACATAATTCATCCTAGAATAAGGTCCTGCACTTTTGTATTGATTATAGATTCTAAATATTGTAAGGAAATATTCTATATGTTGTATCTACACAAATGGCTTTTTTCTAGTGGATTTTGTGGAATTATATTTTTTCAAACCTTCCTGTAGATGTAGATAATATTTTTGAGTAGTGAACCTTGTAAATTCTTTTGTACCAATTCATGTATCAATATTTGTTTTTATTAAAGTGATACATCATTAATAGGAGGGGTAGGAGGTTTCAAAATAAAATAAATATAGAATAAAAAGATAGCATTGATTCATCCCTACCCCACTTAGTGATACATAGATTCTACCCGTGCATTAAAAAAATCATATGAATGTGGAAAAAACATAAAACATGACATCATAATAATAAGATAAGTCCAACTACCAAGACATAATAACATATTTTTCTTTGGTTAACCACCCATTCCACATATATAGTATCTCATGAGTTAAAACATTACATAATACATTAGTGGGATATATAATTTTTGGCCACCCATCACATTCATATCATGGGAATGAATTTGTGTTCCACATGTATCATACAACATAAATACATAATTCATAACTTTTAATCCCATGGTTATGTAGTATGGGTTACATACATGGATGTCCCCAATAACTGAACAATAGTTACTACTAGTTGAATAACCTTTAGTGGAAATTGGGATAATTATTCACAACATAAAATTTTGGTATGGAAGATCATGGAATAGTTTTGGTAGTATAAGTGATGTATATGATGGTTATATAAGAGATTAATGAGAGTTAAAGTGTTTCTGTAATTACATGAGAATAATATGGTATATAATAGGATTTCTAAAAAAACACATAACAATATTAGCTATTGGAATTTTAAAGGATAAATACAAAAAAATTACATGAAATAAAAGGATGTGTAAGTGAATTCCTTTGATAAGGTGAATCTAAAATATTGGGGGAATCTTTATAAGAGATAGAGTAAGCCATGGGGAATTTAAAGAGGCCTAGAGAGATAATTCCTTATAAGTCTTTTTTGAGTTAATAGGATTGCGATTTTTGGTGGGTATTTATAGAGAAAGCAATAAGAATTCATTATTAATTTCTAAAAATAGGTTTTTGACTCATATAAAAATGTAATAAAGTCGCAAACATTCCCAAGGTTTTTTTAATTGATTTTTTCTGTGAGTATTGGTTTTTAATATTTTATTATAATAATAACATACCACATTAAAATAATATAATTAATAATGTGCACATGATTCATTTTCTTAATTTTTCTAAAACATTGTAATATAATATAGGTTTTGGAGGTATCATTATTGGTATATAAAATTACTCAAATGACATAAAAAATTATATTAAAGGGTAAATCTATTTTTGTTAACAGATGATTTTTATAGTATTTATTACATAACTTTGGGGATATTATTATGTTATAATACATATCAAACATTTATATCATATACAATTTTTACCTAAAACATTGACAATCTCAGAAATTTTAAAAAATTAACCAATTTTTATTTTCAAAATTGTTATTTAAACAATAATATTTAATTTAACAAAATAATTTTATAATTATATAAATTACCACATTTAGTTAAAAACCCATATTTATTTGAAAATACTTATTTTTACGACACTAAAAACATTCTAACCCTTATAAAAACTAAAAAACACATCATTAAATTATATTATCATTTATCTTTAAAGAAATATTATTTATAATAAAATTTTATGGAAATAAAGTAAATTTCAAAATTATTCAATTTATCAAAATTGTGTTTTAATTGAAAATCTATATATATTTCCCAATTATACAATTTTGGTTTCTTAATTTCAACATATAATTTTATCAAACTTGTTATAAAATATTGTATATATATATATTAATAATGAAAATGTATAAATACAATCATTATTTTAATGAAAATTAAATATAAAAACTCATACTACTATGGTATAGATACATAACCCCTTATTATACTAGCATATGCCCTATGGGTATGGTGTTCAATGGAGGTACTTTATTTGGGTGGTTTGATGAACATGGTTTGTATCATGCACCATATATGTTTTAACTTCTCTTGTAAATTGGTTTTGTTGAGTTTAAGTTATTGAATCGTAGCTTGGGATTGGTCAAGGGAAAAGCTCACTGATTCTATATTCCTTAAATGATCCAATAAGTGGGATTCATAGGTCATGACTATAATCTTCATGGACACCACTTCTTCCTTCTATGTCAGTTAGATCTTATCATAAGTATTATTATATATGAATAATAATGTTCATTTTTGAATGAATATATTATCAGGAGTTATTATTGTTTAATATTCATTTATCTCATTAAACTAAATATGTCCATATTTTATAATGGTCC
The DNA here is from genome assembly GCA_963277665.1 of Viscum album. Lineage (NCBI taxonomy): Eukaryota > Viridiplantae > Streptophyta > Magnoliopsida > Santalales > Viscaceae > Viscum > Viscum album. Next base: position 998,595,184 of record OY728136.1, on the reverse strand, counting down.
AAAAAAAGTTATATAGTGCATGTGTTTTCTATAACTACATTTCTAAGTAAGGAATTTATTCATTTAAAAGGTAATTTCATTCAAAAAAATTTGGGTCATTGCATTATTAGCATCGAATCATCATACTTAATGTATATGATACACAATAAATAGTACCAACCTAGAGTACATAATTGGTCCAAACAGTAAACTATATAAGGCCATAAAATTGTGTTATTTATGCACAATATTTAATATAATTTTTTTCAATGCTAATATCTTGTAAACAATAATTTTTAAAGAACCATTTTTAGTTTTTTCCATGTTAAACATTTTTAGCACTTTACCAATGTATGACTTTTAACCAAGTCCAATCATTTATTTTATCTATACCTATATATCTTTGTACCTAATATGTATATTACTTCACTTATATCCTTTATCGATAAGATACATACAAAAAAAATTCAATGATTGTAACAATGGGATATCATTTCTAATGATTAATATGTTATTAATATAAAACACTATAAATTAAACCATGATACCAATAACCTATTTATATACAAAAGGTTCATATTTATTTTCATTTAACTAAAAAACATTTATATATTCAATAAAATGAATGTATCAAACATTTAGAAACTTATTTCGACCCATAAATTTATTATTTCCTCTTACTAATCATATAAACATTTATTTGTTATTAGAAACCCTTTTGTTGGATCATATATACAACATTGAAAGAAATATTCATAATGTAATGTGTTTTTGAAAAGCATTATATAAATATAATAATCATAATATGTTGTTATGGATAAAATAATTCGATTATATTTTATTATAGCCATTTTAGAAATGGTTTATTTATAGTCAACAACCAAAAAAAATTTAGAACGTTTAACTACAATCCAATCATTATAAATAGAAATTGTACCATCCCTTCCCGTATACTTATAAAAGTCAATCTTAAAACCAATGGGTTTTACCCCTTCAAATGGATCTATTGGGATTTTGTACAAATTAATATATATATATATATATATTCAATGTCTTTTACCCCTTTCATAGATTTATAACACATGATGTATTCTTTTTAAGATGTTGGATCATGTTTTGTGAATTTTATATCACCTTCATCCAAAATAATAAATCCAAATCTCTCATGTTCTTGATGAAATATATTAGAACACCATAAATCTAAAATTTACTTCCACTAATTACTATATAAATAAATTCAATTTCCAAAAATAAAACATATAGATCTAAAAAAATTTGTGATAAATTAAATTATAAAAATTAATAACTTATCATCTCATTGAGATAATAAAAAAATATTTAATTTTTTTCATGTCTAATTTAGGTAATACATATCACAAATTCCTAAAAACACTATATTATCATAAAATAAAAATTTCGATGCTTCTTAATCCACATATTATATGGTGTATTTTGAATAGCATTTTATGGAACATGGTTTCATATAAATAAATTAGTTTATAGTTTATAATAGGTAAATGAAATAAAAATGATTTGATACCAATGTAAAGTAAATACCCTGAGAGGTTTATGGGGGATCAGCAGGGTCAATCAGGGAATGTAAATTTATTATATTGAAACATTTTAATGATTATGTTTCACATTTAGTAGGAACACCTATATCCCTCAAAATATATATGTTTTGTTAAAAAAGTAAAGAGGTACCCAAGTAATTGTTACATTGTTCATCAGAACAGGGATAATATAAGGAGAGTATAAAGTGAATGTGAAATTGTACAAAATAAATAAGTGTATTTATTATTTAAAATGTTCGGGGTAGACTCACTACCCTTTTTTCAACCAATAATGATTTTGAGAACTCATATCTATTCCAACTAAGGTGTACTCCATGTGAAATTAGAATATTCCACAGGTGTATTGAATCAAATTAGTTTGTATTAAAATTAATGTTTCATGAAGATCTTCTCTCACAAAACAATAAACTCCAATTTACCAAAAACAAACTCAATCCAATTCCCTTCAGGTTCACATAAACCCCATTTGGAATAACTAATTTTAGTGTAAATAAATTTCATATAAATTCAAATTAATATAAGGTCATATAATTGGGAAAATGTTGGTAATGTGACTTCCTTCATGAGAGAAATAAATTATCACAAGTCTAACATGAAAATACATCTCTAAGAAATCCTAATATTTCTATAAGAATTATATTTCAACCTAATTAAACAATTAATATCCTATTTATATGAGAAATATTCTTATAAAATACACATTCATATAATACTTTTTAATTTGTAAAATCACAATGCCATGCATTCATGAATGTCACAGTGTTCACAAAACATTTATAGTTACACAACCACCTTCATTGTTTGTGTGAGAATTTTTCCTTTACTTTTGATTTATATCCAAACTTTTATATTAGACCAAAAAAATCCAAATAATTTCCTTTACGAATATATCATGGTATTATACACTCTGTATCCTTTTCAACATGATTTTTAAAAAACCAAAACATAGTATTTCAAAAGTCAATTTGAGGGATTCTTTTATAAAAATATATCCTTTTTGGATTTTTTACAACAATTAAATCATCTTAAAAATACCATGGAAAACAATTAAGACCTTATAATTCAGACACAAATCCTTCTATTAGACTCTATTCAACAATCAAATACTCGGTTAACATATAATATAAGCATACATGGGTAAATATTGGTATGAGAATCCTTAGTAACATGAAAATATTATTATGGAATCTATTAATTTAGCTCTCAACCCCATCTAGTTCTTAAAATAAACTGTCACCACATCTTTTCTTATACCCCTACATCACCTCTCCCCTTTAAGTAAATTTAATGAAAACTCCCCTTTTTTCAACTTCATGATGATAGAATCCCGTTGAAATATCTAAAAATTCTCTCCCCATTTTTCAATGAACTCAAATGACATTACATTTTGGGTTGTAAGATGAATGAAAATCAACAAAACATGATAAAAACTACAACATGACTTGGGGAGGGGAGGGGGTCTCAAATCCAATATTATTCATGTATGGGGAGTTGAACAGATTCTAGGAGCCAGTCAATGCTTCTTAAAAGTATCGTTGGGTAATGAATGTTTCATGGTATTCATGACATGTATTTTGGTAGTCTCATACTGTAATTTGAATACCTCATTAATAGATTTTTTATTTATAAAGTGTTAATTTATGTCTTGTTCTTAAAACTATAGTGATGAATGTTTTGTTTTATGATTTATAACATTTTAAATGTCATAGTCGATTCTTATAGAATACATCACCCCAACCCCCATATCCTCATGTTAGTGATTTATTTATAATAGTTTCATATATGCTTGATAAGAAATAATATATTAATAATATATATTTTTCATTGAGATATAATATATTTTTATATGAAGATAATAAAGGAATAATATTCTATGGTATAATTTACCTTCTAATGTTGAATTGTAATTGTCCACAAAAATGGCTCACCAAAAATGTTTATATCCAAATAATTCATACTAATATTTTTAATTAGAATTAAATTAATAAAATCATCATGATTTCGATATACCATATTATTATATTCACTAAATTAAACTCTATTTACTTTTTATTAGTATGATATTTTGAAACATGAATCCTGATAAACACAATCTTAGTTATTATAGCTATTATTATAACATGTTCTTAGAAAACTTCAAAAACTCTATGATGTTAACTTCTTTTATATCTTCATCAATTGAAGAATTCATTCATATAGAATGAATTTTTCTTTTATTTTCTTGGATTAAAACATTACAATTATTTTTAAAAACTTTTTTGTAATGTTTGTATTCTGAGAAAAATTTCCTATGCCTTCCTTGTATCACTTGAAAACTAAAGAAAAATTTCTGCTGACCATTTATTGACATATTGAACTTGAACATCATGAATTATTTAAATTTCAAGATTTATACATTTTTTAATCCAAAAAATATTTTTTATTTTACACATATGTGTACCACAATTATTTTTATCAGTATTCTATTTGATATAGAGATTCTGATCAACTACATTTATCTGAACACTAAGCTTCTATATGTTTTCATTTAGTCTATAATTCTACACTCTAGGTTATTTCATCAACACATAATGTTTTTTCTTCTTCCATAATACATTAGTGCCATTTTAATGAAAAATAGAACCATTTGAGTTCTCCATGTACACTTCTTCTAGTAATAAATATTTAAAAGCTGAATTTACATCCATATGGAAAAACATTTATAATTTTTTAACATTATGGATAAGAATAAAAAAATTGTTTCTATCCTATCCACATGAGAAAATGTTTCTTATATATAGAAACTGTCAATATTATAGTATCCCTTGATCATAATTTATTTCTTGTTTTGGAATTATGATGTTATCATCAGTTCTCTTGTAATGAAAATTCCATTTACTCTCGATGATATTCTAATCAATTATCCCTGAAAAAAATCCACATTGTCTAATTATTGTCAATTTGGTCAATATATTTATGATTTTATTAGACCCAATTCTCTTATTTAGTGTCATATTTAATATATTATTTCTTCTCCTAAGAGAATAGTGAACTTTTATATAGAGATATCATCCTCCTTATAAAATAAGAAACTTTCTTTGAGGTATGGCCCCCATTAAATATTGTTAAAAACCCATAAATTTGTCATTAAATAGTGCATGAGGGGGTTCAGGGGGTCTCAAGTTTCTTTAATAGGATCAAAGACCATAATATGGTTCCATAGTCCCATCATCTAGTTGATACTGGACTACAAGATACCTAATTATCTTCTTATAGGATTGATGATCTACTTGGTCTAACTGGGAAGATAGTGTGCCAACGTTGGCTAGACAATTAATCAGTGGACCACTAGTGAGACCCACCGTCTGGCTAGTGGGATCTAAGAAAGTTTTTTAAAATAGGTTAAAACTCCATTTCACAATTTATATTCCATTCTTCACAGTCCTAGTTTTTCATAGTTTTTGTCTAGTTCCAACGACATAGAATACCTCCTCTCCTTTATTGGGGTATTAGGCGAGCCTCCATCAATACTTAACTTTATTTATTATATATTCAAAGATAGAAGTATCATGGTACATTTAACAGTTATATAGCTTAAAAATTGTTTTTAGTTGTCATCTAAATCCATTAAAACAAATATAATGTAATTAACCTATTTTTAATGATTTTTATTGGTTTCCAATAGCTATTATTTTATTTTGAATCTAAGTAAAATATTATATGAATATTTTCCAAAATTTTTATGGTATCCAGTCTATGATATTCCACTTTAATGTATTTTTATTGTATTTATTATTTCATGTGTAGCCACATAGTCTTATTAGACTTCAGGCCTAAATTTAAATTAAACTATGTTAATACCTTGATGATATATTGGTAACTATATTTTTATTTGAAAATAATTTTTTATTTGGGATAGAACATTGTTGATTCCAATAAGTGGTGAGTTCTGATTGTACCTTAGAAATGTGTGAATTAATTGGGTGGTTTATCACTATCCTTAGTAATGTAGTAAATTAACATAGAATGTCGGTATCCAAGGATAAACCCTGGGTCATTTTAGAAATCATGGACAAGGGATTATTAAATGAGAATTGGAATTGTACCAAAGTAGTGATGTTTTTGTGATTTATTGACTTACTTTATATTGAACTCTAGATAATTAATTATTTGAGAATTTTAGAAATGTAGGTGAATATAGAATGCCATGTAAGGTTCCTTGGATTCCTAATGAATTGTATTATCGTTGAATTCCATGGAAGAAACGTAGATTATATTAGGGGAATCATGTGAATATCAAGGACAAAATAAATATTTAGATTCAATTAGGTTAAAATATATGTAATTTATTGAGCAAGCTAGTAGATCATACTTATAAAAATTACTGAAAATACCATAGGGCTGACCCATATTGGATTTAGTTACTATATACGCTAATTTAATGACGAAGATTTAAATGTAGGATTATTGAGTGGTAACATTGTTGAGTTCCACATGATGAGATCCCTATATTTTTTATTGATATTGTTGATTTTGAATACCTTAAGTGTGAGCTATGGATTCTATTCAACTTAATGATTTTTAATGTCATTTTTGGTTTATTGCATTCGGATTTGACAAAAATAATATATTGGGAATTAGAATAAGGGCATTACTAGATGCTTCACATGGATTCAAAAAATTCAAATGAATTTGGTTTCCTCAATTATGTGCCTTAAATCCAAATTGATACATGATACATCCACTATGGTTAGAGACCGATGTTTTCCAAAGATGGTAGGTTCTACCTATTTCATCCCATTGAAACATGAGGCTCAACTTGATGCAATTTGTTTACATATGTTATTATTATTATTATTATTTATCTTATTTATTTTACACCATTATTATTTACACTTACATACATGAATATTACTAGACACAATTGGTTGTGAACTAATTTTTTGTACTCATACTCTATTTGGGATTCCATTTGGTAAACTTACATAACTCTTGGATACATGCTTGAGTATGGTAAAGTGGTCTATTATTGATACCTAAATGTATAGCTGGGGTGGATCGTTAGAGGTGGGAGTTGGGATAGGACTTTGGAATTCCATTGGCATACAATTTTTTTGTGATTATTAATTTTTTTAATATGGGTATTTTTGTACCTATATTAACTGAAATCTATGCCCCACCATTTATGTAGATAGCATAATTATGATATTTCGTGGCTTGGGACAAAGTGTTTTCACATAATTTTTTTTTCTATATGTTGAGTTATATGATACTTCAAATATTTCAACCATGTTGATCTATAACCAAAGAGTATATTATCCTCACCATTTAACCTATAAATCCTTGATGTCTATTGGAATCCTTTGTTATAAGTTGAGGCGTGTTTGAGGCCCTGTTGAGCACTAACACAGGGCACCGATTCAATTGAATTTAGGTCTGGTCCATATATAAGGGAATTAAAGTTTTTTACCTTATTTTAGTATTTTGGAATGGTATATAATAGTTGGTATGTGTAGGGACTTGGAATTGAGCCCATTCCTAATAGTTGTTAACCCACATATGAGGAAAAATACATTTTTCTAGGGTGGGAACAATTGTTCTGGGAATTTATTGTTATATTTTCTCTATTTTCACCTTGACTGAGGCCATTTTAGTGGTTGTAGTTTATAGAATTTTCAATCCTGGGATTTTATTGGAATATGTTATGCATTCATAATTCATATTAGTCTCATACATTTTTTCATTTGATTGCAATGCTTGTTATGATTTATTTCCTTGGTATCTTTATTGTGACATTTGTTGGTTATTTATAGTTTCTCTAGTGACTTCCATAGTTTTTTCCAATATAGATTAATAGAGTAAATCTATCTAAATATTCTCGAAATGATTAAATTTGTGAAATTGTGACCACTTAACATTGAATTTAAAATGGTGTTTCCTAAAGGGTGTTCCAATAACAACATAAATGATGATTCCTCTATAATATTTTATTTAAACTCCATATAATGAAACTGCGGTGACAAAAATTAAAATTTTAATGGAATTATAAAATAATAATTACTTTTATGCATATAATATATATGACCTAGATAAAATTAAATTATGGTTTTGGAAAAATAATTTTCTAGTAATAAGCTTATCAAATGTTTTCCCTTACAACTTTTGAGCTAGATATTATTTTACCAAGACATGCTATGTGGGACTATATAGAGAAACCAAACATGTTGAACCCAATGTGTGGTGACAAATGTAGAATATAATGTTTGTGTAATGGTTGGAACATAAAATTTTAAATTTTTGAACATTATTAAATATTAAAAATGTAAAACCTAGGAAATGAAGAGGTCCCTATATGAGTGATGATAAAATATAAATCCTCTGAGAATATATAATTTCTCTCTTGATTGGTTGTTAGGGCTCAAGGGAGTGCTCGAGTTCGAACATTGTGTGGAATATAATGTCCCTGTTTATGGGAATTCTATCCTAGCGATTAATAATGAGGTCTGATACCATTATAGTATTAATAATGATATGTATATGTGCGAGATCCTTGAATCTAGTGGTAGGTTTTAGTTCGTTAGGTGTTGAAAAACCTTGATATGAATGTGAGTAAATTTACATAGTGCTATAGAATTTTACTTTTGAGATTATGTGATAGGTATTATGACCTAGTTTCCCTTATATGTGACCCCAGTTCATAGTGAGTTGACTCTTAGTAATACATTTCGGTGGCCCATATGAGGGATTAGCTGATTCTTATCTATGGATATATGTTTAAATCATGGGAATATTCTTTAGCTTATGGTATTACTACATTAGATGTTCTATCAAGTGTGAAGATTCAGTGATTTAAATTTCATAGGTATTATGATAAATTGTTCTTAGTGCCCTAGTGCCCTTCGTTTTGTAGAGAATATTAGAGGGAAAGATAAATCATGTTGAAATATTTCTATCTTATATAGGGGTTTAGACATTATGGGTGGCTATGATCATATATGGGTTGTTCTAGGACTAGTGAAGCATGTAGAAATGCTCTATGTTGGAACATAGGCACAAGGAATGCATGAATTATTGTATTTTAGGCATAAAGATTCTATGATAACGCTCAGTATGTGATGTATTTCTTGTGAAGTGTTATGGTTTGAGTTTGAGGTTCCATGTGGGTGGAAATACCAATATAATGGTTTGATTAATCTTTTTTAGTTATATAATTTTCTCTGATTTAAGGCACCCTGAGTGTCAGTGCTTATATTTTACAAGATTTGTTACAAGGGAAGGATTAGTGTAATTCCTTTCACAATGATCATTATATATGTTATTCTATGTGGTGAGGGTAGTATGATGCTATATAATTAAATGATGCTTGATTGGATATTGTTCATGGTGTATGTTATGGATTATTTAGATGAATTTACCAAAATTTGGGTAGGTATAGATATTTTATGAAAAATGGGATTATGAGTTTATGGTTAGAGATAGTCACTAAGGTGTTTGTGACCCCTAGGATTCATTAAAAAATATTATAGGGAGTACCAATTGGAGGTACATGGTGTCTCTTAAGAGATGTGAATAGTTGGTTTGGGAATGAATAACCACTATTTTCCTTATAGTCAAAGTAGATCATGTTTGCTATGTGTTTGTAGGAATACATTGGTCCAAAAAATTAGTAAATTATAATATATTTTTATGATCCTGAAATCCCACATCTGTGTTTAAAATGAATTTTCATTATGTTACTTTTAGTATAATTTTTATTAGATAAATTATATTATTCTGGAAAAACATTAGTTTTAATTAATATGTACTTTAATTTTCATATTTATTCTAGTTATTTTGATGTTGACTAGAATCAATGTTTATAACCCTACATTTTATGTAAATGTTAGGACCTAGAAACATAATTTTTTAAGGATATCTATTAATAAAACCCTACATTTGGTATTAATGTTAAGATTAAAAACCATAATTTTGTAAAGAACCCATCATTTTTTACATAATTTATTGATTAATAACAAAACATTTAAAATCAACCATACATTTTCAACCATTCTTTTAATGGTCATCCCTATGTTGTGAAAACAAAAATTTGACTTACCCATCTATGAGATTTAAATTATTGATTATTTTTTATGGTTTAATCAATGGTTTCTTCAATGTAAATATATTTTTAAGTATTTTTAATTACTGAGTCAATGTCCCCTTTTTAATGGATTAAATCATTTCTATTTATAAGGGATGTTCGGATTTTATTGAGGTGATTAAATTCAATTTTCAAACATGCTATGTATTTTAAATTATCATGTTTTATCAATTGAGACTTCATGATATGTTTTACCTAGTTCAAATAAATAATCTAGTTAATTTCCAAGTGTCACATGTTCTTTAAATGAAACTATCTAGTTCTTTAAAGGACTATAATTTAGAGACAAACATTTTTTGATAATTTTCTATTGGACTATATTACTGTTTCTATATAAATTTTCTATATTTTTACTATAGTTCATTAAATAAATTATTATACCTATACTTAAGAGACATATATGTCTATCATCTACTCAGTGATCTCTCTACTACTCTTAAAAGGTTGGTTTTACTTATAAAATGTGTTTTTAGACAATTTTACCAGCAATAAAGATAATATATTCTTTTGAAGGAATTAATTCTGAACATCATATATTTTCTTATAATGGAAACATCATTTTTCAGTCACTGATTTAACTATGTGCCAAATATATTTAAAAAATTATCATATTTTCTATTTTTGATGGTGTGTTTTTCACTTTTACTTGGTCTTGGTTGAGGGTTAGATTCTCATTCAAAGAGGTTCCCTTTAAAACAACCTAATATATTTTAAGCCTTGAGCTGCCTTCACCCAATTATAGTGGTATCAGGATAAGAAGACATGTTTATTGAAATTCATTGAGCTTGATGAGAGAGAATTGGTTGAGTGGACTATGGGATCTTTGTTCGCCGAACCTCTATGAAAATTTCTGAGTAATATTCTATATATTTTTAATACATAATCATTTTTATTAAAGGAACATGGAACTGCATTAAAAATCACAAAGAGGGATTGTTGTTTATTTTATTAAAATAAATAATTGGACATTGTTCGGCGCCCTCTGGTTTCTTAATTTTATTCATACTTAAAAATTGGTATCAAAGGATTTCTCATTTAATAATTCTATAAATCTCTTGAAATATTGTGTCAAAAGACATTATGAATGAATATGTCAACGTATAATTTAAAATAAGTGATTATAATTGTCAAAGAACTATATCTAAATGGATAAAATTATAGTTTTTGTAATTTAAGAAGGATTATTTATATAAATAATCTTGTTTTTAATGTATATATAATGATTTTCAAACCTTATGAAATCAATAAAGAATTAGAACAATGGGATACTACTAAAGAGGCATAGTATTATTTCAATTCAAGATCAATGAATTTAGTCATTTTATGAATTGTTATGGATGAATTCAATTGAGTCTTTTAATGTACTACTGTGTTTGAGATCTGGATGATAATTTTTGTTCCCTATGAAAGAACTGATAATCTATTAAGTAGTGGTGTAACATGGAAAAATTAAAATTAGATAAATTTAGAATGTATGATGAAGCAATTATTACTCAATTTAATAAAATTTTGACTAAAATAATCGATGGTGTACATTCCCTAGGAACGCTTATTCTAGATCCTGGTAAATAATTAAATTTTCTATGAGTTTTACCCTAAAAATGAAATTTAATTTATACAACAATCATAAAATACACTCCAATAAAAAATATTTCAATGAAGGAATTGATTGAAACCTTAATTATTTATGAATATGTAATGTTATATGAATGAAAAATAATAGAATTAGTAAAAGAGATAATACTCGTGTCATATTTATTGCACCAAAAAATGAAAATAAATCTAGGGAGGATGAAATATCGTTAAATTATTTGTAATGGTCATATTATTGCATGGAGTTGGATTATTATTTCTAAGATTCAGTATAGTATATAAGATGAATAAAGGATTTAAAAATACATTCATGTTTTTAATAAAAAATAGTCATGGGATCAATGAAGATGGATGTTTTGAATTAAAAAATTCAGGACATATTGGATCTGACTACACACAGTTTATAGTAGAGAATTTAATATTATAAAATATGGAAAAGAATTAACAAAAAAACATGATTCTAGGAATATTTAAAAATGGATATGAATCTTACACATAGTGTTTTAGAAGACTCCAGTAGATCTTCTAAATTAAAATAGGAGAAATAAAATCTGAAATCATACATGTTCTTTATAACTAATGAAGAATAAGTATAATGCAATTATTATTTGGAGTATGATTCAAAAGGATGCCCAGATACTAAACTAACTGAAAAATTTTCTATGGTTTAATAGAAATATATTTATTTAATAAAACAACAAAAATCCATAGAGAATATTTATAATGTTTCCTTAAGTGAAAATTATGTTTTAAGAATAAATAATAGGAATTGAAAGAAGAATTTAGAAAATATACTTCAATTTATACTCTATATAATAATAATATTTAAAAGTTTCAGGCTAAATTATATTTCTTTATGAACTATTATATTATGCGTATAATGGTAGAATAATAATTATATAATATTATTGGAAAAATATTTTGTCAAAAAGAAAAATATTTAATTGGTATAAATGGAGAAAAAACTTGTCTGTATATAAATTATTTCTTTTCTAGTTATAAGAGTCACATCATATAAAGAATTGATTATTTTTATTTTGAAATTAAATTTCATTTTAATCACATATTTTATTTGAAAAATCCCTATATTTGTTGTATAAATATTTTTTTTATATAAGAATGTTTGAAGTTAGTTATATCAATATTGGTGTAATTATACAGATATGGTTACCCAGATCTATACTCACTAGTAAAACTAAACCAAAGATTATTGGGTACCAAAATAACCCTATGTTTGATGTTTATATAGGTAAAAAATCATAGTAATAAACTGAAATATGGTATATGGATAGTTCCGTCTCAAGGAATATGTGTGTAGGATATTCAAAATTCTATAAACTATTAAAAGTAGATGGGGGATTGGTTACATTTGAAGATAATGATAAAGGAATGTCTGTTGGAGTTGGACCAGCTGAAGATCAAAAGTCAATTCTGATCAAAAAATTCCTATATGTTCATGGTTTAAAGAAAAATTTGAAAAGTATTTATCAAATCCTTAATGACTGTTTTTATGATGATTATTCTAACGATGTTTTCCCTATATTAATTTATAAACTGTATAATATTAAAAAACCTAGAATAAAAAATGTTTATATTTTAGATCTTCATTACATATGTGAACATAAAAAGAATTATTTAACTAATGAAATAAATTAATAATGGATTTGGAATAAGTGGCATTAGTATTGAAATATATTTTTTCTATCAAATTTATCTAAGAAAAAATTAGGTTCTGATATTATTAGATTGAAGTTTGATTAGAAAAGGATTTGTGATGAATGAAAAATATCAACTCCACATAAGCCATAATATAAATTTATTAACAATTATTTTATATCTATACCTTTATAAATTATCAACATGAATATATTTTGGAACATAAATAGTAGAAATTTTGTTTGTCATAGTTTTAGTTTTTATTTTAGTTGATGATTTTTAGATGTTCAACATGGATTATTTTTTAAAACATTAAAGTGTAATTTTTCTATATTTCAATGTATTTGAAATTTAGTTAATGTTTAATAATATTTTAAAATATGTTGATTAATAAGTGATCATGGATTATGTTTTTTGAATCTAGAATTTAATTTTTTTTTCTCCAATTTGGGTATTAAACATACCTTTTATGCCCCATGAACACCTCAACAAAATGGAATTTTATAAGCAATAAATAATACTATTAAATAAATGGAATAAAATATGTTCAATGAATATAGTGATAATACATAATCTTGGTAAGAACATTTATTCATATATTTTCATATAATTAATACAGTTATAATTAGCCCTCCTTTAATAATGACACCTTATAAACTATGGAATAAAAAAACCAAAATTTGGATACATTAATGTTTGTAGATGCAAAGTGTATATCATAAACACTAAGGAAAATATACTTAAAATAGATCCAATTTATGATAACGGAATATTGATAGGATATTCTGATACTTCTAATGTTATTGGAGTGTATTACAAAAATTTCAAGGATATTTTTAAAATATTTTCATCTTAAATTTGATGAAAGTGATCTTTTTTCACCAAATATTCAAATATATTAATTTATTAATGCTTTTTATAAAATGGAAATTGAATCTTCTAAATAATTTTTTGAAATTAAATTATACTATTATTAGAGTAAATGTAGTTCTAAATAATTTGAAACTGGTGAACCTGGTATTTCATTCTCAAGGAATCCCAGAACAGTAAAAGACCATACATTGGAAACACTTATAAAAAACAAATATATAGGTTGTTAGGATTAAGAGAAATATTGAAAATATAGATGAATTAACTTACATCATATCCCATATATAACCTAATACTATTGAATAAGCCTTAGATAATGAGAGTTGGATAATAGCCATGATAGGAAAACTAAACCAGATCAAAAGAAAAAATATTTGAGAATTATTTTACATGCCCTCAAACTATCCATGAATAGGAAATAAATGGGTATTTAAAAATAAATAAGTCAACCAAGTTTTAACTACTAGAAAAAAGGCTAGACTATTTACTAAAGGATGTGACCAGGTAGAAATAATCGATTATGAGGAAACTATTTCTCCAGTTTATAGACTGGAATACATTATAACCCTTTTGGCTTAAGAATATTATATGAATTATTTCATATATCATACAGATGTAAAATATTATTTTTTGAATGGTTTTTAGTGTAGGAATTCTATTTTGAGCAACCTCAATGTTTTCAAGACCTTCATTTATCAAATTATATTTTTAAACTAACTAAAACTATTTATATCGTTAAACAAACACTAATGGATTAGTAGTAACAAAATTATTCATTTGAAAAATTATTTTTAGTGGGATTGGTAGATCTTATTTTTTTAAGGAAAAATAATGTTCTATTGTTTTATTTGTATTAATATATGTATATGATGTAATTTTTATTTGAACTAAAAAAATTTAAGGCTAATGGTTTCTCAAAAATTAAGAAAATAATATTTTAAATGAGTATTATTGAAGGATTAAATTTAATTCTTGGTACACAAATTTTTCAAAAAATGTAATTTTTCTGAATCAAATTAAATATATTATTAATTCATTGGGAAAATATGGACTTTAGAATCGTATATCTTATGAAAATACCATGTGTACATATATAAAACATGAATCAGATGAAGCTTGAAAACCTATTGAAAATAATATTACTAAATGTATGATGTGTAGTTTTCTATATAATTCCATTAGTAGTCCATACATTATGTTTTCTATTTTTGATTCTGTATGATTTAAAATAAATGAAAATGAATCCCATCATACTCATGTTAAAATGTTTTTTAAAATTTTAAAAGGAATTATTTTTTTATCCTTAATTTATCCAAACGCTTATGATTTTAATTTAATTTAATATTTTGATGCTGATTTTGGAGGGTGCAGTTTAGATAGAAAAGACATATTAGGTACCTGAGAAATCTCAATGAAGTTTCCAGATTCATGATCTAGTAAGAAGCAACATTAAGTTGCATTTCCAATAGGGGATAGAAAATATATATCCATGGTAGTTTCTATAAAAAAACATTTTGTGGATAAAATTCACTCTTTTTTAATTTGGAATATAGTTTACTCAAATTCTAATTTTATGCTATAATACTTGTGCTGTTAATGTTTCAAAAAATTCTCTGAGTCACACCCTGAATAAAAATATTGTTATGTGGAAAAATTTTCTAAGAGATCATTTTTATAAAGGGGATACATCTTTGAAATTTGACAATAATTTTTATAAAACTATATATATTTTCACTACAGCACTTCACACCCGTTGTTTTGATACTATTAATGGGGAATTATGTTTATATATTTTTTATATTCTTTATTAATACCACTTGTTTGAACTATTCTATTTAATTTATTTTTTTTCTTTTTAATTATCCAAATTTAGATTTGAAATATTAATTAGTTAATTTAATCTTTTCAAATTTTTAGTTTCAATTTTAATAATATAAAATTATTATAGGGAGTTATTTTTTCAAAAAACAAAAATGTTGCTAAAACCCCATCATAGATAATATCTCTCTATCCCACCTTTGATCTTGTTCCATTTTGTTCTCTTGAGCTGTCAATATTTTTTTAAACCCTATTTTATGATATGGAAACCATAATAATCTCTAAAATTATAAAGACCAATCAAATTAATTATTCATGATTGAGAAAATAAATGTGTTAACCAGTAACAAGTTCTAAGAGAATAGTTCTTCATGGGAAGGTTGTTATTCTTGAATGGATCTTCCAGATGAATCTTCTATGTAAGAAATATTTAATTTCTTAAGGTATGAAGTTCATTATTAATGAGGAAAATACCATGTATATTTTTTATATGGATGTGATGGAATTTTATGAAATTGCATTTGTTAGTTTAGGTGATTCCAATGATATCATCTCTCTGAAGGTAATTGCTCAGATATTTTATTTTCCCCATGAATGAGACTTTAACTTCATTCTATGGTCAGTTGGAAATGAATTTTTTAAGTATGAAAATATAAAATCCTTTCTATTTGGAACTAACCGTGTTATTAATATATTGTCGAAGGATATTGATGTTTTCCACAGGGTACTAGTAAGTTTATTCAAACACCTACAGTTTCAAGGATGGATGAGCTTGAAAAAATTCTCTCCCCTCATTTTTTCATCATGTTTTCTATGTCGAGTGAAATTAAGATAATTTTTAGAAGATATATTATTTTATGTATGCATGAATTCAATCATAGGGATGCTAGGATGACTTTATATCCATATGGAAGTCTTTTTTTATTGTTTCATTATAAAAAAATTGACTGCTGAAATTAAAACTGGTATAAGATACCATCAGAATAACATTTTATATCCTAAAACACTGGGGAAGTTTGGGATTTTATGGAGCATAATTAAGGGTATGATAATGCACATGGGTGATGAATATAAAGAATAATTTGGTGCTCATTATAATGGTATGCACAAAATTGAAAATTTTATAGGTTCAATGAGTTTTTGAGCCAAAGATGATGGATAATCATGAGTGGAAGGGGAATCATATGTTGTTTGAGGTCTTCATGTATTTCTAAAAAATATTCTGATAAAAAAAGTGAGAATACTGTGAGTGTATGTATGTAACCTATATAGTTTATGTGGAATTCCTCAACTCCAAAGATTTTTTTAAGAACTACCCCCTGAGGATAGTGGTGTAGCTCTTGATCTAAGAGCACGAAGAATATAAAATCATGTGAATTAGACTGAAACTAGTAATGACGGAGAGGTAGATGGAAATTTATTTATGAAAGAGAATAACAAGAATAAAAAGAAGAATAAGAAGATGAATAATAAGAACAATAAGAATAATAATAAGAAGAATAATTTACTACCATCATTGAATAATGAATTGAAGAAACAAGTATTTAAATTTCTATTGAAATAATATTTATGTTTAAGATGATTAGGCGTATAATGAAGAAGATAATTTTAATAAGGAAGATCAAAAACATGATCATGTTCACCCTCTTTTAATTAATTAAATAAGATTGGTGAATACCAAATAGTTCTTGTTGATGGATAATATTTGAAAAAGTCTATTTTTGATGTTGGTGAGCACACTCGAGTCATTGATGATTTTTCATCTCTATCTATTAAAATAATTAAAATGTTGTCCCTTCATATGGATTAGGTTGGTGAACTCTCATGAATAATAGAAAACGAATCTTTTTATTCTCAATATTCTCATCTTAAGGATATGATTTATAAATTAATTTAAATGAGGGAAGTTAGTTATCACTTTAAATTATAATAGGAATGTTATAGAAATTATTTTAAATAGATAATAATATAGTCTATTATAAGAATAATGTCAAAATCACACTAGGATCATCTAAAAAAATTAGAATGAATACTCAATTTTATAAAGATATATTTATGATTTTAAAGGTTTGATGGATGATTACATTGGACAAGTCAAAGTTTAATTAGTTTCTATGTTAAAATTTGGATATGAATATGTTTTTGGGATGCTAATTTGATCTATCAAAGCTAGTAAAAGATAAGAAATGACTTCTAATTTTAACCATGAAACATATCCATATTTAATAAGGAGATTTGAATCTCTCACAGTCATATTATCTATCATATGTGATAGGATTCATTTCTTATAATGTAGAATTATTCAACACAACAATCATTTGTACAATTGTGAAGAACTAACATATATAGACCCTAGTGTTGTAAATTTAGTCAAACAACTTATTGAAACTATAGATAAGTATGTAATCTAAGTAAAATCAGTTTATTTATTTTGGAAAAAAATTGGCTGAATACCAAAAGATGAGTTTGGAGTAAAACATTTTGATGAAATAGTGGGTAAGACCACTGAATCCAAATTTTGAGCTTTTTATGGAATAGATAATTATTGTTCACTAAACCATCCATGTTTCTCTAATATCAAAAAAATCATCTGATGATCCATAATTTAACCCTCCATCCAATCCCACCCCTTAACCAGAACATATTTTCTGAGAATAAAACTATCTATAATCAATTTTTACTTATATACATATTCTTTTATTGAATTTATTAATCTATTATTTAACGTTTCCATTTCCATTTTACTATCATTTAATGACTACATATATTAATTTTTTCAAAAGAATTTATATTATTTTTATTACAATTTTAAAAGAACTTTTAGTGGAACATTTACTATATTATATTTAATTTTAATACATTCTTTTTGAAATTACAAAATGGGGGATGATTTGTATAAACACATCACTTCTATATCGATAATATTCTATAATATTTTGTTTTAAAAATATTTATTTATTTTAAAAAATTTACAATTTGTGGGGGGATTTTGATAAAAAACATTATTTCTCGAGAGCACTCTCTTTAATTGGTTTATCCTTTCTATAAGAAATTAAGTTATATGTAATTTATATTTAATTAAATTTCTGCTTATTTAATTGATACATTAAACATTTTATGTTTAAATTTCAATATATTCTATAGGATTTATGATCATAAAAAATAAGAGATTATTGGTAATATGTTGGTCCAATAATTTCAGTAATTTTACATTTATTTGGATGCTTACAATCACCCAATTTTGTGTGACTTCTGAAATTTATTTAAGTGGATTTCAGGACAAGGATTAGTGGAATAGTTATTTTATTATGGAAGAACATCATATTTAATTCAAATAAAGGTTAATTTTTTTATGTTTTATTGGAATTTTGAAAAATACTAGTGTCTCTATTGAAAATAATTTGTTTCAAGTAAATTTTAGTATTCGTATCCTTTATTTTGTAAGGATCTCTACTTTTTTTACTCAAAATTTGTTCTATAGCATAGGATTGGGTGCCATACTTTTATGAAGAACCCTATGTTGGAATTCTTAACATATGGTTCAACAACCCAATTTTTGAAATCAGTAGAAAATTTTAAACTATATATTTAAATATTTTCCCTAAATAGTGGAACCCTACATCCGAATTAATCATCTAAAAGATTTAAATTATAGATTATTTTACACGATTTCTTCAATATTTTCATCATAGTAAATATATCATTGGATTTTTAAGGGAAATTCAAAGGGAAATATTCAATGTATTAAATCATTAATATTAATATAGTATGTTCTGATTTTATATAGGTATTTTAAATCAAATTTCAAAT
This sequence comes from Viscum album, assembly GCA_963277665.1. Taxonomy (NCBI): domain Eukaryota; kingdom Viridiplantae; phylum Streptophyta; class Magnoliopsida; order Santalales; family Viscaceae; genus Viscum; species Viscum album. Next base: position 998,575,765 of record OY728136.1, on the reverse strand, counting down.
ATATTATGTGTTTTAAATGATCCAGATTTTTATCCGATATTTCAGGATCTGTTTGACCTAATGTAAATCAAGAATCCTTTTTAAATACCAAGAGTCGCATCTTCATGAAATTACACTCTATATTTCAATAAATTACAAGATATTTGAATACATACATGGTTTTATGTACAACCATTTGATCATCTTACTACTAAAGATTACATTTTTAATTTTTTTTGATTTTTTCTAAGAAAATATCACAGCTACACATTGTATACATAAGTGTTTATCATAAATTGAGTGTTCTCTATTATAAACATAACTAGGTTTTCCTACTACTATGTTACTTTTTAAAATATTATATCAAAAATAGTTATTATAGATTATTTTAAATAAAATTAAATTTATGATAGTATATTTACCATTGAAGAACTCTTTTTTGATTGTTTATCTCTTTGTACCAAATATTTTTCCATAAATGTAATCATATCTATTTTTATTATAGTGTTAGCTACATGTAATCTGTCATGGTGGAGTAAAAAATTTTATTTCTAATATGTGGTTATTTTGGTTACCTAAAAAATAACCTAACATTTTTTATGGTATCACCTGCATAATCTCAATTGTATATGTCTGTAGATAAGGGGACATATTTAGTGAAAATTAGAAAACTTGTTGAGAGATGGTTGTTGAGGAGGACTAGCGGTTTTTACCCAAATAAATATAAAAATAATTGAGTTATCATATTTATATTATTTCTAAATAATCTATTTAAAAAAATGAACTTCATACTACATTAAAAATCAAAAAGTAGGATTATGTTTTTTTTCAATATTTTTAAAATGAAATGATTTACCCCTCTTGTGTCTTCATATTATTTATACCTAAAACAATTGAGGTCTATTAGGTTTGAATTATTGAAATACACTATATATATATAGTTAATCATTTAAGTAATTTAAGATCCTGATAGATGTGATGGTTTTTGTTTTTTGATGGGCATTGGTTCTTAAATACTTGATGTTGAGTAATGGAAATATAGTGGTTTCAATTGAAATATATCTATCAGAGTATAGTGACTTAGAAATTGATGATTCATTTAGTAATTAATTCATTGGGATTTCATTTTAAATTTATAAGTACCATATGATGTGTTAGTGAGGCTATGGAGGATTAGGTTGTTATAACATCGTTGATCCTAGTGCATCAAAATAGTGGTGTTAGGGGTAGATGATGGGGTAGAGTGTGGATCGAATGTACCGACATGTTTATATATTTCATTAATATTATGATTATTTGTTATAAAGATAGTATACATAATCTCATGTAGTGGGGAGTTAACCACAATTCATTCAATTGTGCGACCTACACTGTGAATGAGGTTTTGGTGGATGTCGTTAATGACATCCTCATAAACTAGAGGCTATATATTAACGAGGTATCAAGTCTGGGGAATAGATTTGAGGAGGGAATCCATGTCTAATAGTTGTAGTGCAGAGGGGACATGGTCTATAAAGAGCAATAGTTCTATTCATAGAGTGATTATAAGGACACTCATATAGTCGATAACATCAAATCAGTTACACAAGGTTCAAACCTCGTGTTAAGGAGTATTTGGGGTTGGAGGAAAGGATGTTAAACTAGTGGATATAAATCATATTAATACCTTAGTGTATTACGTGATAAAATTAATATTTTATGTGGGATTATGTTTGAGAATTTCATCTGCTCGTGGTTTTCTAGAGATGGTCTGAGGGTGCATCCGATTGATGGTGCATCAATGGTAATGATAGAATATAATATTGATCATAATTGGTTGGAAATTAAACTATGGAAAATAATTAAAGGTTATTATAGGACATCAATAAGATTTTTTGTAAGGTCATGAAATGCATATGAATTATAAGGCATCCTGATCTAGTGATTTAGTGATACGATAGTTGGTACTATTTATTATTAATATTAGTCATCCAACAGTGATACATAAGATTTTTTTCAATTTAAAATGGATGTGATAGGTTAAAAACCTCTTAATATAGTTTATAATAAATTTGATTGGTGTAGTTGGGTATATGAAAAGGCTTCCAATGAAAAATACAGTGTGTGGACCTTGTGACTGGGGGTGATGAAACTTCTTGGTTCAGTTTTGGATTAGGATTGAGGAATTGTACCAAAATTTGATAGGTATCCTACTTGAGTGTTGGGTGTTTTGTGTTATATCAATAATAATCATGTGATAGGAGGAAGATAATAGAGTCTCAACGTGTGATTTAAATTAGGGTAGGAACCATATTTTGAAATTTTATGTTTTGGGATAGGCTCTATGGAAGGGAGAACTATAGTCTAGTAGGTATATCATTTGATGATACCATTATATTCTAGGGTAGGTTGGTATTACTATCACTGTCTTGAATGTGTTGTGGAATGGGTGTAGGAAATGCCCATTATGGTTGAGTTTTCATGATAGAATTGATATTTCCAATATTTTTTATATTTATTTAAATTATTCAAGCCCTCTAATATTTATTTTATTCTAATAAACATATATTTTTTATTTTTTATGTGTTTTGAGATAAAATATGAAAATTAATTATTTCTACAATATTAACAGTATTTTATATTTTTTGTATTTTGAACATAATTTTTTAAATATAGATTGAATTTTTCAAATTATTTTTCATTAGGATACCTTGGATCGTTGGGTCGATTTCATCCAACTAGACAATGTGCTAAACTGATCTTTTTGATTCATTAAAAAATCATTCAAAATTAGAAGAAAGTGGTCTAATAGAATTGACGTACCATTATTAAATAATGAAAAACCTAAGACACTAACATCCAAAAAAGGTGATTCTAAATTAGACTCCATGACATGAATGATCATAAGAAATATCATGGTGAAATTTTCTCTCCAATCCAATTGTTGAATTTTATAATGTGGAGGAAGATGAAGATATTGTTTATAATGAAAAATTTCACTTTATTATCTAGAAAATAATGTTTTATAAATGTTCCCAAATGACTAGAATTTTAGTATTGATAAATAAAAAATTTTAATTAGAAATTATTTTATTAATACATCCCAATAAATTCAATATTTTCCTTTCCCATGAATTCTCAATATTTTAAAGTATATATTTTAGTGGAAAATCCGCCACCCCCTTTTCCTATAAATTCAAATCTTGTCTTTAATTACACATAATTGTTAGAGAGATGGAGGTGTTTGTCACATAGAATAATATATTAAAAATAGGAGTTTTAAATGAAGTAATAATTTCTTGATGTACTAAACTCAAAGTGTCCTTTCATCGTGAAATAGTCAGGATACTCTCCACTTTTGAGTATCTTCTTTTCAATAGTATCTTTTGTATTTATATAAATTTTTTTCCGAAAGGGAGGGGGACCTTTTCATTCTTGAATATAATTTGGTTTAATTTAATATGTATTTCAGTTCAATTTATGAATTTAATACTCTTACTCTATTTTTTTTAAAAATTTTATTATTGAAGACATTACATTAAGCATTATGAGTTTAATCAATTTGGGTTTTTAGTGGAATTAGAGAAGTTCATATGGGGATAAAAAACTATATTTGAGATTACAATCTGGAGTCTATGTAATTTAGGTGTATTATTTAATGTTTTGAGTTATCCATTGTGAAATATAATTGGATAATTCATTTGTAGATAAGGATAAAGGGAGCGTCTGAAGGTCCAATAATTTCCACTACTACTATATCTCGTCTATACTTTTTATATAATTTTTCCTTATAAAATATTAAAATAAATTTATAATAATAATATAATTTAGTTTTCTTCAAATTATTTTATATTCTTTTCTAATACCATCAATTTAATAAACTTTAACAAAAACAAAAAAATATTGTAATAGTTGTTAACTTATCATGCAACCTCCTTATGAGACAACACATTGGTCACCAGTGTGAAATATTTTAAATTGGAATTGTTTATTGTAGTTTCATGAAAAACATTCATCAACATGTAGGTCATGTCGTGGTAGAAGTGATCATGAAACTTGTGTAGACCTATTGAGACTGAGTTTCCAGTGGTGGTTTGATTTATCATAGAAAATGGGTATATAAGATATCACTATGTTAGTAGAGCTTAGATAATGTTTTGGGATGATGGCTTTGTCATGTAATGTGAGTATGGATTGGGAAAACCCATTTCTACTAATTATGGATTTCAAATAGTGTGATGTTTTTTATTAGTAATAAGGATTTCATATGGTGAAGAGTATGCTTTGAACACACTAAACATGTTTTACTTGTATTGAGTTAATTTCGGTGAAGGTATTGTTTGGTGAATTATTATACCCAACTTGGTAGAGTATTGGTTTCAAAAATAGAAAAAAGTTCTTTGTATCAATTGTTAGAGAATGATGAGTTTACATTCTTAATATTTTATGAATATGAGGTATGGGTTTTGGGATAGCTAATTGTACCTGATGTGGTTACATGGAATCATGCTGGTAGGTAACTACTCCAATAGAACACCAGTGTTCTAGTGTGACATATCAATGTAAAATTTTTAGGTAAGTTAACTTGTTATAGTTGTCTCTAATGTTATACCATGATCTCTAAAAGTTATATATGGGTGAAAAAATAATTCTTTAAACGGATAGAATTAATCAGATATATTTTTTTTCATTTTGTAAGGATTTAGTGTAAATATCGAGGGATATTTATTCTATGGGAGGTATATTCAAAATCATAACCCCTTATTTGAGACACTAACACTATTATATTTTGTTAAAAATACATCAATATTACTTTTATGAGCATCTGAGGGGGTTTATGGGGTCTTAGGTGAGTTCGAGAGGCTCATGAGTAGGATATGGGACAATAGAACGCTATTGTAGTCCCACCACATAGTTGGTTTAGGTCCACCTTCATACCAGTGGACTTCTTTTATGAATTATAATATCCATAGGTGCACCATAAATCTAGTGGTCCACTAAATTTCTATCATTATTAGGGTATGTTTTTTGTAAAAGGGAGAAAATATTCATTTCTCCCTTTCATCATAACCTAATTTTTACCTAGTGTTAGAATAGTGCCAGTGCTATATAATCCCTAATATTTTCTATTGGATTCTTGGGTGATCATATATTGATCTTCCTCATTATTTTCTTCCATTTGGATCTTTATAAGGCTCTTACTATGTCTAACTGTCTTCTATCTTCAAATATTTTTTTTCTTATCAGTGAATTTTATCTTGAAATGATTAATAAAAATAACATATTTTCAGGTATTTTGTATTTTTTAAAAAATATTCCATTTTAGGTAGAACTGAATGCTTGTACAGGATGAATGGGTCCCTATGAGGTTGTGGTGGGTGTTTTAGGAACTTTTCCATTAAACTCTCACTGTTGAATTGCATGTTGGAATGTGTAATCATGTAATATTTTGGGATAATTTATATACAAAAAAATTAAATTGTTTAAAAAACATATTAATGTATTTTAAACTACCTTGGGTATAGAAAAACATGTTGTATTTGGGGAATACCTTCAATGAAACCACTATTTGGTGTGTTTGGATTATACCTTGGAAATGGGTGGATTAGTTGGGTGGTTTAATTCTTCCATTGGTAATGTAGTAGGTTATCTTTGAGTATTTGTTTCCAAGGATGACCCATAGGACTCGATACTGATCATGGATATCGGAATCCTAAATAAGAATGTGAACTGAAACAAAGTTTTTATTTTGGATTACATTTTAGACTTGATTTATCTTTAATTTATAAATAATGACTTATTTTAAATTTACAGAATGATTGTTAGTATGGAATGACTTGGAATGTTCCATGGAATACATATGATTTATTTTGGAGTGGAATTCCATGAATGAACCATGTATTCCATTATGTGACACATGTATATGTTTTGGGGTGAATACTACCTCAGATTAAATGAGGTGTGAAGTAATGGAATTACTTGAAAGAGCTAGTGGAATCTACAATGATTCATAACCAAAAATTATATGGGCTAGATGTTCCATTAATTTGAGTAATATAATCACTTAAAGAATGATACAGATTAGTTTCATGGAATCTTATGGTGTACCCTTATTGAATGTCATGGGATAAGCACCATATATTTGGATTGATATTATTCGTGAATAATGCCTTGTGTGTGAGCCATGGATTCCAATTAATCAGTTCTTCTTAATATCATAGACTGTTCCATGATTTCATAGAAAAAAATTTAATTTATTAGGAATTAATGGATGTTAATTACATGATGATCCATGTGGATTCCCATAGGTCACCTTTTTATGATTTCCACTATAATGAACTTTAGAAAAAAATTGATACATTATACATCCACTGTGTTTAGATATAGATGTTGGATGAAGTACATAGGGTTGGCCCAAGATATATCCTTGAAACTAGAGGCTCTATATGGTTTGATTTATTTTAATCCACTTATTGTCATTACCATTTAACTTTTTTATTTCACACCATTAATATTTTGAATTATTGACTGGAATTATATTAGACATTATTGGTGTTCTACTATTGAGTTATATTAAAACCCAGTTTGTGCCTCCATTTAGTACCCAAACATAAATCTTGGATGAAGTTCTTGATATTGGAAATCACCATACTACTGATGCTAGATTTTATTTCATGGATATATCTTGAGATTAGGGATAGATATCATGAATTTTGGGTTATTTTTTTCACCATTTTCCTTTTTTTACTTTTGGTGATTGGGGTACCTTTCTTTACTGATATGTTTTCCTTTCCTGTTATGCATGTCTTATCACTATTATATTACATGGTTAATGGATTAGTGATATTGATCATAAGGTTTTTTTCTGGATGATATGTTATATGATTCTTCCATCATTTATATTATATTGATCTCTAACCTAATGGAATGGTTTCCGCAAAATTTCATCTATAACATCTAGCTACATGTCATTATCCTCTGGTGTATAAGGATGCACACTTGAACCCATGTGGAACACTAGCTTAGGGCCTAAATTTAGTGACATCTAGGTTAGGGTGTTACACTTTTCATTTTCCCCATCATCTTCCAATCATCGAGTTTATTATTATCATATATTTTAGTAATGATATTGATTTTATATAAAGATATTGATCTCAATTTATTCCACTCATTATAATTTCCATATTTAAAATAAATATTATCCCCTTGTACTCCCTTAGAGATAATTAACTCCACATCACTTCCCTCTATAATTTTCTAAAATTATTATTAAAATTTTACATTTTATCTATTATAGAAACATATAAAATTTCAATAATACTTCAAGGATTTTAATTAAAAAACATTTATACCTTGATCTAGGATGAATAAACAATAAATTTTTTATCTCTATAATAAGAAATCTTATTATGTATCTCATTCCTGAGAATAAGGAACTTAAAAAAAATTCATATGTTTTTCAATGTTATATTATTTCCATACCACATATCTAATTATGTATTCGCTTATTCTTTATAAAAAATAATTATATTTAATATAGAAAAATGTTAATAGAGCCTCCTTGCATAACATCCCTAGTCGGACTTTCACAATATGAGTCATTCTGGACATGTTGTTTTTGATCTAATTCATCCTCTCTAAAAAATAATTTTTCTGAAGTGTCCACACTTAAGAAACTTAGTTCCTTATCATATATTTTTCATGAGAATACTTCACATGGATGTTGGTGAACTCCATGAAATTTTTAGTTTGAAATTTTATATTATTTTTCCAATTATTTTTTTCAACCTTCCATTGATACTAAGTAATGTAACTGAACATCCATGAATTGTGGGTAATTACAATCAACAATTTCATACTACTATAATAACTAATTAATTTCACATAATTTCATTTACCATCAATGGATATTACTTATACAAGTGAACACATATCAACATGATCCAATTCAAGAAACATCAATGATCAATTTTCTTTCATTTTGTTGGCATTTAAAATAATCATCCCTTTTTGAAAAATATTTCATTTGTGTGTACTATCATGTGGCAGTCCAAGGATATCATGAAATCCACCATCCTTCACTAGATATCTAAAGGAATTTTGTATCTACTGATCAATCATTTTATAGAACAGTCATTATTCATTGTTTCTAAAGAGAAATCACATATCTTATTCTGAGTGTTTAAGATATAGATTCAACTTTTCATTCATCCCTTTCATCAAAACTATAACATCATTAATAATAAATAATCAATTATTCTTATTGAAATTCACAAAATATATTGAGTCACATAATAGACTATCACAAATCAAATTTTGACCATTATTTTAAAAAATAAGGACTACACACATCTCATGTCTTTACCTTAAAATTCTTTTTTTTATGATCTTATAATCTTCGACACTTTGTAATTTCTAAATCTAATGATACCTTCTTTATCATATGTGATTATTTTTTCTAGATCTCTATTTCATGTTATATTAATGAAAACATGTTTTAAATAATCTATATAGAAGTATGGTCTTATGATTTTATGTAGATATATAAATGACTACAATATCAGGCATGTAACGCCCCGACCCCAGCTACCCAGAGTCGGTGCATTACTTCGTAACATTGGCATGATCAAAAAAGATCAAGTCTCGAAAGACCGATTAGTTTAGTAGCCTTGGAAACACTATATACATTCATAAGTCTTTCATTACATCAAAAAGTAAACAAACTACAATAACATGGTCTTCATAGACCACACTCATATCCTCACTGACTATTCTTGCAAGTCAGTCATAATACACATCTTCACATCCTGGAAAATATTAAACATTGAAAGGGGTGAGCTCAGATGCTCAGTAAGGATAACAATATTGCGAAAGCTTTTATAAGAAAACATAAGCATTTAAGGAAATGTATAACTAAAACAAAATCCTTATTGAACTTGAACTTCAGCATAATATGGAAAAAGTAAAATAAAATAATGCCATTACTTGCTCACATGGATATTCTACTAGATGAATAATCACATGAAATATCAATAACCACTTTCACAATGAGGGAATGTATAATGCCAGACATTCTGAAACACTTTTTCAAGGCCTCGGCCAAGACGTCTAAAATGATTAAGGCCTCGGCCAAAACCATAAATCAAATTGGGAAAGGGCCTCAGCCAATTCCACATCTAGTTGTCTCATGAGACCTACCGATGCATCGAGGAGCTATAGCGGGCTCCACCCGTCACTTATTAAGTCCAATACATTGCTCATATGAATAGGTTTAAACATATCATAAACCATAACATAATCGTATCACATAAAACATGCATAAAGGAAACATAACATTTCCACATTTCAATCACAAGATATAAATACAACACATTGATATAATAAAAGTGATTTCAAATCCATTTTCAATAAAATAAAAGAAAGTTAAAACTTTGTATTTATTTTTCATTAAAAAAAATGATGGCTTGTAGAGGAAGCCGAAACTCAAATAATGGTCACGGCGGCGGAGAAGTCGTTGTCGCCGCATAAGTACGGAATGAAAAACATTCCCTTTTTGTCGTTTCGTAAAATGCTTCGTATAAAAAATATTCATTTTGAATAAACGTAAAAGTCAAATGGGTTTATACACCGTATAAAAGAAAGTTTTGTATAAAACCAAATATGCCTCAATGAAAGGGGATTGAGACGAAGTCCTTAAAAAGATCATTTTTTAAATAAAGTAAATCTATAATGTGTATTCACTATAATTACACATAAATAATGTACAAATACAATATAGGACATAATAATATCATGACATAATTTTAAATTAGGAGATTAACCCAAAGAATGAAAATTGGGTTAAGAAATTCCCTTACAAAGATCATTTTTTTAAATAAAATATATCTATTATGTGTATTCACTCTATGTACACATAATGAAAGTACAAATACACGATAGGACATAATAATATCATGACGTAATTTGAAAGTAGGAGATTAACCCAAAGAATGGAAGTTGGGTTAAGAAGTTCCCTTACCTCGTGTCTGACTCGACTCAACCATTCTTTAACCTCCTGAATAATAAACTAGTGTTAATATATACCTTATTAAGAACCATTTTCAATTTCATTATCCTTTTTATATCACTTATTACAATGATATGAACATTATGTAATTATTTATGTTAATAACGGTCGTTTTGTCGATCTTTGGTACTTGAGTCAACAATAAACTTCTTATAATTACAAGTTGTTCATGTGGTAGAATATCCATTATCTCCAGAATTATATTCATGATTTAGATGTCATATATATCTTATATATCCAGTATATACATTCATTTATAATATTACGTAACATTTAGAGGTAAGAAATGAAATGCACCGTTCATGGAGACGGTAAGTCGTACGTACGCATGAACGCTACTTTCATTTCAATTTCATATTTAATGGAACAAAATCATAATGATATAAATGTATAATATAATTCCATTATAATATAGTGTATAATACCATTTACTCCATCCTTTATACATCCCACATATGGCATTAACGATTCAAATCACTTTGAGGGGGCGGTAGTCCGCACTTCCTAAAATGAAATTATCGCGTTTTACCCATAATGGAAATCATAAAGTATGCCATAAATGAGAAATACAGAAGCATAAGTAAAACATAAACATATTATATATCATATATAAAAATATTGACATCTTAATGGCCACCTTTGAAGGTGTTATATGAGTGTTGAACAATCATCGTTTCGTGAGGCAGAAATTTGCCATCCACAGAAACTGTATGTTCATTAACCATTAGATGTAGGTGTGTGTAAGTGTAGCTCGAATACTTCTTATAACAACATCCTAGTATATTTAGGATACTGGTGTTGTTACAAAAGAAATTAATAAAAATAGTTTAGGGGGTTGGATAAGAAAAATAAAACAAAACAACATTAGATAAGACATTACCTCAAAATCGGGTAACTCTTTTTGATTTGAGCCAAAGGCTTCCTTGAGAAGATTTCTTGTAACGCCCCGACCCTAGTTGCCTAGAGTCGGTGCATTACTTCGTAACATTGGCATGATCACAAGAAAGATCAAATCTCGAAAGACCGATTGGTTTAGTAGCCTTGGAAACACTAGATATATTCATAAGTTTTACATTACATCATAAAATGAAAAACTACTACAACAACATAATGTCTCCATAATCCACACTACTATCCCCTCATAATATCCCTGCAGGTCATTCATAATTTACTTCTTCACATCCTGGGGAAAAAATAAAACATAGAAAAGGGGTGAGCTCAAATGCCCAGTAAGGATAACAATATAGCGGAAACTTTCATAAATAAGAATAAACATTTAAGGCAATGCATTACTAAAACAAAAGCCTTTTAAAATTGAACATCAACATGGTATGGCAAAAGTAAAATGAAATAATGCCATTTACTTATTCACATGGATATTCTACTAATCGAATAATCACATGCAAAAATCAATAACCACTTTCATAATGTTGGAATGCATAATGCTAAACATTAATTTCTTTGTCTAGGCCTCATCCCAAGACCTAGGGGTTACTTCTAACCGGAACCCAACCCGGAGTGCCTCTAATAACCGGACACCAACCCGGAGTGCCTCTAATAACCGGACACCAACCCGGAGGGCATACTTTTACCAGTCCCTAACCTGGAGGGCTTACTTTAACCAGTCCCCAACCTGGAGGGCTTACTTTTACCAGTCCCCAACCTGGAGGGCTTACTTTTACCGGTCCCCAACCCGGAACATACTTGTTTAGCACATTCATCTGAAGAAAAGTTTGAAATATAACATAATCATTCGGATTAAAACTAGCATACGAAATGTCAATAGTTTCACCATAAACTATGAATGGTATAAAATAGCACATCCACAGTCAAACATATCACAAAACCTTCAACACAATATAGAAGTTTTGTATTATAATAAATCAACTTCAAATAAGCGTAAAATCCATTAAAGGATGTTGACATAGATGAAATCAAAACACTTTTTAGAGAAATATCTCTTTCTATTTTTGAAATAATTTAAGAGCCATATAAAATAAAACATTTTCTTGAAAATATTATTGTAAGATTGTAAGGAAAGCTTTGACGATTTTATAACGGCGGAAAATAACCGCACCCGCCGTATAAGTAAAAAAAACATTCTTATCTTAATTCTGTCGAAAAGGTTAAAAAGGACCTTGTTTTGAAAACGACGGAAAGATTCCTTTATAAACCTCTTAAAAAAAGTCAAACAAGGGTATAAATGAATTTAACCCATATTCTTGTAAATAATAAAAATGTTTTGAAATACATTTCGAAGACACATGGATGTGGATGATAACGAGATCCCAGTAGATTATTACGTATAAACAACCTCAGATAATGAAGAGATTGTGAAATAACCCTTACCTTGTACTTTTCCTTGGTTAGGGTAGGTTAACCTTCTGTATAATGGTGAAATAGTTGTAATTAAATTATACAAGAATCATATATATTAATATGATATCATATATGATCTTTTAACATTGATTTGTTAATAATATCTTAGAATTATCGTCGTTTCGGGAGTTAACTTACTCATTTTCTTTTATATGTTTTGTTACATAAGCCATGGTTGTTGTATCTTATTCATATCCAGAATGATATACAGTCCTTAAACATCATTTTTAAATCATCAAATGATAATTATACTTGAATGGATACGATGGAGAATGAATCTCATCGCGTTCGTGGAGACGGTAGTCCGTACGTACGCACGAGCGACAATATCATTCTTTTGATATTAAAATAATATATAAATGGATGGTATATCATATATACAGAATCATTAACATGTTATATTTATTATTTACATGAGTTACACATCATTATTATACCCATCCAAATAATATTATATTGAATAACAATTACACCACGACGTGGAGACGGTAAGCCGTACGTACGCACGTATGGTGACATGTTATTCAAAGGGTGGATAGAATACTGAATATGGTTGTACCATACTTATAATAACATCACAGTATATGTGAGATACTGGAGTTATTATTTCATAATGGTAAGAACAAAGGAAGAAGAAGTGGAAGAAGAAATGAACTTAGAAAAGGGTGGTGAAATCATTACCTCTTCTTCGGGTTCTTCCTTTTGATTTGATCAAAAGGGCTCCTTAGGTTGGCTTTCTGATCAAACTAAGGCCTCTAGGTTGTATTGAGGGATGTTTGGAGAGTATTTGGGCAGAGTTTGGCCGAACCAAAAGGCTTTGAAGGTGTGAAGAAATGAGAAGGAGGAGTGCCCTTTTATAAGAGGGGTGAGGGGCACCTTTGGAAAAGTTAGAAATATTAATTTATAATAAATTCATATTCGGTTTACAAAGGCTCCAAAGTTGACTATTCAAAGTATGAGGTGTGGATAGGTCGAAAACAACTCATCCAATAGAATTTAGACAGGTTTGGGTACTTATATTAACCTTATCTTTAAGTATTAACTCTAAGTTAATTAGTTTCACTTTTACAATGTCTCTTTGTATTTTTATATAATATGATTAATAAACTTACTATATACATCCAAGCGACCCCCAAGTGGTCCATTAATGAGGAACCGATCATAATATAAGTCTCTTGGCCGAACCTTAGATTTTTAGGAATTTAATATCAATTAATAATATAATATTTGTTTTAAGAACTCTTTTATGTCAATTTTGACACTATTCAATAGTTGATTTTTGTGAAACTCCTAACAGATTGATTACTTCGAACAAAGTCAATTAAATCAATCCTAATATATCATATTATCCTAGAAAATTAGTTTAATTCATTAAAAGTTTCATATTATATTTATTTGGGTATTTATAATATCACTTATTTTAATTTTTCACTATTATAGTAATTACTGCATCATCATTGTGTCATAAATAAAATAAATTATTTAATGTCTAAAAATTATAAGTAAAATATCATTATGTAGGAAATCTTTTTATCTTTCTAATGAATATTTATAATCGAAAATCCAACATGTATAACCCTATGTAAAAATTGTTCTTCTAAAAGATGTAAGCTTATGCCATTTTTATTTTTATTTTAACTTTATTAATATAAAGTGTCCCTACCACATACAAGTGGCTCCAAGGGGTCCCCAAATTGACCCAAGGATGCCCATGGTCGGGTATGTGTCCACCAATAAGGTTAGAACACGTTTTAGGGTAATTTTTTATTATTATAATATTATTTTTTTAACCCTTATTTACCGGATTTACCCTTTAACCATGGTAAATAAAATATTTACCACAGTAACTATTCAAAATGTCTAAAAATAAAAGTTACCTATTTACACAATTTGAACATCCTGATTCCAAATATGGAATCCATTTTCCTAAATTCAAAACACAGAAGTGGCAGAAATTAATTTAAAATTAATTCCCGCTGTCAAAACAAAAAGCGTGTTTTTAAGAGATAATAACTATCAAAAGATTGACACTTGTTTATGTTCGGTTTAATTGTAAAATTATGTCCAATGATAAACATTAAATTGAATGGTAAAATATATTCTAAATATACTTTAAAACCACTCAAATTCATAATTTATCACTATTAATTATTTTGATTAAAAAAGTTGTTTTTAATTAAAATTTAGAAATTTTCACTATTCATCAAAATATGAAAGTTATCCGAAATGTACCAAAATTTCACCCTAGGCTAAATTCGATATTCTGAATCCAAAAATGAAGTCCATTTTCAAATATAAAATATATATAATTTCAAAAAGTAGGTATTACTATTCATAACGGCTAGTTTGATTAGTTATGGTGTGTTAGAACTCGGTGTTGCGTACAACACACGCTATCACATTATTCGAAGGGAAACGTACCGTAGAAGCTTGGGGTGTTACATTCTCCCCTCCTTCAAATAATTGCGTCCTCGCAATTTCTAGGGTATTACTGCATAAAAAGACTCGGGTGGTTCTTCATCATAAGTTCCTCGGGTTCCCACGTTGCCTCTTCCATCTTATGATTTCTCCACAAAACTTTTACCAGACGCGTCGTCCGGTTTCTCAGTACTTGTTCTCTTGTATCAAGAATCCTGACAGGCTCTTCACAATAAGACAGATCCGGTTCCAGTTCAAATTCCTCATAGGTGAGTACATGCGTTGGGTCAGGCATGTATTTTCTCAACAGAGATACGTGGAACACATCGTGAACTTTGGAGAGACTTGGCGGCATTGCCAATCGGTAAGCTACAGCCCCAATTCGTTCTAGAATTTCGAAAGGTCCGATGTACCTGGGACTCAATTTACCTTTCTTACCAAAACGTATGACTCCCTTCCACGGAGATACCTTCAGGAAAACATGATCACCGACTTGAAATTCCAAATCCTTCCTTCGATTATCGGCATAGCTCTTCTGCCTACTTTGAGCTGCTTTGATGTGATTTTGGATTACCTTCACCTTTTCCACCGTTTCCTCCACCAGTTCTGGGCCTACAAGTTTTCTTTCACCAACGTCATCCCAACAGGTTGGTGTACGACATCTCTTTCCGTATAACGCTTCATATGGTTCCATTTGTATACTCGAATGGAAGCTATTGTTATAGGAAAATTCTACCAGAGGTAAATATTGATCCCACATACCCTGAAAATCAAGTGAGCAAGATCTCAACATGTCTTCTAAGGTCTGAATAGTCCGTTCTGATTGTCCGTCTGTCTGAGGGTGGTAAGCAGTGCTCAAATGAAGTTCAGTATCCAGGGATTTCTGAAGACTTTTCCAAAATCTTGATGTAAAACGGGGATCACGATCAGAAACAATCGATAGGGGTACTCCATGAAGTCTCACAACTTCATTAATGTATAGTCTTGCTAGACGTTCCAGGGGTAGATCTTCTCTTATAGCAAGAAAATGTGCTGACTTGGTAAGACGATCAACAATAACCCATATTGCATCGTTCCTTCTAGGAGTCTTTGGTAGCCCCATGACAAAGTCCATTGTAATATTGTCCCATTTCCACCCCGGTATGGGAAGAGGTTGCATGACTCCTCCAGGCTGTTGCCTTCCAGCTTTCACTTGTTGACAAACCATACATCTTGACACAAAATCAGCAATCTCCCTCTTCATGTTGTCCCACCAAAAATGTTCCTTCAAATCCCTATACATTTTGGTGCTCCCAGGGTGTATAGAGAAATTGGAACTATGAGCGTCATCCAGCAATTCCCTTTTTAGATCAGGTATATTGGGAACACAAAGTCTCTTCCCGAATTTCAAAATTCAACCTTCATAAGCAAAGTCTCTCAATATCCCATCATTCACAGCTTTAATCTTCTTTTGGAATTCTTCATCATCAGTCTGAGAACTCTTAATCCTTTCTAGTAAAGATGGTTTGGCAACCATTTGAAAAAGCATTGATGTTTCACCTTCCCTGGTTATTCCCATGTCCATCTTCACTAGCTCCATGAAAATTGGATCCCTTTCAATTCTCATATTGTTCAAAACTCCATGGTCTTTTCTACTCAAAGCATCTTCCACCTTGTTTGCCTTCCCTGGGTGGTAGTGTATCGTGCAATCATAATCCTTGAGTAATTCAAGCCATCTCCTTTGCCTCATGTTGAGTTCTTTTTGTGAGAAAATATACTTCAAACTCTTGTGATCAGTATAAATCTCACATTTTTCACCATAGAGGTAGTGCCTCCATATCTTCAAAGCAAAGATCACAGCTGCTAACTCAAGATCATGAGTAGGATAGTTTTGTTCATGAATTTTCAACTGTCGTGATGCATAGGCAATAACTCTATCATTCTGCATAAGGACACAGCCAAGTCCTTTCTTCGATGCATCACTATAAATAACGAACCCATCATTCCCCGATGGTAGAGTCAATATAGGAGCATTGACTAATCTTCTCTTCAGTTCTTCGAAACATTCTTCACACTCTTTTGTCCAAACAAATTTAACCCCTTTACGTGTGAGCTTCGTTAATGGGTTAGCCAATCGGGCAAAATTCTGGACGAAACGTCGATAATAACCTGCCAAGCCAATAAAACTACGTACCTCAGTTATACTCGTAGGTGCTGGCCATTCTTGGATTGCCTTGGTCTTAGAAGGATCAACAAAGATTCCATCTTTAGAGACAATATGGCCAAGAAAAGAAATCTCCTGAAGCCAGAATTCACACTTGCTAAACTTTCCATATAATTCATGCCTCCTCATAGTCTTCAAGATAATGCGCAAGTGATTTTCATGATCTTCGTAGGTTTTGGAGTATACCAAGATATCATCAATAAATACCACCACAAATTCATCGAGATACTCCTTGAAAACTCTATTCATCAGATCCATGAATACAGAGGGTGCATTAGTCAATCCAAACGGCATTACAGTAAACTCATAATGCCCGTACCTGGTTCGAAATGCTGTCTTCGGAATGTCTTCCTTCTTTACACACAACTGATGGTATCCAGATCGAAGGTCAATCATTGAAAAGTATTGAGCTCCATGCAGTTGGTCAAATAAATCATCAATACGAGGTAGGGGATACTTGTTCTTTATCGTTATAGCATTGATCTCCCTGTAGTCGATACATAACCTCATAGATCCATCTTTCTTTTTAACAAAAAGAACAGGGGATCCCCATGGAGAAACACTAGGGCGAATAAATCCCTTATTACTCAATTCCTCTAGTTGTTTCTTTAGTTCGACTAACTCTACAGTGGCCATTCTATAAGGGGTCTTCGATATAGGCCTTGATCCAGGAATCAAATCAATAGAAGACTCAACTTCTCGTTCTGGAGGATGTCCAGGTAAATCTTCCGGAAATACATCTACAAATTCTTTCACAACAGGTACATCCTCTATTTGAACATTCCTTTCCTCACCGACAGTTATTTCATTCTCTTCCTCCCCAATAATTGAATTAAGTTGAGCTACTGGGGGTGGGTCTAAATAAGAATTAGGTGGTGACGATTCTGCTCTAAAAATAAGGTGTTCCTTATCATTATCATCAAGAATCGTAACCTCTTTCTTCTTACAATAAATCTTCGCATCATAGTCCGAAAGCCAGTCCATACCGAGGATTATATCAAACTCAATCATAGGTATGACGATGAAATCAGCAGATAAAGAAAATTTATGTGCTCTAATGGGGACTGATTCACAAAACTTTGTTGCAACGATACTTCCCTTAGGAGTTTTAACTGACAACTCCCTTATTAAATCAAATTGGAAATATCTAATTTTCTTAGCAAACTGGGAAGATATGAAACAATGCGATGATCCAGAATCAAATAATGCATTTGCTAAACTTGAGGAAACCATTAAATTACCTGCCACCACGTCTTTCGGAGTTTCTACCTCAGCAGTAGTGATAGCATAAGCCTGGCCTTGATCCCTTGGCCTTTTCTGAGGTAAGTTCTCCTGAAGCTTAGGACATGCATTTGCATAATGCCCCATCTCCCTGCAATTGTAGCACTGAACGTTGGTAGCTTCCTTCTTCCCCTTGCAATCATGAGCTTGGTGGCCTTTTTCACCACACTTGTAACAGACTCCCATTCCCTTCAAGCAAGTACCAGGATGTTTCTTCCCGCATTTACCACAAGATGGATATTCAACCTTTCCCTTCTTCCCCTTATTTCCATTCCCAGATTGATCAGCAGGTCTCTTCTTCTCTTGCTTTGCTTTAAAGTCATAAGACTTAGAGAATTCCTTTTCGGTCTTGATAGCACATGAGACAATGTCTTCGTACGATGAAAAGGATTGTGAGACTAATGCTTGACGGAGAAATGGTTTTAACCCATCAAAGAAACGATTAATCTTACTTCTTGGGTTGCGAATATAATCTCCAGCATACCTCGCTAACCTTGTAAAGTTAGCCTCATACTTTGTGACATTATCATCCTCCTTTTGTCTCAGACTCAGAAATTGCCTTTACATATCTGCTCGATGGTCGCGAGGAAAGTATTTTTCTAAAAACAGATCTTTGAACTCCCTCCATTCCATGTTTGATACTTCATCATCTTCCTTCATGTTTTGAATCAATGACCACCATTGATCAGCATCTCCAGTGAGGCGGTAAACTGCCATGGTAACTTTTTCCCTTTCACTACTCCCCAAAGCCTGAAATATTTTCTCTAGGGAAAATATCCATTGCTCAGCTACTAAGGGATTTGTACTCCCATTGAACGTTGGTGGTTGTTGTCTCATGAATCGATCTAACATTGATCCTCCACGCTGCGGATCAGGGTGCTCCATACGGGTAAGGTTATTATTCATAACCTGAGTAAGTTGTCCCAGTACGGTGATTAGCTGATCAGCACCAGTTGCATCACCAGCCCCACTATAATTATCATGAGCAGGAGGGCAATCCCTACATGGAGTGCGTGCATTGATACGGTTTCCATTTCTTCCACTAGGCGCCATTTCTAAACAATGGCATAAACTAGATCAGTTTATGAATCAAAATACATAATCCCATACTTATAAAACACTTAACATAAATTGAACTATTTATGGATATAATCCATAATCATAAAAATGTTTTCTTTGAGGAAGTATATACTCATAAACCCTTCATAAGGATTTGTAAAGATAATGAGAGTTATCCTAAGCATATCCCCCGGGAGTGTCGTAACCAAGAGTGCAGCAAGGCCCGTTGTCGTGCACCAGTTCCCGTTCGAGTCTAGCTCAAAGCGGTGTTTTCGGGTTTTACCCCTAGGTACATCTGTGCCAGAGCCGCCTCTACCTGCTCGTATCCAGACAGGGATGTATTGCTCGCAAAACTCACAAAGTCTCTACAATACCAAAATTCTAGGAAGTTCTTCTATACTAATCCTCAAAGTTCATCTTAGGTCTATGTGCTCTAATCAGAGTTTATCTAAATCTAGCTTCCAAGGTTTGTACTAAACTTCCTCTGATACCAACTGTAACGCCCCGACCCTAGTTGCCTAGAGTCGGTGCATTACTTCGTAACATTGGCATGATCACAAGAAAGATCAAATCTCGAAAGACCGATTGGTTTAGTAGCCTTGGAAACACTAGATATATTCATAAGTTTTACATTACATCATAAAATGAAAAACTACTACAACAACATAATGTCTCCATAATCCACACAACTATCCCCTCATAATATCCCTGCAGGTCATTCATAATTTACTTCTTCACATCCTGGGGAAAAAATAAAACATAGAAAAGGGGTGAGCTCAAATGCCCAGTAAGGATAACAATATAGAGGAAACTTTCATAAATAAGAATAAACATTTAAGGCAATGCATTACTAAAACAAAAGCCTTTTAAAATTGAACTTCAACATGGTATGGCAAAAGTAAAATGAAATAATGCCATTTACTTATTCACATGGATATTCTACTAATCGAATAATCACATGCAAAAATCAATAACCACTTTCATAATGTTGGAATGCATAATGCTAAACGTTAATTTCTTTGTCTAGGCCTCATCCCAAGACCTAGGGGTTACTTCTAACCGGAACCCAACCCGGAGTGCCTCTAATAACCGGACACCAACCCGGAGTGCCTCTAATAACCGGACACCAACCCGGAGGGCATACTTTTACCAGTCCCTAACCTGGAGGGCTTACTTTAACCAGTCCCCAACCTGGAGGGCTTACTTTTACCAGTCCCCAACCTGGAGGGCTTACTTTTACCGGTCCCCAACCCGGAACATACTTGTTTAGCACATTCATCTGAAGAAAAGTTTGAAATATAACATAATCATTCGGATTAAAACTAGCATACGAAATGTCAATAGTTTCACCATAAACTATGAATGGTATAAAATAGCACATCCACAGTCAAACATATCACAAAACCTTCAATACAATATAGAAGTTTTGTATTATAATAAATCAACTTCAAATAAGCGTAAAATCCATTAAAGGATGTTGACATAGATGAAATCAAAACACTTTTTAGAGAAATATCTCTTTCTATTTTTGAAATAATTTAAGAGCCATATAAAATAAAACATTTTCTTGAAAATATTATTGTAAGATTGTAAGGAAAGCTTTGACGATTTTATAACGGCGGAAAATAACCGCACCCGCCGTATAAGTAAAAAAAACATTCTTATCTTAATTCTGTCGAAAAGGTTAAAAAGGACCTTGTTTTGAAAACGACGGAAAGATTCCTTTATAAACCTCTTAAAAAAAGTCAAACAGGGGTATAAATGAATTTAACCCATATTCTTGTAAATAATAAAAATGTTTTGAAATACATTTCGAAGACACATGGATGTGGATGATAACGAGATCCCAGTAGATTATTACGTATAAACAACCTCAGATAATGAAGAGATTGTGAAATAACCCTTACCTTGTACTTTTCCTTGGTTGGGGTAGGTTAACCTCCTGTATAATGGTGAAATAGTTGTTATTAAATTATACAAGAATCATATATATTAATATGATATCATATATGATCTTTTAACATTGATTTGTTAATAATATCTTAGAATTATCGTCGTTTCGGGAGTTAACTTACTCATTTTCTTTTATATGTTTTGTTACATAAGCCATGGTTGTTGTATCTTATTCATATCCAGAATGATATACAGTCCTTAAACATCATTTTTAAATCATCAAATGATAATTATACTTGAATGGATACGATGGAGAATGAATCTCATCGCGTTCGTGGAGACGGTAGTCCGTACGTACGCACGAGCGACAATATCATTCTTTTGATATTAAAATAATATATAAATGGATGGTATATCATATATACAGAATCATTAACATGTTATATTTATTATTTACATGAGTTACACATCATTATTATACCCATCCAAATAATATCATATTGAATAACAATTACACCACGACATGGAGACGGTAAGCCGTACGTACGCACGTATGGTGACATGTTATTCAAAGGGTGGATAGAATACTGAATATGGTTGTACCATACTTATAATAACATCACAGTATATGTGAGATACTGGAGTTATTATTTCATAATGGTAAGAACAAAGGAAGAAGAAGTGGAAGAAGAAATGAACTTAGAAAAGGGTGGTGAAATCATTACCTCTTCTTCGGGTTCTTCCTTTTGATTTGATCAAAAGGGCTCCTTAGGTTGGATTTCTGATCAAAATAAGGCCTCTAGGTTGTATTGAGGGATGTTGGGAGAGTATTTGGGCAGAGTTTGGCCGAACCAAAAGGCTTTGAAGGTGTGAAGAAATGAGAAGGAGGAGTGCCCTTTTATAAGAGGGGTGAGGGGCACCTTTGGAAAAGTTAGAAATATTAATTTATAATAAATTCATATTCGGTTTACAAAGGCTCCAAAGTTGACTATTCAAAGGATGAGGTGTGGATAGGTCGAAAACAACTCATCCAATAGAATTTAGACAGGTTTGGGTACTTATATTAACCTTATCTTTAAGTATTAACTCTAAGTTAATTAGTTTCACTTTTACAATGTCTCTTTGTATTTTTATATAATATGATTAATAAACTTACTATATACATCCAAGCGACCCCCAAGTGGTCCATTAATGAGGAACCTATCATAATATAAGTCTCTTGGCCGAACCTTAGATTTTTAGGAATTTAATATCAATTAATAATATAATATTTGTTTTAAGAACTCTTTTATGTCAATTTTGACACTATTCAATAGTTGATTTTTGTGAAACTCCTAACAGATTGATTACTTCGAACAAAGTCAATTAAATCAATCCTAATATATCATAGTATCCTAGAAAATTAGTTTAATTCATTAAAAGTTTCATATTATATTTATTTGGGTATTTATAATATCACTTATTTTAATTGTTCACTATTATAGTAATTACTGCATCATCATTGTGTCATAAATAAAATAAATTATTTAATGTCTAAAAATTATAAGTAAAATATCATTATGTAGGAAATCTTTTTATCTTTCTAATGAATATTTAAAATCGAAAATCCAACATGTATAACCCTATGTAAAAATTGTTCTTCTAAAAGATGTAAGCTTATGCCATTTTTATTTTTATTTTAACTTTATTAATATAAAGTGTCCCTACCACATACAAGTGGCTCCAAGGGGTCCCCAAATTGACCCAAGGATGCCCATGGTCGGGTATGTGTCCACCAATAAGGTTAGGACACGTTTTAGGGTAATTTTTTATTATTATAATATTATTTTTTTAACCCTTATTTACCGGATTTACCCTTTAACCATGGTAAATAAAATATTTACCACAGTAACTATTCAAAATGTCTAAAAATAAAAGTTACCTATTTACACAATTTGAACATCCTGATTCCAAATATGGAATCCATTTTCCTAAATTCAAAACACAGAAGTGGCAGAAATTAATTTAAAATTAATTCCCGCTGTCAAAACAAAAAGCGTGTTTTTAAGAGATAATAACTATCAAAAGATTGACACTTGTTTATGTTCGGTTTAATTGTAAAATTATGTCCAATGATAAAAATTAAATTGAATGGTAAAAATATATTCTAAATATACTTTAAAACCACTCAAATTCATAATTTATCACTATTAATTATTTTGATTAAAAAAGTTGTTTTTAATTAAAATTTAGAAATTTTCACTATTCATCAAAATATGAAAGTTATCCGAAATGTACCAAAATTTCACCCTAGGCTAAATTCGATATTCCGAATCCAAAAATGAAGTCCATTTTCAAATATAAAATATATATAATTTCAAAAAGTAGGTATTACTATTCATAACGGCTAGTTTGATTAGTTATGGTGTGTTAGAACTCGGTGTTGCGTACAACACACGCTATCACATTATTCGAAGGGAAACGTACCGTAGAAGCTTGGGGTGTTACATTTCTGCCCAAAGTGAGGCTTCTAGGAGTAGTAGAGGGATGTTGGGAGAGTATTTGGGCAGAGGTTGGCCGAGCCAAATGGCTTGAAGGTGTGAATAAGGTGGGATAGGTGGGGGCCTTTTATAAGTGGAGAGGAGGGGCACTTTTGGAAAGATTGAAATGTTACATTATTTCACAATTTTTTTCGGATTCTAAAGGTCCCACACTTATATAATTCGAGGCTAAGGTGATAAGGTTTCGAAATCGCCTCATCCAATAGGCTTTGGACAAGTGTAAGCCTTGGATTTTGCATTATCTTCTCATTTTATTTAAATCGTTAAATAATGAGGTCATCGCCGCATCATAATGATGTCATAAATAATTTAATTTATTTAATGTCTAAAAATAATAAAAAAAAGACTATGATATAGGAAATCGTTTTATATTTCTAATGAATATTTATAGTCAAAATTTGGACTTGTGTAACCCCACTTAAAAACTGTTTTAGTAAAATAACTCATGTTTGTGTCAATTTAATTTTAACATTAAATAAATATATATTAATGTCATTTTCTAACTAAAGTGGCTCCATGGGGTCCCCAAGTTGACCCATGGGTTGTCTTGGTCGTCCATGACTCATCCAATAGGAGTAGGACAAGTGTCATGCTCATCTCATATTATTAAAACTTTATTTGTACCTTAAACTACACTAATTACCTCTAATCGCGATTAAGAACTTAAAAGTTACTATTCACCAAAAAAAATTATTTTGATCTCATTGAACCACATTTTACTTTTTAATGACAACCATGTATGTCGGATTTTTGAAAATCAAATTACAGAAGTGGTAATATTTCATTTAAACGAAAAATCAGTTATTTAACTACCACTTAGTGGTTTCACTATTCATCAAAAATTGAAGTTTTTCAGAACAAGGCCAAAATTTCACCCTAAGCTATAATTGATATTCCAAATTCAAAAATGATGCCTATTTTACAAAATTCCAAAAATATAAGTTGCATTAATTAATTTTATAATTAATTCCCGCTGTTATGACAAATAGCGTGTTTTTAAGAAACAATTTATATCAAAAGATTGCCAATTGTTTATGTCCAATTTCAATGTTAAATTAATTCTAATGACCACCATTGGATAAAATGGTAAAAATATATTCTAATTATACCTTAAAACCATTAAATATCATAACTTATCACTATAAATTATTTTGATTAAAAAAGTTGTTTTAAGTATTTTTCACTATTCAAAAAAATTTGGAAGTTCTCGGAAAATTACAAAAAAGTTCAACATAGGCTAATTTCAATATTAGGAATACAAAAATGAAGTCCATTTTGAAATATAAAATTTGTATAAATTTAAAAGGTGGTTATTAGTATTCATAACGGCTACTTTGATTAGTTGCGGTGTGTTAGAACTCGAACTTGCGTACAATGCAAGCTATTGCATGATTGAAAGAGAGGCGTATCGTGGAAGCTCGGGGTGTTACATTCTCCCCTCCTTCAATAAATTGCGTCCTCGCAATTTGAAATTTTTCTTTGAAAATAAAAGGTTGAAAAGAAAAAATACCTTTGAGGAAAACCCACATCGGAAATAAGGTTAATAAATATATAACATTAAAAGAAAGCAGGATAAGTACAAAGGTCACCCGATATCTCCCATTCTAGGATTATATGAAAATATGGATATGGAGGAGAAACAAACCATCAAGGTCTGATGGAGAGTTATAGAAAACAGGATTAGGAGAAAGTTTAACCACAAGAAAATCACAAACTTGTGATTGGTTAAACGGTCATTGAATCCCCAGTTGGAAAAGTTAACCGACAACATTTTTGTTTTAAGTTACCTTTTATAATGTTGAGGAATTTATTTAGGAGATTTACTAAGAACTTAAGGGAATATACATACTTGTTATGTATACTTTCATTCGTTAATAAATTTTTACCACAAACCCAACTTTTACTCCAAATGGTAACGGAACTCAAAAATATTCTATTTATCCTAATTGTATAAGGTTCAAAATGTTAACACATACCATTTAGATTAGTAAAACTATTTTGTAATAACCAGGGACTTCCTGTAGGCTAGTGGTAGGAAATAAAGGCTTGTCGCACTATGGTTGTGGGTTCAATTCCTGCAGCTTTGTCTGACGCGACGGGTTATTCCACACCCTGCAGGTTGTCCTTTTTCCTAAAACTATAGTATTATAATATTCCAAAAATAATCTTCATAAATTCTTTAACCTTAAACAATACTATCCATGGTTCAACTTAATCCATTCCAACCTTAATAGTTATCCAAAATACCTCCGTCCAGACTTTCTCTAAAAGGTCTCTAAATTCCAAAATCAATTGTAACATCAGATTCCCCATACAAAGAAAAGTTTCTCTTATTGTCACATACTAAAAATATGATTACCTTAATCATATTAAAACCTTACTGAAATCAACAAGTACTGCAGTACAATCCATATATATATATCACATTATTCTTATAACCAGAATATAATCCTTGAGTCCAAAAGCACCAATACATTAATTATTCCGCTTCAACTGTAGTCACAGCATAAGATTGGCCTTGATCCCTTGGCCTTTTCTGAGGTAAGTTTCCTTGACGCTTAGGACATTCATTTGCATAATGCCCTGTTTCCCTACAATTGTAGCATTCAACTTTGACAGCCTCTTTCTTTCCCTTGCAATAACGAGCCTGGTGACCCTTTTCTCCACATTTATAACAAACTCCCATTCCTTTTAGGCAAGTACCAGGGTGATTCTTCCCACAATTATCACATAATGGAAAATCCTTCTTTCCCTTTTTCCCCTTATCTGTCTCTTGTTCCACCGTTCTCTTCTTCTCTTGCTTTACTTTGTTGTCATAAGACTTAGAGAATTCCTTTTCTGTCTTGATAGAACACGAGACAATATCTTAGTATGATGAGAAGGATTGTGATACTAAAGCTCGACGGAGAAATGGTTTTAACCCATCAAAGAAACGATCAATCTTACTCCTTGGGTTACGTATATAATCGGCATCATGCCTCGCTAACCTTGTAAAGTTAGCCTCATACTTTGCGACATTCTCATCCTCCTTCTGCCTCAAACTCAGAAATTGCCTTTCCATATCTACTCGATGGTCACGAGGAAAATATTTTTCTATGAAAAGCTCTTTGAACTCCCTCCATTCCATATTCGATACGTCATCATCTTCCTTTGTGTTTTGAATCAGCGACCACCACTGATCGGAATCTCCAGTGAGGTGGTAAACTGCTATGACAACCTTCTCCCTTTCACTACTCCCCAAGGCATGGAATATTTTCTCTAAGGAATTTATCCATTCCTCAGCTACTGTAGGATTGGTACTCCCATTGAAGGTTGGTGGTTGTTGCCTCATGAAACGGTCTAGCATTGATCCTCCACATTGCGGATCAGGGTGCTCCATACGAGTAAGGTTATTATTCATAACCTGCGTGAGTTGTCCCAGTACGGTGAGAAGCTGATCAGCACCAGTTGTATCTCCAGATCCACAATAATTATCTTGAGCAGGAGGGAAATCCCTACACGGAGTTCGTGCATTGATACGGTTTCCATTCCTTCCACTAGGCGCCATTTCTAAACAATGGCATAAACTAGATTAGTTTATGAATCAAATTACATAATTCCATACTTGTTAAACACTTTACATAAATTGAACTATTTATGGATATAATCCATAATCATAAAAAGAAATGTTTTCTTTGAGGAAGTATGTACTCATAACCCTTCATAGTGGTTTGTAAATAAAATGAGAATTATCCTAAGCATATCCCCCGGGAGTGTCGTAACTAAGAGTGCAGCAAGTCCCGTTGTCGTGCACCAGTTCCCGTTCGAGTCTAGCTCAAAGCGGTGTTTTCGGGTTTTACCCCTAGGTATATCTGTGCCAGAGCCGCCTCTACCTGCTCGTATCCAGACCGGGATGTATTGCTCGGAAAACGCATAACATCTCTATAATACCAAAATTCTAGGAAGTTCTTCTATACTAATCCTCAAAGTCTATCTTTGGGCTATGTGCTCTAATCAGAGTTTATCTAAATCTAGCTTCCAAGGTTAGTACTAAACTGCCTCTGATACCAACTGTAACGCCCCGACCCCAGCTACCCAGAGTCGGTGCATTACTTAGTAACATTGGCATGATCACAAAAGATCAAGTCTCGAAAGACCGATTAGTTTAGTAGCCTTGGAAACACTAGATACATTCATAAGTCTTTCATTACATCAAAAATTAAACAAACTACAATAACATGGTCTTCATAGTCCACACTCATATCCTCACTGACTATTCTTGCAAGTCAGTCATAATACACTTCTTCACATCCTGGAAAATATTAAACATTGAAAGGGGTGAACTCAGATGCTCAGTAAGGATAACAATATTGCGGAAGCTTTTATAAGAAAACATAAGCATTTAAGGCAATGTATAACTAAAACAAAAGCCTTATTGAACTTGAACTTCAGCATAATATGGCAAAAGTAAAATAAAATAATGCCATTACTTTCTCACATGGATATTCTACTAGATGAATAATCACATGAAATATCAATAACCACTTTCATAATGAGGGAATGTATAATTCCAGACATTCTGAAACACTTTGTCAAGGCCTCGGCCAAGACGTCTAAAATGATTAAGGCCTCGACCAAAACCATAAATCAAATTGGGAAAGGGCCTCGGCCAATTCCACGTCTAGTTGTCTCATGAGACCTACCGATGCATCGAGGAGCTATAGCGGGCTCCACCCGTCACTTATTAAGTCCAATACATTCCTCATATGAATAGGTTTAAACATATCATAAACCATAACATAATCGTATCACATAAAACATGCATAAAGGAAACATAACATTTCCACATTTCAATCACAAGATATAAATACAACACATTGATATAATAAAAATGATTTCAAAACCATTTTCAATAAAATAAAAGAAAGTTAAAACTATGTACTTATTTTTCATTAAAAAAAATGATGGCTTGTAGAGGAAGCCGAAACTCAAATAATGGTCACGGCGGCGGAGAAGTCATTGTCACCGCATAAGTACGGAAAGAAAAACATTCCCTTTTTTCGTTTAGTAAAACGCTTCTTATAAAAAAGATTCCTTTTGAATAAACGTAAAAGTCAAATGGGTTTATACACCGTATAAAAGAAAGTTTTGTATAAAACCAAATATGCCTCAATGAAAGGGGATTGAGACGAAGTCCTTAAAAAGATCATTTTTTAAATAAAGTAAATCTATAATGTGTATTCACTATAAGTACACATAAATAATTTAGAAATACAATATAGGTCATAATAATATCATGACATAATTTTAAAGTAGGAGATTAACCCAAAGAATGAAAATTGGGTTAAGAAATTCCCTTACAAAGATCATTTTTTTAAATAAAATATATCTATTATGTGTATTCACTATATGTACACATAAAGAAAGTACAAATACAAGATAGGACATAATAATATCATGAGGTAATTTGAAAGTAGGAGATCAACCCAAATAATGGAAGTTGGGTTAAGAAGTTCCCTTACCTCGTGTCTGAATCGACTCAACCGTTCTTTAACCTCCTGAATAATAAAATAGTGTTAATATATACCTTATTAAGAACCATTTTCAAATTCATTATCCTTTTTATATCACTTATTACAATGATATGAACATTATGTAATTATTTAAGTTAATAACGGTCGTTTTGTCGATCTTTGGTACTTGAGTCAACAATAAACTTCTTATAATTACAAGTTGTTCATGTGGTAGAATATCCATTTTCTCCAGAATTATATTCATGATTTAGATGTCATATATATCTTATATATCCAGTATATACATTCATTTATAATATTACGTTACATTTAGAGGTAAGAAATGAAATGCACCGTTCATGGAGACGGTAAGCCGTACGTACGCATGAACGCTACTTTCATTTCAATTTCATATTTAATGGAACGAAATCATAATGATATAAATGTATAATATAATTCCAGTATAATATATTCTGTAATACCATTTACTCCATCCTTTATACATCCCACATATGGCATTAACGATTCAAATCACTTTTAGGGGGCGGTAGTCCGCACTTCCTAAAATGAAATTATCGTGTTTTACCCATAATGGAAATCATAAAGTATGCCATAAATGAGAAATACAGAAGCATAAGTAAAACATAAACATATTATATATCATATATAAAAATAGTGACATCTTAATGTCCACCTTTGAAGGTGTTATATGAGTGTTGAACAATCATCATTTCGTGAGGCAGAAATTTTCCATCCACAGAAACCGTATGTTATTTAACCATTAGATGTAGGTGTGTGTAAGTGTAGCTCGAATACATCTTATAAAAACATCCTAGTATATTGAGGATACTTTTGTTGTTACAAAAGAAATGAATAAAAAGAGTTTAGGGGGTTGGAGAAGAAAAATAAAACAAAACAACATTAGAGAAGACATTACCTCAAAATCGGGTAACTCTTTTTGATTTGAGCCAAAGGCTTCCTTGAGAAGAGTTCTGCCCAAAGTGAGGCTTCTAGGAGTAAGAGAGGGATTTTGGGAGAGTATTTGGGCAGAGGATGGCCGAGCCAAATGGCTTGATGGTGTGAATAAGGTGGGAGAGGTGGGGGCCTTTTATAAGTGGAGAGGAGGGGCACTTTTGGAAAGATTGAAATGTTACATTATTTCACAATGCTTTTCGGATTCTAAAGGTCCCACACATATATAATTCGAGGATAAGGTGATAAGGTTTCTAAATCTCCTCATCCAATAGGCTTTGGACAAGTGTAAGCCTTGGATTTTTCATTATCTTCTCATTTTATTTAAATTGTTAAATAATGAGGTCATCGCCGCATCATAATGATGTCATAAATAATTTAATTTATTTAATGTCTAAAAATTATAAAAAAAATACTATTATTTAGGAAATCTTTTTAGATTTCTAATGAATATTTATAGTCAAAATATGGACTTGTGTAACACCACTTAAAAACTGTTTTAGTAAAATAACTCATGTTTGTGTCAATTTAATTTTAACATTAAATAAATATATATTAATGTCATTTTCCAACTAATGTGGCTCCATGGGGTCCCCATGTTGACCCATGGGTTGTCTTGGTCGGCCATGACTCATACAATAGGAGTAGGTCAAGTGTCATGCTCATCTCATATTATTAAAACATTATTTGTACCTTAAACTACACTAATTATCTCTAATCGCGATTAAGAACTTAAAAGTTACTATTCACCAAAAAAATTATTTTGATCTCATTGAACCACATTTTACTTCTTAATGACAACCATGTATGTCGGATTTTTGAAAATCAAATCACAGAAGTGGTAATATTTCATTTAAATGAAAATCAGTTATTTAACTACCACTTAGTGGTTTCACTATTCATCAAAAATTGAAGTTTTTCAGAACAAGGCCAAAATTTCACCCTAAGATATAATTGATATTCCGAATTCAAAAATGATGTCTATTTTAAAAAATTACAAACATATAAGTTGCATTAATTAATTTTATAATTAATTCCCGCTGTTACGACAAATAGCGTGTTTTTAAGAAACAATTTATATCAAAAGATTGGCAATTGTTTATGTCCAATTTCAATGTTAAATTAATTCTAATGACCACCATTGGATAAAATAGTAAAAATATATTCTAATTATACCTTAAAACCACTAAATAGTATAACTTATCACTATAAATTATTTTTATTAAAAAAGTTGTTTTAAGTATTTTTCACTATTCATAAAAATTTGGAAGTTCTCGGAAAATTACAAAAAAATTCAACATAGGATAATTTCAATATTAGTAATACAAAAATGAAGTCCATTTTGAAATATAAAATTTCTATAAATTTAAAAGGTGGTTTTTACTATTCATAACGGCTGCTTTGATTAGTTGCGGTGTGTTAGAACTCGAACTTGCGTACAATGCAAGCTATTGCATGATTGAAAGAGAGGCGTATCGTGGAAGCTCGGGGTGTTACAAGGCATATTGCTTTTGATCCATGTCTTTGAATTAACACCATGATATGAATTTGATCATCCTTCGGACATGATGTAATAAAATTATATTATATGGGTAAAATGTAATTTTATAATGGTATACCACTTAATTATTCCATAAATCTTTGAGTATGACCATATTGGATCTTCATACACTCATTCCATTGCATAGTCAATGATGAATACCTAGCTATATCACAGTATCCACAACACTAGAAATAGTTTACATTAAATATATACAAAAAATATTGAGTAATTCATGGATTACATCATTTATCTTGTGCTCACTAATACCTATTTTAAATTTTAAAAACATTCTATGAGTGAACAATAATTAAAAAGCATTGAAACCATATTTTTTGTGTACACTCTTGTGTATTTTCAATAACACAAGTGATGTTTTTGGGTTCTTTGAGTGTTTTGTTTCTTGGTTATACAGAAATCAACATATAAAATTAGAGTGGGGGTATGTGCATTAGGATTTACTAACATTACATTATTTTATTGATAAATAACTATACTATTTTTATCATTTTTAATTATCTTTTATTTATTTGGATAATTCTCTGATGGTTTTTCTAAACCCATATGATTTCCCTTCCCATTTATTATATCCCATTTAAACTGATCTCCCAATTTAAAAATGAGAGTCAATATTCTCACTTGATTTTTAATTTCTCAACACTCACTAATGATCTATATAATGATTTATTTGATATGTTTGACTCATTATATAACTATTTAAGTCAAAACATTGATTATTTTGGTTTTCTATTTGATCTTAAGATCATAAATAACAACCTTACCTTCTCTTTTGGGATATTCATTTTTGATATTTTCAATTTATAACTTCAACATAGAATTCTTTTATAATTACTATTTCATGAATGGATTTTAATTATGAACCAATCTATTATATTTTTTCATTTTTTTCTCCCTAAACAGATATATCATCAAGTGTAGAATCAGACTATTTTGTGTGATGTACTCTCCATTCTAATCATACAAATTCATTTTAACTGTATTCATTTATTTGAGACTAGTCTACAACAGATTTGAGAACATATTCTTTGAGATATTTACCGCCCCCAATCTCTTTAACATTTGTTTCTTCTGGTCTATTATTATATGGTGAATGTATATTAAATTTGTTAATTAATTTGTTCTTAGTAATCCTCATACCTTTCACATTAATTGAATATTTCTTCATGGGAACTTCATTATCCCATCATTATCTTAAAAAATAATGGGAAAATATTATATAAGATATATAAACTTTCCACATTGAAAACATATGAGTACTATTTTCCAATTGAAATTTCATTTTCCACATTTAAAATTCAAGGAAATAAATGATAGAACTTAATTAACTCCCTTATCATTAAAATATTATTCAACTTAGTGATTATTCAAACCCTTATATGTCACTTCGTGAGATTTTCCATTTTATATAGACTCATTATTGTTGACACACACTTTTCACATGTGGTTTAAAAGTTCAAATGGTATTTACTTCAAGTATATTGAAAAGGAAAAGGAAAAAAATTTGAGCAACACCCACCTCTCTAACCCATCATAGATAATATTGATCATTATTTTTTTGCACACTTGATTGATCATACACCTACCCCACGTTCAAACTACATAACTCGCTACTCATGTGGAATTTCATGAACAACCACCTTTATTGAGGGTCACATCATTTCCTATAAACAGACCTATTGGGATCTTTATTTGGGATTTTTGGAAGACCTAGTGATAATTAAATGCTCTTATAAAATTTTCCTCTCTCCAAAGACTCCAAAACCCTCATGTTGAATTACAATATTACTAAGTAAGAGGAAGTTAATAAGATAAGAATGATAAAAAATCTCTCAAAATACATTAAACACCAATGAACTATGTGAGGAACCACTTCCCACTTAGTCTAAAAAACACAATGTTAGTGGAACACTTCCTAACTCAAAACATGTGGCCTATCCTTCCAAAGAACCCAAAGTTTCCCTTTGTCATTGGACCTATACCGTGTGTTGTTTCGTAGGTTTTTATCTCCTCTAGAAGTCAACTCTAGTTCACTTAAGTATCACCTATTTTAAATCAACTTATATACTCCCAATAATCACATGGGAGAGGTATTATTTAATCATTCAAATTATCAATTATTTGAGGTATTTATCAATCCACCAAGTATAAATTGTGTGTGGTATATTCTATTCCAAACAAGTATCACTTGGATGAGATAAATCATGGTCTGTACAAGTATCACATGGGTGAGATATATTTTAGTCCATTTAAATACATATTAAGTGATGTAACCTCCAATCACAAGTAACTTTCACACCACTAAAGAGTGATAACTCTTCTACACAAATCATAAATCTATGGGAAACAAAATTGAGACCACATGATAGAAAACTATATATATATGGTTGGGGAATGGACACACCATCAAATAATCTTGATCATGAACGCCAACGATAAAGGAAGTATCCACATTTAACATCCCTTGTGGTTCATGTTATTTTAATGTTCATAATCATGAATTTCCGTGGTATTGTGGATCCCTCCCTTAGGGATATAATCTTTGTTTCAAAAAAATTAATTTCCCCCATGGTGCCTGATATGTGAAGTGAATCAATAAGTATCCGCACATTCTGATATATTTTTAAGCACTAACTCCATGATTATAAAAATAAATAATTTATGAATTTCCAATGGCAATCTTTCTTGAAAAATATCCCACTATACAATCCCCCTCATTCACCAGTATACTGGAAGAAAATTTATCCTATGAAAATACCTCCTTTAATAAGCCCGTATTTATTATTTGATGATAATATACTTTTACTACCATATATATCCCCACCCTCATCCACCATTGGAAAAAATAATGTAAAAAATATTGGCTTTCAACTCAAGTGCATGTACCTCATAGACATTATTGTGCAATGTGAAGATCATCCACATTCTCATGTTTCTCACATAAATCATTACCCACATGGGTTTAGAGATCAAGAGTGATCATGAAACTAGCATAATCAAAATATCAATGTCCCTTACACTAGGTTTAAGCTGGAAATCATGTTACCATATTCTCAAGGGGCCATATTTCCTATGTGACCAATCCTAAGTGTGCTATATTCCCGATGATTTAACCAATAGGAGTACCATATAGGTAAAATCCTCCAAACATCAAAAAACACATGGAATTTTATTCCTATTTAGAAGGTATATGTAGGAATCCTCTACAAGTTTCCAACCTGACAACTCAAATACACAACCATTTTTATTGGGCCATATTCCTAGTAAGATCATCCTTCCCACTGGAGGATATATACTATATTTTTCCTTCTCTATATCATCCACATTATCCAATATTTATAGTTATATCCACCTCCATATGTTCAAATACCTTGTAATAAAAATCCATTCCCGTTTGACATATCTCTCATTGGATCAACAATAAATGAGATCTCATGCTTAAGTCCCACACAATTATTTTATAGGAAAACCTAACCTAAAAATCTTTGCAGCATGACATTAAAGTGTAAGGTTTGGTCATTGTCACATAACTATAAAAGGTATGACGTGCCACTTTAAGTGGCATCGAATAATGTGGGTTCTGATTCCATTCATGAAGATATATAAGAATCCAATTTCATGGGCCCATTTTCAACAAAAAAAAATACCATCTACATTATTGAGGGGAAATAAAATATAGATTTTCTAGATATGAGGATTTAAATAATAATTCTATAATATAGTGGATGAATATGTAGATAAAAAGTCATCATAGATATCCTATGATACATACATATGTATATATTAGTGCAGAACCTCTATTACATACAGATTGTTCCATTGATAGAGAATCTCAGATATATAAAGAGTGTAACTTCTTCATGTATATGGGATGGATTGAAGATGTGAAGGGTGACCAACCATATATTATTGGTTAAAAAGGATTCAAAAATATGAAATAAATATATAAGATAACCAAGATGATCACCAAAATCTCCTAAAAATGGTGTGGTGAGCTTGACCTCTTATCCTCTTGACCAATGAGAGTCCATAATAATCATTGAAAAATATACATGGTGATAAAATTATTTTTGAAATCATGTTTATATTATGGATACGTGAGACACTGGATGTTTCCATTTACATAAATAAACCTCATTAGAAACCCCTCAGACATGGATATGAAAAAAATTGGTGAAATCACTGAGAATATCTTCATTAACTAAAATAACTATGTCGACCGCATTTTAGGACATTTCACCTCATCTATTAATATCAAAAAAATAAGATCCAAACAAATAAGTTTTAAATTAATAAATCATCATGCACATATCTACTTGTGAGGTAACTTTTATGTGTTCCCTGTTTTATGATTAAATACTCGATTAATGTACATTCACCATAACTCCCTTATATCTATAATAGCTTCTTATCAGTCAAAAATGTATTATGTATCAATAGTATAATGAGATGGATCATCATCGAGTTAGAGGATTTTATTTCCCACTCAACACCTTTAGTGTCAGGTGGTGAATGCAATGATAATGGAGTACCACCTGAATGGTATTATCCAAACAATGGTGATTTTTAATGATTATATATAGTACATGAATCACCACTAACCATCCACCTAATGATAACTGGGCGAAAAACAAGAGTAACACATCACTTTTTTAAATCATTTTGGAAGACTCACCACATAATTTTTCTATATTTTCCACCATTACTTGAGTGAGGTTGATCAAGAGGTCCAAAACATACTCAACACCTTAGCCCAAGAGATACACCAAGAGGCTCCAACCACCAGTCGCCGCTTCTAACACTACGTCACATCTATCCCTCAACTTGATGAGGATTCCATACTATGAGCCCTGGATCTGGCCACCCAGGCATAGGTGTATAGGAAGGATCAACAAGGGTGGAAATAAATTGAATAGTAAAAATCACACAATATCTCCCCCCATGGAATCCCACTAATATATGGAAGAAATCAAGTAGAATCCAAATATATCTATTCCCACACCTAGAAGGCCTACCTAGATAATCTAAAAACTCCCCATGAAGATCGTCGACATACCCAAAAAAAAGAGGGTGGCCCCATTCCTCCATCTATGAACATCACCACTTATACTATATTTTAGTAGGAAATGGATTCAATTTATAGGCATATATCCCTTATCTAACCAAATAATGACAATATATTCTCGTTCCAAATGTGGATGTCACCCAACCGATCTAGGCTATAATAGAAGGGTATGAATCTATCATTTCCTAAAATCTATAGACATTCCATGACATGAATGTAGTGGTGGAAATAGTTATATAGTGGGAACATAACCCTTCCACCACAATTGAGGTTGCTCATAATCATAATGAGAGGTTACATTAGAGTTGATACATATTCCCACCTATGAACAAGGGGAAAATCTACATGTTCCTATGATAATCAGATGTAATCATTAGAAACACATATCTGATATAGCTATAGATTATTGGTTCATTTTAACAACCACTATATGGTAGAAACATATCCCTTCCATAACCCCAAAACACATGCTAACATACTCTTAATGTAGCATAAGAGTCGCTCAGGAAAGTAACCAAAAATTAATACCGATGCCTAAATCATGAAACATTGATCTCTTGATAGAGAAAATATAAAAATAATCACACCAAGGGTGATCAGAAATACAGAAGCAAGCCCAGCACCATGATCTAATTGGTTATAGTGTTCTTGATGCCTTTAAACATCTGTAAATGGAATACCAATATCTTCCTAAATTGTCTCAAAATAAAGGAAGAATTATTTAATGTTACGAAGGTAATAAACACACATTACTACTTTAAAATCTATAGGTCCTCCCCATAAAATTCCCCATAAAGATATCATTTTTCATAACACAAAGATCGATAATAATCTTTTTCTTTTATTGAGTAATGCAAAGTAACCTCCCCATGGGTTGAAGATAAAATGACAAGAATATCCTACCATTTACAATGTTCACCTTGAAGGTCCCCCCTAGGGTATAACCCATAATAATTATCATGGTGGTCAAACATTAAACCATATTGGTATCATCTCCCAGATGGTGTTTTTATGAAGTTCATCCCGATAATGATGTTTCATTTTGACAAAATAGTCCTCCCCTTTTCGAATCATTGGTGAGAAATCCATCACATAATGAGACACATGGGATGACAAGGATGACCATGAAAGGTGATATTTTTTACCATTTAAAATAAAATTTAAGAGAATTTTCATTATCTAAACCACCCTTGGATTTATTTTCTTCCAGCACAACATAGGGGATTTGGCCTAATCCCAGAACATACAATAAGGTAGCTGGAAAATCATGACATTAGTCAGATCATGTATAGGAATATCCCATAGAATATAAAGATAATATATTTATGTTGAGTGAGAAAACATATTAAATATAATTTACCGGTCATCTTATGACCCATGTATACTCCTCGGTATGATAATCCCAAAACATTTTTAGGAATATGCATTTATCATATTTGTTTGAAACTATGGATTAGTCTTAAACATTAAAAAAAGAATTTTTTTCCTTATGAAGGAAATAGTGATCATGTTAATTTAACATATGAACTTCATAATCATATTAAATTAATGAAACTTTCAACATTGTGATGACTGAAATTGGAAAATCAATGAGAGATCCTTTAATGTATAGGTCATGATGCTTTATGAAAACAACACAAATTGAACACTGCCACCCCCATTTGATTCATATATC
Organism: Viscum album; assembly: GCA_963277665.1. Classification (NCBI taxonomy): domain Eukaryota; kingdom Viridiplantae; phylum Streptophyta; class Magnoliopsida; order Santalales; family Viscaceae; genus Viscum; species Viscum album. The sequence goes on along the minus strand of OY728136.1, from coordinate 998,537,206 downwards.
AGTGTATTGGGAAAGCACAAATAAATAGGTTTAAATTCTCTCTTCAGTCCAAAAATCCCACCAAAAGTGGATCCAGTCAATTTCATTTCTTTAATTTGAGCATAATAAGTTGTGTCTTCCAATAATTAAGGGAATTATTAGAAGGAATTGACCATGAATAAATCTTAGTAGAATCTATTTGGATGAGAGAAATCCATCGATAAACTCTTTCGTGAGGCATTGTAAAATATTGAGGTCACACCCCACTCAATAAAAACTTATCATTGAGTAACAATGATCTCTTTAGAAATAAATAGAGTGTATGAATATCTTACATTACACCTAGATCATTATCAAACAAAGGTTTTTAAAATCAAGAGAGTAGCTTCAACAACTACAACTGTGGAAATATAGGAGTATCCCTAGACCAATAGGAAATGGTAATTTTTACCAATAAAATGTTCTATAACCATATAATCCAGTTTGATTTGATACAAAAGTGGTTTAGGGGAATCCCTAGGCCGTAGGTCAAGGAGAATTGTTATCTTAATTGCCTCTCCCAATGATATTGGTCGTCTCCTATCTAGAAGGCATGTCACAAAATAGTTTCCCATGGTGTTTTTAATATATTTACAAACTACCCTCTAGTAAAATGCATAAAATGGGGTTTTATAAGAACTATCTTCGGGTTAACCTGCATAAGATAGCCTCGGTATAATCTTTATGAAAAATGATGTGGTGTCAAAAAGGACACATGAAAAAGTGATCAGATAAAGGAATAAATGCTTCAGAAGATCAGATAGTATCCTATGGATATCACAAATGAAATATACCCTCATATTTTCACAGTATTGAGGTACCAAACTCAGTGAATTATGAGTTAGTAAATTTCATTAGAACTGTCCCTAATGATGATTTAGAATATGAGACCAATATATGAAAACATGAAGAAGTTTTTTTCTATTCAAATCATGATCCATAATAAATACCATAGGAAGGTGTGAATATCATAAATCGATGGATTGAATAAAATGGGGCTCCGATGGATTCAATTATACCACTCCCTTGACATGGTTCAACAAATGAAAAGGGTAAGGAAATGGCCATGTCCCACCATTTAGATAAGTATGTTAAGCCAGACATGATTGACGAAATATTATTTCAATATTAAGAAGATATGATGAGGATTGAAAGAAATAATACATAAATTATAAGAGTAAAAAATCCCATAGGGTATGTTCTTCAGACAGAGCCTCGTCGTACTCTCTTAGCTAAAATACCGCAATAAGAGGAGGTCATCATTATAATGAGAGTAGAGTCATAACATCTTCTCATCCTAGGAGACTTTCAAATAATTTATTGGGACATAATGATGAAAAATATTATTAATGCACTCTATAATTAAAAACAATAAACCCATGTCAAATAAATTATCACATTCCATCCCATACAGATTTTTAACCATAAGCATGGGTAAAACTTACACATAAATCCATATCTCTCGCTTCCCCTATTCAAGATTTCATTCAACCAACCATACCTATGATAAAACAATATTTATTTGAATATTTTGTTGATTATAAAAGAAAAAAATTCTTCATATTATGTTAAATATGTTTATTTTTAATATTTTAGGGATTGGATCATTCATTTGAATTTTTTTTGAAAATTTCAGTTTTACCCTTTAAATATTCAATGTATTATTTCAAACATAATTAATTTTATTTGAATTTTCAAAATATAGAATTTTGTTTTTTATGTTTCTGACTTAATGGGATAAAATATTAATTTGGGACATATGATCCAAATCATTCATTTGATAGGACTTAATAGTCCATGAAATCAATATTGGTCTGGACTTTCAAAATTGGATATTAGTTCATTATTTGGTCCATAAATTTTTTATCCATAATTTTATTAAGATTAAATTTGGAGAGGTTCTATAGGAACAAATTTCTCACAAACCATCCTTCTAGAAGGAAAACTGGTTCACCTTTTTGGTGGTCAAACAGGTGGTGAATGTTGGATTAATTTATTTGTCCAAATTTCCCCATTCACACTTGAAGGATCTTAAAACATAGGCTCCAATACATTCAATAAATTGGTGTTTTCTTCAATCGGAGGGTCTGGGTAATGAATTGGGAGATTTAAGGCATAGTAGAATTGGCTTCCCTTTATTTTTATAGTCATTTCAAGAGGAATATTTCATGAAGCTAGGATTCCTTCGTCGAAGCCTTCTTCTTATTTACTTTGTAATATTGTTTTACATTCAATTAACACCTAGTTTACTTTCCATTTACTCAATTATTTTCTATTTAATTATTATTTCAATATCCATCTTTGGTTTGGAATGAAAATAGAAGAAACGATATTGGGTTACACCCTTTCTTAAGATTTTCAAATGCATTTCGTTTCAACGATGACTACGTCGCCCATGAAAGATTAGTTTTCTTAGCAATCGATTGACCTCTTACATTATTCATTTATTTATTTTGATTAAATAATCTAATATAATTAAAAAATATGATAGATGGATTTATTTTTAAAATTATAACAAACTGAGCAAACAATTGAACAATTGACACAAAAACACGTGAGGTCGAGATTTGTGTAAATTGTGAGAGCGCAAACTTAATCGGTAAAACCAAACCAAATGAGATAAATTTGTAGAGTAAAAATATAATCCCTATATAAAATTAATTAAAAATTTCTAAATTCTATATGTGACCTAATTTACCACTGAGTATAGTCTAGACCTAGAACTTAAATCACTGCAAGGTGTTGGGATTTCATGTTTAGAAGATGGCTTGGGGTTTAAATCTTTTCATCATTATGGAAATGTTAACTCCCTTAGGGTTCGAGTTTTAATAAATAAGGGGATAATAATTAAGTGTATATTAAATTTAATTATAATGATTAAAAATTAAGTGGATATTAATTTAAATTATAATTATTAATAATTATGTGAATAGGTAGAATTATGTCGATTACTCTTTTTAAAATATTTTCTAAAAAAATCTCCTCATTGTGTTTTATTAATACAATTACATTTAAAAAACAAAAAACAAAAAAAATAATATTCTTCCCACGTGCTTCTTTATTCTTATTTTATAAACATTTTACATCCCCCCATCCTTCTATGTTTCTTAGTTTATTTTATTTTAAATTCAAAATACCATTGATATGTTCTTTTAAATTAATTCCTCATTTGAGAGAAGACCTTGGTCAGCCACTCTACTACACCTAAATAACACCAAATTGAATATCATTGGAGAGTTCCCACAATCATATCATTCAATATAGCATCATTTTCGGGGAGGCAAGAAATTTATTCAACCAATTGGAGTTATTTTTTTCATCTTACTATTTTCTTCTCCACTTTCATTCTTCTTTGTCCTTTCTAATGTTGTTTCTATTCTCTCTTATTTTATTTTTATCGGACCAACTCAAACTTATTTTATTTTTATTATGGTCCACTTTTATTATTTTTATTTTTATTTGATTTATGACCTGAACTAATCTCTAGGATCTCTTATATCATGAACATGAGATTAAACATAACCATTGAACTCGAATCAGACAGTCTTATTCTACCGGAAGTTTGACCATTCAACCAGTTAGAGAATTACTCCATTATGGTAACAATGAAATTTGAAATAATTTTTAATCAAACATATTACAAGAACTAAAGTCTAAAAATAATACTAATGAACTTATATAACCATTCAAGAATTAGCTGCACATGATATTAACAATCAAAAAAATTATATTGGATACCCAAATATGGAATCAGACATTGAACTAAAATCTGGGTTATTTTACCTACATCAAAAAATTCATCACATCTCTAGTAAGGATCCCAATAAACATCTAAAAAAATTTAATGTGGTTCCTCAACCTCAAAATCAAAAAATGTATCTAATGATCCAATAAAAAAAAGATCATTCCCAATCTCACTTTATAGAACTGCAACGGATTGGATGTCATACTTACAACATTAATATGTGAAATGTTTTACTGATTTGAAATGTATTTTATTGCATTAATTTTTTACCAGAATCAAGGACCACATCTGTTTGAAATGATATCATAGGTATCAGGCAAGCCCAAGGGGGGTCAATGTATGAGTACTAGGAGAAATTAAAGAAGTTGTGTGCAAGCTTACCACATCACCAAATTAGCGAGAAATTCCTCATCCATAAATTTTATGAATGACTCACACCTATGGAGAGGAGATTGGTGGATGATGTAGAAAAAGGGGAATTAGTCAAAAAGATACCATCAGCTGCACGTGCGTTGATTGAAAAGATGGAACAAAACATCCAACAATATGGTGATCAAGGTTAACCACTTGTTAGAGGAGTACATCGGGTATGTCCTTCTCTTGAAAACCATTTGATTGATACTATGTTGGAAGAATTGACCACTATGGTGAGGAAGGTTTATTTGTATCAAAATAAATACCAAAACTCTCTTATGAGTCCATGTGGAATTTTCACTGAAATAGACCACCCAACTAATTGTTTTCCCCAACTACAAGAGTCCTAGGAATGTGGGGCATTATTCCCGGGGATACCACACCAACAGAAAAAACAGCCACATCCCCAAAAGAAGGGTGATTATATGGCACCAACATGTAACCAGTGTTGGAAGGATCAATCAAACATGAGGAATGGATCTCGACAACAAGAACGACACTCTTTTCAAAAAAACATCAAGAATTCTCATTCTTACCAACTAGGTGTCCAACAACCCCAAATGATATTTGAAACCCAACAATCAAAAATCCAAAAAATGGACTTCTCAACCAAATTTACATTCTAATTCTGATTTCATATTGAAACAAATTTTTCTCAATCAACATAATGAGATGACGAGTCAAGGTTTGGGGATGAGGGAGTTGAAGACTCGAATGAGCTAGATTGCCACCGCCCTCCGTGAACTGGTAAGTAAGAACTTAAAAAATATTCTTTCCTAACCTTCTCCAAATCCCATGGGGGATGTTAGTTCCATAACATTGAGTTGCAGGAAGTAATAAAATAATAATTCTTCACCTACCATTCTACCGAGATTCACCTCCACTCTGGAGAGGCCCCTTTGAAAAACCAACTGATGAGCTGCCCAAGGATAAAGACTACAGTAAGAAAAATATTGATGATTTTTTTGATAAACCCATTCCCTTTCCAAATAGGGTTATTAAAACCAAGAATATTTCTAAATTGGTGATGAAAAATGAGGTTTTAGACACATTCAATCATGTAGAGATAAAAATCCCTCTACATGAAGCAATAATGAAAATCATGAGATATGCCAAATTTTTAAAAGAATGTTATACCAATAAAAGGGGGCTCAAGGGAAATGATAGGATCAAACATGTAAGGAATTTTTCAACACTCATTACAACAACTCAAGTAATGACAACAATGTTAAAGGGTACTGGGACCTTCACCATCCCATGCACCATAGGGGAGTTACAAGTTTCTGATGGTTTATATGATTTAGGTGTGTCCATAAATGTGATTCCTCACTCCGTATTATCTTCTATATAGGTTAGTGAGTTGAATCAGACAAGAGTAATGGTGTAGTTATCAAATAGAGCTTCAACATATCCATCCAGAGTCGTTGAGGATGTACTTGCTTGAGTAAGAGACATAATCTTCCTAGGAGATTCTTAGATTCATAACATAGAGGATGATATGGTAAATTATCGTGACCTCATTATCATAGGTAAGAACTTAATAAAAACTAAAAAATCATCATAAATTTCCATGAGATTACAATATCCCCGGAGTTTGGAGATGTTGTTTTGATATTTAATATTATGGATTCCCTGAAGTACCCCATATAGGACCATTCTTATTTTGTTATCTCCCATTTTGAACCGCCAAGTAAAAAACCCCATGGATTTTTATTGTCTTATTCATAGGAATATTATAATAATTTTTTATAGTTTGATGTCTAAGATCACTTCCACACCTGTTTAAAATTCAAAAAACGCTATTTCATTTGATTATAAAATGGATTCATATTCTAATTTTGTTCATGTTCAATATGATTATGACTTGGTTGTCGAATATGATGTTGGTTTTGATGCATTATTCTCTGATTTTGATAATTATTATTCTTGTAATAATTTTCATTGTGCACATATTTCAGCTCCTTCAAATTCTTCATCAATTCTACAACCTCCCTTCATTGGAACTCATGAAATTTCCACCTAATCTCAAATACTCATACTTTCTATGTGGTGAGATATTAGCAGTTATAATTGCTAACAATATACCTTTTTAACATTAAGAAAACTTTTTAATATTTTTAGGGAGAAAATTATGGCAATTAGGTAGAACTTGGATGACATATCAGGTATTAGATGCTCTATTTTCATGCACATGATTCTATTAGAGGATGGGGTTAAACTGGTTCGGCATCAAAAAAGGATACTGAATCAAAATTTTCTATAAGTTGTTAGAAAATAAGTTGATTTTTTTGTGCAAGGTATAATTTATCCCATTTTAGATTCTCAGTGGGTGAGTCCTATTCAGGTATTTATTAAGAAAAGTGGTGTTACAATTTTTGAAAATTAAAAAAACGATTTAGTTCCAATAAGGGTGAATAAAAGTTTTCGTGTGTGTATTGATTATAGGAAACTAAATCAATCCACTTGCAAGGACCATTTCTGACTCCCATATATTGATAAAATTATTTAGAGAATAGATGGAAAGACACATTATTGTTTTTTGGATGGATTTCTTGTATATTTTCAGGTACCTATAGCTCCATAAGATTAGGATGATACAATATTCACTTGTCCATTCAGTACATTTTCCTATCGGAGGATTCCATTTGGAATATTTAATGCCCCAGGTACCTTATAGAGATGCCTGGTGAGTATGTTTTTATGATTTTATTGAGACCATCATGGAGGTATTTATGGTTGATTTTATCATTTATGTGTCTTCATTTGATGATTGTATGTTTAGTTTTGGAATGATGTTGAATCGTTGTATTGAGAAGAATCTAGTTTTAAACATTGAAAAGTGTCATTTCATGGTAGAGCATGGAATGTTTTAGGGCATTTAGTGTAATAACATGGAATATAGGTTTATAAATATATGGTAGTTATTATTTCATTCTTACCCTATCATTCATGTGTGTGCGATGTTAGATATTCATAGCGCATGCAGGATTTAGTCGACATTTCATCAAATATTTATCAAATATTGCACTTCCTATGTCACAATTACTTCAAAATGATTCTGATTTTGTGTTTTATGATTCATGTAGTAATTAATTTGATGAGATAAATAAGTGTCTGACCACTCCACCTATCATACAACTCCCATGGTGGGACATTAAATTCGAGCATAGGTGTGATGCTTCCAGCTACGCAGTTAATGCGACCTTTTCACAAAGGGTGGATGAACGTTCACATGTTATCACTTATGCTTAAGGGACATTGGATTAATCCCAATAAAACAACAAAACCATGAAAAAAAGTTTATTTATATTATATTTTCATTAGATAAACTCTTTTCATATTTATTGGGCTCTAAAGTTGTTGTTTTTTCCGACCATGTAACTCTTAGGTACCTCTTGAAGAAACCAGCTACGAAACCCAAGATTATCAGATGGATGCTTCTTCTTCAAGAATTTGATATCAAGATAAAGGATAATATGGTTTTAGAAAACACAGTGGACAACCACATGATTAGGATAACTCACAAACATTAGGATTATACCTTGGACAAGGTACCACTTTGAGACACATTCTCCGATGATCATCATTATTCCATCTCAGTTACACATCCTTGGTATCATGATTTAGTTAAATACCATGTTGCTGGTGAAGTCCATTAAAATTTAAAAGAAAAATAAGGTCCAAAAGTTAAAGACTGTGTCAATATTTTATGTTTGGGATGTTCCTAACCTATGGAACATGTGTAGTGATCAAGTTATTAAAAGGTGTGTTCCTGATCATGAGTTTGAGTCTGTTCTGCATTTCTGAAATATACATTCATATGATGGACACTTTGGACACCAACAAAGGGATAATAAAGTCTTAGACTCTGGATTATATTGTCCTAGATTTTTCCATTATTCCCATGTGTTTTGTAAGTCATTCCCTTGTTTCCAACAAGTTGGGTACATTTCTAGGAGATATAAGATTCCATAAAAACCCATATTATTTTTGTAATATTTTTGATATTTTGGAAATTGATTTTATGGGTCCTTTTCAAAGTTAATATATTTTCTTGTACATTTTCGTTTCCATTTATTATGTGAGAAAATGGCTGGAGGCTAAGACCACCAGGACTGATTATTCTTAGGTTGTAGTGGACTATGACAAGACTCATATTTTTTATAGGTTTGGAGTACCAAAGGCCATCATCAGTGACCAAGGGACACACTTCGACAATAAAAATTTAGATTACCTCTTTTGGAATTATAGGGTGACACACAAATAATCAACATTATACCCCCAACCCACCCCAAACAAATGGTCAGGCTGAGGTTTGAAATCATGAGTTGAATATTTTTTGGAGAAAACCGTGTAATTGAATATGAAGGATTTGAGAAAGTTATTGGATGATCCACATTGAGCTTATATAAGATCATACACGAATTCAATTAGTATATCCCCATTTTGGATTTTTTTGGAAGAGCGTGTCATCTCCCTGTAGAAGTTGAGCATTGATATTGTTGGGCTACAAAGAAATGCAACATGGATTTTGGCCAAGATGGAATCCAATGTAATCTTTAAATTCAAGAGCTTGAGAAGATTTGATAGCATTAATATGAGAAATCAAGGCTCTACATAGATAGATCAAAAGCATCTCATGATATAATGATCCAAAAAAGGGAGATTCATGTTGGATAGTAAGTCTTTATCTATAGTTCATGAATGAATCTAATGTCTGGTATAATTCATTCCAGATTGTTATGTCCTTATATTATATCTAATTATTTTCCATATGGTGAAGTGAATATCACACAAGAGGACACTATATGACGAATTGTAGTCAATAAGGAAACACTTGAAGCAATACACTAAGTGAATTTCTACTAATGTAGTGGATTTCATCACACTACATTACCCTATCATTACTTGAAAATTTCATGTTGTTCCTAACCCCTTCACTTTTATTTTACTTTTCCAATTTAGAATTATTCATTTCATGTGCATATATCATTTCATAGGTTCACATAGGTGGAATTTCAACATTTTAAGTATGGTGGAGGGGAAAAACTTTTGGGGAAGATGTTGAGGATTTTCATTTGTGTGTTTTTTGTGTATTTTCTATTAATTGTTTTGATAAAAGTTTCAAAAAAATCAAAAAAAACCAATAAAAAACAAATATGTCAAATAACATTATCATTTGAAACATATAGAAAATGCATGTTTTCAAAATTAATTGGTACAATTATAAGAATGAGTAATATTTCTTCATCAACGGTTGATTTTTATAAAAATTGAAATTGTCGATGATATGAATGTTTGTTTCATTATAAAACCATTTAGATTTTGACATAATTATTTATGATATTTGTTCATGGTGATTTGTTTCATTGATTTAACCACAAAAATTTTCACTCAACAATGATTTGTGAAATTTTTACTACTCAATTTAAGGTATAATGAAGTTAGGTAAATAATCATTTTTTCATCCATATATTCATTTCTCTTCAGATCAGTTTCATTAATGTACCAAATAGACCTATGCATGTGTACTTATTATTTGACTATTGTACGCCCTTAATAAATTAGGTTTGTTTCTTGGATAGGTGAAAGGCACTCTTTCTTGACCATTGATCTTCTTATAACTATTACAATTAGGTTTTGAAGGAGATACAACATGGGTTGAGAGTTGAGTGTGAGATTTATTCCAAGTGAAACATAAAAAAACAAAAATAATCATAAATGAGGGGAGTGATGAAATGTACAACATATGGGGATATCTAGCTCAGAAGTGTAAGGTTTGACTTTCGTGAATGCTTAAGTGAGTATGTCTTGAAATTTGATTTCAAACAAATTTAGAACATGTTTGGTGAATTAAACCAAATAAGAATAATTGTTTTACTTGACATGAATATACTGAAAAAGGGAGGATTTATTATCTTGGAATTGTTGGCACGCACACGTAGAAAATTAGTGGCATAGTATAACCATGAATTTTTTTTATTTGATTAGTATTATGGATCTCACTAAATTTTTTTTATACAATTTATGAGTAAATGAATTTATAATTTATTGATATTTTCTTTGGTTGGAATTATTACATTTTCAATATTACTATTGTGGATTGAGAAATACGAACATGCATATCTTGTCACAATTATTTTGAATATATGATGCGAGGTTTTTTCTAGGAGGAAAAAAGGGTAAGTGTGAGAGAGTTAATAAAACAAAATTTTGTTTAATGTTTTAATGATATGAAATGAAAAATTGTCTTCAAATTGTGTTGAATAATATTATTGTTAAAATATTTGGGATTAGATCATTCATTTGAAAATTTGATGAAAATTTTTGTTTAAATATTTAAAAATTCATTAGAGTATTTTGGACATAAATAATATTTTTTGAATTATGTAATCTTAAAAATTTTTAAATGTGTTCTTGACATAATGGGATGAAACATTAGTTCAAGACATATGAGAAAAATCATGAATTTTATTGGAAATAATGATCCATGAAATCAAAGCTGGGTTGGACTTTCTAGATTGGATATCAGTTCTGTATTTGGGTCATAACGTTTTCATCCATGCTTGGATGAAGCAAAAATTTGGAGAGGAGCTCGATAATACATTTTATCACAAATAATCATTTCTAAAGGATAGATTTTTCATGCGTTTTGGTGGTCAAATATGTGGTGAATATTGTATTAATTTATTTGGACAAATTTCCGCATTCAGACTTGAAACATATTATAAACTAGCCTCCCTCCCCTATATAAAACGGTTTTTTTCTCATTTGGAAAATCTTATACCTGCATAGGGAGATTGAAGGAAGATAATAATTGGTTTAACTTCATTTATCTAGTCATTTGAAGAGGGATATATCTTGAATCTAGGATCCCTTCATCAAAGCTTTATTCATTTTCACTACTTTTAAATGTTGTTGTACATTCAATAAACTCTTAGTTTCCCTTCCATTTATTATTTTATTTTTAATTTTATTCCTGTCTTATAATTAATCTTTGTGCTAGAATGTAGTGAATAGAAATGATATTGGGTTACACCTTTTCTAAATATTTTTAAATGCAATTTATTTATACGATAACTACACAGCCCGTAAAAGAGTAGTTTTTGTAGTAATCGATCGACCTATTACCTTCTTATTATTATTTTTGAATCATTAAGATACTATATTTCACAGAATATTATCCATGAATTGAGTTTTAAAATTAGAAGAAACTGTGAAATCAATTTAAAAATTGACATTAAACCCGTGAGGTCGATGTTTCTGTAAATTGTGAGTGCACAAAAATAATTAGTAAAACTAAACCACAAGGGATAAATTATTAGAGTTAAAATATAATACATATAGAAAATTAATCCAAACTTTACAAAATGGATATGTGTCCTTTTTACCACTGACCATAATCTATACTTATAACATCGTTCAAAGTAGGGTGCTACGATTGCATGTTCTGAAGCTGACCTAGGGTTTAAATCATTTCATCTTTGTGGTAATGTTAACTCCCGTAGGGTTTTATGGTTAAAAAATTAGGGTATCATAATTAATCAGATATTGAATTAAATAATAATGATTAACAGGTATGTGATGAGGTAGGGTTAGATCGATCATTCTTTATAAAATATTTTCTAAAAAACATCTTCTCATTGTGTTTTATTAATCAAATTTCATTTCAGAAATAGAAAAAAAAATATTTTTCTAGAATTATTATTATTCTAATTTTATGAAAATTGCACACCCCCCCCCAATCCTGCTATGTTTTTTATTTTATTTTATTTTACTTTCAAAATACCATTGATATGTTGTTTTAAATTACTTCCTCCTTTGAGAGATGACCTTGGTCAGGTACTCTGCTGCACCTAAATAACCCAAAACTTAATATCATTTAAGAGAAGCACTGACATTATCTTTCAATGACCCTATGGAATCATTAGTAGATAAATTGGAAACTATGGAAGGAAGTATTTAACTGGTGCAACCTGAGAGGAAGCTTTAACATGAATGAGTATACATGACTCTTCTATTACCTAAATTCATAAATCCTGTGTTTCTAATAGTTAACGGTTTGGGGGATCTAGAAAAACATATGGAACAATTAATTTCCCACTATTCTTCTATGATTGGGTAACCTAAATAAAATGAATCATCTAAAATCATGTGAACTATACGAGACATGGAAGGAATAACCTTCTTGTGGTATATTAGTTTACCAACCTAGCCGATCAAATTATGGGTTGATCTCCATCACCAATTTCTATTTCAACTCGGGTCAATGATTTGAATGAAAATTATCCTTGACCTCCCAATTTGAAAAAAATAGTAGAACGAGAGAGTCTCAAATTTAATTTCTTGGGTGAAGGGTTTGACCTACTCTCTATGCTTATATATTCCTTGGGAATATTTATTAGCCCTTCGTATTGATAACCTCCATGAAGAGTTACAGACACTGATCATTCTTGTGATGTATATAGGTTGGTTTTGGGAACTTGATATGGTTTCTAAAAGATTGTGAGACTTAATTCTTAAAACTAAATCAAATTATTTACCAATATTGTAAAATCAATGAAAGGGAATTAGGAAAGTGGAAATTGTGACCATCTCTCTTAATCCATATCCTATGCTGACTCCATATCAATATATGAAACCCAATCATGAAACCCCTCCCTTGAATGGTAATAGAAAAAATATTATACCAATTTTGATGAGAAGAAGACATAGATATGAAATCAATTTGAGGAAAGAAAGAATATTTTCTATTAATTTCGAGACGAAAACGTCACCAAATAAATTATTGGAGAAATGAAGAACAACTTGTTAAAATTTCTGAATCCCAAGAGGCCTAATCATGTTTTCCTAAATGACCACCCAAATTAACACCTCTTATTGAATGTTAGGCCACACCATTCAGGATTATTTTACATTAAACTACATTTAATATAAAATTTTTTATTTAGTGTAGTTAAATTTTAGAGAAATATCTATTTAAGGGGAATGTGTTTCTACTACTACCATGGGGAATTAAGGGGAATGTAAATAGTTTACTAAAAATGGTACATAGAAATTAAATGATTGGATGATTAGAAATTTTATCATTCTAACACATGCTATCCTCAATGAATTGTTAAACCATAAAATTTTACCACCAATCACATCTAATGAAAAAAACCATATCATCAACACAATCATATAAAAATCAATCTTCGAAAAGATAGAGTAATAGAAAAAATAATACCAATAAAATGAAAAACCCATGTTACTTCCAAATCCAACATGGACTCTTTTAGACTTTGTGATTCATGTTCTCCCACATCGGGCATTTTCCCATTAAATATAATAATCATTAGACAAAGAACCTCTATTTGGTTCCATTAATTTAATTCATATAATGGACCCATTATCTAATGATTAGTATGTTTATGAACATTATATCACTATTTATGATTTTGTAACCTTGTAAATAGTTCACAGATGTCAAGGGGACAAGAAAAGATACAATCATGAACAAACACAATCTTCCAGCAAAATCCTTATCATAGCTATTTATACCACCAAAACTCATGGGAAATCCATTCAGAATGCTTTAAGAGAATAGGAATATATACTCACATTCACCATGTTTTATCTAAACCTTATTGTTTTGGAATATCTACAGGAGGGGTGCAGATGTTTCATTATTCCATGTGAGTAGGGAGACTAAGTCAGCAAAATTCATCAATGATAGGGGTACCATTAAGATTTGTTCTAGGGTATAACCTACATTAATAAAGTTATTAATATTATAAACCATATTTGACAAAATTCCCTCATGCGGATAATCACAAAACATCTGCTAAAAATTATGTCATCTTGTATAAACTGTATATAGATTCATCCAAATTTTCATTCTTGAATGCATGAAATTTTTTATAAGTCCTACATGAATCCCTGATTGAGGGATTACTAATCTCTCTAGTGTTAGAATTTGAGGTCAATGAAGATATTGTGTATTATATAGATATTTATCCTATGTAATTACACATGAGTATCTCCATCATCAATAAGGATAAGGATGTTATTTTACAGGGGAACATCAGACCATTTCATGTGCTTCGGAAACTAGAAGACATTGAAATTTGAAGATCCTTATTTGATAATGGATAATGAGAAAATATAATTCTAGTATGAAACCTTAATTTTTTGGGTCGTAATGAAGATGATATTTCCATATCCACATAACAGTCTTGGGTTATGATAAGAATGAAAAAAATTCAATCAGTCGGGTCATGCTTAGAATCTAATTCAGAAACCATATATGCAACTCTAAATTATTGGTAGTCTGGAAAGATAAAATTTCAACATCCTACTATAATGGCATTGGTTGAGCCATCATGAATGATTTCCTTCATCATATAACCTACTTTTTTAATACTATGTCATTGGATAGATTAAAACATTGCATGGTGAAATATATCTAGTCTTTTGAATATCAGTACATCGAAGCAAGATTATAGATGAGAGAGGGAAAAACCCATGGTTGAAAACATCACTTAGGTCATTATCCCAATTGGTTTAGATATGAACTTGGATATCCCATTTAAAAATATTTGTGATAAATATGTACTATAAATTATCCAAGTTAGAATCACATGTTCCCGTTTGGGTGTCTATTCATAACCTCTAGTGATATGAATATTATCAAAAGAACCTAAAAAATAAATAATTCTCTATGATCCAAAATGATGGTGGTTCCCCAATTGGATATGCCTCCATTTTTTCCTATATATTCATATGTCACCTCTATTTAAGTGTGAACCTGGAAGAACTCTCACACCACCCTTAAGTGGTGGGGACACAATTTATTAATATTTTTAATGTTGGTATACTGAAAATCAATCTACCACAGAAGAAACCAAATCACTACTCACTCCTCCTAAGGATGAGGGAAATAGTAAGAGGAAGAGGAAGAGGAAGAGGAAGAGGGAATAGATCTCAAAGATTACCCACTAGTATTTGAGGATGCGTTCTCAACTACTACTGATGAACCCTTATAGATAAACTTGGGCACAAAAGAAGCTCCCTATCCTATAATGATTAATGCAGTCATGTTTTATGAAAAGAATGTGGTATATAACTCTTATTTTTAAAACATTGGTATTTTTTCACCTAAAAAACATGGAAACACTGAGTATTGAGTATAATATATCCACCCACACCTAGGTTTTCTAAAATATCATCACAGATACAAGAAGGTTTCCAAAAGAACAAATCCAACTCACACAGAAAAAGTGTATGCTATGGTTGATAATATTATGAATAAAAACATCATTCAGGAGGTCTAGTACTAGAATTGGACCCCCAATAATTTCCCAATAATGAAAAAATAAAAAAATAAGATTTTTCATTGATTTCCAAGGTCTTGAACAACATTTCCAAAAAATACGACTTCCTGATACCCATCAAAAAAACATATCATTATTCCAATAGAGGGAAATCAATACCTCTCTTTAAAGTATTTCTATTCAGGGTATAACAAAACCTGGAAGGCTTTTGAAGATGAAGAAGACACTACTTTTAGGTAACCCCTAGGGATATACTATTTCAGGTAATTCTATTCAGTTTGAAGAATTCTGAAAATACATACCAATATCTTATGCATTCTAATATCAAACCCTTCATGGAAAATTATATTGACTGTTACATTGATGATTTTTTGGTAAAATCTCGACATCATTCTGATCATCTCACAAGCCTTGAAGTCATTTTCAATAGACTACAACATCATTAAATGAAAATGAACCCCTTAAAGTTTTATTTTGGAAATTCCTTAGTAATGTTTTGTGCCTTCATATTTCGGAATCACATCATTGAATTTGACCCAGAGAGGGCTATGTTTATGCTCAAAATTTCACCTCCTCAAAAACACAATTATTTGAGATTATTTTTTGAGTTATTAACCGGCATATAATTATTTATAGAAAACATGTTTGGAAAATGTATACCTTTCAAAAAAACTAATGAATAATGGAACCACTTTTAAAATGGCATATGACTATCAAAAATTATTTGATAGTCTCAATAATTATCTTTTAATTATTCCATTGTTAATTCCACATGTCGAAGGAATTCCACTAAATTTTTATGTTATATACATATACTAATACATGGAATATTTCTTCAAACAAAATAATGACGTTAAAAGTGTGATAAACCTCTATTATCACAATAAAAAAATTATTGATAAATATACTTGGCATTCATACATAAGGTATAGTTTCCTCACACTAATATTTTTTTGATAATGAAATTTGACACTTCCTAAAGTATCATAATGTCCATTTGGACTCTAGTGACCTCCCACTAAAATATATCCCAAAACACCCTATCCTAACTTAGAGCATAGTATAGGGGAGTGTCATATTGATGAAGTTTGACATTCAGTTCACACCACATAAAGAAATAAAAGACAATGCCTGGCTATATTTTGTTGTAAAACATATATCTATATAAACAATACTGTTGATTATGGAATTTTATAGTAATTATATTTTAGCTATTCAATACGACCCAGACATGAGATCTATATTTTGAGGATTCATCTAGAATCCCAATAGTAAATAGAGTGTATGAACCCACACTTAATAAAGTTGGGTTGGGAGTAATTTTTATCTCTCTATCAATGGTTATTCTACTTTATTATTTCCTATTATCGCAATTATATGAAAACAAAGATGTATATTACCAAGCCCTAATCAAAGTTATTTGATTGGTTCTAAAAATTCAAGTGGAATAGCTTAGGGTCCAAGGCGATTCAATATTGGTGATCAAGAAGATAAATAGTGATTGTGATATCATAATGCAAGATATGATCCCCTTATTGACTGTGTGAAAGGGTTGATGAGATAATTCCCTTCACAGCCAACATTAACTCACACCCCCAATCATACAATGCTCAGGAAGATGTGTTATAAAATGGAGCTATATTTTGGGATGATCTATACAACAATGAAACAATGGTAAGTATTATACATCAAAAAATGATATCACCTTTCATCCTGATTTAATGGAAGAGATAAATGAAATCTATTCCATCCCTAAACCTGATATAACTTTAAATTGTTGTATGATTCCCATACTACACTATCTAAAAAATATATTTATTTCATTGGAATAAACCATCAAAGTGGAAATAGAATGATAGGTAGCGATATTTAATCTTTATAAATGCCTGAATAATCTTAAGATACTATATAAAAATGTGTTTTATGGAGTCCCCCACAAGTGTATTAATCGATAAGAGACTATTGCTGGTATGTATGAAGTACATAATGGTGCCTATAGTACCCACAAGTCAAGGATTATGATTTCTCATAAAATCATAAGGATAGGGTATTTCAGGCTTTCAATGAATAAGGATTTCACAAAATATACCAAGGGGATTCACACCTATCAAATATATTCCAACATTATCTATGAACCCTTGTAGATTTGTCACACTATCAAATACTCTTGGCCATTTTTCTCATAGCGTATTAATGTTTTAAGGTCATACCCTCCTACTATAACTATGAAATTCACATACAACCTTACTTCCACTAAATTATTTTCCAAAGGGGTTGAGGGAATACACCTCATGTAAATCAAGAAAAAGAAAATCATAAATTTCATAATGACCAAAAACATATCTATAGTTGTTTTCCCTCACAAAATACGGATATACATAAACACCAAATTATACACTTCCATAATAAATAGGTTGTTCTAAGAGTATAAAATTGATTATAATCCTTGGAAATGGTATCAAAAAATAAAAAATCATTTAAAGGATATCAATAAAAAACTAACAAAAATACTCTAGAAAATAGTTGACAAAGGAAATAATCCATTTTATAATAAATATATAAATTTTTGTCAGATTATCATACAATAACATGTATTTCGACACAGGTGACCCCATATATTTTAGTATACAAGATTGAATAAGACCTTTCAATTGAGGTCCAATTTCCTTTATTTTTCATTTCCATCTATGGTCAACTATCTAAATATGAGAAATCTCAAAGTGTCTAAATGAATTTGAATTTCTATATGAGAAAGGACTTAATAATGTTCATCATTTAGAGGTCTATCGAAATCTAGTATCATGATATTTGAACACGAAATTTCACCTCTGTTTATTCCTTCAAGGATAACTAGTTTTATCTCTTAGATCCCAATGATACCAAAGAATAAACTTATATGTTTTGAGCTTAAAAGGGAAGGTCCTATTTTCTTCTATAATGTCCATCTCAATGGTGAGTTTTTTTGGGATTACCATGGATAGTAGGCATATCACACCTCCACCAATGAAAGGTATCTCATGAAATATTTCTTGTGACCAATCCATAAAACAATAATCTTTATTGTGTGACCATAAATTGAATGAATTATTTTGGATGAAATACACTAAAATTAGTTACATTGGAAAAAATCTATTTGACATGAACATGTTTTAATATGTGTTCAAATCGATAAAACTTACAATTATAAAAATATTCCCTCACGGTGGAATAAAATTAAACTATATGAAAGAATCTATTTCATAATATTCTATGCTATATGACAAAAAACTATCACTACATGACATTAATCATAATGCCCTATTTCTATATCGTATGATGTAAAACAATGTGATACTTTGATTATTTTTTGAGAGGATCAATATTTTTAGTATTGGTCTCTTACCACATTAAGAAACATCCATAACCAGAACTATATATGACTTTATTCTCATTATAATGAGATATATTGTAGTACCTAGATCACTTATTATAGTCCTAGAGCTTGGACAAAACATGTTCCCCCTCTTTCTTTTAAATGTATCACAACCCTGATTTTTATTACACACTTAAAACTAATTTATTACATGAAATATTCACTTGATACAACATAGAATATAAAGAGTTCTAGTCTATTGGTGGATTATGAACCTTAAATAATATCATAGAACATAAACCACACAACATATTTTTTGAAAAATTCCATTACATGACCACTAAATTCCCTCATACTTAGCATTGCATGCGATAACATGAGGACATGCATAAGAAAAGGGTGAGATATAAATCCCAATAAGGGAATAAACATGGAATAATATGAGGAATACAAGAGATTTTAAAAAATAGTTATATCAATGTATCAAAAGAAAAACATGAACATAAAGTCTTTATAAAGAATTATAATCATAACATGGAAATGTGGCAACAACACTTAATGTTGAATTAGCATCAGCCAAGGCTCATTGCACATGGAGTATGAGTAAACCCTCATTGCACATGAATCATCAGTAAAAAATAATTTGACATGAATTATCTTCAGCAAACACCCATTTAACATGACGTATCATGATACTATACCTTAACCAATGCATTCGAGCTCTATCAAGGAGCATCCTTCTTAAACATTTCATTTCATGAAGAAGTGTGCCACATGGATCATGGAATCAATCAACATCATACGTTATTACACGATTAAGTAATGTGGAATTAATACATTAAACTACCATTCAATATATAGAGGATTCTAATTTTTAATACCCTTGATAGAGATAGGGCTATGGTATTCACTACACAATGATCTTTTCTTGAAAAAACGTGGTGCAATTTCGGCAGTATAACGCCGTGAAATAAGGATTCATGAAAATGGATGATGAGATAGAAAAGGGTGTATCATCAAATATACATCAAATTGTCATAAATGGGTCCATATAGATACATTTCCCAACAAATTTAATGGAATTTATATGCAAAATACAAAAAAATACTAGGATGTAAAAGAGGAGAGAGAAATCCCTCAAGGAATTTTGGCATGGTAAAGGGTGTACATGGGAGGCATTAATTAGAGAGAATGGAGTCTCCCATAATCCAAAAATAATGAGGAAATTAAGGAGGATGTGAGAAATCATACCCCAACATTTTTAATCTAACAAAGGGGAATAACACCTTAAAGGAAATTGGACAAAAATGAGAAAAAAAGAAATCCCTTACAAGGAAGTGTGATCCCAAAGGCATTGGAGAGGCTTGAAAGAGGCTTCTTGGGAGCTTGGGGAACCTTGAGAGGATTCTAGATAGAGTAGGGAAGGGGTTGGTCAAACTAAAAAAGCTTTTATTGAGGAGGAAGTGGGGGCTTGGGTGGGTTTATATAGGAAAGGAGAGGGAATTATTTATAATTAGGTCTAGGACAACTCACATTAAACTAATCAATACCAGAAACCATCACTTGGTTTTTCCCCATGGTTTTTGTCAAAGGGGAGTGGAAAAAAATATTTTATATGTAAAATTTACAAAATTCTAAAAATTATAGGGTTTCTTATGTGGAGGTGAGTCACACTCTCCAAGAAAACAATTTAAAAAGACAAAATGTTTTATATGTTTTGGAGGGTCCACAAAAGCCTTTTCAAATAAATAAAACAAATATAAAATAACATTGTTTTAATTATAAAACATATATGTTCCGAAAATAATGTTTATAGTTTTTTATTACCTCATTATTGGGTTATTATGATGTCATAAAAAAGATTATATATTTAAATGGTATTTAATTTTTAACCAAAAATTTGACTGTCTTAGAAAATAATGAAACATTCATCATTGGATAACTTCGACATAAAGATTCCAAAAATAATATTCATGTTATCTAAATAATTTTATATATATGTGAATTTTTTCTTTTAAAATTAAATCCGAAATTTACCAAAAATTCATGGGTTTTGAAAAAAACAGTTCTCAAACCTTAATAAAATTTACAATTGCATTCATAAAGTTATATGATCATTTATATTTAATAAAAAGTAATTTAATAATAATATTTTATTAAAATATTATTTAATTCAAAAATCCATTAATTCATCAAAATAGATTTCTTAGTTGAATATTAACTAAAAATAATATTTGTGCTTTAAAAACTATTTACCAAGTAACAATAATAAAATTAATATACATTCATTATAAAAAAATAATATACATTTTCATAGTGCTAGGGTCTTGTTACATAACCCCTTATAATACCCGCATAAGACCGAAGGGTAAGGTGTGCGATGGTGACATACTATTGGGGTGGCCTGGATAACATCAGTTGGTTGGTAATCTCTATTAACTTCCACTTCTCATGTAGTCAGTTCCGCTCAAGCTTAACGTGTTCAAGCTCACCTTGGGCTTGATCAAGAGCGAAGCCCAATTCCACCACCTAATTTTTGAGATCTGAAAAATGGGCTTCATATGGGGTATGTATACTAGATGATTTCATCGCTTTTTTGTCTGAGTAAATTGGATTTGTAAAAGCCCTATATTTATACTAGTCATGTGATCACTGTTCATCATCTATATTAGCAAAGGTCACAATTCATATGGGAATTTTGAAATCTAGAAACATAAAACCAATTATGTTCACATTTTATATTACCATAATAATACATTTAATTTGATCAAGATGAATTTTCATTAATGAATGTTTGGGTTGTCACAATCTTCCCCCCTTAAGAAATTTCTCCCTTGAAATTTCCTTTTCCCACACTAAAATAGATGTGGGTGACTTTTCATCATCACTTCCTCTAATTCCCATGTAGCTTCTTCAAACTTGTGATTTCACAACAACAACTTGATGATGGGCATTGTCTTAATTTGTAGATCTTTTTCTCTACGATCTATGATCTTCACTGGTTGCTCCTTGTAAGAAAGATCATCCTTTAGTTGTACTACCTCTGAAGAGAGTACATGTGAAGGGTTTGGTATGAACTTCCTTAAGAGGAATACATGAAAGGAATCATGTACATTATCCATGGTAGGTGGAAGTGCTATTAAATTTTCCACATCCCCACACGATCATGAATCTCAAAGTGGCCAATGTACCTATGACTTAACTTACCTTTATTTCCAAACTTCATGACCCTCTTCCATGGAGATATGAAAAGAAATACCATGTCTTGTATATTAAACTCAAGATCTTGTGACGGTAATCTGTATAACTCTTCTGTCGACTCTAGGATACCTTGATATACTGTTGAATGGTTTTTACCTTCTCCAACATTTATTTGACCATTTCTGGTTTTGTAGTTTATGTTCACTGACTTTATCCCAACATGTCGGTGTTCTGCCCCTCTTCCAATACAGGGCTTTATAAGGATCCATTCAGATGCTTGAGTGGAAACTATTATTGTAGGAGAATTAAACCAGTTGAAGATGTTGGTACCACACTCCATTGAAGTCCTTAGAACATGCTCTCATCATGTACTCAAGTGTTTGAACATTCCTCTCAGACTGACCATTAGTTTGAGGATTATAAGCCGTACTGAATTTCAGCTCAATATCTAGAGCGTGATGAAAACTATTCCAAAACATTGAGGTGAGTCTTGGATCTTTATTGGATATAATAGATAGTGGTACTCCATGAATCCTTACCAATTCTATGATATATATCTATGCCAGTTGATCCAATGAGAAATCCTCCTGAATTTCAACGAAGTGTGTAGACATTGTAAGAAGATCCACAATAACCCAGATTTCATTGTTGCCTTTGGATGTCTTCGGAAGTCCAGTGACAAATTCCATGGTGATGTTCTCCCATTTCCATGCGGGTATGGGCAATGGCTGCATAATCCCCTTAAACTTATGCCTCTCTGCCTTCATTTGCTGACACACTAGTCACTTTCATGTCTTATCAGCAATCTCCTTATTCATATTATCCCACAAATAATGCTATTAGATATCTCAATACATCTTTGTGTTTCGTGGGTGAGTAGATAAATTTAAATTAAGTGTTTAATCCAAAAGTTTCTTTTTCATCTCCAGACTTGATGGAACATGTAGTCTTTTCCCAAATATCACAATTCCTTCTTCATTAACATTAAACTCTGAGGATTTCCCTTTTCTGATAGCTTCTAATCTATTTTGAATTCCCACATCATTATTTTGAGCATCATATAATCTTTTCAAAAGAGAAGGTTGAGCAATAATTTGTGAAAATATTGATGATGTTACCATATTTATGATTCCCATGTACATCTTCATCAAATCTAAGAAGACTGGACCCTTCTCAATTCTCATCAATGATAGAATTGCTGGGACCTTTCTACTTAGAGCATCTTCCACCTTGTTTTATTTCCCAGGGTGGTAATGGATTTGGTAGTCATAGTCTTTGATCATCTCTGACCATCTTTGTTGGTGCATGTCCAAATCTTTCTGTGTGAATATATACTTGAGGCTTTTGTGGTCCATATATATTTCAAACTTCTCCCCAATGATATAATGCCGCCAAATTTTTAAAGTGAAGATCACCACAGGCAACTCAAAATCATGTGTTGGATAATTTTTCTCATGAACATTCAATTTCCTTGAATCATAGGTAATGAATTTGTCATTTTGCACCAATACACATCCTAGGAACTTCTTCGAAGCATCACTGAATACCACAAAAGTTCTCCACTTGTGGGTAAATTTCTCACAGGTGCATTGATAAGATTCATTTTTAACTCCTTGATGCTTTCTTTGCATTCATCACTCCATGAAAACTTTACTCCCTTCTGATTTATCTTAGTTAGAGGGTTGGACAAACATGAAAAATTTCTCACAAATCGTCGATAATATCCAGCTAAACCAAAGAAGCTACAGATATCCATTACCAATTTTGTCCTATGAAAACCCTAAATTATATCTGTTTCGGAGGGATTCACATATATCCCATTGCATGTGATGATATGTCCCAAGAATGAGACCTCTGTCAACCAGAACTAACAGTTTTTGTACTTTTGATAGAGATTATCTTTCAGTAAGGTCTCTAGTACATTTATTAGATGGTCCTCATGATGCTCCTTAGTTTTGGAGTATATCAGAATATCATCTATAAAGGCAACCACAAATCTGTCTAGGTAATCCCACAAGATTCTATTCATCATTAACATGAAGATTTATGGAGTATTAATGAGTTTAAAAGGCATTAATATGAATTCATAGTGCTCGTATCTTGTACGAAAAGTAGTCTTGGGTATATCTTCCTTCTTTACCCTTACATGATAATATACAGATTGCAAATCCACCTTGGTGAAGAATTGTTCTCCACATAGCAGATCGAACAAGTCATCAATTCATGGGAGAGGATACTTGTTCTTTATCATGATATTGTTAAGCTCCCAACTATTGATGCAAAGGCACATTGACCAATCCTTCTTCTTGACAAAGAAAATTGTTGCACACCATGGTGAAGAACATGGGCATATAAACCCTTTATATAGATTCTCCTATAGTTGTTTCTTCACCTCCTCATGACTCACAATAGCCATTCCATACGGAGTCTTGGATATTGGAAACGCCTCTCGTATAAGATCAATTGAGAATTCAACATCCCTTATAGGAGGAAGACTGGGAAATATCTTAGGAAACACTTCAGCAAATTCCCTCACAATAGGCATGTCTTCAATAATAGTTGCATCCTTAGACTCAATCATCTGAGCCAGATATACGTGGTCATAGTTCATTAATATCCATGCTTGAGATGATGGAGGTATAGTAGATTCATCTCCCTCCTTACACTTGTATATAATCAGGGGTTTATTCTTTACATGGAGAGTGATTTCCCTCTCACAGCAATTTATGTGGGCTCTATATAAGGAAAGCCAATCCAGGCCAAGAATTACAAAAAATTCCACTAGAGGGAGTATGAATAGATGCTCCGGGAAATTAAATCCAAATATTACGACATGGGAGGAGTTATATTCCTGGTATATGATGATTTTTCCATTTTTCACACTCAGGGACATCTTTACTTCCATGATTTCTGGTCATTCTAGGATTGTTATACTAATATTTTGGGATATAAAAGAATGTGTAGAACCAAAATCAAAAATTACGTTCAATATTATTGAATGAATAACTAGCATACCTGTCACCAGTTAGTTTTCGGGGTTCACTTTGGCAGTAGTGATAGAAAATCTCTACCTTGGTGCCTTGGAATTTTTTGGTTGCCTCCTAAATTCCTTGGCTTAGGGAACTTATTTGAATGATGCCTTGGTTCTTTGTATTTGTAGTAATGAACAACACGTTTAGGATCGAATAGATAATTCCTCTCCTCTGTTCAGCCGCAGGTTTTTCATGTTGGCTGTTAACATCTAGGTTCCCTTCTCTTCCAAACCTAATGCATTTCCTCATCCCCTTCACGAAATTTCCAGGGTTCCACTTTCCAAAGCATTGACATGTGGGGTGTTGTATCTTCTTAGCAACACTAGACCTCCTGTATTGAAGTCCACCTTACGCTTCTTAGCCCCATGATACCCCAACGATTCTTTGATCTCCATTTCGACCATGAGGTCACATCAGACAATTTACTCATAGCTTTCAAAGTCACGGTTCGCCAGCGCTTTCCGTAGGGTAGGTTTCAACCCTCTAAAAAAGTGATCAACCTTGCATTCAGGGGTAACGATAATGTCGGAGGCATATCATGCCATCCTTGTGATGTTTTCATCATTTGTTCTGAAATATTTGATGTCTTTTTTCTTGAGGGAATTGAAGTCCCTTTCTATCTTAATTAAAAAGGTTCTTTGAAAATATTTATCGAAAATCCTATTCCAGTAATCCTTCCATTCCAACACCTCTATATATTCTTCATGATTCTTATTTTTTATCAACTTCCACCATTGATCAGCTTCACCTTATATAGGATAAGCATCCAGAAGAACCTTCTCTTGTTTGGAACATTTAAGTATGGAGAATATCTTTTCAACCACATGTTCTTTCTTTGGGGGGGGGGGGGGTGAATTTTCATCTTGACCCATTTTTCTATTAAAATATTGTGTTAAATGAGAGATAAGCATGACAAAGTTTGTGATTCCCGCTCCCATCGGATTGGGCATCTCATTTGCATAGTCATCACATTGATCTTCACATCGGTTGTTAGCCAGAGTCCTCATATTACTAGCCATTGGCTATAACAAAAGGGATGATATGGGTAACACATAAAGGATAATCCAATGAGAAAATTGATGACATATAAATAACTTTTATTTCCTTAACTTATGATCCTATAGGATTCAATCCTAGCTATCCATGATCTACATTCTAACATATATTCTTAGTGGTGTTTTTTTAATTCCCTTAATAAGGGTTCATACTAAGATTATTAATTTACCAAAGCATATAACCTAGGAGTGTCATAATCAAGAGTGTAGTAAGGCCCGTTTTCATGCACCAGTTCCCATTCGAGTCTAGCTCAAAGTGGTGTTTTTGGGTTTTACCCCTAGGATACATATGTGCCTGAGCCGCCTCTACCTGGTCGTATCCCGACAGGGATGCATTTTCTTGATAAACCACTTACACTATAATAACCAATACATTGAGTTGTTTTTATTATACTAATTCTTGTCTCTAACTCTTCACTATGGTTTTCTAATCCTAATCCCAAAAATAAATAAACTTATCCTCTGATACCAACTATAATAACCCTTCTTTTTGTTACACACTTAAACCTGATTTATTACATAAAATATTCATTTGATACAACATATGATATTGACAGGTCTAGTTTCTATAGGGCTTAGGAACATTAAATAACATCTTATAACATAAAACACACAACATCTTTATTGAAAACATCCTATACATGACCACTACATTCCCTTGTACTTGTAATTGCATGGAATAAACTGAGGATATGTATAAGAAAAGGGTGAGATATAAAGACCAGTGAGGGAATAAACATGGAATAACATTAGGAATACAATAAATGTTAAAAAATAGGCATATAAATGTGGCACAAGAGAAACATGAACATAAAGGCATGATAAATCATGATAATCATAACATGGAAATGTGGCGACAACACATAACATGGAATTCGCATGAGCCCAGGCTCATTGCACATGGAGCATGAGTAAACCCTCATTTCACATGAATCACGAGTAAATCCTAGTTGCACTTCAAGTAGTATGAGTCAACACCCATTTCACATGATTTATCATGATATTATACTTTACCCATTGCATTAGAGGGCTATCAAGGCACACCCTTCTTTAACATTTCATTTCATGCATAAGTGTACCACATGGATCATGGAATCAATCAACATCATTAGTTATTCCACGATTATGTAATGTGGAATAAATAAATGAATGTAACATTCAATATGTATATGTGTATAAAGGTGAATACCCTTGATAGAGACATGGGTACGGTATTCACTGCACAATGATCTTGGCTTGGAAAAATGCAATGCAATTTCAACAGCATAACAGTGTGACATAAGGATTCATGAAAATGGTTGATAAGAGAGAAAATGGTGTCTCATCATATATAAATGAAATGGACAGTAATGGGGTCATATAGATACAATTACCAAAAAACATAGTGAAGTTTTGTTGCATAATACAAAATAATTACTTGGATGTAAAAGAGGAGAGAGAAATCCATCAAGGAATTTCAGCATGGTAACAGTTGTACATGGGAGGAATTAATGAGAGAGAAAAGGGTCTCCCATCATCAAAACATAAATAAAACCGTATGGGGGAGGTTATAAACTCTACCCCAACATTTTTAATTGAAAAAAAGGTATAATAACTTAACGAAAATTGGAGAAAATTGAGAAAGGAAGAAATCCATTACGGGGAAGTGTGATACCAAAGGGTTGGGAGAGGCTTGAGATAGGATTCTATGGAGCTTGGGGCACCTTGGGTGGACTATATAGAAAGGATTACTGGTTTTGGTCAAACTCTAATGGGTTTTAGTGAATATGAAGTGGGAGCATGGGTGGTTTATATAGGAAAGGAGAGGGAATTCTTTATTATTTATGTTTGGGACACCTCACATTAAACTAATCAATACCACAAACTATCCCATGGTTTCACCCTTGGTTTTTTTTCCAATGGGCAGTGGAAAACAATATTTTATAAGGCCAGTGTACAACCATCTTAAAATAATAGGGTTGATTATGTGGTGGTGAATCACACTCTCAAGGAAAACAATTTAAAAAGACAAAATGTTTTATGAGTCTTGGAGGGTCCACAAGATCTTTTCAAAATAAATAAAACAAATCTAAAATCACATTATTTTAATTCTAAAACATATACTGGCCAAACATAATGTTTATATTATTTTTTAGTTCACTATTGTGTCATAATGATGTCATAAAACAAAATATATATTTAAACAGTTTTTAATTTTTACCCAAAAATTCGACTATTTCATAAAATTGAGAAAATTCATAGTTGGATAATTTTGACATCCTGATTATAAAAATAATATTAATTTTATGTAAATAATTTTATAAATATGTGAATTTTTTTACTTTTAAAATTAAAACCAACATTTACCAAAATATCATCGATTTTGACAAAAACACTTTTCAAAACATAATAAAAATTACAATTTCATTCATAAAATTATATGATCATTTATATTTAATAAAAATTAATTTAATAATAATAATTTATTAAAATAATATTTAATTAAAAAATAAATTAATTCATCAAAATATATTTCTT
This sequence comes from Viscum album, assembly GCA_963277665.1. NCBI lineage: Eukaryota > Viridiplantae > Streptophyta > Magnoliopsida > Santalales > Viscaceae > Viscum > Viscum album. Next base: position 998,508,557 of record OY728136.1, on the reverse strand, counting down.
ATTTGAATATTAACTAAAAATACTATCTCTTCTTTAAAAACTATTTACAATGTAACAATAATAAAATGAATACACATTATTTATACAAAAATAATGTACATTGTCATAGTGCTACAGTCTTGTTACATAAGCCCTTATAAAACCTGTATAAGACCAATGGGTAAGGTCTGTGATTGTGACATACTTTTTGGGTGGCTCGAATAACATCGCTCGGGTTGTAATCTCTATTAACTTCCACATCTCCCGTAGTCAGTTCCGCTCAAGCTTAACATGTTCAAGCTCAGCATGGGCTTGGTCAAGTGTGAAACCAAATGATGCCACCTCCTTTACAAGGTCTGCCAAATGACATCTGTATGGGGAAGTCTTATTAATGAGTCCATCACTTCCTTTTTCTATGTAAATTGGATTCGTTAAATCCATATATTTCTTCTAATCATTTGATCACTATTCAACAACTATAATAGCGAAGGTCACAATTCATAATGGTATTTAAAAATCAAGAAACATAAAACCCATGATGTTCTGATTTTATATAACCAAAATAAGATATTTAATTAGATCAAGAGAAATTTTCATTAATGAAAGTTTTGGTCATTACAATATGACCCTAACTTTTGTAGAATATTTCAACATGGGTTCCCTCATTTACTAAAAATATTCCCCATCCATGGGCAATGTCAATTTAAATGACTCATTCATAATCAGACATATTTATTTTGAAAATCATTCTCTAGGACCCCACAAACTCACATTTTCATAAACCATCATCGGATATCGATGCTAAGAGCCTATAAATTTGTGGGAAAATTTTATTTTTACAATTCATACTATGCCCATGTATGACTTTACATAATATTCTGATAGTGTGTTCGGTCAACTAGAGGGTTTTTTATCCTCAGGAAAAAGTTTATTTTATCTCCATATTATAAAAAAATTAAAATTTAATCCATATCTCAAACAATAGTCATATGTCACCCCTTACATATTTGTTATATGTCATCCATTCAGATCTAAGAACCTAAAGATCATGGTTTACAACTCCTCTACACACATCCTTAATATGCTTGGACATTATTGGTCTGATGATCCTTATCTCATCCATCTCCTCATAATCATGTGTACAACAATATGTGACCCTAGACTATGGAAATCATTCATATTGGATGAGTAAAATTAAAAGAAAAGAAAATTTCCCCACTATAAGATAAATTTTTTTTGGTGTTCATCAAAGACAATCCTCAATTAAAATTTCCATACAATATAGATGACTATCCAATTTCATATTCTTTCACAAAAAAATAATTACCCATATGAGATTATATACTTCATAAAAATATTTCATTTTTCATGATTGTACAAAGGTCCCATCCTGAGTGTTAAAAACCATCATCCTATTCACAAGATGTTAAAATTTATAACAATTCATCCTGATAAAAAGGTGTTAATATTTATAACACATAATCTCGGTGAGAAGAAGTTAAATTATAGGAAATTATTCTACTATTGTAAATTATATTGTGTGGTCCATGTCCTTATAACACAATGTAAAACTTTGTAATACAAAAACCCTCATTTGATAGGGCCACCATTTTTTATGCAACTGTCCTACTGACCTATATTTTTTTCCTAGAACTACAAGTAGCTTGATCCATATTTCTATAGTGTACGAAGTATTTTTCTGATCCCACGACCAATCCCAGCTACCGTGTTATAAAAATTCCCCATTTCCCTTGCATATGTCTAGTTCTATTCTATGATATCATTATAAGATCTGTTTGTAATTTGTTATCAGCATCCAAATGGGAATGATTCCTTATAACTACATACTAAAGTCTATATTTTTTCATCCTGATTTTGGAACCTCCTCTTTCCATGAATCACACTTCATTGTTTTGAGAAACATAGATCCTCAAAACCATAAGTGGTTATCCAAAATATGAAGATATGAATATGAAGGACACATTTTTTGGCTATGAATACTATGCCTTAATATGGATCTAAATAATATGTTCCGAATATGAGATATCGACCAAAGGAATATTCATCCTCAATAGAATGTTATTTCATATTTGAATTCCATAAATAATCATAATTGAATCCACCTTTAGAATATGGTCTATGACTATTCCATATATACCTATCCCATATATCTATCTTACAGATGGGGACCCTGAGACATTGATTTACAATGTTTCTTCTCCACAATGAAAATATTTTGGTAGTATCCTCACATGGAAAGTCTTATATTGGGAATTTCCCCTATTTCAAGAGTTAAAACACCATGACCATGAACTAAGTCCACACCACTTGTTGGTTTGGTTCCAATTGAATCTACACACCTAGAGTGTTATTTGTCTGCATAATCTTACAATATTTGAGGATGAGAACCATTACCAAATGTTTGTAGTCCCCATGAACCAACATATGGGACCATATGTCTCATATGGATTAGGCATTAAGAGTTATTATTAAAATGAATGAATAAATATGGAAAATTATAACAAATAACATGATTTCTTATATTCATGGATAAAAAAATTGGTATTATAATTAGAAAATTGGATTCCCTCTTCACGGTAGTAGTGGATTAAAACATTCCATAAATATATCTTTGTAGACAATGGATGGTCACCCAATATTTATTAACATAATTCTGAAACACACAAGACTCTATGGAGTCAGATTTTATAATAATACAAAGGCTTTATACTATAGGGGGAATATCATTTTTCCATTTGTTTTATCCTCCAACGAACACTGATGATGTTATAGAATCTCTCCCTTGGTAACGTCCAACTATTTATAGATGTGTATTTTTTGAAGAATGTTCCCATCAACATGTCATAGATAGTCTTATAACTCTCTAGAATGATTAATATTTGCATGGGACAACAAAAATTAGAGCTCATCACATTCAGGTAAAAATTTCACCCTTTGGAGAATATTGTGACTTTTCCTATTTATACCACCATCAAATAATATTATTTTTGAAATTTTGGACCTTACAGAAGTCAAACCTTCCTAATCTCATTATGGTGAACATTATATGGAGTTGGTAATGTTGTGGGGAAAAATATTCCAAGGGAATTTCCTTGAAAAATCTCTACATATATTTCTAAATAAAATGATGAGAGGAAAAACAACTATTTTTGTGATTCAATGTTCACCTCAGAAACACTTTCAGTTTGGAAAAAATACCCTGGAATTGATTCACTTAGATAATAAAAATTTATCATTATTTATGTAGGGACATTCACCTTTCCTTGAACCGTTTGTTTTACCAGTATAGAGACATCCTCTCCATTCTCGGCTCTTGGGGCCAACAACATTCATGGAAATATGATATTTTTCATTGAAATATACATAAAAAGGGGGAAGGAATAGAGATAATCAAGGTAGAAGAAATGATCACCCATTCAAGGATCAAACACTTGATATAGGTCACCCAGAGAATTTTCTACCTCATTATTTGGAATGTGGACCCCTTGAGGACATGAATCTTAATGATATTTCTTGGGGATAGGGCTAAAAGTTTCATCAAATATCCCACTTTTGGATCCTTATGTGGAATTTACTCTATCTCTTCAGTATGAATAATATCGACACCCTGATCATAGATTTCCATGGAAATATATTAATTTGAAAAATATGCACAAGAAATACTGTTGAATAATACATCAGAAATAAGAATATTGGATGTGTGTAATATAAGACTCACATATATCCAAATACTTATTAATGTCCCCAAACACCTCTAGAGATATGGGGATATCAATTGGCATAATGATATCCTCTATATCCATCATATCATTAACTAATGACTCACATATCACAACATTATCATTAGTTCGTGTGCCTAAGGTTCTAGACGAAGTCCTAAATCTACCCATACATTAATCCCAGCCACTATATTTTTACCAGGAATCCCCTCATAAGGTGGAAGTTCTATAGAAGTTAAATTGATAACAATCCTAGGGTCCATAGGGTAATATTATTCTAAATAGTTATCTTATTTCATCTTATAGACATTTCCTATAGTCAAGACATTGGAAAAATTTTTGGAATAAGAAACATATTCATAGGACCCTCAATTTCTGCCCCTCTAAGGGCCCTTGAATTTGGGTCACCATCACTACCCATATAAAGGGGGTTAATCTATAGGTCTTCCACCTTCGTGGTGGCAGCATGATCTGTAGTGGTTTCCAAGGGATCCACATTTGTGTTCAATGAATCTATAAATTTCATAGAGAGTAAAGTCAAAAATATCTACTTTAAATCTTAATATAGATAATTTTAATTACCCGTATTTTCTACTCTCACATGGGTAACAAAAAATGGTTGGGTCATTACCCTTAACACTACTCCTTTTCATCGTGTGGAACCACCAATGGGGGTTCACACTTCATATGAAACATTCACCTTAGTTACGAAGTTTTAAACACTAGATCCTTTAAGAAAATAATGGGAATTAATTTCAATAGTATGTGACTATGGTTAGATAACCATAAAAGATTCATCAGATGAATGAAATGTTGTGAAAACTAACCATGACCGGTGACATGCTTGGCTAATAATATTTCCTTATACTGGTGTTATATTTAATAATAGGGGAGGGTAAAAATTCCTTCTCTAAATAGAGGCACAAAGTGAGGTAGTATAGAATGTCCTCACAATATTTCTTCCTCTACGAGCCTTTGGCCATAGGGTAAATCCATGACATGGAAGGAGTTGATACCTTAGACCTGATAGTATTTCTAAATGAGGTATATATTGTTTACTAATGTCTTAGTGACTATTCCACTACCTCTTTCTCATGTAAACAAGAATTATGTATTTTCCCCAGTAACAAACAATTTTTTACAAAACAAAACGAGGTATGTGAGGAGAGATAAGAAAATAGAATTACATCATAAAAATGATGAATGCTTCTCATTCATCAGGGGGTTGATCACCCACCCCTTAAGCAATTCCATGATCCATTGTATCGGTCACTTGTTTTATGGTAATGATCCACCTATCGATGATATAATTTAGAATCTATAGCTCCTAAACGTTCATTTTGACCTTAGTATGGTTAGTATCATAAAAAATGAAGGATTATTGAAAATATCTAAGGTACCGAATACGTATTACATCTTGAAGAAAATTACAAAAGTCATTGATATCATATAAATTATCTTGTAAAAATGGAAAAGTATTATGAAATATATAATTTTATGCTTTCGTGGAAATATAAGAAGAAAAAATGATATCCCTTGAATTTATGGGGTTTTTCGGGACATTCCTTCCAAATGGATGAATAGAAAGTTGGCTACATTGTATCTTTTGGTTGATGGAAACATGATCACCTCAATTAAAATTCAACAAGCATAGACATTTTATCTCTGGTTAACCAAACAATCTATGATCAGGCATGTGATGGTGATCTTGGTGCTTCTTCACTATCACTCCCTCAATAAACCTATCTATTATGATTTTCCTTTCTATTTGATGGGGTAGAAACATCTCGGGGAATACTCTACCAATATTTCTAAGGTTCATGAGAAAATCCAAGAGTTTTCATACTTGAGATTCAACTCGATAGACGTGGTTGGAAGTATCAAATCAATCACTACCCTAGATACACACTAGGACGTGACCACATAGAGATACATGGACACCATTATATTCTTCTATTCATTAACATCCATGAGAGGTGACCACGTTTGATTTTGTAAATATTTGATTTGGTCTGTAAATCTCTATGTAGAATATGATTCATAATTGATCTTTCTATGTATCCACAATTCTCTTAGGTAAACACTAAAATCCATCATATATATTCTCAACTCATAATCATTAATGAAATTATCAAATGTTGTTCCAGTAGGTGGATCCCAATATGGGAATATGATATAATCCAAAGAAAGACTCATAATCCTCATAGGTGATCCATGCAATATTCATATAGGTTTGATTCTAGAGATGGATTGAAAAAATGAGTGTATTGTCATCAATAAATTAAAAATTGGGTGAGTATGGAATTAGTGAGTAAGTTGGTCACTATTCATCCCCACAGTAATGGGACTGACCCTGAAATGTGGAAAGAAGCAGTCCCATGGTAAACATGCTTCAATCATTGATAAATATTTTCTAACCCTATGTTCATTCCATCTTCTGACTAGTATCCTTTGATGAATGTTCCCAACCTCACACCATCATTGGACTCATGAAATATACATATGTAGGTACTCAAAAAAATCCCCAAAAGTTAGAAAAGGTTAGTCTTAGTAGATATGTCTAACATAACCGTATACCCCCACTTATCATAATTGCACTACTCTAATACTTGAAAATACTTTCCTAGGGTGCCTCATTTTTCTATTTTAGGAAACCGCATTAGACTCTTATAACTAGGTCCCTATCCTTTGGTCTCTATAAATACTTTAAGATGAATAATGACCCTTATGCGAGGGTCTTTCTATGTGGAACTTAGGTTATGTTATGTAATTCATAAGAAAACACATGTGTTTATTTTTCATAATCCCACATCACATTCGGTAGGATGTATTACTCATACCTAGATCTAAGGATAGGAATTCCCATTATCATAATGTCTTTGATGAAAATAATGGATACTTTCCTATATGAATGTTGGAAGGTGTCAGTCTATAGACTCTATCCATTAAAAACCTATGAGATTATATATTAATGCTTGTATACATATGTATATGCCGCCCATATAGCTTATAGATGTTGACTTCCCTCAACCCAATATTATAATTAGAGCTAGTTTAACATACCAAATATAACCACATCCATTCTGTTTTTAACTTCTCATCTATTATGAAAATTAAAATATTTCTTCTAACCCCTCTATTGTTCAGTGGAATATTGAAGAAAAATGTAAGAGAAACACTAAAAATTTGGATCAAATATGTTTTATCTCATCTATGGAAATCACTTTTAGTGGTACATAAATAAAAAAGTGGTTATTGTTACATTATTAGAGTATGATGACATACAATAAATATTATTTATCAAAAGATTTTTATATCTAGTGAATCAGGATTGTGAGTATTCATGTACATCTTCATGATCATAATATCCATTAGATGGTCATTGTAATAAAATAGAAGTTGTTAACTCTATTAATACTCAAAATGTTACTTCTTCAAATAATGACTAGGGCTAAGAATAATAAGATCATATTATCTAAAACATCATGGTCTACCAATATCCAACATTTACTTTATACAAGGAGAAACATTGTTGTTATAAATGGAAGTTGTGTGTTGGACCATTGAAAATATATAAGAAGACATATAATATTCTAATTACCATCCAATTATTAAAAAATCATCCAATATTATAGTCATCCTTGAGTGTAAGGTTGTTTATTTACACACATTTTACTCACATAATAATTCTGACTAAGTGACTCACGAAGTCCACTCCACCCAAGTACCTCATGAATGCCACTCCACCTATGATCCTCACACAACCCACTCCACCAAAGTACCTCACACATGAAATTCCACCAAAGTTCCTTTTATAGATCACTCAACCAATTTGAATCTTGAGGTAAATTCAGACTTTTCACTGTGCACTAGTCACTTTACATAGATAAGATCACTAAATGTTTTGTCACGCGACACAATCGTACATGTAAACACATACAATAAGCTTATATGAAAAGGATTCATAGAATAGTTGAGAATGTGGTGGTATTCCTTAGTCAGAGTGAGTAGAAAAATAATGATGAAATGGGGTGGGACCACAAGGAATCCATCACTATTTATAGGCTAGCTTGTGACTCATGCCTGAAGCCTGTATAAACCAATTGTGGGGAAATCATGAATGAATGACTTTTATAAAGAACATTCATAAAAGACCTATGTGGTACCTTTATGCCCAATAAAATGGAAAATTTAAATTTTAATAGAATCTAAACATAATGGGATATGTTCCACCTTTTTTTGGTTAATCCAGAACAATGCCTATATACATATGGATCGGATCCATCATCCTCAAATTGGATCCAATCCTGAGTGGGGGAATTTTTGACACACCCTTTTCACTTGAGGATAAAATTTTAAACATAATGCGTCTGATGTAAATAGATAAGGACTATTCATAAAATATGAGAATCTAAATTCTCTAAAATCTCTAACATTTCATAAAAATAATGCTTTCATTGTACAATTACATGACCAAACACCATATAATATTCAACCTACATGGCCCACTAGAGTGACAATCTTTCATGAACAAACTCTATCTCCCAGGGTATTGGATTTTCTTATAAATAGACCCCTTGGCATATATTTTGGTATCTATTTAACGATATAGAGATAAATCGATGATTTTCTCAACCAAACCTCTCAACCATGTCTCTAAATAACCTAGGAATATTTCCCATCTTACATAATAATTATGAATTAACAAAAGAAGAAAGGTACTGGATTTCTTAAAAGATTTAAAACGCTAAGGAATAATTCAAGGAACCACTTCCACCTTAATCCAAAAACAATAGTTTGAAAGACCACAACGTCACTCAAAAATTACAGGATATATTTATAATATCACATGAAGAGACCCTTAGTAATTATAATAAAACCTCGCCAAAGTGTTTTTTACTAGGTTATTCTCTCCTCATGAAGCTAACTCTAGTTTTCCAAATAATAACTTGGGAAAATTCATCTTCAAACTCTTGATGTACCCCTTACATGAGTTATTCAACAATCTACCCAAGTATCACTTGTGTAAGGTATTATTTAATATACAATAGTATCACTTGGGGGAGGTACTTTCTGGTCTTACCGTGTATCACTTGGGGTATAAATATCTTGGTATTTAAATCTATCTCTTCGATGAGTATATTATAGTTCTCCAAGGTACTAGTTAGTAAAAGTGCCCTCTAATCCCAAATACATTTCATATAAAAAATTATAGGGAACTCTTCTATATAGGTCTTCTATCTTAGAGAAACCAAATTGAGACTCCCTCCTTGAGAAATAAATCTATATGGTTGGTGAATTGACACCCTAGTCATTCCTATCGATCATGAATTCCATATTTTAAGGATGGATCTATATTTAACCACCCATGATGTCGAGGTCCTTTAAATGTTCCTAATAGTGCATTCATAAGGTAAAAAGAATCCCATAATTAGGGTATTGGAATTGTTTTAGGCTCAAATATTCATTTCTAATGTACTTCTTGTAATTTGAACTGAATCATGTAGTATTCACACATTCTAGGGGATACATATGCCCCAAATGATGGTTTTGAAATAGGAAATACAAAAGTAATGTTTGAGAACGATTATTCTTACTAAATTACCCACTATATCCTTATATCTATCCCCTATAAAATTAAGATGATGTGTACCCTATAGTAATCCATAATGGAGGAAGACCATAATTTTTTTGGGATATCATACTTTTCATACCTTCTATAACACCTCTGTTATCCAGCAGAAGTTGAGGAATAAATTTCACATCATGGGATTCCGAAATATGTGTAAGACCTTCTTAGACATGATTGTGTGATGTGGAAATCTTGTATAATCTCTTATTGTTTTCATTGATAATGAATCTTATAGAATTAAAAATCATGATAACCATGAAACTATCATGATTAAAAATAAAATTGCCCTCCCACAAGCTGTAATCCCCTAATCGTGTTACTCAGGGGACCAGGTTGGGATATACCTTACACTGGTGGGGTGAATCAGTGTTTGGAACTTTTTAAACCAATTCAAACTTTTTATCCCTATACCTCTTGACCTATTAGGATCTGGATTCTCTTATTCTCTTTTTCCTATCTCATGTAATAATTGAAATCAATAATATGCACATGATATTTTTAAAATGTTCACTTCTCAATAAGAGGAACTTCATTCTTTACATGCAAGGGAATGACTAGTACACGGATTATCCACTATAATGTAGTAACCATTACCATGGGATGCCTAGGGAAAGAATCCTCTGTCCAGTGTGAGTCCCTAAACATTGGATGGGGAAGGGAAACAATCATATCTTCCTAAACTCGTGACGACCTAGTCCAACATGCAACTACATTCTAGTTCTTTATAATTCCTCAAAAGATATCTTTCTTCCTTCATGATAAGGTTTTTCATCCCCAATAGTGTCTTCCACCAGTTGATACCTATACAGTGTCACAATACTTCTTTGTTCTTTATTTTTTAACTTGTTACACTCTTATCAGCATGAAAGTAACCAAACCCTCAATATATATTCTTCAGTGAAAAAAATGCACACATTTTCTTCTTATGGATAAAATCACTATTACCTATGTGATTGTTCAATCATTGAGGATCATATCATTAGAAATCATCTGAATCAAACTGCCTTGAATAATAATCAGTCTTTAGTTGGGAAAACTCTTCTTCATTCTACTTCTTCTTCTCTTATTTTATTCTTGATGCAATTAATGTTTATTAATCCAAATATAACCATTTAATGTATTCATGAAATAATGCATAATATTTTAACATTAAATTATCCTTTCTTCCTTCACATGTGCACACACAACTCAAGCTTCTTCAACTCATGCATATGGATGCATGTATGCACATACCATCACTATGAAAAATTCATTCTTATCACCCTCTCAACACCCATATTGGCCACATTAAAATCTTTATATTTCGTACCATGTGATATTATTCAAAATTGAATGGGTGTCTTCGGGAATATTTAGTTTATTAGTTCATGTTCATATGTGCCTACCACCTTCGTGAAAACTTCTTCTTCACTTTGGTGAAAGAAAGAACAACCACATGCGTTTTTATCCATAAAAACACACCCTTGGAAATAATGTGTAAATTCTTAATTTGTGGGAAGGAGGGTGTTCACCTTGAAGATCTACATAGATATTTTACACAATGTATATGCAATTCTTTTTCGAGAAACCAGAGTGTTCATTGGTCTTACTCATTATGAAATATATGGAACCAACCATAAAACTATACATAATCTATAATTAAATGAATAATTCACATTGAAGATCTTTTTAGGTTTAGAGTTTTAGATAATTAGGCCATAACTATTAAATTATATCTAAAAAATTACATAGTAGACAAATCTACTCAGTTTCCATTTTATTTATAAAAAAACTCTTAAAAAAGAGAGTTAGGTATAGTTCCATGTTTTAGATAGCATGACTTTTCCTAGATCCCATCCTTTACACTATTCATCTTTAAGTCATGTGAATAATATTTCAAAATGTGGGATGAGAATAAAAAGCTCCGGAAGGGTTATAAAACAAAAAAAGAAAACATTAGTTCATCAATACATAAATAACATAATCTCTTTAACATTCCTCATGAAATCATAAGAATTATGAATAACACATAGTAATCACAAATCATAAAGGTAACATGTGGAATCCATAACATACTTACGTTGTAATTTTCATAGCAACGCTGGGAGTTACATTTGGAATATCCATCAAGACATATTCCCTAAATTACATTAGAGAAATAGTAATGTTTACCTCAATCATGTTACCAAATACATTGGAGAGCTATATCAGGCTCACCCTCCCTAGGTTTATCATGGAACCACCCGTATTGCTAAAAAATTCCCAAGAACCATAACATATTCATATCACATAAAACAAATATAAATGAATGCTAACATTTCCACATTTCAATCACAATATGTAATTTAAATATATAGAAATAAAAAATCCATTATTAAATACATTTTCAATACCAAAATAAGTAAATGATTGTATGGTATTTATTTTCCCGTTAGAAACATTATGGCTTGTTATGGAAGCCATAGATCAAATAATAATAGTGGCAGTGGAAAGGTCGTTGTCACCACGTACGTTAAAAATAAACATTCTTTTTGTAGTTTAATAAAATACTTCGTCGAGAAAATATTCCCTCTGAATGAAAATAAAGTTGTGTATAACTCAGAGGATTCCTCAATGAAAGGATATTGAGACAAAGTAATTTACAAAGATTGTATCATTATATTAAGTATAAAACAATTACATAATTATGTGTGAAAAATATAAATACACCCAATATAAGTGGATATTAAATGTAAAACAATTAGAGGTAATTCACACATATTCATAGCATTCCATAATCAAGAACTAGAAGATTTTTCCAAATAATGAAAATTGGGTTAAGAAGTTCCCATTACCTCATGTCTGACTTGACCTGTTCATTCTTTAATCTCATGAATAATAAACAAAAGATAATTTGTCCATTCTTATGAACTTTTATCAAGTTTATTATTCCTTTTATATCACTTATTACCATGTTATAAACATTATTCAATCATTTATGTTAATAATGGTCATTTTGACGATATTTGGTACTTGCGTCAAAAATGAACTTCGTATAATTACAAGTTGTTCATGTGGTCAAAAGTCCATTATCTCTATAATGATATTCATGATTTAAAAATCATATATATCATATATTTCTAGTATATATATTTATTTATAATAGTACATAACATTTAAAGGTAAGAAATGAAATGCACCATTCATGATGATGTTAATCCGTACATACGCATGAATGCTAATTTAATTTCTATTTGATATTTAATGGAATGAAAATGTAAGAACCGGGTTCTTATTCTAGAGGTACGGGTTTCTTCTTTTCTCTTTCCCTTAAGTGTTTTTGAGAAAATAAGGAAAATGGGGAAAAATAACAAATTAACGGGTAGAGGTCATGTAATTTTGTACACACGTGTTGTACTTCATCTGTGGGAGATGAGAAGGCAGGGCGCATAAGTTTGTCTTAAAAAAAACTACACACCGTGTAATTCTATATACACACTATGTACGTTGGTTTTTTGGGACGAAAACATAGGGCATGTAGACAGGTCGGTGGTGCATGATGTAATAACTATCTAAACACCGTCTAATTATTATTACATGTCGTGCAATCAGTAGGTAGATGAACATGGTAGCGGTCAAAATTAGCCGCTAAAGGAACAATGCAAAATAAATTTACAAGCCATGTACTTGATATTACATGACATGTAGTTGGGTTTTTTTCTCTTAAAATGGGTAGTAGCCTTCTCATTTGGCAGAGGAGGCAATAAGCTCGTTTGGAGCTCAGGAGGAAAGGCTGGAGCTTGGAGGAGATCCCAATCGCATGTCAGTAATTCGTTTCATCTGTAGTTGATCTTGTTTGAACCGTGCTAGTAATACCTTCCTTCACCTTGAGCCGTTCTTACCAATTCTTTCCCTAGGGGAAGTTATATATGTTTGAATAGATAATGTTTTATCCAAGATCTATGCCATTCTTGATCATTTCGAGAGGCGACGTTCGCGTATATCGATAATGGGAGATCGAGTTAGGTGGTCTTGTGTTTTATTACAACTATCGAGTTGAATTTTTTTATTGTTGTTCCACTCTCCCATGTTCGGTGTGTTGGTTAGTTGAGGATTTTCCTGTTAAGATACCTATAATTTTTTAGGTAGTCTAATGATTAAATATGAACTTCTATTTTGGATCATTACTTGGATCTAGGGCCACCCCATGGGTGTGTTCCCCCGGTTTAGCCATTTGGCCAGGATACCTGAGGTTATGCCATATCTATAACATGTTTTATGTTTTGTTGTGAAGAACTTATTTATTTCTTGCTATGCATTGGCCTCGGCCCAGTTTCTTACTTAGCCAGAGGGATGTGTTTTGATTAGCCTGTGGGAAGTGTTCATTAGGATGAGGGTAACATTTCTTATGCATGTGGGCAGTACCTTCCATGCTTGTGGGGAATATCTCGTATGCCTATGGGCACTATTCATTATGCTTGGGGGCAGCCACATGCAGGTCTTGATATTGATTATCTGAGGGTAAGGATATGCATGTCTGAGGACAATTTTTACATTGAATATTCATTGTGGTGATTTAATTTGTTATACTTTCCAAGATAAAGCACATTCTTGGTAGTAATAGATAATTATTAAAATGGCAATGGAAATGGTAGAGATAGTTACTTTTGAGTACTGCCTTGTCTACTACATTTTATTATAGCACACTACTGTTGTACATTTTCACTGAATGTTCGGAACGAGCCTTTGGTGGTTTCCTACTGGGATTTATTCCTCACACCCTATTTGGGTCATGTATTGGGCCCAAATAGATTATATTGTCGAATGTTTTTATAAGGGAAAGAGTCCCTATACAAGTACTTGATTGTTGCAAAGGATTAGGAGAGCATGGGACCGAGCATAGGCTGGTGATACTGTTGAGTTTCTGTTGCACAATTTTGTTTCCATTTTCTGTACTTGTACATTGTATTGTATTATTCTAGATTGCATGGTATCCTATTTTGGCTTCTTTCTTATACATAGATACATAATGCATCATCAGATCTATATGACTATTGTTATATTTTTCTTCTGTACTATTATCGATTTTAGTTGGGTATTTTTTACTTCTTCCATTTTTTTTATGTTTGTATCTATCTCCGTTGGGCTAAAATTTGACAAATGAGGGCATAGTTTCCCCACTATCAGACCTAGGCCCTCGCTACTAGTCGGCAACCTCTGGCATTTGGGGAAATGCGCTTGAGGTCATGGGACCAACCGGGTTCGGGGCACCCTTTGTGTGGATACCGAAACTGGGACGTTACAAAGTGGTATTAGAGGGGTTCTTTTCATTGACATACTGTTTGGGGACTATAGTAACAGATGGGATGGAATTGGTAATTGGTAATAATTTGTGCCCATGATTAGCTAACCCGTAAATAGGGAAAATCCAATATACCTCGTTAAATTGCAATTTTTCTTGTTTTGCAATTTTAAAGTTGACCTGATTTCCACTGTTGGGTGATGAACTTGTGATGTGATTTTTATATTTTTATAATGGGTTCTATTTAGTTGCAACCCGATGAGATGAGGGTATTCCATCTCATGCAAAATTCAGGCACATGTTATAATCACATTCCATGCAAAGTTTCCATGTCCTGGAGGTGCATTAGAAATTTCTTGTTGTTGTGAAAGATGATGTGATGGAAAATAAATTTTGTTGTGATTGGTACCTTGTTAGAAAAATATGATAATTGATAGGGTATTTTTACATGTTACAGCTGAGTTTTTGGAGGCTATACTTTGTTTCTTGAGAATTATGGGCTCTCTTGGACAGGAATTTAACGGATCATTATCTAGTCTTTTGTTGTGTTTTGTACTATAATGTGAAAGGTCAAGTGTTAAACTTTGACTCACAGGGATTGTGGGCCCCCACAGATTGGAATTTAGCATGCTGACAAAGGAAATTTAATAAAAAGGGGATCTAGAGTAGTTTTTGAGGTTTACTGGTTGAAAACCTTGACAAAACGGTGTGTGGTTCTATGAACACACGCCATGTACTCTTCTGTTTGGGAAGAAATGAAGTTTTTTTATGTACATGCCATGTACTGTAAGTACACTCCGTGTAGTCTTTAATAGTGTCATATGTCTTTTGGGAAGAGACACGGGACATGGAATGTCTTGCGGGAACACGCCGTGTAGACTTTGAACACGCCATTTAGTGTCAGTCGAGTAGCTAGATTTGTTGCTAACAACACGGGTCGGTAGGGGATTCTTAGTACGCGTTGTGTTCATATGAAACATGCCATTTAGTGTAACCTGGGTATATAGGCTGTGTGACTAACATACATGGGCCTGTGAAGCTTGACTAGTATACACTGTGTACCTGTGGGACACGCCATGTAGTTTTGACCGGGGAGAGACCGTGTGGATTTGGCCGTGTGGCCGGGGGGAATCATAATGGTGTACACGCCGGGTGCGGGTGTAACACGCCGTCTTATTCGGGTTGAGACACGCTGAGACCAGAATCAGAACATGACCGTGTAAGGTCTTAAGGGTACACGCCGTGTGTACTTTATACACGCCGAGTAGTCTCATTTTTGAAAATTTTTGTATTTTTCTATCCCTTTTTGCATGGGCACTTTTAAAGAGACAAAAGAACCGCGAAAGTAAATTAAGCTAAGGAGTGTGTTTGACCTTGTAGAGTAATTCCGCCAACATGACCACAAGTTGTACCCCAAGAGAGTGGCAACAATTATACCCCAGAGATGCTAGGCCATGGGCTACCGATGGATCCTCCAGCAGAGCCAGATGCGACGCCTGCCATTATACCAGATACAGGTATGGATGCGCAGTTCTGTGAAGGCTTTATGCGGTTTTTTCAGACCATCCAAGGAGCACTGCCAGTTGCCAGATCTATGGCAGTGGTGACTCTTATATTCTAGCAGCAGCATCTGCCTACATTTTCATGGGATGGCGAACCACAGGCTGTGGAGTATTGGTTGGGTTCTATGCATACTATCTTCGAGCATCTGGAGATGCCTCTAAGGCGGAGGGTCAAGCTCGCTACATAAAGCTTCATGATTCAGCCAATAGGTGGTGGGATGTTACCACTCAGACTGAGGATCACCGAGAAAAGGTGTGGGAATATTTTCAGGTAGTCTTCTATGAACTTTTATTTCCAGAGATGCTGAGGGATGATCGAGATCGAGAGATTATGAATCTGTAAAAGGGTGTTATGTCAGTGATGGATTATTCTGCCCACTTCACTGAGCTACAAATCATTTCACATGTTCTAGTGGGTGATGAGTTGTTGATGGATCGACTCTTTGAGGATGTTCTTTGATATGACATCCGATCACTGGTGAGTGTTTTCAGGTTTCCTATAGTGCACGCTATTGTGAATCAGGTGTTGATTACTGATCAGAACCTATGGGAAGCTTGTGGTGCAGGCTAGGGCGGTTTGGAACCGGTTTATGGTACTATTTCCACCGATAAGGGGAAGAGACAGATGGATTCCTCTCATGGTGGAAATACTGGCCATAAGATTTATTCAGGTGGCCAGGTCATGTGATACTAGTGCGGTAAAGAGGGGAACAAGAGACCAAAATGTCCACGGGACCCAGTGGAGTGACCAGATTGTGGAAGGGTGGGTCATCTCCAGCGTTTTTATAGGGCGTTTACACTAGTGGCTAGTGAGAGGGGTTCTGTGCAGACTCCATGTGCTGGAGCAGGTCCAGAAGCTTCTTACCAGTCACGAAATTGGAATACGTAAGAATGTTCAGGCCGAGGTGGTGGTCATGGACATGGTAGCCAGACACCAGGATCTCAGAGATAGCAGGGCGGGTCAGCTCTGGGTAGCCAGGCTGTGTCATAGGGCAGTAACACTGGACATGAATATGAAGTGAAACAGACCCAACAAGAGTAGGACCCCAGACCTTCTTTTGTTAGTGGTATTATTCCAGTTGCTTATATTTTGTCTTCAGTACATTTTTATACTGGTGCTACACATAGCTTTATATTTGTGTCCGTTGTGGAGAGCCTTGGGCTCTATTTTTCTTCATCTTCTGATTTTATGACGCTAGACTCTCCGTTGGGGATTAAAACGGTAGGTGTATGTCAATTTAAGGAGTGACCTCTAGAGGTTGGTGGGTTTCACTTTTTGTGGGACCTCTACGTCTTAGTGATGACAAGATATGATGTCATTCTTGGGATGGACTGGTTGGTACCCATTCAAGCCTTTGAAGATTGCTATCATCGCAGGGTGAGTTTCACATCACCAGAGAGTGGAGAGTTTCTATACAAGGGAGAGTGGGATGTCTAGGCGAGATGAGATGGACACAAGGATCGCGGGTGAGGTGGTGTGACAACCCAGATTGCGAGTTTATATCTGGATAACCAGGGAACTTGTCTGAAGGATTTCCCTCCCGTGGTTGATCATTTCAGGGATGTATTTATAGATGACTTTTCAGGTCTACCTCTAGAGATAGAGGTGGATTTATCTATCGATCTTGTTCTTGAAGCGGCACCGGTGTCCATTCCTCCATACAGGATGGCTACACCGGAGTTGTAGGAGCTCAAGAGGTAGTTAGAGGAGTTATAGACAAAGAGTTTCATCTGACCCAGTAGTTCTTCTTGGGGTTCACCTATCCTATTTTCAAATAAGGCGGATGGTACCCTCAGACTTTGTGTGGATTATAAAAAGCTGAAACAGTTGATGGTTAAGAACCGATATTCCTTGCTAAGGATTGATGATATTTTTGATCAACTTCGAGGGGCACGAGTGTTCTCGAATATTGACGTGAGATCCGGATACAATCAGTTTCATGTTAGACCATCACACATACCACTTACAACCTTTTGGATCATATATGGTCAATATGAGTACTTGGTTATGCCGTTCGGACTCACGAATGCGCCATCAATTTTTATGGCTCCGATGAACCTTGTGTTCCACCCATATCCGGATTTTTTTGTGGTAGTCTTTATGGGCGATATCATAGTGTACACTCACACTTGACATGACCATGACATACATCTTGATATTGTACTGAGTACACTGAGAGAGAATCAGTTATATTCTAATATATCATAGTGCCACATTTGGATGGGCCATATACACTTCCTGGGTCATATTATCTCAGAGGCAGGAGTTGCAATGGACCCAGAGAAAGTGAGAGCTGTAGTTTCATTGGAGCTGCCTAATAATGTGTTTGAGATATGATGTTTATTGGGGATGGATGGTTACTAAATGTGCTTTATACAGGACCTCTCCGGCTTAGCAGCGCTGTTGATGGGTTTGACTAAGAAGGGTGTGATTTTCATTTAGTCAGAAGCTTGCGAGATAGCATTTCAGTAGCTGAAGGGAAGGTTGACATCAACACCAGTCCTGATACTTCTAGAGCATGGTAAGAGCTATAGAGTTTTTTTGATGCATTAGGTATTGGGTTGCGAGTAGTGTTGATGCTTGGTGATCGAGTATTTCTGTTCGGGTCTCAGCAGTTGAAGACACCTGAGAGGAATTACCCAACGCATGATCTCGAGTTGGCGGCATTTGTTCATGCGTTACACTGTTGGAGACATTATCGCTTGGGAGAACATTTTTTGGTGTTTATAGACCACAAAAGTCTTAAATATATCTTTTCCTAGTGTGACGTGAATCTGAGACATCGAAGGTTTGTTGAATAGCTTGAGTCCTTCGACTTTGAGATTTCATATACAATTGGTAAGGGTAACACAGTTGCTAATTCACTGAGTAGGAGGACTCAGATATAAGCAATGCAGGAGGCCAACGGTGGGTGGAAACTTATGGATGTATTCAATGACATGAATTTGGAGGTGCACAATAGTCAGTGGGTGCCTATCATTCATCCTTATCATTGACTTCTACCATATTGAATAGTGTAAGGATGAGAAAACTATTAGATTCAGAAGGCCTAGTACTCTGGGAGTCAGTGGCAACTGAGGACCCTCCTCCTGGTTGGACGATAGGCGATGAAGAGGGACTTTGTATCCATGGACGAGTGTGGGTTCCATGGGATATACGCGAGGAGTTGATGTGGGAATTTCATGATTTACCATGGGTAGTGCATCCAAGAGTTATCAAAATGTACCGTGACTTGAGACGTCAGTATTGGTGGTCGGGTATGAAATGAGAGTTAGCTTGTTTTGTTACGAGATGTTACACCTGTTATCATGTGATGGCGGAGCATCAGAGGCTATCCATACAGTTACAACAATTACCCATTTCAGAGTGGAAATGGGATGATGTCGTGATAGAATTAATGATCGGGTTATTGAGGTCACCTCGGGGTAGTAATGTCGTGTGGGTTGTTGTGGACAGACTTTAAAAGGTAGATCACTTTTTCCAATCAAGGATACCTTTGGTGTATATGATCTCAATAAGTTATATATCCTAGATCTTTTATGTCTTAATAGGGTCCCTCGTACTATTGTTTCAGATAATGATGCTTGTTTTATGTCTCGTTTCTGGTATAGATTTCCGAGGGCACTGGGTACATAGGTGCTTTTGAGCATAGCTTACCACCCTTAGACCGATATCCAATCAGAGTGTACTATAGAGGTGCTTGAGGGCATGCTTCTTGCATGCGTCTTGGACTTTGGGGGCTCTTGGGAGAGGCACATACCCCTAGTCGAGTTTGCCTACAAAAATAGTTTTCAAGAAACTATTGAGATGGAACATTTTGAGGATTTATATGGTTGGCCATGACGATCACCATTGTGTTGGTTGGAGGCAGGTTAGTCAGCTTTACTGGGACCACGTCTTGTGCAAGAGATTTCGGAGAAGGTCCAATTGATTCAGAAGCAGATGGCTACGACACAGTCTTGTCAGAACTTTTATGTGGATCCCCGAAGACGACCCTTGGATTTTTTCATTGGGAATCAAGTTTTCCTTCATGTTTAACCAATGTTAGGACACAGGCATATTAGGAGACATGGTATACATTCACCGAGGTTTTTGGAGCTGTTTGAGATTTTGGAGAGAGTCGGGCCGATTGCCCATCGGTTACAGTTTCCACAGAGGTACCAAGCCATTCACGACGTCTTTCATGTATCTCAGCTACACCGTTATCACTCAAACTTGTCTCATGTTTTTCATCCCAAGGAGGATGAACATCAGGTCGATGAATCCTTTTAGGATCATCTGATTCATATTGTTGATAGGAGTACGAAGGTTCTCTGAGGCCTGTCAGTTCCTCTCGTACGGGTGCTATGGCAGCATGGGCGAGTGAAGGACGAAACCTGAGAGCAGGAGAACGATGTACATTCTCAGTGGATATAATTGTTCACAGTTTTATCTTCACCACCCTTGGATGGGAAATTCATGGATGAATTTCTTTAAGGGGGGTGTTTGTAAGAACCCGGTTCTTATTCATGAGGTAAGAGATTCTTATTTTCCCTTTTCCTAATGTTTTTTTGAGAAAATAGGAAAAATGGGGAAAATCCAAAAATAATGGGTACACGCCGGGTACTTTTATACACATGCTATGTACATCAGCCGTGGGAGATGAGAAGGTAGGGTGCGTAGGATTTTCATAAAATCAAACTACACATTGTGTAATTCCACATATAGACCGTGTAATTTTCTCTTGTGGGATGAAAACAGAGGGCATGCAGACTGTTCAGCGGTTCAAGATGTAATAACTATCCAACCACCGTGTACGTAGTATTACACGTCGTGTAATTAGTCAGCATATGAATAGGGCGGCAGTAAAAATTATACACTAGAGGAGAGTTAAAAAGAAAACTACACACCGTGTAGTTTGTTTTTTTCACTTAAAATTGACAGTAGCCTCCTCATTCGGCAGAGGAGGCATTAAGCTCGTTAGGAGCTCGGGAGGAGAGGATGGATCTTGGAGGAGCTCCCAATCACACACCGCCAATCCGTTTCTTCTGCTGTCGATCTTGTTTGAACCGTGCAGGTAAGACCTTCCTTCTCCTTGAGCTGTTCTTACCAATTATTTCCTAGGGGGAAGTTATTTACGTTGGAATTGATAAATTTTTATCCCAGATCTACACCAATCTTGATTGTTTCAGGAGGCATTGTTCTTGTATATCGATAAGGGGAGATCGAGGTAGTCGGTCTTGTGTTTTATTACAACTGTCGAGTTGAATTTGTGTACAGTTGTACCACTCACCCATGTTCAGGGTGTTGTTTAGTGGAGGCTTTGTCCGTTTAGATACCTATAATTTCATAGGTAGTCTAATTAATAAATATGAACTGCTTTTTGGGATCATTTCTTGGATTTAGGGCCACCCTGTGGGTGTGTTCCCCCTGATTAGCCATTTGGATAGGATACATGAGGGTATGCCATATCTATAACATCTTTTATGTTTTCTTGAGAGGAACTTATTTATTTCTTGTTATGCATTGGGCTCGGCCCGATTTCTTGATTAGCCTGAAGAAAGTGTTGTGTATAGCCTATGGGTAGTGTTTGTTACCCCGAGGGTAACATTTATTATGCCTGTAGGCATTACCTTCAGTGCCTGTGGGTACTATTCATTATACCTAGGGGCAGTCACATGCGGGTTTTGATTCTGATTACCTAAGGGTAAGGGTATGCATTTCTGAGGAAAATGTTTACTTTGAATATTCAATTTGGTGATTTCACTTTTTGTATTTCCAAGCTAAATCACTAGCTTGGAAGTAATAAATAATTATTAAAATTGAAATGGAACTGGTAGAGATAGTTTCTTTTTAGTACTGCCTCGTTTACTTCATTTTATTAATGCACACTGTTGTTGCACATTTTCACTGACAGTTGGGCACGAGCCTTTGGTTTTTTCTACTAGGATTTATTCCTCACACCTTGTTTGGGTCGTGTCTCGGGCTCAAACAGATTATATTGTTACAGGTGTTGATAAGTGCAAGAGTCCTTATACAGGTACTTGATTGTTGCAGAGGAGTAGGAGTGCATGGGGCTGAGCATAGGCTTGCAATTCTACTGAGTTCCTGGTGCACTGTTTTGTTTTTCTTTTTTGTACTTGTACATTGTATTGTATTATTATTGATTGCAGTGTATCCGGTTTTGGCTGCTTTCCAAGAATTAGAGACATAATTCATCATCATATCTATATGACTGTTGTTATCTTTTACTTCTGTAATGTTATACATTTCAGTTGGTATTGTTTACTGCTTCAGTTTTTTATGTTTATATCTATATCCACTATGCTACATTTGAAAAATTAGGGAATAATTTACCAACTATTAGAACTAGTCCCTCACTGCAAGTCGGCATCCTCTGGCGTTTGGGGAAATCCTCTTGCGATCATGTGACCAACCGGGTTCGGGGCACCCGTTATGTGACTAACGGAACCTAGACGTTACAGAAAACATACTGGTAAATAGGTATATTATAATTAAATTATAATATCATATATAATTTCATTAATTTAATCCTTTATATATTCCACGTACGGCATGAACGAATCATATCACTTTGAGGGGGTGGTAGTCCCCACTTCCTCAAATGAAATTATCGTATTTACCCATTATGGAAACCACAGAGGTATGATATAAATGAAAAATACAAAATAATATATACAATAGAAATATAATAGATGAAAAATTTAAATACGTTTCCATATTAATGGCTACCATAACAGGTGGTAGGAGAAGATTTATAAATCATCATTTCGTGAGGCTGTAGTTCGCCGTCGAAATACACAATATTTTCTTTACGCATTAACCATAGGTGTGTGTATGTGTAGTTAGAATACTTATCATATAAACAAATTAGTATAGTGAGGATACTATTTTCTATATAAAATAAAGGAATAAAAATATTTTAGGGGGTTGTAGAAGTAAAATAAAATAAAAGAACTTAAGAGAAGATGTTACATTTAAATTTGGTAACTCCTTTTGGATTGATCCAAAAGGATTTCTTGAAGTACCTTAGGCCTAAGGTATGTCTTATAAGTGGAATAGAGGAATATTGAGATATTATTTGGTCATTGGTTGGATGAGACAAAGGGCTTGAGATGTGTGAGTAATGGGTTATATGTGAGGGCTTTTTATAAGGAAGGGAGGATATCTTTAGAATAGTTTGAAAATGTTATTTTTTATATAATGATTTTAGGTTTATAATGGTCCAAGACTTATTAAAGTCGAAGATTAGATGACTTTTGTTCGAAATAAAATCATACAATAATAATTGGATAGGTTTTGGATATTTTTTTAATTTTTATATTATTATTTATTTAAATCATTCATTAATGAGGTAAACACTACATCATTATTGTGTCATAAATAATTTTATTTATCTGATTTCTAATAATTATAAATAAAATACCCCAATGTAGAAAATATTTTTAGCTTTATAATGAATATTTATAGTATAAATAGAAATTATATAACCCCACATTAAAAATTATTTAAAAAACAATACATGTTTATGATATTTTTATTTTTACATTAAATAAAAAGTTATTAGTGTCATTATCTTATGAAAATAGATTTAAAAGGCCAAATATCCCACACAATAATTTTATTGGTCGTCCATGACTCATCCAATAAGGTTTTAACGTGTATTAAGGTAATTTTATTTTATTGAAATATTATTTTTACCATTAATTACACTATATACTTTTAACCACGGTAAATAAAAGTCAAAAGATACTATTCCCCAAAAATAATTTTGATCTTATTGAACCAAATATTCATTACTAATAACAACTATGCATGTTGGATTTTAAAATACAATTCATATAACCGGTAAAATTTCATTTAAATGAAAAAGTCGGTTTTTTAATTACTACTCATCGTTTTAACCATTCATTGAAAATTTATGTTTTCAGAAAAATACCAAAAACATCAACCTAAGATATATATAATATTAGGAATTAAAAAATGATGTCTATTTTTCCAAATTAAAAACATAGATTTTTCATTAATTAATTTAAAATTAATTCCCGTTGTCAAAACAAAAAACTTATTTTTAAAAAATAATAACTATCAAATGATTAACACCTGTTTATGTCCAATTTCCAAGTGAAATTACTTCCAATGACAAAAATTGGATTAAATGGTAAAAATATAATCTAATTATACTTTAAAACCAATTAAAAGTTTAATAAAACCACATAAATAAATTAGATTAAAAGGATGTTTTAAATTAAAATACAGTATTTTTCACTATTCATTAAAAATGATTTTTATCAGAAAAATACAAAAAAGATACCCAAAGTAAATTTTGATGTTCCGATTATAATGATGAATTTTATTTTGTCATATATAAAATATAAGAGTGATAAAAACCTGATTTAAAAAATATTTATCCATCAAAATGTGGTAAATATACCTTTTAATTAATTCTAGAATATTTGTGCTTAAAATTATGTTCATTCACATTTTAAGGCTCTAACTGTTATTGGATAAATGTAAAAAAATTTAAAGAAAATGTATAATCATATTTTGGTTAGTTATATTAATTCCCACCAATAAAATGACTTGGAATTAACTAGAATTCAAAATAATAATATATTATTATTTTTCAGTAGGACTCATCATTGTGTGCAACATAAGATTTCAAAGAAACCCATTGTTTCTTATCGGGTACACCATCGATCATAGCATCCCCTTTAAAGTAAAATTAATATTTAATTCACAAATATTAATAAATATGAAAATCTATTATTCTTTATTTACTTGGGATGTTACATCCTTCCCCCCTTTTGGAAATTGCGTCATCCCAATTTTATTCACTTATCAAAAAATGGGGGTATTTATCTCTCATAGAATTTTCAAATACCCACGTCGCCTCTTCAACCATATGGTTTTTCCACAATGAATTTACCTAATAAATTAACTTATTCCACAACAGTTTCTCCCTTTAGTCATGAATCTGGACTGGTTGTACCTCATAAGAGATATTCTCTTCCAAATAAACTACCTCAGGGCTCAAAACATGAGATGGATTCGAAATATATTTTTGTCAACATTGAGACATGAAAAACATTTTGTACCTGGGATAAACATGGAAGTAAAGCCACTCTTTACACAACTAATCCATCTTTCTCTTGGATTTCATAAGGTCTAATGAACCTTGAACTCAACATTCCCTTCTTAGTAAAAAATATCACACATTTCCATGGAGAAATTTTGAGAAACACATGATCGCCTACCACAAAAGAAAGATCCTTCTTCTGGTTTTTCACATAACTTTTCTACCTACTCTGAGCTGTTCTCATATACTTATTAATAAACTGAACATGTTATACCATCTCTTCTACAAATTATGGTCCAATAAACTTCCATTCATCTACATCATTCCAAAAAGCTAGAGTCCAACACATCTTCCCATATAATGCCTCAAATGGAGCCATCTGTATACTGGAATGAAAACTCTTATTATATGAAAATTCAACCAAATAATGATATTGGTCCCAACTTCCCTAGTAATCCACTGATCAAGCACGTAGCATATCTTCTAAATTATTAATTTTTTTCTGACTTCTCAAATGATTGAGGATGAAAAGATGTACTAAAATTTAATTCAGTACCCAACAACTTCTGAAGGACATTCAAAAAGATAAAAGTAAACCTGGGATCATGATTAGATACAATGAAGAGGGGAACTCCATGAGACCTTACTTAATCTTTAATATACAACTGAGAAATTTGATCTAGAGACAATGTATCTAGAATAGGATGTAAATGATCATATTTAGTAAATCGATCAACAATAACACAGACTGCATTATTACCTCGATATGTCTTTACTAATCCCACAATGAAGTCCATGGATATATTTTTTCCATTTACACTCTAGCACTATTAATGTCTGAAGCATCTGTTTTGGTATATCCCTCCCTTCGTTAACCTATTGTCAATTCAATCACATCACAGTAAAATTGGTAATATCTCTTTTCATTCCATCCCACTAATAATACTCCCAAAAATCATTTTAGTACTATCAAGTTGACCTGAAAACAATGAACTATGAGCTTCACTTAATAACTCTTTCCTCAACTATGAATCATAAGGCACTCATAATATATTTCTAAACCTGACAACAAAATAATTTTCAGGGTAAAATTAGGCAACTTACCCTTCTGAACCAACTATACCTTTTTCTGAAACACATTTTCTTCCTTATGCGCATTCTTAATTCAGTATAATAGAGATGATTTCACTAACACCTGAATCAAAAGAGAGTAATTTCTTGTACCAATAACTTCTATTCCAAAGATAATCAAGTCTTTAATCAATGGATCTTGTTCCAAACGTAGCATGGTTAATGTAGTATTACTTTTTCGAATCAAAGCATCATCCACTTTATTTGCCTTTCCTGGATGGTAATGAATTATACAATCATAATCCTTGATTAATTCCATCCATCTATTCTATCCCATGTTCAATTGTTTTTGAGTGAATATAACTTCAATATTTTGTGATCAGTATATATTTCACACTTTTCATTATAAAAATGATGCCTCTGAAATTTTAAAGAAAAAATGATAGTAGCTAATTATAAATCATGTGTAAGGTAATTTAACTCATGAGGTTTCAACTAACGTGAAGCATAATCAATTACCCAATCCATATGCATAAATACAAAGACAAGTACATTCAATGAAGCATCACTATAGATAAAAAATCACCATTTCTGGAAGGTAATTCCCAAACCGGAGCATTCATCAATATTCTTTTCAATTCTTAAAAACAATAATCACATTCATTTGTCCAAAAGAACTTAAAACCTTTTCATGTTTACTTAGTCAGTGGGCTACATAACCGTGAAATTGTTTCAAGAAACTTCCAATAAAAAACTACTAAAATAAGAAAACTATGGATTTCAGTTATATTTTTGGTTCTTGGCCACTCTTGAACAACTTTTGTTTTAAAAGGATCAATAGTTATGCCATTTTTTGAAACAATGTAACCAAGGAATGAAATTTTTTGTAACCAAACCCCACACTTTATGAATTTCCCAAACTATATATTTTCTTTTAAGGTTTGAAACATAACCCATAAATGACTTTTATTTTCTTATTTACATTTGAAATAAACCAAAATATCATCAGTAAACATGACCACAAACTTATCAAAAAACTCAAGGAAAAATCTATTCATAAAATCAATGAATTCAGCAGGTGCATTGGTTAACCCAAAAGCCATAAATAAATATTCATAATGGACCTATCTAGTACAAAACACGGTCTTCGGAATGTAAACTTTTTTTTATTTTCAACGAATGTTTCCCTAATCTCAAATCAATCTTCGAAAAATACTGAGCTGCATAGAGATGATCAAACAAATCATAGATATCAGGCCAATGATATTTGTTCTTAATAGTGATGTTATTAAATTATGTATAATCAATGCAAAGACTCATTGACCGATATTTATTTTTAACAAACAAGACTTTATCACCCCATGGAGATGTTCTATGTAGAATTAAACCTTTATATAATAACTCATGCGATTTCTTCTTTAACTCTAAATGCTCAATTTGAGCCATTCGATAAGGGGGTTTTGAAAATAGATTAGCATTAGAAACTAAGTCAACAGTAAATTCAAATTCTCGTTTAGATATAATACTAGAAAAATCATCAGGAAATACATCAAGGTACTCATTTACCATTGGCACTTCATTAATCTAAATAGTTTCTTTTTTTCAACAATATGTTCAAGGTAACATTCATTCCCATCATGTACTAGTTTCTCTGCTTCTGAATACATTATCAAAAGTTAGGGTTCATTCTTGTTCAAAAACTAAAAATATTTCTAAAGAGAAACCTCCTTAGCTCTGTAGTAAATCATAGCATGATAAATAGAAAGCCAATCCATACCCAAAATAATACCAAACTCTACTAGAAGAAAAAAAATATGGTTTATATGTAGATTCATTCCACACACAAGGACATGAAGGTTTTGATAATTTCTGTTTGTCCCAACATTACCCCCTGATATTTTTACCATATGTTCTGGATTCATATCTTGAGATGGATTTCCCAATTTACTAGAAAAAATCTAAAAAATGAACTAAGGTGTAGATCCTAAATCAAACAACACATTGGCAGAATCTGAACAAACAAACATTGTACATGATACTACTTCATTTCATGGACCAAAATATGTTGAAGTAGTTTAAAAGGATTCCATCACCCCTTTTTTCGTGAAGTCTGGATGTTTTCCCTCAGTTTAGTTCTTCATTGGAAAATTATTTGCATAAGGATGGATTTTATTGCAGTTAAACCATTTTACTAATTTTAAATCCGATTTTTTTACCATTTCCCTGATATTTTTCAGTGAAATTATGAGCCTTATGTCTCATTTTACCACATATGTAGCACCTACCAGAATTTAAAATACATTCCACAGCCTGATTTTTACCAAAATTTTCACATAATGTAAACTTATGTTTCTTACGATTAGAATTTTTTAAAGAGTTCCTCCATTTATTCTGACATCTCGGCCTCTTATTCTGTTGTTTTTCAATGAACACCTGATCATCGGAAAAATCCAATTCCACCTTCTTCGCACATCGAACAAGATTTTCATAAATTTTGAATTCATGATAAGGTAAAGCCCTTCAATACTTTGGATTTAATCCTGAGTAAAAACTGTTGATTTTACTATTAAGATCTCATAAGAAATTTGCAGCATACATTTCCAGTCGATTGAATTTTTCTACATAAGCAGCCACAGGGTCATCCTCCTACCTCAATTATAGGAATTGTTTTTTCCTAAGATTAACAACATTATGAAAAATATTTCTCCAAAAACATACCTTCGAATTCATCCAAATCAAGAGCCTCAATCTCCTTATTATCCTTAATATTTTCACCATTGACCTCCACTGATAAGCTTATCCGTCCAACCAGTTAATAGTGAGACTAACCTTTGGATGATATGAACAACCTATGCCACAAAAAATCTTCTCTAGTTCCTTAATCCGCCATTCAAATTTCATAGAGTTAGATGATCCTCTGAATTATGGGGGATGTTGCCTCCTGAAATGCTCCACTACTGACATGTTCCTCTATGGTTGATCTGGATGATCTTGTGCATGTATTCCACCAACATTCATAGCCTAATTCAATTGTGCCATCACTGCAAGAAACTATTTAGTTCCGATTCCGACCATCTTTAATTGCTGATTTGGATGGTTGTCTTCCCCTTGATTTCGTCCCATCATAGCTTCCATGTTTCCTCTTCAGAAAACCATTCTGAACCCAGAAATATTTTAGGCGAAGCGACATGGTAATCTGTAAATACTATATCATTTCAATCTTACCATAAATTAAATATAATTTTTTGATATTATTTTAACAATATCCTATCTTCTAAAGTTGTATAAACTGACCTATGATACCAACTATAATGACACATCCTTAAATAATTTCATAATGTAGAATTAAATGTATAATTTACATTGAGTCAAAAATGAACTTCTTATAATTACAATTTGACCATGTGGTCAAAATTACATTATCTTCTGAATGATATTAATGATTTAGATATCATATATTTCATATATATTCAGTATATATATATGTATGTATAATAGTAGATAACATTTGGAGGTCATAAATGAAATGCACCATTCATGGAGATGGTAAGCCGTACGTACGAATGAACGCTACTGTCTTTTCTATTTCATATTTAATGGAATAAAAACATAATGATACATAGGTATATTATAATTCAAGTATAATATACTATATATTTTCATTAATGCCATCTTTTATATGTTCCACGCATGTCATTAATGAGTCATATCAATTTGAGGGGTGGTAGTCTACATTTCCTCAAATGAAATTATTGTATTTACCCATTATGGAAACCATAAATGTATGATATAAATGAAAAATACAGAAGTATAAAGACAATATATATATAATATATATCACAAGAAAATATTGTTCCATATTAATGTCCACCATAAGAGGTGGTAGGATATTATTGAACAAACATCGTTTTGTGAGGCATTAGTTCGTCATCCACAGAAACAATATGTTCTTTACCCATTAGACGGAGGTGTGTATTAGTGTATTTCGAATACTTATCATAAAAAGACTAGAATATTTTGGATACTGGTGTTTTTATAAAATAAAGGAATAAAAATAATTTAGGGGGTTGTAGAAGTAAAATAAAAGAAAAGAACATAAGAGAAGATGTTACAATTAAATCGGGTAACTCCCTTTGGTTTGATCCAAAAAGATTTTTGAAGTTCCTTCTGCCTAAGGTAAGGATTGAAGGTGGAATAAAGGGATATTGAGAGATAATTTGGGATGATTTTGGATTATCCAAGGGGAGTTATAGGTGTTAGTAATGGGTTATAGGTGAGGTATTTTTATAAGAGGGAGGAGGGGATCATTAGGAATGTTTGAAAATATTTTTTTATTATATAATTATATTCAGTTTTTAAACGTCCAAAACTAAATAAAGTCAAATATATGATGACTCTTGTTCAAATTAAAATCATCCAATAATAATTGGACATGTTTCGGAAATTTGTTTAATTTTTATATTCTAATTTATTTGAATCATTCATTAACGAGGTAAACACTGCATCATTATTGTGCCATAAATAATTTTATTTATTTGATGTCGAAAAATTATAAATATAATACCCTGATTTAAGAAATATTTTTAGATTTCTATAGAATCTTTATAGTCAAATATATCCGTTATATATCCCCAAATTAATGTTTTTAGAAAAAAAATACATGTATATGATATTTTTTTTGTACATTAAATAAAAAGCTATTAATGTAATTATCTTACCCGAATGGCTTTAAAAAGAAAAAAATCTCACCCAAAGATTGTATTGGTCAGCCATGATTTATCCAATAAGGTTAGGACAAGTGTTAAGGTAATTTTATATTATTATAATATTATTTTTACTTTGAATTACCCTATTTACCTTTCACTGCGGTAAATAAATGTCAAAACATACTATTCACCAAAAATTATTTTCATCTAATTGAACCACATTTTACTTCCATATAAAAACCATGTAGGTGTGAATTTCAAAATTCAATACCCATAAGGGGTAAAATTAAATTTAAATTAAAAGTTGGTTTTTTAACTACTACTCAATGTTTTCACTATTTATAAAAAATTGAAGGTTTTTAGAAAAATACAAAAAAATTAATCCTGAGATATATTTCATATTCCAAATTAAAAAATGATGTATTTTTACCAAATTAAAAACATAAAACTTGCATTAATTAATTTAAAATTAATACTCATTGTCAAAACAAAAAATGTATTTTTAAGAAATAAGAACTATCAAACGACTTACACTTGTTTATGTCCAATTTCAATGTGAAATTATATCCAATGACCAAAATTGGATTAAATGGTAAAAATAAAATCTAATTACACATTAAAAACCATTTAAAAATATAATATAACCATATAAGTAAATTAGATTAAAATCTAGTATGGAATTAAAATACAGTATTTTTCAGTATTCAATAAAAAATGAATTTTATCAGCAAAATACAATAAATTTAGCTAATGTAAATTTTGATGTTGATATTTTAAATAATAATTTTATTTTCTTCATATAAAAAATATAAAAGTGATAAGAACATGATTTAAAAAAAGTTTCTCCATCAAAAGGCGGCAAATCAACCTTTTAAAAAATATTAGACTATTTGTGCTTAAAATTAGATTCATTCACATTTTAAGCATATAAAATTTATTGGATGAATGTAAGAAAATTTAAAAAACATGTATAATTATATTTTTTTTAGTTCTAATAATTCCTATCAATACAATGAATATGCTTTGACTTCCATTTAAAATAATATTATATTATTATTTTTTTGTATAACTCTCCATTGTGTTCAACATAAGATTTCAAAAAACCCGTTGTGGCATATCAGGTATACGATAAAGAATAGCATCCAATTTAAAGTAAAATTAATATTTAATTCAAAAAAATTAAAAAATATGATAATGTATTATTCTTTATTTACTCGGGATGTCACATGAAAGGGATGCATAGTTTAGGTTTCTTTGAATATCATAGTGGGAGTGTAAGACTAAAATAGTAGATCACAGTGAAATGGCCTTCATAAGGCTCAGCGAGGGTTTGAGAAAATTTGTCGTCTGTTTGCGGTAACCAGTTCTTGCTAAGCACAAAACTTCTTCACAAATCTATTAAAGAGTGTGTGGAACTTGTCTTGAAATGGACCAGGTTTTGGGGTCCATTACTTAGTAAAAATGTGATGTTTAGGTGTTCAGGGTAGTCTGGGAAGCTATCACAGCTTCTCGGTGAAGCTTAATGGTAGCCTAGGCCTATCAGTAGCTCAACCTACTGGTAGCTCGGTCTACCGGTAGTAGGACTACCGGTAGCTCGGCCTACCGGTAGCTCCGTCTACCGGTAGCTCAGTCTACCGGTAGCAGGGTCTACCAGTATCTCGTTCTACTGGTAGCTCGGTCTACCGGTAGCTCGGTCTACCGGTAGCACGGTCTACCGGTATCTCGGTCTAGCGGTGTCTCGGCATACCGGTAGCTCGGCCTACCCGTAGCCGCGGCCTACCGGTATCCGCGGCATACCGGTTGCTCGGTCTACCGGTGGCATAGCCTACCGATAGATTTGGCCAACCGGTAGCCTCAGCTTACCGGTGGCTCGACCTACCGGTCGACCTAGACTACTGGTGACCACGGGTTTTCTCTTTTTGGGCAAATTAGCTATTAAGCCGCGTTTTGATCCCTTTAATCCTGTTTTAAATCCCATTAATGCCCGTTTAAATTAAATGTTTGGTGAGGTACCCCTTACATGAAAAAAACCATGAGGTGTGCATCTGTTTAAACCGCCCCAAAAGGCGGGGACCCTTTAATGATGTGCGGGGTGTCCCAGCTGCATGGTCAAACCACGATCCCGCTCCTTATGCTCTTTCTCTTCGTATCATAACTGTCCGCGAGTGCAGTATCTCAACCCTTATCAGCCTTTATAACATAAATTCGTATCCCTACATTTCCTTTCTTGATCATCCTACTTAGAGTACCCTTCCTCCCGACGAGCTGTACCCCTGTTGCGAGGTTTTTCTTTTCGAGTTCTGTGGAGTTCCTGCCACCCATGTTTTCCAATTTCCAAGCGAGGACTTAACGTCGATCCTTGATCGTCGTGTAGGGGTTTCAACTTCGTATCTCTTATCTGTGTATCTTGTGGGGTGGGTACGCTACGACTTCTGTAGAATTAGATAATCCAAACATTAATGAAGATAATAAACATATTCTAAATAATTAAGGGGAGGTGTGTGATTGATGATGCTATTTTGTTTTTATCCTCTTTCATGATTAATGATTTCTGAATTGTGCGGGCTTATGCATACTGAAAATCATGGACATTGGTGGTATTTCTCTATGTACTAATAACCCCCTACCCTCTTGTGATGTTTAAATTGATTTTATTTTGGTTGTGAAACTTTTTTTCTATAAAGGAAATTGGATAATTACGTATATTCGACTAAATAAATTGGTTGCACCACGATCAACTCCTTTTCTATGATAACCCCAGTTTAAGCCCAGTGGAATTGAAATCATGAAGTGTGTTAAATATTTTAAATCTGAAAATACCTGCTGAGTCTTCCTTGTGTTGGTGGTATTGGTTTGGTTGTTTCCTCCACGGGCCGAGTACGGGTGACCTTATGGTTTTCTTGAATAGGGGCTTAGATTGCTGGGGGTGATGTGGGTGAGGATGGGATCCTCTGTTTGAATCACGAATTAGTGTGGGATCCTCTATTGTTGAGAAACCGTTTGATCTTGGAATTTTTTTGGGGACATGGGGCTGTATCTTGGGGATTTATTTGGTTCCAGTACTTCGAGGGATCTCCCTTATCCCTTTGTTGTTGTGACTTTGCAATAGAAAAGGGTGTGAATGCTTAAATTTTTGTTGGCTGTAACTTTTTCCCTTGGTTTGTGATTATGCTAATAGTTTCCCAGTAGTGCAGAAACTTATTTAAACATTATTTATGAACATGAAGACAATGATGGGACAAATGGGGATTTGGTTTTGTGTGAGTTGTGACTTAGGGTTGGGTTCTGTTCTCTTATCTTATGAATGAATAGTAAGGATAGTGTTCTTTAGGTTGTTTGAAGAAAAACCTAGACTGGGTGAGTGCTTGATACCAATATATATACTTTTTGTTTTTGGGTTTCTTATTCGCTCCCCACCTAAGTTGAGTACTTAGTGATGAACACCCCCATTTCATGGGGGAGGGTGTTTTTTCCAACACTCCTTTGAGTGGTTGGTTACTATCTCAGTTTATGCTCCCTTTCCCGAATAGCCCAAGACTCTTCAGGCAGGCTGTGATGGCCTGAAGTCCATTATTTGCCCAAGAATATTCGGGTAGGGTAGTGTGGTGGTTGGCCCAGGTGTGTGTGGGAAGGTGGTTTTCCAAGTATCATCGGGATGAGGGCCAGGTGTCTTCGGGCGTGGCAGTGGTTATTCTGGCCTAGTTGTCTGCAGGCGTGGTTACGTATGACAGTTGTGGCCCAGGTGTTTATGGGTGGGTTAGTGGTTGTGGCCCAGGTGTTTGTTGGCGGGATGTGTGGTTGTGGCCTAAGTGTGTGCGGGCAGGGTATGGCAGTGGGACTGTGATGAGAATGGCAGGATTGGTTTGATGAGTAGGGTGTCTTCAAAAACCAGTGGGAAGTGGCGCGGGGTACCCAAACATAGATGTTATATTACTATACATTACTTGACTTCCGTTATTTTGGGAGTGTTCCTTGGTGAGGCTTGGGTGGTTAGTTTCCTTTTTAGGTGCTTGGTTATCACTTTTCTCACAGGACATTAGTATGCCTCCCCACTTGTGCACGAGAGTCTTTGGTTTTTCCCTACTAAGTATACTTTTATGCTCACCCTACGTATATAAAACTGCTTTCAGGTTTCCAGGAGGTCTTCAGGGATCATGCTGGACCGTACTAGCTCAGACCTTGTGACAGATCATCGCAGTTACTGTTTTTCTTTATTTTGGTTTTTTTCTTGGCAGTCTCCTTATACATTGTGGATTTTACTTTTGTAACATGCATTGGGAATGGTTCTTGGATTTACATTCACTTTCTGTTTGGTGTTTTGGGATTCGATATCTTATCTCACAATACTAATAAAGAAAAAAGGGTAATGACTTTCATTTAGTGTGTGATTTCATGCCCTTGGTGCTGGTCGCCACTCCATGACCTTCTGAAGGCGGGTTTCGAGGG
The DNA here is from genome assembly GCA_963277665.1 of Viscum album. Taxonomy (NCBI): domain Eukaryota; kingdom Viridiplantae; phylum Streptophyta; class Magnoliopsida; order Santalales; family Viscaceae; genus Viscum; species Viscum album. Next base: position 998,473,081 of record OY728136.1, on the reverse strand, counting down.
TCATTATATCTCCTTCAAATTAAAGAAGGAAGGGTCTGGAAATCTGCTGACCCTTCCCTCATTTTGTTGATGGTGGGTCATGACAGAATGCTATCAGAGGTGATGGTTGAGAGATAGGATGGAGTCTGAAGTTAGGAATAGTGATGATTGCATGGGATGGTAGGGAAACGGTGTTGGGTGACCTTGGTGTGTGAATTAGGCCAGGGAAGACTGGGTAGTACACGGGATTTTAAGCCACCCGTGATCCGATGCAAAGACTATGGACCTACTGAACAACCAAGTGAGGCCATGATGATTGCAGGGTAGAGACCCTAGGAAAGGTACATGCATCATAATGACTTGTGTTCTCATGTATCTGGGGGGTTTTGGGATTTTGAAATAAATAACAAGTTTAATAAGTTTTATAAACAATATTTTGCACTACTTGGGCTTAGGCATTATTTGTTTACCTTGAAACTATGGAACCTAGGAGATGACCATGAGTTGTATGGGCGATCGAGGCCCAGAAGGTTGACTTGGACGATCAGTAGAGGGATGATCGAGAGGAGGAGGATGAACAGTGTCAGAAGACGCTTCGAGCCTTCCAGCGAATGACCCTCGAGAAGTACGAGGGCAGCAACTATGACATGAAGACAGAGGGATGGATAGAGGAGATAGTGATAGCCTTCGGCTTGATCCATGCTCCGACCGAGTACTAGGTTCCTCTAGCCGTCATCCAGATGCCGGGAGTAGCGCGCCAGTGGTGGACGCTCTAACTGGGGGAGAGGAGAGAGGCTGAGGTGGCGTGGGGTGATTTCGAGAACGAGTTCCGAGTGGAAGTCCTCTCTTCTACAATGAAGGCAGAGAAGAGGCAGGAGCTACTCTCCCTCCTGTAGGGGAGTATGTCGGTTAGGGAGATGGGGATCAAGTTCAAGGACCTCATCTGCATTGCCCCGAACCTCTTTCCGTATGAGGAGTCTCGGGCGAGACGTTTAGAGAAGGCGCTCCCACCCTCCCTCTAGTACGTCGTTACCCCCTTCACCTTGCCAACATACATGGAGGTCCAGAAGAAGGGGGTGGTGGTAGAGAGGATGCACATGTTGTGCGGTGTGTCATGAGAGGGGATTCAGCTAGGCTCGTCAAAGGAAAGGGTCGTGAGCACCAGACCTCCAACATCAAGAACCTCCAGGTTCTGAACAGTAGGGAGCAAGCCGCATCAGTTCCAGTTCTGGTCCCCCGGTCCTCGCCCTTTCCCTTCGCGCCCAGGACTGAGGTTCTTCATCTGTGGGAGCCATGGGAATCTCTGGAATCAGTGCCCGAGCCGAGTTCAGTATGGCTATGGCGGACATGACCAGCACCACCTCAGCCACAGCTTCCAGCTAGGCCCTTCCAGTAGAAGCAGAAGGGGCAGCGAGCTCCCGCTCCTCCGAGGGAAGACGTAGTAGGGGGAGGCTGACCTCAGGGCGCTCCTCAGTGACCTCGACCAGGGCATGGTCGAGGAGGCGGCCGACAACCGAGGGGCAGAGTGGATGGACGTGGATAGTTGCACACAGCAGAGGCAACAGTTGTAGCATGACCAGAGGTTGTTCGAGGTACGATTAGTTTGTTCAGTACCCTTTCTTACACCTTGTTCGATTCTAGAGATTCACACTACTTTATTGCACCTGGTCTGGCCTGTGCTCTAGGTCTAGATACCAAGAGACTTCCAGTGCCCCTGGTGCTGAGCACACCAGTCGAAGGTCAGACCGACTTGTTATATGTTTGTAGGGGATGCAGGATGATGATAGGGCCACATCAATCGGCCAGGGATCTACTACTGCCACAAATACATCCATATGATGTCATCCTAGGAATCGACTGGATATTCACCGTGTGTAAAATCATCGACTGCTTACGAGGAAGGGTTGTGTTCTCTGACTTGTGTGACCGACGTGTTACTTTCACCGGTGAGTAGAGTGTCCATAAAAACAGCAGGTGAGAGGGACACCTCCTCTCCTTGTTTGCCGAGCTGTCTGTCGAGTCAGTGGATGCTGAGATAGTGGAAGTACTAGGGATCGTCAGTGAGTTTATGGACGTCTTCGCTGAGGAGGTGACAACTCTACCCCCTCGACGTGATATCGAGTTTGGGGTAGACTTGAAGCCTGGTGCTCGCCCGATTTCTATGGCTCCCTACCGGATGACGCCATCGGTGCTACAGGTGTTGCAGATTCAGATTGATGATCTAACGAAGAAGAGTTTTGTTCGATCAAGTTCGTCATCGTGGGGTGCTCCAGTATTGTTCTCAAAGAAGGCATATGGTGGTCTCAGGTTGTGCATAAACTACAAGAGGCTGAATCAGGTAACGATCAAGAATCTCTACCCTCTTCCGAGGATAGATGATATCTTTGACCAGCTGAAAGGGGCAAGATGGTTCTTGAAGATCGACCTATGGTCTGGATATCACCAGTTGAGGGTGAAGAAGGGATACATCTCAAAGACGGCCTTCAGGTGGAGATATGGGCACTTAGAGTTTCTAGTCATTCCTTTTGATGTTACGAACGCCCTGGCTATGTTCATGGGGATTATGAACTCCATCTTCTGGGAGTACCTAGATCGGTTCGTAGTTGTGTTCATCTACAACATCTTGATCTATTCAAGATCAGAGGAGGACCATGCGGAGCATCTGAGGACGCTTTTGGTGGTCCTCCGACAGCACAAGCACTATGGGAAGTTTTCAAAATTCATGTTCTAGATGCGAGAAGTACACTTCCTTGGGAATGTAGTGTCCAAACATGGGGTAGCGGTGGACCTATCAATGGTTGAGGTGGTTGTTTCTTGGGCAGCACCCACGAATGTGGAAGAGGTTCGCAGTTTCCTCGGGCTGGCAGGTTACTATCAAAGGTTCGTACCCAAATTCTCTCGAGTTGTAGCCCCTTTGACATCCTTGACCAAGAAGGACCAGGTTTTCATATGGAGTGAGCAGTGCGAGGCAGCCTTCAGCTATCTGAAGGAGAAATTGGTTAGTGCCCCAGTGCTGAGACTACCAGAAGAAGGGGCGGCGTATGCGGTGTTCTGTGAAGCTTTAGGGCAAGGCCTCCGATGTGTGTTGATGCAGCAACAAGGGGTGATCTCTTATGGGTCTAGGAAGCTACGACCTAATGAGTGTAATTATGCCCCCCACGATCTAGAACTTGTAGTGGTTGTTTTTGCACTGAAGTTATGGCAGCATTACCTCATCGGAGAACGCTTTGTGGTCTTCACGGATCACAAAACCATGAGGTATGTCTTCTCCCAATGAGACCTAAACTTACGGAAGCGAAGGCGGATGGAGTTCCTCTGGGATTATGACTTCAAGATTTCCTAAACTTCAGGAAAAGGGAATGTAGTGGTCGATGCTTTGGGTAGGAGTTCGTAGAAGGATGCGGTCCGAGAGTCGGCCGACGCTTGGAAGGCGATGAAGGAGTTGGCTACCTTACACCTAGATGTGAAGATGGGTAGCGGTGGAGTATGCATGTATCATATAACAGTACAGTCTTCTATTTTACAAAAAGAGGAGGAGTCTCAATGGGGATACCTAGAGTGCAACGTGGTGCGTGACCGAGTTGACCAGGGCAATGCTTCGGAAGGGTGGACGGAGGATGGTCAGAACTGGACAGTTTTCTGAGGAAAGTTGTTTGTTCCAGAGATGATGTGACCTTCATATAATGGCCAATCAAGATCGAGGATCTCACGGATAAAGTGCTTCGTGGATGAACCATCCCCTAGGTTCGTGTGTTGTGGAGGCATGTTGGCCTGGAAGAGAGCACATGGGAGACAGAGGCCCAGTTAAGCGTTCAGTACCCCAAGCTATTTTTACTTGTTGTTTTTGTTCTGATCCTTGAGATATTGTACCTTGTGCTTTAATATATGGAACTCTTGTTTTTCTTAGCTATTAGATGATCTATTCCCTGTTCTTAGTGTGTGTGTATGAATGTCTGATGATGGTAAAACCTGAGTGATAATCAGGACGAATTAATGTGGATGCGATTAAACCCGTGTGGGCGATTCAGCGCCTCCCAAAGCAGATAATATCCTGACATGTAGGAGGGGACTCCCTAACTCATGTGTTGGATAGTGTGATCCTTATGCCTGTTGTGAAATTTGTGGTTGAAGACATTTGGGCGAGTGTTCCTGGATGTAGGAGGGGTTCTATTCCAGCTTTGGAGAATCTATAGGGTTTTCCCCTGAGAAGTATCTTTTTGGGTTTTTCTTATATTCTCGGGGATAAGAATAGTTTGAGAAGTAATTGATGTAATGGATCTAGTTTTTGGGGTCCATTACGTAGTAAAAATGTGATGTTTAGGTGTTCGGGGTAGTCTGGGAAGCTATCATAGCTTCTTGGTGAAGATTAACGGTAGCCTTGGCCTACCGGTAGCTCCGACTACTGGTAGCTCAGTCTACCGTTTGTAGGACTACCGGTAGCTCGGCCTACTGGTAGCTCGGTCTACCGGTAGCTCGGTCTACCGGTATCTCGGTCTACCGGTAGCTCGGCCTACCAGTAGCCACAGCTTACCAGTGGCTATGTCAACTGGTAGCTTTGGCCAACCGGTATCCTGGCCTACCGGTAGGCTTGGCTTACCGATGGCTCGTCCTATCGGTAGACCTAGCCTACTGGTGACCACATGTTTTCTCTTTTTCCATAATTTGGCTTTTAAGCTATGTTTTGACCCCATTAATCCTATTTTAAAGCCCATTAATGCTCGTTTAAATTAAATGATTAGTGAGGGACCCCTTAAATGAAAGATGAAACTATGAGGTGTGCTTTAGTTTAAACCAACCCGAAAGGCGGGGACCCTTTAATGGCGTGTAGGGTGTCATAGCCGCTTGGTCAACCCACGATCCCGATCCTTACGCAGTTTCTCTCTATATCATAACCGTTCAAAAGTGCTGTATCTCAGCCCTTATCTCCATTTATAACCTCAAGTCTTATCCCTATGTTTCTTTTCTTGATCATCCTGATTGAATTACCCTTCCTCCCGACGAGCCGTATCGCTATTGAGAGGTTTTCCTTTCGCGTTCCGTGGAGTTCCTGCCACTCATGTTTTTAGTTTCAACGCGAGGACTTAACGTTGATCCTTGACCGTTAGGTAGGGGTTTCACCTTCGTCTCTCCTTTCTGTGTATCTTGCGGGGTGGGTACACTACTGCTTCTGTTGAATTGGATGAACCAAAATTTAATTAAGATAATAAACGGATTCTAAAGAATGAAGGGTAGGGGTGTGATCGATGATGTTGTTATGTTTTTATCCTAGTTCATGATTAAGGATTTATGAAATGTGCGGGCTTATGCCTACTGAAAATAATGTCCATTGGTGGTCATTATCTGTGCACTAATAAAACCCTACCCCCTTGTGATGTTTTAATGGATTGTATTTTGGTTGTGAAACTTTTTCTGTGTAATGGAAATTGGTTAATTACGTATATTTGGCTAAATAAATTGGAAGCACCAGGATCAACTCTGTTTCTATGATAACCCATGTTTAAGCCAAGTGGAATTGAAATCATGGAGTGTGTTGAAACTTTTAAATCTGAAAATACCATATGATTCTGCCTTCTGTTGGTGGTATTGGTTTGGTTGTTTCCTCCACAGACCGAGTACAGGCGACCTTATGGTTTTCTTGGATAGGGGCTTATATTGCTATGGGTGATGTGGGTGAGGATGGGATCCTCTGTTTGAATCACGAATTGGGGTGGGATCCTCTGTTTTTAGAAACCGTTGGCTCCTAGATTTTTTTTGGGGAAATGGGGATGTATCTTGGGGTTTTCTTTGTCTCCAATACTTTGAGGGATCTCCTTTATCCCTTTGTTTTTGTGACTTTTCAATAGAACAAGGTTTGAATGCTTAAATTTCTATTGGCTGTAACAGTTTCCCTTGCCTTGCGCATATGATGTTAGTTTCCCAGTAGTGCAGAAACTTATTTAAACATTGTTTATGAACATGAAGACAAGGATGGGACAAATGGGGATTTGGTTTTGTGTGATTTTTGAGTTGGGCTTGGGTGTTGTTCTCTTCTTTTATGAATTAATAGTATGTATAGTGTTCTTTAGGTTGTCTAAAGAAAAACCTAGACTAGGTGAGTTCTTGTTACCTATACATATAATTGTAGTTTTTGTGTTTCTTATTCGCACCCCACCCAAGTTGATCACATAGTGTCGAACACCCCCATTTCATGGGGGAGGGTGTTTTTTCCAACACTCCTATGAGTGGATGTTTATTAGCTCCTTTTCTACTCCCTTTCCTGAATAGCCCAAGACTCTTAGTGCATGCTGTGATGGCTTGAAGTCCATTTTTAGCCCAAGAATCTTCAGGCAGGGTAGTGTGGTGGTTGGACCAGGTGTGTGCGGGCAGGTGGTTTCCCAAGTATCTTCGGTATGAGGCCCATGTGTCTTTGTGTGTGGTAGTGGTTGTTCTGGACTAGGTGTTTTCAGGTGTGGTTTCATGTGATTGTTGTGGCCCAAGTGTCTGCAGGGGGGTTAGTGGTTGTGGACCAGGTGTTTGCTGGCTGGATGTGTGGTTGTGGCCCAAGTGTGTGCGGGTGGGGTATGGCAGTGGGACTGTGATGAGAATGGCGAGATTGGTTCGATGCGTAGGATGTCTCCAATAACTAGTGGGAAGTGGTGCGGGGTACCCAAACATCGATGTGATATTACTATACATTACTTGACTTGTGTTATTTGGGGAGTGTGCCTTAGTGAGGCTTGGGTGTTATGTTTCCTTGTCAGGTGCTTGGTTATCTCTTTTCTCACAGGGCATTAGTATGCCTCCCCACATGTGCATAAGAGTCTTTGGTTTTTCCCTACTGAGTATACTTGTATTCTTACCCTACATATATAAAACTACTTTCAGGATTCCTGGAGGACTTCAGGGATCGTGCTGGACAGTACTAGCTCAGATCTTGTGACAGATCATCGCAGTTGTTGTTGTTCTTTCTTTTGGTATTTTTCTTTGTAGTCTCCTTATACATTGTGGATTTTACTTTTGTAACATGCAATGGGAATGGTTCTTGGCTTTAATTTCACTTTCATTTTGGTGTTGTGGGATTCACTATCTTATCTCCCGATCCTATTAAAAGAAAATAAAGGTAATGACTTCAATTTAGTGTGTGATCTCATGCCCTTGGTTATGGTCGCCACTCCGGGGTATTGAAGGCGGGTTTCGGGGGTCATTATCTCTTCTTCAACATAAATAAGGAAGGTCCTGACAATCTGATGACCCTTCCATCCTTTTGTTGAAGGTGGGTCATGACATGTCGAAGGCTTGAAAGTTCTCGTCTTTGAAATGCAGTAAAGGATAGCGGGTATCATTGCTTTTTCATGAAGAATAGGGAACCATGGAGTGCTTTATTTTTGAACAGGATCACTAAAATATGTAGAGGGCAACATCATGCTCTTCCTTGGGGATTCAAATTTTATATATGAGGATGATATATTTTTCTGTGTACAAAACTCACGCGATAAGATCATAAAATCCTTACCTTAAATAGGCATATATCTTGTGTATTTTAAAATCATAAAACCACATGTGAAGATATACCGGATATTTTTGGTGATTCCTTTTGCAAACGATCACCCTTATGATCCTATTCATATATGTGATATTGTATTAATCTCACTTTATGTTCATCCTTGATTCCACGTGGCCTCGACAACACTTTTTTCCTTGGTTGACCATTTTCCTTTGAGTTTTACACATTCATGCAAGACATTAGTTTAATTCTTGGCCTTGGTGTGATCCAGTGGTCCTCACGATATCAAAATGATCATCCATGGTGATTGGATCCTAGTTCTTCATCAAATCTAGAAGATAGCAGTAGTGGAGTGGAGAAGAGGAAAGATGAAGAATACGATAAGGATACAGGATCATCATATGGATCGAGCTGAAACATGTGTGATGTGATGTGATAAGTAGACAATGATTAGATCGCGGGACATGGATGGTAAGGATGGTGAGGATCATTCCAATGTTTTTAAGTGATGAATATTATCTATGGTTATCTGTCCTACATCAAATCAAACAAATGGATGGAGCACGATATATCAATCAAGCGTTATCAATGGAGGCTCAGAATTCTTTATCCCCTCCCTTGTATAACCCTGTACCGGTTCTCAGCAATGGATCTCTACACCCACCATCTACAGGCTTCAACCCAAAACTCTGGGGGCACACTCTGCACCAATTCTCAACTGCTTCTGGGCTGACCTAGCTAGCTTCCATGTAGAAGCAGTTGAAACTTGTCCCTCCTGAGTCTCAGGTTCAAGCTGGCTAGCTATCTCAAGGGTTCTCCAATTTTTTATGTAAGGACACAAAAAATAGTGTTAACATAAATATGAACAATAAATGAAATGCATGGACACCTAGTAAATCAGTTTCCATGCATGGACACCCCTATTCTTCTCTTAATTATCACATCTTCTCCACTTCATGAAAATCACATATTTCCTTTTCTTTTTTCCTGATCACACTTAGAATCTTCATTATCCATTCTTTAATAATCCTCAATTGATGATACTTCAATGTTGTAAACACTATTTCACCTTTGACACATGTTCTTTGATCATACGATCTGTGCATCAATCATATGATTTTCAATTCCCTATTAAATTTGATTTAAGGGAGATCATTATTCATATTGATCATCATTAACAAACTCATTGATATCTTGGAAAAAAATACAACACAATACATTAAATTGGTCCCAACAATCACCCCATTGTATTTTTTGGAAATACCCAATGTTCTGTTTCAAATGAATGTTTCAATGTGATTCTTCTCTCTCCCCAAACATTAATTTAACTTCCCCCCTTTATTTACAAGAAATAAAATGTTCAAGGGAAAAGGATATCAATTCCTACTTAAGAAAATGTCATCAATTATTTCACTATATGTTTATATGAGAAATTAATAGTGTAAGAAACGAGAGGATTTGATTCATACGTCAAATTTTTCTGTTACCCACTGATATAATACCTTATGAGATGATAACAATTATACTTGTCTTCCAGGGTTTTCCAATTTAATTGTAAGTTGAAGATAATATATATGAGATGAGTCTTTCTATAAATAGTCAATCTAAAACAATTTCACTCACTTCAACAAATGAATCAAAAACATTCATGTGAAATTGTAAGGATAAGTGACCTTGGGACACTTACATTATTCTTATGTCACTGATTAATTCAGTTACTACCCCTTTGTAGAATGATATTTATATTGAGTAATGAAGGACGAGAGATTGGAAAATGAAATATATTTTCATGTCATGATCTTATAAAAATCTTCAGTGTAATTTAATTTGATACCAACTAGAGTTGATACTAATTTAAATAATAACTCTTGCAGCTTCTTCATGTTTATCCCCCTCATGAGAGCACTCCTCATCACTGAATCTCAGGTTCTCCCCATGATATTTTACTTCACCTTCAATTCCATGTATTATACGAAAAAATAAAATACACAAATATTTAAGTGAATAAGGTGGTTCTTTCTTTCTTTATTAATGTGAAAAACTAGGTTGAGATGGTTTTCCCAACAAAGATGCTCCATTTTCTCCTCTCTTCACACACTCACAATTTATCTTCAATTATGGTTATGCTTATGTAGATCTTATCACTTCTTCTATCTCAGTGTGTGTGAGCCTTCATTCATTATATTATTTTAGAGCACAAGAATCTCTTTATGAAACTTTCATATTTTTGAGAAATTATTATTTAGCTGGAATAAGTTTAATGCAATTCTTAACAGTTTGTCTAGCTTTGTTTCACCTCACACACATGACATCCTTTTCATCATGTGGAAAACTTTTGGGAGAATTAGTTTTTACAAGATTAGTTTCATTTCTTGCCAATGATACTTCTTCTTTATTAGATAGATTTTGTGATATTGTTTTGTTATTGTGTTTAGATTCATGTTGAGATGAACATGTACCAACCTTTTTACCACTTCCATTGCATACATCAAAATTTTTATCAATATTTATAAATCTGTCTATAGTATATAGATGCTTCTGGACATGTGGATGTTTCTTTTTCTTCTTTTCCTTTCTCTCTATTGATATGGGATTCCTTTGTGGTTTTTAATTTTTAGTATTGTACCAAAATTTTTTTACACAATGCCCACTCATATTGCAGCACCAAAATTGACCCACAAATATTTTCTTCTTGAAGTATTCTGAATAAGTTTTTTAGAACATCCACTTGAATTTTTGTGCTATATTTGGGGAACCACCTTCCACGCCCTTCTTCGTATCCACCATAGTAATGGTGGTAGGTATCTAATTATCTTTACTCATCCATACTTGTTTTTAATTTTTCTACCATCCTACACTTTTGATGAAACATATTTAGAAACATGATTACAAGATTGTATGGATGGTACCTGAACTTTATCAGCTACTTATGATAGATAAATGAGTGAATTCATGATCTTTTTGTCATATGTTGTAGGTATTTTAACATTATAATCCTTTAGTGTGCATTGAATATCAGTATAATATTTCTCTTTCTTCTGTGAAGCCTAAATTTGCATCTTCTCAGGATTGGCCAACCAAGATTCCATTTCTAGAAATTTCTTTTTGGGAGTGATTTTTATATCTTCAATCATAATGATATTCCATTTATAGGACTTCTACACTATTTTAACTTCCACTACATGCATCAGAACGTTTTTTTAATAATGATTCAGGTTCTATTATCTTCTTGGATATTTCATCCAATTTTAAAAACATGGATTAATTTTATTCTTCATCACATATTCATGTCCATGGATCATCACTTTTATAATATCATTGAAATTATCTTCATATTGAAATTCATTGAGCCAATTTGATGAACTCATTTCAAATTCCCTCTTTGTTGATTCAAAGGATCCAACCTCTCGGGAGATCATTATACATTCAACAATTATTGATTGCATGATTTTATCTAAAACACAATTTTCTTCTTCTAGCTGGGTGATATCTACCTGCATACATTGAAATAATCAATGGATAAGGGATTAACTTTCTTTAGGCATATCAGGAAGAATAGATCTTAATCTATCAACTCATAATTCTTGAGTGGTTGTAGATTGATTATCACCATTTTTTTCTTTCATTTTCATCATGAGAAAAACATCCAAATGTACTAACACATACATCATGAGCACTTGATGTAGGATGGTTTTCCCCCTTCATGGTGGGAACTTGATCCACCAAGTCATTAATTTAAATGTATAATATGTATTCATTCTAAACAAGGTATGATGAAATTGATAATTTCACTTCTTTGGATAAGAGGGACTTCTTATTTAACTTTATATTCTCTTTATTTTTTTCCATTCATCATCGTATTGGTAGATAATGAATTATGCTCAAAGATAAATAAATATTCACTGAAATTTCCCTTCATTGTTAACTCAGGAAATAATCTCATGTCTTCAAAATTGAATATCTCCAATATAGATAATCTAAAAGAGGTGAACCTTTTTATGATACAAATTAAGAGGACCACTTTGGGATATAACTAACACTGAGATAGGGTGAATCGGTGTGGGGTCTTTTTAAAAAATTTCCATCTTTTTATCCATGTAAATATTGACCTATTAAGATCTTGATTCTCATATTCTTTTTTCCCTATAGCATGAAATAATATAATGTTATAAAAATATGCACACAATATTTGTACAAGGGTCACTAATAAATAATAGAAACTACATCCTTACAATGCATGGGAATGACTATTGCATGGATTATCCACTATAATGTATTAATTATTACAATGGGTTGTCTAGGGAAACAATCCTCTAGCATGTGTGAGTCCCTACACTTTGGATGGTGAAGGGATAAAATATTATCTTCCTAAACTGGTGATGACCTAGTCCAACATGAAACTCCTTGATTGTTCCGCTTCTACAAAAAAGGTCAAGGGAAGAAACACCTTTTGTTAGAGTAAATCCGAAAGGGATGATAAAGATAACTCTTTATCAGCATTAATTAAAAGAGCTGATACAGTAACACTTTATTTGTTCTTTTTCAGTGTTTATAAAGGTAAAATTTATCAGTGCTAGAAAAACGCTGATAAAGTGACCCTTCATCAAAATTGTTGAATGTAACACTTTATCAGTGCTTTTGTAGCACTGATAAAGAGAACGATTTATTAGTGCTATAAAAGAGCTCATAATGGCACCATTAATCAGAGCTAAAATTTTAGCACTGATAAACGGATCCTTTATCAGCACTTTTCTAGGCTGATAAAACCATATTATCATTTTATAAATTACGGTGCATAGTGCCCTCTATTTATCGCTTCCCTAATCTCTTGAGGGACTGTACCCTAACAACAACTCCCCTCCATCCACCCCGATATTTTCTTTGTTGTCATTTTCACTCTGTCGCTACTACCACTCCGCCACCACTGCCACTTCGCCGCTGTTTCCCTACTACATCACCGCTATCCCTACTACGATGTCGCTTCCCTACTCCACTGCCGCTAACCTTACTCTGCCCAAGATGCATTACTCCGCTGCGGCTTTCCGCACTCCTTTTCCTACCCCTCTAACCCCTTCCATGGACCCTCCTCCCTAAGAACACTACTTCTTCTCCTCCCCACTATACCCTACTCCCCGTGAACCCTAATTCTCTTTTTTGAGATTCCTTTCGATGAGGTTTTATTATTGGATTCCCATCTTTTATCTTTGGTGATTTATCTACTCCTCCTCATCTGTTTCCTTTTGTTCTTATGCTAATATTCATCATGGTGCAGTTTTATTTATTCGGATGGTCATGTTTTAGTTGATAAAATTTATGGTTGTTGTGAGTTTGGTTTGAGAGTCTAGGAATGATTATGTATTAAGTTATTGACCTCATCCATTTATTAACTGATACCCTCTATAAATTGATACTAAAATATTCAGTTGATTTATTTTCAATGGAATTATTTATCTCTCTTTACCTTCAAATTCTTGTGAAAATATGAATTTTATTTATTTTGATACTGTGTTTTTCTAAATTTAATGATTCATAATAGAAAAAGGAATCATATTTATATTTTACCTAAATAGATGGGAATATTTATAATGTAATGGTCGTGTGTTTGGAAATGTATCTACTATATTAGTTTTCTCATCAAAATTGTATCATTTTTTTCATTTTATTTTGAGTTTGGTCAATAGTTTTGGACTATTTAATGCGATTATTTTATTTTGAATGAGGTAGATAGTAGGGGTTGGTAAATTGATGTTTAATGTTTTGTTTCATGGGTGGTGGGTGATACATTAATTTGTAAGGGGGCTGGAAAGTGTGTTGATTTTGATATGGTGTCTATTCTAATGCTATTGATTTCCAAATTTTAATTTGAAGGGGTTAGTCTCTATTAATCACTATTTTTATAAGTGGTTCTCTTCTACTGTATTTGGAAGTTTCATTTTGTGTATTTGAAGCATAAATAATAGTATTTCAGATTCAAATTGGCTGGATATGAATAAATATTGGATGGATACTAATCATTTGAAAATATATTATGAGAATGGAGTGAAAGAGTTCCTCAAGATTGCAATGGATCATGAAAAGGATCTTTCTCAAGCCCTTTTTATATGTTTATGTTGTTTTTATTCTAGAATAATTACTCTAGAGGAGTTGGAATAACATTTTATATGTCACAGAATATATTAGAGTATAAATGTTGGAATAAACATGATGAAAAAGATAATGTTGCTACTAGATAGGATAACACTGCATTTTATAGATCATCAATGATTAGAAATATGGATAATGAATAATACCATTTGGAGGATTTGAATATAGATGTCAATGATGATGAAGATCATATTGAGGGAATGAAAAAGACAATTCAAGATGAACTCTGTGATTTCCCCAAATTGTTTGAGAAGTTAAAGAGTTGTGAAAAGATGTTGTTTTATGTTGGTTGCACTAAATATACAGCATTTTCAGCTATACTGAAGTTGTATAAATTAAAAGTAGGAAACATATGGAGTGATGTTAGTTTTACATAACTTCTTTCTCTCTTGAATAACATGATCCCAGATGACAATGAGCTCCCAAGACGAACATATGAAGCTAAAAGAATGCTACGCTAGATGGGTATGATTTATAAAATAATACATGCCTTCATGAAAGATTGTATATTTTTTATCAAAGAGAAAAATCACTTACATAATTCCCAATGTGTGGTGATTCCATATATAAGAAATTTGAATATAGTCCTATGAATGTTTTATGTTTCTTTCCAATCATTCCATGGTTTAGGAATCTATATGGAAGTGAAGAAACTGAAAGAAAATTATTGTGTCATGCAGAGACAAGAAATAAAGATGGGAAATTATGTCACCCAACCATCTCTCCTCAATGGATGAGAATTGATCATGATTATCATGAATTTGGAAATGATATTAGAAACCTTCGCCTTTCGTTATCTACAGATGGAGTGAATCCTTTTGGTTTTCAAACTAGCACTCATAGTACATGGCCTATTATGTTATTAAGTTATAACCTGCCACCCTGGTTATGTATGAAATGAAAATTCATCATGTTATCTATGGTTATATCAAGAAAAAAAACAATGTAACGATATTGATGTTTATTTGTCTCCTTTGATTGATGATTTGATGTTATTATGGGATTTTGGTGTTATATTGTATGATGCTTATAAAACTGAATACTTCACATTGATAGAGATATTTTGTGGGACGATAAATGATTTCACTCTCTATTAAAATTTTTCATCCTATAGAAATAAAGGAACTCAAGGGTGTCATGTGTGTAAAGAAGATAAGTAATCAATTAGGTTGAAACATTAATCAAAATATGTGTTTCTAGAACATCGTATATTTCTACCTCATTGGCATAAGTATCGATCTTGGATGACATCATTCCGCAGAAGTTTAGAACAATGAACAACACTGTATCCACTAATTGATCAACTATTTTAGAAAGTAAAATATGTGAACACCATTTATGGTAAACCATTTTTAAAAAACCTTATGAAAATCAGTTGGAAAAAGAGATATGTTTTTTGTTGAATTACCATACTAGAATTTTAAATACGTCAGACATTTTCTTGATGAGATTAATATCGAAAAAATTGTATGTGACTATGTTATTAGAATGTTTCTAAATTCCCCTAACAAAAATAAGGATGGAATTAAGGCACAGTAGGATATTTTTGGCATGGGAACATGAGAAGAGTTGGCTCCCGTGAAGGGTGAAAATCGAATGTTTATTCCTCCAGCTACTTACACTCTTTCTAAGGAAGAGAGATATCTGTTTTTCAACATCTTCAATGATGTAAAGGTTCCAGAGGGGTATTCATCAAATATCAAGAATACTATTTCAATAAATGATTTGATGTTAAAAGATTTGAAATCACATGAATTCCATGTTTTGATGTAAGACTTATGTCCTATATCTTTACGTTTCATTTTTTCCAAAAATCATGATCATACATTTACCTAACATTGTTTCCTTTTAGAAGCTCTATGCAGCAATGTTTTAAAGTCGGAAAAATTTCGAGTTATGGAAAAAAATTGTCATCATATTATGTGAATTAGAAATTTTCTTCCTGCAATCATTATTTGATTTGATGGTTCATTTTATGGTTCACATGGTGAGAGTGATTCGACTTCATGGTCCTGTTCACTAAATATGGATATACCCCGTTGAATGGTGTATGAATATTTTGAATGGGTATGTTAAAAATCGAATTCTACTAGTGGTTTGTATTGTGGAGTGATATATTGTTGAGGAATCCATTTAATTCTATACTGAATACTTATATGATGTGGAAAGCATTGGTATCCAAAAATCATGTCATGTTGGATGCATTGAGGGTGAGGGAATTTCGTGAAGAGTTATTGTGAAAATCAATATTACAGATCAGGAGCAGGCCCACCATTATGTTTTCCATCATTGTTGGGAGGTTACTCAATATATTTAAACCCATAAAAAATTCTTAGGGGGTTTAATCCATCAAGGGTAGAAAAATGGATATCAAATACACATAATCAAAATTTTATAGGATGGTTTCGAGACCATATTTTTAAGGAGTTAGTAGAAAATATGAATTCAATTTCAGAACGACTTTGATGGCTGGCCTCCAGACCAGGTGTGTATGTATTATCTTATAATGATTATGTAATTAATGGTTATATATTCAATACATATTAACATGATGAAGATATTACCATGACAAATAGTGTATTTTCACTTCCGGATGAAGAGATGCATGTTTCTAGTAGTAAGGACAAAAATCCAATTTATGTGAATATGTCATACTTTTTCATTATCAAAAAAATATGGGAGTTGGATTATACGACATTCCAATTTACCATTTTTCAATGCAAATGTGTTGATAACAATAGTGGTGTTAAAATATATGAATTGGGATTTGTAAAAATTTGTTTTAGAAAAGAAGGTACAAAGAAAAATAGTTTATAATGGAATCACAAGCGGTACATGTATTTTATGTTCCAGATCCCACAAACCAAATGTGGTCTATTGTTCTGTTGTCGTCAGAAACTACTGAAGGGTCCGATGAAAATTCAGTTGAGGCTTATCCTTTTAGTGGCATGTCACAATAATTTCACAGCAGTCCCAATGTAAATGATGTTTTGTATGTTAGATGATACCGAAATTTAGTATTTGAATAATCAATAGAGGTTTCAATTCCCTTCATCTATTGAAAAAATAAAGAGTGTTCAATAAACAAGTTATTTTTTTGTTTGTAATATAGATATTTTTATCTCATGTTATTATCTTTTTATTACTAAATTTATGTAATATAAATTAAATGTTCAACAAATTTTATAGATAACGGCTTCTGTAGGTTCTAGTGATCTTAACCTTGAGGTTGAACAAGTATCTCAAGCTGCTACTACTGTTGTTTCTGCTGCTCACAGTGTAGAGGAAAAACGTGTTTCTAAACCTGTTTCTACTCCGAGTGCTGAATTCCAACAACCATCAGAACAAGCCTCATATTGACAAGACAATATATATTTGTTTAGAAACGAGTGGGCCACATACCTGATGGAAGATTTTACACAAATAGCATGGAGATCTTACTTGGGGACATGTACAAATGGCGACCATTTTTTGAGAGGGGTTAAGGAGATCAAAAGATGAAACATTATTGTATGTAGATGTTCCTAGGAAGATTGTTATTGTTGTTGAAGAAAAATACTTTATCCAATGAGTAATTTATTTATTTTAAGAGATTAAATGCACCAGAAACATGAAAGAACGATGAACCACTATTCTTTGGGATTTTCATAAGAAAAACTAGTAAAATCTCCAAAATACCTTCATATCTGACCAAACACATTAATATTGTGTTGATAATTTCAAATAATGATCCATGTGTCATGTGTAATGTGTATGAGTCACACCCACCTCAATCCAAGGAATGGTGTGGCTGGTATCACTCAAAGTGTCTCTCTTTTGTTTAAAATGGAATGGATTTTAAGTGAAAACAACAACTGGCATATAGAAATCCGACCAAACACATTCAGATTATGCTGATAAATTAGTAGAACAATCCATGGGGCATGTTTGATGTTTATGAGTTGACTCCACCTCAACCCGAGGCATAGAGTGGCCGGTGTCACTGAAAGTGTCTCTCTTTTGTTTAAATTGGACTTAATTTTAAGTGAAAACCACAACTGATGTATGAAAATCTGACAAAACACATTAGGATTGTGTCGATACGTTAGGATAATGATCCATGGGTCTTGTGTTACTTTTATGAGTCAACCCCACCGCAATCTGAGGAACGGTGTGGCCGGTATCAGTGAATGTGTCTCTCTTTTGTTTAAAATGGACATAATTTTAAATAAAAACAACAACTGATGTACAGAAATCCCCCTCCCCACCATACACACTAAAATAATTCATTTTTTCTAAATAAACACAAAATATTGAAATAAACAGTATTCCAAATCCATTTTAAAAATACCAATGATATTAAAATCCATGTAATTCATTCCATTTAACCCATTAAATCCCCCACCCCTGGACACCACTGCACCTTCCCTAGACACCACCCCCTTGGACACCCCCATGGACAGCCCCTCCACCCACCACCACCCTGGATATCCCCCACCCCTCTTGGATGGCCCCCCACCCCCAGAACCACCCCCACCCCTCCTAGACACCACCCCACCACCTGGACACCCACACCCCTAGACACCCCACCCCCATGGACCGCCACCCCTCCCCCTGGATACCACCACACCCCCATGGACAGCCACCACCCCCTGGACACCACCCCACCCCCTTTAACATCCACCTCAACCTCCTAGACCACCCCCACCCCACCTGGACACCACCATGGGCACCACCATGGATAGCCCCCCAAACCCCCACACCCCCTGGACACCCCCATCCCCCTAAACACCGCCACCCCCTAGGCACCCCCTACCCCCTTGGACAACCACCCCAAACCCTAAACAGCCCCTCAAACACCTTGAATTATGAATTGAATTCATTATGTTTTTAATTAACTTATGAATTATGTGTTAATTGTGTATGGGTATACTTGTTGTATGGGTTGTATTGGTATACTTATTGTATGTGTATATTTGATGTAATTACCTTATGAATTATGTTATAATTTTGTATGGGTATACTTGTTGATATGCTAATTTGTTTTAGGTCTTGTTTGGGTGTGCTGTTATAGAATTTTATGTTACAGTAGGCATGGCATTTATCAACGCTTTTTTAGCGTTGATAAAATAAACCTTAATCAATGTTTTTTATCACTGTTAAAGTCTCCCTTTATCATCGCTGATATTTACACCGGTTTCTTAGCATTGTTAAAGCCAGTTTTGAGCGCTGATAAATACCATTTTTGTAGTAGTGTTCTTTATACTACCTCTAAAGATAGTCTTATTCATTCTTGATGAGGGTTTAAAACACCAATAGAGTCTACCACAAATGGATACATATTGAGTGTCACACTGCTGCTCTGTTCTTCCTTTCTTTACTTTTTACATTCTTAAAATCATTAAAGTAACATAACTCTTCATATATTTTCTTCAATAAAAAACCAAATTCACACTTATTATTCATCTTCTGGATATAATTACATATACCTATGTGGTTTTTCAATCAATGAGAATCATCTCATTGGTCTTCATCTTAATCAAAATTCGCTTAATAATAATTAGCCTTTAGTTGGGTAAACTCTCCTTCCTTATCCATATTTTCGCATTTTGATCTTCATGATGCAATTAATGATTGTTAAACTGAATTTCACCCTTTTTACATATGCATGAAAGCATGTATAATCTTTTTAGATACACATATTCATTCATCCTTCACATGTGCACACACAACTCAGGCTATTTCTAATCATGCATATGCATGCATGTATTCACTTCCCATCACCATGAAAATTATTTCTTATCCCTTACTTAACACAAAAACTATCCACTATAATTTCTATATATTTATTAGCATGTGATTTTATTCAAACTCAAATTGGGGTATTCAGTGGTATTTATTTAAGGCGTGTTCACGTATATGTACTGACTACATTTGTGCAATCTTGTTACATTTTTTGAAATCATGCACATCCTCATGTGTTCTTACCCTTAAGAAACATACCTCTTAAAATAATATGTTCATTTTTAATGTGTGGGAAGGAGGGTGTTCACCTTCCTATGAGGATAGAGCTCCACATATATTTTTCACATTGTATGTGTGATTATTTTTCATGAAACCAGGGTGGTCACGGGTCTTCCTCTTCATCAAAGGGATTCATAGTTAGGGTGACTTTGAAAATAATAGTGGGAGTGCAAGACTCAAACACTAGCTCACAGTGACATGGCCTTCGCAAATATCAGTGAGGGTTTGAGAATACTAGTTGCGGGATTGTGGTAACAAGTTTGTGATAAGAAAAAAACTTCATTGAAAAGTTATTCGAGAGTTAAAGGATATTGTCGAACGCTTGCAGGATATACTAATAATAAATACATAAAGGCATGTGGTATCCTTGCTCCTTCACAAATAACATAAAAACATGGAGTGCTCTATTTTTGGACAAGTGCACTCAAATATACAGGGGGCAGAAACATGTTCTTCCAAGAATCTTCTCCTTTTATATATGAGGATGAGATCTTTATCGCATTAAAATATCACGTGATAAGATCTTCAAATATTCCATTTAAATAAGATGAGATATTCTATAATATATAATTTTCAAACTACACCTAAATATATACTGGATATTGAGGATGTTTCCATTTTCAAACGAGTTCCCTTCGGATCATGTTCATTCATGAAAGATTGCATAAATATTGTTGTATGTTCATTATTCAATATACATGGCCTTGAAAAAATAATTTTCCTTGTCTAAACCTTATTCATTGAGTTTTATGCATGCATACAAGATGTTATTTTCATGTATGGACTTGGTGTGGTCCAGTTGTCCTTGCGATACTGAAATAATCAGCCATGGTGATTGGATCTTGTTTCATTATCAACTCGGGTAGATAGCAGCGGTGGTGTCGAGTAGCGGTGAGAAGAAGAACATGACCCGACTATAGAAGCATCAATTGGCTCGGGATAAAACATGAGTGAAGCCAAGTGATTGGATGAAAAAAATTAGATCGCCTTACGTTGATGTGATGGATGGCGAGGATCACACCAATGTTTAATATGTAATGAATAGTATCCACAGGTCTCTGTCACACATCGAATCCAACAGGCGGTTAGAGCGCGGTATATTAATCAAGATCTATCAATGGAGACTAATAATTCTCTCTCCCCTCTCTGGTATCGCCTTGTACTAGTTATTTATGGGGTGCTCTACATGCCCAATCCCTTATGCTTGTGAGCAGGTTTAACATGCTTCCTCATGGGTACAAATGACTGCTATAATTCATGAGCCTCGTGTTGAGCAAAGATATCCAGCTCAAGGGATGGCCTATTTTTCTAAGTAAGGACACAAAAAATAGTTTTAACATAACTATTAAGATGAAATGATCTAGTGAATCAACCTCCATTCATGGACACCATTATTATTCTCTTTATTATCTCATATTCTCCACTTCATGGAAAAAATATAATCATTTTACTTTTTTCAGGATCACACATAGAATATTTAATCATCCTCAATGGATGATAATTAAATGTTGTAAACAGTGTGTCATCTTTGATAAAATTTTATTGAATATAAGATCTATACATCGATTGTTTTATTTTCCATTCTCCATGAACATTGACTTAGGATAGATTATTTTTCATATTGATCATCATTGATAACCTCATTGACATATTTGACAAAAAAAATACAACTAAATACTCTAAATTGGTACAAGCAGTAACCATATTCTCAAAAGAACATATTACATGTGAGGCAAACCATCAAAGTGTCGTATTCTCAATAAAGAGAAAATTGTGCATACCTCACATGTGTAAGCCCAAAAACATCATGAACCACTTGAGATTTTATTACCATATTTATGAGATATGTAGGATGTTCCAATTAGGTTAAAAAACATATAAAATTGACTACCACTTTTATTGGGATATATACCATGTAGGTTCATCCTTTTTATAAGAGGTCATATTCATTCTGGGATATTTTCTATCACATCCTCATCAGACCATATTCCTAATGATATCATCATCCATAAGTCCATATCACATGAAAGATCAATCCATTTATGTCATGTATTATCACACACATGATCAAACATAATGTGATGGTCAGGCTAAAGTTTCACACCATTATATTTTAGGATCCTTTTATTTAAATTTCCATTCCACATGATATCAAACTTCATGGATAGGTTTTCATAAGATGATATTAAAAGGTACAACATGTCTCATTATATAGAAATTAACTACATGGGTTATTATTACTTTCATGAGGATATATATGAACCCCCTTTCATTGTTTTGATTATAACATAAAAACACAGACTACCTCACTAAGTGTCCATATAATCTAGAGTTTATAATAATGTGGCTTTAAATCATATTTCCTTAAAATAAATAATTAATAAGTAAATAAAAATATAATATGGATAATGTTTAATTCATATATATAGATCTATAAATAGAGATATTATGATACATATAGATGAATCCATTTATGGAGAACCACTAATACATATATATGGTTACTCCCAAATGTATACTTGAGTGATTGCATATGCAATGGATGAAAAAATTTATATTTTGGTTTATTTAGTTTTAATGAATATTTCATAAATCTATAAAATATCCCCAAAGTGGGAAACAATCCCCCCCAAAATTTTGTTATGAACTCGACATCATATCCACTAGACCAATTTGAGTTACTAATTGTCATTAAAAAAATGTCAGGTGATCACCTACCATTAGAAAGAAGGTCTATATCATGGATGCAAGAACATTTGGGTGTTTCCAGTTACATTAATAAACCACATTGGAAACATCGACGAAATGAGTGTAAAATAGTTATTATGATTCCAAATCTAATATATAATAAGAATATTATGAATTCTATCAAATTGGATTTCCTTTACATATTTATCATCATGAATTAAATGTTGTAGATTTAATTTATGCATAAATATTCAATGAATTTTAATTATAATCCTAATTTCATATATTATCTCTTGAATTCAATATACCAGAGAGGCTCAGCTAGGGGATAACCCCTGGACCATTTATTAAGATAAAACAAAAGGACAGTAGGAATGTAGCAAAATTCAAAAGGAAAAGTTACATGTCATAAAAACCATACCCATATCCACACCCCTGGTATCAAACTTCCTCTGTAGTAGCCGATTCCCATTCCGATCTGTCATAATGCTTCAGAACCTTAGCATATTTCCTTCACAGATTCATCCGTTCCAAGGCTAAAAGCTCAGTGTTACCACCAGAAGACCTAGTGTCCAACGACTTAGGAAGGTAAGAGTAGTCCTTCCTTGACCTGCATCGTGGAGGGGTAGTCAATACTTTTTGGGACTCAATCATCTTCATCTCCCCACCTTGGACCACATCACTAAAAGAAGGCTTGATCAAACCGCCATAGTTCTCTTTGTAACTCTCAGAGAAATCCCCCCATTTACCATTGATGATCACATTTGGAAAATTATCTTCCCCTCCGCTACCCATCTAGTGTTGGCCATTTGTGTCAATAGCAGGGAACCATGGTTGTTCCCCAGCCTCATAATTAACCAAAGTCCCATGTTTCACAGCTTCAGATCCATTGCCACCCTCTTATGAAGGAGACCCATTCTAATGATGTCTTTTCATATCAACCATAGCAAGGCCTGGAGGCTAATTCATCACACAAAGATATTCACATAACCCATTTCCAACTTCCACAAACACTGCGCCCTCATTCTTCCCTGCACATAACCCATTTTCCATTTCAGCATTCACTTCATCCTCCCGCTGAACCTGCAAACTGCCTTCCCCACCCTCAAACTCCAGCCCATGAAAAGAGTTCCTCGTAGACACTAAATACACCACACCATCATCCTTATCAGCCAAACCAAAAGCCTCGGACACCCCTATAGGTAGACCAGAACCATAGATCACTAAATCAGGAGGATAAACTTCAACCCTGGCCTCCAACATAGACCCCTGCCTCCCTACCATCAACTTACCACTCCTGCAACTATTAACCACACCATCACCTCCAGCAATAAGCCCTCATTTCTCCTAGCTGATATCCAGCAAGGACATTCTAGACATGACCCTATGATCATGATGTTCCCCTTCATCCGCATGAGATGATGCTACAAGAACACATTGGCCATTAGATCTCTGGAGACCAATCCCTCGATTTAAATCCTACTTCAGTCTTGAAAGCAATGAAGATACCAGAGGGTTAGCATGATCTTCCACTGGCTTTTCCAGAATAGGTGAATCCTAGGAAACTGTCACAATTGCAATGCCAACCCACTAGGCCACAATAGGACACTCCCAACTAACTGATTTGTCAAGACTCCTCCCTGGACCTGGGGACCTCCTACTCGAAACAGAACCATAACACTTATCAACCAAATGCCCCATTTTACCACAAGTTGTACAGTAATCAATCCAATATTCATACACCACAGCTTGATTCCATCTTGAATTCGATATAGGTCCTCCATAATCTCATTCACATAGTCAAATAATTCTTCAATTTTTTAAATCTGTTGAATATCTAAGCCTTCATAATCGACACATAAAACAAACAGAATAAATTAAAAGGCATTGATTCACCTCATATATGTTTAGAAACATTTCCCACATGGTAAATCCATGAGATTTCAAATTATATTTTTCTTTTAAATATAATTTATTGGATATCATGGTTCATATACAAAAATAAACCACAATAAACCAAGGAAAAATATACAACTATGAAAATAGTGACATAAAATTGATGGGTAAAAATAAAAATTTCTAAATTATAATATATATATATATATAGAAAAAAATAATAGTCACTCTTAAAACTAGGGAATTTAAAAAATTCAGTTATTTTTGCTATGTAACTAATAAGAATGAGTTATTCTATAAAATGAAACCCTTATAAAATAAGTTTTTATATGATTTATTTTACGATACTAAGAATATTATAGATAAAATATATCATTGATATGAAAAATATTTTAACACCAAAATTCATTAGTAAAATATAGGAAATGAGAATAAATATAGATATTATTTTAAAAATTAATTTTCCTATGATGTTAATTTTTGTAATGTTTGTAGGTTTTTATTTAAAAATTAACTTCTATAATTTTTTATATTTTAATATAAAAAATCATCATTTTTTTAATTCATCATAACAATATTACATTAAAATTAATTTAATATATTTCTCAAAAATGGTTTCTTTTTAGGTTATGTGTGAAAACATATAAATTTCTTGAATATAGTTACATTAATTATATTATTATAACAAAATAATAATTTTAAAAAATATTTAAACATTTTTCAATAAAAATATATAATTAGTAACTAAAATAAATCATTTTAGAATTCAATTTTGGTTTTATAAAACCTATGAATAATGTTTTGAAAACATAAGTAATATTTTACTGTAATTTTTTTATTCAATTGTTGATATTGATGATAAAAAAATTAATTTCATATTTTATATAAACATGTTCATATTATTTAAAATTTAAAATTTCATTTTATGCATAAAAATAAAGATTACTATGTTTATAGTTAATGACTACGATATTGGTGAATGGGTTGTTTTAAAAGAATTGTTTTCCTATTATTATATAATTTTTATTTTTTAAATTAATTTAATAAATTTGATATAATTTCTCTAATATTATATTTACATATATATATAAACATATTATAATAATTTTAATTGGTGATTAATTATATATATGTATATTAACACTTTATTTTTGAAACTTTATTTTCCAATAAATACTATTTTTCTTTATTCTAAATTTCTAATTCAGAAGTTAAATTTCACTTAAATATAAATATTATTTGATTATAGAGAGGTTACATTTATGTTCATCACACTTATTTTTTTATGAAATTTTATATTACATTTTTAGTAAACCAAAAATTACATTGTAAAAACATGTTTCCAGCGTAAAAACAAAAATAGTTAAAAGTAAACATCTTACTATAAATAACCTGAATTTTTAAAACATGTATAAAAAAGATTTTTGGAGGTTTTATTGACCATAAATCACCCTAAAATACATTATTTATCACATTTAAAACCATTTAACCTTGAATATATTTATTACACTTTTGTAAAATAATGGGTTGTTAAGAAAAGTCCCCTAGTCTTCACTTATAAAAGCAGATCACTCCCACCCTCTCAGTGTTAGGAAAAAAATGATATATTCCATCAGAAAATAGACCAATTTCTCCCTCTTAGATGTAACTTTCATTAATTTAATTACATGTCTACCATAAATTTTACTAAGTCATTCATTTTTATGGATATTTTCATGAAGGCATTCATGGTCCAATAGTGAGTGTTACATAATCCATATCCTTTTATTGTTAAAATCTATCTGGAATCATTGTACTAAACATAATTATAAAATGATATCAGCATAATTATTATTCTATTTTTTATTATATTAATCAACCAAAAATTATTTATTCATTCCTATCCACTTAGAAAAACAATACAACGTTGATCATGTGTTTTTGCAGATTATCGCCACCATAAAGCGATATCATCTATTTGTCACCACAAACTTTCATAAATAGTTAAAAGGATATGATTTTAAGATTAAATTTAAAATATATAATATAAATATTATTATTAAGAGAAAAATTATAATTCACCTTTATTCCCTCTCATTCTTTGGGAAATTAAAACAGTAGTAATGCATTGGGAGAACTACGACCACTATGAATTAATATATATCATTTTTTATATAGTTTATTCATTATTAAATTAAATATCTTTAAAATCGGATAAATCCTTATGTATATATAGAAATATCATTAATATTTTATAATAATTATATACTTCCAAATGAAACCACCTTCATAACCATAATCTGCTATAAATTATGGTAAGTTTATGATTGAGTCAATTTATGTACCTAATTGAACAATGCTATGAAACAATATCATGAATGAGAATGGGAACCCAAATAAGAATATTATTATAATTTATTAATTAATTCATTATTAGGTTGTGCTTATTTAATGTTAATTTTAATTATTTAACTTGTGATTAAAGTATCATCTTCAACTGCTAAAATTACTAAAATAAGCTGACACTGATTCCAATTTCCCAAAACCAAACTCAAATAGATATTGAATGATATAATATATTTATAAATAAATATATTTTCTAATTTATGTTATAATAAATTATATATTAATTATAAAATTAATATCAAATAATGGATGCAAATATCAATATTAAAAAACATATAGAAAAAAATAATGTTTCTAACACATAATGGTAAAAATAATTTATAACTAGATAATATATTGATAATAATTGACCCTAAATGATGTAAAAAATTCAATATATATAATTTATTCCATTAAATAACATATTAGTATTTTTTATAGGATATTCAAGTGCATTAGTTGAATTCCAAAATTAAGGTAAGGAGTTCATTGTCTCAAATTTCAATTCCTCGAGATAAGATTATGTTATAAAACATTTTTCTATTATATGATATATTTATATCCCATATATTAGTTTATATAATTATATTATCATTATTAATGTGATTTTATATTTTATTTCAAATTATATCCTATAAAGTGTTTTGATTTGAAAGCTTCAAATGATGTAAGGTTTTGTGGTTGCAAATTTCACCCCTTGTGATATATTTCTTCTCAATCACCACGATTTATTGATATTGTCTATATATGAAACAATTTTATATTTTGTATCATAATAATGTCATTATTCGTGGAATTTATTTTTTATATTGAAAATAAATCCTTTAAGTGATTTTGGTTTGAAAGCTTATTATTTCGTAAGCGTTTTATGTCTAAAATTTCAATTCCTAAAGACAAAATTATATTATGTGTCATTTTTTTATTTTATAGTGTACCCACTGACCTTTTAATATTTTTTATTAAATTATTCTCATTATTCATGGTATTTAATGTTTCTTTTAAAATTTTATACTTTAAGGGGTTTGAAATCAATATCTTCTCGTGTTGTAATTTTTTTGTTTCAATTTTCAACCATTGGGAAATAATTATATTATAAAGAATGTTTTTATGGTGTATATACTACCCAAAAAATAATTTTTATTGTGATCATATCATTATTAATGAAATATAATGTTTCCATTTAAATTATATCCAGCAAGGAGGCTTTGATATAAAAGATTCTATATCCTTAATTTTTATTTGTTTTTATTTTCAATCCTATGAGGCATGATTGATATTACAAAACATATTTTATCTTATATATTTAATTCAATACCATATTACCTTCATTTAAAACTAATATATTTCATTTCAAAAATATATTATTTTC
Organism: Viscum album; assembly: GCA_963277665.1. Classification (NCBI taxonomy): domain Eukaryota; kingdom Viridiplantae; phylum Streptophyta; class Magnoliopsida; order Santalales; family Viscaceae; genus Viscum; species Viscum album. The sequence goes on along the minus strand of OY728136.1, from coordinate 998,445,155 downwards.
TGGTTATCACCAGCTTATTCTTTTGATTATTACGTTATTGTTACTGAAAGGGTTTGTGTATCTGAAATTTTATTCATTAATAAAATATATTTATTGAAAACATGTTTTCTTTTTAGGGTATATAAATTTACTTTTATATAATTTTATCATATTTCACATGATATTATATGGATTTTTTTGTCAATATCTTTATCCCTCCCATATATTTTTTGACACAAGAGTTACCAAAATCGATAAACTTTTTAAAAAACTAATTTTTTCATGAAAAATATTTAATGAAGTATACTTTTTTTAGATTAATAGATATTAAATCCCTATATAGATACAAGAATTTGGTTGTTTCTATGAATCATGTTCTCCTTGTCTAATCACCATAGAAAAAGTTTTTGGGTATGAACTCAACATTCATTCGGTGCATGTGAGTGAGCCGAAAACTGTACAACTGGATAACCACTATATATGGATTTTATTTAGATAAATCACATATTAATATAAACTAAAATGATGTATTTTTTTACTATTTATTTTTTATAATACCATTTGAAACTATTCAACTCAATTACTATATTCTATTGATAATCCAACACTCTAAAAATACCTTTTCAACTTCCTTATCTTTTTGTCGTTGATAAGGGTACTTTCCATTGCATTGTAGATGTTCTTATGATTGGATTATAGCCTAATGAGAAACTTTATTCGATTAAAAATTGATTTATTTATAATTCATATATATACTATTTCTATATGTATAAATATTGAATAATAATTCAGGATTATGTTTGAGTTTCCATAAGGACCATGGTGATATGTTTTGTTTACCTTTCAACATTCTTTCTCTGGATGTATTATGATCATATTATCCATTTTTTAACATGGTGAAAATTATAGAGGTTACATATGTTATTATTAAAATAAATATTTTTAGTAATTAAATATTAATATGCATGATATTTTTATTCATATTTTTCATATGGTGAGTAAATTGGTCTTAAACAAAATATGGTTGATGATCAGGATTATATATCCCCTCAATGCATCAATTTGAATCAAGTGTATTTTTTGTGTATTTATTTTATTCCTACCCAATGAAATAATTAAGTATTTGTTGAATCCTTGATGAAAATAATGATATATTTCATATATCCTTGAAAGAATAATAATATATTAATTAAGGCCTTTATGGTAAATATCAAGATGTTTTGCATTATGAATTCCATCACCATGAATTCATTCATTATTTTATATGTGTTTAATTATATTTTTAATCATTGATTTATCCTAATCTCACGTGATATGTTACAAGGAATTATTTTTTTAGCATTTTTTCATTCTATGTATATGCCTTGATAGATTCTGATATATGATTCCCCTTACTAAGAATTTGATATCACCCTTATTATACTTCTATTTGAAAAAAATTATGAATAGAATTATTACTTATTATAAGTATATAATAATATATTCTGTGAATTCTTTTGGTAGATATTGAAGACTTTTTATATATTATGTAGATTCATATGTAGTGTTAAAAGGTTTTTTTCTGAGAAATAAATAGTCTTTATTAGTTAAAGGTTTTATTCCAAGATCAATAAATATCTAAACCTAAATAAGCCTTAAAAATTATGTGATCCAATATTTATTAGTGATATTATAATTATTGATTGTTAAAATTGTTCCGCTTTAGTTCATTTAAATGACGAGATGTAAATAATGTCTTTATTCAAACTATATTAGAAGAGTGTGGGTCCAAGGTGATATGAACAACATTCACCAAAACACATAGGTTCCTACGTTCACTTATATATTAGTTGTTATGTAATTTTTTGGATAAAAGGTGATTTATAATTTTAAATCATATATTAAAAAAATTGTTTTTGAAAATATTTAGAGAGTTCGTTGTAAATTGGGACTATTATATTCAATGATTAGGGGAATTAAACAATGTGAAACATAGTTTAAACCAAGTGCGATGTAGCTTGAAATAAATAGAATGTAAGATAATGATAGATATAATATTTTCATAATTAATTATATGTTTTTAAATGATTTAATCCCTTCCCATTAATCAATTTGAGCTTATTTGCATCAATTCATGATTTTTGGTGAGTTTTGGGCTTATGTGTGAAAATTGGTTAATTCTAGACATTTAATAGTATTCATTCACCTATTTATTTCATGCATATATCCTAAAATATTCAACCAATTTTAATAATTCCTTAGGATGTAATTGCTCGATTCCTACAGAATCTTCTTCTAGACCAAGATCCAATTCGATCTCACATGCCTTAAAAAATCGTTCAATGTGAACACATAATCTGGCCGATAGAGTGGACATTTCTTCATTAAAAAGTCATATATCATGATATCAAACATTAAATGATATTATTACACTTTTTTTCAGAAATATGACTCCAGAGGAACATTTACACTAAAAAACATCAAGAAAGGAGTTAATTAAGGCTGACTTTGAATCAGTCAATGTGGGGTTTGTCAAATATTGTTTGGTGGCCAATAAACCTCAGGTCTTGTATTTCATCCATAACTAATTACACAGAGATCCATATGATCTTATATTTTTAGGGTAGATGGAAAACATCATTCCTAGAATTCCATAAGAAGGGACCTGCACCTCATTCTGCGAGGAGAGGGGAGAACCGAGCTGATCTTCTGGAAAACAGATTCTGGAGGAGAAAAATTATGTTTTTCTTTTAAATCTTTTCCTCTTCTTATTTTTGTAATGGCTTCATCTTCCTCATAATTATCAATTACCCTTACCATGGTGCGGAAAACATCTGATGTGATTGGGGAAGGGTAGGTTTTCTATTTTTTCAATGCTTGAGTTCTTCTATTTTATTGAATAAAAACGTTCTCTCTTATACAAAGTTTTTTTTGAAATTCTAATAAAAGTATTTATTATATTATGAAATCATATTTGATTTTATAATCTGTTGTTATAATTGCTTTGATATATGATCATTTCTATCCCTCCAGTAGGTTATGTTCTATATTCGATAGAATATGATCGAGTAATAGTGGTGAAGTACTTAGTGATCGCTCATACGTGTGGGAGGGGTAATGAACATTCTAGATAATTTGTGATAAACAATACCCAATTGGGAATTTCCTAAGTCAATTGGGGTTATTCAATACAACTCTATCACACACTAAAAAGAGTGTATACAAAACTAGAATTTTTTTAAGGTCTATTATTATCATAACCACATGATCAAAGAAGTTATTTGAATCAATTGAGGAATTTCACTTAAATAAACTCCATCATAAGAGGATTGACTAAAATGAAACAAGGATAACATCTCATTTAGAAAATAGACCCCAACTCGATCACCATTCTTATATAATAGTTTTTAATCACTTGTGTTCCATATTCTTCTTGAATCTATAACACAATTTCTTACTTTTGTTTCATTTTTCTCTTTGATTTTAAAACCAATGAATTACAAAAACACCCAAATATTTCACTATTTGAAAAGTGAGAAACTATTTTGTGTACACTCCTCATCGGGAGACTACCTAGGGAGAACCAATAAATTATATATAGTTAATTTAAATAAAATTGTTTTTCCATGCCCACAATAGGCGTGCATCAAATGTGGAACTGTTGCCGAGTAGGAAATTCCTCAAAACAAAAAAAACTAAAAAAATCATCTTGAATGACCCATAGTTCAGATAACCCTTTAATTGAAATTTATCATGAAATAGATCATACAATAACCCAATTGAAAAAAAAATTTCAAAGTGAGTTTAAAGAAATACACATCACAGATTCAAGTGATACTTCTAGTGATCACTCTGAACCTATAATAATGGATGATAATACCAATCAAACTCCACATGATCTCTACACACGACAATTTTCTAATAAAAATAACCAAATCACTATCCCTGTCATAAACAATGATTTTGAACTACGCATTAATATGATTCAAGTGTTACCAAAATTTCACGGTCTTGCAGGTGGAGACCCAAATCGTCACATCCAAGAGATCACCTATGCCTTCTCCAACTCTATACCCCGAGGAGTCGCATAAGAGCAAGGAAAGTGGAGGGCATTCCTCTTCTCACTTGAGGGAGCAGCAAAATAAAGGTTTTAAAATCTCCAACCTGGGGAGATAAACGATTGGGATATCTCAAAAGAAACTTCTTGCAGAGATTCTTCCCTACATCTAGGAGTACAGAAATAAAAATAGAAATTTATATCATACATCAATCGACTGGAGAGACTCTCTACGAATACTGGGAACGTTTCAAGAAACTATGTGCAGGATTCCCACACCACAAAGTGGAAAGAACCAATTACTTGTGTTCTTCTACCACGAATTTCTCAATAATGATCAAAATCTACTAGACGCCTCCTCTGGAGGAACCCTGATTGAGAAGTAGCCTGGTAATATCTGTGTTTTGATTGATAATAATGCGCAAAACTCACAGCAATTCGAAACTAGAGGTATGAGAACTAGAGGCATCCATGAGGTAAGAACTTCTGATTCATCATCACCCTTACTTGAAGCAACACTTAATTAAATGACCAGTGTGATGAGAAATCTTGTTGTGAACAAAGTGAAGGAACAACAAGGCCCGAATCAGCTATGTGGATTATGCACTATTAAATATCATTACACTGATCAATGTCCAAAAGTGCAGGGGAATGAAAGTTGTGATGCTACCTATCCACAAAGGAGATTCTATTCAAATCAACCACAACAAGGATATGGATTTCGGTATAACCAGGATAGACCTCCATTTTAAAATCAATACCAAAATCATCCTCCATTCCAGCACCAGCAATACCAGAATCCTCCACCATTCCAACAACCCTATAAACAGCCGTACCGGTAGAAACCATATAAAAACCCTTCAATCAGTTCTCATAGAAGCCACCAAGAAATGGTGATTGATGATCTAAATAAGACAGTGAAAATTTTAATAAATAAATTTGAAAAACATATAGATATTCTAACAAAAAATCAAGAAAAACTCCCAACACAAACAATTCCAAATCCCAATGAAATCAGGAGTGTCATTGCAACACGAAGTGGAAAAGAGCTAATGTCACCTGAAAAAGTTGAGGATGATGATTCTATGAAACCAACTGAAGCACAACAAATCCGTTCAAAAGAAAGAGACTATAAAACCAAAGGAGAATGAATCAGGTTTGTAAAGGAAAGGCTAGAAATACATTTGAAAAAACAACATAGGGAGATGAAGGATATCTAAGCACCATTCCCATATTCATTATTTGGGTCAATGAATGTTGAATAATGGAGACTTAAAAAAGAAATTCAGGAAAATTTTCAAAAATTCTAGATCAATATCCCACTACTAGATGCAATCAAACAAATCCATAATTATGCAAATATTCTAAAGGATCTATGCACAAAAAGAAGGCGACTAGATGGAAATGAGAGAATTAGCTGAGGAAGAAACATCTCAACATTAATTGCACCAACAATACCCAAAAAATGTCAAGATCCTAGGACATTCTCTATTACTTACACAATTGGTTCCTTATATTTTAGTGATGAATTATGTGATCTAGGAGCTTCTATAAATTTTATGCCTCACTAAATTTTTTCATCCGTGAAGATTACGGAACTAAAACCAACCCCAGTGGTCTTCCAATTAGTAAATAGATATAATTTTTTTCTAGCCGGAGTTGTAGAAGATGTTCTCGTGGGAGTATGTGGATTGATATTTCCATCAGACTTTCATGTCCTTACCATGGAAGAAGATAGAGCTTCAGAACACTCTCCCATTATCCTGGGGAGTCCATTCCTAAAAAAATCAAGGACTATCATCAATGTCGATGTAGGAACACTCACAATGGAAATTGGTGATAGTACAGTGCACTTCAACATTCTTGATGTAATGAAACGTTATTCTAGTAATAACTCACTTTATGTGATCTCCCATGAAGATGTTATTGACCAATTGAATACTCAGGTATGCTTCTTGACTTCACATCATTAGGAGAACATTCTTCATTTGAAAATTTCAATTCCAATGAACCTGAAAATCCAAATCTCATGTTAGAAGATGATGTAAAATATTATTTTTTTGATGATTCGTTAAATGAAAATAAGATGATACCAGAGATTCCATCCTTAGGAATATGAAACTTTAATATAACGTCATCCCTTGAACAACCCCCATGTATGGAACTTATGACATTACCAAGTGATTTGATGTACGCTTACCAAATTGAAAGAGAGAAATTTCTAGTAATAATTTCCAATAACCTTTCCCATTCACAAGAAGAAATACTAATTGACATACTAAAAAGAAATTTCCATGTTGGTGTATGGAGTTTAGGTGATATACCCGGAATCAATCCCAAGGTCTACTATCATATAATATTTTTAGAAAGTGATTCTAGACCAGTTAGACAACCTCAAAGAAGTCTTATTCCCACAATCATAGAGTTTGCTATGAATGAAATAGAGAAAGTGCTACCAGTTGACATCATTTTTCCAATCTTCGATTCACAATGGGTCAGTCCCATTCATGTAGTCACAAAGAAGACTGGCCAAACAACTATAAAAAATGAAGGAAATGAATTGATCCCCATGAGAGTACTAAATATCAGGAGAGTGTGTATTGATTACAGGAATCTAAATCAAGTTACCTGAAAATACCACTCCCCATTCCATTCATCGACCAAATACTAGAAAGGATAGCTGAAAAACCCCATTACTGCTTTTAGATGGATTCTCAGGATACTTTCAGGTACCGATCGCACCAGAAGACCAAGAGAAGACAACCTTCACCTGTCCATTTGGTCATTCTCCTATAAAAGGATGCCTCGTGGGCTTAGCAACGCCTGAGGTACATTTCAATGGTGTATGGTGAGTATTTTCTCAGATCATATTGAGGACTAATTTGAGGTATTTGTTGATGATTTCACAGTTTTTCATAATTCATTTGATCATCGCATATAAAATTTGGAAATTTTTTGGAAAACATGCATTCAAAAGAATCGTGTCTTAAATTTTGGAAAATGTCATTTCATGGTTGAAAAGGGAATAGTGATGGGGCACATAATTTCACAAAAATATATAGAGGTTGATAAATTGAAATTTGAAGAAATAAATTCCTTACCAGATCCAACTTGTTTAAAACATGTTAGATCCTTTTTAGGACATACTGGATTTTACAGAAGGTTCATCAAAACATTTAGTAAGATTTTTCTCCCTCTCCCAAGATCACTACTAAAAGAAGGTTACATTAATATTTTTTATGCATGCAGAAAGTCATTTGATGAAGTGAAGAAAAGGTTGAACACACCTCCAATAATGCAAAAACCCTACTGGGATTACCCTTCTGAGATTCTTTGTGATGTATCCAACCATGTAGTGGGAGATTCTCTATCACAATGAATTGAAAGAAATCCCCAAGCCATGTCTTATAGATCAAGGACCTTGGATTCCACAAAAATAAATTACACAATCACCGAGAAGGAGTTCCTTGTATTTGTTTCCTCAATAGATAAATTACGATCATATCTTCTTGGAACTAAAGTTGTTTTTTTAATCATGCAACACACAGGTATTTAAAGAAAAAGGAAGATTCAAATTCAAGGCTAGTTGGATGGATGTTACTATTAATTGAGTTAAATTCGGAAATTAAAGATAAAAAGGGAACTGAAAATCAGGTGGTTGATCAGGTAAGTCGACTACCTAACACCACTGAAGGAGAAATTCCAAACTAGGACCCACTTAATGATGAGCTTCTGGGAGGACAAATCTCATCATCAATAGTGAATTTCCATGGTATGCCAATATAGTCAATTATATGGTAACATCTCAAGTCACATTACATTTAAATTCCCACCAAATTTTAAAGATGAAATCTGAATCTATATATTACATTTGGTATGATCCATTTCTTTAGAAGATTTGCAATGACCAATTAATAAGAAGATGTTTTCCTGAAAATGAAATTAATTCTGTCTTTCAGTCTTGTCACAAATTATCATGTGGAAGCCACATTAGACCTCAAAGTATAGCAAAGAAGTTTTTATAATCTATAATTTATTGGCCCACACTTTTTAAAGATGCACATGATTTTGGTAAAAGATGTGAAAAATGTCATTTTTCTTGAAAAATTTTAAAGAGAAAAAAATTCCCTGAAATCCACTTAATTTTTGTGAAATTTTTTAAGTTTTCGGAATAGATTATATGGGCCATTTCCCGATGTCATTTGGAAATTATTATATATTGCTTTCCGTTGATTATGTTCCCAATGGGTGGAAGAAAAATCCACCAGAACTGATGATGCTAAAGTTTTTTGTGATTTTTTCAGGAATGACATATTTTGTAGGTTTGGAGAACCTAGAGAAATTATTAGTGATCAAGGGACTCACTTTTGAAATAAGATAATGAAATAATTTCTGAAGAAATATAGGGTGCATCATAAAACATCAACTCTCTATCATCCACAGACTAATGGTCAATCTGAAGTTTCTAATAGGGAAATCAAAGGAATTTTGGAAATGAATTTTAAGAAAAATAGGAAGAATTGGAGACATAGGATGGAAGACAAAATACAGGCTTACAGGATAGCCTACGAAACCCCGATTGGGATGATTCCATATAGGTTGATTTATTGGAAGAGTTTTCACCTACCTATGGAATTGGAACTGAAGGCATACTCGGATGTGAAAAAGATAAATTTGAATCTTGAAAGCACTGGGAATGAAAGAAGATTACAATAGAAGGAGCTAGAATAAATTCGAAGGGATGCTTTTGAAATATCCATGATTTATAAAGAGAGAACGATATTGGCTCATGGCAAGTTGATCCTACTGAGAAACATCCATCCTGGAGACACAATGCTGTTATTCAACTCAAGACTCAAGCTGATGCCAGGTAAAATTTGTTCTGGATGGGAAGGTCCATTTATAGTTACTCATGTATATCCTTTTGGTGCTATGCAGATTATGAAGGATCAAGAGAAGAATCCATTCACCATTAATGGGCATTAGTTGAAGAAATTCATTGTGACCGCGCCATTAGAGCCTTTGGAGGATATCATACTCCTCTAACCCTTTTATCAATTAACCCATCAGGTTGTACCTCTCCTTAACACATTCTTTCTTGTTGTGATTTAATTTAAAATATTCTTACATGTTTAAATCAATTTGAATGCATTGCGGACACTACATAATTTAAGTGTGGTGGAGGGAACCATTGTATATTAGTATTTTTAATTGTTTATTTTTTAGGTTTTTGAAAAAAAAGTGTGTTTCTAAAACATTTGAGCTGAAATTATTATCATTGAAATATTTGAAACCCATTTCCATGAGTAAAAAAATTTATCCAATGGAACTGAGATTAAATTAATTCTAAAAATTACTTTAATTTGAGTTCAAATCTTTTGGAATTTCATAAAACGTACTCTGATTTTTGAATCTCATGCCACATCTCACTGTATTTATATTGGATATCACATTCCTGTGAGGAATTTCAACCTATTTACCATATTCTTTACATTCACCTCACTTTTTGAGAGAACCAAACCATGCTTGATTGTACCGGAATTTTATTTATTCTTGTTAAAACATGAGGGTTTGAGGTGCATGTGTTTTAAATGATTAAGGCATTTCAATGGTTTTAAAGCCCCCTTTCCAGATAACCTTTTTATAGTACCCCACATTGTACATTTAATCCATGTAGCCCATATAATCCATGAACATCCTATTAGGTTAGCCGCATTACAAGCCAGTATTCCCTATCTAACCTACTGTTGAAGTGAAATTGCATAATCTTGTTGAACTTAAGTGTGGGGGAAGCTATCTTGTATTATGCTTCCTCAATTGCTGATACTTTGGATAGATAATAATATTTTGAAAAGATGTGTTTGCTACTAAAAGAAAAATAATTATATTGAAAGTTTTGCCTTTTCAAGAGCTTTCATGATAAAAGAAGTTGTGCCTTTCCTGAGCTTCTAATGGAGGAAGAAATTTATGCTTATTTGGAGCTTTCAAGAAAAATCATGTTTCAGATTATTAAAAATATTTTTCTACTGAAATGATGAAAGATGTGAACATTACTTGAGTTTTCATGATTATGGATCTAAATTTATTCTAAGGGATATGTGGAGGAGACCATACTTGAGGGAAAATTATAATAATGAAATTTTTCTTTAAAAAAGAGCATATCCCTCATTATTCTGACTCAGAGTTTTTTTTCACATTAAATCCTACCAACCAAAATCCACAGAACAACCCTGTAAATTACTCATGGTAAACACATGTCCTCAACTCATATATGGTAGATATGTAGGAATTTATCAAGCTTGTGGTGAACCATGTATGTGTTTGGATGAGAAATACATTCCTTAAAAAATTGATGTTATGTGATGAGTGAAAATGAAAGTGAAGTAAGTGTTTTGTGTGCATGGGAGAAAAAAGAGAGGAAATATATTGAATTATATGAAATAAATAACTTTACATAATTATTTTTTAGGATTCATGATATCTTTTGTCTCTTATTGTTAAATTGGTGGATCTTATTGTCTTGTGTTTCAAATTTTCATTGATTTTGATTCTGACTTGTCTAGGAGTCCAAGTGCTAACTGTGGGGGAATTGACAGATATAATAGTTTTATAATTAATTATATGTTCTTAAATGATTTAACCCCTTCCCATTAATCACTTCAAGCTAATTTGCATCATTTCATTATTTTTAGTGAGTTTTGAGCTTAAGTGTGAAAATTGGATAATTCTGGACATTTAAAAATTTTCATTCACCTCTGTATTTCATGCATATCTCCCATAATATTCATCCAATTTGAATAATTCTTTTTTTAGGAAGTAATGGCTCGTGGCCTACAAAATCTTCTTCTGAACTAAGATCCAAGTTGAGCTCCCACATGCCTTAAAAAATCGTTCAATGTGAACGCATAATCTGGACGGTAGAGTGTACATTTCCTCATTCAAAAGGTCATATATCGTGCTACATAACTTCAAATGAGATTATTATACTTTTTCTTGAATTTTGACTCCATGATGAACATTGAAACTTAAAACCATCGAGAATGGAGTTAATTAAAACCAACATTGAATCAGTCTAATTGGGGTTGGTGGAATAGTGTTTGGTGGCCAGCAAAAGTAGGCTATAGTAGTTCGGCCATAAATCATTACAAACGGCTCCATTTTAAATTATATTTTTAGGGAATATGTCCAACTCCATTCCCAACATTCAATAAGAAGGGTCCTCTTCCTCATTCGGCCAGGAGAGCGGAGAACCGAAACTGAACTTCTGGTAGACAGATTCTGGAGGAGAAAAATTTTGTTCTTTATTTTAACTCTTTTATTCATCATATTTTTGTAATTCTTTCATCTTCCTCATCATTCTAAATTACCCATAAAATGGCAGGGAAAACATCTGAAGTTATTGGGGAAGTGTATGTTTTCTATTTTTTCAATGCTTCAGTTCTTGTATTTTTTTGAATAAAAACATTCTCTCTTCTGCGAAGTGGTTTTCAAATTATAATAACAGTACTTTCTATCTTTTGCGATCGTATTTGATTTTATAATCTGTCGTTATAATCACTTTAATATGTGATCTTTTCTAACCCTCTACTAGGATATGTTATATATTCAATAGAATAATATCAGGGAATAGTTGTGAAGTACTTAGCGATCTCTAGTACGTGTGGGACGGGTGATGTGCATTCCTGATTATTTGGGATAAACAATACCCAATTGCGAATTGCGTATGTCAATTGGGGGTATTCACTAAAAATCTATCACACATTAAAAGGTGTGTATACCAAACTGTAATTTTTTTAGGTCTATTATTATTATCATAACCACATGATCAGAGAATTTAGTTGAATAAATTGAGGAATCTCACTTAAATATACTTAGTAGAAGGGGATTGATTAAAATGGAACAAGGATAGCATTGAAATTATAAAACCGACCCAAACTTGATCACCATTCTCATATAATAGTTCTAAATTAATTTTGATACATATTTTTCTTGAATCTATAAAACAATTTCTTACTTTTGTTTCATTTATCATTTTGATTTTAAAACCAAACAATTACAAAAACACCCAAATTTTTCTCTATTTTAAAAGTGAAAAACTATTTTGTGTGCACTCGTCATTGGGAGACTACCTAGGGAGAACCACTAAATATATATAGGTAATTTAAATAAAATTGTTTTTCCACTCCCAGGACAGAAGTGCGTTAGATAACATGATGGGATCATATATTAGGATATCTTGAGGTTTCATTTTTATATTCTTTTTGTGATAGTAATTATCCATCACTGATGTTAAATATTTTGGTTTTATTAATTTTTGATGACTGATGGAACCAAATTGATGATTATCACCATAAATAATGTATATATTGTCCCAAAGAGAAGAAAAATGAGATAATAGTAGATGATATAAATATTGTGATTATATTAAACTAGCTATCAAAAATTACGAATACCAACGTGAGTATAGTTTAATTACCAAACACAACAGTGAAGATAATTAGAATGTTTCATTTATGTTCAGGTGAAAAATATGATAAATAAAAGATGATTTGATTTCTTTTATGTCAAAAAGTGGGAATAAACACGTAGGAGATTATTTAAAAGGAAATGGAAGATGCTTTATATTAAATGTATTTCTACTAATGATTTTGAACTACACAGAGATAGTGGATATGGACATGATGTAATAGATTAATATGATAGTCAAGTATGGATATTATACTCCTTATCTTCCACCTAGTAAAAACATCAGTGGCGTTCCAGAGAAACAGATTAAATGGAAAGATAATCACAGGAGTGTTAGAGGTGGTCATTTGTAGCAAGTCATTTTAGAACATCTAGTTGAATCTAGTGGTGTTCCTCTAACATACTATAAGAGTGTAAAGAACAAAAAAATGTTGTTTTTCCCTTAACCTCTAAATATTTGTTACAATATCGGATGTTGTTTTTGTCTACAACATTTCTATTAGGCCACGTATACTCTTCAATGTGGTTAAGGATCATCGGATCTAATGGATTCAAAGACACAATCAAATGATTCTAAAACAACAAGGCTCCATCCACATGCCTCATTAGTGAAGAAACTTCTCACTATAGATGATTTTATAGTGGTGGTATGTGGGGGTCTTATAGTACTGAGAGGTACCAACTTTAAAACATATTCCATATATATTGTTTTTGATATTTGTTCTTCCCATTCATCTATATATGATTATTTTGAATATATGTTTAACCTTACCTTGTAGATTACATTTGTTTTGGAGTTAGTAAATCCTCTTGGAATGAATAAAGAGTAGGGGTTTCTATGTGTTTATTGTTTTCTATAAATAGATGATGTGGAGTTATAGTCATATTTATTCATTAAGTATCTATATTTGTTTGACATCATCATCAGGATGGATTTACATGTTGCTCATTTTGATGTGGTTGATTTTAATTTTCATCATGTCTCATTTCTTATGAATGATGGGATGTCGTAGTTGTTTCAGGGAGAGTTGGATTGAAGGTCTAACAGTGAAGGTCCCTCCAACCCAAATATTAGTAGTTTATTTTCTATTGTGGTTTTTGATAAGAAGGAGGTTTCTATTGTTGTTTAACTTCCAGCTATTGTGTGGTATTTTTTTTATATTTTACCAGTTGAATTATCAATGATTCATCCTAAGAGAGAGTTGGAGTTCATGATTGACCTAGTTTTAGATATATAGATAGTTGTATTACCTTCCAATAATATAAAACTAGTGGAGATGAAAGAGATCAAGATTATGTTGGGCTATCTAATGGGAAAAGTTTTTTTGTAACACCCCAATCTTCCACGGTACATTTCCCTTCGAATAATGCGATAGCGTGTGTTGTACGCAACCTCGAGTTCTAACACACACCACAACTAATTAAACTAGCCGTTGTGAATAGTAATACCTACTTTTTGAAATCATATATATTTTATATTTCAAAATGGACTTCATTTTTGGATTCAGAATATTTAAATTAGCCTAGGGTGAAATTTTGGTACTTTTCGGATAACTTTTATATTTTGATGAATAGTGAAAATTACTAAATTTTAATTAAAAACAACTTTTTTAATCAAAATAATTAATAGTGATAAATTGTGAATTTGAGTGGTTTTAAAGTATATATAGAATATATTTTTACCATTTAATATAATGTTGGTCATTGGACATAATTTTACAATTAAACCGAACATAAACAAGTGTCAATCTTTTGATAGTTATTACCTCTTAAAAACACGCTTTTTGTTTTGACAGCGGGAATTAATTTTAAATTAATTTCTGCCACTTCTGTGTTTTGAATTTAGAAAAATATATTCCATATTTGGAATCAGGATGTCCAAATTGTGTAAATAGGTAACTTTTATTTTTAGACATTTTGAATAATTACTGTGGTAAATATTTTATTTACCATGGTTAAGGGTAAATCCGGTAAATAAGGGTTAAAAAATAATATTATAATAATACAAAATTACCCTAAAACGTGTCCTAACCTTATTGGTGGACACATACCCGACCATGAGCATCCTTGGGTAAATTTGGTGACCCCTTGGAGCCACTTGTATGTGGTAGGGACACTTTATATTAATAAAGTTAAAATAAAAATAAAAATGGCATAAGCTTACATCTTTTAGAAGAACAATTTTTACATAGGGTTATACATGTTGGATTTTAGATTATAAATATTAATTAGAAAGATAAAAATATTTCCTACATAATGATATTTTATTTATAATTTTTAGACATCAAATAATTTAAATTATTATTGACACAATAATGATGCAATGTTTACCTCATTAATAAATCATTTAAATAAATAAGATTATAATGATTAAAATATTATCTAAAACCTGTCCAATTCTTATTGGTTGATGTTATTTAGAATATTAGTCATCTTATATTCGACCTCAATGATTTTTGGACCATTATAAACCGAATATAAATATATTATAAAGTAATACTTTCACTCTTTCCTAAAGAGCCCCTCTTCTCCCTTATAAAAGGAGACCACTTCTACTCATTCCTCACACCTCTCAAGCCACTTGGCTCGTCCAAACTCTGCCCAACTACGCTCCCCACATCCCTCTCCTCCTCCTTGAAGCTTCCCCTTAGGCAGAAATCATTTCAAGAAGTCCTTTGGTTCCAACCAAAGTGAGTTACCTAAATTAAAGGTAACGATTTCTCTTAAATTATTTTCCTTTATTTTGCTTCTCCAACCCCCAAACTCTTTTTATTTCCTTTCTTTTGTAACAACATCAGTATCCTCAATATTATAGGATGTTGTTATAAGAAGGATTCAAACTACACATACACACAACTCCATCTAATGGATGATGAACATAATGTTTCTGTGGATGGAAAACTAACGCCTCACGAAACGATGATTGTTCAAATACATCTTACCGCCTCTCATGGTGGCCATTATGATGGCACTGTAATTAAATATGATATTAATGATATATATTTTATATATAAGCTTCTGTAATTCCATTTTATTTCATACCATTATTCGTTTCATGTTGTATATACATACGATAATTTCATTTGAGGAAGTGCGGACTACCGCCCCCTTAAAATGATATGACTCGTTCATACCACACATGGAACATATAAAGGATGGTGTTAATGAACTTAAGTAACATATATAAAATATTATATTATACTGGAATAGTAATATACCTATGTATCATTTGGATTCAATTCTTTTAAAATAAAAATTAAATGGAAGTAGCGTTCGTGCGTACGTACGGACTACCGTCTCCACGAACGCGGTGAGATCCATCCTCCAACGTATCCATTCAAGTCTTATTCTCATTTTAGGGTTAAAAATAATGTTAATATCATTCTGATTATGAATAAGATTTAATCTATCCATTACAAACATGTCTTACGTAACCAAACATTTAAGAAGAACGGATCGATTATCACCTGAAACGACGATAATACTAAGATATTATTAATAAAGCAATGTTAAAAGATCATATATGATATCATATTAATGTATATGATTCTTGTATAATTTAATAAAAATTATTTCACCATTATACAGGAGGTTAACCGACCCCAACAAAGGAAAAGTACAAGGTAAGGGTTATTTCACAATCTCTTCATTATCCGAGGTTGTTTATACGTAATAATCTACTGGGATATCTTTATTATCCACATCCATGTTTCTAAAAAAAGTATTTCAAAACATTTTTACTATTTACAAGAATATGGGTTAAAGTCATTTATACCCTTGTTTGACTTTTTATAAGAGGTTTATAAAGGAATCTTTCCGTCGTTTTCAAAACAAGGTCCTTTTTAACCTTTTCGACAGAATTGAGGTAAGAATGTTTTTTTTAACTTATACGGCGGGTGAGGTTATTTTACGCCGTTATAAAATCTTCAAAGCTTTCCTTACAAGCTTATAAGAATATTTTCAAAGAAAATGTTTTATTTTATATGGATCTTAAATGATTTCAAAATAAAAGGAGATATTTCTTTAAAAAGAATTTTGATTTCATCTACGTCAACATCCTTTGATGGATTTTAAGATTATTTGAAGTTGATTTATTATGATACAAAACTTCTATATTGTATTGAAGGTTTTGTGATATGTTTGACTATGGATGTGCTATTTTTATACCATTCATAGTTTAGGGTGAAATTATTGACATTTCGTATGCTAGTTTTAATACGAATGTTTATGTTATGTTTAAACCTTTTCATATGGGAATGCATTGGACTTAATAAGTGACGGGTGGAGCCCGCTATAGCTCCTCGATGCATCGGTAGGTCTCAAGAGAAAAACTAGTGTTTTGGCACAAGGCCTTGACAAAATCTTATTTGTAGTCTTGGCACGAGGCCTTGGCTATGTGGTTATGATAGTCTGGCATTATGCATTCCAACATTATGAAAGTGGTTATTGATTTTTGCATGTGATTATTCGATTAGTAGAATATCCATGTGAATAAGTAAATGGCATTATTTCATTTTATTTATGCCATACCATGTTGAAAGTTCATATTTAAAAGGCTTTTGTTTTAGTTATACATTGCCTTAAATGTTTATTCTTATTTATGAAAGTTTCCGCTATATTGTTATCCTTATTGGGCATTTGAGCTCACCCCTTTTCTATGTTTTATTTTTCCCAGGAAGTGAAGATGTAAGTTATGAATGACCTGCAGGGATATTATGAGGGGATTATAGTGTGGACTGTGGAAACATTATGTTGTTGTAGTAGTTTTTCATTTTATGATGTAATGTAAAACTTATGAATATATCTAGTGTTTCCAAGGCTACTAAACCAATCGGTCTTTTGAGATTTGATCTTTCTTGTGATCATGCCAATGTTACGAAGTAATGCACCGACTCTGGGTAGCTGGGGTCGGGGCGTTACAGTTGGTATCAGAGGAAGTTTAGTACAAACCTTGGAAGCTAGATTTAGATAAACTCTGATTAGAGCACGTAGACCTAAGATGAACATTGAGGATTAGTATAGAAGAACTTCCTAGAATTTTGGTATTGTAGAGATTTTGTTAGTTTTCCGAGCAATACATCCCTGTCTGGATACGAGCAGGTAGAGGTGGCTCTGGCACAGATGTACCTAGGGGTAAAACCCCAAAACACCGCTTTGAGCTAGACTCGAACGGGAACTGGTGCACGACAACGGGCCTTGCTGCACTCTTGGTTACGACACTCCCGGGGGATATGCTTAGGATAAATCTCATTTTCATTACAAATAATTTTGAAGGGATTTTGAGTATATACATCCTCAAAGAAAAAAATTCTTATGATTATGGATTATATCCATAAATAGTTCAATTTATGTTAAGTGTTTTATAAGTATGGGATTATGTATTTTGATTCATAAACTGATCTAGTTTATGCCATTGTTTAGAAATGGTGCCTAGTGGAAGAAATGGAAACTGTATCAATGCACGCACTCCATGTAGGGATTGCCCTCCTGCTCAAGATAATTATAGTGGGGCTGGTGATGCAACCGGTGCTGATCAGCTAATCAACATACTGGGACAACTTACTCAGGTTATGAATAATAACCTTACCCGTATGGAGCACCCTGATCCGCAACGTGGAGGATCAATGTTAGATCGATTCATGAGGAAACAACCACCAACGTTCAATGAGAATACAAATCCCTTAGTAGCTGAGCAATGGATATTTTCCCTGGAGAAAATATTTCAGGCTTTGGGGAGTAGTGAAAGGGAAAAAGTTATCATGGCAGTTTACCGCCTCACTAGAGATGCTGATCAATGGTGGTCATTGATTCAAAACATGAAGGAAGATGATGAAGTATCAAATATGGAGTGGAGGGAGTTCAAAGATCTATTTTTAGAAAAATACTTTCCTCGCGACCATCGAGCAGATATGGAAAGACAATTTCTGAGTCTGAGACAAAAGGAGGATGAGAATGTCACAAATTATGAGGCTAACTTTACAAGGTTAGCGAGGTATGCTGGAGATTATATTCGCAACCCAAGAAGTAATATTTATCGTTTCTTTGATGGGTTAAAACCATTTCTCCGTCGAGCATTAGTCTTACAATCCTTTCCATCGTACGAAGACATTGTCTCATGTGCTATCAAGACCGAAAAGGAATTCTCTAAGTCTTATGACTTTAAAGCAAAGCAAGAGAAGAAGAGACCTGCTGATCAATCTGGGAATGGAAATAAGGGGAAGAAAGGAAAGGTTGAATATCCATCATGTGGTAAATGTGGGAAGAAACACCCCGGTACTTGCTTGAAGGGAATGGGAGTCTGTTACAAGTGTGGTGAAAAAGGCCACCAAGCTCACGATTTCAAGGGGAAGAAGGAAGCTACCAACGTTCAGTGCTACAATTGCAGGGAGATGGGGCATTATGCAAATGCATGCCCTAAGCGTCAGGAGAACTTACCTCAGAAAAGGCCAAGGGATCAAGGCCAGGCTTATGCTATCACTACTGCTGAGGTAGAAGCTCCGAAAGACGTGGTGGCAGGTAATTTAATGGTTTCCTCAAGTTTAGCAAATGCATTATTTGATTCTGGATCATCACATTGTTTCATATCTTCCCAGTTTGCTAAGAAAATTAGATATTTCCAATTTGATTTAATAAGGGAGTTGTAAGTTAAAACTCCTAAGGGAAGTATCGTTGCAACAAAGTTTTCTGAATCAGTCCCCATTAGAGCACATAAATTTTCTCTATCTGCTGATCTCATCGTCATACCTATGATTGAGTTTGATATAATCCTCGGTATGGACTGGATTTCGGACTATGATGCGAAGATTTATTGTAAGAAGAATGAGGTTACGATTTTTGATGATAATGATAAGGAACACCATATTTTTAGAGCAGAATCGTCACCACCTAATTCTTATTTAGATCCACCCTCAATAGCTCAACTAAATTCAATTATTGGGGAGGAAGAGAATGAAATAACTGCGGGTGAGGAAAGGAATGTTCAAATAGAGGATGTACCTGTTGTGAAAGAATTTGTAGATGTATTTCCAGAAGATTTACCTGGACATCCTCCAGAACGAGAAGTTGAGTTTTCTATTGATTTGATTCCTGGATCAAGGCCTATATCGAAGACCCCTTATAGAATGGCCACTGTAGAGTTAGTCGAACTAAAGAAACAACTAGAGGAATTGAGTAATAATGGATTTATTCGCCCTAGTGTTTCTCCATGGGGAGCCCCTGTTCTTTTTGTTAAAAAGAAAGATGGATCTATGAGGTTATGTATCGACTACAGGGAGATCAATGCTATAACGATAAAGAACAAGTATCCCCTACCTCGTATTGATGATTTATTTGACCAACTGCATGGAGCTCAATACTTTTCAAAGATTGACCTTCGATCTGGATACCATCAGTTGTGTGTGAAGAAGGAAGACATTCCGAAGACAGCATTTCGAACCAGGTACGGGCATTACGAGTTTACTGTAATGCCGTTTGGATTGACTAATGCACCCTATGTATTCATGGATCTGATGAATAGAGTTTTCAAGGAGTATCTCGATGAATTTGTGGTGGTATTTATTGACGATATCTTGGTATACTCCAAAACCTACGAAGATCATGAAAATCACTTGCGCATTATCTTGAAGACTCTGAGGAGGCATGAATTATATGGGAAGTTTAGCAAGTGTGAATTCTGGCTTCAGGTGATTTCTTTTCTTGGCCATATTGTCTCCGAAGATGGAATCTCTGTTGATCTTTCTAAGACCAAAGCAATCCAAGAATGGCCAGCACCTATGAGTATAACTGAGGTACGTAGTTTTATTGCCTTGGCAGGTTATTATCGACATTTCGTCCAGAATTTTGCCCGTTTGGCTAACCCATTAACGAATCTCACACGTAAAGGGGTTAAATTTGTTTGGACAAAAGAGTGTGAAGAATGTTTCGAAGAACTGAAGAGAAGATTAGTCAATGCTCCTATATTGACTCTACCATATGGGAATGATGGGTTCGTTATTTATAGTGATGCATCGAATAAAGGACTTGGCTGTGTCCTTATGCAGAATGATAGAGTTATTGCCTATGCATCACGACAGTTGAAAATTCATGAACAAAACTATCCTACTCATGATCTCGAGTTAGCAGCAGTGATCTTTGCTTTGAAGATATGGAGGCACTACTTCTATGGTGAAAAATGTGAGAATTATACTGATCACAAGAGTTTGAAGTATATTTTCTCACAAAAAGAACTCAACATGAGGCAAAGGAGATGGCTTGAATTACTCAAGGATTATGATTGTACGATACACTACCACCCAGGGAAGGCAAACAAGGTGGCAGATGCTTTGAGTAGAAAAGACCATGGAGTTTTGAATAATATGAGAATTGAAAGGGATCCAATTTTTATGGATCTAGTGAAGATGGACATGGGAATAACCAGGGAAGGTGAAACATCGATGCTTTTTCAAATGGTTGCCAAACCATCTTTACTAGAAAGGATTAAGAGTTCTCATACCGATGATGAAGAATTCCAAAAGAAGATTAAAGCTGTGAATGATGGGAGATTGAGAGACTTTGTGTATGAAGATGGAATTTTGAAATTCGGGAAGAGACTTTGTGTTCCCAATATACCTCATCTAAAAAGGGAATTGCTGGATGATGCTCATAGTTCCAATTTCTCTATACACCCTGGGAGCACCAAAATGTATAGAGATTTGAAAGAACATTTTTTGTGGGACAACATGAAGAGGGAGATTGCTGATTTTGTGTCAAGATGTATGGTTTGTCAACAAGTGAAAGCTGGAAGGCAACAGCCTGGAGGAGTCATGCAACCTATTCCCATACCGGAGTGGAAATGGGACAATGTTACAATGGAATTTGTCATGGGGCTACCGAAGACTCCTAGAAGGAACGATGCAATATGGGTTATTGTTGATCATCTTACCAAGTCAGCACATTTTCTTGCTATAAGAGAAGATCTACCCCTGGAACGTCTAGCAAGACTATACATTAATGAAGTTGTGAGACTTCATGGAGTACCCCTATCGATTGTTTCTGATCGTGATCCCCGTTTTACTTCAAGATTTTGGAAAAGTCTTCAGAAATCCCTGGATACTGAACTTCATTTGAGCACTGCTTACCACACTCAGACAGATGGACAATCAGAACGGACTATTCAAACCTTAGAAGCCATGTTGAGATCTTGCTCACTTGACTTTCAGGGTATGTGGGATCAATATTTACCTCTGGTAGAATTTTCCTATAACAATAGCTTCCATTCAAGTATTCAGATGGCACCATATGAAGCGTTATACGGAAAGAGATGTCATACACCAACCTGTTGGGATGACGTTGGTGAAAGAAAACTTGTAGGCCTAGAACTGGTGGAGAAAACGGTGGAAAAGGTGAAGGTAATCCAAAATCACATCAAAGCAGCTCAAAGTAGGCAGAAGAGCTATGCCGATAATCGAAGGAAGGATTTGGAATTTCAGGTCGGTGATCATGTTTTCCTAAAGGTATCTCCATGGAAGGGAGTCATATGTTTTGGTAAGAAAGGTAAATTGAGTCCCAGGTACATCGGACCTTTCGAAATTCTAGAACGAATTGGGGCTGTAGCTTACCGATTGGCAATGCCGCCAAGTCTCTCCAAAGTTCACAATGTGTTCCACCTATCTCTGTTGAGAAAATACATGCTTGACCCAACGCATATACTCACCTATGAGGAATTAGAACTGGAACCCGATCTGTATTATTGTGAAGAGCCCGTCAAGATTCTTGATACAAGAGAACAAGTACTGAGAAACCGGACGACACGTCTGGTAAAAGTTTTGTGGAGAAATCATAAGATGGAAGAGGCAACGTGGGAACCCGAGGAACTTATGAAGAAGAACCACCCGAGTCTTTTCATGTGATAAGTATTCTAGAAATTTCGAGGATGAAATTATTTGAAGGAGGGGAGAATGTAACACCCCAAGCTTCCACGGTACGTTTCCCTTCGAATAATGCGATAGCGTGTGTTGTACGCAACCTCGAGTTCTAACACACACCAAAACTAATTAAACTAGCCATTGTGAATAGTAATACCTACTTTTTGAAATCATATATATTTTATATTTCAAAATAGACTTCATTTTTGGATTCGGAATATTGAAATTAGCCTAGGGTGAAATTTTGGTACTTTTCGGATAACTTTTATATTTTGATGAATAGTGAAAATTACTAAATTTTAATTAAAAACAACTTTTTTAATCAAAATAATTAATAGTGATAAATTGTGAATTTGAGTGGTTTTAAAGTATATTTAGAATATATTTTTACCATTTAATATAATGTTGTTCATTGGACATAATTTTACAATTAAACCGAACATAAACAAGTGTCAATCTTTTGACAGTTATTACCTCTTAAAAACACGCTTTTTGTTTTGACAGCGGGAATTAATTTTAAATTAATTTCTGCCACTTCTGTGTTTTGAATTTAGAAAAATGGATTCCATATTTGGAATCAGGATGTCCAAATTGTGTAAATAGGTAACTTTTATTTTTAGACATTTTGAATAATTACTGTGGTAAATATTTTATTTACCATGGTTAAGGGTAAATCCGGTAAATAAGGGTTAAAAAAATAATATTATAATAATACAAAATTACCCTAAAACGTGTCCTAACCTTATTGGTGGACACATACCCGACCATGAGCATCCTTGGGTCAATTTGGGGACCCCTTGGAGCCACTTGTATGTGGTAGAGACACTTTATATTAATAAAGTTAAAATAAAAATAAAAATGGCATAAGCTTACATCTTTTAGAAGAACAATTTTTACATAGGGTTATACATGTTGTATTTTCGATTATAAATATTAATTAGAAAGATAAAAAGATTTCCTACATAATGATATTTTATTTATAATTTTTAGACATCAAATAATTTAAATTATTAATGACACAATAATGATGCAATGTTTACCTCATTAATAAATCATTTAAATAAATAAGATTATAATGATTAAAATATTATCTAAAACCTGTCCAATTCTTATTGGTTGATTTTATTTAGAATATTAGTCATCTTATCTTCGACCTCAATGATTTTTGGACAATTATAAACCGAATATAATTATATTATAAAGTAATACTTTCACTCTTTCCTAAAGAGCCCCTCTTCTCCCTTATAAAAGGAGACCACTTCTACTCATTCCTCACACCTCTCAAGCCACTTGGCTCGTCCAAACTCTGCCCAACTAAGCTCCCCACATCCATCTCCTCATCCTTGAAGCTTCCCCTTAGGCAGAAATCATTTCAAGAAGTCCTTTGGTTCCAACCAAAGTGAGTTACCTAAATTAAAGGTAACGATTTCTCTTAAATTATTTTCCTTTATTTTGCTTCTCCAACCCCCAAACTCTTTTTATTTCCTTTCTTTTGTAACAACACCAGTATCCTCAATATAATAGGATGTTGTTATAAGAAGGATTAAAACTACACATACACACAACTCCATCTAATGGATGATGAACATAATGTTTCTGTGGATGGCAAACTAACGCCTCACGAAACGATGATTGTTCAAATACATCTTACCGCCTCTCATGGTGGCCATTATGATGGCACTGTAATTAAATATGATATTAATGATATATATTTTATATATAAGCTTCTGTAATTCCATTTTATTTCATACCATTATTCGTTTCATGTTGTATATACATACGATAATTTCATTTGAGGAAGTGCGGACTACCGCCCCCTTAAAATGATATGACTCGTTCATACCACACATGGAACATATAAAGGATGGTGTTAATGAACTTAAGTAACATATATAAAATATTATATTATACTGGAATAGTAATATACCTATGTATAATTTGGATTCAATTCTTTTAAAATAAAAATTAAATGGAAGTAGCGTTCGTGCGTACGTACGGACTACCGTCTCCACGAATGCGGTGAGATCCATCCTCCATCGTATCCATTCAAGTCTTATTCTCATTTTAGGGTTAAAAATAATGTTAATATCATTCTGATTATGAATAAGATTTAATCTATCCATTACAAACATGTCTTACGTAACCAAACATTTAAGAAGAACAAATCGATTATCACCTGAAACGACGATAATACTAAGATATTATTAATAAAGCAATGTTAAAAGATAATATATGATATCATATTAATGTATATTATTCTTTTATAATTTAATAACAATTATTTCACCATTATACAGGAGGTTAACCGACCCCAAAAAAAGGAAAAGTACAAGGTAAGGGTTATTTCACAATCTCTTCATTATCCGAGGTTGTTTATACGTAATAATCTACTGGGATATCTTTATCATCCACATCCATGTTTCTTAAAAATGTATTTCAAAACATTTTTACTATTTACAAGAATATGGGTTAAAGTCATTTATACCCTTGTTTGACTTTTTATAAGAGGTTTATAAAGGAATCTTTCCGTCGTTTTCAAAACAAGGTCCTTTTTAACCTTTTCGACAGAATTGCGGTAAGAATGTTTTTTTTAACTTATACGGCGGGTGCGGTGATTTTACGCCGATATAAAATCTTCAAAACTTTCCTTACAAGATTATAAGAATATTTTCAAAGAAAATGTTTTATTTTATATGGATCTTAAATGATTTCAAAATAAAAGGAGATATTTCTTTAAAAATAATTTTGATTTCATCTACGTCAACATCCTTTGATGGATTTTAAGATTATTTGAAGTTGATTTATTATGATACAAAACTTCTATATTGTATTGAAGGTTTTGTGATAAGTTTGAATATGGATGTGCTATTTTTATACCATTCATAGTTTATGGTGAAATTATTGACATTTCGTATGCTAGTTTTAATACGAATGTTTTTGTTATGTTTAAACCTTTTAATGTGGGAATGCATTGGACTTAATAAGTGACGGGTGGAGCCCGCTATAGCTCCTTGATGCATCGGTAGGTCTCATGAGACAAACTAGTGTCTTGGCACAAGGCCTTGACAAAATCTTATTTGTAGTCTTGACACGAGGCCTTGGCTATGTGGTTATGATAGTCTGGCATTATGCATTCCAACATTATGAAAGTGGTTATTGATTTTTGCATGTGATTATTCGATTAGTAGAATATCCATGTGAATAAGTAAATGGAATTATTTCATTTTATTTATGCCATACCATGTTGAAAGTTCATATTTAAAAGTCTTTTGTTTTAGTTATACATTGCCTTAAATGTTTATTCTTATTTATGAAAGTTTCCTCTATATTGTT
The DNA here is from genome assembly GCA_963277665.1 of Viscum album. Classification (NCBI taxonomy): domain Eukaryota; kingdom Viridiplantae; phylum Streptophyta; class Magnoliopsida; order Santalales; family Viscaceae; genus Viscum; species Viscum album. The sequence continues at coordinate 998,419,439 of OY728136.1, read as the reverse complement.
ATCCTTACTGGGCATTTGAGCTCACCCCTTTTCTATGTTTTATTTTTCCCAGGAAGTGAAGATGTAAGTTATGAATGACCTGCAGGGATATTATGAGGGGATTATAGTGTGGACTGTGGAAACATTATGTTGTTGTAGTAGTTTTTCATTTTATGATGTAATGTAAAACTTATGAATATATCTAGTGTTTCCAAGGCTACTAAACCAATCGGTCTTTCGAGATTTGATCTTTCTTGTGATCATGCCAATGTTATGTAATAATGCACCGACTCTGGGTAGCTGGGGTCGGGGCGTTACATTTTTCCTATAGTGTATCACCATAGGAAGCCCCAGTGGTCTAATCCAAGAATGAAGATGGTTCACTCCAATTCTTTATGGATTATTGGATGTTGAATCGGGTAACAGTTATGAAAAAGTATCATTTTCCTCATTGTATGATTTATTTTATTAGATGGGGGGTTCAAAGACTAACAACCATTTAGGTTATAATATGATCAGTGTTCATGAGTCTAATATATAGAAGGACTATTTCCAAATTAGGTATGGCCATTACAATTTTCTTATGATTTCATTTGTCCTAAATAATTCTTCGCTAGTTTTTACAACATTGATAAATAGAATATTCCATCAGTATATTGACATATTTGTGGTAGTTTTTAGGGATGAAATTTTGGTTTACTCGATATATGATAATGAGCAGGAGAAAAATATTATTTTGTATTTTTAAAATCTTTAGGAGTCAATATTTTTATGAAAATTTTTAAAAATATTTTTTTTGGATTCTATAAGTGAGGTTATTAGAGAAAATAATTTATTATAAATTTTTTTCCATTCATCCATAAAAGGAAAATGATATTTTTTCTTGGGAAGAACCACAAAATGTATTTGTTATTTAGAGAATCCTTGGACTAGCAAGATTCAACTAAATTTTTTTCAAGGATTTCTCAAAGTAGAAATAAATTTTCACTACCATTAAGAAGAAATATTTGAAATTAAAATTGGATAAAACATGTCATTATTAATTCAATGTTCTAAAGAAACTCTGAAACCAGATCCAATTATGATCTTACCATAGAGTGGAAGGGGTATAGGGTTTATTTTGATGCCACTGGATCTAGTTTGGAATATGTACTTTTGTAGGATTACCATGTGGTAGCTTAAATCTGTCATTAGCATCGATCTCATGAGAAGAATTACAGAAATCAAAATTTAAATCATTCCACATTTTTTGAATGAACATAAGTGTTGTTGGAACTATATTATTGGGGAAATGTTCATAGTGCTTTTTGATTATAAGAGTTTGAGATATATATTTTGTTATAAATATATGAATATTAGACATAGGCAATGGGTGGAATACCTTTAGACATTTGAATTCGATAAAAACTACACCATGGGGTAGGAGAATGTCATTGCAGCATCTCTTAGTAGGAATGATCCCTCTCAGAAAGTTCATAAATCAAAACAAAGAGTGGAACATTATTGGGATTTGAACTCGGATTCATTAAGATACTATATAGAATCTTTATGAAACGTTTTTGACCTGTGTTAAATTACCATCTTATTTTATTGTGATTATTTTGTAGATTTAATATCAGGATGATGAGTTTAGAGGAATTTGTAAAACCCTATAATCTGATGGGGGAATTTTTGTTTGGTCTCTGAATTCAGGTGGATTTCTCACTTTTAGGGATTGTGTTTTCTTCCCAACATCTTTGAGTATATTGATTTTTTATAAATTTAATGGTTCATCATGAGACATTCTTCCGTTCACTAATAAGATGTATTATGACATAAATTGAAAATTGTACTGGCTAATTATGAAGCATAAATTTTTTGATTATGTGTTCCTCTGTGGAACCTTCCAACAGACAAAGGTATAGATTTCTAATCCTTTTAGTTTATTTAACATACTATTGTGCTAGTTAGGAAATGGTATTATGTATCCAAGTATCATGTTGTTGGAATACCATGGACTCCCCTAGGTAAGAATTCCATACAGTTTGTGATTGATTAGTTGAAAAAGTAGTCTCATTCAACTTTAATCAGGGATACTACTAAAGTAGATGATATGGGTATGTTGTATGTATAAGATATTATAAGGATGCATGGGATTCTTTATGTAGTTGTTTCATATAAAGATCCTAGGTTTACATCATGGTATTAGAGGAGTCTCTATGAGATTATGGGCTCAAGTTAGGTTGTGTAGAACATATCATCCATAGTGAGATGGTCATACATATAATGGTATTTAATTTTTTTTGGATATTCTATGTGAATGTGTCTTGGAATTTGGTGAATATATGGGTATCCTTCTTTGACTATTTTTGTTCTCTTAATACAATAATTATTAGTTGTTGATCAGAAAGGCTTCTTTTCATGAAATGTATGATTGACCATATAGATTACCTATTTAATTGGATGAGGTGGGTGAATATTCCTTAGTGTAACATTGTATTCTTTATGAAACATTTTTCAGGATACATGATATACATTGGCATTTTGTTACAACCTGGAGCTGACAAAAATCTTAAACTGATAAAAAATGTCAACCTTTGGTGTTTCTAATGGTGGTCATGTTTTTGCTGAAATTTCTCTTCTTTTAGGTCATCATATCCTTGGAAAATATGTAAATTTGTCTTCAAGGTATGTTGGAATATTTGATGCCACCAATAATCTTTTTCAGGTTTCTTATCTATTTAAATATATGTTATAATTGACAGGAATTCACGATTTTTTTCAAATATAAAAAATCTTGAACTAACACACTAATACCTCTGACGTACTAAGATGGGAAGAGATTGAGTTACATAATGATTTTTCTATTATTGAAAATCCTAAAAAGATCATTTAATCTCAATTGAATGTCTTACATGATAAGCCGATTTCATTAGTCATAGTGTGATGGTGGCATAGATAAGATTATCCTGAATCATTGGAACGCAAGTCATTGATGTGGGAGCAATGATATCACCTCTTCTCCAGACTCTATTATTCCCCATGACTTTTTAGTGATGAAAAGTCTTATACTGGGATGTTTTTAAGATCATGTTACAAACATTTATATATTTCTCTTCTTTTTTTCTTTTTTAATTGGGTGCATCATGGGACTCCCAAATATGGCAATAATTTCTGAAAAAATAAATCTAAAATTTGGGGATACATGTTTTTTGGAATTAATAGAGTATAGTTATATATTTCCTAATATATTTTCTATATTTTTGTTATGTTTGGAGTAAACCCGAGTAATTTTGATGATTTTGTAATGAATCTGTTTTTTCGATGTTTGATGAAAATTTGCACGCCGTGAAAGGAGTAATCGACATGTAATGGATACGAGGGTTAAGTCATGAGTTGAGTACACAACGTGAATGATTACACACTATGTCAGAGTTACACATAGTGTCATGTTAAAAAATCAATTTCAATTAAAAATCCATTGGGGTTTCAGTGTATGTGATCCCATTGGATTACACAACATGTAAATGGATTACAAACTATGTAACTATCACAAATAGATATATTTAATAATTTTTTGAGTGATATGTATGTTAATTAGATGTTCAGATACTTCCCTCCAGACATATATATATTCTCTTCTGATTTTGGGATCCTCTATTTATTCTAGATTGATTTATTCGAATTTGGATTATCAGGGTACCTGTGTTGCATCTCTCCAGATCCATTATTTGATATTATCCTAAGGGAAAATAATTTATTGGGTTTTCTAGGGTGGTTGAGTGTTCTTGAGTTATATTGAGATAATTAATCTTCACAAATCCATCTATTTAATTTAATCAATTGTGAGATGTATAGATTGATTCTAGGTCCTCCGATGTTTTTGTTTGTTTCTTTGTTATGGTGGATTTCATTTTGGGCAAGTGAAACCCAATTTTATAGGTATGTTGTTCGGTCTCTAGCCTATGATAGTGAAATTGGGTTCCATTTTTTTGATAAAATACTTAATTACATGAAATGGAATGACATAAATGATTTGTTTTGTCTCTTTAAAACTGGGTTTTTTTTATAAAAGTTGGGTTTTCGAATGTTTAGGTAAAAGAAAAGGGTGTTTCCAAGAATTTTTAAATGGGTTTGTGAAATGATTTTAAAATTATGATATGATGTAAATGTTTAATGATTTTTTTGAAAAAATATTCTCAAAAGAGTACTATGGTACTTAGGTGGAAGGTATAAAAATAAGTCTTATCCACTGTTGGTGGGTTTTCACATGAGTATTTTCAATACTCCCTATGCCCATTTTTCTGGGGACTTGTTAGATGTATTGGGGGGTTCACTTATTTGGGTGTTTTTATACACATTAGGCTTAATGCATGTGTTTATAGGCTTGATTTCTTTGAAATTGTTAATGTTTAGGTATGAGTTTCGTAGTTATCCAAACTTAGTGAGAACCTTGGCATGATGTTAATTGTGCTTCTCCTTAATTTACATAGGCTACTTTTGGTTTGTACTATTTTGATTCTACTTCCATGGATTTTATATGAAATGTGATTCATTATTTTTTTAGTTGATATATCTAATTTTATATATTTATATGTAATAATTGGAAAATTATTTACTTTTTTTTAAATGTGGAAAAAGTGGAAACTAATTTTTTTTCAATATTTATTTAAAAAATTGATAAATGATATATCATGTATTGTTTTCATTAATGTTGATAAGACATGGATTATTGTTCCGAGACATGACATAGAAGACTTGGGTGACACCCTATTAAACTGGTTTTCACACACCCTACATACCCATTTAGCCTTGTGTAGAACTGGTTATGAATTTTGATGTAGGGAATGATAATGCGTCATATTGAGGTAGTGAGGTTTTCTGTCAGCTGTGTTTGTGAAGCTAGTTGTTGAGATGGTGTTGAATTTAACATGTTTTCACATAGAGACATTCGGAGTATATGTTTTTTTCATCATCCTTTATTATTGGACATGACTCTTGGAGAATATTTTTTCACCTTTTGAATTGTATCACTTCCATTGTTCCCTTTATATTATGATATATACATATTCAAGTTATAATCCATTGTTTCTTTCCATACATTTGTTTATATGTAATGTTGTCTACATCAGGTTGGCAGAAATCATTCCCTTTATTTTTTGTTGTTTCTTAGGTTCTATATGGAATCCCATGAAAATCAGTAACCCCCTTCAGCTACATGATAGATCAGGTCATGTACTAGTTCGAGAGGGTGTTCAGGTTGAGTTCATCAAGACATGATTCAATGATTAGGGACTAGAGGCCTTACCTCTTAACCAAAATTCATTCTTCCACATGAAATCCTAGGGATATAATGTTTTTTGGAGGGGAGATTTTAATATCGTGTTATAATATTTTAGGTAATTGAATTATCCTTAATTTTTTTACTCTTTAATTGATTAAATATTTGGAATCCAAAGAATATAAAACATTTTCTCGGAAAATTGATCTAATATTCATTGATGTATTTTTATATTAATTAATATTGTCTTAGTATAAATGTGTAATGGATTTGAAATATTCTACTCAAGTTTGGAGAATACCTGAGGTGACTTTGATTTTTTGGTGGGATTATGTCGTTTTCATTGTGTGATGGAATGTTACATATTGTGTAATGGGAATACATTATGTGTAATGTATTTCTAGGATCATGTCATGAGTTAAGTACAAAACATGAATGGATTACATGATGTGTATGTTTTACGTGGTCATTAATTTTTAAAATTGGATTTTTAATAAAAAAGGATATGGTAGTTTCAATGTATGTTATATCTATGGATTCTATGACATGTAAAGGGATTACATTTCATATAAATATATTGGGCAGGTCTTTTAGGTTGTTGTGTCGGTTGATTAATTTCTAATCTTCTATATCCCTCCACTCTCTTGAACAAGATCATTTCTCCAACAATTTTGGGAACCTTTATTCATTATGGATCGATTTATTCGACATTGGGTCATTAGTTAAATTTTGTTGAATATATCTATGTAAGAGATCCTTTACAATATATCCTTTCATTTGATCATCGTAGTGCTGTTGTGTTGCATTATCATATCTACTGACCCGTGTTGTTGATTCTGTTCATTATTTTATATATTTGTTGTGATATATTATTATAGGGTTGATTACCTGTTAGTTGTGTTGAAATGAGTGTTCATTTTTTTATGTATGTTATAATACTTCATCGTCAACAACCCTTTTGTTAAATTTAATCAATCTTGATATGTTTATATTGACTATAGGGCCTCCTTTGTCATTGTAAGATTATTTCTAATGATTTATCCCACTGCGGGCATGTACGATCTGAGTTTTGAGGTAGGTGGTTCCATCTATAACCTATGTTATTGAAAAATATTAGACCATTTTTATTTATTTTTTATTAAATAAGATGAAAATATTAAATGATTTTTTTCTATGTGTAGAAATGGGGCTTTTATGAAATATGGTATCCTTTTAGTGTAGATAATTGAAAACGGTTTTCAGTGCATTGTGAATATTTTTTGTGATTTTTTTTCAATGAATGGTTGGATGATAATTAATTGTGAAGTGTTTTGGAAAATTGAGCATATTAAAATCCATGTGTACATTGGTGGAAGGTGTATTAATATGCCTTGTCCAATATCGGGGGGTTTTCTAATGAGGGTTTTCTTTACTTCATAGGTTTATTATTATATGGACATGTTATACCTATTGAGGGGGGTTCACTTTTTTGGATGTTCTTATTCTCTCTATAATTTAATCATTTTTCTATTGGCATTTGGTTAACATGATTTTCTAGGTTATGTATGTGTGTTTAAGCTATACAAACCATGTGTGATCCTTGGCATCATGTTTGCTATGCTTCTTGGACGATTTGGGATTCTTTTGGTTTGTACAATTTTAATTGTACATTCACATATTTTAAATGATATGTGATGCTTTTTTTGGGTTTGATTTTATGTATTATATTTGATATCCGTGTATGAAATTATTTTAAATTTTTTACAAAATTATTTAGTAATGTTGAAAAATTAGAAATTATATTTTTTTATTATTTTGATATTAAATCTATTAAATTTTTATCATTCATGTTTTAATTTAATGTCTATAATTCTTGGATTACTATACATATACATGATATGGGACACTAGGCTGAGACCCTACTGATCCTATTAGCTCAAACCCTACATACCCCTTCAACGGTGCGTAAATCTGGTTATGCCATTCAGTGTAAGGAATGGTCAACTGAGATAGTGAGGTGGTGAGGTTTTCAGTTTGATGGGGTTGGGTAGATGGATGGTGATATGATGGAAGTATTCTCATGTTATCAAATTGAGACTATTGGAGTCAGTGATTTAGTTTTGTTATCTTTTAAAGTTGGATTTGTCTCTTTGATGTTGCTTTTATACATTTTTACTTGTATCTCGTCCATTGTTACATTTATGTTATGGGATATATTTATATCTATTGTGTTATTTTCCTCTACTCTGTGTATTTATATTCTATTTTTTTTCTTCTGGTAGGGTGGAATCGTTCCCATTACTTGTTGTTTGATGTCAAGGTCCTAGTTTCCAGCCCATGGGAATTGGGAACACTGTTGGAGTATGTGGAAGATCATTTTAGATTCCAGTATTGGGAGGTTATTTAGGTCAATTAATTACATGGTGTATTAAAATTAATTTACCTAACATTATACATATAATTTAAGATACCTATCAGTTTTATATTACAAATTAGACAAAAATGCATGGATATGAATTCTTAAATCATTACAGGTTTATTTTTAGAATTTCCCCTGAATTACTACCAAAATGAGATTCCCTATTAATGTATCTTCTCTAATCATCTTGTAATCTCATAATTTAAAATGATACTTTGGGTGAATATTAACTAGAGGAAAAAATCTCAAATTTCCAATTAATTTAGTGGATTTATTGATATTTTTTTAAAATAATTATCCCTAAAATATTTTTACATATTTACATTTCCTTAACATTATCATAATATTAATTTTGGGGAAGCTTCGTGGGTGTGGACATAGAATTTTCTAGGACTCCTTATTTTGGGTTTTCAACCAAAATGGTTTTATGAATTTTACATTTTATAAGTGCTTAATTTTTCTTTAATCACACAATTTGAATGTCTAAAGTGAAAAGGCTCAAAATTTTCACAGGGTTCCCTTTTTGGTTTTTCTACCTTCGAAGAATTATGCCTCTATAAATTGGTTGTTTTATTCTCATTATAACTAGGCCATTGTCTTGTTTTATTTTTGTGTCTTATAATTTTGAACATTTGCCTAATTTGTAGGGAACCCTTCTTGATGTAATGTTCTCCATGAAGTTCAATTTATTTTGGTAAGGATGTATTCCATTCAGTTTAAGGTCATGATGTAAGGATGTATTCTATAATGTATAATTACATACGGTGAGGATTTATTCTATGAAATTTAACATCATACAGAAAAGATTTATTTTATTAAGGTTAAATTCATGTGGTAAAGATAAAATTTGTTACACAATTTAATATCTTGGTACCGGAATTTGAGACGTTGTGTGGTTTAGAGTATTATGTATAAGAAATAAATATCTATTTAATTTAATGTACTTCCACTAGATCGTGATAGCATGAATGAATATGGAATGGGTTATACATGGATGGGATGACCAGAAACCTTATAAGGTACTGAGTTCTAATGCGGTATTGTCGGAGATCAAGAAGATAAGAGTTTCTTTCTTACAAGGAAGAGAAACATCTAGTTGGTAGGTTAGAGTCCCTAATGCATGGGCCCAAAGTGATTACATTCATTGTCACGTAAAAGAGATTCCCACTCTTATCTAAGGGCCATTGATGTTTTTTTGAAGATGGTATTGGTGGATAGTAAAATAATAGGGGAGTTGATTCTACCAATATTGTTGTGATATGGGTTGCCTAAGTCATAAAGAAAACGTTTGAACTGATGAATATTGGTTGGGGAAGATATATCAGGTTTTAACCAAAACACCCTATGGTTATGAGTTCCACCACGGTGTTACCGATGATTATGAGAATTGGAGGTCATTTCCATAGAGGAGGAGATTCCATTAGTTAGTGGGTTAGATTACCATATACAAGGTTCGATAGGGATTACGTGAATTGTTAATAAAAGAGGATCCTCATTCTTTTCCAAGATCCATGAAACATTTATGAAGGCTTAAATGTCAATATAATGATGTTGTGAGTGGATAAATGGATATGCAAGGATAGTTATGGTATACCGGGGAAGTTTAGTTTCTATTAGGAAAGGTCAGGCCCTACACAATGTGGTTTTGAGTGACATGGTGTTGGTCATCAAAAGATTTAGGAATGGAATGTCGCATTCTTACACTGAGATATAGTATAGTACATATCTATCTAACATCTTGGATGTCTATTCTGCTTGAATTTCCTGGTTATGGGAATTTTAATTCATGGCCTAGAAATATTTCTATAAACTGGAGGTGGGAACTAGTTGGAATAGGTCATCCCATGATAATGGTGTATCTTATATTCCACATAGTCAAGAAAATAACTCTAGAATTGGGGGTGGATTTCTGAGACTATGCATCCTCTAGGAACAAGCTCTTTATTAAGGTGAATTTCTACAATGAATCCTAATTATTTCTATTTGTATTATCCATTCCCTATTACCAGTTGGGTTTAGGAAAAAAATAGTATTAGGGGAGCCCAAGGTCCATGGGTTTCAGGAGAAGGATAATAAATATAGGAATAGGTTGTGTTAGATCATAGTTCAATGTCATTAATATGTTTTATTAAAATCCTAATCTTTAATATGGTTAAAAGAACCATAAAAGTTGTTTCTCCTAATATTGAACACATTATCATGATGATAACATGCCATTAGTCGTTGATCCAACTTTTTCATGGAGCAATGAGTTCTAAAAGCATATTTTTGATTTTAATAAGGCTACAATGTTGGAACGATGAGCTTTTTGACCATTTTATTTATTCTCTTAATTTTCCCTAAACCCTTCAGATAAATTGTTTATCGATTAGAGTATTTACTTTCAATCAATACACCATTTTCATGTTTTCATCCTGACAAGTTCTTTGTCACAGTCACTAGCTGTTTTGGGTCTTACAATTTGTACCATTAAAGGATTGAGTTAAAGTTCATATGAATTTTTTTGTAGTTCATCAAATTATAGTTCATGATGAACATGGACCTAGAATGAGTTGGATGATACAAAATATCATAATTTGGATACCTAGGCCCAATAGTACTCTAACATTCTTTCATGTAGAAGTTGAGAATATTGTAAATCACTGCTCAAGATTATGAAATCTTGAGTAATGGTATGTGGTAATAATGCATAAAATGAACATGAATTAATATTAGGTGATAAGATCTACTAAGATGATGTTAGAGTTCATAGGGATAAAAATATCCCTTTTCAATGTAAAGAAATGTTAGTTTATGGTCTTGAGATCATATGCAGGAATAAGGGTGAAACATGAATAATCAATAATAGTCTCTTGTAGCTGGTTTTCTTTTTCAATGGTCCATGAATAGTTCATGGAAATTCAATAAAAACAATAATTGAATTGTGGATATAGATTGATTTTCTAGGATACATTATGGAAACACCTAAAAATACGGGTGAATGGGGTTAGGATCTTATGTTCCTTTGATAAATAATGATGATGGTGAAGAAACCACTTTGTGTATGAGTTGTGTTTTTTAAATTACTGTCATTCCATGTGAATTTTGATCAATGAAAAAGGAATATCTCATTGATGCACACATTATGGAGAAGTTACAATGTTAATGGAGCCTGTATGAACTCCTCAATCCTTGATATTTCAAGAAGCATTTGTTGATGAATTTAAATATTCAAGGTGATTCCAGGAGAATTGTTATAGATTCATTAGATTACATAGGATTTCATTCTTAAATAATTATCCAAGTAAGTCCTATGATTTGATAACTATTATTCACATAAAATACATGTATCAAAGTTGATATATTGTCTAAAACAAAGATGAAAGTGGTTTTGATGCTGATGATGTTATTTTTAATTTTTAATTATAAAAGAATAGAAGAAGAGGAACTTATTAATTCTTTAAAATTATACATTGAAAGATATAATTATTTGAAGTCAATAAAAAATGCATATTAAATTCATATATTATCATTTTCATCAGGATGATTTTATTTGAATTTTGTGTTGGAATATTATACATCGTGTTTATTATAAGTGTTGGAATAAAATATGGTTCACTATTAGCTATCCAACCAAGAAGGTTCAGAACCATATTTTTGCGAACCAAGGGGTCAACCACATAGTATGGGAACAACCAAGCTACCCATCTATCATTAAAAGACGGAAAGAAAAGTGACCATGAAATTTAGGAAGGATTGTGTATAAGTCCCAGATAGTGTATTCCAGAAGGCATTCATAGGTTGGTCTAGAAGCCCACACGAAGCCCGTGGACAATGTGTTCCTCATCCCATGTGGGAGGTGTGTACAATGAATCTGGGTGCCAATCTTAGTTCCAACTCGATGGTCTTGTTGGAAAGATATCTTTTATATAGAATAGATTAAACACATGATATTTCTATGTGTTATAGTGAGGAGTTCAGTTACTTTTCACTCGTTAGATGAGTTATGCCTGTAACCAAATATACTCGATATGTTTGACCACTATCATTCAATCAAACCACAATCATTCTCTTCCAACTACCTCATTGGTGGATGTCTATTTACTAGTATATACATCCATTGAAGATAGATAAATTAGACCAAGTATTACTTGGATGATGAAACTCTAATTAAACCAATGGTATGATCAAAATAATTAGTGCATGCAGTTAGACCTAAATGCAATAAAATTAAATGAATGATTAAATTAAATGAAAATTATACCAAATAACAAACAAATTTGCAGGAGGCCATTCAAAAATTAGATATTCATTGATGAGTTCATGGTATGAAAAGGCATTAGTCTTATGATATTTTACATGTGATACAGTCATCAAAAATGATAATCCTATCACGAAGAAAAGGGACCACCATTTCTAGTGTCATGTTATCTGTAGTTTAATTAATTCGAAGATGAGATCATTGGCCATTAAAAAAATGATAGAAAAAACATTATTTTATTGATTTAATTTTTTTTAAATTAAGGAAGATATTTCATTCTTTTCTATAAAATATTACAACCAAGTGATGAAGATAATATTTCCACTCCTATATCCCGTTGAGAAATAAAATTTTAAAAAAACAATGCACATTATCGTAAAGATAATCAAAAATGAATAAGAGTTTGGAAAAACTCCTTGGAATCACAAAGTGGGGTATTCCACATATCTGGTGCCGGAAGAATGATAAACTGCACAATACACTATGGAATCTCATGGACACATGATTAGTGTTTAGAAACACTCATCATTCTTTGTGAGAAAGACATGTTACATGAACCGATGATAGTGATACCACCTCAATGAGTTATAGAAAGGTAATATTCTAAAATATTAACATATTTTTGATGAAAAGTGAACTCACATATACAATCTTATGTGAATAAGATGAAACTATCATTAAACACACTTGTGTTGTACCGAATCGTATGATAGTGAACCTGTATATGGGATTTTGTGAAGGATACACGACATAATCCTACTCCCATTGTCATGATAAATAATCACTATTGTTCTGTGTTATATTATGGAAATACGTAGTGAACCTGATTGTATTAACTTATATGAAGAGTATTAATGATTATATATTCATTGAATATACCACATAAATTTTATAAAACAACATAAAATATCAAATCAATATTTATATAACATGTTCAAGGGTTTGTTCTTGTATGAAGAAGAATGTTCTATGCAGTTTCCCCTATATGAAGATAATATATCGGAGAATAAGAACAATTAATTGGGATTGATGTTAATGAAAATTATAATGCATGCATGAACCATGACCAAGACATTCATTAATAAATAAATATGTTCACGTGATGTTTGGTGATAATTCCCAGTATATTTAAAATAAATTCATATGATGAGATGTTCAATGTAGTGAAAATAGTGGATTCAATGTATTCAGTTTCACTAACAAAAAATTGACACTATACTCATTTATTAATATTGTGTATTAAAGAATTAATATAATTCATTCCATAGATATGTTCATATATCATCATACATAAAGAATAATTTAATTGTGATGATGGTAAGCTTAGATGATCTTTCATTATTTCAATAATAACAATGATGTTTTTGATTCCGGAAAGAAAAAGAAGAAGAAGAATCGGTTCAAAATTATTTTATCTAAAAAAAATATCTAGACACTTCTATACACTATTTCATATTTTTTTGTGTCAATAATCAGAGGTAGAAGGCAATGTGACTGGATAAGAGGATATCAAGTGACTATAATTTTTGTTAAGAAGAATTTAGTGATTATCATTCCAAAAAACATACATATTTTTGTGAATTGTAGAGGAATAACAACATGAATATTTCAATTTCATTCTCGGTAGAAGTAAGAATATTTCTATCATGACACCGTGATAGTAAAAAATAGTATAAATTTTTTTTAGACGATCAAAGAAGCACTGTGACATTTAACAGTAGTCTCAATAGGTGGAATATTTTAGTGGTGTTATAATAAACATTACCAAAAAGGTGAATACTATCTTGTTATTAAGAATATGGATAAAAAAAGAGCTATAAAAAATTCATGATCAATTGACTATTGTTAATTACAAGTTATATGGTATTTGTTACTTTCAATAACAACATTCAAAGGATTACATTGTATTGGTTTTGTGGTTGGATCATTTCTATATCATTCTATGGAAAAGATGCTTTTATTGAGTAGCGAAACTTATAATAACATCATGTTATATTATTTACTTCTTATATATACATACATGCAAGATGGAAAATAGAATAGTAGAACTAAAATCATAATATTTCAAAGGAATAAATAGATAAATGTTAAAAACGTTCCCAACATTGATTCACCCCCTCTCAGTGTTTTTCATATCCTAAACTATTCCTTTCAATTGCTATCAATGGAAGGTTAACCTATGTTAGATTATCTATGTTGTAGAAATTCTATTTTGAAAATTGAAATTTATTTCATAAGTAACAAATAAAGTGAATTTTTGGATATTATTCAGTTATCTCTAAGAAGAAGTCAATATATACACATACCATGATAAACATGAAAAACTAAAGGATGCGGATGTTTAAGATGAAGTAAATCTTATCTAGATAATAGGATGTATCTAGTTATCTATGCCTTGCTGACAATAAAGATATATAAGGACTGGAATGTAAATATATGGTGGCTCATGTTTCCAAAAAGGAAAGGGGAAACCATCCTACCATAAGTGATCATGAGGTATGTATTAGTAGTTTATACGATTTTTCTCAAGATTATTTTAGCAGAAGGGGATATGATCAATGTAAAACTTATCAAGATATATTTGTTATTAGTTTAAGAGATATTCTTCACAAAATTCCTTAAAAAATATCAATTTTCGGTGGAGTATTTCAATTTATATCGGATGTAATCATCTTGATGGGAGTATAATCAGATACTATATATAAATCCTTGTAAGAAAATACATCATAATGGTTGAATATATCTAGACTATTTATATCCTCAATGAAACTAATGAGGGGACTATTAGTAAATTCCTCAAAATATCACAATAAAGTTTATATAAAAGTGGATTTGGAATAAAAGAACCATGAACTTGAAGAGAGATTAAAAAAATTAATGCCATGAATTTATAGTAGGAATAAATTTCAAACAAGCTAAACGAACTTGTATCTTTAATTTAGAATAAAGTTATACTTCATAAATATTAAATTAAATAAATGAATAAGGCTTGTTAAGAAAATTTGAATTAGACATAAGATTTGAAATTCATCCTCAATATGAATTTTCTTGAACTGGAAGCTCAATTTAACAATAATTAAAAGGCACATATTAAAACATCATAAATTAAGGGATCAGTTTTTATTACTACGAAATTATTACTATAGAAATCTATGTATGAATGACCTCCAACAATTATTAATAATATCATGAAATCTTATGATAATCTATATCAATAATATGATAATAAACAAGTACCATCCATACCAACTTGTATTTATTCCTTTATACTTGTTATAATGAACAATATTGGTTGTAAAAAAAACATGAACATGTACATGTGATGAAAGGTGATAAGGAACCTACCACCTCGACTAGGGTTTATAGGAAATAATGTTTGTAATCAGGTTCCCCACAATGAGAAAAAAAATCGTGATGAAGACCCAATAACCTTATACATAAGAATTCATAAAATAATTATTTTTGGTTCAATTTTAGTGATGAAAAATATTTGGGATTTTTTATTATATTATTGGTAAAATCCTCAAAATATAAAATCATAATTAAAGACCATGTCAAGTGGGATAAATCCAATAATTTAGAAGCAACATCCATAGGTAAAAATTAATATCTATACATTAAATAGAATTGTAATTCTTGATAACATATTTGATGTATGATGTGATTTTTGTAAAAATGTATGTACATTATCATCCCAACATGTATATAAAGTTGATAAGAAAATAACACCATAAAATTTGGCTAAAAAGGAAAAATATATCTTGGGAGGAAATCATAATAATGTTTCGAACATTAATTTTCCCAAGAAGAATACAAGAATTAATGTTTAGAATAAAGTTAATTCAAAATCCATTATTTTGATTTAAATTTATTCATCCAAAAAATAAAATAAAAAGTATTTCACTCAGAAGAACCCATGTGGAGCATCCAAATAAGCTTCCAATGTTTGGAATTACATATTAGTAATATGGACAAAATATTTTGAAATAATGAAGAAAATTTAAGCTTCCTAAGAAAAGGATTGTGAAAAAGTTAAAGAAAAGACCCCACATGATAAATAAAATGTAAATCAGATTTTTTTTATAAAAGGAAACTCTTATGTTAATGAAGTTCTGTGTGAGATATGTATGATATCTAGTCACACTGAAAAAAGATGTTTATTATTTCTAATAGAACAATAAGCATTCATTAAGAGGAGTAATAATGTATCATATAAGAAGGATTTTAAGAGGAAAAATATACATACAAAGAATAATAAAATGTAAATAGATCCATGCTTCCCAATTTAAATCAGAACAAATATTCAGATGTGAAAGCATGAATACTGGAGTAAATGGATAATTTTATTTTGAGAAAAACATATCAACCTTTCGGTACACATTGATGAATAAATGAAGGATCCACCTTATTCCTTTTAGAATTTTTTATTATACTTGTTCTTATAATGAAGGAAATTTATGGTGAATCATGTTCTCCATGGGAAATCCTAAAAAGTGTTGAGTTATATCAATTATTGATAGTTAATCTGATGAACTCACTATCCTTGAATGATTCATTAATTTGGTGTTCAAATAAAAATATGATATAGGATCAATTTGATGAAGCCAAAGAATATTATGTCATGATCTATAGAACCATGATAAAGAAG
This sequence comes from Viscum album, assembly GCA_963277665.1. NCBI lineage: Eukaryota > Viridiplantae > Streptophyta > Magnoliopsida > Santalales > Viscaceae > Viscum > Viscum album. The sequence goes on along the minus strand of OY728136.1, from coordinate 998,402,914 downwards.
ATGCCATATTGAATTGATCTTATTTTTGTTATCATTAAGAACAAGTGTTTAAGAAGATCATTAGTCATGATATTTTGAAATATTTTCAATATGGATACTCACAAATTAAAGATCCATTTTAGTGTATTCAATAAATTAGAACATATGGAAAATCATTATTGAACAGATGAATCATTATGAATATGTTGAGAAGTGTTTCCCTTGATAGGGAGACAACTGATTAAATATGAAGAATCTATAAGAACCATTATTTCAATTGGCATCAAAATTGATTATTCTAGAAATTTCTTGATGATCATGTCACTGTAAAAAGGTATGTATCTCTTATTCTTTCTTTATTGGTTATCAAAAATGTAAAACATAGAAAAATGGGAGAATAATTTCATTAATCAATTGTATAAGAAATTTGGATGTTCCCTAAGGTCATGTATCCTTCTCATTACAAAGGAATTTTTTTGATCTATTTGTTGAAGTGAGTGCTTGAGTTTTAGGTTGAGCTTTCTTCTAAAACTCTCATATCTCATTTAATTACATTCAACCAAGAAAAAAAATGAATAATATTTAACGAAAATAATATGAATTTTTATTTCTTGAGGTATCACGATTAGTTGGTGCGAGAAAATTTTTCTTTTAAATCAAATACCCTTAATTTCTACCGTGAGCATTGCTCAACTAGACTTAGAGTGAAATGATTGATGACACATTTATTATGTATAGAATGATTCCATTTTCCCATGAAATTTATACTTCTTATAATTAAGGTGAGATAAATTGAAATGAATTTTGGAAAAGTTAATTGGAGTGAAAAGAGAACAATTAAACATATTGATAAATTCATCAAGAAATAACTTTGAAGGTATTTACAACAAATATAAAGGGGGATATTGAATATCCCACTTTGTGTATGTGTTGTATTTGTTTCAATGTTTTTCATTGGTTGAAACAATGATAAAATAAATAGAAATATTTTATTTATGTTTATATGATGAAGAAGTTCTAATGTTAATGAATATAGGTTGAAGTCCTCATGTCATGATGTTTAATGAAACATCTATTGATGAATTTGAGATTCCAAGGATATTACTATAGAATTGTTATGGATTCATTAGATTACATTGGATTTAATGGTTTAATAATTCTCCTTGTATGTCAAGTGATTTGGGAATAATTCTTCATTTCAAATACATGTATCAAAGATGTTATATTTTTCGTAATATGGTGAATGTTGTTTTGTTGTTGACGGTATTATTTGGAATTTATATTACACAATATAATAGAAAAGGAGGTACTTATTATGTCTATGAAATTATCTGTTATATGAGAGGATTGTTTTAAGTCCATGAAACATGCATCTTAAATGCATGTAATATCATTATTTAAATGATTTTTTTATTGGGGGTATTTGGTTTTCATATTATACATAGTTTTTTTCTACATGCTGGAAAAAAATCCGTCCAACCATTATCCAGGTAACCATGGAGGTCCTCACCCATATTTGTGGGACCAAGGGGGTTAACCTCATAGAACTACCTAAACCAGGCTATCCATCCATGGCTGGAATAAGGAAATATTAGTACCCACAGAATGTAGGTTGGCCGATGTATAAGGCCTGTTGAGATAATTCTCAAAGGTGTGCATAGGTTTTGGCCAAAAGACCGCATGAATCCCATAGACCACGTGTGGATCGAACTATGTGGGAAAGGTGTATGCAGTGAATCTTGGTGCCATCCCCAGGGTCAGCTCGATGGTGCAACAAGAACTAGATCATCGATATAGAATGGATTAACCTTGTGATAGTTTGATTTGGATGTTGTTACTGCCATTTAATTTTCACCATTTAGATTAGTAACACATATAAACATGGACTTTCTATCTATTTGATCAAGGTCATTTGATGAAACCAATATCATTCTCTTCATATTGTATTATCAAAGGATTAATGTTCATCAGTTTATACATTCTGAGAATATGGATAAATATGACCATATGTTTCTATATGATGAACCATTAATTAAAACACAAGTATAATATAAATGATTAGTGCATGAAGGTATAATTTCATGAAAGGAAATCAAATTATGTATAAAATTAAGTGTACCTTTTTATAAACTACAAAGAATGTTTCATGAGTTCATTTGAACATTTTATCTTCATGGATGTGTTTGAGGAATGAAGAGGGATCAGTTTTATGATTTCCTTCATGTGATACACTCACTAAAAAGGATAATCCAATTACAAAGAAAATACATCACTATTTTTGGAAGTAAGTAACCTGAATTTTGATGAATTAAAAGATGATATTTTTTTCATTGGAAAAAAATTATAAACATTAAATTATTATTAGTATTTAAACATGGTATTTGGAAAAAAGGAAGCACGAAATTTTGTCCTATAAAAATAGATAATCGAAGGTGTAAGATGATTCTACCCCACATGTATCCCTTTGACTGCTCCTATTTTCAAAAAAATAGGGCACTCCAACTTAAACATATGTTAATAGGAAACATGGTTCCATGAGACCACTTGGAATTGTGAAGTGGGTTGTTTAGTGAATATGTTTTGTGATGAAATATGAACCATTCACAGAGCAAATAAATCATGCAGACATGTGACTAGTGTTTAAACACCCTCATCATGAATTGTGAAAAGGCTTGTTCCACTAACTAGTGATAGTTGGACTATATCAATGTGTTATTATAAGATAGAATTCTACAAACTTATGTGACTTATTAATAGAAGTGAATTACATTACCAATATTATATAAATAATAACCCAATTTCATTCAGTGTAGTTGTGTCATTCGAAAGAAGAAGATAGAGAACATGTATACAAGATTGTGTGATGGATACATGAGATAATCCAACTCTTGTTTACATGATAAATAACGTATCATGTTATGATTTCCATTAATGATGGAGGCAGTTAAAATAGGTGTATAAACATAAGTGTAGAGTAATAAATTTCATATATTCATTACACATAACACATACATGCACACTTTAAATAGGACAAAAAATATCAAAGAATTGTAATTTATATATATGTTAGGGTTTTCACTTTCATGAATAAGATAGTTCTATGTAGTTTTACTTGAGTGAATATAATAGAGATTGGAATAAGTATATTGAAATTTATAGGTATGCTAATTATATTGATAATTGATGCATTAACTATGACGAAAAAAATAATTTATAATGAATTATGTTAAAATTAAATTTGGGTGATAATACCCTTCATATTTCAAATAAATTCATATGTAGAGATGTTCAGTGCAATGTAATTAGTAGATGAAAAATATTCAGTTTCAATAATAAGAAATCAATACAATACTCAATTTTAAAAATTGTCTATCAAGCATGTCATTGAAATCATTCAACAGTTATATTCATATATCATCATGAATGTGGAATAATTTCACTGTGATGATGCCAAGATTATTTGATCTTTCATTGTTTCAATAATCACAAAGATGTTTTTAACCCTAGTAAGAAGGAGATACAGATTCATTACAGTCTGGCTTCCAAAAAAGGAGAAAGAGATCAATACATTGATATAAAATATCATATACATATATTTTCCAAAAATCAGAGTCAGAAGTAGAAGTGACAAGAATAGTTGATATCACTTGACTATAATTATGTTCAAGAAGAATTCCATGATCATCAGTCAAAAATGCATTCATATTATTGTGACTGATTGATGAAGAATAACGTGAATCATTGAGTTTTCTTCTAGGAATAATTAAGAAGGTTTCATTATTTTTGTTGTTTAAGTAACCAAGAGAAGAAGAAGAATATTTTTGTAGAAGACCAAAATAGCTCCTTTTCATCAAAGAGTAGTCTCAATAGGTGGAAGAATATTTTGTGTCAAAAATAACCTTATTAATAAGGTGAATAATATATTTATAGTCACTATAAATATCTAGTAAATATCATTAAAACATGCACATCCAATTGACTATAGTGCATTGAAAGTGAAAGGGTATTTCCTACTTGTTGTAACTTTATTGAAAGGATTACATTCTATTGGTTGTGTGTTTGGATCATTTGCATACCATGCCATAGACTAACTACACTTATTGACAAGTGATCCTTGTAAAAAAAAATTGTGCTATCATTTAATAATTTTATATTCTTTCATGTGATAGAAAAATTGAATAAGATAATTGAGATCATATTAGGTCAAAGAGTTTAAGGGATAAATGTTTAAAAATACGCCAAAAATAAATCTCCCCCTCTTACTTTTATGCGTATCCCAAAATGAACATTTTCTATGGGAGATGGTCTTTTTATTTTCGCATTATACAGTGCAGATGTATATGTTATTCAGTTTAATATCATTTTATAAAGAAATTTCACTTGCACTTTAATGTCATGTGTTATGAAAATTGGAACTAATTTGAAATTATTCAAGATGTACTTGGGAAAAAATTACAATAGTTTTTGGAATTTAGTTATGAGAAACACATTTGATACATGGAAATTTATATTTATTGGTAGCTAGATGTTGCATCCCCTCATGAATATATTTAGCTTTTGAATAAGCAAGATGTATGTCGATTTGACTCCTACCTAGGTAGAGAGATTCTATATGACTCAATCCACTCTAAATAGAGGTGTGATCAATTTTTATGGTTGTTCTTCCATAGTATTACTTATACATATTTTAAGGGTATGAATCATTCCATAAATAGATCATCTAAGGATATCCCTTAGTGAAAAACTAACTTATGTAGAGGTTATATTATTTGGAGTGATGAAACTCATGGATGTGCCTGAAATGGAGGATCCATGCTTCACTGTGTATCCTATGATTGTAGGAATCAATCCATGCATGGTTTTTAGATAGTTCCCCACATAGTTTCTACCCATATCCATAGAGGAGAATTATTATTATTTTTTTTGTTGTGGCTTGAATTAATTTTAGAGATATGGGTGTCACTACGTATCATGTGATGGTAGGAATAAGGTGGAACATAGTTATTAAATAAAAAACTTATATGTAGGTATGATCCATTCACCTAGGGTCCATTTATTTCCATTGATATTGGGGATTGACACAATATTGGAGATATGGGCATAAATATTTATCCTATGATAGAAGGAATGAAGACACATGTATTTATTGAATGGGAAACATTTTTTAATGGATTGAAAAAGATATAGAGAGGGTATATATTAAATTAATCATATGGTTGGCCCAAGTATTGGAGATCTGAGGATCAATGCACATAATATGATAATAGGATACAATCCACACATAGTTCTTGATAGTTCTCCACATAGGTTAATCCCATAGGCAAGTGGTGTATTTTTATTATTTTTTCTACTGTATATGGACCCAGGATTGGAGTTTTAGGTGTCACTGCATATCCTTTTATGAGAATAATAAAGTCACATGTAGTTATTGAATGGAAAAATATCTATTCTAGTCTTCTCCATACATAGAGTGGGTAATTTTTTATGTTTTTATTATAGCTAGACCTAGGATCGGAGACCTGGAAATCATAATATAATATTTTATTATAGGAATAAAGCCGTACATAGTTCTTGAATGGAAAAATCTATATGTAGGTTTGAACCATACTTATAGTGGGTAATTTTTCCATTGATTTAGTGGATGGATTTGGGATTCAGGTTCTGGGCATCGTAATGTATCCTATGATGGTATGAATTAAGCCAAACAGAGTTCCTGAATGGAATAAAATCTAGGAAGGTCTGACCCAAACATATAGGGGGGGGGGGATTTCATTGATCATGGAGTTAGACCAAGGAATGGAGATCTAGGAATCAATACATATATTGTCATGGAAGGAATCAATACACATGTATTTCTTTAATGGTAAATTCTTTATGGATATTTGATCCATATGCTGAGGGAAGTATTTTTTTTCACTATTATTGTGGTTGGACCCAAGATTGGAGATCAGTGCGTAACTACATATCTCGTGGTGGAAAGAATAAAGAAACATGTAGTTATTGAAAACAAAACACTCTACACAAGTATGAACAACTTGGGGGGGAGTTACCATCTATGTTATAGATATACCAAATATTGTAGATTTGTGCATCACTGCATGGCCTGTGATGGAAATAATCAAGACACATGTAGTACTTGAATGGAAAACACTCAACACATGTCTCACTCGTATGTATATGGGGGATTCGTTTCCATTGATACTGTGGTTGGAACATGGATTAGATATTTTAGTGTCAATAAATATCCCATGGTGGAAGGAATCAATACCCATGTAGTTCTTCAAAAAAAATTCCTTCAACAGGTATAACCCATTTAAAGAGGTCGGAATTTTTTTCGATGTTGTGGTTGGATTAATGAATGGAGATATGGGTGTGACTACATATTCCATGATTGAAGGAATCAAGAAAAACATAGTTCTTGAAAAAAAAACACTCTATTCAGGTTTAACTCATATGTAGAAGGGGTCTTTTTCTATTGATGATGGGTCTGGGACTAGTATTGGAGACCTGCTCATCACTATGCATCTTGTGGTGGTAGGAATCAATCCGGACGTAGTTCTCGAATAGAAAACTCTCTACATTGGTTGGATCCATACATATAGGGGGAGAGGGAATTTTTTCTGATGATGTTACAGATAGTACTAGGATTGGAGATCAATGTGACACTACATATCTTATGATGGATAGAATCAAGAAACACATTGTTCTTGAACAATTTTAACATCGAATGAGAGGGATTTCAAACATGAAGTTTAACATCATGTGGTAATGAAGAAGGTTACATGACATGAAATTGAAGGGATAAAGCCTCATAAATTCTATCTAGTCATTTTGGAAATCATCTCCTGATAAGAATCCCATGTTCGTTACATGGGGCCAGACTACGCTTTAACAGAATGTGTTGTAGAAAATGTTGTATAGTTTAATGTCTTATGACTTGGACGTGATAGGTCAGGATCTTATGGTCATGTGATAAGGACCTATCTATGTAGTTTACGATCATCTAGAAAGGATTAATGGTGTCTTGTAGTTTTAGGTAATGTTATTGGGACCAAATGTTTTTAATCACATGAAATATTTATTGATAAATATTTCATCAGTATGGGAAATAATATTCTTACCATCCACGAGTAATAATGAATTTGAACCATTAGAATTGACATTATCGATGGAAAATAGCCCATCCCATTTTGGTTCCAAATTTTTAGGTTTATTTCCTAGAATCCCTGGCATTCTAAGAACAAATAAATGTCCTCCTCATATGAATGAGTGTAGGTGAGCCTTTTTATTGAAGGCTCATGCTATCTAATTCTAATGAACTTCGATATTTTATAGTTTATAAAACCTTTTCACTTCGAGTCATTCCAACACATCCAGCCTCTATTATGATTGGTCAACATCTGATAGTTTTCCTCAAATAGATATTCAGAGAAAGAGAAAATGGATATATATTTGTATCACTACCTCAGTTCTATACACCAATGAATATGGAGTCTCTTGTGAAGATGTGAGTGTGGTGGTATGACCTGCACATTAATCATGAAGGAGCTTGTCTAGCCAAGACTTCTTTTCCATGCTCACTATCTTATGAAGTATATTTGATAGAGTCTAATTAAAGGAATTTATTTCATTCATTAAATACTACCCGATAACAAGATGAGTGGTTGGATTTGAAGTTGTAACTATGATACAATCTCTTCATCTAATTCAAATAAAAGTTTGTTCAATTTTATATCAATATCGTGGGATTCAAAATGAACCTGACAATGGTAGTGGACCTCGTGATGTTGATGATACTCTTCATCTTGAATTCCTTGAGGGGTACTTCTTCATCCCATTTGGAAAAGAATTCAATAGCAGTATGGATGTAATAAAACATCTTAGATATGAATGGGGGGATATGTTCATACATTTTCCATTCCCTATACAGAAAATACCCAAGGATATTTAGTTGTACATAGAAACTCTAGGGGTTGATGGATGTAGTTTTCATGAATAATGCTTGAGTGAAATTTGTTATTGAATTATACATAGTCTAGTATTATTATTTTCATGTATTAACCAATAATCCTAATATTCTATTATTCCAAAATGGTGATTTTTGTAGGAGCCTACATGTAATTAACCCATTAAGGTGGTAATTTATCATTATTCTATGCATCTAAGGAGGATTCTATCAAAGTCTTACTTATAGAGGGATTTCTTCCCACTTTGACCATCCTAAAGGGTAAAGTTTCCTATTCTAAATTGACCTTATTCAATTTTCGCTTGATTTGACAGGAGGGCCCCATTTTAGAGGCAATGAAAAATTGAATCCAACCATCTAGATGTATATATTTTTTCATCATGTTTTTATAAAAGGGTCAACCTGATTTATTTCCTCCATATCAAAGAATATGAATGATGAAAACATCAATTAGAAATAATTAGGAAAACCACTTATTCTTAATTGAGGTCATCCAAAAATATTTATGCCTTATCCAACACATCATAACTATCATTATATAACCATAAAACATGATGTAATGTTGGATAAAAATGGAATTCTTCTGTCAATCCTATAATACATAAAATGGGAGGGGGAAATTATTTCTTTTGGATGGAATATTTTCAACAGATTTTATTAATCCCTTACTCCCAATCCCTTTTGATGTCCATGTAAAAAATATGAGCCTCTAGGTATAACTCTATTCTAGTAATGAGGGTTTTTTATTCCTCTTCATTATTACTACATCTTTCATATTGTGAGAAAGATTCGGTAAAAATTTCTTTGACTAGGGAAATAAAAAAAATACCTCGAACAACATGGTTAAGCTTTGGGTTTCCAAGACACTTATTTATAGAGATTGATGAGGCATAGTCAAAATACATCTCTCATGTTTGGGGAGTTTCAGGGGAATAGAAAAACTTTTTGGAAAGGAGTTCAATGTTAACTACTATGATTTCTTGGGTGGGATGTGTAGTGTGTAAATTATCTAGGGCCTTCACTTTAAAAACCTTCTATGACATGAATTGGATGTCATATTGTTTCAGGATAATACCATATCATGATAAATTCCTAGTTAACATAGGTAATCCAAGGATATACTCAATTAAGTAAATACGGGAGGCCAAGTGTAGTTCTTGATTCTACAAGTAATTGCATAGCATCTACACTATAATGATCAGGGTGAGGCAATTCTTCTCAAAATCAGAATACCAGGTCTTAGTACCTTAGATCATTTGAATGAGATAATAAATACTATTTTCATTCCCAGCAACATGTTTTTTATAAAGAGAGCACTAATGCATCATTCCATGGAGGCCATATAGTAGATAAGTGGTCATCCTTGTATCATCAGAATGATGACTGGTGGGGGTAGTATGTACTCATTGGGATTATCAAGGGCTTTCTAGAATCCCTAATTCCCCCAGTAAGTGAATCCCTTATTCATTAACTAAGTATACGAGAGTAATTTTATACCCAGGTTAAATATGAAATGGTAAATGTAAGTGAGATGTATTTGGATCATCAGTTATATGATATTCTAAGGGTGTGAGATTTAAAGGATCAAACTAACATTTTAGGGATTGACATAAATTCCATAGTGGAATACAATAATGATAATGAAATTATTTTATGATACTATAAAATCACACTTAAATGTATTTATATTCAAAATTTTCTGTCGCAACTTGCTGATGATTATTTTATGATCCCATGATGATCACATAATTTTTGACATTTAAATAGCAGATCATCGAAAAAACATTATACTTTTTGTCCCAAAAAGCATAAATATATGATGCATGGTGCATTGGATTGTAGTGTCGGCATTTTTTAATTAAAAAGGAATTAAGTGATAGAGAAATATACTGCGATGTTTTCTGAAGGTAGTAGATTAATCATCTTTTGGGGAAAACGTTATTTTATTATATTAAAATTGAAATCTGTGAGGGAAAGGGATTAGAGTCTATTACTTAAATGGATCAAAATTTATGTGATTGATAATGGTAAATCATATTTTTTTCAATGCATTTTTAATGTATCTGAAATCGATGCATTATCAGATCTGTCCATTTTTTTCTTGAAAATGAAATTATTGGTGATCAATTTTGGGTAGTTCAGTTATCATACAATGTTATATTTTATCAAATTTTCATCTTCTAATTCTAAGTTTTTTAGTATGAGAATAGGGCATCCTACTATATTCTATAAAAAACCTTGATGGTCATTGGGTAATCCTTGGTGATGTGTAACCACATTGGGGTTCAGCATAAGAATTTCTATATAATTCAAATAGAACACATATCTATGCTAATTTAGAGAATAAATGTATATCTCCTACTCATTGAATGTCAAGGAAGAACATATCAACATAGGATGCATGTCTTATTTTGTTTCTATATTAACCTTCTTGTGCTCATCGATGGTAGTGAAGAAACATTCCTCAAATGTAGGGTGGGAGATCCTAAGGTCATCATCTACTTCCTATATTTCAAAGTCCATGGAGGAAATTTGAGATAATGTGGGTAATAAAGGAAATCTATATCACTATTGTGTTAAGAGAGTCCATGGGAAGACACATTGTCACCCTAAACAATTATAGTCATTACAGAGAGATCCTGAGGCTTCTCGTTTTCTTTTATACTCCAATTAGAGGATGGAGGATCTTGAATATCTAAGATTAAGATTGCTTCCTCATTAAATTTTATGGGTAACACATAATTACTTCTGATCATTCCCTAGGGACATATAGGGCTAGTCCCCGTTCCATTGGGTAATTCCACCTGTATATCTTCATCTTCAATTAGTTTTATTCCATCACTTTTTTATAAACCTTCATCAACTTATATGGATTCACTTGACCTGAAATGGGAACTATCCCCATGTATTTTTCCAACCATCCCATTGATGTGGTATTTCAAATTTTGATGACATTTTAAATATAATTATACATGAATATGAATCAAAGGAATTCCAATAATGATATATATATATGTTATGTTCTATTGGATAAATCAGAACACAATGTTTGATGTGAGATCCTTAAACAGAGCCTTGAGCTTAATCTTCTAATGAGTACATTTCTCACACTTATCGTACCATTTAATGGTCATAATTTTTATTTATAAATACCCCTTGATATATCCCAGAAATAATATTATTTTAATCAAGATAATATTGATAAAAACCCATTTTCAACCAGAGTCTTTCATATGTTCAAATTATGAATCTTTCCAGAAACATATTGGGTTATGATATCTCGATGGATAACTTCTTCCTGATATTGTTCTATTAATGTGAAAAAGAAATGGAATTATGATGGCATAATCTCTACTCAGAAAACATTCACTATATAAAATTTTTACTCAATCACATATGTGTTCTAGAGGGCCTCAATGAGTGCTTCTATGTGTTATTTTGAATTATGGAGAGAATCCATGATTGAATGTTTGTCCATAAATAATAAAAACTATTTTAGAATGTTCTACTATTATGCTAGAGATATTTTCTTCTCAAGGTAGAGTTTCTCCCAATTCTGTGGCTTATGAACTTTGATATTTGAGTTTTATGGGCCTTGTTCTGGAGTGGAGGTTGAAGGGGAATCTTATACAAGTGGCATAGATTATGTTGGCCTTCCCCTTTGGTTGAGATAATTAAACACTTTCACCCATACCATTCGGTTGTACAAGATGAATAGAATTTTATTTATTATAAGAGGGATATGAAGAATTTACATGTTTTTATTAGTCTTAATGGAGTGATATTTCATGTGCCTTAGATATATATGTTAATTATTTGCGTATATGGAAAATATATTTGTTTCAACCATGCTTGTGTCTTCCCATTTATGCTCAAATTTTTCATCCTCAAACTCCAGCTCTCCAGTCAGGTACATGAATGTCATACTATCATGCATATTCAACATCGATAGAAGGATATTTTAAGTATACAATGTTAATTGAATGAAAAATTATATATTCATTTGATGAGGGTTCTATTTAGTGGGGTGGTTCCCATTCTCTGGATGTTGAAGGAAAGAATCCTAAAAGAGTTTGAGATTTTATGAGATATTTATGTGACTATTTCTCTTATCACTCTTCCTATGTCTGAATATTTTATCTTCCTCAAAGAGGTGTATTTAATGATTCCACCAAAGGTGTCATGATTAGTTTTATTTTGAGAAGGTTCAATATCATAGTCATATGAACTTAGTCAATTGTCTTTCGAGTCATCCAGTTCTCATATTTCTAACTATGCCTAGATAAAACACCTTTCCATTCCCACTATTCTTATTGTTTCACTATGGTTAAAAATGTTTTCCCTAATGAAACATTCACTACCATCAACTATCCCAATCAAAATATGATTTTGGGGATGTATTTGACGTCAAATAAGTCTTGGATGGTGCGACCCAACCTCCTATTGAAACGGTAGTAGTCAGGGAGATCAATTAGATTGACCTTATTGAATTTCCATGGGTCCATAATCTTGAGTAAGTTATTTTACATGATTTTAAAGAAATAATATAGGTCATACTATTTTTGGAATGAATATTCATTATTCATTCATTCCTAAAATCATTGCTGGCCCAAATAACTTTTTTGTTCTTGATGAGGGCATTTTTGTTGTTTTCATTGCTAGATGCGAGGTATAAGATAATTTGGGGCCTAAATTTGGTGCTTGAATAGTATCTTCTACTATTTTGTTGGTAAAAACAACATTATATGCCTTACCAAGACTTTTTCACGGTGTTGAGGGAATGGACAAAGATTTAGATTGGGTCCACTGAATGGAACCTTCCAGGAATTGTTTCATTTATTCAAACTCAGGAAATATGATTCAATGCATCATAAAGATCAACTATGTTTGCATCTAATCCCAATTTTTTTAATAATATTGTTCTAGTAGTTCATCTTTTAAGACAGGGATTTTGAGTGAATAGTTTAACCCATTCCATCAAGTGAAGATGTCAGATACCTATCATTTCACGTAGTTTGATGTTTCTAAGGTCAAAAATTGTTGTTTTCAATATTATATAGCTTAAATGATAATATAATTTATAATAAAGGTATTCATATCCCACAATTGATCCTACTGGTAGGATACTATAACAAAAATAGGTTCATCCTATCATATTTTTTACAAAACATATTATTTTATTCACTTCCTTCTGATCACAAGGGCCCACAAAATGGTCCACATGACGTTACAATGTGTGTGATATGTTGTTATGAATATCTCACTCAATAAATGGTTTAGATGATCAGATTTATAAAATTGGTTTAGGTAAAAGTTTCATCCTCCGATTTGGATTATGGATTCTTTTGGGTTTCACAACTGTGTGACACCCTTTCATGGATTCCATTCGATTAGCAGGGGATTCAATTGAATTTAGTACTTCTGGAGGTATTTCTATTTTCACCATATCCCATCTGTAGAGAGTGTGTGATTCATGATGTGGTGACCCATATTTATATCCCATTAATTCATAATCTATTCTTGGATGGAATGATCACTCTAATGGTGGAGAGTCTATCTCCATAATAGAGGAAAGTCATGATAATCATCAGTTTATCCATTTATGCAGTGCACCTTCATAGACCGAGAGATAGAGAAATGCTTAAATAATTCTATTATAAGAGGCTTAGATATATATTGATTTTTGGGGGAGGTGTATTTTCTTTTATTTGAAGATTATACCTATAAGAAATGTTTCCCTTGAGTATATCTTCGTTGAGTTGTATGATTTTCTGTATCTCATTATCATATTGTGCCATTAATTTCTCCATAGTGGGAGTTTTTGATTATCTAGATAGTGAGTGTGATATAGCAAATTTCATTTATCTTTGGAATTGTTCCCTCATAAAGGTGAATATTCATTATTCATATGTGTCATTTTATGGCTCTTTCACTGATTTAGAGTACGTGCAACCATAGATAGTGCATCCAGATCACCTTCCTCTCAAGGTATGGTTTATGAATTGTATCTCTATATGATCTAATTTTATATAACGTCATTTTTTATTGTGATGATGTTAACATAGGTTTATCAAGTAATATTACTTATCCCATTACTGTCCACAAAACATGGTGATTCTATGCCACATACTCCCCCTTTGAGGGTTTCAACAGAGTCAATTATTCGAACCTTTCACATAAGGAACCATTTTATATTACAAGACATATGGGGATTGGTTACCTTTTTCATACATTACTCATGTCTCAGTCTGTGAGTAGGGACCTTAAGGGAGTTTCCAATCATTCTTTCTAAATATTCCCCAAATATAAAAGGTGTTTCTCATGGTGGGAGGAATGAATTGGATGTTGAATATTTATATTTACCACCCAAATTGTAGAAGACTGATCCCCCTTGTGGTGATGAAAATGATGTAAATTCCCCCTACCCTAAGAACTAGATATGATTCAGGGCCAATATTGACATTTATTGATTTTCTTATTGTTTATTTGATGTTTCATGTGGAGGATCTAATGGATCCTAAGAAGGACATTGAGATATAAATTATCCTAGCCATGATGGCTTTGGTTTATCTAGAACTGTCTCTAATTTTCCTAGGACTCTCTCAGGGTGTGACGAACCAACTGATGGTGATTGGAAAAAATTCCCCCATCTCTATGTGTTGGTGTTGGTTTGCAGCTTCAATTGATATTTCATAGATCTTATTTGTGTTTATGACCCTAGGGGTGGTGGTGGTGGTAAAAATTAATCTAAACATATAGAGTGGGGTTTCTCTTGGATAAATTCTACATCAGATACTCTTGAGATCCATTTTATTTGGAATTATTGTTATTATGTATGATCTAGGTAAAACAAATACCTATGTTTTGAGTGATTTTATACATGAATATTTGAGGTATAATAGAACTTTTTATTATGTGTCTAAAATGTGCTCCCATTAATTTGAGGGTGCCATATTAGGAGTTTTTTAGGAAGCCTTATCCATCTGTTCAAAATGACTTTTCATCTTTATAGAGGGGGTGGGGGTCTATTTGTATTTACTAAATGGCCCATTCATTGCCCATTCCCCTGATTTCTCCTATGATTACAACATTATAGAATGTCATATATATATGTGTGTTCTATTTTTCTGTGGTCATAGTGAAATTGAATGCACCATATATTCCCTAACACCAGATACATATATTTGATGTGTCTTTAGAAATATGTTTATAGAGAGTCAATGTGATATAGAGAAAAACCTTCATAGGTGAAAGAACTCGGGTTTTTGGACCAGAAGAAAATCCAAAGGAAATTTTTAATGTAAGTTAATTGATGGTTCATTTTTTTAAATAGAAATTGGAAATGTAATTTTTAGAGTATGTATTTTTAAATGTGCTATTTTTGGACATGGGTGAAAGCCTGAAAACATTCCCAGGTAACTAGAGGAGTTCTGGGAGCACTCGACCAAGAAAGGATGGTTATTATGGACTTGTAGAGGGCTCCAAGTTTGTCTAAAACCATACGGCCCATAGTAGTAACCATGAAGCTTGGTGCAGGTGAGGCAGATGCCTTTCACACGGGCTAAACATGATTTGAAAAATCATTCACCAATCCCACAACATTTTGGTAGAGGGAGTAGATATTCATTGTTCATCAGATGGTTTATGAATGGTAAAATAACTGTGTGGGTCAAACCATGTGGGGGTGTCTTGATGCATGGTAAAAGGGCGCACGGTCGGTGCACGATCTATTAAACTGTGTGGCATGAACCATGTGTTGAGACTAAATTTTAAAATATCAATATTTTAATTAAAATTTAAAATAATTTTATGTGTGGGATTTAGGGGTGTTCTCTCATCTTACTTGGGTCATGTGACACCAAACTCCCCCAACACTTTTAGGTGCAACACACCCCACCTTCGGTATCCCTCATAATCCGCTAGTTTCCTTTGGTTACTTCATGGAAATCACATAATTCAATGAGGTAATTCCTTCTCTCTTTGTCTCCACATTTTCATCATCTATTTTTAGCTTCCCTAACTCCCCCACAAGGTTCATCTGAAACCCTAGCTTAGGGTTTGATCCTATTTTCACGGGTCTTCTGATTTAGGGTTGTGAAAATGGTATCCCAAGAGATTTTGGACCATATTACGACAACCACCACTGATCGCGAGGCAGTTTAGGTCATTTCTATCTTTCTTCATTGATTAAAGGTAAGCTCTTAAACATTTTATTGGGTTTTCACCACGTATTTGAGATCCTTAAGATGTTTAGGGGTTCCGATTGTCATGTGTAGTGAGTTTTGATACTTTTTATAGACTCATGGGAATATAAGAAGGTATGTATATACATATATAATATGTATATTCTCTATTTTTGTATTCCCTCATGGTTTGGGGAATATATGCATTGGTTTATGTATATATATATATATATATATCTATGGAATTATGTACGTGGGAGCGGATGGTAGCTGGAGTTAAAAAGCATCAAGTGATGAAGCATTTGCTTTGTCTGCTTGACGTAGGATCCCTATCCATTATTATTTATTTAAGAATTCCTCAGTTTATTTTTTAAACAAGTTGTTCTATGGGATTCCTAGTTTAATGGAACTACAAGGCTTTAATAAAATGATTAAAGATAATAAATGACTTTTTGTTTGATAAAGTCATGTCTTCATAATAAAACCCCACCAACGGAGGTGATCTGTCATCAATCCAAAAAGTTGTGATAGTGTTATATAATGTTTTCATGGTTTTAGTATTTCGTAAGTCCTCCTGTTAGTGTTGTTATATGATATGTTAATGAATTTCCCCGTTGTTTTCATTAAATGATGTAAACCACATGAGATACATGAGGACTTGGCCATGTGTTTGTTGTTAAGAGGAGTTTTCTTGTTATATCTTATTTTCCCACATGATTTGTCATCATATCTATTCCATGAGATATATTGTAAAGGTTTCAGCACCCTTTTGGGTTCACCTGGTAAATGGGAATTAAATGGTGGTGACCTTGGGAACCTTTAGGTGTACCTTTTGTTTCCATCTCATGTGGTGATAAATTCGTAATTTATTTGTATATCAATTAGTGAATTAGATGAATTAATTGATAATGGATGAGTGACTAAGACCCTTGGCCTTTAATATTCCATTATTTGATTAAAAAATATTTTCCTTTTTTGGTTGTTCCCACATGAGTTTAATACTACGACGTCATGTAGTAGGTTGTTAATCTTGAGAAGCTTACTATAATAATTTACCTTGTGAGTATTTAAAGGCAAGCCCTTATACTTGACCTTGTCTTTCAATTTTTTGAAATGAATGATTTTAACCTTTTATTTATGTACCCATGATAGTTAAATGGTGTTATGTACATGTTATAGTTTAATTTAACTATAAGAAATTGGCTCTAAGGCAATGGATTTATGCCCATGGTATTGAAAAACCATGGGTGTAGAACATTAGTTTGAACTAAAACCCACGTTTCATTAAACAACGTTGGGTATATCCTTTCTAATATCTGCCTCCCATTAGGCTCTTCCACCCCTCACCAGTTCGATGTGCCCTAATATCCTCCTACAAGCTCCAAAATCCCTACCCCTACCCACCTCCTCCTCGACCTCGACCAACTGTCCTCCACCACGACCTCTCGACATCTACCTCCGTGTCGGCCTCCTGTCCTCTGCCTCGACCTCCCGACTTCCGAATCAACATCGACCTCCCAACATCAGCCTCCCAACCTCTGCCTCAACCTTCCAGTCTCCGCCTCCCCCTCCTGGATTCTATCTTCGCCTCTCAGATTCTGCCTCCACCTCGACCTCCCGGACTTAGCCTCTCAGCCCCACCTCCCTCCCTTCACCTTCATACCTTTGTTTCCGAGTCTACATCCACCTTTTGGAATCTTTCTACTAGCATCTTCCTTCCCCTTCACCCCCACCATCCTTTTCCACCTCTATATCCATTGTTTCTCCCTCACCTAAAAGATTCATTCATCATGGAGGTTTTATATGGTGATTCTAATTATATATATTCCCTATAACCATTTTCATTTCCATGGTTCTTTGCTTTCCATCTCAAATAAATTATATTTATTATTAGAGGATATGTTTGGTTTTTTGTGGAACATGAATGAATTAAATATACTGGATCAGAAAGTATTATCCATAATTCATGATGTTGGAATTTATTAATATGTGATTATATATTCTTGAATGTGTGAAGGTTTGTGGGGTCTCCATGTGATTTTATAATTTTAATGTAAAAGTAGGTTGGCATGTTTTGAATGATTTAACATTCCCCGTAGTGGGTAGATTGTTGTTGGAAAACATAGGTATGAAACATCCAGTCCTCTCTTGTAGGATATAAATAGGGATTTACATTTTTATTAGGCCTAGTGTGGGATATCTATGATCAATAATGGATTTGAAGACCTTATAAAGGAGTATAAGTTATTGTGGTGAATTTCTCATATGGTAAAGTCCATTGATTATAATGCATCACTATTATGGGATTATATTTTGACTTTTGTATGGAATAGTCAATAGGTTATTTTCATGGCTTTGTGATAGAGGGTGAATTGTTCAAGAGAATGTTACCCATGTGAGTTAGGTTTGATATTTATGACTGGTTAAGAATTTTATGAGAAGGTTTGTGTGCTTTGTTGACATAGGGCTGTTAGTTTTTTAGCATTTGGTTGTTGGATCGTAAATTATTAAACATGAACGACAGAGGGTTTGTTATTTATTTTATATTTTTTAATTAATTTTACTATCATTTATTTTATCACTATCCATAAAATTTTTAATCCATGTAATGTTAGAAGTTTATCCATACTATGACTATTTTATGTATTAATTGTCTGTAACTAGAATAAATAAGTATTCTGGATACCCATTTTCACATTTTTTTAAAAGTTATATAAATATTCATTGTTATATATATTTTCTAAGTACCAAAATGTTTTTTATTCTGATGAATACCTTAACATAGTGAACTATATTCATGATCAACCATTACATGATATTCAATACACCTTTAAATAGCTCATATATTTATGTCACAAATTTACATGAATAATGATTTACCTTCATGTTAACTATGTCCATCCATTACGTAGTTAATTGAAACACTAGTTTGTGTTTACATTGTGTAGATAATTTTTTATTTAAATTTATGTCTAGTGTCCAAATTAACTATTTTATGTTACCACATAGTATGCATACCACTATTGTTCACATGTAAAACATATAAGCACCACAAGTACTTCTTCAACAAAATAATTGTCATGGAAACCAAAATTACATTCCCATGACTTGGTAATTTATCTTTTCCCCATGAACACTGGGAAATTATGAATCCAAAAAATTATATGTTATTCTTTATACCCAAAAACCCTTGGTTTATCATTTGGATTTATATTATTTTTTTATTATGCAAATGTGTATTGGGTTTATGATTAAAAGTTTTATGCTAAAACTAAATGGCACATGCTTAATATATAAGGCTTATGAATCAATAAAAATATTATGAAAAAAAACTTATAAAACTAAGAAAGTACCAAGAAATTTTTTTTTAAGGATTAAGACTCAAAAGAAATTTTATCGTTTCAAAACATAATGTTAATTTAGGTTACATAAAAGTATCACCAAAAACTTCCAATGAAAAATCATAGATAAAAAATATTCCAATACAATTTCAAAAGGAAATTATAAACATTAACAAAAAACATATGTATATTTTCCATTATAATTTTTAATGCAATTTGATACTCTATTTTCCAATAAATATTCAATTTTAAATTACTATCGATTTATAATATTTTTTATGAGTTTTTATAATTTATAAAATATTTATAATTTCTAATTATTATTATGATTATTTTTATTAAACACTGGATAATTATTCATGTGGGTAAATTATACTATTAATGTTGTTAATATTTTAAACTAGTGGCTTAATTTTATTAGTTTTTATAATCTAGATGAATGTGCTCTCCTCTGCTCAATTATGTTTTCGGCTTGGTTAATTTGTACAGCTTCCCTAAGATCAATATAATTACATTTTCAATCTTTGTTATCCATGAATTTGGCTGAGATCAAGGTGATCAGTCTTCCCATAATTTTTTTATCGTGAAGAATAATTTTTAGGCAATTTTACATATTTATAAGACATAAATAATTTTTTTAAAAAAATTATGTTTTTAGTGTTTAGTCATTGGTGGTCTTATTCTTCTTTTTTAAATTGATTTTAATTTATTTCATGTTGTGGTAGTAGGTTGAGATAATTGATCAATTATTATTTATATATTAAGATCTGGAAATAGATTTTTTCTAGGTCATTGTTAGTTTAATTTTGTTTTAATTTTTTTAATACATATTAATTCGTAACATAGTTTTAATTTTGTACAACTTATTTTCAAATTTACATTTGCTACTTATGTATAATCATATTATGCATAATTTTTATCATCTGTTAGTGTGTTATTTGGTAAACATGCTATGAATCTCACACATTGTTTTCTAGTGCCATTTTTCAATTTACACTTTCTTGAATCAACATTGTCTATTGGTTTTTATGTGATCTGCTACCTTGTTTCATCAAAATCCATCATCCTTTGTCATATTTCATGTTATAGAATCTTTAAGTAAAAAAATATTATGAAAAAATGTTGAGAATTGATTGAATTATATATGATGTGATTCATTTTTAGGTTATACGTAGAGTTGAATGAAACAATTTACAATTCTTGAAACATCTAAAAGTGAATTAGTATTTTTTTCATGGATTATTGGTAGATGCTTTAGTGAATTTATCTTGGATTATAGGTTATCATTAGTTTGAATTAGAGAAAATGCTTCATCATTAATTCTTGGATTAAGGAATTAATGATGAGACATTTCAATCTATAGTTTGAATGGGCGGTATTAATTTCATGTTAATATGATGTATCTTTTTGACCTTGATTATTTTGATACTCTTTAATACTTAAAAATAAATAACATTTTTTTAGTAAGAGGAAAACACCACTTTTTCCACTATAGATCCAATTTTTAGTTCCCTACACACCAAACCTGACAAAATTTCTATGATTCCCACTTTACATGACAGATTTGATTTGTAGAAATTCTAATATTACGATATTTTTGGCATAGGAAAACAATTTGGGTCCATGAAATCTTAATTAAACTTTTTAACAAACTAAATTTCGACAAAAGTATACATAACATAACCAGAAAAATTGATCCAAGTTAAAAAAACCAAAAACATTGATGAAACCACTTTCTCTTTAACTAATATAACATGTATCATCCTTGCTTGTAGGAATATGTTTTGACCCATGGAGCATTTTTGTTCTTATATTGGGATAATGAATTGCATAGTCCCAAGAGATAGGTATTCTTTGTTTATTTTTTTATTTTATTTTTCGTTATCGCATAGGCCTCTTAGGCCTTCGCTATCTTTCTATGGATGAAGGGTAGTTATATTTTGCAGAGAGTTCCAGAAGGTAACTAGAGGCGGCTAATAAATATTCTTTATAGGGGAGGGATTCCAGGTTAGTGGAGGGATTAATTAGTGTGCTTCCTTTTTTTTCAACCATTGTATTGTATCGTTTCTATTTATTTTCTTTTCTTTCGGAGAGGGCGTCCGACCTATGGATGAGTAGTGTTGAAATTTTATTTATTCTTTGCTACTAAAGTAATTAATTTTTTTTGTGTGAAATTGATCTCAAGTTTTTATTACTTTATGTTCAGAAACTTCTTCATGTCCGTGGGTGTTTCCCATCCACCACTACTTGAAAATGGGTCTATACCCTTGCATCTACACCCACAGTTTAAAAAACTGTGGGTATTGGGTGTA
Organism: Viscum album; assembly: GCA_963277665.1. Taxonomy (NCBI): domain Eukaryota; kingdom Viridiplantae; phylum Streptophyta; class Magnoliopsida; order Santalales; family Viscaceae; genus Viscum; species Viscum album. The sequence continues at coordinate 998,381,133 of OY728136.1, read as the reverse complement.
TATTTTGACTTATTCCAACGATTTTTTTAAAAACATCAGCATACTAATCCATATTTAAGGTTTTTATCAGGATCCCTTCCTGATTTTTATTTCCTCCCTCGCATCTCCCCCAAGCCTTGGCATCTCTAACCACTCCTCCACCCCTCGACATCGACCTCCCACCCTCGCCTCGACCTCCTAGACCCCACATCCTAGAACCAAGATCCACCTCCTGGCCCCTGCCTATCCCTCCCGACCCCAGCCTCAACCTCTGTGGACACCTCCTCCCAGATGCGGGCAGCTTCACCTCTGTATCCTGGCCCTCACCTCCATGGTAGCCTCTACCTCCATAGCAGCCTCAGCCACCGTACCGGCCTCTGCCTCTACATCCTCCTCTACCTCCACCTCATTAGATCAAGTTATGATTTGTCAATATATATGGATTAATCCATCATCTATATGGATTATTCGGTTATTTGGATAGATTCTATTTTCTATTCTACTTATTATCATACCTTTTCCACCAATTTTTATGTCAATTTAAGCTAAAACCTGAGGCTGGGTTTTTTATAAATCTACCATGGTTATTGATTTGAGGGTGTGTTGGTTGTTTTATTGGTCCTCATATTCTCATATCCAATGTATTTGTATCACCTATGTCTGTATTGCCTCATGTATTCTTATTTTATGACTCTTTATTGATAAAAACCTGATTTCTTGGATGTGGTGGAAGTTTATTATTTAGACTAATCCATAGGAGGACCAATATTGGAAGGTTTCCACATGATGCTCATTCTTAGTTTTATTTATAATGTGGTGAATTTAATGTAGTAAATAGAATGTTATAGCCTATAATAAAGAGGTTAAACAGTGCTAGATTGTGCACATCATTTTACTGAGTTGAATTTATACCTTCCCACTCTGGCATTGGATGGTTATTTATTTTCTTAGTGTTTCTGGGAGGTTTATCAACCACACAGATCTCTAATAATGTATTCCCTCAGCCTTTAATAATATAGATTGGTGGTAGAGAATGCTGTAATAGCAGATATGAGCTTGTAATGACCACTATATGTGTTATGAGTTAACCTATACCTAGTTCTGGTGAATGAAACAGTAGTATATGAGGCTAGTAGGATAGAGCACATGCAGTTTAGGGGGATGGGGGGTTGGTGAGGGGAGGGATAAAGGGTAGTGGGAAGGATTTTTAGGGGTATGGTGGATGGGGGAGTAGAGGGGAGGTGGTAGGTAGTGCAAGGGATGAGGTGAGGGTGGGGGAGGCGGGAGGGGAGGGTGGGGGAGGCAACTTAGGGGGCTGGGGAGGGGAGGATAGGGGGTGGGAAGTGGAAGGGCTAGGGGGGGGGGGTAGTGAACGGGATAGAAAGTGCAGGAGGGGGGATGCGGGTAGTGTAGGAGGCCGGGGGAGGCAGGAGGGGAAGTGGGAAGGCAATGTAGGAGGTTGGGGAGGAAGGAGGGGAGGGGGTGGGGGACTCAGTTCAGGAGGATGGGGGAGGTAAGATGGGAGGGTGGGAGAGGCATCTAAGGGGATGAGGGGAAGGGAGGGGCATGCAATGGAGGGGGGATAGAGGAGGGGAGGGGAGGGGTAGGAAGTGCATGGGGATGGGGGAGGTTGGAGGAGAGGGTGGGGGAGGTAGTGTAGTTGGATGGGGAGGGAAGGGAAGGGGGATCTCTGTGCAGGTGTTGTGGGGAGGGTGAGGGAGGCGAGGGGAGGGGTGGGAAGGGGGTAGGAAGTGTAGGGGGTTGGGTGAGGGTGGGGGAGGGAGGTGGAGAAGGTGGATTTGGCTGTTTTGGAGGTCGATGAGGGAATAGAAGGAGAAGGTAGTTCATGGGCTTGGTGAGGGTGTGGGAGGAATGATGGGAGGGTAGGGGAGGTAGTGAAAGGGGATGAGGAGGGATAGGGAGGGGGAAGACAATGAAATGGTGGGGGAAGGCGGGGGAGGCATAAGGGGAGTGTGTGGGAGGTAGTGCAAGTGGTCTAAGGAGGGATGGGGAGGGGGAAAAGAAGTGCAATGGGTGGGGGAGGGTGGGGGAGGGAAGGGGTGGGGAGGGGGAAGGCAGTGTAGGGGATGGGTTGGGGGTGGGGGAGGCAGGAGGGGATGGTGGGGGTGCTAGTGCAGGGGGCTGGGGTGGGGAGGGGTAGGGGGCATGCAGTGCAGGGGCTAGGGGAGGGGGAGGGTAGGGGAGGGGGCATGAAGTAAAAGGGTTGGGGGTGCGAGGGAGGGTAGGGGTGAGGGGATGGACGTATAGGGGCTGGGGGAGGGGGAGGGGAGGGGAGGAAAAGGGCATGCGGTGCAGGGGGTGGGGGAGAAAGTGTAGGGGGATTGGGAGGGATAGGGAGGGGGAAGGTAGTGTAGGGGCTGTGGAGAGGGGGAGGAGGGGAGGTGGCAGGTAGTAGAGGTGATGGAGGAGGGTGGGGAGAGGAGGGGGTGGGTAGTGTAGTGGCTAGGGGAGGGTGGGGGAGGGAAGGTGGGATGGCAGTGTAGGGGGCTGGGGTGAGGGTGGGGGAGGGGGTAGGTAGTGAAGGGGTCAAAAATTTATTATTCACAACACTTTCCATATTTCCATATAATCTGGTTCTACAATCATCACAATTGATTACTTTCAACACCTTCACAGAGATAAAATGATCAACATCTTCCATTCTCCAAGGATCAAAACTCTTTTTTTAAATCAAATCGGTTACCAATAATTCCACACATGAACTCCAAGAAATTTGTTCATCCAACATTGTCATATGATTGATCTCAACTATTCTAATGGTATAAATTCATTTCATTGTCATAAGATTGACCATATTTATTCCAATAGAAAAACATAATTTCATTTCTCTGTCATGTAAACAATGGAGGCACCTTTAAACTTTCAATCTTTAAAATTCATCACCAATCATCATTCATTTTTCAGAGCTCAACACATTTTTGTATCAAGACATCATAACTCTATTTCATCTCATCAACAAGCATAGGGACCCTGACTTCCTTCCATGCATATCGTCTTCATAACATATTGACATCAAATATATTTCCTCCTTCATTTAAAATGAATAAAAAATAATCACAATGTGTCTTCAACAGATTTCATTGTTTGGATTCAACAGGAAGTGTTTTTATATCACGACATGATGTATTTAAAAAATCATGTTTTCTTTTTCAGTATTGTCACTCATAGTTATCATTATCAATTTTTTCTGCACCTAGATATGAATCTCGTTAATTTCTTTTTTTATTGGATTATTCATGTCCCCTCACTAATGTTCCTAATATCCAAGGTTCTTTAATTTATGGTTCACTGCATGCTGGTTTCTCCTATATTCCGCTGCCTATATCACCTATTTCTACTTTATATTACTTTGATGAGTCTCTCGGTGCTCATACCACCTCAGCGTAGTGTTTTGGACAACCTCTTGGTGATAATTCTTTGAGACATTCTATTGTTCATGTTCCTACATCAGAGCAGTCTTCTAGAATGTCATATTTGTCAATTCAACCTAATTCTCATCCAATGACCACATGTTTCAAGGATGGTTTTTTCAAACCCAAATTATATATTGCTTATGTGGAAACTATATCTTTTAGGGATGCCTTTTTTTAGTTTTATAGCATTAATAGATTCATTAAGACTCTTCTTATTTACATAATCATACCTGGTATTTAGTTCGTTTTTTTGGATTGGATTATGTTTAAGTTTGAATGCTTATGGTCTATACTATGCACCAAACCGCAACCCAGTTTAGGTAAATATAAAACTCGATGTAGGAAGTTTTCATCTATTTTATATGTCAAGGATCTAATCCCACAATTCGATAACTTTGGGTATATTATGTGTGGTGTAATTATCTATACCCACGGTTTTTTAAACCGTGGGTATATATATATATGCCCACGGTTTATATTAAATTGTGGGTATTATGTAAATCTATAAGGATACACCTACAGTTTCTATAAAACCATGGGTATAGATCTATACCGATGCCTTCGTAACACAGGGTTTATAGAACCATGGGTATAGCCTATACCCATGGATTTAGAGGCTATAACCCTGGTTCCAAACCCTGGGTAGAGGTAATTTTTTTAGTAGTTTTTACATGTGATGCTTGTTATGAGAAATGTGCCCTTGTGAGTAAATGAAAGGCCAAGACTTTTTATATTTTCCCTTGCATGAGACACCCATTGGTGGTGTGTTATATTAGATGATTTTGGATTCAACATTATCATAATTAATGAAATGTTGAAATGAATCTATAATGATTATTACATGGTAAATAACATTGGCTGAATCATTGATTCAGATTAAAATTCCACGGATAAGCTTAGATGACTATGGTACATTTTCCCCTTGAGTGAAACTTTTATTTAGTTAGAATTCCATGGACCAGGTCAAAGGTTTTATTATTTTTAATCCATGAGTTAACCATGGATATAATGATGCATTCCATGGAATAGCTCATAGAGGATGTGCTTAAATGATGATTGAATCATGGATCCCTATAGGACTGCCACAAATAGGCTCGAGAGTTTTTGATTATATGCCAGGAGTGATACATGGGTATTCCTTATAGGACCTCCGAGGATTGTATTTGTTGAAATGGACTTATAATACACCTAGAGTGATATTAGGATCCATATAGGTTCATCAGGAAGAGCTTTTAAGGTGTTGGTTGAAATTGCACCTATAGTGATAATTGAATTTCATCATAGGAATTTTAAGTATAGACATAGTTCATATGTTAAATATTTGAATGAAATGATTTATGAAACTTCATACAAGATAAATAATATTCTTGGAATCAGTCTAGACTTGTATTTTTTAGATGTCCTTCTGAGACAATTGTTGTGATTATAGTTATACGGGGGATGCTGAGCATAGGCCAGATCTCAAGACATATAAATTCACTGAAATGAAATGAAATCATTTTGTTAAATGAAATGGATATTAAATGGGTACCTTCATTTAAAGGATGTTACTTTTGAGTACTTATAGAATATATATATATATATATATATATATCAAATTATATCTTTTCATAGCATGAGATGTATTGGGCTTGACACTGTGGGTACCAGCCTACTGAGATTATTATCTCACTCCCTACTCTGGTACCATTGGTGCCCAATTAGACCCACTTGTCTACATGGTTATGTAGTTTTCTTTGGCTATTTTTCATACATCTAGATGTTGGGAGTGAAGGACCGAGACGGAGCTTAGGATGCTCATTGTGATTGCCTTTGGGATTTCAATATTTTCTTCTTTTTGTATTATAATGAAAATATTTTTCTACTATTTACTTATTTCAATTGTGTATAATCCAATAGAATGAATGAATTTTATAAATTAGAATTGGTCATTTCCTATATTCAGTTGTTGTTACAATTGTCTTCCACTGTATTGATTGTTTCTTTACACCACTTCCACTAAAATCTGTGTTTTTATATTTATTTACTATTGTGAACTCTGAGATTGATGGTATAGTCTCCCCAATAAACTATATTTACACCTTCACTACTAGTCAAAAACCTCTTTCATATAGGGATATGCGCGTGAGGCCATGTGGTGACAGGTCCGACTACTGGTTTATTAGTAAGTCGGGTCCAGATGTTACAAAGTGGAATCAAAGGCTATTTTCCCTTTTTTTATACTGTTTTGGGATGGTATATAAGAGACTAAGAATATATAGAATTTTGTTAAATAGCTATGCACGGGACTGATCAACGCACACATGAGAAATGACCAACTGTCCAGGGCTAGTAATTTCTGTTTATACCATTTGATGTTATGGTTGATGTGATTTTGACTAGGGAGAATTGTTTATTATCCTTGGCTTATAGATTTATCAAATTTATGTTATTTTTCCTTTTCCTAAATTAAATGGAAGATACATTCTATGCATCATTATAGTAACTTATAAATTCACATGCCAGGAATATTTTATGCCATGTTGCTGCATTAGTAGTTTTCCTGCTATGTATGATGTTGTTCCTTGAGTGATGACATGCTTTATTTTATAACAATTTAGGTAACATGTTAGCATGCCAATTAATTTATCAGGTCCTTATTGTGGTGTAACATGCTTATAGTTTATATTCCATGATTTTATCTTGTTATAACATGAATGTTTTGATATTAAAAATGGTTTCATGTGCTGAAATACTTGTTTGTTGGGGTTTTGGAAGGAGTGAGTTTTCAATTTTAAGGTGTATGGGGGATTTATAATTTTCAAAAGGGTAACCCTTATACATGAACCATATCTGGACCTTTTTGAATGTTTATAGACTTTTTTGAAGTGAAAAAGTATACTAATGTTTAATTATAATGTTGAATGTTTTCAATTAATGTTGGCCAAATTCTAACTGTAAGGCTTATGAGCGCCTTATGGATTAGTACATGAACAACCATGTGACTGAACCATTGAATAACCATTATATGTTTTCAAATGGTTATAAATTTGAATGTTCTTATGTTTTGACACTGAATGGATGGTTAACTTTTAAATTCATAACTAGACCCATGTTGGTCAGTTGGGGCATGTTTTCAAAGATAAATCATTATTGTGTTTATGCTTATTAGGGTTAAAAAAATACAACTGGGATTCTTTTTTAAGAATCCATGTTTGTTTAATGGGTCCCTTAAAGGACACCAAATTAGTTAAAAAGGAATTTATATGCTAAGTTTCCTATTTATGATGAAATTTTAATTATTGTTAAATGTTTAAAAATAAAGTTGATGGGACTTTTTTGTTTTTTCTTTGGCCGGTTAGCTAAAGTGTATGCCAAGTTCCTTGTTTTGTAGAAGTAATTTTTTGGTTTAACTTAAAATTCCTTCAAATGTATTGAAGGTTGAAATGAATGAATGAAATGACTTTATATTTTAACTTAATGTGGAGTCCTTTTTCTTATACCCTCATGTAAGAGTAGTTTAAATGTTCGATAATATTCCTTGGAATGGAGACATGATCATTTATCTATAATCTTGTTCATTTTTAACATTTCCTTAATAAGAATGGATCTTGAGCCAAGTGAATCTATTTTTCTTGACGAATAGATAGGGTCGATGCTTATTCTTCATAATGGGAAATCCCATGATAGTTATCACACTTAGATCGTGATGACATTATTTCTGCTGTGAGATTTTGAAGTTTGGTTCTATTTGGGTGTCATTTCCCCTTGTATGACATTTGGTTTTTAAAAGGAATCCCTTGTTCAGATGGTTGGTTTTTAATTATTATCCACGATATGGGAGTGATCCTCAAGGAATGCTCAGTTCATCAAATTAGACACGTCCTGGGATTGGCCAGCTGCTTAGATGGTCAAGTGAAAATCAATTTTCTTAAGGGATATGTGACTCATTATGTCAACAATCATGTAAATGAATGTATAATGGATGTTCTTCTAAGATACTTTATACGTGATCCATCAGGTAGTTTATTACATAAGGCAGATAGCCTATAAATGGTAAATAGATTGTGTCGTTCGCTTTTTTATCACCAGGGTTGTATGTGATGACCTATGTGTTACCCGTCGAGACCTAAATGATAAAAATGAGCCGTTTAGTCTATTTTAATCATGATATTTGAGCTATTGGTCATGTTTTTAGGTCAAATATGGAGTATAGTTACCTTTTCCTTTGAAAAATAAAGTTCATCCCACTGCTCGGGAGGAATATATATACTCATGTGTTTTGACATGCCAGACGGCTTAATCTAGGCTTTTATAACCAAATGTGTTAGCATATGTGATTGTGGATAAGGGAGCATCATGTACGTTCTTGTGTACTTTGGGGTTTTTCATGACATCATGTCATTAATGAGTTTCGAGGTATGTGAAACCCTTTAGAAACACTGTTAATCTTGGTAGTGGTTCAGTAGTAACGTTTGAATGAACCCAAATTCCTCAGGTGGTATAGGCATCGTGGTTCAGTTGATGATTTTTAGGACTTTAATTTGAGCTGGTTTTAAAGAGTCTACTTGATGTGGATCTGATATTCTTTATAAACATTGGTTTACTCTTATAGAACTCTTCTGAATAAGACGATCATGTCCCCTATCACGATGTCATCCATGATGCAGTAAGAGTGAATCATTTATACACATCACTAATGTTTGGAAGTTCTTGAGATGAATTGTGATATCTTTATTTTTTTGTACACCAGATTCATGGGTTTTGTTAACTATTGGTTTTTCCTAAGTGATATATTGGTTCCCACACAGGAATGCCTTGGACAGACATTGGACACCTACCGCTACTTATGATGTGTCCACCTGGAGAATGCCACTTTTTGCTCAGTCAATGTTCTTATATGGGTGTTTTGGATTTTTACTCATTTCATTCTAATAGCATATGGAATGGAATACCTAGGGATAGTTCCATGGTCTCCAATTGGATGAATCCAAGGTTATCTCGAACAAGTTAGTATGCTTAGATGTAATGAATTAAAGGTAGTGTTTCTAGTGGGTTGGAATCTATCTATGCCTTCTATGTACTAAGGAAAATATTCATAAATGACTGAATATTGTTTAGGTATTGAAACATCACCAGAAGTCAGGAGTTAACTTCAATGGAAAAAGATTCGGGGCATTTCATTGCAATGAAATTCTTGCTGTGGGGAGAAATCCCTATTTTTTAATTGGCCTCTTTCTAATATTAAACACTAAGGTGGAGATAACCATTGTATAGATGCATAAAAATAGGATGACATTATCATATCTTTGGTTATGTGGTCTAATTTAGGATACTCTTTTATTATTCAATTGGAAATCGAGCAATGGATTGAGTTTGATGGTGTGAGTGTCGTGTGCTTAAGTGGTACCTTAAGTTATGTTGGGTGTTTGGAAATGTGATGCAACCATTTGAATGAATTTTCATGATCCTTTTCTGTTGGGTGTTGTATATATTGTTTTTCCCAAGGATTCTCAGGGATGAGATGTTCTAAGGTGGGGAGTTTCTAAGAACCTGTGTTTTTGAACCAGATAAAATTATGAGTAAATTTTTATTTTTGGTAATTACTAGAGGGGTCATTTTTAATATAGAACATCATAATGTAATTTCTAGAGTTTGGATGTTTAAAAGTAATGTTTCTAGACTTGGGTGACGTCCCAAGAACCTTTTCGGGTAACTTGAAGAGTTTAAGAAAATTGGATGGAGAAAGATATTTTTAAAAAGGACTTATAGAGGGTGCACTATTTTATTGAAACCTTATGGCCCATAGTAGTAACCATGGATCATGTTTTAGGTGGGGAAAAGGCATTTTGGATGGGCTATGCATGGATTGAAAAATGGTGTGCCTATCTCACATGCATAGTGTAGAGGCCGTAGCTATGTATTGTTCATCGCATGGTTTACGCTCTATTAGAAAATATTATGGGTCAAACCGTTTGGGGGTGTTGGGTGCCCACTAAAATGGCACACGATTGGTGCACGTTCTGGTAAACTATGGGGCCTAACCCATTCCCCGTGACCATGTTTCAAAATATTAAAATTTTAATGAAATTTTAAAATTATTCTAAATGGGGGATTTATGAGTGTTATCCCATCTTACGAAGGTCAGGCAACACCAGGTTCCCCTCCTCTTTGAAGTGTGATGCTCCCCTCCTCCAAAATCAATCTCGTTATGCTTGTTTCATCTAGTTCATTCACGAATATCACCCAATTTTATGAGTTAAATCCATATATCTATGTCTCCGCCTTCTTATAGGTAATTTTTGTCTTCCCCGTCACCAAAAAAGGTTCAACTTAAACCTTAGCTTAGGTTTTGATCCAATTTTTCCTATTATTTTTATTTAGGGTTGGAGAAATGTCCTATCAGGTGATGTTGGTCTGGTTTCCATTAACCTCCATTGATGGAAATGATGTTTTGGTCATTTCTATATACCTATATTAATTTTGGGTACGCTCATAAACCTATTTTTGGTTTCACACCTCATATTTGAGAACCTTATGATTTTTATGTCTTCCAGTTGTCATGTGTTGTGAGTTTTGGTACCATTGGAAGATTAAAAACCATATACAAATGTTTGTATATACATATATAAATATGAATGTCCTCTATGTTCATATTTTCTCCTAGAGTGGGGAATACAGGAACTGGGATAATATTATATATATATATATATATATGGATGTATGTGTGTGCGAGTGGACGACGACTTGAGTTAGAAAGCATCATTTTCAAAAGAACTAGCTTGGTCTGCTTGAGGTAGGATTCTTATACTCGACTGTTTATTTATAAATTCCATAGATACTTTTTTAAATAAGTTGTTTTGTGGTTTTACTAGTATAATATAATAGAAAATATTGAATAAAATTCTTAATTATATGAAATGAATTCTTTTTTTGATTAAGATGTGTTTTAATAATATAACCCCTCCAATAGAGGTGTGCTTCCTTTGAACCAAAAATTAGTGACAATTTTATATCATGCTTTCTTGCGGATTGAGTTTTCCACGAGTCTTCATATTAGTTTTATTATATGATATGTTAATTCATGGATGATTTTTTGTTATTAAAAAATGTTTCCCACAAGAGGTAAATGTGGACTTGGCCATGTTTTTTTACTATGTAGGGTTTTCTTGTTATATCAATTTTTTCCCATGTTAGATATCTATAAATATATTCCATGAGATATATTGTTAAGCATGAATAACCCCTTTTGGTTCGCTTCTTAAATTGAAATTAAATGTCATTGGCCTTGGACACCTTTAGGTGTTTTTACTGCATGTCATGGGATGATAAATATGTAATTGATTTGTATATCAATTGGTGAATTAAATGAATTAATTGGTAAGGGATGATTAACTAAGAACCTTGGACCTTAATATTCCATTGCTTAATTGAGCAGGTTTTTTCTTTTAAGTTTATCCCCACTTGTGTTTAATACTACCACACCATGTAGATGGTTGTTAATTTTGAGAATATTTCTATAAGAATTTCCCATGTGAGTATTTTAATGAAATCCCATGAGCTTGACCTTGTTTCGTAATTACCTTGATAGGAATGAATTGAACCATTATGTTATGTTCCCACATTATCTAAATGATGTTCAATCCATATAATAGTTTAATTTTCATGTGATGATTATTATTATAAATTTTCCCTTGTGAGTAAATGAATGGACCAACCATTTGAGGTTGGCCCTTTCTTGATACACCCTTTGGTGATGAGTTATATTAGATGATTTTGGATTTGACCTTAGCATGCCTAATGGAATGTTTAAATGAATATTGAATTATTACATGGTAAATATCCTTAAGTGAATCCTGGATTCAGATTAGAATGCCATGGATGACCAGACATGATGGTTGTACCTTCTTCCCCTGAGTGAACCTTCAATTCATTTAGAATTCCATGGACGAGCTTAAATGGTTTATTATGTTTAAGTCATGGGTAAACCATGGATCAATTGAAGGATACCATGGATGGGCTCACAGATATTTTTATTAAATGTCGAGTGAATCATGGATCCCTATAGGACTGTAATGGATGGGCTCAACAGGCATTAGTTATGTGTCATGAGTGATACTTGGGGATTCCTTATAAGACCACCATGGACAGGCTCAATTGTCATGGAATTATACCACAACAAGAGTTGTACCGATTTCCTGATAGTTTTAGTTGGATGTGCTTATAGGGTGTTCGTTGAAATTTCACCTGGAGTGGTACTTGAAATCCTATATAAGATTGTCAAAGACAAGCTCAAGATATTGAATTAAATGATTTAGGACACAACAACCAAGGAAAATCCCATGTTTGGATTTAGTCTGGACATGTATTGTTTATTTGGACTTTTTAGGCATCTATTATGCTTATAGATATATAGGGTTTGCTGGGATTAGGCCAGATATTGAGGCATATAAATTAATTGAAATGAAATGTTAAATTTTTGTTAAATGAAATAAATATTAAATGAGTTCCTTCATTAAAAAGATGTTAATTTTGAGTAATTTCATACTTGTTATATATATATATATACATATTTACACTTTTAGTTTTTCATTGCATAGATTGATTTGTCTTGACACCATGGGTTTTAGGATAATAATATTAATATCTCATACACTTCTCAGGTACCATTTGTGCCCAAGTAGAAATAATTGTTAAAAGGGATATGGAGATTTATTTTTCTATATTTCCTATATCTAGAAGTTGGAAGCAAAGTACTAAGATAGATCTTGGTATGGTCAAGGTGATTGTATTTGGGATTTCTATATTTTATTCTTTTTGTATTGTAATGAATGGAATGTTGAACTATTTACTACATTCAGTTATGTATCATCTAATGGAAGGTGTAAATTTTATAAACTTGTATTTTCCAATGTCTATATTCAGTTGTTATTGTAATGGTATTTTTCTACTTTGTTTATTTTTTTATACTACTTTTATTGGTATACGACTTTTACTATCTTTTTACCCTTTTGAAGTCTGATATTGAGGGTATATTCTCCCCACTGAACTACTTTTACACCATCATTTCTAGATGGAAGCCTCTGTCATATGGGGATATGAGCTTGAGTCCATGTGGAGACCACTGTGGCTACTAGTTTAGTGGTAAATCGGGTCAGGATATTATAATAGGTGTATTTAATGAAGGTTCCGGGAACAAAAGAAGCATGTTGGTGGGTATACCAAATCTTTAATTTTTTTCTGTTAATGAAATTTAATTCTAGTTCCTCCACGATAATTAAATTTCGGATCGTCGGAGTATAATGAAGAACAAATGAAAAGAGGGGAGTCTTGGGACCATAGAGAGGACCATCATATGTTTGTTATAGTTAATTTAATTAAAAGAAAAGATTTATGTTGAGTCAATTATCTCTTCATTGTTGTTTCTAGTCATGATCTGATGTGATCCATTGTTGCATCATAGAATCCTAGTGTAGGATTCCTCTAGCGGTGATCCAAACGTGATCCACGTATCTCTCGACATCACTAATGTGATCTTGGGGTGCTAGCAGTCTCTTTCGATGATCGCCTTCGATCTCCTTGACCCGGTGGAGGAGGATCTATCTCTTAGAGCATGAGAACGTTCTTGGAAGAAAGGAATTCTCTTTTGGCTTGAGATCTTTCTCTATATATTTTATGCACAGCCCCAAAATTTGGCTAGGCTAATGATAATTATATAATTGGGATTTTAATTACTTAGAATAATACAATGAATTAATTACCAGAAATAATTTATTCATTTCATTTAATTCTTAGTAAGACCCCACGTATAATAATAATAGTTGAATATTATTATTACTTGACATTCACCCAATAAATTAAACATAATATTATTTAATTAAATAAATAATATTATTTCTCACAAATCCCCAGAAAAACTACACTGCTTTTATATTAATATACATAAAATGCACATTTTTTTCCATTTTATCTTTATTTCCTCCACCACATTTATTAGTCCTTCAATAATGGATATTAATTTCTTAAATAAAAATCACTGCATTACTCACTAATATATGTATTATTTTTCCCATAATATATTCTGTCAAATAAATAGTGTCGAAATAAATTTGATCAAGAATCCTTGAATAATTGTTAAACCACAATTGTGAATAATATTGATTCAACTTGTTAAATTAATATTTTACTTAGATACTTGGACACAGATAGTTTGTGACCCTCTAGGACTCTTTCTCAGTGGCATTAGGTGGAGCCTCCCTAAAGTCCAAGGTTAGCGTCTAGAAACACTCTAAGGCACCCATAGAGAAATAATTTAATGCGGTAATGACATGTCAACTCCTACGTATGCTTACCGTGAAATGTAATCACTTCTCCACGATATCTCAAATCAAGTGGGTTGTATACTAGTTCCATCAAAAAATGTGCTCGATTATTCTTTCTTTGACATTCAAGAATTGAACATGCCCATTCCTCACCATGGACAAGGATTTATTTAGTCTATATCCAATCCATAAAAGCGCTTGAGAAATCTATTTTTTTATGGAACATAAGGGACAAATCCTTTCTTTCTTTATCAATTAATGTAGTATTAATTTTGACGCACCCAACATATCCTACCTTGATGTGAATAGTTTGTCATTATATTTTTTTTCAATAGTTATAAGTGCGCAAGTTATACTACCCATTAATAATAATATTAAATTTTAAGGACCAATACACACATTCGTAGATAGGAATATCAAATGACATTAGGAAATGTGGATTTCTTATTGGCAGGTCTCATTCTCATAATATCCTCCTACATATCACCTTGGATGCACACCATGAGAAGGTGCCTTAATGTTTTATGAGTCCTCAACCCTAATGGACTGTATTATTTGTGTCCCTCAAATAATAGCATCTAGCCATATAACATGCATTCAAGAACGTTGTTATGGAACTTCTTGGTTTTCATCATAGTAGTGATCCTCTATGACCTTTTAATGCAACAACTATCCTTAAGACATTATCACATGCATTGTCATGCAGAAGAACAATCAAGATGTGATAAGGTATTTATTAATCAATAAAGTACAGAGTAGTTGGTTCTAGGTAACCAAATATAACAGAATCCCACTTAGACTAGAACCAACTTCTAACAACCATTAACTCTCTATCTCTCACATGATATTCATGATTATGATGAGATATGCCTTTTGTCATGGGGTCTTACACATTACCTTGTGTGGAAACTCTCTCACTGTAACATCAACCAATTGATAGAAATCCCTCAGGAGGTGATACTTCCGAAGTATGTTCTTTGTCCATTGATGTGACCTTGGTTCCTTTAAAAGAGACAGTACTACAATATTATCACAATACAATGATATAAAATCTTTACTACTAAGAACTAATTCATGATCCTTGAAAAAAGTTCTGAATCCATAAGGAAACCTTGGCTGCATCAGAAGCCTCTATATATTAGGACTCCACTGTAGAATCGACGTCAACTAGATGCTTTGAACTCTTCCAGCTCACAACTCCTCCATTGACATAAAAAGCAGATTCAGATTGCTATTCCAGATCATTCGAATCTACCTGAAAACCAACATCAGCATACCCTCTGAGGACAATCTTCTCTTCTCTCCCATACACAAAGAACATATCCTTATTTCTTCTTAGATACTTATAGATAGTCTTAACAGTAGTCCAATTCTATTCTCCTAGATCTTCTTGATATCTTCCTACCATGCTCAGTGCACTTGCAACATCAATTATGTTATATAACAAGGAAAACATGATGGATCCTATGGCTGAAGCATATGGTATCTTACACATTTTATCTTTCTATTGTTGTGTATTAGGACAAATTTTCTCAGAATGATGTGGGCCTTGTGACACTAGAACCAATCACCTCTTTTATTATTCCATGAGAAATCTATTTAGTATCTGATCAATTTATGTACCCTCACTTAGTCCAAGAAGCCACTTGGATCCATCACAAATGATCTTGATACCTACAATGTAGGCTGGTTAAACCAAGTCCTTCATGAAGAAACACTAGTTGAACCAATCCTTAACTGACTGTAAGACCAGTACATCATTTCCAATAAGAAATATTATATCAACATATACTATTATGATAATGACTGCATTCCCATTAAACCTCTAATAAACACATGACTCACATTATTTCTTAATAAAAAAATTCCTTTATTAATTCATCAAATTTAATGTTCGATGACCTGGATGCTTTCTTTAATCCATAAATGGATTTATGCAAAATGAAAACCCATTTAGCTTCACTTGGTGTCACAAACCCTTCTTGTTGTGTCATATAGACATCTTATTGAAGGTTCCCATTATAGAATGTTTCTTTAACATCCGATTGAAAAATATTGAAGTCATTGTAAGATACTATGAAAGGTATGATTCTTACGGGTTTAAACATGGAAACTTTCAAGAATGTTTCTTCATATCCAATTCTCTAATGCTGTCTGAATCTTTTATCCACTAGACTTGATTTATAGGAGTAAACATGAACTTCTAGTTGTAGCATTATCTTTAATAACAATTTTCATCCAATATGATTTACATCAACTTGATCATCGAACAGAACCCAGATATGGTTTTGATACATGAAATCTATCTCTGAATTCATAGCTTCTAGAAATCTTGTAGATTCTGAGATTTATTCTGCATCCTTGTAGGATAGAGGTTCATCATTGTCCAAAAATAATTATTCGCCATTCTCAGTGACTAGGATACCAAATATCCCTGGTTCCCTTACCTCTCTTGAGCTCCTATGTAGTACTTATGTTTGAGGTACCTATTCCTTGGGGACCTGTGGAACTTTTTCCTGTACCAACTCATGTGTATCTTGAGCATAATCATTGTTGAAGCCAATCATGCTCCAACTATCCATTTTGAGGATGTTCTCCCTCTCAAGAATGATAGATTGTCTTGTGACAATCACTTTCTTGTCTAAAGGGTTATATAGGTAATATCCTTTCATTTACATGGGATATTCTATAAAGATACACCTCGTGACCTAGGAGGCTATTTCTTTCCTGTGGAAGGCCTTAACAAAAGCCTCGCATCCCCATACACGTGTTTCCAACAAAAATGGGGTTTGTTCTAATCCATAACTCAGAGGGAATTCCATTTTCTACCTTTGTTGGCACTCAATTTAATGTGTATGTTGTAGTTTGTAATGCATATCCCCCAAAGGATAATAAAAGTGCTCCATGACTCATCATTGAACTCACCATGTATAACAAGGTGTGGTTCCTCCTTTCACTAACACCATTCCATTATCATGTATAAGGATGAGTGAGCTGAGATAGAATCCCTACTCCTGTAGAAGATCAATGAACTCTTCTTTCAGATATTTTCCACATCGATCTGATTGATGTTTCATTATCTTCTTACCCAAGTGATTCTCTACTTAATTATTGAATTACCTATATTTATTTAAGTACTCAATCTTATAACACATTGATCAGGAATTTAAATATCTACTCAAATAGTCTGTAAAAGTAATGATTTATGAATATCTACCTCCAGCTTCTACTGAAAATGGTCCACACACATATGTGTGCTCCAATCCTAGAAGACCTGTGGCCCTTTCACCCTGTCCAACAAAACACAGCTTGGTCATTTTACCTTGTAAACACGAACGACATCTATTAAGTGGTTTTAGATCAGTAGTGTCTAAATAACCATCTTGGAAGCATTGTCAAGTGATTCTTGTTTACATGGCCGAGATGGTGATTCCACAACTGGGTGATGTATGAGTCATGTGAGTTTATTTCTTTATCGATTGGAAACACTTGATTTTCGTAAATTAATCCATACAAACCATTATTTGAATACACCATAAAATAAAATATTTTGTTCTTATAAAAGAGAGAACCCTTATTTCCAAATTTAAAAAAAAAAGATCCATATCCAAAAAGGATATAGATATTAGGTTCTTGGTTACACTAGTCACATAACAATAGTTACATAAAACCAAAAGCTTTCCAGTTGGAAATAAGAGACGGTAATCACCAATAACCAATGAAACCAACCTAACATCTATGACAACTTGAATATCTACCTATCCTATGGAAATATTTTTAAATCTACATGGTTCCTGCATTTGAATACAGATGTGATCTCCACAAGATCTATCTAATACCCAATGTGTAGAAATGGAAAGATTACACTCAATAACGAATAGACATTTAACATCCCCACACTTGTGGGTGAAGTTCCTCATCCAGATTCCTTGCTTTCCAAATGAAAAACATACTACCACTCCTTCCATGCCCAGCCTCTGGATCTTCCCCTTCTTAGAGGGATGGTTCTAAGGGGCTTCAGACCATTTATAAGTCCTTGGACCATTTTCCTTGTCCTTCCTTTTCTTATTCACCATATGAACCATGGGTTTGTAACGCCCCAGGTCCTTATCTACTGGGTGAATTAATTTCCTATGTTCTGATAGAATCTTCTAATTTTTGATCATGTTATAGTTGACAACAAAGACAAAGAAGGTATTGGGAAGTGATGATTGGATAAGATCAGTACATAACTCATCCGGGAACATAATCCCTAAGATGTCCAATCCTTCAACATAGCCAATAATCCCAAATACATGAGGCCAAGCTGGCGCAGACTCTCCAAGATTAGTTTTGAACAAAAAAATCGAGATATCATATCTCTCATGTCTCGCCTTCTCTTGATAAAGATCCTTAAAGTGAGACATCATGCTATACGTGTCCATGTTTTCATGTTTCTTTAAGTGATCATTAGAAATGGTCAATAGCATGAAACATTAAACATTTGGGGCATCGTTTATATGTTTCATATAGAGATATAGTTGCTCATAACTAGCCTCTTTTCCAGGCACACCTGGAATAGGCTCTTCAAGCGCATACAATTTCTTTTACTAGTGAAGGATGACATGTAAACGCCTATTCCATTCTTAGAAATTGTTGCCGGTGAGAAGGTTTTCCTTCTCGAGTATGGTTACAAATGATATGCTTGAAGTCATATTTCTTGCCTTTTCAACAAATTAATATCATAAAACGTTTATTACTTTAGTATGATAAAACTGAGACAAAAATTAAATTAATATTTATTAGTCTCTTATTATTTATCAAAATCAAATAGCTCTCACCATTGACTTTGGAATATTCTATTCCCAAGATATTCTAGTGTAAAGTATCCATATTTACCTTTGAATTACCCCAAATAGTGTTGGTTAAGAAAATTTAAGGGTTTTAGGTTGGCGTTCCAAATGCCAACTGCATTAACCTGTATCTCCTTGATCCTCTGAGTGGACTCCCCAATACTAAAATTATTTTATTTTGGATTTCCTAAACATTTTCCTATTGGTCAAACCTAGTACTACTGTGGCAGTGAACCCATGATGAATACCAATTCAAGTAATCCCAAAATCGTGAATTAGAATTCCATGATAATTGAAAGCACACCAACTAGGGTTGGTCAAGCACATTGAACTATGGTTCAATTCTAACCAAAATTATGTAATGCTATACCGACTTAATATTTCATTGTGGGAATTTATCCTTATATGTAAGTTTCTATTTAATTATATTTGATTAACTGATTTTTAATATTATGTGGGATATACTTAAGCAATTAACCATGTCTAAGATAATATTTACGCATAAGTGGGTCTTATTTTAATTACATCTTTCATGTTTGTTTAATTCATTAATTGTGTGATCGTGAAAACACACCCACAATATATAAACCAAAAAATGGACAGAAATAAAACAAATTGTACAATAATGAGCTTGTTCTATTTGTTAGTTCATCTAGCGGTTGATAAACTAACCCAAGATCTAGGGGAGAAACACCTTGAACATTGTGTTTAAAACATTCCAATTGTCTATCTTTGTATCTCCTTGGATTGGTTTCACCTTGGATTCTCACTTGAGGTGCCTCTACAAGCTTGGGAGCTCCATCCATTACAAATGATTTTATCACACATGTAGGTGGGGGATAAAAAATGATTTTACATAATAGAAAACCTTGGGAACACATGCCGTAAATATTAATGGGGAGAAATCTCACATGCCAACAAATTTAATTTCAATAAATTTATTAAATGAAACCATTCACATACAAAGGTCTTTCTCTAGCTCATGATCATCCATACGGGCAATGATATTTATGCATAAATAAAACTATCATTCAATAATTTAATCATTTTTTTGAAGAAAAATCACAGTCGAATCAATTAATTATCTTTAATTAATAAACCATTTTATCTTAAACCATTTTTTTGAATTTCCTTAAGATGGTCCTCTATAATAAATTTAACCAAATATGTTCGTTTAAAATTATTTTTGTATGTAACCTATACCATGGAGGAATCCCAGTGAATTCCCATTCACAACAACCCAATGAGTAGAAATGAACATTACACAGATGTTAAATTAAACACACACATATATAAAACACCTATCATGTGTTGTGCCTCAAAATTATGCCTGAACTATGGTACATGTATCAAGGGATTGTATAATATAATAATATATTTTAACAAATATTCTTTATTTGGATGATTTCACAGTGTGTTTTTCCTACTACATGGTGTGTAATTTTGTACACCATCCATCAGAAGTACGCACACAAGGACAAGGCATGTAAATGTACATTGTAAATCTTCAGAGCACACAACATGTTCAGTGTGACACACACCGTGTATTATCCACGTTACACGGTTTTTAACCGAGATATCCATGTATGGGATACACAATCCAACCCTAACCAGAAGGGAATACTCACTGTGTTCAATGGGACAAACAACATGAAATCTGGGAACCATGTACCACATGTTCATGGTGAAAACAAGGATTCTTAAAGACTTAGAAAGGATCCAAAGGCATGGCCAGGAATGGAGGAATGTCTCAGTTTGTGGAACCTATAATACATGGTGTGTACTACCGAATACATTCCATGTGTTCTGGTGTTGCACGACCAAGAACATTTGGAACCTCTAAAGGAGATCCTCTATTTTATTTTAGTCAAAAATTAAAAGAAAAATCATTTATGTAAGGTGAACGAGAAATGAGAGAGGAGGAATATATATCTAGATTCATAGTTGCAGAATGATTATCTTGAATTGAAATAAATAAATTATTAAATGTGTAAATCATCAATTAAAAACTAAATAATTAAAATAAAAAATATGACCCCTCTGATTTCACTTGTAGGTTCCGGGCGCAGCAGAAGCGTGTTGGTGGGTGTTCCCAATATTTAAATTTTTCCATTAATAGGGCTTAATCCAAGATCCATAAAAACAATAAAACACCATATTTTTATAATACAGTGAGAAATTTAAGAAAATAGGGGAGTCCCAGAACCATATAGAGGATCATCATAGGTTTGTTATAATTAATTCAATTAAAAGACAAGAATTGAATTGAGGGAATTATCTCTCTTGTTTTTTCTGGTCATAATCTGATGTGATCTGTTGTTGCATCATATAATCAATGTTTTGGATTCATAAAGAGGTGATCCACATGTTATCCATTTAACTATGGACATCGTCGAAGATATCTATGGGTTCTTGCACAAAAGTGCCTTCGATTTCGATGTCTATCTTCGATCGTCTTGATCTGGTGGAGGAGGTCCTCTCTCTCGTAGCATGAGAGCATTCTTGGAAGAAAATAATTATTTCTTGGCTTGAAATCTTTCTCTAGATCCATTGTAAACAACCCTACAAAATTTATACGCTAATGAGAATTATATAATTGGTATTTTAATTACACAGATTAATAAAATGAATTAATTACCCGATAGCATTTATTCATTTCATTTAATTCTTAGTAAGACTCCATGTCTAATAATAACAGTTGACTATTATTATTACTTGACATGCACCCAAAGGGTTACACCTAATAATGCATAATAAAATAAATAATATTATTAATACCAAATCTCCAAAAAAACTACACGACGTGTACTTTTGTTTTTTCATTTTTCATTATTTCTTCCACCACATTTATTAGACATTGAATAATGGATATTTATTTCTCAAATAAATATGAATTCATTACTTGCTAATAGATTTATTATTTCACCCAAAATATATTCTCTTGAACAACTAGAGTCAAAATAAATGAAACCAAGCATACTTGAATAATTATTTATCCAGAATCAGGAATAATCTTTATTCAACTTGTTAAATTAAATTTTAACTAAGATACATGGGAAAACATAGGGTGTGACCCTCTAGGAATCTTTCTCAGTGGTGTTAGGAAGAACTTTCTTAATGTCCAAGGATAATATCTATCAACACACCAAGGAACCCATAGAGAAAGAAGTTAATTCCGTAATGATGGGTCACCTCTTACGAATGCTTACCATGTAATATAATCCCATTGTCTCAATATCTCGAATAATGTGGGTTGAATTCCAGTGCCATCAACCCATGTTCTCGCTTATTATTTCAATGAAATTTTAGAATTGAACTGTCCCATTCCTCACAATGGCCATGGATTTATTAAGCTATATCAATTCTATTAAAGGGCCTATTATATCTTCTTCAATTATGGAACATAAGGGACAAATCCATTCTTTCATTATCTATTAATGTATTATTACTCGTGATGCACCAAACATATCTTACCTCACTATGAATAGTGTTTCATCATAGTTTTTTCCAATACATCGATGTGCACGAGGTGTAATACCCATCAATAATAATCTTAATGTCTAAGGACCAATATAGACATCCGCATATAGGAACATCCAATGACACTATGAAATGTGGATTTTCTACTAGAGGGTATCTTTATCATAATATCTTCATAGATATTACCAAGGGTGCACACCATGAGAAGGCGCCTCAATGTTTTATGAGTCCTCACCCCTAATGGCCTGTGTTATTTGTGTCGCTCAAATAACATCATCCAACCATAGATCATATATTCTAGAATAGTGTTATGGCACTTCTGGGTTCTCATCATAGTAGGGATTTTCTATGAACCTTTAGTGAAATAGTTATCCTTAGGACATTATCACATGCAGTATCCCATAGAAGTACAATCTAGATGTGATAAGGTATTTATTAATGAATAAAGTACAATGTAATTGGTTCTAGTGTACCAAATCCAACATTTAATACTCTTAAATTCTCATGTTTTTGGATTTTGTGAACATAGATATGTACAACTAAAAACATATCATATTTATATTTGGATATTTTTCTCACATCCTTGATATGAGAGGTGTTTAACCAGAAAACACTGATGAGTATCCCGTCTGTTATACTGAATGTAAGGAATGCACTCCATTTATAGATTATCTGGAGTCGCATATTCAGATGTGGGGATGGTACATTACATGTTTGGGATGTTGTTTCCCACTAACTCTCTAAATATATCCATTTCATCCTCTTATTCCTTAGAATTACATTCCTCCACAGGTCAAACCACTGAGTTTCCTTCTCTGGGTCACATGATGACCATCATGAAGTGTTTTTTATAGATTATGGGAACCTATATATTGTGAACCTTGACATTTTAAGACCCTCTGTATATAATGGTTTTTCAGTTTTGAGAACCTTTCTATATAATGGTGTTTGGGAAAGGGAATTATTTTCTTGTTTGAGAGAGATATCACCATGGTGAGGTTGACTATAGAGGATGAGAGTAGTAGAGTTCCTATGATCCATATCTGAAATACAGAAAAGAGGATAATTGAAGTAGTGATCACCTTATGATTTGGTTTAAGAGTAAAATGTTTTTTATTTTTTTCGAATATACATAAAATAGCCTTTGGTGCATTGGAATGGAAAAGATCCGTGATACGAGACTCATTCTACATCGTGGATAGAATATGACAACCTACATTTTGGGTTGGGTTAGGGATATGCTATTTATTCATGATGGTTTCCAAAACTTGTTGATTATAATGTTATATTCTTAGGGATGTGATTCCACTACTACAAATCTACTCGTGTTTTCCCGTTTGGTTCATTATTATCGGTATGAATATGAGTCTACCACTAGGATATTACTAGAATATACTGTTAAATCTTGATTATAGTAGAGGTATTTTCTAGATTAAAATAGGAATTCCTTTCCATATTATAATACGAAACCACTAGAATGGTAGAAGGGATATGAGCCTATTATATATCACTTGAATGATATTGGAGTGGCCATTCATCCACAGATGCAGGGGAATGAACATTGCTTTTGTGAGCTACTTAAACATGCCTAGAAGATTCATTGGTAGGGATATGTGCATGCACATAGGTTATTTCCATATAATACTAATAAAACTAAATCAAATCATAGATATGATCCAATTCTAGTGAATTTGGAGTATTTCCTTGGATTGTTTTGGTAGAAATATGCTCTTATCCCAAGGCATGTGACGAACTAAGTTGGAGAGCCCGATCTAGAATGGGGATATAAGCCTAGTCCTATTACATTGGTTTATATCTCCAATATTTTTTGATATGAATGTTTTCAATTCCATAGGAATGCTTCAAATTGATTTTGCGAGCCATGGTTTTAATTAGAATATGATCCCTGTACTTTTCCTCTTCCTTTATCAAAATATACTGATAATATTCCTTGATGTGAGTAAGAATGTGGTATTTATCTAGAGTACAAAAATATTCATATTGATCACAGTGATAGACTACTATGACTATCGGGATAAGAATATTTTTCTATCCTCATATCTGTACTAGTTATTGAATATGATGTTGGGGATATTATTCTACTACAATACTGTTATTTGTGTGCAGGAATATAGGAATGCATATTTTCAATCACCATGATATTCAAGTAGATGTCTTCAATTTATGTTCAGATATGATCCTACTAATGTCCAGTTTTTTCCATTATAATATTCTAATGGGCTTCATGAATGGGAAAGTGATATGTGCATCCCCATGTTTTCTACCAGAATATGTGTGTAGAATTGATCTATGTAAGTAGGGGTATAATAATTCTCAGTACCTACCATTAGAATATATCTACAAGATTCATCAGAAGAAGTTGGGATATAAGGACACACTCAATTATATGTAGCTTTTCATTCCTAGTGATACCTCCTTGGTATACAATAATGTTTTTCTAGGGTGGTAATTTGATGGGTAGTTCCCTCATCAGGTTATTGAGGGGAACTGGATGGATAATGTTTGGGATAACGGCTTACAAGATCCCTTCTAGGTGGCTTATGAACCATGATAGAGCCATAGTCAACTCCTTGACCCAACTTCATAAGATATGGAATGTGATGGTTTCCATAATTTGGGGATAATATTTCAAAGAAAATGAATTTGGTGAAAAGTATCACTTGTTTCATTTCTTCTTTCCCAAAACGATATGGAAATTCCGACTTCAGCATATTAGTGACTCTACAAGAATTATTGTGGGTCAGAATCGTACCACGTTAGTGGAATTACCAAACCATCATAATATTAAACTAATGTAGAAGGATTTTGGTGGGTAAGGTTGTTTTTCAACCTATAATTTTTCTTCATCAGTTAGGTTCCATAATATCAGCATGATGAATACATGACCTCATGTTAATCTGTTTGTGAGGTAATATTATTTGGTCATGAACAAAACAAGGAATAAGTTCACTGATCAGTGCATCATTTCAAGTATAAAACATTCTCAATCCACAATGAAAATGTAACCCAATTTTTATAAATTTTTATTGGTTTTTCCATTTTACACACATGGAATTTTTATGGTGAGAATGGAATAATTTATTGGAATTATGATTTTGGGGAATTTCATGTTGGGCATACCATTTTTAATTTTGTAGATAATAGATTAAATGGACCATCTCATGGTCAACAGATCAATTTTATTATTTTAGATATTCATGTCAGGTTTACTATTTTTTTGTCTCCCTCAAAATTTTTCGATATTGTTTAATTCCATGAGTTAATGAGATATGATCCCTAAAGCCAACAATGATTTAGTTATTCTTGTCATTACAAAATCTTACACTAGTTTTTCCAATTTTGTTTCCTATTTGAGGATTGATAGTGGGAGTTTCAAGTGTGGTTGTAAGAACATTCATATCAGGTTTACCATTTATATCTTTTTTAAAAACTCCAAATGATTCCTAAATCCATAACTAGGTACAAACCTTCATTCCAAATGTAGGTGGTCAATTGGGGTATCAATCCAAATTACGCTTAAAAAAATTACATTCGTTGAGAGGATGGGAGGTTGGTATCATCACACCCTTTTGGGGGGAATTATTTCCTATAATGATACTATCTTCTATATTTAATACATGTTCGCGAATCAATTCCAGATTCTAATGTATGACTGGTTACCTTAATAAAATGATCAAGGGTTTAATCCTTATATATGTTGAGGAGTTCATATTAATGAAGTCATTTTCAGATATCTGATGTTCTCCATCAGATTCCCATTACCAAATAGTAATTGGTGGTTGAATATATTTTGAAACCATATAACTAGACACTTTAGAGTTTACAGTCATCCTAAAAAGTGATTGATGCTTTGAGGATGAGATTGAACCATCAAAAGTGTCATACATTTAATTTTTTATCATTAATCAAAACCACACAACTCATTCATTTTCACGGCATGTAGTTCAAAGGCATGAAAAAAGGAAATATATGAGGGAACTTAGGAACTATGTATAGATCTAGAGACTTAGGAAGTCATCTTACATATCCTTATTATGGAAGGAATTAGTGTCATTATATTTTTATCTTTCCTCATTCAACTTATGGGTAGTGATAGATAATTAATTACCACGAGAGTTATTGCCTCTAGTTTTACCAATATATAAATTACTTTGGAACTTACAAATATGTGGATTCCCTTGAAGGCAGAAATTATATCTAGTCACGAAATTAATTTTACAAACTATGGTTTCCCTAAGGGTGGTAAATTCATGATTTTAGTGATATGGTCACCAAAAATCCCTAAGACCATAAGAGTCATTCTTGGTGTGAGAAATAAGTGAAATCAAGGGATCTGATTCACCGAATATAGTTATTGAAAATATATACAAGAGAGACCCTGATCGGGATTTTGATAGTGATATAAAACCTTAAAAATATATCCTATATATCATTATTATTGTATGAATTAGATTCCTTGTAGTTCAATATGCATCTCAGTCCATTGATGGATGTGGAAGTATGTTAAAAACACAGGATAGTTTGGGTCCCATAGGCTAGAGTGTCTGATACATGGAGGATCTTTCACCACGATGGATACCCATTGTAGTTTGATTCTCAATAAGGAAGCCTATTTATCCTTTTTATAGTGGTAATTAGGCTCTTTATAGTTCAATATAGTGTATGTACATGTGTACATACAAGATAATTTTATCATGTCTTAAATAATTCTCTTGGAATGGGTGACACATTTATGGGTCAATTATTAACATGGTTGGCGTGTCATGGATGTTCAATGGATATGTCTCAGTTCACTACTATCATGTATGAGGATGTATGGAAATGTCTTATTTGTCTGAAAGAAATGTCTGAGGACTGTTGTGTGATCTTGCTGACTTGTACAGGGGACGCCTCATGAAAAATATAACATCTAAAAGGTTCTTCTCATGATTGATGTAGACATGTCATAGGTTTGAGACATGACTAATGAATTTCTAGGATATCCTTTACATGACTGATACACGCACATCCAAGGGTTTCATGTGATTAGGGTTGAAATGTTAGAGGGATTTCGTATGATAGGGAGGACAGTCCTAGAGGTCTCTATATGTCTCTTTTGATATGTCTGGAGGCCTTCACATGACTCAGACGACATGTTCAGAAGCCATTATGTGACTGATGGAGACAAGTCCTGGTGTGTTTAGTGATCAGGAATAACATTTCAGAGAGCTTCTATGTGATATGGTACACATGTATAGAGGGATTCACCTGATATGGAAGACAATTTTGGATGGAACCATGTGATTTGGATAGTTCATAAGAAGAACATGATGTTTATAGGTCCTGAGAAGCGAATGATTCTATCACATGAAAATTTATGTAACCATATTCATGTAAGGAATTCATATTTTTGGCCTTTATTACATGAATTTACAAATGTTTGTAAGGTATTTTCCTGTCCATAATCTTTATTATCATGTTGAAACACATAAAATCTTATTTGTAACCAGTCCAGTGCCCCAAATGTTTTTCACATGATCAATATTGTGATCATGTGAAGCGTATATTCAAGCCATGAAATCTATTAAGTTGTTCCCTAAATTTTACCTAGTGGAATAGTTTTTTTTAATTTTCTAGTTATATCTCTAAGAGGTATTCTCTCACTTATATTATCTTGTATAATGACCCATTCTTGATGTATGTGTCCATTACATTAATTTTTCCGAATACTTAATAAATTACACAAATAGACTCCCAAAGACCATATTAGTTAAGTGACTTTGGAAACATGGAACACATTCATTGATCATGGTGAATGATCTTCAACCTATCTCATAAATATCTTCACCTTTAGTTTTCCAATCTATAATATTTCTTTATAACCTGGGGAAAGGAAAAAAAAAATGGGTGATCTCAAATTGTCAGTAACAGTAAAAATGGAAAAAATGAAACCAAACATAAAAATAAGAATAAATAAACATTAACATATATTTTTAATATCAAAATCTTGAGTCATAAAATAAATCTTGGCAGTATGTATGAAATAAATAAAAAAGAAACTTGAACCGTGAAAATATATCACTAGCATAAAACATGTTATTATGGAAAAAACAGAATCATAGAAAATCATTTGCATATTAGCCAATGATGATTAGAAAGACAATAATTGCTGAAAAATTTCATTACTAAACTGGATTTACATGCCATTCCAGGCTTGTGTTTCTGAACTAGATTTACATGCACTTCCAAACCTATATTACCGAACCCTATTTACGTGTCGTTCCATCCCAATATTACCGAATCGTATTTTCTTATTGTTCTAGCCCTATAATACTAATCCCATTTTACCTTCCATTCTAGTCCTTTAGATCTCATGAGATATAAATGTTTCCCCAATTCATTTGATAGAGATGTAGGTCCTACCCATCTCATGATGAAATCATTCTTACGTGTTCCACAAAAACCTAGACCATTTATCATAAACATATCTCAAGTAGTAAAATGGGTTTCTTAAACATTATTCTATCATAACATAACCCACATTAAAATAATATATTTCATAAATAAAATCCAATAATAAACATAATAAACCATTATAATAATAGGTATTACATACACTAAACATGTTCTTAATATTAAATGGAAAATATTTTTGACAAAACACATGATATTAATTCTTGAGGAAAGTATCCCTTCTTCTTCAAAAACAACTTCTCTTCAAACAATATGCTATTTGAAAAGAAATTAATTTCATTGAATATAAACCTTAAATATTTTAATATAAAATACATTTAAATAGTTAATTATGAAATCATAAAAATTCATTCATACCATATAAGTTAAAAATAAATTCTTCTCATACTTTTCCCGTAAAATTCAAAAAGAACCTCGTATAAAAAGAATATTCCTACCAAACCATGTAGTAAAAATTAAAGAATGGGTGATAATTAATTTAAACATCCATAAAAGAATATTAAAACATTTTATGAAATAATTTTTAGGAAACATGGACAATGATGATAAATAAACCCTAGTAAATACTTATAAACAATATTTAATAATAATGATATTGCGAAATTATCTTTTACCCTCTGTCTTGACTCTCTTCGTACTCATATAATATTCCTGTATGATAAATATATGTTTATTATACATATTTTACAAAATTCAATTCTTATATATAATATTATATATGGTTTTATTATGACCTTATATTACCAACTTGTTAACGATCCTTTGTTAATGTTTTATTAAGGGTAATATTTTCTTTGTTCATCGCATGTGTCTTAATTTTCTATATCATTGGTCTTCATACATATACCATGATTCCAGAATATAGATCATGATATAAATATATTTTATATGTAGTATATGTATATTTTAATAATCTATAGAATATTTATGTATGAAAATGAATACACCATTCATGGAGATGGTACGTAGTACGTATGCATGAACATTGTTTCCATTTTAATTGTCATGTTGAATGAATGTGTATATATGAAATTTGTATAAAAATATATATATATATATAATTATAACATTACCATTTTTATATAATATAATTTCACTAATCTCATAATTAAAACATTCTATGTGGTGTGTGAATGAATCACATTGCTTTGAGGGGCGGTAATCCACACTTCCTCAAACGAGATTATTGTATTAACACTAAATAGAATGTAAAATGGTATGAGTTGAAAAAAAGGAAGATTAAATACATAATAAATATAATATAATACATATATAAATAGGGTTTCAACCATAATGGAAACCATTTTTACTTGTAAAGGAAAAATGAACAATCATCGTTTTGTGAGGTCGTAGTTCACCGTACAGAGAAACAATATGTTCAATATCGATTAAGTTGAGGTTTGTGTAAGTGTAGGTCAACCCCTTAGTAGAAAAAACTCCCATTATTTTTTATTATAGTGATGTTTTCATACCATAATTAAATAAATAGAGTTTATGGGGTGGAGAAGATAATTAAAGTAAATGAGGTTGAGGGAAAACATTACCTCTTAATTGGGTAACTCAATTTGGTTTGTACCAAAGGGGTTTTTTGAGATTCTTTATGCAAAAGGGAAGACCCCAAGGTAGATGTTATTTAATTTCGGATTTTATTTGATCTGATTTTGGGTGAGGAAAGGGTCTTGAGAGGTGAGAGGAAGTGGGTAGAGGTGGTGGCCTTTTATTAGAGGGAGGAGGGGCACTTTAGGAAACTACAGAAAAATTAATTTATTATCAACTAGAACCAAATTTAAAAATATTAAAATGTAATTGTTTTAAATAATATATGATATATGGTTGTAATATCATCAACAAAAAAATTGGACATATTTTATGTCAATTTAATCTTTATCATTTTAATTTAACACTTATTTATTCTATATCATTTTTTACAAGGGTAAAAATTATTTCAACATTAAAAGGGTTAAATATTTAAAAATATGATGTAAATTAAATAATAAATAAATAATTTACATAATTTTTTATCATATAACAATTCTTATATAATTTTTAAATAAAACCTATTTTTTATAAAATGTAATAATACTATGTTATGAAAAAACAACAATATTGTTAATTTTGACGCTATTCAATACATGTATTTTTAATAATAAAAATATAAGATTTTATAATAAAAAAAGTTATTTAATAAAATACCTATGAGGGTTTAGGTAATATATAAAAATCACTGTAAATATTAATTATCTCAAATTTTATTTATCTTATTATTTTTGACAACATTAATTTCATATTTCCATCAATAATATAATTACAACTTTTGTTGTGTGTAATAATTTAATATAATTATATGTTGGGTAAAAATTAAAAATAAAATACTATAATGAAGATCAATATAGTAGATTTCATGAGAATACTTGTAATTGAATTTATATTATGGAAAATCTATCACAAAAAATGTCATACTTATTAAATTATGAATGTGATAATGTTAACATCACTTTAAATAAAATAATATAAGTAGCACAATCTATTTCATATAGACCAAAATGGAAAATAAATCGATCCTTGGATGTTATGGTAGAGATATAATTGAACAATAAGAATCATTAATGTGTTTGGGTATTTTGATTATTATTAGCATTTTAAAAATAATTGTTTTATTGTTTTCTCATTAATTAATTAATTTGTAAATCTTTAAAGTATACTCCTTTAAGGTAATTATAATTACTAAAAATTAAAAATAAATTATCATGAATAATAAAAACATTCTCAGTTTTAATTTAGTAATTATAATTTAATTTAACGTATAAATATCCATAAATAAAAAATGTTTTAGTTTTTAAATTTTGAGTGAGATATATTTAACTTTTCTTAAAATAAAATATATTCAATGTCTTAATCTCAACCAAGATTATTCCAAATAGTATCATATCAAACCAAGTATGGTTTTGGTTGAAACACACTCATAAAATCATATTAGAAAAATTGTTAATTTAATTTTATAATATTATATTTAACCTTAATTTCTGGATTTAAATATTTACCATATTAAGAAAAATTAATGATGTTACTATTCATAATGCCCAAAAATGAAATAATTACATTAACATAATTTGGAACTAATTATTATAAATATATAATAAATTTTTAAAAAATAAAAACACATAATTTTCAGTAATTAATTTAAAATTAATCTCGTTGTCGAAATGAAAAAAAGGTTTTTAAATGTTAAAACATTGCAAAATATTAAAATATTTTCACATATGAATTAATTTTCGAATTAATTCCAATGACCTACATTATATTAAATGATAAAAATATATTCTATTTATACATAAAAACCATTAAATATTGTAATTTTACCATATATATTATTTATATGATAAAATTTGTTTTCAATTAAAATTTAGAAGCTTTTTACGATCATCAAAACCTGAAAGTTATCAGAAAAATATCAAAAATTCATCCAAAGTGAATTTTTATATCCCTATTATAAATAACTTGTTTATTTTATTATATATATATATATCTTTGTGTGTGTGTTTGTTAAAAACTAGACTAAAAATTGGTGCGCTATTAAAAAGAGGCAAAACAATATTTTTTGAAAAATACATCTTTTATATGAAAAATTCAATTTGTTATTATAGTATACCCAGAAAATATATAATTGTAATTTTAAACATTATATTGAATATTTTATATATATATATTACATTAATATAATCCATCAACAGTGATTTCGTTATTTTATTTTCATTTTAATATTTTTTCTGGAGAAAGTTAATTCTGTTCATACCTTCTATTATAATGACTTGGTTATAAAGTAACAAAATAATATTTAGTTGTTCAATTAAACTCAGTCTTGCCTGAAATGGATTCTTTAAAAAGAATTCTAAATTTTCTGTAACTCTAGCCAAGCATAGTGTTGTGTATTAGGCAAGCTAAGATAGTATTGTGTATATCGCAAGCCAATCATGGTGTAGAATACAACACAATACATCCAAGAAATTAAAAATAATCTATATCATAATATCTCTGGGTGTTACATTCAATCCCACTTAATGTTAATTTTACCCTATAAATTATTCAAGGTTATAAAAGGATAGTAACCCACTTTTTGAAAACAAAACATTTCTTTTAAAAAGGAATATTCGGAAAATAATAGATATAGAAAGTAAATCATAACAAGGTATCTATGTTGAAGAAAATAGGTGAATATTGGTCAGGGATGAAAAATATAAATAATCATAGAGATTTATAAATATCACTGATCATAATAAGTTTAATTATATAGTGAATGTTAACAATCACAAAGCCATAAACTAAATAAGCGCGAAAGAGATCATTAATATCATAAAAAATGATGATAATAAGACACCCTTTTAAATCACGATCCATTTTCCTAATATTTAATAATTTTCATGAGAAGATATACTTACTTTATTTTAATACAATCTCACCATTAGATGTGCCTATAACAATTTCCACTTTATATAATTTTCAACAAAATAATGTTGAATTTGGCACTCCTAAACTATTAGCATATCATGTGATCCAAAAATTTAATTATAGGTCATTCCATCTATCTCAACAAAAAGGATAGTAAAATTTATCAAATATTCCTAAGTCCATATATAGTGAGATAATAAATTATTCTAATAAACTTCAACTGAAGTATAATATAAACTATCCAAAAATGGATAACCTTACAACACATACAATATTTAAAATATAAATCATTATAAAGAGGGGAACTAAATAATCCTAACTTTTATATACCATGTCTCATAAGTTAGTTCTTTGTTTTCAAATTCCAAACATCTGAATACCTTAATAAGGTATTCTCAATACCATAAATCCTTATCTAAAACATTCATGTTTCATAATTATTATGTCCAAAATGTTTTAAACAGAATTCATGCTATCAGAAAACGCTTTTCATCAATGCTTAATTCGTTCTAAAAAAATATTTAACGACTAATTTACTTATTCATGTCCAATATATCATTATACGAATATCATTATATTACCATCATGATCATATTAAGTGTTATCCTTCAATTAATCATATCCTTTCAAAAAAACATCAACTTATTACCTCAATAACTATTCATATTTACAAGTACCATTTAGTATACGCTATTCAATACTTGTGGAAGAACTAAAGAAGGCCAATTCATAACTATTTTTTTATTTTAGAATACCATAAATGCACATCCTTAACATTATTCTCTTATTCTATTACATTAACACTAAATCATTCCACAACTTTATTGTCACACGCCACATCCCCAAAAGTGATCCATGTGACATCCTTTATATTTTTCCTTAAGAGATTACTGATAGTGGCCATCAACATTATCCAATGAATTTATTCACTCATAAGTATAATTCCTATTTTTCTTTCACTTGTAACACTGACATATGGGAGGTGAAATATTTGGAGCTTTCTGTTTATTCACATTATTTTAGCATAAAAATAATCAATGACCTTCTTTCCCACACTAAAAATATTTATCAGTCCCCTTAATACAATTTTATTTATTTTCCCTTCCACACATTGAGAATAAGAAAATATCATATTTTTTTCCCCATAAATTTTCATGTTTATTTTGAATAATATCCTTCATTTCATATCCTAAAAAAGTGATAGATTGGAAATTGTAATCTCCTAGTTTGTACGAAGAATATAGGGAAGGTAAATTATGAAAAATAGGTTCTTGAACTCATACGAATCCATGGATTCAATATTATCTTTTTTCCTTGTATTCTTGATAATGTTCCACCATAGATTTAGTTCACCTTCCTAGAGATAAGTTCCCGAATAAAAGTTTTATCATTTTGAACATTAGAGAATGGAAAATATATTTTCAATGGGACTGGTAAATTTCTTAGCAACTAGTGGATTAGTCACAACAGTAAAGGATAGTGGACATTTCCTGATGAAGGGTTCAATAGAATGTTGTTTTCACCATTAGTCATTTTGAAGCCTAGAAGGATTTGTAGTAAAAAAAAGATTATTTATTCTAGCTCCCATAACATTCATTATTAACAAAATTCCTTTGGGTTCCAACCATTATCAAAAAACCAAAAACATTATTTGAGAGGTAATAATCATACTAGTAAAATAACATAATCACTCTAGAGTACATTCAATCTCTAAAATCACAGGTTTAATCATTGGTTATTCATGATCGTCAAAAAAATTCTTGGATTGTAAACTACAATTTTACTTATCATTAGAAAATCCCAAGAAATAATTTATAAATATCTATAGGGATATCACTATTGATTCTTCATTATAGTTTCCAAAGATTGATAAACCTTCACTCTATTACTAACTCTAATGTCCCAAGATTGATGTACATTAACATTACATTACTTTGGTGTAATAAATAATACATTACACAAATAGACGTCCAAATATCGTATTAGTTTTGTGTCTTTGGAGGCTTGGAACAAATTCTTTTCACTTGGTGAAAGATGTTCAGCATCTCTCAATAAAGATATTCACCATTAGGTTTCTATCCTAAAACATTTCATTATATCCTATGCAAAATAAAACATAAAAAGGGAGAGCTTAAATGACTAGTATGGGTAAAAATGTAGAATATCAAACAAAACATAAATATAAGAATGTAACAATAAGAACATATATTTTGAATATCTAAATATTGAGTCATAATATAAATCTTTGCAGTATTTATTATATTAATAATAAAGAAACACATACCATGATAAAATATCATTGAAATATAAATAGGAATTGTAGAAAATATATTACCCTAGAAAATCATTTACTTATTATCCAAGTATCATATCCAAGACTATAATAGAAGATAATTTCAATTACTAAACCATATTTACATTGAGTTCCATCCCTATATTACTGAAGTAGATTTACTTTTCATTCCAGCCCTATATTACTAAACTGGATTTACTTGTCGTTCCATCCCTGTATTATGGAACCTGATTTTCTTGTCGTTCTATCCATGTATTAATGAATGAGATTTACTTTCCATTCCAGTCTTGTATATCTCATTAGATATAAATCATTAATCAATTAATTGGGGGTACAAATAGGTACCACCCATAACATAATGTAATCATACATATGTGTTATTGAAAAACATAAATCCTTTGTCACAACCATAATACAAGGAATAAAATAGGTTTCTTAAACATCATTACATCATAATATAATTCATGTAAATGAATGTATTTCATAAATATAATCCCATCATAAAAATAATAACCATATTAATAATAGGGATATAATGTTTAAACATATTCTTAATCTTAGTTGCAAAATAATTTTGATAAAACACTTGATATTAATTCTTGAGTGAAATATATGTCCCTCTTCAAAAATGTTTTCATTTCTTAAAATATCATGAAATTTGAAAAGAATAAGATTTATTTGAAAATAAACATGAAAACCTATAATATAGTCTTCATGAATATAATTAATTATAAAATCATAAAAATCCATTCATTCCATATAAGATAAAAAACATTCTTCTCATACGTTTACCAGAAAGAAAAAAAGTGCCTTAGATTGAAGATGAATAAAAGATTTTCTCCAAAACGTTCAATAAAAATGTTAAAAATGGGTAAAAATGACTTCAAACATCTATAAGAGTATATTAAAAAATTATGAAAAAACGTTTTTGGAAACATGGACATGGATGATAAATTATCCCCATTAAATACTAAAGTAAAAACAATCTCAAATAATAATGAGATTGTGAAATTATCCCTTACTTTGTGTCTTGAATCTTTTTGTACTCATAAATGATTAATGTATAATAAATATAAGTTTATTATACATATTTTAAAAAATTATATTTTTATACATAATATAATATTTTTTTTATTATGACATTATATTACCCACTTTTTAACAATCATACGTTAAGGTTTTACTTCAGGTAATATTTGGGTTGTTATTTTCATGGGTCTTAATTTGTTATATCGTTGGTATTTATACATATATCATGATTCAAGAATTTAGATAATTATATAAATATTAATTATATCTTATATATTTATATTGAAATAATCTATAGCATAAATATGTATGAAATGGAATACATCATTCCTGGAGACGGTAAGCGGTATGTACGGATGAATGTTATTTCTATTTTATTTGTCGTGTTGAAAGAATATGTATAAATTAAATATGTGAATATATATAATTATTCAAGTATAATATTTATATCATATAATTTCACTAAACCCATCAATAAAACATTTCATGTGCTGTGTGAATGAATTCCATTACTTTGAGGGAGCGGTAATCCACACTTCCTGAAACAAGATTATTGTGTTAACACTAAATGGAAGGTAAAATGGTATGATTTTTAAAAATGAAAAAGTTATCATAAAATAATAATATATATAATATAATACGTATTTAAATTTATTTTCCACCATCATGGAAACCATGATTAGTGGTAAAGGAAAAATAAACACTAATAGTTTCGTGATGTGGTAGTTCATCATACAAAAAAATAGTATGTCTAATGCCTATTAGATGGATGTGTGTGTAAGTGTAGGTATAAAAATTAGCATAAAAAATCATTTAATATTTAGTATACTGGTGTTTTCATACCATAATTTAATAAATAGGGAGGAGGGGTGAAGGAAAATAAATGAAAAGAGCTTGAGAGAAGACATTACCTCTTTATCTGGTAACTTCTTTTGGTTTGTGCCAAAAGGAATCATTGAGTTGACATATTCCAATGAAAATGATCATAAGAGTAAGGGATATAATTTGGAAGCTTATTTGATTAGTTTTTTCATGAACCAAAGGTGCTTGAGATCTGTGAAGAAGTGGGTAGAGGCGATGACCTTTTTTAAGAGGGAGGAGGGGCAATGAGGGAAACTCCAAAACTATTAATTTATTATAAACTCAAACTACATTTAGAAACCACAAAAATGTCATAGTTTCGAATATGAAAATATATAAGCTTTTAATATAATCAACCAATAAATTTTGGATATTTTTTTACATAAATTTAACCTATATCATTTTTATTTAAGAATTTGTAATTCTATTTCATTTTAAAGAGGGTAATAATTATTTCAATATTAAAAGAGTGAAATGTTTACCTATAAAATCTAGATTAAATAAAAAATAAAAAATTAATATCATTTCTGACCATATATTAATAATTATATATTTTTAAATTTGTTTTTGGATTTTCTATAAATTTAATAAAACATTGTTTTGGCAAAACAACAATAGTGTCAATTTAGTCGCTATTCAATTCATGGATTTTTACAAATATCTATATAACATGTTATAATAAAAACTATTATATTATTATATCCCTATGGGGTCTAGGTCATCTATAAAAATCATTTTACATATTAATTAACTCAATATATATATATTTTTTAATATATTTTAATAACATTAATTTGATATTTCTTTTAATAAAATAATTACTACATCAGTTTTTTGTAATTATCTAATATAATTATTATTTTGGTAAAAATTTAAAAAAATAATTTGATAAATATATATCAACTATATTTAAAAATAATACTTTTAGTTTGATATATATTCTATAAAATCCAACATTTAAAATGCAATACTTATTAAATTATTAATGTGACAGCTTTAACATCACATTAAATAAAATAATACAAGTGTTACAATATCTTCCATATAGAAAAAAATGTTCAGTAACATGACACTTGGATTATTCTTGTAGATATATAATATACCAATAATAATTTCGAAAGTTTTTCGATCTTTTTAAGGTTATTAGCATTTTAATTATAATTGATTTATTGATTTCTGATCAATTAATTAATTTTTATATCATCATATTATAAGTCATTAAGTTAATTATATATTTACTAAAAATTTAAAATAAATTACCATGATAAATAAATAAAATTATTTTCCAAATAAATATTTATAATTCAATTTATCTTTTGTATCTCTATATATATAAAATTGTCTTGTTATTAAAATTTGAGTAGACATATTTAACTTTTCTTTAAATAAAATATATTAAATGTCCTAATCTCATCCAAGTGGATGAAAATGGGTATAATTACTACCCAAGGATGGTTTAAGAATAAAATAAATCATCCAATAATATTATAAAATATGTTAAAAAAATTTTATAGTATTATATTTACCCTTAATTACCAGATTTATCTTTTTTACCTTTTTAATAAAAAATACTGATGTTACTATTTAAAATGGCCAAAATAAATTAATTATAATTACATAATTTGGACCTAATGATTAAAAATATAGAATCCATTTTATAAAATTCAAAACAAATAATTTTTAGTAATTATTTAAAAATCAATCTCTTCATCGGAATAAAAAATGAGTTTTTAAAAGATAAAACATTGCAAAAGATTGAAATGTTTTTACATCTTAATTCAATGTAGATATAATTCCAATGACCTACATTTTATGAAATGATAAAAATATATTATATTTATAAATTAAAACCAATAAATACTATAATTTAACCATATAAATTATTTTGATGAAGAAAGTTGTTTTCATTTAAAATTTAGTATATTGGTACTGTTAATCAAAACCTGGATGTTATCAGAAAAATATCAAAAAAACATCAAAAGTAAATTTTTATATCCCTATTCAAAATAATAATTTTATATTGTTATCTATAATATATGTATGTTTCAGAAACTATATTTAAAATGGGTGTGTCAACAAAATTTTGGATAACTACATTTTTTGAAAAATATTTCTTTTATCTGAAAATTTTAATTTTTTCATATATCTTGTATAGAAAACATATAAGTTGAATTTTAAACATTATATTGTATATTATATATATATATATATATTACATTAATAAAATCCATCAAGAGTGATTTAATTATTTTATTTTTATTTAAATTTTTTATCAGAATAAGGTCAATACTATTCATACGTTCCATTATAATGAACAGGTTCTAAAGTTACATAAAAATATTTAGTTGTTCAAATAAAATAAATAATGAATGAAACATATTATATCAAAAGATCTAGAAATTTCTTGTAACATAATCCATGCATAGTATTACGTATACCGCAAGGTAAGACAATATTGCATATAGCACAAGCTTATCTTTGTGTGGTGTACAACACACGAAATCAATGAAATTTAAAAGAATATAACTCATAATATATAAGGGTGTTACATCGAGTGACTACCATCCTATCTCTGTGTGTTTTTTTGTGTTATTGGGGAGAAATTTGTAGTCTTTTTAGCACTGGTTCTATGAAACCTTTATCAATGTGTATATTGTAGATATTTTCATGAGTCCATAGACGTAATATTGAATAATTCACATAGAATTATCTTTTTACAGGTCATACATGCAGTCACATGAAAAAAAGATACAATGAGAACACTCCTTCATTAGAATATTTTTTAGACCCACAAATTTAGAAAGGGATCTTGTATGACACAAATTATATCTCATAGGGATTTCACAGGATTGGGTTGAGATGACCGGGGGTCCTTGCGAGACAAGATCACCTATTGAAAAATATTTCACATGGTTCATGGAAACTTATCTTCGGCCCATTGTTAGATCATATGGTCTTATTAGGGTCCCTTAACAAGATCAAATTGGCTTGTTTAAGGTTATTTTAATGATATATTGTTATCACATGAGGGGAATAACCCCCTTCGCATGAAAAATAGGGTAACATTACCATGCTTGATGGTTACACCTTTTCCATACTATATTATTTATTTTAAAACACATTCAGTATTTTCTCATTATTTTTAAATTTTGGTATTTCATGATGATTAAAGGATCTCACAAAAACATGCAATAATTTTTATGGTCAGTTTCTCTTCTTTTTTATGGTTCATTACACGATAAAAAAGAACTCAAAACATCATTTGGGAATTTTAATAGACAATCACTTCGGTTTTCTATGGTGTGTCACATGATCAAATCGACCTGAAAATGGGACTCATAATGATCGGGATGAAATTTATGGGAGTATATGTGAGATCTAGATTCTTATTGAAAAGGATTTCATGTGATCGAGGGAGATTGATTTACAGACCTTTGTGAGATCAATATGTCTTATCGGAGGTCCTTAATGAGATTAATCGTTCTTGTCAAAGGTGTCTCACATGATTTATGGTGATCACTAAAGTCACATAACCCCTTCACAAGAATGATTATCCCTAGCCCATGATCATGCCAAGCTTGCGTTCAAACCAATTCTCGTGAAGACCCCTAATGTCATGAACACACCCCATATCATGATCATGTCGAAGAAATATCAATGAATAATCAAAGAATGCGATCACACCCAATATCATAACTCATTTAAATCATCTTTAAATAATTAATTCTAAAACCTATAGTTATTTAAACAATTAAATTTGATTTTGGAATAGTCGGTCAAAAATCATAGGGCACATCCGCAACACTTTATTAACGAATAACTACCTATGGAAGGTCCGTAGTGGACTCTCAATACCAAATCCGGCCAAATATCCGATAAAAAAGATCAATTCTACATGTTAAATAAATTAATTTGACAAAAAATTATTAAAAAAATCAATAAAAGACATAGCACCTCCAAAACAATGGGTGATGATGTGTAGATACTATCATAGGATTTCTTCTAAAATAGTAACATGGATACCCCATCATCACTGGATGATTTCACCATAATTTGTTGAAATCATCACCCAAAACCTAGACCAGAGAATTAAAAATTTTGGGATAAAAGGACGAGAAGGAAAAAAGAAATTAAGGATTAGTCTCACCGAATATTATAAAAAACAATTATCACAAAACCATACCTTTGTCAATGGGGAATATGTGAGGAAGTGGGATCCACCCTCTTGTCCATGAATGTAAGAAAAAGAGAGAATGGGATATTTCCCCCTAAAAACCCAAGGGGTAAATATTTTTATTTTTTCTCTCAAAACCTATACCGAAAAGCTAGTGGAAACCTACAACATGCATTCGACTCTATCAAAATACCAATATGTTAGTGGATCCAGTAGGTGATAAGGATCACCGAACTACCAGTGGATTTTTATTCTAACCTCGAACACTCAGCCTTCCTTCTTTTCTCTCATGATATTCCTAACTAACATAGAAATCCCATTCACTATTCAAAAACACATATTTCATTTTTTTCAAAATCCAAAAATTATTTTCTAAATCCTAGTTCAAAATTTGTCTCCTCCACCAACTGAAAATTACAAAAACCACTATAAATCTAGATCCATACAAGCATTGTTTTTACTAATAGATTACTTGTTAATTTATGTAATCACATTGAATGATTTCATGAATTTATATAGATTATAAATATTGGAAACCATGGTTTTTAGAACATGAAAACTTATATCATACTCATCCTTTTGATACTTTTCATAAGAATATTTTGCAACATGTGAGGTAGAAAAATCCTTTTCATATGGTTTTGGTTTCTCTAGAATATAAAATTTCTCCTCTTATTTGAAAAAATTATCAAATTATGATATAAATTAATGAAATTATCACCATTAATTGTTTTCCTTCTTGAATACTAATCACATTAATATATTTCGTATATCATTAATTCTATGAATATTTATAAAAAAATATGTGTCTATATTAGTATCATTTATTCCATTATTCAGCATAATATTTTATTGAATATACTCATACTAAAATAAAAAAACTTTTTATAAAATTTTTGGGGTAAAAGGAATATTTTTTACATTTCTTAACCGAGTTAATATCATCTCATAATGTATATTTAGTAATTAAAATCTTGTTATTTACATA
Organism: Viscum album; assembly: GCA_963277665.1. NCBI lineage: Eukaryota > Viridiplantae > Streptophyta > Magnoliopsida > Santalales > Viscaceae > Viscum > Viscum album. Next base: position 998,338,842 of record OY728136.1, on the reverse strand, counting down.
TTATATAACTATTATATTGTTCATTGAACAACATCTTTCGAAATTCAACTCGTGAATGCTTCTATATTCCAATATGAATATGATTTATAGTCTATTGTATAAGGCCCTAGAATTAAACATTACATAATCCTAAGATAAGTCAATAATCAAATTTTAATTAACATCAATGATCTTTTTAGGTTTAGATTTTAATATAATTATGCTATAACTATTATATTTCATCCCAAAAATTACAAAGTAGACACTTCTAATCTGTTCTATTTTTTCACAAAAATAGCAATCAGTAAATAAAACAAGAATTATTTATTTGATATAAATATTCTTGAATTATTACTTTCTATTTCCCTTCCTATTAACCGATGAAAAACATTTTAAAAACATTAGATGAGCATAAAAAAGCACATTAAGGGTTACAAAATACTGAAAGAAAACATTAGTCAAACAATAGATGAATATAAATGAAATCATACATTTCACTCATGAAACATAATCTCTTTAAAATACATCATGATATAATAATATTTATGAATAACACACAGAAGTCATAAATCATAATGGTAACTTGTGGTATCGATAACATACTTACGTTGTATCTTTCACAGCTTCATAGAGAGTTTCGTTGGGAATAACCATTATAGTATATTACCAAAATCACTTATTATAAACATTAATGTTTTCCACTTCCATGTTTCCCATGGCATTTGAGAGCTATTTAGGGCTCAAGCACCCCTGGTTTATTACAGAACCACCTGTATACATGAATAATTCCCAAGAACCATAACATATTCTTAAAACATAAAATAATCATAAATGAATGATAACATTTCTACATTGCAATCAAAATATATAATTTCAATATATTGACATAATAAATACATTATAAAAACCATTTTCAATACCAAAATACATAAAAGGGTATATGGTATTCACTATTCCTTTTAAAAACAATACAACATGAAGAGGAATCTAAATATCAAATAATGTTTGCGACGGTGGAAAGGTCATTGTTTTCACGTACGTTAAAAAGAAACATTATTTTAGTAATTTAGTAAAATTATTCATAGAAAAAAGATTCACTTTAAATGAAATTAAATGTGAAAGGGGTTGATATACCGTATAGATTAAATTCATGGTTATATCAAAATATGCCTTAACGAAAGGTGATTAAGATGAAGTCCCTTACCTTACATCCGACATGTCACATATGTTCATTATTCATATTGATTAATAAACATAAGTGAATTTATACATGATAGAGAACATTTTTCATGTTTAATATTACTTTTATATAACTTATTACCATGTTATAAACATTAATTATTTATTTAAGTTAATATCTACTTTTTGTCGATATTCGGTACTTGAGTAAAACAACGAACTTCTTATAATTAAAAATTGTCCATGTGGTCAAAATTCCATTACCACCATAATGATATTAATGATTTAAATATAATATATATACTGTATATATATTTATTTAAAATAGTACATAACATTTTGTGATAATAAATGAAATGCACAGTTTATGGAGATGGTAAGACGTACGCACACATGAAAGCTACTTTCATTTATTTTTTATATTTAAATAAATGAAAACTAAATGATACATAGGTATATTATAATTAATGTACAATATAAAATTTTATATATGTTACATAATTTAATTAAATCCCTTCATTTTATGTTCCATGTATGGAATAAATGAGTAGTATCACATTGAGGGGGTGGTTTTCTGCGCATCCTCAAATGAAATTATCGTATTAACACATTTTGGAATGAATAAGGGTATGATTTAAAAAAAATATAATCTTAGTGAAAAAATAAATATATATCATATATAATATATAAATATAGTTCCATCATAATCGCCACCGTGAGAGGAGGTAGGGGAAAATTGAACAATCACTGTTTCGTGAGGTAGTAGTTCTCCGTCCACAGAAATAGAATGTTAATAACCATTAGATAGAGATATGTGTAAGTGTAGTTATAATCATTATAATAAACATACAATAGTATTTTGAGGATTCTGGTTTTGTTGTTTAATCAAAGAAAAAGAATATAATAGGGAGTAATGAAGTAAAATGATGGAATGGAACTTTAGAGAAGACACTACCTCTTAAAACATGTAACACCCTTTGATTTGTGACAAGAGGCTTTATTAAGTTTCCTTATTTATAATTTAAATATTCTATTAGAAATAAATGGATTTTGGGAGATTATTTGGGTAGTTTTTGGATTATCCAAGGGGCTAGAGATGTGTGATTAAATGGGTAGGGGTGATGCCCTTTTATATGAGGGAGAAGGGGCACTTTAGGAATGTTTTGAAGTATTATTTTATTATAAAATGATTTTCAATTTCAAATGGCCCTAAAGACATTTATTTAAAATAAAAGATTATTTTGGGTCGAGAACATCTAAACCAATATGTATTAGAAAATTTTAGGTTACAAATTTAACATTATCGTTTAACGTTCAACCTTAGTTATCTAATTTAACTCTTACCATGTCTCCTAGTATATTCATTCTATATGGTTAATATATTTACTGTAAAATGTCAATAAAACCACATGTGGTTAATTAATGACATTATCAACATTATCTAAGTCATTTGGATGAATCATATATTTTGAAAACTATTATATCATTTAATAAAATAGTAGTTGTTTTAAAAACTCATTTATGTCAATCTTTATACTATTCAAATCACGACTTCTTAAAAATCCACAGCAACACGATTATTTAAAAAAACATTCATTAAATTATTGATTAAATTTGATAATCATCTATATAATTAATTTATGGTATACAAAGTTTTAAAATAAATTAATTTTAATATTTATAATCACATTTATTTAAAACATTCATTAATAAGGTAATCACTACATCATCATTGTGTCCTAAATATAATTATTTAATTGATGACTAAAAATTAATATAAAATAACCTGATATAGTAAATACATTTATCTTTTTAATTAATATTTATAGTCCAATATATTACTTATATAACTCCATATAATTTTTTAGTTAAAAAGATATGATTATGTTTTATTATTATTTACATTAAATTTATTTATATAAAATGAAATTTTCACATCAACGTGGCTCCATGAGGTCCCATAATCAACCCAAGAAATATTGTGGTACCAAAATATCTCATAAAATAGTATTATAACACATTTTAGGGTAGTTTAATATTACTATAATATTATTTTTTACCCTTAGAAACCAGATTTACCCTTTAACCATGGTAAATAAAATAATTGTCGCAGTTACTATTATCAATGTATAAAAATTAAAGGTACCTACATAAAAAATTTGGGCCTCTTGATTCATAATTTGGAATATATTTTTCCAAATTCAAAGACCAAAATTTTTATATATTAATTTAAAATTAATTCTTGTCGTTAGAACCTTAAACGTGTTTTTATGATGTAAAAATCAACTAAAAGTTTGATGCGTGTTTATTTCCAATATCAATGTGAAATTACATACAATGAACAAAATTGGATTAAATGATAAAAATATAATACAATTAAACTTTAAAACCAATTGAAATTACAATATAACTATATCAATAACTTAGATAAAAAGTCTTTTTTGACCTAAAGTGTGGTATTTTTCACTATTTATTAAAAAATGAACTTTAACATAAAATTACCAAAAATTTATCCAAAGTAAATTTTGATGTCACGATTATATAGAAGTAGATTATTTTGTAATATATAACATGTAAAAGTGATAAAAACTAGATTTAAAAAGTGTTCTCTATCAAATGGAAGTAAAACAACCTTTTAAGAATATTTGAGTATTTCATGCCTAAAATCGAATTCATTCTTATTTTAAGCCTCTAAAATTTATTGGATAAATCTACAGACATTTAAAAAAATGTAAAATCATATTGTAGTTACATATGTTAATTACCTATAAAAAACTTTTAGGCATTAACTTCAATTTAAAATAATAATATTATTATAGTGTTTTTCAGTATAACTCAATGTTGTGTTCAGTGTAAGATTAAAAAAAAGTGGCTGTTGTGTGTTGAGTATGATATTAGAAAAATAATTCACTTTAATGTAAAAAAATATCTTATTCATAAATATTAATATTAATGTAAATTTATTTTTCTTTAAACACATGGGTTTAAATATCCTTCCCCCCTTTTTAGAATTGTTTCTCAAAAGTTCTATTCACATATCAAATTTGTGGTGGTATTTATCCCTCATATCATTTTCAAATTCCCATGTTGCCTCTTAAACCATATAATTTTTCCAAAAAACCTTTACATGAGGGACTACCTTATTCGGAAACACTTTCTATATGAGTTCAAGAATCTGGACTGGTTGGTCCTCATAAAAATTTTTTTTTTCCAACTGAGCTACCTCTGGACTCAAAACATAAGATTGATCCAACATATACTCTCTCAAAATTGAAACATGAAGAACATTGTGTACCTCTAATAAACTATGAGGTAAATCCACTCTTTAAAAAATTGATCCAACATTTTCATGTTTTTATAGGGTCCAATGTTCCTCGAACTCATCTTTCCCTACTTACCAAAATTATTCACACTTTTCCATGGAAAACATTGAGAAAGACATTATCACATACCTTAAAAAACATCCTCCATCTAATTATCCATATAAATTTTCTCCCTAATCTGAGCTATTCTCAATTTATTATTAATCAACATAACTTTTTCTGCAATATCATCTACCAATTCTGGTCCCATAAATGTTGTTTCACTTATTTCATCCAAAAAAGTTGGAGTTCAACACCTATATATATATAAAGATTAAAACGGTTCCATCTGTATACTAGAATGAAAACTATTTTTATAAGAAAACTCAACAACATAAATATTTTGTTCTCAAATTCCGTAGTAATCCATTTAACAAGCACATAGACTTTCTTCCGTGGTCTGAATTTTTTGTTCTAACTTCCCATCTGATTGCGGATGAAAAGCAGTACTAAAATTTTTTTTAGTACCAAATGACTTCATAAGGACCTTCCAAAAGATAGAAGTGAACCTTGGATCATATTCAGATACAACGGAGAGTAAAACTCCATTTAATTCATCTATCTCATTAATATACAATCAAGTAGGATAATCTATATATAGTGTATCTTGAATAGGAATAAAATGAGAATATTTAGTCCATTAATCAACAATAACCCAAATTTCATTGTTACCTTGAGAAGTATTTGGTAATCCCACTAAGAAATACATGGAAACATTTTCCCATTTCCACTCCAGAATTTTAAATTTCAGATGAATCCCTTTTGGTAACTATCATTCTACTTTAAACTATTGAAAAGTTAAACACTTCATAGTAAAGTCAGCAATATCTATTTTCATTCCATCCCACTAGTAATACTCCCAAAAATACATGTACATTATAATATTTCCAGGATGAACAGAAAATTGAGAACTATAAGCTTCACATAACAACTCTTTCTTCAACATTGAATCGCAAGGCACACATAAACTCCTTCCAAAATTCAAAACATGATCTTTATCCATTAAATTTATGTAACTTACCCTTCTTAAACAATTCTACATTTTTCTGCAACTCATTGTCATCTTTCTGCGCTTGCTTAATTTAGTTTGATAGAGATGACTTCACTACCACCTGAACCAAAATAGAATAATTCCCCAAAACTAAAACTTCCAATCCATTATTTATCCAATCAAAATACAAAGGATCTCGTTCCCAAAGTAACATAGTTAACGTCGCAATACTCATTCAACTTAAATAATCATCCACTTTATTTTCCTTTCCCAGATGGTAAGGGATCATGAAATTGCAATCCAGGATTAATTCAATCCATCTCCTCTATCTCACGATTAATTCATTCAAAATAAAGATATACTTAAAACTTTTGTGGTAATATATATTTCACATATTACGCCATAAAAATTATGCCTCTAAATTTTTAAGGAAATAAAAAAGAACAACTAATTCCAAATCATGTGTAGTGTAATTTAACTCACGTGGTTTCAAATGACATTAATCATAAAAAATTATCTGATCATTCTTCATAAGGAAACATCCAATTCATATCAATGAAGCATCACTATAGGTAACAGATTCACCATTTCTAGAAGGGAGTTCCCAAAATAGAAAATTCACCAATCTTCTTTTCAATTCCTGAAAACATTCATCACATTATTTTGTCAAGATTAACTTAACACATTTTCGAGTTACCTTACTCATTGAGTTAGGTAACCATGAAAAACATTCAACAAACATTTAATAATAACCCGAAAAACCAATAAAACTATGAATCTCATTTATATTTGTGGGTATTGGATATTATTTAACAACATTTATTTTATCAAGATCGATAGTTATTCTATATTTAGTAACAATGTGACCAAGGGAAAAAAATATTATAACCAAAACTCACACTTTATGAATTTACAATAAAATTTCTTTTAATTTAGGTTTTGTATAAAAACCCTTAAATATAATTCATGATCCTATTTAATTATATAATATACCAAAATATAATCAATAAGAATAACCAAAAACCTATCCAATAACTCACACAAAATTATATTTATAAGATTAAATAATACTGTATGTGAATTGGTTAACCCAAAAGGCATAACTACAAATTAATAATGGAAATATCTAGTACAAAACACATTCTTCGGAATGCCTACTTCATTTATATTCAACGTACGGTACCTCGAATTCAAGTAAATCGTCGAAAAATACTAAACTCAATGGTGATTATAAAACAAATCATTAATATGAGTTAAATTATACTTGTTCTTAATAGTGATATTATTCAAGGATCAATAATAAATGAAATGTCTCATTGAACCATGTTTTTTTAACAAACAATACAAGAGAACCCCATGGTGATGTGCTATGTTGAATGACACCTTTTATCTAATAACTCTTGAAATTGAATTTTTAACTCTAAAAGGTAAATTTAAGATATTCGATAAGGGGGATTTGAAATTGGAATAGCTTCAAGAACTATGTCAACATTAAATTCAACTTTCCAATCAAGAATTATACTAGACAACTCATCAAGAAAAAAATCATGATTCTCATTAAACACCGGTATGTCATTAATCTAAACTGATAATTTGTTTTCAACAATATGCTCAAGGTAATCTTCATTTCCACCTTTTACTACTTTATCATCTTCAAGATATGTTATAAAATGTAAGGGTTCATTATTCTACACAAACTAAAATTATTTCTCAAAAGAAACATCTTAAGTTATGAACTCAATCATAGCATGATAAATGGAAATGAAATCCTTCCACAAAATAAAATCATACATTACTTGAGGAAAAACAATAATGTTTTCATGCAGGTTCATTCCACACACAATTACATGAACTTTCTTATAATTTCTTTTTGTCTCAACATTTCCTCCAGGCGTTTCTACTACAAGTTCAATATTCTTATGATGAGATGAAATTCCCAATTTAATATAAAATTTCCCTAGAATGAAAGAATGTGTTTTCCCTAAAACAAACTATATATTGGCATAATCTTAATAATCAAAAAATTTACCTGATACTACTTCATTTGATGGCCCGATATCTTCTGATGTAGTTAAAAAGGATTTAAGCACCAATTTCTTTTTGTAGACCAGATACTTTCCTTTATTTTAGTTATTCATTAGACACTCATTTTCATAGTGAACCATTTCATTTCAGTTAAAATATTTTATTCACTGTAAATCAGATTTTGTCTCACCATTACATTAATCCTTTTTAGTGAAATTAGAAGCCATATGTCCGATTTTACCACATCTAAAGCAATTACTAGTATTAGAAAGTCATTCCCCAGTGTGCTTTTTTACATCAATTTTCAAAAACTGTAAACTTAAGTTTCTTACTATCAAAATTATTTGAAGAGTTATTCCCTTTCATATTCCACCTATACCTCTTATTCATTTTTTTGTCAATGAACTAGTAATCCTTGGCAAACTCCATTTCCACCTTCTCTGAACATTAATAAAAAAATTTCATAACTTTTGAACTCTTTAGAAGAAAAATCCCTTTTATAATTCGACTGCGATACTGAGTAAAAACAATTTTGTCTACTATCAGGATCCCAAATGAAATTTGGATAATACATTTCCATCCGAGTGAATATTTCTTCATAAGCAGCCACTGATTCATCCACCCGCCTCAATTAGAGGAATTTTTTTTCCATCCAAAGTCGAACTGCATTAGAAAAATATTTCTCAAGGAACATACCTTTTAATTCATCATAATAAAGAAAATAAATCTCCTCACTAAACCTGATATTTTTCACCACTGAACTCTACAGGTGGGATATAGGTTCAAAACGATAAATAGAAAGACTATCATTTTGTTGTTCTGAACACCCCATGACATTGAAAAACTTTTACATTGCTTTAGTCCACCCTTTAGCTAGAACTGGGTCACATGATCCTCTGAATAATGGGGGATGTTTCCTTATGAAATACTCTACTACTAACATGTTTCTATATGTTTGATCTTGCTGATGTCATTCATGGATACCACCACCATTTATATCCTCAGTCAACAGTGACATCACCGCCACAAAATATTTAGTTCATATTCTGACAATCTTATGTTGCTAATTTGGAAGGTTATTTTCTATTGATTTCATCCCATCATAGATTCCCTATTTCCTCCACAGAAAACTATTCTGAACAAAAAAAGATCATAGGTAAAGCAACATGGTAATATTAAAATGAAATATTATTACAATATTACCATAAATTATTTTATGGATATTAATTTTAACAATATTCTAACTCATAATGTTTTTTTTAAAATGACATTTGATACCAACTATAAGGCCCCAAACTTAAATATTACATAATATTGAGTTAATTCAATAATTTACTATTAATTGAAGTCATGGATCATTTCAGGTTTAGAGTTTTAGAGAATTAGTCCATAAATATTACATTACATCTCAAATAATACAATGTAGACTCTTCTACTCTAACCAATCTTTTCACAACAATAAAACTCATTAAATAAAACAAAAATTATTATCTTGATATAAATTTCTTGAAATATAAATTTATCTTAACCTTCTTTATTCCCTCTAAAAAACATTTAAAAAACATTGGATGGGAATAAAAAGCACAGTATGGGTTATAAAAAAACGAAAGAAAAAATTAGTCCATCAATCCATGTAAAACAATGAAATCATACTTTTCACTCATAAAACATAAGATCTATAACATACCTCATGAAATCCTAATATTTATGAATAAAACATATAAATCAAATATAATAAAGGTAACTAGTTGAATCCATAACTTACCATCATTATAGCATTCACGGAAATGTAGGGTGTTATATTTGGAATACCCATCATAGTATATTCCCTAAATCTCTTAGGATAAACCTTAAAATTTATTATTGTCACATTAACCAATGCATTGGACAGATATCTCGTGCTCACCCTCCCTTGGTTTGTCATGGAACCACACATATACGTGAATAATTCCCAAGAACCATTACATATTCATAACACATAAAACAAGCATAAAGGGAAGATAACAATTTCACATTACAATAAAAATATATAAATTAAAAAATTTTAAATAATAAATCCATTATCATGACCATTTTCAATACCAAGATATGTTAAAATGGTTATATGGTATTTTCTTTTCCTTTTAAAAATACTATAGCTTGTAAAGGATGCCAAATATCAAATAATGATCACGGCAGCAGAAAGGTTTTTTTCATCACATACATTAAAAAGAAACATTACTTTTTTCATTCAAAAAAAGCTTCATAGGAAAAAAAATTTCTATTGAATGGAATTAAAATTAAAAGGGGTTTATACAATGTATAAAATAAAGTTGTGTATAAATCAAAACATGCCTCAATGAAAGGAGATTGAGATGAAGTCCCTTACCATGCATCCGACTTGGCACATATGTTCATTGTTCATCCAAAATAATAAATTAAGTCAATTTATACATTATTAAGCACCATTAAAAAGATTATTATTTATTTTATATCATTTATTACCATGTTTTAAACATTATATAATTATTTACGTTAATATCTGTCATTTTGTCAATATTTGGTACTTGAGTAAAAAATGAACATGTTATAATAACAAATTTTCCATGTTGTCCAAAGAACATTATCTTCTGAATGATATTGAAGATTTCAATATAATATATATATTGTACATATATTCATTTATAATGTAACATTGCATTTCAAGATAAGAAAAGTGATGTACCATTCATAGAGAGGGTAAACCATACGCACGCATGAAATATAATTTCATTTCTATTTCATAATTAATGGAACAAATAATAAATGATAAATAGGTATATTATAATTAAATTTTAATATCATATTTTATATACATAACATAAGTTAATTAAATCTATATTTTATATGTTCCGTGTATGGAATGAACGATTTATATCACATTGAGGGGGTGGTACTCCACACTTCCTCAAATGAAATTATCGTATTTACACATTCTGGAAATAATAAATCTATGATTTAAATAAATAAAAAGAATTATAGAGAAAAAATAAATATATATGATATATAATATATAAATATAGTGCCATCATAATGGCCACCCTGAGTAGCGCAAGGGTAAAATTGAACAATCATCGTTTAAAGAGGCAGTAGTTCACCCTCCATAGAAACAGTATGTTCATATCCATTAGATGGAGGTGTGTGTTATTATATTTCAAATACTTATCATAAAAACATCCAAATATATTTATTATACTAGTTTTTTATGTAATCAATGAATAATAATAGACTAAGGAGTGATGAATTGAAATAATGAAAAGAACTTTAGAGAAGGCACTACATCTAAAAACGTGTAACTCCCCATGATTTGTGCCAAAAGGATTTACTGAATTGCCTTATCCCTAAATTAATGCATTTATGAATAATATAGGGATGTTTGGATATTATTTGGGAAGATTTTTTATGATAAAATGTGCTTGAGAGGTGTGATTAAATGGGTAGGGGTGATACCCTTTTATAAGTGGAAGGAGGGGCACATTAAGAATGTTTTGAAGTATTATTTTATTATAAAATGATTCTTAATTTATAATGGTACAAAAGTCATTAATTTCAAAGATATGTTTTTTGGGGTCTAAAACCTCTCAACCAATATGTTTTAGATAATTTCTAGGTCACAAATGAAACTTTAGCTTTTATCTTTAACCCTTAGTTTACTAATTTAACTATTACCATGCATTTTTGTATATTCATACTATATGGTTAATATAGTTAGTATTAAATTCAAATAGAACCTTAAGTTGTTCATTAATTACATATTTATCAATATTTAATTCTATTGGATGATTATTTTATTTTTATGACTTTTATATCATCTCAAAAGATATTATTATTTTAAAAACTCATTTTTGTCAATTTTTATACTATTCATATCATGACTTTTTAAAAATACATAACAACTTGATTCATTAGAAAGAAAATCCTTAATTAAAAGATAAAAAGTCATAATAATCCATAAAAATTGTGGATGGACAAAAAATATTTAAATTAAATTTATTTTAATATTTATAATCTCTTTTATTTAAATCAATCATTAATAAGGTAATCATTGTAACACCCTGAGATTTTATGAAAAATATTATTTTTAATTTTATTGATGGCTTGTGTTGTATGCTACACCAAAAGGAGCTTGAACTATATGCATCCCTGAATTGGCTTCCATTACACGCAATCGCGACCTTCTACGATAGCCTGTGTAGTAAGCAATACCGAGTTTCACTAAATGAGATATTATTATAATATTATTATGAACTAGCTATTATGAATAGTAATACCCACTTTTTGAAATTATATAAATTTTATCTTTCAAAATTTTCTTCATTTTTGGATTCGGAATATCGAAATTAGCTTATGGTGAAATTTTTGTACTTTTCAGATAACTTTAATATTCAGATGAATAGTGAAAATTACTAAATTTTAATTAAAGACAACTTTTTTAATAGAAATAATTAATAGTGATAAATTATTAATTTGAGTGGTTTTAAAGTATATTTAGAATATATTTTTACAATTTAATACAATGTTGGTCATTGGATGTAATTTCACATTTAAACCAGACATAAACAAGTGTCAATCTTATGATAGTTACTATCTCTTAAGAACACGCTATTTGTTTTGACGACGAGAATTAATTTTTAAATTAATTAATGCAAATGATATGTTTTGAATTTGGTAAAATATACATAATTTTTGAATTCATAATATCAGATATATCTTAGGCCTAATTTTTGGTTTTTTTATGGAAACATTCATTTTTTGATGAATTGTGAAATCACTAAGTGGTAGTTAAAAAAACCGAATTTTTCATAAAACATAATTTTACTGCTTCTGTGAGTGGAATTTCAAAAATCTAAGAGACACGGTTAATATCAAGGACTAAAATGTGGTTCAATGAGATGAAAATAATTTTTGGTGAATAGTAACTTTTAACTTTTTTTTACCACGGTTAAAAATAAATAGGGTAATTAAGGGTAAAAATGATATTATTATTATCCTAACACATTTCCTAATTCTATTGGATAAGTGTAATTCGGCCAAAAACAACCTTAGGAATAAAATATGACCATTTAGGCCCACATGGATTAGATTAGGACACTTATTATTAATTTATTTAAAGATGGGTTAAAATAGTTAAAATCAATGTTTAATAACTAAATTATTTTTAATATAGGGTTATACATAAGATAAATTCGACTATTAATATTAATTTGAAATCTAAAAATACTTCCTACATAACGGTTTTTTATTTATATTTTTTAGACATTAAATATGTTAATTTATATATAACACAAAGATGATGCAGTAATTATCTTATTAATGAAATATTGACATAATTGATGTTATAAATACCCAAATAAATGTAATTTGGGACTTTTTATGAATTCCACTAATTTTCTAGGTTAATATGACATATTAGTATTTATTTAGGAAACTTTGTTCGAACTAATCATTCTATTATGTTTTTCACAAAAATCAATTACCAAATAGTGTCAAAATTGACATAAAATAGTTTTTAAAACAAATATCATATTATTAATTGTTATTATATTCATAAAAATCTAAGGTTCGGCCAAGATACTTATATCATGATAGGTGTATCATTAATGGACTACTTGGGGGTCGTTTGGATTTATATGGTATGTTTATTAATTATATAATATAAAAATACCAACTGACATGGTAAATGTCAATCTAATTAACTAAGAGTTAAAACTAAAGGTTAAGGTTAATATAATAACCTAAACTTGTCTAAATTCTATTGGATGAGAGGATTTAGACCCATAACCACCTTAGCTTCAAAATAAAGCAATTTGGTGCTATTAAAAACCGAATATGACTTTATAATAAAATAATATTTCATGTTATTCCAAAGGTGCCCCTCTCCTCCCTTATAAAAGGGCACCTCCTCCCTCTCCTCCTCACACCAATTTGAGACTTCAAGCTCGGACAACCACAGCCAAATTATCTTCTCCACTTCCTTAGAAAAATTCTAGAGGTCCTGGTCTACTTCAAAGACCAATCATAGTGACCTAAAAAGAGGTTTCAAAGAGGCGTATCGAAGAAGAGGTAATTTCATCTCCTAATTATTTCAAACTTATTTCTTCATCAACATCTTCTAATTTATTTTTTTCATTATAAAGTAATAACATTAGTATCACTAATATACTGATTTGTTATTATAAATATGAAACAACCCCATTTAACCTTCTATCCATCCTACAAAAAACAAAATCACCGTGCGTGCGTACGTACGGAATACCGTCTCCACACCATGGTGTAATCTGTTTTTCCACCAACACCATATATGGATGGGTATAAGGTTGTAAATAATAACTATACATAGCTATTATAACTTCATACTAATTCTGATATATTGTATCATCCACTACAATTCAATTCAATAATTATGGAAACGATATCATCGTTCGTGCGAACGTACGGACTACCGTCTCCACGACACGATGAGATTAATTCTCCATGATAACCATTTAAGAATGATTATAAAGTATATATAAGCAATAATAATGAAATATATGACATTATAAAAAAACTGTATATATGTTTATATGTATTTCATCTACTTAATTCCATTCAACTCAATAAGGAAACGAAAACAACGTTCATGCGTACGTACGACCTACCGTCTCCATGAATAGTGTATTTCTTTCCATTTATCAATCTATTATATATATGTATATTCTGAATATATATTATATATAAATCATGTTTTATATCCTGGAATTAAGTAATCGTGATCTATGTAATCATATGAATAATTAGAAGTCAAAAACGGATGACAAATGAAACGATTTTACCCAAAACACTCTTTAACATGGAATTTACAAAAGAACGGGTAATATAAAGTGATAAGTAAATCATATATGATATCATAAAAATGAATATGATTATTTAATAAGTCAATGAAATTATTTAAATCATTATATAGGTGGTTCGGATACATACGAAGCATATCAGACAAAAGGTAAGGGATAATTTTGCAAATCTCATTTTTATCCGAGATTTATTATTCGTAAGTATTTACTGGGGCTATTGCTATCATCCATGTCCATGTTTTATAAAAGGTATTCATGTATGTTTAATTTCCTTTTTATCCATTTTTGACTTTTACCCCATGGTATGGAAGTAATCTTTCCTTTATTTACCCTACAAAGTATTTTTTGATTTTTCCGACAAAAGTACGAGAATAATGTTTTTTTTATAAGGCATGAAAATATTTTTACGGTTTAATAAATCCTTATTTTCACGAATCTTCCTACAAAATATTTCATGACTATTTTCAACAAAATCTTTTTCTTTTAAAATTTCATGACATTTTGTTAAAAGAAAATGATTTTGAACAAAAAAGGATATTTTTCTCAAGAATTCATTTCAAGGGTTTTATCAAAACAATTTTCCATCAAAGATGACATTATTTCATATGTGTATGTTTCAAGTTTAATTTCTCTATGATTTTCATGGTTTCAATTTTCTTATGATGAAATGTCCATTTGTTTTATACGGATTATGAGATGATGGGATGATGTTTATGAAACCCATTTTATTCTTTGGGTTATTATGAATGATGTATGTTTATTTTGTGACACAAGTAAGAATGATTTCATTATGAGATGGGTGGGACCTATATCTCCCTAAAATGTATTGGGTAAATATTTTATATCTCATGAGATAGACATGGCTGAAATGGTAAGTTAATCCGGTTCTGTGTTACAGGACTGAAACGAGGAGTGAACTCGATTCAGAAAGGGACTTTGTCCACAAAGATGGTCTTGGAAACACTGCCTTGGATACTATGGAAATCATTGCATGTGCTTAATGGATTCCACAATTACATGCTTTATTCCCATGCTATGTTATCATGATTTGTGTTCCATTATGATCTATGCCTTATTTACTTCCATGTTTTAAGTCATTGCTCAAGATTTTTATGTTTAAACATTATGTTCATGTTTTTAAGTTCAAATGTATATGGTGTGTTTTATTTTATCCATGCTTACCCTTACTAAGCATTTGAGCTCACCCTTTTTATGTTTTATTTTTCCCCAGGATTAAAATAAAGGTTTTAGGTAAGGAAACAAAAAGTGGAAGATCTTTATGGGAGATGTTGAAGATCATTCACCACGATTAGAAGATTACGTTACAAGTTTTCAAAGTCACTAAACTATTACGGTCCTTGTGTGTCTGTTCTTATTATGTATTAAGTATTCCACAAAAGTAATGTAATATCTATGTATGTCAAGCTTCGAGTCTCTATAGTTGGTATCAGAGGAAATGTTTAGTCATCCTTTGGAAACTGGAATGTGAGAAATTTAGTGAGATCCCTATATATATTTCTAAGGTATGTCTAGGGATGTCCCTAAGGTTTTGTATAAGTATAGGTTATAGTCCTATAATTATGGTAACGATCTTATAATTAATACTAAGATGTTAGAAATTGAATGTAATCCCCCTTTATTATATTATTTTCCCTAGCATGATTTTTACCTCTCACACTATTCTTTTTGGGTTTTAGACGATGGTTGGAACTAGATAGAACTGTGTTGATCAATGCAATGGACAATACAATGATTGTCCTCCTGAATAAACAAATGTTCTGGGAGATGGAGTGAAAAATCTTATAGCTATACATACACAGGCTATGAATCATTTAGGACTTCCAAATGAGCAGAGAAGGGAACAATATTCTATTGAGTCCTTCATGAGGAAACATCCACCTTCTTTCAGTGGGTCTTCTGATCCACTTGCTGCTGAAAAATGGATCAGTACCACTAAAAAGATATTTTCAGTTCTTCAATGTTCTGAACACGATAAAGTCATCTTAGCAGTATATCGTTTGGAAGGTGAAGCTGATCAATGGTGGAATCGTATCAAGAATACGAGGCCAAGAGTTGAAATTGAGTTCATGGAATGGGATGAGTTCAAGAACTTATTTTTCAATAAGTACTTACCTCGTATTCTTCGAACAAATATGGAAAAAGAGTTTCTTGAACTAAAGAAAAAGGATGATGAATCTGTTGGTGTATACAAAGTAAATTTTACAATGCTGGAAAGGTATGCATCCGGCTTTATCATCTAACCTGAAAGTAAAGTTGATCGATTCTTCAGTGGCTTAAAACTAAATCTTCGAAGGGCATTAGCTATAAGAGACATCAGTAGCTATGAAGAAATTGTGCATTGTACTATCAAGGTAGAAATGGAAGTTGGTGTTACATATCCATCTCATGATTTTGAAAAGAAACGAAATATGGAGTTCAAGGAGAAATCATAGAATAATGGTGAAAAGAAGATGAATGTTTCCTTATGCTCAACGTGTGGAAAGAAGCATGGAGGAGATTGTCTTAAAGGGACTAGAAAATGTTTTAAGTGTGGAATAGAAGGTCATCGAGCAGCTGAGTGTCGAAGTAATGGAAAAAGGGTTTCTAATGATGTGAATAAAGAAAAGACTGCAGAGAATGCACCACCAACACTTCAATGCTTCAAGTGTAATGAAATAGAGCATTATGCTAATAAATGCCCTAATCCAAGGGTTAGTGATGATCGACATGGGAAACCACTTAAGGAAAAGGACAAAGGGAAGTCACATGCAATCACTATTGGCGATGTTGAATATTAGAACGATTTGGTGGAATGATTAAGTGTTTATGTAATTGGTTTCCAAAATAATGTTTTATATAGTATCGTGGAATATTGGAATATTTATGTATTTGTCTATTGTGGTTTTCAATAATTTTATGGTATCGGTAACCATGGAAAGTGATTGAGATATTTTTGGAAATAAGATGATATGCGCATAATGAAGGGATAAGGAGAAAATTAAATGTTTGTCAATATTCATGAGCTCATGACTGATATAAGGAAATAGTTATATCATGGTTGAGTATATAGAATTTTGGGGTTTTGGTATGTGGAAAGAGCTAACTTTTGACAGCACTCATGTTTTCACTATGATTCAATGGGTATTAATTTTTCAAGAGAATAAATGATTAAGGCCTTCGAATGTTTGGAATGTGACCAACAAGACATATCTCATGATATATGGGGATCAATGATGGTATTAACATGCTTGTTATATGAACTCTTTTGTAATCATTTTCA
The DNA here is from genome assembly GCA_963277665.1 of Viscum album. Classification (NCBI taxonomy): domain Eukaryota; kingdom Viridiplantae; phylum Streptophyta; class Magnoliopsida; order Santalales; family Viscaceae; genus Viscum; species Viscum album. The sequence goes on along the minus strand of OY728136.1, from coordinate 998,321,178 downwards.
CTATAATATGAGATTGGATAGCAGTATTTCAGATAAGACTAAATATTGGAATGGATTATGTTGGACATAAGTTAGTATTATTTAAGGATAAGAGTTTTTTCGATATTATTGATGGGATGTTATAGTAATTTGGTTTTAGAAAAAAGGACAACCTGCAGGACGGGCGACATCCCATCGCGTCGGACAAGGCTGTGGGAATCGAACCCCCAACCGAAGTGCGACTGGCCTTCATCGCCTACCACTGGCCTACATGAAGCCCCTGTTTAGTATTATATGATGTATAAGTCGATTTTAGGAACCATATAAGATTAATCTCACCATAGATGGACTTATGTATATTTGATGACTTTTGCTAACCTTTTACAGATGGAATGACCCATCATTCTATCACATGATTTGTTAACACTTCACGAATAACAAATTCAACTTCATTACATTAATAGATGAAGTGGAAATTTTTCAAATCATGAAAAATAGTAATATTGTACCAAAACCAAGAAAGTATTCCTTATAATTCAAAATTTTCAACTTTAGGGAAATGATATTGACAACCAATAATGTTATCCTAGTGCTCTTATATCCGATGAATCAAATGGTACCTTAGATCATCACAAATTTATGGCTTTGTTATTGATGGCTTTTTCATATACATGTTCTCTACCACTCTCCATCAGAACATGATGGTTAGATTTTTCTTCCATATCCATATTTTCACCTATGTTCTCATACGTGGAAACACAGTGATGAGTTAATTTGGGTAACTATTACATTTCATACATTAGTTTTTAATGCCAAGTTTTGGTATTCCTTTTTAGGATGTGGGTTTTTATTATAGAAACTTTCGAGTAGTAAACCATTTATAACCCCGACGAATTTCGAGGGTGAAATTCATTTTAAGGGGGGTAGAATGTAACACCCCGAGATTTAATGAAAAATATTCTTTTTAATTTTATTGATGTCTTGGGTTGTACGCTACACCAAAAGGAGCATTCACTACATGCATCCTTGACTTGGCTTTCAATACACGCAATCACGACCTTCCACGATAGCGTGTGTAGTAAGCAATACCGAGTTTCACTAAACGAGATATCATTATAATATTATTATGAACTAGCTGTTATGAATAGTAATACCCACTTTTTGAAATTTTAAAAATTTATCTTTCAAAATGGACTTCATTTTTGGATTCAGAATATTGAAATTAGCTTAGGGTGAAATTTAGGTACTTTTCGGATAACCTTCATATTCTGATGAATAGTGAAAAATAATAAATTTTAATTAAAAAAACTTTTTTAATCGAAATAATTAATAGTTATAAATTATTAATTTTAGTGGTTTTAAATTATATTTAGAATATATTTTTACAATTTAATTCAATTTTGGTCATTGGATGTAATTTCACATTTAAACCAGACATAAACAAGTGTCAATATTTTGATAGTTATTATCTCTTAAGAACACGCTATTTGTTTTGATGACGGGAATTAATTTTTAAATTAATTAACGCAACTGATATGTTTTGAATTTGTTAAAATAGACATCATTTTTGAATTCATAATATCAGATATATCTTAAGCCTAATTTTTGGTATTTTTCTAGAAACTTTCATTTTTTGATGAATAGTGAAACCACTAAGTGGTAGTTAAAAAAACTGAATTTTTCATAAAACATAATATTACCGCTTCTTTGAGTGGAATTTCAAAAATCCGAGAGACACGGTTAATATCACAGACTAAAATTTGGTTCAATGAGATGAAAATAATTTTTTAGTGAATAGTAACTCTTTACTTTTTTTACCACGGTTAAAAATAAATAGAGTAATTATGGGTAAAATTGATATTATTATTACCCTAAAACATGTCCTAATTCTATTGGATAAGTGTAATTCGGACAAAAAAAAACCTTAGGAATAAAATATGACCATTTATGCCCACTTGGATTAGATTAGGACACATATTATTAATTTATTTAAAGAAGGGTTAAAATAGTTAAAATCAATGTTTAATAACTAAATCATTTTTAATATATGGTTATACAAAAGATAAATTAGACTATAAATATTCATTTGAAATATAAAAATCTTTCCTACATAATGGTATTTTATTTATAATTTTTAGACATTAAATAATTTAATTTATATATAACACAACGATGATGCAGTAATTATCTTATTAATGAAATATTGACATAATTGATGTTATAAATACCCAAATAAATGTAATTTGAGTCTTTTTTTGAATTACATTAATTTTATAGATTAATATGACATATTGGTATCTATTTAGGTAACTTGGTTCGAATTAATCATTCTGTTATGAGTTTCACAAAAATCAATTACCAAATAGTGTCAAAATTGATATAAAATAGTTTTTAAAACAAATATTATATTATTAATTCTTATTATATTCCTAAAAATCTAAGGATCGGCCAATATACTTATATAATTATATGTGTATCATTAATGGACCACTTGGGGGGTCGCTTGGATGTATATGGTATGTTTATTAAGTATATAATATATAAATACAAAGTGACATGGTAAATGTCAATCTAATTAACTTAGAGTTAAAACTAATGGTTAAGATTAATATAATGACCTAAACTTGTCTAAATTCTATTGGATGAGAGTATTTCGACCCATCCCCACCTTACCTTCTATATAACTCAATTTGGAGCTATTAAAAACCGAATATGACTTTATAGTAAAATAATATTTTTAGTTATTCCAAAGGTGCCCCTCTCCTCCCTTATAAAAGGGAACCTCCTCCCTCTCCTCCTCACACCAATTTGAGCCTTCAAGCTCAGAAAAACCCTGAAAAATTTTCTTCTCCACTTCCCTAGAAATATCTTAGGGGTACTGGTCTACTTAAAAGACCAATCCTAGTGCCCTAAGAGGAGGTTTCAATGAGGCGTATTGAAGAAAAGGTAATTTCTTCTCCCGATTCGTTCAAGCTTATTTCTTCTTCAAAATCTTCTTATTTAGTAGTTTCATTATAAATTAATAACATCAGGATCACTAATATACTGATTTTTTATTATAAATATGAAACAACCCCATTTCTCCTTCTATCCATCCTACGGGAAAAAAAATCACCGCGCGTGCGTACGTACGGAATACCGTCTCCACGCCGTGGTGTAATCTGTTTTTCCACAAAAACATTACATGGATGGGTATAATGGTGTAAATAATAACTATACATAGTTATTGTAACATCATAATGATTCTGATATATTGTATCATCCACTCCAATTAAATTCAATAATTATGGAAACAATATCATCGCTCGTGCATACGTACGGACTACCGTCTCCACGATGCGATGAGATTCATTCTCCATGTTAACCATTTAAGAATGATTATAAAGTATATATAAGAAATAATAATGAAATATATGAAATTATAAATCTACTTTATTTATGTATATATGTATATCATCTACTTAATTCCATTCAACTCAATAAGGAAATGAAAACAACGTTAATGCGTACGTACGGCCTACCATCTCCATGAACGGTGTATTTCATTCCATTTATCGATCTATTATATATATATAAATATTCTGAATATATTTTATATATAAATCATGTTTTATATCCTATAATTATGTAATCATGATCTATGTAATCATATGAATAATTACAAGTCAAAACACGGATGACAAATGAAACGATTTTACCCAAAACACTCTTTAACATGAAATTTAAAAAAGAACGGGCAATATAAAGTCATAAGTAACCCATATATGATAACATAATAATTAATATGGTTCTGTAATAAGTCAATGAAATTATTTAAATCATTATACAGGAGGTTCGGATACATACGAAGCATATCAGACATAAGGTAAGGGATAATTTTTCAAATCTCATTTTTATCCGAGATTTCTTATTCGTAAGTATTAACTAGGGTTATTGTTATCATCCATGTCCATGTTTTATAAAAAGGTATTCATGTATTTTTAAAGTCCTTTTTATCCATTTTTTGACTATTACCCCATGGTATGGAAGGAATATTTCCTTTATTTACCCTACAAGGTACTTTTTTACTTTTCCGACAAAACTACGAAGATATTGTTTTTTTATACGGCATGAAAGGATTTTTACGGTTTTATAAAGCCTTATTTTCATGAAGCTTCCTACAAAATATTTCATGACTATTTTCAAAAAAGTCCTTTTCTTTTAAAATTGCATGAAATTTTGTTAAAAGAAAATTATTTTGAAGAAAAAAGGTTATTTTTCTCAAGAATTAATTTCATGGGTTTTAGCAAAACCATTTTGCATCTAAGATGACATTATTTCATATGTGTATGTTTCAAGTTTAATGTATCTATGATTTACATGGTTTCACTTTTCTTATGATGAAATGTCCATTAGTTTTATATGAATTATGATATGATGGGATGATGTTTATGAAACCCATTTTATTCTTTGGGTTATTATGAATGATGTATGTTTATTTTGTGGCACAAGTAAGAATGATTTCATTATGAGATGGGTGGGACCTATATATCCATCCAATTCATTGGGTAAAGATTTTATATCTCATGAGATAGACATGGTTGGAACGACAAGTTAATCCGGTTCAGTTTTATAGGACTGAAATGAGTAGTGAACTCGATTCAGAAAGGGACTTTGTCCACTAAGATGGTCTTGGCAGTAATGCCTTGGATACTATGGAAATCATTGCATGTGCTTAATGGATGCCACAATTACATGCTTTATTCCCATGCTATGTTATCATGATTTATGTTCCATTATGATCTATGCCTTATGTACTTCCATGTTTTAAGTCATTGCTCAGGATTTTTACGTTTAAACATTATGTTCATGTTTTTAAGTTCAAATGTACATGGTGTGTCTTATTTTATCCATGCTTACCCTTTCTGAGCATTTGAGGTCACCCTTTTTATGTTTTATCTTTCCCCAGGATTAAAAGAAATGTTTTAGGTAAGGAAACAAAAAGTGAATGATCCTTATGGGAGATGTTGAAGATCATTCACCACGATTAGAAGATTACGTTCCAAGTTTCCAAAGACACTAAACTGTTATGGTCCTTGTGTGTCTGTTTTTGTTATGTATTAAGTATTTCGCAAAAGTAATGTAATATCTATGTACGTCAAGCTTCGGGTCTCTACAATCACAACATCATCATTGTGTCATAAATATATTTATTTACTTGATGTCCAAAAATGGAAAATAAAATTCCTTTATGTAGGAAATCCTTTTATCTTTATTATTACTATTTATAGTATTAGTGATCACTTATATAAAACTATATAAAAATTGTTTTAGTAAAACATTCTTGTTTATGTTTTATTTTTCATTACATTAAATTAATTTTTAAAAAATGTCATTTTCACATCAGGGGCTCCATGGGGTCTCAAAATCGAACCAATGATTCCCATAGTCAGAATTATCTCATCAAATAGTATAAGGACACATTTTAGGGTAGTAAATATTATTATAATATAATCTTTATCCTTATTTACCATATTTACTCTATAACCATGGTAGATAAAAAAATTAATGATGCTACTATTAATAATATCTAAAAATAAAAGATACTTATTTACACAATATGAACACCCTGATTCCAAATATGGAATCCATTTTTCCAAATTAAAAACAAATAAGATTTAGAAATTAATTTAAAATTATTTTTTGTTGTTGAAACCAAAATCATGTTTTTTAAAAGTAAAAACTTCCAAAAGATTGGCATGTATTTTTATCAAATTTAAATGTGAAATAACTTATAATTACCAAAATTGGATTAGATGATAAAATTATAATCCAATTAAACTTTAAAACAAATCAAAAGTAAAATCTATCAATAAAAACAAATAACATGAAAAGGCAGTTTTGACTTAATGTGCGGTATTTTTCAGTATTCATTAAAAAATGTACTTTATCAGGAAATTACCAAAAATTTATCCAAAGTAAATTTTGATGTCATGATTCTTTAGAATATGTTTATTTTATCCAATAAAATATATAAAAGATAAATAACTATATTTTAAAAGGGTTCACCATCAAAAGATAGTAAAACTACCTTTTAAAAATATTAGAGTATTTCTTGCTTAAAATCTAGTTCATTCTTAATTAATGTCCCCAAAATTTATTATATAAATATAAATACATTTAATAAACATGTAAAATCATATTTTAGTTAGTTCTGTTCATTCTCTCTAACACAATGGCTAGGCGTTAACTATCACAAAAAATAATAATATTATTATTTTATTTCTCGGTATAACTCAAAGTTGTTTGTTATGCAATATTTCTAAAAAAAACCCCTTGTTGTGTGTTGAGTACGCTATCAGGAAAAGCATCTAAATTAATGTAAGAATAATTTATTATTCATAAATAATAATATAAATGAAAAAGTATTATTTTATAATTACTTGGGTTGTTACATAGTGTCACCTAACATTCACATAGGGATAACGATTACCATTTTATCCTAACATATAATTGATTACTGATGGTCACCTAAGATTAACCCGTTTATTTGATAAATAATGGTCTAAATGGATGTGAACAATTTTATAGGGAATTTAACACTTAGATATCTAATAATGTGTTTTATTTCGATTACCTCTAATATCATTATATGTATAATATTCAAACTCTATATGATTATATTCATATAAATTAAATAATATGTATCACGTAGAAACTATGTTCATATTATATATATTAATTACTCCTTAATTTACATTTTTATCTTCTAAAATACTTAATAATTAAATGATATTACATAAAAAAATTCTATGTGTTCCCATAAATTTTATTAAGAAACAATAATATAGTATTCTTAGTGATTTTTTTGGAGCATAGTAGTGGGTATGTGATATTTTATAAAGGTGAAAGAAATAACCCACTACGTAGAATTACCATTAAGTAGAATGATAACAACATAAAATTAACCCTCAATATATCATGCGATTATTAAATTAATTTTACATAATTTAATCTATCATCAGACTATAAAATATTATAGCATAAAATTTATATGTTTTTCATTTATTAAGTTTGGTTATGATACCACTGAATTATAAGGACCCAACCTTAAAACATTACATAATATTGAATTAAATAAATAATTCACATTGATAATATTTTCAGGTTTAGTGTTTTAGAAAATTAGGACATACCTATTACATATCTACATTGAAATTACATGTAGACACTACTACTCATTATCAATTTTTTTCATAAAATATAATGTCTTAAAAAACATGTCTAGTTCCGTGTTTTAGACCAGATGACTTTTACTTGATCCCATCTTGACCCTATTAATTTTTATGTCTAGTAGAAAACAATTTAAAAACATTGGAAGAGGGAAAACATCAGTAAGTGTTTTAAAATAAGGAATGAAAACATTATCCCATCAATAAATATAAATCAATGAAACCATACTTTTCAATCAAAACATTCCTCATGAAATCATAAGAATTATGAATATCACAGAGAAGTCAAAAAATTATAAATACAACCAGTGGCACAAATAACATACTTACATTGTTGCTATCACAGATAAATAGAAAGTTACATTGGAATACCCATCATAGTATATTCTCTAAATATAATAGGATAAACATTAACACCTACCTTTGTTACATTACCCAATGCATTGGAGAGCTATCTTAGGCTCACCCGCCCTAGGTTTATCCCGAAACCACCTATATATGTAAACAATGCCCAATAATAATTACATATTAATAACACATAAAACACTAATAATGAAAAGTTAACATTTCCACATTGCAATCACAGTATATCGTATTATGAGATTGAAATAATCAATAATTTATGAAACCATTTTCAAAACCATTTAAACATTTAATAAAGATATTTTTGAATCAATGTGTCACATACCACTTTGTAACTTTAAAATGAATCATCATTTGAAAACATTAACATCCATATAAATAAATTTTAATAACCATTTATAAAACAAGGAAATTAATGAGAAATATTTAGAAGAATAAATCTTTAAAATATTTTAACCTATAGTTTAGTTAAATAGTATTTAACAAAATGAGAGATGCTTAAAAATGAATATGTGTGGAATCACTATTTATTTATTTATGTTGTAATTTAAACTCCCCTTTATGTGGATATAATTTTGATAAAACTAATCAATCCATTGATAAATTCTCAAGTCATCGATATGAACTTGATTCGAGTAATTTTAACTCAATTTTCATTCATTGAGTTAAACATCCATGTCAATGATTTTTTTTACAAAAATATGTCTGAATGTTATATGGTTGATTTAAATTGAATATCCAATCATATTGACTGTATTTATATTTATCACATGTTATTTTGTAATTGTCCATAAATTCAGCAAACAGTACCCAAAGTTCAACAAAGACCATTCAATACACAATTATCCTTAAAATTATCCAACATTAACCAACCTAAAATTGAAACCCAAAAATCAGAAGAATTTTATCACATTGCCTTCCACGATAAATATTAACATTTTTCTACAAATAACATCTACTACTATTAAAGTCTCATATATAGGTGTAATTAACCAAATCACATATTCTCTATGATAGGTTAATCATTTCCATATATAACACAAACAACCATTTGTGCACAATAAAAACATATATTCTTCCAAAATAAAATTTCAACCATTACTCTAAAAATATGATGCCACTGTATTCTATTTCCCTTTAGAATATAATGTTCCACAAAAGAGAGAACATGTTCAAAATAAACATTATCACATACTCACTAAATCATTTTACTATATAAAGGATATCTATTTGATAAAACATAATTGTTAAAATCAACTTATTCTTGATCCATATAATTGTTTAACTAAAAAATAATAATAATCTATACTTACCTGGGACATTACGTAGGCTAGTTGTTGGAGGTGCTCCATTTTTCCCTTAAGATATGAGTTTGATCATATGGCCTTACCAAACATGACGGGTTGTTACCAATCTTATGATTTTTACCTTTTTATAAAACCCAAACATAACACTAACCCATTTTAACCTCAAATGTTTTTTATACCATTCATTTTCATCCCAATACAATATGACCTCAACATCTAAAGTCATGAATCCATATATATATTGTCCTTTTTACTTATTTCAGCTCCATATGATAAAGTAAAACCATTCATAATAGAAAGAACAACATACCGTCATCATGGTGTCTATATGGTTTCATCATCATCTTGTTCACGTAGGTAGAAGGTCCCTAAATTTCATAAATGATTTAGTGATCCTTTAAAATCATTTTCATCCTTCATCCAAATACAAATTGTATAACATGGGACATATCGATGTTTATAGAAAAAATAGTTTTATAAAATAATCATGTATGATATATAATTTAAAAACATATGAGAAAACATGATTTTTATAAAAACAGTCGGATCGTATTTGAGTTGAAACATTAAATTAAAAATCCTTTTAAAATACCATAAGTATGTTCTGAGAAACTATATTGTAAAATAACATATAAATAGGTTGCGCAAGGAAATGATTCTGAAGTACCTTTTTTAAAATCCTAATATGATTCAAAGTCTTGAGATAAGTTAAAATAGTTTAAATGCATTGATAATATTTAAATTTCTTGAAATTTTTTAAATATTTTCAAAATAGGATTTGTTAAAATACAAACCATGATCCATGATGATATCAAGGCATAATAGAGGTGTTTTATATCTCAAAAAACATCTTGCAAGTGATTATTATGATACAAATGTTTCACAGTCATCTGAACATGACTTTGAAATAATTATTTCAAGTAAGTCATTAGGAAGAGATAGGAATGTTGTGTGATATCCTCCTCCTTCCATTTTTCATAGACATTCCTTGATCTGAAAAAGCATTAAAATACGTATTTAACATAAAATGTATACATAGATACTAACCATGTGTCTAATAAAAACTCATAACCCCTATTTTTGTCTAAACTAACCCCTGATACCAACTATAAGTACCCAACCTTAAAAAATTACATATTCATGAATTAAATGAATAATTCACATTGAGGATATTTTTAGGTATAGAGTTTTAGAGAATTAGCTCATAACTATTATAGATAAACTTGAAAATTACTTATAGTCACTACTACCCAGGATCCATTTTTTCATAAAATAAAAACATGTAAAAATAAACTTGTCCAGCTCCATGTTTTAGACAACACGACTTTTACATGATCCCATCATTAACCCTATTCCTCTTTAAGTCCTATGGAAAACATTTTAAAAAAATGCGATGAGAATAAAAATCCCAGAAAGGTTTATAAAATAAAAAAAGAAGACATTATCCAAACAAAAAATACAAATCAATGAAACCATACTTTTCAATCATAAAATACCTCACGAAATCATATGATTTATGAATAACACACATAAGTCCTAAATCTTAATGGTAAATTGTGGAATACATAACATACTTACATTGTAGATATCGCAGCTCTATAATGAGTTACATTGGAATACCCATCATATTATATTCATTAAATCTTTTAGGAGAAACACTAACGGTTACCTCCATCATATTACCCAATTCATTGATGAGCTATCTCGGGCTCACCCACCCTAGGTTTATCATATAACCACCCATATACATAAATTATTCCGAATAATCATAACTTATTCATAACACATAAAAAATAATAAAATAAAGATAACATTTTCGGATTTTAATCATAATATATCATTTAAATATATTGAAATAAACAATGATTTATCAAACCATTTTCAAAACCTTTTAAAACACTTAATTAAGATATTTTTGAATCAAAGTGTCCCATACCACTTTGAAACTTTTAAATGCATCGTTATTTGAAAAAATTAATGTCTATAAACCTAAATTCTAAAAACAATTTGGAAAACATGGACATTAATTATAAATATGTATAAGAATAAATCATTAAAACATTTTAACTACTATTTTAATTAAATAGTTTTTATCAAAATGAGAGATGCCTGAATAAAAATAATTACTGAATAAAATTTAATAAGAATATTATAATACCATGAGAATAAAGGGATTCGTGATATAATATTTCAAAGGAGAATATATACACCATATAATAGTGAATTGATGAATAACAACTATAAAGTCTCAATGTAATGTAAATTGAGACCAAATCCCTTATAAAAACTGTATTATTAGATTTAGGATAAATAAATTACATAATAATGTGTGAAAAAATAAAAATACACTCAATATTATTGGATATTCAATGTAAATCAATCATAGAAAATTCACACATATTTTTGTAAAAACAACACCAGAGACATGGAAGTTTAAATCAATGCATGGAAATTGAGTTAAAATTACTCGTATCAACTTCATTTCGATGACTTGAGAATTTATCAGTGGAGTGATTATGTGTATCAATATTATATCCACACAAAGGGGATTTTAAATTACAACATAAATAAATAGTTATTCCTAAAGTTGTCTAAAATGACCTTTGATGCCAACTATAAGGCCCCAGCCTTAAACATTACATAATATTGAGTTAAGTAAATAATTGACTATTAATTTTCATCAAGGATCATTTCAGGTTTATATTTTTAGAGAATTATTCTATAACTATTACATTACATCTCAAATATTACGAAGTGAAAACTTCAACTCTAACCAATATTTTCACAACAATAAAACTCATTAAATAAAACAAGACTTATTTTCTGGATATAAATCTTTTTTAATTATTCCATTATCTTATGCATCCTTATACCTGTGAAAAAAAATTTAAAAAACATTCGATGGGCATAAAAAGCTCAGTATGGGTTATAAAATAATTAAAGAAAACATTAGTCCATCAATCCATGTAAATCAATGAAATCATGCATTTCACTCATCAAGCATATGATCTTTAGCATAACTCATGAAATCCAAATATTTAAGAATAACACATTGAAATCAAGAAACATAAAGGTAACTTGTTGAATCCATAACATACTAACATAGTATCTTTTACAGCAACGTAGGGTGTTATATTTGGAATACCCATCATATTATATTCACCAAATCTCTTAAGATAAACATTAACCTTTATCACTGTCAAATTACCCAATGAATTAGAGAGCTATCTCGGGCTCACCCGCCCTTGGTTTACCATAGAACCACACATATATGTGAATAATTCCCAAGAACCATTACATATTCATAATAATTAAAACATGAATAAAGGGAAGATAAAAATTCCACATTGCAGTAAAAATATATCATTTAAAAATATTTAAATAATAATTCCATTATCATGACCATTTTCAATATCAAGATATTTTAAATTGGTTATATGGTATTTACTTTTCCATTTAAAAATACTACGGCTTGTAGAGGAATCCAAATATCAAAATAATGCTCATAGTGGTGGAAAGGTTGTTTTCTTCGCATATATTAAAAATAAACATTATTATTTTCATTTAACAAAGTTCTTTATATGAAAAAATATTCCTATTAAATGAAATTAAAAATCAAAGGGGTTTATACAACGAATAAAATAAAGTTACGTATAAATCAAAACATGCCTCAATGACAGGAGATTGAGATGAAATCCCCTACCTTGCAACCGACTTGTCACGTATGTTCATTGTTCATCCTGAATAATAAAATTATGTAAATTTATATATGATTAAAAACCATTTTAATGTTTATTATTTATTTTTTATCACTTATTACCATGTTATAAACATTACATAATTATTTAAGTTAATATCTGTCATTTTTTCATTATTCGGTACTTGAGTCAAAAATGAACATGTTATAATAACAAATTGTCCACGTGGTCAAACTAAAATTGTCTTCTGAATGATATTAATGATTTAAATATAATATATTCATAGTATATATATGAATTTATAATATAACATATCATATGGAGATAAGAAATGAAATGTACCGTTCTTGGAGACGGTATACCGTACGTACACATGAAATCTAATTTCATTTCTTTTTCATATTTAAAGGAATGAATAATAAATGATACATAGGTATATTATAATTAAATTATAATATCATTTTTTATACATAACATAAGTTAATTAAATCCATCTTTTATATGTTCCATGTATGGAATGAACGATTCATGTCACTTTGAGGGGGCGGTAGTCCGCACTTCCTCAAATGAAATTATCGTATTTAGGCATTCTAGAAAGAATAAAGTTATGATATAAAAAAATTAACAGAATAATAGAGAAAATATAAATATATATGATGTATAATATATAAATACAGTGCCATCATAATGGCCACCATGGATTGTGTTAGGGGAAAATTGAACAATCATCGTTTAGAGAGGCAGTAGTTCACCCTCCACAAAAATAGTATGTTCATATCCATTAGATAGAGGTATGTGTTAGTATAGTTAGAATAATTATCATAAAAACATCCAAATATATTGATTATACTAGTGTATTTACGTAATCAATTAATAATAATAGACTAAGGATTGAAGAATTCAAATAATGAAAAGGAAGTTTAGAGAAGGAAATACCTCTAAAAACGTGTAACTCCCCATGATTTGAGCCAAAGGCTTTATTGAATTTCCATAGGCCTAAAATAATACATTTATGAAAAATATAGGTATTTTGGGAGATTATTTGGGGATTTTTTTGATGAGATAAGGGGTTTGAGAGGTGTGATAAATGGGTAGGGGTGATACCCTTTTATAAGAAGGAGGAGGGGCACATTAGGAATGATTTTAAGTATTATATTATTATAAAATGATTATTAATTTATAATAGTACCAAAGTCATTAATTTAAAAGATAATATTTTGTTGTGTCTACATCCTCTAAAACAATATGTTTTGGACAAGTCTAGGTCACAAATGTAACAGTATGTTGTAGTTGTAACCCTTAGTTAACTAATTTAACTCTTGCAATGTCTTTTTGTATATCCATAATATATGGTTACTATAGTTACTATAAAATTCCAATAGAACCAAGAGTTTTTCATTAATTACATATTCATCATTATCTTATTCATTTGGCATATTTTGAGATTTTTAAATCTGTTATATCATATAATAATATAGTATTATTTTAAAAACTCATTAATTTCAATTTTTATACTGTTCATATCACGACTTTTTAAAAATTCATAACAACATGAGTCATTCGAAAAAAATAATTAATTAAAAGTTAGTAAGTCATAATAATACATAAAATTTGTTGATGGACTAAAAATAATTAAATAAATTTAATTTAATATGTATAATCTCATTTATTTAAATCATTCATTAATAAGGTAATAATTACATCATCATTGTGTCACACATATATTTTTTTATTTGATGTCCAAAAAGTAAAAATAAAATACCTTTTTATATGAAATCCATTTATATTTTTTATTACTATTTATAGTTTAAGATATCAATTATATAATCCAATATAATTTTTTTCACTAAAACATACATGTTTGTTTTTAATTTTTCTTAACTTTAAATTAACTTTTATATATTGTCATTTTCATACCAGTGGCTCCATGGGGTGCCCAAAATTACCCAAATATGCCCATAGTTAGAAATATCTCATCCAATAGTATTAGGACACATTTTAGGGTAGTTTAATATTATTATAATATAATTATTTATCCTCATTTACCATATTTACCCTTGAACCATGGTAAAAAAATAATCATTAATGTTACTATTCATAATATCTAAAAATAAAATATTCCTATTTACACAATATGGAACTCCTGATTCCAAATATGGAATCCATTTTTACAAATTAAAAATATATAAGTTGAAGAAATTAATTTAAAATTAATTTTTGTTGTCGAAAACAAAATCATGTTTTTTAAAACTAAAAACTACCAAAAGATTGACTTGTGTTTTTTGCAATTTCAATGTGAAATAACATATAATGACCAAAATTGGATTATATAATAAAACTATAATCTAATTACACTTTCAAACCAATCAAAATTAAAATCTAACAATATAAATAAATTATATGAAAAGACAATTTTGACTTAATGTGCGTTATTTTTCAGTATTCATTAACAAATGTACTTTATCAAAAAATTACAAATAAATTTTACAAAGTAAATTTTGATTTCCTATTTATCTAGAAGACGTTTATTTTATACAATATAAAATATAAAAGTTAAAAAAAATATATTTAAAAAGCGTTCACCATCAAAAGGCGGTAAAACTACCTTTTAAAAATATTTGAGTATTTCATGCCTAAAATCTAGTTCATTATTAATTTAAGTCTCAAAAATTTATTGCATAAATATAAATACATTTAATAAACATGTACAGTCATATTGTAGTTAATTCTATTCATTCCTGCCAATACAATGGTTAGGCATTAACTGTCATTAAAAATAATTGTATAATTGAATATTTTTTCGGTATAACTCAAAGTTGTTTGCTATGTAATATTTCAAAAAAAACCCTTGTTGTGTGTTGAGTACGCTATTAAGAAAAAAATCTATATTAATGTAAAAATAATTTATTACTCATAAATAATAATTAAAATGAAGAAGTATTATTCTATAAATACTTGGGTTGTTACATAGTTTCACCTAACATTCACATAAATATAACTATTACCATTTTTTCAAAACAAAAGATTGATTACTAATGGTCAGCTAAGAATAACCCGTTTATTTAATAAATCAAGGTCTTGATGAATGTGAATAATTTTAGAAGGAATTTAAAACTTATATATTTAAAAATGTAATTTATTTCAATTACCTCTATTATCATTATATGTATAACATTCACACTCTATAAGATAATATTTAATGAAATTAAATAATATGTATCACGTAAATACTATGTTCATATTATTTATATTAATTACTCATTCATTTACATTTTTATCTAATAGAATGTTTAATTATTTAATGATAATACATAAAACAATTCTATGTATTCCCATAAATTTTATTAAGACACAATAATATTGTATTATTAATGATTTTTTTTGAGTATAGTAGAGGGTATGTGATATTTTATAAAGGTGAAAGAATAAAACCCACTACATAGAATTACCATTAAGTAGAATGATAAAAACATAAAATTAACCCTCATTGTATCATGTGATTATTAAATTAAATTTAAATAATGTCATATATCATTGGACTATAAAATATTCTTGCATAAAATTTATATGTTTTTCATTTATTGAGTGTGGTTATGATACCACTAAAGTATAAAGACACAACCTTAAAACATTATATAATCTTGAATTAAATGAATAACTCACATTGAGGATCTTTTGAGGTTTATAGTTTTAGAAAATTAGGCTATAACTATTAAATATCAACTTGAAAATTACATGGAGACACTACTACTTAGTATCTATTTTATTCAAAAAAATATAAACTCTTAAAAAGAAACACGTCTACTTCCATGTTTCAGACCAGATGACTTTTACTTGATCCCATCTTGACCCTATTCATCATTAAGTCTAGTGGAAAACATTTCAAAAACATGGGAAGAGAATAAGAAGATCAGTAAGGGTTATAAAATAAGGAAATAAAACATTATCCCATCAATAAAATATAAATCAATGAAACCATACTTTTCAATCAATACATACCTCAAGAAATCATAAGATTTATAAATAACGTAGAGAAGTAAAAAATTATAAATGCAACTTGTGTCATAAATAACATACTTACATTGTAGCCATCACAGATATATTAGATTTACATTGGAATAACCATCACATTATATTCTCTAAATCCCATACGACAAACATTAATTCTTACCTCTATTACATTAACAAATGCATTGGAGACCTATCATGGGCTCTCCCACCCAAGTTTTATCACAAAACCACCTGTATATGTAAGAAATTCCCAAAAATCATAACATATTCATAACACATAAAACAATAATAAATAAAATATAACATTTTCACATTGCAATCACTGTATATAATATTAGGATATTGAAATAATCAATGATTTATCAAACCATTTTCAAAAGCATTTAAACCTTTAATAAAGAGATTTTTGAATCAAAGTGTCACATACAACTTTGAAACTTTTAAATGAATCATCATTTGAAAACATTAATGTCCATATAAACAAAGTTTAAAAACCATTTATAAAACATGGACATTAATGATAAATTTTTAAAAGAATAAATCTTTAAAAAAAAATTACATACATTTTAGTTAAAGAGTTTTTAACAAAATGAGAGATGCTTAAAGATGAATATGTGTGGAATTACTTTTTATTTATTTTTGTTGTAACTTCCACTCACCTTTATGTGGATATAATTTTGATACACCTAATCACTACATTGATCAATTATCAAGTCATCCATATGAACCTGATAAGAGTAATTTTAACTCAATTTAAATTCATTGAGTTAAACATCCAAGTCATTGGTGTTGTTTTTACAAATAAATGTTTGAATGTTGTCTGATTGATTTACATTGAATATCCAATAATATTGATTGTATTAATATTTGACACACTTTATTATGCAATTTCCTAGAAATTCCATATAAATTTTTGTTTTAATTTTATAGAATTATTACGAGACCACAAAATATGACAGTGCACGATTATGAGTCTCGGGGCGCCTAGAATGATCCATCGAAGTTTTGTTACGCATTAATTAGTGCGTGTAAGCAGTTTTCTTAAAAAAGAAGAATAAATCTTAAATGGTATCTTAGATCAGATAGCTGAGGTCACTGTTGCGTTCATAATTGCGGCTTTACCCTAGGTGCAACTTATGTTTGATCGGCGTGGGCCTCCTGTGAGAAAACCCAAAAATGGAATAATCATAAATAAAATAATTAAATAAACTATTTTGTTTATCAAATGATTATAACTCATAAATGGTAGCTCAGATTGAAAATTGGAGACCACTGCTAAACTTGTGAGGGAATGATTTATTTGAGAAGATACTAATGTTGTCTGACACGGGCTACCAGTTAATGTTATTTTTTCAATAAATAAAATAATTAAGTGAAAATTATTTTATTGTAAAATCCATAACGTTTGAATGGTATCTCAGATTTGAAATCTGAGAGTACCAATGGGTTGTATGGGGATTGTTTCACATGGGTAGAGCATAACCTCAACTGGAGTGGGTTGAGAGTGACTGTTAATAATTTTCCAAACATTTTTTTCGGTACGTTTAGGAAAGGTGGGGGCGGCATTTTGTAACTTTTGAACTGGTACTTGGAGTTGAAATTTGAGGACACCGTTGAAGTCGCAGTGCAGATATTCTTTTAAGGAGCCCTTCACCTTGACCAAAGTTGGTCAAGGGTGGAAGTTAGTTTCATTGATTTTTATGGGAGAGTTAAAAGAATAAAAAAATAACAACTTTTATTTTATTTTTAAAAACTCCCATTTGTTGTTTAGTGGTGGGGACCACCCGAACTAAAACCCCCCAATTAAAATTCAAATGTGATGCCCACCCGACCCTTGAACTCCCCCTTTAATGATTGATAAATCTGGTTTATCCTCCCACTGATGGTTCAACTCAATTAGATCATTTAATAGACTTATTTGGGACCTCACCAATTGGGTGATGGATTTTTGGAAAAAATGAGAGCTCTACATAATTAGGAATGAGATTATTCAATGCTGAACATCCACTACAATGAAGAGTAACATCCAGAATCGAAGAACGAGTAACCAATATGGAGCATCTTCCAGGAGTGATGAATGTCTTCATCCTCTTCAATGAATTCATCTTCTTCCATGCGTTGTTTCCAAGAAAAGATGTTGGGGGTTTTATATATGTTTGAATTTGTTTTATTGATTATTCATATCCTAAATTCACGAAGACGATGGATAAACAAACATGACCATCATCTCGCACATAAACCATACGCTTCTTTCTTTTTATTATTCGTGTGTTCTTCCTGCGTTCTTCAATGACTAATATTTATTGGCACTGGAAACATGGTGTTTTTCTGAGCACAATATATAGACGCGAAGCCATCGACACAAGGATCAAAAATATGATATTGTTTAATTTTTCGAGCTTGGAACAAGGCCGCAATGGTTCACGGAAAGAGGTGGCCAAATATTTTTTGGCACTAGAAACACAATATTATATTGAGCGCAACACATGGACTTGGAGCCCTTGTCCTGGGGTTCACAAATATGTGATAATTATAATTTTTGGGTTTAGAACGAAGATGAGGTGGCCCCCAGAAGGTGTGACATGGCGGTGTGATTTCTAATGTGTGTTCAGGGCGAGGCTCTGGGAGAGGTAGACGGTGCGACATGCGGCATCAAAGTATAGTTGGGAGGAATCATCTAGGTGTTGTGGTAGTCTGGAGGCGTCGTGGATTGGGTAGCCGAAGGTGGAGGTGGCAGTCTAGCCATGTGGAAGATGTAAAAATTGTGAATGAAGATGGAATTAGATTGGAATTAAATGCCTAAATATTTTTGATAGATATATTAAAAATGAATATAAGGTTCTAATTAAGAGGGATGCATGCTCAACATGAAAAAAGGGAGTTACAACATAATAACTGGATGTTTAAAAAAAATATTAATAATAATATCAAAATATTATTATATTAATATTTGTTGGGGAAATCATGTTTTGACCGTAACATCTTCGTGCGACCTCAGTTTCACGATCCATCAGTTGTAGTACGACGCTCACTTTGAGACGAAAATTATGCATCCAAAATTGGATGTATTTTTCAGGTTTTTTGATTGGGTATCTGAAACTCTCAAATAATAATATATTATTATTATTATTAAATCTTCGACCATCCATAACTCTTGCGTGCGACGTCTGATTGACTTACCTTATGTGGCGACCTGATCCAATAATTAAGATAGTCGATTTAAATCTAATGTTGAATAATAAATTATGGTTTGTGGCTTGGGTCCCCGAAACACCCAATAATAATTTTTTTTTTGAGATATTGTATTCGACATATCTTCCTAAAATGGTGTTGAAATGACAAACCATCGACGACACCAGAAAATTTGGATCGAGAATATCCTTTTGGAATTCCACACTAGAATTTTGGATAAGGATAGTGTATGGTTGGGTTGGATCGAGCACGAATCCAACCGGGACCTCAGGACTAAGAGGCTAATAACTCACAGACCTGGAGTCTGATTAACGCACTGTTTGGTGCGTTGAGAACCCTATGACATGGTGGCCCTTTGAGATACTTCTTTAGGGGAAATTTTGGAATTTGTAGACTCAAGCAGTTGCTTCGGGAGGGGATTCTACTGGAGACGATCAATCCTAGTACAGAAACCCAGTAGCAGGCTGTGACGTGAAGTGTGCTCTCCTAGAGATACTATGAGCGTCTACTCCTAGAGATCTTGTGTGGGTCAGCTCTAGCGATCCTGTGTGGGTCAGCTCCTATAGTACCTCTATGGGTCAACTCCTAGAAATCCTATGTGGGTCAGATCCAACGATCTTGTCTGGGTCAGCTCCAGCGATCTGGTGTGGGTCAGCTCCTAGAGATCTTATGCGGGTCATTTACGAGCGATCCGATGTGTGTGATATCCTAGAAATCTTGTGTGGGTCAGCTCCAACAATCCATTGTGGGTCAGCTTCTAGAGAACATGTGTGGGTCATATCCTATCGATTATATGTGGGTCAGATTCTAGTGATCCTGTGTGGGTCAGCTCTAGAGATTCTGTGTGGGTCAGCACTGAGCAATCCTCTATGGGTCTTCCCCCTAGCGATCCTGTGTGGGTCAGCTCCAGCGATCCTGTTTGGGTCATCCCCCAACAATCCTATGTTGGTTAGCTCCAGTGATCCTATGTGGGTCAGCTCCTAGCGATCCTGTGTGGGACAGCTCCATCGATCCTTTGTGGGTCAGCTCTTAGAGATCCTATGTGGGTCAGCTCCTAGAAATCCTGTGTGGGTCAGCTACAGTGTTCCTTTGTGGTTCAGCTCCTAGCGATCCTGTGTGGGTCGGCTCCTAGCAATTCTACGCAGGTCAGTAGTAGTGCCTTTTAATGGAGTAATATTATTCAGTAGATATAACTAATCATCTCTACAACCATACCTAATTTATACCTGGTGTGAGATGAGTTCGTATCAGTGTGCTACATTCCTTTGTGTTAATACCTTGGTGGTATTCTTCTATGTGCTGTACCGGTGTGGTTTTTGCCTTTTTGGTTTTCCTTTTTTGTGGAATAGTAGATCCTTAATATTTTCGGTTGGACCCTATGTTTCCTCATGATTGAGATGGGTATACTTGATAACATAGGTATATATGGGCATATAATTAAGTAGGGTTGACAGATGACTTCATGCTTTGAGGTTTATCCTTTAAGGATTTTGTGAGACCTTGAGGGTCTCACAGTCCCTACTGAGTATTGTTATACTCACCCCATCATGGGCTATGCTCGCACATTGTCGTGTTTGGTGTAGACGATGGACAACGTTGATCAAGACTAAGGGTTCCAGGACTGGATGGTGCCTGGAGGTGGACCATACAATGAGTCAGTACACGGAAAAGGTGGACAGACATGGAGTACCGAGGAGGCGATCAATACCTACCCTTCAGGTAGGAACCTCGGAGGATGACCCAACAACTATGTTCCTTTTTTACCCATTTTACATATAATTTTAGTTTCCTGTACTTTCCAGTTGGGCTTTTATTCTGGCCCCTTTTTCTTACTGAACACTCTCTATTTACAATAATATTTTCATGAGTTTATATCTTGTTGTGTGCTTGGTTGCATGCGTTTACAAGTTCTAAAGGCAATTCTTTACCAGTTTTAAGGAATATGACTTCGTTGCTAGTCTCCAACCCCTAGCCTGTGGAAGGCAGTCTTGGGGTAGTCACGACATATGCCCCGAGGGATTGGTGTGAAAATCATAGAATGAATCTCACAGGAATAAAAAGTGATATGAAAATCCCTTATCATGTTATAATCAATTATGTTGTAAGACCTATAGTTAATAAAAAAATGAATCACTAAATACCATGGATATAAAGAGAATCATGATAATATATATCAAGTGGATGTATACAATACACCACATGCAATAAATAAGTGTCATACAATGGAAATCTCAAATAATTAAAAGTGAGATAAAAAATCCCTTACCTCATGTCAGACTTTACCCGTTCCATAAGAACCCGGATCTTCGTTCAGGTATGTTTCCCCTTTTTCTAGAGTTTTTAAGGAAAATAATTTTTTTGGAAATTTCATAAGTACACGCCGTGTACTTTCTTAGTACACGCCGTGTACTCTTCCCCGGCTCTATGCCGTGTGTTGGCCATGTCAGGGCCACACACACGGTGTGTAAGGCTGAGGTGGAGGCCGGTTAATTAAAAGTACGGAAAATTGAAGTACACTCCATGTACTCAAGAAGTACACGCCGTGTTCTCATAAAGTACACGCCGTGTACTTTTTTTTCATTAAACGGACTGGGGTCATGCCTAATCCCCAAAACCATATTCTTCTCTATATTTAGTCTGTCCGAGAGTGACCGTACGGCCGGATCTTTGATGGGCTCCTGCCTCGCCGTCCGTTCTCCAATTCGAGCTTGGTCGATTGCGTTGGATTTGCAGCGGTGAGTTCTTCCTTATGCTTTATCCTTGTTTCTTGATTCCTCCTCGTTTCTATGTTATCATGGGATGAAAATTTTGTGCGTTTTCTTAGATCTTCATCGTTCTAGGAGGAATCTGTCATCAAGGATCATGTATATCGATCTCCTTGGATCGAGGTAGGTGGTTTGTGCCTTTCTATAGAAATGTGATGAGTATTTTGTGAAAATTCCACAAATTCCCTTGGGAGGGGAATTGTGGGTTTCCTGTTTTCCCCTACTGTTTGCCTACTTTGATTGATTGTTGTAGTTGAGGTTTATGAATATGAGTAGAGTAATTTATTTTGTGCTCAGGTTGCTTTTCTATGCTTGTTCTGCCTATTTGGCGTTTCTTAGTTGCCATGCCGAGTCGTAGGATAGTAGAACTGCTACGTTATCATGATGTTAAGCCTTAGAATGATAGCCAAGTAGTTCTTTAGGTTTAATTAGATGAGATACGTGCGCTGAGCATGTTTTATCTTTCACTCAGGACTATGAGAACCTAGAGTAGTAGATCAATGGGATAATTGACGGAAGGGATTATCTAGAGTGTCTTTTAATTACGATGAGAGACTATAGGGAGAATTGATGTATATTTCTTCCCCAGAGAGTCTGTAGTTCCACGATGTGGGACATAGTGGGAATTGACGTTGAGTTATTCCCCAAAGAGCCTTTAAAACGATATGAGACTATAGGGGGAATTGACAGTGAGTGCTTCCCCAGAGAGTCTGCATAATTACTTAGCTGAACCAGAGGGGTGAGACTGTGTGTGCCTCCTATAGGGTTTCTAGTACTATAGGTTGAACCATAGGGGTTAGGCTATGAGATCTACCTAGAGGGTTACCAATTTTCTTTTTATTTCTGGTTTCTTACTTGTGTACTTTACTTGTTATAACTGTGGATTATAGGTGTTTGTGATTTCCTATTTGCTGCTTCTTGTTTATTTACTGCCATTTATTCATTGACTGTTAGGCACAAATATTTGGGTGATTGCCTACTGGGATTGTATCTCTCACCCTATTTGGCCCATGCTTTTGGACCCATGCAGAATATGTTGCTACAGGTATAGATAAGGGCAAGCACCCTTCTATATCAGGTTCTTGATTGCACTGAAGCTGGGGAGCATGGGATTTAGCCATGGCTCGCAATACTGAGGAGATTTCTTTGATTTATTTTTCTCTTGGTTTCAGTTGTATTCCAGTACATTGTTGTGTTTGCTTCTTTCTATAGATACTTATACCTGCTGCATTATTGTCATCATTGTTATATATCTACATTGCTTCCGCTATTTGGTTTCTGTTGTTATGCATGTTGTTACTGCTTCCACTATTGATTGTTCCTTTTTCCGCTGTATACCTTACCAAATGAGGGAATAGTTTCCCCACTGACTCACCAAGGCCCTCTCTACTAGTCGGCATCCTCTGGCGTTTGGGGAAACATGCTTGAGGTCATGTGGCGAACCATGTATGGGGCACTAGTGGGGGGGGGGGGGGCTCCTGACTCAGGTCGTTACAAAGTGGTATCAGAGGGGTTCTTTTCTCTTTCTTTACTGTTTGGATACCTTAGCCAGGGATAGGATGGATTTGGTACTTGGCATTAAGACGTGCACGGGAGTAGCTATCCCGTGTACAGGGAAAAGCCATACTACCTTATTAATTGCAGTTCCTGATTTTGAGATTTTATAGTTGATATGATTTCACCGAGACTGATTCACATGGCTTATGCTATTACTGTTTTGAAATTACGGTTCTATTTCTGTCGCAACCTGATGAGATGTGGTTATGCCGTCTCATTCATCATATATACACTTGTAGGAATCACATGCCATGCATTCTTGCCAAGCCATCTAGGGTTCATTAGAGATTTCTTGCTGTTGTGATAGACTTTGTGTAGATTATGCATGCTGTTGTGATAGTTGCTTGATTTATTCTCTATTGTTTTGTTAGAAAACTATTTGTTTTTCTCCTTGCTTAAAGTGAACACCAAAATTTGGTTCTTGAGGTGTTATGGACCCTCAACGATCGGAATTTGGCACTTTTTTTGCCTTGTTTATAGTGTTTCTGGAATTCTGTACAGTTTCAGAGATACTGCCCAAAAAAACCTAGAATACACAGCATGTACATTTTGGGAACACGCCATGTAGTTTTCAGGCCGTGTCACTGTCTGTGTGGGTAGAACACAGTTTCGTAAAAGTAACTTTGGAAACACACCGTGTACGGTAGCTACACACCATGTAAGCTCGGAGCTGTGTACACAGTCGTGTCACTAACAAAACGGGTCAGGGAAGCATGAGTAGAACACGCCGTTTCCATAGGGAACATGTCGTGTAGTCATTCCTAAGTACCCAACCGTGTCACGAACAACACAGGCCGGTGGTACCTTCCTTTCCACACGTCGTGTTTGCTTGGAACATGCAGTGTAGTCTTGCCCAGGTACCCGGCCATGTCACGAACAACACGGGACGGTGTTGCCTTCGCCAATACATGCCGTGTTTGTTCGGAGCATGTTGTGTATGGTCCAGCCATGTAGACACCCGTGAACTCAACAACACGGGCCGCCGAAGCCTTTTCTAGTACACGCCGTGTTTGTTTAAGAACATGTCGTGTAGTCTCGTGCTAAGTCGAACTGTGTGGGATATCTGTTTAAAGAGACTCATGCATGGGATAGTTTTCTAGTACATGTCGTGTGTGGGTGCAACACGCCGTGTAGTTTGAAGTGTACACGACTTATAGGGCAGGAGTACACGCCCGTGTCAGTGGTTTAAGAAGACACGCCATGTAGTTTTATACACGCCGTGTAGTCGTGTTTTGCAATCTTGTGTGTTTTCTTCCCCTATTTCCGTTTAGTACTCTTGTGTTCCCTATCCTTGTTTTACTGATCTAAAGTGTTCTTTTGATCATTTAGATCTATGCCTTCGAGACATCCTCTAGTCATAAGTCTGTCGTCAGGAAGTGATCAGACGCCAGACAGGGATGATCAAGGACTTCCTGCCGATCCCCCAGCCGAGCCAGCCTTGGCACCGGTTTTTATACTAGTTCTGGGCGCGGATGCGCAGTATAGGGAGGGATTCATGAGGATGATGTAGGCTTTAAAGGGAGCACCCCCTCCTGCCTTGTCTATGGCAGACTTGTTGTGGCTCTTTCAGCAGCAGCGTCCTCCCACGTTCTCGGGGGAGGGGGGAACTCAGGCTACAGAGTCATGGCTGGAAGCCATGCTATCTATATTCGAGAATCTGGAGATGCCTCCAGAGAGGAGGGTCAACCTCGCCACCTACATGCTCTGAGACTCCGCCAAGAGGTGGTGTGATGTGATCTCATAGGTAGGTCAACAACATGCTATGACTTGTGAGGAGTTCCAGCGATTGTTCTACGACTACTTCTACCCGGAGACACTGAGGGACGATCAAGCCCCGAAGTTCATGAGCTTAGAGCATGGTACTCTATCTATCATGGATTATTCCTCTAGTTTCAGTGAGCTGTAGCATTTTAAACTTCTTCAGGATGGGAGTGGGGTGTTCTTGGTGAGGAAGTTTGAGGATGGACTCAGGCGGGAGATCCACTCGCAGTTGAACATCTTCCAACTGACTTCCATTACATCCATCGTCAACTAGGCACTGAATGTGGAGCGCAATATAAGAGACTCCGGAGCTGCGATCTAGGGTGGTTCTGTTTATAGAGTTAGAATTCCTCCAGATGACAGCAAGAAGAACCGTAGGGAGCCTACACGTGGTGATTCGAAGAAGTGAGACACATCATCAGGCATCCAGGTGACCTGCTACCAGTGTGGCCAGACATGGCACACACGGACGCAGTGCGAGAGGGACCCCATGGATTTCCGATCATATGGAAAGATGGGTCACCTTCAAGATTTCTGTTTGGTTTTCTCACCAGCAACTGGTGACCGGGGTTCTTCCATGACTCCTCATTCAGGAGCAGCCCCACCAGTTTCTCACCAGTCATGAAACTGGAGTTCTTTCGGCCGTTCGGGCCGAGGTGAAGGTCAAGGCCATGGAATTCAGACACCAGTTCCTCATCACCAGCAGGGAGGTTCAGCTCAGTGTGGTCAGCCAGGGATACAGGGTCGCGGTACATGCCAGTCTTTCACCGTGGAGCATTCTTATCATGAGCAGGATCCCAACCCTTCTAATATTTTAGGTACAATTTTAGTAGCCTCGGTTTTATCTTCATCCCTTTTTGATACTGGTGATTCCCATAGATTTATCTCTTGTGCTGTTGTGGTGATCCCTGGACTCTGGAACTTTTCTTCTGTCGACTCATTGACACTAGACACACCTTTGGGAACGAGGACGTCTAGTGTACGCCAGTGTAGCGAGTTCCCTCTCGAGGTTGTAGGGTATCACTTCTTATGGGATCTCTATATCCTAGATATGACAGGATATGATGTCATCCTTGGCAAGGATAGGTTGATTCCCTTACAGGTAGTCATTGTCTGTTATCGCCGCAGAGTCAGTTTTATCTCACCACAGGGTGAATCTTTTCTTCATAGAGGCGAATGTGATGTTCCGGCGAGTCGGGCGAGACTCGAGCATCTTGGGATAGGAGGGGTGACAGCCCAGATTTCTAGTCTTTATCTAGATGATCAGGGGGCTCCACAGTTGGACTTTCCTTCAGTGGTGGATCGCTTCAGGGACGTCTTTCTAGAGGACTTTTCAGGTTTGCCTCCAGAGCGTAAGGTAGACTTCTCTATTGAGATAATGCCAGGAGCGGCACCGGTGTCCATTACTCCCTATAGAATGGCCACACCTTAGTTGAAGGAGATCAAGAAGCAGTTTGAGGAGCTACAGGCTAAGGGTTTCATCCTACCCAGAACTTCCCCTTGGGGTACGGCTGTTCTGTTTGCGAAGAAGGCAGACGGTACCTGTCGGCTTTGTGTGGATTATTGGAAGCTGAACCAGTTGACGGTCAAGAACCAATATCCCTTTCCATGAATTGATAACCTCTTTGATCAGCTTCTAGGAGACCGAGTGTTCTCTAAGATCGACTTGAGGCCCGATTATCATCAGTTGCGAGTTAGAGCATTAGATATACCTCTGACAGCCTTCAGGAGTAGGTATGGTCTTTACAAGTATACAGTCATGCCGTTCAGTCACACGAACACGCCTGTAGTTTTCATGGCACAGATGAACCGAGTGTCCATCCATACTTGGATTCCTTCGTCGTGGTATTCGTGGAAGATATCTTGGTGTAATCTCACACTCGACACGACCATGCTACCCATCTTGAGATCGTTCTGAGTACACGGAGAGAGCATCAAATTTATGCTAAACTCTCGAAGTGCCACTTTTGGATGGATCAGATTCACTTCATGGGTCACGTCATCATAGAGGTAGGAATAGCAGTGGACCCAGATAAAGTGAGAGCTGTAGTTTCTGGGAGCAGCCGAAGAACGTATTTGAGGTACGAAGTTTCCTAGGGCTGGCTGGATACTAAAAACTCTTCATTCGAGACATTTCGCGTCTACCAGCACCCTTGACATGTCTGACCAAGAAGGGGGCGAAGTTATTATGGTCAGATTCTTGTGAGTCAGCCTTCCAAGAGCTAAAGGGAGGTTGATGTCAGCACCGATACTAGTCCTTCTAGTTCCAGGAAAGAGCTACACTATTTATTGTCATGCTTCAGGTATCGGTCTAGGAGCTGTGCTTATAAAAGGAGATGGAGTCATTGTGTACGGGTCTCGGCAGTTGATGCCACATGAGAGGAACTACCTTACGCATGATCTAGAGTTGGAAACTGTTGTTCATGCCTTGCGCTGTTGGAGACACTATCTTCTGGGAGATCACTTTGTGGTCTTCACTGACCACAATATTCTCAAGTATATCTTCACTTAGAGTGATCTGAATCTGAAGCAGCACAGGTGGGTTGAGTATCTACAGTATTTTGACTTCGAGCTTGCCTATACACTGGGAAAGGGAAACACAGTGGATAATGCATTGAGTAGGAGAACTCAGGTTCAGGCAGTTCAAGAGCCCAGGAGTGAGGGGAAGTTGATGGCTCTGTTCTCTGAGATGCATCTGGAGGTGCACGAAATGCAGGGATAGACATTTATATCATCTGTAGTTGTTACCTCCACACTACATGATCGGGTACAAATGAGGCAACTATCAGACTCGGAAGACTTAGTCCTATAGGTAGAGTGTGTCAGGAGAGGACCCTCTTCCTGGATGGATAAGGGGTGGGGATGAGATCCTGCATTTCCAAGGACGCATATGGGTTCCTATAGACAAACGCGAGGAGCTGATGCATGATTTTCATTCCTC
Source organism: Viscum album (assembly GCA_963277665.1). Lineage (NCBI taxonomy): Eukaryota > Viridiplantae > Streptophyta > Magnoliopsida > Santalales > Viscaceae > Viscum > Viscum album. Next base: position 998,292,393 of record OY728136.1, on the reverse strand, counting down.
TGATGGGGAAGTTCATCCTGGAATCACCAAGATGTATCGAGACATTCATCGCCAATACTGGTGGCCAGGTATTAAGAAGGATGTTGCTGGTTTTGTCATGCGATGTTCTACATGTCAGCATGTGAAAGCGGAGCATCAGTGACCAGTGGGGCTCTTAAAGCAGTTACCCATTTTGGAGTGGAAGTGTAACAATTTTGCGATGGGCATCATGATTGGGTTGCCAAGATAGCCCCAGGGAAATGATGCTGTGTGGGTTGTCGTCGACAGGCTTATGAAGGTTGGTCACGTCTTTCCGATCAAGGAGACCTTCAGTGTTTATGATCTTGGATGACTTCACATCAGGGAGATTGTGCGTCTTCATGGAGTTCCAAACTACATTGTTTCATACAGAGATGCGCGCTTTACCTCTCGGTTCTGGCAGGGACTTCAGAAGGCCTTTGTTACACATGTAGTTTTGAGTACAACTTACCATCCCCAGACTAATGGTCAGTCCGAGCGCACGATCCAGGTGCTTGAGGATATGCTCCGAGCTTGCATTGTAGACTTTGGCTGTTCTTGGGAGAAGCATATTCCTCGTCTGGAGTTCGCCTACAATAACAGTTTTCAGGAGACCATTCAGATGGAACATTACGAGGCTTTGTATGGTAGGCCATGCCGATCACCCTTATGCTGGCTGGAGGCAGGAGAGGCAGCTTTTCTAGGACCTCATCTTGTACAGGAGACATCAGAGCTGATAGAGCTGATTCGGAAGAGGATGGATACAGCGTAGTCTCGATAAAAGTCTTATGCTGATCAGTGGAGATGACCTCTGGAGTTCGAGGTCGGAGATCAGGTTTTCCTATGTGTCGCACTGAGGTTGGGACACAAAAGGATTCGGAGACCGGGTAAGCTTTTACCGCGGTACGTCGGGCCGTTTGAGGTCTTAGAGAGAGTTGGACTGGTCGCCTATCGGTTGCAGCTACCTTAAAGGTATCGATCCATGCATGACTTCTTCCATGTTTCTCATCTATGACGTTACTTTTCAGACCCGTCTCACGTCCTTCAGCCCGAGGAAGTCGAGCTTGAAGCGGATGCGTCGTTCGAGGAGCATCCTATTCGGATTGTCGATTTCAGTATGAAGGTTCTCCGCGGGCGGTCTGTTCCTCTGGTATGAGTGCTATGGCATCACAGGCGAGTACAGGATGAGACCTAGGAGAGGGAGGCCGATATACAATCACAGTGGCTGGAGCTGTATGAGGTTTCTTCTTTTCCCACCTCATTAAGGAAATCCGGGGACAAATTTCTTTAAGGGGGGAAGTTTGTAAGAACCCGGATCTTCGTTCAGTTATGTTTTCCCTTTTTATGTAGTTTTTAACGAAAATAAATTTTCTAAAAATATCAGACGTACACGCCGTGTACTTTCTGAGTACACGGTGTGTACTCTTCCCCGGCTCGAACCCATGTGTTGGCTGTGTCCGGGCCACACACACGGTGTGTAAGGATGTGGTGGAGGCCGGTTAATTTGGAGTACGGAAAATTGAAGTACATGCAGTGTACTTTTTTTTCATTAAACGGACCGGGGTTGCACCTAACCCCCAAAATCATCTTCTTCTCCAGATTTCGCCCATCCGAGAGTGACCGTATGACCAGATCTTCGATGGGATCCTGCCTCGTCGCCCGTTCTCCGATTCGAGCACAGTCGATTGCATTGGAATCGCAGCGGTGAGTTCTTCCTTCTTCATTAGCCTTGTTTCTTGATTCCTCCTCATTTATGAGTTATTGTGGGATAAAAACATTGTGAATTTTCTCATATATTCATCGTTCTAGGAGAAATCTGTCATCAATGTTCACGTATATCGATCTCCTAGGATCGAGGTAGGTGGTTTGTGCCTTTCTATAGAAAGTTGATGAGTATTTTGGGAAAATTCCTCAAATTCCCTTGGAAGGGGAATTGTGGGTTTCCTGTTTTTCCCTTGATGTTTTTCTTCTTTGCTGGATTTCTATTGTAGAGGTTTATGCTTGTTAGTAGGGTAATTTATTTTGTGCTCAGGGTACTTTTCCATGCTTGTTCTTCCAGTTTGGCATTTTGCCGGTTGCCATGCCTAGTCGTAGGACAGTGGAACTGCTACTTTATCATGATGTTGAGACATAGAATGATAGCCGAGTAGTTATTGAGGTTTAATTGGACAAGATACACGTGCTGAGCTTGTTTTATCTTTCACTCAGGACTGTGAGAACCTAGAGTAGTAGACCAAAGGGAGAATTGACGGAAGGGATTCTCTAGAGTTTCTTTTAATTACGATGCGAGACTATAGGGGGAATTGACCTTGAGTGCTTCCCCAGAGAGTCTGTAGTTCCACGATGCGAGCCACAGGGGGAATTGACATTGAGTACATCCCCAGAGAGCCTTTATCACGATATGAGACTATAGGATGAATTGACAGTGAGTACTTCCCCAGAGAGTCTGCTTAATTACGTAGATGAACCAGAGGGGTGAGACTGTGTGTGCCTCCTAGAGGATTTCTAGTACTATAGGTTGAACCATAGGGGTTAGTCTGTGATATCTACCTAGAGGGTTACCTGTTTTCTTCTTGTTGCTGGTTTCTTATTTGTGTACTTTACTAGTTAGAACTGTGGATTGTAGCTGCTTGTGCTTTCCTATTTGCTGCTTATTGTTTATTTACTACCATGTATTCATTGACTGTTAGAAACAAATCATTGGGTGATTCCCTACTGGGATTGTATCTCACAACCTGTTTGGGCCATGCCTTTGGGCCCAAGAAGACTATGTTGCTGCAGGTATAGATAAGGGCAAGCTACCTTCTACATCAGGTTCTTGATTGCACTGGAGCTAGGGAGCATGGGACCGAGCTGTGGCTCGCGATGCTGAGGAGGATTCTTTGTCTTCTTTTTCTCTTGGTTGCAGTTGTATTCCAGCACATTGTTGTGTTTGCTGCTTTTCATAGATACTTGTACCTACTACATTATTGACATTATTGTTATATATCTACATTGCTTCTGCTGTTTGGTTTCTGTTGTTATGAATGTTGTTACTACTTCCTCTATTGACTGTTGCTTTTTCTGCAGTATACCTTACCAAATGGGGTAATAGTTTCCCCACCTACTCACCAAGGCCCTCACTGCTAGTCGGTAGCCTCTGGCGTTCTGGGAAACGCGCTTCAGGTCATGTGGCGAAACGGGTACGGGGAACCGGTGGGGGTGGGGGGGGGGGCTCCGGACTCAGGTCTTTACACGTTCATTCATTAATCTCTTGAATAATAAACTAAAGCTAATTTATACTTTCTTAAGAACATTTTCACATTTATTATTCCTTTTATATCACTTATTACCATGTCATAAACATTATGTAATCCTTGAATTTAATAATGGTCGTTTTGTCGATATTTGAGTCAAAAAATGAACTTATTATAATTACAAGTTCTTCATGTTGTCAAAGCTCCATTTTCTTCATAATGATATTAATTATTTTGATATTATATATATATCATATATATCTAGTATATATATTAATTTATAATAGCACATAACATTTGGAGATAATAAATGAAATGAACAATTCATGGAGATGGCAAGTCATATGTACGCGTGAAAGCAACTTTCATTTCTATTTAGTATTTTAATGGATAGAAAATTCAAGGATATATAAGTATATTATAATCTAGTATAATATCATATATAATTTATTTAACTTTATTCTTTATGCGTCGCACATATGGAATGCATGAGTCGTATCACTTTTCGGGGGTGGTAGTCCACACTTCCTCAAATGATATTATCATATTTAACAAGTATGTAAACCATAAAGGTATTACACAAATAAAAAATAAAGAAGCATAGAAACAATAAAAATATAATATATATCATATATAAATACTTTTCCATCTTAATTGCCACCATAAGAGGTGGTAGAATTGTATTCAACAATCATAGTTTCGTGAGACAGTACATCGCCGTCTACAAAAACCATTTTTTCTTTACACATTAGAGAGAGGTGTGTGTAAGTATAGTTCTAATACTTCTCATACAAACAACCTAGTATATTGAGGATAATTGTTTTGTTATAAAATAACGTAATAAAAAGAGTTTCGTAGGTTGGAGTAGTAAAATAAAATAAAATAACATAAAAGAATATGTTACCTTTAAATCAGGTAACTCCCTTTGTTTTGAACCAAAAGGATTTCTTGAAGTGAATTATGCCTAAAGTAAGGATTCTAGAAGGAATAAAGGGATTTTGGGAGATTATTTATGCAGATTTTGGATGACTCAAGGGGATTTAGATGTATTAGTAATGGGGTAGAAGTGGTGTCCTTTTATAAGGGGGAGGAAGGGCTCTTTAGAAATGTTTGAAAATATTATTTTATTATAAAATTATGTTCGGTTTAAAAAGGTCCAAAACTAATTATCGTTTAATATAAGGTGAATGATATTTCAAATGAAACCATCTAATAAAAAGTAGACAGGTTTTGGATATTTTATTAATATATCTAATCTTATTTATTTAAATCATCCAATAATGTGGTAAACACTGCATCATTATTGTGTCATAAATAATTTTATTTATTTGAAGTCTAAAAATTATTAAAAAAATACCATGATGTAGGAAATAACTTTATATTTAAAATGAATATTTATAGTTTAATAGATAACTTATAAATCCCCATTTAAAAATTAATTTACTAAAAGATATATATTTAACCCTTTTTTGTCTTAATTTCAAAAAAATTAACATAATGAGTCATTATCACTCCCATGTGGCTCCATGAGGTACCAAAATAGACCCAAGGATGCCCATAGTAGTAATATTATAAACAAATAGTATTAGGACACGTGTTAGGGTAATTTAATTTTATAATAATAATATTTTGTTACCCTATTTACTAGATTTACACTTTAACCATTGTAAATAATTTTTTTACTAATGTAAATATTCATAATTTACAAAAATAAAAGATACACATATAATAAGTCTTTTTTATTCCAAAAATAGAATCCATTTTTCAAAATTCAAAACAAAAAATGGAAGAAATTAATTTAAAATTAATTCTCATTGTCAAAACAAAAAGCGTGTTTAAAAAAAATAATAACTATCAAACGATTGACACTTATTTATTTCTAATTTATATGGGAAATTACTTCCAATGAGAAAAATTGGATTAAATGTTAAAAAAATAACATAATTACACATTAAAATGAATTACAAAGATAATATAACCTTATAAATAAATAAGATTAAAAGTTATATTTGAATTAAAATACAAAATGTTTTCAAAATTCATTAAAAATGAATTTTATCAGAAAAATACCAAAAATATACCAAATGTATATTTTTATGTGATGATTCTAAATTATATTTCTATTTTGTCATATAGAAATTATAAAAGTGACCAAAAATATATTTAAGTATGGTTCTCCATCAAAATGTGATAAATCATCCTTTTAATGAATATTATAGTATTTATGCTTAAATCAGATTTATTCGTATTTTAAGCCTCTAAAATTTGTTAGATTAATGTAAAAATATATAACAAAAATGTATATTCATATTATTGTTAGTTTTGTTAATTATCTCCATTACAATGTCTAGGCATTAACTACTAATTAAAATTAATATTATTTTATAATTTTAATTTTCGGTATAACTTCACATTGTCTGCAATTTATGATTTCAAAGAAACCCATTGTGGCATATCAGGTATGCCATAGAACATAGAATCCCTTTTAAAAAAAATTAATATTTAACTAAAAAATATTTATAAACATGAAAATGTTATATTGTATATTTACCTAGGATGTTACATCCTTCCCCTTTTTGGGAAATTACGTCCTCACAATTTTAAAATTAGTCTTAGAAACATCATTAAAATTCCCACATTGGAAAAAGAGTCAATAAAACTATCAATGTAAAAGAAAGAATAGAAATAAAAGGGTCACCTAATATAAAATATGGTATTATTCCACGAAAATATGGATATGGAGGAGAAACTAAGTGGTCTGTTTTGATGGAGTGTGATAGAAAACATGATTAGAAGAAAGTTAACAACAACGAAACCACAAAACATGTGATGGGCTAAATGGTCATTGGTTTCCCAGTAGGAAAGGTAATCCAAAAATATTTTTTCTTTTATGTTCTGATTCATAAATTTGGGAAATTTATTCATGAGATTAACTAAAAACATAAGGAAACACACTTACTTGTCATGTAGACATTCTTACTTTACTAAGTTTTTATCACAAACTAATCATTTCTCCAAACGATGAGTATTCAAACTGAATTGGTCATACCTGTAGTACTAGAATAAACGTCTAGAGTATCACATAATCTACAAAAGATGTACAATATATTTCCCCTACATTTACACATGAACCAAAACAAAAATGGTTAGTATAAGATCAGATAATCCCAAAAAAGGATAATCCTTTATAAAATAAATACTGCTCTTATTCTCCAAAAATCACCAAACAGCACCCAAAGTTCAATAAAGACCATTCAATAAACAATTATCCGTAAAATTATTCAATATGATCCAAACTAAAATTGAAATCCAAATCTCAGAAAAATTTTATCACATAGTCTTCCACGATAAATCTTAACATTTGTCTCCAAATAACATCGACAACTATTATGGTCTCATACTGAGGTGTAATTAACATAATCACATATTATCTTTGATAGTTTAATCATTTATATAAATAACCCAAATCACTATATGTTCTCAATAAAAACATAGATTATTAAAAAATAAAATTTCAACCCTTACTCAACAAATAAGATCCCAAAATATTTTATTTCACTAAAACATATAATGTTCTCCAAAAGAGAGAACATCTTCAAAATAAACATTATCACTTAATCACTAAATCATTTTCCTATATTATGGATATCCATTTAATACAACATAATTGCCAAAATCATCTTATTCTTTATCCATACAATTGATTAACTAAAAATAATAATAAGATATACTAACCAGGGTGTTTATGTAGGCTAGTGGTAGGAGATACGCCCTTGTCGCCCTTCGGTTGTGAGTTTAATTCATGTGGCCTTGCCGGACACGACGAGTTGTCACCAATCTTACGAGTTGTCACTTTTTATAAAACCCAAAGATAACCCTAACCTGTTTTAACCTCAATAGTTTTTAGAACATTCATTTTCATTCTAATACAATAAAACCTCAATATATAATCTATGATTCCTTATATATATTGTCTTTTTTACTTATTTCACCTCCATATGATAAAATAAAACTATTCCTAATAGAAAGAACAACATACCGACATCATGGTGTCCATATGTTTTCATCTCCATCTTGTTCACGTAGGTAGAAGGTCCATGCACTGCAACAATGATTTATTGATCCTTCAAAATCACTTTCATCCTTCATTAAAATACACCTTGTACAACTTGGGTCTTATCGATGTTTATAGAAAAATTGTTTTTTAAAATAATCATGTATGTCATATAATTTTAAAACATCTCACAAAACATGATTTTTATAAAATAGTCAGACCGAATTTGAGTTGAAACTTTCAATTAATGGTCATTTTTAAATACCATAATAATGTGCTGAGAAAATAAACTGTAAAATAAAATATAAAGAGGTTTCTCAAGGAAATACTTCTTTAGTGACTTTTTTAAAATCATAATATTCTTCAAAATATTGAGTTAATGTAAAATAGTTTAAAATTCCTTGATAATATTTACCAGTCATGATAGTATGAAAATATTGTGAAAATATGATATCATTAAATAAAACCCATGATCCAAGATGTTACCAAAGTATAGTAGAGGTAATTGAAATCTCAAACAACTTCTTGTAATTGAATCTTATGCTACAAAATGTTTCACAATTATCTAAACATGACTTTGCAATAATCATTGCATGTATGTAATCAAAAAGAGATAGGAATATTATTTGATATCCTCCTCCATCCATTTGTAACAGAATTGCATTGATCTGAAAAATATTTAAAACTAGTATTTAACTAATTGAGTAAACATAGAAAGTAACCATGTGTCTAATAAAAACTCAGAACCCCTAATGTTGTCTAAACTGACCTCTTATTCACTCTATAAGTACCCATACTCAAAAAATTACATAAACAAAAATTAAATGGATAATTCACCTTGAAGATATTTTTAGGTGTAGGTTTTTAGATAATTATTCCATAACTATTACATATAAACTTGAAAATTTCTTATAGACACTACTACCCAATAGTAATTTTTTTCATAAAATAAATACTCGTAAAAATAAACATATCTAGTTCCATGTTTTAGACAACATGACATTTCCATGATCCCATCATTGACCCTATTAATCTTTAAGTCGTATAGAGACATTTCAAAAACCTGTGATGAGTATAAATATACTAGTAAGGGTTATCAAATAAAAAAAGAAAACATTTTCCAAAAAATAAATACAAATCAATGAAACCATAATTTTCAATCATAACAGACCTCATGAAATCATATGATTTATGAATAACACATAGAAGTCATAAATCATAATGGTAACTTGTGGAATAAATAAAATACATATGTTGTAGCTATAACAACATCATAAGGAGTTTCATTGGAATACCCATCATATTATATTCACTAAATCTCTTAGGAGAAACATTAACGGTTACCGCCATCATGTTACCCATGCATTAAAGAGCTATCTCGGGCTCACCCGCCCTATGTTTATCATAAAACCATCCACATAATTAAATAATTCCCAATAATATTAACATATTGATAAAAAATAATACAATAATAAAGGAAAGTTGAAATTTCCATATTGAAATCAAAATATATCATTTAAAGATATTAAAATAAACAATGCTTTATCAAACCATATTCAAAACCATTTAAAACATTTAATGAAGAGATTTGTGAATCAAAGTGTCCCATACCACTTTGAATATTTTAAATGAATATTTATTTGAAATAATTAATGTCCATATAAATAAATCCTAAAAACCATTTTGAAAACAAGGACATTAATTATAAATATTTATAAGAATAAATCTTTAAAAAAAAATAACTGATATTTTAGATAAAGAGTTTTTAACAATATGAGAGATACCTGAATAAAAATAATTGAGGAATAAAATTTAATCCAAACCTTATAATATTATAATAATAAATGGATTCATGATATAATATTCCAAATGATATTATATACCCCATATAAGAGTGAATTGATGAAAAACAACTATAAAGTCTCATTGTAATGTAAATTGAGACGGAATACCTTATAAAAACTGTACTCTTAGATTACAGAAAAATAAATTACATAATAATGTGTGACAAATATAAATACACTAAATATTATTGGATATTCAATGTAAATAAATCATATAAAATTTAAACATATTTTTGTAAAAAAGAACACCCAATACTTGGATGTTTAACTCAATGAAAGGAAATTAGGTTAAAATTACTCATAACAAGTTCATATCGATGACTTGAGAATTTATAAATGGAGTGATTATGTGTATCAAAATTATATACACACAATGGGGAGTGTAAATTACAACATACATAAATAAATAGTTATTCCATAGATAATCACAACATAACATAAATAAGAATTATATAATTGACCCAAGGAATGTAAATTGAGTTAAAACTTCCCCTTACCGATTTGGTAACATAAGAAACACGAACTCAATGAAATAAGGATCATACAATGAAGATTTAAATACCCATAAATTAAAATATATTATAAAAAGTATACAATCATGTGTAGTACCTACACCACACAAAAATAAATTGTGGAAAACATAGCATCAATCTCATGGGAATAAAAAGTGAGATGAAAACCCCTTACCAAGTTTTAATCAGTTGAGTCGTAAGAAAAAAATGTAATAAACACCAAATTAATCAAAAAATAACATGGATATAAATATAATCATGATAATATATATCAAATTTAATTATACAATACAACACATTCAATAAATAAGTGGCGAACAATGGAAATCTCACATAATTATAAGTGAGATAAGAAACCCCTTATCTCGTGTCTGACTTGACCCGTCAATTCTTTAATCTCATGAATAATATACTAAAGATAATTTATACTTTCTTAAGAACCTTTAAAATTTTTATTATTTCTTTTATATAACTTATTACAATGTCATAAACATTGTGTAACCATTTAAGTTAATAATGGTCGGTTTGTCGATATTTGAGTAAAAAATGAACATCTTATAATTACAAGTTGTTCATGAGGTCAAAGATCCATTATATCCAGAATGATATTCATGATTTATATATCATATATATAATATATTTACACTATAAATATATATATTTATAATAGTACATATCATTTGAGAAAAGAAGTTAAATGAAGTGTTCATGGAGACGGTAAGCCGTATGTACGCATGAACACTACTTTAATTTATATTTCATATTTTATTGGAATGAAAAATTAATGGTTAATAGGTATACTATAGTTATAGTATTATATAAAATATAATTTCATTAACTTCAGCCTTTATACGTCCCACATATGGCATGACCGAGTCATATCACTATGAGGGGGTGGTAGTTCGCATTTCCTGAAATGAAATTATCGTATTTATCGACTATGGATACCATAGAAGTATTCTATAAATAGAAAATAAATAAGCATAGAAGTAATATAAATATAATATATATCACATATAATTATAGTTCCACCTTAATGGCCACCATAAGTGGTGCTAGAATAATATTGAACAATCATCATTTCATGAGGCAATAGTTCGCCGTCCACAGAAAAAATATATCCATTTACCCATTAGATGGAGGTGTGTGTAAGTTTAGTTCTAATAATTATAATAAAGCAACCTATTATGTTGATTATAATGGTGTTTTTATAAAATAATCGAATAAACAATTTTTTGGGGCTTAGAGAAGTAAAATTAAAGGAAAGAACTTAAAACAAGATGTTACCTTTAAATCAGGAAACTACCTTTGGTTTGAAGCAAAATAATTTCTTTAGGTGACTTCTTTCTAAAATAAGGTTTTTAGAAGGAATATAGGGATGTGGGTAGCTTATTCAGGTAGAGTTTGGATGATCCAACGGTCTTGATAGGTGTGAGTAATGGGTTAGAAGGGGTGTCCTTTTATAAGGTGGAGGAGGGGATCTTTAAGAATGTTTGAAAATATTATTTTATTATAAAAATATATATGGTTTATAATTGTAAAAAAATTATTAAAGTAGAATATAAGATGACTCAAGTTCAAAAAAAATCTTTCAATATGATTTTTATAGTTTTTGTATATTGTTTTTATATTTATAATCTTTTTATTTAAATCATTCATTAATGAGGTAAATTCTGCATCATTATTATGTCATAAATAATTTTATTTATTTGATGTATAAAGATTATAAAAATAACCATGATGTAGGAAATAGTTTTATCATTCACGTTAATATATATAGTTGAATAGATAACTTATATAACCCCATATAAAACTTTATTTACTAAAAGATATATGTTTATTCCTTTTTTATCATTACTTTAATTTATTTAAGATAATGATTCATTATCATTCCCATGTAGATCCATGGGGGCCCAAAATCGACCCAAGGATGACCATAGTCATAAATTATCATCCAATAGGATTAGGACACATGTTATGGTGATTCAATATTATATTAATAATAATTTTTCCCTTATTTACCAGATTTACCCATTAACCATGGTAATTTTAATTTTTACTAAAATAAATATTCATAATGTATAAAAATAAAAGTTACCTATTACAAAATTTGGACCTCCGGATTCCAAATATGGAATTAATTTTCCCAAATTCAAAGCACATAAGTGGTACAAATTAATTTAAATTTAATTCCCGTTATCAAAATAAATGTTGTGTTTTTAAGGAATAATAACTATCAAAAGATTGACAATTATTTATGTCTAATATCAATGTGAAATAACGTCCAATGACCTAAATTGGATTAAATGTTAAAAAAATAATATAATTAAACTTTAAAAAAAATTAAAAATATAATCTATTCCTATAAATAAATTATATTAAAAACCATTTTGAATTAAAATAAAGTATTTTTTAGTATTCATTAAAAAATGTAATTTATTAGAAAAATATCAAAAATATACCCAATGTAAATATTGATGTCTCGATTATAAAGAAGAATTTTATTTTTTCAAATAAGAACATATAAAAGTGAAAAAAACTAGATTTATATAGGTTTCCCCATCAAAAGGTGGTAAATCATATTTTTAATGAATATTATAGTATTTATGCTTAAAATCAGATTCATTGTTATTTTAAGCTTCTAAAATTTATTGGATAAATGTAAACCTTTTTAACAAAAATTTATAATCGTATTATAATTATTCTTGTTTATTCCTGCCATTATAATAGCTAGGGATTAATTATGATTTAAAATAATATTATTTTATTATTTTATTTTTCAGTGTAACTCCACGTTGGGTGCAACGTAAAATTTCAAAGAAAACCATTGTGGCATATCAGGTATGCCATCGATCATAGCGTCCCATTTAATAAAAAATTAATATTTAATTCAAAAATATTAATAAATATTAAAATATTACATTCTATATTAACCCGAGATGTTACATCCTTCCCCCTTTTGGGAATTTCATCCTCGAAATTGTAAAATTAGGTTAAGAAACTTCACTAAATGTCCCACATCAAAAAAGAGTCAACAATACTATCAATTTAAAAATAAAAAGAGAATTAAAATTATCACCCGAGATAAAACTTGCTAGGATTCCACAAAAACATGAATATGGTGGAGAAACTAAGTGTTATGTTCTGATCGAGAGTGATAGAAAACATGATTAAGAGAATGTTAACAACAAGAAAACCACAAAACAAGTGATGGGTTAAACAATAATTGGTTTCCCAGTAGGAAAAGTAAATGGACAAAATTTTCTTTAAGTTCATTTTCATAATGTTGAGGAACTTAATTATGAGCTTAAATAAAAACATAAGGAAACATACTTACTTATCATGTAGACTTTCATAATTTACTAAATTTCTATAAAAAACTCATCTTTTCTCCAAATGATGAGTGTTTAAACTGACTTGGTCATACCTAAAGCACTAGAATCAACTTCTAGGGTATCAAATAGTCTACGAAAAAAGTACTAACTATTTCCCTGATCTTTAGAGATCAACAATAACTAAAATGGTTAGTGTGAGGTCAGATAATCCCCAAAAAGGATAATCCATTATAAAAATAAATACCATTATTAATCTCTTATATTTAACAAACAGTACCCAAAGTTCAACAAAGACCATTTAATACACAACTATCCTTAAAATTATTCAATATGATCCAAACTAAGATTGAAACCAAAAACTTAGAAGAACTTGATCACATATCCTTCCACAATAAAACTTAACAGTTGTCTCAAAATAACACCGACTACTCTTAATATATCACACTAAAGTGTAATTAACCTAACCACATATCCTATATTATATTTTAATCATTTCTATAAATAACCCAAATCTCCATACATCCACAATAAAAACATATATTCCTCCAAAATAACATATCATCCATTACTCCACAAATAAGATCCCATATTATTCTATTTCCCATAAGCATATAATGTTCCCCAAAAGAGAGAACATCTTCCAAAATAACCTTTATCACGTAATGACTAAATAATTTTCCTATATTAGGGATATATATTTGATAAATCATAAGTTCCCAAAATCAACTTATTCTTGATCCATAAAACTATTTTACTAAAAAATAATAAGTTATACTAACCAGGGACTTCACATAGGCTAGTGGAAAGAGATGTACCCTTGACACCCTTTGGTTTTGGGTTTGATTCATGTGGCCTTTCCGGAAGCGACAAGTTGTCACCCATATTACAAGTTCTCCCCTTTTATAAAACTAAAAAATAATCCTAACATGTTTTAACCTGAAATTATTTCTTATACCTTCATTTTCATCCCAATACATTAAGACCTGGACATCTATATTCCTGAAGCCTTATATATATTGTCCTTTTTTCTTATTTCACCTCCATATGGTAAAATAAAACTATTACTAATATATAGAACAACATAAATTCATCATGGTTTAAATATGGTTTTATCATCATATTGTTCATGTAGGTAGAAAGTCCATGCATTGCAACAATGATTTAATGAACCTTCAAAATCATTTGATTCTTTTATACAAATACACCTTATACAGCTTGGGTCATGTAGGTGTTTTAAGAAAAATAGTTTTAGAAAATAATCATGTATGACATAAATTTTCAAAACATCTAACATAACAAGATTTTTATAAAATAGTTGGAGCAAATTTGAGTTGAAATATTCAATTAATGGTCCTTTTAAAATACCATAAGTATGTCCGGAAAGACTATTTTGTAAAAGGAAATATAAATAGGTTGTGTAAGGGTCTCCTTCTTCAGCTCCTTTTTCAAAATAATAATATGATTCAAAATCTTGAGATAAGGTAACATATTTGATAATTTCTTGATAATATTTACCTTTCTTGTAAATATGAGAATATTTTGAAAATAGTATTTAATTAAATACAACCAATGATCCATGATGATATTGATTCATAGTGGAGTTGTTTCATATCTAAAACAACTTCTTATAAGTGATTCATATGCTATAAAAAGTTTTACAATCATCTTAAGATGACTTTGCAATAATTATTTCAAGCATGTCTTCCATAAGAGATAAGAATGTTGTTTGATATCCTCTTCCTTCCATTTTTAAATTACGTTCTATGATACTAAAAATTTATAAAATAAGGATTTCACTTGGATTATATACATATAGACTAACCATGTGCCTATTGGAAACTCAGAATCCCAAAAGATGTCTAAACTGACCTATGATACCAACTATAAGGAATGATCCTTAAAAAATTACATAATCCTGAATTAAATGAATAATTCACATTGAGGATCTTTTCCGGTTAAGAGTTATAGAGATTTAGGACACAACTATTACATATCAACATGAAAATTACATGTATACACTACAACTTAGAATCCATTTTTTTCATAAAATAAAAACTCATAAAAATTAACATGTGTAATTCCTTGTTTTAGAAAACATGCATTTTCAATGATCCCATCCTTACCCATATTCATCTTTATTTCTTGTGGTAAACATATCAAAAACATGGGATGAGAATAAAAATCCCAGTAAGGGTTATAAAAAAAAGAAATATAACATTATCCCATCAATAAATACAAATCAATGAAACCATACTTTTCAATCATAACATTCCTCATGAAATCATAAGATTTATGAATAACACAAAAAATTCATAAATCATAAAGGTAACTTATGGCGTACATAACATACTTAAATCGTATCTATCACAACAACATATCATGTTATGTTGGATTTCCCATCATAGTATATTCCCAAAATCTCTTATGATAATCATTAATGTTTTCCTCCATCATGTTACCCAATGCATTGGAGAGTTATCTTAGGCTCACCCGACCTAGGATTATCACAGAACCACCGATATAGGTAAAAAATGACCAATAGTCATAAAATATTCCTAACACATAAAACATTAATAATTTAATGAAAAAATTTCCACATTGAAATCACAATATATCATTTCAAGATATTGAAATAAATAATTTTTTATCAAACCATTTAAAACATTTAATAAAGAAATTATTTAATTAAAGAATCCCATACAACATTGAATCTTTTAAATGAATCAACATTTTAAAACATTAATTTCAATATAAATAAATCCTAAAATCAATTTGGAAAACATGGACATTAATGATAAATATTTATAAGAATAAATCATTAATATATTTTAACCGATATTTTTGTTAAAGCATTTATAATAAATTGGGAGATTCCTGAATAAAAATAATTGAGGAATAAAAATTAATCAAAACTTTATTGTGTCATGAGAATAAAGGGATTTGTGATATAACATTCCAAAGGACATTATATACACCATATAAGAGTGAATTTGTGCATAACAACAATGAAGTCTCAATGGAATGTAAATTGAGACGAAATCTGTTATAAAAATTATATCCTTAGATTAAGGATAAATAAATTACATAATAATGTGTGACAGAAATAAATAAACTCAATAAAATTTGATATTCAGTGTAAATCAATTAGAGAATATTCACACATATATTAGTAAAAACCACACCAAGGACTTGGATATTTATCTCAAGGAATGAATGATGAGTTAAAATTACTCTTATCAAGTTCATATCAATGAATTGAGAATTCATCAATGGGGAGATTATGTTTATCAAAAGTATATCCAAAAAAGGGGAGTATAAATTACAACAAAAATAAATAAATAATGACTCAACACATAATAATATCATGACATAATTATGAATTTGAAGATTAACCCAAGGAATTGAAATTGGGTAAAACAGTTCCGGTACCGATTTGGTAACTTACGAAACATAAACTCGATGGGAGAAGCATCATACAATGAAAATTTACATTCTAATAAATTAAATTATTTTATAAAAAGAATAAAATCAGGGGAAGTAAATACCCCACACAAAATGAAATAGTTGCAATCATAGCATGAATCTCATGAAAATAAAAAATCATATGACAACCCCTTACCACATTGTAATCAATTGAGTCATAAGAAAAAAAGTTAATAACCACCAAATTAATCACATAATACCATAGATATAAATATAATCATGATAATATATATCAAATGGAAGTATAAAATACACCACATGAAATAAATAAGTGGCGAACAATGGAAATATCACAGAAGTAAAAGTGGGATAAGAAACCCCTTGACTCATGTCTGACATGAACCATTTTTTCTTTAATATCCTGAATAATAAAATAAAGATTATTTATTCTTGATTATGATCCACATTCATGTTTATTATTCCTTTTATATCACTTATTACCATGTTATAAAAATTATGTAATCATTTAAAATAATAATGTTCTTTTTGTCGATATTTGAGTCAAAAATGAACTTCATATAATTACAAGTTGTTCATGTGGTCAAAGGTCCATTATCTCAAGAATGATATACATGATTTAGATATAACATATATCATATATATACATTATATATAGGTATTTATAATAGTTCATAACATTTGGAGATAATAAATGAAATGCATTGTTCATAGAGACGGTAAACCATACGTATGCATGAACACTAATTTCAATTATATTTAGTATTTTAATGGAATGAAACATTAATGGTTAATATTTATATTATAATTCTAGTATAATATCATATATATAATTTCATAAAATCAATCTTTTATACGTCCCACGTATGGCATTAATGATTCATTTCACTTTAAGGGGGTGGTGGTTCGCACTTCCTCAAATGAAATTATCGTATTTACCCACTATGGAAACCATAAAGGTATTATATAAATGAAAAATACAGAATAATAGAAAATATATAAATATAATATATATAACATATAAATACAGGTACATCTTAATGGCCACAATAAAAGGTGGTAGGATATTAATGAACAATCGTCATTCCGCTAGGGAGTAGTTTACCGTCCATATAAACAATATGTTCTTTACACATTAAATGGAGGTGTGTGTATGTGTAGTTTGAATAATTCTAATAAAAACAACCTATTATATTGAGAATAATTTTTTTTATATAAAATAATGGAATAAAAATATATTATTTTTTGGAGAAGAAAACTATAAGAAAAGTACTTAAAAGAAGACGTTACCTTTAAATCGGCTAACTCCCTTTGGTTTGAACCAAAAAGATTTATTGAATTGTCTTCTGTATGATGTAAGGCTTCTAAGAGGAATATAGAAATGTTGGGAGATTAGTTTTTTAGATTTTGGATGAGCCAATGATCTTGATATGTGTGAGTAATGGGTTAGAAGTGGTGTCCTCCTATAAGGGAGAGGCAGGGCTAATTAGGAATGTTTAAAAATATTATTTTATTATAAACTTATCTTAAGTTTAAAAAGGTTCATAACTCATTATAGTGTAATATAAGATGACTAATATTATAAATAAAGTCATAAAATAGAAATTGGAATGGTTTTGGAATTTTTTTTAATATTTATAATCTTATTTATTTTAATCTTCTATTAATGAGGTAAACACTGCATCATTATTGTGTCATAAATAATTTTATATATTTGATGTCTAAAAATTAAAAACAATACCATGATTTAAGAAATAATATTATATTTGAATTCAATATTTATAGTCGAAGATATAACTGATATAACCACATTGAAAAATTGTTTGACTAAAAGATATATGTTTATGCAATTTTTGTCTTTACTTTAAATTAATTAACATAATTTGTCATTATCATACCCAAATGTATAAATGGGGTCTAAAATCGACTCAAGTATGACCATGGTAGGACTTTTATCAACCAATATGATTATGAAACATGTTAGGGTAATTTAATATTATAATAATAATATTTTTAACACTTATTTTCTAGATTTACACTATAACCATTGTAACTAAAAATTTTACTAAAATAAATATTCATAATGTCTGAAAATTAATGTTACCTATTTAAACAACATGGAAATCCTAATTTCAAATAATTAATACATTTTTCCAAATTCAAAACACAGAAGTGGAATAAATTAATTTAAAATTATTTCTCACTGTCAAAACAAATAGCGTGTTTTCAAGAAATAATAACTATCAAATGATTGACACTTATTTATGTCTAATTTCAATGTGAAATTATTTCCAATGACCAAAATTGAATTAAATGGTAAAAAAATAATATAATTACACATTGAAACCAATTAAAATGATAATATAACCTTATAAATAAATTAGTTTAAAAGGCAGTTTTGAATTAAAATACAGTAATTTTCACTATTTATTAAAAATGAATTTTGTCAGAAAAATATAAAAAATATACCCAAACTAAATTTTGATGTCCCGATTCTAAAGAAAAATTTTATTTTGTCCAATAGAACATATACAATTTTCCAAAACTATGTTTAAATAGTGTTCTCCATCAAAAGGCAGTAAATCATTCTATTAATGAATATTATAGTATTTATGATTAATGTAATATTGTTTCTCATTTGAAGCCTTCAGAATTAATTGGGTAATTGTAAAAATATTTAACAAACATGTATAATCATATTTTAGTTAGTTCTATTCATTCCCTCCATTACAACAACAAGGCGTTAACTACCATTTAAAATAATATTATTTTACTATTTAATTTTTCAGTATAACTCCACACTGTATGCAACGTCAGATTTCAATGAAACTCATTGGGATATATCAAGAACTCCATCAAATATAACATACCCTTTAAAGAAAAAAAATATTTAACTCAAAAATTTTAATTAATATGAAAATTTTATATTCTATATTTACCTGGGATGTTACATGCAGGGTATTAATAATGATATTGAAACTAAGTACACGTTGGAAGAAAATAAAAAACATATCTAAGATAGTAACATGTAAATGAAACAAATAAATAATAAAAAAATTAATCATGTTATAAGTATTTATATAAATGTTGAAATGTTGAATTCAAACATCATTCAATATTCACCAATAATTATAACCACTAAATACATGGTGTGATTCTATTCCTATCCATGGGAAATTAGTTACCCTTATATGGTAATGTAATGATTAATGATTGAGAAGGATACTAGAGATAATATCTAATGAGTTAAACCAAGTAACCAAGTCATATGGGGAGCAAGAAAACTCTTTTTCAGAAGAGAATAACTAGAGACCATAGATATTTTATTTATTTCTCTCAATGGGTTGACAAATACACCAATAATCCTTATTATTTATAGTATGATGGGAATTAAATATCCCCAAAGGTATCTAATAGTTATGTATACTTAAAGAAGTTCAATAAATTACCAAATAAGTAAATTTAGAGCATTAAATAATTATTTAAAGTGTATTATATCCCACCCTCTTTAGAAGGTGTATTAATAATCCTCAAAAGTGGTTGAATTAATTGAAAGAGTTTATTTAATGGAATATGTAATTAAGACACAAAATGTTTCTCATATAATAGTCTTCGAAATCCCATTACTCCAATACCAAGGTAAAATCAAATTTGGGATTTTTCTATTACTCATGTTTATATACTAATAATATAATTAACACTTTAATTTATTATGAAATAAAATTATTAATATAAAAATAAAAATATATTTTAATTAATTTTTTTATAATTTACAATAATATAATTCTATTTTTTTGTAACAAACAAATAATCAAAAATTTAAACATAGACTAATCATACTGGTATAAAAATATCAATTATCACTATTTTACATGTAACCCTAAGAACCATTGGTAAATATAGATATAATTATGAATCACATCTATTATCATAAACTAATCACAATATCTAAAAAAATTCCATTTCAAAAAAAATATAAATGGGTTTGGTGTGATCTAATATTCGACATTCCCATTAACAATGTAAATTTTTCCCTTATATAAATATTATATTTGAGACATATATAATGTAAATACCATATATGTTTTCTACCTTTTACAATTCTCGAGATGATTAATCTCATCTAATAATGTCACATCTAATTATATTTGAATTACCATGCACTATCAAAAAACCTATTTTAGGGATATGGTCTCATAACATATCCTTAGGCTTGACACATCCTATCTTGGTCAAAAAAGTCAACCAAGATAAATAGTGTGATACCCAATTACCTTTAATTAATAAAATTTCATAAAAAATTGATAGGTATAAAATTATTATAATTTACTAGTATAGAACCAATTTGAAAAAGTCAAGTCGATGGATACTTAAAAAATATTCACAAAAGCAATTCCAATTCCACATATATGGCTATCCATGTAGTGTACATAAGAGGTTGAATAATAAAAAATGCTTATCAACATATATTCTACAAGTGATAAGTTGAATATCTATTGAACTGATCATACACATAAAGATATTAACATATAATTTCCACATAATATAATTATATTCAATCTTGGAAAATTAGTTGATAGATATATTCTTGAGTATTTTTATCAGATCATATCAAATTTTGAGGAAAAGACATAATTTAATGATAATGTCTGGATATTAACATATTTTTAATGATACAACATGTCCCAAAACCAAAAAATTATCTAAATTTAGGATACAAACACTAACAAAATATACTCACCTTTATGGATAGAACAAATATCTAGAACAACCCTCGTGAATTTAGATATAACTTTAAACTATGGTGTTTACTATTTCATGATTTTTTAAACGGTGTAAAATTATAGATATACTTTACATACATATTTAAACTATTATGTAACCATGAGAGCACCCCCAGTTTATGTAATTAAACTATGATACACATATGGAACAATCCATTATATATGAGGAAATAGTAATTTGAATAGAAAAATGAGATAAAAACCATAAAACTTAAAAATGTATTAAAAGTAAATATGGTAACTTCATTCTATAACTTTGGGTAAGAGGATATCTAAAAAATATTGTACTCAATACACATCTTCAATTATAAAGTTATTAAATTTACATTTCATATTCAATAACTTGACTATATATTATTATATTATAGGGCTTACCTATATGATGACCAATACTTCATATTTTTTCTTATCCTAAAGTGACATTGATTATAATTTCTATTTAAATTATCCCTGTATGTGATTACATAGGTATTTAGAGGAACCTCAGTCACCAAGGTTAATAATTCACCAATATGTAGTTTCTATTTATAATAAACCGATGGCCAACAATACCTAATACTCATCCTTAATGATTTTTAGTTGGAAGAAAATCTATATTTCCTTAATTATTGGTTTTTTTTCTATTTTAAACAAATCACATTCACTTTATCATATTTTAGGGGTTTTAACCTTTTCAACATCTTCCTATAAAACAAACTAGCTCTTAGATCAGTCCTTTGATAAACTAGCACAAACTATTAGAAAAAATATACCATTATCATTGTCCATAAATTTGGTAATAGGTCCCAAAATTCTTGAAGAAGTCTCTGTCCATTTTTGGCAAATGTAGATGTTATTCTTATTTTGGTAGGACATTAACCATGGATGAGAAAAACCATGATTATAGGTACCTATTACCATGAATATTAACCGTGATAATAAATATTAATAATAAAATCTATTTATTAAGAATTCAGAATATTAATTTATAATTTATTAGTAATTAATAGTTACTGATTAATTATTTGAATATTTATTTATTTATTTACCATTCATTATCCTTGTTTTTACTTTAATCAATATAAAAATAAACTTCATTACATGAGATCACTGATCGATATATTTATCTCACCCACGAATTCTTAACTTCATTAGTTCTTAAAAATGATTTAATGGAAATAACATAAAATAAGAATGTTAAAATACTAATTTTTTAAATTTTTAAAAATAATACCCAATTAAAATAACTAATAAATAATACCAATCATTTAGAAAAATTATTAATTATAAAAATTAATAATTAATGAATATATATTAATTTTTATTAATTAATAAATAAAAATATATAATTAAAAATCAATTAAAAATTTATGAATAATTAATTTTCAATATTTAATATTTAATAATCTAAAATTAATGTTACCAACTAAAAAATAGTCTAAAATTAATAATTAATAATTAATAATTATCAATTAACAAATAACTCTAAGTCTCAATTTGATAAGTAACACTCAATAATTAATAAATGAAATAATTTTAATAATAAATAAATAATAATTAAATTCTAGATATAAATAATGATTAATAATTAAATAATAAATATAAATTATTAACTAATAATTATTAATTATTAATATTTAATAATAAATGATTTATAAGTTATAATTAATAAATTATTATTTTATATATTTATTGATAATTAAAAACGTATGAGTACTAAATAATAATAAAAAATAATTAGAAAATATTTTTAATAATAAATAAATAATTATTCATCATTATTAATAAATAATTACTTTTATGAAGCAATGAATGATGAACAATTAATTATGGTGCATGTATTGATTTTCAGATTTGATGTTTGACACACGTGAATTATTGAGGCATACTACTACTCTACATCATAGAATTATACTGTTATAAGGAATAACCATAGTGTGGTGTCTTTAGTGATATTTTTTGATGTAGAGGCCATTGGAGGGAAAAACCATCATGATCACTATAGGGCCCATGAGAGATATTTCTAACCACCGAGAGGGGGGTGAATCAATGGTCAATGTCCAATATTAACCTTTTAACCATTTTAAAAACTTATTTCCTACAATATACAGGGATGAAATGATGAATAACATAATGGTAATTAAGATGATTAGTGTTGGGGAGAGTAAAAAATTAATGTGCATGACAAATGGGATTACATAGATCACATAATCTTTTTATCATGTAGCTTTTACGTAGTTTACAATGACTGTTATCATGAAATACACTTGAAATTATTATTATAAATAATGAATTAATTAATATATTTTTAATAAAATAATGCTAAAATTTTTAAAGAATTCTTTATACAATTAAAGAAAAGTAGGTTGGTAAAAAAAGTTCACCAACATGTGTGAAATCCATTTATGTTGTTCAAGTTTCTCTATGTTATTCAATGTCTTCCACACTATTATATTCTCAAGAATAAGATTTTTGGGTGTACCACACATTCAAAAATATTTACTAGTAATATAAACATTTCCCAACTATAGGAATGCAAAATTTACTTTCAAATTTCATATCACAATATCTTTATCTATGATTCTGATCAATTTATGTGTTTAGATTACTTTCCATTGATACGTGTGGTAATTCCACTTAATTTAAATTAAAATTCATATAAAATATAATTAAGATATCACATTTAATATCTTTAATTCATATCTAAAATATAGGGTATTAAAATTTATGATATTTTCTAATTTTTGAAACAATGATGTAACTGGAGACCACCATGATATAATGAGTTTGGTTAATCTTATATCCAAAGACCTAAAGCAAATATTATTACAACATGATTTATAAAATATATTTAAAATCTATATTTTTATAAATATTTGATATAACTATAATGTGTTTGTATCTTCCCATTCCATGGGTTTTGCACATGAACCTGAATGGTTTTCAGAACCATGATCACCCAATCCAGATCAGTTTCTCTATCATAAAATGTTGTGGTTTTTATCCCATAAACATGTTCTATATCCTACTTTCAGAGACATCATTGTATTATTAACCATACAATATTTTCTATTGGTATTTAAAATATTATCCATGATATAAAATGTTAACACCACACATACTTTTCTCATATGTGAGAGCTAAGGAATACAAAATAATCATATCAAAAATTTTATTAAGGAAATGCTCATTATTCCATTCAGATACTCATGGAAGTAATTTAACCATATCATATTTATTTATAGACTATAGAGAACATGACTTCAATATTTTTAATCATGCACCATGAAATAGTGTTAACCTACATCATATTTATTTTTCCTCATGGATATTGGAACCAAAAAATTACGGATCATGGTTTTGATACGATAACCATAATATGCGACTCGCCCAGATATTCTGATTTGATTAGAACATGAATGATTATCATTCCCAATAAAGAATACATCAATAAAATCTCGATGTGTTGCATTAATTCTCCCACACTAATTGATAGATACCATTTGAAAAAATTCCTCAATCGGATGATATGGTTGTGAGGACCCCCCGTTGGGATTTGGTTGGGGATTTCATCCATTAATAAATAAAAGGTTTATCTACAATTCATATAAAATTTTAGAAACTCTTAACAAATACATTAGACTCATTTTACAACTAATATGACTAAAATTTATATCCATCCACATACCCATCTCCGTGCACACCATGTTTCAAATTCTTCTCTATACAACACCTATTTTTCACCTTGCTCAACATGTTCCATTCAATGTACACCCAATATTATGGATAAATGAACTCCATGACTGTATATTTCACTATAATTGAACATGAATTCATGAATATAAACAATTACACACCTAGACATACCCCTGAGGGTTACCAGATGATGTTCAACATACACCATACATGTTTTCAAAGACATACATGTTTTCCTTAATCTATTACTAGAGTTCACTACCCATGTATGGGGACATTTCTATAAATTACCAAAAAAGGACCCTCATATCCTCCATTTTTGATTTAATGGGTTATTAAAATTTATCCAAAAGACCCTTAGTGAATGAAGCTTCTATCTATGGAACTAGGTATTCCATTGATCCCACATTTAAGTAATTTTTATTTTAAACCATGGGATATTGAATAGATAATTTTAAGTCTAGGACATTAAAATATGGACCATACATTGTAATTTTACATATAAGGATTTGAACTACTATCCACCAAAAAAATGGGTGTTTGACCATATGGGAATCGATTACCAAGGTACAAGACTTCTTGGTTGCTAGACCACCTGAATGCCAACCCTCTTAGGAAACAAATCACCTAAGTTTTAGATAATATGATCACCATCTACATGGGTACCCAATCACACAAGCATCTCATTTATAGTCACACCCGACTCACAAGGGTATACAAAGTTGGAAATCTACTGAGGTCACCTACCTAGTTTCCCAAAGTCCATACTAGAGGGCCTTCTATCCACACCCCTAGTTTGGATTAGTGACCAACTATTATTTTACACAATTGGTCTAGTATCTCTATTTTTATAACTGACCCACAAAGAAAATCAATATTCACACCATGAACTTTTTAGTTTGGGTCATACATGACTTGTGTTAAGATACATACAACCCCTACCATGATCAACAAGAACACATTGATTTAGGATACCCCTCTTGGTCTTATAAATAGAATATGTCAAAATAATCCCCATTTTTATCATATTCCTTATGTCAAGATACATCTCTTGGATTCGTTATATGAATTGAGTCGATATTCCCATCTTGGATTCTTCATATTACTTGATTCATGATACTCATCGAGGTTTCATCAAATATATTTAAATGAGATACTCCACCTGGTTCATGAAATTCAATAACTACATTCATATATCAAGTTACACCTAAAATGTTATCTTTAGAATTGGTACTACAAAAATGTCTTTCTAGATACATTTTATGTAGTAGTCTACTCTACAAGACTTTCTATATCTTAGAATCCATCATATATTCATAAATTTTCAAAGAAAAACTACATTTATTTTATCATGAGATTAATTTCTTGAAATGTTTACTTAATTGTAATCAATCTACATGGGTTAGGATTCCCCATACATGGAAACAAAGGAATCCCTTCTCAGGGTTTTACACCAAGTCCACAATATCACCTGCCTCCTTTCATAAGACCCTAGATCCTCTATAGATGATGATATATTCTATATTTTTGACCAATCTGGATTCAAAATATAGTGAATAGATACTCAGATCAAAAGAGAGGTAATATAATTCCCACAAGTGTCATCTAATAAAATTAATTTTTTCATCCATTTAATTTCACTAATTGGGTAACTGGTATTTTTTCTAAAAAATATTTTATAAACATTTATTAAATCAATAATAAGTCCCAATCTAAGAAATAATACCACACAAGAAATCAGAAGACTACCAATCTTAACATCTGAAAAATGTTTCCACTATAAAAACCCCATTTGACTAATTGACTTCATTCCATTTAGAATGTGAGAGGAATACACAAAACTCGAAACAACCAAAATAATAAAATGAAAAATGAGTTTATTTCAAACAAAATGGTAAACCTAATGTAAAATCTTTTATTTTGAAATAAGATTACCAACCATGAATAATTATTTTAACTCCATGAGACTTTAATATATGTTTACCTTTAAATGATTTAATTTGTTTTATATCTTTCTCCAAATGCAACACATTACTAAAAAAACATGACATATTTTAATTAAAATATAAATATTAAAAAAGGCTATTAAAACCGAGCCATTGAATTTTTCGGAATGAATATGAGTTACTTGTATATGTAATATTTTTAGAAATAATATAATGTAAAAATATAATAAGAATTAACTTTAATTAGTATAGTGAAAATTAATATGAATATCTGTTATTTATAAAAATATATTTTTATTAAATTGAATTTTTATTTCAATAAAATAAGTATATAATGATTATATAATAATAAAATATTTTGATAAAATTACTAATAGATTGTGAGAAAATTAATAATTTACTAATTGGAAATAAAAAGTTGTAATAGTTATCATTTTTTATATTGTTATTTTCCAATAAAACCGGTTTTTCTCTATATTCTTTTATTTTATTTAAATATTGAATTATAAATTTATTGAAATTTAATTTGATAATATGTATATAATTTTTAAATTAAAAAAAAATCAATATTCTGATGAATATTTAGTATTTTTTAAAAAATAATTACTTTTCTGTGGATAGTTAAAAGTACTATTTCTACAAATAATTTAAATTTTATGGAAAAATTAGTATTTAAGTATGAATTGAAAAATAATGAATCCTTTTTATAATAAAAAAATTATATTCTAAGTTTATTTATAAATTTAAATATTTTGGTTTGAATTTGAAAACTCATAAATGTTATTTTACAATTAATGTAATATTTTCTAAAAAAATATATTTAAAATACTATCTAATTTTATTTTAAAATTAATTTTAATCACTTTTATAACTTGATTAAAATAATGTTTGTTTAAATTTTTTAATAATTTGGTTCAAATTATATTATATGGTCCTTTTTTATTTTTGGGCACAAATTACTTGTTAACTTAGCTAACAAAAAGTTAATACGGAAAATACAAAATTGTAAATGTGAAGAATCCAAGAGTGAAACCCCTAAAGCATGTTAAAAACATGTGTTAGAAAGTGTGGTTGAAGAATTATTCAACCTTATCGGTTCTGATACCTATTATTTAGCAAATTTTGATCCACATTTATTGATATTTACACCCCAATATTGAATTTTTTTTGTATTTAAAAAAATATAATCCCTTTTAACATATAAAAGGGCCACTCCTTTCCAAACATCCCCAAAACACAAAAAAAAAATCTATGTTTGGACCAAAATATAACAAAAACTATCATAAACACATATATACATATTAATAAGGTTCTTTTATTCTAAAAGAATTCCATTCCTAAATGGATTAATCCCTTCTGAAATAGGGATTATCCAAGAAGTGAGATATAAGTTATTAACCTCTATTATTTTCCCTTTTTATTTATGTACATTTATTCTATAAAAAATTATTTTAACTATATTAAAATAAAAATATCAGTTTCATTTTTATATTTTTATGTTTTTATATTGATGTTATAATAACTAACCACCTTCCCCAATCTTATTAAAATACCATCACTCATGCGTTGTGCGGACAACCTTGTCAATGATGCAACATGTTTATTTATTCTTCACTGCATTATAAGGATAGTTATAACAAGGAATTTAATAATAAATTATTATACTTAAAACATATTATATATTATTAAATTATAATAAATATTATACATTTCTCCTGTTCTATATTAAATGAAATCATCATCGTTAAATATGTGTGGACTACTTTCCCCATGAAACGACTGATTTACATTTTTATTATAATTACGTAGATTCATGTATGGTCATAAGAATTCTCTTAATTGGTAAATATGATATTTATGATATATATATATATATGGTTATTTTTTATAAATTTTAGGGCCTATTAATGATATTATCCCCAAAAGATTATTGTTAGTTCAATAATTTAAAACATGAAAACTATGTAGAAAATGATATCTCCATTACAAGTAATTGATTTATATAATTATATTATCATTATAATTAATAAATTTTTAGATATATCACAAAATTAATAACTAAAAAAGGTCATTATTGTTATGTTATAATTAATTTGTAAATATGACACCTTATAGTAACCTATCAATCATGGTAGGCTCATGTTTTGGTTGGTTTAACAACATACTCGAACAAAAACATGCATCTGTATCATGAATTAATAAAATAAATAAATAAATTAAATAATATGACATATATATTTTAATATTTTTTTGGGGTTTGGTTTGTTTTTATACAAATTTAACTCATTGATTAAGAAAACACATTTTATTTTTTAAGAAATGCTGAAATATTATCATAACAGTTTTAATCATCAAGGTTTTTAACAATCAGAACATTTGAATAAAATTATACATTTTTATAAATTTCATGAAATATATTTTCATATACCTTATATGATCTAATAATTATTTACTTTGTAAAGTTAATAGATATGAATACCTTTTCTATGAAACTAGTTCAGTGAAATAATGATTAAATACCCCTATTGTTAATAATATGTAAAAACTAACTAATATATATTTGTATAAAATGGATATAAATAATGAATATAATTGGTAATATTTATGAATAATTATCATAGTTATGTATTTAATGAAATTAATTTAATTATTAGTGACATATTTTGTGGGTTCAAAAAAATCAGAATTGAGCTAAGTGTTTTCATTTCAAACTTCACTCTTTGATATATGTTTAGTATAATGATCCTAGATAAATTTTTTTGGTTCATATAATACCTATTATAGATGTAATATCATAAAAGACGTTTTAATCGTCTTATTTGATGTTAAATTAAAAAATCACCCTTTAAATGGGATTTCATTAAAGTGTTAGTGAATCACAAGGGTTTTCTTCATCATAATTATTAATCACTATGTCATGTTACATGTTATGAACCATATTTTCTTTATATGGTATTATATTTATATAATTTCTCCATATTTTTTGAAAAATTATATCCTTTTAATTCATGGGATAAACTGTACCAATTTAAGATCTTTTCTTCTAATGTATGTTTATTTAACTGTTACTCCAATATTAATATTTTCCGGTAACTCAATTTTTATAAATGGATATATTATCATTAACTTAAACATATTATATATATATTAGATAAATTATACCCCTTTAATATAATATGTGTTATTCTCAAGTTAATTATATTTTTACCATATAAATCTATTTTTATATGAATTATTATTAATTGAGTATGTTTCCAAATAAGTATATTGATAAATCTAGTATCATTCCATGAATTATATAGATTGACCATGTACATCATAATTCAATGATTGGGTTCTTCTAATGTAATATTTTATTATACAGTGTATTACAAATATATTTGGGGAATTTTGTTTGTTAAAAATTAATGTTTTGTTACTCCTCATACAATGTGTGTTTTATACAATTCTTTTTGAAAATATTAAAATGGATTTTTCCTTTCACATTCCAATGATTTTTATTCCTTTTCTAAATTTTCTATGATAAAACTTATTTATTTTCATTACTATAATTTTATTTTATTTTAAAAATTATTTGTTTTAATATTCTTTAACATTACATTTTAAAAAGTTGCCTTTGTATGTTACATGTAATATTTTATTTTATGCCAATATTAAAAATGTTTTCTAAAATATAATTTAAATATAAATTTTTATTTAACATAGCACTTTAAAAATGATTAACCCAAATGAGTTTTATGATTCATGAATTATCCTATAATATATATATATATATATATATAATCATTTTGTGGATTAATATCACAGTATAAAAAAATGATTCTTGTGGTACTAGTTAAAATATTATTCTGCAAGGGTGTTTCTTATTTATGTAATGACTATTCTATGATTCATTTACGTCCCTAGTGTTATGTTTTATTACATCTATCTAATTTTTGTTATATATATATATATATGTTTCTATCATTATATATATTTTATTTAAATGATGAAAAGTATTACAATATCATATATTGTTATTTCAATAATGAAAATTATTATAAATTTGATTTTTTATTGTTTATCCATCCTGATTATTTCTTATGATGGGTTATGATCATGTTATCCCTTTAATTAACATGTGGAATAGTATTGGACTTCTATATATTTTTATTCTAATAATAAAGATTATTAGAATGTTTACTATGGAATGTTTGACTATCCAAATTCATTCCCATGATGATTTGTGATCATGTTATCCCTTTTACTCACATAGATAAAAGTATAATTTTTTTTGAATAATTATTTAAAACATAGGTTGATTATGTATTTTATTTCCATATTTAAAATTTTATGGATGACCGGGTCTTTCTGAGTTAGAGTTTCCTTAGGGAAAAATATAAAATGTCTTGATGACAATTATAGTGAATGTATTGGAAACAATCAATTGACAGGGGTTCCAAAAATTATATATCCCTTACATACATTAGTATGTATCATGAGACAAAATATGTTAGTTTTGGCTGCATTCTTATTCCCATAATAGTATAGTCTGTTGGAAGAAATCATTGAGACCAGGTTTTTCATATAAGGAATTATTCATTCAATATAGATAAGATCTATATTATTGATATGTATGTTTTTTATTTTATATCATGTATATTTCATGAAATCAGTTTCAATTTGAATATGGATTCATGTTGTTTACCTATTCCTTCCATAATATTTATTCCATGATTATTCTATGAATCCTTCATTTTTATGTTTTCCCTTATTGTTCATTTGATCTCCCCTTATAATGTATCCATTTCTCAAGGATATAAATAAAGGTATTACATATGAAATTATTATAAGGATTTTACATGCGAAATAATTTTTTGGGTATGTTGAAGACTAATTATGGATAAAGTAGTTTCTTATCTATTATGAAAATTTCCACTTGATTAAAAGTACATGTGATTTATTATTTTTTATGTTTTATCATTCTCTAAATATCTAAAATTGATAATATTCTTGAGAAGTAGAAGATATGATAATAATTGTTTATTTTATAATTATATAATTTTATATCCATGATTTTGTAGCCAATATCAAATTGAATATGTAATTAAGTGTTTATAGGACTAATTCCAAGAGTGTAGTTTTGAGGCATCATAGTTGGTATAAACTAAATGTTTCAGATAAATTTCGATATTATGTTGTTTGTTAATGACAATTTAAGTATGAAATGTTATTGTTGATCCTAAGATGAAAGGTATGGATAAAATTTTGGTTTAATAATATGATTTAATGTTAATATAATAATTAAATATTATTTAGGGATTAGTATAAGAGGACTTCAATGAAAATCCAATTAATAATCTATGTATATTATGAAATAATGATGTTTTTCTAATGTCTAGAGTAAGTATTTTTCCTAATAATTACATCCCTATATGGATACTAAAATTGGATGTCATCTCTTGTGTAGATTTACCATGCGGTAATAACCCTAAAACGAGAGGATTGAGTATTTACTCAATTTTCTTCATGGTACATGAATATTATGCATAAAAACAATCCAATCTTGATACAACCAAAGTATATTTTTCATTAATTTAAATTCCTTTTATGAACCGTTAAGAGAGATTGTAATGTTCTTTTGTTATATAACTTAATAAAAAATTGACCATAGATGAAATCTATTAATTTCAAAGATACACAATCTTGGATAATATTAACTGATATGTGCTATCTTGAATAAAGGATGTGTTGGTAATTTGGAGCATATATTTTATTGTTTTTTTGGTTTAGAATATTTTTGGAAAATTTTAGGTAATTTAGAATCTGTATTTTTGGGATTAGTTTATGAATAATGAAAAAACCAAAATATATGTAAAGAATGTTAAATATTTAATGAAATTAGTAAACTAAGATTAATATAGGTTTAATTAAATGAATTACGTGTTGATGTGATGATAAGGGTAAACAGTCTTTAATGTTGAAACAATTTTATTTTATTGATTACATTAATTACCCAGTATTTTCATTTTACCATACTCCTTTCGTTTTTTAGTAATGTATATAACTAGAAGTAAAAATAGGAGAGAGGGAGAATACATAGATTACCAAAAATGAAACAATCATATTGGGAGTTGGAGTGATAAATATTGTGACTTTTTCAAAGAAGATATCATTAAATATGATTAATAAAGTGGACATAGTCTAAGTAAAATCAAAACAAAATAAAGGAATGATTGATTATCATGAATGATAATGTCATGAAGATGATAAAGGAGAGACGATTAAATGTCATATATGTAAATACTTTGGGAATAATAATGGGGAACATTTACTTAATGTTGCAATTAAATTTTATGTGTGTGGTGATGATGTTCATTATAGTAAGAAACGCTAGGGAAAATGAGAAAAAAAAATTTATAATTGAATGAGATTTGGTTATTATGAAACTCAATGTCCTAACCCAAGGGAAAAATAGGGAAGTAGTCACCAAAAACAATAAAAACAAGGAAAATCATATGAAAAAACAACTAATGAATAAGGTAGTGAGTTCTCAATTTAGATTTTCTAGAATCCTATATCATGTAACTTTTCACCAACTACTGTATATTGAGGTATAAATAAAAACACCTAATTATATTAATATCATTAAAATAATTTTTCATGTTTTGTGGGAAGTTAATTTTTGTGGAACTAGATGTTATTCAATTAGAATAATTCTATGATAAATTTGGAATGTGTTATCTAGATTCATAAGCTACTAATAATAATTTTTCATATATATAATTAATAGTTAAATCCTAAATAAACCCATGAACATCTAGTGGTGTATGGTTATTTATAGGTTCCATATAGAAATTACTATGTTCATATGAGTCAAATTTAAATGATTCAATTTATTTAATGGTGGAGAATGTAACACCCAGTGATTTTAAAATTTTATTACCTTTTAATGATTCAACATGTTCAATAGATTTTTTCAAATGAAACATTGATATAATTTGAAACTAAGATATATTTTAATAAAAATTTAAATATTATGTATGATAATTAAAACTTTTTCACTGGACCACTGTCAATGAATAGGCGTAACCTATTTATGAAATATTTATAGGGAAAAATAGTTATTACATTTAATATGAATGATATAAAATTAGTATGGCTAAAAAAATACGCAACCCAATTTACGTTTAAAAATATATGTTTACAAAATTAGTGATTTATTTTACAAAAAATTACTATATATTTATTATAAAATAAAAAATATTTTTACAATAATAATAAGTGAATACAAATAAATTAACTTTTCATTAATAAAAAATAATAATAAAGAATATCTAATAGTTTAAAAACAATATATTTTAATATATGAATATATTTTCAAAATATTATGGGATTTTATTTGTATATTGAATTATAAAATATAATTTGAAAAAATGTACAGTTTTTTTGTTATGTTTGATAATATAATCTTAAGGAATATTTTTGTAAATTTTATATTACAAATAATGTTTCTGAAAACTTTTTGTAGGAAAAAATATGAATTTTTTAAGTGACATTATAATTTTAAAATTTTTTGTTTTAATTTACAATCCCATATTTTTTATTTTAAACAAAAGAAATATTATCTTAAAAAATTAGATAATTATATATTTTTATTTGGAAATTATTTTTTACAACCTTAAGAAATTGAATAAACTGAAATATATTTAAATATATAATTATTGGATCAAGATTATATAATAATAATCATATTATATTTGGTAATTTTGGAAATAAAACTATAGGTAAAAAATAGTAACCACTGTAAAAAGTGAATTAAATAATTGAATAATATAAGAGTACAAGACATTAAACATGTTTCAAAATGTGATATGTTTGAATTTATTGACCATAAAAAATTTACTCATTTATATTAATCAATTTTTCACCACATTCTATTAGAGTTACTTCCTATTATTGAAGTCTTTGGGGTCTTTAAAAAATTTACATCCCTCTTTAATTATAAAAGGGGAACTCCTCTCATCACATACCCTAAAACCAAAACAACCTATTTTGGGACCAAAGTCTACAAAAAATATATTAAAAATTCTTCTAAATTTTTATTAGAATATTTTATTTTCAATATACCATCCCTCTAGGTATTAACCCTCTTTTCAATGGGAATAATTCTATAAGTGAGGTATATGTTGACAACCTCACATTTTCTTTCATATTTCCTTATATGAATTTATTATTTATAAAATTTTATTTAGTTATCTCAAAATAATAACAACATTTTAATTATTATAAATGTATTTAATTATTAATATGGTAAAATCATTAACCACATTCCTTTTTCCAATTTGGAAAATCAAACCCAACACTCGTGTGTTGTGTAGACTACCTCCCCATGACGTAACATGTTTAGTTTTCCTTCACTAACTTTCACGGATGGTGATATTAATGTGTTAAAACTATAAGTATCATATTTATTGCAGATTTTATAATCTTATAATTTATAATACATATTATATATTTTTCTCATCCAATGGAAAATGAATTCATTATCCAAGCCTATGTGTGGACTTCCACCTCCATGAAATGATGGATTTACAGTTTTCTTTTCATTACATCCATTCATGGATATTTAAAGGAATGGTTTTAATGGATAAATATTATTTTTATTATATCACTATGTTTCTTTTTTTAAAACATGAAGAAACTATTAATTATATTATTGAAAATTATTATCAATATTTTAATTAATTAAAATGAGAAACTAAGATAAAAATGGTATCTTTTGTTTATGCAATTAAATTATATAAATAATATTCTATTTATAATTATTTAAAATTAAAACCATAAAAATAATTAACACTAAATTGGATTATTATACTTGAGGTATAATTTTATTATAACTGATCCACCTCATGACCAACCATTAATCATGGTAGTTTCATGTTTTGGTCGGTTTAACCAACTAATAGATTTCAAATTCATGGTTTCTGACTAAAAATAAAATTGAATGAAATTATAGCCTTTAGAACTATCATGGATCAAATATTTAGTTACATTATATTATCTATAAATTATTGAACTTGAAAAAATTAATATACAGAAACAACAATTTTACAAAACTAGTTGAGCTGAAAATTGATTACATACAATCAGTGTTGAGAATAGGTAAAAACTAAATATATAGTTGTATATGAAAAGTATAAATATTTAGATTTTGAAAAAAGGTTATTGGAAATGTATTTAATGTACTTAATTAAATTATTCTGGATCTTTGTTTCATGTTCAGAACAAATCAAAACTGTGTTAAGTGTTTTCATCTGAAATTCCCCTCTTTGAGACATGTTTAACATTATACACCTATATAAATTTATGTGGTATATATAATGGGTA
The DNA here is from genome assembly GCA_963277665.1 of Viscum album. Taxonomy (NCBI): domain Eukaryota; kingdom Viridiplantae; phylum Streptophyta; class Magnoliopsida; order Santalales; family Viscaceae; genus Viscum; species Viscum album. Next base: position 998,256,200 of record OY728136.1, on the reverse strand, counting down.
TTTTAATGATATTATTATGAATTATATTTTATTCATGGGGTTTTATGTTAAATTATAATCCCTCTATTTTATGGGGTTTTGATTAATGTGTTACTCAAGTCGTAAGGGTTTCTGTGGTCTCAATTTTTTTTCATTGAGACATGTTAGATGTTATATCGCATATTACAATTTAATTATTTTATATTTATTTAATATTCTATTAAATATTCAAAAAACAAATCCATGTAATTAATTGGCTTAATAATCAATAACATGTTCTTTTCTAGAATTTTATTTTTATCCAAGTCTTACCTCAGACTTAATAATTTTTGGTATAACAAATCTCATTCATTGACAAATTGTTGTATAGATAAATTTCTTTCTTATAAGCTGGGTTCATTATTTTTTTATTATAATATGTGGTATTATCTAATTATTTACATTTTTACCACATACACCCCTTTTAAATTAATTCATTCTTTATAAAATTATTTCTTTCAAGGGTTGTTTATAACTAGTGTATTTTTACCCTGAGTTATATTATTTAATAAAACAATTATTCCCTCCATTCATGGGTTATCACACATTCATATTTAGTTTTATATAAATTTAGAGTTCTATTTGGAAAAATAATGTTTTAATACAAATGAATTTTTTAATCTTATTATAATGCGTATTTTAAATAATGGTATTTTGAAAATATTACAAAAGGTTTTCCTTTAACTTTCAATTTTTTATATTCCTCTCCCTATTTATCCAAGATATGATTTATTTTATTTCAAGGATCCCTTATTGGTGTACATTTTTAAAATTAAAGGTTTTCATTGTATTTCATATCACATTTTTAAAATTTACCTTAAAAAGAGACATTTACATTTATATATTACATCAACGTTAATTTTTTTCTTAATGATCATATTTGTTTTTTCATTATTTACCTTATAATATTAAAAATTATTCATTATAATGGGATTTATGTTTCATGAATTTTCATATATTATATATTATTTATCATATGGTATATTGAATGCAAGGTACCAAAATCAATGATTCTTATTATTCTGTTTAAAAAATTCATTTATGCGGGTGTTTTTCATTTATGTCAACACCCTTAAATGTTTTATTTATTACAAAGGGGTTCTGTATTTTAAGAAACATCCAAATGTTTTCTCCAGATGGGTTCAATACATATTATCCCTTTTATTGACATATAGAGAAGAATTATCATAATGTATATATTTTTCCAATATATAAAATTTTTTGGGGGTTGAATATTTATTATTTTACCATCAAAAATTTTTCATAGGATGTGTTATAACCACAATATTTTTTTATTGATATTTGTAAAAGGTTTGGAATTACACATATTTTTTCTTCAATAAATAAAATTATTGGAATTTGGACTATTTAATGTTTTATCTTCCATGTTATTTCTATATAAGAGTTATGATCATGTTATCCCATTTATTTACATTGGGAACATAATTATAAATTTTTATGATTATTCTATTAAGTAAAGCTGATTATGAATTTCATTTCCATATTTATCATTATAATAACATCCATATTTTATTGAGTTGAAGGTTACACATAGAATTGTATGAAGGACTATGATGAATTTAATAGTGAATGCATTGGACATAATTAGGAAATGAGTACGACCCAGAATTATATAAACCCAAGGTGTGTCAAAATGTATCATGAGATAAAACATGTTGTTTTATGTGTGTTCATGTCTTCAAATTATTGCATAGTGTCTTGGACAAACGCCTTGGAATCACGTTTTTGATATCCAACATTATCCATTCCATCAGTATGAGATCAATATTATTTATATTCATATTTTTATATATTTTCATAGATATATCATTCTATAAATTTTAAGTTGATTATAGATTCATTAAGTATACCTTTTTTCCAACATCATTTATAGCATGATTACATCAGTTTTAGGTTTTTCCATATTTAGCACTTGATCTCTCCACATTTTTTGTTTCAATTTCCACAGGTTATGAATAAAGGTATTACACATTACATTTTTAGGGAGATTTAAAATGTGAAGGAATTAATTTATGTTATTGAAGAATAATTATAAATTATTTAGTTTCGTATATAGTTGAAAAAATTCATCTTGATGAAAGGACAATGTGATTTATTAGTTCATAATGTTTCCTATTTCTGTAAGTCAATAAACATGAAAAGATACTTGAGATACAAGAGATATAGTAATTTCTATTTATTTTGAAATTATGGATGGTTATGTTAATGATTTTATAGCTAGTATCAAAGTGTTTTTGAAAATTATGTGTTTATGGAACTAGATCAATGTGTGTGGGTCTGGGGTGTCACAATTAGAATAAATTGGAAGGTTTATAAAACTTTTTAGATTAGAATGTTAATTAATAATAATTAATGGTTTGATAAGTTTGAAAAGATAATAAGTTAAAAGGTATAGATAAACTTTTTTGATAATCGTATAATATAATTACAAGGTAACAATAAACATTTTATTTTTGGATTTGTATAATACAACTTTAGTGAAGACATACAAAAACTTCTCTGTATATAATCACATCCAAAAGTACTATTTATGTCTATAGTATGTGGTTTGACTAGACTGACTGAATGGCTCAAAGGCCTTCTATTTTATTGACGTTTTTATAACCCCCTTTCAAGGGATGAGGGGGAAATATTACAAGGCATGTAGGATTAAGAATGACATTGACCGTATGCTTGGAGAAATTACATGACCTGTGGGTCTTAAGGAAATCATACATACTATGACTACATGAAACTGATCCTTCCCAGCATCTGCATCGTGATCATCTCTCCTCCATTGCATAACTGTTTGGCTAGCATATCCATGTGCATGGGGTAATAATCCTAAAAGGGGTATTGGGTATTAACATGATCATCACATAATGTCCATCAAAGAGGCCTAACTTCACACAAGGTTTGACACTCCATGAGGATATGATTTTGTTAATTAAGATTATCCTTATAAACCATTATGATGTATTTATATATTTTTAGGATAGATAAACTTATAAGAAAGTGACAGTGAATAATATATATTAATATTTATATATTCATAATTTAATGTAAATATTAATCGATATATGATTTCTAGAATAAGGGATAAATGAGATGTTGAGAGAATAAAAATATATAATTTTTGTCTATAGAATATTTATAGAATGTTTATGGTAACTTTGGATCTCTATTTTGAGGATGATGCTAAAAAGTGAGAGATAACCCAACTCAATGTAACCTAGGTATAAAAAAGAATGATATAGGTTAAAAAAATATGGAAAAAGGTTGAACTAATGTAATTATGGAATAACATGAAGATATTGGTAAAAAAAATTTAAGGTTCAGTCTATATTTTTGTGAATTTTCATGTTAATTAATCCATATTATTAACATTTCTCAATTTATGTAAATCCTTTTTGATTTTGTAATGGATTGGACTAGAAGGGTCCATGGGTGTAAGGGATGATGCAGAGATTACCTCAATGAAATACCCATCATAATGGGATATTGAGTGACTAAAATTGTGATTATTATAAACTATATATCATGAAATATGATTAACGATATGTGAACATTTTAATTTTAAAAAAAAAACATAAAAGAAGATAAGGAACGTTTCTAATGAAATTTCACATGGTGAAGATGATAATATAGAGAAGATTCAACTTTATACATGTCAAAAATATGGAAAAAATAATGGAGAAAATTATCATAAAGGGATTTTAAAATTCTATAAGTAAGGTAATGTTGGTAATCTTAATCAAAAGTATAAAGGAAAGAGGGAATAGAAAAAACTCGGTTACATCAACTGCAAGATATTTGAGAATTATGTGACTCAATACCCCCACACAAGGGATAATGAAGGTTATAGTCACCAACAATCATGTAAACATTGAAAATCCAATGAAACTACTAATTATGATTTTTATAATGAGTTTTCAATATATATTTTATAGTATCTTATGTTATGTATGTTTTAATCAACTACATTATATAGAGTTATAAATAAAATCATATAGTTGGTTGATTATCCTAAAAATAAATTTTCTTGGTTTGTGGGAAGTTTTTTCTTATGGATATACAATTACTTAATTAGAAGAAATATTTGTGAAATTGGGAATGGGTTAACTCTCTTTATAATGTTCACATAACAATTATTCATATATATTTATATATATATTTATATATCCCATTACAAATCCTAAATAATCTCCTAACCATCTAGTTGTGTATGTTTAATTATAGGTTATCTATAGAAATTACTAAAATATTAAGAGTGAAATTAAAAAGATTGAATTTTTTAAGGCTGCGAGGATGTAAAACCCTGATATTTTGAAATATGATTACATTTAAATGAGTCAAAATGTTTGATATCATACTTCACACAAAATACCGAACTGAAATGAAACTATTATATTTGTTAATAACAATATATATACCAGTTATGACCATTGCAACCTAGCCATTCAATTAAAAGGAATTAATATGAGTATAATAATTATGAAACTTTTATATAAATCATATAATATATTATTTTAATATTAATTATAATCAATTATTATAGCTAAAATAATTAATAAACTCATTCTATGTATAAAAATATATTTTAAAAAAATTGGTTATTTATTTCATAAAAAATATCATAATGATTAGATAATAATAATACATATTAATAATAATAATTATTGATTAAAAATAAATTAATTAGAAATATATAATAAGTAATAATAAATAATATTTAACATTATTAAAAATTTATCTTCGAATAAGAACAGTTTTCCACTATTTTTTGTATTTTAGTAAACTAATAAATCACCAATTTTAGAAATTTAATTTGAAAAAATGAGCATTATTTTGTAATAATAATAATATTATTATATTAAGATGTATTTTTTGAATTTCTCTAAAAAATTAGGTTAAAAATGAAAAATTATATTCTTACAAATAACTTGATTTTATGGAAGTATTAGTATTTAATATTGATTTGGTATGTTACAGAACATGTTTATAATAAAAAAATTATTTTATAACTAAATTTATAATTAAAAAAAAATCAATATTTTTTATTTTATAACATATGTAATATTTTCTCAAAAACAATTTGAAATATTTTATAAATTTTTATTTTAAAATTAATATTATAAAAAATATAAATTTGATAAAATGAAATGGATTTAAAATTTATAATCCTTGGGTCCAAATTATATAATAATGACCATTATATTTTTCGTAATTACAGAGATGTATAATTATGTAAAAACAAGTTTCCATGGTAAAAGTAAAAAGTTAACAACAAAGAATATATTAGTAAAAGTCCTAAAAATGGTTAAAACAGGTATAGGGCTGTGTGGTTGAGGCCTTTTAATTTGTAATAAATTATCCAAACAATAATTTATCAATTTTGGAGAAAATTTTATTGATATTGACTTCCAATTATTGAAAATAGTTGTGTATTTACAAAAATGTCATACATCATAACTTATAAAAGGGTCTATCCTATCCTCACTTCCTATCACATAAAAACCACCTATTTTCATCCCAAAATTCACCAATTCCCATCATTAAAACACATTTCCACCACAAGCATTTTAGGGTATTTATAAAATTACATCCTTCAAGGACTTAAGAACCTTTTCAAAGTAAATATTCTTTGATGTGATGTATATGTTTTAAAGATATCTTTATATTTTCAATTTCATTATGTGCTTTTCTTTCTCATAATTTTTTTCACCATATTAAAATAATAAAATATTTATAACTCTTATACTACTATCGTAAGATAATTATGATAAAATAATTAACCACCTTCTCCCATTATATTAATATATGAAATATATCACTTTTGTGTTGGGTAGATTATTACCTCCACGATGTATCATGTTTCATTTTCCCTCCCCATCATAAAAGTTATAATATTAGACTTAATATATAAGTTTCATATTTATATAATTTTTTATATTCTAAAATTATTGAATAATATTTTATATTTCTCTCATTTATTGGAATAATAAATCCTCAACCATGAGTTTGTGTGGACTTTTACCTCGATAGAATGATAGATTTTAGTTTTCATTCTCATTACCAACATGCAGGGATGATCATAAAAATGATAACACAATTTTATTTATTAAAATGTTAAAAAAATATTCACTTTATAATTATATAAAATTAATATATATCAAAAAAATTAAAACTAAATAAGATAATTATGTTTCTGGTATAATGGTATTGCAATTAATCAACCTCAAAATCAGGAATTAGTCTGGGTAGGTTTATGTTAGTATTAGTTTAACCACATACTCAAAATAATCTGTGAATTTTTATAATTGATAAATATAAAAAATTAATTACTATAATAATATGATATAAAATTAGAAAATAAATTTTTTAGTCATTTATGGTAATTTTATATACACATTTAACTCAATAATTTAGAAAACACCTTCTATTCATTAAGAATCATCCAAAAACTGTCATCAAAAGTTTTATATTTATGTTTTATAAATAAAAATAAAATTGATTGAAATTATATCATTTAAAAATATCATTAATGATCTATTCCATTATCTAATTTTATATATAAATGATATACTTTGGAAAATAATAGATTCTGACACCACTTTTATGGAACAATTTCAAAATGATAATGATTACTAACACCCAGAATTGAATATAGGTAAAAGGTAACTAATATATATATATATACGTGAATTGAATAATTTTAAATTAATAGTATAAATGGTTATATTTATTATTAGTTTCATAGTAATTTATTTAATGAACTTAATTTAATTATGACAGAAACATTTCACATGTATATAAGGAATTTGTACTGAGGTAAGAGTTTCCATCTCAAATTCTTCTCTAGGAGACATGTTTAGTATAATGAACCTAATTGAATTTATGCGATGTATATATAATGATTATTTCAGACATAATTTTATGAATTATATTTTAATAATAGTACTATAAGACAACTATAAACCCTCTCTTTCATGGGGTTTTTGTTAAGGAGTTACTCAAGTTGTAAGGGTTTTCTTGGTCTCAATTCCAATTCATTAAGACATTATAGATGTTAGAAATCATAGTTATTTGTATTGTTTTATGTTTATATAATAACCCATAAATGATAAATACATTATTTTTGTAATTTGACGAATATACTAAGCCATATAATGTTCTTTTCATCAAATTATTTTGGAATCAAGTGATATCGTAGTCATAATCATTTTATGTAACTCAATTTCATTAATTTAGAGATTATTTTATACATAAGATTATATCATATAAATTGTGTAAATTATGAACTAATAATTATATTATGTGGTAATTTATAATTATTTATATATTTAGTGCATAATCCATTTTTAAATAATGGATTTTTAATAGAGTATGATTCCTGTAAAAGATTCGATAAGTTATATTATTTCTTCATCAATTAATTTTTTGTAATGAAAAGAAAAGGAAAAATAAAGAAATGTACGACCCCCCGTCTACCCCAAGGGGCTACAGAGGGCTAATATCATCAAACCCAATTGCATCCCCTCTAATCAAATGCACACTTTTGTCTTCAATATGACCACATTATGAAAGAATACATAATTTCACCCAATGACATCTAGGGAGGACATATTATCCTCAACTTTGTTCCCCTCCCACCACATATGAGACACATTAGTGTTGGAATTAAGATTGTTCCAACACATCCTTGTGACAAAGATTATCACCCATAGGGGGTCATTAGGACCTAGAAAATAATTGTGAAGGGGATAGTATTCTGTTTTATCTTCTATAATGTTTAATTCCCTTCGGATGCATATGGTGAGGCACATAAACATAGACAAGGTCTCTTCTAGGAGGGAACTATCCTACCATAGTCAGACCAAGAAATTTAATAAATGTGTGTCTTTTCCATTTATAACTACCCCCACTCCATGTATAGCTCCCAAGGGACATAAGCCATCAATGTTATATTTCAATGCAAAGATCGGGGGTTCCAAAAAACACATCTCTCAACATTATTTCTAATGATGGGAGGGTAAGTGAGAGACCCTGGTTTGAAATGGAGAAAATAGAGAGCTAAACTCACATTTCTGAAAATTATAACCATGTTATTGAGGGGATTTTTTTGTCCAAGTGATAATTAACATGACTGATGGGGAAACCCCCTCATGAAATTCCATGTTTCTTACTTCCCAAAGGCTCCAACAAATTACGTGAAGGACCACCATTCGAACCAACCTCTCCAGACCAACATCACCAGAGTTGTGGTCCCAATGATCCAAAAAGGTGATATCATCCATTTTTTGATCTGATACAGCCGTGAATTACTTGAAGAATAACTAAACCTCATGATCCTAATTTATTTCAAAGAATATATAGGCAGATATTTCCTCATGATGAGACTTGCATTAAAAGAAATGGGAAACAATATAGATCTCACATTGTCAGATTTTATCATTCTTCGGAACCACCCCATTCTTTATCCTACAAGAGAGAAAGTTAAAAATCCTTGAATTATATTTTTTCATCATTAACATATTACCTCTCTTCATTGGTTCTCCCATGATAATATTTTTCTATATGGTGTTATATAATCCCATTTAGGGATTATTTTAAATATATTTGAATGGTTTTCTACTTTTATTATAGTATGAGTTATTAAAAATTTTATTTTTAAAATAATAATATGGTTCTCTTCTTTCACATTCAAATGTTTTGTATTTATATCAAAATTTTTACTAGATAAAATTTATGTCATTTCAAGACTCTGTTATTAGATATTCTTTCAATATAATTTTTTTTCAAAGTATTCCACATCACTTTTTCAAATATTACCTTTATAAGAGATATGTAAATTTCTGTTTAACATCAATGTTTAAATTTTTTTATAAAAGATAATTTAATTTCCCTTATCAATTTAAGAAGGATTCAATGGGAATTAATTTACTTTTCAGGAATTATCATTTAATATAAAAATGTTTTCATTTGGGTTATTATACTCATGGTATCAAACAATTGTATTCTTGGGATACCATTTGAGTGATTCTTTTCTAAATGTAGTTTTCATTTACATTAACACCCTTTTTTATATTATTGTACTGGGGTTATGATTTATTTCAACCATCAACATTTTTTATCAGGATGGGTCATGATCATTTCATACCTTTTATTAATACTTGGATTAGTATTAGCATACCCAATATTATTATTCCAATTTGGAAGAATGTTGTAATGTAGATTATCCATTGTTTGACCATATACCGTCATTATTAAGATGTTTAATGATCATATTATCAAATTTATTTAAATGGTAAAAAATCTAGGCCTTCCGTATATTGTTATTCAGAAATATGTGATTTTTGTAAATTTTACTATATAATGTTTGACCATTAAATTTACTTATCTTGATGAGTTATGATCAGTTTATCACATTTATTAACAAGGTGAAAAGTATTTAAATTCATAATGATTATTGACTAATAACTCAAATTAATTATGTATTTCATTTATATATTTCACGTTATACAAATACTAATTTTTTATTGAGTAATTTGTTCCATAGGGAATAATATGAAATGTATTGATATCTCTTATAGTGAATGCATTGGATATAATTAGGGGATTTGTTGGCCTTGAAATTATATATACCTTTAATGAATTTACATGTCTTAGGATACAAAAAGGTTGGTTTTTGGGGTATTCCACTTCATATAGTATGATAGTTTCTTGGAACAAGTTCTTGACTCTAGGGTTTTAATGTACAACATTATACATTACATCCTCATGAGATAAATATTATTAATAACCTTGTTTTAATTTATTTTTGTAGATATAAAATTCCTTATGTTTAACGTTTATTATGGATTCACATTGTTTAAATGTTCCTACCCTAATATTTATTCCATGTTTTTTCCATGATATATTTAGTTTTATATTTTCCCTTGTTGAGGATTTGATCTCACCCCTTCTTATCTTTTAATTTCCACAACTTATAAAGAATGATAGTACATTTCACAATTTCATAAGGTTTTCACATGTTAATAAATTTATTGTATATGTTGAAGAATCACTATGGATTAATTTATTTATTATATAGTGTAAAATGTTAAACATCATATAACGAACATGGGATTTATTAGATTATGATGTGTCATAATTCGCTAAATCATTAAACATGAAAATACCATTACGATATAATATATTCAATAATATTTTTTAAATTTTGGATTTTTATATAAAAGATTTTTATATTTGTTATCATAGTTAGTTTAGAAATTATGTGTCATGGAACTAGATCTAGGAGTGCATGTTTGGGGAGTCAGAAAGAACAGTTATACTACACTAATGTGTTTCTTTATCTCCATTAGAATAATAATGGGACATGAATTTAATATAATTCAATAGACAAAACTCCCAAACAAGCTTGGTGGAAATCACACTACAATTAGGGGTCTCATGAATAATAAAGTAGTGGAACCATGGTCCTATAATATTATCATTTCAATAAACACAATATCTCTATGGTACCGATATATACTTTGCATTTCCAAATTTTGATTGAAATGGTGAAATGGTTCCTACATAAAGGGAAAATTAAATCTTTGGAGATAGCCCATGAAAATTTTTTGGGGTTGAATCTATAGAGGCCAATACCATACAAAAAAATCCGTTGGGGGTTAACCGACCATTATCTTAACATCAAATTTATTCATAAATTCTTATCATGGGGGGGGGATGATTATCTTTCTTACATAGTGGAAGATATAATGATATTTATTATTCCCAAATAGTTTCTAGGATTCATTGAGGAGGGTAAAATCCTATTTGGTACAATGTTTCTATCTTCGTATGATACTGATTTAATAAGAATATATAAAGGAAGATATATGATCCCTAGTGATCCAGAAAAGGTCACATAAAAAGTTATCACTGGTGGTCTCCAACTATTATAACTCAAATGTAGGTCTATGTATATATTGTAACCATCATCTCAAAAACCCATTTTTATATAAATAGTTTCTCAATATAAATTGTATAACTCCATTAGACAAAAAAATTAGAGTTTTTAAAATATATAGTTGGTGACTACATCAATATTCCCCTCACAAATGAGGGAGAAAAAAACTATATGGATGTACTCATAATGGAATACCACCACACATGGGAACCATAATAATACAAGCCTCACAATAAATGATAACTGTAGTTATAATTAAAACATCTCCTACATTTCTATGCCTAAAGAACTGGGGTATTTTTAACCTCAATGTGACGACCTAGTCTATCCCATGATCATGATATTGTCCACATTTTTTCTTTCCCACACAAGCTTTCTTTACCTGGGCTCTATATCTCAGGAATCCCCTAGGAAAGGGCCTTAGGATGGGAGAGGTATCCAAATCACCTTATAATGGGGTTGTTTGTGATCTTCCTCCTTCGATATGGGATTCCCAAAATCCACCCCCTAAAAGGGCCCAGCATCCTCACTAATACACGAAATGTACACCAGCTATGATACCATTTTTGTCAGACCAATCCAACCCATGATTAGGATATTTTCCACTTTGGGTCTATCCTACATGTTTTTTCTTTCCCTAGGCTCTATACCTCAGGAATCCCCAAGAAATAGACTCTTTATGGGAGAGGTTACCACACCACCATATAAAGGGGTGCATCATGATCCTCATCCTTTGATATGGGATTTCCATAACAGGATCTCTTGGAAGATGTTCAAACTGTTGAACCTTGTTCATGGTGATTTGTGTCATTAGGGAGCTTGGGAGTTTTCCTTTTTTTTCCTTCGAGTTTAACACGTGGAGATTTTATGACTTGTTTCATTTTACTACATTACTCCCAGTAGAGCTTCCGTTTTTATGAATATTGTCTTGTTTATTTTTATTCTTCTATGTTTTTCGGAAAATTTTTTCTCACTTGCATATTGTATGATGTCTAGTGCTAGTCGCCAACCCCTGGGTATTGGGAACTCCCTACAAGACATGTGTGTTCTGGCTCAATTATCGGGTTAACATGGTTCCCAGGATAATTCATAACACCAAATATCATATCTTGTATTATCTATTGGGAATAAATATACCAAGAGTATGTTTATACATCTTCTAGGTATATCTGCATTTTTTGTCAAAGAATTAATATATGTGAATTTCATCAAAATGGATCGAAATGGTCTTATAGAAAATGATACTATGAAGAAAAATGAAAATTAGGAGGAATTGATAGATAATTCGTCTCAGAAAGAGGTACATCAGGATGTGTAAATAGTTGAAATCCATTGAAATCCACAGATTTTGGACCCCCTTTTAATATTATACTACTGATCAGTCAGTATTATAGTAATAATCAAATAGGAAAAGTATTCTCTACATCCCCAGCACACCCACTACCCTATGGTTGTGAGATGATGTAACCATAAATGAATATTTCACAATTCATGAATAAAATTGTGAAACATGAGAAGATCAAAGAAAATATTACTTCGAAAAACATTCCAATAGAAAATAATTTTCTAAAAAAACTATCCTGAATCTTTTAGAAAACTCTATTTAATGATAAGAGATTTCTTAAATGGAAAAAGTAATATTGAGTTTTATAAAAAAAATTTGATCACATAAATCATCCCTTTTATCTAATATATTATATAATTGTCAAACTTACTCACCACTATGAAAACATTAGGATCCAGTCTAGGATAGTCATATATAGTTTATGTTTTTGAATCACCAATATCTGGATCACATATTCTAGAAATTCCAATCCTAATAAATTATTCCTATATAAGTGTAGCTCATGCTATCATATCTCTAGAATTACTAGAATATATGGCTACTCATATGTATATTATGGAATCTCAATGTGGATTTATAAAATTATATAGTAATAAATATCATAATATTTTTCATTTGACACCTCCTCCAACCATCTTTTAGAATACTAACTTATCAACATTAAATGGAATGACATATCCGGAAAAATAACTCAACTATTTTTCATCACTATGTTACCCAATGTTCGGGAACCTAAAACAAAAAATATTCGACTAAAAAATTAATTTTTTCATATGATTTAATGTGCTATATTTTCTTTGTATAATAATGTTTAATCTGGGCCTATTTTACATTGAAAGGATATCCATCAGTAATTCTGTTATAATTTTATCTCAACATTGAGGAAGGTAAGTTTCATTAACCTCTTCAACCAAAAACTATGAGACAATTAAATAGTTATATAATCCATTAAAATATGAAAGGGTTTAACATACTTCTTTTAAATTAATATTTCCAATGAAAATGTACAAGTGTTTTTATATAGAATATATAGGAAGAGTTGTCAGCTATGATCACCCTCTGCACCACCATAGTGAGTTCATAGAGTTTGTGACTAAATCAAAACATCTATAGGATGTCATTAAAATATCCCATGAAATATATAACCAAGAACCACTATTGATGATAATTAAGACACAAAAAAAATGTAATCTCCCTCAATAAAATAATGTTGAGAGGATGTGACTTTAATGATAGGAAGAAAAAAAATTATCCCTTATATAATGATCATGTTCTTGACTTTTTCATCATTTCTATAGAGGGAAATAGAATCACATTTTTGAAAATAAATTTTCTTGGTAATGAGGGGAAGAATTGTCGATCCATAATTACATTTACCCTCATATGATGAGACACAACATATATATGAGTAATTTTTCCTTAATTTCTTACTGTAGAGAATGGTCGATGTCGGTTAAGTACCAATGGGAACAACCAATGAGCATGTGATAGGTAGGATAATACTTTTTATTGGAAAAGGGTAATATTATTCTGAGGCCGCATATGTGGGTGAGGTAATCTTATTGGTAAATAGATACATCATATGTTAATGTGTCATGTTCATTCTATCATTATAGAATAACCAAATCAACCATCCATAAACAAAATTCCCCAAAAACTCATATTGTCACCCCTTTTTAATTCTGAACAACCCATGATCCAATGCAATCATAACATCTGATAAAAATAGAAAGAATAATACCTATGTATTATTCAACTAGTCAAAACATTCATAGACTTTATACTCACAATATTATTTAATGGAGAACCATCCACACCAACATGACCATGGTTAATATCCCACCAAACAAGAAAATAAACATCCACTGACAAAATGAGATCAAACATTGATAATCATAAATAGTTTTTTATATTAATGTTACATGAGTCATGGAAATGATAACTGTTAAGAGAATGTTTCATGAAGAAACAGACACTATTTCCAAATACATGGTATCATTCATAGAGGATCTCTAAGATTAAAAACATAGTAATTAAAAATTTGTTTCCACCTACACTAATGACTCAAAATTTGATATTAATTATAAATTGATTATTGATTAGTCATCTATTCAAAACATCACACATATAATATTATATATATTAGTATTATCCTGATGCCAAAGGAAGATTGGATCACCAATGTCCCAACATGGATGTACCTCTTCCTCCACCAATCAAGCCATCAGAAAGGGAATTGATGTATTTAAATATCTTTTTCATCAATCCCCATAAGTATTAATAGATATATATAATAAATAATAAATAATCGAATTTTAGTTGGACAACGAGAACCATAGGAAAATAATTATAGAGTCACTCTAGGAAAGTACCCCCCTTTATGATTATTTTTTGGACCAAGCTACATGTTCATTTCTATAACCTATAAAACATCATAAACTACATTATAGAAACACCTTTGGTGGGTCATCGAGGATATATTTACTATAAAAAAATAATGGAATCATGCAAAAGTGGTTTTTATAATAGTGATATATCTCATCCCACAGGGTTCAGTGTATTTAAATATTATCTATCTTTCGATTGGGTTCATTCCATAAATTGTTCATCCTCTAGTATCAGTAAAAATCCAAATGATAGATGATTTTCATTAGTTTATAGGTGGATATTTTTTTTGTACCATTAATCACCAACATAATCCTCTTCCCTCGAATTTATTGAGATTAATAAACTACCACATATAACTTAAATTCAACGCTATGATCATTTTGATTGATGAATATTTTAAATTCATGAGAGGGATTATTGTTATCATACTATATATTGAGGGAACAAGGTACATTCCTTATAACCAGGTAATGTTTTTGTATTTATTGTTTTTAATTGAAGAATAATTTGATTGGTCTCACAATGATCAAGAGACCTAAAGATGAATGTTTGAGAGACCAAGAAAATTATTCCCATACCATCGATTTTAATGATATAAAATTGATGGGTCATTATATTTAAGGCTATGATTTAGAATTTTATATATGTGTAGTTAATGGATTTAGTGACAACCAAGAAACTACATCATCTATCTGGTATCCATAAAAAGGATACATAATGTGTATTAATGAATTAGATTTTTATGTTTCTCTTTATTAGGTGAAATTTTTCTATTCCATTAATAATGATCATGTTGACACATAGTTATGTTATTCATTAGAGGATAATTTTATATGTTTATTAGAATAAAGGGACCTGAGGATTATTTAATAAAATATCATCCCAATTATTGTACCTATTGAAAACAATGAGGGTATATAGTTGATGTTTTTTTAAATTTATGGATTAGTGTTAGTGACATATGAATGAAGACCTTATATAATTAGACAATCTTAAGATACATAAATATTTATTTAATACATTATAACTCTAATAGATATGTATTAATAAAGATGATACATGTTATATAAAAAATCCTTTATCACAAGATGTCAAAAAACATGGCTTAAGTCCTTTATATATGACTCAAAAAATCAGAAACAAAAATTCCTTATTATTTATCTCAAAATCTGAAAATTATTGTTACTTATAAAAAGACATTAGACTACATGACATGAGGTCCTTAAATGATGAACATAAATTATATAGTGCATAGTTCATCCGGTATAACCATAATGAATATGTAGTTTTTAGTCATGTGTGATAAAAAACTATGTGAAAAAGGGATAGTTCTTCATAGACCCCTCCTGATTTCATTTAGAGAGTTTAAATTCATGTTTAAATATTGTTTTATTCTTTTTAATGAAATGTTTTATATAAATAATGACCACTATTACCCCTATTTCATCTTGATAACTCGTGTAATTCCTTGGGCTCTTCAATTTCCCTCCTTTTTCATTAAAAACAATTCATTTTCTCAAATAGACATCCCAATAAATGATGGTATATTATTGAATTTTCAAAAACCCATTCATAATATCCTTTTCCACCAAACCTAAATTATAAATTTGATTTGTAAATAACCATCAACAAAGAAAAATTCAATTAAATATTTTTTCTCTTGGATAAATACAAATCACTGCTGCAAGATTCTTCTCTTGGAAAACCTAAACAAAGAGTTTATATTATTCCCTTGGGTTTCCCTCTCATAGAAATTGGAAAAAGGTATATCAAATTATCTTGATAGAAAACTATAGTGATAAATGGCGAATAATATAGTTTCCTCTATGTTGGTATGTATCACCTAGGGTGTGATTTATCTACTAAAAAGAAGTCACCGAAAATTTATGTCTTATTTAAAGAATATTAATTGGCGTTTTATCCTTTTATAATGGTTAAATTATTCCCATTAGATAATATTTCATCATCTTCAAATAAAAAAATTTTAGAAATTAATTACCTCATCTATTTCTCCCATGTTTAAATAGATAAAAATATCTCTTTGTCTTATTCCCTTAGAGATTAAGAACACAATTTGAGGAGTATCTAAATGATCTGAGAATATAATTAATCACAATTTGTTCAATGATTATTAATTATATACCAAAAATATAATAATTCATTAACAGAAGTCCATAAATTGCTTGATATAAGGCCCTTATCACACGAATTGATACTACCTGATACAATGCCTTACCATTTGACAGTAAGTTCTATTGTATATAGTTTATCCAACATGAAATAAAATTTTTATGAGTGGTCCATATCAGAGAATCATAAACTTCTTTGTGTGTTCTATTACATTAGACCCCAGATGACAAAATAGCCTTTTATAGAATGAATTTATCTCTATGAGAGTTATCCTTTCTTATATAATTGATGGATATATATACTTGTTACCTATCTAATTCAATGGTTAACCTAACCTAATAAAAAATTACCATTTATTAAAACTATATAAATATTATTTCCCATTACCATAAGGTTTATGGATATCTTATCCTTGGACCAGCCTTAGATTTCAATTCTATGTTTGGTTCTTACCATGTAATGTTACTATTATATATTTTTGTCATGTTTCCTTATATTGGAACACATTAAGATAAAAATATATTATGTAATGAACTATGTATTGATTTATTCATGTAACCATAGGATACATAGTTATTACTTGGTTCTTCATTTGTTTCCCAACCTTAAATTCCATCATTATAAAACCCCCTCCATATATATGGTCTTCTCATTCACACTGGGTAAGTTTTCATATTTTATCCAAACAAGAATCCTTTTTTTGTTTAATATTAAAGGATTTAAACATTGGGAACTTGTCTTCCTATCAATAGGATCCCAAACTGCATTCATATTTCTTCCCCTTTGAGGTTTCATACTATTAGTCCCAGTGTACTTGTGATAACATAGCTTAAAGGGGTCGTGAATCAAGTATGGTAAAATTTTTCCTAAATATAAATTCATCTATTAATCATTAATCCCTTTTTTATATGAAAATAAATTTTTTAATGAAAATTTTATATTTTCTTATCCAACATAGAATAAACCTATATTCAATGAATGTAAAGAAATAATTTATGGTGCAAGTGTTTTTATAAGGTATTTCCACTCCTAGAAATCTTACACCTTATGGTGATTAAAATTTCTGAGCTGTAGACTATCCATTATATTTATTTTTATCAACATATAATTGGTTAGTGAGAGAACATCATTAAATTAGGTTCACAATATTATTTAGCTGAGAATTCAAAATATTACACATGTGTATAAAATCAAATCTGGAGGGTTATTATTATTGGTATCTCACAATATTTCTTCACATAAAATCAAACATTATATTTAGGTCATTATTATTTTATAGGATTTTAGTGCATCCAAAAAACTAATCTTCTTACTAAATAATAGATTCTTCAATTTCCAATTGTCATTTAATAACTAAGCTTAAAACTTAGCATCATGAAACATGAAAAAAATATCATATATCTTCATAAAATATTTTATCTAGCTTACCAAAATCATTATTAAAGAATAAAAACACATATAAACATTTATTTATAGTATAAAATCATTATCAAAACTCATGAATTTTTCTGTGTGATAGAACCAATGAACAATGAGTCTAATCTTGCTAATTGATTGTACGATTTTTTAGGTCTCCTACTTCTGCACTTTTTGGCATTCCCACTTCAACTAACTATGACTATTAGATTACTATTTATTTTCTTCTTCAATAAACTTAAGTATAAGTAAGTAAAAATTTTCATCTATGTAGTTATAATTATCTTTTCATGTTCATGACTAACAAAACCCTTCATAAAACATGATCTCTTAATAATCTATTTTTTATGATTATCTCAATGATGCATATATTTATATTAGAATTTTCCATTATAATTGAGGTTATTTATAGTTCTATAAATAGAAAATTAATTTTTTTAATTAATGAAAATATGTTTCACCCAATTATATCCTCGTTATATCCATATCATCTCCATATGAATTTACATGGGTGTGCCCCTGTATTTTCTTTGGAAATACCAGTGTTCCCATCCCTTATTTATTTTCCTACATATCAATGTCTCAAATTAATTTTTCATCAAATAATTTCTATTATATTACTCAAGTCTTTTATTCTAAAAAATGATTCTCATCATCTTCATTAAAAAAATTCATGTCTAAATAAAAATATAACATTATCTTGTTTCTTGAAAGGTCTCATCTCATATCTTGAGAGAATCCCATGAAACCAATACAACATACAACTTATTCCCTTACACATCATCTAGAATTTTCGATATTATTCACTTTATCACTCATGGATCACAAAATCTTATGATATTTAAATAAATTAAAATCATATATTTTTATCTATCTGAATTAATTATATTTTAATCACTAATATTGAATTTCCAATATCCTAATTTGAAATAAAAAAGATAATGAGTAATGTTCTTATGTTTCTTCTTCACATTTAATTGTAAAAAAATTCATATATTTTCATGGCTATTTATATAATGATAATTTTATAAAATGAAAAAATTGAAATAATACAATCCCAAATGACGTTTTTTTTATAATAATTTTTTTTGGAATTTATCATATTTTAAAAGTTTGGAGCATTATGAGGTGTTTGAACATTTCAGGGAACTATAAACAACATTATGTGTAAAGGACATGGACCAAGTATCCCATTAACAATGGTTAGATAATTATATTGGCACCAGATACAAGAGATATCATCATAAAGGATTGATTAGCTTTGCAGTTTAGGAAAACTAGATACATACTTGAATATCCCTTTATATTTGAAAACATAAAATACAAACTATTATTTTTTTTGTTGATAAAATAATTTTTTAATCATTTATACCCTTTTCTTTAATTAATTATAATCTTAATGGGTTCTTGGTTAAGGTAAAAATAAGAAAAGGGTGATCTTAGATGCCGAGTAAAGGATTGTGTACAATGAAAGCTAAATATGTTATGGATAAAAAAGTTGGAATAAATGTTTACAAAACTATTGAAATATAAATAATAACAGGATATTGAAACTTATCCATAGATATTATAATTATTTCAACATTGACATGGATATAAATAACTAATTTCTCAATGATGTAATGCATTATATGGTACATTTCAAACATACCATGAAGACCCGAGCCAAGCCATCATACATAAATGTGAAAGGCCTTTGAAAAAATCCAAACCTATTTTATCTTACTATTCCTATTAGTATATAAAGAATATATATAATTATAGGCCCCACCAGTCACTTAATGTGTCCAATAAATTCATCATATGAATAGAAAATAAAACTTAATCAACATCTCTAAATAATTAATAACTATCAGTATTGGATGAACTAGAAAAAATAATGTCAATATATCCCTAATACAAATGAACATAATCCATCTATAACAATATATTTGATATCATTGAATTATATCCTCAGTAAAGTATAAAATTAATCAAAGGATATTTTCATTGATGTATATATATATATATTATTAGTGTAATATTTATTGTGGAAAATTTTCATTTCATGTTAAAACAACTTGATTAATATTTAAAAATTTCTAAATTATTAGGTAAATCATTTTCTTTGAAAAGAACATTGGAAAATTTATGTGTAATACTAAAAAATATAGTAGCCATGATGGAAATAAAATCTACTTTTTGGGTGTACATTGAAATAAATATAGTATTATAACTATTAGTAAAAATATCTTCATTTATAAAGTGATAAGAAGATTCCCTTTAAAACATTTATTGAATGTGAAACATGGGTAAAAAGTCACTAAAAATTCATGTTAGAATTGTAAAAACATTCTTAACATCATTTTAAAATAACAAATATATATGGAATAGAAATATTTAGGAATGAATAAAAAAATGTTGAGTTTTCATTAAAAAGTTATTTCAATCTATTGAGTACATAAAAAGATAAATATATAAGAAAAATATGTAATATATAAAAATAATCCCATTTTTAATAAATATATTGGGTTTAAAATAGAAATATTGTATAATTACCTCAATATAAACATAAAACATAAAAAATATCAAATAAAGATGCGATTGGGAAATAAACTCTTACCCCAATGATCATCTTTGTTCACATATATTTTGAAAATATGAATATTAATTTTAAATTTATTATAATTATATTTCATAATAATATTTATACATCATTTTCTAAGCACCATTCATTTATAATTTCTAATTATTCATATATTGAAAATCTTCATTAGAAAGGACATTCAGGTGAAATCTTATCCATTAAATAAATATCATATATATTCATTATATACTAATTTACAATAATCCATTAGAGGTGGGAAAAAATGAATCACATTTCATCATTGATTTTGTTGTGCACATGTACGCAAGATCAATGATATCATTTTTCATAGGTTATAGGTAATAAGGTAAATAATGTCACATATTACTAGAACTATAATTATTTTATAAATATCATATATATTCATTAGTTCCATATATATAAAAATCCTTGTAAATTGGTGATGAAAATTGAATTACAGTGCTATGTGGATATGGTAAGTCTTACGTAAGCACGAACAATGTTTTCTCTTTAAATAGAATGGGAAAAATGTCAAAAATGGATTTCCCATAATCATAATAACATCCCAATATATTTTCATTACTATTTTTATTATTTTATGATGGGTACACATATTTTGATGATGTAAAATAATAAATAATCTTGAAATAGTTTGTGAATGTGATTACCTATTCTTTGGGAGACCTTATTGGATTTCACATTTTACCTTGAATGATTGGTCTTAGGTGTCAAACAAGGGTTTTAATAAAAAGGTAAGGAATATAGTAAGGTATTAATATCATTATTTTAGGATATATATGCTCAAACATCATGAACAATAGATTGGTTGTCTTTCTATTTTATATGTGAGTGGAGGAACACCCTTTGAATTACCAAAAGAATTAATTTGATTTTTGTTTCAAAATGAATTAAAATTGATATATTTAAAATATAATAGAATATTATTTCAAAATAATCTAATAAAATAATATTTATACATGTTTAGGTGATTTGTTTTCCCATTTCACATAGTTTAACCCCTCTTGACCCTTTTGAGGATTACTATGCTTTTAAGGTTAGTTTTTGATATTTATGGTCCTAGAATGTTACTATAAAAGAACCGGTGACCCATAAGTTTAAAATATAATATATTTTATACTATAAGCCATTTACAAAACCTATTAAAATATTTTAATGTATTTTATATCATATAATAAAATAAAATTTAATAAATGATACAACTAAAGTCATTTAGAACTATTCGGATATGTTCCTTTTAGAATCAATAATATTAAGATGAGCATTAAATTTAATCTTTTATAACATCAATAAAATTTCATAATCATCTAGAAAATTCATGGAACAAAATAATCAATCCAATTTATTTGAAATTTAATATTTTAAAAATCATTTATTTTATTTTTGTCTTACTTGGACAAGTGTTGTGTTGGGGATGCTTAAGAATTTATGGAAATTATTTCATCACTAAAATATATAAATAAATTTACATGAAAAAAGTAAATCCAATTTCAAATAAACACTTATAAAAAAGGGACACAACTTCTTTTCATTATTAAAAAAAATTAGAGACATTAAAACAAAAAGAGTGAAATTTTGTACGTATTAATTACATAAAATATTATTAAGCTTATTATCAATGAGAAAACAAATTGAAATATATTTCAATATTTGATGATTATTTTAAAACTAAACACACAAAATAAAAATAAGTAATGTTTTGAATATATTTTAAATCCTTATCACATTACTTTCAACGTTATTTACACAATTTACCCTTATTGAGGTGATAAATGTTAACCAAACGTATTATTCATAATAACCAAAAATAAATGGATAATATTTATAAATTTTGTACATATTGATTAAAAATATGTAATACAAATTTCTTTGAAAATTTTCTATAAGTGGAGGTGCATAATTTTAAAATTATCAAGGAACAACATAATAAAAAATCGTTTTATGAAAATTCGTTTTTAAGTGTAAATGATTTTTATACCAAGAGAATTTATAATATATAAAAAAACATAAATTTATTATTATTAATAATTTGAAATTCATGGTTGGTTTTCATTATGATGTGATTCGAGAGGGGGAGATTTCTCCACTCCTTGAATCATATCCCCCTTCCCTCTTCCCATGTTCTTCCCCTTACTTCCCCCTCACCTCCTTCCTCATCGCTTTCTTTTGATGGTTTTCCTTTGTTCTTATTTTTCATCCTCTATCAGTCTTGTTTAGTTCCTTTTACAGTCTTAGATCTCTATTTAATCCCCTCATCTCTTCCACTTCTCTTTCCACCTGGATACTGAGTTTCTGACCCCATCTGGTCTAGTGCACTGGTCAACCAAGGGACGTTTGGGAGGTGTGGTATGGGTGAATCAGTGTCCTAGAAGTTCAGTCTGCGTTTAGTTTCATCCTACCATGGTTTTCTTCATTATGGTGGTTGTTTATTATTTTGTGGGATTTTGGTGTGTACATGTTTTGTTTCTAGTTTCGATAGTTGGGGTTGTTATTTCTAGTGAGGTTTTTCTTGTGGAGACCCTACCACTTTAAACTCTTCCCAGGCTTCTTTTCCCTTCACTGCTCTATAGGTCAGTCTGTTGGGGTGGGCTCATAGATGATTTTGGAGGGGATAGTTATTAGGTCACCGATATTCTAGGATACACAACATCATCATCTCAGATCCCACCTATGGTGGTTCTCATCTGGTGAAGAATTTTATTGGTGCATTGGCGTCCTCGTTTTTTGTCTGCATTTGGTTTATGTGTCCGGAGATGTCATTTTTGGCATTGATGGAAGTGGTTCGATGGTGACATTATTGATTATTTATTTTGTTTGATCTTGGTGTTAGGGTTCTGTTTCAATGTCTTTTTTATGATGGATCTTCAGGTCATAAATTAAGGATGATGATGATACATTTTTTGCATCCTGTGGTTCCAGGATGCGATATAGCGGCACAATTTTGGTTTGAATTTCGATTTTGAATGCTTGACAGTTCTTGTTTCCATTCAATGGTGATGAGGATAATGTTATTAATTGTTTTTATATTTAAAATTTTCTTTTTTATATTTTAATTTTTTCTTTGTTACATGACTCAATAGGGATGTCACTCGATATGGTGATGATTTTGTTTGAATTTTGAAGACGGTCGATGTTTTTGGAATTTGTTTCTGTTTCTTGTAGTGTAAGTGGGATGAATGGATATGTATGATACCACTTACACCAAAAGAGATTTATCAAAATAAAAAAATGGATTTATTGGATTAAATTCATAAAATTTTGAAACCAATATAAAAAAATGGGCTTTGAAAATTCTCGAATATAGAAGACAATTTTCATTTCAAATCGGTACTTTTACTTTCTCCCAAAACTAATTTTTTTAGAAAATTCCCAAAAATTAACTATATGTTAATTTTGATATGTTGGATAAAATAAAATATATATTTATATAAATTTAAATTTATAAATGTGGAAGAGAATATTTATAATATGCATTAATAAGATTTAATATAAACCATTTTTGGAGGAAACATATTTTCTTAAGCATAAAAATGAGATAACTAATTTTTTTTCACTTATTTATTATGAAAAAAGTAATAAATATTCATTAAATAAATCCTGTATAAATATTTTAAATAATTTAGTTAATCATATTTACACTTTAAAATCCAAAATATTGGTTTTAAATGTATAATATATCACAATTTATTTATACATGGGGTTGCAAAAGAAATATGATATAATATTATTTTAAAATAAATTATCTGAGTTCTACATTGACCCCCACATAAATAAATTATTTCCTTTTAATTTTATTCTCATCACTCAAGGGTTAAATATATTATAATACTTCTATTAAAAACCTACTTTATATAAAAGAAAACGCATAATAAAGTTCATAGAAAAGTATAAAATATATGAGAAGTGAAAATATTTATATAATGGAAAAATAATAACATAAAAGGAATATTAAAGAGTGATAGAGAATATGATAATGAGAAATTTATTGACCAAAAAACCATAAATTAGTTTGGTACAAAGAAGACCATCAATTCATAAGAAATAAAGGATAAAGAATAACAATTATTTAGTTCAACATCCTTTTAAAATATTATTTTATGTCTCCTATAATAATTAATATATCCTAAAAAATAAATAATCCCCATAAATAAGTATTATTTTCTTTTCAAACATAATTATAAAAAACATGTTTTCAACTAGGTAATAACTATTCGACTTTATAGAAACTACTTGATATATTATTACCAAATTTCTACTAAGTGTCTTGATTGTTAAATAATTCCACTTAGTATCAATGGATGATTAAGTATTAGTAGAAAAAATATGAAATAGTAATAGATTTTGAATCAAATTTATCATGAGTTTATGTTCAATGTACCTATTATCAAAATTTATGGGATTTCAATGTAGCACCCTCAGATTTAAACATAGAAACATAACCATTCTTATCATATATGAAATGAAACACCATGACTTGATGAAAATGAAACACTAAAACACATTATGATATATTTATTTCTAAATAAATTCATTCACTTTGATATCTTGTGATGCATGCAAAACCATGTTCAAATGAAACACAATACTTTATTAAAATATCAATATTTGAAACATCACCATTATAACCTATGTCTTATTTTGGCGTATATGAATATTAAAAACTAAAAAATGAAATTTATATCTTTTTTACCTTTATAAAATAATTAATGTGTTACTTATTCATTAGAAATAAAATATCAACAATTTCAAAGAAAAATACTTGATTTTTGAAAAACTAAATTTTTTAAAAGTGTGATTTTGTCGCACTTTCCATGCATAATTTATAATATATTTTTAATAATTTTATAAAAATAATTTTACCAAATAATACTATTTTATTGAAATATACATGTAGAAATTATATTTTGTAGATTTTTTGGTAATTTTCTAAAAAGATTTTTTTGATGAATAGTGAAAATCTATGTTTTTAACAGAAACCACCCATTCGTTTAAATAATTTACAAATAGGTATTATAAATTAAATTGTAATAAAAGTAAAATTAGTAAAATTATATTAAAATGTAACTAATATATTTCATTTTAATCTATTTCATGCTTAATTCGGATAAATAATGTTTTTAAACATGTAAATGTTATTGATATGGACAGCCTTGTTTTCATCGTGTATGCGGATTTTATATTAAATTATAATTTTATAATTATATTAATAGAACTAATAATAATATATTAAATATTTTTAATAATTATATTTAATATCATAGAGTAATTTCAACTAAATTTATGACCAAAATAAATATTAGAAACTATAAAAATTAATAACCATGGTTAAAGTTTGAACGAGTTTAATGGGGGTTTAGCTTAAATTAAAAGCGTTGGATTTCTATGAAAACGTAAAAAACTACTATTTTGTTGATGTATTTTGATATTATTCTTCCCAATTTATAATTTAGGATTATTTTGAATATTTGGGCTTGTGAATGAATTTATTATTTTGGTTTCATTTCATAAATTTCTATATAGTTTTGAAGAAGCTCCCCAATACCCAATTATAAAATGAAACTCCCTTCGTTACCATATTCATACCTATAAAACATTACTCACTAGTATCCTTATCCACATTATAGATCTGCTGGTCTTCTCAAAATACAAAGCTAAGGGCTATTAATAGAAGATCAAAAAGGATTTTCTCTAAGAGATGGTAATTTTCATGATGAAGATCTTTCATTTTTTTTTATTTTCCACCTTGAATTATATATTAACACATTAAATAGTTTCACACCATTATATATCATATATATATATATAGGTTATTATTTTTATATTATAATATTTTTCAATCTCCACCATCTAATGGGAAACAAAATCATTGATCGTGTGTATAGTGGACTACCGCCATGCGGACCGAGGTGACTTATTTTCCATCAACACATCTCAAGAAAGTATGTAATAATGTAGTTATTGTATATATATAATATTTATGGTATTATTGTACTTATTAAATTTTAAAATCACATAAAATTTCTTAATTTCTACACCTTTTGTAAATTATATTATGTCACTCATGTGTACGGTGGACTACCGCCTCACAAAGTGAAGTGATTTTTTAAACTTATGATTTACATGGAAGGTAATAAGGATAGAAAATGTAAAACATATGATATAAAAAATGTTGTATAAATTCGTTAAAATTATAATACCATAAAATTCCTTACAATTTGACTCGTTAGGGGAATGATATCGTCGCTTAAGCATTTGTACGACCTACAATCTCTACAATGCAATGTGATTCATTTTCGTTATCCACCCTTCAAGAATAATTATAAAAATGAATATAGTGATTAAATATTATATTTATAATATTAATATAATTTTTTAGACGATTTATCTATATCATATATGAAAGAAAAATTAAGTTTATGAAAAAACATGCATTTGAGAACAAGGAAACTAAAAAATAAAATAAAAGTAATGACGAATAATTATTAAAGAGAAAGTGAAAATATGTTATAAATGAATAATAAATGATATTATAAATATTAATATGGTTCTATTATAAATTATTAACATTATTAATAACATTTTACATGAGTTTAAATCATGTTTTTCCAAAAATAATTGTGAGGTAAGGGACAACGTTTAAAATTACCTTAATTGAGGGTCATAGTAATGTTATGAACATAATTTATTTTAAATGGTTTTTATAATTATCCTTATATATGTAATACCGTGATTAATTAATAATTTTTAGTATTTTATGTTTAAATTTTTATTATATTATCAATGTGGATTTGACATGGGAATTACCAAGATCTAAATTATTTCATAACTCAATTTATTTCAATTGGGTTATATTACTTCTTCATTGCCTTTGATATTCTAAGATTATGCATGTAATTAATTTTAGTTATATTATATTTTATTTTAAAAAATTTATGTGCATTTTCTTTTGATTCACATTATAGATCCATTGATAAATTTTCACTCCAATGTTACAATAATTTTTATGGTCTATTCCACAATATTATTTTAATTATGGGTTTTTGCTTGAATTTATATTTAATGAAATTATTTTATCATTGGATAATAAAAACAATTATTTTAGTTTTCTATATATTTTCATTATTTTTTTTATAATAGTAAAAAAATGTTCTACTCTTTTTTACTTAAAATTGTTGATGAAATGCTTTTAATAAAATATAAATTTCTTTCTCTTTTTGGTAAAAAATAATTTTACTTCCAAAAAATGTTTTTTAAAAATGTTTTCAAAATTATTGTTAGAAATTAAAAAATGATTTATTAAATTATTTTTTCCAATGAATTTTTTTTAAAAAAATTGAAATTTATCTTCATGTCATTTTATAAAAAATATCATTTAGAATTTAACAAAAATATTAAAAGAATCATTATTTTAAAGTGTATTGAATGTACTGAATTTACTACTGTCATGTCTGATCAATGTTTTGAAGCATCCTTTAAATGTTTATACTTATATTTTCAATTAAAGTATCTAATTTTTTTCAAAATTTTTAGTATTTAAAAATTGAGAATGTCAATGTGAAAATGATATTTTCATCCAGATTGTTTTTAATGACATATTTATTATATTTATATTTATTAATGACATCAAACCTTTATTATAAATTTGAACCACTGGGGATATATTGTATTGATATCATAATTCTTATTTAATTTTATGGTTAATGATCACTTGGCAAGGGAATTTATAAAAATTATCATTCTTGATTAATTTATTAATCATAAAAATTCAATTGAAATATAAACTTTATTATCACTATTTGAAATTAAAATTTCCCGAAATATCTATATTATTTATCATTAAGATATTTATTACACGATACAATTATCGTATTTACATATGATATTTTATTTTAATTTTATATGACTGAATTGGGATATTATTGGTAATATGTATTCCTTTCACGATATACAAAATTTTTTATAAGGCATATTATACATGAACTAGGTCGATTACCGGACATATAAGGAGTCACATGGAATGCATATGTGGGTGGGTCATAGTTTTAGATATTCCTTTAATACATCAGCGGTCTCATGAGATGAATAATTTGGATAGTGTTAGTTAAATGGGTTTATGGTGTATTCATAGTCATCGGTTTTTAACTTTCTTGTGAATGTTTTTGATAATATATGTATCATTATTTCTAAGAACATGACGTCAAATAATTAATCATTTTATTTTTTAATAATTTATTAATTATTATCAATAATGGTTTCACATTGATATTATATATAGATGTATTTCACTATCATTTTATTAATTAAATTTCATGTGTGTTCAGTTATTTCAATTTTCTTTGCTGATTATTATTTATAAATTCATGATAGTCATGTTATTGTCTAAATGAAACTTGTGTTCGAATGTTTTCCTTACCATATTTATTACACTTTGTTTACTCATGGTATCCAAATTATTAAAATTTCATGCATTTTTAGTTATTTTTATTTACCTGTTGTTTATGATTATTGTGTCTTTATATCTTTCACATTATGTAATGCTTACCGGGCATCTAATTTCACCATTATTTGTTTTCTTTCATAGGTTTCTAGGAAGATCATTGAGAATGATATGAAAATAAATTGTTGAGTTAATAATGATATTCTTGATAGAAATTAATTTGTCATTTTTTATTCAAATATAATGAAAGACTCAAGAATGTAAATATTTTACCAAGACTAAAAAAATAATCGGGCCTTCGGGATGTGATTGTTTGTTTCTTATACCGAAATTACAATGTAACCATAAGATTTAGTCTATGGGGTCTGGGGTTATTATAAATGGAATTACATGATGTGTAGTAAAAAACAGGGGAACTATATTAAGGATATTATTTATTGGGGAACCTAAACACATAATAGACATTAATAATAAGTATAAAAGAACATATTAATGTTTCAGTATGTTATATATTAGATATATTCTCCTAGTAATACATCCCAACCTAGTTACTAAAAGTGGATGTGGATTTCAAACAAATGTACCATGGTTTAATAAATTTGAAAATGGAATGTGGAGCATGACTCAAGTGTTACCTTGTACATGATAAATGCCTTAATGTGCACCTGGGTTAACACTCTTGGGGGTATGAAATGAATAATTTACATTTTCCTTATAAACAATTATAAACAAATTTGAATAGATGATGAAATTGAATGACCTTGGTTAATGTTATGGTGTATAGATTGAAATTAAGTTGTCATTATTTTGAAATAATATATATTATTATGTGGTTTCCCATGTGATTATTGTTTATCACGCTATTATTTTAGGTTTTAATCAAATTATGGAACCTAAAGGAATCATGTCATCATTTAATTTGAAGGAAAATGCAGGGACTATGAGAAAACAAATGGAATAATTACTTAAAGGAATTACATCATGATTATGAATAATCAGTTATCCAAAAATATAATTAACAATATATACCTTAAAAACCATCATACTCACTAAATAAGATAAAGATGATGTTTTTTAATAGATTTATTGGGGGAGACCATGGTAAAGATGACCAAAGTTTTTCAGGTTAGAATTGTAGAAAGTGAAAACAAGGAAAGTGTTTCAAAATAATGATAAAATGTTTTATGTATGGAAAATAAGGGCATAATGAATATAATTTATATGAAAAAATGACATGTAAAATTGAAAAAAATAAATTTCTTATTAAGGATCCATTTATAATTCATTTCCTTAATTATGGGGAACTTGATCACTATATGGGTCAATTACCTCTTATAATGGTGAACCCCTAGAAAAAGGAAGGTCATATGTTGTAATATATTTGTTAATGTATTATTTTTATTTGGATTCGATTATTAAACTTTATAAGTATTTTTTATAATAATATTTTGGTTATAAGACTCATGAAAAATATAAATATCATGTTAAATTATAGAAGCACATATGTCATCATTAAACTATGATTTGTGGATACCATTATGGTTTTATGAGTATAAATATGACCATAATTTCAATGTATTAAACAAAATATTTAATAAAATGTTGTTGATTTATATCGTGATTAAGGATATTTTTAAAAAAAATATTGTAATATAACCCATTAGTTTAATATATAAAAATGTTAGTTGAGGAATAATGCCTTTAATTTTTTTAGAATCTAGATTAAAGGTATTGGTACCCATTAAGGATTATATTATCTTTTATTTTATATGAATGACCATTTAGAAATTTATGGGAACATGATATAAATTATATCAATGTTATTTTAGAAAAAGGATAACCCACATGATGGGTGATAACCCATCGTATATGGCATGGTTATGGGGCCTGAACATACAAAAAGGGTATCAATGTTACATCACCTACCACTATCCTATGTGATGGTTTGGTTAATATATCATTGTTTAAACGTAAATTATTTGATATATAGACATTAATCTTGAATCAGTGGTGTTACTATTGTGGTTTAGATATTTATGTATTATATTGGATAACAAAATATTAAAAAATTGATTTTTTTAAAATATTACGAAATAGAAGGAATGCTATTTTACTCTTTTATTTATCTTTTTATTGGTTAAATTTTAATTATGTTACTTCAAAAATAAACAATTAATTTTTAGATATTCATTACTTGTATCTTGAGATGAATTATAAATTGATCAAAGAAAAACCGAAGGATAAAAATGTGATTATTAAATATAAATATATCAACTAATTATATTTCCTAACATTCACTATCATTATGGTAAAGTAATTCCCCCACATTAGGAAAAATGATCATGGAAGAAAAATGTTATCTTATTATTTTAATATTATATGAATCAAATGGTATTTTAAATCCGCATATATTTATGGTTTTGAGTTCTTTAACATTATATTGATTATTAAATTTCTTATTATCAATTATCTCAATCACTCTTTATATTTATCGATGCTTTTCTTCTGGGTCCATATCTTTACATACCAAAAATTTTCTCAGACATAGAAGCCTTATTATGTGTTATTATAGATGACCATTGTACATCCTATCCTTTCTTACAAATACGATGTTATATTAAAAAAATTTAAATGAGGTATTTCAACCTTGTTATTTTAAAATATCAATCCCTTGATTATTGTGTTCAACATTAAATTGTAAGGAAACAATTTTTTAAGTGGATAGAATATAGAACCCCCTGATATTAAATTAGGAACATCAATATCGATAGCTTTTATGACACAAAACACCAATATTATATGGGAATGTGACACCCAATGACTTTACAGTATGTTTCTTTTCTAATAAAATTCATCATGTTGATTGATTGGGATGAACACAACACTAGTTTTAAACAAAAAATGTTCAAATAAGAAATTATTATTTAAAGAATCATCATTATAATATAGTTGATAAGTAAGAGGTTATAAATAGTACTAAATAAATTATTAAAACAAATTGATTTTAACATGTATAGATAAATTCATTGGTTATAAATTAATTATATTTAAAATATTATTCATTTTAAAGAAAAAGAAATGTTTAATGAGAAATATTATTTTTCAAAAAGGATATGTATTATCACTTTTATAACATAATAGAAAATTAATTTATAATTTTTTTGACTATTTATTTTATATAATAATGTTATTTTTCTAAATATATGTGTCAAAATTATGTTTGGGTGATTTTTTGATAAATATCTAAAAAAAATTATATTTTTCTAAATAGAGAAAAATACATATTTTCAATAAAAGATGTACTTTTGTTAAATTATTTAAAAAGGTAAACTATATATTAAATTAGTTGTAATCTATTTTTTTACATATATAGAAAATTTTCTGATTTATGATATTTTAAAGAATTTCATGTTTAATTCTAAAATAAATTGTTTTTAAATTTAAATGTTTTTACGTTGGAAAACCACCTTTCCGGTGCCTCTATAGGTTTTACATTAAATTAATATTTCTATATTATTTTAATATGATTTGGAAAAATTATTTTCATAATTGGAATCAGAAAAAATAATATTATTTTATATGTGTTTCTTATTTTCTGACCATAATGTATAGTAAAATCAGTAAAAATTAATTATCACGATTACAGTTAAAGCATGTTTTACCCGGGGTTAAACTAAAATGATAATTGTAATATTTTCAAAAAACTTATTCCTAATCCTATTACATAGTAATATTATAAAATTTTATTTCATTATTTCCAATTTAGGGACATTTTAAATCTGTTTTCATATGAATTACATTATCAATTTTCATTCCTTTGGAAAATTTCCACGTATTTTCCAAGATGGTCCCATTTCTCCATTTATAATAGAGAACTCCCTCCATTTAATTATTAAGATATCATAAAAACACAATATTTAAAAATCTAAGAATAAATCACTCCCCAACATCCTTAACAACATTCTAGTCCTACTGGTCTTCCGAAAATCCCAACAATATAGTCCTTAATATGATATTCAAAATAAGCTTCTCAAATTGATGATAATTTTCATAACAAAGCTCTTTCATTTTCATTATTATTTTTCAAACATTATTATTTTATTAAAAAAATATGATAATAAACATATATAACATATAATATTTTTTCATTATGTATATATTATAATATTTCTCTATATCCTCCACCAAAAATTGGGAAACGATGTCGTTGATTCTTTGTATAATGGAAAACTGACCAGAAAACTGATGTAACTCATTTCCCATCAAATCAAATAATGAAATTATATAATAATGGATTATATATATATGATATGATATTTATCATATAATTTGATATCTTTATTTATTGTATTATATATATTATCTAACATTTAATGTAGCTTACAAATACGATAACGTCCCTCGTGTGTGTAGTAGACTACGATCTCACGAAGCGGTGTGATTTGTTTTTTACATATGCCTTAAATTAAATTTAATAAGGATAACTATAATGAATAAAATTGATATATATGAAATTATATAATTCTTTAAAATTAATATACTATACACATCATTACCCTTTAACTTGTTAAGGGAATGATATTGTTACTCATGCGTACATACGTCCTACCATCTCCACAAATAAATAAGATTCATTTTCAATGTACATAATTCAATAGTGATTCTAAAAATTTATATAATGTATAAATAATGTATTTAAATAATTAACATTATTTTATAGCTTAGGGATCTATATCATATACTGAGAAATGACAACATTTATGAAAAACTATGCCTGATAAAACAAAACAATTAACACCCGAAACAATATTAATAAAAAAAGATTATCAATTAATGGGTAAGAAGATGTTGTTAAATAATCATATATCTTATTATAGATATTAATATAGTTTTATTATAAATTAAAAAAATTTATAAGAAAATTATACATGATTTTAAATAACGTTAATCCTAAATGACGCATGAAGAAAATGTATTTATCTCAATTTCCATTTGTAATGGAATATTGTTTTGTTATGGACCTAATTTCATTAATATGTTAAAGGTGCATCCACATTAACATTTAATATAATTATTCATTAATAATTCATGTTATTTTAATTTTCAATTTTAATTATTTCATCAAATATGATTTTACATGAAAATTACAATTTTTTAAATAATTCCATAACTCAATTTCTTTTCGTTGGGTTATATTAATTATTAGTTGTCTTTTATATTATAAGATTATGTATGTATGTAATTTTTTTTATTTTATTTGGTATTTCCACTTTTTTTAGATTTATATTTTATACACAAAATCGATTCATTGATTAATTATTACTTCAACGTTACAATAATTATGAGGGTTTATTTCAAAATATCATTTTAATCGATATTTTTTGTGACTTAATTTTTTTTGGATTATGTTATTTTATCATTTGAAAATAATCCCATTTAAATATTTTCTCCTATAAAATTTCTTGATGTTTTCATATGATATTATATTTTTTTCCAATATTTTTTATATAAAAATTTTGAGAAAATCTTTTTAAGGAAACCCCATTTCATTTATATATTTAGTCAAAAAACCATTCTCTTCCAAAAAAATTTTTCTAATTTTTTAATATTTAAATAATATTTTATTAAAAATATTTTTACACATGTTCACATTTTACAAATTGTTTTGAAATAAATATTCAGGTAATTTTCCAAATTATTCCAATTTTAAATTTTAGAAAAAATCTGAAAATACCCTTTTTTAACTTATATGATGTGTATAAAATTTCACGCCCTCAAGAACAATCAATATTTTAATGTACCCCTACAATTTTAAAATTTTCTTTCAAAAGGGATGTTTTTTAAAAATAT
The DNA here is from genome assembly GCA_963277665.1 of Viscum album. Lineage (NCBI taxonomy): Eukaryota > Viridiplantae > Streptophyta > Magnoliopsida > Santalales > Viscaceae > Viscum > Viscum album. The sequence goes on along the minus strand of OY728136.1, from coordinate 998,221,057 downwards.
TTTGTAAAATTATAGTTTTAAAAAAATAATATTTTCAAAATGAGATAGTTTATTTTCCTCAAGAATGTTTTAATGAAATTATTATTATATATATATTCATCAATAACATCAATCCTTTTTTAACCTATGATTAAATTGTGATATGTTGTATTGATACCATAATTATTATTTAACAAGATTTTTTTTGATCATTTTGATAGTGGAAGGTATTGAAATTCTATTTCTGAATTAATTTTTGTAATCCTTATCTTTCCGTTAAAATATTCACATTCATATCATAATCAGAAATTACATTTCCCCTAAATATCCATAAAATATATCATGGATATTGTTATTGCATAAATAATAGGACATTTTTACATATGTTATTAAAATTATAAATTTATATGATTGACTGGGAAAATTATTTTTAAACTATATTCCTTAATCGATACAGTAATTCATTGATAAAGAATATTTTTCATGAAATAAATCGATTATTCGATATATGTTGAATTATTATTATATGAAAACATAGGTGAGGAATAGTATTATATATCCCATTAAGGCATTAGTAGTCTCATAATACGAATACATTGGAAAGTCATAGTTAAATTGGTTTCTCGTGTATACCATGACATTAGTTTTAAGATGTATTGTGAAAAAATAGAAGAGGTATCATGATATATGAGATCATTAAATCCAATAATTAATCATTTCATCCAATAAAAATTCAGTTATAATTATCCATGATACGGTTTCAAGGATATTATATCTGGATTCATTTCATTCTAATTTTATTGATTTAATGGAATATGTGTTATGTTATTTTCATTTCCATAATAATTATGCATTATTTATCCATGATAGTCATTTTGTTGATTGAATATAAATTGTGTTCATATATTTTAGTTATCTATATTGATTATTCATTTTCTATTAATGGTAGTTAACATATTTAAATTTCATGTTTTTTCTATTATTTATAATAGAATATTAATTATTTTAATTCATTCATGATAACTGATGCTTTACAAAACTCTAATTGAGCATCTAAGATCACCCTTATTTTCTGGTCTTTTCTAGGAATCCATAAGGTGTAATATGACTCATATTCAATCATATTGTTGGGGGAATAAATAAATTCTTGTGAAAACCCATGTTTTAATTGTTGTATTCAAATATAATTTAATACACAAGAACAAATCTATACTACGAAGACTACTCAAATATTCAGTCGTTTTGAATGAGATTAATTGTATATTATACTAATATAATATTCTAACCACCATCTCAAGTCCACCGATATTGGGATTGTTAAATTTATATTCCATGTTTGAAATTTAATAATCATGGTCTTGTTCTCTTTATTATTTCTAAGTTAAAATCTGTTAATTATTAGGGAATTCATTTTCATTGTACCACATCTCCTTATAGTTGAAATAATTAACATTAAACGATTATTTATTACCCTTTCATTCATATTCATTTTGAACATTATCTCTACACTTAAAGAAATACCAAATTCATTTAACTGAGGTTCTTAGGTGTTTCTTTCCATAGCAAAAAAATGTCGGAAATCTCATCCTTCCTTTATTTTCGTTTATCTAAAATATTTGAAATTAGTGTTATATCTTCCTCTACATATTCTAATTTCATTTGAAAATATAGTAATCCTAGAATTATTTATCCATACTATTTCCACTTCATACAGTATCATTAAATAATTATAACGGTTGAGAGACAAGTGCCTTATGATGTCTAGAAATAATCCCATCAAACAAACAATAAATCTAATTTAAGTATTATTTATATTGTCTAAACAATTATTTGATAATATTTTAGAGTTTAACTCATATATAGAAAAAAATTATTTCTACTTTTTTAATATATTTTGGATCTTCTTTTCCATATCATCTCATTACTCATGAGGAAATTAATTCGCAATGAATATCTCTTTAAAATGATTCAATTATATTTTCCTTGAAACTTCTTATTTCTATGTATTTTTGAATATATTACCACTATTGATCAAGATATTATTTTAAATGACACAGTGCAAGAATAAACATCTCCCTTTCATTACATCTAAAATCATGAAATATCATTTCAAGGGATAAGATCCACTATTCAGCTATCAATGGATTAGTAGTTCAATTAAATTATCAATATTTTTGTTTGATTAAGAGGTCCAAAATAAATGAATAATTTTGTGAATAAATAGGTTTCTCAATATGGGAAATTTTATTTTTCATTACCTGAGACATATATCCTAATATATTTATAATATACATAGCTCAAAAAACATGCTTTTCTGGATTGATCATGTGGGAAATATCTACATTGATTATGGGTGTTGACATTTTTTCAATTTTTTTTTATTATTTTCGGTTTATAAAAAATTTAATACGCTTTATTAGCTCATAAAATGAAGAATCATATAGTATAATTCCAAATGTAGTGAAAAACATAACATAAATTGAAAAAAAGTGCATAGAGAAACTCAAGATCTGAAACATAGTTTCTTTTGAAATACATAAAAAATCATAAAAATATATTCAAATAAATCATAATGGGTTATAATGAAAATGTTAATTATCGCAATCATATATCCTAAGAGGGTCAGACTACGTGTATAGTAAGGACACATTCATTGTGCGCCCAAATGATGGTTGATATATACTCGACCATCTCTATTTTTTTGTTATTACCACTAGATTCATTTATTCAAAAAATACATACAATTTTAGTATCATGAGAGGGATGTATTTTTAAAAACCATATAATATCTACCTTAAAAAAACACAATTATATTATACTATAATTATATGTATCTTCAAAGTCTATCATAGGGATAAATTTCCTAATCTATTTTTTCATAAATCTAGTTCACAAGGTTTATATTAAACATCATTTAATAACCACTATAATTACCGAGAACCCACTAGGATTGATCCATTGATTAAATTATTACATTTTCACTAGATACATGTGATTTCATCCTAATGGACCGATTAGTTTAGTAGTCTAAGAAAACTAGATACATAATTAAATATCACATTATAATTGAAAATATAAAACACAATATAGTATTTTGTTAGATAACATCATTAATCACTCCTGAATATCCTTCCATATCATTCATTGTTCACTACATATCATAAATGAGAAAAGGAAGCATAAGTAATTGGTGGTCATAGATGCTAAATAATGGATGGAATATAGGGGAAGCTAAATAAGGCATAAATATTTTAGAATTAATAAATTAGGATTAAATAATTCCATATAAATAATCATATGAGTTTGAAATTTATCCATGGGTGTCATAAATATTTAAATAATCACAAGGGGATCAATAACAAACTTCATAATGTGGGATTTCATAAAGTGAGACATCTAATACTTACCAAAAAGGCCGTAAACTAATACATATTAGATAAATGGGTAAGGCCTTATCCAAACAACAAGTCGTAATTGTTTCATAATACCCATAAATGTCTTTACCAGATATTTAATTCAAATCCCCACCCAAAACATAATAAGTCTAATGAATTCAATATATGAATATGTAATACAACATTATCACCATTCCCAAAAAATAAAAAACGTTCCATATTGAAAGAAATAGAATATATAATTTCAATACATTCCGATGTAAAAAATATTACAATCCATCTAAATAAATGTGTCTCATATAATCATTATAGTATACCCTTAGAAAATACTAAAATATATCAATGTATTTTAATAAATATTACTACACATTTAAAAGATCAGCATAATATTTCTCCAGTAAAATATAATTTTTATATAGAAATCCATTATTTGAAATAAAAAAATATACAAAATATTAGGAAGAGTAATTTATTTGAAAAGAAAAATAAAAAATTGTAAAAGAATAGTAAAAAAGTGTTTCCATTATGGCAGGAAAATGAGTTCATGTGGTGTATATTAAAACAATGATTCTGTTCAAACCATAAGAAAAATTACCAATTTGGAAAATGAATAGAATATTTTATTTGAAATTTTTATTTAAAATCAGTCATGGGTAAAAATTTATTTATGCAATCATTTTAGAATAAGAAAATAAATATTGACAACAATTTAATGGAGATATGATCATGGAAGAAAAAAATTCTTGACCCAAATATAAATCAAATTTGGTTTTACTTAAACTAATTCTTAATGTCTCTTGAGTATATAAAAAGACGAAAATAAAAGGGTGATTTTTAAATTATTTAAATAATTAGTGGAAAAGAAAATATATTTTTGAAGAAACAAATATCAGATAATTTTATTAATGGAATATTTAAAAATAAAAAAAATATGGAATACAGATGAGATTAGGAAATATACCCTTACCTTAAGTGTTTTCTAACTTTATATAAATTTTAACAACCTGTATCTTAAATTTAAAAATTTTATACTAATATTCATGTACGATATTCATATATATATATCAATATAAAATTCCTTTATAATTTCTAATTTTCTTTTTATTAATTTTTTTCATTAAAATGGGAATTCATGTGAAAACTAAAGCCTTTTTAATACATGTTTTGATTCAATTATTCTCTTACATTCATCTTATTCATCATATATATATATATTAGTAACAATGAATTAAATATAATATATATTAATTATATATAGAGTTATAATCATCTCTGTAAGTAGAAAAAAAATGAATCACATAACTTTGTGGAGCTGTTAGTCCACATATATGGACTAACAAGGCAATCATTTTTTAACCAGTGTAAGGGTAATAAGGAAAATTATATCTTATATTAATGAAAACATATTTATGTCATAAATAAAATATATATTCATTATTTATATTTCATTAGACCAATTTGGGATATACTCAACACTGAGAAGTGGGAGGGTTGATTCAATGTTTTTACATTTTTAACCAATTATATATTTTTATATCTTTACCTCAGAGACCTATTAGAATATCAATTATCATATTATTTTTTCTTTATTTTATATATGATTATGAAATTGGATAAAATATGTCACATGGTTTTTTATAAGGTTCACTAATCTATAAGAGTAGTCAGTCATTGTAGAACATGGTGATGAACACTATACATATTCTCTTCTATAATTGGATATCAAATATATATTTTTGGCTAAAAAACAACCCTTATCATATGTGTGAGTCCATATACATTTGGATGTAGGTGTGTTAATAAAATATTAAATCCATGGACTAGTGATGAACTTGTCCAACATATAGCTCCTCCTTGGTTCTTTATACTATATACTAAAGAGAGTATCCACCTTCTTCTTAAAGTACTCTACAACACCAAGAAATTATTTCACTAGATGAAGATTTAAGTAGATGTTAGAGTACTTCTTTTTTCCTATATATGTTCTTCTTCACATATTAATTTCATAAAATTGGGAAAATAAAATTTACTTTACCTTTCATCATCCAGAGATTGACTATCCATTAACAACATCTGATTCTATATGTCCAGTGTTGATTCATATGGTTATAGTTTATAAAATACTTCTTATTCACCACGTTCATCCAATAAAAAATGATTAAATCATTATCTGTTATCTATATGAAAATTTCCTCTTCATCCTCCTTTATTTGTAACCTGTTATTCTGATCCACCATCGGAAATGTTGGCTTGTATGTCTATTCAATAATGTTCATCAAATAAGGATACACCCAATTAAAATTTATCTTATTTATCTTATTTTTATATTATTATAGTACATTACTTAGGACTATTTTTAAGTTCTCTCTAGTACCACCTCTCTATAAGGAACTCTTCTCTTAAAAATTCATCCCAAATAAGAGTTTTTCTCACACATCATGGATAAAAAAAATTATATCTAGTCAACCCATCATCATAATGACGATCCAAACAATAGTATTCAACTAGATGTCTATAATGATACACCCATTAATATAGGTATTCTTCGAGAAATAGAATTGATAAATTAAATGTACTTTACCTTTCAATGATACTATTCTTTTAATTATTTTTTAAATTATAATTTAATAAGAATGATTTTCAATTCTTCTAGAAAATTCATGAGGATCCTTAAGGTATCTTGAACCATACCCCTTAATCAAAATTTTTAATTTCATTGTTAGGTAACTTATTCAAACCTCCTTAACCTCATAAATATATAAAATGATTAATGATCAGGTTCAGAATTTACATTGGCAATATAACTACCAAATTTTGTAAGGTTCATCAAACATTCAGTCTAGTTAAAATTATTAATTCATCTTCCATTTAGAGAATCCTAATCAAGGGTTCCTTCACAATATCAAAGGAATATCTCAAAATATTTTTCAATATACGAAATTTGAATTATCAGAGTCCTTAAAAAACCTTTATCCAACAATATCATTGTTCTAACGACTCTATTGGATCTTCTCTTTCAAACATTATTTAGTATCATTTTTAGGGTCTTCTTCTATTTGTTGGGATCTCAGATATTTAGTAGTTCACATCATTTCAATGAGCCTTCATATCTACTGTCTTATCCTTATTTATGATGAATTCATATAACTCTACCAGAAGAGGATGTAACATAGAATTAGATATTATTATATAACTCTATCAGACAACATCATCCAAAAAAAATATTTCTAGTAAAAAATTATTTAAAAACATTATATTCATATGTATGCTCATCCTGTATAGAATATTTTGTCCAATGAAAGACACTGACATAACCATATCTGAATTATTCCAAAGGAAACTTATATCCAAACCTATATCTGGGGAATACTTAGCAACTTATCCTCACTGATCAACATATGTGTCCTCCAACATTATTAGGAATCATTTTTTTGATCATTAAAAATCATTTATATATAAGATTCCAAACCATTATATTATTTTATAACATTCATTAGAATGATATTCTCTATTTGGTTATTCATATACCACTCTCTATTCATTTTGTAATCTCTTCGTTCGATGATCATAACATCTTTCTTTTTTCCATTTAACATTATTCGGAAAATAATATTTGATCATTTCTCTTCTTATTTTCTTTTTATCTTTATCCTTGTAAAATATTTTCTGATGGAATTAATTCATTTATACATCTAGGAACCATCACATTCATCCATCCTTTCTTAACATTAATCACAAAATCATGAAATTGTAATGATTGAGTAATGAAGAACACATCGCATAGAAACATCAGATACCTTTTTTAATTTTCATATATATGATATACCTATGAATATAATCAGTAAAAAAATTATTTACCCTTATTTTTTGAATAAATCAATCCATTTATACCATCTATGTTACCCTTTTTCAAGATTTAGAAACTCATGGTGACCATTAGACATCATGTTTATTGGGAATGTTTCTCTTACATGAGACAAGGGTTTTCCCTTTTGTGAGAATGTAACTATATATATTACCCTTAAACATGTTTTTTAACTTTATTCTACCTTTACATCCATATATACACAATTACAAAGTAATTTGATACGACTAAATAGGTATTCACTACCCTTACGTAAGTGATTTTTAATTACCAAGGTTTCTTTATGTAAGTCTAAAAATGACTATTAAATATCATGGAAACCTTCATCCATATGCATTATATTGATGTACTATGTTTAATCATCTTAGGATGCTCGAATCCATCTGATGGTGTATGTGGACAATGTTTTCTGATTTCCTCTATCCGTTCAGAGTTTTCATACATTATCCATATGATATACTCCATAAGATCCCTTTGGTACGCTGGACTCCCTATAATAATCTATGTTATCATTATCTTTTAAAAATCACAAGAATGTTGAAGGAGAATCTAATGAAAACATCATTTGATTTTAAATGCTTGTTAAGGTGATATTAATTATAGTGATAATAAACTTACTTGTACCAGAGACATGGAACATGTTTTAGACATTAATAATAGCACACCAATTTTCATAAGTCATTCATCCCGGACATATTAACCTTATTACCAATATTAGGTACCTAAATATAACAATCCTATAGCTTCTTATTTATAATATCTTCAACAGTCTTACAATAATGAAATACTTATATTTCATTAAAAATAATAAAAATCCAATAAAAATCATTAAAAAAATAAAACTCACACACATAGTGGGTACTTTATTGTCTCCCTTTATATTTTTTGGAAACACATTCAATTTACATTCCAAATGAATATATCAGTATATCAAACATTATAATTTTTCTCTCCTCTTTACTTTTCAAATTTTCATTTCACTTTATCTCTCCATTATTGACATGAAATAAAAATTTCATGGGAAAAGGGAATCAATTCATATTTAGGCAGTGAACAATGAATCATTTCAATCTAAGTATATGAGATCCATTATTGGTTTCAAAAATAATATGATTTAATTTAGACATCAAATATTTCCTTTATTAACTAATCTTGATACCTCATAAAATGAGAAATCAAAGAATTATCTACAAGGGTAGTGAACTTATATTTATGGATGAGTATAATAATTTTAGATATGAATATTCTATTAGATAAATTAACATAATACTATTTCACTCACTTTAAAAATGGATAAACTACAACAATGTGAAATAATTAGGATAATATTCCTTATAGTATATCAATACTTCTATTTTTCTATTGACAAGGATTAAATCATTTTGTCACCCATTATGTCATATTAAATATTTTACTAATCATGTATGAGATATTAATAAATTCTTACCTTTCATATTCTGTAATATTAAATTAATTTCATAATATTAAGATTTGTATGAGTTATTAATTATAATATAAACTTCAACATTCACCAAATTTCTCCTCCATAAGAATAATTTTCATTTGATTTATAATGATGAAATTATTCAATAGTAATAATTTTGAAACTCTATGTGGTGAAAGAATGAAAATGGATCTTCCTTATATGGTTTTCTAATTTTTTTTTTAAAATTTCCTCATCTTCATGAAGGATTAATCTATAAAAATATATTTCAATAAACCATCTTAGAAACTATTACATGATGTAATATTTTTTATCTTGGATAACCATGGTTTCCAAACATTCATTCTTATTAGGTTCTACCCTTGTGTACATAAATCAACTTTATTCCTTGTTGGGAATGAATGAATAAATAAATAACAAAATGGTCAAGGTAATACGATGCCTCTTTTTTTCTTCTTTATGTGAACCTTAAGGTTGTGATGTTTTTCTCAAACATGTTTCTTCATTTCTTCCAATCACTTTCACATATGAACATAAATTCTAATCAGGGTTTCCTAGATCATATAACTTCTTCAATTTTATTTCTTCAAACCTCATTATTCAAGGGGTTTTTAATCACTTGTTTTACCTAGTGAAACTTCCATCTTTTTTTAAAACACTTATTTTACATGAATTATTATAGACATGTATTTAAGAGTATTTCTAGAAATGATTCACATCACACACAAAACATCTTAATCATTTTAACGAATATTTTATTTTCCTTTTTCATTATCCTTATTTTATGCCTCTTAAATTTACCCCATCATCTTCAATTCTTCTATCTAGATAACAAGGAAATCATGAGAAACATTGGCTTCTGGTTTGGATTTTTTACATCAATTCATCTGAGTGAATATTATATTATTAATTATTTTGGATGAAATACTTTTGTTTATATTCATGGATTGGGAATCCAATGTATCTTCACTATTATTATTTTAAAACATATTAGGATATTTTTTATTTACAAAATTTTCATTTTTATCCAAAAAATGTATTCATCGATCATATCCAACATCCATGGTATTCTTTTATAATCAAATTTATATGCTTTTCAAGATAATCATGTATCAACATTGTGAAACCAATCATTGAAAAAATTATATAGATTCTAAATATTTACCAAACTATCAAACGTTTTAGTATTTTTATTTATCTTTGGATGTTTATTTTTAATTAATGACTTACACCCCCTTGACATGGGATTCTTTCATACCTTTTCATTTAGATGATTGTACCAATAGTAACGTACAAAATTACCAAATATATTTCAAAAAAAATACAATGATCTACAAACCTTTAAATTCTTATTTAATATGTATGATGGTTGTGAGTTTTCTTTATAACATGTTGGGCACTTAATGGGAAAATATCTTCCATTCTCATATTTTTTATCTACCCTAGTCATCATGGTTAGATTATTATCTTTTTTATTTATCCATAATTATATATATTTGGGTTTCTAACATGAACTATTAATTAAAAAGTATTTTGAATCATTATTACAATATGATATGGATGATACCAAATTATTCATAACTACTTGAGAGCGATTTGTGATCAATGTCACGATTTGTTTATCACATACAAGCAATCTTACATCCATAATTTTCTCAAGTGAGTATTAAGTATAAAAATTATCTTTGTCATTCATTTATAATGACTCAATATGTGTTTTCTAAAAATCATCCAATATAACATCCAATTCTAGATATCTCATATTTATGGTATTTTTCTAATCTTCAATAATAATCAATTTTTCTTCATAAACCATCTTCACACTTTCAAATTCAACTTCAGGCAACATAGTTTTATATTTTCAATAAAGAATCATGTTCTTTAATCATCATGGATTTTTCATAAAATTGTACATTATTGACACTTATGCTCTTTATCAACTTTTATTCAAGTTAATGGATCACTTCATCCATAGTATTATTAACTCCATATTTCTCTTCAACTTCATTGGTCCATTTTCATTTTAATATTGGGAAATTTATTTCAAGATATAACTTTCTTAATTTATAGGATCTAACCTATCGTGAGAGATTTATAAATTCTAGAGATATTATTTTCAATTCCTTATCTATGTAATATTATTATTTTTCTTGTTAGGTGATATCATTTTTCATACATAGATAGACTATAAAATTAAGATATATTATTTTTTTGCGAACAGAATTCCAAAAATCTCTTAATATTTAAAGTAATTTGTCTTGAGAAGTTTTCAATTGGTAGTCATCAACACATATGTATAAATCATCTTATTATCCTTGGGGAAAATTTGAATATGAATTTTCACATACCTCATGACCACATATCATTATTTATTTACTTGAGGTATGAAAGAAATCCTTCTCCTTGGTGAATATTTTATACACATATTATATTCTCTCCAATCCAGACATATCATCCTTATTATAATGGAATTGGTAAATTGATACATCTACTTTAGCAAACAAGTGGGTTTTCTTCTTTGGAATTTTCTTTCTTTATTTCTATGATTCATCATGGTCCTTATAGAAATATAATTTTTCTCAAACATAAAGGAATATTCACCAAAATTAAACATCATTGCAAAAAAATGAAGGAAACTAAAATCATTCAATGGAATAATTGAAATGTATTGAATCCAACATAGGTAAACAACCCATATGATACCAAATTATAGGACCACTATAGGAATTACTCAACACTGGGTGGGGGTGAATTTTTGTTGGGAAGTTCATAAGTAATTATAACGTTTCATCCCTTTACTACATTCCAATTCTATTTTCAAAATCATATTATTATTTATTAAATGAATTAAAAAATTGACATTTCATATTTTTATAGGATTCACTACTCAATAATTGAATCTTGTTTTTTCTAGGTATAGTGAAAAGTACATATATGATATACTATAATCAAATACTAAATAGTCTGTTTTGGTTAGATAAAAAATCCTTAACCTAACTATGAGTCCCAAAACATTAAGAGAGGGAATATAAGTAATTATAATTTCCTGAAATGGTGGTGACCATATCTATCTTATAACTCCAAACTAGTTCTATATAATTCCTAGTTAATACAATATTAAACTTCTTCCTATGTTATTTTGAAAAAGATAGATTGTCTTCCAACTAATGAATCTTTTGTTAGATATAATAGTGTTGTTATATTCTTCTATTCCTTAAACTAAAATTATTACATGCATAGAGACTACAAAGAAAATTTCATTTATCTTCATTCACTATATATTATCCATCCAATAAATTCATCTGATCCTATCCATTTTATGATAACTCATCTGGTGACATTTCATTCGATCCTTATTCTTCAACTTGTTCACCAGATAGAAAATAATAAAATTGTTATTCAATATCTTGAATATATTTTGTTCCTCTTCACCGTTAATTTTTTATTTTTTCCATCGAATCATCTATTAAATATTCCTCTCAGATATGTTCATATGATAATTTTTGTCCATTAATGATATTCCCAATTACAATTCATCACACATCTCTTTACTTCTTCTTCATATGAAATTTTTATTATGTCTAGTTTTTTAGCTTTGTATTGTACCCTATGCTTTTCTCAATACTCTTCTCTAAAAACTCCATCCCAAATAATATTTTTTCTCATTCTCTATGGACAATAATTTATTATAGATTTTAATAATTTTAGTATAATGTACAACCTCACAATCAAATATAGATACAACTCCATACTATTACACTACATTATATATGTGTGCTTCTGGAAATTTGGTCGAGAACATTAATGTATTATCCAACTGAATTATAATAAGTATTTAAAATATTATACTCAGTTAAATTTCAATAGAATGATACTAATTTATTTATAACTTCTTAAGGATCCTTGATGTTTTCTAAGGGATCCCCTTTCAATAAAAATTCATTATACTCGGTGTTGATAAACTTCTATAAACATATTTAACATTGATAATATAGAAAAACTGAATGATCAAATTATGCATCAACACAGTTAATATATTTATAAAATATTATAATATTCATCAAATATTTCATCCAATACCACTTCAAATACATCTTTTATTTGGTCAAAAATCATCTGATGCTCCTTCAGAACATTGTTGAACAATATAAAAATATTATATATGATACTTCCTGTGATCCTTGAAATCCCTCATAAAACATAATTATAAAAAATTATTTGTTCTAACAATTTTATTTATATTCCCACTGAAATGTTATATAGAATACATTCATAGGATTTGTCTTCTGTTCAATGAGATCTTTGATTATTTTTAGATTTCATTTGTATGATGAGCTCTCAGTTCAGTGCTCTTATCTATTAGTTTGATGAATTCATATGAAAATATTATAATAATTCGAAATACTTCACTCGATGACATTGTTACACTTTTTATAATGACATAATCTTAAAACAACTATTTGATAAAACTATTCATAAACATAAACAACCATTGTCTAATATTCTTCCATGGAATATTATTTCTGTTATACATCACTTTGATACTTATATTTTATGAATTAATACAGAAACTTATATTTGACGATTCATCGTGGTAACTAACATCCACCTCTATCCAAAGATCTAGGTATGTTTCCTAAAGAATTGTTCTGAAACATTTATCTAATCATTTAGAAACCATTATATATAAAAATCACAACCATTATTCATCCTGATAACCTACTTTAGAAACTTCTTCTCTTTCAAATAATTTTAGTATCCTTTTTGATAATTAAACAATATCTTTATTCAATAATCATCACCGATTTCATTTAACTTTTAGTTTTTTAGGAAATATATGTTTAGTTATTCGAGAGCTTATATAGTTTGCATAAGGGCCTATGTAAAATCGTATTTTATGCAATTCATATAGTTATTTGTCAATAAAATATCGATTTCCTATATCATCTCTAAAATCATCAATAATTATATATTTATTGAATTTTATTATTTGTGAAATGAATAAAATATCACTTTGAAACATATGATATTTCCTTTGATTTTCATCTATATCATATAACTATTAAAGTAATTGGATAAACATTTATTTCCATATGTGGTTTGATCGAATGAGTTTGTTCAACCCATTTATGTTACCCTGTGATGGGATTTAGTCAATTAAGGAAATCCTAAGAAAAATTGTGTATTTGGTGTTTTACCCTTACATGATATATTTTTTTACCCTTAATGAGAAATATTTTTGAGACCTAACCCTTACAGAGGTTATTTTTTACATTTACAGAAACTTTGTAGCCATATAACTACCATTACATCATGATTCGCTACCCTTACATAGGTATTCACTACTCTTATGTAGGAATATTTTAGGCACTGGTAATTATTTATATAGACTTCATAATGGAATTTTTATATTAATGAAACCCTTTTATTCTTATATTTGTATATTGGACTCCATCTGATCAACTTTGTAAGATCGACTCTATCTAACAGTGCTACAGGGAAACCATTATCTAATTTTTCCCATATGATCGAATTTTTCGGATCTTATTTTTATTCTTTAATCTATTAAATCACTTTGGTATGCTGGACTCTATTAGATTTCTTGTATCATCTCTATATTTTTAACTTAAAAACATCTTATGGAAACAAATTTATGAAATTTTTTTCGGTTTTTAAAACATATTTAGGATACTCATTATCGAAATTTTATAACGATGATTTAAATTTATTTCCATTGAATATATAACATGTTTTATAAATTAGGATAAAGCCACAAATTGTAATAAGTCATTTCTCCAAGATACATTAACTTTATTACCAATATTGGTAAAAGAAAACAAGCATTCTTACAACTTCATCTTTATAACCTCTTAAACACATCGGCATCAATGATATCATTATATTCCATTGGAAAAAAATTCATACTAATTAATACCCCATAAAATAAATACAACTCAAAAATATATTTATATCATCAACATAATTATAACCATCCATAAAAAATTTTGTTAAAAAATGAATTACACTACTACGTATAGATGGTAATCCATAAGTATTCCATAGAAATGTTGTACCAATTCATAAGATGTAAAAGATGTGGAACTAGTTTTCACATAATCATAATAATATATTTGGAAATGAACATTATTTCTAAGATAAATAGAAGAAGTGTAGGAAGGTGTTAGGGTAACGATTGACAGATCTAGAGTGCTCAATAAAATGAATAACGGAGGATAAGAAGATCAATTTTATTAGTAAAGGCATGGTAACCCTTATAATTACTTAATGAATTATATTAATATAAATTGTTTTTAAATTTAATGGGAACTAAAGTTGATTTATTTTAAAAATAGGATGATTTAGTGTCTGAATAATCTTATATAATAATATTTAGATATGTTTAGGTGATGAATTCAAAATTATAGCTATGTTTCTACCCCCATGAAACCTTTTGATGATTACCATGAAACAATTTTTTTACATATTTGGGGAAAAGAATATTACTATAAAATAAAAGGTGACCCATATGTTCAATATGATTGATATATTCAACCATATCATATTATAGTTTCTAAATATAATATTTTTATGATGTTTATATCATTTAATGTAATATTATTTAACATAATATACTATTAAATACATTTTCAAAACTATCCACATAGATAATTCTTAAAAAAACAAGACTAAAATTTAATTCAATTATAAAATTTTTACACATAAAAAATATTTATATTTATTTATAAAATTAATTGAACACAGTAATTCATCCAAATTGTATTAATTTTAATAATTTAAAAATTATCAGTTTACACTTATATTACTTGAACAAGTACTGTGTTGACATTACATAATCATTTAGGGTTATTATTCTAGCACTAAAATTTAATATAATCCAATGATAAAATATATTACATATTTCAAATAACCACTTATAAACAAACAAGACATCTTTTATTAGTATAAAATAAAATATTGGTTATATTAAAACAATGAGTGGGGCATATTGTATTTATTCATTAAGTAAAATACTATTGAGGTTATTATCAAAGAGAAAAGAAATACAATTTTCTTAACTCAAATTAATATATCAATATTGTCACAATAAACTCATCCAATAGATATAATTCAGTTTTTATATATATTTTAAATCCTTACTACATTATTTTAACCTTAGTTACATGATTTACCCATAGCAAGGTAAATTATATTTACCATAGTTTCTATATAAAATGAACATATATAAAAAGGGAATATCAGCCATATTTGAGCCTCATAATTACAAATAGTAAATAAATATTTCATGATTAAATTTCTATATTTTGAATAAATTAATTTCATAATAATCATTCAAAAAGTGATGAAAAACTATTTTTTATAAAAAAAATTTTTTGAGTCTAAAATTATTTCGATGCGAAGATAAATCATAAGAATTTTTAAAAAGTAATTAATGGAATAATCTTAATAAAAAGGTGTAAATTTTTTAAATCAATCAATATAAAATTGTGGTCTTTAATATACTAGAAAAGAAAAGTAGTTTTCTTTAAAAATTGCTATTTTCCCAATTCAAGCAAAAATACATTGTTTTAGAAAATTAAAAAAAATTAACATAAGATAATTATGATATAATAAATTAAAAATTGATATAAATTTTTAAAAAATAAATTTCTAAATTATTAATAAATATAATATAATAAACATAAAAAAAATTCAATAAAAATCATTTTGAAGAAAAAATATTTTTGATCCAAAAAATTACTTTTCTCAAAATTGAGTACTTAATTGATAATAAAATAATAAATACATTTTAGTTAAATGAAAAAAATATAATTTTTTTTAAAATTTTGTTAATCATCTTCACTCCTTCAAATCCAAAAACTTTGATATAAGAGCATATTATATCATGGTTCATTAAGACTTAGGGTTATGTTATAAAAAAACTATATAATTATTTTAAAAATAGTTTAAATGGTGTTACATTATGGTTATATGTACAAAATTTATGATGATATTTATAAAATTTTCAATTTTATTGTCCTAACCTTATGATGGATGATTAACCTTTATGATGACATGTCTACTAATTATGAGGACATGTATAAAACGTACACCTTGGACATCACAACCTTATTTCTTGCTTGTATAAACCATATGGCCTCTCTTTGTTAAAGAATTATAGTTATTTTCTAAAACATACATTGGAGATTATCTCAAACTAATGGAATATTTCTTTTAACATAATGATGAGGTTTTATCAAACTTATTAGGGAAGTTCATTGACATTATGAAATCTAGACCCCTCAATAACTTAGCAAAATATCATCATAGATCTTACAATTTTATTAATAAATTATTTATCAATCATATCAATCATGAAACTCAATCTCATCTCATACATTCTTCCACACCAATATTTAAAAAAATTTAATTTGTGAATCAACATTACATATTATACTTCCTTCTTCTAAAAAAAATATCTATTCAAGTTCTTCACTAGATGGAAACCTTCAATATCCATCAAATTATGTTAATATCACTTCCATATTATCATTACATGTTTACTAACTTGAATATATGCTAACCAATAGTAAAATTATGTATGGGTTTCTCCATGAATCTATATAGATGATTTATTCAAGTGAAGTAATAATTTAATCATTCTAATTTACATATATATTTATATATATTTGAGGCCTTTAACAGTTTATTGGTTGGATACTTATTCTGTCACACAACAACTGAAAATTTTATAATTATAATGAAAATCCATTTAATAAATGAATCTAGTTGAAAATAAATAAGACATCAACAAATTAGGTACTTCATTCCCCATTGATTAATTGTCAATTCAAAATTATCTCTAAATATAAACAAAATATTTTTCATCTAATTAGCATTAAATTAAAAGGGAATTTTTTTCATCCCATTAACGACATTATTCTTATATGGGATGGATTTATCATCTATTTAAATCTTTTTAATTTTAATAATCATCTTCTCCCCTAATGTTATTCCATTTCCATTATTATCTATTCAAACTGTGAGTTGTGGTTGTCACCACATTTTCTCTTTGAAATGTTTTATAAACTAACCAAATTTAAATATACCTAAGATAACTAGATATATAAATAAATAGAGGTCAATTTTAAAAAAAACAATTTTATATAAATAAATATCATTGTGATTCCATCATTATGATTCATTCGTTAAGGATAGATCAAATTGATTTCCAGGATAATTAATTAGTATATAATCAAACTCAAAAAACACATAAAAAATATTTGAAGTTCAATTTATTTTTCCCTTAGATTGTGTACTATAATCAGTCCCCATAAAAATAAAATTAAATATAAATGAAATAAATTCAAGGGAAAGTCATTCCTAATTTTTCATTTTTTTATGTTGTATCCAAAATTCTAGATTATTTTCAAAATGATAAATCTCTATAAGGTTCACTTTTTATGCTATCTCCCCATAAAGGTATGTCATCCACACTTCAACATGGATGTTTTATTCAAAAATAATCTCTAACTTTAACTGATTCTTGATTTTTATAGACACCAATTGTGATATAAAAATTAATGTCTTATAAGGATAATACATGATTATTTGTGTAATTTTCACCATGATGGATGGATTTCATTATTTTTATAGATATTAAAACCATCAATAGATCCAATTAATTCTTTACCAAAAAATACATCTTATATATTGAATGATCCCCAATATATAGGAATAATGTGACTCAACATGAGACAATTAGTTGTATAAGAATTACTCAAACATATTTATTAACCTGAAAAACATCAATTTGAGTCATAAATTCCATGATAGCTCATCATTCTATCTTCCATTTTAATTTTACAAATTTATACGATCTTGAAAAATATATATGTATTAAAATTTTAAAAATTATTAATTGATGAAATAGCTTTTATACCTTTTCATAAAGAGAAATATATTGATTCTTAGTATTATTCAATTAGACAATCTATTCAAACTAAGCCAACCATATTTCTTTCACTCTTTGGGAATATGATATGTCTTTTTTTGTTGGATCATTCCTTAAATAAAAAACCCCAATATCAAAATACCCAAGTAAATTACATTTATTTATCATTAGTCTAAGAAAAAAATTATACTTATGAGAGCCATATAAGTTTCATTTTTATAGATTCTGAATTCCATTTTACTGAAAATTTACTTTCCTTTCTTATATAACCTCATATAATATTTATTTTGAGTGTCAAATAAGAAGAACATCCTATAATATTTTTCATGGATTAAATATCCCATAATTTTTCTAGATTTCATCCATTAATCATTATGTCCATATATATTTTAAAATACACCATGATGCGGTCTCTATTACTATAATAGTAGCATATTATTATGTCTAGTGTGATATCCATTTTATCATTTTTATTTACTCTTTCATAGTTCATGATTTAGTTAACTAGTTTTCTAATTATTATCTACAGTAAAATATTTTAATATTCTTCTTATTTTTCGTCTATTGTTTTTTAATAATATTATCATCATCATAAGAGATTTATTGTGTTGGTGTATATCCATAATATACATATAAAAGGCCGTACATGATAATAATATGAAAAACGGTTTCAAAACAACCAACTCTCTTCTATGTTGAAAAAAATTCATTTTTTTTATAGATCCCTCTATACAGTAGGTTTTTTCTAAAATTATCATTGAATCCATTGAGTATAGAAATATATATGTTTTACAAACTCAAATGTTAATGTATTACCTAATATAATTATTTCCGAAACTCCAACAGCCCAAACAATGACTTAGAATCCTCTTCCCTTTTTATTAATATATATTATGGCTTGATTTTAAATTTTGATGTTTTTATTGGAAAATTCAACATTTAGAGATTCAATTTGGGGAATAAAATTCGTATACATGTATTTATCCACTACTAATGATGTGTTTCGGTTTTTAGTATATTTATTCCTCCAAATTTATATAAATTTTATATTTTTCCTAAACTATTATTCAAAATATATTTAACAAAAATAGATTGTTTTGGAAAATATGTTAACTTTTCCTATAAGAAGGCTATGGTGGATCTTGAGATGAATTCTAACTCTTAGTTTCCATCTGTATGAAGGAAATATCATTCAATAAATTTATTATAGAACTATTTATTCTTCCATATGATTATAATTATTTATCTTTTGGTATTCCATATCTGGAAAATATTTCTAACATTCATTTTCATTCACTATTTCTTCATTATAACTTTTAATTCTTCTAATATAATACCCATTCAAATTACTTGATTCGAGAAATAATTTTTAATGTATTTTCACATTTTTTATTTAAATTTGAGTTTAGCATCAATGATATTCATTGAGTTTTTGAGTTGTTTTTCAAATGAATGTATCACCTGTTAATTTTATAACACTTCTTTATCACATAAATATCTCTCATGTTTTTATTAGTAAATTTATATCATTTACTAATACAATGTAAAATATATTTTTTCCTTTGAATAAAAAAGTTTAGTGAGAGTATTACACATTTGATACTTCTTGGCTAAATTTTCCTCAATATCTAAATCCTCCTCTTCTAAATAATTTGTTAATCATATTTCCCTATGATGAATTTGAATATATAAATAACCACATAAATAAGGACATTATTTATAGATTACATAACCCCATGATAGAGGTATTCAGTATATTCAATACAACCAATCTTTTAGTTATAACGTAAATCATTTGAGTAATCATAAAAAATAGATTCATCAACATGTTTATGACTTTTATTAACTATAGGTAGTGCTTTTTCCACTTTATTTTTAAACATTATCCCTATTTTTTCCTCTTTTTTCTATCTATTTTGTGGAATGTTTGTAGAATAATATAGACTTTGTTTAATGGTGTTGTAATTAGATTTTTCAATCTCAGGATATTTTACTTCATATATGTACATAATTTATTTATGTAAAAGAAACTAGATCCTTTAAATATATCTAATTAGAGGTAATCATGGATTTGATACTATTTTTTAATCATAGTGTACCAGTGGAAACACATTTGAGGAGTGCAAATCTAGTGTAGTCAATTTTTTCTCCAAATTCCAATTATTATTTAAAAATTAATTCATTTAGCCTAATAATCCCTATTTCTAGTTATGTGAAATTATTATGTTATTATTTAACCAAGAATACACTTTTATATGAAATGAAATAAATGTAGAAAATTATGGAATATATTTTTCTATAAAATTCAACCTTTTCTAGGAAGAATACACTTTTATGTTTTGGGGATGTTTATGTCCCAAATTCCCCATTAAAGTTATAACAAAAAAAGTATATAATGTCATCAATGGATCATCCTAAAACCATGTTAACTATTTTACAAAGGTAAACAATCATAATATTACATACATAAATACAATCTAACCCCAAGGTTTTATTGAACTAATCTCACACCAGATTTCATCACATCACTTTCAAACTTCTATTTAGATTAACATGTCTATTAAGGATATAACTGCATAAAAAATTATATAATTCCTCAATCAAATAGTCTTAAACTTCTTTATGGTCTTTATGATATCAACATATGACTTAGACTATAAAAACACATCAAAAATACTAAAATATTCTTCAATCATACTAACTATATTATCAAACTTCTACATAAAGAACATATCCCCAAATAATATTTCCATGAAATTATATACTGAGTAACACTACTATAGAGTTTCAATTGGAATTAAAACCAATGAAGCATGAGTCATCTATTTTTCAATACTAGTGGACTCTTTATGGTCAAAGAGTTACCTTATTATTCTCTTTCTACATTGACCAAAGAGGTATGGTCAACATCAAATTATTTACTTCTTTGAAACATAGAAGGTTTACTGCTTCATAAAAGACTTGATAACTTCTCATTTATCCTCAAGAGATATAGTTCTATTAGCATACTCACGAATAAAATACCACCATGTAAACCACACTATTATTATTTTATGTTTTATTTTTGTATATATGATGCATATTTGTATAGATGATGTTTACCTTATATTTAGTATTAATTCTATTTAGATAAATAGAAACATTACTACAAACCATTAATAAAAACGAACTACACATAGAAATTTACACATTATCTCTCTCTTAACCACATTCATTTACATGGGTGTTCCCCATGACCCTATAAATAATTCTAGGAGTTCCCTTCCATTATTCATTTTCTTATTTTAATAATTTGGGTAAAATATATATATTGATATTTTTTATAGTTATAATATTATCAATACTTTAAAAAACAATTCAAAATATTTGTATTAATAATTTACCATAGCTGCATAAGAATAATTTCATAGATCACAATTTATAATTTATCAACTCATAGCTTGTGAGTTTACCATGAAACCAGTATGGCTTCAAACGTAGACCTATACACATCATCTAAAATATCAAAATTTCTTCCCCTTTCCCATGGCTCTATAAGTTTTTCTAATTTAAATTACCTAAATTAATTACATAGGAATAATATGAATACATTATATTTTTGTCACCAATATTTAATTTCAAATATCCTTAATTGAAATTCATAATATAAAAAATAGTGATTCTATCTTACTTATTCTAAAGGAATATTTATAAAATCATATATAGATAATGGATCTTCAAACAATCATGATTTTTTGGACATGAAAGAATAACTTCAGCATCATACCTAATGACTTATTCTTTGGACTATAAAATTCTTCAATTTAGTATTTTTCTAAATAATATAACATTAACTATTGTCTTATCCTTATGAGGTACACACACCAAAATTTTGGTGACATATCCTTACATTTTATTGGTGTGCCTCATATTTATACTCATGTTGTACCAACTATAAAAATGCATTATTAAATTTATAAATACATGTTTGAACATTATGTTGATATGTCAAGACCTTATACTCAGGACATCCCAGCCTTACAAAGTGTTTGTATGAAGCTTATGACATCTGGTTATCACCACCTTATGGTGTTTATCTAAACCATACATCAATGGTTTTCTAAACTGTAAAATTTATTTTATATAACATAATATAGTGGTTCTCTTTATAGAATCCCAACCATTTTATAGATATTGTTACTTGATTTTAAGCATAATAATCTATGAAATAGAAAACAAGGACCAAAATTTCTAGTGTATTTGGAATGCTAAGTACAAAATTAGAAAATTTAAAAATAGAATTAAACAATATTTTTTAATATTCATTTTTAGATCTTAACTTATGTTAATACCCTAAAAATGTATAGAGTAACTAGAGTAATATATATAAAAGGGGATGATCTAAATATCCTTGTAAGGGAATAAACTTGTGAATAATGCATAACAAATGAGGAAGAAAGCAAAACATTATATCATAAAAGGCATGAATTAGCAATAAACACATGTAATCATAACATATAGAACATGGAATTATATGATCATGTCAATATTGGAATGTGGAATAAATATATAACATGACATAAACATGATTCATGGTTAACCACCAAGATTATATCACTTAGTGGACAATGTCCCATAATGGATTAGCTTTATTCTATAATCCCATACAAGACAACACAAAAGACTAAACATTACATAATTAATTGAATCAATATCTTGGTGAACCTATCATAACATGTTTAGGCATATCCGTGACACATAATGAACCAAACATATGGAATAAACATATGGTTTAACCACATAATGAAATGGGAAACATAATCATGCCAAAAAGTATAACCGAAAGCATATAATAATGGTATATATAAAATAATGGATTTAAATAATTATTATATATTGATAAAGGAAATGTAACAATATATAATCAGTAAATTATCTCTAAATAAAAATTATAATTTATAGAAAGAGTAGTAAAATATCCTAGAAAATGTTCCGTATAAGTGGGGTTTCAAGAGAAGAAGTGAAGAGTATATAAACGTGGTAGAGAATAATAATCTACATAAATCTAGAATTAAACTAAAATGGTCTTCCAAATAAGATGATTTTTTAAAAATAATATATGTTTTGAAAATATTATTTATGTTGTTCTTTAAAAGAGACAAATAAAATAGAGAAGTTCCCTTTAGTTGACTCTTTTGATAGAAATAAGAACATAACATTTAATACATGTTTATCCCTATAAAATAACGATGAAATAAACATGTTATATATGTTTGAAACACACATATATATATATATAATATAAAATTTATATAAGAAAAATTAAGTGATAAGTTGAGGCTGATATAGAGAGAATGTAACATAAAGGAAATATGGAGGTTTAGAATAATCTCATGCCTTATGTCTGAATGCATTCTTCAAATTCACTTAATGTCTTGGAAAATTTAATTATATTATTTAATTAATTAATTGAAAACCCATTATATATGTATTTTATTTATTACAGTTTCATTTATCTCATTTATGACAATTTTTGTGGTTAATAATGTTCAATCTTGTCATTCTATGAGCATTTATTTCATTATTTCATGGTATGTTCTCTGGTGTAAATTTTAGATAATTCTTGTGAAGTGAGAATAATTTTTTCGAAATGAAATTATATAGTATTAATTCACTTAATAAAGTTAAAATGTTGCATAATATTATATTTTATTCATTATTGATGATGATTAGTTTGATTGATGGTTAAAATTAATTGTTCAATTTATTTTTGATGGTTTCTGACTATCATGAACTAGTTTTGTTTTATTTAATATTATGAATATTTTTGAGTACTCTAAAAAGTAATAAGATAAATATAAATATTTAAATGTTATTTAACAATAATAATGGTTTTATGACTATCCTTTAATACATTAATGAAAAACTAAAAATCATTATCCACGGAGATGGTTTACCACCATAATTTTGGACAGTACATCCATTTCATTGAATAAGAAAAGATGAGAAAAATATAGATAAAAGATACTCCAATAACAAAATTATATTATATTATAAAAATTTAATAGAGATGTTATTATTTCAGTGGATGAAATTTTGAGGATAATGTTAAATAATAAATGAAATTAAAATATATGCTTTGAGAATGGTTCCTCTTGAATATCTGCTCTTTGAATGAACCCTCACGGAACTTCTAATTTTCTTCACTATTGGGACCAAGTTAAGTTTTTATTTTATTTATTATAAATAGATGATATATGTTTGATTTTATAAAAATGAGGAGTTTTGGATTTTTGACACACCCTATAATACAGACTTGTAATATGCACTAGATGTGAAGAATAATATAAAAAATCAAAAGAAAACACAGTTCTGGACATAATACTCCAGACCCAAATGATCAATAATAGTTTTTGGTCCATATAAATTTGATTAAAATATTATGATAATGAAGTCATAATAGAATATAAAATTTATCATGATAAAATATTTTGTAATATAGAGGATTTTATAATGTATATTTTAGAGTTTGAAAACTTTTAAAATATGAAGATACTATTTTTCAGTCAGACAAATAATACACAAAAAATATATCATCAAAAGTGAACTGTCTCTAAACCATCGTAGTAAAAAATTCATTGGATTATCTGATCCTTAAAAATAATTAATTCACCCGATCTATTGTTATTAGGAAGGTATTGAAGACAAGTATTCTCTATTGTCATTGGTTTATTTGTCACATTATACGACAATTTCATAAGACGCATTTTTACATTGGTCAGTAAGTTAGAGTTATTAAGAAAAATATATTGTTTTGACATATATGATGATCCATTATACATGATGTAGGTATAAATTTCTCAATAAGTTATTAATACATATAGATATTTAGGGTAAAACACCCTATTCACCAAATTTGATGACACTGATTCACCTTTTTAATCAGAATCACACAATTGTTCTCAGTAAATATATGAATAATTTTATCAAAATGAGGATGAAATTAAAAATGTGAGAAGATATTATGTTAATTTATATTTATTGAATGGGAATGATGGATAAATATGTCACAAAAATGTTTATTGAATATTTTTTTTTATGTTTTGGGTGGAATAGTGTATTGAAGAAGAAAATAATTTTTTGACATTATTTATTCAAATGGGTGAAGAAAAAAAATAAATGAGTATGTTTCAATTGAGTTAAGATAAAATGGTTAAGAGTTTCTAACAGGTAATGATATATTCTATCAGATGGCATATACACAAAAAAATTTCGTCATATGTACTTTCTATATGAAAGTCAACCAGAATTACTCTAAATAAAAAATATCATTCCGAGTAACCAAACTAATATTCATTGAACTAAAAATATCTAACTCAAAAAGTGTCAGTGAATTTGAATAAGTGTGATGTTTTGAACAGATTTAAGAAGATTCATAATTCTTCACGATGTACTATAAATGTTGATAATGTCAAATATGAAGCTTAAATCAACATGAAATTTGATGATATGGGAGTTTTTTTGAGTGGGAAGAAGAATCATTTTCCCCAACATTTCTATTTTTGGATATCTATAAATGGTTTTCACACTACAAGGATACATGAAACTATTCACTTGTGTGGATAGTAAATATATGAATTTATATAATTAGTTTTGACATCCCAACCAAATCATTGATTTAGGTTCATGTTGAGAGAGAACCATCATGTTGTTATACAATCTGATCAAGTCTATCAGAGTATGTTCCATCAGAAACATTTCACCAGAGATTGCTCCATTGATGAAAGAAATATCTGAGGGAGATTATCTATAGAGAGAACTATCATGGTGAGTTCCATTGAAGATAATTCACATCAGACAGATTTTTTCAGGATATAGGATTTGTGAGTTTCTAATTGAGTTTATAATCAATTGAAAAAAATACTAAAGCATAATCAGATAGAGCATACCGGATGTATTCCATTGTATAGATGATACCAAATAAAATCCAATCTTACTAAATTTTTCTATGTAATTTTTTATATATTTATTATAGAATAATTTTCAAGACTAAAATGTTATTTATAGAATTTTGGGAGATCCTGAATATTGTAACCATGTAAAGATCAAATAATCTTTGTGGTGAAGAAAGTGATGAACATTCTAATGTTGATTGAATAGAATAATGAAGTTGAATCTTGTAACTAGGGATACATACCAGTTACTAAAAAAGATTTTTTGTTTTTGGGGGTTTATAAATATATATGGTAACTGGATACCAAATTATAGGTGGGAGGTATGGGAAACAATAGTAGAGTAGTTTCTACTAGGTTATATAACTATTTGTTTCTTATTCCCCTATGTTTAGAAAAAAATAGTAACAAAATCCATGTTGGTGGGACTATGAAACATGGAAAGTAGTATTTTGTTATACTAATCCTTATAAATATCATATTCTAAATTTTATTTATCATTTTTCATACAATAGTTAATGTTTAGAAGATATATTTGAGTGGATCATATATCTAACAATTTTTAAGTGTAATGAATGTTTTCTAAAGTAGTTAATTAAAAATATTAAAATAAAAAAGGAATCACTAATTCACTCATCTCCTCCTTCAGTTGTCTCGATCCTATTAAGTAAATACACTTGTTATTATAGGTAATATAGATTTAAAATATTTATATTTTAAAATATATAATTCCAATTCATTGAATAATAGATTTGTTCCTATTTTAGATGAAAAGTACTATCATAGTTGAAAGAATATGATGCTACCCTTTCTTTTTTAATATGCACTTAAATATAGAGATGAAATAATAGTGAAATTTCCTCCCATTAATGCATCTTATTTGATATATTATAAGAAGAAAAGTATATAAGATGATGGAAAAGATTAAAAATATTTTTTGATGGATCTTTCTGATAATATTTTTGTAAATATTATGGGGTTTCAGACAACTAAAAAATTTGGGACAAGCTAAGAAGTAGTTAAGAAGAAAATGATATAGATAAGGAATCCTTGTTAGAAATATTGATAGCTAGATCGGAACATATAGAAATGGATGATGATGAAATTACTGATAATTAATTTACAATATTAATTGAAATATTGAGTAACTTTATAAATTTTGGCGACAAGCAGGAATATTCTATAATTGTTAAAAAACATATGAGAAACTTTCCACATAAATATGATGCCAATTTTTATCTTTAAAATATCATGAATATTTATCTATGGATGAACATAAAAAAATTCTAATTGAACATAAAATGAGAAAAGCATCTAATTTCATGAAAAATTTTGATAGATATTTTTTAAAAATAATTGTTAAAATTAAATAACTAAGATAAATAAGTTGAATAAGAATCAAGTGATTCAGAAGAATTGTAAGAAGATGAATATTTTAACAAAAATGTTTCCCTATTTTCAAAGGTATACAATAAATCGAAATATAAACATAATAATATCATATGTTTAATTGTGAAGGAAAAATAAATTTTTCACAAAATTGTCCAAGGAAGAACATTTATGTGTATACGTTAGAAGAAGTAGATAAGAAATTTAAAAAAATGGTAAGAAACAAAATGAATGATTTCCTTAAGATAATTTGAAAAAAAATATATTTGATTTGTGGAAATAAGTAAGATATCTTACCTAATGATGAATCGTATCATCAACTAAACTTATTTCCTCAAGTTAAAAATGGATGTAATTCTTTAGATGAAGATGGTGATGGTTAAATGGTTACTAAGATGGAGTATATTTTAAAAACAAATAGAGAAAAAGTAATTAAGCAGTGTAGTCAACTCATGAAATAGTGAAGGAAGTTAAAGAAATATTTTGAAGATGTAAATTATGAGAATGGTGACTAGGTTAGGAATATGGAGAAAATCACAATTTTAATAGAGATAAAAAATTAATATTGGTGGGAATCAATGAAAATTTGACAATTCTTGAAGAAAAATAAAATGGAAATGAGAATCTTAGCATGATAAAATCTATACATATTAGAGAATGTAAATAAAATAAGATTAAGTTAGATGAATTAGAAAAACGATTGATGTTATTAAGAGATGTTTTATGAGAATGAATTAGAGTTTCTTAAAACACAATAAATGCTTCTTACGACACTATGTAAAATTTAAAATATGAGAGAAAACATCAATAAGGAAATTATTTTTAAAGTAGAAACTTATATATAAGATTAAAATAAAGTCTAAAAAAATATAGTTTTTGAGAAAACGTATTTCACCAAGAAGGATAATAATTCTTTAGTAAAGTGTCTCCCAAAAAAACTGTTCTATAATTATTTTAGAATCAATAGATATAAAGTTATGAAAAATGTTACAATTATATTGAAAAATCTTGATTTAGAGGTCACTGTTGCTGTTGTGGAAGTTTTGGACTTTGAGCTTACTCATGTTGGTATGTTAGATATTTACCAAAAAACATATATGAGTAAAGTTAGATTTATGATAAGAAAATAAGATCAATTTTTTCTAATATCTTTGTGGAACTATAAATAAAAACTACAATGATATATAATGTTGAAATATCAAAAATGAAAAATTAGAGGCTGAAGAAAGTTGAGAATGTTAATAATGTTGAGAAAACCAACAATGTTTACTGTGAAAATAAATACTAATATTTTATATATAAATAATAGGTTCACATGGATTTAAAGTTATAATAAGAAGAAAAAACTGAAGTAAAGGGGGAGAAAAAGGGTTCTCTAAATGGGAATGAAGTTGATAAAAAGAAATCAAAAAATTGTGTTTAGAAAGTTCAAAAAAGTTATAAGAGACATAAAAAAATGTGAATATTACTAAAATATATTTCATTATTATGTTGGTATAAGACGAGTTGAAAAATACATTTAAAGACACCATAAATTTTGGATAAATTTTTACAAAAATATTGGAAGGATGGACAAGAGGCAGAAAACACATCCAATTAAAAGTTCATGAAGAATAAGAATAATTCAATACTATGAGAAGTCTCTCAATACCATTGTTTATTTTGAGATACAATTTGGTTATTCGTTATTCCCAAAATATTTTTATATTACTAATTTATAAAGAATTTAAGGAGTAGAAGTAAGAAATCTGATCTCGGAGTCTCTTACTTTTATTAAAAAATTAAATAATCTCGTTAGGAGAAATTAATTCATGAATGCTTTCTTTTTACAGCTGAACATTTTGATATGTTTTTTGAGATGGGTTTAGGTTATTTTTATCTGAAAAATTTTCTCTATATTTACCTGGGTATGAGAATGTTGAAGGACACATGAAAATTTATTACATGAATGTTTTGTAATGAATAACATTCATAATCATGATTATTCACTCTTTTGTTTCTACATCAAGTTAGTCCACTTAGGAATAGATATTTTTAGTTAAAGGATAGTAGTTAAGAAACTAATGTGATATAATATTCTCTTTAGGAAATGTTCATACAATTGGAAATGAGAGAATTTGTTAATAAAGTGGAAAACATTCTTGATGTACCTTTTGGGTTTTATTATCTGTTAGGGGGATAAGTTATATTAAAAGTGAGATGAAATGATAAGAATTACATATAGGAATAATACTTTTGGGGGAGAATAAATGCATAAGAAAAGATTATTAACAATAAAAAAGTTGAGATTGTTGGGACCAAGCTACGTTCTGGTTATTTTTTTGTCAATATATGATATATGTTTGAAGTTGTAAAAAGTATAAGTTTTGGTTTCTAGACTCACCATATTATACTGAATATGATTATGTACCAAATAAATATAATCATATAAAAAATAAAAAAGAAACATGGTTCATTAAATAGAACTCCCAACAAGATTATCTGACATAGTTTCTGGTCTATGTAAATTTAAATATTCTATTATGATCTTGTAGTTTTTATAAATCATTAATTTTCTCAGTATAAGAGATTTTTCAATGTGGAGGATGTTAAAAATGATCATTTAGAGTTTTAAAACTATGAGAAGTTTAATATTCTTGTTTTATTTAGACAAATAAGACACTGATAACATATTATTGGAAGAGTAATGGATTAAACCATCAGAGTGATTAATTCATCATATTGTCTGATCCATAAAATGAAACAATTCACAAGATCATTTTTTAGTTAAAAGTTATGGATGAAAAGAGTTAGTACTGACATTGGTCCATAATATTCAGTGTGGTACCATATAATTGGATTCATTTGGACATTTATCAGTAAGTTTGAGTTATTGGGACTAATCAAATGGTTAACATAGATGCAAATTCATTATACAAGAGGCAAATACTGATTTATCATATGGTGAATCCAATAATACATTTTGTGCAAAAAAACCATATTAACTAGATTTTATGAAACTAATTTATATTGGTAATAGTAATCAACCAAAAACATTATGAAAATGAATGAGGTTTTCTATCATAATGAGAATGAAATTTAAAAAGAGGGAAGTTTTTGAGTTTAATTAATTGATTGAAGTTAACTGGAGTATAAATAATTCAAAAGTTGTATTATGTTAGAATTATTTTAAATTTTTAGTTGCAATTGATCATTGAAGAATGAAATCATTTGTTTGCATTAATTCTCTAAATGGTACACGAACAAATGAAATTAGTATATTTCAAATGAGTTAAGAGAAAAGGCTGCAGTGTGTTGAAGTGGTGGAAATATTTTCCATCAAATTAAAATTCCATATAAAATTTAATTATATTCAAAATCTATAAGAAAGTACATAATAATGAATCTAATTCATAAAAATCACTCTTACCTTTTACACAAAAAATCTCCAAACTCATAAAATCAAGTTGATATCTGTTTATAAATTTTAAGTATTATGATGTTTAAGATGTTTCAAGAATATTCAAAAAGCTTCAGAAATTATTGAAAATAATTGATTATATAAATGATTAAGCTAAAATAATAAAGAAATTCGAAAATATGTTAATTTCATTGAGAAAGATGAATAATCAGTTTCCTTCCATTATAATACTTTCATGACTATAAAAGGATGGCATAATACATTTTTACTAATGATTGTTCACATGTGAGGAATATAAAGCTCTAAAATTTTAGTGATAGGTATTGAGATCCAAACATGAGTTTGGATTCAGGTTGAATCTAATGAAGATCCATCTAGGTGATATTGAATCATAAAAATACCATCATATTAAGTTCAATCAAAACTAGGTCACTAGAGACATTTATATCAGAGTGAGATTCACTAGAGTGAGATATACTATGGTGAGATCAATTTGAGAAATGTAAAATAACAACAAGTTTTATTAGACAAAGGAGTTTGGAGTTTCTAATTTCATTTATAATCAATTATATTATAAATCATATAAGCATAATCATATAGAGCATACAAGATAGAGTCCATCTGATAGATGAATCCAAATAAAATCCAATCTGTCAAAATTTTGATGATGATGTTTTCTTGAAAGTGATTATGGAAAAAGTTTCATGTACAATATATTCTTCAGATAATTGTTGAAGTTATTTATGATTTTTTCATATATAATTTTTGATTCATCTTTCTTGTGGAGAAAGTAATGAACTATATGAAGTGTATCAGAAAAGAATAAGGAAAGTGATGCATGTAATTTTGGATAATAACCAGTTTAAAAAAGACATGTTTTCTTATGGGGTGTATAGCCAGGTGTGGGAAGTTGATATGAGAAGGATGGTTGGGGTGTATAAAATAATATATAAAAATAATTTATAATTGGTTTTATGACTAATTTTTACCTCTTAAATTGTGTTCTATAAGGAAAGATAGCAAATGAATTCATGTTGGTGGGACTATCCCACATAGAAAGGTGTAAGTAATTATACTAAACCATATAATTTTTTTATTATTTCTATTTAAATATTTTCATATCGGATTTATGTAGGAGATGTTTTATTTTATTGTATTATAAATCTAAAAAGTTTTACAGTGTAATAATGGTTTTGAAACTAGTTAAAACCCCATTTTTACTAAAAAGAAAAAGGAACCACTGATTCTCCCCACCTCTCACTTTTCTCATTCTTTTATGGAAGAATATTTTCATGATATTAGAAGCTCTTGGACATTGGGAAGAGTATTGTTATGTTAATAGGTGATAATATTTATATGCTACAATGCTAGGAAGGTGTTATGGGAATGGATGGTGAGAGGTCGTATTTATAGGGGGGGAGAGGGGTGTTCTTGATTATTATATTCATTAGATTATTATTTTGGATCATGACTATCAATAGTGATGATTCTTATGAATAAATAATTTAATTGATTTTTATGAGTTTTATGAAATGGGTGCTTACACCATCAATTACTCAAAAAGTCATGTATTTGGATTATAATGCTGATTAACATAAATTGATTAATATCACTAATTACTAAAAATTCAACTATTTTAAAGAAAACAAAAAATTCTAATTATTTTATTTTTTGAAATATATATTTGTAAAATTTAAATGATTTTATGAAAATTAGTTTCTAAATATTACCATTTTATTATTTAAATAAAAAAAAGTATGCAAAAAATATTGATTTTAATATTATAATCAATTTGTCATCCCATTCAATATTTAATTAAGGTCGAATAATATTATATTATAATTATGATAAAATATAATATTAATTTATGAATCTATTTTATGAAAATAATTTTTATTTTAAATCACTATATAAATTTTAAAATTGTAAATAATGAGTTTCATTTTTAAAAAATAACAACACATATTTTATAATTTTTAAACCATTTATTTTCTAATACCATGATATAAATATATAATTTATTAATTTATAAGGGAATTAAATTATATTTTATACATTCATAGGTGAGGTTAAAATTATAATGAAAAGATTACTATTCCTACCAGTCTAATTACTTTTCTTATGATCAGATTTATAATGGTAAAAAAGGTTCCTTAATTTCAATAAATACTACATATTTCACACATTATTAATTAAAATATACTTTATATCAGGGTTAGATATTTTAATTTTCAAATTTAATATTATATTATTAAAAATATATGGAAACTCTACATCCTTCTTCATCAGTGTGTTAATTGTAGTGGATTGAGCAGATCCAAATATTCCCATTCTAAGTATCTTAATTTCTATTTTTCCCCATTAAAATATTTGGCATTATTATCGCTTTATATTCTAACTAATGTATCATTAATTATTTATGATAATAATGTTTTTAATAGGTTCACTATGTTATTTATATGAATATGATATAAGAAGGTAAATTCTATTTATAAAATTCTATGTCGTTATATTCTTACACCCTTATTAAATTTCACACTCAAAATTTAATTTTACATATTATGGTGAAAATAAGTGAGGGTATTTATCCTTCATAGATTACTCTATTTCCAATTTCACCTCTTCATACTTATGGTTAATCTATAGTATCTTGACCTGGTGAGTGGTCTTGTTACATAGAACCTGGTCTCTGCCGTCCTAAATCATCACAATATCCTCCTTATAAGAGAGATCATTTTCAACCAACACATCCATTGCGTTCATTACATGTCAGTGTTCTTATATGTACTTACACAATATGGATACTTGGAATACATTATTTACTTGAGACATGGTCGATATATTTTCTAGTTGATAGGCCACAGCTCTAATATAATCAAAAATCTAAAAGGGTCTGATATACCTTGGGTAGAACATTCCCTTATTTCAAAATCTAATGAATATATTCCATTAAGACATGTGAAGTAATATATTTTCAATAACCCCAAACTCTAATTCCCATCGATGAATATCTTTAAAGCTATTATTTAATATTGGGGTAGCCCTTATATGGTGTTGGATGGTCTTTACATTTTTTTTATTTCATTGACCATATCTAGTCCCGTAAGCTTACATTCGCTAACACCATCCTCGAATGAAAGTGTTTCATATATTTTCCCATAAATGTCTTAATATAGATCAGTTTGGATGCTTTAGTGGAAACTATTTTTGTAAGATAAATAAACCAATGGAATATTTTCATCCCATCATTCTTTCACTTCAATTGAAAATTCTCTCAACATGTCTTATTCTGTCAGAACAGTCCACTCATATTAGCAGTCATCAGGGGTATTACCTGTCGTACTAAAGTTAAAACTAGTATTTAGGGCATCTTTGATACTTCTCCATAACATGTACATGAAACTCGAATAATGTTCAATTATAGTCAATAATGGTACACCCTACATCCTCACCTCATCACTTATGTATATCTATACAAGTTGGACAAGTGAGATGTCAACTAGAATCTGAAAAAGGTAGATGCCTTTGTAATATCAGGGACAATGTCCAATATAACATTAATTCCCCTATATGTTTTCAAAATTCTAATGTCAAATTTTATAATGATATTTTCTAATATCCATATATTTATGGGTAATGATTGAATAACCCCCTTAGAATTTTCTCCTTTCATCATTCACATGCTGATATACTAGAAACATTGAGGTATATATCTCATTCTTTATAATATCCCATCGATAGGATTCTCATAAAACTTGATACATATTTGTTTTCCCTTGGTGTATAGGTATGGTTGGGCTATGTGCATCATTCAGAAGCTCCTTCTCTATCTCTATATTGGATGGTGCACATAGTAGTGACCCAAATCCAAAAAACTACTTCCTCATAAATTTGGAAATATGAGGATTTCCCATTTCTTATATCTTCCACATTATTTATAATTTATTTTTAACTTCATTGATAATAATCAAACTTCTTTAAAAGAGATGGTTGATTAAACGTTTGCAAAAGGAATGATAACGTACATTATTTTACGATTCACATTTTCATCCTTTGCAATTATATGAAGTTTGGATCATTCTCAATTATCATAATAGATAATGTTAACAGATACATTCAATATAGGGAATATATGACATTATTTTCTTTTCAAGGATGGTAGTGGATCGATCAGAAATAATCTTGATGAAATTTAACCATATCAGCTAGTGCATATTAATCTCATTTTGTGTGAATATATATTTAGGGCTTTTATGATCAGTATATATCCTAAACATCTCTCCATAGTGATAATGCCATAAAATTTTCAATACAAAGATCATGGAATCAAAATACAGATCATGTGTGTGATAGTTTTTCTCATGAACATTCAACTTCCTTGAGATAACATCTATTAATTTATCATTTTTCATAATTACATAGCCATATTCCTTCGTTGAAGTATCACTATATAGAACATAGATTTCCCCACATATCAGTAGTGTGTGTACTGGTGTAACTATAAGCCACTTTTTTAACTCATAGAAGAAGTATTCACATTCACTAGTCTAGAAAAAATTTACTCCCTTACAAGACTACATGGTTATTGGGATTGAAATTCATGTTAAGTTCCTTAAAATCATTTTCCGCACCCATCCAGACCAAGTAATCTACTGATCAACATCCAATGTGTTATTCTGGGCCACTCTTCAATTATTTGGTTTTATAAGGGACCCTATATTTTTTTTATGGTGAATAAATTCCCAAATAATGATACATACTCCATATAGAACCCACATTTACTATTCTATGCACATATTTTCTCCATTTGAAAAGTCTTTAACAATTTATTCAAATTCACTTTTCGTACCTCATTTCAGATGGAGTATATCAGAATGTCATCTCTATAGACTACCAAAATAAATTTAATTTTATAACTAAAAACACTATTCATTATGATCATGAAACTTTATAGATAATTTGTGAGATGTAATGGAATCACTATGAAATATTAATGTTCATACCTTATTTTAAAGGATATATTCAGAATAACTTCCTTACCATTAATTTTTGGTATGTCAACTGAATTTCCACCATAGAGAAATAATTGGACCCATCCAGTAGATTGAACAAGTCATCTATCGATGGGAGAGGATATTTATTCTATATCATGATTTTTTTGAGCTCATGAAATTTAATAATGATGTGCATTGATCCATCCTTCTTCTTGAAATTGAAGACTCATTCACCCTATAGTGAAGCTCTTGATCCTATTAAACCCTCATCCTGATTTTATTTTAACTACTTCTTAAGTTACTCTAACGGAATGGTGTCCATCCTATAAGTAGTGATTGGTATGATCAATGATCTATATATAAAATAAATTTAGAAATAAACCTCTCAATAATAAAGAACATAAAAAATCATCAAGGAACACATCAATTTAGTCCCTAATAAATGGATTTCCTCCAAGTACGATCATATCCTTTTCCTCAATCATTTGAGCTAGATGTATTTGATCAGTAGAAAATAATATCTGTAATTATGATGATGATTATAAAGTAAATTCATCCACTTTTTTACACTTATCCATAATTAGTGGATTCCATAGGATGTTAAGAGTGATCTCCCATTCTTGTAAATTGGGTTTGGATTTGTAAAAGATAGAAAATCCATACCCAATATAGAATCACACTCCACCAATGTATGTATGATGATATTTTCTACGTGGATTAGTCCACAAACATTAATAAAGGAGGAGTTATATACTTCATGTGAATTTATTTCTTAATTAAATGTTCTCACATATAACTTTACCTTCATATTATTACATGGTGATTTAATAGTTCTACTAAACATGCATGATATGAAATAATGAATAGAACAAAAATAAAAAAGTAAGTTCACTATTATTGAGTAAAAAACCAGTGTACATATCAACACATTATTATTGGGCCCCACATCAGTAGTTTTGGTATCATATTCCATTCCATACTTCCTTTTTGTTTTTTGTTTTTCTTGTCTCTGAAAACCATTACGAAAATTATTTAACTCACTTAATGCCCATGTTCCTTGAAATTGAATCATGACATTATAGGCTAGAGTTGATCTGATCATTTTTTCTTCTTTTTAGCTGTAGGGATTCTTCAATTACCTTCAGAAATAATTATTTTGATACCCAACCCTTCCACATTTTATGAATCTCTTTTTTTATTTTAGATAGTTCTATGTATACTTATTCTAAAACTTTTAACTTGTGTAATGTTGGGTTTTCATTATTTCATGGGATTTCTCTTTTGATCCTACCTTGGTAAAGTCAATTTTCATATTTTTATCCCCCAATACGATGAGACCAATGAGAGTCACAAATATCCATATAATCCTTCATGCAACATCAGTAAATATCTTTATAGTTGTTAAAGTTTCAAATCACTAAGGTTTATTTTTAGATTCAACTTTAATTGGCTAAAGAAATGATCCACCTTACCTTTAGTGTTCCTGAAAAATCCGGAGGAGTATCATGAATTCCTTGAAATTTATGCCTCGTATTCGTTGATGTATTCTTCATCCTTTTCCTTCAATCCTAGGAACTCCCTCTCCCAATTATGGTGGAGATTTCATGGAAAATATTTAATGGAAAATATTTTCTTCATTCCATAAAAATCAATGGAATCAAATTCTTCAATATATATTGTGTTTTTTATCAGTATCCACCATTGATCAGCTTCCCCATGAAAATGATAGACCTTTGGTTTGAATTTATCTTTTTATAAGAATTGTATGACATTGAATAACATTTACATTGAGTTAATATATTATTTTTGAGATGTGGGGATCAGAATATCCACTAAATACATGAGGTATTTTAACATAAAGGATTCAACCACAACTTTCTATTTATTAATAAAAGGTCGTTATTATATATTATTCACGTTATTTTCTATAACCTAATCCATTTGAGCTAGTATTATCCTAATGTTATGAGATCCCATTACCTTTGGATATGGAATTTCATTATAGCAATCATTACATTTTTTATTAGAATATTTTCTCCAATTTTCCACCATTAACAAAAAAAGAGAAAAATACGATTAGGGTGAATTAATACTTACTTAATGGGCATATGAAAAGGAAACCATAATATTTGAGGTATTAACATATAAATGAATATTATATCCTACGTTATGATTCTACAAGTTTCCTCCTTGGTTATTCATTGTGATAGAATTATTCCTAAGGTTATTAGAAAATTTTCTTAGTCATAATTCCAAAAACTAACTAGACCATTATTTAATACCCACTATAGAAACACAAACTTTTTAAACATATTATTAAATGATTGTAAGAATAATTATCCATGAAATATAGACCAAGGATCTAAAATGAAAGTATATTTATAGGACTAGGTACATAATTGGAAAACATGAGACTAAAATAAAAAATAATTTTATTTAATATCAAAATGATTTCTTCACTCCCTTTGAGATATTATAATTGTATAGTATAACCTAGGTAATACATTGTCAAAAGTTTGAGCTCAATTAAATAATAAGGGAATAATCATGGGAATAAATATTAATGAATGAGTTAGAAGGAATAACAATATAATATACAAGGAATGAATCACAAATAAAAATATGGGAGCATAAAATATGGAACCTATAATAATATAATAATGTTAATATTGGAATGTGGAATCAACCAAAAACATGGAATAAACATTAGTCATGGCTAACTTCCAAAACAATATCATGTGATAGAAAAAGACCCATAATGGATTTGGTTTACTCCCTAATCCCACAAATATTTTTTTATGAGACTAAAATTTACCCAATGAATTTGAGTAATATATTGGTGCACCAATAAAAACATGTTCATGCATATGTGTTCCACATAGGGAATCAAACATAAATAATAAAATAAGAGTTAACAATAAAAATAAATGGGTATCATAATATTTTCATAATTAATAACTAAGGAGAGTATAAAAGTGGAATTCAAGAAATAAAGAATTTAAATAATTATTTGAAATTCATAAAGAAATGTTAAAAATATATAATTAATAAATTAGGAACAACTAATGTGAAATCTTGTAAAAAGAGTGATTATGTAACCATGTAAATATACCCCTAATGTGGGGGTTTAAGAGAAGAGGTAAAGAGTCATTAAAAGGGGTAAGAGTGTAATAATCTAAGTAAAACCATATGTGAACTAATATGGTTTTTAAAATAATGAGTGATTTTTAAAAATCGTAGATTTTTTAAAAAAATTCACTGAATTGTACATTAAAATGAAAAAAAAACAGAGAAGATCCCTCTAATAAACATTGAGAATGAAATTAAGAATGGAACTGTTAATACATGTATATCCAAATCAAAGAGAGGTGAAATAAATATGGTATATGTGTGTGAGAAATATATATAAATGTAGAAGAAGTATATAAGAATAATTATGTGATATATTAGAGAGACAACATAGATTAAAGTATATATGGATGTTCGGAAAGTTCTCTAACCATATGGTCGAATACGTTATGAAAATTCACTTAATTTCAATGTAAATAAAATTAGATTTATTAACTACTTATAAATCTATTACATAAGTATTTTATTTATTTTAATATTTATTTTTTCATTAATTACCAATCTAATGAGTTATAATGTTTAATTCCGTCATTCTGAGAGTGTTCATTTCATAGTTGCATGGTCGGTTCGCTTGTGTTAAATTGTGATAGTTCTTTTAAAAATGGAATTAATCTCACAAAGTCAAATCATATTGTATTAATTTGAAAAAATATGTTTAAATGGTCCCAAATATCTTTTTTTCTACTTTGAGATGATTCCTTTAACAAAATGTTAATGATAATTGTTCAGTTTATTTTTGGCATTTTTTCAGAAAATTAAAACAACTTTTGTTTTATAGAATATTTTTTCTAAATATGAGTTTCAAAACATGAAACATTTGATGATATAAATATTATAATATGTTTTGACCATAATAATGGATTTATGACCATCCATGAAGGATTTATTGACTAATGAAAAATCATTATCCAAATAGACTGGAAACCACCATTATTTTAAAAAAAATTCATTTCTTTGCATAATAGGAGATGTGAAAAGAGGTGTTACAAATATATTCCAATAGAAATAATATATTATAGCATATAAATGATACTGGAGTTATTATGATTTTATTTCTGATATATTTTTAGGACCCCTTAATGAACATATAATTATTATCTTTTTTATACAAGAAATTATTGGACATGGATAAGAGGATTGAGAATTTAATTGTTCATAATATTGAAAATATAAAAGACATAGAAGGTTTGAGGATAAGGGGTGGTATTTATAGGGGGAGAATATGGATGCTTTTTATTATTATATTCACTATTTTGTTATTTTTCATCAAGAATATAAATAGCATTGATTCCAATGAAAAAATATAGTAAATTATTCCGGGTAGTTTTATAAAATGGTTTCATACATTATCTATGATTTAAAAATTCAGTTATTTATCTTTTAATGTTAAAAACCACAAATTACAGTATTTCACTATTCCCAAAAACTTCAACTATTTCATTAAAATCTCGAAATACCACCCAAACCATTTTTTGAAAATAGATTTAAATAATGGAATAAATTTTATTAAAAAAATATAAATACGAAATATTTATTTTTTAACAAAAATCCACATTTATTGAAAAAGTCTGATTTTAGTTTAATAATTGATCTTTTACCCTTTCAAAAATTAATTAAGGTTGCATAAAACTATCTTATAATTATATTACAACATAATTTTAATTTATATATCTATTTTATGAATTGAATTTTTTAAATCATTATATTAATCAAAAAATAAAAATAAACATTTATTTCTTACAAAAAAACTGAAAAATGATTTATCATATTTATAAATTTCAGTTTTTATTCCATGATATAAGAATGTCATTTTTTATTTATATTATACCTGAATTTTATTTTGTTAATTTCATATGTAATGATATTATTCAAACAGAAAGATTACATTTCCTAATGGTCATATTAATATATCAGTACTCAAATTTATAATGTCCATATAGGTTCTATGATTTATATAAATACTCATTATTTAATTAATTCATCATTCAATTTTGATATCTCCCAAGGATATATATTTTAATTTTCCAAATGAATATTATATAACTAACATTATTTTTTATTCCTATAGTTTTTTTTAAATGAGTGTGGTCATTCTTGTAGATTGAGTATATAAGAATATAACCATTTTTATTATATTATTTCCTATTTATTATCCAATTATAAATTTTTTCAATCTTATTGATCTATTTTTTGACTAATGTATCATTATTCATTTATAATAATAATGTTTTATTAGGTTATCCATGTGAAGTATGTGTTTTATAAAAAACGGATGGAAATTCCTTTGATAAATTATGTGTCATTACACTCTCAATCTTGGGAAGTTTTTTTATCAAAATTACAAAATCATCGTTCCTGACATCACTAGGAAAAATTTATTCATATATATTAGTCTTTTATTAAATGATATGATGTGTTGTATATCAAACATGCCAGAAAATTCAATCTCATCCTATATTAACTATAATAATTATTCAAATATTTATATATTTATCATTATTACATTATCTTATTACATCTGGTGAGAATAATAAATTTTTTGTGTTCATTACTACCTGGAAACCTTCATCATCCATAAAATGGTATATAAAATACATACTCATAATTAGTGCTTAAATTTTAACTTAGTGATCATCTCCCAAAAAATCATTTAATTTAAGGGATTCTCCTTGAATAATCTACCCATGTTATTAAAGGGAATAAATATCATCATTAATATTCATTAACATTTTATATATGGGTATCCTCTAATTTTTCATTGGTTTGATACACATTCCATCATCAAAAACATTAATTTTTCATAGTTAAAGTTATAATATCAGAAAAATAATTCCAATTGGAAAAAAATATAAGTTAAAATCATAGGAAACATAAATATCTACCTTGGATTCATTATCAATTCCATATTTTCTCTAAAATGAAATTCAATATTTCACCCTTTAATTGAAAATAAATTTAAAGGGAAATGTTTTCCTTCCCTTCTAGACCCCATTGATGTAATAGATGGATTACTAATATCAAAATAACTATTTATATTATAAGAATATTCTTCAACCCTTGTGTTCTAACATTTTTTTTGGTCATTTTAAAACTTGAGTGATGGGTGATAACAAATTATCTCTTAGATATATTTCATAAAACAAAAAACTCTACTTCCACATCATATAACCCAGTGAGGAAAATTAGAGGGTTTAATTCAAACAAATAATATGTTTATAGAATAACCTCAATGTGATATCTACATTGAATAATGTATCTAATGGATCATTAAATTGATTTCCATGATAAGTTTTTATCTTTCTAACAAAATTACAAAACAACTAAAAAATTCACTTTCAATGAACGTTTCACTATATATTTTTTTCAATTTACACCCCCAGATAATCATATTCAATAAAAATAAAAAAATAATTTAGATGTTAAAATCATACATTATTATACCTTTTTATTGGAGATGTGTAAAATTAAAAATTATGTAGAAAAAATTTAATCAATTTTAACTTCACTTTTTCCCAAAGCTCAACCTCATGGGTGTCTCTACAGACTTCACCATTTTTTTCCCATTAAAATACAATCTCTATTCTTCAATGATAAATATTTTTCGTATTTATACAAATTGTGATATAAATATTAATACATTATAGGGATATAATATGATTAAAATGAAATTTTATCCAAGATAGATAGATTTTATTAGATATATTTATATCACACCCTTCAATGTAACATATTCATTATTCCACATCAATTCCCTCTTCTATAAAAAATAATCTCCATTATATGGGAATA
Organism: Viscum album; assembly: GCA_963277665.1. Lineage (NCBI taxonomy): Eukaryota > Viridiplantae > Streptophyta > Magnoliopsida > Santalales > Viscaceae > Viscum > Viscum album. The sequence continues at coordinate 998,177,790 of OY728136.1, read as the reverse complement.
ATTTTTCTCTTAATGATATCATTAGAATAATCCATATAGATGAAACCTATTTCTCATCCCAAACTAATTCTTCTATGATGATCCACTATTACGATAAGTCTTTTTGATATCACCATATTTAATTATGAGAATATATTATTTATTTTTAAACAAATATGTTTTCACTTTTTTAACTTTGTTCATAGTTGGAAAAGTCATTTCCAATCTATAAAGTAATAAAATTATATACTCTCAGACTACTCTAATTTCATAATCTATTCCAATTCAGCTATACATATTATCTCGCTATTATTAGGATTATAGTGAACCTTTTTTTCTATTTTTGGAACCATCCATATAAAAAACAATCCTTGCTATAAAGAGTTATATGAGACTTCCATTTATTTTTTATTTATTCCGAAAAAACTATTATACATCTGATAATAATGTTTCCTTCCTATTTAAACCTTTCAAACACGTAATTATTATTTTATTAACTTTCCTTTCATGGGTAGCCTCATGTAATCTTCACTAGGATTATTATCCTCCTAGCCAATTTTATTATCTATTTCATAGATTGACTCTTCCCTTAATAAATCTAGATTTATCACATTCAAATTGAAATTAATGGAAATATTACAAAATTCCATGATAAGGTCTCTCTTATAATAATAAAATTATATTCTTCTATCTTGCATGAAATAATTTTCATTGATTTTATTTATTAACTTCTTGGTAGTAGTGTATTCAGCATTATTCATTATTTATAATCCCCCAAGGTAGATTTGTTAAAATATTTATATTATTTCATCTATTATTATTTAATTTTATTCCAATTAGTACAAGGGTTTCTTGGTGTTGTTATATACCTGTACTCTTTATATTAGCAACCACAACTTTAAAAAAAATTATTTTTTGAAAATAACCCAATGTTTTTTCAGTAGAAATATATCTCTTTTTTTATTTAATAAACTTTTATACATGATGTATTTTTTATATTTTCTCCCCCTAAATTCTGACCTTATTTGATTTTTAAAAACTAACTTGTTATGAGATTAATTCATAGCCTTGTTTTTTGAACCTCCAACAATACAAGTAATAGAGTAAAAACCTATTCTTCTTTAAAACATTTTTTCTATATTTTAATGATTTTTATTCTTTTGGTGGAAACCATAACTTTTTAGGTTACAATTTTGGAACATCTATTGTTGGAAATTATATGATACAAACATGGTGATTTGGTGGGATATTAGTATTTATATTTCTATATATTTATAAATACATTACCATTTTCCCACACTATTCATCATTACATATTTAGTGTGAATTAATTTTTTTGGACAATGTGAAACCTTTTTATATGATTTAGTTCTGGGTAGATCCTAATATGATTTCCAAATAATTTTTCCACCATTATAATTATTCTTAGAGGCAGGGATATTTTATAAATTCATTATGGAATCATTTATTTTTTCAGATTATTTTGATGATTTATAATAGTTGGTTTCAAGATTATTAAACATTACATACTAATATATTCCTTTATTATCATGAATATATTCCTATACATCATGTTATATCACCCTATAATGACAACAATTCTTCATTTTTCTAATATTAGACACACTCAATTTAATTTTTTTTGATAATATATTATCAATATATTTCACTCTTATTAATTTAACTTCTAATTAAGAATCTTTGACATTAACTGGGACATTGGATTGTTTTTCCAATACAAGGATCACATATTTAAATACATTTTAAAGGTATAATTTCTCACATATATCCCCTTATAATTTTTGATCAATTAAATAATATATTGTATTTTAATATAAAATTGATTCATCATTTCCATCAATAAGTTGTCTGAGAGTTATGCACTTTTGATACTTCCTCATGATAGACTCCTCCAACTCTCTAAAACCCTCTTCTTGATGTTTATTTTCATCATGTATCTACTTATTAAATTTTAATATATAAAACTTCTCTTTAATAGTGAATTTTTTTAGATAATATTTAACCTATGGATAATGTTCTTCAGTAGATTCAATGCAACCATTTTCATATCTTGAACATGAATCACATGAATAATCATATTCCTCATATTATTAATGATATTTACCATTATGATAATATTCTACAATTGGTTGTTCTTATTTCCTTATTAAGACATTTATCTAATTTTTTTATTTCTTTTTCATTAATTTTTTTAAATTCATAGTAGAAACATATGAATCCCTTTTAATCAGAAAAAATATAGATTTATCAATATAAGGGTCTTGAATTTTAAATATTAACTTCATAAATTTATTTTAAAAAATTTTCTTACCTAATATTTACTAAATTATGGGAAACTATGGTTTTGATACTCATTTTTTTCTGAGTGGATTAGTACAGAAAAAACGGCGATAGTGGGGTGGGGTAAATCAATTGTGGTAAAAAATTTATTCAAATTCAAAATCATCATTTAATCTTTTAGCCATTACGTTATTGAAACTATTTTACCTTTTAATACAAATATTTCATTAATTTCATAACATTTCATACACCTATATGAATTTATTATAAACTAGTAATGTATTGAAAATTTATTTTAACATGGGGAAACCCTTCTTGGGAACCCTACTCATTTCCTTGCTTGGGATATCTAAGAAAACATTATACACTATAATTATTATAATAAATGTATAAAGGGTTATCTAGGGATCATATTTAAACTAGGATCATCATAGTACATAGATGAACATTAACAATATTACACTTATTAATTCAAGTCTCAACACTAAGTTATTTATACTGGTATCCCTCAAATTTTCTTCATAGAACTTCTTAAAATTTATGTAGACCACCATGTATATCTAACATGTCACTGTATCCCAAAAAATTTACTTTATTTCTCAAATAAATACAATTAGTGAACTTAAATTTCTTCAAGAAATAAACTTATAATTCAATACTTGAATTCATGGAATATCTTCCAAGACAATATTCAAATCTATATAATGGATTATCACACCTATCCTTCAAGAACGTAGTCCTAAATAATCACACCATGATAGTGTGAAATGAGAAGTATAACTCATGATTTTTTGGGTGATCGAACTAATGAGCTACATTTCATATATTTCTCGCTTCATGCAGACTCTCATAGGTATGATGATTCTATTATACTTCTTATGATTTTACATTTACGATGAAATTAGGGTCAGAATCCTCTTCATTAATTCTCCAAAACCTAGAAGGTTTAATACTTCATAATAGGATTTGAAACTTCTATTTCTTCTTTGATAGATCTAGTTATCTCGATACACTCATGGCTACAAGAATCATTTGCACAACACTCTCTCTTATTAGTATTATATTTTTTATTATTTTCTCTACAATGAATATCATTATTGGTTGATTAAACATTATTTTTTTAGTTATTTATATTTAAATAAATACAAAATTCATTACATGTGAAAAATATAAATCGAACGAACATTGAAATTTCAGCATGGTCACCCTATGTTATATAATTTCATACACATAAGTGTGCTCCATTATTTTATTTGAATACTAAAGAATTAATATCCATTATTTATTTTCTCATTTATCTATTAATCATATAAATAGGTAATTAGATATGTTTGACAATTTTCATTGAGTTTCTCATTAGAAAAATGTGTTATTGTAGAAGTATTAAGCATTTACCATGGCTGTAAAAAAATATAGAAACATCTTGTGGCTTGGGATGCCTCATCATAGGGCTTGAGTGATTCCCATAAAACCTGTATAGTATACAGTTTAGATATGAACACAAAAGCAATAAACTCCTCCATTATTTATTTTTCTCATGATTAGATCAGTAAAACTTATGAAATTTAAATAAATTGAAATCATAATTTAGGTATCATTTGAATTAATGGTAATTTTATCGTTAATGTTGAATTTCAATAATCCTCATTTTAGATTAAATCTATAAATAATTATTATTGTATCTTCATTATTCTTATTTTATATTTCTCAAATCAATACTGAATCATGTCTCATTAAATCATCAAGATGTTTTAATCATTATATAATATCTTTAATATCATACCAGTTGACTTGTTCTTTAAAATCTCAAAATCTAGAATTTCTGTATTTTCTAAGGGATATAACCTTAAATGTTTTTTGAACCTTACTATGTTTAATAAAAAATAATTCCATGGAATTTATTAACATTATAAACACATTTATTAATAATACACTCCGGTTTTTTCAACATTATGAAGACATACACAACCATATGATAAAATGTATATACCATACACAAGAATTTCAAAACCTGAAACCATGTTTATCCCAAAATTATGAGGTATTAGTATGAACCATATAACCATTAGTTGTTCAAAAGATATGATTTATATATAAGCCTCACACTATTGGTTGTCTCAAACTTATTATGAATAGTGTATACCTTACACTAAGTGTTTTCTAAACCTTACGAAGGAAGTGTATTATCCTTATGAAATCTAGTCTTCTTCCATGTCATGTATATATTTTTTCATACATCTTTAACATTCATTAAAAATTAAATTTTCATGATAATCATGTATTCCACCCAATTCTTTCCCATCCCTTCTCCAAAACAAATCATTTTCAAAATCCCAATGAATAAACTATCATTAATTCATCTAATTATTTCTTTCATACATATAAATGCTTCATGTTTTTTACATACTTAAATAATTTAATTAATATCAAATAGTTTAAATAAGAGGTACACATAATTAGTAATTTTATGTTAACATGAATATCATCTCACTAACAACCATCTAATGTATGAGACTCTCATTTAATTTATCTTGTTTAGTACTTCAAGGGTAGAACAATAACATCAATGCTTCTGGAATAAATTTTTATTTAAAATTTATTGATGTCTTCTAGAAATATAAGTTTTCAATTTTTTAATATAGTTTGATAGAAATATATAATAAATAATACTAGTTAAAAATCAAACTAACAACACTTTACCCATTTATAGTGGAATATTAAAACATCACAAGATATCATGAAATGTATTAATTTCAAAGTAATTTAAATTTATTAATCGCTTGTGTTATATGAAACATGAAGTTAATATTTTTTTAAATGTAACAATTTGTTTTTTGGTAGTTTTTATGACACACAGTTCCAAGATCCAGTAAACCATAAAATAAGAATATTAAATATAAACCTTAATACCTAGTGACTACAAGGTTGTTAGACTCACAAAAATTTAAATTTTATAACATTATTTTAACTACTAGTGCAGAGGTAAGGGAGTTTCAAACCATAGAGAAGGAGTTAAATTGTGAGGACCAAACAAAAAAAGATAGGAAACAACAATAAATAACTAAAATGAGAAAAAAGATAATTTAATGTAGTGGGTGACAATGGAATGATTCAGTGTCTAGTAAAAATAGTTAATGACATTCAATAGTTGAGTTAGCAGAACTGGACTAGAATAAATTGATTAAACAGTCACTGTTATACAATGAGACCAATGAAAGAGGCACTACAGATTTGTTGAGAGAAGTAAAACATCTAATTATTATAAAATAATTCAAAGTTTCTAATGATCCCTCTTATAAATAATTGTTAATAACATAACCCATGGAAATTATGATTCCTTATGGAGAAGATCTCACCACTATATTTTCGAGTATAGTACATTAACATTGGTCAAAAAGGGAAAATGATACTCTACCCTTCACCTATCAATGCTTGGGGTAGAGTAAAAATATGCTTTTGAGGAAGGGAAATAAAAATCAATGAATTGAAAACCTCAACCCTATTTTTTTATCTAGTTTCAAGAATAGATGAAATGAAAGTAGTTCAATTCATCTAATCCTCCCCCAATGACTTAGTAATTCATAATAGAAGAATAATAAAATATAAAACTCATTGAAAACATCTTTGTATAGTGAAATACAGTAGAAAAAACAATGTCATACTACTCTGAAACTGCTCGCTCCTTGGTTGTCTTTTTCTACTCCATGTCCCACTGATCAGATGAATGGTGATCCTATGATTGAGTGATGGATGATTTGGTATGTGATGGGATGGATGAATTTTACGAATGGTAGATTTAAGTAAAAAATGAATCATTTCTCCATAAATGAGCACTCTGTCCTTTTCAAAATATTGTAGAACCATCTAAAATAAGCCCCTCCTGGCCATGATCACGTTTCTTCTGCCTCTCTATACCTGAAATGGTATTCCCTATCTTGGAACTTCTCAAATGAATATTTACTACAAAACTTGTTTCATGCAGCATGTACTCGATGAATACCATGGTTCCATAATAAATTCATGAGTTAAAATCTTAAAATTATAAAAATAAATTATAAAATAGTATTTCAATTATATTTATAATATAAAAATAGGTATATAATGAAGTTATTTCCACCTAAAACTACATAAAGATAATATATATACATTTATTATAATATGTACTTATATAAATAAACCTAAAATTAATGTCATATATAATATTATAATTTGTATTTATGAAAAATAAATTTACAAATATTTATACTTAAAATTATTATATATAAAAATAAATAGAAAAGTATATGTAGTACTATTAAAATTAAATACTTTAATATTAATAATCAAAAATATTTACAAAAATAAGTAATTTAAAATAAAATAATATATTTAGAAAAATTAATTGAAATTACAATAATTGTTTATGGAAAGTTGTTATTATAATAATAATTATACATATTATTATAATAATAATACTTATTATTATAATAATTATACTTATTATTATACATATCATTATTATATATTAATATATTTTTTATTTTTAAAATTTTAGATATATAAAATTAAATGTATATTGGGGGAATTCAACCGAGATGCACAGAAGAAGGAGGTGGGGTTTGGGTGTCTGGTGACACTGGTAGAAGGATCACCCTACTCCCATTGGAAGTAGTGGGGTGAATGTATGAATACTCTATGACAGATTGATGTTTCAGATATGGCTGTGAGGGGATTCAGTTCTGACTAATGAATTTTGGATGAGGTGATAGTGGGGGAGGCACGAGGCAGGGACATGGGGAGAGGTGGTGGCTCGACAAATAAAACATATCTCCAACCTCGATGATCACCTAACATTCAGCAAAAGAATAACATCGATATATAGTGACAACAAAAGAAAAGGTAGCAGATCCAAACAAATCAAACCATAGTAGTTGAATAGGAACTCAAACAGATTTTAAATAATTGAAATGCACTTTTCTCAACACAAAATAGACATGAATCCACTCATCAACATATCTCCCAAAAAAATAAAATAAAAATTCCATGAGTATTTAAAACACCAAAATTGAAAATAAATAAACAAATTAAAAGTAAATTAGACAATTAGAAAAAATTATGTTTATTCATTAAAATAAATTTAATCAAATTAAATTAAATTATAATTGAAATTAATATTAAACATAACAATTTATACTTTAAATTACATAAATAGAATTTAATTTCCATAAATTATCCCAATTACAATTTATTGAAAAATTAAATTATTTTAGACATAAATTTGTTTAAATATATTTAAATAATGTAACAAAATAAAATAAAAGAAGATACTTTTTTTTAAAAAAATTAATGTTTATTTTCAAAATTTAATTAAATCATTAATTAATTAAGATAATTAATTAAATAAAATAATTAAAGTAAAATTTAATAAAACTAAGTTTTAATATATTTAACGAATATAATTAAATTATTGAAACTAATTTATTACTTAAACCATAAAAACCAAAAGTGAATGTTTTGTTTTTAAAAATAAAATTAAATAATTAAATAAATTAATTAATTTATCAAAATGAAAACAAAAGAAAGATAAAAACAACTTACATAAAAAATAAAATAATTAAAAATATTAAATTTGAAAAATTATAATTTAAAAAAAGAAAAAAAAAGTTACAAAATAAATAAATAAATAATTTACAATGATTGAAAATGAGAAAAATTAAACACAAAAATACACAATTTTAAAAAAATCAAAATTTTAACAGTTTTATAGAATAAATGAAATAGTAAAAAATTATGAAATGAAATAAATTGATTTAATAATAATAAAAAATAAAATGTTAAAAATTATGTGGCAATCTTTATTGAAAAATAACCACTTCAAAATCCCGACACATAATTAACTCGACTCTTAAAAAATTCAATGTCTTTTAGGTATTTAGTAAAATTTAAAAAGGGATATCATACTAAAGTTCTATGTTCCCCAAATATAAGGATACTTAGAATCCCATCACTTCTTGAAAAATGATTCATCGCAATTGAATTTTAACAACAACATAATTTCCATTAAAAATATGTTCCAGTTTTACGAGTGTAATAAGTATGAAAAAAGAGGATATGATACCATTACATGTGACTCCATTAATTTTCAGTCTCCACTAGTTTCCACAAAATGAAGATTTTTTTGTTTTTTTATTGAATAAACTCAAATGGTAATTAGATATTTCAATTATCCCCTTCTTCACTTGGGTTCCAAATTTTCCACTCCTAATTCGGGTCATTTTTTACAAGGCACTTTATTTATTATCCCAGACATAATTCATGGGTAATTAATTGTGCATAGAACTTATTGAATTTGAAAATGGATTTTATTTATTTACATAAATTAAACAAGTTACCTTGTCAAATAAACACATTGTGGGACACCATTTCCCCATTTTAATCCAAAGTCAAAGGACTTATATGATTATCATTGGACTTGACATATAATTTTTTTCATAAAATGTGTGTGTCCCATAAGTTCAAGTTAAATTTTATGGGTTTCTCATGTTATAATCTAGATTCGTCAAAGATATCTCCCTTAAAATACCTTTTATTGTTCCTTAAGTGAACTTCTATAAAAACAATATTTTCTAACGGAGATCAATCAATCTTTTTTGACAATTTTAGACTCATTGAACCTCTAAACATAGAATGAATTTATCACCTAAAAAGGATAAAATGAATGAATTTTTGTTTTATATTTTGTTATGTTTTATTTTAATTTTTTACTATTAAAAAAAGAATGTATTCATGACTGGGAGTCCAGCATAATTAAATCCAGTGGAGAACCCTCCCCCAAAGTTAATTAAAACACTTGTCCCCAATTCATAGAATTTAAGTGGGAGGGATTTTAAAAGATTGAAAAATATTTTATAAGTTCAACACATGAAAATGAGTTTTAGATGGTTCATGAGAATGTTCAAAAATTTATTCACCACAAAAATACAGAAAAAAAATATACAAAAGAGACCACTAGCCACCACCACCAACAAATAAGTGTTTAGAAAAAATTAATGTTTTATAAGAAAAAATATTATGATTCAATTTAATTCAAACTGAATCATTATGACCAATATAGAATAACAGTAGAAAAATTAATGTGAAACCAAAGGGTGAAAGGAAGCTTAACAATGCACCACATAATTAATTTTAAACTCTATAGAATTTGGAAGGATAAACACTCACTGTAATAAATAGAATAAAATTTTCACAAAAAAATATGTTGAATCCCCCAAATAAAATTCCTAGAGTCTACTATAGTAAAATAATGATAAAATAATGTTTTCAAAATTAAAAACAGGAACTCCTTAACCGTGGAAGTTTCTTCTAAATGTTGTATAACAAAATTTCATCATCCCATTAAGTCAATGAATCCGAAATCTAGTTGAAAATTTTATGTTCCTAAAAAAGAATATATTGGAATGAGAAAACAGAAAAATAAATCAAAAATAAAATTAACCATAGTGAATTTGATGGAAGAGATATCATATGTTATTCAAAACAACATCTTCCTTCTCACATGGATTTTACAAATGAGTTTTCTACTAGTATATAATTATCACAACCAATAGAGACCACCAGACCACCTATAACTCATTTCAAATGAGAATTATATTTTAAAACATTAATCCATTAATCCTGAAACAAAAAATTATATGTCAATGAAAATATCAGTAACAAAGGTTCACCAAAGTAAGCAGACACACAACCGAGCAAGAAGAATTTATTCAATTAGAAATTAAAAATTGAAAACAATAAAACAATGAGTTTCCTCCCATACTGCACTATGTTAAAATCCCCCATCAATCATTTAACCATTATGTTTTCTATCAATGATCATTCAATGGGTAATATTTATCAGTATTGGACCCCCTTTAATTTCTTTTTAACATTTTAGTAAGTTCACATATAACCTCATGAAACTCATCAACATGAAGAAGTCTTTTAAAAAATTCCAACCCCTAAGGACTACACTTCCTTCAACCAGAAGCTTAAAAAACTGAACTCCACTCAAATAACGTGGTACATTAGGGGAAAACATAGCTTTATATCCCAGATGACCATACACATAGATAACAGGCTCCCTAATATCCCCCAAAATTATTTTAATAATATGTTTAAGAAGATAAATAGTAGTTTCCATAGGTTTCAAACTATCAATAACATAGTTAATTTAAAATTTAACTCTCTTATGTGCAGTGGGGGAATCATCCTCAAGTTTTTCTATGAATATCTCAAATTAATGTACAAATATTTTATCATCCAATTGGTGAAAAGTAGTAGCGGTGGAACTACTTTCCATATATAAAAAAGTACAAAATATCCACTAAATCACTCTTAATAAACCCTTAATATGTATATTTAACTTGAATATGAACAATTCTACCTCCAGATGTATCCTCATCTCAAACACATTCACTATCTATAGTCAATGTATCATGACCAGAATGACTTCCTTCCATTCGTACAGAACCTAAAGTAACATCAGGGATGTGATCTTTGGTGGGATTCAATCATGGAAATGTTTGAGAAAGACAATCATCAAGATAACTTAGTATGTGAAGGATTCATTCACGGTTTTGAAAAATGTATTTCTTAATTTGGTTTTCAATTCTCCCTGGCCTTTAAAATTCTAGTGTGGATTAAAACTCAAAAAAATTATTGAAAATTTTCACTGATAGATTCTATTATTAAATCATCAATGGTATGCTTATTTTCTATCCAAATAACATCTCTAAAAACTGCATCAAAAAAATCAATCAACATACAACTCTCCTCAATGGGAAACTCTTTTTAGACTTGATAACCCTCGTGATCCTCACCAACATGAAGGGCCAGCATACCCTTTGAAACATCAATGACAACCCCATCCAGGGCCAAGAATATCCTTCCAAGAATGACTAGAACAATTTAATCACACTCAATGTAAAGATTATAAAAATCGTTGAGAAAATAATGTTTCCATACATTAACTGTAATAACATATATAATCCCCTTAGGGTATTCATGTGACTTGTTAGCTAGTTATAGGGTCATTGAATTTTTTTCTTCTCCTTAAGTCCCAAATATTCAAATATAGGATATGGATTAGGATTTATTCTAGAACTAAGATCACAGAAGAACCTAATATCCTCAATTTGACCACCATTTTTGAAAATTATAAATCATCATGTTTCTTTCAATTATATAGGAATTTTTTTGGACTATGGATCTGCACTCCTCATTCGAAATCACATTTTATCTTTTTCTTCAATCCATATTAGTAGCTAAGAACCTATTAATAAATTTTATGTTTGAATTGATTTTGTTAGAATATTTCACAAAAGGAACTGTTTAAATTGAATCACAGGAACATTTGATGAAACATGAGGAAATAATGTTCTATAGTGTTTATTTGCCATTTTTGGAAAAGTTATGGGAGGTTTTAATTCTTTAAAATAGGTCGGTTATTCCCTTCATCCTCAATACTCAATTTATTCTCGTAACACCATAATTTTTTAAGGTATTTTTAGAATAAATTTTAATTTTAATTTATATATTTTAATGAATTATGTCAATGATTCATTTAAAATTACACCAACTTGGCATTAGTTCCACACAACAATGACTTAATGTATGATGCACGCAACACAAAGTTGGCGTACGGCACACACAACACTAAGTTTATAATATTTTTTTCATTACATTACATATTTAAATAAGAAAATTATAACCTATAAGTTAAATATAAAAATATTAATATTAATAACCAATTTTAAAATATTTTTTATACATTTTTTATATTAATAAAACATATGATTTTTGGTAATGTAATTTTTATTTTTAAAAACATTATTTTTATGAATAAACTACTTCTAATAATTAAAGTAATTTTAGAAATAATTAGAAATTTAATTCGATAAAATAAAAATTTCTTTTAAATTCTTAAAATCTAAATTAACTTAGGGTGAATTTTTGGGATTTTTCTAACAAACATCATTTTTTGATAAATAGTGAAAAATATTGCTTTTTAATTGGAAAAATAAATATTGTCTAATTATTTATTAATGATAAATGATATTATAAATTATTTTTAAGGTTGAATTAGATAAATATTTAATTTAATAATTTAATGAAATTCATTATAAAAAATTCCAATTTGATACAGAATATAAACCCGTAACAAACATTTGAACTTTTTCCTACATTAAATCCTCTTTATTTTCGTCCCGTTTGTCGGATAAAAAATAATCTTAGTTTTTCAACTTCTTTGATTATAAATTCAAAAATACAATATACACTATTTTATTAAGTCTAATATTTATATTCTAATATGGCCATGTAATTTTTTTACTAAAATGATTTGTAAAAGTGACTAAAATTAGTCACAAAAATTAAGGCCAAATTAAGATTAATTATGAACTAAACATTAAAATTAAGGGCCCAAATGACCTATATATTTATCCAACACCAAATATCTATGCCTATATCAGAAATAAACCATAATTTTTTAATTTTTCATATTTTTTAGACTTTGTTTCGGTAATAACATGTGCACACCTAATTTGTTTCTAAAAATACTATGTGAGTATTTTTCCTTCTCTATAAAAGGCCACCACATATACCCCTTCCTAAAACATCTAAAGACCATTCTATTCACCCAATAACATTCCAAGTTTCCTCCCATAAATCACCTCTTATATTTTTAATCCTACCTTAGTGAAGAAACCCTCTCAATGAAAACTTTTGGAACAAACCAGAAGTAGTCACCAGATTTTGAGGCAACGTCTTCTTTCAATATATATTCCATTATTTTTCTTCTCCACCCATCCAATATCTTTATTATAATATTCTGTGACAAATAAATAATCCTAAATATACTAGGATGTTTTTATCCAAAGTTATTGACCTACAATTACACACACATCCATCTAATGGATGTTGGACATACTGATTCTGTGTACGGAGAACTACTGCCTCACAAAACGATGATTTTTCATTTATCCTTTACCAAAAATCATGGAGGCCATTAAGAAAGGAAAAAATATCTATATATAATATTATATTTAGTATATATTTAATTTTATTTAATCTTTTTTTTAACACACATATCTTTTACCTTCCATTTGATGTTAATATGATAATCTTGTTTGAGGAAGTGTGGACTACCACCCCCTCAAAGCGATCTGATTCGTTCACACATAAAATAAAATGTATTAATAATGGATTTAATGAAATTATATGATATATATAATATATTAATGATAATGGAATAATTTCACATATATATATATTCATCAATATATATAAGAATATTTAATTTACATACTTTCTTTCAATATGACAATAAAAACAGAAACTGCGTTCGTGTGTGCGTATAACTTACCTTCACCATGATTGGTGTATTCCATTTCATACTTATATATGATATAAATTATTATAATATGAATATAATGTATATAAATGATATTTATATCATGATCTATATTTTGGAATCATGATATAAGTATAAAGAAAAACAATAGAACAAATTAAGGGACATGGGAAAAACAAAGCGAATATTACCTGAAGTGAAGCGTTAATATAAGATCATTAACAAGAGGGAAATATAAGATTATAATAAAATAATATATGGTAATATATATAATAATATGAATCTATAAAATATTTATAAAAAACATAGATTTATTATACAGGATGCTTGTATGAGTACAAAGAGAGTCATGACACAAGGTAAGGGGAATTTCATCTCACTTTTAATTTCTATGAGATTCTTGTAATGTTCACCATGCTTTCCATTTTTGTGATGTATGTACTTAACTATATTGAATAATATTTATATTATACCTAAAATTATGGGTATTCACATATATATTCTATTATCCTTCATTCATGGGTGTTAACTTTCAAATGCCACCAAAACGGTAAAAACAATTCTTTATAAATTTACGTTCTTAGAGACTCAAGATTTGTTATACACCCAAACATTTTTTTGTTGTTTATATCAGAAATGTTTACATGTTATTTCATGAATATAATTATTTTGATGATATATTAATCTTCATATAATTTTCTTTTCTTATATTTAGAGTATGATCCCAAGTAACAATCATATAATAGTTTAGTGAGACAATCTTATCATATTTCAAGATTGTTTATGATTATGATTCCATTTATAAAATAAAGAAAGATTATTCACGAATCACCTTCTACTATATTTTGTAAATATATCCACACTTTTTAGTATCATATTTTTACTCTTTGTAACATATGATAACGCTTCTAGTGAAATATGACCATCTTTCTCTTTAGTCCGAAATCTATTGTATTCAAAAACCATTATGTAAAAAATGTTTTAAATGGATCCTTGAAGATAATTTTCAATGAAAAAAGGGATTTTTAAAATGTTTTATTTTTTTCAATGCTTCCTTTATAAATTTTCAAATATATTTTCAATGGAAATGGTTTTCAATAGATTTTGTGTTATAAAAATTATTTTTCAATGAAGAAATGATATTTTTTTCCAGAAATGTTTTAGAAAATCTTTTTAAAATTAATTCCCATATATGATAACTTGCGTTGGGGTTTCTCATACCTTTAGGTGGAAATAACCCAATATTTCCATTCATATTATTTTTCTGAATGTAATATGTATTTATAGGATGAGGTTTATGAATATCATTTCTATTTCATGAGTTATATGATTTTGAACCACACATCATTTCATAGGTTATGTCTATGATGAAATGATGATGAAACCTATATCTTTACACAGGTTATGATATATTAACTTATTTATGATTCCCCTTTCATTTCATAGGTTATGATATTCTTACTTATGATCTTGTGGCACATGTATGTATGGTTTTATTATGTGATGGGTGGGACCTATATCTTCCTCCAATGCATTGGGTAATGATTTATATCTCACGAGATAGACATAGATGAAATGAGAGTTTCCTTAGTTCAGTAATATAGGGATAAAATAAGGGTTTACTCGGTTCAATATTACATGGATAGAATAAGGGTTTACAAGGTATAGTAATATAGGGATGAAGTGAGGTATTTCTCAGTTCAGTAATAAAGGGCTAGAATGGGGGTTCACCTTGTTCAGAAAATGATTTGTACACTAATATGGTCATGGCATTGATGCCTTGGATACTATGGAAACCAGTATATGCTTATGTGTTTCCATAATTCCATGTCTTACTCTTATGTTATGGTTTCATGGATTATTTCCTTAACTTACTTTTGATTCATCTCATTTGATCTACCAAGAATTATGACATGAATCATGTATAGAATCATTGATATGCATGGTATGATCTTATATTTTCACGATCATGATCTCATACCCTTATACTCATGTTTATGCATACATGTAACCCTTTTAACCCTTATGATCATTTGAGCTCACCGAATTTAATATTTCATTTCCCTGGTTATGAAGATATTTATTTTGTTTGAGGTGTCTAACAAGGGTTATAACTATGAATAAACTAGTGGGAGATAATGTAGCTCACATATGTTCTGGTTTTCTGTTTACATGTTTCCAAATTTATTATACCAACTACGGTCATTGGGAATCTGTTGGTATAATGTTTATGTATTCCAAAAATTTAATGTAATGTTTATGTTTTGGGATGTTAGGGTCGCTTCAATTGGTATCTGATAAAAGGAATAGTTATCCTTCAAAAACTAGGATGATAAAAACATCATGAGATCCTTAAAGAACATGTCTAGGGATACGTCTCCGGAACAAGAAAAGTATAAGAAATTGTAATGGAATTTTGGTGAAGGAAAGAGTGATTAGTCTTCTAGAAATATATCCTTGTCTATATACTACAAGTGTATGTGGCATTGTAATATATTTATTTAGGGTAACTACTCCATACAGTTGTTCAAAGCTTCCCTCAGTGTAATCTGGTACACGACAATGGGACAAACTGCTCACCTGTTTTGAAACTCCCAAGGGGTATTCTATGGGAATTACCAAACACATCACGAACCATTATGATGGATTTAAATATAGAATGGATATTAATATCATAGAATAAAACTATGGTGTCATAGATTAATGAAGTTTTCATAATTTAGACATCTTATGAGTGATTTTTCATGATTATGTGGTTTCTCATTATGATTACTATTTTTTACTCTTTGAATTTTCTTTTAGAAAATTAATCGATCCAAAAAGAACCACCTTAATGGATATTGTGGCAGAAAATGAAATGATTTCCCACCTGAGAAACCGAATTCTAAGGGATCTAGAATGCAAAACCTGATTTCCATTATCATGCAAATTTCTCAAGCTATGAATCATGGTGGACATACAAATGAGGAAAGAATGAGAAAACATTATGTTGAATCTTTCTTGAGGTAAAATACACCTTATTTTATAGGCTCTCTTGATGCACTTTTTGATGAAAATTGTATTAGTAAAAATGAAAATATATTCTCTATAATTTTGTTTTCATAGCATCAGAAAGTCATTTTGCCAGTTTATCGGTTAGAAGGTGAAGCAGAACAAAGGTGGACTCTAATGAAAAATATGAGGAAAAATTATGAGATTGAATCCATGGATTGAGATGAAATAATGAATATATTTTTCAATAATTACTATCCTTTAATTATTCATTCCAAGATAGATAAATACTTCCTTGAGTTGAGGAAAATGGATGATGAGTCTGTTAGTACCTACAAAGCTAATTTCATGATTGTTGTGAGGTACACCTCATGAATTATCATACGACCCAAAAGTTATGATAATAGGTTCATTTATGGTTTAAAGACAAGTATCAAAATAGAATTTTCCATAAGAGTCATTAGTAGCTACAATGAAATTTTTCATTTTGCAATCAAGGGTTAAATAGAGGTGGGAGTGATGTATCAATATCATGTCTTTGATAATAAGAAGAGGATATAGTTCAAAGGAAACTCTATGGACCAAGGATAAAGAAAGAGATACTAACCTTTATGCTCTATGTGTGGGTAGAATCATAGAGGAAATTTCATTAGGGGGTATAATAAATGTTTTATGTGTGGAAGGAAAGTTTGTCAGAAAATTTATTGTCATAGTGATGGGAAGAAGTTTGCTCAAATTGCTAATAGAGAAAAATCCACATAGAATACACCTCCTTCAATAATATATGTGTAAAGAGAATAATAATTTTTCTAACCATTTACAAAACCCAAGGTTTGATGATGATGATCAACACCAGTAACCTCTTAAACTAAGGGAGAAGTGGAAATATCATGAAATCACTATATCTGATGAGGGGTTAGATAACGATGTGATTAAAGGTAAACGTACAATCCACTCTAGAACTTCAAATATCATATTTTATTCTAGATCTATACACTAATTAATATCTAATAAATTTTATAAGGGTGTTAAGATTCATCCAAAATAATTAGATGTTCAATTAGTAGTGAAAACCCATAATGGTACACTAATTTCATCTCATGTTTATGATTCCTTTATGGTTGATGTTTTTGGGAATGTAATTCCTCCAAATCTTATCATTTGTTCTTTAGTGTAATTGGAAGTAATTTTAGGCATGGATTTGATTTATTTTCATAAATACAACATCAATTATCATGGAATGGAAGTTACGTTCAATATTTCAAACCCTCCTACGGTCATCCATCAAAGGGATGATTAAGACTGAATTTCTTGGGGAGACTAAATCTATTGCATGGATCTTAAATCCTAGTATAATAGGATGCTTATCTCAAATGATTGAAGAGAAGATCTAAATCAATGATATGCATGTTGTTCATTATATTTGTGGATTTATTTCCATAAGAGTTTTCTATTTTCCCCAAAAATGTGAAATAGAGTTATCAATAGAACATGAACATAATTCCACACCAATTTCAATGAATTTTTATAGAAAGGACCTGATTGAGTAAAAGGAATTGAATAAGAAACTCCAAGAAAACTTTTATAAGGGATTCATTTGGCCAAGTGTGTCACCTTGGGGTGCACCAGTTCTTTTTTTGAGTTAGAAAGATGGATCAATGTGAATCTACATTGATTATCAGGAGTTGAAAAAGATCACAATTATAAACAAGTATTCTCTTACCCGTATTGATGACTCAATTGATGATCTATAAAGATCTATATACATATACAAGATTGACCTTATTCTAGATATTATAAATTGAGGTTCATGAAGAAGTATATAACACATAAATGAAAATGGAATCAATGAAAATGAGCTAGAGAATCATAACATTAACATAAGACATTGAAATATGTCTCAAAAATAAGTATATAATATCATTTAATTAGTAGTAAATGATTATTTACCAGGTTATCATAGTGTAATGGGTTTAATCCCCAATCTATTTTAGTAGTCAAGATTAACTCCCAATACTATTATAGTGGATAATGTCTCGTTTTAAATTGGGTTCAGTCCCTATTCTTATCCAATTTATATTATGAGATATTAACTATTACCCAATGAATTGGAGGTAGATATAGGTCCCACCCATTACATAATGAATATCACACATACATTTTCCTCATCGTTTTAAAACATTATGTAGATCAAAACCCACAAAAATAAATGGTTTTTATAAATCATTCATCGTATCAGAACCCATGAGAAGAAATTGGTTCCATATGACACTTCATCATATCATAACCATTAGAAAAAAATGGGATTCCTAAATTGTTTTTAATCATTAACATCAAAAATATAGAAAAATAATAGACATGGTATCATTGGATCATATTTAAATTAAATATTAATTAACATCAACGTATTTCATCATTAATAGAAAATTATTTTGAATGAAAAATCACTCAAAATATTTCTGGAAACAAATGTCATTTCATCGAAGATAATCTTTTCATAATTATGAATTCATAAAATATTCTAAAATACCGTTTCAATTAAAATAACCTAGAAATATTATAAGGAAAAAATATATGAATATAATGGTCATGATTGTATGAAATTCCATTCATGTCATATACATTTGAAAAATTATGTCCTTTATGTTTTTGGTAAAAACCAAATAGGCCTTATTTGGAAATAAATGAAACATAATTTTAAAACACAATATGAAATGTGAAACATGTGTATAAAATTATATTATATATCCTTTTATAATGTTAAAATATATTTGAATATATTTTTATAAAACATGTAGATTAAGGAAAATAGTTTTCAACCAAAAAGAAAAATAATGTTGTTTTTTTCTAAAAAACATCATTTTAAACTATTTAGTACATAAATAAGGGAAAATGAAGGGAAATATAATTCACATGAAATAAATATATTATAATTAAATTCATTATGTTATTGAAAAATAGATAATAACATTTCATCATCGAAAGCATAATCCTAAAAAATAACGATAAATAATGAGATTGTAACATCAAACCTTTACCTCATTGGTATCTTCTTAATCAAAGGAGACATTGAAAAATAAAATAAAATAAATATTTTAATATAAAAATAAAATGAATATTAATTATATAACATTTCAAAGGGGTGGTATATATGCCTTTGATAAGAATATATTTTTCTAGCATAACTTCTTCCTAAAGAAGGAATGTTATGACAAAAAATCACTTACCTTAAGCATCAACATCCTTTGTATACATTAATACATCATTTATAATAAATATAAATCTATAATGAATATATTAATAAACAATACATATATATATATATATTTAATTCCAAATATTAATTACTTATAAAACTTTATTACCCATTTTTTAATAATTCCATGTAAAAATAACATTTTGGTTAATAATATAGTTATTTTTCATGTAATTTTTTTTGTATTTTTTAGTCCTCTTGAATTTATCATCTTCCATTATCTCCATAATTTTAAACATGATATAAATATATTTTATATTTACTATATATGTATTTATATTAATTCAAAAATTTAGATATATAAAATTAATTACAATGTTCATGGATACGGTAGGTCGTATGTATACATGACCATTATTTCCATTTTCCCAAAAGATGAAATTAATTTTAGAAAATTTTTAATTATTGTTATAGAATAATTTTTATGACATATATATCTCATATATTCATTAATATTACCCTAATTACCTTATATTTAAAGCGTTCATGAAAAATGAATCACATCTCTTCGCGAGGTGTTAGTCCATCATATTAACCAACGCTGTTAACGTATCCACCATGGAATGGAAAGAAAGAAGTTATATGTTATATAATAATTATATAAGTATAATGATATAAAAAATATAAAATATTTCTATTAAATCCATCAATATATACATATGTGTAATGTGGTGGTGGAAAACAAATAACATCGGTCTGCAAATCTGTAGTCCACTATATACACAAATGATGACTTTGTATCCTGTTTGATGGAAAAGATGATGTGTCTAGGTTATTAAATTAACATAATATAATATTTTTATATTTGAGATAACGGTGTTATTATATCATAAAATATTAGAAATATTTAAATGAGTTGTATGAATAAATGAAATAAATATTCTGAGTTAAACCCAATACCACTTCTTAGGAAAACCTCTTTTGATAAGCACCAAAAGGATTCATAGTTCAAATTAATGATCAAAATAATGGATATAGGTTCCGAATATTTATTTAAGGAAGATATTTTTGTATGTATAGAAATATGAAATTTTATATTAAAGTGTTGATTGGAGAGGGCACATGGTAGCCTTTTATAATTGGGGTGAGTTGTGCACTTGTAATTTTTTAAAATAAAAAGGTTTACCCACCTTTTTACCTAACATATGGATCCACCATTGACTATTGATTGATAATTAGATATTATATGGTCTAAATATGTCCAAAAAATTGATTTTATACGTGTTTTCTATTTTAGAACATATAATTTTAGTTTAAACCCCAATAATTTAGATTTTACCACAGTTGTGGTAAAATATTTCTAATGATTTCACTATTAATTATGAAAAACAATTACAATAACAATGATAAATAATATAAACTATTCTTATTACATATATATAATACATTTTAAAATAGTAAATTCAAAATATTTATATAATTTAATTTAAAATAAATTCCATAAATGTGATGACAAAATGGTTTTTCAAGAACTGTAATTTTCAAGAAAACTATGATCTATATTGACTATATTGCAAGTAAAAATAATTATTTTAATTTAAAATAAAATTTATTGATTTATAATAAAAAATTTAATTTAAATTATTCCTTATTATGGTGTTTTTAAATTAATTTAAAATGATAATCATTATGCTCATTAAATTTTTTTTTCATAGAAATCGAGTTTTTAACCCAAAAATTATATTTTTCTAAAATTTGATATAATTTTCATTAAATATTAATTAATAGTAATAAATATTACTAAATAATTTTTATTTTACTTTAAATAATATTAAAAACATAATGGGGATTTTAATTTAATAAATTTATTAAAATAAAATGTTGTTTTTATAAAAAATCGGTACTTTTCAATAATCTCTAAAAAATAAATATATTTTAAAAAATCCAAAAATTTAAACATAAATAAATTTTTATATGATGATTTTAAAAATTATTTTTATTTTATAAAATATATTGTTTAAAATTTGAATAATTTTTTTTCATTACTTGTTTACAAATTTTAGTAAAATTGTACTTTTAGAAATATATAAAGACTTTACTAAACATCAAGTACATTTTTATCATTATTTTTAGTTTATATAAAAAATATACTTACTATATAAAATATTATTATTATTATTTATTCCCAAAAAATTAATTGATTGGTAGTAACATTCATGTCTAAATAATAATAATAATTTTTTTTCATGATTCGTTGAAACCCGATGTTGCATGTAACCTATGAAATCGAAGATATTAAATTTATTAAATAAATATTACATAAAATTTAAGGTTGTTACATTATACACTATTTAAAATTAATTCATAATTGAAATTTAATAGTTTGATATAAATAAATGAGGGTACTTCTGTCTCATCATATCCTTTGATTCCCAAGTAGCTTCCTCCAACTAGTATTTTTTCCACAAACATTGACATGATAAGTGGAATTATTTCATAGAACATTGTCTATTCAATATGGAATACCCATTATTTATTTATGAAAATAAAAATCTTTCTCCAGTGGTATGACCGTTGAGTTCAATACATTTTACGGGTCATGTATGTACTTTTATAAACATGAGATAAGGCATGCATCATGAACACGATAGAGGTTTGGTGGAAGCACCAACTGATAGGCTAAAATCCCTATATGACCATTAATTTAAAAGGTACCACTAGGCCTAGGGATAGTTTTACCTTTATTCTAATTATCATTACCTTATTTTATTGGTAAATTATTTGAAAAAACAAATCACCAACATCAAATTCTATATCACATCGATGAATATTAATATAAATTTTCTAATGACTTTGTGATTCTCTTACATTTTGATGAATGGATATATCTATATCTACCATTTATTTAGCTATATCAGACCCTAATGTATTTATTTATCTAACTTCATTCCATCATGTAGGATTCCTACAGTAATTTCAAAAAGTGTGTTTCCTAATGATATATATTAGTACACGAGTTAAAGGTATTATTGAATGAAAATTCACACAGGAGAGGGTATCAATCCCAACCACCATTGTAAAAAATAGAGAAATATCCCCAAATAGACACTAGGGTTTTCATTATTCTCTATGAATGACCACCTATTTGAGGATTATACAAATTTATGAAGCTAAACTCTATATTAGGATCCTGTTAAAAAAATACATGTAACATTGAGGAAAATATTGGATCTTGATTAGACATAATGGTATGTGGTACCTCATAAAAATTTAATACTTAATGAATATCCAAGAGATCTAATCTAGTGAGATATATCACCTGATAGTGATATATTCTTTTTACTTTTTAAGGTGATTATCTACAACCTGTATAACATTAAGCCATTAAAAACTTTTGGGAGTCTGACGAAAAAATATATGATGATGTTTCCAAATTTCCATTCCGACACAGGTAATAGATGTAACATCCCCTTATATATTTTTCTTTAAGTCATAACTTATTAAAAAACCAATCATTATGATAAAAACTCTGCTATATATTTCTTCCTGAAATCACACCTGGAATAATATTCCAAATTTCAATACATCACCATTCTTCTAGTATGGATAGAGAGTGAAGAACCATGTGCTTCCTCTAACATCTCCTTCTTAAAATTAATTATTCATGGAGGATAGACATATTTCATGAACCTTATTATTCATTCTTGATCAATGATAAAATTAGAAACATTTATAACCTTATTTCTGAGCTCTATATATTGTTTATATGACTGTTTAATCTTCCCTTGGATAGGTAGTTGTACATTCAATTGAGTAAGAAAATATTTCCCTTATTCCTTAAAGATTTACAGATCCATCCTTTCTAATTCATGAAATATTGGATATTTCTTGATCCTTTTCATGGATACTCTAGGTTGATCCTTTTGACTCAAATAATTGACTACCATTTCTGCTTTCCCATGGAGGTAATGTATTGAGAAAACATAATTTTTAATAATCTTTAACCATATTATATGGCACATATTGAACTCCATCTATGTGGATATATACGTTAAAATTTTGTGATTAGTATATATATTATACATTTCTATATTAAGATAATGTCTCCATTGTAACATTCGGCCCAACAGACCACTAAACTGGTAGCTGGACCAGTCACCACATGGCATCAAGGATGCCCCCCGGTATGCTATAGGCTACAAATTTGTAGTGATGGTCTAAATATATGATTGATGGGAGACTATACCCTCATGTGAGGAGAGAAAAAAATGTTATCAAATAATAAATTACATGAAAAATTAGTTTAATTATAAGAAAATGATAAAGAAGAATGAGATAAATATAATATTAACTAAATGCAAAATATGTCCAATGGGAGTTTATACAAATAATTAATGTCCAGATGATGATACATAAGCTAAATCACTAAACATAAAATATGATTGCAATTAAATACAATAAATGAATTAAGTAATGAATAGAACTAAAAATACCAAAGGTGATCTTCATAAGAATCTTGAGATCCATCTTAGTTCTCTACTCTTAAAACATTTGGTATAAGAAAACATTCACATGAAAAGTACCATAGACTTGAAAACAAGATGGTCTACTTGGGTACAAATGGTACTTGAGAAGGGTCTGAGATAACATCTCAGTAGGCTAGCACCCTTGATGTCTACCCCAATCCATTTCATTTAATATAAATTAAAGGATTATATAGGTAAATAGTTATGTATTAAAAGTGAGTAATGATTTACATGTCATGTAAACTGCTTGACTAGAGATACTAAAATAGCCCCTCAATGATCTATGCATAAGATGATAATGATTTGATAATATTTTGACTATAATTAATGAAAAATTACAAAACATAACATTTTTTTTTCATCCAAAAACATTATACCACCAAATACTTTCCATATATCCCATGTTAAATTAAAATCAAATCCATCCAATATAATGAAAATAGGCATAATATTCACGATAAATCCATAAAATCTCACATGTCACATTTTCCCCGACCAAGCTATACAACATAATGTATACTGAATGTTTATGCAATATTTAAAGATTCAAACATGAAGTCTTGGATCCACGGTATCAATGAAAAAGTCTTTCTCATTGATTCCTAGTATCATCTCGATGGAATCTCATGTAGGCACTAGTTAGAGTCCTTAGAGCATGTCAAACTAGACATGTCATATGTGAGTCCAAGAAAGTTGTATCCAAGGGATAGTAAGGCCCAGGACCTCCCACAAAATCAACACCCAATGATAATATCAATCCAATTAATCCATTACCACCTTCAAAATCCATGGAACATGTCCAAGTCATATAATCATACATTTATCATTTCATTTCATTTATCATTTCACACAATATTAGTGTACCCACTTATATGCACATATAATATTCAATTACATTTCTTGAGTATACCCATACATGTTTCATAATTAAAATTTAAATAAAAACATTTATCATACCCTCTCATGTTACAAATTTATTTTTTAATCATAACCCATGAGTTTACCCACACATTTTGACATCCTCCAAATATACCATTATGAACATTAAGTGCGATATAACCATTTATCCCAATAGTGTCAACAAAAAAGCAAGTAAACACATTTCCACAATAATTAAATAAATCATATATAGTTATATTTAACCTTACTCAAACTAGTAATTCCTCACAACACACCCCTTTATGGGTTCAATCATGGAAAATTCAAATAAAAAGGGGAAAGATGAAACATAGAAGGTACAATAGTTCTATAATCATTTTTAATGGAAACTCCATTTTCTAATTATATTAGAGTTTATGTCCTAACATAACTTATAGAACACTATGTCATCTTATCATAGAGGAAACTAAAAATCACTAATACATGTGTGTATTAAACAACTAATCATTTCATTTTCTCATAGGACATAGTTCACCTCTATTGGAGGGGTTTTATTATAAAAAATTATTTTTTTCTAAAAAATTCATTTATCAAAACTAATAATTACATTTGATAATCAAAATTAAATTTATCAAAGAATCATTAAGATTGAAAATAATGCATTCTTAAATTAAAGGGCATATAAATGGATCCCACCTCATGAAGTAGACCAAGCTGAACACTTTGACATTGTTTTCTTTTAGCAGAGACCACTCAATATTGTTTCTACCTACCTCCAAGAATATGAAACATCACACATATATAATAACACTTAGCCCCTATGAAAATATTCACATGGACATGAATACGTGTGAGGGGACCCTCATAGACAAGCTCAAATATTCGTATACCCATTAAAACCCACACAGATATGCATTTTCCATATTATATGTAATCACACCTTGCACCATATATATATATATATATACACACCCATGAATGAATATTCATATAATGGTGGAACATACATATACATATATATATTCCTACCTATGAATATGTACGGAGGGTCTTATGCCTTTGAAAACTCAAACTGGCATAAAGGATGAACTAACCCACTTCAAACAATCACTTGGAACACTAAATTACCAAAGGAACCAAAACTAATAAGGTGATAGATAAAATAAGCATAGAAATTGCCTCAAGAGGTGACAAAAAATAGTATGGATCCAAAAAAATTCATATTTATTGGTGGATTTTGGAATAGGATAGAAAACATTTTAGGAGACCCTTTACATGACCTAACACCAGAGAAGAACCAAAAACCATCTTCAATCATAATCCTAGGGTTCAGGAAAACCACACCGGGTGGCATGGAGAATGAAAAATGGATAATAAAGGGATGATATGTGAGTAAAAGGCCTTAATTTGAGAAATTCTAGAGAAATTATATAGGATCTATGTGGGAACATCGAATGGAGTGGGTTCGAGAAGTGCTCACTGCCAAAGATCTCCCATGTGGGGGATACATCTCAAAATTTGAGGAAATAAGAGGGTATAATGTTTAATTTTTTTAATTTTATTTTTTATATTTATTTTAATGGTTTCAA
This sequence comes from Viscum album, assembly GCA_963277665.1. NCBI lineage: Eukaryota > Viridiplantae > Streptophyta > Magnoliopsida > Santalales > Viscaceae > Viscum > Viscum album. The sequence goes on along the minus strand of OY728136.1, from coordinate 998,150,961 downwards.
TTTTAAAATAGGAACCTCTCACATTTTTTGTTCCACAATGTTTATAAAATTTCATGTCATTCATGCACCCTCTACTAGGCACCTAGAGCACCCCACACAGGCAGGTCACACTGTTTAAAAACCTTGAAACAACTGTTCAGTGAATAATGTTGTGTTACTGACCATTTTCAACTAACCATACAAGTTAGGCACAATGTTTGATAAAATGTTTCTAGCTTATGTGACACCTTTTTTCCCCTTGAAATGGATGCACGATTTGCTGTAGGGGGATGAATAGTTTCAGTCAAAACATACACCCTTATCAGACCCTAAAACCTAGGAATTTATAGGTATTTCACCCCCAAAACTAAACAAGACATCCAGGATACCCCTGGGGCCTTTATAAAAGTCCATAAATGTCAAATTTGAGGGTTCCAACTATATGAATTATGTTCTGAAGAACATTTTTACAAATTTCCTATCCAGTCTTAATGAAAAATCAAATTCCATTATTAGTTCATCTAGTTAAGAATCATTGGACACTAAAATCTTCCCATGATATAACATGGCATCCCATTAAAGCCTTTGGGGATAGAAAAAACATCACTCGATTTATGATGGTCATGATGTTTTATTCAAATGGTTGTGCCTAGTTTCCAAGAACCCAACACACCTCAAATTACATCTTAACCACACAGTACTGAAGTCGTCAAAACCTCAACCAATGATCAATTTATATCTAAATCATCAAAACAACCCATACCTGAGCCTACTAACCCAAATACATGATAATGTCATCATATATTTAAATATTATCATGTTGGTGATCCCTTCCAAGGTTCATAGCATTTAATAGACAATTCAAAACCACGATAACTCTAAACTCAGAATCGCCTTCAGAGAACACTCCAAAGTATTCTAGAAATGCTCCATACATGTATTATTAAACATGGAGACCATAAAATCATCTGAGTCCATATTAGGGATGCTATATTAAGGGAAAAATAAAATCCCAATCATCCAAACAAAAACTAGTCCTGCAAGACTTCCAACAAGACACTTCTAACCCTAAAACCCCACCATCATTTACGCAAAAATGTTACTTTAAAATAGTTTCTACCTAACCGATTAAATTAGTAAATAATGAAACAAGTCTTGACACCCTTTATGAATATTCCCAAATGACCGGCTTAGATGAACAACATATTTAAACCAAATTGTAATGCCTCCTTCTATGGCATTGTGTATTTACAATGAATGTGTCCACCAAAGTCCCCACATACTATATGGTGTCTCTCCCCTCTCAAACCACCTCATGGTTATTTAAACCATCATGCCACATCAGAAATAATGGGGTACCCCAGATCCAACCCACTAGAATTCGTAACCATTTAAACATCACCTGAAAACCCAAAAATAATTTGCGGAAGTGTTGGATTCATCGAAGTAGAGTCTACAGAACTAACCCAAGGTAGTCCATACTCCACATTAGAAGTGATACCTAGGTACAAAGCTAACAATTCTACATACTAACATTTACTAAGTCTATATTGACATCTTCCTGGTTTTCATGTCAGAATGAAATGTCTGGTTTTCAAGATACCATCCATGGAATTCCTAAAAGGGAACCAAAGTATCACTTCGAACTAACCAAGAAAAAAATAACCATGAACCCAAAAAACATAGATAAAGACCACTTATCAAGACCATTGGATTTTAAAAGTTAGTGTGACATAAGACCATAAAATTCTCAGTGAATAATGTATCGAATCAAGATATGCAACATTATCATCACTTTTAGAAGAGTAAATTAAGAGGAAACCAAGATAATGAAAAAAAATCTAACAACTATTGTACAACCACTTAAAAGAGGATTGATGACACCAAGCCAACACATTTCTATTGAACTTATCACAATTCCCTTACCACCCAAGGAATTCCTGTGATCATTCAAACGTAACCATCAATTTCCGTCCATGGTCAATTGTTCTTATAAGGATTTTCATCAATAGAAAACTATATCAAAATAATTGTTTCTAGAAATTTCATATATTATCAAGATTTAACTGCCTCACAAGAATTTAAAAACTGTAATAACCATTTTCAAAAAGTCCTCTCAGATTTTACTCCTACCTAGAAGGGAAAAATTATTAGAATGGATGAAATTCACCCCCCATAGGTTTTCCTAGTCAGTGAATTAGAATGTAAGAATAGATACTCACAAGTGCAGAAGATGAAAATTCCAAAAACGTACATGTGTCACTCCATTAATCCATGATCACACACATCATGCATAAAATGAAGTCAAAATAAAAATGATCGGCGTGTCAAATTACAAGAGTCTATAGATATTATTCACATGAATGGGGATAAACATAAACACTTCAACATCCTTGTGACTATACTCCAGAGACAATCTTATAATGTTCTCAACAACACAAGTCTAAATGATCGCACCTAACTCAAATAGTTTTTTTTACAAAATTTAACCACTCGACGGGTATTGTGTATATCAACTCGTACTACCCTGAGATTATAGAAGAAAATTGAACATCCAAAAAACTATCTATAGGTTTTCTTCCCTATGAAATCAAGTATCATATTGATCGTTAAAATCAATTTCATATTTCCCAAACACTCATTTACTTGGATAACGATATGTTGGGTCTTCCATCACTGGAGAAAAGTATAGTTTCAAATGACCTCTAAAGCATATGACGATTTATGAAGAATGTATAACCCAATAAACCTATAAATTCATTGATGATCGCTCCCATAAAAAGGTTCAATATGCAATGGAAACCCATCTGAATAAGTATGTCCTCTTAAAAATGAAAATTCCTACAAGGGACAATGAAACCTAAGTATCACCAAACGTCAAAGGATAAAAACATTAACAAGACATTTTAGGATCTACGGAAACTGCCTACCATGGGCAAGCCCCTTAATAAGTTTAATGGTTAACCCTATCACTTGGTCATGATAAAAAAATCTCTAGTCTCAAGAGGCTTTCATGTATTCCATTTCTAAAAAAACAATCATGTGAATAAAAACCCAAATCTCTATTCCAAATCACACCACAAGATAAATTTAAAATATCCTTACAGGAGGGTTTAAACAAATGAAACCACTATAGATTTTATTTTTATGGTTATTAAATTTATTAAAATTTAAATATATAAACATCTAAATGATTTAATTCAAATAATCAAGAACCATTTTAAGCAAAAACACTAAGTACTTGATTTTAACCAACAAACCAAGGAAAAAATCATGAAGGTTAATTCCAAATTTCTTTTCAAACATTAAAAACATTTTTACATCTTATCATCATTAAGAAATTTATGATATAAATTCCTTTTCATAGAAATGGAATTCATTGAGGGTCCAATTAAACCAACCTATTTTCTTAAAAAGTAAACCCAATTATAACCATTTAACCATAGAAATCATAATCACCCATAATAGTTCATCTCATTAAAACATGTCCTAGTTGACTTACTTGGGTGTATTTGAAAATTTTGAATTCTATTAAATTTATATACATTCGAAACATAAAAAAATTCATATTTATAACTATGTACGAATTTACCATGGTCATATAATGGATCATTTATATGAGTGGCCATCCACCAATCCATAAAGTACCTATACACTTTACCAGTGGAATTTGTATCCTTCATAATCAAAATAAATTCACATACAATTAAAACCTAAACATTAATTTACAAGTATTTGAATACATTAGTTAATGTTTCCTACATATAAGGTTCTCAAACACAAAACAACTAAAAATTGGCTCTCATCGTAATCACAACCACTAAATTTTAGCCCATGTAACAATTTAAATATCAAATCATACCTAGAATGTTATCATAAGAGGTACCATAGAAATCATTCTATAACAAAAAATCATGGAATATATGAAAAAAACTAAAAAATGAGGCTACATGGAATATATTCACCTAAACATGTTAAACAATTATAAATGTTGAATTTTACCTAAACAGGTTCAACTAAACATGTTATAACACCAATGTAAAAAATTGAAATTAGTAGGAAACTTAATAATGAAACTACATGTCTTGGAATATTCATGGAACATGAATTTAATGTGCCTATAATGATGCATAAAATTTTTTATTCAATCCCTAATAGGCCAAGGGAAAATTTAAATAATTATCATAATCAATATGAAGTGGAAAATACAACAGTCACCCAAGGTGAAATAATAATCCTATATAATATCAAATAGTATGAACAAAAATCCCACCCCTGGACACTTGGTCATTACCCATATATGGGTTGATCAATACCAAGAATGACTATTTTCCAAGCACCGACACATTCCTAGTCTCCTATATACCTTCCCAAAATAGTAATACAAAGGAAAAAGATCCTACAATACCACTGTGTAACATCCCAGCCTGACTGAACACTAAAACGGTAGTCAAACAAATTTCCACATGGCCTCCATCATGTCTCCCCATATGATAGAGGCTACATACTATTAGTGAGGGTATAAAGAGGTGATATCAGGGAGACTATACCATCATGTCTGAGTGGCACATCAGTTTATTAGATAATAAATAATATGATACAATAGATGATGTATAAATTAATGATGATGAAATAGATGATAAATTTAAAATATAATGAATATAAAATACAGACAATTCCATTTTATACAAAATATGCATGTCAAAATAATGATACATAAGCTAAAATAGTAAACATGTATCATGATTATAATTCAGTATAATACAATACTGGCATAATGAAAATAAATAAAAATTTCAAAGGCAATCTCCGTGAGCATCCTACCCACCATATTAGCCTTTTTATCCTAACTCCTTAGGTATAAGAAAAACAACACAATAAAAATTCCATAGTCCTACAAACAAGATGGTCTCATTGAGTACCAATGATACCTGAGTATGGTGTGAGATAATATATCAGTAGGACATCACCGATGATGTCTACCCCAATCCATTTCATGAAATATTAATTAAGAGTGTACAGGAAAATTTTTAATCTGTAAATGAATGTATATATTTCAATGGTATGTAAACTGCAAAACCAGGGATACTAAAATATCACCTCAAGGCTCCCTATACAATATGGTCATACTCATATAAAAAGAATGCTAAAATTAATGAAAATAACTCTTCATGGACTTACTTTTCTTCCAAACATGGAATAAAACCATGAACATACCGTATACCACATGTTCCATATAAATCATGGATGTGTTGTACAACAACAAGAGTCAAAAAAATCATGGTCTTGTTGTATAGTCACATATTTCACAATTTACCATGACCAAGATATACAAATAAATTTATCATATACCTCACAGTCTTTCTGTATATCAAATTTCCATAACACTAAGGTATTTATCCAATGTTTTGAAGACCAAGTCATCCTCATTGTGTCCCAAGAGAATCTTGATTGAAACCTAGATAGGCACTGGTTGGATTAATATGAACATGTCATACAAGACATGTCATACACGAGTCCAAGAAAGCTAGATCCAAGGGTTATCAAGGCCCAAGGCATCCCAAGGAATCAATAAACAAGAAGAATATATATCCATGGCACCCACTACCACATTCCAAATCTAAGGAACCTGTCTAAGGCATTTATTACTATATTTATCATTTCATGTCATTTATCATTTCATACAATTTGAGTCAACAAACTCATATGCCCATTTCACATTCAATTACATATCATGAGTATACCCACTCATGTATCAAAATTAAAATTTAATGAATACCAAGAAGTATACCCTCTCATGGATCCCAAATTATTTAAAAAAACCATTGAGTTTACCAACTCTTTTACACATATTCCAAATAAACCATTCCGAAATTAAATTTTGATATAACCATTTAACCCAATAACATCAAACATGAATTGTTAGAATCATATCTTTGAACAAAGTAAAAAAAGTGACATTAGTTATAGTTATGGTTCATATAACTAGACATGAAAAGGAACACACCCCTAGGTGGTTCAATAAATGTCAATTCAAATGGAAAGTGGGAAGATGGATCTTAAAAGGTGTAATGCTTTCATAAAAATTTATAAAGGAAAACACCTTTTCCTAATTTTATTATAGTCTATCTCCAAAAATTCCTTACATTACACTATGTCATTTAATAATAAGGAGTACATCAGAGCAATAATCCATTCACGTATTAAAAAAATAATTAATGACATTAGCTTAGAAGACAGTGCACCTCCATTAGAAGGGATTTATTATAAAAATATGACATTGTTTCTCAAAGAAATAATTTATCATAACTAATAATTCCATTAAATAATTAAAATTAAATTTATCAAATCAAAATTTATTAGGGAACAAATTCATTCTTAAAATAAAGGTCAAGAAAAGGTATCCTACCTCATTAAATAATGAAATCCAAACACTTTGGCACTATTTTCTTTTAGTGGGGACAACTCAAAGCTACTACTACCAGCCTCTGGGAAAATGCACCTTCACATATATATATAAGGAAACCAATAACCTATAAACTTATTCAAATGTCCATGAATATGTGCAAGGGTATCCTCACATACAATCTCATATATTCATATACATGTACACCAACATACATATACATTTTCCATATTACATGTAAGCACACACCACCACCACACACACAAACACACATATATATATATATATTCACTTCAAGAGATGAATATACATATAATGGGGGAACACACATATAATTATATTTTCTTACCTATTCATATGCGGTGATACACCATTGACTTTGGTGACAGGAACCTTCCTCAAGGACGACCAAACACACTTCAAAAAATCACTATGAACCCTATATCACTAAAGGGACTAGAAATAATATGTATGTAGACAACATAATGAGGTAAAAATTACTTCAATAGGTTATTCAAAATTTAAATAGATATGAACCACATTGTCATTGAGGGAGGATTCCATAAGACAGAAGAAAACATCTCAGGAGACCCATTGAATGCCCTAACATTGGAGAATAAACAAATAATAAGATCAAAACTAACCATGGGTTTTGGAAAAACCTCAACAGGAATGGGGAGAAGGAAAAAATTCCATGAAATTGAGGATACGAGTGCAAAAGTAATTACCTTGAAGAGTCAAAGTGAAATCACATAAGATTACTGTGATAATGTTGAACGGAGAGGGATCCGGAAGGGGGCATCATACACATCGCAAAAGATAGCACGAGGGGGGGGAGGGGGTTGCGTAATGATATTAGGGGGGAGAAGATGGGTATTAGGTTTAATTATATTTTTTTTATTTTATTATTTTAAACAAGGACGTGATAAATAGTGTGGGCCACAATGTTTGGTAAAACATGCACAAAACGTTCTCCCTCCACTAGGACCTTAGAGCACCCCGGATGAGATGGTTACATGGTTAGGAAACAATGAACGAACCGAGTGATTAATTGATTTTAGGAAGTTCTCATTTTCCATTAAACATGTAGGATATGCACAGTGTTTAATAAAACTTGTGAATCCCATGTGAAACCTTATGTTCCACTGTATTATCATGGTTTGGATGAGGAAGGATGCATTATTTCAAACAAATATTGTTCCATTGTCAGTCCCTCAAAAACCATGGTATTTAAGTCATTGACACCCCAGAAACCCAAAGATAGATCTAGGGGACCCATTGGAAATTTACCTAAGTCCATAAATTTTACATTTGAGGGTTCCATAATACTAGAAATATGTTTCAAATTTCATTTTTAAAAATAGTCCCTCATGTAATAACCAAAAATAAAATTCCCTTGGAATATAATATGGTTAAAAAACAAGTCAATATACATCCATATATTTGAAAAAAATTTTACCATATATAATTTTAAATCATGATTTGGGTGATTTTTTCATGAACCATCAATTTTCATGAGTTAGAAGATATAACTATTTCATTCTGGATAAGAAATAATCCCAATCCCATATTGGATACACCACTATATAATATAAACCCTTCTCCACCATAGGTTAATGTATTAAAAGGTTTACTAACTAAATTTCCCTTTAGTTACATAAATTTTTTCACACATTCATCTATCAAAAGGAACTTGGCTCTTTTTAGAGTTAACTTGGTGAGTTGATTAGATATTTTTGAGAAATATTCCCCAAACTACTGATAATATATATCTAAACTGAGAGAACTATGGATCTCTGTCACCATGATTGGCCTACCATAGTATTGAAATACCACTATCTTTGATGGATCTATCATTATAACCTCTTTTAAGATCATATAAACAATAAATAAAAATAGTTTAAGAAACAATTCAAAAAATGTAATTTTTTCATACATTTTATCCTTCCATAGTGTCTTTAGTGCAATTCTGTAGTGATCTTAATGCTCCTCCTTTTTCTATTATCAAATGATAATATAATATGTAAATACAACAAAAAAGTTATCAATGTAATCTCTAAAGTCAAAATTCATTAAATACATAGAAATAATCAGACAATTAGTAATACCCAATGAAATCACTATATATTTATAGTGTCTATTTCATGTATATGTTTCTATTTTAGGTATATCCTCATTTTTAACCATCAATTTATGATATATAGAATATTTTTTCAATATAGTAAAAGTATTTATATCCATGAAGTTGATCAAATTGGTCATCAATAGAGGACATATGATACATGCTCTTGATCATGATCTTGTTCATCTCTCGATAATAAATAAAAAGTCACACCGATCAGTTTTTATTTTAAAAAAATTGAAATGGTTCACACTATGGATACAAACGCAGTTGAATGAATTACTTATAAAGGTTCTCATGGGGTTTTTATAGTTCTTACAACTCATTCGAGTCCATTCTATTAAACTGTAATGGAACCTAGTATTAGATCTTTTGATAACTAACATTCTCATTTTGGTGGATGACTATGAATATTTTTAAGAAATACATAAACAAACCCTCAAAAATAAGAATATCATAAATTTTGAGTTTCACCCAAAAAATATGATATAAACACTCCTTTGGAATAAGAATCCAAACCTATACATTGGATATGATTTATGTAGGAAGTTCATTCTAATGACCACAATGATAGATGATTATAGGTTGGTTCAAAATACTAAACCTGAAATCCCGTCCTTTGAAATTATATTGGGATTTTTTAGTGTAATCTAATCTATTCATAATATAGCATAAAATTCAACCATATAATGATTGAAATTATTTTGAGGAAGAACATTCCTGCAATCTTTAACTAGAGAAGAATAATATAATTAAGATTCAATCATCATCCCATTATGTGTTTTCACTGTTAATTATACATATAATCATTTGGGTTGGATCATTTAACCTTTATAAGATTCATCAGATATGAAATAATGAGTATATATAGAGTCAAATAAAACATTGTTCGTTCAATAGTGTTGGGTAAGTGTAATAATCACCACTTTGTTGTCACACCCCTCAACAAAAATAATGATGACATGATATTTCACTTTATCCATTTTCATAAGAGGTTTCTAATCTACGAAATCATCATTAAATATTTATTTTTTCATTAAATGGAATAATACCCAGACTCCTTACACTTGAAACAATGGAGTGTGGGTGGTAAATTAAATAAAAATTTATCTCTATTTTCATTATTAACTAACATCTTACCATCACAATGGAAATAAATTTCATGATAACCTTCCTTCCAATTATTAAAATTTATGTTAGTACCATTTAGAAAATTTCCCTCCATTTTCCATCCACACAATGAGCATAAAGGATGATTATCTCAATTCCTCCATAGTTTTTATAGATTCATTTTAATTCCACATTTCATTTATTATAAATGGCATGAGATTTAAGGGTAACTCCAATATACTTTTACACCATTATCACACTATGAAAAATTTATTCAAAGCTACCAATTCCCCTTATGGAAAACTCCCTTCAAATACATGTTATTATGAATATAATGAAGTGATGAAACCTAATTTTAGGTTGGATGGTAATACAAGAATCATACCTTGAAATTCTTATAAAATTCACCACATAGGTACCAATAAATTCATTATCAATATTATTTAACACAAGGAATTACTTATTAAATATCATGTGAAGAATAAATGGAAATTTATTATTGAAAAATATGTTCTTAAACTCATACCATTACATATATTCAGTTTCATCATGTTTACATGAATACTTGATATACATAGAACATTGATATGATTATCCTTCTATAAAATATATATCCAAAATTAATTTTTCAAGCACTGAACATGGGATAATGTCAAATATATTCTGAATGGTACTGATGGTTTATTTAGAAACCAATGTTTTGGAAAATCACTGAAGGAAGATGTATATTTCCTCATGAAACAATCAATAGAAAAGTTTCCCCCATTTTTCTTTTTGATGTTCAACATGATTCATAGCTTGAGAAAGATGTGTGATCATAGTAATAATATTTTTAATTTTAGATACAATAAAATTTGGTTTCTTCGGATGAAAATCATTTACTTTTCAATTATTCTTATCATTAAAAAGGTTCATTTAGGTTCCAGACATTGACTAAATTATAAAAATCATACAATAAGAAAAAAATATTCATAGAGTGGTACCATATAATCCTAAAAAACATATACGGTGTTCTAATAAAGACACATTCATTATGATCTATGGAACTATATTATTAACCGAAGTTATTCATGGAAATTATTTAAATACAAGGCTTGTTATCATGCATGAGGTGATGATTGAGTCAAACTTAATGGTATTTTTCTAATTTATTACCCATATGGAATTATGTGATAGAGCCACATACACATTTAGAATTTATGAGGGGATGTAAATTAATGGAATCTATGGGCTATATCCTTCACCAAATTTACCAAACAATTTTTTATACTTTGACTCATCCTTAGAATAATCCTTAGATATATCCCTTGACATATCTGTTGACATATCCCTTCAGATATCACAAAATTATTCTCATCCATTATTACATAGGTTAATTAAACCAAACTTATGATAAAACTTATCATTAAAAAAAACTTCATATTTATAGATATTCAATATTTTTATATGAATATTCATCGCATTTTCAAATCACACACATGAGTGTGATAAAGTTGTAGTGAATTTGGAAACATGGAATAAAACGAAATTGGTTCATAAGAGTTTTAAATGGTATCCCACTTAGATCATCATAACTAGAACACTTATTATATATATAAAACATAATAAATGTCATCATAACTCATAGAAAAGAAAAATAATATTGGATAATCTAAAATTTTTAGTAATTTTAAACAAGGGAAATAAGTAATCATAAAATGAGAATAAGGGTATGAGAAAATGAACATAAAATTTTAAAACCATACCTTTCATATAAAATGTCATAATCATTGGTCATGGAATAATTATTCATAGCTCATAATAAATGAACCAAAAGGTAATAAAATAATTAAATCTATAATATAATAACATATGAATAAGAAATTGAATTATTGCATAAACATAGGAAAAATCATTTAATCAGTAGTAAATGGTCATTTCAAACATATAATAGTGGAATGTGTTCACTCCCCAAACCATAATATTAGTCAAGAATTAAACCCAAGACAATCATAGTTGATAAATTCATTTAGTTATCTTATTTCACTTTACATTCCATTTATATTTAACTAATGATATATCAATGTTTTATCCAATGAATTAGAGGGACATATACGTCCCACATATCACTTAAAAAAATTATACATACGTGTACCATAAGATTATAAAACATTCATTATATTGTAAAACATAAAAATAAATGTGTCTCTCAAATCATCCATCGTATCCGAACCCATGAGAAGATATGAGTTGCATAGAACATTTCACCATAGCAAACCCCATAAAAGAGAAATGAGATTCATATAAATATTTTCATTAGAAACATAAACCTTATAGAAAAATAATAAAGGTGGAATCATTTAATCATTTAACAAATAAATATTATGTGACATCAATGTATGTCAACTTTGATAGAATTATTTTTTTAGGAAAAATAATATAGATCATTTATTGAGAAAAATATGTTTTCATTAAAAATCCCATTTTTAAAACAAAAAATAAATTAAATATTTTAGAAATAAATTTATTTGAAAAGAACATTGAAATATATTAATTTAATATTTAATGAAATTAATTTTCATAATTTTTGGAAATTCCATTCATGTTGTACAGAATAAAATAATTATTTCCTTCAATTTTTTGGTAAAAGTCAAATGTTCCTCATATGGAAAATTACCTGTAGACTAAATTTAAAAAATATTATGATCATTTAAATATAGATAAATTTTTTGAATAATAAATAAATTTTTAGTTTTAGAATATTTTTGAAAACATTTTTAAAAACCAGGATATGGAAGAAAATATTTTTTTTGACATAATAGATAAATACATATAATTTTTCTTCAAAACATTATTTTAGATCCTTGAGTACATAAATTGAGAAAGAATGAATGTAAAATATTTCTTCTCATGAAATAATAATATGATAATACAATTAATGATTTCATTGGAAAATGAATCATAATATTTAATCATTGAAATCATATTCATAAACTATCCCAACAATAAATGAGATTATCACATCAAACATTTACCAATTTGGTATATTTTGAATCATTGGACCCAATAAACAATAAGAAAAAAAAATATAAAATAACTAGATTAATTATATTCTTTATATTACATTTCAATGGGACTTTATAAACACCTCATAAGATAATATAAGTGAAAAATATAACTTCTGTCCAAATTATGAAAACTTGAGAGAAAGATAGCTAACCATAATTCTTGAATTCTATGGTACACATTGGGAAGACCTATTTAATAAATATAAGAATATAATTATAATATTGAATAAAAATAATTTTATATATCATGTAATATATGAATTAACAATGACCCTTGTTACATGTTTACTAACAATTCCATGTGAAAACCATGTTTTTGGTAATAAGTACTTTGTATTTCATGTTTGTTTAAATTTTCAATAATTGGACCTATTACTATGATCATGGTTTCCATCCTCTCAAAAATATTTGAAAATATATAAATAATAAATATATTCAGTATATATGTATTTATAGTAATAAATTTTTTTTGAGATTGAAAATGATATACACTGTTCATGTAGAAGGTAAGTCATACGTACGTTAGAATGTTGATTCCATTCTTACAATGGATAAAAAATGGTGGTAAATAATAAAAATTAATTTAATATAACCATATTTATGATAAATTTGTCACATATATTCATTAAATATAACTTAATTACCATCATTAAAAAGTTTTAGTGAAAAATGAATCACATTTCTTCATAAGGCGGTAGTCTGTCACCCACATTAACAATGTTATTATAGCCCTAATGGAATGGAAAAAAGAAGGTATATGTGATATAATAATAATATAATTTTAATTATTTAGTAATTATCATCATTATATATTAAATAAATTGTTCTATATATCCATGTAAGTTGATAATGGAAAACTAATTACATTGGCTCATGATGTGATAGTCCGTCGTACACATGAATGATAATTTTATAACTCATTTGATGAACGAGCAATGGAATTTAGGTTATTAAATAGGAATTAAAAAAATTAGTATATAATAGATAATTTTTTATGATATTATAATAATTTATTTATATTTGAATGATTTGTATGAATAAATAAAATAAAGAAGATCAGTTAAGCACAATACCTCTTCTTCAGAACTCATCCTAAGGTAACCACCAATAGATTAATATGATGGATTTATGATCCAAATAAAAGATATATGTATTGGATAGGGAATTAATTAATATACTATGTATGTATTGTCCAAGAAAAAGGGTTTTAATGTGTTAATATGAGAAGAGAGTGTGCGGCCTTTTATAAATGATGTTACTGGTGCACATGTAATTTTATAGAAGAAAGAGGTGTAACCCCATTTCTCAAATGCCACAAGAATCCAAAATGGACCATTATCTAGGATTTGAGACAAAATTTCTTTCAATATAGGAATAAAATATATGCTTTATAGGTTTTTAATACATTTTAACCCATTTTGTATTAGTTTAATATTAGAATAAAACAATTTTCACCAAAACCATAGTAGAATATTATTAATGTAGTCAATGTTCATTATGAAAAAAAATTAAGTTGAATGTATATGATAATATAAATTATAATAATAAATATATTAAATCAATTTTCATAAATTTATTTCTTTGAAGTGGAAGAATTTAATTTAAAATTAAACCCACAAAGGTGATGAAAAATGGGTTTTTTTCAAGAAGTCTATTTTTATAGAAAATAGTAATTTTATAATAAATCTAATACAAGTAATAATAAATAAATAAATTTAAATTAACAATTAATTATATGATATCTGAGAAATTCATTTATCAAATTCTCAATTTTGGGCAGTTTTAAGGAATTAAAAAGGAGAAACATTATACAAATTAAATTTGTTTTAAAAAAATCATGTTTTATACCCAAACATTATCTTGTACTAAAATACAATATAATATTAATTTAAAATTAACTAAATGGTCAGGATATATCTTAATATAAAAATTTTACATTAAGTAATATTCAAAAAATAATGGGACATTCTGTTTACATAATTTATTAAAATGATATGATATTTTTTTACAAAAATATGTACCTTTTACTATTCACTAAAATTAAATATTTTACAAAAAATAATAAAATCATACCACATGTAAATTTTTATATGATAATTTAAAAAATGAATTTTATTTTTAAAAATATATTTCCTAAAATTCTAAAAGCATTATTTTTATTTTTTGTCTACAAAATTCAATAAAAAATGTATTTTTGAAACATATAAACACTTTAGTGAAAATTATATACTTTTTTATCACTGTGGTTTATTATGTAAAACCAATACACATAATATTTAATATATGGTTATTTTTAAAAAAAAGTCAGGGTCAAATCCTCTTGAATAGAAATGAAAGAAATAATATAAAGGAGAGAGGGTGGGGTAAGATAAGAAAACACTACCCTAATCAAAGAGATCAATGTCCAAGTTTCTTTCTAATTTTATCACCAAATTTAATCTCTTTATCTCATATATCATTCCAATTTATACGTCTTCCACGCCCACAAACCCTCCCTTTTAAGTAACTCTCTTATAAGCTTATTGCTTGTTGGATAAGGCTATCAATATCTATGTCATCGGAGTCAAAGTATTTTGGGGGTTGTAATTACTCTTTTTGAGCAACCCATTCTGCAGGTTCGTGCCTTCTACAGTGAATTCGTGGATTTCAACCTCGTTTCCATGTTTTGGTTTTTTTGGAAAGGTCATTCCAGTACATATTTATCAAATCCATAGGTATCCTCCTCCAAAAGAACCTTTATAATATTATCAAGATTTTCTTTGTCCCATATAGTGTCAATTTCTTGGACTTCCAGGGGCATAGTACCTTCATGATCAATCATGGAGTCATATTGCAGATCTAGAAAATTCAGAACCTCATGAGTAACTAGTGAGGGCATCTTTGCATATGTTGCTGAAAAAGAAGCTAAAATTTTTGGCACATTGGGTTGTTGTTCAACCATATTTTTTTAAGAGTCTGTCATTGAAAATGTTGATGTTCTTCCATTACATAAGCCTATTTTTATGGGTAGAAAGAAAATTATTTCATGGTTCCATCCCCATTTTTCTAGACTAACCCAATGAAACAAAATTTCTAGAAACTTTGGTTTTTTTGGGTAGTACCAACTGAAATACATCACTATCAAATATCTTTCTCTTGCCTTTTCCTCTGAACTTGACCATGATTTCATGTCTAATTTCAAAAGAATGATTTTTCACTTACATGTGCAGTAAGAACCAGAATCCAACATTGAAGAGAAAGAGATAAATATAGACCAAGAATGTAATGGAAGAGTATTGGAGTTGTATCTAAAAGTGCTAAAGAAAATTAGAAGAGAAGATTTTGAAAACCAAAGAATTTTAATGAACGTAAGGGATTTTCCCTTAAAAATCAATTCATCGAAATATTCTTCCATCATTACGGCTAGGAGTTATTAAACAATTAAAGACACAAGACGATGTCAGGTATAAAAAATTAGATGTGAAAGTTTATTTTTAGTCACTAATATAAATCCTTTGGGTGTTTTAGGTTGTTAAATATTGATAATATAATCCATCAACTATTAATGAGATGCTAATAAAATAATTACCTGAAAACCTTCAAAAAGAACCAGGGGAGGAGATCACACTTTTTCATGTGCTTACGACAGAGAGTCATTATGTTGTACCTCTAATATTAATTTAATTACTTAATTCTCTGTAAATGATAAATATTATAGAATTAATTAAGGGTAGTGAATAATTTAATAATGGGGGAGAAATCATTTATAGTATAGTTTTTTCAAATTTTTTCATTCTTAATTATTTCTGTTTTATTTTTTTTATGCATTTATTATTCATTTATAGTGTGTATTGAAACATATTGAGCATTATATGACTGACCTTGAATCTTTTAAATCAATGATAATGTTGGGGAACTAATTTTATCTATTAAACCCACATAGATAAACATTTAAATGTTTTCTTAAATCCTAAATGTGGTAAATCCATGTAAGGAAAAATGATTTATGAATTTAGGGGACTAGTTTTGATCTATTTAATGAGAGAAAAATCGGGAGTGGTGAATCAATAATCCTTTATTTTTAAAAATTATTACAGAACAAAAAAAAACTCCTTCAATTAGTGATAAAAACTCTTCTAGAAATCAAGAAAACATAAACAACCATAGGAACATAGGTGATAATAGGGTTCAAAACTCAATAAGAGTATCTAGTTCTAATCATTGTTTGTAAGTAATCTAATACCACACATCCCACTAGGAAATAATACCATTGAGGTTACAATATTCACAGAGTGTCCTTTAATTTTCATAGTTCTATATTCAATCGATTATAGATGTTCTCCTCACACAAATAAATAAAATATCAAATATATGTAAAAAGTATAATAGACATCCCCAATAAGATTTAATTGGTTTTAAATGTTTCACATTAATATTATTCAAACCTGACTTTATTTAAAGTACTTATTTCATTTCAAATTATATCATAGTATAGAGAAAGAACCTTATTTTGTCTAATAGTGGGTTTTCCATTATTTTCTAACACTATACATTGTTTAGTGCATCCATATAGTATACTCAATCCAGTTCCTTCAACAGCCAGAAACTAAACATACACAGTATTTAACAGATAACATCGGTATAGTATCCATATGTTTCTTATTCAGCCTATTTGATAGATAACCTATTACCAAAATTTATTTAATATGAACTGATATAAAAGAATTCTTTTATCCTTCCTAACAATTCCTCTTTACCATGTTCATCATATCATCCCTTTATGTATGCGTCAGTTGGACTCACATCAAAAAATTATACACTGTCCTTCTTTATTCACAAACCCCCATCTATAGGTAATGTTTCTCTTAGATTTTAATATAATGTAAGAAATTATTATCAATATTCCCTCTTAAAAAAAGGATCATCCTACTTAGAAACATCCTACATTTGACCAAATACAATTCTCTTAAAATATAATAGGATTCCACTAATATTTCTTAAATCCCTACATTTAAGACCTATTAAAACATCTTCTTGCTCATTATACATCATAAGACAATGTCTGATAAAATATCATACTAACAAAACTTCTCTTATTTATAAACCTCAAAATAAAACTCCCCATTTTTACATTTTATTTTATTATGTGATTAGTCATAAATTAAAATCCTTATTAATTTAATATAATAAAATCATGCCCCTATTTAAATTCACTAGAAATTTTATCTTATGGAACTGGTAATTTAACTTGGATAATTATTCAACACAAAACAATGGATGATCACCTTGGATATGTAACATCCTTTTGACATAATCGAGATGATAGACTCAAATAAATAAAAATTTTAACTCAAATTTTTTTATGATTTATGAATTAAATGAAAAATTAAATTTCTCATATAAAACCTTCTAAAAATAATAAACATCAACTTCTTAACACCTCAATATTCTTTGATACATCTTATTACATCTTGGTACTGAAAATATACCACTGGACTTTTTTCACCCATGATACATAAATCACTACAACATTAAATCTCATGAAATGGATTACATATCCATAAATTCTAGGAATATGTGAGCGAAATTAATTTAGGAAACAAGAATCATTAAACAACAACATTATGGGGTCTATAATTAGTCTTTTGAGAAAAAAATTTTAAACTTATTCAAACATATATTTTCAAATTTATTTCATTATCACATCTTATGTACCATTAAATAACACCATCCACTATAAAAATCACTAAACTAGAAAACAATTCACACAAACTAAAATCAATATTTAACAATTTTATAAAAATCCCCCTAAATAAAAACATATCCTTAAAGGTTAAAGTTCATACAAATGGATATATTTATGTAATATAATTTGTTTCTACCCCTTAGAGAACACTATACAAAGAAAATATTGATAGGGGATGGGAATCAAATACTATAGCCGGAAGGATATGGAGGATAAACAACCATTATCTTCCTCAAATTACAAAATGTTTCCTTATATAATGGTTCAATGAATATATATGTAATTTTCATTGTTTTAAGAAATAATTCCATATTTATTTCATTTATTCGCACATTTTTTTGAATAAGTTATATATACTATCAATTTTCTTGGAGGAAGAATATTTCCCTAGATTATTAGTGATATTTACTGAAATTGTTTAATCATAATACAAGATATGGGGAATCCTAATTTAAACCAAAAAATATTTCAATTGAGTCTTCATGCATATTAACTGTATTTTATCTTCTGTAGTAATAATATATTCAAATTATATAGTAATGAGTGTTTCTGAACATTATTTCTATATATTCTAGATGAAAAATATTTAACCTATAAAGGACACCCTATTATATGTCAATTTTTTATCATAGAAACTTTCAACCCAATATGCATCTATAAAAACATACAAATCAATATTTCAAGGACTATCATATTTCAGCCCAAATTTAGTGTTACATTTAATATATCTAATAATTCACTTTTCTTCCCTGAGATGATATTCCATTGGTCAAATTTTATTTTTATAATATTTTTCAACAACATAAACAATATTTGTACTAGAAGCAATTAGATATAATAAACATTGAATCAACATTCTAAACCCATTATCATTAACCAAATTTCCTTTCCTATATTATCCCATATTTATTCCCATGGAAATGTGTGTAGAATCTATCTTTTGATCATCAATTCCAAATTTATTCATAATTTAACTACCATACTTATATTAAAACAGAAAAATGTGTTACTTGTTTTGAGAGATTTGAGAGGAAAGAATGAATTTCATTCCTCTATGAAAGTACATTTAAAATAACTTCATCATAACCTTAAAAAATCACATGTTTCTTCATCATTACCTATGAATATAAAATAACTAGTATATACAATCATAATGAGAGAAACATATTGATTTTATTTTGTAATGTGGTTTCTATCAAATCTTACGTTCTTGGAATTCAACTTCCTTAAGAAAGTATGTAATTTAGAATACCAAGATATTATAGCCTTTTTTTAGTCCACAAAAATACTTCTTAAACATGCACACATAACATTAATCATAACTAACAATGAATCCACATTGTTTTTCAATATAAACATATTCATCAGGATCCCCATTAATAAAATTACTTGATATATGTCTTGAATATCATATATATATGTTGTATAATAATAATATGAATGGTTAAGATAGTTTTAAGCCTTGTTACTAGACATAATATACCATTAATGGAAATCAATTAAATTTCTGGGTAAACTTTTCCAACCATTCATGAATTATTTCTTATCACTTCACCATTTTAATTCAATTTGATTCAAAATATCCACTTTATACCAGTCAAATTCATATTTTTTTGGTATAATTTTCACGGTTTACATTATTTTAAATATGATTCAACACTTCATTCATTGTTTAAAAAATTGTTTATTATCCATAGATTCATTGAGATCACATAGAATAGCCTATGAATAAAATTATCTATGTGAAACCAACATTGATATTCGTCATGTTTGAATCAATTTCTCTTGATATCTAAGTATTTTTTGGATTTCCACTTATTTTTATAGCTTAGGATAAGATGAATTTAATTTATATTCATAACTACTGATAGATGAGTTTTATTATTCTCCTCATAAAATATCAATATTATTACTTTTTTAAGAACCATGTAATGTTATTTAATTACAACCGCTTCAACCTCAATTTCATTCATATGTGCAATAATGAAGAATTCATTTATCATATTTTTCTACTTATTTTAAATCATTATATTAAAAAATGATTTATATTTTTTATTGTATTATTAGAATCCTATATTATTTTGAGGGCTTCCTATAAATATTATAAAAACACCTCTTTGATAAAAATATAACGATTCTCACCATTGACATTGATAATTAAAGTAATTTCAAACACCATTAGGTATTTAAAACATAGGGTTTCTTTTTAATACATATCGTAAGGGTTAATATAATTGTTTATCCTATAGAATCATTTAGTCTAATTATGATATTATACTCTATATATTTAGATTTTTCATGTTCAATAATCATTTTAAATGTGATCCCTACCGAACTTATGATTTTTATATCATCAAAATTGTTATATTGTGCTGTGTACATTGATCAAAATTTCTGATGAATTTCATTTTTTAAAAGCTGGTATCTAAAAATTACATTAATATACTCAAAACCATTATTAGTAGAAATATTATTCACAGAATAACCACATTACATTTCTTCTCTTATCAAAAAACTCATAAACATCCTTAGAGCCTATGAAATATATTTCAAAAACATAATGTTTGTAATCAGATTAAAATTATTAATAAATGAACCAAATTACATATCTTCATTTTGTGATTGCTTCATCACGGGACCACATAAATTAGAATGTATAAGTTCAAAGAGATGATTTGAATGTACTTGAAATTTCTTGTGTACAATGTATGTAATATTAAATTTCATACATATTTATAATCACTAATATATTATTCTTGTCAATGTTAGGGATATAAAGAATACATTATCTATTTCGCAAATTAAATATATTCCAATGACACACATGTCCCAACCTATTTTTTCATATCAAATGCTATTAAATTATGATAAGGTTGCACTAACCCTATTCTTATCCAAATTGAAACAAGATCAAATTGGTGTACTATCCTCTTATATAAAATTTTCAATATTTAATAATTCTGAAAAAAACCATTTCATTAAAAAAATATTTTGTTAACATTATCAATAACTTATGAAAAACAAAAATTATTATTTTTAAAACCCTTAACAAAAAATTTCTTCTTAATTTCAAAATTTCTTTTCTAATGATAGAAGATTCAATGTTTTTGATTCTAAGATACTCGTCATTTCCAAATTTCAATGTCCCTTCTCTATAATATTTTATATTATATAATAACATCAAATCTCTAGTCATATGTGATAAATACACACTATCCAATATCTAAGGACATTCTACTTTTTATTTGTAACGAGTAGTTTTAACTAGTATGATTGTATCATTGAATTTTACTTCCTTAACATATATATTCTTATATTTTTGATATCATTTTTTTTGATTGGTAACATAACAATAAAATACGTTGAAATTTGTCTAGACATATCACATAATTCAAAAATACCTTCTATAGGTTGAATTATTTTTTTAGTTTCCAAATTGTATTTCTCATGTTTCAATAATTAAGTTGGTTGAATACCAATTAAACTCTACATATATATACTTTTGAAGGAATTATGGTGTCTATGATTGAAAAAATACATGTTTTTGGTATACCCAATTCCTATAAAATACTGACAATTTACATATAATGCATATTTTAATATTTAACATACAATTTTTCTAGAACTAAATACCTCCTCTTAAACATCTTTCTTAACATACACATTTCTTAAAATTTTTAATTAAACATTTGATAACATATTTTCATCTATTTATTTATCTTATATCTCTTCTAATCCATAAAAAATATTATATTATAGTAGCCTTTTGTTTTGAATTTTGACCAATAGAAATTTAAACAGTAGTTATTTTTGGATACATGCATTGTATTCATAACTTTATTATACTTATAAGAATAATCATCCTTATTTTTAACCTTTTTGCAAAATTTTAATTGATATATTTGAAGTTTAATATACATAATGGCTTCACCAATATTTTTTATCCTTGTTTTAAAAATTTATAATTCCACATTCACCTTAATTGTGTTTTTATTAAATAAGATAAAACTATTTCTCCATAATATTTAAAGTAAACTTGATGTTTTTGTTCTTTTATTTATCAAAAAAATTGTTAATATCATCAATATATTTGTTAAAATATTATTTTTTTATTTAAAAAATATTTATGTATGTTTACTGAAATATTTTATTTCATCAATTTTTTATTCTCCTTTTGATCTATAAAAATATTTTTAAGAAAAACATTCAACTCTCTCTTATGAAAAAAATCCATCTAATTGTATTATTATTATTATTATTCGCTATATCTACTAATTTCATCTGTAGTTAATTTTTTATCATTTTTTCCATAATAATACTTTCAATAGTAATATCATGGGTGTTTTCAATATTAATTTAATTATCATTATAATTCCCACATTCGATCAAATACATTCTTATATTACATTTATGTAACATCTCATAATTTCATTTAGAAAATGGAATATATTTTTATTCATTCTTATTCTGATATTTCCTTGACTTTATATCCAATTCACCACTATTATTATCTTCTTTATGTCTTTTAAAATTCTCATTAAAATTTATATTAGATCCATATCCAAATAACTTCTATGGTAACATTCATTTTTTACAACTATGGACCTCATTCATCAATTTTAGAATAAATTGTCTAAATTCAGTAAATTTATTACTAACCCCATATTTGGTTTTAGAGTCAATAAATTATTCTATAATTTCTTAATTCATAGATTAAATTTTCTTTGAATCCTTGAAATTAATTTATTGATAATCTTTCTCATTATTCAGAAATTCCTTTTATCTTCTCATTTCATATGTGAAGAAAATTATATATAGAAATATATGGATAGTGTGTAAGGATATATATCATATAAGTATGGTAACATAGAATCATATTTATTTGGAAAAAATCATATAATATTTTCTAAAATAGTTAAATTTTCTAGCTTCCCACTAAGATATCTTATGAAGCTTACAGTGTCAATAACACTTGAAAATAAGTACCGAATAGATTTATTATAACCTAACTTAAGATATTTGTACCTCAATATCCATATTTATATATTTTATTTCATAACGTATATATTTCCTTGATATATATTATCAATATATTCCACAATGAATTTAGCCATTCCAATTCTAATAACTCTAAGAAAATCATTTTCAGAGAGTGTGGAATGTATGGAATTTTAGGCTCGCCCATCATTCACTAGATTATATTAAATAGAATATTTTAGTGAAATAAATTTATCACAAGAAAGAAAAACATTTTTTGTGGTCCTAGTGACTTCATAACAATTGGAAATAAAATAAGGTAACATTGTATCCTTCTAGATATCGTAGTTATTATAATCAATGATAACAATACCCTTAATGTTAACAATGTTTTGAACATCCATAAAAACCATTTTTTCATCAAATATTATTATTTTGTCAATGAAGGGCATATTATTTATAATAATAATAAAAAATAGTAATCAGTATCTATGTGATTACTTAGATAGGGAGGATGTTAATTAGTTATCTGATTTATTTATGGTTTCTTATTTATGAATAAAAATTGACTCCAATTAGTGATAAATGGAATTTCTAGAAATATATAAGAAAAGAACACCCATATAAATATGTTTATTTATAAGATTCAATAATCAATAAGATTATCTAGTACTTGGAATGGTTTTTAATTAATCTAATAAAAAAACTAGAAAATAATCCCTTTCGTGGTTATAACAAGTAGGGAGGATCATTTCACTTGCATGAAACTATAGTCAATCAATAATTAATGTGATCCTCATAGAAATAAATTATATCCAACAGTTTTATAAAAAATATAAAAAACATAACCAAATGAATTTGATATATTTTTCCTATAATTTAGAAACATTTTTTAAAATTTAGAATATTAAAATTAATTTTTGATCTTCACTTTCTTGAACAGAAGTGTGCAAGAACCTTATTTAGTCTGATAATGGTTCATCATTTTTTTTATCAATTATACATAATCAGCTGGGTTCATCTAGTATACTTCATCTAGTTCATTTTTTGAGTGATACTAATCTTATGTAATTTTTAAAAAATTGACTCAGCAAATTATTTTTCTAATGTTTCTTCAACCTATTTCATTGTTCGCATGTTCACACTATTTTTCCAATACCAATTAATAGAAAATATTAAATGATATTCCATTGGTAGATTCATTTTCATCCAATTAGTTTGAACATCTCTTCATTTATGTTGTGATTTTCCGTAAATTAACTAATTTTATACTCAGTTTTTTATAAATAAACACATATTCTATATGAAATGAGTCTTCTATATTTTAAGATGAATTGTGAAATTAATTTCAAACATACCACTCAAAATATGGGGAACCCCACTCAAAAAATACCTTTAACCTCATTTAATTATCCCATATGGATAGATAATTCATTAACACCAGACATCGAAATTTATCTTCAAAATTTCCATAATACTCAAGAAAAATCCGAATATTCCTCTCTGTTTTTTTAGAATGAAAAATGACTATTTGAAAATAATCAAATTTAATATATTTATGAAATACTGAGAAATAAAATTCAAATTTAAAACATTCCATTATATATGGATTCATAACTTTATTTCTACTGATGGAACTCCGACTAGTGTTCCTATAATTCTTCATAGAAACATCTTTGAAAATATTATGTGGACCATTATTTGATCTGATGACTTGTATCATAATACTTTTAATGCTTCCTTCACTAAGGGGCTATCATCTAATAAACCAAAAACAAGATATTTAGTTCAACTAATTTATAAGTTCAATAAAATAAAATCAATTCAAGACATCTTTACATGACAATTAATTATTTATAAAAATCCACCTGATAGAATTCATATACAATAGAACATTGTTTTGTATGATGACCGTGTAAATGATCATCTAATGAATGCGAAACCTATCCAATATCTAATTCCCATAAAAACATTGATTGGACTGATGGACTATGTATGATGAAATTTCATAGAGTCCTCCACTCAAAACCACTTTAAACATCATATGACCATAATAATTTATAAAGTGAATACTACCACATCATATCATATTCATAAACCTTAAAATACCCCCTATATAACTAATCTTGTATTATTATTTTGTTTTAAAAAATATCAAATTCTAATTAGAACAATATCTTGTATTTTAATTCACTGACAATTTGGTAATGTTGATCTTTTCTACCAACATGGATAAATATTCAGTAGAAAACTCTTGCTGATGATATCAGATTAATAATGGATGTTTAGTTAACTAAAGATGATGTAATACATCCAATCACATTTTTATCTCAAAAATGTTATTTCATTTATGTGTTGATTAATAAAAGAAAATACATGAAATAAGACCTTCTTACACCTAAAAGAAACTTATTCTTAACACCACCACCTTATTTGAAACACCACAAAACATCTTTTCCCCAACATGATCATCCTTCCATGATATTTTATCATATATTTTCACTACATAACTTAGAGGGATTATTATTATATTTTTATATATTCATTAGAATTATAATTTTTAGAGAACTAATACATTTTTGATTTACAAAATCTTTAAGAATAATTCAATCAAAACAAAAGAAAACTTATGACATTGTGTTATACATGATTGATTAATTTTTTAGTGGAAAAAATATTTTAAAAAAACATTATATTTATACCATTGCTGAAACTTAACCCTTATATCCCTTAATTTTTTAATTACCCTGTACAATATCCAAATTATATGAATAAATCCCCTATCAAACATTCTCTAGAAGCTGATGATTAGTGACCCATCCATTTCATACATTACTATTACATCATTTTAAATATAAAAACATAATAGTATTAAACAAATAGGATCCAACATTTTAGTGTCTTGGGAAAAAAAGGACCATACATACAAATTACATCATCGAGCATAATCTTTTTTGTTCATTTTGTCTTCTCTAGCTTCTTATTAGAACTTGAACTCTCCTTAGTATATATATCCACCTGGGGATATATATATATAGGGGTGAGATAGAAGAACAATAATAGGATAGATAAGAACAATATAACATGGGGTGAGAATAGTCATATCAAAGGGAAAGAATCATGAAAATGAGAGGAAGATTTAATAAGATACTTGAAATGTGGAAATGCATAAAAATGAAACATCATATCGTAGTGGTTAACTAGCACACATGATTGTGAAAAAATATATCATCTTTTTCACAAATCATTTCAAATTTAATCATGATATTCATCACTTTACCCAATGCATTGAAGTACTGTATAATTTCGGGTGCACACGTCAAATTTAAACATTCATATTGCATTATATATAACTTCGGGCGCACCCGTCACATAATATCATTGTCATTCAACATGAATTCCACAATGAAAATATAATATAAATGAACATAACCCACCCATGAAAAGTAATTGGTTTCATCTCCTAAGAACACATTCATAAACTATGGGTTCCCAAAAAAATAGGGAATAACATACTTGATACAAGAACCGTCAATCTTGAATGAGAAGTAAAAGGAGTGTTCTTGAAAGATGAGTTCTTTTTGAAAACATTTGGTTTTTCTTAAATAATAGTGACAAACATGTATATCCCCAAAATGAATATACAATGATGAACAAAATATTTTTAAGGAATAACCATATAAAAAAGAGTGGAAGAGGGAGAACATGAAGGATGAAAGTTGGGTTTGAGAATTTCCCCTTACCTTGTATCTAAATGTTTCCTTATCATTAATGTCATGTATAATGACATTATATTGATTAATTTGAAATTAAAGAACCAATAATAACTTAATAGGGTTCATCTTGGTTTCATTATGTTATCTTATGGGCCTTTTGATGAGTTATAGAGTTTAAAAAAATTGTTTGGGAATGTTCGTTTTTATGGTTTTCTTGAGAGTTTCACATGTATTCATGAATTGAAGTTTGTGTAGAAGATGGTAAAAAATATATAACATATATTAAATGTTATTAATTATATTCCGAAAGTTAAAATGATTTTAATATGAATTACATTTTACACCATGAGGATGAATCATTAAATAGGAATTTAATGATGATCGTTTGGGTTAATTTGGGCGGTTTTTCGACCACAATAAACATGTTTTGTTTAATCATATAGTAATATGTACATAAGTTAGTTCCAGAACATAAAATAGGACATAATACATATATAATATTCTGTTTCAACCATACAAGAAATATTATGACCAGTTATGAAGGTGGAAATGAAAAAAGAAAACATGATGTTATTGAAGGTGATAGATTAACACCTCATGAACAATGTATTATTTTATAAAATAAAAAGAAGATGAGAAGGGTTTGGATGGTATAATATCCCATTAGTATCACAAATTAACAGTATATTAATGATTCCGGATTCACCATACCATTTGGAAAAATATAGTTTTGGAGAGAATAATAAAAGGACTTGAAATTGAAAGAGAATTAAAGGCAAGAGGAAGTGAAATTACCTCTTGAATCCTCCTCTTGAGATCCTCTTTAAGGGGCCTAAGATTGGTATTTTGATGAGACCAGAATCACTTGGATGTGGTGGAGGGGATAGGGATGATGCTTGGGCCTATTTTATAAAATTCATAAAGCTTGAGAGACGTGGTATGGCAAGGGGAGGGGAGTGGTTATTTATACACGGGAAGGGAGATGTATTTAGTATAAAATATTAAATAAAATAATATATCAAACGGTAGACTTCTAATAGTAGTTTTCTGACATCCTAAATAATATATTAGTATAATATAATTAGTTTTAGGATTTAAATCTTCTTTTTAATTCTAATTAATTAATATATTAAAAGGTAAGTTAATGAAAGAGAAATAGTCAGTTTAAGAGATCACATTTTGACTTTAGGCTTTGGAAAGTTATTTTCAGGTTTGAAAATTGAGTTTATTGTATTTTAAGGAAATATATATAAAACATAGTATAATATAGCCAAACCTAAAGTTCTAGAATTTTTATGTCATCATTATGTCATTAATGATGCAATTTAGGAAACACCAATTATACGAAAAACTGTATTTTTTACTATTCCCCTAAAAATTGAAGTATTTCAGAAAGATGCCAAAATTTTACTGTAAACATTTTTTGACGTTTATAATCTAAAAATGAAGTCCATTTTTCAAAAATAATTATACAAATATGATTAATTTAATATTTAAATAAAATCCTAATTTACTTCAAAAATACTGTTTTAAAGCTAAAACTGATTTTATAATGCTTTCAAAAATTACATAGGGTCTTAAAAAATTCTATAAAAACTAGAATACATAGATTTTATAATTTATGAACACATTTGAACAAAATAAATTTTATTTTTAATTAATTAATTAATTATAAATAATTATTTATAACTTACAAAAATACCAAAATGTTTACTATGGTCAAATTGTCACTTTCTAAGATGCCTAAATTTTATTTAATTATTCATGGGTAAGGTTAGTATTATTTTGAATATGTAATATTAATAAGGATTGTACTAATATTCATAAGAGTAGGTTAATATTCACCAAAAATTATGTTTTTCTTATAAGACCGTAAAAATCAACTTGAACACAACCGTGTATGTCAGATTATCAAAATTCCAAACACAGAAGTGACAAACTTATGTATAATGGTCACTTAGAACTTAGTATCCCATTATGTTGTCTTTTCATGTAATTTTATAACATATTTTTAAGAAGTTAATTTCCATTTAAATACTTTGGGTTGTTACATTCTTCCCCCCTAGTGAAATTTTGACCTTGAATTTTCACTTTACACAAATAGGTGAGGGTACTTCTCCTTCATCACCTCCTCTTGTTCCAATGTAGAATATTCAAACATATGGTTCCTCCAAAATACTTTGACAGGGTGTGTTGTCTATCTATGTAGAAACTTATCCTTGTTGTCTATAATCATTACTGGCTGCTCCACATAAGAGAGATCATCTTCAAGCTGTGCCACCTCTGAGTTTAGTACATGTAAGAGATCAGGTATATACTTCCTTAGGAGTGATACATAAAAAACAAAATGAACTTGAGAAATATTCAGTGAATGTTCAAGACGATAGGCCACGGATCTTATACAGTCAAGGATTTCAAAGGGGCTAATGTACATTGGGCGTAACATTCCTTTCTTCCCAAATCGCATGACTCTCGTCCATGGTGATATTCGAAAGAAGACTTCACCTCTAATGTCAAACTCCAAATCCCATTGATGATGGCCAGTATTGGTCTTTTTCCAACTTTTCCAGTTATGATGTGTTTTTTAATGACTTGAACCTTCTCTATCATCTATTCCCCAAGATTGGATCCATGTAGATTTCTTTCTCCATCTTCATCCCAACTAGTAGGAGTTCTACATCAAATTCCATATACAGTTTCATATAGAGCCATCCAAATAATCGAGTGGAAGCTATTTTTGTATGAGAACTCAACCAAACGGGAGATATTGATCCCATTCACCGTTGAATTCTAGTGAGCAGGCTCTTAGTATATCTTCAAGCGTCTGAATAGTCCCTTCAGATTGGTCATTAGTTTGGGGGTGATAGGTCATGCTGAAATTTAATTCAATACTCAAAGAATGTTGGAGGATCCTCCAGAATTTAGATGTGAACCTTTGATCATGGTCAGAGACAATTGAGAGTGTAACACCATTCAGTTTCACCACTTCCTTCACATATATCTTTGCATGTTTTTCACGTGAGGGCTCTTCCCGAATAGCAATAAAATGGGTAGTCATGGTGAGTCTATCAACAACAACCCATATCAGATTATTTCACTTAGACATCTTCAGGAGACCTATGACAAAGTCCATAGTAACATTTTCCAATTTCCACATGGGTATAGGAAATGGATGTATCAACCTTTTGAACTTTTTTCCCTCTCTTTTAACTTTTTGACACACAAAGAACAATGATATATATTCTGAAATATCCTTTTTCATGTTATCCCACCTGAAGTGTCCTCAGAGATCACGGTACATTTTGGTGGTACCGAGATGGATAGATAATGTTGAGCTATGTGTATTGTCCAATAGCTCCTTCTTTATCTCGGGTGTTGAAGGCACACAAAGCCGCATTCCAAATCATATCACACCATCATCGATGATATGGAACTCATTCATCTTCCCTTCCTTTACTGCATTCACCCTCTTTTGTATCACCATTTCATCCCTTTGAGATTCTTTAATCTTCCCTTGAATATATGGTTGCGAAATCATTTGGGAAAGGTAGGATGTATCCCCTTCCATTGTGATTTCTAAATCCATTCTTTGAATATCCATAAACATATGGTCTTTTTTAATCCATAACATGGATAATGTAGCATGTTCTTTTCTGATTAGAGTATAAACTACCTTGTTCTCATTTCCAGGATGGTAGTCAATAGAGAAATCATAATATGTGATTATCTCTAACCATCTCCTATGATGCATGTTGATCTCCTTTTGTTTGAATATATAATTTTGTATCTTTTGGTCGGTGTATATGTCACACTTCTCACAATAAAGGTAGTGCCGCCAGATTTTCAAGGCAAAAATCACGGCTGCCAGCTCTAGATCATGTGTCGGGTAGTTATGCTCATGGATCGTGAACAGTCGTGAGGCATATGCTATCACATTATCATTTTTCATGAGTACACAACACAAGCCTTTCATTGAAGCATCACTGTATATCACAAAACATTATCCACTTTTTGGTAGTGTGAGTATAGGTACAGTGATAAGCCTTCTCTTTAGCTCCTTGAAGTTTCCCTCACATTCTTCTGTCCATTCATAGTTAACCCATTTCCTTTTAAACTTAGTTGGAGGGCTTTACAATCATGATAAAGTTTTCAAAAAACATCGGTAGTACCCATCTAATCCAAGAAAACTACGGATTTCAGTGACACTAGAGGGCTTGGGCCATTTCTCAACTGCTTTTGTTTTTGAAGGATCCACAAAAATTCCATCACTTGTGATCACATGTCCCTATAACATGACATGATCCATCAAATATTCACACTTTCTTAGCTAGGAATACAAATTCTCATTTCTCAATGTCGATAACACAAGTCTTATATATTCTTCATGTTCCTCCTTTCTCTTGGAGTAGAGGAAAATATAATCGATAAAAACTACAAGAAATTTGTCAAGGTAATGTCTAAAGACTCTATTCATCAAATCCATGAAGATTTCTGGAGAATTAGTAAGTGTTAAGGGAATCACTAGAAACTCATAGTGCCTATACCTTCTATGGAAGGTAGTCTTCAAAATATCCTCTTTATTCACCTTTCGCTGATGATATCGAGAACGAAGATCCACCATTGAGAAGTTTTTATCTCCTCTAAACTGATCGAAGAAGTCGTACATACTTGGAAGATTATACTTGTTCCTTATGGTGATCTTGTTGAGTTTCTGATAGTCGATATAGAGTTGTAATGTTCCATCCTTATTCTTCACAAAGAGCACCAGTGCACCCCAAGGTGATGCACTATGACATATGAACCCTTTGTCCAGATTCTCTTGCAGGTTCTTCTTTAACTCCTCCATTTCGATAGGATCCATCCTATATGGACATATTAATATAGGAGTACCTCCAGGTATATGTTCTATTAATAACTCTACATCACAATCTGGGGGAATTCTGGGTAACTCTTCCGGAAATACATTACCGAATTCCTTCACGATTGGATTTCTACAATGTTGGCACCTTCCTTTTACTCAACCATTTGGGTGAGTTATGCTTCTTTATAGGGAATCAACACCCACAACAAGGAAGTATTTTTCAATGGAAATTCATTATCTTCCTTTCATTTTTAGAGGATCATGGGATGGTTTGGAATATGAAAAGATATTTACTTTTCCCAATGGTTGATATGTGCTCTATATAATGAGATCCAATCCATTCCCATTATAGCGTCGAATTCTACCAAAGGAAGTATTAAGAGATTCGATGGAATAATATTCCCACATATGCCAACAGGAGAAGAGTCAAACACTTGAGTTGTAATGATTTCACCACTTGGTGTTTTTATAGATATCTCTACTTTAAGGTTTTGGGGATTTGATTCTATAGTTCTAGAAAACTTCCAAGATATAAAGGAATGCGTAGAACCAGAATCAAATAAGACTTTTGCCATTATTGAGTGAATAGGAAGTGTAGCTTGTATGACTTCATTATCTTGCTCCACATCCATTGTAGTAATGGAATATGCCTTACCTTGTTCCTTCGGCTTTGGTGGATGCTGAGGCTGATTACCCTCATGAACTCGAGGTTTAGTGCACTGGCTTTCATAGTTTCCTAGCTCCCTAAAATTGTATCATTGAACCATGAATGGTTATCTCCTTTCTTCTGCCACATTCTCCATCCTTTTTATGTATTTCTGACATTATTGAGCTAGGTGTCCTTCTTTCCCACACATGAAGCATTTCCCTATCCCTTTTAGGCCCTTCCCATGGTTCAACTTCCCACATTTTTGTCATGTGGGTCGTTGATTTTTCTTCCCACAAATGTCATTAGATCCACCATCTTGAAACTGCATATTTTGTTTCTTATCACCATAGCCAGGTGACCATTCTCCAAACTTTATATCCACTTTGAGATCACACCATACAACTTCTTCAAAACTCCCAAAGTCTCGAATTGCATGATCCTTCCTAAGGAATGGTTTTAATCTAATAAAGAATATATCAAATTTTCTATCATTGTTTACAAAAAAACCCGAAGCATACCTTGAAATCCTTGTGAAATTTTCATCGTAGGTTGTGACATATTATCCTTTTTTTCTCGAGCTCTTTGAATTCTTTCTCCATATTTGTACATAGAGTTTCTGTGGAATACTTATTAAGAAACATGATCTTAATGTCTTCCCATTCCATCTCTTCAATTTCCTCCCATGGTTTGGTGTTCTTAATAAAACCCCACCACCTATCGGCCTATCAATTTAGATGATAAATAGCTAGTGTCACATTCTCTGTCTCATAAAATTTAAGCACAAAAATGATCTTCTCCATGAAGTTGACCCACAATTCCACAAATAGTGGATCAAGAGATCCACTAAACATTGGTGGTCGTTGCCACATAAAACATTTGATGGCGAGTTTCTCTCTCTTTGGTGAAGGAGGATGTTCCCCATTATTATGGTTAATGATCCTAACTTGAGATAATTGGGTAACCATTTACATGAATTTTTGAACTCCACCTCCCAAATTTTTGGGGATGTTGTTTGGGCAATCGTTATATTGGACCTCACATGAGTTGTTGGCCTGGTTTCTCCTGGTTCCCACCATTTTCTTAAATAGAAAAGGTTAGAAGAAAACAAAAGTCAACAATTCATGAATAACTTATTCATTTAAACATATAATAACATATGGGATCCCTATGTAAATATTCTTGTGTGAATATTTTTACTTAGACTCATGCTAGAGGTTTTCTCTAGGGTTCAGTAATTATAATTCCCCAATTAAATAAACCTTTCCTATTATACTAACTACAACGATCTAACCCTTTCATACATTACAATTACATCATTTTAATGATTATAACATAATGGAATTTCACATAGAGGATCCAACAGTTTAGTGTCTTGGGAAAACTAGGACCATACATAACAATTACAACATCGAGTGTAAATGTTTTTGTTCATTTCTTCTTCTCTAGATTCTTATTTGCACATGACCTCTCCATAGTACATGTAGCCCCCTGAGGATACACATCAAAAGAGGTGAGATAGAATCTTAGTAATAGGATAGATAAGAACAATATATCATGGGGTGAGTATATTCATAACATATGCAAAGAATGATGAACATGAGAGGAATCATTATTAAGAGACTTGAAATATGGCAATGCATAATAATGAAACATCATGTATTAGTGGTTAAATACCAAACATGATTTTGAAAGAAGATAGAATATTTTTCACACATCATTTCAAATTTACTCATAATATTCATCACTTTACCCAATTCATTAGAGCACTTTATAATTCTGGGTGCACCCATCACATTTAAGAATTCATATTACGCTATTTAATTTCATGTGCACCGGTCACATCATTACATTATCATTGATCATGAAATAAAAAATAAATGTATAACATAAATGAACATAACTAACCCATTAAAAGGAATGGGTTTGATCTCATAATAACACATTCATAAACATTGTGTTCCCAAAATAAAGAGGCAATAACATACTTGATACAAGAACCGTCAATCTTGATTGAGAAGTAAAATGAGTGTTCTTGAAAGATGAGTTCTTTTGGAAAATATTTTTTTTATAAATACTATTGACAAAAATTTATATCCTATAAAAGAAAATACAATGCTGAAAAAAAATATTTTTATGGAGTAACCATATAAAAAAAGAGTGAAAGAGGGGGAACCAGAAGGATGAAAGTTGGGTTTGATAATTTCCCCTTACCTTGTATCTAAACGCTTCATTCCCTTTAATTTCATATATAATGATATTATATTCATTAAAAAGAAATTAAAGATCCCTTTATACGTTAATAGGGGTACTTTTGGTTTCATTATGTTATTTTATGGGTCTTTTTATGAGTTATAGAGTTTAAAAACAATGTTTGGGAATGTTCGTTTTTATGGTTTTCTTTAGAGTTTCACATGTATTCATGAATTGAAGTTTGTGTAGAACATGGGTAAACACCCAGAACATATATTACATGTTATTAATGATATTACCGAAGTTATAATGATCTTAATATGCATTAAATTGTACATTGTGTGGATGAATCATTATATAGAATTTAATGATGATCGTTTGGGTTAATTGGAGCGGTTTTTCGACCACAACGAACTTGTTTTGTTAACTCATATAGTAGTATGTACATAAGTTAGTTACATAAGTTAAAATAGGAAATAATAAATTTATAATATTCTGGTTCAACCATAAAAATAGTTTTGTGATTATATAAGAAGGTGGAAATGAAAAAATAAAACATGTTGTTCTTGAAACTGATAGATTAACACCTCACGAACAACGTTTAATTTTATAAAATAAAAGGAAGAGGATAAGGGGTTGGAAGGTATAATATCCCATTAGTATCATAACATTCTAGTATATGTATGATACTAGAGTAACCATACCATTTTTACAAAGATGGATTGGGAGATACTAAGAAAATAACATGAAATTGAAAGGGAATTAAAGTAAAGAGGAAGAGAAATTACCTCTTGAATCATCCTCTTAAGATCCTCCTTAAGTTGTCTATGCTTGGACTTTTGATGTGACCAAGAGATATTGAACGTGAGCGAGGGGGTAGGAAAGATTCCTGGACAATGTTTAGACAATTCAGGAAGCTTGAGAGATGTGGTATGGCAAGGGGAGGGGGAGGGTTATTTATACAAGAGAATGGAGGTGAATTTAGTATAAAATATTAAATAAAATAATATATCAAAAGTTAGACTTATAATAGTAGTTTTTGACATACTAAATCATATATTAATATAATATAATTATTTTTAGGCTTTTAAAGAGTTTATAAATCAAATTAATTATTTTATTAAAAGGAAAGTGATTCAATGAGAAAAAATCACTTTTAAAAATCTCCTTTTGACTTCAGGCTTTGGAAAGTTTTTTTAGGGTCGAAAATTGAGTTGATTGTATTTTAATGAACTATTTATAAAATTTAGTATAATCTGGACGAACCTAACATTCTAAAATGTTTATGACATCATTACATCATTAATGATGGAATTTATGATACACCGATTATTCGAAAAACTGTATTTTTACCATTCACCTGAAAAATGATGTATTTTAGAAAAATACCAAAATTTCACCCAAACCATTTTTCAATGTGTAAAATCCAAAAATGAAGTCAATTTTTAAAAAATAATTTTCTAAATAAGAATAATTTAGTATTTAATTAAAATCACAATTTACTTCAAAATTAGATTTTTAAATGTTAAAACTTATTTTATAATGCTTTTTGAAAAATTACACAGGCTCTTATAAAATTATTTAAACACTAGAAGACCTAGATATAATAATTTTTGAACAAATTTTAAGAAAATACATTTTTTAATTAATTAATTAATTATAATTAATTATTTATAACTTACAAAATACCAAAATGATTACTATGGTCAAATTGTCAATTTATAAGAAGCCTAAATTTTATTTAATTATTCATGGGTAAGGAAATTATTATTTGGAAGAGGTACTATTAATAAAGGTCTTACTACTATTAATAAGGGCAGGTTACTATTCACCAAAAATTATGTTTTTCTTATTAGACCGCAAAAATCAACTTGAACACAACTGTGTTTGTCGGATTTTAAAAATTCCAAACACAGAAGTGACAAACATATGTTTAATGGTCACTTAGCACTTAGTATTTCATTATGTTGTGTTTTCATGTGATTTTATGACATGTTTTTAAGAAGTTAATTTCCATTTAAATAATTTGGGTCGTTACATGATGTGCAATCCAAGATGAATGGATGTCTAGAAGAAGGGAGAAAGTGATCAAGAACAAATATTTTTGTATAATCTTGTTGAGTTAAAGTGATAATTTAAAATAATTATTGTTTTATGAGTAAAAATATTATTTTAGAAATATATAAATGGATAATATATCATAAAAATTTGATCACTTAAGTCTACCAAATATGTCAATGTGAAAAGTATCCCTATTTCTATCAATAATTAAAATCTTTAATGATAAAAAAATATAAAAAATGATAAAATTTCATAAAAATAGAGAAATGGGGGAATAAATTCTCCATGTTTATGAAGATTCATAAAGGTGGACCACCCTATAAAATGATTATGTGTTTGTTGGATAAATAGTGTTGTATAAGATATTAAATATATTTTAAAAATAATGGAATCCATAAATATTGTTATAAGGTGCTTTATAAAATATATGATTAATTATTTTGAATGATGTACTTGGGAAAAATTAAATTTAATAGGAAAACATCTAAATTTAGGGTTAGTGTAGATCTAATAAAATCCATAATAAAATATTTTAAATTCGGTCAATTCATTGAATATCAAAACAAAAGAAAAAAAATGAAATTATAAAACTAGGGAAGGAAATAAAGAGATGATTGTTTTCTACACTTAAAATTCCAAAAATATGGGATTCTATTTAAAAAATAAAAGGGGTAGAGATAAATTAATCTAAGAGGACAGAAGGGTGAATCCACTCATGATGGATATTGAAGAACTTGTGTTTTTCTTCAACATAGATCACAACCAATTAAACACTACATATAATTTTAATCTTTATAACCTAACAAACCCAAATACTTAAAAAAACTAAAAATTTACCCTGATATTCATAGATAATTTACACATTGAGTAGATATAAAGAAATATACTAGGCTTGTTTTATTCCTTTCATCTACATGGAATGAGAAAAAATTAGTAAAAATTAATAATTGAGTGAAGAGTGAAGTATTACTGGAATGAGTGGTATAAGTGTGTTTTAGAGGATATAGGTTGTGGTAATTAAACAATTTTAATTAATTTACGAAATAGAATCATGGAAATTGTAGAGGAATGAAAAAAATGGGGGTAATTCGTTTTTTGAAAAGGTAACATACATTGTGTGATGTTTGAGTTTATTTTTTAGTAATATTTTTAATGTTTTATTATATGGGAGCCAATGGGTATGTTTTGGGGAATTAATAGAGTCAATATTTATATATATTTTACTTTTACATTCAATATTTTAATCTAAATTTTCTTATCATTTTATGGGAAATTAAAATAATTCATGGTTTTATGAGTAATTCATATTTAATTGTGGAAGATATTTAGTTATGGAGTTTTAAACATTTCATATATCATTATAATTATTAGAATAAATACTATAAAAATTCACCATTATTTTTTATATAATTTCAAAAATATTGTATAAGATATATGTTTTTTAGATAATTATTGTATTTGTAAGCGTAAAACATGTTTCAAATATTTTTTTGTAAGCATTGGAATTGTCCTATATATGTATGCATAAACATCATTAACACTGAGCCAGCATTAATTTTGAGCTATGTACCCATTTTCCTATTTTTAATTTGATTAATAAATAAATCAATGTAACAATCACTAATTTATTCAAAATCATGATTTAAAACACCATATAAACATGATAATTACCACCATAAGTTTCAAAAATGTTGGATGGTGGGGTGGGTTGTTACTTGTATTCATAAGAATGAATGCAGCCTTAGAAACCTTTCCATGATAAATATACAATTTCCCCGACTGGTCTACATGATGACCTTCTACACGTAAAAATGATGATGTATGATATGAAATCAAAAATTGTTAAACAAATTAGTGGCATCCCCTTGGATTAATATATTCATGAAATTTCATTAAAAGCATAATGAGGGGAATCTTGAAATTTTTAATAAAGAGAATATAATTAATAGTTAATAAATATGAGGGAGGTAGAAAATTTATCAAAATATAAAAGAAATGTTAAATGTGGTTTGTCCATGACTGATGGTATTAAGAACCATAGATCTAGAACAATAATGGATGATTGAGGGTCATATAACTAGAGATCTTATGCTAGTGTGTTCGAAAATGATTTTTTCCCTACTTTTATAGTATTATATACTTTTAATTGACTCTATAATTTATTCTTTTTATTCCTTTATCAATAATAACATTATAATAGAGCTTTAAACCTTTTATTTATTACGTAAGGTAAGGTTTTCCTTTAGTAATGCATGAAACATCAAATGTAAATTATTAAATTCTATCCCACTTTTCCTAATTGAGTTTGGTATGTAATAAAAACTCATAAATATAACATACAATTATATTTGTTTATAATATTATTTGTTTTTTATTTCAGTTGAAAATTATATATAATCTCAATAAATTATTTACTAGTAAATATATGATATAATATGAAATATTTGAGAGGTGAAGTTCATGGAGATTGTTTGATCACGTGGAAGGTGAAGTTGACACTCTGGGTTTTCATTGGAAACACAAGGCCCGATTGTGTATTTTTTTGCGGTATCTAAGATTTATTTATTATTTTATTACAACACATTGGATGTATGGTTGAACTAGGTAGTTCAATCTATTAATTTTAATCTCACCATAACTATTCATTCAGGGGTGGGAGGTGAAGCATTTTTTCAATAATCCACTTACTATTTTATAATAAGAGAATCCAATAATTTAAAGACTATGATAACATTTTTATTATATCAACATCCTTAACTGAATCACTCTTTCATCATATTGTCTTTAATATTTAAACATAATTTTTTTCCCTAGTTTCAGACCAAATAATTTTAAATCCTCCATTTTTTATAACTGATGTTACAACTATTGTTTGCAAACTTTTTTTAGAAATATCTTTGCGGTTAACAATAATACTACATTTATTCTAGGAAAATAAATTTTGTCTATGCCCCATGATAGGTGATATTTCAATTATTTATATACATTTTCAAAACCCCAAAATACCTCCATAAATGATTATAAAAATACTTACTATTGGTAAAAAATATGTCCAACAACAAATTCCATTTCATCTGATTTGAATTAATTATACATAGGCCCACATCATTCTCTAAAAAATGAACATGATAAATAATTGTGGTTTTTATATTAATAGAGTAGTTTCCAAAATTATACATGCATATCAAGATAATGCCTAGGCACATGGCCAGGTAGGTTCACATGGTTTCATTCCCTTGTTAGCTTCATGATTACACATAACCCCACATGTTCTTTCCCATTATCACCAGGATTCGTATACCTAGACATTTTCCCACTGAAAAATAATTTTTTTCACTTCAATATAGTGTTTTATTTTCTCTTTACATGTTCCATAAGACATACCTGATCACTGAGTTTGTTTATGAGATGTTAATGCCCATGTATGGGTTCCCATTCAAGGTGTTCACTAGAAAAAAAATCCAAAAACCTGATATTTTCAATATAATATTCATTAAAGCAATATTGTGATCACTTAAGTGCATAGAGATCCTATCTACACACCAATGTCTTCCATAAAACCATATTTGTGGAGAAATTATAATCAATGTATATGGGGGATGGGATATACAATTCCATGGGAATAACATCATAATTAGATCCATTACCTATGAACTGGACCACCTAGGCACTAAAACCCATGATCACTAACCACCAAGACACCATACTACTTGCGTTCCAGAGCAACTATGCATCAAACCTCACATGTAATAGAAAACCTGGGTTCTACTCACCAGGTTACCCATTATAAAAGGAACCCATTTAGATATATGTGTATTATTTTAGGGTTCACAAGGGTTCCAATAAACCCTAGTCACCAACCTAGTAATCAAATGTTCTATATCACGATGGATCCACCCATAAATCCCATGTTGGGATAAGTGATGTGATTCTATCTTGAACCTTAGGTATGATCCTTCTGTTTCTATCATTAAATTCAACGAAAATACGAATGTTATAATGTGGTGTTTTTGGTTTAGGGAATACATGATTTTAGTTTGGATACCAATAATATATACCAATATCTCGAAAAACTCCTTGAATTATGATACTTCTCTTTGTCCCCAAAATACATAAAGTCAACATAGTTCTCCTAGTTTCATCATAGGCCTTTATTCAAGTTATTACCCATTGATTCTTCATATTCACCAATTATATATTCTCTACTTTGTTTTATTTAATTTCATGAGACATGATAATCCACTTTTTTAATTCAAATATCTTGGTTTTAGATAGAATTCTTGGTTCTTAATATTCATTCACTCGAAAAATGGTTAAGAAAAACCTTAATGGTCATCTTAGCCATAATTACTAGAACAAAACATTATTGGGATATTTTCACATAGGAGTATATTCTTTATGAAATTTAATTTAATTTGAATAATTCATAGATTAATGACCTTAAAATTCAACAAAATATCTCTTGTCATAGGTTCATAAAAGGTACAACATGTCCCATTAATCTGAAATGAAATATGTGGGTTCTTAATTCCCTTATAGAGATATGTATGAATCCCATATATTGGATTGATCTCAACTCTACACCACCTCCCACCTCAACTGATAGGATCCCAATTCATCTTTAGATGATGGTAAATTTTATATTTCCAACCAATATGGCTGTAAAATGTTTATTTAAAACTCATATCAAATGTGAGATAATATAACTCCCATGTGCAATGTCCTCCTGAATTCATGTTTTTTGTTAAGAAGTTTCCCTACAAGGTTAACATTTATTATTACTAGAATGTATTTAATTAAAAATATTGAAATATTTAATAGAGCGAGTAACTTGTAAATAAGTCTTCTTAAGGGTTTAATAAACCCACCATCCCATCATCAGAAAACATTATCACCATCGACACCATTGGTGATAAAATTTCTACTTTCTATCATGGATGGGGTGACCCATGTGAGACTAGAGACTACCAAAAAGGTCTACTGAGAAATGAATACAACTGAAATAGTGGTTCTCTAGTTTCACTATGAATAAAAATCATTATCGAAAAAAAACAAGGCTTTTTACCCCATGTCTATCAAACAACATGTTCTTGTAAGTACTTGGATAATGTTTTTCCACCATTAAATTCTTCTTAATTTCTATTGTGTGAATGACTCCAGAATTTTATTATTTATCGAAAATAATCATAATGTATTGAAAAATATTTCATTAGTCTAATTAATCATTTTGAACATATCATTCAAAATGTGTCTAAATATAAAACATCATTATTTATCATAAGGGTGATAATTTATATGATATTTCAGATTCATACAAATCATAAGGATATTTTTTTCAAAATAAACTGCAATACATAACACACACACACACATATATATATATATCATGTATTTTATTTTTTCATAAAATAAAAATCAATGTTTAACATTTTAATCCAACTATATTCAGAGGTTCATGCCACATAACAATTCATTTGGATAGTTTTTGTGAGATATTTATATCCCTCGATGAGAAAAAATTCTTATGTCCAATAGAGAAATATTGATAATCAAAATAAGAAAAAAAACTTTGTTTTTATGTATACATAATACAATTATCTGTTTTTCATGATTTCTTCTATATGATATTATATGATCTATTTTTGTCATGTAATATAGAATTGATATCATCTAAAAATAGTTCTTATTTTCATTTAAGCTTATGGTGGTCCCCCATAATACACATTATGTAAGAAGTATATACATTATAATTGATTTATTAAAAATATTACTCATGACTATCAAATACATTATTATTAAAAATAATATGTCAAGATCTAACATCAATCATCCTTGTGAAAATAAATCACCTCATTTAATTATTTGTAAAATATTCTAGTACGTTCACATAAAATATTACAACACATGCATGGAGATCATCTTCATGAAATATATGTGTATATAAATATCGAATCTAGGATTCTTGTGGGAATACAACAATCATAAATAATAATTATTAAAAATAAATTAAATTGTTAAATATAATTAAATTAATTGAATCAATGTTACTAACACAATGAAATTAAACTCACATTTCTTAAAAAAAAATCTAGATATTGTTTAAAGAAATATCATTGTATTTATATAAAATTTATGACACTTTATAAACATTATTGAAATATAATATTAGAATGTAAGTGATTCTTATTATTCCCCAGTCTCACCCCTTGATGGGTTTATGAATTTTATACCCCATTAAATAATGGTGACAACTTATTCTTCATGAAGATATATTACTCTTACCCCCATATAGATTTACTCCCTCTTTGACAAAAGAAACACCATTTAATTATCTCTATATTTTTTGTGCAAGAATGTATTTTTTTATCCACAAGTAAAATAGTGATAATTATTTACCAATTGGAGGGGTAATCTATCTCATGACAAGGATTAAACATTATATCAATATAATTTTATAGAATTAAATATTAGACGAATCCAAACAGTGAATTTCTAACAACATAAATAACAATAAGTCACTATATTACAACAATAATAAACACATTATAGGAAACATGAGTATTGAATTAAAAAAATATATACTCTATAAATGATCTAGTTTTAAAATTTTCTTCGAAATACAAATTTTCAAATAGTAATCCTCTTTTATGTAAAAAATCAAAATAAATTTGTGAATAAATAATAGAATTGAGTTCAAAGACTCATAACTCATGTTTTAAAATAAAGAAAAATTTAAATGTAGATTAACCTTGTATTCAAATGACTTACAGTTTGAACTCAAATCCTCTTCCCCACTTTTTCCCATGTTTTTTTTCATATACATTATTTCATTTATCAGTGACATCAATAGTATAATAGGGAACTACTTTATTTATTATATCCAAAACATTTTTTTCGTTCAGCCCATTTAAAATATTTGAGGTATGAAAGTATTTATCTAGGTGAAAAGTTTCATCAACACTATTAATAGATATTAAATATTTTAATCAAAATACATAAACTACACATTG
Organism: Viscum album; assembly: GCA_963277665.1. NCBI lineage: Eukaryota > Viridiplantae > Streptophyta > Magnoliopsida > Santalales > Viscaceae > Viscum > Viscum album. The sequence goes on along the minus strand of OY728136.1, from coordinate 998,107,108 downwards.
ATTCTTAAAATCTCATCCAGAATGAGGAATAATAAATCAAGTTTCAGTGACCCTTTCAGATGCGAACTTTTTATCCACCCTATGATCCACAATGTGATTAGTGATATCCTATTGCTTCTACTCAAGATTCTTTATATTAAAATCATTATAGATCCACTCTCTATGTGACTTAAATTCAGAATATAATGGTATTTTCTATAATACCCATATGAAGTAATTTTTAGTTGTGTGTCCTATTTTTTATAGCATTTACAAGTCACATTGAGTTTACTAATATAAGTATAAATTATATCTATCTATTTGGGATACTAACCCTGTCTCATATTATTAAGCCTTACAACTGGAATATTTTACAATAAATTCCAAAATTTATAGAAAAATATATCACATAATAATAAGCATTTTTGGGTCTTTGATTCTTCTATGAAACATGTGTTTTCATTATATTTAACGAATTTATTTCCTACCTTTTCACTATACATTGATGAGTAATCAATTATCATAAATGATTATTTCAATAATTTATCCTAAAAATTTATGATGATTCATATAGACAAATTCCCATCATCCTTTGACAATGTTTTTTTACAAATTTTTAATCTTATTCTACCGCTAAGTATGATAGAAATCTATGGGTATTCTCAAAGATGTTTTCAATATTTTTTTCAAGAATTTTAACATTAGTGTTCTTATTCATTGAGGTGTTATAATTAGAATCATTCCCACTTTTCATAACTATTTATCTATTAATACTGGTTAAAAAATCATACATGACTGTTTCTCTAATAAAAATGATTTAAATTATTCCAATATAAATCTATTTTTTAATAAACTGGTAATGTTTTATATCTTTTATTATGAATTAATTATTATTTATTTCTCTATTTTAAAATGAAAATGTTTATGGGAATCCAAATATTAAAAATTGAAAATCACACAATCATTAACCATGAATATAGAGTTATTCAATTATATAACATCAAATTTATATTTTAATAATCTTATCCTCACCTCCATAAAATCATTACATAATCCTTTAATGATGAAATAATAAGTTTTTAAATTTTATTTAAATAAATTTAATACAACATTGATTTGTGATAAATATCTAATAAAAAATCCAAAAATCATCAATCCAAATTTATCTTTGAATTATGAACTGAAATCCTGTATTGATTATTTTTACATCAATACTAAAGATCTGTATAATTTTTTGAATTCACTATATTATATTTTTTAGCAATATCAATCAATTTATTTAATTTATGTTCTTATAATTTACATTGATTCTGTAATTTTTTATTGTGAATATCATATAATTTTCCAGGAGAACCATTCTTATAAAAGAGGATTGAATGATTAATATAATTGAAATTCATTATGGAAGGAATCAATTTGATTATCATTATAAGTATAAAAACTCGATATAATAATTTATAAAATATCAACACCTCTATAAAATACATTATGAACCTTAATATTGATCATTTTTATTATTCAATATATAGGTATTAGGTGGGTGATTCATTACCACTAAGTGTGGTTGAATAAATATTTTATATTCAATATGACTTTTTATCACTTTTTATAACACATTTTACATATGTCATTCTACAGAATGTATCACAGGTTGAACAATGTAATGGAAATAATGAAAATGATAGATATAGATAATTAATTAATTTAAAAACCACATGAATCAAGGTATTACATAGTTCACACACTATTATTATTAAATGGATATCCATTATTTTACAATGGTTTATTTATTGATATCCACTACAATTTTATCCAAGTGCCAAAAGGCCTTAATTTTTTTGTTATTTTAAGAATAACTTATTTTAAGGGAAGAAGGGGGAAAACCCTAACAAACATCATCAACTTAAGATAATAATGACCTGGAGGATAAGTGAGACAAACTAAAATGACAACATGAAGATACCCATCCCCAACATATAATTTTATAGAGATCTACACCATTGAATGTATGACCGACAAAAAAGTTTCTTGTATCAATGCACATGCCTGATCCAATGAATGATCCCATACTCTATCAAACATCCATATCCTAAAAGAACTACAATGGTGAACAATCATCTCAAGAACCTCCTATGGGGCTAGATCTATGTGGTCATGTCCGAGTGCATCACCATACCAACAAACCTATTAAAAAACCATTACACTATTCCACACTCAAAAGTCCAATGCTCCACGACCATCTTGGAAAATCCCCACCACCCTCCACAAGACACACACACCACCATAGCCTTACAAGGCCGGAAGTCAATCCAAAAGACATGAGATCATGCCATAATCACCTAGGACAAGATGCAACAAACCCATGCTGATGGAATTCCACCGATGAAGTAATATAAATCATCCTAAAAGAAAAATGACACTCTATGCATGGATCTTCTCTAGTCAGAACCGCAGATGCACCTCACCAGGTCCCGAAACTAGCCTCATGTTGATGAGGAACCAGCTGAAAAGGGTTGAACATAACTATCGATGTTGATCCAAACTAAAGACAAATTTATCCAATATCACAATCACAAAATATCCAAAATAAAACCTTAAGAAACTATCTGAAATCGAATATTAATGCCTCCCCCCTCCATAACACACAGATCTGGGGTAAGCCACACTAGAAACTGTTGAAGTCCACTTGGTCGTGACGGCCTAACTGAGAAAACATGATGGGGTCGAACCTCATCATCAAAAGTGATGGAGAAAACCTGCATCACCACTGAGCTTAATAATGTTTAGAAGAGGCTAGTCGTGCCGATCCAACCATCGTATCATCACTGTGAAACGAAGACACTGAGCCCTACCGAGATGCCGAGAATGGGAACTAGAAGTGCAACTTCCCCCAAACAGAGCTGAAACCAGATGTAGACACCATGAATGGAACGGGCTAGAGGGGTAAGGGCAAGTGACATAGGGAATAACCCTAGGCATCATGGGTTTTGGAGAATATGTCTCTCAAGGTCTTATCTACTACAATGATTATTAAAAAAATGAATTTATGTACGAACTATGAAGATATTTTTGAGCCTCAATAAGAATGTCAAAGGAAATACGAGGGAAATAAGGTAGAAACATGACACAAATTAGTGCATGTTTTCTTATTCTATATTCTTTAAGATCCATAATGTTAATGACTGATTCATGAACAATTATTCTATCAAGAATAGCCTAGTTGGTTGAAAGTATAATTCATGAGAAATTCTCTATCATATATACTTTTCACAGTAAAAAGAATGTTCAATTTATTGGGATATTTCATCTATCTATATCTTAGTCAATTATCATTATCAATCCATGTTAGATTATTATATCTCACATAATTCCAATATGAATTTTTCAAAAAATAAATTAAAATACACTAGTTTATATCCTCATTTATTCTCTAAAATATATGACATCAATTTATGAATATTCAGAAAACAAATAAAACCATATCATAATGGAAAATTTCTAAGGCATGGTGCGTTTTTCCAAACCTTTATACAATATACACAAGATAATATTAGATTTATATGATTTCTTAAAGTTCTTTTATATCATTATAATTAATTTTTAAAACCATGAAATTTTTTCAAATTTCATTTTCATTGTATTTTTCTCTTGTACCTCACCGATTTCTAAATTAAAAATTACCAATTTACAAATTTTTAATAGTTAAAGAAAAATATAGTTTTTATCACACAATCATTTTTTGTATCTTTTAGTCAAAGAATGTGTAAATTGGGAAACTATGGCCTTTATTTAATGGGGTTTTTATGTATGAACCCTGAAATAATATTTAAAGATAACACATTTCTCTCTTCTCCCTATAGAGTCTAGGGATTTATAAAAATTATCCATGATACATTTATGAATGACGCATATATTTATATTTCTGTTTTTCATGGTAGTTATTAAAAATAGTTATTTACATTCTTGGGAACGTTTTATGTTAATCCTATCAATTTTAGGAGTTACAGTTTCATATTTATAAACTAACATTATGAATTCTTTTCATTATAGACCAGTATTCTTGCATGGAACCAGAGGAATTACATGATCATTTTTCAAGGTTATTTTACTATATGAGAAAACTAAAATGTGTTTTATTATGCATCCTATAATTTCATTTTTCTCTTATAAAAATATAATCCTCTCACTCATGTATAAATTTATGCATAAATTCCGTGATTATGATATTTTTCTCTCAATATAAGAAAATATAAATTTTGGTCCTTACATTCTCTATATGATAGATAGAATGTAGTTAAGAACACATAGTGTTTTTCTTGGTTCACCCTGGCTGAGCATGTACAAGGAGCAGGAAAAAGCAATGTTCCAATGCAATATATACACTAGTGCGAACTTCTATAATTTGGTCTATTAAATAGAGTTGTTTCATTAAACCTATAAACTAATTGGACACACAATATGAAAATATATTTTCCTCCCTTCATTAAGAGTAACTCCATACCCCTTACATAAATACATTATTCATTTTCATGAGATAACAAAATTTGTTACACACCAAGAATGGTGCGTCATTTATTCCCAATATAAATATATTATAATGTATCAATGTTCCCAGAATTTACTCAAAATAATTTAGTTAAATTTATGATGAATTCAATAAAAATATTCTACTATGTTTTACTATGATCCTCTTACCATAATTCTAATTCTGCCTTTTTTATCCATCCTACTTGTAAAATATCTATGAAATGTTATGAAAAAAACTTCCATATTCATTTGATCCAAGGTTTAGGATAAGTGAAATATTTCTATAACATCACAGGATCATTCTAGGGGTAATTCCCTCTAAAATGTTATGATTAAAGACCATTAAATATTCATTAAAGGCCTCAAAACCCATGTATTAGTTCCATATCAATCATCCAGTCATTGAATCTAACTACTCTAGTATGGGGTTACAACACATTATACAAAGTCAATATTTAATTCTTGAGATACACAATTGTGTATCCTCGTACACTTTGGTGAATATTATGAATTTAATTAATTTCCATGGATTTGGTCTCATGTTCTCAGTCTTGGTCACTTATAGTTGATAAGTTCATCAAAATATGGTTTGAATTCAAAACACACAAGATATCCACATGATCTCTTTAAATCTCCTTCGAATACACAATAATTCTTATTGTTTGATCCTCTTTGATACAAAATATTCACCTATAATAATTGATATCTCTAAAATATCATTTTTCTTAAATTCAGACCCTCTGTGATTTATGTTGAAGTTGAATTTTAGTGATTGTTTCCTAAAAAATTATATGATGTTCCCTTCCCTCCATGGGGAACAAACCCCAAATCATATAGGGTCCTTAAATTTTATAAAAACTTAATTCTAAAAAAATATAAATAACCTCAGTAATTCGTAGTAAATGATTTTTAAATCCCATATTAGACCTGACTCTAAAAATTTATTTATTTCTAATTAAGGGGTCATCTTACACATTCAATCAAGTATGACTAAAACTAGTGGCCACTTTAAGCCTCCGTTGAAAACTCGTGCATGATTGGATTAACACCTATACTCATGGTTCCCCTTGTGTTGTGTCCATCCTTCACATGTACTGATGCATATAACCTCAAGTATCATAAATACACACCTAAGATAGTCCACACAACTTTTGGGTGCTTGATCATGGATGCTAGCAAATCTATAGATTTTTTAGGTGTTATCCGTGTGAGGCTTTCACTATATTTTTTCATCCACTTGATTTTTACTATAGTACAATAATATCTATATAGCATAATGGCCAATAAAAATCCATAGGAAAACATTTATATATCCTACCATGATCACCTCTAAGGCCTAGATATTTTTCCAATAGTGTAGGCTTCCACTTCCATAAACATAAATGATACAAGATATGGTCTAAAACATTGATTCTATATCCCAAAAATTGTTCTACTTCAAGAAACAACAAGGAATCTGAATATATTGAATATAAAAAATCCTCCAAGAATCATCACATACTCATAACACTAACACATAGTTAATTGTCAATAAATAAAATCTAGAAAATTATCCAAACGTAATTTTACAAAAATACCCACCTTTGGTTTTTTTAAAATTACATATGTATTTAATAGAGATTAAATATGTTCGATAATAGCGTATCAATGATTCATCAATCTGAAACCATAATCTCAGGTTAGTCATGGATCAATGTGATAAAAAGAGTTAAATAAATGAATTATCATATTATATTACATGATTGGAAAAAAAAACACCCTCCCACAGATATATAATCAAAAAATCTATTCTAATGTGGATTCTATATTCTCCACCTTCTCCATGAGTACCTTCTCCCCCAGATATGCTTCTCCTGCTTTATTAATGAACCCCAATTGCACTTCCTAGAGGAATATGTCTTGTAAAATAAATAATCCTATAATTATTATGGTATAATACGAAGGTATACATTTGTGGTGGAAAAGTAGTTAGAGAACGTACACAACTAGATTAAACATAAGGTAAGAGACATTCCATTAAATATCATAATATTTTTCTTCCAACAACTTTCTATTGAAATAAATGTTCCATTAATTGATTCAATAATTTTATTAAATATTATTCAAAGTTCATTAATGTTAATTTTAAATTATTCATGACTTCATTACAGTGGATTAAAATGGAAAATTTTCTATACTTTCTGAATGGGTTATTTTTTAATTTTTACAAAAGTGAAAAAATAATTTGTTTAATATATATGGATTGACTTATATTTTCCACAATTATATAAATTTTTATTTATCATTATCCCTCTATAAGTATCCATTTTTATTTTATACTAATATATATCTCAAAATATTTCATTAATTTTTATCTTTAAAAATATTTTCTAGGGAAACAAAAGTATTTTATCATCTTTATGAGAGACAGTAAAGTGTTATTTCATATTTAAATGATTTAAAAATAAAATGGGTTTTATGATAAAATTAAAATTTATATGTTTTATATTCATTAAACGGTTCTACAAAATTTTATTTAAAGGATTTGTGAGCCTAGAAGAGCTTTGATCATGGTTGAGATAGATATATCTCTCTAATGTATTGGGTAAAGTGATATATTTTTCAAGTGATAAGTTACTCATAAGAGATATGGGAATTATCCAGCTAGTTTATTCAATTATAAGGTTTACTATAATGGTAAATTGAAGGATAATTTAAAAAATTTACTATATGATAATCCAATAATGGGTTACAGTTGAAATATTTTGATTGGAAATTATATGTAAATGAGATTTTATTTTTAATTAATGTTGCTAAAGTTATAAAATAATGTTAAAAGTATTTTTTTCAAGGAAATTAATTCATTTGTTTTAATGAATTTTATTTTTACATTATTATTTCTTTATATTTTTTTTAATAAATACATTAATAAATTATTTTTTTTTCATTAAACTTTAAAAAAATATTTTAGGTCAGGTGTTTGTTGTGAAAAATAAAAACATTTTTATTTTTTATGGACTAAAATAGCCTAATGATTTTATTTACTTTTATGTACCTTAAAGGGAATTATATTTATAATCCCCTATTTTCAAAAGATTTTTCACAGAACTCATAGAAAATTAGGAATGATAATAAAGTTACAATTTAGGTTATGGGAGTTACCTTAAATGAAGATATTATGTCTTTATTAATAATTTTTTGTGTGGAAATAATATAAAATATCATAAAATGTTCCATTTTTAATTTATTATTTTTTTTAATTTTCTAAAACACTTAATGAGGGTATAATTTTAATTATAGAATGTAACAATCAGACTATAAAATCATATATTAAAATAATAAAATGGTATGTAACATTATAGTTAGCATGAAATAAATGATTTTGATAACATTAAAGGTAATGATAATGTTAAAATATAATCATAACAAGTTTATTTTTATGGTTATATTATCTTCAGTTATATTTTTAATATTTCTATTTTTCTTAATCTAATAGAATCTTATTCAGAATTGTTTTTAGTAGTGAAAATATGGTATTTTAGGTCAAAAAGTCATTAGTAGGATATCATACATTCAAATAAGTTACATGGAATAGTTCCAATTGAGTAAATTATGTCATTTATAACTCATATGAAGCATTATAATAATAGTGGAACCCATGAAAGGGAGCTATTGTTTTCTCCATAAGAGAATATGTCAATAGTTATTCATTTTCTGAAATAACTCCCTATAACATTTGGAGGTTCATGAGAACCAATAAATGTATAAGGATGCACTAATAATTTTTAGATGATATTTGAAGATATAGAATGTTTGGAACATACTTTAGTATCGATTACTATTTTATTATTTTTATGGTGAATCTAATCAATAGTGGCCATTGATTAAGAAAACTAATCAAAAAAGAAAAAATTGATTCCATGGAGTGAATTATATTTGATGATATCATAATTGAAAAGTAATTTTTCAAATTTATCCAACATAGAATGGAATGGAAATTTCTAGATTTTATTAGAAAGGATGGGGAATCTAGTGCCACCTATGAAGATAATTTTTCAACATTTGATTGAAATGAAATAAATTTCATTTTTTACCATGATAATTGAATTAATAAATTTTACATAGGATTGATGCCAAATTTACAAAGGGGTTCGATTTCTCAATAATTTTATTTTATGAGGAAATTATTTTGTGTTCATAAAACTTTTAGGTGAATTTTTATATATTAAATTTTTTTTATAAAAACAGATGTTGGAGAATGTAATGAGGGATAATTAATAAAAAAACCAAATGTTAAGGAATTTCAATTACTATTTAGTTATTAGTATAAATTGAAATATTATATAGAATTATTCACATTATTTGGGAAGTATTGCTTATATAGAAATCCTTGACACATAGCGCATGACTTCCAAGAAAAGAGAAATGAAAAAAGGCAGACATAGAATGAAATGAAGGTAGTGAAATTTTAATATTGTATTGAGTCGGAAAATTATGAAAATTAGTGTCAAAATTTATTAACTCAAGTTGGAAATAATCACTATTCTAAATATGAATTTCTAGAAATAACTTTTTATACTACTCTGTAAGATTCAGGAACTTCAAATGAAGTGGTGATAGGTACATTTTATGTTTATTCAATTTATTGCAATGTCTTGTTTGATTCTAGACGCAAACATTCTTTTACCAATAATATAAATTAATGTAAAATATAAATAACAGCTAAAAAACACAATTTATAAATTCTGTTCAAAACTAATGGGGTAGTTTAATGGAAATAAAAAATTTATATAAATCATCCAATTTTCATATATGTAATGGTTTCTCCTAATAAACAATTTATCTTTCCTATATTTCTTTTGAGGTATAGAAATAATTTCATATTATCATTCAAAGTAATATTTTGTAGTTAAAGAGTATTTTTTAATAGTTTTCAAAATTTTAACATAAAAATGAATCCATAACATTGAAAACCTATTAAGAAATCTATAAAATAACAAAATTTGGGCTTGGAAACTATATTACACATATTTTTGAAAATAAGGAAACAATTCACATTACATATATTCTATTACTGAATGAATATATGGTGTTGGTTCTAGGTTGATATATGATTTTATAGGAATTTAAAAACCATATGATGAATTTAGGTGTTAAAATAGTCATTCTAAGTGTTTTTAATTAGTTTTTGACATAAATCTTCAATGTTCTGTTAATATTATCAATAATAAAAAACCAAAAAGTTATTCCAGGTGATCCCAATAGACGAAAAAAGTTGATTAGATGATTTTATGTGACTAGATGAAGAAATTTTCTTGATTTTTTCCAAACCATGTCCAATTAAAAACAATTATTTTTAGATGATGATTTCTCAATTCAAGAAATGTGCTAAATTATTAGTATTTTTCCAATGAAAATAGTAGATAATGTTTTCAAGGAATATGTATTCAAGAAATTAATTTATATTCTTAAATTTTTCTAAGTAATGATTTTTGAATTATCTCATGATCTAATAATATTATATAAAGGGGATAAAATCATTTGAATGCATAAAGTTATAACTATAATGGATTAGATTAGAAGAGTTTTTTGAGTGAGATTAAAATGTGTTACTCAGAATACCATGTAAGGGAATTATCTAATTTCCATACTTTTCATAGTGGTACATTTTATTATATGATGTTTGTGTTGATTAGTTTCTATGTTTTGATAATAAAGGATAATGTATAAAGAATCCCAAAGTAGAAGAATTCTGTCAATCCAAAAAATTACAATGTTCATCTGATATACATATATGAGGTTTTCATGTTTAAATCTTTACATGATGATCAATTGAAATTTTTTGTATAAATATAATTGAAAAAACATGGGATAATGGGTGAATCCATTATAAATATGTTAAAGAAATTCATCGGAAAAAATTAGGTGTTAAAATTAACAAGTCAATGTTTTTATATGCTGGTCATCAGATAAATAATGATTTTACGGAAGGCTTCTAATAAGATTTAATGAAATTTTAACAGGTATAATTGTATGATAATTCTCATCAAATATATTTTTTATTGCTATATTTTATCCTAAAAATTTTCAGTGGAATAAATTTTTTCCAATTCATATATAATAGAAAATTATTTTATAAATATATTAAATGGTATGAGGTGAATATGAACATTCAATGGTAATAAAATCACGATGGGAGATCTGTGATTCTCACTAAAGAGAATAATTTCTATTAAATAAGTGGATTCTTGGGTTTATAAAATTTTTCAAGAGTTATCTAGAAGCTTTGAGAAACATCTAAAAGAATCGTACAGAGTGGGAGATTTGAATTTCAATTTTATCATTAATAATAAAACAAAATCAAAAGTCCCTAATTTTCTCTTTCATAGAAATTTATAATTTATTTTGATGTATAGTAGAGAGTTTCTATATTTTTCAAATTTAAAAAATATGAAATTCTATGGAAATAGATTCATATTAATATATTAGATGAAATAAGAATGTAGATGATTGAATAGGGATGTTTCAATCCAATGAATCTATTTGTTAAAGAAGAATAATATTTTAGTATTGATCTAAGGATTTTTTATCAATTTACATTATAATAAGTAACAGAGAAAGTTTTTATATTCGGTTAAATTATAAAAATAATTGAAGAAACAAAATAGACTTTTTCAGATAGAAAAATTAAAAAAACATGGAATTTATAGAGTTTTATATTGTATTATAAGATATAAGTTCATTTTATTTTTTTAGAATGAAAGTTATGAAAACTTTTTTTTAAAGAAGAGAATCAACAATGGTGTAAAAGTAGTATAGTGAGAAAATCATGTGCTTCTTGGTGAAGGTGTCAAAATGTTTTTATAAAATAACTATTTCATATTATCTATATAGAAATCACATCAACAGTATTATTTATCATAGTATAATGAAGGAGAAAGAATATTCCAAAAATGATGTCATAAAAAATTTTATTGTTATGGATTGTGTTTTGGTGTAATTTTATTTCCCGATTGTTTTCATTAATGTTATTAGTCACTCAAGGCAGGAAAAATTTGTTTCATAATAATGTAATTATAAAATTAAAATTTTTAAGATTCAAACTCTCCCCCACTTAGTGACCACACATATACTATTGGTTCCCTCAACTTTTTATCACATGGGGGGTGAATCATTTAACTATTTACTATGTTTTAATGAAATGATAAATTTCCAAGGATATTTTGGAGTTTGGGAGTACTTAGGGGAATATATTTTTGGTGAAAATAACTATCATATTAGAAAATACACAATGTTTTCTTTTATTTTTCTTGTCAGTTAAGAAAATATAAAAGTACTTATATATGATTTATTACTTATTTTTGAGGTATGTCCCCTTACTCTTGATGATAATAAGTATTTGGAAAATTATTAGTGATCCAGAAATGATATAATTTCTCCACTCTCTAATATTTTATAAATTTGAGTTAAATGTTAATGAATAGTTAAAGGAATATGGGACAAGTTGGAAATAATATGGGAAGGAAATATAAATATATAAAGAAAATAAAGATATATATTTAGAGGTTGAATTATAAAAATATATACATGGGTGATTTTGAATTTGTTTTTTATTTCATTTTAATGGTGAGTGAAATTCGGTCACCATAAGATATATTGGTGAGAAATGGTAAGATTCAACCATTCTTGAATAGATTTTTTGAATTAATCATGATATAATTGATGAATTGTTTTTTCATTTCAAGAAAAAGATATGTAATATCTATATCTAGATTATCTATATAGCTCGATCATCACGTAAAAAATGGTAAAATAAAATTTTATAAAGAATTAAGAAAAGTATGATCATGAAATTTTCTTCCAAGATGTTAAGATATAAAATCCTATGAAAATTATCAATGAATAATATTTCATGGCTATGAAACCAAATATTATGATAATATAAATTGTATAAAATAATTTTTTTTTAAAATAAATAGAAAAAAGTAAAAAAGTTACAAAGAGGGTTACCACTGGAATTCTATTTATATAGATCTATTTAAAATTTTACATTGATTTTTCCACATCAAATGGAATAAAGAAAGATAAAGTTAGAATAAAGTAATGAAGATCTATTTAGAAGAAGGTAGATAATTTAAATTCTATTTATTGCAGAAATTAAAATAAGTTATCTAAATTTAAAAGGATTATCCATTTTTCTAAATGTGGAAATAATGATGATATTGAAGAAGAAGTTTATAAATTCATTGATTATTCCACTGAAATAATCTTTAATGAAATATTTATTTATGAGAAATTATGTAGTGATGAAATTTTTAGATCATAAGAAGAATTAATTAAAATGGAGATTATAAAAATGTGATATTGGAATTAATGTCATGTGAAAATACTATAAATTGAAAGGGTGACCCGGAATATGAAAAGGTAATATATTTAATCATATGGTCAAGAAAATTTTATTAATGAAAAATCCATGTTTGTAAACAGTTTGATGATCTAAATATACTAGTTGATAAAGACACAATCCTCAACATCATGCTAGATTTAATGATGATGGTAATGTTGAATGAATTTTAAATTATTCAAAAAAATTGTTAAAGTTGATCAAGGATTTATAAAATTCCAAACTATAGTTACATAATTTTCTGAATGTTCTGAGAATTGTTAATCTATGAAAGATCAAAAAAAAATTTCATGAACGGTTGATAAAAATAATGATGCTTCTAAGAAGTAAATAAATGAAAAAGAAAACAATTATGTATCTAAAATAGAAAAATAGAATATACATGGAGCATATCAAGATACAAAATGTGAACCATATGTTGCTACTAAAAGTGATTATATTGAGCTTGAGAAGATATCTATGGTGAAGAAGAGTAAAGTAGGATGTAATGAAAACTTTTGAGAAAAAAACCAATTTTTATTGTAAAAAACTTAATTAAAAACAAAAACAAAATCCCAAATAGTATAATGTTATATGGAGAGATATAATTTCTATTTATACTAATGGAATTGATATGAATTTGTGCATACAACATATATGTGTTTCTTTAACTATAAAAAATATAGTGAAGCTATAAGAATATTGAGAAAATTATTAGGGGTTTTCATCACACTAAAAATTGATGACTTGAAAAGGATTGTACAATGATTTAAAATTGATTATTACCCTTGGAAACTATTTATGAAAGATTCTATCAACTTGTACATACTATGAAAGTATTTTTTTTCATTATATCATTACAAAACACTATTTACAAAAAAATATTGAAATCAATATGAGAGGAAATAAGTCGTAATTAAATAACATATTTTTGTTGATAGTAATTTGAAATCTAATTAAGTGAAAGACCCTATATTTTGTATAGTGGAAATATTTCACATATTATAGGAGACACAATTTTTTTAATGATATAAAATATTTCAAACAAGGTATATTATCTTTTTACAATAATGTTTCACTAAAAAATCAAAATAATTTTATCTATTAACATTTTATAAGATAAAATTCAAGATATCATTAAATATTGAATTGACGGAACAAAAAAAAATTGTTTTTTAAACATTGAGATAAAGGTAATAGTATTTTATTTAAATATTAAGGTGTTGTAATGAAGGGTGTAGAAGAAGGGAACGTTTTTATGAGAGTATAATGAACAAAGACAAAAATATTCTAGGTCTGTCACTCACAATGGTCAGGTTATTTAAGCATGAGGGAAGAAAAAATGTTGTGGAATAAAGGATAGAGATATATATCTGGTAAATATAACAAAGAGAGAAAGTATACATGATATTCTTAACTTCTGAAGAGGATTATTTTGGTTTTTCTCTATTTTCTAGAACGATAATATTTATAAACAAATTACAATTAATTTAGAGATACATTCATGTCATCCCTTTGAGATAATAAAATATTACGACCATGATTAATAAATCAACACTTATAGATGAGTAATATATTTAATTTATTGATGATTTTTCTCACATTACATGTATTATGTGTATGAACAATAAAAAATAGGCTCTCAACTTGTTTAAGGGTTTTAAGAAAATAATATAAAAATAATTTAGATATTCTATTATGAATATTTGAACTAATAATTTTTTTTAATAAAAAAGTGGGATTTCAAGATATTATCTTTATTATCATGGAATTATCCTTGATATTAGTTCACCATACAAACCACGTCAAAATATATATTCTTAAATAATAAATATCAATTTCGTGGAAATGTAATGAATAATGTTGATTGGACACGATACTTCACATTATATTCCGAAGGAATCTATTTGATAAATAGTCTACATTCCGAATCACTTTGTCTATAGGCTAAATAATTATATGAATCTTTCATATGTGTATTAAAATATTTTCAATTGTTTGAAGAAGAAAATAGAATTTTAAGTCCCATCATTTTAAAAAATCTAAGGGTGAAAATCTTGGGATGATTGATTGGAGAGGTATTGATTAAACATTTCTTGGCTACCCACCAAATGGTAGATGGTAATGTTGTTATAATAAAGAAAAATGAAATATAGTTCACTCATAATTTTTGAATTTTATAGAATAATTTATTATTTATGTTTCATAGCTAGTTGTAGGAATCACTGAATTAGAATATTATGTTGTTCCATTTTAACAATGTGAATTTGTTTTCTAATAAATATGTTGAAATTGATTGTGGTGAAGAATTTAACACATAACTCTCAAGTGATTAGGAAAAAATTATCATTTATCATATACATGTATGATGAATAAAGTAGAGTATAATAACATAATTATAGATAAAGAAAAATAGGTCTAAACTAATTGTGCTTCAATTTTTATATCACATAATTAATGGTATTCAAAAGTTTAACCAAAATATTTTGATGAATCTATAGAACATCCAGAGTGGATAAATGTTATAAATGAATATACAAATTCAATTAAAAATAATAATACTTCAGAACATATTCCCATACTAAATAATAAAAATTTAATCAGAATAAAATCATTTTTATGAAAAATGATTAATGAAAAGGTGATTTTATAAAAAAACATGGCGCAATTTGTTAGAAAATGTTACTCTCAAATTAAAGATATTGATTTTGGTGAAACCATTAATATAATAAAACAATTATAAATTATTTTAATATTTATTTACATTTCCTCATTAAATACCGTAATATTTTAAAAATATAGTTCTCTAAAAATAAATCTAATTTAATTGGTATCTTGTGTTACAGGAAGCACCTATTATAAAATAACCATGATATGCTATTAAAATATTATTAATTATTGTTATAATTATCAATTACATGTTAAATTAGTTGGTAAGAATATGAGTAAATAATGTTTTAAACATTTATAGTATATATATGAACAATAATAATTCATTTCTCATCTACTTTGTAGAAATGTAAATAAAAATTCATTTGAAAATAAAAGATATGTTTTTTTAAAAAATCCATTTTTATAAAAAAATATGTTTTTATGTTAATAAATTAAATTATTAACTATTATTAAACAATTTTATTGATATTTATACTTTATAAATTCAATATTTGTTTTAACATTCATCTCACATTTTTTCTATGCGTGGGATAATATGATATCTAATTTTATCAGTAAAATTGAATTTTTTTTAAGATAGTTGTTTTCCTAGTGTTTTTCATGCTTATTTTAATAATAATATATGAAACTTATAGATGATTGACTGGAGAAATCATATTAATTTTTTTTTGGAATTATTAGGATAAAATTTTTCAACAATTTCCCTTTTTAGGCATTATGAATAGTAACCATGGATAAATTTTCACCTCAATAACGAGTAAATTAGGTAAATCTAGCTTAAAACTTATTTCTTTGCCACTATATTTCATTTTTTATGATGTTAATTCTACCCTCATCTCTTTATAATTAAATTTTAATTATTTAAGGGTCAATTTTCGATGAAAATTACCTATATAATATTTAAAGTAAATAAAAAATATAAAATGCCACTCTCTTACTTTTAAATATATAATTCGAATATACATAGAGAAAAAATCAAGATATGAAGGAATATATATATATATATTCCTGATAATTAAATTATCTAGATTATGGAAATTTATATCTAATATTTAGTAATTATACAATAACCTTAAATGATTATGCAATGCCTACACATTATGTCTTCATTTAATAGAAAACAATTAAATGATTTTGAAAACATTAAAAGAAATATAATTTGGTTTATTTATGGTGTTAAATGAATTTTATAAATTAATATGAAATAATAATTTTTCATAAAGTATTATATTCAAATTTCAACATTTTTTATTTCATTTATTTGAAATTAAACAAAAAGTTGAAAAATATACATTAAAAACATTTTACAAAAATAATATTTTATTAAATTATTTATACATAAATTATATATTTAAATAAGGAAAGAAGAAAATAATTTTGTCTTAAATTTCATCCATTAAACCTTTATTATCCAATTTTCAAATTATATGAAAAATAATAACCCAATAAGCGTGTAAAATACATTACCATTGTTAAGAACAAAATTGGTAAATAAAGGGGTTAAACCAAAGGATACTGTCTGAAGACTCATGTAGACCAATAAAAATTTAGTGGTTGATGATATTTGAATCATATAATTCATTACCATCAAATATATATCCATTTGGAATAATTTTGAAGGATATTAATTTATTATATTTTAATATTTTATGAATTCCCAACAATGACCCTCCCATCAATTATGAAATGGAGCCCCACTTGTCTATTATTCTAAATAATTAATGCATTATATCTCATCTAAAACCTACCAAATTATCCTCTACCATCCTTTTGACTTAATCTATATGTTATTTTCCCCAAAAAATACTAACCCTTGGGTCTTTAATAGAAAATGAAAAGGAGTTGTTTCAAAGAAGAGTTAATCACCTCAACTGATCACATTCTTTTTAATTAATTATTAACCTCATATAAATCTATTATATACATAAAAAAATAATAAATTCAATTTCCCAAATATGTTAAAATTTATTTTTGATTATGAAACCACTTTTATTCATCCTCCTTCCATCAAATTGGATGTGAATTTTTCACTCATACGTACATACAACTTAGCGTCTCCATGTAGTGATACAATTAATTTTTAACCAACATATTTCATGGATAGTTATTATGATGGGTTTAATGTTATTATATTTTATTTATAACAAAATCAACCTTATTTAATTATTATATCATTTCTACTATATTACATTCCAACCAATTATAAAATGATAATATCACTCGTGCATATGTGTGGAGTTCGACCTCCTAGAACTGATGTGATTCATTTTTCATCTCCACATTACATGGATTGTAATATATATGTATTTCATTAATATAAATTATTTATATTATATATTAATTATTTTATGATATTGAATTATTATTTACCATTCCATAGTTCCATTCATCAAAAAATGAAAATTATTTGAATGCATATGTTCGGAATATTGTCTCCATTAATGGTGTAATTAATTTTTCTATCAATAAATTTAATGAAGGAAATTATATATATTTAAATATAATTAATACATTTGATAATAATATATTTTTTAGAATTTAATAAATTATTGAACCATGAACAATGTCAATGTACCAAGACTTCAAAACAGAAACATGCTTGAAAAATGAAGCAGTTATTGCCCCATATAGTGATTTTAACAAAAATTTGTTAATAAGCATGTGAGAATAATTCATAATTAAATCATACATAGTATGATATACATGATTATGGTTATAGAATAAATTTATAATAAATCTATATTTATTATTCACGAGGTTTTAACGTGTCTGATGAAATATGATACTTGTGATGAGGGATTTATGTTTCAATCCTATTTTAATCAGGATTGTTTATGTTTTAATTTTCATAAAATAAATTATATGATACATAAATAATAAATCCATATAATATTCTTATAACTTAGTTATTTCTCATGAATACATTTTTCTCTTCATTTTTCTCACTCCAAAGTACTTATGATATTGAAAGAATGTTTTAGAGAAAATTGTCTATGTTTTAATATTCAATTGAAAAAATAATTCCATATCCATATTTTATAAAAATATTTTCAAGATTTTTATAATATTATCGAACTATTATTAAATTAATATTTTCTAAATAATTTATGAAACTTTTTTGATAGTTTTACTCAATGTTCAGTTATGGTTGATTGAGGGTGTTTTCATAATTATTCACATATGTTTTTTTATTTTTTCTTGAATGGAAACAACCAATGGTTCCCACATAGATGAAAAAGAAAAAAATTACACACCAAAGGTAAGTGTTCAATTGGGGTTGTAATGATAATTATGATTAAGATGACACATTGGTCGACAAGATGGGAGATCAGGGTCATCACTCCCTTTGGTGGAGGGGATTATTTCCAACTATAGGATTCTGTTATAGATTTCAGATATGTTCATTAAATCTTTACCAACTTCCCATACAGGACTAGATTCCCCTATTCAAATGTCCTTATCAAGTCCATGTGTTGATGGGAACAATTTATTGTGTCATGGGTTCCCAATTATTCTTCTTTTTATTTATGATGACTTAGTTAATTTCTATTTTTGGGGAATTTGTGGTGGCTGATTTCTTCAAGATGTGAATGAAATTCGAAAATGTGTCTTAAGGATCCTATTTGAACAAGAATCAAAAACCCACATAGTTCATTTGACAATGTTTAAGTTCATATAATTGGACTAAATATTATAGTTTAACATCATGTGTCATGGAAATTTATATATGGTTTGAGCATTAAACTGGCATCCTATATATCATTTTATGATATAAATCAGAGTCCATGTAGTTTATTTTATGGGAATATCAATTATAAAAGTGATGAAAATAAGGACCCTAAGTGGGACTTATGCATGTAAGGATTCCCTGGATTTTTTCATCATGAGTATGACCCTTATATTGAAGATGATATGTATTCCGGAATAAATCCCAATGAAGGTCCCATACTGTGGAATCTTAATCATAATATTGGTATAATAATCCTTGATCTCTAGTCCCACATGAATCATTCTTGATGTGAGAATCAAGAGATAGTGTAATATTAAACACATCACATGAGAGAAAATTTATATGAGGATTGCACATTAATTTTTCTCTAGGAGAGGTATGATTACCAATATGATAGGAAATATGGTAGGGATATCATGCCTTATGAATGAATCCTACATATATTGTTTATAACAGTTTTCAATGATCTCATAGTTCAATTCTTCCATAATCCGTATATGGACTTGATGTACTTGAGGGAATCATTGAGGATTACACATAAAAGGATTCCAATGTATAAGAACACTTCTCATCCATCTATATTAAATGGAGGATCATTGAATCATTATAGGATATAGGTTCTATGAGTTATGGTAATGGAAATATGGATTCAATTACAAAATAGTGTAATCCGATTAGGTCTTGGGCCATTGGAAGGCATATCAAGTTTCCATTCTATACATGAATCAGAGTTATTGTAGTTTAATTATTCATAACCTACTTATGTGATGAGATATATTATTATTATCAACGAAATTATCATTAACCTTGAGGTTTCGGAATTTTAAATGATTAGAACATGATGGATTCCCATGTTTCAAATTCATTTATTATCTACTGATGGATAAATATATATGATTTAAATTAATGTTCTATCAAATTTGTTGACTATTATATGGGGTTCTGTTCGAGAGAATGAAACCAAAATGGTTGCACGAGTTCATAACTATAACCCATTAATGACACTCCTAATATAATAGGGGGAACTCATCCGATAGTTCATGGCCATGGTTTTACACATTATATGTCATATTGGGTTTGACGGACACGGTTTTCTTGTCCCAAGGTGTTTGTCAGACAAATTTAGGGTGTCTCCCAAACATTTATGAAGACTATCGGGTGATCCAGATGACTTTTATATGGGATACCATGTTAAATGGTTGAAATATCAAAGGAAATTCCTATAATTGATGAATACAAATCCATGCTATGTTTCATGATAAAATAAGAAATGTATACAAAAATTCACATGATTAATACCAAGATTTAAAGGATCCCATGAGGGATAGACAAGGACAAGGAGGTGTCTAGTGATCAAATCATCATTAAAGTTACATTCAATGGGGTCCCATGAACATTTCCATGATCGCATGCATGGGAACATGTGCGTGTACAATATTTGAAGAAGAATGTCCAGTGGTGTTATTCATAGGAATATATAGAAAATAATTTTCATGGGAGTAGGAGTATATAGAATATTGAATCATTCAAGACTATACATCATGTGGTTTGGATGATAATGGATTGCTTGTCCATAGGTATATATTCATTTCAAGCGGGTTTTTAATGACAATGTGCATGCCCAAAACCATTCGTATCAGTGATTCATGTAATAAAGACATATTATGATGTTCAAATAATCATGTGGTCACATTATACAGGGAGATATTCATTTTTATGATGAAATCTCATTAAATTCCTTATGATAACCTTGAGAATTACTCTGAAGGAAGCATCCTGCTCCTCCCCTCTGCTATAATTCATCACGGCTCCATAAACCATTTCCCCCTCCATATTTTTCCTTTTTAAGGGGATCATGGGTTTATATAGGTGTAGTTAACTAGGTATATGATCTATTTTCAAAGTTGAATATATTGTAGTCGTTGGTATGAGGTGGTAGGGAGCTTTACCTAATCAACATCATGGGATCATATGAAGGCCTCACATGATAATTGTTTATTCATGAGATAAATTTATGTGAGAAAATAAATAAATATTAAAAATGAATAAGTTGATCACAATGAAGTGATATGATTTTTATATGAAATCCATGTGATGTCTGATCAGTTTTCACAATCGTTATATTATAATCACATGATCCCTGATATATCTAACGATGTCCTCCCATGATATCATGATTGGTTTCATTTGTAGGCTATGTTTTTTAAACATTACATGTATATAAGGAAATCATTTCCTTCTATCTACTATCCTTCAAGTGATAGGGTAGAAGATAACCTATGATAGATTTACAAGCTTTCTTCAGGGGATTCGTGTGATTGTTCAACTTATTCATGTCCTAATTTAATACAACTAAAATATTCAAACCATAAAATAATTCGAAGGTGGAGAGTTATTTTGAAGTAATATAAATTATTTTTCCTTTTAACTTCATGATTGAATAATGGAAAACATGATCATAATTTTTATTGTTTTACCCATTTATGATTCACGTGATGCATTGGTGATATGTGACTCCCATGATTCATAACGCTTCACATGAGAGTTTCATGTAACGACTGCACGACGGGTGGAAATTTATCTTAAAAAAATAATAAATTCAAGGTTTAGATCTGATGAATGGTGACATTGGTGGATAAAGAATTACATGATAATTTTCACTAATGTGATCAACCAAAGTTATTTTTCATCCTGGCCTTACCTTCAAACTGGCCCATGAATGAAAGGTTCCATTCATGGATTCAAATGGTCATGTGAACCATGGTTTCTTGGAAAATTCATCAAGAATGGTTTTCATCATGGACATAACGTTATGGAGTCAATATCATGTGTCTCGTACCCGAATTAGTGGAATCAGTGCATTGAGTGGATGTGTAGAGGTTTAAGAATATCACATGAGGTGATCAAATGGTGAAATGTAATTTCATCAAGTGCCTATGAATATGTCCTTATATTGTTTTATACAGGAATAGTAAATTTTATTTAGGGGTTCCCCATATTTATTTTTTCAGAATAAGTTTATTTATTAATAACTATTTTTGGGACAAAACTCTGTCAAGAATGTAGTGAGGTCAGGAACTGTCATGCACACCCACTCTGTCACTGATAGCACCATGATTTTTGGAAGCCAGCATAGACACCATCTGAGAAATTCATACATGATCACTAAAGAAACTATATTTTATCACCTTTAGCTACCATGAAATCTATCTACAGAAACTCTCAATCATGGTTGAGGAGACTCTCCCATTTATCTTGGTTGTGTTGGTTCACTGGATAGCATGGCTATCCAATTTCTTTACTATGGGAATTCATAAAATAATTAAAATAATTATCTATGTAAAACGAATATAATAAGGGCCAAAATATCTTCTCAAATAAATAATAGCTAAAGAAAAAATGATGACATTTCTGTCATGAATTTTTTATTAGTAGCTTTTCCACTACCTTTATACTTCTAAAATATTCAATGGAAAAGTTTATAGTGCACAATTATTTGTGAAAACAAAATACCCCACATAGAATTGACTTCGTTCAATCTGGAATGATTTTTACTTTATGGTAAACATATATCCCTTATACATGTACATGAACATATGATGTGCCTATTAGAATCACCATGAAAATATTCTTGACATAGTGCATCTGAGTTTATGTAACTGATATTCTATGGATATCAATGTTGGTTGGTATTTTTAAGGAATTGGGTTTCCCATAAGAATAAAATCTTCTATAAACACATATACTCTATATTTCAGAATATATACACATTCTAGGATGCAAAATGGATTGGAATAAAATGGTATTTGATGATATATCAATGATAATGGTTCTAGACATCATTATGTATCCTAGGGGAATGAGAATCATGCCATACAAAGTTCTTGGATAGAAGAAACCCATGTAGAAAAATATCATGAAGGGGAGAATAATACAATTAATAAAGAAATATATGATGAATTATAGTACATAGATCATGTTCATATTTATATAATTATATTTCATTACTTTTTGATGAAATCATGGATATATACCCATGTTTGGGAGGATATGTTGCACAGATCTGGCTCTCATTCCACATTTCAGGCCACACAAAGCAATCCATTATATTTATTTTATCTTACCAAATGATGTACCAAGTATCATATAGTTTAACCTCCTGATAGGACTAGAAAGCCTCAAGACAACCTCAAAAAATAAAAATGAATGCTACTTTTTCCTAGGTCGATTGACATAGAAAGAGTACCTTGATTTTTTAAAAGGATAGATAATGGTGCCTATAATCTTTGCATCTTTTTTAATTTATATTGTTTAATATTTTTTCCAATGATTCATATTGTGAAATATTAGCAGACATGGAATTTGATTTTTCTCAGGCCTCCCTTTTATAGGTTTTTAACATGAAATTTTTTATTCCTTCACAAATTAATAAGTAATTAGTGTTTCCTACATCACAAAAAGTGTGTGTCTATTGAGTAGAGAATCAAATTTTTTCGAGGGTGATATTTTAGAGATTTCAACCTAGAGATAATTGTGTCTCTATTATGTCTCTCTTTAATGGTTATACATACTAGGCCATTTCAATGATATAGAATAGGATCATCCAACTATACCCACATACTACATCAGTTAATGGTATTCTATCATGGAACTTATATTACTACTATTTCAGGTATTTTATCATGGACCATCTACTTCTATTGTTTATGTTCCCCTATTTTAGATTAAAAATAGCAATAGTTTATGGTCTTTATCTGGGATCATCAATTGATATTTATTATGTTCTTCTATCTTATACCATTTATTACTTTAGATGAAGGTCTGTTATCTTAGACCTTATATTTATGTTGCTTTTGGTTCTCTAGATCAGACCATCCATACTGTTGTTTAAGGTCTTCTAGAATAGACCATATAATGATTTTGTATATGTTCATATAGATTATACCTTATATTTTTGTACATTAATGTCTTATATCCCAAACCATCTATTGGTAGTTTAGAATGTATATTCATGAAGTTTTCGATAACCATGCATTTCGGATGGTATTTTGAAGAATTGCCTATGATGGGTTCAAATGCATAGTATTCTTTATTTATATCTTGAATAATTAATGATCATGAAGGGATCAAACACCCAATTTTCATGTAGAATACATGAATGATAAATGTTCACGAAAGGTTGTGACAACTTGTATCCTTACATTAAATGGTATTGGTGGATTTTAAAATTTTAGGGATTTTGATTCCACGTGGATAGTTGGAACATGGGTTGTGTATATCAATTTTCTCAGATCTTTGATAGGTGTATTTTGGAAAGGTTAATACATGCCTAGGGTTACCACAAATCACCATAAGGTGATGTGTTTTGTTTAGAACTTATTGGTGTTCATGAGGACTGGAGATGCTTTCATGAATGTATGATATAACTCTATCTAATGGTTTATTGACCCTTATGCATTAGACTACAGGGATAATGTGCATATTCAAGAAGAGGGGTCCCTACTTCTTTCCAAGGGCCATAGAAGATTTCCTATCATTCAAATATCTATATAATGAAGTTTAATATAAAAAAGAGGCTATCCAAGAAGGTACCTACAACCATAGGGCATTTTATATTATGGTTAGGGATCTTGGTACTTACACCATGACGTTTTGAGTCATGTGGTGTAGTCCATTAAAAATATTGAGAATGTAATATCTAATTCCTTTTTAGATATATGGTAAAAAACATGTTAATATAATTTCAAGGATATCAAATATTCTTTAGAAGTTTGTTTATGGGTATTTTCAATCATTTTCTAGAGTTTTCTAAGTCAGTAAAAGGTGGAAATATATGGTATAAGTAAACAATTGAAAATAGAGTAATCCCACATTTTACATAGTCTAAGAAAAAAATTATAGGGTTCAAGGGTGCCTATCTCATGTGAATAAATATCTTCTAGGAACAATCTCTATGGATTTGAATCATCCACTAAAAAATCCTATAGTAGTCCCATTGAATTAACCGGTCCTTGCTTCTAACATGATAAAGATTAATACAAAGAGAAATAACATGAGGCGATGGGGTTCTAGGATAAGGTTATCATCTCAATGAATTGGTTGTGTCCTCATAGACATCAAATACATGAATATCTCTTACCAAAAGTGCAATATTAAAGAAGTTTTGGAACACTCTAGATGTTTTGAAGCTACTTAGTTCACACATGATCATGGTGAGGAGATGTAATGAATCATTTATATAAATTTTTCTTTGAAAATGGGTTCTAGTGATCATAAAGAAACTTTTATTAAGTCAAAAATATTGGTCCTATGATCTTTCTACATTGTTTATTTATGAAAAATATTTTTCTTATGCTCCAAAGATAAAAAATTTAGCGAATAGAGGCTTGGTTTTTTCTTACACAACTCTTTATGGGTTTTCAGTTTAACAAGATTTATGTCTCATTTACATAAAATTTTTGGTCATGCGATTTAGACCATCAATTGATAATGTTAAATGTTTTATAACATTTTCCAAGGTGTATTTAGTTTAAGGCCATGGTGCACATTGAACTGACATGAACAACGTGTTACAAAACAACCTAATTATGATTTGGATAGTTAAGTGTAATCCAATATCCATTTTTAGTAGGTAAAAATTTTATAAATAATGGATCAGGTTTATTGGGTAAAGAGTAATTTAAGGAGACAATGATTCCAAAGATTACAGTGAATCAATATAAGGTGGTGAGCTTAACAATGAAAATGTATGGGAAAACATATAATATAAATATCTTCTTATAGGTACATGATATTTCTATTTAATGGGTTTAAATCCCCTATGCATATCCACATATTATGTGGTTGAATAGAGAGAACCATTCTTTTTTACAATGTCTATGGATGTTTTGTTGAAAACTGAGGCGTTTAAGACATGAAGTGTGAATGATGGATTATAGTGCTCAAAATGATGGCAGAAGCACCCCAAAAGTTGGTTGACTAGGGTCCATCTGTTATAGACCCTAGAAAGGGGTGATAACTGGATTTTTTATGTAAAATTTTATCTCAAGCAGCGAGGATGTATTTACTGTGATATTTAACATACTATTATAAGGAATTATTCCTTATAGTTTTTCATCATGTTGTAAAGACATGGTAAACAATGTGAAATTTTACAAGATATTCATGGGGAAACTTTAGGCTAATATGGAAAATTCAGATGTGGGAAACAAATTTTTTCCATGAAAATTATTATTCCCAGGTGTCCATTTTCTGAAGCCCTTATTGAAATGTTTTATCTTATATACAAGAAATACAATTATATATCTCACTCAAACATATGAAGGGAAAGTCTATATGACTCGTCATTCATAATAAAAGTAATTTTAATTTTTATGGATGGTATTCCATTGGTTTCTGTATTTATATTATAAGGTATTAAATCATGCTATCATCGTCTCCTTTTAGGAGAGACCACTACATATATTTGACATGTATACAGTTGACAGGGGAATTTTTTTCCTTCAATTAGTGAGACTAAACATCTTGTTCATCTAAGGGGTTATCTACATAGATTGGGATCATTTATATGTACAATGTATTTCCATATTGTATTCAGATATGGAGAAGAAAAATTTATACCAAACATATGATCTTAGATAAGAATACATAATCTAAAAAATTTGGTCATGTCGGATGGACCATATGTCATGCAGTTTATTTTCATATAAATAGGACACATAATTGAGTGGAGTTACTAACTCATGGAAATTGGGTATTCAAAGAAGATTCATACCTCGATATAGATGGGTAAAAGGATATAATGTCATAATCATGTTTTGAAAATGGGTGTGATATATAGATGTGTAACATCATGTGTATTTGAATATTGTTGAACAATTAGTTCGTGGAATATGTAAATCATAAACCAATAATATATTTTTTAACTGGTTGGTATAGGAAAACAATTTATAATAGAAAAATCCTATATTCCAAACATCTGGGACAATAAGTCAGGGGTTTAAGGGTGAACTCTCATCTAGGACAAAATAACCTCTTGAGACATGATATTTCGATTTTTTTCATTCTCTATTGAATCATAACAGGTTCCCTTTGGATTTTCCAGTCTTTGATACTAGTTTTCCTAAAGGGGACAAATTAGATCAAGGGATCCCATGGTGTATGTGGCTCCAAGAGAAGGATATAAACTTAAGGGATTGGTATTCATTAACTCATATTTTAATGAAATGTTGTTGTTTCTCTTGTATGGTATGATTACAGAAGTGTTCAAGTACCCTAATGATTACACTTGCGTTAATTAAACACATTTAGAGGATAAGAGATCAAACGTATGATTCATGAGTACAAAATCATCAGAGGGGTGTTCTATTCTATGTGAAGTCCTCTTTTCATGTTTTTTTAACACCATTCAACTAGGATGTTCTTATGTAGTTTAGCATCATATGACAAAGAAACTTTTCTTCTAGACCCAAATTTTGTGGTTTGGGTATCACCACTTATCCTATGGTAATAAGAATAAATCTATAAATTGTTCTAATATAAATGTTGTTCAGTTTAGAGTCATGCTTCATGGACATGGAATATGAGTGTAAAACCCATTGATAAAATCTTGATCCCTCTTGGATGTGGGAAAAATTTATGATATTTATTTTTATAACAAAGGTGGAAAAGGGGGGTGTGCAAACTAATATAAATGTATAAGGATGTTAGGTCATCAATGGTGATATATACCCTGAAATGAATGTCAGTATGAATGAAATGTAATATTTTATCATTGAGGAAGGGTAAAATATATTGATGAGTAACATAGAGAGTATTTTAATCAACTTGAGAATCTAGGATATGAGGAGTGTAAATCATAACCCATGAATATTTGAGTCAACTTAAGGTATAAACTGATAGTCACAAGTCAACCCGTAATAATGGTAGAATCCCATATTCCAAGTAGTTAAAACGATAACTCTTGGGTTAAATGTGGACCTCTCATATGGGACCAAACACCCTCTCGGAATAAGTTATTTTTCATCGTCTCACTCTATAGTGAATATTATTGGGGTCCCATTAGATTATATAGTCTATATTATTAGTTTTATATATGGGAGAACCACGACCAAGGGATCCCATGTTTTATGAGTTTCCAAGAGATGGATATTAACTCATGTAATTGATTGGAATTAGTTAAAATAAAAAATTAAATTGGTCTCAGGGGAACATAAGATTCCAGATATTTGCAGAGCCTTAAATACAACACCCTCATGTGTTGAAAAAAATTTCAAATTTAAGGGATAAGATATGAGATTCTACAATACAGAACCCTCACTGGTTGGTATGTTTGTCCTGAAGACCCATTGTTGTGCATTTTAATGTCATACGACTAGAATGTTGTCACACAATTTAACATATTATTACTGGGATTTGGTGATTTATTTTAGAATCAAGTGACTAAGAAACTATTACCTATCCAGGATGTGTCCCATTCATGCCAGCAAGAGTCAATTTCTAGGTTCCATATGCTCACATGATCCATGATAAGCATGGTAAACAAAAGATAACTAGGCAGTCATTTATGACATGTGAGAGTATATGATTTGAAATATGTGGATATGTTCAAAAATTTCTTTTTTATTGTTTTATCTACACAGATTAGCATCCCATGGGGGAAAATTATTTATAGTGATGGAAACTAGTGGTTGGGCCTAAAATAGACGATCAATGCATCAATACGTATCCCATTATGGAAGAAATGAAGCCACACATAGTTCTTAGATAATTTCTTGTATTGGTCAAGCCGATATGAAAGGGTAAATTTTTTATAATTTTATATGATGTATATGGAACTAGGATTAGAAATTTAGGCATCAATATGTATATTATATTAATAGTAATAAAGACGCACGTAATTATTGAATGAAAGAATCTATACAATGGTCTGACCCATATGCAGAGGGGGAACTTTTCATTGATATTGTAGATAAACCTAGGATTAGGTATCTATGTTTTACTGCATATCATGTGATAAAAAGAATAAATCCATATAGAGTTCTTGAATGGGAAAATATCCAAAAAGGTATGAATCATACACATAGGGATTATTTTTCGGTTGATATTACGGTTAGACCCAGGATTTATATCTGGGAATCACTACGTATCATGTGATAATAAGAATCAATAAACAAATAGTTCTTGAATGAAAAAAATCACCAGTCTGGTATGACCTATAAATATTGGGGGATGTTTTTACCATTGATATTGTGTAATGACCTTGGACTTGGGATCTTCGTCTCACAATGTAAGTTGTTATAGAAAGAATCATTCTAAACATAGTTGTCAAACAGAAAACTATCGACCCATGTTTGACACATACATATAGAGGGAGGGTGGATTTTCCATTTATATTATAGATTGACCCTAGAATTAGGACTTAGGGGTAACAATATATACCGTGAAAGTATGAATCAATCCACATATATTTCTTGATTTGTGAGATTCCACATGTGGATCAGAAGTAATTATAAAGAGAGTACATCATTTTTCTTTTGCATTGATTTGTGTCATGTGAATTAAACTATCTATGAATTAGAAATTTATGAGTAGTTTAATGTCTTGTGGTAACAAAATCATCTATTTAGTGTAATTTCATGTGGTACGTATAAATTTTGTGTAGTTTAACGGCGTGCGGTATGCACATATTCTGTGATATTTAATGTCAATCGTTGAGGAATAAAGATGATATACAAATTAATGTATTTCTTCCAAGATATGTGATGTTATTCTATTTAAAGTCTTTCTACGAAGAAAAATAATTCCACGTAGTTTATAGTTCTAATACCACATATTCAGATGTTATGTAGTTTAGAGTTTTGAATCCAAGAAATTTGATTCGATGTAGTTCAGAGGATTGTTGTATCGACATAGGATGTTTTGAATTTTTGTTTCTTACATTCAAGACTTCAGATTCCATTCAGTTCAATGTCTTACTACTAGGATATTGGATACTATGTAGTTCATCTCCGTTCTTATCTGACATAGGATTATATGTAGATTAAATTATTTCTATAAAAAGATTGTACAAAATTCAGTTTAATGTATTTTTTATCGTCCTTGGGATTCCATTTAGTATAGATACATATTTCTAATACATGGGAGGACATGTAGTTTAATGTCATGCTTTAAGGACATGGTATTCTATATTGTTTAGAGTCTTACTTCCATGACCTTGATTTCCATTAAATTTAACATCTTAATTCTGTAACAGAAGATTCATTTTATTTTAACATCTTTATTCTTGGAATAAGGATACCATCGATTTCATATTCTTGGTTCTAGGAAATAAGGTAACATATAGTTTAAATTCAATTTTCTAGGTATTGGGATGCCATCTAGTTTAATGCATTACTTCCATGAAAATTAATGTCATGTAGTTTTGATTCTTACTACAATAGAACATGATTTTATATAGTTTATAGTCTTTATACAAGGTCATGTAATGATGTAAAGTTTAGATATTTTTCCCATGACTTATTATGATTGATAGATTCTAGAAAAAGTAAATTTTTTAGAAACCATTCATTCGTCTAGGGGGAAAACATGTTTCCCATCTTTTGTGGCCAATGAGTATTCTATATTATAAAAAACCTTATGTATGATGTAATTATTATCTCATATGGGTTAAATATTTAGAGGTTTCATTCATGGTATTATTGGTGTTCTGAGAGCCAATACCAGTTCCCATATAAGGAATAAGAAGTGGTGAACTTTTTAACCAATGGCTCACAAATTATGATCTTGTGATTTTCCTTATGGTTATGATATTTCATGATTCCATATATTTAGATATTTTTTCCTTGATGATATGGTAATGTAAAATGATGCATAATTTTCCCATTGTTAGATATGAAGGTCTAATATATTTTATCAAATCAGTCACCATAAATTATTCATGATTCCTAAGAAGAAATTACATATATGTTTGTTATGATCTTCCTGTCCAGCATGACAAGCAATAGAGAGAGTGACCATGTCTAGATAAAAATATATTCTATATATATAATTTGTTTGACCCTGAAATATTTGATTATGCAGGTTCCAATCCTTCAATATTTTATAATTCACATACCTATTCTAGAGAATGTGGAGAATTCAATTCTATTATGACCCATTTTTTGATATGATATTTTAAAGTGGAAATAGGACTAAACATAGTTCAGATTTTTTAAGCCACATACCGCTATATAACCATATCATCTTCTTCTCCACCATCGATATATTTTTCCACCTAGTTAGTCCAAAGAGGCTTCTTCTCTCTATTTCCAGATGACTGAGGTGAGGAGGCACTAATTACTATCAGGGAACTATATACGGTTAACCCTAGTGTTTTGAGAATCACACTATATAGAAGGGTGTTATTTTTGGGTACCTCTATATATGAAGGTTTCAAGTAAAGTCTAGGTTTTCCTTATCTGAGAGATATATCCCCATGGGGAGGTTTACCACATATCCTATCAAGTGTAGATTTATTATGGTGAATATCTACACTACTATATAGAGGACTATAGAAATAGTTTTCACCATTTTCCTTAGTTTATTAGTAAAATAATACATGAGGTGTTTCTCTTATGTGTCACACAACATCATCTACACTGACATTGAGTTTATCAGAAAAATGAGCCCCATTTTGTGGCATGGCTAGAATATACCAACCTGGATTTTGTAGTTGAGTAGAGATATGATCTCATTTTTTGATTATTGTTGAAATATGTTGATTAATATCGGGCGTGGTTAGGATATGAACCTTCTTTTAAGATATTGTTAGAGTATTCCAGTCATCTATGTGTCATTGGATAGAATATGATCTAGTCTTTAGGTGGTTTTTAGAATATGATGGTCAATACTGGATGAAGATCCTAGATAAAATATGCATCCCAACACATAATATATTGATAGGCCTCATGAATGTGAGTTGAAGAATGGTAATCCTCATGTTTATCCATTAGAATATGCTGGATTAGAATTTCATTATTAGGAATAGGGATGTGAGCCTGGTCCTATAAGCTACTAAAATAATTTGGGTAGCTTCATGAGTAGGGATTTGATACTTCCATAATGTAATTGTCATACTAAGCTAATGAACCTTGGTTGGAGTGGTAGAATATGACCGTTACAATTCCATTATATTTTTCTGATGACTTTCTTTAACATGAATATGTTTTTTTCCCAAGGAATGTTCCTAACAAATTTGGTGATCCCAGTTGTCAAGGTGATATGAGCCCATTGTTGTGCCTCATCCCTTACTAGAATATGTCGATAATCCTTTTAGATTTGATAAAGAATGTGAACTTTCTCCAGAGTATACACCTATTCATATTGATTAGGGTGACATGTTAATTTAGTTATGGGGAGAGGAATGTGTTCATGTTCCTGCATCATCACTAGAATATACTAGTAGAGAACCTCATTTTCTATCAAAAGGTATTTTTACATCAGAATGGTATATGCTAGAATTTATACCTATAGAATCTCAATTTCCATGATATTCAAGTCAATGTCGTTGATTAATGAGGGTATGTATTCCCACTACTGTTCTTCTTGTTTTATTAGAATATGCTAATGAGTTAATGGACTGAAGACCGAAATTTTTATTTATTTTAGATAAGCCCCCCCTCTCTTCCAAAATATGATATAGGAATTTTTTTGAGATATTAGAGATATGATATCTCTATCTATGTTATATGACTTTACATATTCTATAAGGTGTCCTTGATTCCCATATTTTCGTGTTTCGAGAGGTGACTTATCGGGTAACATCCTTAGTAGGCGACTAAGGGGAATTGGTAGTTTTTTTATATTTATATGATTTATATCATACTATATTGGTGGTATGTACATGGAATCAATATGTATCGACTAATGTTAAAGACATCTCTCAGATATTAATATGTCGCATAGTTTACCATCATATAACTAGGTCACGTTCGATACCAATTCTACTCTTGTGGTATGAATGTTGTCATAAAAATTAATGTTGCATAACTAGGAATTTTTCATGTTTTTTAATGTCATCTGAATAGTATTTTTTTAGTTTAGTTAATATTCTTGTGACTATGATTTTTTTGTGTAGTTTAACTCTATGGGAAAATGATATATCATGCATTTTAACGTCATGCGACTGGGACATATCATGCAGTTTAACCTCATTAAACAATGATATAACGTACTATAACCTTTCAAGAGCGTAACATTTATAATGGATCGTGGATAAATCTTATGCATATTTCATGATTTTTAGGATCCACTATATCTAAAAATCCTTCATTCACCTTCTTTCTTTTAAAATATTTAACAATATGAAAACTATATATTCTCTGTTAGAGATTCTAGTGGTTTGGGAAGTGAATTTCATTTAATGTCAACTCCTCCTCACATGGATTTACATGTATTGGTAGTTTTATAAGATCATTATTTAGGGAATATTTATTGTATTTGGATACACAATTTTTAAAGTCATAAACATCATTCAGTCTTGGGTTGATATGTGATCACCTATCACATGAAGATATGTAGATCATGTTCCACTACACAACTAATGTGTCCAATTTAGAGTGGTTAGATGATTGTAGTTGGAATTTATGTTTGGTTTTAACAAAATCCACTCATATATATTCTTATAGATCTATTCATTAAATTTTAAAATTCACTATATTTTTTGGAAAAGACACTGGTTGTTGGATAAGTGACTGTTATGGACCATCAACCCCACCTCACTCAGCATCCTCGTTATTAATATTTCTATCAGATCATTCCCCAAGTAATAGTTAAAGTACATAGATAAATGTATTGGTTATAAGGAAAATACACTTCATTTTCTTTCATCAAGATATGGGAGGAAATGATGCATCTCTCATGTGCTACCCATACATATGTTAGTGTCGGAAAATTGTTGAGTTTGCTGTCTAGGGTGAAAATCCCTAGTTATTTTTTGATCTGGGGGGAGTTTTAAAGCATTGGAGGATTTGGATAATGTATACACTTCTTACTAACTAGAGGAACTAGATTCTCTAGGAGGCTTTGAGGAGACTACTAAGTTTAGATGTTTACTCAATTCCCCCTAATGAGGGTCTATAAAATATGGAAATTAACTTATCCCATTCTATTCTTTTGGGGTGGAACGATGATTGGAATTCACTCGATGTGGGGATTAACAATATGAAAATTCAATTATCTTTGTGGGATCAAGAACATCACTTCAGGGAGGACCCATGTAGGAAGGTAATGACGTGTCATTCCAGTGAGGGGATCCCACGAATATTTCCAAAATAATTTATCAAATATAATCTTTCTATCATTGAATTACATAGATCTGTTCCTCCATATAAATTACCCTATAATCATTAAGGGGATGCTAAAAGGAGTGATGAAGACACCCTCTCCTGTGTCAATGTTAGGGAGAGTGGATGATTATTGTAGTCTCAACCTGGGGACCTGTGACTGAACCCACTATATACACATTCCATATGCTCTATTGATATTGAACTCTAAAACACCAACAATTTTAATAATACCTTTTGTAGATGATTTTTTTTTATAACATTGAATATTTAATTTCCTATTCTATATGTAGTCGGTGGGCCAACCAACTGTGACATTGATGAATTCAAAAGAGTATTATTTTATTTTGTAAGAAGTTTACTCATTTGAATGTTATGAGATGTCCTTAGACCTGTGTGATGTCATGTTGACAAATACAAAATAATGATGGTTCCCCAATTCAGTTTAGTGACTCATTCGACGGTTCAACACTCGATATGTTGTATGGTGGGATGGTTCCGTGAAAACCATTTAGTGTTATGAAGCCCACTATATCATTTGTTGAGTCTATGACCATTGTACTATTTTGTGGGTCTGATGATGTCTGAGGTCATCACGACCTTCAAAATTACCTTTATTTTTCCTACATTAGCATAGTAGTGCAGGGTCGATCCACAGAGACGACAGGTGAGTGAATTCTATGGGTTTTGAATTTTAAACCCCCACAGTTGTCAGTAGTGGGGAAAACATCTTCTTAAATTTTAATTTTTTATCATTCTAATGAAGATGTATGAAACATGTTTTGGAAATTCCCTATTGCCTATACTAGAAATGATACAACAAAAATGAAACTGTGTAAACTAAAATAACTATAAAAGGAACCAGGAGTGCTGAGGGTAGATCAAAAAGTATGCTAATGAGATTTGAACATTACTAGCTTTAATGAATGATCCTTATTTGATTAAATTTACACCTTAAAAATTAGTTGTTAATTATTCCTCTCCGGAAGAATTAATACTCTGTAGTATAGTTCTCGATGTTCGCCACATCAAAAACCATATACAGTAATTTGATAAAAGTTTATCATTAGAAAACAATCTCACCGAGAGTTCTGAAGATTTCAAATTTTAATGTTTGATGAACAGTCTCAATGATCGATCTCACCAAAAGATCATCGATTTATAATTATGTTCTTAACGTTGTAAATACAATTTTATGTTCGAGAACCAGATTGAATCTCCTAGAAAGAATCAAATTATGATTGAAGAAATTAATTAAAAGAGATAAAAGTTTTAACCAATAAAACTAAAAATTCTTGAGAAAATGACATTAAACAAAGACAATTGTCAACATATCAGTAACATGTACCATGTAAAACATAAAAAAACTAAGGAAGACAAATATTGTCCCATTTATGATGAAGATCACATACTGCTGCTTCGATCTTGCAACTCAAATCACTAGTACTGCTCTTGGTGTCTCTCTGGTGGTGGGCTCTCGAATTGTGTGGTGTGGAATCTGAATGAGCCCTCGTTGTCTGCTTCTTCCTCTGCATTAAGTAGCTACTATCAAAAGCTTCTTGTCACCAATTTTTCCATCGTCTTCGAATGTCCTCCCCCTATACACCTCACAACGTGCGGTTTTTCACAACTGGCACGTTGAACTAGTTTTTCTCTCGTAACTAAC
This sequence comes from Viscum album, assembly GCA_963277665.1. NCBI lineage: Eukaryota > Viridiplantae > Streptophyta > Magnoliopsida > Santalales > Viscaceae > Viscum > Viscum album. The sequence continues at coordinate 998,070,848 of OY728136.1, read as the reverse complement.
TTCCGCTGAGTTAGTTGTGTGAACCTGGATGCGTTTGTAGCTCTTCAATGAACCCGCATAAGAAAAATAAATGAAATAGTTACTACACGATGGGAAAAAATTTATAGTTTAAGAAAAACAAGTCCTAAGATAATTAATAACACTTATGTAATGTTGTTAAATAAATTATTTTATTATCATTACTATAAATTATTAATTATATTTTAATTAACTATAATGAAATAAAATTTACAAAAATAAATCATGTTAAATTACATATTATAAACTAAACACATTTTTTAATAAAAGAGTTATTATTATTATTAGAAATAATAATTTTTATTAATTATTAATTTTTATGGAAAATTGTTTATAAGTTATTATTATATTGAATGTTACATTATTAACATTTTAAATAAACTATTTTAGCTTAATTATAATTAATTTTATAACTTAGTATTTGTATTTTATTTTATAAGAAAGATGTATTTTTAAATAATTATTAAAAAATAAATAAAATTATAATTAATAAGAATTTTTATAATCTAATATTTAACTATCAATTAATTAGACAAAATTTATTCATGTTTTATAATTTTGTATTATTAAAAAAAACTTATGAAAATTATTTATTTATAATGATTAATGTTTATTATTTAATTCAAGTTTGAGTTTTTATTTTATATTTTGTTTATAGTTCATAAGTTGTTTTTAGTTTTTTTTAAATCCCCCCCCCCAATCTATGGTACAGGAGCAAGGGGAGGGTTTCTTCAGCGTAGAAATGATCCATGAGGCGATATCTCCTCTTAAACTCGAAAGCTGGTTTATGGAGATGACTTCATATCTCCATTATGAAACTCTTCATCAAGTTGCACAACCCAACAACAGCATGCATCAGCTTTTGTAGTTGCGGACTCCAACCAGTGGCTTCATCTCTTCATCGCAAAATACTCACCGACCCCTGCACATATTCTTCTCCTCCAGGTAGCATGGCAGCCTCCATCAGCATTGGTGACACGGCACTAGATTCTCCCTAGTTATGTCGACTCAAATGTTTGGGAAGCAATAGCTGGTCTTCAATTCCCTCGCTCGATTGGATGCAACATCTGGTGAAGAATCAGGCTAAATTTTACTTCCACAGTGTAACAACTCTCTCCTCGCACGGCTCAACTCCTCATATGTGAAGACATCATCGCAAATTAGTGGTGCGACAACATTCCTCAGATCAGGCTTGAGATGAAATCCTTTTGATTTTGTTTAGATCTGCTGATATGCTTTGTATGGGTTGTGGAACTGGTAACAGGAAAGAAGCACGACACATGTAGGTTGTGGACCTGCATCGGTGAGGTGAAGCAAGAGTATCGTGGCATTTGAAAATCATTGAGGATTAACACACTGATAGAAGAAAGAAGGAAAAGGAGATAACCGATAGACTAAAATGAAGGTCACGATTAGTGAAAAGAAACAAAAGAGGATCAGTGGCATGAGGGTCACCATTGGCTATAAGAGAAAAGGTCACTAATAGAATAAATAAAAGGGTAATGTTATCAATAAAAGTTAAGGTTTCTGGTGAAGATAAATAACAGGTTATCGATAGCTAAAAAAGGGTTACTGTTATGATAAAAAGAGGAAAAATGAGCAGCATATGGGGGAGTCATCGCTAGTTATAAAAGCTCATAGTTACTTTATATTAGCGAGTCATCGGTAGAAAGACAAAATGAAAGGGTTACCATTAGAAAATAAAATAAGAGCAGTGGTAAAGGTCACTTGTAGGATATAAATTAAGGATACAAGTACGCAAATATAAAATTACCGATATTCTTAAATGAGAGATACCAGTAAGATGCAAACAGTAAAATGGTCACTGATAGAAAACTAATAGTAACCTTTTAAAATAAACACAAAAATAAAACATTAAATAAAAACATAAATAACCTAATAAAAATACTTAAAATAATTAATTAAAATAATACTAAACACCATTAATTAAGACATAATTTTTATTAACCTTTAAATCATTAAAATTATTAATTGAGAACACATAAATTATAAAATGAATAATTGTTAAACTAAATTAATAAAATACTTAAATAAAAATAACTAAAGAAGTTAATTACAAAGTAGAAGTGAATAATAAATATTAGCAACGGTTACCCAAATAAGTCACTGCAAGCTCTTATCTACATCACCAGTAGACTAAAATCAATATTTAGTGGCTAAATAATTTATCAGATTATATAAGATTATATAATTATTGTTTTAAAACTATGAATAAATTAATTAAATAACTATTTGAATACATAAAATTAAAAGCGAACTATTTAACATAATTTAATACTAAAATTATTTTCTTAAATGATTAGCAGGATAACCAAACTTATTAATTAATAAAATTAAAATATTTAAAATGAAACTAAATTAAAAAATAAAATATTAAAATATATACTAATTTAATTAAATAGAATTACATCAATTAAGTAATTATTTATATAGATATTATCTTATTATAAAGTGAAGCATAATTAACGTAACCAAACTAAATATGACATAATTAAATTAGAAAAGTTCAGTGAAATTAAAATTATTAATTTAAAGACTAGAAGTACATAATTAATTAAAAAATTGATTAATTAACATAATTAACTATGAAAATATAAGATTACATATATTTAGTAAAAATTGATTAAATAATTAATTAAATCATTAAAAATTAAGTAAAAATATATGGCAAAACAATGTAAAAATAGAGCCACATCAGGGTCGAAACCTATATTAAAGAAAATCCCAGTGTCAAAATGATAAAAATTCCTTCTTCACGATGGGATAGGGTTACCATTGGTATTCCATATCCTCCATGGATAGCTATAATGACGTTAGATGCTCATGGATACCGAGGATCTAGAATTTTTTATGGGATACTATTAGGATACACCAATGGGCCTCAGTCACATTATCGATAACAAAGATATAATCCTACTTTAGAGTTACAATTCATGTATACAATAAGTGGTCTCTCATGTTTGATTCCCCAATTTGGATGGAAATTGTATGGAAAAATCCTCTATATCAACCTATATGATTATGGTAAAATTATGATGAGGATAACCTCAATGGTTGTGATCTATCATAGGCATATCATGGTTTTTTGAGTTGGCATAATGAGTATCCTCATTAAACTCCGAATGATGGTGAAGGTATGTAACTATACAATATATGAAAAATACACCAATGTTTTTGAATGTGGAAACAGAGGAAACATCCAATTTTACATCAAATTATGAGAAAGATGACCTATAGTTCTTCATCTTATGAATGATTTCATAACATGCCCACAATGTCAGTATAGTGCCATTGAGGTGGTACTACTTGACCAAGGTGATAACCAAATAGAATTGGAGGGTATAATTTGGTGATATAATAAAATGGGGTATTAGGGCAAGGTTACAATGGTGGATGATTCACATGATTAGTGTGTCATATGTTTCTTCACAACAACTTGAATTGTTTTACATAAATTACCATCTTCTCCCGTGTCATCAGAATTTGTTGGAACATTTGACAAAACCATTTGGACAATAAGGTTCCACAGTTGTCCAAGAGAGAAAACAAGACACCTAATATGTGTAGAATCATATATAACAGTACATGGTTGATCAACTACATTCACAAGTAATGGAAAATAAGTGGTCTTTTTCTTTTTTATATGAATGGTTCATCACAGTTAAAATATTTTAAGTTCGGTTAACAATTTTTCCTTGATAAAATGGCCCTATGTGAAATATAAAATACACAATTATATTCTAACAAAATAAATGAAGTAGTTAAATTAATTCACATCCTATTTAATATTTTTTCTTTCGAAATAATTTCTCTGATGGGAGCTGAACAATATATACATTTATGATCATAATAGGTTTGATGTTGATAAATGAGTTCAAGTTATGTACACCATTTTTTCAGGAAATAGTATGGATGGTATCTCCTGATTCCCATCTATGGATGATTGAGGGTGTTTGAACAATATATTTCATCGGTTTACCAATTTTGTCTCTAATTTAATGTCCAAAGGGTTCCCATATACATGAAGAGGAACGAACCAGTATTTTGAAGTCAGATGGTAATTTGGGGTTTCAAACCCAATTATTCTGACGAATTCACGTTGGTCAAGAGGATTGGAGGTCGGGCTCATTAGAAATTTTTAGGGAAAATTATTTCCTACTATGAGACTCTCATATAAATTTATGATATGATTGTGGAATCCTTCACAATATTAGATGTCAGACTCGTTACAAATATTTTAATATCCTAATAAAGAACATTTATTGATAGGAATAATTGTGTGTGTCATAGGTTCTCAATTATTATATTATTAATTGATGATTCTTTATATTACCACCATGTTCAGGATCTCAGGAGTATTTTTCTATCCTAGGATGCGATTGGTGTTTTGGTGATGGGATTGAACCTTTATGAGGAGTAATACATTTCCTCTAAAAATAAAAATAAATGCATATGTAGTTCATCTCACATAGTTTAATGATGGATGAATAGTCTATATCTTGCTGTTTAACATCATGTGGAAAGGATGTTAATATAGGGATTAATCCTTGATGTGGAATTCTACATAACCTATTAAGAGAGGAATAAATTTACAAATAGTTAATGTAATGAGTGATTACATAATAAAAGATGTTATAACATATGCCTTGAGAGGGACTTATGAATGTAAGGATGCCCTGATTTTCACCACCATTTTATGAATCATTGATTTTAAATGAGATATAATCAGTAATAAATCTCTATGAAGGGCCTACACTAATGTAATACTCATCATACTATTATTTCAATTATCATTGATCTCTAAGCCTAGGTGAATCATGATCAGTGTGAGAAACAAAGGATATCATAAGATTAGACACATTATATGATAGTAATGTTTTATAGTGCTTTTACGTTATGGTTTGCCATAGAAAGTTATGAATATAAATCTAAGGGAGAATATTGTGCAGTTCTTGGGCCTTAGGAAGGAATCCAATGTATTATCATAATAATAGAAATCAGAGATCTCATAGTTTATCTTGACTATAACCCTATGAAGGGATTACAGTACTTGAGAGCATGGTTAGGGATTACACATAAAAGGATGATCGTGTATTATTTTACTTCTCAAAAACTGATAGATGATAAAGGATGATGGAACCACTAGGGGATTTAGGCTCTATGATCCAATCTAATTGGAATATGGAAAGTCTTACACTAGGGTAGAAGCCTATTTGAGATCAGACCTTATAAAGGTATATTACATACCATATTTGGGAAAAAATCATAGTTCTCATAGTTTTTTATTCATGATCTCCTAATGGGTTGAGATAAATATATACACTAAATAAAATATTGTTATCCATAAGGTTTATTAATGATAGTGGATTATACGAGGATGAATAACCTTGTTAAATATTCAATATTTATCCTCTAACAGATAAATATAGTTGATGATTAGAAAAAGTCTATTGAATATGTTGTGTTGTAAACAAGGGACTATCTGAGAGCATGTCACAAATAGGGTAATGTAGTTGAATAAATAGAAACTTTTAAGGACAATACCCTAGTAAAATGGGGTATTCAACTGATGGATCTTATTTTAGGGATTAAATGTTTTGGCTATGTTTCTTGGAAGGAAAAGGTTGAAATATCCAATGGTTCCCAACTGACATGTCTAGGGTGTCTTCTTCACATTTTTAAGGACTTTTTCAGGACCCAACTAAATTTTGGGGGGATACCACTTGACATGGAAGATATGTCAGAGATAATTCACATAATAGATGTAGACATTTCTAAGGTGTATCGCATGATCAATGTAGACATGTAAAAGTTTTATAATGTTATGAATAATTACATGTCTATGGATACCTGAGGGTATCATGATACCAATAACGAGTTCCAAAATCATTTGATCTTAAGAGAGTCATACGACATGGTATCATGCAAATTTCTAGGATTGTTTACACGAAAAAGTCCACACACCTTAAGGTTGAAGAATCATATCAAATGTGTGATGGTGATGGCCATATTAAAAATAATATTAATGGGATGAGGATTTTTTATACAAAGTATTATATAAATACCATAAATATTATGGTTTTATAACAATGGATTGCATGCCATTAGGTTCATATGCATGTCAAGGGGTGTTCACCTGACCATGTGTTGGCATGTGGTTATTCTCATGAGTAATTAACATAACAGTTATCATGTATGATTTTAAAATAATCATGTGGTCTCATGATCCTAGGGGAATCATGGGATGAAATATCATGATGCAATATCACGGTGTTTCTCACATTTAGATGGGGAATGAATCCAATAAAAGTGTCTCACTCTACTCCTCTGATCCTTTCCTCCCAATACCCATAAACTTGTTAATATTTTTATGTGGATAAGGGGTTTATATAGGTATTGTAGGATAGGTAAATTTCTTATATTCATAGACAATATGTTGTGTTCACTGTATCATGGTTTTTGGAGAAATTTTCTTAATCAACACCATATGATCAAATGATGGATTCAAGTGATCTTCATTTACTCATACGATATAATTATGCAAGAAAATATATAAAAATTAATAATTTTGTGGATTCTTATGTGGAAAGGATACACAATTTGTTTATGAAACCCATGAGATGTATGATTGGATCACATGATCGTCCTCTCAAAATTGAATGAGCCTGATACATCTCATGATGGCCTCTCAGGTTCTCCTAATTATTTTCATATGGAGGATCTTTTTTTTAACATTGAGATTATGAAAGGAAATTACAGCCTCTATTTCATATCATTAATGTGATGGGGTTATAGATAGATTAATACGGCTTTGTGTGATGGATTTAGGGGCTTTATGTGATCATTTTACATTTTCATGAAAAAAACTGGTCAAATGTTAATGTATTCATACCATATAATATTTTGAAGGTGGGGTTTTTTTAAGAATCATTCCTTTTTTTCTTATAAAAATTGTGCAATACCAGTGTGAGTTTTATGATCATAATTTTTATCATTTTATTTATTGATAATTCATATGATGAAATAGTGACAAGTGACTCATCTAGTTAATAACACATAATGTGAGAGCTTTATATGAAGGATTATTGACGGGTGGATTCTGATCATCAAAAAAATTATGATTAATAGAAATAAATTTTATTCATGGTGTTTAGGTAGATATTGTATTAGTGGATACAAGAAAACTCGAACAAAAAAAATAATTTTATAGTTTAACCATTCATTCAAACAAACTGATTCATGAAATTTATCATGCATGGATTCAGATGTTCATGTGAAATGTGGTTTCCTGGCTCAAATATTGGGAATGTATTTCATGATGTATTTTGAGTGATGGAGTAGAATTTGGATTTCTCGAGCTTGAATCAATGGCCTTTTGTGTGGAGAATATCAGAAGAGGATGTACCTGATTATATTACAATATTGAACGGTTTATAGCTATTTGATCATGAATATATGGATATTTCCATATATGATTTTATGAAATAACAATATGTTTTACATAGGTCTATTGAAAATTTATTTTTTAGGTGTGATGTCAATGTTTAAAAACTAATTCCATGATATCCCTCCATCAAACTAATTGCACGGTTGAAAACCGCAACACATAGTCCCACACCCTCACTAGCTTCATCTTTCCATTGTGTGGACCACATTAGAACCACCATGAGATACCCGAAAATATCACTATGGTATATATACTCTCCCACAATCATCTTCATGGTTGTTTTTATGCACCCACTCCTCTGCACAGTTGAGGAGACTTCCTTATGTGAACTGCTTGGGTTGGCCAGTTGGTTAGCTTGCTTAGCCAATTATTTTACAAGATAAATTCCCTAAAATAATTATAATTAATATATATATATATATTATTGAATAATATGGGACCAAATATATGACTTTATAATATTAATCCCTAGAAAATCCACATTAAATTCCCCCATGAAAATTATATCACTATTTTGTTCTGAACATTCATACATCTCAAACCCTCAATGAAAGACATTAGGTTCCACAATTATGGCTTACAACATCCATAATTGACTTTTTACAAAATGGTTTAATGTAATATTATTTTAATTTTCCAAATGAGGTACATTTTCATTCTTCTAAAAACGTGTGAAAGGAAGGATTTATTTTAACTTATATGACATGAATCAAATTTCCCCCCATTGTTACTTCTCATTGCATTAAATAATCTTTTACAAATTTACAATATTCACTTCAAATAAATTGTTTTCCTTAATATTTTGGAAAAATTTAGATATGGAATAAGTTATTTTGCAATTAAAAGTGTATTTACCATATTGAATATTCCAATGATACTTTTAAAGTAAATTTCATCTATGTTAACACCAGGTCATATTAATTATGTTATCTAGGTATAACCTCCAATGATAACATCCTTATTATTTCTATTTATGTTTTATGATTATCGTGATTATATGTTTACAAAACACAATTATTTTCCATGGGGTATGCTATTATGGGATTTCAAAATATTTATAAAACCCATTCTCTATTCATGGATTATGATATGATCAATGATGAATGATTTATAATCTTATAGAACATATATATTTGGATTTCATTATGTGATGGGTGAGATTATTAATATATATAACATTATTGAATTTGGTAAATTATATTATCTCATGGGATAACTGTAGGAAATTAGGTCATGTGATTGATCTATTATGGGAAATAATTCGATGTGGTTGGTTATATGTTGGAAAAAAGTTATTGTTCTTGATCCATAATAGCGAAAAAAGTTTTGGGGATAGATCAATTTTGAATTGATTTTCTTGGTATTTATCCTTGTCATATGAAGTGGCTTCCACATCATCGATGGTGTCTCACTTTTATGTCAAGTATGTTTGGTTCATGATTTATTCATGATGATTTACTACTCTTATGATTCATGTATTTTTAAATGATAAAGCATTATGCCATGATAATTTTCAATGATCATTAATAGATTTAGTTTGAAATTTGTATATAATAGTCATGACCTCATACCATTATCCTTATCTTATAATTTTGTATGACTATTAATGGATATATCCCATGTTTACCTATATTGGGCATCTGAACTCACATTTTCTTATGATTATTTTACCCATGTCATGAAGATTGGTTTTTAATAGGCTACATATATGAGGAATAATAACATGATAGATTTTGGTGGGATTTTTTGAATATCATTCATTAAATAAATATATTTTGTATCTAGTCTAAAAATACAAAAAACCTTTATGGTCCTTGGGAATTTATTTATAAAATTTATTGAAAATTCATTTTAAAAATGTATTGTTTACATATGAATTGTTAGGGTTTCTATTATTGAAAATATATTAGTGTTTAGTAAAACATTATAGATTATAGTAAGAAACATATATTAATTCTCCTTGAGGATAATTTATATGTATATGATAACATCCTAATCTTTTGGTAATGATCATGGATATCCTTGGTTAAAAATAAGGTACAATAGAACAAGAAGAATGTTTCATGATTTATAAATCCTGTAAATTATACCTCTTTATTATATGATAGATCACTATTATTATTATAGTATGATTCTTCTAATTTTATTTTTAGTTTTAGTTAATGGATAGATTAAGAGGAATTTGTTATAATAATTAATATGGTGTAAAATGCAACGATTTTCCACCATTAAAACAAAATGTAATGGGACTTTGAATATGAAATATTGTTTTTATACTAATTCACCTTTCTTAGGCTATGAATGAATTCATGATTACCTAATATATAATAAGTAAGAATATACTATTGAGTATTTTATGATTCCAAATACAACTTCATTTAGTGGGTCATCGGATCGACTAGTACCATTGTGATAGATTTCCACCATTGGGAAAATATTTTCAGTTATACCATAATCAGTAAATGAAAATGTTTTCTAAAGTGTTTATCAGTAGAAAGGAAAATTAGATCAATGGTTGAATCAGATTAGGAATATGATATAAGATGATGAAAATTACAACATGGAATGTGATTAGTTTAAGAGGATTTTTTTCCAAAAAGTAATTAACTCATATTTTACATACCAATTTGAATAATTAATTCCACAAAACAACTAAAATATATGATGAATCATTTGGTATTTATAAGAAAATTTTTACAAGATATTGAAGTTATTCTTTGAGTTTAATCATATCTCCAAAAAGAAAAATCGATCAATTCTTTGGTTCCTTAAAATAGAGTCTATAAAATTCAATATCAATAAGAAACTTTAGTGGCTATCATGAAATAATTTTATGCGAAATCATAGTAGAAAAGGAAATTATATATTCCAATTGTTCCCATGGGGTTGATATGAAAATAAATATTGAATATCATGATAACTAGTATTAGTTACATTGAGGAGAGATATTCTCGCCATATACATGATAAAATGTCGGACGAAACAACATAGGAAGTTACTAAATGGAAGTGGGAATTTATTTAAATGTGGATTGGTGGGACATACATCACATGAATGGTGAATAGGGTAGAATAGGCTAGTTAATGCAGTGGAGGATATGAAGACATCAACTAATACACCCCCACACTCTAATTCTTAAAATGACTGGAATGTGGGATTTATACCAACCAGTGATCGAATATAATGGTTTTCAATGATCAAAATAAAAATACATATTAACATAAAGAGAAACTAAAATATCATGCATTCATGACTATTAATGTGGGATATAGAATAACATGGTGATAGGTATGCTTATCATTCACTATGGAGTAGATGATTCATTTTTTGATTATTGATCTACCTACTATATCATATCTTATTAACATTAAATGCATTTCAAATTAAGATTTAACGATTATATATTGGGTTAGTGGTAAAAAATAAGGATATAATTGTCACATATCATGTATATAGTTCTTCTATGTTTGAAGTTTGTGGGAATGTGATTCCTGAAAACCATATGATTCTCCCATTGGTTGAATTTAATCTAATTCTAGGCATGGATTTTATTTCTATTATAGATCCCATGTCAATTTATGAGGAAGGGAAGTAATAATTTGTATTCCTAAGGGAGAAATGATACATTATCTATGTGATGCTGAATATAAACATCCAATGAAAATTAAATCTATCGTATGAGCCTTAATTCTTATGCATGAAGGTTATTTATATCATATGGTTAGATATAAACTCAATATAGATATTTTTTATATTATTTTGGAGTTTTGGGATATATTTTCTAATGATTTTTAATGAATTAATTAAAATCATGATGATGAGTTTTCAATATAACTCATGCCTGGTGGTGAGCCAATTTTATATTGTCCTTATATTTTGGTCCCAATAGAGTATTACGAATTTAATAATCCACTCAAATAGAATATTGACAAGGGATTTATTTTACATGGGTATCACCATGGGATGTACCAATTATTTTTATTAAGAAGAATGTGGATCAATGAAACTATGTATTGATTATATAGAACATAACAAGATCACTATCATGAACAAGAATCCCTTACCCCATATTGAAAAAAAATCACCAACTAGGTGAAGATCAAAAATTTTCCCTGATTGATATAATATCTCGATATCATCAATTGTGGGTCAGAAGAGATCATATTCAGAAGACAAACTTCCAAAAAAGGTATGGACACAATGAGTTTATAGTGACTCGATTTGTTCTTAATAATTCCTCTTCAATCTTCGTGGATTTAACAAATATAGTCTTTAGTGATTATATAAATTTGTTTGTGGTGAAATTTATAGATGAAATTCTTATACATTTCAAGACCAAGGAATATAAATATGGTCATTTGCGAATAGTTTAGAGGACTCTCAGCAAGGATATGCTTTATGAGAAATTTACTAAGTGTGAATTTTGGCGATAAAAGCTTACATTATTAGGTCATATAATCTCAATTGAGGGTATATTAGGGTAAACTTAAAATATGGATGTTATTGAAAAATGGACAAGAACAAACATGGTAACTATTATTCGTACTTTTCATATGTAGGCTAAATATTACCTAGTATATTTACGATATTTATCATTAATATATAGTCCACCAACCAATTTTACATGGAAGGTAATTATGCTCTTGTATGTAGATTAACGTAAAGATACTTTCCTAGAGATAAATTGATGTTTGGTTAGTGAAAATGTTCTCACACGTCCCTGCGTTGAAGAAGTGTTTCTTATCAATAGTTATGTGTTAGAGAAGGTTATGGGATGCATTTTACTGTATATTGATATAGTGATAACATGTTCATCACTAAAATTTAAAAAACATTTGAAATTTTACATTTCTGGAGATTAGGAGACGGAATTGTTAATATTTATATTAAATATATAAAGTTGTTATATTTATGGTGAAACCTATGAAATATACAACAATAATAATTGTTGAATTATATATTTCCACAAAAAAATAACAATATGATCCAATGAAAGTGGTTGGATACAATTAAATATTATGGAATCTTAATATATTACAGCCCTAGGGAATTTTACAATGTGGAAGATGTTATGAGTCAAAAGGCTCATTCCATCCTTTCTATGATGGGGATAAAAACTGATCTAATATTTTTTATTTTAAAATGGTGGATCTAAAAATATTAGTGTCTTGGGTTAAATATTATACTTCTAAAATTATTGTTCAATTATCAATGCATATTAGGATTAAGGATATGCATATGGAATATATGAAATAGAAAAATAAGGATAAAAATGTTAATAAGTTCAACCCTTATTGTGATAGACTGATAATGTTAAGGAACCGTGTGTGTATTCTATCCATACAATATTTGAAAAAGGTGTTGTCAGATGATACTCAAAGTTCATCATTATCTAATCATCCAATAAATATGAAGATTCACATCGATCTAAAATAGATTTTCTTGTAGGACTGAATAAATAGAGATATTAAAGTGTATGTATCTTAGTTCTTGGTATTTAATCATGTTAAGGATGAGATATTGGAGTCTAAAGTTATGTTACATCCATTATCCATAACTTAATATAAATGGGAAAAATACCCACATATATCTCTTTTAGACTCATGAAAACATATAAAGTACACAATGTTATTTGGGTTCTAGTTTATCTCCTTAAAAATTCATTACTATTCATTTCATTCATCGAAGATTCATCACTAGATCAACTTTCCTTAGTATTAATTAAAGAAGTTGTTATTTTGCATTGACTACCACATTCTATTATATTTGATCTAGATCTATGGTGTATTGGGATGTCCTGGTGAAGTATTCATGAAGATATAAATATAAAGATATGATATAACACTGCTTATCATCCTCAAACAGATGTCCCATTTAAGAGGACTATTAAAGACTTATAATTCATTTTGAAATCTTGACGAATAAAAGTTTATGGTGTTTTTGATCAACACATTCCATTGGGGTAATTTTATTACAAAAAATAGCATTCACTCAAGCAATAATATGGATCCTGATAAATCCATATATGGAATAATGTGATGAAATCCTACAAATTTGGATAAAGATATAGAAATAATGGTATTGGGACATAAGAAAATAGAGGAAGTGATAGTTAAGGTTTGATTCATTTAGAAACATATAATGGAAGTAAAAAGTCAATAGAATCATTATTTTAACAATCATCAGCTATATATCGAGTTTGATGTTTGTGATAAGATATTCTTACATATATATATACATGGATGAATTTAATGTGTATTGAAAAAAAGATAAATCTTATATCTATATATATCCTTCCCATGTAAATTCATGTTTGTATCTTCATGGTATATTATTGTTTAGAGCATCCATGAAATCTCCCATATGTTCACGATGTGTTCCATTCTTTTTTGGGGGGATGTATATATTTGACACTTTATATGAAATGAAATTAGATGTCATAATAATAGAAAAATATCTCTTTTATAAATAAATTTTTTTTTAGACTATATATCATAGATAGAATGTTCTACGAAACAAGACCACATGACTAGTCAATGTTTTGAGGTGAAACAAAAAAAATTAAGAATCTTCGTGTGAACCCAATGATGTGATGAGGTATAATTATACTAATTTTTTCATATCAGAGTGACATAATATTGAGGGTATATGTAATTTTAATGGGGGTAGAATATTAATCATTTTTATTTTAAGACATAGTTCCTTATAAATAAATTCAGTTTCTTTAATAGTGAATGTTACACACAACACTAAGTTTAAACAGAACTATGATATACTATTAAAATAAAAATATATAATGTATGGTATATCCCCTTGATATTGGATTGAAGGTTATGAATATGAAAAGGTAAATAATGAAATACATATTCTTTAAATATGAGTAAAATTAATTCATTGGTTTTAAATTAGTTATAAATTAAAACAAAAAATATTGGATATAAAAGATATTTTTTTTTTGGAAAACTATTTTTATTTAAACATTATGTTTTTATAATAAAAAATTAAATTTATCACTATGGGTTAATAATTTTAATGAAATTTTTATATTAAATATTCAACAAAATTTTTTAACATTCAGCTAATATTTTGTTATGCAAGGGATAATAATAAATGTAGTTTTTTTCTTAAAATTGTATATTTTCTAAAAGGAATTTTTCATTCTGTTTCACACACATTTTAAAACTGATTTATTACACATTTTGGAATTAATTTTGATAAAATGGTTTGTATACATTGAATCATGTGGTTTAAATTTTGTAAACAGGTCCCTTTTATATTCATCTTTTAAGAAGAGTGACCATAGAAAAATTTATCAACTCAATAAATGGTAAATTGGGCTAAAATAGTTTCAAACTAAATGTAAATGTCACTATATATCACCTTAATTCTCATTGGATGAAGGTAATTATACTTTTAACACGTTATTATTGTTATTTAATTTTTAGAGGGATACTTTTTCATAAAATTGACTAATATAATATTTAATCCCAAGAAAAATGGAAATATATCCCTCAATTAAATTTAAATATCTATTATGTGAAACATTGGAAAAAATTAATGTTATTCATGAATATAAATTTTGATTTTGATTTTAATTAAATTATTTTTATGATTATACATTTTTTACATTTTTAATTAATATATAATTACTTTGAATTTATATGCAACACCATTGAAGTATTTCATCAATTCATAATAAAATAAAAATAAAATAATTCAAACAAATTAATATTAATTTAATTTGAATGAGTTATAGTTTTTGATGAATTTTATATATGAATATAGAATAGTAGTGGTGTTTTTAAGGGTTATATTTTAATTCCAACTTGTTCTTATGTATTTTAATTTAAATTAAATGAATAGTTCAAACATTAGAATTAATGGTATTTTATAAAAATAATATTTTATTAAATTATATAAAAATAATTAGAATCATTATAGATGAATTTTATGATATCATTTTGTATAAAATGGCATATTTTTTAAATTTATTTTCAAATTTTTACCTTAAATGTATAATTAGACCCCTTAAGAGTTAAAAATATGTTACTTTTGTTGTGGTTAAAATGTGTTAACTAAGAGGTTATACCAAAATATAATGTTTAAAACACCATATGAACTGATAAAAATTTATCATTTAATTATATTTGACCCATATCCACCATTAACAATGAATAAATTTTCATTTGGAATAATTTAGCTAGATAATGAATTTATTATATTTTAATATTTTATGAAATCCCAAGAGTACTCCTCCCGTCAATTGTAACAAAGAATCCCTTTATTCTATTCTTCACACTACATTGAGGGATACAACATGAAAACACGTAAAAAAATTATCCTCTACACCCACTTATTAACATTATATAAATTATTATCTTCCTAAAATATCAAACCTATGGACTATAAGGTATGATCTGTAATATTTTTCCCAAGAAGAGATAATCACATTAATTAGTCGCTTTATTTTTAATTATACATTTAACACCTAAAACTATGTAATATTATTCATCAAATAAAAACATCAGTATGATTAATATAATTATCTTTTATTTTGATTGTGAAAAAATCATCATTCACCATCTTTTAATCAAATGTGACGTTGAAGAATAATTTTTCTATACATACAACATACCATACCTACACAGTGATAAAATTTAGTTTTCATTATCAAAAATAATTTATAGTTAATATAAAAGGATAAAAGTGTATATATAATATTATGAAATAATTAATCTTATATTATTAGGATATAATATCTACCTTTTTACCTTATAAACCATTGGATAATTTTAAGGTCAGTTTTTCATACTTCTGGATCACTATCTCAAAATAGAGATATGATCATTTTTCATATTTATATTATAATGACCCATAATTTACAAAAATAGATATTACATAGAAATTTATTAATATTTATTAAAAAATATATCAAATCCATGGCATGACTATATTTTTATAGTTTCTTGAAAAACTGAAAAACATAAAAAACTAGTTCATAAGACATCTTCATTATCTCTCACTAATTTCGTCAGAACTATAACCATTTCTGACATATCATATTTAATAACCTTATTCATGACATTGGGAAAATGAAAATATAAATGTGAGATCTCAAATTATTGGTAAGGTTAAATAATGGATATATCAATCATATACTAATAATAATAAGACATAAATATATAACATTTGAAAATATATTCATGTATATAAAAGGTCGTGATATTATGCCATGATATAAATCATAAAAGTTAGTAAGAACTAATGAACAAAATAAAAATATTTAAATTATAAGACATTAAATTTTGATCCATTAACAAAAGAGTAGAAAATTATTTCATATTATTTAATGTTCATCGTTGAGACCATCATAGTGAACAAAGTCCATTATTGAACCAAGTTCACTACTCGTTCTGACCTTGTACTACAAAAAACAAGATCATTTATTATTCCAGAAATGTCTATATCATGAGATATAAATATTTTCCTAATAAATTTTATGGGGATATATATCCCACCTATCTTATAATTAAATCATTATTACGTTTTCAATAAGAACATAAATCATTCATTGTAGCATTACCCAATGAATAAAATAGATTAGTTAAACATCAATCCATCATAACACAATCCATATAAAATAAATATATTTCATAAATATGATTCCATAATGAACACAATAATAACATTGTTATAATAGTGACATAAACATAAACCTAATTAAATTATTTCATCTTTGATATAAAATAATTTTTCTAAAACACCTGAAATTAAATCTTGAGGAAAATATCATTTCTTTTTCAAAAGCATTATCTTTTTCTCAAAATTCCAAAAAATATTAATGGAAAATAATTTCTTTGAAAATATTTTTTGAAATATTATAAATTAATCATCATGTAATTATGGAATTATGGAAACATAAAAATCCATTCATGATGTATAAGATAAAGAGAACATTTTTCACCTTCTTTTGTCGAAAAGTCAAAAATTACCTCATACGGAAAACAAAAAAAAAAGATTATTTTTATACCGTTTAATAAAAATTTATGAATTTGTAAAATTAAATATAAAAAATTATATAAGGATAATTTTTTTAATACATATTTTGGAAACATGGATGTGTATGATAAATATACCCCATTAAATATGTTCAAATAAACAACCACTGATAATAATTCGATTGAAAAATTATCCCTTACCTTAGGCCTAATATCTTTAATATGTATCCAAACCTCATGTATAATGATTTATGTAATGTCATTGACTTATTACAGAATAATAATCATTTTTATGACATCATATATGATCAAATTATCATCCATTTTTTAGTAACAATATTACACATTCATTGGGTGTTAACTTCTTTATTTTCATATGCATGTTTTGACAAATAAGTTATCATTCTTATTCTTAGGATATAGATATATCATTTGAAGAAAGATATTAGTATAATATAATTCATATTTATACCTGAAATTCATTTATATTACCATGCTTTAATAATGAGCTTGTTTAATGAATCACATCACATCGTGGATACGGTAGGCAATACTTATGTATGAGGAGTGATATCATTTTCATAATTATTGAATTGTTTTGAAGTGGATGGAGTATAATATTTAAGAATAAATATCCTGTTATAATAATCATATAAAATTAATATTTTCATAATTATATCCATCCAAGTAAGTTGGTGGTGAAAAACTGATTACACCAAGGTTTGGAAATGAAAATCCATATGTACACATGCGTGGTAATTTCATTTTTTAGTAGGATAAATAAAATATGGAATATGGTTGTTTCATAATAATAATAATATATCAATATATAAGAGAAACTAGATTTATTACATTATTATGAATTATTTCTTGAATATGATGTAGAAGAAGAAGAAAGTTTGAAAGTATTAGTAGAGATTACCTCTTCCTCAATGTGCTCCCTCTAAATATTCTCTAAAAGAACCCGAGTTGGACTTTGAGTAAAAACATAACATTTATAATGTAATTAGGAAAGTAGGGATGATAATTGGGAAGGTTAAGGATTATCATTAAGTCAAATATTTTAGAGAAGAGATTAGGGATGAGGTTCCCTTTTATAATTGAGGTGATGGACACTTGTAGAAACACCAAAAATATTAATTTATTATAAAATAAAACCCCATACAAAAACATCCAAAATTCCCAAATATAGAAGTTGATATGTGATAGGGTTGTAATATCATCAACCAATAAATTTTACTCATGAATTTATGTCAATTTAAACATTATATATTTAATCAATAGTTAGTTATTTATTTCAATTTTTAATTAGGGTAACAAATATTTCAATATTAAAATTGAAGAATATTTACTTATTTGATCTCAATTGGACCATAAATAAATAACTTATGACATTTTAGAACACATAATAATTAATATATATATTTTTTAAATGTTTTACAATTTTTATATAATTTAATAAAACATTATTTTGATAAACAATCAAAAGTCTTAATTTTAACACTAGTAAATTAATTGATTTTTAAAAATATTAAGATAAAATGTTAAAATAAAAAAATCTATTTCATTTTATTACTAAGAGGGAAATTTCTTCTATAAAATTAATTGTAAATATTATTTATCCAAAATTATATTTATATTAATATTTTTAAAAATATTAACTTGATATTTCCAATAATAAAATTACTACTACAATGTATTGTGTAATTACTTAATATGATTATTTTTTTAAATAAAAATAAAAAATAAGATACTATGAGCAATAATAATCATATATATTTTAGAAAAATAATTAAAATATAATATATTTTCTATACAATCATACAATAAAAATGTTATATTAATTAAAACATGAATGTGACAACTTTAACATCACATTATATAAAATATTATAATTATCATAATAATTCCCATATGGGTCCAAATGGACCCAAACTAGACACTTATATTATTATGGTATATATATACTCTACCAATAATATTTTTTCAAGTTTTGGATCTTTTATTTCTTATAATAATTTTAATAATATTTATTTTACTGATTTCCAATAAATTATGTTATTTCTACATCATCAAACTATAAGCCTTTAAGGTGATTATTTATTTCCTAAAAAATAAAAAAATTTATCTTGATAAATAAAAAGATTTTATATTTTAAATTATTATTTTAAATCAAATTTATCTTCTTTAAAACCTTATTTTAATATCGATATAGTTATTAATATTTGATTAAGACCTATTTTATTGTTATTTAAATAAAATTAATTAAATGTTTTAATCTCAAAGAAGTAGCTTCAAAAGGAAAAAATTTCATTCCAAGGATGATTTAGGTCGAAAAACATTTATCTAATTATTTTAATAGATGTTTTAGTGTAATTTTATAATATTATTTTTACCCTTAATTTCTTGATTTACCCTTTTTCCATATTAATAAAAATTACAGAAGTAACTATTCATAATGCCCAAAAATAACAGTATATTATTTAGATAATTTTTAACTACTGAATATAAATATAGAATCCATTTTTAAAAATTCAATCTATAGAAGTTACCAAATTTAATTTATAATTTATCTGGTTGTCAGTATGAGAGAACGAGTTTTAAAAGATAAAACATTGCAAATGATTAAACTGTTATTACATCTGAATTCAATGTAAAATTAATGATAATGACATAAATTATATTGAATGAGAAAAATATAATCTATTTATGTATTAAAATAATTCAATATTATAATTTAACCATATGAATTATTTTGATGAAAAAAGTTTTATTCAATTATAATTTAGTATATGTTTACAATTCATCAAAAACATGAAAGTCATAAACAAACATAAAAAATTAATCCAATGTAAATTTTTATATCCTAATTCCAAAAAAGTGTTTTATGTTGTATGATAAAATTTATTAATGTGTCAAAATTTTTCTTTAAAAAGTGTTCTCCATTAAATGGAGGTGAAATTACCCTTTTAAAAAATACAGGTTTTATAAATAAAATAGAGTGTATAAATACTCAGTGAATAAAAATTCTACTGGATGAATATAAAAAATATTTTATTTAATATATAACATATATATTCCATTAATTTCAATTTAGTTAAATTATTAATACAAAAAAATTATAATTGAATTATATTTTTCATAAATAATTGATATCTAATGAATTGACCATACATTTTCATAATTTAGTTATATTTATTCCTTTTAACAAAATGTCTAGCTTATAATGGTAATTTAATACTAAATACATCTTGTAGTTCGTTTAGGCTAATGGTTGTGTGTAACACAATTTATTTAAGAATTAAAATTATTTAAAGAAAATATTACATAAATACATTTCGGTGTTGCATTATTCCCCCCTATAAAATAAATTTAAACCTCAATAATCATCATTTGAAAAACAATATGAGGATACGTCTACCTCTTAACATCCTCATGGTATCACGTAACGTCTTCGAATAGGTGGTTTCTTCATATAACATTAACCAACCAAGTTGTCTCATTTCGTAGAAATTTCTCACTACGATCCAAAATCTCTATCGTTTTTTCTTCATAAGAATGATCTTTCCTTATAGGTACACCTTTTGAGTTTAGTACATGTCAATGATCAGGTATTTACTTTCTCAAGAAAGATACATAGAACACATCATGAACATGAGAGTGATTCATTGGTAGCGCCAATCGGTAATCTACCTTCCCAACACAAGTTATAATTTCAAAACAATTGATATACATAGGTATCAGCATGACGTTATTTCCAAATCTCATTACACAATTATATGGAGATATTTGTAGAAACACCTTATCACCCACTTCAAACTCTTGGTTTTTTCATTAGTTGTCAGTATAAATTTTTTTGTCAGCTCTGAGATTCTCTTATGTGTTGTTTAGTGAATCTCACATTTTATACCATTTCATCAACAAGATCATGTCATAATAGATTTATTTCCCTAACATCATCCCAGTGAGTTGGAGTTCCGCACATCATTCCATTGAGGGATTCATATGGAGTCATCAAAATATTATAGTGAAACCAATTGTAATATGAAAATTACAATAGAGGTATGTGTTTATCATAACCACCATTTAAATCCATATTGAATGATCTAAATATGTATTTTAGAGTTTCAATTGTCCTCTCATACTGACCATCTGTCTGAGGATGATAAGCAGTTCTACAATTTAACTCTGTATCCATAGCATGCTGAGGACATCGCCAGAACATTGAGGTAAATCTCAGATCCTAATCATATATAAGGTACTGTGGTACACCGTGAAATCTTACCAACTTATTTACATATATCGTTGAAATATGATCAAGGGAGAAATCATCTCTAATAAAAATTAAGTGTGTCGACTTCGTATGGTGATCTACTATAACCCATATTGCAATGCGGTCTTTAGATGTTTTGGGAAGTCCAACGACAATGTCTATAGCCCATATTCCAATGACAATGTCTATAGTGTTGTAACACCCCATTAGACTTCAATATCTTATCCTTAACATGATGTAAAACCAAGAACCAGGAGACATATTTAGTAACATCTATTTTTATTCCATAACATGAGAACTACTCTTTCATGTCCTTATACATTGTTTTTATTCTGAGGTGACTGGAGAATGAACAACTAAGAGCCTTATCAAATATCTCCTTCATTATTTCTAGTATGGGACGAATAAAAACCTGGTTCATAAACATTATTTTTCCTTCATAATCAAGGTTTAATTCAAGAACATTTGGCACCTTCTTTAATAGCTCTACATATTTCTTATGTGCCTCCTTAATCTTCACATAAATATATGGTTGAAAATTCATTTGAGAAAGATAATATTTATCCCCTCCCACTAAAATATAAATATCCACCATCTGAAAATACATAAATATTGGATATTTTGTGATCCTCATCATGGATAGGCTAGAATAGTCATTTTGACTCAAATCATCAGCCATATTGTTCCCTTTCCTTGGGTGGTAATGTTTTAAGTAATGGTAATCATTAATCAAAATACAACAATATTATTTGGTTCATATTCATCTTTTTTTGGGTGGAAATATACTTTAACCTTTTTTGATCAGTATAAATATCACACCTTTCACTATAAATATAATGCCTCTATTATTTAGTGAAAATATTTCCGCAACTAACACCAAATCAATAGTTGAGTAATTTTTATAATGCATTTTAAATGTCACAAGGCCTAAACTATAACCATATCATTTTTCAAGAGAACACAACCCAACACCATATTTGATGCAAGACTATATATCCCAAACCATTATCCACTAAAAGGCAGTGTACACATAGGTTTACTCGCTATCATTCTTTTTAGCTCATTGAAATTCTCTTCACATTTTTCAATCCACACAAAAATAGATACTTTATGAGTAATCTATGTGAGTGGATTAGATAATCATGAAAAAAATAATAAAAAAACGTCGATAATATCCCAAAAAACCAAGAAAACATCATATATATGTTAAAATTGTTAATTTAGATGAACATTCAATAACTTTTGTATTTTCTAGTTCCACATATATTCCCTCTTTGGAGATTATGTTCCCAAAAATTGAAAATTTATAAAAATAAAATTCACCCATGGTAAATATTGAATAAAGCTTCACTTTTTTCAGGGTCTTTAGTAAAATTTACAAGTGATCTTCTTGATCATCCTTTCACATCTAATATAAACGAAACTTTTCAATAAAGACTACCAAAAAACTTATCAAGATACTATCTAAATACTCCACTCATTATATCCCTGAATATTGTGTGAGAATTATTAAGACCTAAAGGCATTACAATAAATTCACAGTTTCCATACCTTGTACATGATCTCTACATTTATATATCCTCCTTCTTAACCCTTAGTTGAAGATTTCATAAATACAGATCAATCTTGGAAAAGTATTGAGCTCCATGTATTTGTTCAAATAATTCAACAATGTGGGGAAGATGATATATTTTCTTGATAGTGATGTTGTTAATTTCATGATAATAAATTTTGAATCTCATTTATCTATATTTTTTACAGTAAAAATAGATACACCCCATGGTGTTATAATAGGGAAAATAAATCCCTTTTCACGATTATTTTAGAGATGCTTCTTCAATTCCTACATCTCAATTGACGGCATTCTATAAGGTTTCATTGAAATAGGCATATCAACTGGTATGAGTTCCATTGAAAACTCAACCTCATGATTCAGTGTAAGACCATGTAATTATTATAGAAAGTTAGCATAAACCTCCCATATAATGGGTGAATTGTTAATTATGAGTTTCTCACTAACCATTAGAGATAGATAACCTTTATTTATAGGAATCAAGACCCATATGATGGACTTTATTTTCACTGGATGTATATACATATCCTTTCACTGATAGATATTCACATATTGATCTGAAATATAAATTATAACTTCCCTTCCATGGAAATTGATATGATATCCATATAGAGAAAGCAAATCCAGGAAAATAATATAATCAAAATCCAATATAGAAATAAACACAATATTTTTTGGAATCACATTCCCACAAACATCAACTAGATAATAATTATAAACGTTTGATGTGATAGTTGTTCCATTAAGAGTTTTCACAACTAAATAAAAATCTAATTATTGAGGTAATATGGTGAAACCCTTAGAAATTTATTACAAAATAAAATATTGTGGGGATTCAAAATCAAATAAAACATTTCCTACTTTATATTGGATGGTCTGAGTATCTTTTAACACTTCATTATCATTCTCTACATCACTAATAGTTATTTCATGTGACTTCTTTTTTTTATTGGCATTACGAGTTTTCTGACGTCAATCAAAATCGGTGACCCTTGGGTTAGATAATTTATTATCATAATTCCCCATTTTCTTTAGCTTGTAACATAAAAGTTTAAGAGGTGATTTTTTTGTAATATTTTCTTAATTTGGATCATTTGATATCTTTTTTCCATCGCATGAACATTCAACTACCCGATTTCATTCTCCCACACACGTAGAAAATTTCTAGTCCCTTTATGAAATTGATTTCTATATTTTATTCCACATATTGATCATATGGTCATACTCATATTATTTGCAGTGTGGTCTTTATATTTTCCTTTGAATTATATTTTTTCCTTCTTACTAAACCCATTGGACAGTTAGGTTACTCCAATTTTCATCTCAACCTGGAAAGCACATCGAAAGATTACCTCATAGCTACTAAATTCCCTAATGACTTATTTCCTTTGGAGACATGGTTTTAATTCACTAAAGAATCGATCAGTTTTAATGTCAGGTTGGATAATAATTCCAAGAGTGCACCTTGTAAATATTGTAAAATTTTATATATAGGTACCAACAAAGTCATTTTCCTTTATCTAAAGTTAAAAGAACCCCTTCTTCATATTATTACAAATAATATGAGTAATGAACTTATTGATCAATATATTCTTGAACTCATCCCATTCCATGGATTCAATTTCATCTCTTTTCCTTGAATTCTTTATTAGGTTCCACCATTGACCAGCTTTACCTTCTAAATGATAGACAAATAAGATTAATTTACCATTTTCGCAACTTTGCGGAACTAAAAATATATTTTCAGTATAATTGATCCATTTTTCAACCACTAATAGATCAAATAATCCATTGAAATATGTTGGATGATGATTCATGAAGAACTTAGCAGAATTTCGTTCCATGCTTTTTAAATATGGAAATATCGTATGATTCATAGCTTGAGATTTTTGTGTGAGTATAAAAATATTGTTTTTCATTCCATATCCCAGAACATTAAAATTCTCATGAGTAAAATTATTTTTTTTCTTGTCAGATTCACTATTAATGTGGTTCTTCCAGGATATATCCATTGAATAAAACCAAGAAGCATATTATGATTTACAGTAACTATTAAAGGAAAACCAAAAAAATAATACTAAATTTTCAATTTAGGATATTCTATTTTTATCCTAGGTTATTCATGATCATTTCTAAAACAATATTATTTTAACTTATACTTCAAAATATTGTTAGGATTCTTCATATAGTTTTTTCTAGATAGTTTCCAAAGTATAACTATAAATTTTATTTAGTACCAACTAAAAGGACCCATATATTACATAAATATATTATATATAAAAAATGAATAATATTAATTAGGAAATATAATAAAACCACTACATGAAAATATAGGTATTGTGTCTTTAGAAAAAGGGAAACATAAACAACTGGTTCATAATACATCTTTAATGTCTCCAACTTATTTCATCAAATAAATGGACACATTTTGACATATCTTATTTAATACCATTCATCATGACATTGGGAAAATAAAAATATTAAGGGGTGAACTCAAATGAATAGTAAGGGTAAAGAAGGGATATATCAATCATATCATAATTATAAGACATATTAATATAACATTTGAAAATATAAACCTCCATATGAAAGATCATGATATTTTTCCATGGGATACATCATATAATTTAAATAGAATAAATGAATGTAATAAAAAAGAATAAT
Organism: Viscum album; assembly: GCA_963277665.1. Lineage (NCBI taxonomy): Eukaryota > Viridiplantae > Streptophyta > Magnoliopsida > Santalales > Viscaceae > Viscum > Viscum album. Next base: position 998,044,854 of record OY728136.1, on the reverse strand, counting down.
ATAAGATATGAAAATTTTAGGCATATAGATAGTCATAGAAAATTATTTCACATTATTCAAGTAACATTTCCAATACTATCATGGTGGAAGAATTCCATTACTGAAATAATTTCACTCCTCATTCGATCCATGTACTACTAAACCAAGATGATTTTATGTTCGAACCGTGTTTATCTCATGAGATAAATATATTTACCCAATATGGAGGGATATATATGTACCACCTATCTCATAATTTAATCATTCTTATGTGTTTCACAAAAACATAAATCATTTATCGTAGCATAACCCAAGGGATAAAATGGGTTTCATAAACATAATGAAATCATCAAATAATCCATATAAAAAATATATTTCATAAATAGAATTTTCTCATAAACATAATAAATCCATTGAAATAATAGGGATGGAGACATAAACCTTCATAAATAATGTCATCTTTTAGGGAAAATAATTTTTATAATGCACTTTAAATTTATTCTTGATGAAAATAATCATTCTTATTCAAAAACAATATATTTTCTAAAAATTCAATTAAATTTTAATAAAAAATAATTTCATTGAGAATACTTATGAAATATTGTAAAGTAATATTCATAGAAACAAGAAATTTTGAAAATGCAAAAATTCATTCTTGTTTTATATGTTAACAGAGAACATTCTTCTTTTACTTTTGTTAGAATGTCAAAAAGAACATCATACAGAAAACAGAAAAAGATTCCATTCATTACATTTAATAAAAACTCACTAATGGGTAATATTTATATGAAAAAAAATATATAAGGATAAAAATATATTTTTTAATACATATTTATTAAATAAGCACATGGATGATAATTATAACCCATTAAATACTTAAAAATAAAAAATCTCACAAAAAATGAGATTAGAAAATTATCCCTTACCACAGGTCTTCTATCCTTCATAAGTATATAAAACTCATGTGTAATGTTGTAAATAAATTCATTGACTTATTATATAATCATAATCATTTTTATGACATCATATCTGATGATATTATTATTTGTTTGTTAGTAAAATTTTTACTCAGCCATCAGGTATTAACATATTTATTTTTATACGAATGTTTTTCGAATAATTTATTGATATTATTGTTCTATTATAGTAATATCATTTAAATATTGATATTATTATAATAAATTTCATATTTATTAAATTAATTAATTTATATTATCACACATCAATGTATATCATATAGATTTAATCACATCACATAGTGGAGACGGTAGGTCGTATGTATGCATGAGCAACAATATCATTTACATAATTGTTGAATGGTTTTGAATTGAATGGTTTATAATAAATTATAATAACTCTCATGTTATAATAATAATATATAGTTATTTCTTTTATAACTATACCCATCCATGTAATGTGGTGGTCAAAACAGATTACACTAAGGCTTGGAGACGGCAAGCCATTTGTACGCATGTGTGGTGATTGTATTATTTTAGTAGGATGAATAGAAGATGGAAGATGATTATTTCATAATAATAATTACATATCATTATATAAGTTAAAATGGATTTATTAATTACTAATGGAGCAACTCATAAAGTGGATGTATAATAAGAAATATGTCTGAAAGAATCATTATAGGAGATTCCCTCTACCTCAACATGCTCCCTCTAAATCTCCTCTTGAAGAAGTCAAATTGGTCTTTGAAGAATACCAGAAACTCTATAATGTTACTAGGTATGTTTATAAGTGAATTGGGTAGGATATTTACTTTCTCTAAGTCTAAATGTGAAGTGAATAGGTGAGAGAGTAGGTTCCCCTTTGTAATTGAGGTGATGAGAAATTTTGAAAACTCCACAAATATTAATTTATAATAAAATATAACATCATTCAAAACCGTAAAAAATTTCAAAATATAAAAGATTATATGGTATAGGGTTCTAATATGGTCAAACAATAAATTTTAGAAATGAATTTCTATCGATTTAAACCTTATCATTTTAACCAACACTTGGTTTTTATTTTAATTTTTAACTAGGGTACCAAATATCTCAATATTAAAATGGTGAAATATTTACATATTTGATATTAATGAGAAAAAATTTAAATTAAGAAATTTTATTCCTTATCATAATTTTTATATATATTTTTAAAATGATTTATGATTTATAAATAATTTTAAAAAACATTATTCTGATAAACAATCACTAGTGTCGATTTTGAGACTATTCAATTAATATATTTTTAAAAACATTAAGATAACAAGTTATCTTCCCAAAAATTATTTTATTATATTTATAAGAGGTAAAGGTAATTTATAAAATTATATTTACATATCAATTACGCAAAATTATATTTATTTTAAAATTTTTAATAACATATATATAATATATCCCTTAATAATATAACTAATACAATTGTAACACCCCAGCCCAGTTACCCAGATTTGGTGCATTATTATATGACATTGACATGATCAGAAAAGATCAAGTCTAGAAATACTGATTAGTTTAGTAGTCCTGGAATCACTATATACATTCATAATGTTTACATTACATCATAAAATGAAAAACTACAACACCATCTTGTCTCAATAGACCATAGTCATATCCCCTCATACTACCCCTATAGGTCATTCATAAAATAAATCTTCACATCCTGGGATAAATAAAACATAGAAATGAGTGAGATCAGAATCCCAATAAGGATAAAAATATACCAGAAACTTTCATAAATATGCATAAACATTTAAGGCAATGTATAACTATAACAAAAGCCTTTTAAAATTGAACTTCAGCATAGTATGGAAGAAATAAAATTAAATAATGCCTTTTACTTATTCACAAGGATATTCTACTAATCGAATAATAACATTCAATATCAATAACCACTTTCATAATTTTGTAACGAATAATGTCAGACTATTATAACCATATAGTCAGGGCCTTGTGCCAAGACTATAAATAATATTTTTTCAATGCCTTGTTCCAAGACACTAGTTTGTCTCATGAGACCTATCGATGCATCGAGGATCTATAGAGGACTCCACCCATCACTTATTAAGTCCAATGCATTCCTCATATGAATAGGTTTAAACATAACATATACATTAGTATTAAAATTAGAATATGAAATGTCATCACTTTTTCCATAAACAATTAATGGTATAAAAATAACACATCCAACGTCAAACATATCACAAAACCATCAATACAATATGTATGTTTGGTTTCATAATAAATCAACTTCACATAAGCTTAAAATCCATCAAAGGATGTTGATATAGATGAAAACAAAACTATTTGAGAGGAATATCTCTTTTTTTTAAATCATTTAAAAGTAACAATATTATAAAAAGAAATAGTTACTTAGAAAATATTCTTATAAGATTTTAAGGTATGTTCTGATGATTTTTAACGGTGGAAAATAGCCGCACTTGCCGTATAAGTTAAAAAAGGACATTCTTACCTTAATTCTTTCGAAAATGTTAAAATTACCTTGTTTGGAAAATGACGGAAAAATTAATTTATATACATATTTTAAAATGTCAAACAAGGTTATAAATGACTTTAACCCTTAGTCTGTAAAATAGTAAGAATGATTTGGAATACATTTTTATGAACCATGTATGTGGATGATAAAGAGGTCCCAGTAGATAATTACGTATAAACAACCTTGGATAATGAAGAGATTGTAAAATAAACCCTTAACTTGTACTTTTACTTGGTAGAGGGTTGTTTAACCTCCTGTATAATGGTGAAATAATTGTTATTAAATTATACTAGAATCTTATATATTAATATGATACCATATATGATCTTTTAACATTTCTTTGTTAATAATATCTTCGTATTATCGTCGTTTCAGGTGTTAACTTACTCATTTTCTTATATATGTTTTGTTACATAAGTCATGTTTATTAGGGAAAGGTTGTATCTTATTCATATCCAGAATTATATCAAGTCCATAAAAATTAATTTTAAACATCGAATGAGAATTAGACAAGAATGGATACGTTGGTGAATGAATCTCATCGAGTTCATGGAGACTGTAGTCTGTACGTACGCACGAGCGACAATATCATTTTTTTGATATTAAAATAATATATAATTGGATGGTATATAATATATACAGAATAATTATAATGTTATATTTATTATTTACTTCAATTACACATCATTATCACACCCATCCAAATAATAATGTTTTTAAAAATAATTTCACCACGACATGGAGACGGTAAGCCATACGTACACACGTATGGTGACATGTCATTCATAGTATGGATATAATACTGAATATGGTTGTAACATATTTATAATAACATCATAGTATATAGAAGATATAGCATTTATTATTTTATAATGTAAATAACAAATAATGAATAAGTGGAAGAAGAAAGGAACTTGAAAGAGGGTGGTGAAAATATTATCTCTTCTTCGGGTTCTTCTTAATGATTTGATCAAAATATCACTTTAGGTTGGCTTTATGACTAATGTTAGGAATCTAATATGAAGTTAGGGTAGTTTAGAGAATAGTTGGCTAGGTTTTGGCCAAACCAAATTTAATTGAAGCTTTTAATTAGAGAGAAGTGTGAGTTCCCTTTTACAAGAGTGGTGAGGGGCACCATTTGAAAAGCTAGGAATATTATTTTTTAATAAATTCATATTCGGTTTATAATGTCTCAAAAGTGGATTATTTAAAGGTTAAGGTGGGGATAGGTCGAAAACCACTCAACAAATAGGTTTTGAACAGGTTTTGGTCACTATATTAACTTTATCGTTTTTATTTAACACTTAGTTAAATAGATTGACATTTACCATGTCTCTTTGTATTTTTATATTAGACAGTTAATAAACTTACTATAAACTTTCAAGAGACCCCCAAGTGTTCCATTAATGATACACCTATCATTATATATGTCCATTGGCTGGACCGTAGATTTTTAGGAATATAATATCAATTAATAATATAATATGTTTTTTAAAAAGTCCTTTATGTCAATTTTGACACTATTTAATAATTGATTTTTTAATATCTTAACAACTTTATTAATTTGAAAAAAATTAATTTAAGTAATAAAACATGTCATATTAAGAAATTAATTTTTTTTATTTCTTAAAAACATAAAAATTATATTTATTTTAACATTTATAATACCAATTATTTGATTATTTCATTAATATGGAAAATACTGCATCATTACTGTGTCAAAAATAAATTTAATTATTCAATGTCTAAGTATTATAAATAAAATCTCATTATGTAGGAAATATTTTTATATTTCTAATTAATATTTATAGTTGAAATTATAACATATATAACTCTATGTAAAAATTGGTTTGCTAATAGATATATTCTTATGTAATTTTGGTATTTACTTTAACATAATTAATATAAAGTGTCATTATAACATACAAGTGGCTCCATGTGGTCCAAAAATCGACCTAAATATGCCCATGGGCCGACATTTATCAACCAATAGGGTTAGGACACGTTTTAGGGTAATTTATTATTATTATAATATTAATTTATACCCTTATTTACGAGATTTAACTTTTAACCATGGTAAATAAAATATTTATCGAAGTAATTATTAAAAATGTCTAAAAATATAAGTTACTATTTACAGAATTTGGACCTCATGATTCCAAATATGTTATCCATTTTCTAAATTCAAAACACTGAATTGGTAGAAATTAATTTAAAATTAATTCCCGTTGTCAAAACAAAAAGCGTGTTTTTAACAAATAATAACTATCAAAAGATTGACACTTTCTTATGTCCAGTTTAAATGTGAAATTATATATAATGACCAAAATTGGATTAAAATGTAAAAATATAATCTAATTATAATTTAAAACCACTAAAATTCATAATTTCACACTATTAATTATTTCTATTAAAAAAGTTGTTTTCAATTAAAATTTAGTAATTTTCACTATTCATCAAAATATGAAAGTTATCAGAAAAGTAAAAAAAATTCACCCCATGCTAATCTCGATCTTCCGAATCCAAAAATGAAGTAAAATTTGAAAAATAATATTTATAAAATTTCAAAAAGTGGGTATTATTATTCATAAAGGCTACATTGATTGGTTGTGGTGACTGTTATAGCCTCGATGTTGCGTATAACACACACTATTGTATTATTCAAAGAGAAGCGTACCGTGGAAGCCTGGGGTGTTAAATTATCCCCTCCTTCAAATAATTTCATCCTTGTAATTTCTAGAATATTACTATGGGAAGAGACTCAGGTGGTTCTTCATCATAAGTTCCTCGGGTTCCCACAATGCCTCTTCCATCTTATGGTTTCTCCAGAGAACTTTTACTAGATGAGTCGTCTGGTTTCTCAGCACTTGTTCTCTGGTATCAAGAATCCTGACGGACTCTTCGCAATAATACAGATCGGGTTCCAGTTCTAATTCCTCATAGGTGAGTACATGAGTTGGGTCAGGCATGTATTTTCTCAACAGTGATACATGGAACACATCGTGAACTCTTGAGAGACTTCACGGAATTGCCAACTGGTAAGCTACAACCCCAATTTGTTCTATAATTCAGAATGGTTCGATATACCTGGGACTAAATATTCCCTTCTAACTGAAATTTATACCACCCTTCCATGGACATACCTTCAAGAAATCAAGATCATCTACCTAAAATTTCAAATCCTTCCTTTGGTTATCGGTATAGCTCTTCTACATACTTTGAGCTGATGTGATGTGGTTTTGGATTAGGTTCACCTTTTACATCATTTCCTCCACCAGTTCTAGTCATACTAATTATCTTTCACCCACATCATCTTAATAGGATGGTGTATGAAATCTCTTTCCATATGTTTCTTCATATGGTGCCATCTGAATACTTGAATGGAAGCTATTGTTATAGGAAAATTCTCCAAGAGGTAAATATTGATCCAACATACCCTAAAAGTCTAGTGAGCATGATCTCAACATGTCCTCTAAGGGTTCAATATTCCGTTCTGATTGTCCACCAGTTTAGTGGTGGTAGGTAGTTCTCAATCAAATTTCAGTATCCAAGGCCTTCAGAAGACTTTTGCAAAATCGTGATGTAAAACGTGGATCACGATTAGAAACAATCGATAGGGGTACTCTATGAAGTCTAACAAATTCATTAATATATATCCTTACTAAACGTTCAAGTGTAAGATCTTCTCTTATAAAAAGAAAATGTGCTGACATGGTAAGACGATAAACAATGACCCATATTTTATCATTCCTTCTAGGAGTCTTTGGAAGCCCCATGACAAAGTCCATCGTAATATTATCCCATTTCCACTCAGGTATGGGAAGAGGTTGCAATACTCCTCCAGGATGTTGCCTTCCAACTTTCACTTGTTGACAAACCCTACATCTTGACACAAAACTTGTAATCTCACTCTTCATGTTGTCCCACCAAAAACATTCCTTCAAATCTCTATACATTTTGGTGCTTCCATGGTGTATAGGGAAATTGGAACTATGAGCATCATCCAACAATTCCCTTTTAAGATCAGGTATATCGGGAACAAAAAGTCTCTTCCCAAATCTCAAAATTCCATCTTCATACACAAAGTCACTCAATATCCCATCATTCACAACTTTAATCTTCTTTTGAAACTCTTCATCATCAGTCTGAGAAGTCTTTATTATTTCTATTAAAGATGGTTTGGAAACCATTTGAAAAAGTACTGATGGTTCCCATTCCATGGTTATTCCCATATCTATCTTTACTATATCCATGAAAATAGGATCCCTTTCAACTCTCATCTTGTTCAAAACTCCACGATCCATTCTACTCAAAGAATCTGCCTCCTTATTTTCTTTACCTGGGTGGTAGTGTATAGTGAAATCATAATCCTTCAGTAACTTGAGCCATCGCCATTTCCTTATATAGAGTTTCTTCTATGAGAAAATATACTTCAAAATCATTTGATCAATATATATCATATATTTTTCACCATAGAGATATTGTCACCATATATTCAAGGCAATGATTATAGCTGCTAACTCAATATCATGAGAGGATAGTTTTTCTCATGAATTTTCAGCTGTCATGATGCATTGGAAATAACCCTGTAATTATGCATAAAGACACAACCAAGTCCTTTCTTTGATGCATCACTATAAATAACAAACCCATCATTCACCGATGGTAGATTCAATATAGAAACATTTACTAATATTCTCGGTCTTCAAGACATTCTTCACAATCTTTTGTCCAAACAAATTTATCCCATTTACATGTGATCTTCATTAATGGGTTAGCCAATCGAGAAAAATTCTGAATGAAATGTCGATAATAACCTTCTAAACAAATAAAATTGCATACCTCAGTTATACTCATCGATGATGTCCATTCTTGGACTGCCTTGGTCTTAGAAGGATCAACAGAAATTCCATCCTTAGAGACAATATTGCCAAGAAAATAAATCTCTTGAAGCCAGGATTCACACTGGCTAAACATCCCATATAAATATTATCTTCTAAGAGTCTTCAGGATAATGCGCAAGTGATTTTCATGATCTTCGTAGATTTTGGAGTATACCAAGATATCATCTATAAATGATACTACAAAATCATCGAGATATTACTTGAAAACTATGTTCATTAGATCCATGAATACAGTGGGTGCATTAGTCAATCCAAAAGGCATTACTGTAAACCCGTAATGCCCATACCTGGTTCCAAATGTTGTCTTCTGAATTTCTTCCTTCTTTAAAAAAACTGATGGTATCTTGATCGAAGGTCAATCTTTAAAAAGTATTGAGCTCCATGAAGTTGTTCAAATAAATCAATAATACGAGGTAGGGGATAATTGTTCATTATTTTATAGCATTGATTTCCCTTTAGTCGATACATAACCTCATAGATCCATCTTTCATCATAAAAAAATGACAGGTTCTCCCATGGAGAAACACTAGGGTGAATAAATCCCTTATTACTCAATTCCTCTATTTTTTCATTAGTTCAACTAATTCTGTAGAGACCCGGAGCTTGACGTACATGGACATTACATTACTTTTGTGGAATACTTAGTACATATGAAAAACACACACACAAGGATCATAATAGTTTAGTGTCTTTGGAAACTCGGAATATAATCTTCTAATCATGGTGACAGATCTTCAATATCTCCCATAAAGATCTCCTTTTTTACCTAAAACTTTCTTTATATCCTGGGGAAAAGAAAACATAAAAGGGTGAGCTCAAATTCTCATTAAGGGTAAACAAAAGAAATATCAATCACATCTTTTTCATAGGAACATAATATTTTGGAAATCATAACATTCAAAAGAGATAATAATTTCATAACATGGGATAAATCATAGTAGTGAAATGAAATCCCAATAATCATAACTTAAAACATGAAACTTTGTGGCATACACACATAATCATATAGAATCATATCTTATTAGTCAAGACTCATTGCCAAGACTATCTTAGTGGACAAAGTCCATTTCTGAACCGAGTCACCCTCATTTCAGTCTTGTTTCACTGAACCGGTATAACCTACCATTCCAGCCATGTCTATCTCATGAGATATAAAATCTTTACCCAATGCATTGAATGGAGATATAGGTCCCACCAATCTCATAATGATACCATTCTCATGTGTGCCACAAAATCATAAACCATACATCATAGCATAACCCATGTAATAAAAATGGGAATCTTAAACATCTTGACATCATAAAACAATTCATATAAGATAAATGAAATCATAAAAATATTTACATCACAACATAATAAAATCCATGTAATAATAGGGATAAAAATAGAACCCTATATTATCTTAGATGGAGAATAATTTTGACAAAACTCTTGAACTCCATTCTTGAAGAAAATATCCTTTCTACATCAAAAACATTTTTCCTTTCTTAACATGTCGTACAATTTTAAACTAAAATAAGTAGATTAAAAATAAACTTTAAAACTTGTAATGGAAGCTTCTTGGAAATAATTTTTTAAAAATCCATTCATGCCGTATAAGTAAAAAAAACATTTTCGTACTTTTGTCGAAAAAGTCAAAAAGTGCCTCGTATGAAAAATGACAAAAGATCCTTTTCATATCCTTTACTAAAAACTCACCGAAGGGTAAAATTGGATTTAAACAATTTTAGGTGGATGGAAATAATATTACATATTGAGGAAACATGGATTTGGATGATAAAATACACCCCAATAAATACTAAAGTATAAACAATCTCAGATAAAAATGAGATTGTGATATTTCCCTTACCTTAGGTCTGATTTGCTTCGTAAGTGTCCGAACCTCCTCTATAATGATTTAAATAATGTTACTGACTTATTACAGAATCATACTTATTTTTATGATATCATATATGGTCATATTCTTTTCTTTTTATTAGTAATATTTCATTGCTACATGTTATTCAGGTGTTTATTACTTTTTGTTCTTATGCGTGTTTTGTCGAATAAATTCTTATTCTTATCTTTAGGTTATAGATACCTCATTTCTAGAATGGTATTAGTGTAATATATATCATATTCATTCATTAAATTTATTTATATAATCATTAGTAAATGAAGATCATGTAGAATGAGTCGCATCACATCGTGGAGATGGTATTCCGTACGTACGCACGAGTGATGATATCATTCCTATGATCGTATAATTGTATTGGAGTGTATGTATACTATTTCAGAATCAATATAACTTTATAATAGTCATATATAGTCATTATGTACACCATTATACCCATCCATGTAAGGTGGTGGTGGAAAATAGATTACACCATGGCGTGGATATGGTATTCCGTACGTACGCACACGCGGTGATTTCTTTTTCCATAGGATGGAAAGATGGTGAAATAGGGTTGTTTCATAATTATAATAACATATCAATATATGAGAGATACTTATGTTATTACTTCATAATGAAACAACCTAAGAAGAAGAAGTGGAAGACGAAATAAAGATAAAAGAATCGGTAATGGACATTACCTCTTCTTTGATGTGCCTCATTGAGTACTCCTATTAGGGTACTAAAATTGGTCTTTGAAGAAAACCAGGAACTATAGGATGTTTCTAGGGAAGTGTAGAAGAGAATTTTTTAGGGTTTGGCCTAGCTTGAAGGCTCAATGTGGTGTGAGGAAGAGGGGGAGGAGGTGCCCTTTTATAAGGGAGGAGATGGGCACCTTTGGAATAACTAAAACTATTATTTTATTATAAAGTCACGTTCGGTTTTAAATAGATCCAAATTGAGTTATATCACATATAAGGTGGGTATGGGTCTAAATACTCTCATCCAATAGAATTTATACAAGTTTAGGTCATTATATTAACCTTATCTTTTAGTTTTAACTCTTAGTTAATTAGATTGACATTTACCATGTCACTTTGTATTTTTATATTATATAGTTAATAAACATACCATATACATCCAAGATACCCCCAAGTTGTGTTTTATTAATATATATAACCTTATCTAAGTCATTTGGCCGAACCTTAGATTTTTATGAATAAAATAACAATTAATAATATAATATATTTTTAAAAAACTATTTTATGTCAATTTTGACACTATTCAATAGTTGATTTTTTTGAAACTCATAACAGAATGATTACTTCGACAAAAGTTAATTAAATCATTCCTAACATGTCATATTAACCTAGAAAATTAGTTTAATTCATAAAAAGTTTCAAATTAAATTTATTTGGGTATTTATAACATCAATTATGTCAATATTTCATTAATAAGATAATTACTGCATCATCGTTGTGTCATAAATAAATTAAATTATTTAATGTCTAAAAATTACTAATAAACTACCATTATGTAGGAAATGTTTTTAGCTTTCTAAGGAATTTTTATAGTCGAATTTATCTTATGTATAACCCCATATTAAAAATGATTTACTTATTAATCATTGATTTTAACTATTTTAACCCTCCTTTAAATAAATTAATAATAAATGTCCTAATCTTATCCAAGTGGGCCTAAATGGTCATATTTTATTCCTAAGGTTGTTTTTGGTCTAATTACACTTATCCAATATAAATAGGACAAGTTTTAGGGTAATAATAATATCATTTTTATCCTTAATTACCCTATTTACTTTTAACCATGGTAAAATAAGTAAAAAGTTACTATTCACCATAAATTATTTTCATCTTATTGAACCACATTTTAGTCCTTGATATTAACCGTGTCTCTCGGATTTTCGAAATTCCACTCACAGAAGCGGTAAAATTATGTTTTAAGAAAAATTCAGTTTTTTAACTACCACTTAGTGGTTTCACTATTCATCAAAAAATGAAAGTTTCCAAAAAAATACCAAAAACTAGATCTAAGCTATATTTGATATTATGAATTCAAAAATGATTTCTATTTTATCAATTTCAAAACATATCAGTTGCATTAATTAATTTAAAAATTAATTCCCGTCGTCAAAACAAATAGTGTGTTCTTAAGAGAAAATAATTATCAAAAGATTGAAACTTGTTTATGACTGGTTTAAATGTGAAATTACATCCAATGACCAGCATTGAATTTAATTGTAAAAATATATTCTAAATATAATTTAAAATCACTAAAATTAATAATTTATCACTATTAATTATTTCGATTTAAAAAGTTGTTTTTAATTATAATTTAGTAATTTTCACTATTCATCAGAATATGAAAGTTATCCAAAAAGTACCAAAATTTCACCCTAAGGTAATTTCGATATTCCGAATCCAAAAATGAAGACCATTTTGATAAATAAAATTAACAAAATTTCAAAAAGTGGCTATTACTATTCATAAAGGCTAGTTTTAATAATATTTTAATAGCATATCGTTGTTTAGTGAAACTCGGTATTGCGTACTACACACGCTATCGAGGATGGTCGTGATTGCGTGTAATGCAAGTCAAGTCAAGGATTCGTGTTGTGCAAGCTCCTTTTAGTGTAGCGTCTAACACAAGACATTAATGAAAAGATTATTTTTCTTAAAATCTCGGGGTGTTACATTCTACCCCCCTTAAAATGAATTTCTCCCTCAAAATTCATCGGTGTTATAAATGGTTTACTACTTGAAAGATTATTTAATAGAAACCCATATCGTAAAAAGGAATACCAAAACCATTATTTAAAAATAAATGTATGAAACGTAACAATTACCCAAAAAAACTAATCACTGGGTTTCCACATAGGTGAAAATATGTATATGGAAGAGAAATCTAACCATCATGTTCAAATGGAGAGTGGTAGAGAACATAGATATGGAAAATCAAGCAATCATAAAGACATAAATTTGTGACAATCTAAGGTACCATCTAATTCATCAGATATAAGAGCACTAGGACAACATTTTTTGTTTTGAAGATCATTTCCCTAAAGTAGATGAAATTGGAATTAGAAGAAATACTTTCGTGATTTTGGTACTGTGTCACCATTGGCCATTATTTGGAAAATTTCCACTTCATCCCTTAAATAAATGAAGTTGTATTTTTCATTCGTGAAGTGTTAGCAGATCATGTGATAGAATGATGGGTAATTCCATCTGTCTCAAACAAATGGTTACAAAAGTTATCAAAAATACATAAGACCATCTATGGTGAAGTTAATCATATACGATTCCAAAAATGAACTTATACTTCATATATCATACCGCGTAATAAAATAAAACTAGTTTCAACTAACCGGGGACTTCCTGTAGGACAGTGGTAGGAGATTAAGGCCAGTCGCACTTTGGTTGTGGGTTCGATTCCCATAGCCTTGTCCGACGCGACGGGTTGTCGCCCGTCCTGCAGGTTGTCCTTTTTTCCAATGCTATATTACTATAACATCCCATCAACAATATCAAAAAAAAATTATCCTTAAACAATACTAACTTATGTCCAACATAATCCATTCCAATCTTTAGGCTTATCTAAACTACTTCGGTCCAAGCTGATAGTATAAAGAAAATGATCACGTGAATTCCATCAGTTATCCCCCATATATCATAAGATATATCATGTTGGTCAAATTACAAACATGTGAATACCTTAATCATGTATTCTCTTGAAGAATGTATATCCATTGAACCTTAGTGAAAACATGAATACAGTTAAAAGTTAACACTTTCCACATACCAAAACCCTCAAAATTCAATATCCTCAATCCATGATATCACTTAGTCCTTATATCAATCATGATCTCATGAATACTATCAAACATATTATATTCTCTTTATCCCTTCATTATGTGCATATCATCTGCTTTCAAAAAATATTTCAAACACTTTTCATGGTTACCGATGCCATAAAATTATTGAAAACCATAATAGACCAAAACATAAATATTCCAATATTCCATGATACTATATACAACATTATTCTGGAATCCCATTACATAAATACTTAATCATTCCACCACATCATTGTCATATTCAACATCGTCAATAGTGATCGCATGTGACTTCCCTTGGTCCTTTACCTTATGTGGTTGCTCATGTCGATCATCACTAACCCTTGGATTATGGAATTAATTAGCATAATGCCCCATTTCCTTGCACTTGAAACATTGAAGTGTTGTTGGTGCGTTCTCTACAGTCTTTTCTTTATTCACATCATTAGAAACCCTTTTTCCATTACTTCAACACTCAGCTGCTCGATGACCTTCTTTTCCACACTTAACATTTTCTTGTCCCTTTAAGACAATCTCCACCATGCTTCTTTCCACACTTTGTGCATAAAGAAACATTCATCTTCTTTTCACCATTATTCTGAGATTTCTCCTTGAACTCCATCTTTTGTTTCTTGTAAAAACTATGAGATGGATAAGTAATACCAACTTCCATTTATACCTTGATAGCACAACGCACAATTTCTTCATAGCTATTGAAGTCTCTTATAGCTAATTCCCTTCAAAGATTTGGTTTTAAGCCACTGAAGAATCGATCAACTTTACTTTAAGGTTGGATGATAAATCTATATGCATACCTTGCAAGCCTTGTAAAATTCGCTTCGTATATACCAACAGATTCATCATCCTTTTTCATTAGTTCAAGAAACTCCTTCTCCATATTTGTTCGAAGAATATGAGGGAAGTACTTATTGAAAAATAAGTTCTTGAACTCTTCCCATTCCATGGACTCAATTTCATCTCTTGGCCTCGTATTCTTGATAAGATTCCACCATTGATCAGCTTCACCTTCAAAACGATATACTACTAAGATGAAATTATCATGTTCAGAACATTGAAGAACTGAAAATATCTTTTCAGTAGTACTGATCCATTGTTCAGCAACAAGTGAATCAGAAGACCCACTGAAAGAAGGTGGACGTTGCCTCATGAAGGACTCAATAGAATATTGTTCCGTTCTATGCTCATTTGGAAGTCCATAATGATTTATAGCTTGTGTAAGTATAGCAATAAGATTTTGCACTCCATCTCCCATAACATTTGTTCGTTCAGGTGGACAATCATTGCATTGTCCATTGCATTGATCAACACGGTTCCTTCGGGTTCCATCCATCATCGAAATCCCAAAACGAATAGCGTGAGAGGAAAAAATCATGCTAGGGAAAACAACATAATAATGGGGGTGTATCCTCAGTATCTAACATCTTAGGTAAAATTCTATGATCATTACCATAGTTCTAGGATCGCGTCCTATACGTATACTTATCCTTAGGGACATCCCTAGACATACCTTAGAAATATCTCTAGGGATCTCACTAACGTTTTCGCATCCTAGTTTCCAATGGTTAACAAAACCTTTCCTCTGATACCAACTGTAGAGACCCGAAGCTTGATGTACATGGACATTACATTACTTTTTTGGAATACTTAGTACATAACAAAAACACACACACAAGGATCGTAATAGTTTAGTGTCTTTGGAAACTCAAAATATAATCTTCTAATCGTGGTGAAAGATCTTCAAAATCTCCCATAAAGATCTCCTTTTTTTACCTAAAACATTTCTTTATATCCTGGGGAAAAGAAAACATAAAAGGGTGAGCTCAAATGCTCAGTAAGGGTAAACAAAAGAAATATCAATCACATCATTTTCATAAGAACATAATATTTTGGAAATAATAACCTGCAAAAGAGAGCACAATTTCATAACATGGGATAAATCATAGTAGTGAAATGAAATCCCAATAATTATATCTTAAAACATGAAACTTTGTGGCATACACACATAATCATATAGAATCATATCTTATTAGTCAAGACTCATTGCCAAGACTATCTTAGTGGACAAAGTCCATTTCTGAACCGAGTCACCCTCGTTTCAGTCCTGTTTCACTAAACTGGTATAACCTACCGTTCCAGCCATGTCTATCTCATGAGATATAAAATTTTTACCCAATGCATTGGAGGGAGATATAGGTCCCACCCATCTCATAATGATACCATTCTTATGTGTGCCACAAAATCATAAACCATACATCATAGCATAACCCATGTAATAAAAATGGGAATCTTAAACATCGTGACACCATAAAACAATTCATATAAGATAAAGGAATTCATAAAAATATTTCCATCACAACATAATAAAATCCATGTAATAATAGGGATAAAAACAGAACCCTATATTATCATAGATGGAGAATAATTTTGATAAAACTCTTGAACTCCATTCTTGAGGAAAATATCCTTTCTACTTCAAAAACATTTTTCCATTCTTAACATGTCATACAATTTTAAACTAAAATAAGTTGATTAAAAATAAACTTGAAATATTGTAATGGAAGCTTCTTGGAAATAATATTTTAAAAATCCATTCATGCCGTATAAGATAAAAAAAACATTCTTCGTACTTTTTTCAGAAAAGTCAAAAAGTACCTCGTACGAAAAATGACAAAAGATCCCTTTCATATCCTTTACTAAAAACTCACCGAAGGGTAAAATTGGATTTAAAAAATTTTAGGTGTATGTAAATAATTTTACATATTGAGGAAACATGGATTTGGATGATAAAATACCCCCCAGTAAATACTAAAGTATAAACAATCTCAGATAAAAATGAGATTGTGATATTTCCCTTACCATAGGTCATATTGGCTTCGTAAGTGTCCGAACCTCCTGTATAATGATTTAAATAATGTTATTGACTTATTACTGAATCATACTTATTGTTATGATATCATATATGGTCATATTCTTAGCTTTTTATTAGTAATATTTCATTACTACTTGTTATTCCGGTGTTTATTACTTTTTCTTCTTAGGTGTGTTTTGTCGAATAAATTCTTATTCTTCTATTTATGTTATAGATACCACATTTCCATAATGTTATTAGTGTAATATATATCATATTAATTCATTAAATTCATTTATATAATCATTATGAAATGAAGATCATGTAGAACGAGTCACATCACATCGTGGAGACGGTATTCCGTACGTATGCACGAGTGATGATATCATCCCTATGATCGTGGAATTGTATTGGAGTATATGTATACTATTTCAGAATCAATATAACTTTATAATAGTCATATATAGTCATTATTTACACCATTATACCCATCCAAGTAAGGTGGTGGTGGAAACTAGATTACACCACGGCGTGGAGACGATATTCCGTACGTACGCACGCGTGGTGATTTATTTTTCTGTAGGATGGATAGATGGTGAAATAGGGTTGTTTCATACTTATAATAACATATCAGTATATCAGTGATACTTATTTTATTACTTCATAATGAAACAACATAATAAGAATAAGTGGAAGAGGAAATAAAGATAAAAGAATCGGTAATGGACATTACCTCTTCTTTGAAGTGCCTCTTTGAGTCCTCCTATTAGGGTACTAAAATTGGTCTTTGAAGAAGACCAGGGCCTCTAGGATGTTTCCAGGGATGTGGAGAATGGAATTTGGCAGGGTTTGGCCGAGATTTAAGGCTCAAAGTGGTGTGAGGAAGAGGGGGAGGAGGTGCCCTTTTATAAGGGAGGAGAGGGGCACCTTTGGAATAACTAAAAATATTATTTTATTATAAAGTCAAGTTCGGTTTTAAATAGCTCCAAATTGAGTTATATCTAAGATAAAGTTGGTATGGGTCTAAATCCTCTCATCCAATATAATTTACACAAGTTAAGTCATTATATTAACCTTATCTTTTAGTTTTAACTCTTAGTTAATTAGATTGACATTTACCATGTCACTTTGTATTTTTATATTATATAGTTTATAAACTTACCATATACATCAAAGAGACCCCCAAGTTGTATTTTATTAATATATATAACCTTATCTAAGTCGTTTGGCCGATCCTTAGATTTCTAGAAATAAAATAACAATTAATAATATAATATTTGTTTTAAAAATTATTTTATGTCAATTTTGACACTATTCAATAGTTGATTTTTTTGAAACTCATAACAGAATGATTAATTCTACAAAAGTTATTAAATTAAATCCTAACATGTCATATTAACCTAGAAAAGTATTTTAATTTATAAAAAGTCTCAAATTATATTTCTTTGGGTATTTATAACATCAATTATGTCAATATTTCATTAATAAGATAATTAATGCAACATTGTTGTGTCATAAATAAATTAAATTATTTAAAGTCTAAAAATTACAAATAAATTCCCATTATGTAGGAAATATTTTTATATTTCTAATGAATATTTATAGTCGAATTTATCTTATGTATAACCCCATATTAAAAATGCATTACTTATTAAACTTTGATTTTAACTATTTTAACCCTTCTTGAAATAAATTAATAATAAATGTCCTAATCTAATCCAAGTGGGCCTAAATGGTCATATTTTATTCCTAAGGTTGTTTTTGGTCGAATTACACATATCCAATAGAATTAGGACATGTGTTAGGGTAATAATAATATCATTTTTACCCTTAATTACCGTATTTACTTTTAACAGTGGTAAAAAAAATAAAAAGTTACTATTCACCAAAAACTATTGTCATCTCATTGAACCACATTTTAGTCCTTGATATTAACCGTGTCTCTCGTAGTTTCGAAATTCCACTCATATAAGCGGAAAAATTAAGTTTTATGAAAAATTCAGTTTGTTAACTACCACTTAGTGGTTTCACTATTCATCAAAAAATGAAAGTTTCCAGAAAAATAACAAAAATTAGATCTAAGCTATATTTGATATTATGAATTCAAAAATGATTTCTATTTTATTAAATTCAAAACATATCAGTTGCATTAATTAATTTAAAAATTAATTCCCATCATCAAAACAAATAGCGTGTTCTTAAGAGATAATAACTATCAAAAGATTGACACTTGTTTATGACTGGTTTAAATGTGAAATTACATCCAATGACAAACATTGTATTTAATTGTAAAAATATATTCTAAATATACTTTAAAACCACTCATATTAAGAATTTATCACTATTAATTATTTGGATCCAAAATGTTGTTTTAAATTATAATTAAGTAATTTTCACTATTCATCATAATATGAAAGTTATCCGAAAAGTACCAAAATTGCACCCTAAGCTAATTTCAATATTCTGAATCCAAAAAAGAAGACCATTTTGAAAAATAAAATTTACAAAATTTCCAAAAGTGGTTATTACTATTCATAACGGCTATTTTTAATAATATTTTAATAGCATATCGTAGTTTAGTGAAACTCGGTATTGCGTACTACACACGCTATCGAGGAAGGTCGTGATTGCGTGTAATGTAAGGCAAGCCAAGGATGTGTGTTGAGCATGCTCCATTTGGTGTAGCGTACAACACAAGACAATAATGAAATGAATATTTTTCATAAAATCTCGGGGTGTTACAAATTCCACAGTTCCCATTCTATAAGAGGTCTTCGATATAGGCCTTGAACCAGTAATTAAATCAATGAAAAACTCAATTTCATGTTCTGGAGGATGTACAGAAAAATCTTCCAGAAACACATATACATATTCTTTATAAATAGGTACATCCTATATTTGAACATTTTTTTCCTCACCCATAATTATTTAATTCTCTTCCTCCCTGATAATTGAATTTATTTGATCTACAAGGGTTGGATGTTGATAGAATTATGTGGTGACGATTCTTCTCTAAAGATAAGGTGTTTTTTATCATCTTCATAAAAAATTATAACCTCCTTCTTCTTACAATAAATATTTGCATCATGGTCCAAAATCCAATCCATACAGAGGATTATATTAAATTCCATCATCGGTATAACGATGATATTAGTAGATAAAGAACATATATTTTCTCTAATGGAGACTGATTCACAAAACATTACTGCAATGATACTTCCCTTAAGAGTTTTTACTGAAAACTCCCTTGTTAAATCAATTTGGAAATATCTAATTTTCTTAGAAAACTTGGTAGATGTAAAATAATGTGATTATCTAGAATCAAATAAAGCATTCGCTAAACATTAAGAAACCATTAAATTACCTTCCACTACGTGTTTCGGATCTTCAAACTCAACGGTAGTGATCTCATAATATTGGCCATGATCCCTTGGACTCTTCTGAGGAAAGTTTCCATGATGGTTGGGAAATTCATTTTTAGAATGTCCCATCTCCCTGCAATTGTAGCCTTAAACATCCGTAAATTCTTTCTTCCCCTTGCAATCACAAGATTGGTGGCCTTTTTCACCAAAAACCTTATAAGACATGGTTTAATCATAATCACTTGACTTTCAAGGTATGTGGGATCAGTATTTACCTCTGGTAGAATTTTCCTATAACAATACCATTTATTCAAGTATTCAGATGGCACCATATGAGAGTGATCAGCAGATATCTTCTTCTATTTCCTTTCCTTAAAGTCGTAAGACCTAGAGAATTCATTTTCCGTCTTGATCGCACATGACACAATGTCTTTGTATGACGAGAAGGATGGTGAGACCAATGCTCGATGGAGAAATGGGTTTAACCCATCAATGAAACTATTAATCTTACTTTTTGTGTTATGTATATAATCTCCAAAATCCCTTGCTAACCTTCTATTGTTAGACCCATACTTGGCAACATTCTCATCGTCCTTTTGCCTTAGACTCAGAAATTGTCTTCCCATATCCGCTCGATGGTCATGAAGAAATTATTTTTCTATGAAAATATCTTAAAAATCCCCCCATTCTATAGTTTATAAATCATCATCTTCTTTCATGTTTAGAATCAATTACCACCATTGATCAGCATCTCCAGTGAGGCGGTGAACAGCCATGACTACTTTTTCCCTTTTTCTACTCCCCAATGCATGGAATATTTTTTCTATAGAATTTATACAATCCTCAGCTACTAGTGGATTTGTACCCCCATTGAATTTTGGTGGTTATTGCCTCATCGTGCGATCAAACATTGATCCTCCACGCTGTGGATCTGGGTGCTCTATATGGGTAAGGATATTATTCATAACCTGAGTGATTTTTCCCAGTATGGTGATTAGCTGATTAGCACCAGTTATATCACCAACTCCACTATAATTATCTTGTATAGGAGGGAAATACCTACATGTAGTGCGTGCATTGATATGGTTTCCATTTCTTCTACTGAGTTCCATTTATAATCAATGGAATACACTAGATTAGTATATGAATCACAATACATAAATCAAAACATGTAAAACATGTATCATGAATTGAACAATTTATGGATATAATCCATAATCATAAAAATGACTTCTTTGATGATGTATATACTCATAAACCCTTCATAATGGTTTTTATAGAAAATGAGAATTATCCAAAGCATATCCCCCGAGAGTGTGGTATCCAAGAGTAGAACAAGGCCCATTGTCGTGCACCTGTTCTCGTTTGAGTCCAGCTCAAAGTTGTGTTTTCAGGTTTTACACTAGGTACATTTGTGCCAAAGCCGCGTTTACCTGCTCATATCCATACATGGATGTATTTCTTGGAAAACACATAAAATCTTTAAAAACGAAATTCTAGGAATTTATTATATACTAATCCTCAAAGTCCATCTTAGGTCTATGTGTTCTAATCAGAGTTTAACTAAAGCCATCTTCCAAGGTTTGTCCTAAAATTCCTCTGATACCATCTATAACGCCCTGACCCTAGTTACCCAGAGTCAGTGCATTATTACATAACATTGGCATGATCACAAAAGACCATGTCTTGATTGAACAATTCGTTTAGTAGCCTTTGAATCACTTGATACATTCATAATTATTATATTACATCATAAAATGAAAAACTACAACAACATCTTGTCTCCATAGACCACACTCATATACCCTCATATTATCCATGTAGGTCATTCAAAAAATAATTCTTCACATCCTGGGAAAAATAATACATAGAAATGGGTGAGCTCAGATGCCCAGTAAGGATAACAATATAGCAGAAACATTCATAAATAAGCATAAAAAATTTAAGGCAATATATAACTAAAACAAAAGCCTTTTAAACTTTAACTTCAGCATAATATGGTAGAAATAAAATGAAATAATGCCATTTAATTATTCACATCGATATTCTAATAATCTAATAATCAAATGAAATATCAATAACCACTTTCATAATGATGGAAAGCATAATTCCTGACTATCATAACCACGTAGTTAAGGCCTTGTGCCAAGACTATAAATAATATTTTTTCAAGGCCATGTGCCAAGACACTAGTTTGTCTCATGAGTCATACCGATGCATCGAGGATCTATAGCGGGATCCAACAGTTACTTATTATGTCTAATGCATTCCTCATATGAACAGGTTTAAACATAACATAAACATTCATATTAAAACTGGCATACTAAATTTCAACAATTTCTCCATTAACCATGAATGGTATAAAAATAAAAAATCCACATTCAAACATATCAAAAAACTTTCAATACAATATGGATGTTTATATCATAATAAATCAACATCAAATAAGCTTAAATTCCATCAAAGGATGTTGACATAGATGAAAAAAAACTATTTGAAGGAAATATATCTTTTTTTAATTCATTTAAAAGTCACTTAATTATAAAAGGAAACATTTACTTGGAAAATATTCTTATAATCTTGTAAGGTAAGATTCGATGACTTTACAACGGCGGAAATTATATACACCCGTCGTATAAGTTGAAAAAAATACATTCTTACCTTAATTCTGTTGAAAAGGTTAAAAAGAACCTAGTTTGGAAAATGACGGAAAATTCCTTTATAAAAGTCTTATAAAAAGTCAAAAAAGTGTATAAATGACATTAACCCATAGTCTGTAAAATAGTAAGAATTATTTGAAATACATTTTCAAGATACATGCATATAGATGATAAAGAGGTCCCAGTAGATAATTACGTATAAACAACCTCGGATAATAAAGAGATTGTGAAATCTACCCTGACCAAGTACATTTCCATGGTCAATGGTAGTTTATAATTCTGTATAATGGTGAAATAAGTTTTATTAAATTATAAAAGAATCATATACATTAATATGATATCATATATAATCTTTAATCATTTCTTTGTTAATATTATTTGAGTATTATTGTCATTTCGGGTGTCAACATACTCGTTTTCTTTTATATATTTTGTAACATAAGATGTGTTTTTTATATGTAGGTTTTATATTATTCATATCTAGAATGATATCAAGTCCTTAAACATTATTTTTAATCATCAAATTAGAATTATACTTGAATGGATACTATGGGTAATGAATCTCATCGTGTTCGTGGTGATGGTAGTCCGTACAAACGCACAAGCGACAATATCATTATTTTGATATTAAAATAATATATAATTTGATGGCATATCATATATAAAAAATAATTATAATTTTATATTTATTCTTTACATCAATTATACATCATTATCATACCCATCCAAATAATTTTGTTTTGAATAACAATTACACCACCACATCGAGACGGTAAACCATACGTACGCACGTATGGTGACATGTCATTCAAAGGATAGATAAAATAATGAATATGGTTGTACCATATTTATTATAACATCACATTATATATAATATATTAGAGTTATTAATTTAGAAATCAAATAAAAAATAAATAAGAAGTGGAAGAAGAAAATAACTTGAATGAGGGTGGTGAAAACATTACCTCTTATTCGGGCACTTTCTTTTGATTTGATCAAAAGTGATACTTAGGATGACTTTCTGACTAAAGAAAGGCCTCTAAGATGAAGTGAGGGAAGATTAGAAAAATTTGGGCAGGGGTTGGCTGAGCCAAAAGGCTTTGATGTTGTGAATTAGAAAGAAGGGTGAGTGCCCTTTTATAAGAGGGGTGAGGGGCACATTTGGAAAAGTTAGAAATAATATTTTATAATAAATTCATATTCATTTTATAATGACTCCAAAGTATATTATTTAATTTTTAAAGTGGTTATAGGTCAAAAAAAATCATCTGATAGTGTTTAGACAGGTTTGGGTCACTATATTAACTTTATATTTTTTATTTAACTCTTAGATAAATAGTTTTTCATTTACCATGTCTCTTTGTATTTTTATATTATATAGTTAATAAATTTACTATATACATCCTAGAGACCCCCAAGTGTTCCATTAAGGATAAAACTATCATTATATAAGTCCTTTGGCTGATCCTTATAGTTTTAGGAATAGAATATCAATTAATAATATAATATTTCTTTAAAAAACGCCTTTATGTCAATTTTGACACTATTTAACAATTGATTTTTTTATGTCTTAATAACTTTATTAATTCATAAAAAATTAATTTAAGTAATACTAACATGTCATATTTAGAAATAATATTTTTGAATTTCATAAAAAATTTCAAATTATATTTATTTCAACATTCATAATACCAATTATTTGATTCTTTCATTAAAAAAGTAAATACTGCATCATTATTGTGTCATAAATAAATTTAATTATTAAATTTTAAAAAATTATAAATAAAATCCCATTATGTTGGAAATCTTTATATATTTATAATGAATATTTATATTAAAAAATATTACATAAATAACCCTATGTAAATTTTTTTTTACTAAAATATATATGCTTATGTCATTTTTGTATTTACTTTAACTTAATTAATATAAAGTGTCATTATCACTTAAAAGTTGCTCAATGGTGTCCCAAAATCGACCCAAAGAAGCCCATGGTCATACGTGTTTCTACCAATAGGGTTAGGAAATGTTTTAGAGTAATTAAATATTGTTATAATATTATTTTTTAACATTATTTACCAGAATTCCCCTTTAACCATGGTAAATAAAATATTTACCGAAGTAAATATTCAAAATTTATAAAAATAAAAGTTACATATTTACAAAATTTTGATCTCCTGATTGTTAATATGGAATCTTTTATTCTAAATTAAAAACATAGAAGTGGCAGAAATTAATTTAAAAATAATTCTCGTTGTCAAAACAAAAAACGTGTTTTTAACAAATAATAACAATCAAAAGATTGACACTTTCTTATGTCTAGTTTAAATGTGAAATTATGTACAGTGACCAAAATTGGATTAAACGGTAGAAATATAATCCAATAATACTTTAAAACCACTCAAATAAATAATTTATCACTATTAATTACTTCGATTAAAAAAGTTGTTTTTAATTAAAATTTAGTAATTTTCACTATTCATCAAAATATGAATGTTATCAGAAAAGTACCAAAAATTCACCCTAAGCTAATATAGATATTCAGAATCCAAAAATGATGTCCAATATTAATAATAATATTTATAAAATTTCATAAAGTGGGTATTACTATTCATAACAGCTACTTTGATTGGTTGTGGTGTGTGTTAGAACCTCGAAGTTGCGTACAACACACGCTACTTTATTATTCAAAGAGAAGAGTACCGTGGAAGCTTGGGGTGTTACAATAATAGTTTTGTCTAATTATTTAATTTGATTATTTATTTAAAAAAATTAAAAATAAAATAGTATAATTAAGATAAAGCCTATAGATTTTATAATAATAATTATAATCGAATATATATTTATTAAATTACTATATTAAAAATGTTATATTAATTAGAACATGAATGTGGAAACCATAGAATCACATTAAATTAAATATTATAAGTGTCATAATATTAACCATATCACTCCAAATGGTCCATAACTCATCCCTTAAATGATCATGGTTGATATATAAACTAAAAATATTAATTTGTCATTTTTTTGGGTAATTTAATCTTTATTGTAATATTAATAGTAATTATTTTATTAAATTTTCATCAAATATATATATTCATCATCATCAAAGTATAAGTCTTTAATGTAATTATTTATTTCTAAAAAATTAAAAATAAATTATCATGATATTGAAAAAATAGCGTTAGAATGACTATTTATGATAAAATTTAACTTCTGTATAACATTACTTTAAAAATAATATAATTATTAAAATTCAAGTAAGAAATATATAAATTTTATTTGAATAAAATAAATTAAATATCCTAATCCCAACCAAATGGATTCAAAAGGATTCCATTTTGACACTACGGTGATTTAGGTTTAAAAAACTCATCTAATGATATTAAGAAAAGTATTAGGGTAATTTCATAATATTATTTATAACATTAAATATTTGGCCGACCGTTTTAATTTATTAAGAAAAATTACTGATGTTACTAATCATAATTCCAAAAAATAAACGTTATATATTTACCTAATTTGGAATTAAGGATTAAACATATAAATTCTATATTTTTAAATACATTGATCATATTTTTATATAATTAATTTAAAATTACTTGTATTGTCAGAAAGAGAGAATGCATTTTAAAAGTTAAAACATTACAAAATATTGAAAAAATGTTACATCTGAATTCAATGTAAAATTAAGGATAAGGAAATGATTTATATTTAATCATAAAAATATATTATATTTATACTTTAAAACCATTAAATATTAAAATTTAACTTTATAAATTATTTTGATGAAAAATGTTGTTTTCAATTAAAATTTATTGTATTTTTTCAATTCATCAAAACATGAATTTTATTAGAAAAATATAAAAAATTCATTCAAAGTAAATTTTTATATCCTAATTCCAAATAAGTGTTTTATTTTTTCATATCAAAATTAATAATGTGTCAAAAAATTTACTTTAAAAGGAGTTTACTATTAATAGTTGGTAAAATTACCCTTTTGAAAAATATTTGTTTTATATATGAAATATGGTTTATACTTACCCTATGAATAAAATATATAATGAATGAATATATAAAATAATTTATTCAATATATAAAATATATATTTCATTCATTGAAGTTCACTAGATTATGTAATAAAAAATAAAAATATATAATTGATTTTATTTTTTCATTAATAATTAGTAGTCAATGAATTCACTAAACACTTTCCTAAGTTAGTTTTATTTATTCTTGTTATTTTACCAACTAGGTTAAAATGGCAATTTTATACTAAGGGTACCTTTATGTTTCATTAAACACAATATTCTATGCAATTCATACTATTGAAAAAAATCATTTAAGGAACATATTACATAAAAAATTTAGGTGTTACACACATTATACAGATGGTAATAAGGATGGATTTATTTGAATATTAATTATTTATATGATATATCAATTAATTTTGAAAGGATATTTATTATTTACCATTATTGTTAATGTGTATGTACAACATGTTGTCTCCCTAAATGGACAAATTCATTTTTATTTCTATAAAATTAAAAGTTAAGATTAAGAAATATTTACTGAAAATATATGATATTTATATAATTATTAACATTAAGAAAATGATGGAACCATGATCAATGAAAAAGAAATATACTACCGAAAAAAATAGTGCATGAAAAATGAAGTAGTTATCAACCATGAAAGTGATCTTTGAAAAAAATTGGTAACAAATGGGAGGTAATATTTCATAAAAAAACAATATATGTTATGATATATATGATTATGGTTCTTTATTACAGGTATACAAAGTATATATTTATTACTTTAGAGGATATAATGTGTACAAAAAAATATGATAATTGAGCCAATGGATTTATTTTTGAATTCTATTTTAGATAGGATTTATTATGAATGAATTTATGTTAAAGATATAATTTGATAATTATATAATAAATCAAATTCAAATTATTATAAGGGGTTTTTTTAAGAATATAGGTTTTTGCCTCATTCTCCTCATGATAACATACTCTAGAGATTGAAAGAATGTTTTAATAAAAAATAATTATGATATGTTATACAACTAAGAATCCTTTTTTCATTATCTATATATTTTGAAATTTTTTGGAGGATTATTTTTAATATTATCTTATTATTTATGAATTCATTTTAACAATTATTTAATTTTTAAAAAATTGTGTAAAATTAGTCTTCATTTTTCTCCGAATGAGGTAATTTTATTCTTTTTCTATAAAATATACAATTTAATGTTTTATTTTAACATATACATAATGAAATGGATTCCAAAATGTACTGAATTATTTATTATTTGAAGAATCATTTTACATTTTCCTTAGTCAATTTCAAGTAAAAAATATTCCTTAATATTTTTTAAAATTATATATTTTGAATATGTTATTTCAATATGAAAAGGCTATTTTCCTCATGAAATGTTCCACCAATTATTTTAAAATAATTTTCATATGTTATGATTACATCCATTGATGTTAATTATTTTTTACTAAGTATATCATCTAATTATACTATACATAGTCTTTCTCTAAATGTATTATGATTTTTATGATGATATGTTTTTGAATTTCATTTATTTTACATGGTTATTCTATTGTGAGATTGTGAAAAGTTTTTTAATGATGTTTTCATTACATGGGTTACGATATGATGATACAATGAATGTTTTATGATCTTATCGAATAAATATATACATATTTCATAATGTTAATGGTGGACCTAAAAAAATATATCCCTAAAATTCATTGGGTAATGTTTTTTATCTTTTAAAGTAACTATGGGAAAAAAGTCCACGTGCAAGATCAATTATGAGAAATATGTCAATGTTCATTTTTCATTATGGAAGAAAGTCAATGTTCTTGATCCACTTTAGAACAGAGGTGTTGAGTCTTTATTTTTTATGTTTTATAGTCTTTGTAGTTATTATTGATATATAAATGTTTTTCAATATTGATGATGTTTCCACACTTTTTGGAAATGAGCGTATGGTTCTTGATTAATTTATAAAGAATTTTTACTCTTATGAATCATTCATTATTAAATTATAAGGATTTATGAATGAAATATTATTTATTATCAATGATATATTATGTATGAAATTTTTATGTTATGTTCATGATAATATACCCTTATTCTTATGTTATATTTCTTGTCATCATCGATTTATATCTCCCATTTTACCCTTACTCTCCACTTGATCTCAACCTTTCTGATGTTTCATTTACCCAACTTTTCAAGAAATATTTTATGTAGGGTATGTCTATAAAATTAATAAGTCAATATATATTCAAGTGATATGATTAATATATTTCCTGAAAAAAAAATATTGAGTATCCAGTCTCTAAAAACAGAAAACCATTATGGTCATCAAGTGTGTATTAGTGATATATATAAATTATTCATCTAAAAGATGTAATATTTATAAATAAAAATATTGGGTTTCTATACTCCAAAAAAATATAAAAATATCTATATAGATGTAAGGTTATCTTTTCATAATGTTGATATTTTTTAATATGATTACATTGTGGAACAGTGTGGCCTCATGATTAGGGAACATGAATAGTTAGTGTGGATGTTCAAAACAGATTTTCTAGGCTGATGTCTCATCTTAAAGCCAATAATTTTAAATTGTATATATTTATAAGCATGTTAATCCTGAAGAAAAAATACTATATACTATCCTCTATAACAGAGAATATAATAGGTCTTCCTAATTTTGAATTTTAATGTTGAAGACATCATATTCTTTGGGAATGGTGAAGAAAACAACCAAATGTTTGATGTGGGTATGCAATGGATTTTTGGAATTTAAATATATTGAAGAAATGAAATATTTTCCTGGATTAAAAATATCTCAAACAGATAAATATATTTTTCTGTCCCAATATAAGTATAATAATGATATTTTATGGATGTTTTTCATGAAACACTAAAATCCAGTTTCCACATCGATTTTTTTTTTGGAAACAATGGTTCAAATATGGTTAAATAAATGATATAGATACAAATGAATTAAGATTTTTATTTTTATATTGGTTATATATATTGAATTCAAGGTAAAATATAGTGTATGATATTAAACATTATTAAAGGTATCAAGGTTCACCAATATAATCTCATCTCATGGCTGGAAAATGAATTCTCATATATATCATAGATACAACTCATTTTGCATTGAAATATAATAACATAAGAGATATTAATTCTTAAGTTTATAATTATGAACATTGGGAAGGATGTTTTAATAATATAAAATAAACATTTGGTGAATTTTCTTATCTAAATAAGGATGATTTTTTCTTTAAAAAATAGATTTCAATAACTCATTGTACAATAGAAGATTAGTATGTCACCGATATTCAAGAGGAAAAAAACTAATATGGGTGAATAAAAAGTTGGAAGAATCGTTTGTTCATATGAAGTGTAACAACCCATGTACGAATAAGATATTTTGTTTTCATATTTATTAGTATTATTGAATAAAATAGTTAAATTCATTATGTTATGTAATTCCAAAAATAAGTAAGTATTAATGTAAATAATTTTATTAATCTAATATCTTATATTTTTATATTTAAAGGATTAATTTTATAATTATATAACATTAATTTTTTTAAAAAAATTCATTTATTAATTTATTATGTTGAAATTATCTTCATATTAATTTGTTAAAATTTTCAAAAAAAGATACAGTTTGGTTGAATTGTAAAAAATACATATTTTTTAAAAAAAATACAGTTTTTCATAACATCGTCAAGATATAATTTTTCTATAAATTTTATTAAAAAATTATAAATACTAATCTATGATATTATAATTTAAATATTTTACCAAAATAATTCAAAACATGTAAAATATAATATATTTCAGGTTAAATAAAAAAAATTGTCAATGTAGACATTGTGCCTGCACAATATTTGAAAAGTCTACTTAAGCTCATTATTAACAACAATTGAGTGATAATAATTATTTTCACATATTTTTTAATAAATATTTTTTTTATAATTTATTTTATTCATTATTATTTATAAATACTTGAGTTATAATACACGATTCTTCTCAAAATTCTTACAAAATCCTTACGCAAGGCTTGAGAAGTAAAATTAACAAATTAAAGAAGATATCTTGACCTGGATATGAGTAAATAGAAATAATTAAAGAATAAAAAGTATTATATTGAACCTAATTTATTTATTTTATGATGGTAATTAATTTTTAATTTTTAGATATAAAATAAATAACATTAATTCTTATAAAATTCTTATGTAGTTATTGTGCAAGCAGAATAAATATCAACAAAATGATTTTAATTAAAATTATTAAAATGACGCAAGAATTAGAATAATTTTTTTTTCAGTAATTATTTTCCATTATCTTATTTGGATCGAATTTGGGACATTTTGGACCCACTTGGGTCACTGTAATACCATTATAATATTTCATTTAATATAATTCAATGTTGTTCACACTATAGGTTTTAATTAGTATAAATTTTTAATATATGGTTTTATAGAAACTATTTTCAACCATAAAAAGAATTTAAATACAAAATATTTATCTTAATAATGATGATTTTTTTTTAAATTTTTAGGCAATAAGGAAATTCTTTAAATTCATTCACTAAGATGATGCAATAAATATTAATTCAAAAATCAAATAAATGATATTAAAAATATTTATATAAATATAATATGAGAAAATTAATATGATTCATGAATTTTATAGATTATTATGAATTGTATAATATATAATAAAATATTTGGTCAAAACTATAATTTTTTTTATATTTTTAAATTCATAGTAATAAATTCTATTAAATTTGAAAAAACATATATTTCAGAAATATAATATATTCTAAGTTATATAAAAATTTAATAAATATTTAATAATAATAAATGGTATAATATATATATACTAAATTGTAATTTCATTAGTCATTTAATAATTTTTTATATCAATACCTCTATAATAGCGACATAAGATCTTAATATTTTACGTTATTCATAAATTTCCCCTTGAATCAATTATAAAAAGTGACTTCTTCACTTTAATTAATCACCACATGCTTTATTGGTTTAATATCATTTGAAACAAAATTTATACTCATACCATTCCACATTTTAGTGATTATGGTCTCATTAAAAGATCAATTCCATGTTCATTAAGGAGGTTCTCTAGGATAAATTATTCAAGAGGTAAATTATTCCTTCTCTTTTAAATTATTTCTCACTTATACCTTATCCTCAACCCCTATCCAGTGATTCATGAAAACTATAGTATCATATATATATTTGAATTTTATTTTTATTAATGGTATATCAATCATCAAATATTTTATCATCTCGTTTTATTCTTAAAAAATAAAATACCATATACAGTATGTCGATTCACTTCCTTCTTGGATGATGAGTTTACAATTCCCATTACAACATTCATGACAATATTAAATTCACATATTATTTTTTAAATTTTTCAAAATATTTATATTATATGTGTTCTAACATTCTGTAATTAATATATTTACATAATAATAATCAAAATGATATTAGTTCGTGAAGGTTGGAAAACACGCTAAAATAAACTAATTTTTTATGATTAACATTTTATCAAACAAATAATCGTCATTTCCTAATGAAAAAGGATTTTATGTAACCATTTATGCATATTGAAGTGTATTTAGACCATTTATTTCAACTTCTGGAGTATTATTTCCATTTGATAAGTAAATTCATAATGAACTGACCATGAAACCATGAAATGAATGCACCCAAAATAATGATAAAAACAAAATATTATTAATAAATGGGTGTAAATATGTCATAAAAATATCATAAAATTAATTATAAATATAAATATATATCGTTAATAAATTAATAACACAATTTAAAACATTATACATGAGGCTTGAAAAAAATGAAGGAAGTTGAACCTTAGGTAAGGGACTTTTCTTTTAATATCCTTTTTGAGGTCTTCTTTTTACCAAATTTAAAAATAATGTTTCTTTTTTACTTATATGACATTGATCAGTTTTTATGTTTTTAATGATACCTTGTCATTTTAAATCTTTATTTAAAATATTACATTTTTATTTTTAAATAAATTTTTTTCCTTTGTATGTTCATTGTAGTCCATTAAAATAAATTATTTTCCTGAATGAATTTTTTTTATGTAAGTATTCACCTTTTTTAATTATGTTATTTTTATTAGAAATGGTTTATAATGATGAATGGTTACATTATAAACCAAATATTTTTGGTCTATGATAGCCCTTCAATTCATTGTTCTTGTTTGATGTTTATTATACTAGTTATTCCAAGTATAACTACGATACTTACATCCTAATGTAGCCACAAGGGTTATATTAACATATAGTCATGAGGGTTACAGATCAAATGGTTTCCAAGAGGGTTATAATTTTAATTGATTATGGTATGAATGTGATTCTCTATTTACCTAAATTATTTTCTAGGATTCTTATGTTTTATGGAATCCTCATGTTTTTACAATGTTTTTATATGTAATTTTAAGGTTTACAAGTATATATTTCATGTTTTTCTATGTATTTGTGGAATAATGTTTTCTTTATATTTTTTTTAATTTTCCTTTATAATTTTTTTTCAAACGAAGTTTTATTATTTTTTCATAGGTTTTAGTGTTGGGTAATAAAAAAAAGATAAATTTTGTGAATATTTTTTATAAATAGAAATCGTGTTTTCTTTTTAATAAATTATATAATGTAAATATATATATTATTTTAGTATAATATAATTTTATAATTTTTTGTTTTTAAGAATCAATTATGACTTAATACTTTAAAATTCAATTCCATAATGATATATATGATTTAAATAAAATGAATTGTATTCTATAGTAACTATAATATGAAATTATTAAGGTCTTGTCCTTATTGTTGGTATTAGAGCACAATTAAGATAACACCATGGGTTAGGATGTTGTCGATAGACTACCATAAATGATTGCTACATTATAGTTAACTTTAAATGGAATAGATTTTGAATATTACCATGTTGTTTTATCTACATTTTTTATATTCGGAATGGTTCTCTGCAGAAGAAATAAGGAAGCTGATATAGGAATGCATCGAGAGGTGGATATCTTTATAAAAATCAACAAAGAATGGTGGGAATTGAAACTGACAAGCTTTTGATATTAAAGGATAAATTTATATTGTATTTAAATGGTTTTGAAATCTATGAAAGGTATCGTCCAGATCTTTCTCAAAAGAACATGATGATAGTGGAACATTTTATAAGGAAACATCCTCATTGTTTTACTTTCTATTTTGACACTGTGGTAGCTAATAGATGGATTAAATACCTTAAAAATATATTCAATATCATGGGGTGTTCATATAGTCAAAATTTAATTCTTTTTATTTATCATATTAAGGTGATGTTTAACATTGGTGGTCAATGTTTAAAAATTTTAGGTAAAGAGAATATATTAATGCCTTGGAACTAGATGAATTTAAAAATATTTTCCTAGAAAATAATTTCTTATATTGGTTAGACATAGTATGTAAATTAAATTCCATTAATTAACGAAAATGGAGGAATATTTAGTGTCTATATATAAAGAAAACATCACTTGGTTGGCATAGTATGCTCAAAATCTTAGTTGGGATCCTGATAGTAAAATTAGTTTTTTTCACTTAGGAATAAAGAGAATATATTGAATTGAATTGGCTACCATGAATTTAAAAGTTACAAGAATCTTGTTAGATGTACTGAGACGGTAGAAATGGAGTCTTATGATGATCACATGCACTTTTAAAACAAGAATAATAAAAGTTCCAAATGGAAATAAATGGTTCAAAATTACTCAAATGAATATCAAGGTAAGAAAATAACGTTTCCAATTTGTGGAAAGTGTTATAAAAGAATCTTGGGGAATGCGTTAAAAAAGATGGGATGTGTTTCCAATGTGATAATTTTGTAAATATGATATGTGATTATATTGAAAAAGATATCTGTGTGGGTTAGTTTAATTCTAACAAGAAATCTATAAAGTGACTTAAATATGGTGATATGCGAAATTATTTACATTTCTTCCCAAAGAAGGATCTTAATGATTGGAATCTTCCAAAATATATGTATAAAGGTGTAGTGAAGTCATTTCGGATTATATAATTAGATATTCACATTTCCAAGGAATTAGTATCAAGTATATTGTTTTCTTACTCAGATTTTGGTAATTTCATGTTTGATACAACTTCTACACACTACTTTATTTCAATAAAATATTTTGGTATTTGAAAATTTCACCTCAATAAATGAAAATAAAACTTATTATAAAAACACTAGGTGCCCCACCATTTGTGGTGGGGTGGTAAGGGATTGGGGGGTAAGGGGAAGGTCCTGGGATCATGTCCCTAGGCTAGCGATTTACATATAATTTTATTCCTTATGTGTGTGCCGATTTTTTTGTTGTACCCAATTTTTTAAAAATACGAGGTGTAAATTTTAAAGAAAAAGGAATCAACATAATATTCCTATTTTGTATGTGGAAATTCAATACCTACATACATTATTGTTTTCCCCTGGTAGAGTTTTATTTTATTCTGGGTATGGATTTTTTTTACCATCCTATTATTGATTGATGAGCTAAAAATATTTTTTTGAAATTGTTTCACATTTTATTCTAGAATAAACCCATACAATTGATAATATTTTTTGAATTTTATGAAACTATTAAATGATCTAAATGAAAGTCATATTTCACATTGTAAGGCCCTAGAATTAAACATTACCTAATCTTGAGTTAAGTTAAGAATATAACATTATTTCACATTGAGGATCTTTCAGCTTTAGATATTTAGATAATTAGGCAACAATTCATAAATAAAAACATAAATATTACAAGTATAAACATCAACTCACTATCTATTTTTTCATGGAATAAAAACTCTTTAATACGAAACATGGTATCATTTCATGTTTTCATAGTATAAAATTTTCTTTGATCCCATCCATGACACTATTCTTCTTTATGTGCTACGAAAAAACATTTCAGAAAATGGGATGAGAATAAGAAGCACATTAATGGATACATAATAATGAAAAACATTTATTCTTGGGATAACATAAAAACAATGGATATTTTGTTATAAAGTAATAATTTTCACCTTTATGAAGTATTAAATATTATTCACTGAATATTAGATCATTGATTACCCTTTTTGTAACACAAATATTACCGTATACCCAATAGAAAGCATCATATAACATATAAAGGTAACATCAGACATAAACATTATTAAATAGAATTATCATACAGTCGACTTTCACACATATCTCTATATTGAATAGAAATATAACTGACCGCCATACCAATTCATTTGAGTTTATAACGTAACCACCCATCCTTGGCTCATCATGGAACCCCCCACATTTGGTTTATCACATAATGACTTGCCTTTGGTTTATCATGCAACAACCAATCAAATTTCCAAGTACAATAATGTAATAATAACATGAAAAATATTGCAATTATCAACATTTCACAAATAAAATTTCATTTGAAATCACAAATAATAGTTTTATGATACTGAAATAGTAAATCTGCATTCAAAACAATTTCAATAAAAAAACACAGAAAAATTGAATAAGGTACATATTTTCGTTTTAAAAACATT
The DNA here is from genome assembly GCA_963277665.1 of Viscum album. Lineage (NCBI taxonomy): Eukaryota > Viridiplantae > Streptophyta > Magnoliopsida > Santalales > Viscaceae > Viscum > Viscum album. Next base: position 998,008,181 of record OY728136.1, on the reverse strand, counting down.
AGGTCTTATAGTTGAAGAAAAATATCAAATAACGGTTACAGTAGAAGAGGAGTCGTTGTTTCCGCATACTATAAAAACATTACTTCTTTTATTTAGTAAAACTAATTTAAAAAAAATTCACATATTAATTAATTTAAATGTTAAATGGATTTATTATACACAGTGTTAAAAAGTCTGTTGATACATTAAAATATGCCTTCATGAAAGGAGATTGAGACGAGGTCTCATACCTTGATTTTGACTCATCACATACAATAATTTTGATCATGAATAACAAAATTAGGTTAGTTTATACTTGATCAAGAACCTTTCTCATTTATATTACTCCTTATATATCACTTATTATCATGCTATAAAAAATATAAAATTATTTAAGTTCATACCAGACGTTTTGTCGATATTCGGTACATGTGTCAAAAATTTACATGTTTTGATGTAAATTGTCCCTGAATTCAAAATTCTATCATCTCCAAAATATTATTCATGATTTAAATATCTAGTGTGTATATATATATATATTACACATAATATTTTCAGATAATAAATGAAATGTACCATTCATGGAGATGCTAGGTCGCATGTATGCATTCACACTACTTTATATTCTTTGTCATTTTATAAGAATAATAATCAAATGATATAAATGTATATTATAATACCTGTATTATATTAATGTCATATATGTCTCATAGGTTAATAAAACATCATTTATATGTTCTATCTATACCATGAATGAGTCATATTACTTTGAGGGGGCGGTAGTCCAAACTTCTTCAAATGAAATTATCGTATAGACATATTATAGAAAGCATAACGGTACTTTGTAAATAATAATTATAGAAGAATAGAGACAATATAAATATAATATATATCATATATAAATATAGTTCCATCTTAATTTCTACAATTAGAGGTGGTAGGAGAAACATAAACAATCATTGTTTCGTGAGCCAATAGTTCACCGTAAACAGAATTAGAATGTTCTATATCCGTTAAATGGAGGTGTCTGTAAGTGTGTTTGGACTCATTATCATAAAACCATAATAGTATATTTTGTATATTATTTTTTTATATAATAATAGAATTACAAGAGCATAGCGAGTGAATAAGTAAAATAAAGGGATGGAACTTTAGAGAAGACACTACCTCTAAAATGGGTAACTCTTTTTGATTTGAGCCAAAGGGCACTATTAAATTGCCTTATATTCATGGTAAGTGTTCTAGGATAAAGGTAGGAATTTTGGGAGATTATATGGGCATAATTTAGATGATATAGGAGGATTATGAGGTGTGAGTAAGTGGTTATAGGCGGTAGCCTTTTAAAAGATGGTGGATGGTCACTTTAGGAATGTCTTGAGATAGTATTTTATTAAAAATTTATTTTCTAAATATAATTGATAACAAGTGATACAGATTGAGGATATTATGTTTATTGGTATAAATCATCTCAACCAATATGTTTTGGACATGTTTAGGTCACAAAATTAATCTTATCTTTTTGCTTTAACCCTATGTTAAAAACAATAACTCTTACCATGTCTTCTTGTGTTTTCATAATATATGGTTACTATAATTACTATAAAATGTCAATCAATCACAATTGGATAATTAATGACATAAGTAACATTATATAAGTCAGAAGGATAAATTATAAATTTTTAGGATTGTTATATCTTTTAATGAAATAGAATTTTTTTATAAAAAACTCATTTATTTCAATTTTGACACAATTTTGTAATTAATTTTTAATAATTTATTAAAAACCTGGTTCCTTCAAACAAAAAAAATTAAATCATCCCAAACATGTCAATTTCATTGTTCAAAATCTTGGGCGGATTAAAAATGTATAATTACATTTATTTTTATATTTATAATATCATTTATTTGAATATTTCATTAATAGGGTAATCATTGTATCATCATTATGTCATAAATAAATGTATTTATTTAATATATAAATTTTATAAATAAAATAACATTATATATGAATTTTTAATTTTTATAATTACAGTTTATAGTCAAATATATCATTGATAAAAACCATATTATTTTTGTTTGTTAGAAGATACATATTTATGTTATATTTCCCTTTTCTTTAAAACAAATATTATAAAAGGTCATTATCACACCAAAGTCACTGCATGGGGTCCTAAAATTAACCACATGATCCAATGGTCGGCCATATCTTATCCAATAGGATTAGTACATGTCTTACAGTAGTTTTACATTATTATAATATCATTTTTTACCCTTATTCACCTGATTTACCCTTTTCTATGGCAAATAAAAATAATTTCTAACGTTACTATTCATAATGTCCAAAAATAAAAGGCAACAATTTATATAATTTAGTCCTTCTGATTCCATATATGGGATCCTTTTTTCCAAATTAAAAACAAATAATTTTTAGTAATTAATTTAAAATTGATTATAGTTGTCAAAACTAGCAAGCGTGTTTCTAAGAAGTAAAAACTATCAAAATAATTAAATGTGTTTATATCCAATTTAAATTCATAATTACATACAAAAAATATAATTTAATTAAATTATTAAAACATAAAATGTTTATACCTTGAAACTAATTAAAATATAAATCTAACTATATAAATAAATTAGTGAAAAAGGTAGTTTTGAATTAAAATACTATATTTCTAACTATTCATTAAAATATGAATTTTATCAGAAAAATACCAAAATTTCAACCATAGTAAATTTTGATGTCCGGATTCCACAAAATAAGTTTATTTAGTCAAATATAACATATAAAAGTGGAAAAAATAAATTTAAAAAGGGATCAGCATCAAATGGCTGTAAAATGACCCTTTAAAAATTTTTAGAGTATTTTATGCTTAAAAATCGATTCATTATCATTTTAAGCCTCTAAAATTTATTGGATAAATGTAAAAAACATTTGACAAACATGTGCAATCATATTTTAGTTTGTTATGTTCATTCCCTCTAATACAATGGCTATTAAATAACTACATTTTTAAAATAATAATAATATTGTTGTATTATTTTTCGATACAACTCAACATTGTGTGCAGTATAACAATTTCGAGAAATCCATTATTTCATGTCGAGTACACTATCGGAAAAAGCATTCCTTTTAATGTAAAATTAATATTTTATTCCAAAATATTATTAAATATTAAAAATGTATTATTCTATAAATACCTGGGATGTTACATCATTCCCCCATTTCAGAAATTACATCCTTTCTATTTTATTTACATATAAAATAAGTGGTGGTATTTATCCCTCATAACATTTTCGGATTCCCATGTTGTATTTTCAACCATATGGTTTATCCAAAAAACCTTTACCTGATGAATCAAATTATTCCACAAAACATTCTCCCCAGGGTCAATAATATATATTGTATGTCTCTCATAAGAAATATTCTCTTCCAACTGAACTACCTCTAGACTCAAAACATGAGACGGATCCGTAATATACATTCTCAACATTGAAAAATGAAAAAAATTCTGTACATGGGTTAAACATGGAAGTAAATACACCATATAGGAAAGTAATCCAACTTACTCTGGATTTCATAGGGCCCAATGAACCGTACAAGAAGATTTCACTTCTTACCCAAACACATCACACTTTTCCATGGAAAACTTTGAGAAAGACATGATCACCTACCTTGAAATAAATATCCTTCTGTTGGTTATCCACATAACTTTTTGGCATCCTTTGAGCTATCCTCATATTCTTATGAATCAAATAAACTATTTTTACCATATCTTCTACCAATTATGATCCCATTAACATCCTTTCACCTACTTAATCAAAAAACGCGAGTTCGACAGAACTTTCCATATAATTATTCAAATGGTTAAATCTATATACTGGAATGAAAAATGTTATTACAAGAAAACTAAACCAAAGAAAGATTTTGATTAGAAATTCCCTTGTAATCCATTTAAAATATATAGAATATCCTTCAAGGAATGAATTATTCATTCTAACTACCCATCAGATTGAGGATGAAAAGTTGTAATGAAATGTAATTCAATTCCCAATGACTTTTGAAGGTCCTTCCAACAGTTAAAATTGAAACATTGATAATGATAAAATATAATATAGATTTTAACTCTATGTAAATTGACTATCTCATTAATATATAATCTATAATTTAGATCTATATATAGAGTATCTCAAATATTAAGAAAATTAAAAGATTTAGTCAATCGACCCAAAATAACCCAGATTGAATTGTTACCTCAATAATTATTTGGTAATCCTAATAAAAAATCCATGGAAACATTTTTACATTTCAACTCTATCTCTAGAAAACGTTGAACCATCCCTTTCGGTAACTTTCTTTCTACATTAACCTAGTAAAAATCAAACATTTCATCATAATGTCAGCAATATCCCTTTTCATTCCGTAACACTAGTAATACTCCCAATGATATATGTACATCTTTGTACTTCCAGGATGAAATGAAAAATAATGAACTATGAGCTTCACACAACAACACAATCTTCTAATGTGAATCAAAAGAGAACACATAATCTATTTCCAAACCTCAAAAAACAATATTCATTAATGTTAAATTCAGGTACCTTACCCTTCTGAACCAATTGGACCTTTTTTTATAACTCTCTGTCCTCCTTCTGCACTTTCATAATTCTATTTGATAGAGAATATTTCACTACCACCAGGAAAAACAAGGCAATTCCTTGAACCCATAACTTCCAATCCAAAAATTATCAAATCAGAAACTAAATTTCCTTATTCTAAAATTTTCAAGTTTAATTTCCTATTACTCTTTAGAATCAAAGTGTCAACCACTTTATTTAACTTTCTAGGATTGTATTTAATCATTATATCATAATACCATATTAGTTCAATCTATCTCCTCATTATCATGTATAATTATTTCGAATAGAATATATAATTCAAAAAAATTTAATTAGTATATATTTCACACATTACATCATTCAAATGATACCTCCAACTTTTTTATTGAAAATATAGATTCATCTTACAAATCATGTGTATGGTACTTTAATTAATAAGGTTTCAATAGACGTGATGAATAAAAAAATTACCTTATCAATCTGCATTAGGACACAACTATGTTATTTCACGGACTCATCACTATAGATTAAAAATTCAACATACCTAGAAGGCTGGTTCAAAATTTTAGCATTTACCAATCTTCTTTTCAAATAATGAAAACAATAATCGCATTATTTTTTCCAAATAAACATAACTCCCTTACAAATTTTCTTAGTTAGTGGGATAGATTATCAAGAATAGTTTTTAAAATAAATATTCAGTAATAACCTAATAATCCAAAAAATACGAATCTCTATGATATTGGTTGAGCTTGGCCACTCTTCAACAACTTTTGTTTTTGAAGGGTCAACAGTTATGACATATTTATAAACAAAATGACAAAGGAAATCTATTTTTTTAACCAAAATTCACTCTTAATAAAATTTCTATATAGTTTCTATTATTTTATGGTTCTTTGAACAATCCTAAAGTTATTTTAATGTTCCTTATTAATTTTATAATATACAAAAATAAAAAATATTTACACAACCACTAACTGATCCAGAAACTGATGAAAGGCTCCATTCACGAGATTCATAAATAAAAAAAAGTTGCATTAGATAACCCAATGGTCATAACTACAAAATCATAATACTCATATCTCGCTCTGAAATATATCTTTGGAATGTCATATTTCTTCACCTTTAGTTGATGGTACCCAGACATCAAATCAATCTTCCAACAATACTAATATCCTTGTAGTTTGTCAAAAAAAATCATTGATTCGAGGAAATAGATACCTATTCTTAATATTTATGTTATTCAAGTATATTAAATCAATAAAAAGTCTCATAGAACAATATTTCATTTTCACAAATACAACTGGAGCACCCCATGGTGAAGTGGTAGGTTGAAAAAAACCATTATCAAGTCATTCATGAAACAATGTTTTTAATTAAACTAGTTCTTATTGAGCCATTAGATAAGTGGGATTATAAATTTTCATAGCATTAAGAACTAAATCCATAGAAAATGTATCCACCCAATTGGGAACAATACTGGAAAATTAATCCGAAAAAAATATTTGAATTCATTCACTACTGGAATGTCACTAATCAAAATTGTTTCTTTATTTTCAACCAAAAGATCCAGATACAATACAATTCAATATTTAATCAATATTTCAACTTCTTGGTATGTTATCAATGGTATGAAATCATTGAATAAAAAATTCATGGCTTTAAAATATATTTTATCATGATAAAATGAAATCCAATACATACACAAAATGATATCAAATTTCACTATGTGAAGTTTAACATAATTTGCAGGAAAGACCATCCCACTAGTGATAATAATACGATTTAGATAAATCTTCGTTGATTTAATAATTTAACCCAGAGTTTTTACCAGAATTTCTATATCACATTCATAAGATACTATTTTAAGGTTACTTGCAATGCTCTCAGAAATGAAAGAATGTGAAGATCCAAAATCAAATAGAGTATTGGAATATTTTAAAGAAACATGTATCATATCTATCAAAAAATAATTTAATAGTCCCACAAAAACCATAGCAGTATAAAATGATTTTACATTCCCTCATGGTTTCTATAATTATGGTATCCACCCCTGGTAATCAACTTTTGGAACACATTGGAATAATTTCCTATATAATTTTAACTAAAACATATTACCACTGGTTTTTCATTTAAAATTTGACTATCTTCCTTAAAATTATGAAAATTATGACGAGTATTACTATATCATAACACTTCTCATAATTTGAGAGGAATACTCTTGGATGATTTTTTCCACACTTCTCAAAAGTTGGAAATGTGGTTTTCTTACCTTTAGTCATCTTCTATTAATTATTTCCCATTTCCTGCCAATTGGATTGCTTTTTTTACTTTCTCTCATTGAATACATGCTCATAGAAAACTCTATTTCTACCATTTCTGAAGATTAGTCATGTTTACCATATATTTTGAATTCACGAGAAGCCAATGCCCTTCAATATTTCAGCTTCAATTATGAGTAATACAAATTTATCTTACTATCAATATCATGGATAAAATTTGTGGCGTGCCTTGAAAAATCAGTGAAATTTCATTATATACAGTCCCAAAATCATCCCCCTAGTTTCTTAGTTCAATAATTTCTTTTCTATCCTAAGTCGAATATCCTTAAGTAAATTTTTCTTAGGGAATATATTCTAAGATTCATACCATTCCATTGTGTCAATCTCTTCACTTCCTCTAATATTTTAATCATTGAACACAACAGATCATCTTAACCTTCAAAACAATTAACAACAAGACTATTATTTTGATTTTATAAACACCCCATTACATCAAAAATATTTTCTAGTTCTTTAATCCATCCTTAAGATTTAACAAGGAAATATGATCCTTTGAATGATAGGGGTGTGGCCTCCTGAAATGCACTATTATTAACATCTACCTCTGTGGGTGGTCTGTTTATCTCATGCATGGACACCACAACCATTTATCTCTTAATTCAACTAATCCATCACTACAAAAAACTATTTAGTTCCGATAATAACCATCTATGCTTGTTGATTTGGAAGGTTATATCCCTCTGTATGCCTTCCCAGCACAGATTACATGTTTCTTCTATGGAAAACTATTCTAAAAAAACCTATCATTGATGAAAAAAGTGGTGATATTCAAAATATATATCATTTCTAAATTACCATAATGTAAAAGAGTTTTATGGAAATTATGTTAACAATACTCTAACTCCAAATGTTATCTAAACTGACTTATGATACCAACCATAAGCCTGCAAACATAAACATTACACAATCTTGATTAAGTTATGAATTTGACATTATTTCACATTGATGATCTTATTAGGTTTAGAGATTTATATTATTATTCCATAACACATACATAACAACATAAATATTACAATTATACACTTCTACTCACTATATATTTTTTTTCATAAAATAAAAACTCTTTAAAAAGAAAATGGTTTCTTATCATGTTTCAAAAGCATATCTTTTCTTTGATCCCATCCTTGACTCTATTCGTTTATAAGTAATTTTAAAATCATTTCCAAACATCGGATAAGTATAGAAATATCATTAAGGGATACATAAATACGGAAAACATTTATTCATGGGAAAACATGAAAACTCGGAATACTTTTTCATAATGTAACACATTTCACCTTTAAGAAGTAGTAAATATACTTCACATAATATAAGCTAATTTCATAATTTTTTTTACCAAATGATTTCCATAAATATCATAAAAAGCACCATATAACATATAAATGTAACTTAGGACATAAAAATACTTAAATGGAATAACCATACAGTCAACTTCCACACATATCACTAAATAGAATAGCCATAAGGATGACTTCTATAACTAATACATTGGACGTTATAACATAAAAAATAATCCATAATTTATCATAGAACCATCCATATTTGGATTATTTCATAACCAACCATATTTCATTTATCACTTAACCACCCGTGAAATGTTCAAGTACCATTATGTAAAATAACACGTAAAAGATTGCAATTATCAACATTTCACTCATAAAACTTCATTTGAAATCACAAGAAAACATATCATGATATTGAAGTATTGAATCAAAAAAAAAATTTATTACCAAAATATTAAAAAATGAAATAATGGATTTCATTTTCTTATCAAAACATTTTGTCTTGTAGATGAAGCCAATTATCAATTAACGATTACAGCAGAGGAGGATTCATTGTCTATACATACATTAAAAATAATTTTTTTCATTTTTTTAAAATGATTTGTTGGAAAAATATTCCATTTTAAGTAATTTAAAAGTCAAAGGGGATTATTATACACCATATAAAAGAAGGTCGTGTATAAATTAATATATGCATCAATGAAAGGAGATCGAAAAAAGTCCCTTTGCTTGAGTCTGAATCATCACATAAAATAGGGATGTTTTTTAGTAGTAATTTTAGGTTAGTTTCTAATTTATTGAGAACCATTATCAATTTTATTATTTCATTTATATCACTAATTACCATGTTATAAATAATTCATTATTATTTATGTTCATATCATATGTTTTGTATATATGCAGTACATGAGTCGAAAATGATTGTTTTTATGTAAATTGTCAGTGTATTAAATATTAAATCATCTTCAGAATATTATTTATTATTTAAATATCATATATATATATATTATATGTTTATTTATAATATCAATAATATTTGGAGATACGAAATTAAATTCATTGTTTATAGAGACGGTAGGTCGTACGTACACAAGAACGCTACTTTCATTTTATTTTCATATTAAAATAAAAATAATAAAATGATATAAATTTATATTATAAAACCAATATTATATTAATTCCATGTATGTATCATAGTTTTAATAAAACCATCCTTTTTTCAATCCATCTATGGCATGAAAGAGTCATACCACTTGGTGGGGGGGGTAGTCCACACTTCATCAAAGAAAATTATCGTCATTACACATTAGGAAAAGGATAAAGGTTTGCAGTAAATTAAAATTGATAAATCATAGAGCCAATATAGATATAATATATATCATATATAAACACAGTGACATCATAATAGATACTATGATAGGTTCTATGAGAAAATAGAACAATCAATGTTTCATGAGACAGTAGTTCACTGTTCACAGAGACAATATGTTCTATATCCATTATATGGAGGTGTGTGTAAGTATAGTTGGAATAATAATAATAAAGATCCTATTATTTTGATTATATGGTTATTTTTATGTAATAATATAATAATAAGATCTTAGTGTGTGATGAAGGAAAATAATAGAACGGAACATTAGAGAAGATGCTACCTCTAAAATGGGTAACTCCTTTTGATTTGAGACAAAGGGATTTTATTAATTGAATTAATATAAAGGTGGGTATTCTATAATATATATAGGGATGTTGGGATTTTATTTTAGCATAATTGGGATGATAAAATGTAATTTAGTGGTTCAATTAAGTGGGTTTAGGTGGTATAATTTTACAAGAGCGGGGAGGGGCACTTTAGAAATGTCTTCAAATAATATTTTACTATAAATCTATTTTAGAATTATAATGAATCCAAATAGATATATTTCAAGAATAGGATTAATATGAGTCTAACTAATCTCAGCCAATAGTTTTTAGAAATTTTTAGGTCCCTGAAGTAACTTTATCATTTATCTTTAACCCTTTGTGAAAAACATTTACTCTTTTCATATCTTCTTATATTTTATTAATATATGGTTACTATAATTACTATTATATGAAAATATAACCACAAGTTAAATATTAATTATAGTTTCAACATTGTATATGTCGGGTGAATAAATCTTATATTTTTACAGCTATTATATCATTTAATAAAATAGTATTTTTTTTAAATGTATTTATGTCAATTTTGACACTATTTAGTAATTGATTTTTGTTAAATTTATCAAAACGTTATTTCTTAAAAAATGAAATAACACAACCCTAACATGTCAATATAAATCTAAAAAATTCTTGTATTTCTTAAAAATGTTCAATTAAGATTTATTTTAATATTTATAATATCATATTTTCATTATTTCATTAATATGGAAATCATTGCATCATCATTGTGTCATAAATTAATTAATTTATTTAATTTATGAAAATTGTAAATAAAATTCCATGATGTAAGAAGTATTTTTACCATTTTAATAACTATTTATATTCTAATATATCATTTATATATTCCAAATTAATTTTTTTAGTTAGTAGATACATGTTTATGTTATATTTCACTTTTCTTTAAAATAATTATTATAAAACGTCATTATCACACCCAAGTGGCTCCATGGGGTCCTAAAATCAACCCAAGGATGACCATTGTCGACCATATATCATTTAATAGGATTAATAAATTTTTTCGGGAAGTATTATATTATTAAAAATATATTTTTACCCTTATTTACCTGATTTATCCATTAACCATGGTAAATAAAAATACTTACTGAAGTTACTGTTCATAATATCCAAAAATAAAAAGTAAATATTTAAATAATTTAGAAAATATTATTATAAATATATAATCAATTTATCCAAATAAAAAACACATAATTTTCAGTAATTAATAAATATTAATTTCTTATGTCAAAACCAGATAGTGGGTTTTAAAGAAGTAAAAACTATCAAAATATTATCATGTGTTTATGTCCAATTTAAAGTGAATCTACATCGAATGATGATCAATAGATTAAATGATAAAAATTAATCCAATTTCCCTATAAACATAATTAATATAAAAATATAACTATATAAATAAATTATATAAAAAGGTATTTTTGAATTAAAATGCATTATTTTTCACTATTCATTAAAATATGAATTTTATTAGAAAAATATCAACATTTCACCCAAAGTAAATTTTAATGTCTCAATTAAAAATAAAAAGTTTCTTTAGTCAAATATATCATATATATGTGACAAAAACTATATTTAAACTGTTTTAAATCAAATGTTGTTAAAACGCCCTTTAAAACAATATTAGAGTTGATTCATTATCATTTTAAACCTCTAAAATTTATTGGATAAATGTAAAATAATTTAAAATATATGTTTAATAATATTGTTTCTATTTATGTTCATTTCCATAAATACAATGGATAGACATTAACTACCATTTAAAATAGTAATAATATGGTTGTATTAATTTTCGGTATAACTCAGCATTGTGTAGAATGTTAGATTTTGGAGAAAGAAGTTGTTGTGTGTCGAGTACGCTTTCGAAAAAAGTGGCCCATTTAACATAAAATTAATATCATGTTATTATATATTATTTGATATGAAAATTGTATTATTCTATAAATATTTGGGATTGTACACATATATTGATGAAAAAGGTACTACTCAGATTAATGATGTGTTAGTGGAAAATTACTATAATGAGGTTTTTTTGGATGGGATGCCTAATGTTATACCTAATAAAGTAGTTTATCTTTCAATTTAATTAGATCTTGATGGTATGTCAATTTAAAAACACTGTTATCCTATAGCTATGTAAGAACTTCTATAATTTAAAATATAGTTGTAGAAGTTTGTTGTTAATGGTTACATTCGTTGAAAAACATCCCCATTGGGTGATCCAAATTTTTTATTAAAACAATGATTCTTCAATGAAAAATTTCACTGATCATAGAGCTTTAAATATCATTACAATTGAAAATCCGTTTCAATTTCATCATATCTATGACATGTTTTATCATCTACAAGGATCTCAATGTTTTTCCAAGATTGACATGAGATCCAGGTACCATCAGCTAATGGTGAAGTATGATAACATTCAAAAAAAATCATTCCATACTAGATATAAAAAACCATCTCTTGATTACACACTTTACCATGATTAATTAAATAAACATGTACATAAGAAAACTCTGAGTATCAAGAATTATAGTGTTTTGGGAAATTAATAGCATTAAATAACATCATAAAATCTAAAACAACACAACATTATTGAAAACTTCTTTTACATGACCACAACATTCCTTCGTACATAGGATGGCAAAGTATTTCCTGAGGAAATTCTTTATAAAAAGGTTATTTATAAATCCATGTAAGGGAGTAAACAGACCATATCATGAATAATATTGTACATGTTAGGAAATAGGTATATCAACGGAGCATAAGAGAAACTTGAACATAAAGGTATGATATAACATGACTATCATAACATGGAAATGTTGCATAAACATTTAACAAGATGTTAGCATGATCCAAGTGTCATTGCACATGTATTATGATTAAAACATTATTTAGAATGAATTACCATGACTTATCCCTTATTTCACTTGATTTATCATGATACTAATCAATAATCAATGCATTGGAGTGCTATCAGGGCCCAACCTTCTTAATCATTTCATTCATGCATTAGTGTGCCACAAGGATAATATAACATGGATTCATTAAACACCATTATTTATTCCACGATAAATGAATTTGGAATTCATACATAAAAATATATAATAAATAAGTAAATTTGTATAAGGTTGAGTAACCTTGATAGAGAAATGGGCATGGTATTCACTATACAATGACTTTGTCTTGTAATATCATTGTGCAATTTCGGCAACATAACGGTGTGACATAAGAATTCATAAAATTTGGTTGAGGAGAGAGAAAGAGGTTTCTTATAAAATTTTAATGAAATGTATATTAAGGGGGTCATATAGATACATTTCCCAACATATCTAATGTAATATAGATCCATAAAACAAAATAATTGTTCGATTATAAATGAGAGAGAAATCTCTTACAGAATTTCGACTTGGTAACAGGTGTACATAGGAGACATTAATGAGAGATAAAGGGATCTGTCATCATTAAAAAATAATTATGGAAGTGTGGGAGTGGTGAAAAATTATACAACAACTTTTTTAATTGAAAAAAAAATTGAATAACAATATAATAAAATTTGGACAAAATGAGAAAGGAAAAATCCTATACTTGGATGTATAATCCCAAAGGCTTGGGAATGGTTTGAGAGAGGAATTTAGGGAACTTGGGGAACCATGGGAGGATTATATAGAGAGGAGGTCATGGGTCTATAGAGCCAAAAATGGTTTGAGTGAAGATAAGTGGGATATTGGTTGAGTTTATATAGGGAAAGATAGGGAATGCTTATTATTTAGGTTTTTGACACTACACATTAAACTAATCAACACCACAAACCACACCATGGTTTTTACGCATGGATTTTGATAAGTGGTAGTAGAAACAAATATTTTGTATATAAAATGGTCCAACTTATTAAAATATTAGTCTTTCTTACATAGAGCTTGATCACACTCTCAATAAAACCATTTTAAAAGATAAAATGTTTTATAAGTCTTTGAGGGTCAACTAAGGCACCATAAAATTATTAAAACCAATATAAAATCACATTATATTATGTTTAAAACAAATAATGGTTAAAATCCTACTTATAGTATTTTATAACATAACTATTGTGTCATTAGAATGTAATAAAATGATTTATATGTTTAAACGGTAATTAATTTGTACTCAATCATTCGACTATCTCAGAAAATTATGAAAAATTCAACAATGGATAATTTCTATTTCCTGATTCCAAAAATAATATTATTTTATCTAAATAATTTTCTAAATATGTGAATTTTAATTTGTAGAATAAAAACATACATTTATTGAAAACTTATGTGTTTTGACAAAAACAACTTTCAAACCTGAATAAAAAATACTATTGTATTCATAAAAATTATACCATCATTTATATTTAATAAAAATTAAAATAGTGATAATATTTTTTAAAATATTATTATTTTTAAATCCAATAGTACCTCAAAATAGATTTCTTAATTTTATATTAACTTAAACTATGATTTGTGCTTTAAAATCCATTTACAATGTACCAATAATTAAATTAATGTATATTTTTTATACAAAAAATAAAGCACATAATCATAGTTAAGGGGTCCTATTACATAAACCCTTATAACACCTAAATAATACCTAAAGGTATGATGTGAGAAGGTGACAAACTCAATGTGTGGCTTAGATAACATTGATTGGATTGTAATCTCTATCAACTTCTACTTTTTTCATAGGCAGTTCCATTCAAGAATAACGTGTTAAAGCTCGGCATGGGTTTGGTCAAGAGAAAAGCCTAGTGGAACTACCTTCTTTCAGAGATATGGAAAATGAACTTCATATGGATCATTTCTAATAGATGAGTCCATCACATAATTTTTCTGAACAAATTGGATTTGTTAAAGCCCTGTATTTATACTAATCAATTGGTCACTATTCAATGACTATATTAGCAACGATAACCAATCTTAATAGTATTTTGAAAATCCAAAAAACATATAAACACAGATGTTCATATAACCATTTTAAATGATAATACATTTAATTAGATCAAGAAGAATTATCATCAATAATGGTTGGGTCATTATACTAGATATAGGCATAATGAGATTGTTATTATTGCATTTGGTTGGAAAAATTCTTATACATTATTTGGAGATCTTATGAATAGAAAATTAAATGAATATTTGTATAATTGATTCATTGTTTTTATAGGTGATATTATATTTCCAAAAATTTTATGAGGATCATAAAAAATAAAAAATATTTCCTACAAAATCTCAAGGAAAATATGTTATAGGTAAAATTTTAGAAAAATAATTTACAAAATATTTATCTCCGTAGAAAATTATCAATAAATATTGAATAATATTTTATCTCACCAAAATAAATGTGTTTGATGAATTTCAAATACCTAATAATGTATCTATGATTCGATGTTTTCTTGGTTTAGTAGACTATTTCCGGCAGTTTATTGAAAATAGATCACGATTATATATCCCACTATCTATGTTAACTCAAAAAATAGTTAAATATTTGTGGGAAAAAGACTATGATGATTGATTTTAGGATTAAAAAAAGGTAGATGAATGCTCTATTTTTTACCTTCCCTAGAGAAAAGGTTATTTTTTAATCTAATTTGATGTATCCTTGAAAGGACATGGTTTCGTTCTGAAATAGAATGATCAGGTGATTTCTTAATCTTCAAGATAACTGAAACTACATGAGATAAATTATCCTTCACATGATTTTCAATTTTATTCAAATGATTTTTCTTCAAAATTAATGATACACCATTTATATAAGGAAAATTTTGAAGTTTATACTTTTCATAAAAGGTTAATATATATATTTACTCAGATAGAATTGAACATGAGGAAGAGAATAAGGCTGGAACTGATAAAAGATTATGGTTTCATGATAAATTACCATGAAGGAAAAGTGAACAAGGTGTTAAATTTCATAAGTCAAAAAAATCATATATCAATAACCATGATATGTGTAGAACATGAAATTTGGATTAATGATCTGAAGAATTTTATATTTAATGTTTTGGGTGAAGTAAATTCCACTACATTATTTTAAGTGTAAGTGAAAACATCACATCTATATAGAATTGAGGATTCTAATAAAAAAATATAATTTGAAACAAATGTACAATAGGTTTATAAAGGTACGTTTCTTTAATTTATTGTTGATAAAAACTATTTACTGATATTTGTAATGATATAATGTGTATCTTATGAATCCTATTCAAAGAAATAATTTCTAACTGAATCTCATAATTATCCATTTCCAGTTCATCATAGCAACACTAAGATATACAAAGGCCATCGAGAGTATTATTGGAGGGATGGAATGAAGGAAGATATTTTTGATTTTACCATGTAATTTTTTACTTTAAGACATGTTAAGGTAGAGAAACAACTAAAAAAAGAGATGCTTCAGCCATTTCAGTTGCCAGTGTGGAAATTGAAAAATATATTCACGGATTTGTGGTGGGACTACCAATGACTTCTCGATGAAAAAACATGTTTAGGGTTCCTGTTGATCAACTAAATAAATCTACACATTTCATTCCTATTCAAGATACCTTGTATTTAGATCAAATTTCAAGAATTTACCTCAAATAGATTGTCGTGTTACATGGAGTTCCATTTTCAATTTTATCAGACCTTAAACCAAGATTCACTTATAACTTTTGAAAATTCCTTCCAGAGTAATTGGTAATTGAATAAAATTTTTTCATCTATTTTCATCTTCAAAATGATGGACAATCATAGTGAACAATTTCGGCATTGGTTGATATGATTCAAACTTGTTCAATAAATTACCAAATAATCTGGGATCAATATCTTTCTTTAGATGAGTTTTCTTTTAATAATAATTTTCATTCTAGTTTAGAGATGGATTTTTTTGAGGAATTATATTGAAAGTGGTGTTGAACTCAATAATTTGGTGATGAGGTATGGGAAAGTAATTTGATAAGTACAAAATTTATAGGGGAAGTGGCTGAGGAAGTAGATATGATCTAGAAACATACAAAGACAACTCATGCCAGGTAAAAATGTTATGTAAATAATTGAATTAAAAACATTTATTTCGTGGTAAGTGATAATGATTCCCTTAATATATCTCCATGGAAATGTGTAAAGCATTTTGGTAAGAATGTAAAACTAAGTATATTTCTAATTGGATCTTATAAAACCCTAGATAATTTTGTATCAATTTTATTCTGAGTATCCTTTTTATAGAGTTTATCCTAGGTACAAAATGTTTTTCATATGTAGATGTTAACAAAGTACGTGCCAGATTCATCTCATCATTTGATCTCTAAGAACGTTCTGTTGGAAGATAAAATTTCATATGTTTAAAAACATTTTCAGATTATTGATTATAGAGAGAAACTATTTCAGAATAAGGCAATTCACTAGGTAAATTTTTTTTAGAGAATCCACATGGCTCACTACCACAGTATTGGGAAAGGGATGTGTCAGATATTATCAGTAATAAGGATAAAGAAATGATCAAGCTACCCATTATCAGCACTAAAAAAATGCACCAATAAAGGGTAGATTTATCAGTTCTATGTTTAGCGTTGATAAATGTTTTTAATAAAAAATATTATTAATTAATATTAAATTATAATATTTATATTCAAAAATAATGTTTATTTTTATACATAAAATAAAAAATCCATGTTTATAAATAATTTTTTTAATAATAAAAATATATATATTATAAATTTCATTAAATAATAAATATATTTAATTTATTTAATTTATTTATATATTCATATTTTTATAATTATATATATTTGATCTTTAAATATTTATATAAATAATTTCAAAATATATATTTATAATTACATTAATAATATTTCTGTATTTATAAAATAAATACAAATTTATATTTAAATAAATATAGGATTCCAATGAATTGGTCAATTAATGTGTGAATATAATGCATGTTCATAGATAATCTATGCATTCATCATAAATATTCATTTATACATTAAACACTTATTTCTATTCATGTTGGCCATAAATATGATGATGTAAGAACCCTGATCATTATTTTCAGGTATGTCTTTCTTTTTCCTAGAGTTTTTGAGAAAAGAGGAGTTTCTGGAAAATTTTTAAGTACACGCTTTGTACTTTATGACTACACACCGTATACTCCCTTGCCGCGCTAGTCTGTGTGATGGCCGTGTCCGGGCCACAAACATGGTGTGTAGGGGTGAAGTGGAGGCCGTTTAAGCGGGGTATGGAAAAGTAGAGTATACGCCATGTATTTTTTTCCTTAAACAGACTGCGGTCACGCCTAAGCGACCAAACTGTCTTCTTCTCTAGCACCTTCGACAGAGAGAGACCCGTATGGTTGCGGATCTTCTCCGAGCCCCCGAGCCTCCATCAGTTATCTGAATCAAGCGTCATCACATTCATCAGAACTGTAGTGGTGAGTTCTTCATTATACTAGAGCCCTGATTTCCAATTCCTCCTCTTACTTAATTTATCTTGGGTTGAACGTTTTGTGCGTTTTCATAGATCTACGTCGTTCTGAAGAGAATCAAGCCACGTGGTTCAAGTATATCGATCTCCTAGGATCAAGGTAGATGGGTTTTTCCTTAACATTCGATGTCATTGAGTTTTATGTGAAAATTCAACCAATAGCCATGGAAGGGGTATTGAATGTTTACATTTTTTCCCTTTTGGTTATTCCTACCTTGCTTGCATTCTTGTGTAGATGAAAATTGATCATGTTTGTGGATAATTGTTGTTCTTGGATGTTATGGCCATGCTTTGTTCTGGTTGCAAACTTTGGGTATCTTTAGCATTTGGCCATTGTACTTGTTTCCATGCCTTGTGATCGTAGGGCGGAATGATGTTGTTTACATTATTGTTGCTCTATAGACTGTTTATCCAAGTAGCTCTATAGGTGTAATTTGGTTATCCAATTAGCTCTATAGGTATACTTTGTCCATATAGCATTAATATGCACTGACTGGCACGAGACCATGAGAACCCGATGCTATAGACTGTAGAGGATAGACTCTGTGAGCTTCCCAGAGAGTCATTGATATTATATACTATAAAGGGATAGACCAAGAGAGCATCCTTAGAGAGTCTTAGACATTATAGACTATAAGGGATTGACAGAGTGAGCTTCTCAGAGAGTCTTAGTTTTATAGACTACATGAGGGTAGACCGAGTGAGCTTCCTCAGAGAGTCTTTACCTTGTTTGAATGTCTTCAGAAACTTCCTAGCCTAGAGGAGGAATTGACCGAGATAGATTCATAAGAGAGTCCGTTGTATACCTGAGGCTATAGGACGATTGACCAAGTGAGCTTCCTCATAGAGTCTCTAGACCTCGGGGCCAAGAGGGTTAGACTGTGTGATCTCTCTTAGAGATTCCCCGACTACCCTAGACTATAAGGGGAATTGAACGTGTGAGCTTCCCCATAGAGTCTTATAATTTCGTATGACCAAACCAGAGGGGTTAGGGTGAGTGAACTGCCCAGAGGGTTGTGATACTTCGTGGATTGGACTAGAGGGGATGGATGTGTGTACTTTCTAGAGGGTTTCCTATTTGTGTTAGCTGTTTCATCACCTCTAGTTGTTGTTATGTGGATTGATCACTATTTTATATCATCCTATTTACTACTTACTGATTTTTGCCTACTATTGTTGCTACTGTTTACTGCTTTTTTCACTATTACCTGCCATATACTCCCTATCTGTTAGGCACAGATCTTCGGGTGTTTACCAACTGGGATTTAGTCTCACAACCTGTGTGGGTCATGTTTTTGGGCCCAAACAGACTATGTTGTTTTAGTTATAGACAAGGGCATTGGCCCTTCGACTTCTGGTACATGATTGCTTTGGAGAAGGAGAGCATGAGACAAAGATTTGGCTTGCGATGCTAAGGAGCTGTTTACTTTCTTTTGTACTTGTTTGGTACTATTGTGTTTTTCAGCATTGTGACTTGTTTAGCTTCTTTCTTAGATATGTATCATGCATCATTTAATATATGTATACATATGAGTTTCATTTGTTTGCGGATTTAGTCGTTTTGTTGTTTATTATTATTGGTGATATAATGCTTCCGCTCTTGCATGTTTATTTACTTCTGCTGTGTACTCTTCCAATGAGAGAATAGTTTCCCCGCTATCACACCCAAGGACCTCGCTTCTAGTCGCCAGCCTCTGGCATTTGGGGAAATGCGCTTGAGGCCATGTGACCAACCAGGTATGGGGCGTCTCTGGGTGGCATCCGGAACTGGGACATTACAAAGTGGTATCGAGGGATTTTATTTTCTCTTGATTTACTGTTTGATGCTTTTAGCCAGGGATAGAACAGATTCGGTACTTGGTAATATGTTGTGCCCAGGAGTAACTAACCCATGTGTAGGTAAAATCCATACTACCTCGTTTATTGCAGTTTTCTGGTTTTGAGATTTTATAGTTCACAGGATTTCTCCTAGAGCGACTCACATGACTTGTGTTGTTGTTGTTGTGTCTATTATGGTTCTATTCCTGTCACAACCCAATGATATGAGGGTATTCCATCTCATTCATCATATAGGAACTTGTTATAAATCACATTCCATGCATTCTTACCATGCCATCTTGGATGCATTAGCGATTGCATGTTTTCCTGATAGACTTCTTGTAGATTATGCATGCTATTATGATAGATGTTTTGATATAATCTATGTTGTTTGATAGAAGACTTTTTTTATTACACCATTCTTAAATAAACACCAAATTATGGTTTCGGAGGTGTTATCGGCCCTCTTGAATGGGAAATTGGTGAATAATATACCTACTTTTCCTTATATAAGACTGTTTTGGAAGCCAAGATTTGGTTCGTGGGGAGTATGGGCCCTTGTGGATCAGAATTTGGCACCTTTATGCATTGTTTTCTGTGTTTATGGGCTTCGGTGCATTTTCTGAGCTACTGCCCAGAAAAACCTAGAATACACGGCGTGTAATCCATGACTACACGCCCTGTAGTTTCAGACCGTGTCACTGACTGTGTCAGCAGGAACATGGTGTTGAGGAAATGTCTTTAGGAACACGCCATGTATGGTAGGTGCACGCCGTGTAGTATAGATCCAGGTACCCAGCCGTGTCACTAACTACACGATCTGGGGGAGCTCGATTAGAACACACGGTGTTGGTAAAGAACACACCGTGAAGTCTTGTTCCAGGTACCCAGCTGTGTCACGAACAACACGGGTCGGTGTTATCTTTTTCTATACACGCCCTGTTTGTTCGGAACACACCGAGTAATGG
Source organism: Viscum album (assembly GCA_963277665.1). Lineage (NCBI taxonomy): Eukaryota > Viridiplantae > Streptophyta > Magnoliopsida > Santalales > Viscaceae > Viscum > Viscum album. Next base: position 997,986,984 of record OY728136.1, on the reverse strand, counting down.
TCATCCGTGTAGCCAGCTTTGTAACTAACAACACGGGTTGCCGAAACCTTGTATAGTATAATCCATGTCCTTAGTGAACACGTTGTGTAGTCTAGGGTTAAGAAGACTGTGTGGGTTAGCCGTGTAAAGAGACTCGGGTAGGGGAATAGAGTTCAAGTACACACCATGTGTGGGGACAACACGCCGTGTAGTTGGGGTGTTACACAACCAGAGGTGACAAGAGTACACACCCATGTCTTTGGTTTTTGTGAACATGCCATGTAGTTTTTATACACTCCATGTAGTCATGTTTTTTAAACTCGAATATTTCCTTATCATGTTCCTGTTTTGTACACTTGTGTTCTAAGTCTTTTGATAATCTTGATCTGAGGTGTGATTTTGATCATTTCAGAGCTATGCCTCTGAGACGTCCTCTGGTTGTACGTCAGTTGCCAGACGGTGATCAGACACTGGATATGGCCGATGAGGAACCCCTTGCTGATCTTCCTGTTGTGCTAGCCTTGGCACCAGTATTCATACCCGTCGCAGGCACCGAAATTAAATTCATGGAGGATATCTTGAGGATGATGCATAAATTTTAGGTAGCGTCACCTCCTGCCCCGTCGATGGACAAATTGACGCGGGTCTTTCAGAAGCTACATCCTCCTACTTTCATAGGCGATGGAGGACCCCAGGCTACAGAGTCGTGGTTAGAGGTCATGCTGACAATATTTGAGAATCTGCAGATACCCCCAGAAAAAAGGGTGAAGCTGGCCTCTTATATGCTATGTGACACCACCATGAGGTGGTGGGAGGTGATCTTACAGTCAGGACGCTAGAAGAGTATCTCTTGGGATGTTTTTCACCACACCATCTTTGAAAACTTTTACCCAGAGACCTTGAGGGGAGACCGAGCCTAGGAGTTTATGAGTCTGCAGTATAGTACACTTTTTGTTATGGAGTATTCATCCAGCTTTAGCGAGCATCAGCGCTTCACGCTGATCCCAGAAGGTGATAATTTTTTTCTTGAAAAGATGTTCGAGGTCAGTCTCAGGCATGATATCCATTCTCAAGTGAATATCATCAGGTTGAATTTGATATCCTCTATCGTCAACCAGGCACTGATCACTGAGCGCAACCTAAGGGATTCTAGAGCTGTGAGACAGGAAGGTTCGACAACCAAAGTTAGTGTTCCTCCTATGAATTGTAAGAAGAACAGCGGAGAGCCTTATCGAGGAGATCAGGGTAGGAGGGGTGTTTCTTCTGGCATCTGGATTGTATGCTACCAGTGCTATAGGAGTGGCTATAGCAGACCTCAGTGCCAGAGAGACCCGATGGAGTGCTGATCTTGTGGCAAGATGGGATATCTTCAGTAATTCTATTAGATCTTCTCATATTCAGCTGGAGGTAGGGGTTCTTATATGACCCAGTGTTTAGGATATTTATCGCTAGTTTCTCACCAGTCTAGGAACTGGAGTTCATCCGGCCATTCGGGCTGAGGTGGAGGTCGCGACCGTAGTGGTCAGTCACCAGGTTACTAGTGACAGTATAGTCGATCAGCCCAGAGTGGTCATCCAGGGCGCAGCGCCACGGTACATGATAGACCTTCACCGTGGAGCATACTTATCAGGAGAAGGACCATGTCCCTTCAATAGTTTTATGTACTATCATAGTAGCCTCAGTTTTATCTTCAGCCCTTTTCGATACTGGTTCTTCGCATTGTTTTATCTCTGTTGCTGTTGTGGAGAGCCTTGGGCTCTATATCTTTTCGTCTTCTGACTTGTTGACTCTTGACACGCTGTTGGGAATGAGGACATCTAGCATAAGTCAGTGCAGAGAGTTCCCACTTGTGTTTTCATAATGTCATTTCTTATGGGACCCTTATTTCCTAGAGATGACGGGTTATGACGTCATTCTCGGGATGGACTGGTTGGTTCCCTTTCAAGAATTCGTTGATTTCTATCACCGTAGGGTGAGTTTCGTATCAATAGAGGGAGGATATTTCCATTACAGTGGTGAGTGGGATGTCCAGGCGGGTAGAGATGGACCCGAGCATCATGGGATAAGAGGAGTTATAACCCAGATTTCTAGTCTTTATCTGGACCACTAGGGGACCTCACAGTTAGACTCTCCTCCAGTGGTGGATCTCTTGAGGGATGTATTTCCAGAGAACTTTTCTGGTTTTTCTTCAGAGAGTGAGGAAGACTTCTCGATTGAGCTCGTGCGAGATGTGGCACCGATTTCCATTTCACTATATAGGATGGATATACCTGAGTTGCAGGAGATCAAGAAGCAGTTGGAGGAGTTATAGGATAAGGGTTTCATCTGACTCAGTACTTATACTTGGGGTTCGCCTATCCTATTTTCAAAGAAAGAAGATGACACCCTTCGGCTTTGTGTGGATTATCGGATGCTGAACCAGTTGAAGGTCAAGAACCGATATCCCTTACCGAGGATCAATAAACTCGTTGATCAGATTTGAGGAGCCAGGGTGTTCTCAAAAATCGATTTGAGGTCCTGTTATCATAAGTTGCGTGTTAGACCATCAAATATACTTCTTACATCCTTCAGGAGCAGGTATAGTCTATATGAGTATATAGTCATGCCGTTCGGTCTCACGAATGCGCTAGCAGTTATTATGGAACTGATGAATCAAGTGTTCCATCCGTACAAAGATTAAATTATGGTGGTTTTCATGGATGAAATATTTGGTATACTCTCACACTCGACACGACCATGCCACACATCTTGATATCATTCTGAGTACACTGAGAGATCATCGGTTATATGCTAAGATCATGAAATGACACTTTTAGATAGATCAAAATAACTTTAGCGTAATTTTATCTCAGAGATAGAATTATCAGTGGACCTAGAGAAAGTGACAGCTGTAGTTTCCTAGGAGCATATGAAGAATGTCTTTGAGGTGTGGAATTTTCTAGGGCTGACTAGATACTACATGCGTTTCGTGCAAGAATTTTCACGCCTAGAATCACCGCTAACAATTCCAACCAATAAGGGGGATAAGTTTTTATGGTCATATTATAGTGAGTCAACCTTTCAGGAGATGAAGGGGAGGTTGACTTTAGCACCGATACTGGTCTTTCCAGAGCTGGGCAAATGATAAACTGTTTACTATGATGCTTCTGGTATCAGGCTGGGAGCTGTGCTTATGCAGGGAGATGGGGCCGTTGCTTACGGGTCTCGGCAGTTGAGGCCCCATGAGAGGAACTACCCGACCCACGATCTTGAGTTTGAAACTATTGTTCATGCCTTATTCTGTTGGAGACAATACCATCTGGGAGATCACTTTGTGGTTATCAACGACCACAAGAGTATCAATTATATCTTCACTCATTATGTTCTGATTCTGAGACAGCTCAGGAGGGTTGAGTATCTTCAGCCTTTCGACTTCAAGCTCCCCTATACGCCGGGAAAGGGAAACGTAATGGAATAAGCATTGAGAAGGAGAAAATAGATTCAGGAAGTTTAGGAGGCTAGTAGTGAGTGGAAGCTTATGGATATGTTCTTTGAGATGCATCTGGAGGTGCACGACAGACAGGGACAGACATACATATCTTCTATAGTTGTTTCCTATTCACTTCTTGATCGGGTACAGATGAGGCAGCTATCAGAATTAGAAGGAATAGTCATGTGGGAGAGTGTGTCAGGAGAGGAACCTCTTCCTGGATGGACAGTGGGTGAGGATGATATCTTGCATTTCCAAGGATGCGTATGGATTCTAGCAGACATACACATGGAGTTGATGTGGTATTTTCATTCCTCAGTTTGGTTAGTTCATCCTGGCGTCACCAAGATGAATCGTGATCTACACTGCCAGTAATAGTGACCAGGTATGAAGAGAGATGTTGCTAGTTTTTTCATTATATGTTCTACTTTCCAGCAAGTGAAAGCAGAGCATCAGCTACCATCAGAGCTTTTACAACAGTTACCCATTCCTAAGTGGAAGTGGAACGATGTCGCAATGGACTTCGTGACCAGGTTACCGAGGTCACCTCGAGGGAGTGATGTTGTTTGGGTTGTCGTTGATAGGCTTATGAAGGTTTCTCACCTCTTTCCGATCAAGGATTCATTCAGTGTTGATGAGCGGAGACAATTGTACATCCGAGAGATTGTATGTCTACATGAAGTTCCAAAATCCATTATTTCATACAGGGATGCACACTTTACTTCTCGGTTCTGGCAGGGACTTCAGAACGCTTTGGGTACATAGGTACTTTTGAGTGTAACATACCATCCCCAGACTGATGGCCAGTCCGATAATACGATCCAGGTACTTTAGGATATGCTTAGAGCTTTCATTCTAGACTTTTACAGTTCTTGGGAGAAGCATATTCCTCTGCTGGAGTTTTCTTATAACAATAATTTCAAGGAGACTATTCATATGGTGTCGTAAAAGGCTTTTTACGGTAGGCCATGAAGACCACCCTTATGCTGGCTGGAGGTAGGAGAGGCAGCTTTCCTTGGACCTCATCTTGTTCAGAATACCTCAGAGCAGATAGAGTTGATTCAGAATAGGATGGCTACAGCATAGTCCCGATAGAAGTCTTAAGCTGATCAGCAGAGACGACCTTTGGAGTTTAAGGTCCAGGATCATGTTTTCCTGTGTGTTGCACCGAGGTTGGGACACAAGGGGATTCCGAGATAGGGTAATCTTTCACCGCGGGATGTCGGTCCATTTGAGGTGTTGGAGAGAGTTGGGTAAGTTTCCTATCAGTTTCAGTTACTACAGAGGTACTAGGATATGCATGAAATCTTCCACGTTTCTCAACTCTATCATTACATTTCATAATCGTCTCATTTCTTTCACCCTGAGGAAGTTCATCATAAATTGGATGCGTCGCTTGAGGAGCATCTCATCCAGATTGTCGATCGAAATATGAAGGTTCTCTGTGATCGGTATGTTACTATAGTACGTGTGTTATGGAAAAATGAGTGAGTGCAGGACAAGACTTGGGAGAGGGAGACCGATGTACGATCGCAGTGGCTGGAGTTGTTCGTGGGTTCTTCTTCTACGCTTCGCTAAGAAAATTCGGGTAAGAATTTCATTAAAGGGGAAGTTGGTAAGAACCTGTATCATTGTTTTCAAGTATGTTTTTCTTTTTCCTAGAGTTTTTGAGAAAATAGGAGTTTCTAGAAATTTTTGAAGTACACGCCCTATACTCTCCGGCTGCACCAGGTCGTGTGCTGGCCATGTCCGGGCCACACAAAAGGTGTGTAGGGGTGAAGTGGAGGCCGCTTAAAGTGGAGAAGATAAAAGTAGAGTGCATGCTGTGTACTTAAGAAGTATGCGCCATGTATTTTCTTTTTTTCATTAAACGGACTGGGGTCGCGCCTAAGTGACAGAACTGTCCTCTTCTCATGTGCCTTCGACCAAGAGCAACCAGTACAACCACAGATCTTCTTTGAGCCCCTGATACTCTATCTGTTCTCCTAATCAACCACCGTCAATTGCGTTGGATCCTCAGCGGTGAGTTATTCCTTATTCTAGTGCCTTGATTTCCAATTCATCCTCTTCCTTAAGATATTGTGGGTTGATCTTTATGGGAGTTTTCATAGATCTACGCCGTTCTGAGGAGAATCAAGACTCGTGGTTCAAGTATATCGATCTCCTAGGATCGAGGTAGGTGGTTTATGCCTTTCCATTCGATGTCATTGAGTTTTATGTGCAAATTCCACTAATACCCATGGATGAGAAATTGCGTGTTTTCTTTTTTATTCCTTGTGGTTATTACTGCTTTTCTTGCATGCTTGTGTAGAGGTAAATTGATCATGTTTGTGGATAATTGTTGTGCTTGGATGTTTTTCCCATGCTTTTTTCTTGTTTCAACCTTTGGGTCTCTTTTTCCTTTGGTCGTTGTACCTGTTTCCATGCATTGTGATCGTAGGACAGAATGATGTTGTTAACATGCTTGTTGCTTTGTAGATTGTTTAGCCAAGTAGATCTATAGGTGTACTTTGGTTATCCAAATAGCTCTATAGGTGTACTCTTTCCTTATAGCATTAATATTCACTGACTGGAACAAGACAGTGAGAACCCAGTGATATAGACTTTAAGGGATTTACCGAGTGAGATTCTTTAAGAGTCTTAGATACTATAGACTATATGGGGATAGACCGAGTGAGCTTCTTCAGAGAGCCTTGGAAATTATAGACTACATGGGATAGACCGAGTGAGCATCCCAGAGAGTCTTAGTTTTATAGATTACAGGAGGGTATACCGAGTGAGCTTCCTCATAGTGTCTTTACCTTGTTTAAATGTCTTTAAAACCTTCCCATGCTAGAGGAGTAATTGAACAGGTGAGCTTCCTTAGAGGGTATGTGGTATACCTGAGGCTATAAGAGGATTGACCAAGTAATCTTCCTCAGAGAGTCTCTAGACCTCGGGGACAAGAGGGTTAGACCATGTGATCTCCCTCAAAGATTCCCTGACTACCCTAGACTATAAGGGGAATTGACTGTGTGAGCTTCCCTAGAGAGTATTATAATTTCGCATGACCAAACCATAGGGTTTAGGCTGATTGCACTGCCCAGAGGTTTGTGGTACATCATGGATAGGACCAGAGGGGATGGCTGTGAGTACATGCCCAAGGGTTTTATGTTTGTGTTAGTCGTTGCTTGACCTCTACTTGTTTTTCTGTGGATTGATCACTTTTGTATATCATCCTGGTTACTACTTTAAGATTACTGCCTTCTATTGCGGATACTGTTTACTTCTTTTTTTACTATTACCTACCATATACTCAATGACTGTTAGGCATAGATCTTTAGGTGGTTGCCTGCTGGGATTTAGTCTCACATCTTGTTTGGGTCTTGTTTTTGGGCTCAAACAGACTTTTTTGTTGTAGGTATAGAAAACGAAAAGCGTCATTCGATTTCTAGTACATGATTGATTTGGGGCAGGAGAGCATGGGACCAAGCTTTGGCTTGCGATGCTAAGGTGCTATTTACTTTCTTTTGTACTTGTTTAGTACTATTGTGTTTTTTTGCATTGTGATTTGTTTGGTTTCTTTCCTATATATGTATCATGAATCATTTCATATATATATACATATGAGCTCTAGTTGTTTTCGGATTTAGTCGTTCCGCTGTTTATTATTGTTGGTGATTTACTGCTACCACTCTTGCATGTTTGTTTACTTCTGATGTGTACTCTTCCAATGAGAGCATAGTTTCCCCACTATCACACCCAAGGACCTCGCTTCTAGTGGGAAGCCTCTAGCATTTGGGGAAATGCGCTTGAAGCCATGTGACCAACCGGGTATGGGGCGCCTCTGGGTGGCTTTTGGAACCAGGACATTAAAGACAACCCTGTTTTTTATCTATCATTTACTCTGTGTTCACGATTCATGTTCCCAATAAGCTATTATGTTCTCATTAATAGTTAAAGTCATGATAAATATATTTAAATAATAAATTTATTTATTATTTTAATAATTTTAAATATATAGTTAAGTATAAATACTTTATCACGTATATTTATATATATAACTTTATATATTTATATGATTATAAAATAACAATAATTTTTTAATTAAATGATAAATATATAAATATATATATACAATTACAAATATATATATATATATGCCTTTAATGAATATATATACTTGTATACATATAAACAAATATTCAAAATTTAATGCATATATAATAAAATTTATATTTATAAGAAGAAATAATAAATATATATATAATAAATGTATTTATTATATTTATTAGTATAATTATAAATAAATATTTACTTATTTATAATTGTAAATGTATATATATATATATATAATTACATAATTATGAAATTAAAATGAATATATTAATTATATATATTTTTTATAATTTCATACATATTTAAATAAATTTATATTTATATAGAAATAATTATAGAATTATAATTAATATATTCATTTTAGTTTTATGATTTTTTAAATAAATATATATATATTTCTTTATTTATATTTATTATTGTTAATAAATATAAACATAGTTATATTTATAATTATAGTTGTAAATATAATAAATATATTTATTATAAATAAATTTATTTTTGTTTTATAATTATTTAAATATATATATATATATATATATATTTATTTAAATAATAATACAATTATAAAATATATATAATTAATATATATTTTAATTTGATCAATATTTAAATTTATATATTTAAATTTATATTTATGACTATATATAATTAATATATATATTTATAAATATTTGTATATATTTAAAAATATATTTATTTAGATATATATATATATTAAATATATTTATTATAAATTTATAATTATTTAAATATAAATGTATATTTGTTTAAATAATTCTGATACACTTGTGATCTAAATATTCATTTATTATAAATTTATATTGATTATATGTATATTTTAGTTACAAAGAATTGAATATTTATTATTTTAAAAAAAAATTATTTATAGTTAATATAATAATTAAATAAATTTATATTTATTATAGATATAATTTTATAAATATATATAAAATTATAAATAATTTAGTATCATTATAGTTTTATCAGGGATTTTAGCACTAATAAAGGCTTATAATTTTCTGCGCTTTTATGCAAGCACTGGTAAATGGTTCCCACAGTTTTATAAAAAAACCCTAGCAGTCACCTCCTTCTTTCAAATGCTTCATGTTCTCATGGAAGCCTTACCTTGCCACCGTAAATCCTCCTCCTCCTCCTCCAACACCACCGTTGGCACCCACTCCTCCTTATGCCCCTCCGCTGCAACCGCCAATTGCTCGTCCTACTCGCTCCCTAGAATCCATCGGCTGCTGCCACCATGGAGCCCTACTCTGCCATTGCATGAGCCATCATCCTCCATGATTCCACGAATCTCTCATCCAATGTCGCGCGAAGCCTGGGTATTTTTTAAATCTCCCATTGTTTTGAGTTCTCTTACACATTGACTTATGAGTACCCTAACACATTTCCTTACATGTTCCTTTTTTGAAAAACCTTAGAATTTAGAGGACGTTTTCATGAATGAAACTTTTTCATCCCCTTATCAATTATAGAAATGAATTAGGGATACATAAATATTAATGTGTTAACTGTTAAATTAAAATTTCTATTAGATGTTTAGTTTAATTGAAATTTTAAAGAGTACGTCACATAAAAATGGAAATATATAGATTATAAATTTTTGGAATGATGTCTAATGGTAAGTTGATTTCATCAATTATTATGAAATCAAATGTTTATATTTTCTCAATAATGTTTATGTGGTTAGAATGTTGCACCTATGTAGATAAGAATGTCTATTTCACCCTTTAAGTAATATGGTTGTATGTCTCCATGAAAGTTAAATGTTTAATTCATGTTATTTCAAGCATGTCAAGTATTTATCATAAAATTTAAGCATGTCAATTTTTTATTTTATAACCTATAATCATGTTTTAGTGATATTATTTAATTAAAAAATTTGTTATTTTAATTAATTTGGTGTATTTATTTTTATTTTATATTCTATTATTTCTCTTATAAGGTGTTGATATATTTTTTTGGTAACTTATTTTCCTAAAACAATTTTTGATAATATAATGGCAGGTTAATATGAATATTACTCTTTATTGAGTGTATGTCTGTAATTTCTATGATGATTCATTGAAATCCGTGTGAAGTAATAAATGTTAGTGATTTTCCTTCTATATTGATTATGTACTATTTATCTGATTGAATTGATATCGTCACATTCCATAAAAGGATAATCTTTTAATGACATTATTGAGAAATCTATATAGAAATATACATTTGTTTGATGATGTTGTATTGAACATACTTAATTCTTATGAAAATAATGATGAATGTGGGATTGGTTGTTGTGTTTTATTATAGGGTTTTTTGTGGTTGGTTGTGTTACCTTTGATGTGGGTTGTGCTGTCTCAGTTGGTATTTTTTTGGTTACTTTGTGTGTTTTAATGTGTTAAGAAGTGGTTGTGGTGGTCATTTTCCTTAATAATCCTAATAAGTTGGGATTATTGATATGAAAGTGTTGAATAGATGGTTTTTTCTCTATATTGATGGATGCACTACTTTTTTTCGGAGTTGGTGTGTTATGGATGGTGGATTTGAAATGAGATTATTTTTTTGTTGATAATATTATGTGGGGATGAGTTTTGGTGTTTCATTTGGTTTGTTATGGTTGGAATGAGGTTATGTAGTTTATATTAAAGAGGTGACATGATTTTGTGATTAATTCATTTTGGTGAAGTGGTTATGCATGATTTTTTGTGGATGATATGATTAAGAATATTGTAAGTATCAGACATAGGTATTACATGATTCAAGCATCAAGTTGAATATGGATTCCCACTTCCAAGAGATGTGAGTTTATGTTAAAATATATTATGATCAAGTTACACTTTTGGATTTATCTATCACTTATTCACTCCTCAGTTGTATTACATGTGTAAACTATAAGGCTCGTACTATTTATTCATGAAATACATGATAATCCTTTTATAGATTTCTATATTATAAAATTTTCGTAATTTTTTATTCATGTATCCTTTATAAAGGGTATGTTTGGGTATTTATGTCTTTGTGAAAATTATTAAGTTTCTCTAATAAAATTATATGTGTTTTGAAATGTTTATAAACAAATTATATGGGTTCAACATACCAATTTTTGTTCTAAATAATTTTAAAATGATTTAAACAATTTAAATGGACTTAGGTTGTGTTCCAAGTGTTATCAGAATCACTTGATTGGATTTAATAATGGGATATGAATGTTTTGAAAGTGTATTCAATGTTGGCTTAATTTTAACAAGAGGTTTGTGAAGTTTTAAATAATAATTTTTAATATATAGATCGTTATTACTCTTCTTAAATGTTTAATGTTATTGGTCATGATGTCAACTTGAATGATTTATAAAAAATTAACTGGGGTTTTGATAAATATTGTTTGAAACTCATTGGTTTATTTAAAAAAGGTCAAGTTATTTTAATGTGAAATTTCTGTAAGTGGTTGGGTTTTTCATTGGATTTAAACTATTATTTTATAAATATTTTTCAAAGGATAATTAAAGTGTATAAATTTTTGTATCCTAGGTTAATTTTCATATCAATGTTTTTTGTTTTTATTTTATTAAATATTAATATTACCGAATAAAATAGGATGGATATGAAAAAATAATTGATGGATGCCAATCATTTTCCAAAAGTGTATGAAAATAGTGTGAAAGATTTAATCATGTTTGAAAAAATCATGTATATGACAGTTCCCAATTCTATTTTCTGTTTTTACGTTATTGTTATTAATGACATGTTAGTCCTTTGGATTTTGAAGAACGCTTAATCTATCATATAATTGATCAATGTTATAAATGTTGGAATAGACATGGGGAAAAAGTGAATTTAGCTAGTGTATGGGATCTCAACTTATTTTATCAATCTTCTGATATGATTACAAGTGTATACAATGAACAAGACCATATTGAGTATGTAATTAAAGATGTGAATGATTATGTATATCGTATTAATGAAATGACAGGGATAGTCGAAGATGACCTTCAGGATTTCCCAAAACTATTTGAGAAGTTAATTATTTGTGAATAGATTCCATTGTATGGTGGTTTCACTAAATATACAATATTGTTAGCCATAATTATGATCCATAATTTGAAAGTAGGCCATATATGAAGTGATAACAGTTTTACCGAATTATTTTCTTATAAAATTACATGCTCCCATGAGATAATGAGCTCCAGATCTGAGCATATTCTTCCAAATGAACGATACACTTGATGGGAATGATCTCTGAAAGAATACATGATTTCTAAAATCCATGTATACCATTTCAGAAGGACCACAAATCACACAGAAAATGGCCAATGTCTAATGCTTCTAGATACAAGAATGATGAATCTGGTCCTATGAAAGTTTTATGGTACTTTAAAATCAATCCACATTTTAGGTACTTATATTGAAGTGAAATGACTATACGGAAAATGAAATTTAATGAAGTCAAAAGAAATAAATATGGTAGGCTACATCACCCATCAGACTGTCCTCAGAATAAGATAATCGATCATGAGTATCCTGATTTTTGGAATGTAGTCGAGAAACCTTCGTCTTGAATTATCATTAGATGGAGTGAATACTTTTTCTTTTCAATGCAACACTCAAAGTTCATGGATGATTATATATATAAATTATATCATTCGACCTTGTTTATGAAAAAAATGAAAATACATCATGTTATATATTATTTTATCAGTGTCGAAGAAACTGAGAAATGATATTGATATTTATATGGCTCTATTTATCTAGGATTGATAATTATTGTGGGATTCAAGTGTTACGTTGTATGATGCATACAAAAATGATGATTTCACATTGAGAACCATGTTGTACAAGACAATAAATAACCTCCACACTTCTGGAAATTCTTTAGGATATATTATTAAGGGAACTCATGGGTGTCCCATTTAAGAACAATATACACAGTCAAATAGGTTGAAAAATTCATCTAAAACAGAGTTTCAAGGACATCATAGATTTCTACTCCAACGACATAAGTACCAATCTTAGATGACATAAGTCGATGGATTTTTAGAAGAACATACAACACTATCTCTTATAACAGGTGATCAACTATTTTGGAAAGTATGATATATTGGATTTGCTTTTTGTAATCTACTTCCGAAAATCCTTACAAAAATTAATTGGAAAAAGAGATCGGTGTTTTTTAATTACCATACTCGATTTGTCTATAAATAATACACTTAATTAATGTTCACCATGTTAAAAAAAATGTATGTGAAATTATCCCCATCACGTTCATAAATTCACTTGAAAAAAAAGTATAAAAGTAAGGGTAGGTTGGGCATGGTTGACATTGGAATATGAGAAGAGTTAGCACCAGTGAAGGGTGAAAAATGAAATTTTCTTCCTCCGGATGCTTACACACTTTCCAAAAAGGAGAGATATCCGTTTATTGAATATTTAAATGATGTAAGTTTATAAAGGGTTTTGTCATGAAATATCAGTAACATCATGACAATGACTAATCTATGTTAATGATTTCGAAATCACATGACTTCTATGTTTTGAGGTAAGATTTAATGCCTATAGATTTACATTTAATTTTTTTGCAAGAATGTCTGTTAAACATTAACCAATCAATATTTCTTCTTCAAATCAATATGCAGCAATGTTATATATCCAAAAAAATTATGAGTATGGAAACATAAATGTACATCATATTATGTGAATTGGAAATCTTCTTTCGTGCCAACATTCATTGATATGATTGTTCATATTATGTTTCACTTGGTGAAATAGATTCGACTTTGTGGTCCTATAAAATATAGATGGATGTAACCCATTGAATGGTATATGATGATTTTTAAATGGTATATCAAAAAATCAATGTCAGGAAAAGGATTGTTTTGTTGGGTGATATATTGTTGACGATGTCATTGAATTCTGTACTGAATACCTATCTGATGTAGAGAGCACTGGTCTACTAAAATATGGTCACACTAGGTAACTTATGGGTGAAAGAATTTATGGATGAAATTTTCTCTCAATCAATATTACATATCTGGATTAAGCCACCCTTTAAATATTCCATAATAATTTGAAGGTTTCCCCATTTTTTTAAACACAAAAACAAATTCTAAGTCATTTTAATCCATCATTGGATGAATGATAAATATCAAGTACATATAATCAATAGTTTATTGGATGGTTTCATGACCATATTTTAAAGAGGTTAGTTAAAAATTCATATTCAATTTCAGAACGGCTTCGATGACTAGCTGGAGGACCTAGTGTGTATGTATTGTCTTACAATTTTTATGTAGTTTATGATTATACATTATATAAATGTGAGGATGATGAAGATAGTACCATGAAAAATAGTGGAGTTACACTCATGGATAAAACAATTCATGTTTCTGGTACTAAGGACAGAAATACAATTTATGTGAATATGTCATACTTTGAAATTATCAAACAAATATGGTAATGAGATTATATAACATTCCATGTTCCAATTCATTAATATAAGTGGGTTCATAATATAAGTGGTGTTAAAATAGATGAATTTTTTTTGTGAAAGATGATTTTAGTAAGGAATGGTACAAAGAAAAACTATTTATAGTGCCATCATAGAAAGTATAAGTGTGATATTTTCTAGATCCCGCAATCCTAAAGTTGTCATTTATTCTTTTTTCGACCAAAACCACTGAAGATTCAAATGTAAATTAAACTGAGGATGACCATTTCATTGATATGTCACAATTATTTCATAGATTTCCAAATGTATATGACGTTTTTTGTTCTAGGAGACCACAATGATTGGGTTTGGATCATTGATAGAGGGTTCAAATACATTCATCCTTTAAAAAAGAAAAATAGAGTTCAATAATGATGTTACATTTTTTTAATATATATCATGTTACATCATGTTATTATTCATTTGTTTCTATGATTATGTACTATAAATTAATTGTTAAATCACTTATGAAAATAGTGAATTATGCATGTGATGCTGATCCCAATCCCGAGGATCTACATGTCTCTCATCACTACAATTACTCACACTATAGATGAGAAACCTTCTATACGTGATGGTTCTGCAATTCTGAAGGAATTGTTGGTATCTCAACCCACATCACCTCACAGTGCAGGGGAGTGGCCTTCTCCACATGTATGTGGTCCAATCAAGAGGAACAATAGTTATCTCAACTATCTATTACTTGTACTGTAGAGTAGAGACCTTTTACACATGATGGTGCTCTCATTATTGAGGAATATTATTTTTCTCATCCTGTTGCAGCTCCCAGTACAGAGGTACAATGACCATCTACATATACCGATACTACCACACTATAGGAATATATAGAGGATGTTGATTTCAAGGAAATGGTGGGCGATGAAAGATTGGAATCATAGAAATAATAGGTGCATCATATTTTGATGGTTTTTGAAAGAAAATAAAGGATAATGTCAAAGGCATAAAAATTGATGTGGGATGGAAAGAGATGGGTCAGCAAGTTAACCCCAACAAGGCCATTTTCAACATTTATATTGGAATCATCACCCGGTAATGCGTGTCGATTGATATTTATTAATGGAACCATGTAGTGTCTAGGCTAAAGACGCTGATATAGGAATAAATTATTGTAACATTATGATATCATTTATTTATTTTACTAAAATATATGATATTAAAAAATTGTCTTACTCTTCATCATACATTATAGAGTAAATTTATAGTAGATTAAACCCAAAAAGGTGTGTATTAATGCTTTCTGGAAGGATTCACAGAGGATTTCAAACAATTTTAAGAATAAATTATATTAAACTTGATAAAGGTAAAATCAACCTACACCCACTAGTTATCTATGAACACCTAATAACCTGAGAAGCATGGGATGTATTTATTGGTTGTCATGTAGATGCATATTTTTAGGTAAATTGTGGATAGGAATACATTGTTTGACGATACTTGTATTCATTAATTTGATTGACAATTTTTTATTTATGAAAAATTAACTGGTTGTTGAAAATAAAAAATGGTTATCAAACTAGCATACCCAAACCATAAGGCAAGGATGACGTACGCTTCACTAGAAAACAAATTGGTAGATATTTTAAATCGTTCGTAATAATTTTAGGCAACATAAAAGAAAACCATAATTGTGTTCCAATATTTATATATAGATTAATGACAAGAAAGACAAATCCCATTCCATCCCATGCCATGGTCTATGGATGGAGTCATGTGTAAATAAATATGGGATACTAATGGATCTAAATACATAAAAATTATGGGAATCATGTTTATGTATTACATAATAAAAATTTATTTTTCTTTAAATTGATATCACTTAAAAATGATCACATATTTTATGATATTATCTATCATAGATTGTAAAAGGAATTAAAAAAAACCAATACCTGATGAGAACATACTATCAGTAGCCTTGAAGAATCTAGAATAGTATGGTCGTGTCCGATGTTCTGGTTTTGGGGTGACAACACGAACATATTTCTAGAAAAAAACAAGAGGACAATAAAATTGAATTAATAAAACTTATAAGAGAATGAATATTTACCCTTGAAGGGTAATTAATATACCATATAGAGATGATAAAAAACTTAATTTTGGAGAGGAAAAGAGACAGAACAACCCCACAACAACCACCTCATAACGATCCCACCACACCCCCTCCAACAATGCGGCTAGAAATTCCCATCAATGAGATGTCTTAACAGAAGTAATCAATTTTCTAATAAATATTTCTCTAAAATTAAAATAAGGAATACACAGACACTTTTATTGTAATTATTTTATATTGGTTGATAATGACAATGATTTATATCTAGAAACACCCACCCACCACCTTGTGGAAAGTGCTGCAGTTTTCAATATTCATAAAGACACACAACACACCAGAACACTTCCAAAAGGCCATGTGCAATTGTCAATCATCGTAGCCTGTGTACTAAGGGTTGAGTAACATTTTATAATTCATGAGGATGATATTAATAGATACAAAAAATTTGTTGGAACATTCATCACATGACCATCAATTCTTGTAAAAAAACATGTTGACTAATAAGTATTCATTTCTAAATTACATTTCATGCTAAACCGTTAAAAATTAATGAAAAAGGTAATAAATAGTGAATTTTATTACTGATGCGTAAAGAGAAGGGGTTGAAACAAAATAAAATATCTAAACTATCTAAAGGATAGACCAACTGATAAAAACAATCAATTAGAAGCACCATTACCCCACCCATTCAATATCCACATTCACTGTCATTCAAGGATCATATGGATAGAATGTTAAAAGATTGTATAAAACACTTAATTTAATATGAATAAAATATGTATGGAGAGGAATATGAATACACAATTGGATTTGAAATTGCAATTTAAATCCTCAAATATTATTGGCTACGGGCCTTAGTTGTAAATGTACATGAGGTATGTTTTTCTGATTTGAATTTAGAAAATTCGATATATTGTGTTAATTATGACTAAATACATATCAACTTTTTGTCTATTGTATATATGAAAAACAACTGAAGTGAATTCTCCCTAAAAGAAAATTTGAACACGTGATTACTCACATATCCTTTATAGATCAGAAAAAATACGGGCGAACAAGAAGTCTAAAATAGTGAAAGGTCTGATCAAATAATTTTAATGAAAACTATCAGATGAAAAATTATATTTAATAATGAAAATGTAGTGGTAAAAATATAAAATTTAATCATATCAAATATATTTTCATTTATTTCATTACATATTCCTTTTTTACTTTTAGGTTGCATTGGATGCTTATTTCTATAAATTTGAATACTACAATGATTTATTTCATGGATTCAATGCAAGGATATCTGACAAACCTTCCACACATGATGGAATTATTTAATGTTTAATACACTACATCCAATTATTTATAATTAAACATAATGTTATATAATTTATATTATCTTTCAATGTAGATTATGTTATGATAGGGTGGTGCATCAATATCATCTGAAAAATGAACGAGGATAGGGGATAAGGACAAGCATGAAAGCAAGAACTATGAATAGATTAATATCAGTGTATATATTGTAAGATTAAAATAACCAAAGACATATAAATACAAATTACTTATTCTCATCAAAGTTTCTAATGTGTATAAAACAAACTAATGGAAAAGATTGTGGTATTTATTTTTGTAAATTTATGTAAGAGATCATATTCCATAAACAAACCAAAATCCCAAAAGAGGTATTTTCAAAGATAACTACTATTTAATTTAAAATATTTTTTTATAATTTCTGTATTTATTTTTTTATTAATATTATGACATTCAAAAAGACTCATATTGACAAGACGATATTGATGTTCTCATTAATGAAATGGGATAAAACCTGATTAAAGAATGTACACAGAAAACATGAATATGTGACTTGAAGGGTATGTTTTTAGTTTATAATATAAATTAATCCTTTAATATTCATGTCTTATGAACTACCATGCTTTGATAAATGACTCCTAATTATGATCTATGATAAGTAGGGTATGAATTTCTAAATTTAATATCACCATCTTAAATTTTTATGGTCATGTTATCCTTATATGATCATTGATATCTCCCTTGTTTCCACGTATTGAGAATATATGACCACCCTTTATTATGTTTCGTATCATTAGGGTATTAATAAAGGATTTAGAAATGATATGTCTAAGAAGGTTTCTAGTAATGAATAACCTAATGATAGACTCTTATGATCTTTTTCTTTAGGTTTTCATATTTCCAAAATCACTAGACCTAAAATCTTTTGGCGTGGATCATTATGTTTTTAATGAATATTAATCAACTAAGATGTGATATCTATGTAAGAGATATTTGGGTCAATATATTTGGTATCATAGTAGTTGGTCTACTCAAATTTGAAAAATTAACTAGTGATTAGTACTACTTAAAGTGTGTTTTTATTTATATTTAACATTTCTTTTGAAGAAATGTGACATATAAAAAACTGAGAAAATAAATTCAGATTATTCTGATATTTTAGGAAAATGATACATGATTCATTTTTTACGTGTGAAAATCAACCACACCTCTATATGATTCGTAGTGTGGATGATGTGACTTTAAGTGTGCATTTTTATATTAAATCGACATTAAATTGATAAAAATAGAACAAGTGACTTACTGAAAACTGATCAAACACATCTTGGTTATTTTGATACATTAGGAAAATGATTGATGAGTCATTTGTGATGTGGAAGAGAAAACCAAACCTCAATCTGATGCACAATTTGATCAGTATGATTAAAAGTGTTAGATATTTGTTTATAATTGAGATTTTAGTTAAAAACGTTTCATTCACTCCAAACCAAAAACACCTTGTAAGATTGTGTTGGTAATTTAGCATAGTGATTGATAAGTAAATTTTGACTTGTATTTAGCAGTCTCACATCAAACCGACACATGGTGTGACCGATATGACCCATAATGTGTGTTTGTAGTTTGAAATGACATTATAGTAAAAAAACTCAATTGAAATACTAAAAAATAAGAAAACATATTCATATTGTATTGATACTCTAGGAAAATGATCTATAAGTCATTTTTGAAATGTAGGAATCAAAGGCACCTCAATACGACCCACAGTGTAGCTGGTATAACTCATTGGGCTATTTATATAAAAATCACACCAATTTAAGTAAAAATATGTGACATACTGAATACTGATCCAACACAGTCAGATTATTTTAATAGACTAGTACAATGATCCATGAGTCATTTGTGACATTTTGGAGTCAGCCTCACCTCAATCCGATGCATGGTGTGACCGGTAGGTTTAAAAGTGTCTTTTTGTGTAAAATTGACATTAATTTAAGTAAAAACAAAAAATGACATACTAATATCAGAGAAAACACATTCATATTGTTTTGATGTTTTACGAAAATCATATTTTTGTGATTTATGAAGTTTATGGATTAGTCTAGCCTCAATATGATGCATGTTGTGGTGGGTATAACCCAATTTTTATCATTTTATTTAAAACTGACATTAATTTAAGTAAAAATAAGTGACATAATGAAAACTAAGAAAAATCATTCATATTGTTTTGATATTTTAGGAAAATTATACATGTGTCATTTATGAGGAGTAGGAGTTAACCTCACCCAATATTATGCATGATGTCACTAGTATGACTAATGGAATATCTTCTTATTTAAAAATGTCATTAATTTAAGTAAAAACAATGAGTCACATACTGGTAACCAATCAAACACATTCATATTATTTTTATATTTTAGGAAAATATCAATTAGTGATTTTTTACATGTAGGGACTAATCTCACATCAATACAAAGCACAGTGTGGCTAGTATTAGTCAAACTCTCTCTTTTTGTTTAAAACAGAAATTTATTTAAGTTAAAACAAGAGATATAATGGAAATTGAGAAAATTCATTCAAAGTGTTTTAATACATTTGGATAATGATCCATGCTTAATTTTTTAAATGTAAGAGTCAACCTCACCTCAATATAACACATGGTGTGATTTGTGTGACTAAAAGTTTTTTATATAAGTTAAAATTTGACAGTTTAGTTCCAAAAGTATCACACAGTTTAAACCAAGAAAATGCACTCTATTTGTCTTGATAATTTAGGACAAGAATTCATAAGTTATTTGTCAAGTGTATAAAGTAGTATCACATAAAAATGATTCATGATGTGATTAGGATGACTCATAATGTGTGTTTCCAATTTAAATTTACATTTTAGTAAAAAACACAACAGACATACTAAAATATGAAAAAGATATTCGGTTTGTTTTTATACTGTAGGAAAAAAATCTACATGTTATATGGGATGTGTAGGAATCATCTCCACCTCAATAAAATTCACTTTGTTGTATGTATAACGATAAATGTGTCTTTATTTAAAATTGAAATTAGTTTTAGTAAAAGAAAAAGGTAACCTACTCCAAAATAATAAAATGAATTCAGATTGTTCTAATATTTTAGGAAAACGATTTATAACTCATTTACAATGGATAGGAATCAACCCCTTTTCAATAAGATTCATAGTGTGACTGGTATAACTACAATTGGTTCATTTTTATTAAATTTTGACATTTTATTAATGTGTTCATTCATATTAATTTTTTATTTATTTATTAATAGTAATACTAATGAAATATTTGTTTTCATATATAAGTGGAATATTTTTCTCGGGTTGAGATTATTTTTTTTTGGTTTCTAATACCATGGGCCGAGATTTTTTATAGTGGATCACGGAGGTGAAAATATGAAATATTAATGTTTAAAAATATTTCCTATACAATTGTAAATGTAAGAACATAAAACATTTTGTTTAAAATTTAAATAGAAGTGTTTGTTTTTTTATATACCATGGGTGGAGAGTTTTGTATTCATAATGTCAACTAAATGAATATATTCAGTTTTCTTCTAGTGTGTTATTTAAATTGTTGTTTTATTATGAGTGTGGATTGTTTAAATTGTAGGTTTTCTTTTACGGGGTGTATAGTTATATAAATAGCACACAATGAAGACCTTTATCATTGTTGCGAAAAATAACATTTTTTTAGTAGTGTTAAAATCAATTTTTCGCATTATTAAAGTCCATTTGTGTAGTAGTGGTTGATGAAACAACCTGGGGATCCAAAAATATTCTCAAAAAACAATATCCTATTTGTTTAATAAGTTGATATATTGTGAAGAGCAAATTTCAAGTGTTTGGGGGGATGTAACATCATAGGTTCTAATAAAATAATTTTTTTCATTCTTATTAGTATTATTGAATTAAATGGTTAAATTCATTATGTTATGAAATTCATAAAATAAATAATTTTATTAAACAAATATATTACATGGTTATATTTAAGGGATTAATATTAAATTTATAGAATTTTAATTTGACAAAACAATTTTAATTTTTGAATTAATAACGTTGAAATTATCTAATTATTAATTTTCGAGTAATTTCATAAAAATTAAAATATTCTTTAATAGTAAAAAAATTGTTTTTTAATAAATTATTTTTGTTACATTATAAATGAATAATTTTTAATAATGATTAAACATATCAAATGACTCAATTATGATATTATAATATAAAATTTTACATAAATATTTCAGAACATGTAAATTATAAATTATTTCCTAATATGTATAAAAATCAATATCAGTGTCGATGTTGTGTCTGTACTGTATTGGAAAAGTCAAATTTGGTTTCTTATAGATAATAATTGAGCAATAAATAGACATTGAATATTTATTTTTTAAATTATTTTCTTTAATTGATGTTTTTGAAGATATTTTCTAATTTTAATGGTATATAACAAGAATATAATTCAAATTTATGTGTAATGATAGTTCAAGGAAAGAATAATCAGATTGAAAAATTGATGAATAAATCATGACATGAATATGAGAATGTATTCATAATAAATGAATACGAAATAATATATTGATTAAAACTAATTTATTTTCATTTTATAAATTAATTTTTTATATTTACATATGAAATAATTAACTTTAAGGATTGTACTATGATGATATAATGCTTGTGAAAGTAGAAGAAAAATAAATAATATGGTTTAAATTTAAATTATAAAAACCATTAAATGTCCCAAAAAATTGAATAAATATTATTATATGATTAAATATCAACCTTGAATTTTTTGGTTCGAATTTGAGACCTTTTGTATCCACTTGGGTCACTTTGAGCCCCATATAATATTTAATTTAAAAAAAACTCAAGTTGTACACACTATGTTTTTTAATTAGTATAAATTTTTAATATATTGTATCCTAAAAATATTTTCAACCATAAATAGTATTTTTAAATATAAAATATTTATCCTAATGGTGATAATTTATTTTTTTAATTTTATAAACCATATAAATACCTTAATGTTTTTCACAACGATGATATAATAATTATTTATGGAAAATCAAATACATGATAATAAAAATATTAAAATACAAATAATATGGGATAATTCAGATGGTCCATTAATTATATAGATAACAATGACATATATAAGATATAATAAACTATTTGGTTTGATTTTTAATTTTTTTTATGTTATTGAAATCATATTAATGAAGTGTTAAATTTAGAAAAAATTATTTTCAATGAATATAAAATTTTATAAAATTATATAAAAGTCACAATAATATTTAATAAGGCCAAATGAGATAATATAATTTCTGAAAAATAATTCCTTCGAACATTTAGTCCTTTTGGAAGTATTTTCCTCTATAATAGTGATATTTTATTTTAATATTTCATGTAATTCCTAAATTTCCCCTAACCTCAATTATAAAAAGGTACTCTTTCCTTCACTTAATATCATCCCCATGAGGCTTCCTGACCAAATATACTCTACCAATTAATTTTCTCTTCATTCATTTCCATATTATACTGTTTTTGGTCTCACAAAAAGGCCAATTACAATTTCCTTAAGGATGTTCTCATGAAAGAAATAATGAGGAAGTAGTTTCATCCACTTTTAAATTCATTCCCACTTCTAACTCATCATCAACCCTATACAATGTCTTGTGATAACCCTAGTATCATACATATACCAGAATTTTCTTTGATGTAATTTCCATCAATAAATATATTATATTCTTTTTTTATTATTCAAAATTAAATTTTCATCTACGACATGTAAATTCACCTCATTCATAGATGATGATTTTTCATTTACCATTATCACATTCATTGAATGATTAAATTTAGTTATCATTGTTTAAAATAGACTAAATAAATAAATATATATATATATATTATATGGCTTCACATTCTGTATTTATTTAGTGGCTAGAATACTAAAAAAATGAAACTAGTTCATGATGGTTGGAAAAACTACCAAAAATAAACTAAACATTTATCATTAACCTTTTATAAAATTAATCATCCATGTATAAGAAATAAAAAGGTATCTGTTGGAATATTTAAAGAAAATTAATTTTTTGAATACTATTTGTTAAATCTTATTTAGTATTATTTTCATTTTATAAGGATGTTCATGATGGGCCATAGATGAAACCATGAAACAAACACATCTGATATAAGGAAAAAAACAAAATATTATTAATAAATGGGAGGAATGATGTTATAAAAAGATCATATAAGGTATTAATTATTTGAATGTATTTAGTTAATAAATTAATAAAACTCATTAAAACATTAAACACGATTTTTGAACACATTTTAAGGAATTGAAACATAATGCAATAGAAATTTCATTTAATATCCATTTTAAGGTATTATTTATAAAATTCAAAAAGAACGTTTCATTCGAAATTATACAGAATGAGAAAGTTTTCCCATTTCAATGATACATTATTTTTCTGAATCCACTTTTATACTATTTATTTTCGATTTTAAATGAAATTTTTTTCCTTTATAAGTTTGGAGTATTCCATTGAAATATGTGACTTTCCTCAGCCAATTTTTTTAGGATGAAAATATTCAAGTTTTGTGACAATATTTTGGTTATTGAAATTTTTTTATAATGATGGGTGGTTACATTGTAAACCCAGTAGGGGTGGGTCCGTGATATCCCTCAAATGCATGAGGTATGTAATTAGTCAATCGGAATGGTTATTCAAAGTATAATTGTGATAGTTACATCATAAGATATATGCAAGCGTAAAATTTTAAGGTATATGTGAGGGTTAAAAATCATATGTTACCTATTAGGGTTACAATTTTAAGTTAGTATGGTATGAAATTTATTACCCATGTTACCTACATGATTTTTCTATGCTTTCTATGTTTTATGAAAACCTCGTATTTTCACAAAGTAAATATATTTCACTTTTAAGGGTGCTAAGTATATATTTCATGTGCTGATAAGTATTCATACAACAATAAATTATTTTTTACATACCTTATTAATATTATTTTTCAGAATACCATGTTTAATAATGATTTTCATAGGTTTTGAGGTTGGTTATGATAAAATAATAACCTGAGAAGAATTTTTTGAATATTTTTCATGAAAAGAAATCAGGTTTTATTTTTACAGATTTTTTTAATGGATAAAATACATATTGTTTTAGTAGTATCGACAAGTTATAATTGTGGTTTTTTATCTATTAATTACAACATAATTCTATAAATCTATAACACTAAAATATCTTTGATAATGAAATAAAATTAATTCTAGGCTAATGTCATTAGAATATGAAATTTTTAATGTCAGGTCCTTATATGATGTTTCATATTCTATTGGCCGGTAATAATTATTGTGCAATAAAAACCATCAATAATCTAGGGTAAAATTCAATTTCCATGAAAATTTATATAAAATATTACTTTCTCAATGACCATGTGGAGAAAAATGAATAAATTTTGGATTTCTTTCCTATGATGAATCATATTGATGATACTTTTACAAAATAGTAATTGAAATAAAAATTTCAAAATATGTGGTTTATAATGACTATTCAACCACTTTCTCCATAATTCTAATTTAGATGATATCCATCCTCCCCACATATTGTATTTATATAATTTTTTAAAGGGGGTGATTTTTTTTAGTAAAAAAAACTATTAATTGGTATTTTATTATCCTTTTATCGAACAGAATGTATTTATGGGAGTTTGTAAAATAGTTAATCTATGATATCCATTTGTGTGAACAATTGTAATATTTTTTTCAAGTGGATACAAGAAATTAATTTGAGATGAATTTTTAATGGGGATTAAGAGGTGAAATTAATTTTTTTTAGAAAAACTATCTCAAGCCACTTCCCTTAAAAAACAAGTAATTTTTGTTTAATGATTAATTTTCAATACACAAAATTTTTCACAGAGTCATATAATTTTTGGATAAATAATCCAACGCATATTATATAATATTTCAGTGATTTTTGTTCCTTGGATGAAAAAATAGTAAGGGGAGATTCTTAGGACCAAGCTAATGGAAGTGTTTCAAAGAAGCTGAAAATTTAATTAAGATTATTGGTGTAAGAATGTTTGTTGGGGTGTTTTCCTCTAGTTTTTTAAAAAGAAATCATTATTGTTTTCTTAATCTATCTAATAATTATATATTGAAAATATTATTAAAAACTAACCCAGATGATGAGAAAATGTTATTTTATAGAGTTTATGATAATCCATAAAAAAATTATTAATATTTTCTAAACCAAGTACATTAGACGAAAAAATATTTCTGGATGTTGATTTCATTGTTTGATAAATGTGAGGAACCCTTATAAATTTATTCAAAAAGGAATCTAAAAAAAATTGTGGTGAAAATTAATTTTTAATATTATTTTATATTTTCTAATTTCAAATAGCATGAGTTTTTAATGATCCCATGATACAATAATTTTATAGAAAGGGGGATAAATTCTTGTGTACTCAAATGTTCTCACAAAAAATATCAATGAAATTCAATGAACAGAATTTATTTTATTGATTTTTATCTAGGTAAGGTCCTTTATGTGATCATAAATAGAGTTTCTAAAATTGATTTTTAAGGGAAATATCCAATTTCCATATGTCGTATATGGGTACATTCTATGATAAAATGAGTGTGTTTAATATTTTTGATGTTTGTAGAATAATGGAAAGTTACAGAAAAAATAAAAGTCCAACAATATACATCATATTTTTTTAAAATATACCAATTTGATGTAAATTTATAAAGTTGTGAATGTGAAATTTCTACATTCTGATCAAATAAACATTGTGGTATGAATATATTTGGATGAACATAGTTTAATGGGATAATTCATTAGATGATATCTTTTATATGAAAATAATTAGATATAATTTATTTATGAAGTCATTAGTTGTATTTTTTAATAGGATTCATTGAACAAGGAATGTGTCTCCTAAAAAATTCTATGAATATTTTATGATGTTTTAATATAAATAATTGGGTACATAGTTTTATTAGATATATATTTTTATAGATAATTTCATATAAAATGTTTCAGGGGTATAATTATTTACCAATTCATATGTTCTTTATAATTTTTTCATAAATTCATTCAATGCATTAATACAATGATGACCATTCAAGATTTAAAAAATAATTTTGAATAATTCATGATTATCATTGATGAAGAAAAAATTATATTGAATTAATTTGTGATTTGGTTTAAATTAATTTTTTAGGAATTTTTTATATGATTTGAGAAGAATCGATGTAAATTGTATTGAGCGAGATATTTGAATTTTGTGTATTCCAATGATCTAGAAATAAAATTATAAATCCCCTATTTTATAATTATCATTATTCTATAAATATTTTAACAGTATAGTATTGATTTTGTGTGGTTTTTGTGTTAGAAAAATTCGATGTACGGAAAAAAGTATTTCATATAGAGATACCCGATAAAATATGAAATCAAAAGTTCTAAATGATAAATTTACATCCAATGAATATCTTATATATAAAAGTAGAAGATAAAGTAGATATTTATTAGGGGTTTTGAGATCATATTAAATTTTAATAATTCATTTGATTTTTTTTTGTATTAGGTTAAATTATAGGAACACTGTAAGTCACTCAACATAAATTTTCAGATAGAAAAATCTGAAGAAAAATATGTTGAACTTTGAATAGATATATTTTTATAAATATGTAAAAGAATAATGTTCAAACATTATTCTAGGAAATAATGTGGAGAATTAATTTTCTTTCAATAACATTAATAATGAATAAGTGAAAGAAACATTTTGAAAAAATAGTGATCTTTTTGGTGAGGATTTCATTAAGTTGTTATAAAATAATTGATTCATTTTATCTATTCATAAATTTCATGTATTGTCGTTTTTATAATAGTGTAACACAAGGTTAAGGATGCTCCCTGCTTTACATAACCACATTAATGAAATTTATTCCTAGTTTATTATGTGGTAATATGTTATTTACAAACCATTTTAAGAAATACATACTCTTACTATGAATTGAAACTTATAAATTCTTTTGATCTTGTGGAATTTTATTATTCTTATAAAAGTTATAAATCTTGGATAGGAGGTAAAGGATTATTAATATGAAATCAATTAAAAAACAGATCATGGATTCAACACCTTACCCTCTCAGTGGTCAAATAGATAATGTTGGTTCATTTTATATGGTTTTATTTTCTAAAATTTTACCTGTGTTATTGCAAACAAGTAGGTTGAGTTTTCAATTATCATTGTTCCTGATACTAAAAAGAATCGAAAATATAATTATAAAATGTATTGAAGTGAGTCATTATAATTGATAAATAAGATAAAAAAATTCTTGATTAGGGTTTCATCCACCCTAGAACATCCTCTTTTTTTTGTGTCTTTTGTTAAAAATAAGGATTATTACATGGGATATTACATTATTTTTAGACCACTCAAAAAAACCATTATTTAAAGAAATTTTCAATTTTCTTATAAATATGACTTGTTTTATATAATCTAGGGATCTTAATATTCTTTAAATATTGATCACAGGTTCGGGTATCACGAACTGAAGGTGATGGAGGAAGATATTAAAATGGTGATGTTCTATACTAGGATAGTTATTGTTAGTTTTTAGTTTTTCCAATCACGTTGAAAAAATCACCCATAGTATTAATAAATCTTATGAATAAAATTTTATATAAACATTAGGATAAAAATTTCATGGGTTTCATTTAATTCAGTTTGTTTTATTCAAAAATATATGAGGAACATGAAAAACACCTAAGCATTATTTTTCCAATTTCAAAATAAAACATTATATTTATAAAATTCAATAAATATGAATATAGGATGAAATATAATTCCTTTAATGGGAATATTATTTATAAAGATGAAATAAACATTTATCCTATAAAAACTAATGTTGTGGAGGAATGAATAAGGTCCACAAATGTCACTACGATTCAATTTTTTTTCGATGATCTGGTTACTACTGATGATTGGTAGAAAAAATTTCTAGGTTATCAAGCCCATTAATGATGTACATTTAAAAAAGAGTTAATAATAATACCCAAACTTAAACTATTACATAATCTTGAGATAAGTCAATAATTTCATTTTAATTGACAACAATGAACTTTTCCTGTTTAGAGTTTTAAAGGATATGTTCATTACTAATACATATCATCCCATAATCATACAAATATATACATTCAAAAGTGTATCTATTTTTTCACCCAAGGAAAACCTTCTAAACAGATAATACTTGATTTCATTTCTTGATAAACATTTTCTTGACATCTTCCATTCTCTTACTCATCCTTATATCAAGTGAAAAAATTTTAAAAATAAAGGAGGAGCTTAAAAAATCAGTAAGGGATACAATATTGAAATAAACTTTTAGTCCATGAATACTTATAGATAAAAAAAATCATAAGAATTACGAAAACATCATAGAAATAAAATACCATAATGATAATTTCTGTAATACAAATCATACTTTATATATTTCAAATCCACATAGGGAGTAACAGTCATGGTTACGTTTAGAATACCCATCATAGTATATTAACTAAATATCTCAGGAAAAACATTAAATTTACCTCTATCACATTACCCAATGAATTGGATAGATGTCATTGTCTCACCCTCCCTTAGTTTATCACGAAACTACCTGTATACATAATCAATTTCCATGAACCATAACATAATAATAAATCATAAAAAAGGTATAATGGAAAAATAACACTTCCACATTGGAATCACAATAGATCATTTCATGATACTGACATAATGAATCGTTTTTCAAAACCATTTTCAATACCAAAATAAATTTAAAGGGTATATGGTGTTTATATTTATTCTAGAAGAAATCAAATTTCAAATAATGCTCGTGGCAGTGGAATGTTAATTGTCACAATGTATGTTAAAAAAAATTCTTTTTTCATTTAGAAAAATGATTTATAGAAAATTATTTCATTTAAAATTATTTTAAATGAAATTATAATTCAATGTTGTTTATTATATACAGTATAAAATAAATTCATGTATAAATAAAAATATATCTCAACAAAAGGAGATTGATATGAAGTCCATTACCACGTATCTTACTTGAATCTTCCATTATTTAATTTCCTGAATAGTAAACATAGTTTAATTTATTAATTCATTATTACTTTTTAATGATTATTATTATTTTTATAACACTTATTACTATGTTATAACAATTTGATAATTATTTGAGTATATATCGGACCCTATGTAGGTGTTTGGTACTTAATTAAAAAACAAACTTGTTTTGATGAAAATTATCTATATTTCCATAATTCTATAATCATTATAATGAAATTAATTATTTAAATATAATAGATATATCTAGTTTATATATATTTATAATATTTCATAATATTTGGAGATAGGAAATGAGTTACACTATTCATGGGGATGGTAGGCCAAACATACACATGAATTCTACTTTCATATGATTGCCATATTATTGGAATGAAAAATAAATGATAAATAAGTATATTATTATTAAATTATAATATATATGTTATATATGTTTCATAATTTCATTATTTTCAACATTTACAAGTTACAGGTATCGAATGAATGAGTCATATAACATTGAAGGGGAGGTATTCCACACTTCCTCAAATGAAATTACCATATTTACACGTTATGGAAAGAAAAAATACATGTTATAATAAAAATTAATGAATCATAGAGAAAATATAAATATAATAAATATAATATATAAATATAGTTCCATCATAATGTCCACCATGAGAGGTAGTAGGAGAAAATTCGACAATCATCATTTAATGAGGAAGTAGTTCACCATTAACAAAAACACTATGTTCAATATCCATTAGATGGAGGTTTTTATAAGTGTATATTGAACCCTTATCATAACAATATACTAGTATATTTTGTATACTAGCATTATTATAAAATAATCTAATAAAAATATGTTAGGGGTTTTTTGAGGTAAAATAAATGAAAAGATATTGAGAGGAGACGTTGCCTCTAAATCAAGTAACACCTTTTGATTTTAGTCAAATGGATTTATTTAATTGACTTATTCCCATGTAAAGTCTTATAAGAGGAAGGGATGGATTTTTTATGCTTAGTGGGGAAGAATTTGGATAATAAAAGGGGATTTAGAGGTGTGAGGAAGTGGGTAGAAGTGGTGGCCTTTTATAATAGGGGGGACTTTAAGAATGTATTGAAATATTATTTTATTATAAATTTATTTTTCCGTTATAATATCTCTAAAGTAATATATTTAGAGGGTAAGATTATGATGGGTATAAATCCTCTCAACCAATTGGTTTGAAGCCCGTTTATTCCATAAATATAAACTTATCGTTTAGCATTATACCTTTGTTAAATAAATTTACTCTTACTATATCTACTTTTATTTTTACACTGTATGGTCAATATAGTTACTATAAAATTCCAATAGAACCTCAAGATGATCATTAATGAAATTTGTAACATTATCTATGTTAGTTGGTATAATTAGAGATTTTTATGACTATTATATCATTTTATAATATATTATTTATTTTAAAAACTCATTTATGTCAATTTTGAAACTATTTTGCAATTGTTTTTTATAACACCCCAAGATTTCATATTAATTTATTTTCTTTAATTTATTATATATCCTGCGCTACAAAGAACACCGAGTTTGAGAACACCACGACCTATAAAACTAACCATTTAGAATATGATTATGAATATTAATAACCACATTTTTAATTATATATTTATATATATATCCCATATAATTTTACATTCATATTTTTTGTTTCTTAGAGGAAATATAAGGATAAATTAAAATTTTCAGATAAAAGAAGTATTTTAAAAAAAAGTATTTTTTCCACATTTTAATAGAGAACCCTTATTAAATCCAATATTGTAAACTTTTAAATATTAAATTTGACAAAATAAATTTTTTCTTTATAATCAGGACATCAAAATATACATTAGATGAAATTTTGATATTTTTCTAATAATATTCATTTTTTATGAATAATAGGAAATTCTGTATTTTAAGTCAAAACTTCCTTTTAATATAATTTATTTATATGGATAGATTATCTTTTAAATTGGTTTTTAAGGGTGATTAGATTATATTTTTACCATTTAATCCTATTTTGTTCATTAGAAGTAAATTCACTTTAATATTGAAGATAAACAAGTGTCAATTTTTTTATGGCTAATATTTCTTAAAAACTGGCTTTTTGTTTTCACAAGTGTAATTAATTTAAAATTCATTAATCCAAAATCAATTTTTTTAATTTGGTAATATAGAAATAATTTTTTAATTTGTAATATCAAATATATCTTAGGCTGAATTTTTGGTATTTTCTTGAAAAACATCAATTTTTGATGAATAGTGAAACCACTAAGTAGTAGTTAAAAAAGGACTTTTTCATTTAAATGAAAATTACTGATTTGTGAATTTAATTTCAAAAATATGACATACATGGCAGTTATTATCAAGAAAAATTCGGTTCAATAAGATAAAAATAATTTTTGGTGAATAGTAACTTTTGACTTTCATTTACCGCAGTTAAATGTAAATAAGGTAATTCAAGGTAGAAATAATATTCTAATAATAAACAATTAGCTTAACAATTTTCCTAACATTATTGGATGAGTCATAGACAACCATGAGAATCCTTGGGTCGATTTTGGGACCCCGTGAATGTAACGCCCCGACCCCAGCTACCTAGAGTCGGTGCATTACTTCGTAACATTGGCATGATCACAAAAGATCAAGTCTCGAAAGACCGATTAGTTTAGTAGCCTTGGAAACACTAGATACATTCGTAAACGTTACATTACATCATAAAGTGAAAAACTACAATAACAAAGTCTCCATAGTCCACACTCAAATCCTCTTCTGACAATCCCTGTAGGTCATTCATAAAATAATTCTTCACATCCTGGAAAATATTAAAACATTGGAAAGGGTGAGCTCAGATGCTCAGTAAGGATAACAATATTGTGGAAGCTTTCATAAATAAACATAAATTTTTAAGGCAATGTATAACTAAAACAAAAGCCTTTTAAACTTGAACATCAGCATAATATGGAAAAAGTAAAATCAAAAAATGCCACTTACTTACTCACATGGATATTCTACTAGACGAATAATCACATGAAATATCAATAAGCACTTTCATAATGATGGAATGTATAATGCCAGACATTCTGAAACATTTTGTCAAGGCCTCGGCCAAGACGTCTAAAATTATTAAGACCTCGGCCAAAACCATAAATCAAATTGGGAAAGTGCCTCTGCCAATTCCACGTCTAGTTGTCTCATGAGACCTACCGATGCATCGAAGAGCTATAGCGGGCTCCACCCGTCACTTATTAAGTCCAATACATTCCTCATATGAACAGGTTTAAACATCTCATAAACCATAACATAATCATATCACATAAAACATGCATAAAGGAAACATAACATTTCCAAATTTCAATCACAAGATATCAATACAACACATTGATATAATAAAAACGCTTTCAAAACCATTTTCAATACCAAAATAAAAGGAAAGTATAACATGGTATTTATTCTTCAAAAAAAGGGTATGGCTTGTAGAGGAAGCCGAAACTCAAATAGTGGTCACGGTGGCAGAGAAGTCATTATCACCGCATACATACGACAAAAACATTCCCTTTTTTTGTTTAGTAAATGCTTCGTATAAAAAATATTCCTTTTGAATAAACGTTAAAGTCAAAGTGGTTTATACACCGTATAAAAGAAATTTGTGTATAAAACCAAATATGCCTCAATGAAAGGAGATTGAGACGAAGTCCTTACAAAGATCATTTTTAAAATAAAATAGATATATTATGTGTATTCACTATAGGTACACATAAATAAAATAAAAATACAAAATAGGACATAATAACATCATGACATAATTTGAAAGTAGGAGATTAACCCAAAGAATGGAAGATAGGTTAAGAAGTTCCCTTACCTCGTGTCTGACTTGACTCAACCGTTATTTAACCTCCTGAATAATAAACTAGAGTTAATATATATTTACTTAAGAACCTTTTTAATGTTCATTATTCCTTTTATGTCCCTTATTACCATGTTATGAACATTATTTAATTATTTAAGTTAATAACGGTCGTTTTGTCGATCTTTGGTACTTGAGTCAAAAATAAACTTCTTATAATTACAAGTTGTTCATGTGGTGAAATATCCATTATCTCCAGAATTATATTCATGATTTAGATGTCATATATATCTTATATATCCAGTATATACATTCATTCACAATGTCACGTAACATTTAAAGGTAAGAAATGAAATGCACCGTTCATGGAGACGGTAAGCCGTACGTACGCATGAACGCTACTTTCATTTCTATTTCGTATTTAATGGAATGAAATCATAATGATATAAATTTTAATATAATTACAGTATAATATAGTGTATAATACCATTTAATCCATCCTTTATACATCCCACATATGGCATTAACGATTCAAATCACTTTGAGGGGGCGGTAGTCCGCACTTCCTAAAATGAAATTATCGCGTTTTACCCATAATGGAAATCATAAAGTATGCCATAAATGAGAAATACAGAAGCATAAGTAAAACATAAACATATTTTATATCATTTATAAATATAGTGACATCTTAATGGCCACCTTTTAAAGTGTTATATGAGTGTTGAACAATCATCGTTTCGTGAGGCAGAAATTCGCCATCCACAGAAACCGTATGTTCTTTAACAATTAGATATAGTTGTGTGTAAGTGTAGCTTGAATCCATATTATAAAAAAATCCTAGTATATTTAGGATACTGGTTTTGTTACAAAAGAAATGAATAAAAAGAGTTTATGGTGTTGGAGAAGCAAAATAAAACAAAATAACATTAGAGATGACATTACCTCAAAATCGGGTAACTCTTTTTGATTTGAGCCAAAGGATTCCTTGGGAAGAGTTCTGCCCAAAGTGAGGCTTCTAGGAGTAATAGGGGGAAGTTGGGAGAGTATTTGGGCAGAGGTTGGCCGAGACAAATGGCTTGAAAGTGTAAATGAGGTGGGAGAGGTGGGGGCCTTTTATAAGTGGAGAGGAGGGGCTCTTTTGGAAAGATTTAAATGTTACATTATTATACAATGCTTTTCGGATTATAAAGGTCCCACACTTATATAATTCGTGTATAAGGGGATAAGGGTTCGAAATCATCTCATCCAATAGGCTTTGGACAAGTGTATGCCTTGGATTTTACATTATCTTCTCATTTTATTTAAATTGTTAAATAATGAGGTCATTGCTGCATCATCATGATGTCATAAATAATTTAATTTATTTAATTTAAAAAAAATTATAAAAAAACTAATATGATGTAGGAAATCTTTTTATATTTCCAATGACTATTTATAATCAAAAATATGACTTGTATAACCCCATGTAAAAATTGTTTTAGTAAAACATTTCATGTTTGTGTCATTTTTTACTTTAACATTAAATAAAAGGTATTTATGTCATTTTCCATCTAAAGTGGCTCCATGCGGTCCCCAAGTTGACCCATGGATTGTCTTGGTCGGCCATGGCACATCCAATGAGGGTAGGACATGTGTCATTCTCATTAAAACATTATTTTTACCTTAAACTACACTAATTACCTCTTATCACGATTAAGAACTTAAAAGTTACTATTCACCAAAAAAAATATTTTAATCTCATTGAACCACATTTTATTTCTTAATGACAACCATGTATGTCGGATTTTTGAAAATCAAATCAAAGAAGTGGTAATATTTCATTTAAACGAAAAATCAGTTTTTTAACTACCACTTAGTGGTTTCATTATTCATCAAAAATTGATGTTTTTCAGAACAATGCCAAAATTTCACCCTAAGCTATAATTGATATTCCGAATTCAAAAAAGATGTATATTTTATGAAATTCCAAACATATAATTTTCATTAATTAATTTTATAATTAATTCTTGTTGTCACAACAAATAGCGTGTTTTTAAGAAACAATTTATATCAAAAGATTGACAATTGTTTATGCCCAATTTCAATGTTAAATTAATTCTAATGACCACCATTGGATAAAATGGTAAAAATATATTCCAATTATACTTTAAAACCACTAAATAGTATAATTTATCACTATAAATTATTTTGATTAAAAAAGTTGTTTTTAAGTAATTTTCACTATTCATAAAAAATTGGAAGTTCTCAGAAAATTACAAAAAATTCAACTTTGGATAATTTCAATATTACGAATACAAAAATGAAGTCCATTTTGAAATATAAAATTTCTATAATTTTAAAAAGTGGTTATTACTATTCATAACGTCTACTTTGATTAGTCGCGGTGTTTCAGAACTCGAAGTTGCGTACAATGCAAGCTATTGCATTATTGAATGAGAAGCGTATCGTGGAAGCTCAGGGTGTTAAAATCTCCCCTCCTTCAATAAATTGCGTCCTCTCAATTTGAAATTTTCCATTGAAAATAAAAGGTTGAAAAGAGAAAATACCTTTGTGGAAAACCCACATCGGAAATAAGATTATTAAAATTTAGCCTTAATAAGAGAGAAAGGGAAATGAAAAAGTCACCACCCAATTATGATCTCGATTAGGTGAACATTGGTGGCAATTAGAGACATATAATTGGAGGAAAAACATAAATATTTGTAGGGAGTGATTGAGGTCATCAATTACAATCAACTGTCAAATTGAGGGCCTCAAAGCCTTCAATCTATGTTGATTTAAAATATCATCAGTTCAACAAGACATAATGTATTAGGATAACACATTTTTTTTTTGTTTTAATATCCCTTTACTAAATTTTAAGAATTAATTTATTCATTGAATAAGAGATAGGTATAAATATATTTATGGTTGACAATTAGAGTTTCAACCTTCAACTCATCTTTCACTCAAAAAGATAATAGAACTCAAAAATATTATACTTATCCTAATTGTATAAGGTTCCAAATGTTAATACATAACATTTAGATTAGTAAAATTATTTTGTAATAACCAGGGACTTCCTGTAGGCTAGTGGTAGGAAATAAAGGCATGTCGCACTATGATTGTGGGTTCGATTCCTACAGCTTCGTCCGACGCGACGGGTTATGCCCCACCCTGCAGGTTGTCCTTTTCCTAAAACTATAGTATTATAATATTCCAAAAATAATCTTCAAAAATGATTTACCCTTAACCAATACTATCCAAATATCAACTTAATCCATTCCAACCTTTATAGTTATCCAAAATACATCTGTCCAACTCACAGTCCAAATTTTATAAGGAAGGAAAACATAATGAATATCCTTTTTCCAACGTAACAACATGTGAACACCTTCATCATGTATTCTTTTTAAACATACTGAATTACCATGATCCCTTATTCCTTATAGAATACTAGATATACTCCTTCTATCCAAAAATGTATACAAAACATCAATCAGTTTCAAGGAAGTTAAGTATATCCAATATAATTTATCCAAATCAATCATATCTTATTCCAAAATCACAATCTCAGTATCAGAACCATATTATGGTTTATCTTTCTCTCAACCATATATTTTCCAAAAATTTAACCTACTGTGGAGTCACTTTTCTTGGTTCCACACAATCTCAAGTCCTTGATGAAATAGTACTGCAGTACAATCCTTATATACTCTAAAATTATTATAACCAGTACATCATTGATACAACATTCAAATTACAAAATTCTTTAATAACAACATAAGAACTCTAATCATTACTCCTAATTTTTGGTAGTATCATAACTTCATTATTATACAATAACATCATTTGGGGCATACTCTGATGATTTGGACATTGGTTTACGTAGTGTCCCCACTCCTTGCAGATGAAGCATTGTACATTAGAAACCTTTTTCTTACCCTTGCAGTCACGCACTCGGTGTGCTTTTTCTCCACACTTATAACAAACTCCCATTCCCTTCAGGAAAATTCCAAGGTGGTTCTTCCCATAGTTATCACATATTGGAAAATTCTTCTTTTCCCTCGTCCCTTTATCCATCATTCTCTCTTCCATCCTTTTCTTCTCTTTCATCCCTTCAAATCCATAAGACTCAGAGAATTCTCTACTTATCTTATTAACACATGATACTATTTCTTCATATGTTAATAACACATGGGAGAATATTTCCCTTCTAAATATTGGCTTAATACCATGAAAGATATGATCCTTCTTACTCTTTGGATCATACGTATTGATGGAGTTCACATTCCTTCTACTGGGCGCCATTTCTATACAATGCCATAAACTAGATTAGTTTATGAATCAAAATACATAATTCCATACTTATAAAATACATAACATAAATTGAACCATTTATGGATATAATCCATAATCATAAAAAGGTTTCCTTTGAGGAAGTATATACTCATAACCGTTCATAGTGGTTTGTAAAGAAAACGAGAATTATCCTAAGCATATCCCCCGGGAGTGTCGTAACCAAGAGTGCATCAATGCCTGTTGTCATGCACTAGTTCCCATTCGAGTCTAGATCAAAGAGGTGTTTTCAGGTTTTACCCCTAGGTACATCTGTGCCAGAGCCGCCTCTACCTGCTCGTATCTAGATAGGGATGTATTTCTCGGAAAACTCACAAAATCTCTACAATAAAAAAATTCTAGGAAGTTCTTCTATACTAATCCTAAAAGTCTATCATTGGGCTATGTGCTCTAATCAGAGTTTATCTAATCTAGCTTCCAAGGTTAGTACTAAAATGCCTCTGATACCAACTGTAACACCCCGACCCCAGCTACCCAGAGTCGGTGCATTACTTCGTAATATTGGCATGATCACAAAAGATCATGTCTCGAAAGACCGATTAGTTTAGTAGCCTTGGAAACACTAGATACATTCGTAAACGTTACATTACATCATAAAGTGAAAAACTAAAATAACAAAGTCTCCATAGTGCACACTCATATCCTCTTCTGACAATCCCTGTAGGCCATTCATAAAATACTTATTCACATCTTGTAAAATATTAAAACATTGAAAGGGGTGAGCTCAGATGCTCAGTAAGGATAACAATATTGCGGAAGCTTTCATAAATAAACATAAAAATTTAAGGCAATGTATAACTATGACAAAAGCCTTTTAAACTTGAACATCAGCATAATATGGAAAAAGTAAAATAAAATAATGCCACTTACTTACTCACATGGATATTCTACTAAACGAATAATCACATTAAAGATCAATAACCACTTTCATAATGATGGAATGTATAATGCCAGACATTCTGAAACATTTTTTCAAGCCCTCGGCCAAGACGTCTAAAATTATTAAGGCCTCGGCCAAAACCATAAATCATATTGGGAAAGGGCCTCGGCCAATTCCACGTCTAATTGTCTCATGAGACCTACCGATTCATCGAGGAGCTATAGCGGGCTCCACCCGTCACTTATTAAGTCCAATACATTCCTCATATGAACAGGTTTAAACATCTCATAAACCATAACATAATCGTATCACATAAAACATGCATAAAGGAAACATAACATTCCCACATTTCAATAACAAGATATCAATACAACACATTGATATAATAAAAACGCTTTCAGAACCATTTTCGATACCAAAATAAAAGGAAAGTATAACATGGTATTTATTCTTCAAAAAAAGGGTATGGCCTGTAGAGGAAGCTGAAACTCAAATAGTGGTTACGGCGGCGGAGAAGTCATTGTCGCCGCATACGTACGACAAAAACATTCCCTTTTTTCGTTTAGTAAACGCTTCGTATAAAAAAGATTCCTTTTGAATAAATGTAAAAGTCAAAGTGGTTTATACACCGTATAAAAGAAATTTGTGTATAAAACCAAATATGCCTCAATGAAAGGAGATTGAGACGAAGTCCTTACAAAGATCATTTTTAAAATAAAATATATATATTATGTGTATTCACTATAGGTACACATAACGAAAGTAAAAATACAAAATAGGATATAATATCATCATGACATAATTTGAAATTAGGAGATTAACCCAAAGAATGGAAGTTAGGTTAAGAAGTTCCCTTACCTCGTGTCTGACTTGACTCAACCGTTCTTTAACATCCTGAATAATAAACTAGAGTTAATATATATTTACTTAAGAATCTTTTTCATGTTCATTATTCCTTTTATATCCCTTATTACCATGTTATGAACATTATTTAATTATTTAAGTTAATAACGGTCGTTTTGTCGATCTTTGGTACTTGAGTCAAAAATAAACTTCTTATAATTACAAGTTGTTCATGTGGTGATATATCCATTATCTCAAGAATTATATTCATGATTTAGATGTCATATATATCTTATATATCCAGTATATACATTCATTTACAATGTCACGTAACATTTAGAGGTAAGAAATGAAATCCATCGTTCATGGAGACGGTAAGCCGTACGTACGCATGAACGCTACTTTCATTTATATTTCGTATTTAATGGAATGAAATCATAATGATATAAATTTATAATATAATTACACTATAATATAGTGTATAATACCATTTAATCCATCCTTTATACATCCCACATATGGCATTAACGATTCAAATCACTTTGAGGGGGCGGTAGTCCGCACTTTCTAAAATGAAATTATCGCGTTTTACCCATAATGGAAATCATAAAGTCTGCCATAAATGAGAAATACAGAAGAATAAGTAAAACATAAACATATTTTATATCATATATAAATATAGTGACATCTTAATGTCCACCTTTGAAAGTGTTATATGAGTGTTGAACAATCATCGTTTCATGAGGCAGAAATTCGCCATCCACAGAAACCGTATGTTCTTTAACCATTAGATGTAGGTGTGTCTAAGTGTAGCTTGAATCCATATTATAAAAACATCTTAGTATATTTAGGATACTGGTGTTGTTACAAAATAAATGAATAAAAAGAGTTTATGGGGTTGGAGAAGCAAAATGAAACAAAATAACATTAGAGATGACATTACCTCAAAATCGGGTAACTCTTTTTGATTTGAGCCAAAGGCTTCCTTGGGAAGATTTCTGCCCAAAGTGAGGCTTCTAGGAGTAATAGGGGGAAGTTGGGAGAGTATTTAGGCAGAGTTTGGCTAAGCCAAATGGCTTGAAAGTGTAAATCAGGAGGGAGAGGTGGGGGCCTTTTATAAGTGGAGAGGAGGGGCTCTTTTGGAAAGATTGAAATGTTACATTATTATACAATGATTTTCGGATTCTAAAGGTCCCACACTTATTTAATTCGTGTCTAAGGTGATAAGGGTTCGACATATCTTCATCCAATAGGCTTTGGACAAGTTTAAGCCTTGGATTTTACATTATCTTCTCATTTTATTTAAATTGTTAAATAATGAGGTCATCGCTGCATCATCATGATGTCATAAATAATTTAATTTATTTAATGTAAAAAAATTATAAAAAAAATACTATGATGTAGTAAATCTTTTTAGCTTTCCAATGACTATTTATAATCAAAAATATGACTTTTATAACCCCATGTTAAAATTGTTTTAGTAAAACAATTCACGTTGGTGTCATTTTTTACTTTAACATTAAATAAAAGGTATTTATGTCATTTTCCAACTAAAGTGGCTCCATGGGGTCCCCAAGTTTACCCATGGATTGTCTTGGTTTTCCATGGCACATACAATGAGGGTAGGACATGTGTCAATCTCATTAAAACATTTTTTTACCTTAAACTACACTAATTACCTCTAATCGCGATTAAGAACTTAAATGTTACTATTCACCAAAAAATTATTTTAATCTCATTGAACCACATTTTATTTATTAATGAAAACCATGTATATCGGATTTTTGAAAATCAAATCAAAGTAGTGGTAATATTTCATTTAAACGAAAAATCAGTTATTTAACTACCACTTAGTGGTTTCACTATTCATCAAAAATTGATGTTTTTCAGAACAATGCCAAAATTTCACCCTAAGCTATAATTGATATTCCGAATTCAAAAATGATGTCTATTTTATGAAATTCCAAACATATTATTTTCATTAATTAATTTTATAATTAATTCCCACTGTCATAACAAATAGCGTGTTTTTAAGAAACAATTTATATCAAAAGATTGACAATTGTTTATGCCCAATTTCAATGTTAAATTAAATCTAATGACCAACATTGGATAAAATGGTAAAAATATATTCCAATTATACTTTAAAACCACTAAATAGTATAATTTATCACTATAAATTATTTTGATTAAAAAAGTTGTTTTTAAGTAATTTTCACTACTCATAAAAAATTGGAAGTTCTCAGAAAATTACAAAAAATTCAACTTTGGATAATTTCAATATTACGAATACAAAAATGAAGTCCATTTTGAAATATAAAATTTCTATAATTTTAAATAGTGGTTATTACTATTCATAACGGCTACTTTGATTAGTCGCGGTGTTTCAGAACTCGAAGTTGTGTACATTGCAAGCTATTGCATTATTGAATGAGAAGCGTATCGTGGAAGCTCGGGGTGTTACAGTGAAGCCACTTATGAATGATAATGACACTTTATTTTAATTAACTTAATGTAAACGAAAAAATGACATAAACAAATATCTCGTAGTAAATTAATTTTTACATGGGGTTATATAAGTCATATTTTGAACTATAAATATTCATTGTAAAGCTAAAAATATTTTTTACATTATTTTATTTATTTTACTATTTTTATACATCAAATAAATTAAATTAGTTATGACACAATAATGATGGAGTATTTACCTAATTAATAAATGATTTAAAAAATAAGATTATTAATATTAAAACAATATAAAAGACCTATCAAATTTTTATTGGATGATTTTATTTCGACCATGATTCATCTTATATTCGTCTTTAATTAGTTTAGGACCATTAGAAACTGAATATCACTATAAAATAAAATAATATTTCACACTTTCAAAAAGAGACCCCCCCTTATAAAAGGAAACCACTTTTAACCCATTCCACACACCTCTCAAGCTCCTTGTCTCATAAAAACATTACCCAAATATGTTATCAATATCCCTAGATTACACTTAAAATCCTTACCTTAGGCATAAGTTACTTCATGAAGTCATTTTGGTTCAAACCAAAAGAAGTTACCCAAATTAAAGGTAATGGTTTCTCTTAAATTCTTTTGTTTTATTTTATATTATTTTACTCCACCAACCCCCTAAAATCTTTCTATTACTTTATTTTATAACAAAAAAATCATCATAAATATACTAGTATGTTTTTATGATTATTATTGGAACTTCACTTGCACACACCTCCATCTAATGGGTGAAGAACATATTGTTTTTTTTATTGGCAATTTAACGCCTCACGAAACGATGATTGTTTGATTATCTCTTACCGCATTTCATAGTGGACATTAAGATGTAACTATATTTATATTTGATATATATTATGTTTATTTGTTCTTTGTGCCTCTGTATATTCCATTTATATCATACCTTTATGGTTTCCATTATGGGTAAAAAGCGATAATTTCATCTGAGGAAGTGCGGACAATCACCCGCACAATGTGGTATGACTTGTTAATGAATTGTGTGGGATGTATAATGTTTGGATTTAATGATATTATATATTATATCATAATGGAATTATAATATATCTATGTATAATTATGTATTAAATCAATTAAAATACAAAATAGAAATGAATGTAATTTTCATGCGTACATACAGCTTACCGTCTCCACGGATGGTTCATTCCATTTCTTATCTCCAAATGTTATATACTGTTATAAATAGATATATATATATATATACTATATATATAATATATAAATGATATGTAATTCATGTATATCATTTTGGAGATAATTTACTCTTTACCAAATGGAAAATGTTTAATTATAACATGTTCATTTTTTACTCAAGTTTGAACATCAATAAAATATCCAATATAAACTCAAATAGTTAACTAATTGTTATAGAAATGTAATAAGTGATATAAAAAGAATAATAAAATTTAAAAAGATTCTTGATAAAGTATATATAACTATGGTTTATTATTCAGGTAGAATAAGGAATATACAAGACAAGCCAGACTTGATGTAAGGGCTTTCTTATCCCACTCTTAATTACATGATATTTATATTGTTCGCCAATTATTTATTGCATGTGGTGGATGAAGTACGTACATTTGATATATATTATCATGAATATCTTTATATTCATGGTATTATGTTATTAATTTGTTTATTATTTACTTTTGGTCATATGGCTCGATTGATTAAAATGAAGTAAGGGTTTTTCATCTCACTTTTTATTCCCGTGAAATTCAACCTATATTGGACACTATTTCCTTTTGTTTGGTATATGTACTATACATGATTGTATTAATTGTGTAATATTTCTATAATTTATGGGAATTTACATCATAATTTTATGATCATTCTTTCATGGGGTTTATTTTTCGTATGTTACCAAATCGGTAAGGGAATTTCAAATTTCAATTTCCAGTCATTCGGATTTATGGATAATTCATTGAGAATTTTACTCCAAAATTATGTTTGGAATCACTATTTATTATTTATGTAGTAATTTCCACTCCCATTTGTGTGTATATACTTTTTATACACATAATAACTTCGTTGATATTTTCTCAAGTCAATTATATGAATTTGATAAGAGTAATCTTAACTGAATTCCCATTCATTGAGTTAAACATCCAAGTCATTACTGTTGTTTTTACAAGAATATGAGAAAATTTCCTCTGATTAATTTACATTTAATATCCAATCATATTGAGTTTATTTATATTTCTCACACATAACAATGTCATTGATTTATCCTTAACCTAAACATATGGTCTTTATAAGGGACATTATCTCAATTTACATTCCATTGAGATTTTTTTGTAATTATGTGCCAATTAATTTTTATATGGTGTATATATTTTCTTCTGACATAGTTTATCATAAAATCCATTATTCTTATGTTTTATAAATCTTTCATTACCTCAATTATTTGTATTCAATAATATATCTTTTGGATGGAAATTCTAACTAAAACAACATTATTAAATGTTTAAATGATTTATTCTTCTAAATATTTCTCATCAATGACCATGTTTTCAAAATGGTTTTAAGGATTTATTTATATGGAAATTAATGTTTTTAAATTAAAATCCATTTAAATAGTTTCAATGTGGTATGGGAGACTTTGATTCAAAAATATATTTTAATCGAATTCTTGATAAATAGTGAGACTTTTAAACTTTTTCAAGAATGTGGGGGTTATTTCTCTCATATAGTTTTGATGATTATTTTCATCTATGTCAATATCCTTCATTATTTATGATTTAGGTTAATCTATTATAATAAAATATACCATAT
This sequence comes from Viscum album, assembly GCA_963277665.1. NCBI lineage: Eukaryota > Viridiplantae > Streptophyta > Magnoliopsida > Santalales > Viscaceae > Viscum > Viscum album. The sequence goes on along the minus strand of OY728136.1, from coordinate 997,942,181 downwards.
TTTTATGATTGAGTTATGATTGTCTTTGGATGTGATATTTTTATGCCATTTGTGGTTTACGGTTAAAGTTTTGACATTTAGTAAGTTAATTTTAATACAAATGTCTATATTATGTTTCACCCATTTCTTATGAAGAATGAATTGGATTTATTAAGTGATAGGTGGAGCCTGATATTTCACCTCGGTGCATCGGTAGGTCTCATTAGACAACTAGACTTGTAATTGGCTGAGGCCTTTCCCAATTTTTTATATATGGTTTTGGCAGATGCCTTAATCATTAGAATATGTCTTGGTCGAGGCCTTGATAAAATGTTTCTTAATTTCTGGCATTATACACTCCATCATTATGAGATTAGATATTGATATTTCATGTGGTTATTCTACTAGTAGAATACCCATGCCTATGTTTTATTATGGAATTATTTACTCAGCTTATATTCCATCCATAAGGTGTTATTGTTTATTATTGGTAAAGGCATGTGTTTTCAATTATTCACCTTCCCTAATGTTTACATATTATTATACTATATTTCTTACCCTTAATGATCATCTGAGATCACCCCATTCTTATGTTTTATTTTCCCAGAATTCCAAGATGTGTATTATGATGGATTTGATGGGTTAATCTAAGAGATTAATTAATTTCTCCACGGATAATTTATGTTGTGTTTTATTTTATAATGTGTAATGTAACGTTCATGTATGTAATCTATTTTCCGAGGCTGATAAATTGATCGGCCTTTCGGGAAATGATTCCTTGGAATCATGCCAATTTATTTAAATAATTCACCGGCTTCGGGATTTTGGGGTCGGGGCATTAATGTTGGTATCAAAGAAAGTTTAGTAAAGTCCTTGGAAACTAGAAATAGATAAACTCTTATTAGAGCACATTACTCTAAGATAGAAACTGAGGTTTAGTATAGAAGATCTTCCTAGAATTTTGGTAATGTGGATATTTTGTGTATTTTCCAAGCAATACATCCCTGTCTGGATACGAGCAGGTCGAGGCGGATCTGGCACCGATGTACCTAGGAGTGAAAACATTGACAAGGAGTTTTTGGCTTGACCGTGGGTATCCTGGTACGCAAAAATGGGCACTGCTTCACTCTTGGTTTTGACACTCCTGGGGGAAATTATCTGGATAATTCACATTTTCTTTACAAACTGATTTCAATTAATTGAATATAAGATGATAATAAATAACCTTGGTTAATCCTAACGTGTTTTAGATAAAAAAAATACAGTGTTATGATATTCTCTAAATGATTTTATGACACACAATATGTTTTCTTGTGTTTGTAAATGGCGGGATTCCAAGGTAGTCATAGTAATACTGAACATGATGTACAGGTAGAAAAAGTGGTGGAAATGAGATGCAAAATGGAATGTTGATAGGCGTAAAAAATATTGTCTTCATGCCGAATCAGTTTTCCCAAAATATGATCAAAAAAATATATATTAACCAAATCCCATATTCAACAAATCAGAGAAAGTCGATGAATGATAAGTGCTCCAATAGTGGACACCCTAGAGATAAGAAAGCTCAATTTCCATCATGCCTAAAATGTGGGAGGATGAATCCAGCTAAGTATCTCAATGGAACAACGAAATGCTTTATGTGTGGGAATGAAGGGAATAAAGTAATGAATTTCATAGAAAAAATGATGAGTAATATGGAAGAAAATAAAAATGATCCTAAGAATCCAATTATGGTCATTTTAAGTAATTGTTAGGGACCATGGAATCATCCAAGTCAATGCCCTATTCTATAGGACAACCTCCTGTTGAAGAATGATACTATATAGAAATAAATGGATGGCAAAAATTTTAAAGGTATTACTACTCCTAGTTGATGAGAATACTTTGGAAGACTTTTCTCTTATATGTGTGACCCTGTAGTTTGTTATGTGAAAATTATATTCAAGGAATAATTATCTTTTCTTTTTTAGATATAGTTATAAATAACCATTTGGGTTCATATTATTCTTGAATTTGAGGAAATTACATGTTATTAATTTTTTGGATGAAAATGCAATGTATGAGATAATATTGGTGGTTAAATTATGTTATAATTATTTTGAGGAATATATCTCATTTAGGGAATATTATAAAATAATGTTTTGGAAAGAGGACAACACACATATCGAGTGACAACCTATCGTGTCGGTCAATGTTACGGGAATCTAACCCACAACCAAAGTGAGAATGGGATTTATCCCCTACCACATGACTACATGATGTCCCTGGTTAGTATGACTAAATATTTTTAGTTTAATTATATTATGGGTCTAGAATATGTTGACTTTGAAAACATATGATTTATCCTTAGTATATTAAAATGATATGGTGAATAATTGATAAATGTAATTTTGGAAGATATTCTCTCTTTTGGTAACACTATATGACTTAAAAAATAGAATACTATGGGATTTCATTTGAGGAGTAATGGTGGTTTTTATCTATGGTATTATTGTCTATTTATAGCTATTGGGGTTATTTATGGAAATGTTTAACCTATCATAGAGATTATGTGATTATGTTAATTAATTTTATATATATGACTTTAAGAGTAGTCTATGTAATTTGGAGGTAAAATCTAACATGGAAGACTATATAGGAAAATTCATCATGAGTTTTGGGTTTCAATATTATTTTGGATTATATTGAAAGATTTTTTGTACAATTGTTAATTGAATGGTATTTATTGAATGTTGGGTATTGTTGGTTTAATTTTAGAAATGAAGATTAGTATTTTTTTTCTCTAAAGGATTATCCTTTTTGGGGAAAATCTAATTTTGTACCAACCATTATGGTTTTTTTAATCTCAAAAGACAAGGGAAATATATATTTTTATCTTTTATGGATCATATTATTCTATAAAAGTTTATTCTAGGGCTTTAGGTGTGAACAAGTCACTTTGAATACTCATCGTTTGGAAAAAGTAATGAGTGAGTGGTAGGAATTTATAAAAGGATAAAACTACATTTAAAAAGTATGTATATCTCTTTATGTTATTAGTAAATATCATAAATAAAGTCATCATTCATATAAAATGTAACTTAAAACAAAAAATGTTGTCTGTTAACTTTTCCTACTGGGAAACTAATGACAGTTTATCCCATCATAAGATTGTGGTTTTAATTTTGTTAACATTCACCTGGTCATTTTTCTATCACTCTTTATCATAACTAGACACTTATTTTATATTCCATTTCCATGTTTTCCTACATGGAATCCTAGTATGGGTTATCTCAGGTGACCTTTCTTCTTCTATTTTTTAAAGTGATAGATTTATTATCTCTTTGTCTGATGTGGGACTATAAATGAAGATCCCAATCCCCATTTCAAAATTGCGAGGTCACAATTTCAAAAAAGGGGGGGGGGAGAATGTAACACCCCAAGATTTAATTTTAGTTATTTTTTTAATTTAACTCAATAGATTGTGCTACACCCAACACCGAGTTGTAGCGCACCACAACCTACCAAACTAACCATTTAGAATGAAATTATGAATATTAATAACCACATTTTGAATTATATATATTTATATGCCATATAATTTTAAGATTCATCTTTTGTTTTTCTTATACATAATATAAGGACAAATTCAATTTGTCAGATATAAGAAGTATTTTAAAAAAAATGAAGTTTCTCACCTTTTAATGGAGAAATTTTTTTATATCCAATATTTTAAACTTTAAAAAATTAAATATGAAAAAATAAAATTATTATACAGAGTCAAGAAATCAAAATTTACATTGGATTATATTTTGGTATTTTTCTAATAATATTCATTTTTTATGAATATTCAGAAAAACTGTATTTTAATTCCAAACTGTCCTTTAATCTAATTTATTTATATGGTTTTATTTTCCATTTAATTGGTTTTAAGTATAACTAGATTAAATTTTTACCATTTAATCCAATTTGTTCGTTGGATGTAATTTCACTTTAAAATTGAACATAAACAAGTTTCAAACTTTTGATAGTTAATATTTCTTAAAAACAAACTTTTTATTTTGGCAACGGGAATTAATATTAAATTAATTAATCCAACTTCAATGTTTTTAATTTGGTAAAATAGAAATCATTTTTGAATTTGGAATATAAAATATATCTTAGGCTTAATTTCTTATATTTTTTTGAAAATACTTCAATTTTTTATGAATAGTGAAACCACTAAGTAGTAGTTAAAAAACAACCTTTTTCATTTAAATGAAATTTTACCACTTTTGTGAATTAAATTTTGAAAATACAACATACATGGTTTTTATTAGTAAGTAAATTATGGTTAAATATTATGAAAATAATTTTTGGGGAATATTAACTTTTGACTTTTATTTACCGCGGTTAAAGTTGAATAGTGTAATTCAGGGTAAAAAGAATATTCTAATAATACAGAAATATCATTACAATTGTTTGAACCTTATTGGATGATTCATGGCCGACCATGGGAATCCTTGGCTGATTTCATCACCCCATGGAGCCACTTTTGAAAGATAATGACACTTTGTTTTAATTAACGTAAAGTAAAGGAAAAAATGACATAAACAAATATCTCTTTCTAAATCAATTTTTACATGGGGTTATATAATTCATAATTTAGTCTATAAGTATTCATTGTAAAGGTAAATATATTTCCTAAATTATTGTATTTTTTATGATTTTTAGACATCAAATAAATTAAATTATATATGGAACAATAATGATATAGTATTTACCTCATTAAAAATTATTTAAATAAATAAGATTATTAATATTCAAACAATATCCAAAACATATTAATTTATTATTGGATGATATTATTTCTACCTTGAGTCATCATATATTCTAATTTAATATGTTTTGGGCGTCTATAAACCAAATATCACTATATAATAAAATAATATTTTCACACTTTTTAAAGAGCCCCTCCTCTCCCATATGAAAGGACACCACTTCTAACCCCTTACACACACCTCTAAAGCCACTTGGTTCATCTGAACCCAGCATAAATAATCTCTAATTATCCATATCTTAAACATATGAGCCTTACCTTAGGCACATGTCACTTAAAGAAGTCCTTTTGGTTCAAACCAAAAGATGTTACCCAAAATAAAGGTAACAGTTTCTCTTAAATTCTGTTGTTTTATGTTGTTTTATTTTACTTCTCCACCCACTAAACGATTTTTATTCCTATTTTTATGAAACAAAAAGTATCCTAAATATAAAATAATATTTTTTTTGAGAATTATTCGAACTACACATACACACACCTCAATCTAATGGGTGAAGAACATATTGTTTTTGTGGTTGGCAAACTGACGTCTCACGAAATGATGATTGTTCGATTATCTCTTACCACCACTATTGATGGCCATTAATATGGAACTATATTTATTTTATGATATATATTATGTTTAGGTATTTTTTTCTTCTATATTTACCATTTATGTAATACCATTATGGTTTCCATTATGGGTAAAACACAATAATTTCATTTGAGGAAGTGCGGACAACCGCCCACTCAAAGTGATGTGACTCGTTAATGACTTCTGTGGGATGTATAAATTATGGATTTAAGGATATTATATATTATACATTAATTTAATTATAATATAACTATGTATCATCATGTTTTAATTCCATTTAAATACAAAATATAAATGAATGTAGCGTTCATGCGTACGTACAACTTTTTATCTCCATGAACTGTGCATTTCATTTCTTATCTCCAAATGTTATCTACTATTATAAATACATATATATATATATAGGATATATAATATATATATTTTATATAAATCATTTATATAATTCTTGAGATAATGTAATTTTGACCACATGAAAAAATTGTAATTATAACAAGTTCATTTTTGACTCAAATTCCGAACAGCAATAAAATATCCAATATGAACTCAAATAATTAAATAATTGTTTTAACAAGGTAATAATTGATATAAAATAAATAATAAACATTAAAAAATTTCTTAATAAGTAGAAATTAACTTATGTTTATTATTCAGGAAGAACAAGGAACATACAAGAGATGTTAGACTTGAGGTAAGGGGTTTCTTATCTCACTCTTAATTCTGTGAGATTTCCATTGTTCGCCACTTATTGATTGCATGTGTTGTATTGAGTACTGACATTTGAAATATATTATCATGAATATCTTTATAATAAAGGTATTATGTGAGTCATTTTTTTATTATTATCTTTTGGTCATATGAATCGATTGATTACAACGAAGTAAGGGTTTTTAATCTCACTTTTTATTCCCGAGAGATTCATGATATATTGACCACTATTTTCTTTTCTGTGGTGTATTTACTGTCCATGATTTTATTCACTGTGTAATGTGTGTTAATTAACGCGTATTTAGATCAGAATTTTATGATCCTTATTTCATGGGTGGTATGTTTTGTAAGTTATCAAATCGGTAAGGGAATTTCAAAATTCAATTTCCACTCAATTGTATTTACGCATATATCATTGAGTATTTTACTCCAAAATTATGTGTGGAATAAATATTTATTATTTAGGTAGTAATTTAGACTCCTATTTGTGTTGATATAATATTTATACACTTAATCAATCAATTGATAATTTCTCAATTCATTGATATGATCATTATAAGATTAATCTTAACTAAATTTCAATTCATTGAGATAAACATCCAAGTCATTTCTATTGTTTTTACAAGAATATGTGTGAATATCCTATAATTTATTTACACTTAATATCTAATTATATTGAGTTTACTTATATTCGTCACACATTATAATGTCATTGATCTATTCTTTAGCTAAGGATACAGTCTTTATAAGGGACTTTATCTTATTTTACATTCTATTGAGACTTCTTTGTTATTATGCACCGTTCACTTTTATATGGTGTATATATAGTCCTTTGACATAGTATATCATGAAATAATTTATTCTCATGATATTATAAATCTTTTATTACCTCAATTATTTGTATTCAATCATCTCTCATTTGGTTAGAAACTCTAACTAAAATATTATTTTTAAATGTTTTATGGTTTTATTATTCTAAATCATTCTCATTAATGTCCATGTTTTAAAAATAGGTTTAAATATTTATTTATATGGAAATTAATGTTTTCAAATTAAAATACCTTTTAAAAGTTTCAAATTTTTATGGAAAACATAGATTAAAAAATTTATTTTAATCAACTTCTTGATAAATAGTGAGACTTTTAAATGTTTTCAAGAAAAAAGGGGATATTTCTCTCATATAGTTTTGATGATTAATTTCAACTATGTCAATATCATTCATTATTCTAGGTTGAGGTTAATATATTATAATAAAATATTTTATATTGTATTGTATGAGTTATGTTTGAATGTGGATGTGCTATTTTTATGCCATTCATGGTTTCAGGTTAAATTACTGACATTTTGTATTCTGGTTTTAATATGAATGTTTAGATTATGTTTCTCACATTTCATATAAGGAATTCATTGGACTTAGTAAGTGATGGGTGGATCCCTCTATAGCTTCTCAGTACATTGATATGTCTCATTAGACTACTAAAGGTGGAATTGTCCAAGGCCTTCCATATTTTGGAAATATTGTTTTGGATGAGGCCTTAATAATTTTTAGATGTCTTGGATGAGTCCAAGACAAAATGTTTCAGAATGTCTAGCATTTTGCATTCCATTATTATGAGATTAGATATTGAAATTTCTTGTGGTTATTCGACTAGTAGAATACCCATGAATATTTATTATTATGGCATTATTTACTCTCCTCATATTCATAACAAAAAGTGTTCGTGTTTATTATTTGTAAGGGAACATGTTTTCAATTATTCACCATGCATAATGTTTATTTTATCTTCTGCTACATTTCTTACTCTACCTAAGCATATGAGCTCACCCCATTCTTTTTTTCCCAGGACTCTAAGAAGTGTTTTATGATTTATATTCAAGTTTAAACTAGGGGATTAATGGAGTTATCAAATGATAATTTATGTCATTTTTTATTTTCTAATGTGTAATGTAATGTTCATGTATTAAATATATTTTCCAAGACTACTAAACTGACCAGTATTTCGGTACTTGATTACTTGTAATCATGCCAATGTTTTAAAATAATGCACCAACTCTGGGCTTTTGTGGTCAGGGCGTTACAATTTTAGTTAAAGCTATAACTGCAAGATTAATTTTAAAAAATTACATTAACTCAATTATAAAATTTCATAATCATCCATAAAATTCATAGATATCATAAATATTTCCAAATTACATTTATTGTAATATTTATAATATAATTTTTTAATCATTCATTTATAAAGTAATCACAACATCATCATTTTATCACAAATAAATTTATTTATTTATTATCAAAAGATTATAAATAAAATATCATGATGTAGGAAATATTTTTATATTTATAATTAAATAGATCTGTTGTATAACCCCATATTAAAACTATTTTATTAAGAAGATACATGGTAATGTTATATTTCTTTTTTACTTTAAATTAATTATTATAACATGTCATTATCTCACCCAAGTGGATATCAAATGCCAAAGCTTCAGCCTAAATATTTATTCGTCTTTCATGACTCACAAAATAATATTTGGATATATGTTAGGGTAGTTTTATACTATTATAATATTTTTTTACCCTTATTTACCAAATTTACCATTTAACCTTGGTATATAAAGATAATTACTGAAGTTACTATTCATAGTGTCCAAAAATAAAAGGTTCATATTTAAAGAATTTGTACCTTATTATTCCAAATATGGAATCTGTTTTTCCAAATTAAAAACATGAAATTTTTAGTAATTAATTTAATATTTAATCATAATTTTAAAATGATAAAACATTTTTTTTAAAGTTAAAACCAACAAAAAATAGACACGTGTTTAAAATTTAAAAATGGTTCTTCATAAAAATGCTTTAAAAATAGCTTTTAAAAATATTAGAATATTTTATTCTCAAAATTGGATTTCTTCTCATAGTAAGCCTCTAAAATTTATTGGATAAATGTAACATCATTTAACAAATATTTAAAATCATAATATTCTTAATTCTATTCATTCCCTCTAATAAAATAGCTAGGAATTAACTACTATTAAAAATAATAATAATATTTTTGTATTATTTTTTAGTATTACTCAGTGTTGTGTGCAACGTAAGATTTTGGAGAAACATGTTGCTCCGTGTCAGGTACGCTATCGTACATATTATCCCATTTATATTAAAATTATTATTTAATTCAAAAATATTAATAGATATGAAAATGTAACATTCATTAATTACTTTGGATGTCATATCCTTCCCCCTTTTGGAAATTTTGTCCCCCCAATTTTATTAACTTATCAAATAAGTGGGGGTATTTATCCCTCATACCATTTTCATATTCCCATTTTTCTTCTTCAACCACATGGTTTTTATAAAAAAACCATAACCTAATGAATCTCATTATTTTTCAATACATTCTCTCTACGGTCAAGTATCTGGACCGGTTGTTCTTCATAAGAATGATTCTCTTCCATCTAAACTACTTGTAGACTCAAAACATGGGATGGATCCGAATAATAATTTCTCAATATTGAAACTTGGAAAATGTTGTGTAACTGGGATAAAAATGGCGGTAAATCCACTCTATAGGCAACTGATCCAACATTTTATAAAATTTTGTAGGGTCCAATAATCCACAGACTCAGCTTCCCCTTCTTACCCAAACACATCACACTTTTTCCAGGAGGAAACATTGAGAAATACATGATCACCTACCTCAAAATAAATATCATTCCCTCAGTTATCTACATAAATTTTCTGTGTTCTTTGAGTTGTCCTCATGTGAATTTGAATCGACCGAACATTATATAGAATCTCACATAACTATTCTAGTCCCATTAACTTTCTTTCACGTACTTCATCTCAAACAGATGGAGTTCAGCACCAGTTTCCACATTATTCCTACAAGGGTTGTAGATTTATATTTGAAATAAAACTGTAAATATAATAAAATTAAACCAAAGAAATATGTTTGTCCCAACTACCCAAGAAATTCATTGAGCAAGCACGTAGAATATCATCTAATGCCTGAAGTGTTCTTTCTGACTTTCCATCTGATTGAGGATGAAAAGTTGTTCTGAAATTTAATTTAGTACCCAAGGACTTATGAAAGCCTTTCCAAAAGTTAGAAGTGAACATGATATCACAATCAGATACAATGGATATAGTAACTTCATGTAATCTAATTATTTCCTTATGGTACAACCATGAATGTATATCTAGAGACAATGTATCTTGAGTATAACGAAAATATGCTGATTTAGTCAATTAGTCAATAATAACATAGATTGTATTATTACCTCGAGATGTCTTCGGTAATCCTAAAATATAGTCCATGGATATATTTTCCCATTCACACTATGGTATTGGAAAATGATGAAGAATCCCCTTCGACAAATATCATTCTATTTTCACCTACTAACCATTCAAACACCTCATATTAAAGTTAGCAAAATCAGTTTTCATTCCATAACACTGGTAATACTCATGAAGATCTTTTTACATCTTAACAATACCAGGATGAACTAAAATAGAGAACTATAGGCTTACAAAACATATCTATCATCAACTATTAGTCAAAAGGCATACATAATATTTTCCCAAATTTTAAAACCCAATATTTATCAATGTTAAATTTAGGAAACATACCCTTATTAACCAATTATTCCTTTTTCTGCAACTCACTATCTTCCCTCTGTCCTTTCATTATTCTGTGTGATAGATATGATTGCACAAAAACAAAAAACAAAACACATGAATTTCTTAATCAAACTACTTATATTCCAAGGTTCATCGGGTCATTTATCAAAGGTTCATGTTCCAAAGGTAATATGGTTAATGTAGTATTACCTTTATAACTCAAAGAATCATCCAGTTTGTTCACTTTTCCAAGATAGTAATAAATCATGCAATCATAATCCTTCATTAATTTCATCCTTCTTCTCTACCTCATGTTCAATTGATTTAGAGTGATTATATAATTAAAAATTTATTGATCAATATATATATTTCACACTTCACACCATAAAAAATATGCCTCCAAATTTTTAATGTTGAAACAAAAAAAACTAATTCCAAATCATTTATAGGTAAATTTAACTCATGGGGGTTCAAATGAAGTGAAGCATAAGATATTAACTAATCATTATGAATTAGAAAATGTCCAATTCAATTCAATAAAGCATCACTATAGATAAAAAGTTCACAATTTCTGGATGGAAATGCCAAAACTAGAGAATTCACCGATAATATTTTAAATTTCTAAAATAATCATAAAATTATTTTTTCCAGATGAACGGAAAACATTTTCAATTTAACTTAGTCAGTGGGATAAATAAAGATGGAAATTATTCAAAAAACCTCCCGTAATACCCTGCTAAACCAAAGAAACTATGAACCATGGTTATATTTTTTGGTCTTGGCTAGTCTTTAACATCTTTGGTTTTAGCAGGACCAGAAGTTATTCTATATTTAGGTACAGTGTGACCAAGGAAAGAATTTATTTATAAAAAACTCACACTTTCTGAACTTTAGATACAATTTATTTTATTTAATGGTTTGTAGGATAACACTTAAATGACATTCATGAACTTGTTAATTTTTAGAATAAATCAAAATATAAACAATAAACAAAACCAAAAACTTATCTGTGAACTCATGGAAAATTATATTCATATGATACATGAATACATATGGTGAATTGGTTAAACCAAAAGGCATAACTTCAAATTCATAATGGCCATATCTATTATGAAATGTGGTCTTCGGAATGTATGCTTCTTTTACTTTCAACTGATTATACCCTGACCTCATGTCAATGTTAAAAAAATACTATGCTCCTTGGATATGATCAATCAAATCAGCGATGTGATGGAAAGAATACATATTCTTAAAAATGATGTTATTCAAGTATCTATAATCAATAAAAATTCTCATTTAACCATAATTATGTTTTACAAACAAGACAAGAAAACCCCATGGTGAAGTTCTAGGTCAAATAAAACTATTATCTAATAACTAATCCAATTTCTTCTTTGACTTTTAATATTTAATTTGAGCCATTCGATAAGGTTGTCTTGTAATTAGATTATCATAATGAACCAAGTAAATAATAAATTCAACTTTCCAATCAGGTATAATTTAAGGAAAATTATCAGGAAAAACATCAAGAAACTAATTTACCACTAGAATATCATTATACTGAACAATTCTTTAGTTTGAAATAATATATGAAAGGAAACATTCATTTCTTTGTTTTATTAGTTTCTCATCTTTCTAATATATTATTAATCGTAATGGGTCATTATTTTATACAAAATGAAATTATTTTTGACAATCAGTTCTATAGTGTAACATCCCCAAATGATAAAGGGTTAAATGACTAAATGATATGACTCATGTCAACAAGGTGCACCTTCATTTTCGGGAGCCTACCTGGTTAGAACTCCACAGTTAAGCGTGCTTGGCCTGGAGTAGTGATCAGGATGGGTGACCTCCTGGGAAGTTTCTCAGGGTGTGTGTGAGTGAGGACAAAGCACACTGGAAAGGACATGTGTTGGCCTGTGGGGACTATCATTAGTCAGATAACCCGTTCGGGCATGTGGGTGGACCCTAGGGTGGGCCCCACGTGTCTGCGGTTGCCCCCGGTGGTACCTGGTGAGCAAGGACCCGACGGCCTTGTTAAGGCGGGGTGTCTGTGCAGTCACCGGGGCCCGGTTGTCACATTTGGTATCAGAGGAGGAACCCAGCCTTAAGTGTGCGGTGCACAGCCTAGGTTGAGATGTAGGGCCCACAACGAGGGCGTTGTGCTCTAAAGGGGGGGGGGTGATTGTAACATCCCCAAATGATAAAGGGTTAAATGACTAAATGATATGACTCATGTCAACAAGGTGCATCTTCCTTTTCAGGAGCCTACCTGGTTAGAACTCCACAGTTAAGCGTGCTTGGCCTGGAGTAGTGATCAGGATGGGTGACCTCCTGGGAAGTTTCTCAGGGTGTGTGTGAGTGAGGACAAAGCACACTGGAAAGGACATGTGTTGGCCTGTGGGGACTATCATTAGTCAGATGACCCGTTCAGGCACGTGGGTGGACCCTGGGTTGTCACCCCACGTGTCTGCGGGGGCAATTGGGGGTACCTGGTAGGCCAGAACCCGACGACCATGTTAAGGCGGGGTGGCTGTGCTGTAACCGGGGCCCGGTTGTCACATATAGCCCGATAGTATATCTTATAATTGTAAAGACCCGCAAATTTCAAGGAAATTTTTTTCTTAATTTTCTTTGGAATTTTACAAGAGCGCAGCTTCAGACGGCACCTGATTCCGAGGCCCGGTGTGCCCGGAATCAATTTCCGAAGTTTGGCTCGGGTACGTTCATTGAACGGACGAGCGGGTTTTTCTATCTTTTGAACCGGTGCCCGGAATCGAATTCTGAGGGCACCGATGAAATCGCAGCGCCGGTATTTGCTTAGAAACGCCTCTTCCGGAGTTGCGTTTGCTCAGACGTGGTTTTTAAATTTTGCGGCTTTAAGTCAGAAATAAAATAAAGTTTGTGCGACAACTTTATTTTATTTCACTTAAGCTGCTTGGAAGCCACTTAAAGCCACTTAAAGGCGGCTTGATCTGAGCTGAACTGGATAGGATGCTATCCAGAAATATCCTACCCCCTTGGTAGGATATTTGTGAGGTGGGGCCCGCACGAGCCCCGCCGTTTCTTTCGCTAAGTAACGCACCCGCGAAAACCCGTCAAGTAACTGAAAAGTCAACCGACGCATTTTCTTTAATTCTTAACAGACCATTTAATTGGGCGGTTTATTTCGTGAATTAAATGGGTTGTTTCATTCGTTGAATTAATTCAACGAATTTAATGGGTCGTTACTTACGCGTTTGCGTTCGTTGGCAAAATAATAAAATAGACAAACTTGTCTATTTTTGAGGATTGCTATCGTTGTGCAATTCCTCTGAACCTCCACCCTCCCCGCGAAGAACGCGAAGAACGCGAAGAACGCGAAGAACGCGAAGAACGCGAAGAACGCCGGCGACCGGAATTCGACGACGCACACCGTGATCTGCGACGTCGACGAGCTCTACCCGCGACATTCTTCGGCGACGCCTCTTCTTCCGCGGCCGATCCTCGTTCGACAATTAAGGTGAGAAACGAATTGTTTATTTCTCCCCTTTTTTATAATTCAATATCAACTGATTTAAATTAATCCGTTTGATCTTGATCCGGAGATTGGCGACGCGACGCCGGATACCGCGACGACGCGACGATCTCCTTCATCCGCGACGAGCGATTCCGCGACGACCTCTCTTCCGACGACGACGACAAGGTAAGGGTTGATTGGAATATTTTCCTTTCCCGTGATTTTATTTCTTTTAACGAAAAGAACCTGATCTTCGAACAATTTTAATTTATTTAAAATTGTTGTTGATTATTTGCTTTTCCTCCCGATGATGTTTATCACTAACGCGGAGGGTGCGGATCTAACAAACAAGACCCGGCAACCCTCCGCCGATCTTCCCTTTTTTGTGCGGATCTGGCGGACGACGACGAACTGTGCGGCAAGGGCGATCTGTTGATCCCGCAGTAAAGATCGGCCCCCGGGAGGAGCAACGGCGCAGACGGGAGGCAAAACGGGCCACCGGAGCAACTCCGGCGGCCCGCGGAAGGTGGCGGCGAACCGTCGGACCGTGTCCGCGGTCTGGCCACCCAGCACGCGGCCCGCGCGGGCCGCGTTTCTCCAAAGCCGCGGGTCAAACCCGCGGCGGCTCACTCGGCCGCTCGGCCGAAGCCGAGCCGGCCGGTCCGGTCGGCCGGGCCGCGCCCAGGCCGGACCGGACCCGGCCTAGCTGGGTCGGGCCGGGTCGGGCCGACCCGGTTCGGCCGACCCAGGGGGGGTTCGGGCCGGGTCACCCCGGGCCCAGAACCCCCGTTTCGGGCCCTCTTCGGTCTTTCGCCCATATCTTGGGCCTGGGACCTCCGATTGACGAACCGTCAGCGGCTACGCGATCCTTGAATCGAGACGGTCGTTTCGGTATATTACACTCAAGGTTTCGGAAGACTTTGGGTTCGGCCGGGTTGGTTCGTACACGAAACCAACCGGGCCCTCGGAGCGGAAACGCTCATAACATGAGCTACGGACGTCCGATCGACGTACCGTCAGCTGTGGTAGTTTCCTCTAAGTGAGACGGAACTTTTGGAATACTCCGCCCGAGGATCGGATACAGGCGGAGTACGGTCGGGTTGGTTTTGCCCTAAAAACCAACCGGGCCCCTGGGACGAAAATGCCAATAACTCTCAGACCGGGCGTCCGATTGACGCACCGTCTGTTGCGTTGAGATCCTGTTGTCGATACGGAACTTTTGGATACATCAACTTCGGACTACGTGTCAGTTGATGTATCAGCCTCTCGGCCCGTGGAGCGGACCCTCCTAAATGAGCTCGCTATGTGCGGGAACCCTAGCGCTGGCTGTGACTTCGACGACAGAGCAGAGATCCTCCGTGGACTGCGACGACGGCAGAGCAGAGATCCTCCGTGGACTGCGACGACGGCAGAGCAGAGATCCTTCGTGGACTGCGGCGACGACCGTGCAGAGATCCTCAGTGGACTGCATCGACTACTGCACTCAGCGATCCTACGTGGATCAGTGCTACAGGTTCTGTGTGAGCCCGATCCTATGTGGGTCCTTACTACCGGTTCTGTGTGAGCCACTGCCTACAGGTTCTGTGTGAGCCCGATCCTACGTGGGTCTTTTGCGGGGGTTAGTACCTATCGATCCTTCATGGGTCCGACGACTTAGATGGATCAGTGATCATCTTTGACGTCATCTGAAAAAGTATACCTGGTTGAGCTGAATCTTATGTTACTCTCCTTTGTGGATTGTGTTGAACTATCCTTTGTGGATTTACTGTTTACTCTCCTTGTGGATTTGAGTCTTGCTTTCCTTTGTGGATTGAGTTGTTCTTGAGCTCGTGAGCAGAGCTAGAATTGGGGACTTAGGTATATGTATGGGCATATACCTAAGTCGAGTCAGATGTTACTTCGTGATTGAATCTTTCTTTTGTGCTATATCCTTTGTGGATTTCGGGAGACCTTCGGGGGTCTCGGGGTCCTTACTGAGTAGCTTATACTCACCCCTGCACGGGCTATGCCCGCACCTTGTTGTGTTGGATGCAGACGACGGACAGCGCTGATCGCGGTTGGGGCGTGGAGCAGGACGGTACCTGGAGGTGGACCACTGGGTGGGATGTGCTCGGAGCGGACGTGGGACCCGAGGAGCCTGGAGGCTATCTGTACCCACCCTTCAGGTGGGATTGCCAGTGGACGACACGAGGCCGCCGTCTTTTCTTCAGTTGTTGTACTTTACTTTTCAGTTGTACTTTACAGTTGGGCTTGTATTTCCGGCCCCCTTTACTTTTCTGCACTCTGTAGTTACTTTCCGTTTGCTGACTCTGTGGTGGTTGTTACTTATAAAGGCAATGCCTTCCCTGTTTACCAGGAATTTACGCCTTGGTGCTAGTCGCCAGCCCCTGGCCTATGGAAGGCGGGCTTGGGGTAGTCACGGCACGGGCCCCGAGGACAGGTCGTGACAAATTGGTATCAGAGGTGGTCGGTTCTACCGCAGACTCTGATCGTCTTTTCTTTCTATGTGAAGCAATAGTGTTTAGTGTATTGAGTGTGGTTATCAGTTCAGGGAGCCCAGTGTTGGTGCGGCGGCCGACGTATCCGTACACCAGGACCCTGACTCCTGATTTCCGACTTAATGCATGAAAACATTGATTGCGTGTGTGTCCCAAGTTTCTTTGTGATTACTTGTGTCAGCTCACCGGGTATACTGATCTGCTTTATGAAAGTCTCAAGTTTTCCTTGTGATTACTTGTGCCAGCTCACCAGGTATACTGTTCTGACTGTGGTGCTCTTGTTCTCCTTTTCAGGATGGCCCCGCGACGACAGCCAGCTAGGGTTCCGAGTGTAGGGCGCGGCGGCAGCCCACCGAGCGACGAGGCCTCGGTGCAGGGCCCTTTTCCAGCAGTGGCACCGGCGGTAGCCTTACCCGCCGAGCCACCGATGCTTCCAGTACCAGACGCTGACGATGCACGTCACCTCAGGGCACTGCATGAGTTTCAGAGCCAGCGACCGCCCAGGTTTCGCGGTGAGGCGGACCCCCAGGCCGCCGAGGACTGGCTAGAGGCGGTGGGACGGATCTTTAGGCTAGTGAGGACACCAGCGGATCTCATGGTGATTCTCGCGGCGAGCCTCCTGCAGGCGGCAGCAGGACGATGGTGGAGCTTGATGCTCCAGGTTCACGATGAGGCATCCTTGCTCTGGGCGGACTTCGAGAGCCTCTTCCACTCTGAGTTCGTCCCGGCCACCCTCCGAGCGGTGCGCATCCAGGAGCTTCTCCAGCTGCGCCAGGGCAGCATGACGGTCGCTCAGTACGCGGCGAGGTTCACTGACCTATCTCGCTACTCGACCGACATGGTACGGGACCCCTTCTTCCGCGCCCGGACCTTCGAGCAGGGCTTGCGACAGGAGATTCGGGCATCGCTGATCTCCCTCAGCATTCCGACCCAGGCGGGAGTGCTGGAGCGAGCCCTCCTGATCGAGAGCTTCCTAGAAGAGCCTTCTTCAGCGGCGAGACCTAGCGCAGGGCGGCAGGTAGCTGAGTCTTCGGCAGCAGGTAGCCGACGGATGACTCTCGGGTCCAGGCAGACCAGACTCCCACGCAGACGGCCTCAGGACACCGACTCAGCAGTGCGAGGCACACAGCGGAGTGCCAGCCTTCCGAGAGGCAGGCTGTGCTACTCCTGCGGCGGGCAGGGTCACATGGCTCGTGACTGCCCGACTCGCCGACCATAGGAGCAGCAGACGGTGGAGGGGCCACTCAGGCAGAGGCAGAGGGTCGACAGTGGCGGTCCGCAGGGAGGAGGCGGACGAGGCAGAGGAGCTGGCCGAGCAGCGGGTGGTGGGAGACGCTTCCAGGCTCTACCCCCACCACCACCAGGAGGGCCACCTCGACCACAGGGAGCTGGCGGGCAGGGACAGGCCCAGCTCCAGGCAGTGGAGGCCTACGACCCCGACATGCCAGAGATGATTCAAGGTACGATCTGTGTCTATTCCACCCTTGCTGCAGTACTTATAGACACAGGAGCAAGTCACTCTTTCATAGCCTCTGCCCTTGTTCGGAGCTCGGAGATTCCGACTGAGCCGTTGGCTCGATCCTTACGGCTAGAGACTCCTACGGGAGCAGAATCGACGATTACGCACTGGTGCCGGCAGTGTGAGCTTACTCTAGGAGGCGAGAGCTTCGGCTGGGATCTCCTTGTAGCGACGTCGAGGCCTTACGACGTCATCTTGGGCATGGATTGGCTATCCACGGTTCATGCCCAGATCAACTGTTTTAGGCGCAAGGTGCGATGTGTTGGCACCGACGGGAGCAGGTTTACCTTCACCGGCGAGAAGGGAACCTTTGCAGCACAGGATGGACTTCTGCGGAGGAGAGTGCAGCCCATCTCTCATCAGTTGGCTAGCCTCATCCTAGGAGTAGTGGACGTGCGGAGTCCAGTTTTTCCTGCAGTGGTGGACCAGTACGTGGACGTCTTTCCCGACGACGTTCCAGGGCTACCTCCTCGTAGAGAGGTAGACTTTTACATCGACTTGTACCCCGGGACAGCCCCAATATCTACTCCAGCATATCGGATGGCCCCCGCCGAGCTTCGGGAGCTACGGGTACAGTTGGAGGACTTGCAGAGAAAGGGGTTTATCCGACCCAGTGTTTCACCCTGGGCTTCCCCGATTTTGTTCGCCAAGAAGGCGGACGGGAGCTTGCGACTGTGTGTCGACTATCGTCGCCTGAACCAGGTGACAGTGAGAAACAAGTATCCACTGCCACGGATTGATGACCTCTTCGATCAGCTCAAGGGAGCGCGGTGGTTCTCGAAGATAGACCTCCGGTCAGGCTATCATCAGCTCAGAGTTCGAGACGAGGACGTGCAGAAGATGGCCTTCAGGTGTCGGTATGGCCATTATGAGTTCTTGGTTATGCCGTTCGGCGTAACCAATTCTCCAGCAGTGTTCATGAGCCTCATGAACAGGATCTTCCAGCCATACCTCGACCGATTTGTCGTGGTCTTCATTGACGACATTTTGGTATACTCGACGACTGAGGAGGAGCATGCCTATCACCTGCGAGTTGTGCTAGACACGCTCCGAGAGCACCAGCTTTATGGCATTCTCTCAAAGTGCCAGTTCTGGTTACGTGAGGTCCATTTCTTGGGGCACGTCATCTATGAGGCGGGAGTTGCAGTGGATCCCGCGAAGATCGAGGCAGTGCTAGCTTGGGAGCCACCAAAGAGCGTGACGGAGGTGCAGAGCTTCTTGGGCCTAGCCGGATACTATCGGAGATTCGTGCCAGACTTCTCCAGAGTTGTGGCACCACTCTCAGCGTTGACGAAGAAGGGGAAACCCTTCGTGTGGTCAGACAGATGTCAGCAGAGCTTCCAGGAGCTGAGACAGAGATTGACTAGCGCACCTATCTTGAGGTTGCCTGAGGAGGGAGTTGGATACGTAGTTTACTGCGATGCATCAGGGACTGGACTCGGGTGCGTCCTGATGCAGGAGCGGGCCGTGATCGCCTACGGATCACGTCAGTTGAGGCCGCATGAGCAGAACTATGCCACTCATGACCTGGAGTTGGCAGCAGTGGTCTTCGCTCTGAAGACTTGGCGGCACTATCTGATGGGCGAGCGCTTCACAGTCTTTTCTGACCACCAGAGTCTCAGGTATATCTTCTCTCAGAAGGACCTGAACCTGAGACAGCAGAGATGGCTTGAGTTCCTCCAGGACTATGACTTTGAGATAGTCTATACTCCTGGGAAGGGGAACGTGGTAGCCGATGCCCTCAGCAGGAGGACGGGCATTCAGATACATGAGGAGGCGACGGAGCAGCTAGCCTCCTTACAGATATCCTTTGTGGATAGAGACGGAGCAGTCTTTCTTCAGTCTCTCACAGTCTCTCCTCCACTTCTACAGCGGGTCAGAGAGGCTCAGCGTGAGGACGCTGACTGTGAGACCCGGCGTGCAGTGATATCCTCAGGTCAGGCGCCTGATGGTTTCTCCCTTGGAGCAGAGCACGACATCCTTTACAGAGGACGTACCTTCGTACCAGTCACTTTACGAGAGGAGGTGTTGAGAGAGTTTCACACTTCTCCCTTGGCGGTGCATCCCGGAGTGGCGAAGATGTACCAGGATCTCAGGCGACAGCACTGGTGGCCGGGCATGAAGAAAGCTGTGGCAGAGTTCGTTTCACGATGCCTCACCTGCCAGCAGGTGAAGGCAGAGCATCAGGTACCAGCAGGCTTGGTACAGCCCTTGGAGGTCCCGGAGTGGAAGTGGGATGGCATATCTATGGACTTCGTGACTGGACTTCCACGCACTTCCAGAGGTCACGACTCCATTTGGGTGATTGTCGACCGACTCACCAAGTCGGCACACTTCTTACCCATCAGAGAGCAGGGCTCAGTGGAGAGCTTGGGACGTCTTTACGTCCAGGAGATCGTACGACTTCACGGTGTGCCATCGTCTATCTTCTCCAATCGAGATGCTCGTTTCACTTCCCGGCTTTGGAAGGGGTTGCAGGAGGCGTTCGGGACGCGGATCCATCTGAGCACAGCCTTCCACCCTCAGACGGATGGTCAGACTAAGAGGACCATACAGACACTCGAGGACATGCTTCGTGCATGTGTTCTCGACTTTGGTCGCAGCTGGGAGGACCACCTACCCTTGGTGGAGTTCGCGTACAACAACAGCTACCACTCCACCATCGGGATGGCACCATACGAGGAGTTGTACGGCAGACCCTGCAGATCACCGTTGTGCTGGACAGACCCTGGGGAGTCAGCACTCGTGGGACCAGAGATGGTCCGAGCCACGACAGAGAAGGTCCAGATCATCCAGGAGAGGATGAGGACAGCTCAGAGCTGGCAAAAGTCATATGCTGACAGGAGGCGGAGGCCACTAGAGTTCGAGGATGGCGACCACGTCTTTTTGCGTGTCTCACCTCGACGTGGTTTATGGAGATTTGGCCGAGGCGAAAAGTTGTGTCCACGCTTCATCGGGCCTTTCCAGGTCCTCAGCAGGATAGGAGAGGTGGCTTATCGCCTGGCTCTACCACCTCAGTGGCACCGGGTGCACGACGTCTTCCACGTGTCTCAGCTGAGGAGATACGTGCACGACCCGACGCACATCATCGACTTTGGGGAGCTGGACGTGGATGATGGGGCGACTTTTGCGGAGGTCCCAGTGGAGATCGAGGATCGACAGGAGCGGGTCCTACGTGGGCGGTCGATTCCTCTTGTGCGCGTCAGATGGCAGCACGGGAACCTCCAGGAGAGCACTTGGGAGCGGGAGGCTCAAATGCGTGCTCAGTACCCCCATTTGTTCCCCTAGTTTTTGATGTATCTTTACGGGGACGTAAAGCCCTGAGGTGGGAGTAATGTAAAGACCCGCAAATTTCATGGAAATTTTTTCTTAATTTTCTTTGGAATTTTACAAGAGCGCAGCTTTAGACGGCACCTGATTCCGAGGCCCGGTGTGCCCGGAATCAATTTCCGAAGTTTGGCTCGGGTACGTTCAGTGAACGGACGAGCGGGTTTTTCTATCTTTTTAATCGGTGCCCGGAATCGAATTCTGAGGGCACCGATGAAATCGCAGCGCCGGTATTTGCTTAGAAACGCCTCTTCCGGAGTTCCGTTTGCTCAGACGTAGTTTTTAAATTTTGCGGCTTTAAGTCAGAAATAAAATAAAGTTTGTGCGACAACTTTATTTTATTTCACTTAAGCTGCTTGGAAGCCACTTAAAGCCACTTAAAGGCGGCTTGATCTGAGATGAACTGGATAGGATGCTATCCAGAAATATCCTACCCCCTTGGTAGGATATTTGTGAGGTGGGGCCCGCACGAGCCCCGCTGTTTCTTTCGCTAAGTAACGCACCCGCGAAAACCCGTCAAGTAACTGAAAAGTCAACCGACGCATTTTCTTTAATTCTTAACAGACCATTTAATTGGGCGGTTTATTTCGTGAATTAAATGGGCTGTTTCATTCGTTGAATTAATTCAACGAATTTAATGGGTCATTACTTACGCGTTTGCGTTCGTTGGCAAAATAATAAAATAGACAAACTTGTCTATTTTTGAGGATTGCTATCGTTGTGCAATTCCTCTGAACCTCCACCCTCCCCGCGAAGAACGCGAAGAACGCGAAGAACGCGAAGAACGTCGGCGACCGGAATTCGACGACGCACACCGTGATCTGCGACGTCGACGAGCTCTATCCGCGACGTTCTTCGGCGACGCCTCTTCTTCCGCGGCCGATCCTCGTTCGGCAATTAAGGTGAGAAACGAATTGTTTATTTCTCCCCTTTTTTATAATTAAATATCAACAGATTTAAATTAATCCGTTTGATCTTGATCCGGAGATTGGCGACGCGACGCCGGATACCGCGACGACGCGACGATCTCCTTCATCCGCGACGAGCGATTCCGCGACGACCTCTCGTCCGACGACGACGACAAGGTAAGGGTTGATTGGAATATTTTCCTTTCCCGTGATTTTTTTTCTTTTAAAGAAAAGAACCTGATCTTCAAACAATTTTAATTTATTTAAAATTGTTGTTGATTAATTGCTTTTCCTCCCGATTATGTTTATGACTAACGCGGAGGGTGCGGATCTAACAAACAAGACCCGGCAACCCTCCGCCGATCTTCCCTTTTTTGTGCGGATCTGGCGGACGACGACGAACTGTGCGGCAAGGGCGATCCGTTGATCCCGCAGTAAAGATCGGCCCCCGGGAGGAGCAACGGCGCAGACGGGAGGCAAAACGGGCCACCGGAGCAACTCCGGCGGCCCGCGGAAGGCGGCGGCGGCGCGGGTCGCCGGCGCGGCGGCGCCGGCGACCGGAGGCGGCGGCGCCCGGCGCGCCGCCAGAGGAGTCCGCCGCGGCCGAGCCGCGGCGGCGGCGAACCGCCGGACCGCGTCCGCGGTCCAACCACCCAGCACGCGGCCCGCGCGGGCCGCGTTTCTCCAAAGCCGCGGGTCAAACCCGCGACGGCTCACTCGGCCGCTCGGCCGAAGCCGAGCCGGCCGGTCCGGTCGGCCGGGCCGCGCCCCGGCCGGACCGAACCCGGCCTAGCCGGGTCGGGCCGGGTCGGGCCGACCCGGTTCGGGCTGACCCGGTTCGGCCGACCCAGGGGGGGTTCGGGCCGGGTCGCCCCGGGCCCAGAACCCCCGTTTCGGGCCCTCTTCGGTCTTTCGCCCATATCTTGGGCCTGGGACCTCCGATTGACGAACCGTCAGCGGATACGCGATCCTTGGATCGATACGGTCGTTTCGGTATATTACACTCAAGGTTTCGGAAGACTTTGGGTTCGGCCGGGTTGGTTCGTACACGAAACCAACCGGGCCCTCGGAGTGGAAACGCTCATAACTTGAGCTACGGACGTTCGATCGACGTACCGTCAGCTGTGGTAGTTTCCTGTAAGTGAGACGGAACTTTTGGAGTACTCCGCCCGAGGATCGGATACAGGTGGAGTACGGTCGGGTTGGTTTTGCCCTAAAAACCAACCGGGCCCCTGGGACGAAAATGCCAATAACTCTCAGACCGGGCGTCCGATTGACGCGCCGTCTGTTGCGTTGAGATCCTGTTGTCGATACGGAACTTTTGGATACATCAACATCGGACTACGTGTCAGTTGATGTATCAGCCTCTCGGCTCGTGGAGCGGACCCTCCTAAACGAGCTCGCTATGTGGGGGAACCCTAGCGCTGGCTGTGACTTCGACGACAGAGCAGAGATCCTCCGTGGACTGCGACGACGGCAGAGCAGAGATCCTCCGTGGACTGTGACGACGGCAGAGCAGAGATCCTTCGTGGACTGCGGCGACGACCGTGCAGAGATCCTCAGTGGACTGCATCGACTACTGCACTCAGCGATCCTACGTGGATCAGTGCTACAGGTTCTGTGTGAGCCCGATCCTATGTGGGTCCTTACTACCGGTTCTGTGTGAGCCACTGCCTACAGGTTCTGTGTGAGCCCGATCCTACATAGGTCTTTTGCGGGGGTTAGTACCTATCGATCCTTCCTGGGTCCGACGACTTAGATGGATCAGTGATCATCTTTGACGTCATCTGAAAAAGTATACCTGGTTGAGATGAATCTTACGTTACTCTCCTTTGTGGATTGTGTTGAACTATCCTTTGTGGATTTACTGTTTACTCTCCTTGTGGATTTGAGTCTTGCTTTCCTTTGTGGATTGAGTTGTTCTTGAGCTCGTGAGCAGAGCTAGAATTGGGGACTTAGGTATATGTATGGGCATATACCTAAGTCGAGTCAGATGTTACTTCGTGATTGCATCTTTCTTTTGTGCTATATCCTTAGTGGATTTCGGGAGACCTTCGGGGGTCTCGGGGTCCTTACTGAGTAGCATATACTCACCCCTGCACGGGCTATGCCCGCACCTTGTTGTGTTGGATGCAGACGACGGACAGCGCTGATCGCGGTTGGGGCGTGGAGCAGGACGGTACCTGGAGGTGGACCACTGGGCGGGACGTGCTCGGAGCGGACGTGGGACCCGAGGAGCATGGAGGCTATCTGTACCCACCCTTCAGGTGGGATTGCCAGTGGACGACACGAGGCCGCCGTCTTTTCTTCAGTTGTTGTACATTACTTTTCAGTTGTACTTTACAGTTGGGCTTGTATTTCCGGCCCCCTTTACTTTTCTGCACTCTGTAGTTACTTTCCGATTGCTGACTCTGTGGTGGTTGTTACTTATAAAGGCAATGCCTTCCCTGTTTACCGGGAATTTACGCCTTGGTGCTAGTCGCCAGCCGCTGGCCTATGGAAGGCGGGCTTGGGGTAGTCACGGCACGGGCCCCGAGGACGGGTCGTGACAATAATAGTAAATGAAAATCCAATCCATACCCTAAATATCATAAAACTATACTATAGGAAAAATATGGTTTTCGAGTAGATTCTTTCCATATACATGTACTAGAAGTTTCTCATAATTATTTTTTCACTCAACATTTCCCCAATGTGTTTTTACCATAAGTTATAGAATCATTTTTTGATATATAATTCCCAATTTAATAAAAATTTCTCAGAAATGAATGAATGTGTAGAACCGAAATCAAACAACCCATTGGAATAATATGAATAAACCAACCATGTACATGATACCAATTTATTTGATGGCCCAACATCTTCTAAAGTAGTTTCAAATGTTTCACCACATTATTTGGCTTTTTTCCAGCTACTTCCGTTCAAATGACTTTTATTTAGTCACTCATTCTCATATTGAACTATTTTATTGCACTTAAAACATTTTAATGACTCTAAATCATATTTTTTCTTACCACTAATGTGATCTTATTTAGTGCAATTACTAGCCTTAGTCCAATTTTACCACAACACAATCACCTGCCAGAATTCAAAAGCCATTCCCCATTGTTCTTTTTACCACAATTTTTATAAATTATAAACTTAATTTTATAACATTTAGTTATTTTTCACCTTCCACCTTGATCTCTTATTTTGTTATTTTTCAAAGAACACCTAATCGTAGGGAAACTCCATTTCCTGCATCTCCAAACATCGAACAATTTTTTCATAACTTTTAAACTCTTATGAAGCTAATACCTTTCGATGATTTAGATTTAATCATAATTAAAAATGATTGATTTTAATATCAATATCTCGAATTAAATTTAGAGCATACATTTCCAGTCAATTGAATTTTTCTTCATATACTTCCACTGAGTCATCCTTGTTCCTCAATTCTAAAAATTATTTTCCAATCCCAAGTCGAACCTCTATAGAAAAATATTTCTCAAGAAACATTCCTTTATAATTCCTTCTTAATAAAGAGAATCAATATCTTAAATATCCTAGATATTTTAGACCATCCACCACCATGGAATTGATTCACCATCAAAATGGTAAATATAAAGACAAACCTTTTGATGTTCTGAAGACCCCATGACATCAAAAATCTTTTCTAGTGCTTTAATTCACTGTTTATCTAGTACAGGGTCAGATGATCCTCAGAATGAAGGGGGTATTTTTCCTCATAATGTTATCAACTACCAAAATGTTCCTATGGTTTTGACATGGTTGATCTCGTGCATTGATACCACCACCATTTATAACCTAATTCAACTGCACTATTACTGAAACAAAAATGTTCAATTCCAATTTCAACCATCTTGGAATAATGATTTCGTAGGCTTTTTCCAATGGATGTCGTCCCAGCACAGTAGCCAGGTTTCCTCTACAGAAAAGCATTCTGAATAAACATATCATTGACAAAGAACATGGTAATATTGAAAGGAGATTTCATTTCAATTTCACCATAATGAAAAATCATTAATGAATATTCTATTAACAATATTTTAACCCCTAGAGTGATATTAATTGAAATTTGTTTACAACTATAAGTCCCTTGCCTCAAAATCTTACATAATCATGGAATATTACATAATCATGGGGAAATTCAATAATTTGACATTAATTCACATCATGGATATTTTCATGTTTTGAGTTTTAGAGAATTTATCCATTTTTAGTACATATCATCTCGCAATCATACAAGATGATACTATAAAAACATTATCCATTTTTTTACAATAGAACCCCTTTTAAAAAAATGAATCCTGAATTTTTTCATGATAAAAATATTCATGACTTCATCGTTTCTTTTACTCATCCTTATACCACGTGAAAACATTTTAAAAACTCGTTATGAGCATAAAGACTCAATATGGGATAAAATAATTAAATAAAACATTAGTCCATGAATATTTATAAACCCATGAATTCATAATAATTTTGAAAACATCATATAAATCATAAAACATAATGGTAACTTTTGGTATTATATCATACATACATTGTAGAATTCATAGGCACATATGGATTAACCTTCATGGTTATGATTGGAATATACATCACAAAATATTCTCCAAATCTCCTTGGATAAACCTTAATTTTTACCTCTGTTATGTTAACCAATGCATTAGAGATCTATCATGGGATCACCCACCCTCAGTTTATCCTGGGACTAACCATATACATAAATACTTCCCAAGAATTATAACATATTCCGGACACATAATAAAATTATAAATGAAAAATAACATTTCAATATTGCAATCACAATACACAGTTTCATGATATTGAAATTATCAACCTACTTTCAAAACGATTTCAAATACCAAGTTATATAAAAAGGGTATGTGGTATTTATTTTTCTTTTAAAAACATTATGTCTTGTTGAGGAATCCAAATATCAAATAATTCTTGTGGTAGCGAAAGGGTAATTTTCCACGACCCGCCCTCGGGGCCAGTGCCGTGACTACCCCATGCCCGCCTTCCATAGGCCAGGGGCTGCCGACTAGCACCAAGGCGTAAATTCCAACAAAATGGGAAGGCACTACCTTTGAAAAGTAAACAAGCACCACAGAGTAAGAAAGCGGAAAAGTAAACACTAAGTAAAAACTGTACAAGCCGTGCTGAAAGTAAAAGGGGCCCGAAGTACAAGCCCAACAGTAAAGTACAACTGAAAGGAAAAACAGCAACTGAAAGGGAAAACTGTAGCGTCGAGCCATCCTCTGGAAATCCCACCTGAAGGGTGGGTACAGATAGCCTCCACTGCTCCTCGGGTCCACCTGACCGCTCCGAGTATGTCCCGCTCAGTGGTCCACCTCCAGGTACCGTCCTGCTCCACCCGCCTCCACCACGATCAGCTCTGTCCGTCGTCTGCAACCAACACAACGTAGTGCGGGCAAAGCCCGTGCAGGGGTGAGTATAAGCTACTCAGTAGGGACCCCGAGACCCCCGACGGTCTCCCGAAATCCACAAAGGATAATCCACAAAGGAAGGATACAATCAAGAAGTAACATCTGACAGGGCTTAGGTATATGCCCATACATATACCTAAGTCATCAATTCCCGTTCGGCTCCAACGTCCGAGCCCAAGCACAACCCAATCCACACAGGAAAGAAAAACGTACACCCACACAGGATAGCTCAACACAATCCACAAAGGAGAGTAAACAGTAAATCCACATAGGATAGCTCAACACAATCCACAAAGGAGAGTAAACAGTAAATCCACATAGGATAGCTCAACACAATCCACAAAGTAGAGTAAATAGTAAATCCACAGAGGATAGCTCAAGACAATCCACAAAGGAGAGTAAACAGTAAATCCACACAGGATAGCTCAACACAATCCACAAAGGAGAGTAACGCAAGATTCAGCTCACACAGGTATACTTCTTCGGATGACGATAAAGATTATCACTGATCCATTTAAGTCGTCGGACCCACGAAGGATCGATAGGTAACTAACCCCCGCAATGACCCACACAGGATCAGGCCCACACAGGACCTGTAGGTGCTGGCTCACATAGAACCGCTGAGCGCGAACCCACACAGGATCAGACCCACACAGGATCGGGCCCACACAGGACCTGTAGCACTGATCCACGGAGGATCGCTGAGTGCAGTAGTCGTCGCAGTCCACTGAGGATCTCTGCATAGTCGTCGCCGCAGTCCACTGAGGATCTCTGCAAGGTCTTCGTTGGAGTCCACGGAGGATCTCTGCACAGTCGTCGCCGCAGTCCACTGAGGATCTCTTCACGGTCGTCGCTGTCGAAGAAGCAGTCGCAGCCAGCTCTAGGGTTCCCGCACACAGCAAGCTCGTTCGGGAGGATCCACTCCACGAGCCGAGAGGCCGATACATCAACTGACACAAAGTACGAAGTTGATGTATCCAAAAGTGCCGTATCGTCAACTGAAACTCAGTATCGCAGACGGCGCGTCAATCGGACGCCCAGTCTGAGAGTTATTGGCATTTCCGTTCCAGGGGCCCGGTTGGTTTTTAAGGAAAAACCAACCCGACCGCACTCCACTTGTGTCCAAACCTCGGGCGGAGTATCCCAAAAGATCCGTCTCACTTAGAGGAATTCAACAAAGCTGACGGCACGTCAATCGGACGTCCGTGGCTCAAGATATGAGCGTTTCCGCTCCGAGGGCCCGGTGGGTTTCGTGTACGAACCAACCCGGCTGAACTCATAGTACTCCGAAACCTTGAGTGCGATATACCGAAACGACCGTCTCGATCCAAGGATCGCGTTGCCACTGACGGCGAGTCGTTTGGAGGCCCGTAGCTCATGTTGCGGGCGTTTGAACGAAGACCGTCCGAGGACGGGGGGGTATGGGCCCGGGCCGACCCGGCCCGACCCCCCCGGGAGTCGGCCGAACCGGGTCGACCCGACCCGATCGGACCCGGTCCGGTTCAACCGAATGGCCGAACGACCGAGGCACGCGGGGCGCCGCCCCCGCGGCCTGGTGGTGACGCGGCCCCCCGCATGGGCCGTGCTGTGTCGTGGACGCGGCTTCAGCCGCATCCGAGGGCACCGGACCCGCGCGGCCGCGGGTCCGCGGGTGTCGCCGCCGCGTCGGAGACCAGCGCCACCGGCGAGTTCCGCGGGCCACCGGAATCGTTTAGGTGGTCCGATTCTCTTCCCATCTGCGCCATTGCTCCTCCCGCGACTCGTTCATCACTGCGGGATTGTCAAACATCCATTGCGGCATGTTCCGTCGTCGCCCGTCAAATCCGCACAAAATGAATAACGACAGAGGGTCGTCGGGCCGTGTTCGTTTGGCCTGCACCCTCCGCGTTAGAGATAATCAAACGGGAGAAAATTAAGTTCAACACATGAACGCTTACCCGAAACAATTCTTAAAGAAATAAAATAGTTTCATAAATGGGAATAAAAATAAAAAGGGGTAATTCCCAAAATAAATCCCTACCTCGTTGGTCGTCGCGTGCGGGCGTTCTTTGCGGAAAAGCTCGTCGCGGAAGAGGGGGATCGTCACGTCATCGCGGGAAGGCGTCGCGTCGTCGCGGAATCCAACGTTGAGTCGGCGAGCTCAACGGACCAAGAACAACAGATTTCAATTATTAATATTTAAATCTGTGTTTTGTTTAAAACCAAAAAGAACCTTTAGAGGAAACCTGAAATCGCTCACCTAAAATGGTTGGTGATCGGAGATCGGAGCGTGGAAGAACGTCTCGGACGGAAGCGTCGTCGATTTCCGGGTTCGGTGTTCTTCGCGTTCTTCGCGTTCTTCGCGTTCTTCGCAAGGGAAAAGAAGATGCAAGGTTCCTCTCAAATCTTCTCAACGCGCAAATAACCACAGGTCGAGCGTTGGCCTTATTTTATTATTACGCCAACGAATTTGAGAACTGGTTAAGAAATGATCCATCAATTCGTTGAATTAATTCAACGAAAGAAACAGCTCATTTAATTCACGAAATAAACCTTCCAATTAAATGGTCTGTTAATATTTTAAGAAACGCGTCAGTTGACTTTCATTAAGACGGGTTTTCATGGGTGCATTTCTTAGCGGAAAGAAACGGCGGGGCTCGTGTGGGCCCCACCTCACAAATATCCTACTAAGGGGGTAGGATATTTCTGGATAGCATCCTATCCTGTTCAACTCAGTTCAAGCCGTCAATAAGTGGCTTCAAGTGGCTTCCTAGTGGCTTAAGTGAAATAAAATAAAGTTGTCGCAAAATTATTTTATTTCTTAACTTTAAGCCCGAAAATTAAAAACCACACCCGAGCAAATGCAACTCCGGAAGAGGCGTTTCTAAGAGAATATCGGCGCTGCGATTTCATCGGTGCCCTCAGAATTCGATTCCGAGCACCGGTTCAAAAGTTACAAAAAACCCGCTCGTTCGTTCACTGAACGTACCCGATACAAACTTCGGAAAATGATTCCGGGCACACCGGGACTCAGAATCAGGTGCCGTCAGAAACTGCGCTCTTGTAAAATTCAAAAGAAAAATAAGAAAAAAATTTCCTTGAAATTTACGGGTCTTTACATTACTCCCACCTCAGGACTTTACATCCCCGTAAAGATACATCATAAACTAGGGAAACAAATGTGGGTACTGAGCACGCATCTGAGCCTCCCGCTCCCAAGTGCTCTCCTGGAGGTTCCCGTGCTGCCATATGATGCGCACAAGAGGAATCGATCGCCCACGTAGGACCCGCTCCTTTCGATCGTTTATCTCCACTGGGACCTCCGCAAAAGTCGCCTCATCATCCACGTCTAGCTCCCCATAGTCAATGATGTGCGTCGGGTCATGCACATATCTCCTCAGCTGGGATACGTGGAAGACGTCGTGCACCCGGTGCAACTGAGGTGGCAGAGCCGGGAGATAAGCCACCTCGCCAATCCTGTTGAGGACCTGAAAAGGCCCGATGAAGTATGGAGACAACTTGCCACCCCTGCCAAATCTCCGCAACCCACGTCGAGGTGAGACACGCAAGAAGACGTGGTCGCCATCCTCGAACTCTAGTGGCCTCTGCCTCCTGTCAGCATATGACTTCTGCCAGCTCTGTGTTGTCCTCATCCACTCCTAGATGTCCTGGACCTTCTCTGTCGTGGCCCGGACCATCTCTGGTCCCACAAGTGCTGACTCCCCAGGGTCTGTCCATCACAAAGGAGATCTGCAAGGCCTGCCGTACAACGCCTCATAGGGTGCCATCCTGATGGTGGAGTGGTAGCTGTTGTTGTATGCGAACTCCACCAAGGGTTGGTGGTCCTCCCAGCTGCGACCAAAGTCTAGGACACATGCACGGAGCATGTCCTCGAGGGTCTGAATGGTCCTCTCTGTCTGACCATCCGTCTGTGGGTGAAAGGCGGTGCTCAGATGTAGCCGCGTCCCGAACGCCTCCTGCAACCCCTTCCAAAGCTGGGAAGTAAAGCGAGCATCCCGGTCAGAGACGATAGTCAATGGCACACCGTGAAGCCGTACAATCTCCTGAACGTAGATACGTCTCAAGCTCTCCATTGATCCCTTCTCTCGGATGGGTAAGAAGTGTGCCGACTTGGTGAGTCGGCCAACAATCACCCAAATGGAGTCGTGACCTCTGGAAGTGTGTGGAAGTCCAGTCACGAAGTCCATAGATATGCCATCCCACTTCCACTCTGGGACCTCCAAGGGTTGTACCAAGCCTGCTGGTACCTGGTGCTCTGCCTTCACCTGCTGGCAGGTGAGGCACCGCGAAATGAACTCTGCTATAGCCATCTTCATGCCTGGCCACCAGTGCTGTCGTCTGAGATCCTGGTACATCTTCACCACTCCAGGATGAACCGCCAAAGGAGAAGTGTGAAACTCTCTCAGCACCTCCTCTAGTAAAGCGACTGGTTCCAAGGTACGTCCTCTGAAAAGGACCTCGTTCTATGCTCCAATGTAGAAACCATCATGTGCATGTCCCGAGGATATATGTGCACGCCGTGTCTCACAGTCAGCGTCCCGATGCTGTGCCTCTCTGACCCGCTGTAGAAGTGGAGGAGACACTGTGAGAAACTTAAAGAAGGCTGCTCCGTCTATATCCACGAAGGATATCTGCAAGGCGGCTAGCTGCTCTGTCGCCTCCCCAAGTAGCTGGATGCCCGTCCTCCTGCTGAGGGCATCGACTACCACGTTCCCTTTCCCAAGAGTATAGACTATCTCAAAGTCATAGTCCTGGAGGAACTAGAGCCATCTCCGCTGTCTCAGTTTCAGGTCCTTCTGAGAGAAGATGTACCTGAGACTCTGGTGGTCAGAAAAGACTGTGAAGCGTTCTCCCATCAGATAGTGCCGCCATGTCATCAAGGCGAAGACCACTGCTGCCAACTCCAAGTCATGGGTAGCGTAGTTCTGCTCATGCGGCCTCAACTGACGTGATCCGTAGGAAATCACGGCCCGCTCCTGCATCAGGACACACCCGAGTCCGGTCCCTGATGCATCGCAGTAGACTACGTATCCAACTCCCTCCTCAGGCAACCTCAAGATAGGTGCGCTGGTCAACCACTGCCTCAGCTCCTGGAAGCTCTGCTGACATCTGTCTGACCACACGAAGGGTTTCCCCTTCTTCGTCAATGCTGAGAGTGGGGCCGCAACTCTGGAGAAGTCCGACACAAATTTCCGATAGTATCCGGCTAGGCCCAAGAAACTCCGCACCTCTGTCACGCTCTTGGGTGGCTCCTAAGCTAGAACTGCCGTGATCTTCGCGGGATCTACTGCAACTCCCGCCTCAGAAATGACGTGCCCCAAGAAGTGGACCTCACGTAACCAGAACTGAATCTTCGAGAGCTTTCCATAAAGCTGGTGCTCTCGGAGTGTGTCTAGTACAACATGCAAGTGGTAGGCGTGCTCCTCCTCCGTGGTCAAGTACACCAAGATGTCGACGATGAAGACTACGACAAATTGATCGAGGTATGGCTGGAAGATCCTGTTCATGAGGCTCATGAACACTTCTGGAGCGTTGGTCACGCCGAAAGGCATAACCAAGAACTCATAGTGGCCATACCGACATCTGAAGGCTGTCTTCTGCACATCCTCCTCTCGAACTCTGAGATGATGATAGCCTGACATGAGGTCTATCTTCGAGAACCACCATGCTCCCTTGAGCTGATCGAAGAGGTCATCAATCCTGGGTAGCAGATACTTGTTCCTCACTATCACCTGGTTCAGGCGACGATAATCGACACACAGTCGCAAGCTCCCGTCCGCCTTCTTGGCGAACAATATCAGGGAAGCCCAGGGTGAAACACTGGGTCGGATGAACCCCTTTCCTTGCAAGTCCTCCAACTTTACCCGCAACTCTCGAAGCTCAGCGGGTATAGGTCAATGTAAAAGTCTACCTCTCTGCGAGGAGGTAGTCTTTGAACATCGTCGGGAAAGACGTCCGCGTACTGATCCACCACTGCAGGAAAACTGGGACTCCGCACGTCAACTACTCCCAGGATGAGGCTAGCCAACTGATGAGTGATGGGCTGACCTCTCCTCTGCTTGAGTCCATCCTGTGCTGCTAAGGCTCCCTTCTCGCCGATGAAGGTGAATCTGCTCACGTCTGTGCACACACATCGCACCTTGCGCCTAAAGCAGTCAATCTGAGCATGGACCGTAGATAACCAATCCAAGCCCAAGATGACATCGGAAGGCCTCGACGCCGCTAAAGGAAGATCCCAGCCGAAGCTCTCGCCTCCTAGAGTAAGCTCGCACTGCCGGCACCAGTGCGTAATCATCAAGTCTGCTCTCGTAGGAGTCTCTAGCCGTAAGGATCGAGCCAACGGCTCTGTCGGAATCTCCGAGCTCCGAAAAAGGGCAGTGGCTATGAAAGAGTGACTCACTCTTGTGTCTATCAGAACTGCAACAAGGGTGGAATAGACACAGATCGTACCTCGAATCATCTCTGGCGCGCCATGGTCGTAGGCCTCAGCTGCCTGGAGCTGCGCCTGTCTCTGCCCGCCAGCTCCCTATGGTCGGGGCGGGCCTCCTGGTGGTGGTGGTGGCAGAGCCTCAAAGCGTCGCCCACCACCTGCTGCTCGGCTAGCTCCTCTGCCTCGTCCGCCTCCACCCTGCGGACCGCCACGGTCGACCCTCTACCTCTGCCTGGGTTGTCCCTCCACCGTCTGCTGCCCCTCGGTACGACGGGTCGGGCAGTCACGAGCCATGTGGCCCTGCCCGCTGCACTCGTAGCACTATCTGCCTCTCGGAAGGCTGGCTCCGTGCTGTGTGCCCCACACCGCTGAGCCAGTGTCCCGAGGTCGTCTGCCTGAAGGTCTGGTCTGCCTGAACCCCTGAGTCATCCGTACACTGCCTGCTGCAGATGACTCTGCCATGTGCCACCCTGCGGTGGGTCTCGGCGCTGGTGTAGACTCAGCAAGGAAGCTCTCGATCAAAAGGGCCCGCTCCAGTACTCCTGTCTGAGTCGGTATGCTGAGGGAGATCAGCGATGCCCTGATCTCGTGTCTGAAACCCTGCTCGAAGGTCTGGGCCCGGAAGAATGGGTCTCGTACCACGTCGGTCGTGTAGCGCGAGAGATCAGTAAATCTCGCCGAGTACTGAGCGACCGTCATGCTGCCCTGCCGCAGCTGAAGAAGCTCCTGGATACGCACCGCACGAAGGGTGGCTGGGACGAACTCCGAGCGGAAGATGCTCTCAAAGTCCGTCCAAAGTAGAGATGCCTCATCATGCACCTGGAGCATCAAGCTCCACCATCGGCCCGCTGCTGCGTGCAGTAGGCTCGCAGCGAGAATCACCATGAGGTCTGCTGGCGTCCTCACTAGCCTAAACACACGTACCACTACCTCCAGCCAGTCCTCGGCTGCCTGGGGATCCGTCTCCCCGCGAAACCTGGGTGGTCGCTGGCGCTGAAACTCATGCAGTGCGCCGAGGCGACGTGCATCGTCAGCGGCAGGTACTGGAAGCATCGATGGCTCGGCAGGTAGAGCTACCGCCGGTGCCACTACTGACAAAGGGCCCTGCTCCGAGGCCTCGTCCCTCGGTGGGATGTCGTCACACTCGACTCTCAGAACCCTAGCTGGCTGCCATCGTGGGGCCATCCTGAAAAGGAAACAGGTGCGCCACGGTCAGAACAGTATACCTGGTGAGCTGATATAAAGTAATCACAAAGAAAACATTTAAACACACACGCAATCAATGTTTTTGTGCATTAAGTCGGAAATCATAATTCAGGGTCCTGGTGTACAGATACGTCGGCCGCCGCACCAACACTGGACTCCCTGGACTGGGAACCTCACTCAATATGCTAAACATTATTTCTTCACATAGAAAAGATCAGAGTTCGTGGTAGAACCAAAATCCTCTGATACCAATTTGTCACGACCCGCCCTCGGGGCCCGTGCTGTGACTACCCCAAGCCCGCCTTCC
This sequence comes from Viscum album, assembly GCA_963277665.1. NCBI lineage: Eukaryota > Viridiplantae > Streptophyta > Magnoliopsida > Santalales > Viscaceae > Viscum > Viscum album. The sequence goes on along the minus strand of OY728136.1, from coordinate 997,906,348 downwards.
ATAGGCTAGGGGCTGACGACTAGCACCAAGGCGTAAATTCCAACAAAAAGGGAAGGCATTGCCTTTGAAAAGTAAACAAGCACCACAGAGTAAGCAAGAGGAAAAGTAAACACTAAGTAAAAACTGTACAAAATGTGCTGAAAGTAAAAGGGGCCGGAAATACTAGCCCAACAGTAAAGTACAACTGAAAGGAAAAATAGCAACTGAAAGGGAAAACTATAGCGTCGAGCCGTCCTCTGGAAATCCCACCTGAAGGGTGGGTACAGATAACCTCCACTGCTCCTCGGGTCCACCAGTCCGCTCTGTGTACGTCCCGCTCAGTGGTCCACCTCCAGGTACCGTCCTGCTCCACACGCCTCCACCACGATCAGCTCTGTCCGTCGTCTGCAACCAACACAATGTAGTGCGGGCAAAGCCCGTGCAGGGGTGAGTATAAGCTACTCATTAGGGACCCCGAGACCCCCGAAGGTCTCCCGAAATCCACAAAGGATAATCCACAAAGGATGGATACAATCACGAAGTAACATCTGACACGGCTTAGGTATATGCCCAAACATATACCTAAGTCATCAATTCCCGTTCGGCTCCAACGTCCGAGCCCATGGACAACCCAGTCCACACAATAAAGCAAAACGTACACCCACACAGGATAGCTTAACACAATTCAAAAAGGGGAGTAAACAGTAAATTCACATAGGATAGCTCAACACAATCCACAAAGGAGAGTAAACAGTAAATCCACATAGGATAGCTCAACACAATCCACAAAGGAGAGTAAACAGTAAATCCACATAGGATAGCTCAACACAATCCACAAAGGAGGGTAAACAATAAATCCACACAGGATAGATCAACACAATCCACAAAGGAGAGTAACGCAAGATTCAGCTCACACAGGTATACTTCTTCGGATGACAATAAAGATGACCACTGATCCATCTAAGTCGCCGGACCCACGAAGGATCGATAGGTAACTAACCCCCGCAATGACCCACACAGGATCGGGCCCACACAGGACCTGTAGGCGCTGGCTCAAACAGAACCGCTGAGCGCGGACCCACACAGGATCGGACCCACACAGGATCGGGCCCACACAGGACCGGGCCCACACAGGACCTGTAGCACTGATCCATGGAGGATCGCTGAGTGCAGTAGTCGTCGCAGTCCACTGAGGATCTCTGCACAGTCGTCGCCGCAGTCCACTGAGGATCTCTGCACGGTCGTCATCGGAGTCCACGGAGGATCTCTGCACAGTCGTCGCCGTAGTCCATTGAGGATCTCTGCACGGTCGTTGCTATCGAAGAAGTAGTCGCAGCCAGCTCTAGGGTTCCCGCACACAACATGCTCGTTCGGGAGGGTCCGCTCCACGAGCCGAGAGGCCGATACATCAACTGACACAAAGTACGAAGTTGATGTATGCAAAAGTTCCGTATCGTCAACAGGAACTCAGTGTCGCAGATGACGCGTCAATCGGACACCCGGTCTGAGAGTTATTGGAATTTTCGTCCCAGGGGCCCGGTTGGTTTTTAAGGAAAAACCAACCCGACCGCACTCCACCTGCGTCCAAACCTCGGTCGGAGTATGCCAAAAGATCCGTCTCACTTAGAGGAATTCAACAAAGCTGAGAGCACGTCAATCGGACATCCGTGGCTCAAGATATGAGGGTTTCCGCTCCGAGGGCCCGGTTGGTTTCGTGTACGAACCAACCCGGCCAAACTCAAAGTACTCCGAAACCTTGAGTGCGATATACCAAAATGATCGTCTCGATCCATGGATCGCGTTTCCACTGACGGCGAGTCGTTTGGAGGCCCGTAGCTCATGTTACGGGCGTTTGAACGAAGACCGTCCGAAGATGGGGGGTACGGGCCCTGGCCGACCCGGCCCGACCCCCCCGGGAGTCGGCTGAACCGGGTCGACCCGACCCGGTCCGACCCGGTCCGGTCCAGCCAGGGCGCGGCCCGGCCGGTCGGACAGGCCTGGTCCAGTTCGGCCGATCAGCCAAACGGCCGAGGCACGCGGGGCGCCGCACCCGCGGCCTAGTGGTGCTACGGCCCCCCGCGTGGGGCCGCGCTGTGTCGCGGACGCGGCTTCAGCCGCGTCCTAGGGCACCGGACCCGCGTGGCCGCGGGTCCGCGGGTGCCGCCGCCGGCGAGTTCTGCGGGCCACCGGAATCGTTCCGGTGGTCCGATTCTCTTCTCGTCTGCGCCATTGCTCCTCCCGGGACTCGTTCTTCACGGCGGGAACGTCAAACATCCATTGCGGCACGTTTCGTCGTCGCCCGTCAAATCCGCACAAAATGAATAACGACGGAGGGTCGTCGGGCCGTGTCCGTTTGGCCCGCACCTCCGCGTTAGAGATAAACAAACAGGAGAAAATTAAGTTCAACACATGAACACTTACCCGAAATTTTTTTTACAGAAATAAAATTGTTTCATAAACGGGAATAAAAATAAAAAGGGGTAATTCCCAAAATAAATCCCTACCTCGTTGGTTATCGCGCGCGGGCGTTCTTCGCGGAAAAGCTCGTCGCGGAAGAGGGGGATCGTCGCGTCGTCGCGAGAAGGCGTCGCGTCGTCGTGGAATCCGGCGTTGAGTCGGCGAGCTCAACGGACCAAGAACAACAGATTTAAATTATTAATATTTAAATCTGTGTTTCGTTTAAAACCAAAAAGAACCTTTAGAGGAAACCCGAAATCGCTCACCTCAATTGGTTGGTGATCGGAGATCGGAGCGGGGAAGAACGTCTCGGACGGAAGCGTCGTCGATTTCCGGGTTCGGCGTTCTTCGCGTTCTTCGCGTTCTTCACGTTCTTCGCGTTCTTCGCAAGGGAGAAGAAGATGCAAGGTTCCTATCAAATCTTCTCAACGCGCAAATAACCAGAGGTCGAGCATTGGCCTTATTTTATTATTACGCCAACGAATTTGAAAACTGGTTAAGAAACGATCCATCAATAAGTTGAATTAATTCAACAAAAGAAACAGCTCATTTAATTCACGAAATAAACCGCCCAATTAAATGGTCTGTTAAGATTTTAAGAAACGCGTCAGTTGACTTTCATTAAGACGGGTTTTCGCGGGTGCGTTTCTTAGCGGAAAGAAACGGCGGGGCTCGTGCGAGCCCCACCTCACAAATAACCTACCAAGGGGGTAGGATATTTCTGGACAGCATCCTATCCGGTTCAACTCAGTTCAAGCCGTCAATAAGTGCCTTCAAGTGGATTCCAAGTGGCTTAAGTGAAATAAAATAAAGTTGTGGCAAAATTATTTTATTTGTTAACTTTAAGCCCGAAAATTAAAAACCACACCCGAGAAAACGCAACTCCGGAAGAGGCGTTTCTATGTGAATACCGGCGCTGCGATTTCATCGGTGCCCTCAGAATTCGATTCCGAGCACCGGTTCAAAAGTTAGAAAAAACCCGCTCGTCCGTTCACTGAACGTACCCGAGCCAAACATCGGAAAATGATTCCGGGCACACCGGGCCTTGGAATCAGGTGACGTCAGAAACTGCGCTCTTGTAAAATTCAAAAGAAAATTAAGAAAAAAATTTGCTTGAAATTTACGGGTCTTTACATAATTGTCGTTGCATACATTAAAAATAAACATTCCATTTATCATTTAGTAAATGAGTTTGTAGAAAAATATTCCTTTTGAAAATTTATGTGGTAAATTAATATTAAAGGGGTTTATTATATAACATATAAAAAATAGACATTTAAAACTCAAAATATTCCTCAATGAAAGGAGATTGATACGAATTTCATTTCCATGAGTCTGACTTGTCTCGTTCGTTCTATAAATTCTGGAATAATAAACATAGATTAATTTATACTTTATTTAGAACCTTCATAAAGTTTATTTTTCATTTTATATAACTTACTACAATTTTATAACAATTAGATAATTATTTGAGTTCATATCATACATTTTGTCGATGTTAGGTACTTGATTAAAAAAATAGAAATTTTTTGATACCAATTATCCATGTTTCCATAAGTCCATAATCTTCATAATGATGTTCAAGATTAAAATATTATATTTATCTAGTATATATGTATTAATAATAGTTCATAATATTTGGTGATAGTAAATTAAATGCAGCATTCGTGGAGATGGTAGGTCATACGTACACATGAACTCTACTTTAATTTCTTTTCCATATTAGAGGAATGATCACTAAATGATACATAGGTATATTATAATTATAGTATAATATATATGTTATATATGTTACATATGTTCATTCACTCCATTATTTATATGTTACACGTATGGCATGAATGAGTCATAACACATTGAGGGGGCGCTATTCCACACTTCTTCAGATAAAATTATCGTATTTACACATAATGGAAAGAATAAAGATATGTTATAATAAAAATTACCATAGAATATCGACAATATAAATATCATATATAAATATAGTTCCATCATAATTTCTAACATGAACGGTGGGAGAAGAAAGTTGAACAATCAGCGTTTTGGGGGGCAGTAGTATGCCGTACATAAAAACAATATGATATATATCCATTAGATGGAGGTGTGTGTAAGAGTAGGTAAAAACCATAGCATAAAAATATTCTATTATATTGATTATACTGGTTTTTTTATAAAACATTGGAATTAAATAGGCTATGTGTTGGAAAAGGAAAATAAATGAAAGGATGTTGAGAGGAGACGTTAACTCTAAATAGTTTAACTCCTTCTCATTTGAGTCAAAAGGTATTATTGATTTTCCATATGTTCAAGGTAAGGATTATAAATGAATTTATGGGATATTTGGAGCTTTAATGAGTAAAATTTTAATGATAAATGGGGCTTGAGAGGTGTGAGTTTGTTGGTAGAGGTTGTGGCCTTTTATAAGAGGGAGGAGGGGCACTTTAGGAAAGACTTGAAATATTGTTTTATTATAAATTTAATTTAGAATTATAATAGATCAAATGTAAAATATTTATAGTTTAAGATGATTATGATTTAAAATACTCTCAACCAATAAGTTTTAGACATGTCTAGGTTACTAATATATCTTTATCCTTTGGCTTTAACCCTTAGTTAAATAAATTAACTCTTACCATATATTCTCGTATTTTTATACTCTATGGTTAATACAGTTACTATAAAATCCTAAGAGATCCAAAAGAGGACCATTAATGAAATTTTTAACATTATCTAAGTATTTGGACAAATATAATTTTTTATTACTATTATATAATTTAATAAAATATTATTTTTTCAAAAAACTCATTTGTGTCAATTTTGACACAATTTAGTAATTGATTTTTTTAAAGCCATAAAAAATTTATTCATTCGAAAAAACTACATTAAATAAAATATAATGTTTCATATTCATCCATAAAATTATTCTATGTCATAAAAATTTTCAAATTACAATAATTCAAAAATTTATAATATCATTTATTTGAATATTTCATTAATAAAGTAATCACTGAATCATAATCATGTCATAAATTAACAAATTTATTTAATGTTTAAAAATTATAAATAAAATAAAAAGATTTATTAAATAATTTTACGGTTATAATCATTATTTTTATACAATGATATCAGTTATATAACACCATATTACATTTTTTATTAAGAAGATACATGTTTATGTTATATTTCTCTTTACATTAAATTAATTATTATAACAAGTCATTATCGCTCCCATGTGGCTCCCAAATGCCAAAAGTTATGAATAAAGTTATTTTTGGTCTCCCATTTCTCATCGAATAATATTAGTACATATGTTAGGGTATTTGTATAATATTATAAAAATATTTTTTTCTTTGGATACCAAATTAATCCTTTAACGATGGTGAGTGAAAATAATTAATGATGTTAAAATCCATAATGTCCAAAAATTGGAGGTGCTGATTTAAACAATTTGGATATTTTGATTACAAATATTAAATACATTTTTTCAAAGATAGAACATAGAAGTTTCAGCAATTAATTTAAAATGTATTCTCATTCTTAAAAAGAGAAAACAGGTTTTGAAAAAGTAAAATCCATCAAAATATTGAGATACGTTGATATCAAATTTCAATTTGAGATTACTTCCAATGACCCTAATTTTATTAAATAATAAAAACATAATCTAATTAAAATTTAATACCAATTAAAATTATAATATAACAATAAAAATAAATTACATGAAAAGGATGTTTTGAATTGACATGCAGTGTTTTTCACTATTAATTAGAATAATAATTTTACCAAAAAATACCAAAAATTAAACCAAAATAAATTTTGATGTACCACTTCTAAATAAGATGTTCAGTTTTTATAATATAAAATTTAAAATATACCAAAACTAGACTTCAAAATGGTTCTCCATTGAAAGGCGTAAAAACTACCTTTTAAAAATATTAGAATACTTTATGCTTAAAATTGGATTTCTTCTCATTGTAAGCCTCTTAAATTTATTGGATAAATATAAAAACATTTAAAAAATCTTTAAAATCATAATATCATTAACTCTATTAATTCCCTGTAATACAATTGATAGGCATTAAATACCATATAAAATAATAATATTATTGTTGTATTATTTTTTGGTATAACTCCGTGTTTTGTGCAATGTAATATTTTTGAGAAAACCATTATTGTGTGTCACGTATACAATTGTAAAAACTATCCCATTTAAATTGAAATTAATATTTAATTCAAAAATATTATCAGATATGAAAATGCCTTATTCTTTAATTACTATGGATGTCATAGTAAAATTATTAAGGAAAACAAATGTGATAAATTTTTCAACAAATTGAAAAGAATATTGATTAATTTCCTAGTATAGTTATAGTGACCCAGGCTTGAAATACATGTATATTTCATCATTTTGAATTATTATTCATTAAATTAAAAAAATAAATCCCTGAGGACTGTAATATTTTAGTTTCATCAGAAACTAGGAAACTAAATATCATATCATGTTGAAAGATCTTAAAAATCTCCCACAAAGATATCCACCTTTATTACTTCTACCTAAAACCATTATTCATAACCTGGGGAAAGGAAACATAAAAATAGGTGATCATAGTTGCTCAGTAAGGGTAAACAAGGGATACATATAAACATAAACACTAAAATAGGGGTATGGGAATGTGATTGTAACATTATAATATCATACCCTTCATAGAAAAGATAATGAACCTGCGTTATGGGATAAATCATGGTAATTCATAAGAAACAGATCATAAGGAAATAAAAGACATAGGCCACGAAATAATAACTAAGGTATAGGACATAGAATTTATTTGAGAAACATAATAATAGAAAATATTTCGTGAAGGATACCTACGAAGACCATTATAACATGTTATTCATGGGATAAAACCCATGTACCTACTGCGTGATAGGGATGAAAACCCGTGTACCCTCTTACGATTAGTCTTGGGCTATAACCCATGTACCTTTATGTTTTCAGGATTGGGATATAACCAATGTACCATATTTCTTTTAGTCTTGGGTGAAAACCCATGTACCTTCTTTTTTTAGGATTGGGATATAACTCATGTACCCAATTTAAATTATATTTGGGCTACAACTCATGTACCATATTTTTTTTCAAGTTTGGACTATAAAACAAGTACCCTCATTCTTTTAGTCTTGGGATACAACCCATGAAATTTATTTTCATAGGGATTTGTCCACAATCCTTGTAACCTTTAAGATCAAATATAACTTATCATTACCCAATTAATTGGAGGGAGATATAGGTCCCACCCATATCATAATAAAATCACTCATACATGTGGCACAAGAAAACAAAACTTTCATCATATCACGATCCATTAAATAGATTGGTTTAATAAACATCAAATCATAATACATTAAATGAAATGGGTATCATCAAAATTCCATCACATAATAACCTATAAAAATATATAGGTTGGATAACAGATTCATGAAATCATAACCCATGAAATGAAGTGGGATTAATAACCATAAAACTTGTTGAAGTGAAATAGGTGTTTTAAACATCATTCCATCCAAACATAAACCACTGAAGAATGAACATTACTGGAAGCTTTGGATCATTTTCTAGAAGGGAATTAGTAATCTCAAAATATATTATCTTATATGGAAAATAATATTGGAATTATATTTTGAAAACATTTTTTGAGGTAAATATCTTTTCTTCTATGAAAATTGATCTTTAATACATTAAAACTTTTGAAAACAATTTTCCTTAAAAACATATAAAAGAATATTAAATACCTTTTCAAAACCATTTCCTAGAAAATTAATTTTTGAAAACCTTTTCATAAAAATTGACATTTTAAACATGAAAATAAATATTCAAAGTATCGACGACGGGTAAATCTGTACAGATCGTACTATGTAAAAGGAACATTCATTTTACCTAATAAAAACGTTATAAAAAAAATCCTCATTTAGATGAAGTCAAGAAATATCTTTTCAAAACATTGTTAAAATAATTAAGGGATAAAAATATATTTTAAATATTTTTAGAGAATAATATAATATTCCTTGAACCCATTTTATAAAACATGGATTTTTGACTGAAGAGAGTGTAAATTATAGATTTATTAAAAATACATATTAACAATGTTATGTAACAATGAGTAAAATAATGGTAAAAATATAATAATATATAATTAATAACGAGATTGTATTAAATTTCATAAATTTTTATTAGAGATGGATCATATAATTTCATCAAAATTATCATAAACATAAAAAATCATGAAAAGTGATGAGATTGTTTCCATACACTCTTATAACATGGTAACCTAGAATAGTACTCTCCATGTAATAAAAGGAAATTAATGTAAGATTAAAATATCATTAAAATAATATTTTTCATGATATGACATGTAAAATGGAAGTATATACACCCCGAAAAATAATTTAGGAGAATAACAAACCACACGTCTCAAATAATGAAAAGTGAGACACAATTATTTTACCGATTGGAAAACATTTGAAACTTAAACCCCATGAAATATAGATCATAAAATTTATATGTTAATTACCATAAATTTATTTTTATGTTACATAAAATACAATCACGAAAAGTACATACCCCACACAAATTTAATGTGTGGTGAACATAGCATGTATCACATCAAAATAAAAAGTGATATGAAATCCCCCAACCTAATGTCTTGAATCTCGTCACACACATTCAAACAACATGTATAATAAATAATTTTTTTAAAGGTTTTAAAAAAACTATATTATTACATATAATACCATATATGGTTTTATTATGACCTTATATTACCTATTTTCTTACAATCTTTTTTTAAGGTTTCACTTTTGGTAATATTAGCTTTAGTCTTCACATGTGTCATAATTTTTCATATATTTGGGCTGTATAGTTATACCATGAATTTTATAATTTAAAAAATGAAATAAATATCATCTATATACATTATGTGTATTATAATAATCTATATAATATATAAGTATAAAAATAATACATCGTTCATAGAGACCGTAGGTCGTACGTACGAATGAATGTTACTCCAATTTAATTGATGTGTTGAAAGAAAAAAAGTAAATGACATATATGTGTGTGTATATATATATATATTAATAGTGTCTTTATTGTATAATATATATCATATATATTTACTGAAACAAACATCAATATAGTCTATGTAGTGTATGAGTGAATCACATCGCTTTGAGGTGGATGTAGTTCACACTTCCGAAAATGAAATTACCATATTTACATAAGATGTAATGAATAAAGTTATATTATAAATATATTTTACATAATAATGTCCCCCATTATAGATGATAATCAAATAATAAACAATCATCGTTTCATGATACAATACTTTTCCATACACAAAAACAATATGTTTGTTACCCATTAGATGTAGGTTTGAGTAAGTTTTAGTTGAAACTTTTATATAAAAAAATAATAGTGTATTGAAGATACTTGTTTTGTTATATATGTATACAATAAATAGAGTTGGTGGGGGTGGAGAAGGAAAATAAAATAAAGTAATTGAGAGAAGACATTACCTCGTAATCGATTTACTCATTTTGGTTTGTTTAGAAAGGTTTCCATGGATTACATTCTACCCATAGTAAGGATTCTAGAATGAAGGGATGGATTTTGTTAAGTGTTTTGTTCATATAATAGATGAACCAAAGAGGTTTTATAGGTTTTAGTATGTGGTAGATGAGGTGGCCTTTTATAGGGGTGGAAAAGGACTAACATGGAATTTTTGAAAACATGTTAGTTGTTCACATGTTTATAGCTAAAAAAATTCATAAAAATCCAAAATATAACAATAATGTAAGGTTTAGGACAAAAATAATTCCATAAAATTGTTTCTAGATATGTTTCTAGGTCATGTGTTCCCCTGAGATTATGTTTTTAGTCCCTAATAAAACTTCATTTGACCTTAATCGTTGTGATTAATTTTTATCTCCTTTACAAATAGTTTTTTTAAATTATGTTTATAATATTTAAATATAAAAATTATAATGATTAAAAATTTGATTTTTAGTTTTTATAAATTCAAATCACTGAAGTGGAATACTTTTTATTAATGTTAATTCCATAGAGAGAACAATATTATAGGTCATTAAAGTAGAAAGAAGTTCAAAAGTTTTATGAGTTTTTGCATTCAATTTGAAAGTAAAATTGATTATAATGAGCTAAATTTTATTAATAGATATATAATTTATATAATTTTAAATTTAAAAAATTTAAAATATAATTTATCAATTATTATTATTTCAACGAAAAGGCTATTTTAAACCTAAATGTAATATTTTACACTATTTATAAAAAAATGATGTTTCTGATAAAAAACATCTAAAATTCACCCTAATATAATTTTTTAGATATAAATTCAAAAATAATGTTTATTTTATCAAATTCAACATCTAATTGTGTCTAAATTTAATTTTATTGTATTTCATACAATGAAATGAAGTGTAGTTCAAAGTATTTTTAAACATATAAAAGATTTAACAAAAGTTATATCTTTCATTATAAATATGTTTTTTTCTTAATACCATAATAAAAAAAATTAGAATGTAATTTTAATTATTCATATTACTATGTTTAACAGCTACGTTATAATTACATCATTAAAATAATTATAATAGTAAAATGATGTTTCATAGAATCATCAGTTTTGCATGTAACATATGCCAAGTCAGTGTTCCGGGTAACATACGCCAAGTCATGGCTTCATCTAACATATGTCAATTCAATGTTCTATTTATTGTTAACTGATTTTGTTCTATATATCACGCTCCAATTTTTTATTGTGTTGAATGCATCCAGCGTTGGTTTCATGTGAATGTTGTCTTTGACTAATAGTTTTTACATATATATATATATATATATATATATATTTTCCAGAGTTACATGAAATGAAAAATATCATAATGAAAAATTGATTTGAAAAAATATATATTTCACAAAATAACAAGGTGTTACATTCTACCACCATTAAAATGAATTTTTGCTTCGAACGTTCTCAGGGTTACTAATGGTTTAACACTCGAAAGGTGATTTCATTGAAACCCACATTGTAGAAATGAATACTAAAAAATCCTTTAAAAGGGAATTTAGAATAAATATAGTTACCCAATGTAACATATAACCAGGCTTCCACATTATATAACATAGGTTCTAAGAGGAAAAAAGGATATGGAAGAAAAATCATACCATCATGTTCTGATTTAGAGTGATAGAGAACATATTCTACAGAACGTTAATAATCTTAAATCCATAAATTTATGATCAACTAAGGAACCATCTATTTAATAAAAAAAAGATTTACTAAGATTACAATTTTTGGTTTCAAGATTATTTTTCCTAATTTTATGTTATTTTCATGAAAATATATGCTTATATTATTTCCAGAAAACTCACCCTTTGTTTTTATTTGATTAACACAACCACTTTATCTGAAAATGATGTTGAAGTTTTAATCATGGAGTAATAAGAGTTCATGATTCCCAAGATATAATATCCTGTTTTTCATCATTTATCATCAACATAATGTTGATAAAAAGGTTATCAAATATACATAAATCCTCATGTGGCCAGATAATGATTTAATATCACAAACAACAATTAAATTTTAACATAATATCACCATAAATGGATAACCTTATAAGAATTAAAAAATATGAGAATAAAAAATATTAGAGATAAATTCACGAAATCAGATTAGCACTGATCCTCCATATATCACCAATTTCCACTTGGTCGTCACGTTCCAAACACATGAATACCCACATCGTATATTCCTTTAAACATAGTATCATCATTAATTACCATAAATCCTTTTTTAGAATATAATTACTTCTTGATTAAAATTATTACAAGATATTTTATTTAAATCCAAGAGGTCTTAAACTTCCTCCTTAATGACATAGAACACTTTTGTAATAATCAAATCTAGTGTAATCTATGCCATCTTATTTACTAATTCATATTCATCATATCCTTATCCAAACATTATTATCATAACTTAAGTAACATATTAAGGGTTATAATTCCATTAATCATCTATTTCCTATGGACATCACTGCCATTATATCACTTTTATATTCTATTAGAACCATTCAACATATTCTTAGAATTACATAGTGAAAAAATAAACTAAAAAATACAAATATATTTCACCTATAATATAACATACATCATGAATCCAAATACATAAAATATTTTATTATTTCAATTAATCCTTATTTAATTATCAATGCTACCTCATCCTATTACACAATACATATTTCCTTTCACATTTCATCTGTAGTCTCTTCATTATCAACAGTGAAACTATTACTCATACCACCTTGGAGATCCTCTTTGGGAGATTTTATCTTGAGACATTGAAATGCACAATTAAATTTTATTTCACACAAAAAATAGATAATCATCATTGATGCATTAGGGAGGGAAATATTCTTATCCATTCTATTATCCAAAATAATTATTTTTCCCCATCAATAAATTTATTTTTGATTTTTTTTCTATATTAAAAAAATATTATTTTTCCCCTATGCCATTCATATAGTTGATTCTTTCCACATTTTTTACACACAGGAAACTCAATCTTCTTTCCTCCACGATATCTATTACCTAAAATCATAGAAAACTCTTTTATCTTCATTGGTGAGTTCGAGAGTTGGTTAAGGTACATGTTATTAATCATGCGATGTGAAAAATTATTAGGCATGATAACCACATATTTTAATATAGTTATTATCTAAATTGACTTCTCATTAGAAAACCATCCATCACATTAAACATTAATCCAGTCATTTTCAGTTTTCTCCATTGACTAAATCCTGAATCATTTTGTTCCCATTACATATCATAGTAGAAAACCACACAATCATGTAATTAATTTTCAAAATGTTGTCTAAATCAGGAAATAATATTTAATATATAACACCTTTGTTTCATCCTATTTTATTCATATAAGAGATATATTTAAATCCATAATTATGGTTTGTGAATATTTTGTGAATTTTGAAAGCTTATCCCCCTAGAGTGTCAAACCAGGTGTGCAACAAGGCCAATTTTCAGGTAACAAATTACCCTGAGTGAGGCCCAAATTTTTTTTGGTAGTATTACCCCTAGATAAATCGGTTATAGAACCCTATAAACTTTTAATATCCACACAAGGATGTATTTCTTCAAAACTACTCACTCTATCCTTTACCAAAATTCTAGGACATTTTTCTATATGTTTACTCATCATTATTCGTATCCATAGAGTCATACTTAGACACATCCTTATAAATATACATAGGGATCTCACTGAAGATTTATCATCATTGTTTCAATATGTTGACTAAACCATTCCATTTATAAAACTATAGAAACCAAGTCTTAACATACATGGATATTAGACAATTTGAGATTAATGTTAATTACATTACAAAAATACATGTCCAACGACCATAATAGTTTAGTGTATTTAGAAACATGGAATAAAAATATTTTATCTTGGTGAATGATCTTCAACATCTCCAATAAAATTTCCCTCCTTTAATCCTTTTACCTAAATGTTTTCTTCATAACCTGGGGAAAAAAGACTTAAGTATACGAGAGCTCAAATTCCTAGTAAGGGAAAACAAGGGAGATATGTAAACATAATCATTAGAATAAGGTTATGAGAACATGATCATGAAAACATAATATCATTCCCTACATATAAAATATTATATACATGAATCATGTCATAATAATTGGATGTTCATAAGGAAAGAATCTTAAGAAAATAAATAACACATGCAATGAAATCATAACAAAGGTATAAAACATGGAATTGTGACCGTAAGATAAGAATATAATATTATTTCTATATTACCCAAGGAATATCATCCAACATCATATTGTTAGTATAGGTTCACTCCCCATACCATCTTGGAAATCATGGTTCATTCCATGGTTGTCACACCCGATTTTTCTGTTTCTTGGATTTGATCTGGTTCATTGGAAATCCCAATACTTTTTACGGTTTTGGTGAGACTAATTTTGAGTTTAGATCTTTCATATATTTTTAATAATCTTAATTAGGGTTCCCCATTGCTTTTTTTAGATTTTTTGAAGAAAGGGAGGTTATTTCATGATTTGGGCCAAACATTGATCCCATTTCCATATTTAAAAAAATTATTATTTCATAAGTCAATTTCATTTCAAAAAATTATACCCATTATACTTACCAATTTTCCTCCCCCTATTATATTCATACCACGATTTCCTTTTGGGCCCCATAGGAATTCATAAGCGTGGTGAATATGGGTTATTTATAGAGGTATTAGGCTATCCCGTGGGACCACTTCCAGTTTAAAAAAATTAAATTTGTCTAATTTATATATTATTCATTTGTTTATAGTTTTATGTTATTACACCTACCACAGGATCCCAATAACCATAGTCGTTCCCCCACGTTCAATTATATCTCTTTGGAGCTTATCTTTTTTGCTAATTACGACAAAATATTTCAACATTTCTCAAATCGTCTACACTTTCCCATGATAATTTATCTCATTCATAAATCATTCATTTCGTACTCTTTTTCACTAAAAAATTCATTCCCTAGTTATTTCATACCATAGGATCCTTGACATGGAGTTCTAATCTATTCCCTTTCCTCTACAAAATCATATATAATTGAGGACGAAGAGTTTTCTAATTTCCAAGGTGGGATTCTGTCTCATTTTTCCTCCATATTCCTCCCCCTTTAATTATTTATTGATTTAATATTCACCCATATTCATGATATAACTAGGGTTTTGTTATAACATGTTTTTTATGGTGGTTTTTGTACATTTGGGGCTGTTCATCTTAGGTTTAGGGTTTATAAACACTAAGATGATGATATCGGGTGTGTGTTTCCATTCCACCAAGGATTTGAGGTAGGATATCCCTTGAACATTGCTTTATCATTTATGTTTCACCATTTTATTATTATTTTCACCATATATATATGTTTATTATTGTTTTTCAGCCTTTCTATAATTTTTATGGTGTGCAAAACCGTTGTTTAATCCTTATTTTGTGAAAAGCAGTGTTGTATTGTCATAAAATTGCACACCATGTCTATGTTTAAATTTTCCATTATCTTTCAAACCTTGTTTGTAATGTTTATAATATAGTTTATTTTATGTTAAACATGTTTTTTTTCTTGAAAAACTATATCATCCAATTGGTATTTTATTTCTTATCAAGTGCTTAAAAAAATTGTTTTGCTTAAAATTTCATCTCAGGTGTTCTTAAAATTCCCCAATTTCATTTTATATGTTAAGTGTGATTTAAAAATTACATTTTAGGATTTAAAAATGAATTGTAAGCATTAAAAATGATATTTTTGTGTCTTTATAGGTCTTTCCAAAGTGTATTTGGTTTTACAAACAAATGGTGTTTTGTTTACAACATGTTTTAGCCTGAGTTTCACGAAAATGGCACGTTTTACATCCTTATGAAAATGGTTGTGTTTGAAATATATAACTTGATATTTTTAAGGTATCTATTAATGTTTTTCTCTGATATTAGTGTTTTATATACACCTCCTTAATAATATTTAAATTCATTCCATTGTCAAATTTTAGTTATGAGAATGGCTTAAAGTCCTATTTGGCATTTTTCTTGGGATTATAGTTTCCATGTGTATTTAATGTTATATATTTTGGGGATTTTTTATTGTCCATAAAATTAACTATTAATTGGTTTTGAGGCTTTCTGATCTGGTTTTATATGTTATTGAATGGGTTTTTTCCTTAAAAGAGTATTTTGGAATGGATTTTATATTAATGTCCTCATTATACTTATTGAAATTCTCTTATGATCATTTAACTGGTTTATTGATCTATGATAGAAATGTGAGACATTTTTTTAGAATGTCTGATGTCTGTACGATTTTAAAATTAAATCTTCATGATAAAATGTAATTTTATATATTTTTAACTTGTTTCAGCACAAAAGGGAAAACTCGGGTATTAGGTGCATAGACATATACTAGTATGATAGTGATATGAAGGGGTTTTATACCTGTTTCCTATAACATGTTTGGTGATGAAAATTCTAACTAATTTATGATGATTATGATTTTAGAGAACACTAGTTTATGCATTATTCTCATAAAATTGGATAATTTCCATGAGAATGGTTATTTTTATGGTTACATTTATACCGATATCTGAGGTAAATAAGGCCCACAATGAACTAGTGCCAAGTGGTGTTCTCAGGACTTGTTCTCATTGGCTATTTTATACTCACCATTTTCATACATTGAGATTAGTTTTTATATTCAAATGTGTTTGTGTTTTTTATTTAAAAGGATATCTTTTTTAAAGGAACCCTCTTGAACACTATATACATTTTGAAGTTGCACCTCTTTCTGAAATTCTTAATAGCATTCGTGTTTATAAAACAAGCATGTTTTTATATCATAATTATTATATCATGGAACCAAATTTTGAAAATTTACTTTTATATATTTTATTTAAAACATGAAATTTATGATTCTTTTATTTTAAAGGATGTGCATTGGGAATAGAATATTGAGCTAACCTACTGAGTTTTAATACTCACGCTTATATTATTCTTCTATTTTTAGCCCTTGTGCAGGTTTCCTCTTGAATTTGATCACATTGGTGGATGTATAATCATTGTGTTTGAGAGAGACCAACAGGGTCACATGGAGTTATTTGGTTGTCAGGTTTGTTTGGTTGAGTTGTTGGTTTAGTTTTACTTTTAGTTACTTTTACAAATACTGTTTAGTTAAAATTTTATGTAAATGTATTTTTTGATGTTTGTTTCTTTTTGTTGTTTGATTTATTGTTTATATTTTGGAAAAATCATTCCCTTGTGTACTCTATTGATTCCATCAGTTCTTTTCACCGTCCTAGTAGGACTAGTAATGCTTCTTGGGACTTGTCATGCGCTGGACTAGGTGACTGGTTCTGGGTCGACTCACGCAGGTACATGAAATAATGTTATCGAAGGAGGTCAGCTCTTAGAACAACATGATTTTTAGAGCACCCTTATTATTTTGGGGATCTCCAGATAGATGGATTATGATTTTTTTGACTTTAATGGTATGTTCAGGAAGATCATTGAAAAATCTTCCTTGTTCTGATCCTTAGGTTTCCATCGGAAGTTTTGATTTATCAGTTTCCTTTGTTCTTTTTGATTGTTTGGTGTTGGTATATGACAAGGGGAGACAGATTAATGGTTTCAATGGGCTCATAGGGCCTAGAAAGCCATGTGAAGCCGAGGTATAGTCCTAATATGTCTCTCTATGGTTGTGTTTTGTTTGAAATATGGCCTCCAACCATTTGGTCAAGTTACCCAATGACACTACTTCCTTTTTGGGGTCTCCTGGACCTTTCTTGAAATCTGATTTTTTTTGGAAATCCTTATGAGAGAATTGTGAAAATGGTTTTCAAAGGATGTATTAGATTTTAAAAAGTTGAAAAATTGGTTTCTAAAAATTAAATATATGAATGGTTTTTGAAGTTTTTTTTTGTGGAAAAAATATTGGGGAGGAAGTGGAAATGATTTGACATGATTTGATTTTCCTTAAATAAACTTGTGGGTTTTTTAAATAAAATGTTTTAAAAAAGTGAATCATTTTATGGGGATTCTGAATTTTTTTTTTAAATTGGGTGTTTTGGGATGTTGAAAATTGATTTAACTAGATGAATTTGTTTTGTAAATTGGTTTAGAGATGTTGGTGTTTTCATCGAAAGGGTATTGGTCTCAATTTCAATCAGATTATGAAATAATGACTTACCAATTTTATAAAATGGGAAGGGGTTGTATGGTGTCGCTTGGTTGTTTTAAAAGTAGTTAAAAATTGAATGGTGTAGGTTTTTAAGATAGTGGTTTTTGATGAAGAGTGGTTTTCTTAATCTGAAAAGGGATTTTGACTTGGTGGATAAGGTTCCTTTTAAAGGTACACAATTTTTGGAATGATGTTGTTTTGTTTTAGTCCTTGGTGTTTTCATGGGTGTCAAATTCATGGTTTTATTAATATCTTAGAGGATGGACTATATGGGATGGTGGTTGGGCGCCTTAGGTGGAATAGAAATGTTCATGTGAGTGAGACTTGATGAAAACCCATTGGTGAATGTGTAAATCCACTATGTTATTTTTTTCAAAAGTGTTTTTAGATGAAAAATTATGGAATTTTTTTATAAACCAATGGTAATGAGGCTATTTTTTATAGGTCTTATAATTTTTTTATTTATTATGACTCCTTCTGAACTGGATGACATCATCTTCTTGTGTCTTGAGATGTGATATTTTTGGTGTCTTTGTTTTCAAGTAATATTCAGTGGGTTTCTAAATATGTGTTGGATTTGTTATGTGTCCACAGATAGTTCTACGTTGAAAATATTTCCTGTTGAAGAACCTAAGGATTCATTTAAAATGTTAAATCCACCTATTTTGATGATACATTGCCCTGTTTGTTGGATTGGATACATTTTTAGGCTCGATCTATTGTGCCTTCCTGTTATAATGATTCTCTTGGTTATAGCAGTTGTGTTCTGCGATTCTTGGTCTATTTCACCATGTTCCATGCTCATTTCACCCCTCATTATATGTAAGTTAAAATGGTGTTCTGTGTCCCTCAGTCTCACTTAGATATTGATTTTTGGTTTGAGCTAGTGTGTTTTATGAGTTAATGTGATTTAAATCTCATGACTATGGATAAAAATATGCTTCAATCAGTGGGGTTCTATCCATAGGCCTCAGAGTAAAGCTTTTAATGCAGTCAGGATATCACAAGAGGTGTGGTAGCTCGACTAGGCTCCTTCCTCCACTACTATGGTAAGGTAGTTTTTATGTCTCTATTATTATTCCTCGTCAATTTTAATTTATGATTTTCTCAACTGGTATGGTTGACTAACCCCTATGACAGTGTCTATGGTTATTATTTTATGTATGTGGGTTACAATAAATGTCCTTGTGTGGACCTCCAATGTTAATCGAGTGTGGTCTTGGTGATACATGTTCATATGTGGAGAGTTATGGGTAGTTCCTTTGTTTTTGTTTTTGTTTTATTAGACTAATGATTCAGTAAACTCTTCTACCCTCCCAGAGTGGTGTGGGTCTAGATCTGTCCATAAAGTGTTGTCCCAGTTCTTACACCCTCCATTCGAGAGTGTGTGGTTTAGATGTTTATGTTTTTACCCTCTTAGTATTGGTTTGTAAGTTGTTTTGGGAGAGTATTTGTGGGCCTATATGGGTGAGGCCCAATTATAGCTCAGGTTGATTTTTTTTTTCATTTCTAGTTGGTCTCTAATGGCGGGGAGACCCACTACGGGTCTCAAAGATCATTCCATTAAGGATTTGTTGGATGGTAGTTGTGATTTAATTGTGGGGAACCTGTTTTGGCCTCTACTGAAGTCATTGGCTTTCACAAGTGATATTTTGTATGTTATCATAGGGTTCATTTGGGGAAGTCCCATTAATCTAGTTCTTCACTTGGTTGTAGAGGTGGTGGCATGATCTTTTCCGTTGATTCTCAGGAAGTGGTTGTGTGTTGGTGTTTTGTTTTGAAAATTGGATTAAGTTATATTGATGGTTAAGGATACTTACATGGATTAATAGGCTATATTATGTTGATAATGAATCCATTGGTTTTTTTCAGTAGTAATGTGTTACGACTTTCCGGGGGTGGAAAGTCATAATGGTGGGGAGAATTGTCACACCCGTTTTTTTCATATCTTGGTTTTGATTCAGTTCATTATAAATAAAAATCCTTTTATTGTGTTTTTTGTGAGATTAATTTTGATTTTTTAACTACCATATATTTTTAATCATCCTAATTTGGTCACCCCATATCGTGTTTGCGATTTTATGGAGAAAATGTGGTTACATCATGATTTGGGTGAAACCCAGAGCGCTTTTTCATATATTAAAAAATAATTCTTTTAAAAATCAATCGTTTTCAACATTTTCACCCATTATACTTCCCAATTCTCCTCACCTAGACATATTCAAACTAAAATATCTTTTTGGGCCCCTTTGTAATTCATAAGGATGTTGAATTTGGGTTATTCTTTCAGGTATTGGGCCAGCCAGTGGGACCATTTCTGGTTTTAAGAAAATATTTTTTTTCATTTATATAATATTCATTTTTTTATAACATATATTGATTCCACCTCCAAATAAATCCCACGAACCATAGTCACACCCCATGTTATATATTTCCCCTTTGGAGATCATCTTTGCCATATATTAGGGAGAAACTTCTCAATGATTCTCAAATCAGCTAGATTTACCAAAGGTAATTTTTCACCTTCATAAATCATTCCATTCATACTATATATAACAAAAATAATCATTCCATTGTTTTTATAGACATTAGTAGCCTCTCCAAGGAGTTCCAATACATTCCATTTCCTCTACAAGTGCAGATCATCATGAAGATGAAGAGTTTTCTAGTTTCCAAGGTGATATTCTTTCCCCCTTTCTCCTAACTCTTCTTCCTAATTTCATTATTTATTGGTTTTATATTCTCCCCTAGTCATGATCAACCTATTGTTATGTTATCCCATGTATTTTATGGGATTTTGGTTTTTTGGTTTTATCATAATAGGTTTATGGTATATAAACCCTCGGATGGTGATATCTAGTGCAAGTTTTCATTCCAAAATGGATTTGAGGTAGGATATCCCTTGAACATGACTTTATCAATTAATTTTTCATCATATTATTATTTTTTTCACCTGATATATATGTTTATTTTTTTTTCAACCTTTGGATAATTTTCATGGTGCGCAAAATGAGTATTTAGTCCATGTTTTGTGAAAAGTAGTGTTGCTTTGTCATAAAATTGTGCACCAAGTGTTTGTTTAAATGATTAGTTGTATTTAACACATATTTTTTGAGGTTTAGAATATGATTTATAGTATTTTTAACATTTTTATGTAATTTTAATAAAATCACTTCCTACAATTAGTGTATTATTCCTTGTCAAGTGGTTAAAATAAATTGTTTTTTTAAAAGTGCATGTCATGTGTTCAATAAATTGCCCAATTGGATTTTATGCATTATGTGTGAATGAAAAATTATTTTTCGGGATTTATAAATGAATTTGAAGAATTATAAATGATATTTTTGTGATTTTATATGTCTTTAAATTTTGTATTTGGTTTTTCAAACAAATTGGTTTTTTGTTTACAACATGTTTTGGCCCGAGTTACCGAAAAATGGTCTGTTTCACATCACTATGAAAATTGGTTGTGTTTTAAATATGCAACCTGAGTGTTTTAAAGTATTTATGAAAAAAAATTCAAATTTAAATGGTGTTTATAAACCTCCTTAATAAATTTTAAATGTTGTACATTTTTCAAATGTTAGTTTTCAGAAAGGCTTAAAAGCTCGTTTGACATTGTTTTTCTAAAATTTATTTCTATGAGTATTTCATGTTCTATCTTTTAGGTCTATTTTATGGTCCACAAAATAGATTTATTAAATCTTTTTTTGGGATTCTAAATCTATTATTATATGGGTTTTATTTTTTTTGGACATAAAAGAGCATTTTGAATGATTTTATGTGTAGGGCCTTGTTATACTTCTTGAAATTGTTTTATGAAAATTCAGGTGGTTTATTTATTATTGGAAGAAATGTGAGACATGTGTGTGGGATGTTTTTACTATTTATTATTGTTAAATGGAATATTCATGAGAAAATTTAATTTTATATATGTGTTACTTGGTTTAGAAAAAAACGGAAAAATCAGGTATATGGGTGGGAAGACATGTACTAGTATGCTTGTGATCTCGAAGGGTTTGGTCCCTGTATCATGTAGAATATTTAATGATGACAACACTAACTAAACAATAATGATGATGATGTTGGGTAACAATAGGTTATGGATGTTTTTCTTACTATATTCTCATGATCATGATAATGGATATTTGTTAGGGTTACTTTTACACTAATATGCGAGGTACCGTTGGACCACAATGAACTAGTGCCTAGGGGTGTTTCTGTGACATGTGCTCATTGGCTATTTATTACAAACCATCGGCATAAAGTAACATTATTTGGTAAATTCTGTAGTTTTTTTATTTTATTTAAATATTTACCTTCTTGAAATAAATCCTCTTTAAAACAATTTTCTTTTTGATGTTGCGCCTCTTTGGAAAATTGTTACTATCATTCTTATTTATAAAACTGGAATGTTTGTGTCTGATAATTACTATATCATAAAACCTCATTTGTTATAATAATTTTATATATTCTATTTAAAATATGAAAATGATATTTTATTTATTTCAATTAAAGTGCATTGGGAAAACAATATCAGGATAAAGACTGAGTTTTAGTACTCACACATATAGTCTTCATCTATTTTTAGCTCTTGTGTAGGTTTCAACATTAGTTTGATCACCTTGGGAGATGTGTGATAATTATATTGGAGAGTGACCATTACGATCAAATCGTGTTAGTTGGTTACCAGGTTTGGTCAGTTTAGTTGTTGGTTTAGTTGTACATTCTTTTTCTTATACAAATAATGTTCAGTACAATTTTTATGTAAATGTATATTGGGATATCTATTTCTTTATTTTGTTTGATTTATTGTTTATATTAGGAAAAATATTTCCCTTTTGTACTCTATTGATGTTCTCGGTGCTTTTCAATATTTTGGGATGGCTGGGAACCCCTCTTAGGACTTTTCATGGGATGTACTGGTTGACCGGTTCAGGGACAACTTAGGTTGGTTCGTGAAAATGGAAATCATATTAGCATAAGGTCACTCCTCATTACATCATGGAAATCATGCTTCACTAACATTTCTATCCTAGTAGTTATTATTCATTCTGAAGACCATCTTCATGAGATATAAATCATTACTTAATGCAATAGAGGGAGATATAGGTCCCACCCATCCCATAATGAAATCATACATAAATGTGCCACAAAATCCTAAACAACCACTTTATAACCCATGAAATTAAAAGGGTATAATAAAAAAGTAAACATATAATAACCTATAAAAAAATATATGTTTCATGACCATTTCATCTAAAGTATAACTTGTTAAGGAGAAAAAACATTTCATTAACATATAACCCATTAAAGAGAAATGGATTTCAAAAAAATGTATCCCATAAAAGAGGAGAATATTTAACAAACATATAAACCCTGAAAGATAAAAATATTTCATAAACATATAACCCATGAAAGTGATACGAATTACATAATAATATAACCTGTGAAATAGAAACTAATTTTATATACATATAACTCATGAAAGAGAAATGGATTTTAAAAATATATAACTCATCAAAGAGAAATGAGGTTGATAATGACCATTACATTAATAATAACCCATTCAGAAAAGTACTATTAACGAAACCTATAAATCAATTCCTAAAATGGAATGATTAACATCAAAAGATGACATCTCAGATAGACAATAATTTTTAAATATCTTCCAAAATTTTTTCTTGGGGAAAAAATATTTTCTTTTCTGAAAAATCCTTTTAAATACATAAATAAATTTAAAATAATTTTATAACAATATAACCTGAAAACATTTAATGAATACATGAAATTATATTGAAATTTTTTCCCATGAAAACATATAAAATAAGATTCAAAAAATTTAAAAAACATTTTTCATTTAAAACAATTTCAAAACTTTTAATTAAATACTAAAAAAATTTGAAATCATTTTTACATGAAAACATATGAATGAATCCATATAATGTTTTGAAAACCATTTATTTAATAATACTTTGAAAATTTGAAAATAAGTCTTGAAATCATTTTGAAAATACTTTTCCTCAAAAAAATAAAAAAAGAATCGTGAAAACCATTTGAATTTTTTTTTCATAAAATTTTCGTTTTAAAAACATTTTCATAAAAATTAACCTTTTAAACCTGAAAATAAGTCTTCAAATAATTGACGGTGGATAAATAGGAACATGTCGTATGAGGTAAAGTTAACATTCATTTTTTATTGTAAAAATATAAGAAAAAAGACTCATTCAGAAGGAGAAAATAACATTTCATTGAATACATTGGAAAAATAAAAAAGGGGTAAAATTTTATTTAAAATATTTTATGATCATAATAGAATATTCTTGGAACACATTTTAGAAAAAATAGTTGTCTGACCGAGGAGAGGATAAAGTCAGGATTCCTTGAAAATAGTTTCTCAACTATATTATTTACCGAAGTGTATATAGATGGTAGATATACATTAATATATAACTAAAAACAAGAGGAGAATAAATTTCATGAATTTTCTAGATATATGGAACATAATATTTCATCAGAGGAAGAATAAACATAAACAATAATGAAAAGTGATGAGGTTGTCTCAATACACTCCTATAACTTGGTAAATTGGGATAATACCATCCATGTAATAAAAGTAAATTAAATAAATCTTGAAATATCATGAAAATAATGATTTTCATTATATAACATGTAATGTGGATGTATATACACCTATGAAAATTTAAGTTCATAACAAAACATAAGTCTAAAATAATGAAGATTGACACACAACTATTTTTCTAAATGGGTAACTTTTGAAACATAAACCCCATGAAAGAAATATCATAAAATGAATAAGTTAATAACCATAAATTTAAAAATAATATACATATTATAAAATCATGTTACATACATAAATCTCACAAAGGTTATGAGTGGAAAACATAGCATGTATCTAATAAATATAAAAAGACATTTGAAACCCCCTTACCTTGTGTCCTGACTCGCGTCGTAGTCATTCAAACAAAAATATAAAAAATATAATTTTATTATAAATATATTAAAGAACCATATTATTATATGTAATACGACATTTAGTTTTATTAAAACCTTATATTACCCTCTTGTTAGACATCCTTTGTTAAGGTTTCACTTTGGGTAATAATCACATTATTCTTCAGATTTGTATTAATTTGTAATATCATGGGTCCTCATACATATATCATGATTTAAAGAATTTAAATCATTATATAAATATCAGTTATATAAATTATATGTTAATTATTATAATATATATAATATATTATTATAAAATGTAATACTCTGTTTATATAGACGGTAGGTCATACGTACGCATGAATTCTATTGTCGTTTAATTTTTGTGTTGAATGAAAAAAAGACATATATATATATATCATTATTAAATTATATTTATAATATCACATATCTCATATATATTAACTAAAACCATATTTAATATAATCCATGTAGTGAATGAAAAAAACACATTTCTTTGAGCGGGTGTTATTCCTCAAATTCTCAAATGAAATTACTGTATTTACATACGATGGAAAGCATTAAGGAATGTTGAAAATAAAAATTACAGAATCATAAATAATTTATAAATATAATATATATAATATATAAATAAATTTTCTATCATAATTTTCACCATGATAGGTGGTAATTTATTAAATGAATATTCATCATTTGATGAGGTAGTAGTTCACCACACAGAGAAACAATATGTTCGCTACGTATAATATAGAGGTGTGTGTACGTGTCAGTAAACCCACATACATAACAACTTAAAAGTATATTTAGGATTATTTGTATATAATAATATAATAATATAATAATTAGTGTTTTATGGGGTGTATAAGAAAATAAAATAAAGGACTTGAGAGAAGTTGTTACCTCTTAATTGTGTAACTCCTTTTTGTTTGTTCCAAAAGGCTTCCTCGGGTTTATTTATTACCAAGGTATGGCTTATAAGTGGAAGGGAGGTAATTATTGAAGTGTATTGGAAATATATTGGCCAATCCTAATTGTTTTGAGAGTTGTGAGGATGTGGGATATGTGGTGTCCTTTTATAGGTAAGGAGAATGACTCACTAGGAATATTTGAAAACTATTTAGGTGTAGACATGTTTCTACTTAAAAATAGTCATAAGAAACCAAAATTGTAGAGACCCGAAGCCTGACTTACATGGACATTACATTAGATTTGTGGAATACTTATTACATAACAAAAACACACACACAAGGATCGTAATAGTTTAGTGTCTTTGGAAACTCGGAACGTAATCTTCTAATCGTGGTGAAAGATCTTCAATATCTCCCATAAAGATCTTCCCCTTTTTTTACCTAAAACCATTCTTTATATCCTGGGGAAAAGAAAACATAAAAGGGTGAGCTCAAATGCTCAGTAAGGGTAAACAAAAGAAAAATCAATCACATCGTATTCATAAGAACATAACATTTTAGAAATCTTAACCTGCAAAAGAGAGTATAATTTCATAACATGGAATAAATCATAGAAGTGAAATGAAATCCCAATAATCATAACATAAAACATTAATCTTTGTGGCATACACACATAATCATAGAGAATCATTTCTTGTTAGTCAAGACTCATTGCCAAGACTATCTTAGTGGACAAAGTCCCTTTCTGAATTGAGTAACCCTCATTTCAATCATGTTTCACTGAACCGGTATAACCTACCGTTCCAGCCCTGTCTATCTCATGAGATATAAAATCATTACCCAATGCATTGGAGGGATATATAGGTCCCACCCATATTATAATGAATCCTTTCTTATGTGTTCCACATAATCATAAAACATACATCATCACATAACACATGTAACAAAAATGGGATTCTTGAAACATCATGACATCATAAATCAATTCATATAAGATAAATTAATTCATAAAAATAATTCCATCACAGCATGATCAAATCAATGTAATAATAGGGATAAAAACATAACCCTTTATCATCTTAGATGGAAAATAAATTTTGATAAAACACTTGAACTCCATTCTTGAGGAAAATATCCTTTCTTCTTCAAAAACATTTTTCCTTTCATAACATGTCATACAACTTTAAAATAAAAGAAGTTGATTAAAAATAAACTTGAAAACTTGTAAAGGAAGCTTCTTGGAAATAATTTTTTAAAAATCCATTCATGCCGTATAAGTTAAAAAAAACATTCTTCGTACTTTTGTCGGAAAAGTCAAAAAGGACCTTGTACGAAAAACGACAAAAGATTCATTTCATACATATTACTAAAAACTCACCGATGGGTAAAAATGGATTTAAACAATTGTAGGTAGATGGAAATAATATTACATATTTATGAAACATGGATGTGGATGATAAAATACACCCCAGTAAATACTTACGAATAAACAATCTCGGATAAAAATGAGATTGTGATATTTCCCTTACCTTAGGTCCGATTTGCTTCGTAAGTGTCCGAACCTCCTGTATAATGATTTAAATAATGTCATTTACTTATTACAGAATCATATTCATTGTTATGATATCATATATGGTTCACTTATGACATTATATTACCCGTTCTTTTGTAAATTCCACGTTAAAGAAGCGTTTTGGGTAAAATCATTTCATTTATCGTAGGTGTTCTGACTTGTTGTTCTTGACATTATTATTACTTATATCACGATTTACTTACTTCCAGAATATAAAATATGATTTATATATCATATATATTCAGTATATATACATATATAATAGATAGATAAATGAAATGAAAAACACCGTTCATGGAGACGGTAGTCCGTACGTACGCATGAACGCTGTTTTCCTTTACTTATTGTCTTGAATGGAAGTAAGTAGATGACATACATATATATACATAAATCCAGTAGCTTTATAATGTCATATATTTCATTATTATTTCTTATATATACTTTATAATCATTCTTTAATGGTTAACATGGAGAATGAATCTCATCGCGTCGTGGAGACGGTATTCCGTACGTACGCACGAGCGATGATATGATTTCCATAAATATTGAATTGAATTGGATTGGATTATACAATATATCAGAATCAATATGATGTTTTAATAACTATTTATAGTTATTCTTTACACCATTATACCCATCCATGTAAGGTGGTGGTGGAAAATAGATTACACCACGGCGTGGAGACGGTATTCCGTACGTACGCATGCGCGGTGATTTCTTTTTCCGTAGGATGGATAGATGGTGAAATAGGGTTGTTTCATACTTATAATAACATATCAGTATATGAGTGATACTGATGTTATTACTTCATAATGAAACAACCTAAGAAGAAGAAGTGGAAGAAGAAATAAAGATGAAAGAATTGGTAACGGTAATTACCTCTTCTTTGAAGCGCCTTGTGGAGACCTCCTCTTAGGGAACTAAAATTGGTCTTTGAGGAAGACCAGAACCTATAGGATGTTTCTAGGGAAGTGAATAAGAGATTTTGGCAGAGGTTGGCCGAGCTTGAGTGCTCAAATTGGTGTGAGGAGGAGGGGGAGGAGGTGTCCTTTTATAAGGGAGGAGAGGGGCACCTTAGGAATATCTCAAAATATTATTTTATATTAAAGTCAAAATCGGTTTATAATGGTTCCAAAGGGTCTTATTTCGAAGCTAAAGTGGGGATGGGTCGAAATCCTATCAACCAATAAGATTTAGACAAGTTTAGGGTATTATTTTAACCTTATCAATTAGATTTAACTCTAAGTTAAATAATTTAACTTTTACCGTGTCTTTTTGTTTTCTTTCACTATATGGTTAATACACTTACTATAACATGCCAAACGAACCCCAAATTGTTTATTATTAATATATATAACCTTATCTAAGTCAGTTGGCCGAACCTTAGATTTTTAGGAATAAAATAACAATTAATAATATAATATTTGATTTAAAAACTATTTTGTGTCAATTTTGACACTATTTGATATATGATTTTTGTGAAAGTCATAACAGAATTATATGTTCGAACCAAGTTGATTACATCAACACTAATATATCATAGTAACCTAAAAAATTAGTGTAATTCATAAAAAGTCTCAAATTATATTTAGTTTGGTGTTTATAACATCAATTATGTCAATATTTCATTAATAAGATTATTACTGCATCATCTTTGTGTCATAAATAAATTAACTTATTTGATGTCTAAAAATTACAAATAAAATACCATTATGTGGGAAATCTTTTTAGCTTTCTAATGAATATTTATAGTCTAATTTATCTTATGTATAACCCTATATTAAAAATGTTTTAGTAAATAAACTTTGATTTTAACTCTTTTAACTCTTCTTTGAATTAAATAATAATAAATGTCATAATCTAATCCAAGTGGGCCTAAATGGTCATATTTTATTCATAAGGTTGTTTTAGGTCGAATTAAACTTATCCAATAGAATTAGGACATGTGTTAGGGTAATAGTAATATCATATTTACCCTTAGTTACCCTATTTACTATTAACCGTGGTAAAAAAAAGTAAAAAGTTACTATTCACCAAAAATTATTTTCTTCTCATTGAACCACATTTTACTTACTGACATCAACCGTGTCTCTCGGATTTTTGAAATTCCATTCACAGAAGCGGTAAAATTAAGATTTATGAAGAAATTAAATTTTTTTAACTACCACTTAGTAGTTTCACTATTCATCAAAAATTGATGTTTTTCAGAACAATGCCAAAATTTCATCCTAAGCTATATTTCATATTCCGAATTCAAAAATGAAGTCTATTTTTCCAAATTCATAACATAGAGGTTGCATTAATTAATTTTATAATTAAATCCCGCTGTTAAAACAAATAGCGTGTTTTTAAGAAACAATATCTATCAAAAGATTGACACTAGTTTATAACTGGTTTAAATGTGAAATTACATCCCATGACCAACATTTTATTAAATTGTAAAAATATATTCTAAATACACTTTAAAACCACTCAAATTAATAATTTATCAATATTAATTATTTCAATTAAAAAAGTTGTTTTTAATTAAAATTTAGTAATTTTCACTATTCATCAGAATATGAAAGTTATCCGAAATGTACCAAAATTTCACCTTAGGCTAAATTCGATATTCCGAATCCAAAAATGAAGTTCATTTTGAAAAATAAGATTTACAGAGTTTTAAAAAGTGGTTATTACTATTCATAACGGCTAGTTTTAATAATATTTTAATAGCATATCGTTGTTTAGTGAAACTCGGTATTGCGTATTACACACGCTATCGAGGAAGGTCGTGATTGCGTGTAATGCAAGGCAAGTCAAGGATGCGTGTTGTGCAAGCTCCTTTTGGTGTAGCGTACAACACAAGACTTTAATAAAATTAAAAAGAATATTTTTTTAAAAAATCTTGGGCTGTTACATTCTACCCCCCTTAAAATGAATTTCGCCCTCGAAAATCGTCGGGGTTATAAATGGTTTACTGTTCGAAAGTTTCTTTAATAGAAACTCACATCGTAAAAAGGAATATCAAAACCAATCTTTAAAAACAAAAGTATGAAACGTAACGGTTACCCAAATAAACTAATCATTGGGTTTCCACATAGGTGAAAATATGGATATGGAAGAGAAATCTAACCATCATGTTCTGATGGAGAGTGGTAGAGAACATGGCTATGGAAAAGCCAGTAATCACAAATCCATAGATTTGTGATGATATAAGGTACCAACTGATTCATCAGGTATAAGATCACTAGGACAACATTTTTGGTTTTCAAGATCATTTCCCTAAAGTTGAAAATTTGAATTAGAATAAATACTTACTTTATTTTGGTACAATCTCACTGTTGTTCGTGCCTTGAACAATTTCCACTTCATCTCTTAAATAAATGAAGTTGAATTTGTTATTCATGAAGTGTTAGCAGATCATGTGATAGAATGACGGGTCATTCCATCTGTCTCAAACAAAAGGTTAGCAAAAATTATATGCATAAGTCGATCTATAGTGAGATTAATCATATATGGTTCCTAAAATGGACTTATACTTCATATATAATACTTCTTAATATAATAAAACTAGTTTCTACTAAACATGTACTTCCTGTAGGCCAGTGGTAGGCGATAAAGGCCAGTCGCACTTCGGTTGTGGGTTCGATTCCCACAGCCTTGTCCGAAGCGATGGGCTGTCGCCCGTCCTGCAGGTTGTCCTTTTTCCAAAACTATAGAACATCCCATAAATAATATCGAAAAAACAAACAATACTAACTTATGTCCAACATAATCCATTCCAATCTTTTAGGCTTATCCATAATACTGCAGTCGACTATCATAATATAGTGAAAATGATTACCAGAGATTTAACACCATCATCGATCCCCATATATCATAAGATATGTTTTGTTGGTCACATTCTAAACATTCAAAGTCCTTAATCGTGTATTCTCTTGAATACCTTAGTGAAAACATGAATGCAGTTAAAAGTTAACACTTTTCACATACCAAAATCCTCAAAATTCTATATACTCAAACTTAGTCCTTATATCAATCATGAGCTCATGAATACTGTTAAACATTTCATTTTCTCGTTTTCCCTTCATTATGCGCATAATATCTCAATCACTTTGAATACCATATTAGACCAATACATAAATATTCCAATATTCCAAGATACAACATTATTTTTAAATCCCATTACATAAACACTTAATAATTCCACCACATCGTTGTCATATTCAACATTGCCAATAATGATCGCATGTGACTTCCCTTTGTCCTTTGCCTTAAGCGGTTGCTCATGTCGATCATCACTAACCCTTGGATTAGGGCATTTATTAGCATAATGCCCCATTTCCTTGCACTTGAAGCATTGAAGTGTTGGTTGTACGTTCTCTGCAGTGTTTGCTTTATTCACTTCATTAGAATCCCATTTTCCATTACTTCGACACTCAGCTGCTCGATGACCTTTTTTTCCACACTTAAAACATTTTCTAGTCCCTTTAAGACAATCTCCACCATGCTTCTTTCCACACTTTGTGCATAAGGAAACATTCATCTTCTTTTCACCATTATTCTGAGTTTTCTCCTTGATCTCCATCTTTCGTTTCTTGTCAAACCCATGAGATGGATATGTAACACCAACATCCATTTCTACCTTGATAGCACAACGCACAATTTCTTCATATCTACTGAAGTCTCTTATAGCTAATTCCCTTCGAAGACTTGGTTTTAAGCCACTGAAAAATTGATCAACTTTACTTTCAGGTTGGATGATAATACCAGAAGCGTACCTTGCAAGTCTTGTAAAATTCGCTTCTTAGGTACCAACAGATTCATCATCCCTTTGCTTCAGTTCAAAAAAACTCTTTCTCCATCTTTGTTCGGAGAATACGAGGGAAGTACTTATTGAAAAATATGTTCTTGAACTCGTCCCATTCCATAGACTCAATTTCATCCCTTTGCCTCGTATTCTTAATAAGATTCCACCATTGATCAGCAAATCCTTCCAAACGATACACTGCTAGGATGAATTTATCATGTTCAGAACATTGAAGAACTGAAAATATCTTTTCAGTAGTACTAATCCATTGTTCAGCAACTAATGGATCAGTAGACCCACTGAAAGATGGTGGACGCTGCCTCATGAAGGATTCAACAGAATGTTGCTCCTTCCTTTGCTCGTTTGGAAGTCTTGCATGATTCATAGCTTGAGAAAGTTGTGTGAGCATGGCTACAAGATTTTGAATTCCGGCTCCCATATCGTTTGGTTTCTCCGGGGGACAATCATTGAATTGCCCATCACATTCCGCATTAACACGGTTCCTTCGGGTTCCAGCCATCGTCTAAAACCCCAAAAGAATAGTATGAGAGGCAAATATCATGCTAGGGAAAACAACATAATAAAGGGGTAGTACCCTCAATATCTAACATCTTAGGTTAAATTCGAAGATCGTTAGCGCAATTCTAGGACTATAACCTATACGTATACTTAACCTTAGAGACATCCCTAGACATACCTTAGAAATATCTCTAGGGATCTCACTAACGTTTTCGCATCCTAGTTTCCAAAGGTTGACTAAACACTTCCTCTGATACCAACTGTAGAGACCCGAAACCTGACTTACATGGACATTACATTACATTTGTGGAATACTTAGTACATAACAAAAACACACACACAAGGGTCGTAATAGTTTAGTGTCTTTGGAAACTCGGAACGTAATCTTCTAATCATGGTGAAAGATCTTCAATATCTCCCATAAAGATCTTCCCCTTTTTTTTACATAAAACCATTCTTTATATCCTGGGGAAAAGAAAACATAAAAGGGTGAGCTCAAATGATCAGTAAGGGTAAACAAAATAAAAATCAATCACAATGTATTCATAAGAACATAACATTTTGGAAATCTTAACCTGCAAAAGAGAGTATAATTTCATAACATGGAATAAATCATAGAAGTGAAATGAAATCCCAATAATCATAACATAAAACATTAATCTTTGTGGCATACACACATAATCATAGAGAATCATTTCTTGTTAGTCAAGACTCATTGCCAAGACTATCTTAGTGGACAAAGTCCCTTTCTGAATTGAGTAACCCTCGTTTCAGTCCTGTTTCACTGAACCGGTATAACCTACCGTTCCAGCCCTGTCTATCTCATGAGATATAAAATCATTACCCAATGAATTGGAGGGAGATATAGGTCCCACCCATCTTATAATGAATCCTTTCTTATGTGTGCCACATAATCATAAAACATACATCATCGCATAACACATGTAACAAAAATGGGATTCTTGAAACATCATGACATCATATATCAATTCATATAAGATAAAGGAATTCATAAAAATAATTCCATCACAGCATGATCAAATCAATGTAATAATAGGGATAAAAACAGAACCCATTATTATCTTAGATGGAAAATAAATTTTGATAAAACACTTGAACTCCATTCTTGAGGAAAATATCCTTTCTTCTTCAAAAACATTTTTCCTTTCATAACATGTCATACAACTTTAAAATAAAAGAAGTTGATTAAAAATAAACTTGAAAACTTGTAAAGGAAGCTTCTTGGAAATAATTTTTTAAAAATCCATTCATGCCGTATAAGTTAAAAAAACATTCTTCGTACTTTTGTCGGAAAAGTCAAAAAGGACCTTGTACGAAAAACGACAAAAGATTCATTTCATACATATTACTAAAAACTCACTGAAGGGTAAAAATGGATTTAAACAATTGTTGGTAGATGGAAATAATATTACATATTTATGAAACATGGATGTGGATGATAAAATACACCCCAGTAAATACTTACGAATAAACAATCTCGGATAAAAATGAGATTGTGATATTTCCCTTACCTTAGGTCCGATTTGCTTCGTAAGTGTCCGAACCTCCTTTATAATGATTTAAATAATGTCATTTACTTATTACAGAATCATATTCATTGTTATGATATCATATATGGTTCACTAATGACATTATATTACCCGATCTTTTGTAAATTCCACGTTAAAGAAGCGTTTTGGGTAAAATCGTTTCATTTATCGTAGGTGTTCTGACTTGTTGTTCTTGACATTATTATTACTTATATCATGATTTAATTACTTCCAGAATATAAAATATGATTTATATATCATATATATTCAGTATATATATATATATATATATAATAGATAGATAAATGAAATGAAAAACACCGTTCATGGAGACGGTAGTCCGTACGTACGCATGAACGCTGTTTTCCTTTCCTTATTGTCTTGAATGGAAGTAAGTAGATGACATACATATATATTCATAAATCCAGTAGCTTTATAATGTCATATATTTCATTATTATTTCTTATATATACTTTATAATCATTCTTTAATGGTTAACATGGAGAATGAATCTGATCGCGTCGTGGAGACGGTATTCCGTACGTACGCACGAGCGATGATATGATTTCCATAAATATTGAATTGAATTGGAGTGGATTATACAATATATCAGAATCAATATGATGTTTTAATAACTATTTATAGTTATTCTTTACACCATTATACCCATCCATGTAAGGTGGTGGTGGAAAATAGATTACACCACGGCGTGGAGACGGTATTCCGTACGTACGCATGCGCGGTGATTTCTTTTTCCGTAGGATGGATAGATGGTGAAATAGGGTTGTTTCATACTTATAATAACATATCAGTATATTAGTGATACTGATGTTATTACTTCATAATGAAACAACCTAAGAAGAAGAAGTGGAAGAAGAAATAAAGATGAAAGAATTGGTAACGGTAATTACCTCTTCTTTGAAGCGCCTTGTGGAGAACTCCTCTTAGGGAACTAAAATTGGTCTTTGAGGAAGACCAGAACCTCTAGGATGTTTCTAGGGAAGTGAAGAAGATATTTTGGCAGAGTTTGGCCGAGCTTGAGTGCTCAAATTGGTGTGAGGAGGAGGGGGAGGAGGTGTCCTTTTATAAGGGAGGAGAGGGGCACCTTAGGAATATCTCAAAATATTATTTTATATTAAAGTCAAAATCGGTTAATAATGGTTCCAAAGGGTCTTATTTCGAAGCTAAAGTGGGGATGGGTCGAAATCCTATCAACCAATAAGATTTAGACAAGTTTAGGGTATTATTTTAACCTTATCAATTAGATTTAACTCTAAGTTAAATAATTTAACTTTTACCGTGTCTTTTTGTTTTCTTTCACCATATGGTTAATACACTTACTATAACATGCCAAACGAACCCCAAATTGTTTATTATTAATATATATAACCTTATCTAAGTCATTTGTCCGAACCTTAGATTTTTAGGAATAAAATAACAATTAATAATATAATATTTGATTTAAAAACTATTTTGTGTCAATTTTGACACTATTTGATATATGATTTTTGTGAAAGTCATAACAGAATTATATGTTCGAAACAAGTTGATTAAATCAACACTAATATATTATAGTAACCTAAAAAATTAGTTTAATTCATAAAAAGTCTCAAATTATATTTAGTTTGGTGTTTATAACATCAATTATGTCAATATTTCATTAATAAGATTATTACTGCATCATCTTTGTGTCATAAATAAATTAAATTATTTGATGTCTAAAAATTACAAATAAAATACAATTTTGTGGGAAATCTTTTTATCTTTCTAATGAATATTTATAGTCTAATTTATCTTCTGTATAACCCTATATTAAAAATGTTTTAGTAAATATACTTTGATTTTAACTCTTTTAACTCTTCTTTGAATTAAATAATAATAAATGTCATAATCTAATCCAAGTGGGCCTAAATGGTCATATTTTATTCATAAGGTTGTTTTCGGTCGAATTAAACTTATCCAATAGAATTAGGACATGTGTTAGGGTAATAGTAATATCATATTTACCCTTAGTTACCCTATTTACTATTAACCGTGGTAAAAAAAAGTAAAAAGTTACTATTCACCAAAAATTATTTTCATCTCATTGAACCACATTTTACTTACTGACATCAACCGTGTCTCTCGGATTTTTGAAATTCCATTAACAGAAGCGGTAAAATTAAGATTTATGAAGAAATTAAATTTTTTTAACTACCACTTAGTAGTTTCACTATTCATCAAAAATTGATGTTTTTCAGAACAATGCCAAAATTTCATCCTAAGCTATATTTCATATTCCGAATTCAAAAATGAAGTCTATTTTTCCAAATTCATAACATAGAGGTTGCATTAATTAATTTTATAATTAAATCCCGCTGTTAAAACAAATAGCGTGTTTTTAAGAAACAATATCTATCAAAAGATTGACACTAGTTTATAACTGGTTTAAATGTGAAATTACATCCAATGACCAACATTTTATTAAATTGTAAAAATATATTCTAAATACACTTTAAAACCACTCAAATTAATAATTTATCAATATTAATTATTTCGATTAAAAAAGTTGTTTTTAATTAAAATTTAGTAATTTTCACTATTCATCAGAATATGAAAGTTATCCGAAATGTACCAAAATTTCACCTTAGGCTAAATTCGATATTCCGAATCCAAAAATGAAGTTCATTTTGAAAAATAAGATTTACAGAGTTTTAAAAAGTGGTTATTACTATTCATAACGGCTAGTTTTAATAATATTTTAATAGCATATCGTTGTTTAGTGAAACTCGGTATTGCGTATTACACACGCCATCGAGGAAGGTCGTGATTGCGTGTAATGCAAGGCAAGTCAAGGATGTGTGTTGTGCAAGCTCCTTTTGGTGTAGCGTACAACACAAGACTTTAATAAAATTAAAAAGAATATTTTTTTATAAAATCTTGGGCTGTTACAAAAATAAATCAATAATAGAAGTTTTATGGACTATATATGCCTATAAAATAGTTTTAGGATAGTTGTATAGTTTTTTTGGTCCCCAATGATTAAGTTTTTAGTCCCTTATTAAAGTTAATTTGACCTTAATCGCTCTGATTAATTTTAATCACTTTCACTATCATTTTTTGTATAAAAATTCGGTTGATATTATTATAATATGAATATTATAATTATTAAAATGTATTATTATTTTTTTGTATAAATTAAAATCATATAATCATATAAATTGAGATAAATGTTAATCCCATATACAAGACAAAATTACGAGGATTTAATGTAGAAAGTAGTTCAAAAGTGTATTATGTTTTTATATTCAATTTGAAAATTAAACTGATTATAATGAACTAAATTTTATTACTTTTTGTGTAATTGATCTAATGTTACTTTAAAACAAAATTTAAATATAATTTTACATTTATAGTTATTTAAAATAAAATACATTTGTAACCTAAAATTTGTATTTTTAACTATTCATCAAAAATGAAGTTTCTCATAAAAATCTAAAAAATTAACAGTATCCTAATTTCATATTTATGAATTCAAAATTGAAATTTATTTTATTAAATATAATCTATAAATGGGTATACGAATAATTTTATTCTTTTTATAGAAAGACAATAAATGTAGTTCAAATTGTTTTTAAACATTTAAGGAAATTACAAAAAATTATATCTTTCATTATCAATATATTTTATTTCTATATAACCATTATAAAAAATAATTGAAAAGTATTTATTATTATTCCTATTACTAATTTTAATTACCAGGTTATAATTATCATATATTAATATTTATAATAGTAAAATTATGTTTTTTAGAATCATCAATGTTGTGTGCAATATACTCCATGTCGATATTGAGTGTACATACTCCAAGTAATGGTTGCGTGTATAATAAGACGAGTTGATGTTTTGTGTAACGTTAACTAATTTGGTTTCGGGTGACACACACCAATTCAGTGTTTCTTGTAGCTAACCCATGTTTGTGTCTTGTGAAAGGAATGTTTGACTTCATATTTTAATATATATATATATATATATATATATCTATTTAATGTATGACATGAAATTAAAAATATCAAAAATATAAATTTATTTGAAAAATAAATTCAGAAAATTTCATGGTGTGACAATAATCATCATTAATAAGAAATGATGAATTCTTTATTTAATGTGATTCTTCCTTAAAAGGACATGGTTGTGTCTTAATGATAGATTATTGGGTAATTACTTATGTTATACATCTAGTGAAACTCAATGAGTAGAGATAACCTTCGCATGTTAATGAGGGGGATGTGGTGGTTTGTTATTTAAAAATATACTGGACTCATTTATATGCGGTAAAATATGAAATTTAAACTAACCCAAAGATTTTAATGTATATATTTACTAAAAAATGTTAATCATGAGGTAGAGAATATGGTTGTGATTGATATTGGGTTATGAATAAATTATTCACTATCATCTATGAATATTAAACATGGAAGTAGATTCCTTGTTTCGTAATGATAATGTATCACCAACCCTCATATATTCTTAACATGAAATTTTATTTATTTATTTAATGAATGTTGGCCTAGAAATCATGGATGTAAGAAATCCATCCCCTTTGACTCAGAAATTAGTGTAATCATCATATTTATATATAATTATTTAGTCTTGTAAGGAAGATCACATGTTGTAATAATATAGTTTAATTTCCCAAAATTGTATTTTTCTTGAGATTAATGTGGATAAACAATTTCTAATATGATTTATAAGGAGGTTGTGTTTTCTATGTGATTCCAAGTCATATAAATAAAATATTAATCATAAATCAAAAATATATATTTTATATTTTTCCTCGTAGAACTAACATGTGTAAACACCACCAATAGTTTTTCTGCTAGATAGTATGAAGAATGATATATATTCTTCTATTAAGAAAGGTTTGAATTGAAACAAGTTAATTATAAATGATAATTACCAAAGGGGATACTATAACACTTTTCAATGATATAATAGAAATGGGATGATATATCCATCGATGTTTTGTTGGGATTAAAAAGTACATCTCGAGGTGATAATGCGATTTGAGTTATTATTTATCATTTGACTAAATCAGATCAATTTTTTCCTATTCAAGATACTATTTATTTATATTATATTTCAAGACATTATCATAATGTGATGAATTGGTTAAATATATTTCTACTCTCCATTGTATCTTACCATGATACTAGGTTTTCATAAATTTTTATAGGACATTACAAATCTCTGGGTACTAAATTAAATTTATGTAAAACATTTTATTCCTAATAAATTGAAAATTTGGAGTGTACAATTCAAAAATCAGAGGATACGATTGGATAATTATAAATACAGTTTCATGAAATTTTTGTTTAGCATCTTTATTTAGTTTAATTTTATTATAATAATAGTTTAAATTATATTATATAGATTAATCTTTAGAGAAAATATATAGAAAACAGTGTCGATGTATGAAATGGTGGGATGATATTGGGGAAAGTAATATGTTTGGAAAAAATATTTAGAATAGATGGGTCAAACAAATTTAGTCTATTCAACCAAACATTATGGATTCATAGAGTATGTAAATTTTTTATAAAGATAACTATAAGAATGATGTTTCATTTGATATATGTGATCTGTATTTTCATAAAATATCTCATTTGAAATTTGAAATTTATTTTGGTAAAATATAATTGTTGAGTCCCTAATTCATTGGATGAAATGATATTATATAAAAATTTGGATCCTTTTATTACTGGTTAGAATTACTTCTAATTTTATCTCAGGTTCATTATGTGTTTCATGTTACTTTTCTAAGTAAGTACACACGTGATGAATCACATGTTTTGATACCTAAAGAGATATACTTAGAGGTGAATCTCTCTTATATATAAAATATGGTTAATATTTTGTATAAAATATAGTATCCAATTAAAAATTATATTATTCACTATGTTATGGTTTTTTGGAAAAATCTATTGATTTTGGATGTAACAGGGGAATCAGAAAAAAAAATAGTGAGGGAAAAATATTCTCACTTAATTAAGAAATCAATAAAATTGAGAGGATGAAATTTCTTATTGAGGCATGATAGTAGAAACCTAGGTAATAATATTATTAAATAAATATTTATATTTATATTTATTCATTTTATGGATTCATATTCCCCATTGGTTTATGTGTTAATTTATATGATTTTTCAGTCA
Organism: Viscum album; assembly: GCA_963277665.1. Lineage (NCBI taxonomy): Eukaryota > Viridiplantae > Streptophyta > Magnoliopsida > Santalales > Viscaceae > Viscum > Viscum album. The sequence continues at coordinate 997,865,586 of OY728136.1, read as the reverse complement.
AAAAGAGAATTGTTTTATTTAACAAAATTGTTTTTAGATTAATTAATATTATTTTTTTAACAAATAAATTTCTTGAATTAGAAATTTAATTTAATATAATTACATAATTTATGGACTAAATGAATTGAATATATAATTGGGCAATTTTTTGGATTATCCTTAAAAGATTGATTTTTTAGTGAGTAATGAATAAATATGATTTCTCTTTAAACTAATATTTTAAATCATTAAATCACATAATTTTAAAGTCTAACCATATTATCGATACAGTTTGAATTTAATATAATATAAAATTTTATTAAAAATAATTTAAATAATTCCATATTATTTAAATTAGGATTTCTGCACAAGTTCATTTTTAGCTTAAATAAAGGATTTAAAAAAATACATTTTCATTACTCTTTGCGCTCATATATTGAAAGTAATTTATTCAATTATTCAAATTGAAACATGAATAATAGATTATATATTTTTAATCATGAGTTTCAAATTTAATAATGGTTTAAATATCATTTTTATTCATTATGAATAGTAAGTATTATCAAAATGTGTCAACACAATTAATGGTTAATTTAGATAATTAATGTAAATAATTTTTGATATCACCACATATTTTCATCTTAAATATAATTGAATGCTAATATTTAAACCATTATAACCAAATAATCAAAATTGGACTGTTATGGAACCAGTATCCCATAATAAAAGCAATATAATATTTTAAAACATTTTTAAGTTACAGGTGTGTCACTCCCCTCACATAGAAAAGGGATCCTTTTATCCTCCATTCCACACATGTTTGGAACACTCTAGTTTATAAATTCCTGACCCAAATATATCTCCAAAATCTATTGCCATGACCAATTATAATTTATCTTCCCACAATACTATTATAGAATTATTATGGTGATATCCAAAGTGAGATATCTGAGATAGTGGAGTTACAGAATGTATATAGTTATACTAGACCTATAGTAAGTGGATTGCTTTTTAAAAATAGAATTCATTCCGTCCAAATAATTCTCTTGCACATCAAGGTTATTTTAAAATTTTCAATAGTTTTCAAAATTATTCTTTAATTTTTGATATTTTATTTAAATTATTTTAAAGATTCTTTAAAAATTATTGATAAGAAAAATATTCAACATTACTAGTTTAAATTATTACAACTTTTTTAAAAAGTGTAAAATGAAAAATTTCAACATATATAACATCACATATCTATTTCCTAAAAATATCATTTATTCATTATCTAGGTTCCTTTAAATGTTTCCATGTTAATTAAATTATGAAATACTAATATAAATATTTAAAAATAATATTAAAATGTTATATAAGGAAATAGAAATTTTTTCTCTTATTTATGATATAACTGAAAGTATAATTAATTAAAAGAATTAATACAATTTAAAATGGGTTATATTATTAGGTTGTACAATATATGTATTCCCTTCCTTCATTGGTTGTTGGAAATTGTATATGAATGATGGGTGATCCTGAAATAGATCTTATTATGGGTGATCCCAATATAGATATTTACTTTAGTGGGTAATGTAGTAGTGGTTGTCAGTGATAAGTAAATCCTAAAAGATAAAGAAATTAACTGGTAAGTTCAATCCATTGTAAGGGTTAATATAAGGATTATTTACAAATGTATGTACATTATTTTATTTCAATGGATTTTAATTTAAATATTTTCATTTATAATGTTAAGTAAATGTGATTATGTTTTTATGGATAGTTTATATCATTTTATAAAATATAATGGTGAAATTACTGTTTTTAAGGAATTTTAATCATGAGTTTTCATGAACATGGTTTTTTGATTTATGATTTCATGTGTAAATTTTTATTAAAAACATTATTAAATGAAATTTATTTTTAAGAAAAGTAGTGTATATTTGAGGGATAATGTTAATTTAGAAAAAGAAAAACACTCTTTTTGTTTTTTGATGTTTACAAATGGACTAATGGGTTTCTTTTCATTTATGCCCCTTAAATAGATTTTTTTATTATCCTATATTTTCAGAATATTTTTCATAGGGTTAAAAGATGATTAGAAATTTTCATAACATAAAATTTATAATTATGGTAGTTAACTTGAATTAAGATATTTTGTCTCTATAAAGGACATGTTTTGTGCGAAAATGTTCACTGTATTGAAATGTAATCCTTTTAGTGTAATGTTTTACCAAATTATCAAAAAATATTAGCTGAAAATATATTATTAATGAAATAAATTGCAATCATCATTATAAATCATTTATTTATGAGTTCAATAAGGTAGAGGTAATAATATATATTATAATGGAATTTTATGAAATAAATAAAACATTGATAAAACAATAATTTACATAGGGAGTGGGTGATCCCCATTAAATTCATCTTAAAGTGTTGGATTAGGTCGACATAAAGAGATAATAGATGTCATTCAAAAAAGACCATTGATAAATCCTTTGTCCTGACATCCAACACATGATTTTGGGTACTATTGGACGCACATTGAACTTTAGTGGGATATTCCATGTGATGGGGGATATTAATTATGTTATGAAACATGTTTAAATTTCTTCAGATACATTTGAATCTCACACTGTACCGACTAAAATTATTATTACGTGTTATTAGGGACACTATTTTGATTAGTTATGAAGTGATTATTTGATTAACATTTGTGATTATACAAGCATTATTAAGATAAAATTAATGTTCACTCAATCCACATGAATTAATTATTTTCCATCAGAATATATAAATGTAGTCTAATAAGACATAATTTTTCTTGATTCTCCTGTATTTGGAAAATTCCAAGGATCACACACCAATGTTGTGCCATTATGCTGAAAGACAAGGATAATCATTTATTTAATGATATATGAAAAAATAAATCCTACGCATGAGGTAATTATCATGAAAATTTATATAGTTGGATCACAACAACCCATGGTTCAAAACTGTTACTAGATTTAGGGATAGATCATTTCCACCCAAGAGTAACCCCTTTGACTTCCCCATTTTATCAATACATCATGATGGAAGTGTTTTGGCTCTAATGATAATAAAAGACTTCATTTTAAAGTAGATTTTTAACTAATTATTTCTTATTGACCATCAAAATTCTATTTAAAAATATTTTTTTGAATATCACCAGTATATAAGATTTAATTTTTATATTGAAAATGTATTTAAGTAATTCTAAAATCTTTTGTAACAGTATTAATTTAGTTCCACTAAATTTGTGTACAGTTAACCTAAAGCTAATACCAAATAATAAATTTTATACTAATTAATAATGGTTCGAAAATAATCTAAATTTAAAGAAACATTTGACTCATTCCTAAATAATTTCACTTCAATGAAACTCAAAAACATTATAAAAGGATAGTAAACTTTCATGAAACTCCCTTTGTAAGATTAAAACTAGTGTTTTTTGTAAATTAATATCTTATGAATGCTTCATATATGAAAAATTATTCATGTAATTATTTTCTAAATTAAAATAATTATGATATTGAATGAGTTAGGCTTGTATAAATGATTGGGAATATTCCTATTTATATATGTTTCCACCCTTTTTTTAAATTTTCACACCTTCCACTTTCTTTTCATGCAATTTATAATTATATTTAAAAAAACCCTTATCTTTTTCAATCATTATGAATATAATCTATTCTTATTTATTTTATGAAAAATAAGTATCCTTTAAATACCGCACTACATTCATAAAAATGTCTTCTTTATTGAAATATTCGTTCAAAAAAACAACTGATATTTCATAAAATCAGCATTGTTTCCAAAATTTGATTCCTTTTTCAATTTTTTTTTGCTGTGGTATCATCGAATATTTACCTTCATGAAACTTTTTTCATGTTCATAAAAAATTTAATCTTCAAAAATATAATTCTTCCTTTCATGAAACTTGTACTCATTTCTAGAAATCCTTCATTTTCATTATTTATTAATAAGATTATAATCACAGTGATTTTTCAAAATTTGATTTTTGCGAGTACACTCTCATTTATCCATTTTTATATACTAAATTTTTATATGCACTCAAACACTTTTCAACCCATCTATTCATAAATACATCAAATTATTCTTGATCATGGATGTTCTCCAAAAATGTTTCATGATGCATACATATCTGTGTTCTCCTCTTTCATCAACATCTTCAACCCATATCTAAGTATTATAATGAATGAAAATTTTTTATTTCAAATTTATTAATGAAATACATAAATTTATCTTTTTGTGGATCACCATATTTTTAAGAAACTATAATCTTATTCCCTTTATCAACAATAATTAATTAATTATACTACTTTTCAATTAATGGAAACATCATCTTTTCATGGAACTTTAGACATCATGAAAAATCAATCCAATGTGATCTACCTCACTAAGTCAATGTAATAATAAAATCCCATACTTATACCCATAAAGGATGAAATTGATAGTTTTAAAAAAACACTCCATAGAAAAAACATTGAAACTCTAATATTTATTAGTGTCAAATAACCCCATGGATTTGTTGGATGTGCTTTCAAGAATCCATTAAATCTATTTTAATGCTAGCTGATAAATCATTATCGATAGTAACTATCCATGGATAGCAATACCAATTAATGATTACTATTGGTGATCAATATCAACTATCAATGAATACCAATACAAATTATTGAGTGATATTGTTAATCGATATCTATTGATGAATAATGTGTGGAATATGAGAAGACCACTTATTCGACACCATTGGGTATCATAATTAATCAAGAACTCAATCGATCATTTATCTTAATTTCACAGAAATCCTCAACATCATCCAATTTATCAACTTTACAAACTACCCCTAACAATTTGATGAGTAGGAACACATGTAGATTCATGATCCTTTCATTATTTAATAGATACAACACATTGATTCTTGAACCTTTGTTTATCAAATAAAAACTACTCATAGTTTAATAATTATTCTCCCCAATTGACATCAAATAAAAAGTATAAATATTAGGATTTTTTATAAATATAGAATCATTATAAACCTATACCATTGGAGACAGGTGTGTCACATTCAGTACTGTTATTATTATCTTCTATATTTATGATATTAGGAAACATACAATAACACCATTCTATATCAATGAAAACTTTTCTTATGTCACAAAACTTCTTCTCCATGATTAGGGATTTTAATTATGGGATTTATACATATGTTCCATTAACAACATGATTTTTAAATCCGAAAAAGAAAAAAAATGCTCTCTTTATTATATCAAATCACCATTTTTTCTGGACCACAAGTTAAACCCACCAATGAGTTTATTGTCATGTATCATTTCATCACATATGAATGTTGGTTTGAAAAGAATCACTAGATAAAGAAATATATTTTTTATAGCATCAGTAAATAATATATTTCTTGGTTGAGAAAACCACTTAGAAAATATACATTTAAAAAAACTATAAGCATATTGAGTTGAGACTGGATTTAGGAAAAAAGTGTAAATATTAATAACACAGTCGTTATCTATTGCACTCACATAGATCCATACATATCTACCATTCAGTGAAATTAATCTTATTTAATTTAATTATATAATATTTATTTTTCATTTCAAGACCAAAACTGATGCCAAATTTTGAAAAAGATGCCAATTATTTCATATACATTCATAATGGATTATACCAATCAGTGAATCATTGTCAACTAATAAATTGAAATGATGGAATATCTATAAATATATTCAAGTACACTTACTATGTTGAGATTGGTAAAACATATCTTCGCACATCCATAGGGTTTCATTTCTTATTTTTTGGGAAATAAACAATCAAATGTTAATTTCAATACACCCTTGACTTCATCAACTTCACTATTGAATATAACAATGAAATTAAGAATGGGATGTATCCATACATAAAAACCATTGATATCCTCAGAACAATATTTTTATAACACAAGTTAGATCAAGATAAAAATAATCATGTGAACTCAATTTTTTGTTGTATCCTTATTTTACCATTATCATGATATGAACTCAATGAGATCAGTTGATATTGAAATAAATTAATCATGAATATTTATTCTAGTATACATAAATTGAAATGTAAACTATCATATCATGATTCCAATATTCATGAAACCAAATTTCTACTTTAATTATTATTATGTTCTCGTTTATTTTGACTCTAGATTGAAATTTTTTTATGCATGTCCTAATTTGAAGAAGTTGTAACTTAGGATTATACATCAACACCAATTTTCATCTTTTCTTGAAAATTTCCAATTTATTATATCTTATATAAAACATGATACAATTTAACTAAAGTCAATGAAATTCAAACACATTGGTAGTGGGGATAGTTTGAATTATTCATGTAGATGAAGGAGGTTAGACATGGTAAAACAAACCTTTAATATCACACAATCCCTTTCTCTTTTTTAATATGAGGATATTAATGGAATCACCTCCTCAATATAATCTTCCTTATGTACATCATGTATGTTATTCTTCTTCTATCTCAAGAAATATTTTCTTTTGTGAGTTATTACACTAACAAAAAAATCATTTCTTATGTATTATTTAAATTTTCCTTTTCAGGGATTGTTCATTTACTCACCTTCATATCCCAACTCATAAACACTTACTTCTTGGGTAATTATAAAAAAATTCCGCATCAAACATTTCTAACTGAATCCTTATTCTACGTGCCTTATTATAGATTTGTTTATCCATACATCAATTATCATATTTTATAATCCATTTCTTATTTCATGATGTCACTTTCATATGATATGATTTGGGGTCATTTTTGTTTTCTAATTCTTCTTCCTATCTTTCAATTAACCATTTCTTCAACATTAGATTTAGAACACCTACTCATAATTTTCATCTTATATTTCTCATAGTATATTTCTAAATTACACTCATTCATGAATCACATATATCATTTTTGATATAAAAAAGATCCACCTCATTTTTTTATTGGTGGATCTTTCATTGAATGCTAATTTTCCATTCTCATGGCTAGAGAAGCATTTTTATTATTATTCATGTTTTTTTCACTAAATTATGTCATTTGTGAGTGAACTCATCTTTTTCTTCATAAACCATTCAATGATCTCTATTATTTTTACTTAAATTCAAAAATATATTTTCCAACATAATAATATTTCATTACATGAAATGTTTAATACAATCTGTTGTATGAATGGGAGATATCATTACAATACTTTCATTTCACTTTTTGTTATAATTGAAATCAATATTACCCTATTTTAAAAAAAATATCTCTAATTAAAACCATACCTCATATATTCATATCACTATTGAGTTGTTATTGTTGTAGTAAATTTCCTTATTATTTTGATCCCTTGGGATTCAGAGGAAATACTCTTGGTATGTACAATGATTCCATAGTAGTATCACTTAGTGAATATATTCCTCTGAGAATCATCTCTTTTAGGATTAGAAATATGATTTTTTTCTTACCCATTAAATATATATTTCCACTTTTGTAGACAAAACATGTTTATTATCCCAGGATAGGGATATTCATTTTCTAATTTAATATTTTCATCCTCACATCGATGTGATTGTTCTAAACCTTAACTCCTAGAATTTGGTTCCAAAAATATAATCATTATTTTTCAATCACCGATACTAATAAATGTGACACTATTTTTACCATATAAAATATAAAATATGAAAAATAAATTTTGATAACATATAGAAAAAATATTATTCAATTTTAGGGTTTTTGATAATTAAGAGAAATTTTATCAATTTAGAAACATCCCCATAGTATATATTTTTCCAAAAAATGTGTTCTTTATAAATATATTCTTGTTTTTATAAGGTAAATTAAGTATATGGAAAACTGAATTAATTAAATTTCTAGATCATCCTTACGCCTTGTGAAAAATAATTATAATATATCATATGTGAAAAACAATGTGCAGTAATGGACATATATAAAAATAAAGGAAAATAATTGTCAATTTCAAAACCATGTGGTCATATATAGAGTTTTCCTTTCATCTTAATGAGAATTTAAATCAAATTATAATTTTCTTAAACATGAAATTATATTTACAAAAAAATTATTTTCATAAAATGATTTATAATAGTACAAAAATGTAAAAATCTTAAATAAGAGAATATATTTACAAAACATGAAAACCTTTCAAAAAAATTCATAAAAATTAATTTTTTAACCAAAATGGTAATAATCATTCTATTAAACAAAATATCCTTAGAATACCTTTTAATATTATAATATTTCAAGAAAACTAATTATAAATCATAGAAATATCAAATACATAACTATTGACATCATTTTCATGTCACTTTTATTATCACTTTAAAATACACCCAATGTATTGGATGGTTTGGGTGGGTTGGTCCTGGAAATGTTTCTTGGCCTACCCGTTTGTTGATTTTTTGTTTTTGGATGCTGTTTTTGGGGGTTGTTTGTGGTGTGTTTTGGGTGGGGTTGTCCTTGATAGGGTTTTTTACCCATCCTGTCAATGGTTTATTGTGGTGGCTTGGCCTGCTTAATGGTTCTCACTTTTCCTCAAAGTGATTTATTTTATAAAATCAAAAAACATTATTGATGGTAGGATCACATATTCATGGTTTATAATAGAGCCACACATCCTTTGTTTGTAAATAAAGAGACTATACATGTATTATAATAGATCTAAAAATATTTTTTTTATAACTGAACCACCTTTCATTAATATAAATAAAAACAAACCATAACATAAATCATTAATCATAAAATCTTTTTTGAAAAATATTTTATTAGACACCTATTTATTTTAGATATTAGAATACACATTCCATTTAAATATATTTTTGAAAAAAATAATAATAATTTAAATGAATGAATTTATTTTCAAATAAACATTACATATTTTAATTTAATCTAAACCTTAAATAATTTTTACAGTTGTGGTAAGACCGATTTACATTTTATATGTCCAAATCAAAAAAGTATTTTTTTATTTTTTTCCAAAATATTTTATACAATATATATATATAAATATTTATTTAGAAAAGTATTTATAGAATATATAAAGTGACATGAAATGTCTCTTATAATTTTATTATGTTTGTATAAATATAAACAAAAATACTTTTAATAATATTGAAATGGAAGAAAAATATTTATGAAGTAACTGTTGAAAACATTTAAAAAGAGGGTTTAAAACTATGGTGTCCCTTACCTTAAGTCTAAATCATCACATAATTTTTTTTTCTAAATAATAAACTTATTTTTACTATTTAAATTCATAAATAACATTTTCATGTTATTTTCCCATTTTATTTTACATATTAACTTGTTATAAATATTTACCTCTTTAATTAAGATAATGTTTGATGTTTTTATAATATTCAGATTATATGTTCAAAATGACATTGTTATGTTAACTCTAAAAATAGAGGACATTATACCATCATATAGGGAATAATTATCAAGAAATAATAATAATTTATATACATAAATTATCCTTTGAAACCGAGGATGAATGATGGTTATGAAAAATGAATAACATTGTAATCATTGAGATGGTAGGCCATACGTAGATATGGTAATGTTTCTATTTTTCAATGAAAATGTTGAAAAGAATTTAGTTATTGTTTTATCCATAAGAATTATTATTATATTATATATATAATATTAAATATCTAAATATATTTATATATACCTTCCATGTGATGTTCTTATGAAAGATGAATCACATCGCTTCGTGGAGGTTGTAATCCACAGGCATGAACAAATGACATAATCATTTCTCAATGCATGGAATGTTATGAAAATAAATGGTATATTAAAATAAAATAATGAGAACTATTTAAAAAATATAATATATATTATTTTAATAAATTATTATAACCATCCATGAGAGGGATTAATGGATGAATAATTACTTTTTTTCATGAGGTGGTAGATCACCATACACAATAATGATGGTTTCGTTGCACATTTAATTAAAGAGGATATATATAAGTTTTTAGATTAAAATAATAGCATAATAGCATATTTATAGTAATAATGTTATTATTTGATCATGTTTGAATAATACTTGATGGAGTTAGAAGAATAAATTATACTTGAATATCCGGTTAAAAGATATACATCATCTTCAGGAAACCTCCTTTGTTGGACAGCTTATTCTTTTTTGGGATGGTATTCTTATAAAAATAAAACCTCTTGAATGTGATAAGGTATTATAGGTATAAATATTTAAGTTATTGGCAATGTTAAAGCACTCAATAGTTGCGGGGAAGAGAGGATTGTATTTCCCTTTTATAAGTTAGGGGAGGGGCGCTTATTGAATTTATTAACGTATTAAATTAATATAAATTAATATTAATAAAAAATGGATTGAAATTGATTTATTGAGAATATTGTTTGATAATGAACCTATATAATTTTATACAATAATATTTTGGCATGTTAATGTAATGCTTTTACTCTTATCCTTTTTTTAACCTCTTATTAATCATTTTAAAAATTACAATATTATCAATGGTTTTTACTCTTTAGGGATCATGAAGGTTTCTAAAAAAGAAAAATTAACCTTCAATAGTCCATGGATTATATTTTTAACCATATAAAAATCAAAAATTTTATATATTATATTTATTAAATTTAAATATTTTAATAAAACCATTTTTCATTATAAAATATCACTACTGTTATTTATGAAAAGTCTTGAAATATTATAATTTAATATTTGTATAACTCATGTAAAATTTTTCAAAATTAAAGGGATTTTATGATAAATAGTATATTTTCTTAATATAATAATCCATTTTATTTCATTAAAAATTAGATATAATTTTATATCTTATGTTTTAAATTAACACTCCCATTATCATTCTATAATCTTAACAGTAGTGTGAACCTTTTTAATATATAATGTTTATAATTTTAATTATAAAATGAAAATTGTCTCATAAATGTAAAAGGGAAGAAACAATAGAAAATTTTTCATCCTAATTTTCCTCTTTTAATATCATTATGATTGGTATTTAATTTAATAAAATATATTTTACATAAAATATAATTAATTTCATTTTAAGAACTACTCACATAATTTAGGATTCAAAGAAACATGATGGAATTATAATTTAAATATAAATCTTCAATAAAACTATAACAATATATATATCATCCAAAAAATTTTTATACATTAAGTCATCTAAAAAAGTTTACTTTTAATGTTTTTTAAATCATTTACTTGATTTTTCTACAACAATCCCAAGCACTAATATGGAATCCTGTATGAATTTAAGGTAATTATTTCATCTCTAATAAATTACAATAAATTTCCATTAAAAATATAAATTAATAAATTGAAATATAAATATTTATATTTTTTAAATATGAATATTTAATCACAAAAATTTCATTAAAACAAATTTAATATGTTATTTTTACTTGATTAGCTTTGCATAAGAATTACAAAATAATTTTCATTGTCACATGTTATGTAACTCCAAAATTAATATTTATCGACAAAAACCATCAATAATACTTCAAATATATTAATAAATTTTCCAAAAAAAGTTATCCATTATCAAATATTAGGACACAAAATTTATAATTTCTAGTGATTCACAGCACAACATCAGCACTAAAAAGGTTTTTCATATTTTTCATGAAAAAAATTTTAATTTATATTTTTTGAAATATTTTTGTATTTTTTGGTATTATATAATCATAAATTATACTTTTCATAATTTAATAAAAACTATATCATATTTATGATTTATATATCATAACAAATATCATATTTCTTAACAGCTATATTTATTGGTTATTCACCAAAAAATTAACTTCTTATGAAAAATATCAATAATTAATCATAGGATAAATTTTAATTTATAAATCATAAAATTATACCCATTTAATGAAATTAATTTTATATATGTGACATAAATTACATTAAATATAAATTCATAAAATGGAATGAAAAAGAGTTTTTTAGAAAATGTGTTTTAGAAAAAAAATTGAAATTATAACAAAAATAAAGAATAAAAACAATTCATTTTTAATTATCTGGATAATTTATAAGGAAATATTTATTTTATTAATTTAATACAAACTTCAAAGAATGATTATAATTTATAATTAATATAAATGAAAATATAAAAAGGAATTTTTCAATATTCATTGATAAAAAAGTCTTATCATAAAAATACAAATATATTACCCTATAATAATTTTGAGAATCTGATTTAAAATATATTAAATTTATTATAAAATAATAATTCTGATAGAACTTGAAATTAATTATTTTATTATCTCACAAAAATATTAAAAATAAATTTTGAAAAAAATGAAATTTTAATGAATAATGTAACATTACTGAAAAAGTGGTTCTTATTTCCTATAAATTATTCAATTAATTTGTATTGAATATGACTATTATATATTATTCCTAATATGATTACTACTATTCATACCCATGAATTCAATATCTAGGTTATAACTACTATATTTAAATAGTAATTTTTTATGGTTTATTTATGATCATTGTTGAATTATATACAGAATATTGAGCATAGTATTCTTTTAAAAATCTTAGTGTGATATATTCTCCAAGAAATTTAAAAATTACATACTCAAAATTTTATGTTCTTAATTTTAATCAATGGATTAAAATATGAAAATACATTTATTGGAAAACCATAATAAAAAATGGGATAATAAAAATTCCTTACAAAATTAAGGAAAGGGAATTATAAAGTTTATTTAGAGTAACAAAAACTAGGTATCTTAATATGTGAAATTCTATGGGATGTGAAAATATACACATGGAATGAAAAAATTAATGTCCAAATCATTCAATGTGACATATAATTTTCTCAGTAAAATTTTAATGTCCAATGAAACATAAATCAATATTGGATTAAGAAGGAAATACGTTCATTGCAAATAACGGCCATTTGATCATTTTTATTGTTTCCGGATTCATTTCAATGAGTTGGAAATAAATTACAAATTAATTCCAAGATAAAATGGAAATACAATTACATGCAAATTTTAATTTCATACATTTATCAATTTCCACCATAATCTCATCTTCTTCATCAAATTATGATTATTTAAGTTGTTTTTTTCATTCCTGAAGCACTAAATTCATCTTCTAATGGATTACATAATTTCATAAATTGATAATAAGATATTCATAATTTATATAAATAATAACCAAAACAAAAATGGGTATCATATGATAATTCCAAAAATGAATAAAAATCCATATGACGAAATAAAACATTAATAATTAAAGCATCAATAATAATAAAAATGTTCAACATAGATCATTCTACAAATAAATAAATATTTAATTTCTCAAATTAATCCCGACAAATTTATAAACACAAAAATAAAATTTATGTGAGAATAAATTCATTCAAGATTAATTTAACATATATATAATCAATATTAGTCACTCTTAAAGCCATTTACCAAAAAATGAATATGGCATAATCATATAATATAAAAAAGATTAAAATTATTTTTATAAATAAACTAAAACTCCATAAAGATACATTTAATTATATATGATTATAAAAGATAATTCATCTATTATTCTTCAAATAAAATCAAATAATATTCTACATAACATAATTGTATTATGTTCACCAACATTATATCAAATTTATTCTAAAATATCATTAATAAATTAATCACCAAATTTCTATTCAATCCCATGGTTATATAAATAATAATACATGTTCTCCCAAAATAAAATTAAACATTATCAAAGAAATACATTAATTATAAAAATTTTATAGATAATCAGGCATCATGTAGGCCTATGTTAGGTGTTGAAAAACTATCACCTTTAGGTTATGGGTTCAAGCTCCATGTCCTTTATGGATGCTCTAGTCATTTCATAACCTGTAATTTGTCCTTTTACTAAACCTATATTAATATAATTCCTATAATGTCCCCAAAATATGATGAACATCAAAAAAATTTAATAAATTAAGCATAAAAAATTATTAATCGTAATTATTATTTCATTCTATTTAGATTACATCAACACCAACTAGGTTTAATTATTTTAAAATATTCATTCATCTTAAACCAGTGAGACACATATACCTAAATTTGATAAAAAATCACCATGAATATAATTAATCACAAAAAAATCCAATCACTAAAAACGTCTATAAGGGTTTTAAGACATTAAACTTATGATCAACCATAAACATATGTAGCCATTATGGAATCTATAAATATTAAGTTAAAATCACATGAAAATATCCAAATATCCAAAATTACTTAAAGCATACTATGATTCCAATTATAATAGCCTCTAGACCACACTCTAAGTATCTGATTCAAAAAATATAATCAATATATTTATAGCATTTATTTCAATAAATGTGACCCAACTTCAACCATCTAAATCATGCAACATAAAATAAAAATTTTCAATCACTTATAAAAAGAAGAATATTTTATGATTATAGTATTAGATAATTAAGGAAAATATATAAAATTTAGAACTTCTATATAGTATCCATTTCCATAAATATTTATTATAAGGACATTCTTGTTTCATATAAGGTAACCTTATTATCTATGTCTATGAAATTTTTTGTTTTATTCTCATCCTTATTCATTGTCAAAAATCATTTAAAAACTTGTGATAAGGGAAAAAATAGAGTATGGGGCATATAAAATAACATTGGATATCTAATATCCCATTTTAAAATAATGAGGTTATATAAATTAGTATTTACTTTAACATAACAATATTTGAGCTCAAATTATCATTTCTATACACATAAAATAAGCTTTATTCCCAAAATATCATTCATAATACACTCTATAAAAAGAAATTAATTAAAAACAATAATAATGACAGTTTATTTATAAAACCTGAAAATATTTGAATTTTTTTTCATAAAAAATATATTTTAACCTAAAAGGTTTAAATAATTCATTAAAATAAATCATCCTTTGTGTGCCTTTATAATTAAAAATATCTTCAATGAGCCTTCTCAAATCAAAAAATTGGCTTGAATAGTCATTTTAATTCATTGAAATTTTATATGGATAACTTGTTAATTTTTTTTTGAATCACTCCTATTATCAATCTTCTAAATTAAATTTAAATTAGAGATATATATCGACCTCACCCATTGTTGTTCTATAATAGAACTACCCATAATTGGTTTATAACATAACCATCCATCCTTGATTTATAATTGAACCACCTTTCTATGGTGTATAATATAAGAATCGATCATTATAAACAAGGCCCAATAACAATATATTATTCATAACACATAATCTTCTATAGTTTTTTTCACCATAAGAAAAAATATTTCTAGATACTAAAATATATATTCTAAAAAACCATTTTGAAAATTACCGAAAAAATAGAATGTGGGGTTTTATTTATAGAAATATGAATTCTTATAAATAAATCCAAACAAAAAATACTAGTTACTATTAACGGAAAACCCATTAATGTCGTCTATGATAAAATAGAACATTCCTTTTTTCTTTTTTCAAAAAGTCATGCATAAAATATATCAAAATAATTTTTTTGAATACATTTTAATGAAAGTAATAAAGTGTCATAAAATTTATTTCATAAAACATTTATGATCATATAAATACATCTATAAAATAATTTTATGAAAATGGAAATCAAAGAAAATAATTTAGAAAATAAATATTCAAATCATTTAAATTGATCTTTTAAAAGTAAATTGTATGTTTCCTCATGTTTTTCTGGTCAGGTAAATAATTTATCTTCCTGAATAAGACAATTAGGATAAGTATTTATATTATTAAGGACATATTTCATGTTTATTATTCCTATTGTTTTATCTACTACCATGTTATTCATAATTACTTAATCAATTAAGTTCAGATTAGATGTTTTGAATATATTAAACTTATATGTTCAAAAATTATTTGGAAATTTAAATATTGTCCATGAGATCATCAATACATCATCTTGATAATAATGATAATGAAATAATTATTATTTTGATACATAAATTTTACGTTTAAATCATACTATGAAAGATTTTCATGAAAAATGAAATATATAAGAATAATGGAGACAGTAGGCTATATGAAAAAAAATTAATGTTTTCATTTTTCAAAGAACGTGATTGAGAAACAGTAATTATTATTTTATATCTCCAAAAATAATAATATATCATAAATATAATATAGCTACTTTAAATAAAAATAGATATATCATACATGTGACATGGTGATGAAAGATGAATCACATCACTATGTGGAGGCGACAGTCCATAGATACAAATGAATGATGTTACACTATGTGAAATGATGGAAAGATAATAAAATATATAAAATATTATCTTTTAATAATTATAATAATTAAATTAATATAATGTATATACATTAAATCCATCATTATAACCAGTTGTGATAGTTGTGTTATAAAACAAATTACAACGATTTGCAGTGTGATGGTCTACTATACACATAAATGGTGTATTATTTTTCATTTGATGAAACCTGACATAGATATAATTTATTAAATTATTATTATAAAATATATTTATATTAAATATATTTATGTTATTATTTAATCATGGTTGATGGTAATTTTATTGGATTATAAAAATAAATAATACTAAATCATCCAGTTAAATGGTATACCTCCTCATCGAACAAATACAATTTCGTTAAAAAATAAACCCCATAAGATTGAAATTATGCTCAAAATAATAAATATATCATTGGATTATTTGTGATATGGCTGATTTTTTAGGTATTTGATGAGTAATATTTCTCAAAAAATGTGAGTAAGGGAGGAGAGGAGGTTCCCTTTTATTAATGAGAGGAGACATACTACTGAAAATTTTCATAAAGTAATAAATTAAAATAAATTAACATTCTTGAAAAAATGGATCTAAATTAATGTATTTCAAATTTATGCTGATAGAGAGTATTAATACTCACATATGATAAAATTTGGTCATGTTTTTGTGATGTTTTCACAAGGTGTCATAAAAATTACCAAGGTAATTCACCAAGGTATCGTGAAACTTGTCATCTCTAGAGATTAATTATTTACCTAATGAATTAGTGTGAGATCAGGGTGCACCCTTAATATGTATTTATTTTCATGTGATCCACATAGAACATAATTAAACATTTTATAAATTACACATAGAGAGTAAAAGAAATTGGTTTCATTTTAAAATCGTGAGGTTTCAGAGGTGCTTAAAAATAAGTTTGGTATGTCATTTATAACCTAGGGAAATAGAGTGAGGGTTATATTTATGTTAATTGAAGAATAAAATATATCATTTTTTTCTATTTATGAACATCCATAGAAAATATATAGGTCTGGTTATTCATATAAATTAAACAACAGAATTCATTGAGAGAAAGAGAGGAATTTTTAGATGAAAATTCCGCCGCATAACGACTACATAACATCCTTCTAGAAAAAATTAAAATGTGAGGGTACAAGGGTAACCCACTCATAAATTACTCATAATACAGTTAAAATTCATAATAACATGGAGATAAGAAAATTGTATGGATATTTTAATGACATACAACATGAAAAAGAAACTTGAAAGGAAAGAGAATATGCAATTTATTTTACAATTCATTCAGCATCCTAATGGAGCCACTTCAAAACTCAAAGAGTCAATTTATGAGAGTGGAATGGATGTCTAATCATTTGGAAATTAAATGAAAAGTTTTAAAGATATAGAATAACAAGCCACCTCATTATAAAATGGTACTATAATACAGAACATAAATGAAGTCATGATGTAAAAGAAGAGGTTGAAAGGTTCCCTTACCCTGAAGAGTTACTTCAAAATCGTGAAGGTCGGGACCATGGGAGGCTTGAGGGAAGTTTTGGAGGACTCCTTGGGAGGTAGAAAGACCATAAAATCATTGACGAGGATTTTTTATTGAAAATAATGAGGGAATGTCTTGGTATTTTTAAGAAAAATGAGTGAATAAATTATTAATTTCAAAAGGACACATCATCAATGGTATTGGGAAAAACATAGGCTTTACCATGGTATTTTCCCATGGTATTGGGCAAATTAGACATGTAAAAACAAATATCACTATTCAATAGTCTAACAGAATAATTACCTGATGATTACATCATAAATGATGTCATTAAACACCCAAAAATTAAAACTGTATTTGTACTATTCACCGAAAAATCAACTGTTTCTGAAAAATCCCAAAAATTCACTCTAACCTAATATTGATTTTCTGAATTCAAAAATGAACTCCATTTTATAAAAATAATTTTCTATGTATTTTTAATTTATTTTTAAAATAAAAAATGTATTTATTCCAAAAAAACATTACACTTAAATGACATAATGATATTCTTTTTTACGATCTCTAAAAACGTCACGATTTCAAAATGAAAACCATTTATTTTATTCTATATGGGTTATTCGTGAATTGTTTGATTATGATATATTTGGATAAAATGAAAATAATTACATATTAAGGGTTCACCTAGAAAGTGATCCAATTCATTTTGTAAAAAATTTATCTTCTAGAGATGACATGTTTCAGGATACCTTGGTGAATAACATTGGTAAATTTTATGACACCTTGGGGATGAACCTTGGTGATATGTTCATGAATTTCTAAATTAAATGTTTTAAACACACATTCAGGTTATGTTTCATGTTCTTTTTATTATGAAATTCCTGAACTTCCATTTCTCATGTCATTATGTTTTTTTCATGTTCTTAATGATTTTACATGTAAACTGATTCACTTGTTTTCCTTACTGGGCCTTATGATCACCCATTCCATTGATGTATGTCTCCAGGTTATGAGATGCATTAATTTTACTTAGGATCAACATATGATGAAGCCATGAAAATGTTTTAGATGGGTTTTTTCATGTTTTTTCCATGTATTATGTTCCTAATTTCCAAGAAACAAGACTTTAAAGATCCTAGGTATGCAAATTGTAAAGAAAATTTATGTAATAAATAGAAGGAATGAAAAAGTTTATTCGGTGGTATTTGCAAAACCGTGGGCTAGACCATGGTAATTTTCCATGGTATTGGCCACTAGTAAAATTTATAGTATATTCCCTCACTTTTCATACAAATACCAATCCATTCCCTCATTCCTTTCATTCCAAAATCCTCTTAAACCAAGCTCTGGTCTCTTAACCTCGCAAAGATTACTCCTCATTACATATATTACTACTCACAAGTTGACCAGATTATTTACATCATGATTACATCATCAATGATGTCACTAAACACCCGATACTCAAAACTATATTTTTACTATTCACTGAAAAATCAACTATTTAAGAAAAGTCCCAAAAAATCAATATAACATAATATCGATGGTTTGAATTCAAAAATTATCTCCATTTTTTGAAAACAAAATTGAAAATATTTTTAATTTAATTTTTTATTAAAATCATTATTTATTCATAAAATTCAACATTAAATCTAAAACTCATTTTTTAACACCATGAGAAAGTAATCAAGGTCCCAAAAAATTAACTATAACTATAAGATAATAAATTATATATTTATGATTAAATTTTAGGAAAATACATTTCCATTTTATATTTTTAAATTAATTATAAAATGGAAAATAAAATATTTATGACATACAAAAATACAAAACACGAACTATGATCGTATTTTCACTTTTATGATGTCTAAAATGTATTTATACATTCGTGGGTGAGGATTCTTTTTTTTGGTCGATTTACAATTCATTACTATTCATTACTACTCGTAAGGGTATGATACTATTCATAATTTACTATTCACAACAAATTAAGTTGATCTTATTAGACTATAAATTTCTTACTGAACATAACTCTAGAAGATCAATTTTTTTAAAATCAATTCACATTGTAAATTATTTAAATAATATAAAATTATACTAAAATACCGATTTTTTCCAAAATTCATCATTAATATATATCTTAAATAAATTTATCCTATATTTATCCGGATATTTTAAATACACATATTTTACCATAATAAGAATTCAATATTTTATTTGTAAAAAAGGATTACAAAATATAACTAAAGCTTCATTACATTGCCACTTATAACACCTTCACGGGGCCTAAGTGTATGGTGTACTATGATAATAGAATCATTGGGTGGCTCGGAAAACATTGCCTGAGTTTTGATTTCTATCAGCTTGAAAGTCTCCCTTAGGAGAATGAGTTCATGCTTCACATATTGAAGATCGGCTTGGGATTGGTCCTGACCAATGCCTAGTGATGCTACCTCCTTCCCAATCTTTGACAAATGGTCTTCATATGGCTCGAGCTTACTGAATGATTCCATCAACTCTTCTTTCAGTATTAATTAACCAAGATCATTTGAATTTATAAACAAAAATTGTAATGTTAAGAATTCAGCTTCCAACAGTTATACTGACCAGTGGCCATATAACAGTCGATACCCAACAATGTCATTTAATTAAAATAACTTCATTAATTATCAAATATAGATTTGTTGAGTATAAAAAAATAACACAAAAATTTAGGATAAAAATATTACTAAAAAGTTCAGGTCGTTACATTCTTTCATCCTTATGAAATTTTGTCCCTGAAATATTAACTCGTACCCTAATAAGAGAAAAGGTTTGGGTACTTCTTCCTCATAGACTCCTCTGGTTCCCATGCGGCTTCTTCTCATTTGTGGTTCCTCCATAACACCTCAACAAGGTGAGTAGTCTTGTTGCGTAGAACCTTGTCTCAACGATCCATGAACTCCACAAGCTTCCCTTTATAAGAGAGGTCATGTTAAATTGTACCACCACTAGATTTAGTACATGTGAAGGGTCAGGAATGTACTTCCTCAAGATGGATACATGGAAAAATCATGAACATATGCTATTTTTAGAGGAAGTTCAAGCCGATAGGCCACTGCACCTACGCGATCAAGGATTTTATAGGTGCCAATGTACATATGGATGAACTTCCCTTTCTTCCCAAACCTCATGAATCTCTTACAAGGTGAATTTTGAAGAAAGAATTTTTCACCAACATCAAAATCCAAGTCCCTTCTACGTTTTTTGGCTTAGATATTTTGTTGAGTCTGAGCATCCTTAATGTGTTGCTGGATGGCATGGACATTTTCTATCGTCTCATGCACTTGATCAGTCCCAAGAAGCGGACCATAATAACACATATCACATTATTTCTTTAGGATGTTATCGGGAGACCAGTGACGAAGTCCATATTTATATTGTCCCACTTTCATGTTGGTATGGGTAGTGGTCACAATAACAATTTATGATGTTTTATCTCTGCCTCCCAATGTCCCGACCTTCATGTTTTCTAAGTAACTCTTCAACGTAAGGTAACCTCTCACCCTCCTCTTTTACGTTATAACATCATTTATGTTATATCTTATAGTTCCATTTTATTATGTGGGGGATTGTTATTCTATATCTTTACAACTTTCCATTTCAGGTCCAAATAATGAGGGACCATTTCCGCTCTAATCAATAGATTTTCTGAATTCTTATGTGACGCATTTAGGCTGCAGAATTTTTTGTAAACGAAATCGAATCTTTTGTTTCCTTTCAAGTTTCCTTTTCATGGTGTACACCATTCAATTATCCATACCATGTTCTTATCTCCATGTTATCTAGCCTTTACACTAAATTATGAGTTATTTATCAGTGGGATACCCTTGTACCCTCTATTTTTAATGTTTTTAAAAGGATGTTATGTATCCATCATGCTGCAGAATTTTCATCTCAAAATTACTCTCTCTTTCTCTCAAGAAATTCTCTTGTTTTATTTCTGTGAATATCTTGACCTATTTATTTTCTATAATTGTTCATAAATACCAAAATTTTTTATTTTATTCTGTTATTTACATAAATATATCCCTCACTCTCTTTCCGTGGGTTATAAATGACATAATGAACTAATTTTTTTAAATTTTAAAATGTCATAATTTTGAAATGAAACCCTTTACTTTTGTTCTATAGGGGTTATTTGAGAAATTTTTTATTATGATCTATATTGATCACATGAATGTAAATACATACTAAGGGTGTTCCCTGATATTTCTCTAATGCATTGGGTAATGAATTTAATCTATAGAGATAACAAGTTTCACTCTACCTTAGTGAATAACCTTGGTAACTTTTATGTACTATCAGGGCGCACCATTTATATTTCACTAATTTCAAGTGAGACACATATATCATAATCATCCACTTCATAAATAACCCAAATTGAATCAAAAAATGTGTTTCATGTCAAAATCATGATGTTTAAAAAGTACTTAAAAATAAGATCATTGTGCTATTATAACACATGGAAGGGGAGTTGGGGTTATATGTATGTCAATTCCAGAATAAATTAGATCAATTTTATATATTTTTGAATAACCCTATAAATAAAAATATAATTGGTTATTCACAAAAATAATATAAAAGAATTTCTTGAGAAAAAAAGAGATTTTGAGACAAAAATTCTGCAGCATAACAGCTATATAACATGGTTTTAGAAAATACTAAAAATTGGGGACACATGTCTCCTATAAATAAATGAACCATTTTCTAGTGTGGGTATAGAATAAAAAAATAAGATCATGGTATGGATATTTTAATGACATACCACATGAAAAGGAAACATGAATGAAAAGAGAAGATGCAATATCTTTTATGAAATATTCTATAGCTTAATGACATCACTTATAAATTCTGAAAGTCTACTGATTATAGATTAAATGGTCACTCATAATTTGTACATTAAATGGAAAGTATTAAAGATATAGAAGAACAATCCACCCCATAATAAAACGCAATTATAAGACATAACATAAAGAAATTCATTACATAAAAGAGAAGGGTGAAAGTTTCTGTTATCTTGAAGAGTAACTTATAAAGCTTGAAAGCCGAGACATTGGGAGGCATGAGGGAAGAGTTAAAATGGGTGGAATAACAAATATATTCTTCATCTCTTGAAAACATTCCTCACACTCCTTTTTCCAAATGAACTTGACCCCTTTTCGAGTGAACTTGGTTAATAGATTAGAACGTCGTCAAAAGTTTTCCACAAACCTCCTATAATATCCCACTAGTCCAAGGAAACTACGAATCTCAGATATTGATGTATGTTGAGGCCACTCCTCTAAATTTTTTTTCTTTATAGGGTCATATGTGATTCCTTCATTATGTTATCCCGCATTTTTAGTATGTAACTTTTCATTACACTTTACAAACTGAGGATCATCAAAGTCTAGTGTCTTGGAAATCAAGAACAAAAAAAAACATGAAAAAAACATAAAATATTCTTCTAATCCACTTTTAAGGCATCATAATTAGTTCATCCTATGTACAATTATATCATCTCATAACCATGATACATACATAAAAGGAAAGGGTGAGCAGAAGGCCTAGTAAGTGTAAATAAGGGAATCAGTTTACTCGTGATATCAATAAGAACTTGATAAAAACATAATGACAAGAGAAATGGAAGTATATGGATATCATAATGAATAAAAAATGAAATAAAACATGAATATGTGTCTAAAAAAATTCATTAATACATTCATGATCATATCACCAAGGATGATCCCCAAGGTGTCATAATAAAATTACTATAGTTATTCACCCAGGTATAGTGAAACCTGTCATCTCTAGAGATTAATTCTTCACCCAATGCGTTGGAGTGCTATCAAGTTACACCATTAGTATTTATTTATAATAATGTGATAAAAATAGATCAATATCAAACATTTCATAAATAACCCATAGAGAATAAAAGAAATGGGTTTCATTTTAAAATTGAGATATCTTAAAAGTTTTTAAAAACAAGATCATTATGTCAATTATAACCCATGGAAAGGGAGTGAGGGTTATATGTATGAACAGACATATAAAAGAATTAGGTATGGGTATTCACATAAAAAATAAGATAATTTTATGAGAGAAATTTTGAGAAATTTTGAGAAGAAATTTATGCAGCATAATGACTATATATCATGGTTTTTAGATGATAATAAAAAGATAGTGGACAAGGGTATCCCATAAATAAATGAATAATTTTAATAATAGGTACAGAATAAAGTAAATAAGATCATGGTGTTCATATTTGAAAGAAATACCACATGAAAAATGAATCTTTAAAGAAAATAGAAAATGGGATTTCATTGATGAAAATTTCCGCAGCCTAACGGCTTCACTAAAAAATTCAGAAAATCCATTAATGAGAGTGGAAAGGGTATCTCATTATTCGGAAATGAATTTGATAGTAATAAGGATATTCAAGAACAAACCCCAAAATAATAATATGGAAACTAGAAGATATATCATAAAGTAAGTCATGACATAAAATAGCAGGGTGAATGATTCCCTTATATTGATGAGTAACTTATAAATCTTGAAGGTCAGGACCTTGGGAGGCTTGAGGGCACCTTGGCAGGACTCCTTGGGAGGTAAAAGTCTATAACTTCATTGAAGAGGATTTTGGAATGAAATGAATGAAGGAATGGATTGGTATTTATTGGAAAATTGAGGGAATAAATTATTAATTTCCAAGGGACACCTCATATGTGGTATTAGAAAAACCATGGGCTTTTCCTTTTTACACCCATTAATATTTTTGATAGTTATGACTATATCAATATTTTTTACACTTTAGGGGTCAAGAAATATACTATAAAAGGTAAAATAACCCATAAATGGACCATGGATTATATTTTAATCCATATACCTTTCACCTGTATTAATACTAGAGATATATTAATTTAAAATTATTTAATAAAATTTAATTTATTATAAAATATCATTAATCTCATTTTTTTAAATACATGAAATATTATAATTTAATATGTTTCTATCTCAAATCAAATGGTGTATAAATTTAATGTATTTGATTTTATTTATGATATTATATTAATATAATATACTAAAAAAATTGGTTTACATGTGATTTTAAACATTATATTTTTGTTTAACCCTTCTATTAATTGTTGTTTACATTAACCATTATAACAATATTTCAAATCTAATGGGTTTGTAATTATAATTATTTGTTGAAAATTGGATCATAAATAAGAGAATAATGAATATTTTCACAATTCTAAATATAATTTTCCTCTTTCATGTTTTTTTTAGTTTTAACTTATTTTAGATATTATATTTTTTAGAAATACCATTAATGTTTGTAGAAACTATTTACATGATTTTAAATTGAAAAAAAACATAATAGGAATATAATTCTAATATAAAAAATTTACACAACTATATAATATTATATATATCTTAAATTTTATTTTTATATTTAAATATCAACAATATCATTACTATTAAATATTTTAAAATCATTTACTTTGTACTTCTACATCATCCACGATCACTGAGTGAATGTTACAAAAGCATTTAAGGAAAGAATTACAACACTAAAAATTTAAATAAAATTGGAAACATAATTATAAATTATTTAAGTTCAATATAAAACTTTATATTCATTAAATATGTATATTAACTAACATATATTTCATGAAAACTTATTTAATATATTATTTTTACTTTTCAACCTTTTATAAGAATTACACATGCATTTGGATAATTCACTTTTTACATAACTCAATAATTAATAAATATCCAAAATAATCAACAATAACAATTCTAATTCATTATCCAATTATAGAAATTACTTCTCTCTTATGATATATACCTTTTAGGACACCAAATGTGACTTTTCATGTGTTATGCATGTATTTCATATAGAGTGAAGATGATTTTCATATTTATCATGAAATAAATTAATATTTATATTTTTATAATTATTTTTTCATAAAGTTATATATAATGTTATGATGAATTTTTTATCCACTATGTTTAATGTACTGTTATATCATATTTATATCTTTTAGATATCATAAATGAAATTGATTTCATAAAAACTGTATTTTTTTAGTATTCACCAATAATTAAGTTTTTTTTCGAAAAATATAAAAAACTAAGTTTAAGATAAATTTTATTTTTGTATAAAATAGTTAATTCAATTTCATAAAACTTAATTTCATTAACTAATAGTAATTACTTGTAATATATATGTATAAAACATAATGAAAAAACAATTTTTAGAAAAATATGTTTTAAGACTAAAAATGAATTTACACCAAAAATATAAATATAATGTTATTTCCAATATAAATGATCAGAATTATTAAAAAAAAGAGTGTTATATTAATATTTTATAAACTTTAATGAATAATGGGACTATTTAATGAAAATAATGTATAGTTTTTCAAAAATCGGTATGCTTTACTATTCATTAAAAAATACAACCTATTAGAAAATACTAAAATATTACCCTAATTTAATTATTATATGATATTTTTAAATATGATACAATTTTAATAAATTAAATTTTACAAAATAACCCTAATATAAGTATATTTTTCTCTCACAACAATAAATAAAAAGCGTTATTGATGAAAAATTATATTTGCAGAATAAATTGACCATACGAAATAATGACTATTTATTTACTGATAATTTATCAGTACAATTTTTTTGAGTAATACCATTATATATATTTTATTATGTGCTTATTTGAATTCTTTATTTTAAATTCAATATCCTGTTTATAATGGTTATATTTAAAAAATATATATTTTTTTTGATTAAGCTCGGTGGTGTGTGTCGTATATGAAATCAAACATAGTTTTATTTTTTAAAATATCATGGTTATAAAATTTAGATCCTTCATCTTCCCATAATTATCCTATAATTGTAATTTCATATCCTTTAGACTTGAAAATGGTTCATTTTTTATTTTACCCCCTATTTTAGTTAAGTTTGGAATGAGATAATCCTACATTTCCACTCCTACTCTATTAAAAGTTTATTGTCCAATACATGTAAAAATTTATCATGTGAGTCACTTTTATTCTTCATTTTGGAACCCATCTTCAAAATTTCAACATTTGGGGCCATAATTACTTGCCTTATGCCTTGGTTCTACTCAACAGAATGCTACATGTGTGAAATCAATTCATCCTTAATTGTTATTATATTTTAATCCTCCATTGAGTCAAGGATATTATCTTTGGAACCAAATTTATAATCTTTCACATCAGAATAATTCTCATCTAATAACATGTATTTAGTATAATTATTCTCACTAAGATTTAATGACATGGAAATTTGGTTTTGATTGAGTACTTTCCATTACATAAACTCAAATTTTAGTGCTTAAACATGGACCCCTTGAGATTAATACATCTTTCTCATATCCATGTTTTCACCATTCATCATCTAGTTGAGATTCTTTGATATGTGGAAAGATCCTACCTTTGTATCTCATGAAATATCCTGAATTTTAGTAGTTCTAACATATAGTATAATATTATGGTCCTCATATAATCCTATAGCATTATTGTATAAAAATGTAGATAAATAATTAGATTCATCCATACCTTCTGTTTGAGACATATTGGGTTTATTTTTCTTGATCACACACTTCATAATGACTATCACATTATATGGAATTTTTTTATTGCTCTTATTATTCTTTAAAATCATTCTGTTTCACATTTTTTGTGTGTAGAAAATATTTCACCTTAAAATACTAATCAGATCAATTCAAATAAAAAAAATCAAACACGATAAACCATCCTATGATACCAATTATTAAACTTGCAAGGTTCATTATTGAGAGATTCCCTAACAGGGCGGTCGTGGAATGAAACTTTTTCTCATTTACCCATGTAATCGTGGTTTATTGTGATACTATTGAAAAAAAATATTTCACGAAACATATTGAAACACAAATTCTAATTCGTCTCCATTAGGTAGGCATATAATCTATCTTCACAATGTCTTGTTCTACATTTATATTTAAAAATTAATATTTAATATCAATTTGATTCATCGTTGGGTTATCAAGGTCATTCGTAGACATTTGGTTCGTTTCATCTAGAATGCATCTTCGGAGGGGAAGAGACATTGGATTTATTTGGGGAATTTGGATCGTCCAATTTCAGAGGGAGGGGTAAATATTAAAATCCTTGTGAACAATATTTAGTACATGTACATAATGTTGGAGTGGGAGGTAATTGAAGAGCGACCCTTGTGGGGTAATCTAATGTCCTGAAGAAACTAGGTCAACACCAAATATTTTGCGGTTAGTGGGTCTTTGCTCTGGTCTTATGTTAAAAGTTTCGTTTGTCTATCCTCCAATGCTTGCAGTGGATTATTGGGGAGGGGAAAATAAAATTTTGGTACTACAACTTCTCGAGAAGGAATCTCGGATATCCAGGGTGCCCGGCTCCTTCCATCACCTACAAGGAGGCGAATCAGTACACAAAATTTTTCAGAACCATTCTAGACACGGACCAACATGAGGATTTTCACTATATTATTTTGATCTTGAATAAGGACTGGTTTTTCTATACCCCCTCCAAGTTAGGTAGATTTAATGAAAATGATTTTTAGAGGTTAAATTTATTGTAGAACTAGTAGGGAGGTGGGTACATTATGGCTTGGTGTAAGTGTATTCCTACGAAATTTAATTTCCTATCATAGAGGATCTAGAACCGAGAATTACAAACAAGCGATAATATGAAAAGTCTCAGAATTAGCATGGATTCTTGCTGCTAGTGTACCATAGATAATCATGAAGAGATTATATCCCATATATTATTCGAGGGGGACTGGTCATTCCATGTCTGGGGTGTCTTTGGCGAACATATAGAATATTCCCCCAATGTGTTGACCTTCGATTCCTTTGTGGAGAGCGGGTTTTAGGGGGAGGACGATTCTGGTAATTAAATGGGGGAGAGATCCATCATTTTTAGTGGTAGTTAATGGTGTGTATGGCATGCAAGGAACCAGGCGAGGATTGAGTGGCTCCTATCTACATGAAGATCCATTTACCTTCAGATTATGATTTATCCCGGTCGATTTGTGTGGCACCGATGATGACTGGATGTATACCCCCTCCATTTCTAAGCTGTTTTGACATCAAAACATGGATCAACAGTCAGCCACCAAGAAACACGGGCACTCAGGTCAGGGGCATTATCTTAATGTATGATTCAAAATGAACATGGAAAGTTCTCGCATGCTGGGTGAGATGTGTGTTGGCGGTGTGGTCTGAGATCATAGGTGAAGTGTAACACCCCAAGCTTCCACGGTACGTTTCCCTTCGAATAATGCAATAGTGTGTGTTGTACGCAACCTCGAGCTCTAACACACACCACAACTAATTAAACTAGCCGTTGTGAATAGTAATACCTACTTTTTGAAATTTTATAAATTTTATTTATCAAAATAGACTTCATCTTTGGATTCGGAATATCGAAATTAGCCTATGTTGAATTTTTGGTATTTTTCGGAGAACTTCGAATTTTTTATGAATAGTGAAAAATACTTAAAAACAACTTTTTAAATCAAAATAATTTATAGTGAAAAATTATACTATTTAGTGGTTTTAAAGTATAATTAGAATATATTTTTAACATTTTATCCAATGGTAGTCATTAGAATTAATTTAACATTGAAATCGGACATAAACAAATGCCAATCTTTTGATATAAATTGTTTCTTAGAAACACGCCATTTTTTTGTAACAGCGGGAATTAATTATAAAATTAATTAATGCAACTTATATGTTTGTAATTTTTTAAAATAAACATCATTTTTGAATTCTGAATATCAATTATAGCTTAGGGTGAAATTTTGGCTTTGTTCTGAAAAACTTCAATTTTTGATGAATAGTGAAACCACTAAGTGGTAGTTAAATAACCGATTTTTCATTTAAATGAAATATTACCACTTCTGTGATTTTATTTTCAAAAATCCGACATACATGGTTGTCATTAAGAAGTAAAATGTGGTTCAATAAGATTAAAATAAATTTTTGGTGAATAGTAACTTTTAAGTTCTTAATCGCTATTAGAGGTAATTAGTGTAGTTTAAGGTACAAATAATGTTTTAATAATATGAGATGAGCATGACACTTGTCCTACTCCTATTGGATGAGTCATGGCTGACCAAGAAAACCCATGGGTCAACTTGGGGACCCCATGGAGCCACTTTAGTTGGAAAATGACATTAATATATATTTATTTAATGTTAAAAGTAAATTGACACAAACATGAGTTGTCTTACTAAAACAGTTTTTTAGTGGGGTTACACAAGTCCAAATATTGATTATAAATATTAATTAGAAATATAAAAAGATTTCCTACATCATAGTATATATTTTTTAATTTTTAGACATTAAATAAATTAAATTATTTATGACATCATTATGATGCGGCGATGACCTCATTATTTAACGATTTAAATAAAATGAGAAGATAATGCAAAATCCAAGGCTTACACTTGTCCAAATATTATTGGATGAAGAGATTTAGAACCCTTATCACCTTAGCCACGAATTATATAAGTGTGGGTCCTTTAGAATCCGAAAAGCATGGTATAATAATGTAACATTTCAATCTTTCCAAAAGAGCCCCTCCTCTCCTCTTATAAAAGGCCCCCACCTCTATCACCTTATTCACACTTTCAAGCCTTTTGGTTCGGCCAACCTCTGCCCAAATACTCTCCCAACATTTCTACCTTCATCCTAGAAGATTTACTTTAGTCAGAAAGCCATCCTAAGGAGTCCTTTTGATCAAATCAAAAGGAAGAACCCGAAGAAGAGGTAGCATTTTCATCACCCTCTTTCACGTTTTTTCTTCTTCCACTCCCTCTTTGTCTATTATTTCAATTCTAAAATTATATCTCCATTATCTTCTATATACTGTGATGTTATTATAAATATGGAACAACCATTTCAGTATTCTACCCATCATTTTAATGACATGTCACCATACGTGCGTACGTACGGCTTACCGTCTCCACGTCGTGGTGTAATTGTTATTCAATATTTTATTATTTAGATGGGTATAATAATGATATGTAATTCATGTAAATAATAAATATAACATGATAATGATTCTGTATATATGATATACTATCCAATTATATATTATTTTAATATCAAAATAATGATATGGTCGCTCGTGCGTATGTACGGACTACCGTCTCCACGAACGCGATGAGATTCATTCTCCGTCGTATCCATTCAAGTATAATTATCATTTGATAATTTAAAAATAATGTTTAAGGACATGATATCATTATGTATATGAATAAGATACAACCTATCCATGAAAAACATGACTTACGTAACAAAACATATAAGAAAACGAGTAAGTTAACACCCGAAACAACGATAAATGTAAGATATTGTTAACAAAGCAATGTTAAAAGATCATATATGATATCATACGAATGTATATGATTCTCGTATAATTTAATAACAATTATTTCACCATTATACAGGAGGTTAACCTACCCCAACCAAGGAAAAATACAAGGTAAGGGTTTACTTCACAACCTCTTCATTATCCAAGGTTGTTTATACATAATTATCTACTGGGACCTCGTTATCATCCACATCCATGTTTCTTCAAAATGTATTTCAAAACATTTTTATTATTTACAAGAATATGGGTTAAAGTCAATTATACCCTTTTTGACTTTTTATAAGAGGAATCTTTCTGTCATTTTCAAAACAAGGTACTTTTTAACCTTTTCGACAGAATTGAGGTAAGAATGTTTTTTAACTTATACGGCGGGTGCGGTTATTTTCCGC
Organism: Viscum album; assembly: GCA_963277665.1. Taxonomy (NCBI): domain Eukaryota; kingdom Viridiplantae; phylum Streptophyta; class Magnoliopsida; order Santalales; family Viscaceae; genus Viscum; species Viscum album. The sequence continues at coordinate 997,833,893 of OY728136.1, read as the reverse complement.
CGTTATAAAATCTTCAAAGTTTTCCTTACAAGATTATATGAATATTTTCAAGAAAATGTTTTGTTTTATATGGCTCTTAAACGATTTCAAAAATAGAAAGAGATATTTCTCTAAAAAGTGTTTTGATTTCATCTATGTCAACATCCTTTGATGGATTTTACGCTTAATATGTGATGGGTGGAGCCCGCTATAGCTCCTCGATGCATCGGTAGGTCTCATGAGACAAAATAGTGTCTTGGCACAAGACCTTGACAAAATCTTATTTGTAATCCGGGCACGAGGCCTTGGCTATGTGGTTATGATAGTCTGGCATTATGCATTCCAACATTATGAAAGTGGTTAGTGATTTTGCATGTGATTATTCGATTAATAGAATATCCATGTGAATGAGTAAATGGCGTTATTTCATTTTAATTTTTCCTTATTATGTTTATATTCAAGTTTAAAAGGCTTTTTTTTAGTTATACATTGCCTTAAATGTTTATTCTTATTTATGAAAGTTTCCTCTATATTGTTATCCTTACTGGGCATTTGAGCTCACCCCTTTTCTATGTTTTATTTTTTTCCAGGAAGTGAAAAGTAAATTATGAATGACCTGCAGGGATATAATGAGGGGATAATAGTGTGGACTGTGGAGACATTATGTTGTTGTAGTAGTTTTTCATATTATGATGTAATGTAAAACTTATGAATGTATCTAGTATTTCCAAGGCTACTAAACTAATCGGTCTTTTGAGACTTGATATTTTGTGATCATGCCAATGTTACGAAGTAATGCACCGGCTCTGGGTAGCTGGGGTCGGGGCGTTACAGTTGGTATTAGAGGAAGTTTAGTACAAACCTTGGAAACTAGATTTAGATAAACTCTGATTAGAGCACATAGACCTAAGATGAACTTTGAGGATTAGTATAGAAAAAATTCCTAGAATTTTTGTATTGTAGAGATTTTGTGAGTTTTCCGAGCAATACATCCCTATCTGGATACGAGTAGGTAGAGGCGGCTCTGGCACAGATGTTCCTAGGGGTAAAACCCGAAAACACCTCTTTGAGCTAGACTCGAACGGGAACTGGTGCACGACAACGGGCCTTGCTGCACTCTTGGTTACGACACTCCCGAGGGATATGCTTAGGATAACTCTCATTTTCTCTACAAATCATTATGAAGGGTTTACGAGTATATACTTCCTCAAAGAAAACATTTTTATGATTATGGATTATATCCATAAATAGTTCTATTTATGTTAACTGTATTATAAGTATAGGATTATGTATTTTGATTCATAAACTGATCTAGTTTATGCCATTGTTTAGAAATTGCGCCTAGTGGAAGAAATGGAAACCGTATCAATGCACGCACTCCATGTAGGGATTTCCCTCCTGCTCAAGATAATTATAGTGGGGCTGGTGATGCAACTGGTGCCGATCAACTTATTACCATACTGGGACAACTCACTCAGGTTATGAATAATAAACTTACTCGTATGGAGCACCCTGATTCGCAATGTGGAGGATCAATGCTAGAACGTTTCATGAGGCAACAACCACCAACCTTCAATGGGAGTACAAATCCTATAGTAGCTGAGCAATGGATAAATTCCTTAGAGAAAATATTCCATGCCTTGGGGAGTAGTGAAAGGGAGAAGGTTGTCATGGCAGTTTACCGCCTCACTAGAGATGCCGATCAATGGTGGTCACTAATTCAAAACACAAAGGAAGATGATGAATTAACAAACATGGAATGGCAGGAGTTCAAAGAGCAGTTCTTAGAAAAATACTTTCCTCGAGACCATCGAGCGGATATGGAAAGGCAATTTCTGAGTCTGAGGCAGAAGGAGGATGAGAATGTCGCAAAGTATGAGGCTAACTTTACAAGGTTAGCATGGTATGCTGCAGATTACATACGTAACCCAAGAAGTAAGATTGATCGTTTATTTGATGGGTTAAAACCATTTCTCCGTCGAGATTTAGTATCACAAACCTTCTCTTCATACGAAGGTATTGTCTCGTGCGCTATCAAGACGGAAAAGGAATTCTCTAAGTCTTATGAATTTAAAGCGAAGCAAAAGAAGAAGAGACCTGCTGATCAATCTGGGAATGGAAATAAAGGGAAGAAGGGAAAGATTTAATATCCATCTTGTGGTAAATACGGGAAGAAACATCCTGGTACTTTCTTGAAGGGAATGGGAGTCTGTTACAAGTGTGGTGAAAAAGGCCACCAAGCTCATGATTGCAAGGGGAAGAAGGAAGCTACCAACGTTCGGTGCTACAATTGCAGGGAGATGGGGCATTATGCAAATGAATGTCCTAAGCGTCAGGAGAACTTACCTCAGAAAAGGCCAAGGGATCAAGGCCAGGCTTATGCTATCACTACTGCTGAGGTAGAAGCTCCGAAAGACGTGGTGGCAGGTAATTTAATGGTTTCCTCAAGATTAGAAAATGCATTATTTGATTCTGGATCATCGCATTGTTTCATATCTTCCCAGTTTGCTAAGAAAATTAGATATTTCCAATTTGATTTAACAAGGGAGTTGTCGGTCAAAACCCCTAAGGGAAGTATTATTGCAACAAAGTTTTGTCGATTAGTTCCAATTAGAGCACCTAAATGTTCTTTACCTGCTGATCTCATCATCATACCCATGATTGAATTTGATATAATCCTCGGTATGGATTGGCTTTCGGACCATGATGCAAAAATTTATTGTAAGAGGAAAGAGGTTACGATTCTTGATAATGATGATAAGGAACACCTTATCTTTAGAGCCGAATCGTCGCCACATAATTCTTATCTAGATCCACCCCCAGTAGCTCAACTAAATTCAATTATTGGGGAGGAAGAGAAGGAAATTACTGAGGGTGAGGAAAGGAAGATTCAAAGAGAGGATGTACCTATTGTGAGAGAATATGTTGATGTGTTTCTGGAAGATTTACCTGGACATCCTCCAGAACGAGAAGTTGAGTTTTACATTGATTTAATTCCTGGATCAAGGCCCATATCGAAGACCCCTTATAGAATGGCCACTGTGGAATTAGTTGAACTAAAGAAACAACTAGAGGAATTGAGTAATAAAGGATTTATTCGCCCTAGTGTTTCTCCTTGGGGAGCCCATGTTCTTTTTGTTAAGAAGAAAGATGGATCTATGAGGTTGTGCATTGACTATAGGGAGATCAATGATATAATAATAAAGAACAAGTATCCCCTACCTCGCATTGATGATTTGTTTGACCAATTGCATGGAGCTCAATACTTTTCAAAGATTGACCTTCGGTCTGGATACCATCAGTTGTGTGTGAAGAAGGAAGATGTTCCAAAGACAGCATTTCGAACAAGGTAAGGGCATTACGAGTTTACAGTAATGCCTTTTGGATTGACTAATGCACCCTCTGTCTTCATGGATATGATGAATAGAGTTTTCAAGGAATATCTTGATGACTTTGTAGTGGTATTTATTGATGATATCTTGGTATACTCCAAAAGCCACGAAGATCATGAAAATCACTTACGAATTATCCTGAAGACTCATAGAAGACATGAATTATATGGGAAATTTAGAAAGTGTGAATTCTGGCTTCATGAGATTTCTTTTCTTGGCCATATTGTCTCTAAGGATGGAATTTCCGTTGATCCTTCTAAAACCAAGGCAATCCAAGAATTTCCAACACCGAGAAGTATAACTGAGGTACGCAGTTTTATTGGTTTAGCAGGTTATTATCGACGTTTCGTCCAGAATTTTGCCAGATTGGCTAACCCATTGACAAAGCTGACACGTAAAGGGATTAAATTTGTCTGTACAAAAGAGTGTGAAGAATGTTTTGAAGAACTAAAGAGAAGATTAGTCAATGCCCCTGTATTGACTCTACCATCGGGGAATGATGGGTTTGTTATTTATAGTGATGCATCGACGAAAGGACTTGGTTGTGTCCTTATGCAGAATGATAAGGTCATTGCCTATGCATCACGACAGCTAAAAATTCATGAGAAAAAATATCCTACTCATGATCTTGAGTTATCAACTATGATCTTTGCTTTAAAGATATGGAGACATTACCTCTATGGTGAAAAATGTGAGATTTATACTGATCACAAGAGTTTGAAGTATATTTTCACACAAAAAGAACTCAACATGAGGCAAAGGCGATGGCTTGAAAAACTCAAGGATTATGATTGCATGATACATTACCACCCGGGGAAGGCAAACAAGGTGGAAGATGCTTTGAGTAGAAAAGACCATGGAGTTTTGAATGTGATGAGAATTGAAAGGGATCCAATTTTCTTGGATCTAGTGAAGATGGACATGGGAATAACTAGGGAAGGTGAAACATCAATGCTTTTTCAAATGGTTGCCAAACCATCATTACTAGAAAGGATTAAGAGTTATCAGACCAATGATGAAGAATTTCAGAACAAGATTAAATATGTAAATGATGGAAGATTGAGGGACTTTGTGTATAAGGATGGAATTTTGAAATTCAGGAAGAGACTTTGTGTTCCCGATATAACTGATCTAAAAAGGGAATTGCTGGATGATGCTCATAGTTCCAATTTCTATATACACCCTGGGAGAACCAAAATGTATAGATATTTGAAGGAACATTTTTGGTGGGACAATAAGAAGAGGGAGATTGCTGATTTTGTGTCGAGGTGTATGGTTTTTCAACAAGTGAAAGCTGGAAGGAAACATCCTGGTAGAGTATTGCAACCTCTTCCCATACCTGAGTGGAAATGGGATAATATTACGATGGACTTTGTCATGGGACTACCAAAGACTCCTAGAAGGAATGATGCAATATGGGTCATTGTTGATCGTATTACTAAGTCAGCACATTTTCTGGCCATACAGGAGGATCTACCACTTGAACGTCTAGCAAGATTATATATTAATGAAGTTGTAAGACTTCATGGAGTACCCCTATCGATTGTTTAGGATCGTGATCCTCGTTTTACTTCAAGATTCTGGAAAAGTCTTCAAAAGGCCTTGGATACTGAACTTTGTTTGAGCACTACCTATCACCCTCAAACAGATGGACAATCAGAACGGACTATTCAAACCTTAGAAGACATGTTGAGATCATGCTCTCTTGACTTTCTGGGTATGTGGGATCAATAATTACCACTGGTAGAATTTTCTTATAACAATAGCTTCCATTCAAGAATTCAGATGGCACCTTATGAAGCGTTATACGGAAAGAGATGTCGTACACCAACCTGTTGGGATGACGTTGGTGAAAGAAAACTTGTGGGACCAGAACCGGTGGAAGAAACAATGGAAAAGGTGAAGGTAATCCAAAATCACATCAAATTAGCTCAAAGTAGGCAGAAGAGCTATGCCGATAACAGAAGAAAGGTTTTGGAATTTCAAGTGGGAGATCATGTTTTCCTAAAGGTATCTCCATGGAAGGGAGTTATACGTTTTGGTAAGAAGGGTAAGTTGAGTCCCAGGTACATCGGACCTTTTGAAATTCTAGATCATATTGGGGCTGTAGCTTATCGTTTGGCGATGCCGCCAAATCTCTCCAAAGTTCACGATGTTTTCCACGTATCTCTGTTGAGGAAATACATGCCTGACCCAACGCATGTACTCACCTATGAGGAGTTAGAACTGGAACCCATTCTTTCCTATTGTGAAGAGCCCGTCAGGATTCTTGATGTGAGGGAGCAGGTGCTGAGAAACCGGACGACTCGTCTGGTAAAGGTTTTGTGGAGAAATCATAAAATGGAAGAGGAAACGTGGGAACCTGAGGAACTTATGATGAAGAACCACCCGAGTCTTTTTATACCCTAGAAATTGTGAGGACACAATTATTTGAAGGAGGGGAGAATGTAACACTCCAAGCTTCCACGGTATGTTTCCTTTCGAATAATGCAATAGCGTGTGTTGTACGCAACCTCGAGCTCTAACACACACCAAAACTAATTAAACTAGCCGTTGTGAATAGTAATACCTACTTTTTGAAATTTTATAAATTTTATTTATCAAAATAGACTTCATCTATGGATTTGGAATATCGAAATTAGCCTATGTTGAATTTTTGGTATTTTTCTGAGAACTTCGAATTTTTTATGAATAGTGAAAAATACTTAAAAACAACTTTTTAAATCAAAATAATTTATAGTGAAAAATTATACTATTTAGTGGTTTTAAAGTATAAATAGAATATATTTTTACCATTTTATCCAATGGTGGTCATTAGAATTAATTTAACATTGAAATCGGACATAAACAAATGCCAATCTTTTGATATAAATTGTTTCTTAGAAACACGCCATTTTTTTGTAACAGCGGGAATTAATTATAAAATAAATTAAATCAACTTATATTTTTCGAATTTTGTAAAATAGACATCATTTTTGAATTCGGAATATCAATTATAGCTTAGGGTGAAATTTTGGATTTGTTCTGAAAAACTTCAATTTTTGATGAATAGTGAAACCACTAAGTGGTAGTTAAATAACTGATTTTCATTTAAATGAAATATTACCACTTCTATGATTTGATTTTCAAAAATCCGACATAAATGGTTGTCATTAAGAAGTAAAATGTTGTTAAATGAGATTAAAATAAATTTTTGGTGAATAGTAACTTTTAAGTTCTTAATCGCGATTAGAGGTAATTAGTGTAGTTTAAGGTACAAATAATGTTTTAATAATATGAGATGAGCATGACACTTGTCCTACTCCTATTGGATGAGTCATGGCCGACGAAGACAACCCATGGGTCAACTTGGGGACCCCATGGAGCCACTTTAGTTGGAAAATGACATTAATATATATTTATTTAATGTTAAAAGTAAATTGACACAAACATGAGTTGTCTTACTAAAACGGTTTTTTAGTGGGGTTACACAAGTCAAAATTTTGATTATAAATATTCATTAGAAAGATAAAAAGATTTCCTACATCATAGTAGTTTTTTTTAATTTTTAGACATTAAATAAATTAAATTATTTATGACATCATTATGATGCGGCGATGAACTCATTATTTAACGATTTAAATAAAATGAGAAGATAATGAAAAATCCAAGGCTTACACTTGTCCAAAGCCTATTGGATGAAAAGATTTCGAACCCTTATCACCTGAGCCACGAATTATATAAGTGTGGGACCTTTAGAATCCGAAAGGCATGGTATAATAATGAAACATTTCAATCTTTCCAAAAGAGCCCCTCCTCTCCTCTTGTAAAAGGCCCCCACCTCTATCACCTTATTCACACTTTCAAGCCTTTTGGTTCAGCGAAACTCTGCCCAAATACTCTCCCAACATTTCTCCCTTCATCCTAGAAGCTTTACTTTAGTCAGAAAGCCATCCTATGGAGTCCTTTTGATCAAATCAAAAGGAAGAACCCGAAGAAGAGGTACCATTTTCATCACCCTCTTTCATGTTTCTTTCTTCTTCCACTCCCTCTTTGTCTATTATTTCAATTATAAAATTATAACTCTAGTATCTTCTATATACTGTGATGTTATTATAAATATGGAACAACCATATTCAGTATTCTACCCATCATTTGAATGACATGTCACCATACTTGCGTACGTACGACTTACCGTCTCCACGTCGTGGTGTAATTGTTATTCAATATATTATTATTTAGATGGGTATAATAATGATATGTAATTCATGTAAATAATAAATATAACATGATAATGATTAGGTATATATGAAATACTATCCAATTATATATTATTTTATTATCAAAATAATGATATTTTCGCTCGTGCGTACGTACGGACTACCGTCTCCACGAACGCGATGAGATTCATTCTCCGTCGTATCCATTCAAGTATAATTATCATTTGATAATTTAAAAATAATGTTTATGGACATTATATCATTATGGATATGAATAAGATACAAACTATCCATGAAAAACATGACTTACGTAACAAAACATATAAGAAAACGAGTAAGTTAACACCCGAAACAATGATAAATCTAAGATATTGTTAACAAAGCAATGTTAAATGATCATATATGATATCATACGAATGTATATGATTCTCGTATAATTTAATAACAATTATTTCACCATTATACAAGAGGTTAACCTACCCCAACCAAGGAAAAGTACAAGGTAAGGGTTTACTTCACAACCTCTTCATTATCCAAGGTTGTTTATACATAATTATCTACTAGGACCTCGTTATCATCCACATCCATGTTTCTTCAAAATGTATTTCAAAACATTTTTATTATTTACAAGAATATGGGTTAAAGTCATTTATACCCTTTTTGACTTTTTATAAGAGGAATCTTTCCGTCGTTTTCAAAACAAGGTCCTTTTTAACCTTTTCGACAGAATTGAGGTAAGAATGTTTTTTAACTTATACGGCGGGTGCGGTTATTTTCCGCCGTTATAAAATCTTCAAAGTTTTCCTTACAAGCTTATAAGAATATTTTCAAGAAAATGTTTTGTTTTATATGGCTCTTAAATGATTTCAAAAATAGAAAGAGATATTTCTCTAAAAATTGTTTTGATTTCATCTATGTCAACATCCTTTGATGGATTTTACGCTTATTTGAAGTTGATTTATTATAATACAAAGCTTCTATATTGTATGGAAGGTTTTTGTGATATGTTTGACTGTGGATGTGCTATTTTATACCATTCATAGTTTATGGTGAAATTATTGACATTTCGTATGCTAGTTTTAATACGATTGTTTATGTTATGTTTAAACCATTTCATATGGGAATGCATTGGACTTTATATGTGACAGGTGGAGCCCGATATAGCTCCTCGATGCATCGGTAGGTCTCATGAGACATACTAGTGTCTTGGCACAAGGCCTGGAAAAAATATTATTTATAGTCCTGGCACGAGGCCTTGGCTATGTGGTTATGATAGTCTGGCATTATGCATTCCAACATTATGAAAGTGGTTAGTGATTTTGCATGTGATTATTCGATTAGTAGAATATCCATGTGAATGAGTAAATGGCGTTATTTCATTTTACTTTTTCCATATTATGTTGATATTCAAGTTTAAAAGGCTTTTGTTTTAGTTATACATTGCCTTAAATGTTTATTCTTATTTATGAAAGTTTCCGCTATATTGTTATCCTTACTGGGCATTTGAGCTCACCCCTTTTCTATGTTTTATTTTTTCCCGGGAAGTGAAGAAGTAAATTATGAATGACCTGCAGGGATATTATGAGGGGATGATAGTGTGGACTGTGGAGACATTATGTTGTTGTAGTAGTTTTTCATTTTATGATGTCATGTAAAACATATGAATGTATCTAGTATTTCCAAGGCTACTAAACTAATCGGTATTTCGAGACTTGATATTTTGTGATCATGCCAATGTTACGAAGTAATGCACCGGCTTTGGGTAGCTGGGGTCGGGGCGTTACATGAAATGTGGCCTTGGTCTTCTCAGTGCATTACGGTTATTGGAATTCTATGCCTGCATAGGTGAAGGTGTTTCTCATAGGTATCACTATTTACAGACAGTGGGTGCTTGGCGTCTCCCAAGTTGAGAATGATTCTATGGTAATTCACGATGCCTTACATGGTAAACGTATCATCCCTTAGTCTATTTCATACAATATTCAGAAATAAAAATCTCTCCAGGATAGTAGAACTACTATCACTCACACATGGAGGGAGGGAAACAGGGTGGCGGACCAGTTGTCCTCTATGGAAACCCATGGTATCATGGTCAGTTTTCATAATCATATATCTAATTTCAAACATAAGGGGGTGAATTTGATTCAGGGTGATGACCTTGGTCTCCATTACTTCATCCCCCTAGACACTAAGCATATCTCCCTCTGTGTCAACATTTATGAATTAAAATGGTAAGGTTTGATGTTGTACAAGCTTGATTCACTATGAAATATTCAACATATGTAGTTGTTAATGAAATTTTGTCTTTATTTCATAATTTTTCATGAAATACATGAGAGTATATTATACAACATAACATCATAAGTATAATTTTTTCATTAATGAAACAATCCCAATCCACATCAAATACCCCCTAGTTGCTACTATGTTTTTTTTGCATTAATTCAACAAAAAATCCATTGTTTTGTTGATACAACATTCTATCTACCTCACATCCTTTTTGTGACATTCCATTAAAAAAATATTATATCTAGAAGTATTACATGTGGTGAATATAAAATCTGATAAATGGTATGTCAAGTAAAGATAACTATCAATTATTTTCCAATAGCGATTCATATCATCTTATGTACCATCATAATTCTTTTAAAAATAAACATATGTCTCTTATAAAGTTTCCATAAATCTATAGTCTTCCTTCAAAAACAACTTAAATCCAAATTTTGTAAAATTTCATGGGAGAAAAATGTATCATCCATTATTTAATCACTTATATACTAAAAGAAATGGAAAAATTACCAAATAGAGACATCTTGTATTCAAAACACATTAATTCTGAAAATTTCTTGCATTTGTTGTCATTCGAGTCTCCAAAGATGATATTATCAACCTATATATGCTCGAACGTCAAATTTTTCCAATTCTTAATGAATATTTTTTTATCAATACCACCTATATGTTAATTGAGATTACTTAGGTATTGACTGAGTCACGAGTACCAATATCTTTATGATTAATTCAACCCATGCAATGATTTTTTTAGCCATAAACCAATTATCTCATAATAATGGATATGAAATACATAAGTCTAATCGATGTGGAATTATTATTAATTTAAACCAATCATGAATTATAATTTAACATCCATTTGATAAAATTTAATAACCTTTTTCAATGTCCTTGATAAATATAATTTGTCTCTTTCGAGATAGTCAACTGATAAAAATTTTCATCAATTTTAATTCAATCAATTTAGGAATATAATTTTTAGACTATAAATTCTATTTTTTCACCATTACATATTTATTGATTTTTTTATCCATTTGGTTTCAATCAATTTTTTATATTTCAGCCTGAAAAAATTTACTATGTCTTTTATTCAGAATCTTTTCAACATCCTCATTCATAAATGTGACCAAATGTTTATGCATGAAAATATCATCAAATAGTTTTGGTTCCACCAAGGATAATAATTATTATTTTTCAATTACTTCAACAATATTCAATAAACCATCATTATCCAATCACCCATTATATTGTTAATTGTTATTTAAACTATACTAGATTGTCTTCTTGAACCAACTATTCCTTCTAAATTTCCATCATCATTTGACATATCATTTGAGTTTATTTCATCCCTTCAAACTCCCCCTAAACCATAGTCATCATCATCACATTCCCCCTAAAAACGACTATTTTTGAAGGAATTATACTCTATTATGGGAAAATTATGCTCACTTTTAGTCATAGTCACATCAAGGATCTCAATAATTTTATCTAGGAATTTTTTATAGAACTACCAAATATTACTCATGGATACATATCCATGATGGTTACCTTAATCTCTTTTCACTTCAAAAATTATACACTACTATTTATATAAAATTAAGCATTTACTTTTGAATACAAGTAATTTATTCATTATGGATTTATTTAAAAAAATATTATAGATTAATATAGTTATTTATAATACTAATTATAGATTTGAAATGTGTAATATTATTATAACCTATATTTTAAAATAAATATCTTATAGGGACATTTCAATTATTATAGTTTAAACTATGATTTTGATGATGAATTTCCCCTTTCTAAAACTCCATTATATTGATGAGTTCTCATCATAGAAACCTTTTTCGAAATACCAAAATTTTATTGTTAATCCATCACTAGGTTATTTCTGAATAATTTTCCATTGTTGGTGTAAATGTTTTGAAATTTCAAACCAATATTTTTTTAATCTTCTCTTTGATATTGAGTGATGCAATTCTACAATTCAGTTTTATAAATATTCACCATCCATCATGTCTCACTACTGAAATCATCAATACGCAATATATAGTTCATTTTTCAATCACATTATTTAAGAGTTTTTATTCAAAAAACATCAAAAGAAAATTATCTAAAATACTTGATGATTTTCTTTTCCTCGTCATATAAGTTTTCGGAGTAGTCTTCTTCTTTTGAAAAGAATCATATGTATGTTGTTTATCACATATGGGATTTGGAAAATCATATCATTCATCATTATTCACTGATTTTCACATGATCATTGGCTCAAACTATCAAATCACTTATTCCATAGCCTATTTTTATCTTCCTTGGATGAAATCCTCTAATTTTAAACAATAATAAGATTAAAGTTTCCCTTAAACCATATTACTTATTAAATAAGAAAAGTATATTGATATTTAATGAAACACCTCAGATTTCTAAATTCCACGTCATGTATGGAGTCGCATATCTAGTTCACACATAGAAAATTTCAGCTATATCCATCTATAAAAAGTAAACCTACATTTCATCGATCAACTCTGCTATCCTAGTCCATTAAAAAGACAATGTTTTTTAGTCCCTCGTCATTACTAAGCCTAACAACTCTCTCGTTATCATATTTTTTTGCCCAAGATAATATATTAATTCCCATTCATTTTTGAGGTACACCTGGTATCAAAAAACCATAATACAAACATGTCTATTAGTCTCAAATAAATATAAAAAAAATTCTTCTCATATTTTTTTATTCTTCGTGAGGATTGATAAACTTTTCTAGATGATTGATTAACATGTTTCTCCCATAGTTTAAAAATATCCACTTGATATTGCAAAACTATGAATCCTTTTAAATTTTTCAATGTGGTTATTTCTTTTCACAAATGTTATTTTCCTCCATTCTTATCTCGATGAGTCACATTATATTATAAAATCAAGGAAAAAGAGGATAATTTATTTTTTCAAAAACAATATTCCAAAGTAATAAAATTACTAATCATAATAAGATAAGAGAAAACTGCATTCTTATATTCTTTATTGATGTCATCAAATATTTTTTTCGATGGTTCATACATATATATATTCTGTCAAAATTTTTCCATTGAAACAAAACCTAAATTTTTAATCATTTTTCAATTCATTACGATTGGATCATTATAATTTTTAAATTGTCTCTTGAATATACTTGACTAAGTATTAATTCTTGATTTCTAGTGAACGGAATTGTCATTTCCTCCTTAATATCATGATCCCCTATATTTTCCCTAATGGTTTTACTTTTTGAGACATTTTATATGTGATTATACTTTTCATTAATATCTCTAGTGTATTCTGTAGCATTAAAGGGGACCAGTTCCTTAGAGTAACCCAATACTATTCTATGAGTAAGGAGTTTTTCATGATCCTAAAATTTTCATCCAATAAACAAGGCTTTTTATTTGACGTAATAATTAATTATAACCTTTTATTTAATAGTATTTATAAATCCATATATGATTCAAAAATTTTCTTCCACTTTGAGATTGAATAAAACTTCCTTTTTCAATTTTCTATAAATTTCAAATTTAATTTTTTCAATTAGTAATTTTAGTTTCAAATTATCTTTCCCCTATTATTCCATATTAAATATTTATTCATGAATAAATTCATTTTCATTTTGGGTTTCATCCCAATATCGTTAATGTTCTTAAAGGGATTAATAAAGTTAAACCTAAAGATCAAAATTTTCATTTTCACCCTCACTTTCATATGATTGTTTCCTATAAATCACATATACTATATCATATTTTCAATATTCTATGTTACACTAAAAATTTTACACTTCTTACTCATATGAGATATTATCTTCATAAGAAAACATATTTTATGCTTTAGGAATTTCCCCTTTGGTTTCCTCTTATTATTTTTCTTTTTAGTGTTTCTTAATAAAATATAAATCTTCTCCATCTTGAAAGTTTTTAAAACACATATCAGTTACATGACCAAACCCATCACATAATAAATAAACAAGTAGAAGCTTACCTTTAAATATTACATTTCTTCTATTGATTATTTAGAAAAATAAATTCATTACATCATCAAAATTATTATTCTTGGACTTAAATTAATAGAAATATCATTCATTTATTTGAACATATCCTCCTATTGGATATTTATCAAATTGTATTCATTTTTTTTCATTTCTCATTTCATACAAGAAAAGTGTGCTATGAAGGATATCAAGATAACCGTCCTTTAAAACATTTTCTATATGTACATACACATTTTCATCGAATTATAGAGGATATATCTTGTAGTTAATTTTAAAAATCATTAAATAATCAAAATTATCTCTAAAATGTGAATGTATTATACAAGATATCATATACTATAAAAGAACACATCTATTGTTTTCGATGATATCAATGTTATAAATCATATTTTTTATAAAACATATATATCTTTTCCTATTGAATATTGGTATAAACATTATAAATATTAAATAATTTTTCCCTCACAGAATGAGTGGTTTTACATGAAATTACCTTACTTTAGATAGGGGTTTCCACCCCACCCCCCGCAACCCATATTGTATTGATTTCTTTTTTATCTGCATCTAATCTTTTGTGGTATCTTTTTTTATAAGTCTCTAATAAAAACATCTTCTATAATACCATGAATAGTTTTCATGTACACCTCTATTCATAAATAACTAAAATAGTGTTAATCGAATTATAACATTACTATCAATATATGTCTTTGAAAATTGGTATTCCTTTATGACTGATCACATCTATTATATCCATGATTATGAGAGAGAAAATACCACTGCAAAAACCTCATGTAGTAAGAAATATATGGTCCTCTATTAATGACATTTACAATGAGCGGTGATGGTGAATCTATATAAGAAGTATTTAGAAACAAAAGTCCCTCGATTATAATGTTGTTCACTTCATTTTAATAGCACTCATTTCTATCCATTAGTTCATTATTATGAGTGAATGAATTTACTAAAGGATAAGGAGGATTTTACATGATTCACCTTGATAGGGGTGGTTTAGATAGTATTTGAATGTGATGTTAATTTGAATTAAAACACTATATAAGGAAAATAATAATTTTTTAGACAATAGAGTAGTCTCATTGTCTCTTTCGACTTAATATTCACACAATATGAAAATGTAACTACTTCTATTCATAGAGAGGAACTAACTACTCATTATAATATAACCTTTATCATCTTATAGACATATGAATATGGATATACACTAGAAATATTTTGGAATTTCATCCCAATATAATGATGCTCCATTGAGATATAAATCAGGGTATGTTCTCATTAATCATTAATTTTAAATTCCCAATTTTTTTGGATGAACTCTTATACCATCGTTTTATGATATCATTTTCTTCTCTTAACCAATATACCTCTTTGTTCCATCATTATTACTAAAAATATTTGTTGAATTTTTTATAACAAACAACATATAATTTGATCTAAGGGATACTATCTATAATTTATTTCTATAAATTCATAGGATCATACCATGTTTGCTTCCAACTTAAATTCTATAATTAAGTATCATTAAATTCACATTAATGGACTGAAACATAGAGTATAAAATTACAGTCCAACTTCTACTCATTGATTGTAACATTTCAGATACATCATGATTATACCTAATTTGGAATAACCATCTCTATCCAAATCATCACAAAAAAATATCATATTATAGTATGATATATAATATAAATTCAATCAATTTCTATGTTTATGGTCTTATATTATATGATTTTTCCTACAGTAGTTGACATGAAATAAAAAATTTGGCTATAATTTAAACCATCCATGATATTCACATGATCTCTTCATGATATCCTGAAAAATTCTTCGAACATACATAAATTCCAATACTGTGATCCTCCCAGTTATATTGTAGTAACATATTGGATTTTAATTCACCAAAATATCTACTTATATTGAATTTATAACATCAATGATGAATATGATAGCTACAAAAATTTCCTAACAAAATTTGGATGGTTTCTCTTGATGCATGGTTGTGGGTGATTGAGGGTTGTTTCACAATCATTTGCATTGAGTTTAATATTTTTTCTTTAATGGAAAATTATATTAGATCCCATAAGAATGACAATGAATGAACCTTTTTTAAGGTATGTGGTCGATTGGGGATTTAATCCCAACAACACATAGGAACTCACATTGTTGAGTGGATGAGAGGTTAGGATTGTCCAACCATTTTTGGTGGAATTATATTCAATACCAATAATCTCTTATAGATTTGGGATAAAGTTGAGAAATCCATACTAATCCATAATACATGACTATTCTCCCCAATTCTAATGGATTTATGAGGACCATGTATTTATTAGAATACATGTTTGTGTCATAGTTTCTCCATCATTGTCTTATGTATTTATGAATCTTTATTTTATATCCATGTTTAGTCTCTTCGTAGTTTATAAACATCTAGTGATGTGATTGTTGTCTTGGGGATGTAATTTAACCTCAACAATGAATCATGTATATTCTAGTAGAATAGTAATCAAATCCCACATAGTTTATTCGATATTGTTTAAGTTCATATGAAATTACTATACCTAATAATTTAATGGAATGTGGTAAGGAATATAATATTGCGATTTTAAATTGGGGAGGAACCCTATGTATCATGTTAAGATATTAATTTGAGTCCACAAAGTTCATGTAGTGTGAATCTACATAATAAATGATGTGATAATAGAGGCATTGATCAATAATTATGTGTAAATGGTTTCCCAGAATTTCTTCATCAGAAGTATGATCCTTTGAGTGTAGATGATATATAATCAATATTAAATCCTCATTTAGATCCCACACAATTGGAATACTAATATTTATATTGGAAAAATCATCTTTAATATTTATAACTACATTATTCTTCCTGAGTATGAGAAATTAGAGACAATAGCTAATTGGACACATCTAATGATAGAAAATTTGTATAAGGCTTACACATTAAAGTTTCACATGGATAGGTTTGATTACTAGTCTCCTAAATATTTTGATATGGTTCTTAGGCCTTATGATGATGTCTTATATATCCTTTATATAATAGTAATCAGAGTTCTTTTATTTCAGTTCATCCCTAAAGCATTGATGGGTTTGAGGTAATTAAGGGAATGATCGAGTCTTACACTTAAAATGGTGCACTTGAATACTCCCACTTCACATTTATTGATGGATAAAGATGCATGGAATTAATATTGGATAAATATGTCCCATGAGATCAGAATATATTTGATATAGAGGGACATACATCAGGGTTAATTCCCTTTGGAGATCGAGCCATAGGAAGGTATCCTGCATATCCTATTTTGATAGGAATCATAGTTCTCATTGTATAGTTATTCTTAATCCAATAATGGGTTAGTATAGTTTATTATAATTAAAGGGATTATTATTATCCCTAATCTATAGTAATGTTAGTGGATAATAAATGGATTAATTACAATGTTAAATATTCATTCTCTATCATCTAATTAATAAAGAGAGATGATGACTGCAGAAGTTATGCTAAATATTCTCTGTATGAAAAGTGGGATCATCCATGAGTAGAGAATAAAAAAGGTGGCATGAGTACATAACACTATCCTATTCAGGGAACTCCGCAAGTAAAGGGGGTACTTCTCCAATGAATCATGGTTGGGAGTTTTCATGGTGTCAGTCCAGGTGTTTCTATCAGACATGGTTGGCATGTCCTTGGGAATATTCCTAACATGTCTAGGGTTTCTACCTGACATGTACTAAGTGTTTCTGTAAAATTTCATCATTGTATTCCTGACATGTCATGGCTGTCTATATGACAGGTCTTGGGTGTCATCCTGACACATCATGAGTGCCTTCGAGACAAGGAAGACAATTCTATGGTGTTTCACATGACCGAATTTGAAATATCTGTGGATATTTTCATGATCGAAGATAACATATCTTGGGATATACGTATTATAGAAGTTGACATGTCTTGGGTGCTTCGTATGATTGATGCTAACATGTACATGGTACTTCACATAATCAATGTTGACTTGTCCAAGGCCTTTTGTCATGATCCATTTTTACATGTCCAACGTGAATCATATTATCAAAGATAACTTTTCCAAATCATTTTAGAGGATTAAATTGAATTTATTGGGGTATTTTTTTTATAAGATGACTTTTGGGGGATGTATTTTCATTATAAAAGAAAACATGTCATGGTTATTTCGTGTGATCAAAGATTCATGTCCAAAGGCTATTGTGTGATCGCAGTAAACATTTATAGGGATACATGAGGGCACTGAGAGATCAATGAGTAGTCATGCGATAATGTGACATTAATTGATTGATTTGGTGGGGTCTCATGAAAATGTACAAGATCACACATAAGGAAAAGAGTGAAAATCATAGGGATAAATTAAAATGTCCACTATGTCTTGTATAAAGCCCCGTGAATTTTTTTTTCCAGGGAAGGTGGACTTCAGGTCCAATGGCTTATGTCATGACTCCACATCAAAAGATATTCTTGTAATTACAATGCATTTCCACTAGATTTTTCATTACATGGATGAGGAACCATGAGGTTGATAAATGTATGGGCCACATTATAAATATGTTTATGCCCATGTCGTATGTATGCATAGCATAATTAGAGGTTTTCAATGATGTTGATATTTCTAAAAGATTGTGTTATCAAAATGTGATCATGAAAATTCTATCGATATCATCATGTTATGGGGTTCCAATATGAGAGTCTTGTGATTACCGGAATATATTCTTTAAACGTTGTATATAACACTCCTCATTTTCTCGAATCCCGAAAATTTATTTTTATCCCTCTCCCCTAGATTTAGTGTGTTTTTAAAGATATATTGGGTTATATGTAGGTAATGGTATCCAATGATCTAATCAATATACATGGTGAGCTTGTGGCTTGCAATATGTTGAGGCGATGGAGAGATTACTATGATTCCAACTATAGTTATGTGATGGAGTGATCAATTAATTGATCACATGACACTTGATAACTATTATTGGTGGGATTGAGTCATTATTTAATGATCTTGATGAGGCTATAATGATCGGAAGATCACTTGAAGAGATGTTATATTCATTCCTATGTGAATCCATGGTGATGTTTTCACTACCTCATGTGTTTAAGACCAATCTATCGCATAATACATAGTATATCTTTGTATTGAATCATGTGATGATGTTGAAGTACATGCCCATCTTTTTATGTGACTGATTATTGAAGTTATCATATGCACTAAAGATGTCATTCTACCCCAAAGAGAATCTACCATGACTTAAGATTTAATTTTATATTCTTCATTGTATTCCATATGATCATATATCTCAATGAACTGTTCAATTGTAAATATTTTATTCATATAATAATAACTAAAAAACATTAATGTATATACACAATCATGTAATTATGAAGATTTCATGTGATACTTCTACTCTCTGAAATAATATATGCATGTTAGACGAAGTTTAATTCATGGGATCGAGATAATCAATTGCCTCAACCAGATCATTAGGGATTATTATTCCAATGTGAGTCAAATTATGGAGTGCAAGGTTCTGGATATATTCTTTTTTCAGGATTGAATGTGGATCTGGTGATGGGTGAAGGTTGAATAATATGACATATTGGAAATTTGATGGCTTAAATTGATTTTATTAAATGACATACATTATTTCTGTATATTTTAATGAAGAGGAATAATGTCAATTCCTAGCCTATATCATGCATCAATTTCATGAATTATTAGGCTCCACTTAATTAGATCGGACATTTAATATACCTTTTGAGTTGTAACTGTGTTTGCAAACTACTACTCAAACCCCAATTCTCTCACATGCCACTCCATGGCATTAACCACCCATCCTAGGAACACATGTGTGCCCCCAATGAGTACTATGATTTCCCACACCATCACTACTTAGATGGCTGGCTGCGTTGGCTCCATGAAAGTGGTTTAGGTGAGTCATACATGTTCGCATAGTTTAGCTGGCCTACTAGTTATCCCGACTGTCCAATTTTCTATCTAAATGCATATCCAAATACATTGAATAAATATCTATGAAAAATGTGTAAGATAAAGGAGAAATATATGTACCGTCATAAGAAAAAGACTTATCCTTATTCTTCTTCAAGGATTCTGTTTCCAAGTTCCTCATATAAAATATTTATTGTGTTTTCCTGGGATACTCACCCCTCAAATCCATGATGAATAAGTGTGAGGTGAAAAATTATGGTTTCTAATAAAATTTCCCCCATGTAATTGGATTTTTTTGTAATGATGTGAATTATATTCGAAGGTAATGATAAATAAATTTTCCATTTACATGAACAATTTACATGCCTTTGATCACCACCAAGGGGAGACTCTCAATCCATGATGCCTATGTTTTCAGAATGGATATCCTTTGAATTTCTGATATGGGTGGTCTTTTCAAGGAATTAGGTTTCCCATAGGAATAAAATCATCTATAAGAATTTATTATATAAATTGAAGAGTATGTGCACATTCTAGGATGAAAAAAAGATTGATATGAAACGTTATTTGTGTATGGGTCCAATAATAGAGGCCAAGATGTCATTATGTAACCCAATGGAATAGGAATCATGTTGTATGTAGTTTGGAGAGGAAGTCTTACACAAATCAAGATCATTCATATGGTAAACCGATTCATTAATCAATACCTCTTTGATATAAAATTTTATGTATATTTAACTTTTATATAGGTAAGGGTATGTCATTAATTCATAATGAAATCCTCGGTAGGAACCCGTGTTTTAGTGGTTTTGTTGTATAGATTTGGCTCCCATGCTACATTTTTGGATAGAAAAGTAATCTAATATAATATGTTTAAGGTCTTCTAATATAGACCCTGACTCATGTATTTATAAGTCATTATAGGATTAAGTACCCTTAAAAGGGTCCTAAGAAATATAATTGCAATCTACTTTTTTTTCTTATGTCAGTGGACTTATTGAGAAGGGTTTCCTTTTTTTCATTGGATAGATTACAGACCAAACAAGCTTTATATCTTTTTTATATTTCCCAATCATTTTCTTATGTTTCATTTGGGAAAATATTGTGGAAATAACAATGGATTTTTCTCAGGATTCACTATTATAGGTCTTAATCCGAACATGTTTTATGATTTCACTATTTGAAAAGTTTTCAATGTTTCCAACACCACACAATGTGTGTTTCAAGTGAGAAAAGTCATAAATATTTTCCCAGGGTTCCCATTTTTAGTATTCAACTTGGTGAATGTTGTGTCACATTCAATTGATTATTTAAGGTCTTATAAACTGAAGCATTGATGTAGTATATGTTATTTTATCTTTAACAAGTTTTTACTATAGTGTATAGTCTTTCATGTTGGACCATATAATATTGTAGCATGGGTTCTATAACATGCCATAATTTAGTGTCTTTTAACTCAGACCATATATTACATTAGTTTAGGGTCTTTTACCTTAGATCATATGTTTATGTAGCTTATGTTCTCTTTGCTTAGAAAATATATTCACGGTAGTGAAGGATTAGTATTCATGAATGGTTTGAGAAACCTTAATCCTTGATGGGATTTGGAAATCGTATTTCTATAATTGATATTGATACCCTGAATTATTATTTTATGTTCTAAATAATGGATTTTTATGAATGGTTTTGACACCCATAATTCTTTTTTAATGCATGAATGATGAACGTCCACAATAGGTTTTGACACCCTTCATCCTTACCTTAAATAGCATTGTTGTATAGTAAAATGATAGGAATGTCAATTCAACTTCAATAGTTTGAATATTGGTTGTGTAAATAATGTGTCCTATTGTTTGAACCTATGAATATGGAATGGGTTAGATATACTAGTTATGATTGTTAAACACCCTAAGGTGATGAGTTTTTATAGGATGTTTTTAGGGATCATTTGGATTTGAGGTCATTTCTAGGAAGAATGAGATTCCTCAAGAAGATGGGTTATATGAACCTATTCATAAGCCCATAGGTATTACATGCAAGGTAATGTAGAAGGTTCCCGATTGTTTTCCTAGGGACATGAATGGTTCTTGAATACTCAAAATTTTGGATGGTGATGTGGGATATGAAGAAAAGGGATATCCAATAATGGTTCTAGAACCCTATGGAAGTTTAATTTCTAGTAGGGAAGCTCGATCTCTACACCATATGGTTTTGATTCTCATATTATAGAACATCAAAAGCTTAATGAATGGAATATTTAATTTCTTATTCTGAAAGGGTACAACACATGGTGACATAATGTTATTGATATCAAATCTACTTGAATAGTATGGTTATGAAGATTATAAATCCTAGTTTAGGAATATATGTGTTAACTATCTATAGGAAACAATGGGTACATTTCAAACACTGATAATGAATAAATCCCAAATTTCACTTAGTCAGGAAGATATCTTCCGGGATTAAGGGGGTATCTCTTCTGGTACCAAACAACATCTAGGTAAATGTTTTTTTGGCTCTATGTCATTGAACATTAAATCCTAGATTTGTCCCTTTGGATCAACAAGTCCTTATTCACATCCTAATAACGGGGGGAAATATGAGAAATATTGTGAGGATATTGGATTCCATTAGAAGGTTATCAACTCAAGGATTTTTTTGTGTCATATTATAATTTAAATACAAGAAGGATTTTTATTGGAAACATAATATTCAAGAAGGGTTAATGTACCCTAAAAGATGTTTTTTCACTTACTGAACATGAAATCCTGGTGAGGTAATGTGATAAATCATCACTATATCATTTTTATAAACTAGATGTTATAATGGAAATATATTATATTTTAATATAACAACAAGGTGAACCCCATGAGATTTATTCCATTTTTGTTAATGCTATAACATTTTCTTAAAATATTGAGATTATGGGTATGGTGAGTAGCAGATGAATTTTTCTCACAAATCCCTTAGTTATTTTTCATCTAGATAAATATTTTGTATCATTCACTAGCCGTTTAGATTATTATGATTTTGGACACAAAAATGATAATTATTAAGTCCATATAAAAATTTATCAATTTTCATATAGTATAAAGACTTGATGCATGTCGACATGACATGAGGGGAGTATGACAGAACATCCAAATTTGGATTCCCAGAGAAAAAAGTACTATAAATTCATTTGAGAAGGATATGAAAATATTATAAATCATGACTAAAGGTTCTCTAATCATGAGTAATTATTTTATATACTCATTCTAAATATCATCAAAAATCACAATTATCTAATGAGGTCCACATTAATGAAGGTAGTAATCATATGGATCAAAAGGCCCTTCATGTGGGGTAAAGATGCCTCTGGTTGATAGGTTTATGCCCCTTATGTAGATCCACATCTTACATGGTCAAACATAGTGATATTATCTTCCTTATAAGATACATGGAAGAAATTCGGTAATTGGAGGTGCTCAAGGAATGATGTGTGATTTATCAATTGAGGTGTTCGAAAAGGCAATAGAGGCACCCCATACATTTATTAACCATGATCAGAATCTTATAGTCCATTGATAAGGTGTGGTAATAAGAGATGCTCTATATAATTTAATGTCATGAAGCGGGGACAAATTTTTCATGTTATTTAATACCATGAGTTGAGGGAAACATCATTACAATTTTTCTTAATGCTGTAAGGATGTAAGAACCATTATAAAATTTTCCAAGATATCATAGTACTAAAAATTTACTAATCGGGGGGAATTTATATGTGTGAAAACTTTTAATCCAAGAACATGATTATTAATGTGTATCCATATGCTCAATCCGTTCATTTATATATTAATATCAAGAAAACGTATGAAATATTTATATATGACTTGAGTGTATGCATATAAATTCAATAGGACTAAACCATCTTTAAATAGAATCTTATAAAATTTGTATTTCAAGGATACCCAATGTTTCTATATGCATATTGTAATGGAATGAGTCATAGCTTTATCAACTCCATTAAAGAGATCTTGTAGTGCAGATCTATATCATATACAAGGGATATGGAAATTTGTTTTGTTTTCCTAGTAAGACTCAACATCATAGTCAACTAATAGAGCATCTACATAGATTTATCTCATACTTATGAGTAGGGAATTTCCAAATTTTCTTTCTATTATGGATATGTATAATTCATCCCTAGCATAGATTTATAGGTAACATGGACTACTCTATGAAATTTCAGGTCTTGTAGGATGGACTATATGACATATAGTTTAATATCATAAAATTAGGATGCATCATAGTGGGGAGAGACTAATTGAGATAAAATAGGTATTGAAAATTGATTCACACCCTATACTTTATGGATACACAGATACTATGTCATAATATTTCATTGACAATGGCTACAATGCCTAAATGAGTTACATTGACAATATCTTAATCATTCTGAATATATTGGTTATGGAAGTTGAAAATAATAACCTAGAAACATATGAGTAAACTAGAGGTGGATATCAATGTTTACATGTTAACCATTGAAAATTATGGAATTCCATATTCCACACAGTCAGGATAATAACGCATGGGTATAAGGGGGACCGCTCCTATGGGACCATAAAACACTTTTTCATTATTTATTAGGATTTGTGTCATTCTCCAGGGAATCCTTTTGGGTATCATTAGATCAACCAATCCCAATTACTTTTTTCTATAAGTTTTAACATGAAGAAAGGGATACCAAGGTCTATGGGGTTCCATGATAAAGATATAAAATCAATGAATTGGTTGGTATTAAGTCTGATATCTTTGATATGATGTTGGTTCGCGTGGACTGTAATTATCATGAAGGGATTGATAACCCTAAATGATATTATGGTAGCTATTGAACACATTTCAAGGGTAAGATATAAAACAAGTTATTCTTGATTACAAAATCATAATAAGAGATTATTTGTTCAATGTGAAGACCTATTTTTATTCTGTTTAACATCTTGTGACTAGGGAATTGTCATACAGTTTAACATCATATGTCTAGGATGTTTCACATATTGACATAGTATTTAAGGCCCTAATGACATTATGTATCCTATATCAAAAATAATCAATCCACTCATATTTTTTATTTAAATTCCCAAAAATTTAGATTCATGATTCTAGGACATGTGATATAAGGGAATAATCTATTGATACAATATTGATCCCTGTTGGATGTCGGGGGAATGAATGAAGTGTATCTAAAGAGTTATGTTTGAAAATGGGGTTTCTAAATGGATTTTTATGGCCAAGGAAGTTATAATTTCATGGGGGATAGTTAGAGTAAAATGAAAGGGTATAAGTATGCAATTTCAGAATATTTTTTTGACAATGGGTATGATGAATAAATGAGTAACCTCAATGGAATTTGAATCCAATTGAATAGTTGGACTATAGGAAGAGTAACACATAAATCATGAATATCAGAGTCAACTCATGGTACAAACTGATGTGTGAAAGACAACCCTTGATATTGGTGGAAGGTAATAGTCTATGTAGTCAGGATAATAACTTATGTAGTTAATTTGGACATATCCTTTAGGACCAAAAATACTATAAGAAAAACATATTTTTATTTTTTTCAATGTCTAAAAAATCCTAGAGGTCTCCCTTTGGATTATCCAATCCCTATTAAAAGTATTCATATAGGGTAGAAAAATGATTAATGAAGCTAAATGTCCATGAGGTACCAATAGAAATATATGTACTCAAGTAATTGGTTTCTATTAAAATAGATATCAATGATATTATTTTGGTCAATGGATAATGTGATACTTATGAAGAGTTTGAGTAAACTCTATTTTACCATATATTGAACACATTTTTACGGCGAAGGGATAAGACATTAAATTCTTGAATACAAATTCATCAAGTTGTGTTCTATTGGGAATTAAGACCTCTTATCATTAAATTTAACATAATGTGACTTAGAGACCATTCCAGTTCTAAGACATGTATTGGTAACACCTAACATTGAATATTTCTAGGCTCCCTATGCTCACAAGATCTATGCCTGTCATGAAAAAATGGATAACTCGGTATTCTATTAAGATGTGTGAGAGTACATTATAGTGAAAATGTGGAATTGTTTAAAATTTAATGTATAATGGAGGTAGGATATGGATCTGAATCTCAGGGTGGAACCTAAACATGGGTGATGGAAACACTTGACTAGGCATGAAATATATGATCCTGGAATTAATATGTATCCCGTGATGAAAATAATCAAAAAACACATAGTTCATAGATAGTTACCAGCATAGGTCTATACCAAATTCAGGGGGTGCAATGTTATCTTTATATATGTTACAAATATACCCAATATTGGATATTCTAGCATCACTGCATATCTAATAGTAATAGAAATTAAATCAATTTTAGGTAATATTTAGAAGAATCTGCATCTATGTTTGTCTCAAATTTAGAGGGTTTCAATTTTTGGTTGACATTGTGGATGGACCCAGGATTTGGGATCTGGGTGTCACTACATTTCCTCTCATAGTAGAAATCAATCCACACTTAGTTCTTGAATGAATAACCCTCCACCTAGGTATAACCCATATATAGAGTGGGGAAATTTTTTAATTATTATTGTGTTTGAACCAAGGATGTAGTATCTTAGTGTCACTATGTATCATGTGCTTATAGAAATCAAGCCACACATTGTTCTTAAATGAAATGATCACCAGAGAAGATTTAACCACATACAATGAGTGGATTTTTTGTTAATATTTTGGTTTGAGCATGTATTTAGGATATGATATCACATAATATGCGGTAATATTTGGAATCAACAAAAAAATATTTCTTGAATGGAAATAACTCCACATTGGACAAACCCAAACATAGAAGGGATATTTTTTCCATTGATATTCCATCTGAACCCCGAAATTGGGATCTGGGAGTCAGTACATATCATTGATAGTATAAATAATGACACACATAGTTCCGAAATAGAAATATCTCTATGTAGGTTTGATAAAAACATTGAGGAGATATTTTTATCATAGTTATTATGGATGGACCAAGGATTTGGGATTTGGGTGTCACTGTGAATCATATAAGAGTTGGAAGAGATCCAAAAATAGTTCTCAAATAGAATGATCTCTATGTAGTTCTAACCAATATGATGAGGTTGAAATATTTCCACTGATATTGTAGTTCGGCAATGGAATTCATATTTGGGTGACACTACATATCCTTTGATACCAGGAATCAATCCATATATTGTTTTTTAAAGGAAAACTATTTTTACATGTCTTACCCTATATAGAGGTGGAAGTTTTTAATTTTTGTAATGTGGTTGTACCAAGGATTTGGTAATATATTTCTCTACATATCTTATGATAGTAAGAATCAACACATATGTATTTATTGAATGTAATTCCCCCTTAATGGTATGACCCATATATAAATGGAAGCATTTTTCTATTAATATTATAGTTTGACCTTTGTGTTGGGATTTGGGTGTCACTATATATTCATTGATAGTTGAAATAATGCCACAAATAGCTCTTGAATATAGACATTACCTATGTTGATCTAAACCACACACAAGTATAGGTAATATTCATTTTTCTTTGGCACATATTTGACTGATGTCAATTTAATTATTTGTGAAGTAATGATCTCTACATAGATAGAAAATCTATGGAAATGACATCTTCTCTCCATTTAACATCATGTGACGAGGAATTATTACATTTAATTTAATATAATTATATAAGGATTTTTTATCTGTATTTTAACATCATGAAAAAAGAAAAAAGTTATTATAATGTTTATAGTATTACAACCAGGACTTGGGATGATTTGAAATTTAGTGTCATGCAACTAGGACATAGTATGACATGGTGTTTAGAGTCTTGAATCCATTATTTCTGTTTTCATTTCAGTTCAATTTATTTATTCTAGGTCATGGGATTCCATGAAATTTAGATTCTTCCTTCCAGGACATTGGATGTTTTACAGTTTAGAGTATTGCATTCATGAATTTGGATATTCTATTATTTAAAATCTTGCTACTAGTAAATAGGATACCATATAGTTTAAAACATTTTTTTCTGGGATATGAGATATCATTTAGATGAAATTCATTTTAGCAGGATATAAGATACCATGAAGATTAAGGTCTTCTTTTCAAGAAAAAGTATTTCATGTATTTTAGGGTGTTTCTTCCAGAAATTGGGATTCCATGATGTTTATAGTCTTTCTTCAAGGACATAGGAAACCATGCATATTAATTTCGTTCTTCCAGGAAATAGGAAACCATACATTTTAAATCCATTATTCCAGGATAATGTGTACAATTTAGTTTAAAGTCTTACTTACTAGATATAGGATACATTTAAATTTAATTTATTACTTCTATGAAATAGGGTATCATGAAGATTAATGTTTTTTCATCCAAGGCTTATGATACAATGTAGTTTAAAATCTTTCTCCTAAGAAATAGTTTGATTTATAGTACAGTTAAGTGCATCCATTACATGGTATTATAGGAATTATCTATCAAACATTCTTTTATAGAAACCATTCATTAGTGGAGGGAAGAGAATAACACATTCACCATCTATTGTACCAAATGATTAAGGTCCATAGGACAAAATTTTGTATGATTTAAGGCCCTTCCCATTTGGGTACAAACTTTTAAGGTTTATTTCACAGTACCATTGGTGTTTTATGAGACAATACTAGTTTTCCTTGGATGGATGATAATAGTTGAATGTTTTTAATAATAGATCATGAAATATATTCCAATGTTTTATTCTATTGTTATGGCATTTCAGTATTCCATATCTAGTGAGATATGCTTCCCTGGTGATAGTTAAATGTACAATTCTTCAAAAATTACCCATCCTTAGATATGAATATATAATGGAAATTTTCCAACCAGTCACTAGGGAGATTTCATGATGCAATGAAAAACATGAAATGAATTTTTTTTATTATCTTCCCATCTTGGGACTCTTGAAATCGATAGCACAACCATGTCCAGCTAATAATGGATTGTATTTATGGTTTGGAGGTGTCCCTAATATCCTTGATCAATGTGGTGTATATCGTTAACTCTTTAATAATTCCCCAATATATTTAGTAAAAAGATAATTATTCACTCATATTGAAACCCATATATGATCTCATAATTAGAAGTGGAAATGGCTAAAACATGGTTGTGTGGATATTTTTTAGAAAACTCTATCCAAATATTCATGTCATCATTATCTTAATTAGGAATATATGTTTCCAGCTATTCATAGAAAAGTGTATTCTTATACAGTTTATTAGTTGACCATGGTGAGGATTTGTTGTTGGTTATTTAGGATATATATATGGTTAACCCAAGTGATTCAAAATCCTCTATATAGGGATATGTATTCATTTTGGGGACCTCTCTATATTAAAGTAACTGGTAATGAGAAGTATTTCATTATTCTAGAGAGATTCCATTGTATGGGAGTTTTTAATGGAACATGTTAGGAATATAGTTCCTTAGATTGGTCTCTTTAATACTATGTGGAGTACTATCAATTTAGTGATAACAGAATACTTCAGTTTAAGAGTCAATAGATCATTGACGTGTTTTTATTATGTATCTCGCAATATCAAGAAAATTTTTATTCGGTATATCATGAATATGCCTATCATTTAGTTTCATGGAAGGAATATATTGGCCTTCCTTTTCAGGTTTAGTAGAGATATGAGCCTACTCATAGACAATTTCAATAATAAAATGCTAAATGTTTACTATTATGGGGATATTATCCCACTGCATAGAAGCTGCAAGAGTATTCCTGAGAACATATATGTCTCTCCAAAATGATTTTTTTGTATTTTTATAATAACCAATTTTAGTGGCATAAGAGGTAACCCTAATGGATTTCACATGGAATTATAAAAACCCAAAACCAATTACATAAACAGACCCATCAGTCATGTTTTACAATTAAAACATAAAAAATTTAAAATTGAAATATATCACCATCGCCCACTAGATATTGGATAAATCGAGCCAAATAATGACATTGACACCTCAGTCGATTCACTGGACTTCCAATCACTATTTTCTTTGCATGACATCTAAACCACCAGAATAACATCAAAATAGTCATCATTGGTGCACATCAAAATTTGGTGAGACAAAACCCATCATTGAAACAACCTCATAGGTTAGAATCAGTAAACAGAATCCTTTATATCCACTAAATGACATCATAACAATGTACCAGATGAGAAATACTATCCATTCACCATCTACATTGTTACTAAAGACCGCGCCAACAAAAATTGAAACCATACATTATGAATGAAACAAAAAAAACCTTAAATTACAATGTCAATGAGCTAGAACACAATAACCAATAGAAATATAATTCTTTGAGGATGAAAAAAACCACCACAAAAAACCTAAAGAAACAAGGACAAGAAACCTCCTTACCACTAGAATAGAAGGCCACCAAAATCATAAGAACACAAAATAAGATGGAAAACCCAAAGAAACAAGCATAATCGATGGAAAGTCTCTATAAACACCAGTGATTGGTTCTAAAAAATATCCCAAATCACTCATTAAATCCATTGCATCCAAAAAATATGGGGCATAATGCCATAGATCAGGAAGCAAGAATAGAGATTGAACTTTATAAGGGGGATAGGTATCCACAACCATGTAAAAAAATGAAACCAGTAATTGAAGGAACATGATGGTCACAAAAAGACCCATGGAATCAAAACGATGAATGATATCAAAGATCAAATGTAGTCCAAGAAACCTGAAAAAAATCTTCACTAGATTCTACCCCAATTAGAATAAAAAATTATCAGAGCTTCATCAAGTAAAATCAAGATGTGATTTTTTCATGATGATTCCAAAAATAAGAGTGACATTAAAGGCCAAAGAGGCTCTAGAAGCAATAAAAAAATATCATCATCTCCTTACAAGATTTGAAAAAAGGATCTAAGGAAGAATACGAACATAAAATGGGAGGAATAATAAGGGGATGGGAATGAGAGAGGGAAAATAACACCAGAGAAATCCTCTCACCATGAGGGGGTGGATGGAGGGAGAGGTTGAATTGGGATATGGGATATGAGATTCCTCATGTATAGACTATGAAGGATACTGGTGTAGTATCCCATATTCATTAATAGTGATGTGATTATGGTCTTATAAGATTCTAGAATATATCATGTAGATTTATCAGTTGGGATGTGAGCATGTTCTAAGGTAATTTCCTTAATATAATAACATATATCCATTAGAGTGGGGTAAAAACTATTCATGTTACATTAAAATATTCTAATGTAATTAATTTATAGGAATGTGCACATGTCTCATGGGATGTTCTGAACCAATATGTTGAGAATTAGTTTGAACAGTGATATGATTCTAGTTTGGTACCTCATCCTTTGCAGGAATATGATTATAATATTACAGGATGGGGAAAGTATTGCGTTCTTTATGTATAGTAGCCACATATTCTCACTAATCATTTTGATGTTCTTCTCTCACTACAGTGATATGATTGTTTGTATTTACCTGTATCATCACTGAAATATACTGGTCGAGCTCCTTTGTCACTGTGAAAATGTATTGTCACTTCATAAGGGTATGTACATGAATTATTCATGAATGATCTCAGTTTCTAGGATATTAAATTATATGTATTTTATAGAAGTAGATATGTGTTTCTAATCTTGTCCCCTTCATTCCATCAGAATTTGTTGATGGGATTTCATGAAATGGGTGTAAATATATGTTTGTTCTGTGCTTTAAACATGTATATGATAGAAGAAATTGTTTGAGATGTTAGGTATATGTTCTCACTCAATCGAGTATATTATTTCATCATTCGATAAGGTGTCCATAAGTTTCATATTTGAGTGTCTAGGCTGGTGTCCTCTAGGTTGAATCACTCAACTATCGTCTAAGGGGAATTAGTGGTTTTTTATATTTATAGGATTGGGGATATAATTTATCAAAGGTACATTCCATCCAACTATAAATTCCAACAAATGCTGATGATATCTCTCATAGATTATATGTCATATGTTTTTACCATCTTGTGATTGAGATGTGTTCTGTACAGTTTCAAAAATTGTAGTATGGATGTTGTCATATATGTGACATCATTCAAATAGGATGTTATAATTTATTTTTATGTTATTCATTGTGACTAAGATATATTGTGTATTTTAACATCATGTGACTAAGAAGTATAATTTAATTTAACTTCATAAGGCTAGGATGTAGGGTGCAGTTTAACGTCATATCATAGGGACGTATCATGATGTTTTACATCATGTGGCTAGGACACATGTTTCAATTTAATTTCATCCTATTGGGTTATATAATAAAATTAAATTTCATGTGATTAGGATATATAATGCAGTATAACATTATGTGATTTGGATGTATCATTTAATATAACATAATGTATTCGTGACATATTCTAAAATTTAGTATAATGAAACTACGACATATCATGAATATTAATTTCATGAGACTTGTATGTATCATAAAGTTTAAGGTTAGGAAACAAAAACATATCATAAATTTTAATTTCATT
This sequence comes from Viscum album, assembly GCA_963277665.1. Classification (NCBI taxonomy): domain Eukaryota; kingdom Viridiplantae; phylum Streptophyta; class Magnoliopsida; order Santalales; family Viscaceae; genus Viscum; species Viscum album. The sequence continues at coordinate 997,801,430 of OY728136.1, read as the reverse complement.
TGGATATGAGGTCTCGTGCATTTTAATGACATGTGATTAGGATGTATCATGAAGATTAACATCAACTGAATATGATGTATTTTGTAGTTTAACATCATGTGACTAGGACGTAACTTAATGGTTAACATCATGGGACTAAGACATATCATTTATTTTAATGTCATGAGACTATGAAATATCATTCATTATAATGTTATGTGAGTATGATGTATTTTGTATATTATCATCTTACGACATGGGTATATCATACCATAACATTTTTAGAGGGAGAAATTTTTATGTATATTTTATTACTCTTATTCATATTTCATGATTTTTAGGATCCTATAACTCTTTCATGGGTTCATTAACATGCCTCTCAATATAATAATTAAATATAATGAAACTATTAATTCTGTGGTCAAGATATCATTAGAAGGGGCAGTGAGTATCATGTCATATTTACTATGCCTCACTCATATTTATTATTATTGGGAGTTCATTGAAATCATTCTCTATGGAATAGTGTATGTATAAGGGGATATGTTTTTGTGGGAAAGAAAATACATAGTTTTTCCTCACACTGAGAGAGAGTTTCGTATCCTTGAGAGATAAGTGTCTCTTAATTAATTTTACAACATGTTTTTCATGTTTACACTTCCCACACAAATGGGTTGGTGATTCATGTGTTAGTGGTTCAAAAATCCCCTCATCTATCTTATTTGAATCTATTCTTATAAGTTTACTAAGCTATCTATTTTGTGCCTAATATGAAAGTGGAAGGGGAAGTGATTATCCTGGACTATCTAACATACCACACCCATCTTCTTCTTTATAGATAGTTCTATCAAATCAAAATTCATGGAATACAAAATGTATAGAGTAAAATAAATATTCACTTTACTATCATACATCAAGAGGATTGAGACTATACTACTTATCCCACATGCTAACTATACCATGATTTTCATGGGAACATGGTTGTGTTTAGATTTTGGGGTGAAAACCCCAAATCTATATTGGTTTAGGGATGATTGATGAAGCATTGGGGTCCTTGAATAATTTATATTCTTACCACTAATTTGAGTAACCTTATTCTCTTAGAGTTTATGTGGTGACTGATGAGATTTCATGGTTTCATGAGTACCCCCAATGAGGGGTCGAAAATATGGATATACCCCAACCCTAAGAGACAATGATATTTATAATATGATAATACCCCTAGACATGTTTGTTTATATGAAGTGGAACCATAGATGGATTTCACCGAATGAGGGGATGTTGAATATGAAAATCCCACCATACATGTCGGTTAGGGAACTTCACTGCTTAATGGACTTCTATAAGAAGATTTTTATATGTAATTTTGGCAAAGAGATACCTTGAGAATTGCCACTATTATTTTCTATAGATATTTATTCCCTAGTAAAAATTGGGTGATCCATTATTCCATAGAAATTTCCATGTAATCCTTATGGGGATAACAGTAAGAAGTAAATAAGACACCATATCTTTTTTTATGGTAGCGAATGTCGATAATGAATTGTGTATTAACGTGGATCTCAAATAATGAATCAGCTATTTCCACTAGCCATATTCTCCATAAAAATTCTAGTCTAAAAAACAAAAAAGTTGATAATACCTTATATATATGCATAAATGATACTGTTGATCCCTTGGTTTCTAATGTTGAAGATAAAAGATGGTACTACATAGTGTGTATCATATGGAAAAAAGGGGTATGGTTATGCTTATCATCAGTTTTCTCGTCATTATTTGATGAAAATTCATCAAATTTGGTTGATATAACATTGACCGAGATAGATGTGGGTTGGGCCTTCTCATCAACGGATTATCCTGTTTGACGGGTCGGCACCCGATATGTCATTAGGTGGGATTGTCCCTGCTATACCATTTGGTGGACTGCTTCCTACTATACTATTTGGGGGGTTAGAAACCATTTCACCATATGTTAGGTTGGTTTCCATATTTATGATTATCCTACCATTAAAAATGACATGAAGACCCTCATCCCAATAGGTTGGGGTTCTTCCTGGTATTCCACAGTCATGAAGGCTCACACTGATGCAGTCAAAGGCACCTAGACAGTTATGATTTGGGATTGATTCAAGGTCATTTTCAAGAAAAAATGTTGGACTCAAATACTTTGGATATAACCTAGAAAATATTATTCTATAGAGTTTCATTTTTTGGATGCCCCAAGTAGGAACTCTTATTAGATTCCATAATTTGGATTTCTAGGGTAGGCATGACTTTTTCTTCATCTCCCTTTGGAATTATGGTCATATGTTGACGATGATGGCCAAAATGGATTGGAGAACTCCTTGGAATATATTGTTGTTCCTAGGTAGGATTGAAACTACAGAGAGTGGGGGAGTGGTAAATTAGTGGTTCCTGTTATATTTATAAGAAATTCTCATAATTACATTAGAAACATTTAATAGCCTCAAAAAAATATTAGTGTAAATTCCACTCAATTATAACTATCAACCTTACAATTCATATGAATAAAATATATGTATAGAGTAACACATTATATTTACAAGGTTTGTTATAAACACCTACTTCTTCTCATGTTGTATTGTCCCAGAATAATGGATTCCTTTACTATATTTTTTCAAAATATAAAGTCATAGGTTACAAAAAATTCTACTATCCTAGTCAAAAATTATATTTTTTTTATAATACCCCCAAATATCCTTTTTATATCCACTTCAATACTAGATGGTTATATTCCACTTAAAATAAATCCTTTTAGTTACCTTTGAGAATCCATATCAACATGCTTCAATTTATTATTCATTTTTTCATCTCAAAAATATCATTACATCCTCCTTAAGTAAGCTGTATCAACTTCACCTATGTACCATTTGTAAAAATTCATTCCTGTTAGCCTTCATTGGATAACCAAAGCCTTTCGATCTCCATCTTTTTTGACTACATTTGATTATTCATCATCTCTTCCTACTTCAATTGAGTAAATAATCAATTAAAAACTCACAATTTATTCATCTAATGGACCTCCAAATGATGGGCCTCACTTCGATGTATGTCACATCAATGGGATCGCTATGATGGACTCACTCTGATGAAATTTTAGCAAATGTAACATTCTCAAATGTTAATTCAATCATAAATTATCTCACATTGATGGGTCATCCTAAATTCAACAAGATAAAAAACACCATTTGGGGTGTCAAAAACTATCACAAATCTATCACAATCTTCATTATTATTCTAAAAGAATAATACTTCTTAAAAAGAATTAAAATGTTTACATTCTGATTAATAGAGTCCGATCATTATTTTTTTTGTGACTCTAATTAATGTATCTACTAGAGTTTCAGTTTGATGCTCTTTTATACAGATAATTCAATCAATTTAATTTATTATGTAATTCTCATCTAATGGATCATTTCATAAATTTTTTTAAATCTCTATCCTTTTCTCTTAACTCCATATAATCATCTTCAAAAAAATTTCTTTTGACTTATTAAAGTATAAAAACAATATAATTATCTCATTATATAATTCTCTATGTAAATTGATAATGGTTGAATACATTATAACACTTCATTTAGACTTATTTCACCTTCACCCACACTAGATACACTCAAATATTTTTGAAAGATTCTAATCATTTCATTGTTTGATTTAATTGTTTACACATTTTCTCATTATGATTCTATGACTATGATTACAAAGATGGAATTCTACTCTATGTATACACAATTAAAAAAAATTGGTGTAATCAACTATGGTATATCCAATATTGAAAACCTAATGTAATATTGGTTTCAAAAAAATTTATAATGAAATTTTTATTCTATGTATCCAATGAATCAACATCTATGTCATTACCATTGGATCGATCTCTATTACCCATATAATATATTGGTGTCTATGGATCATTTGAAAAATCATTATAAAAAACATAACAAATATTATCATCATTTTATTGAACTCTACACCCAAATATTTAATGATACCATCAATTTTTAAAATTAATCAATTTCAGAATTCCCTCATATGGAGTGGTGGAATACCATGTCTGATGGATCAGTGTCTGCAATGACCTATATTACATAAAATTATCATAAATTAGTGATTGATATGATTGAATGATTATTATAATTAATCATTCTATACAATAGATCATTCAATAATAAATTTTTCTAATCCTCTGACTTCAGAAAGATTATCCTCTCAATCCTTTTCCATTATAAAAATATAATGAGTCTAATGGTTCAATCTATTTACATGTCTGATGATATATTTTTTGTAGCATATTGGTCTAACTATACACGAGAAAATTAATCTTCTCACATTTTTCAAACATGGAGACATCATTTTCAACCTCCACCATTTTAAAAAAGATTTTATCATGAGAAATTTCATGATTTATTAGAACTCTAAGATCATTAAAAAATCGTCAGATTTTCTAGGATGAAAAACATTGTTTGATCATCTAGGTACTTAGTCTTATACCAAAACCATGTTTCTTGTTGAATTTTTATCTGATTCCTTACTTCTAGGGAATCTTCCCGGTCAGTCTGAAGGTTTTTGTAAAAAAACTACACCATTCCTAAAATTCAAACATATATCATCTATTGACAAACGATACAATAAAAAATCACCTTGGGCCTAACAATCTCCACCTTTTTTATTATTGTCAATAATCATGTCTTACCAATATGTATATTCCCACTAAACTCTTACTCAACCAATATATTTACCATATCATGTCCTCTCTCCATTTTTGACAATCAAATTCAATGGCATGACAAATAATTCTTTAAAATTTTGTTTTAATGAACAATAGTATCACATGATTCTCTTAAAAACAGGATTTTAGTTAAACATTTATAAATATAAATGGGACCACCTGATGTAAAAAAAGAGTGTGTAGACATGGTTATCAATGATTTCAATAAAAATCTATCATGTAAAACATTTTCACGTTTTTCTCAGCATTTTGTTATATTGGGCTATTCTTGAAGAGATTTGTTACGATAAGAAAAAACTTCACCCATCTCAACAAAAATATTATAATATTAAAATTTATAAACACAAATTTTCTAAAAATTTATTTTTTATAATGTCATTAATTTGTTTTTTATGAAGAGTAATTGATTCAAGACTTATCTTCCTTAAATTAACACCACATATTCATTTCATGTTAGTAAAAATATACAAATATTTTGGGAATAAAGAGGAACCTCATTAGATTTATAAAATAAACAACTAGATTGAGATTCTTCTATGAGTATTGTATTTTTATACATCTTATTAGATTTTTCATTGTAGGTTTTTTCCCATCTTTCATCATTCTTAGATTTTGTAACTATTTTCTTATCATATATAAAATATTTATATGTAACTATCAAAACTTATTCAAATTTAGTATGCTTTTTGTAATAATGGGTTTTTTAAAACATCTTCATGACTTCCTATTATTCAAGAAGGATAATCAATAAAATTTTAGTAAAATTCTCATCATGATCACATATCTTGTATATTTTTTTATTCTTCAAATCAAAATATATTTTTATATTTTTATCAACTTTTCTCCCATTTTTAGACACCATTTTATTCCCATTTTCTTTATCAGTTTTTTTACTTCATCTAATATTATAGTCATGGATAATTGTTATTTTCCAATAACAATTATCTCTTTGTTTTTAGTTTTACAATGATTAATTTTCTAAACATTCTTAAAGTACCCAACATTTATCAGTTTCTCATGTTTCTTTTTTGGTACATTAACAGTAATCACCTTCTAATTTTTCCTTTTTATTTCTAGTAATTTACTAGAAATGTTTGGTCTTCGTTGTTCTCCAAAGCTCCCCTGATATTCACACATGCTTCATAGTAGATACACATTGTACCTACATGAAAAATATATACGTTCAAAATTTACACAACACCAATTGAAATATCTAAATATTGATTTTTTGGACTAATAATAAAATTGATCAAAATTAATTTATGGTTATTTCCTCACAAATCATGGAACGCTTATCTCTGGAAGATGGTTATCTTAAAAAATTATTTATTAGTGAATAATTTTTTCCCAATAATATTATTTTATAAACCCTTATTTTCACATTATTTAAATTTTTTACCATAAACATGAAATTCCTTAGGGAATTCATCTCTTACATTTCTTATATCACTTTGTCTTGTAATAAAAAATGATTGTGTTTATAAAAACTCATCTTCTTTCTCATATAAAATAACATTCAAAACATTTATCATTATCTCAAACATCGCTACATTTATCTTTTTCTACTTACTTTCTTCAACAAGTGCGGATTATTCCATGTTGAGGTTCTCATTATCCACTAATTTTCTTTTATAACCTTTGAATTTTCATTCAATCTCACCAATATTCATTTTCTGTGCTAGGATAATATTGAGATTTGTATCCTCTTTCTTAATTTGATCACCATTATCAAAAGTAATGTATTTAAAATATTCCTTCAACTCACTCATTTCTTTATTGAGTTGATTATTAATTTTGAGTGCTCTTTCCAAATTCTGTTTGATAATTAATTCCATTTATATAGTGTTTTCACCATCATTGTCCTTGATTGAAGAGATACATCTATTGTAACGTTATAAACAAAACTAACATGATTATTAGATTCACTAAAGTATGATTATTCATTCATCCTTCCACTTATTAGATAAATTTCTTTATTAATGTCATTATGATGTTTTCCCTTAGGTTTATTATGATTTTTTTCCGAGACTTCTTTTCATCTTCTTAAAAATCTTGCTCTTAAATTTTCTTCTTGTGATTTTTTTTCAATGTGTCATTTTTATCCTAAAAACATCATTTTAGGTTTTTAATTTTCCACTTTCATATGTAATATTTATTACAATATAGGGGAAAATTTTATTGAAAACAAAAAATTATGACTCTTCCACAAAATCAATTGATTCTTATCCAAATTATTTATCATTATATTTTTCTTTTAAATAAAATTGAAAGTCATTTCATTCTAAAAAATAATTTGGAAAAAAAGTGTTTTATTATTTCATATTCCACAAATTCGTTAGATGATAAATTTTTAGGATAATATAATCCTAAAACTATAGTCTCAAATATATCTGGAATGATTCTCTTATGTTTATCGGCAATTATATATTCTTATAACTTATCACCATATCTTTTAATTTTACGTGTAATCTCATTTTCTCTTATAATGTAACCATCAATACATTCCCCATCAGCCATTTTAATTACATAAAAAATAGCTCTCAAATTTTTTTTTTACTTCCTTAAATTTATTATTCCTTTCATAGTTCCCAAATTTTCCCACATTTTCATAGAAGTTAGAAAACCCATAATTTTTTAAAAAATATTGCTAAGAACCTTAAATAAATCATTATAATATTTTTCCTCATATTTTAAACTCTTTAAATCAGCATATTTCCTTACAACCTCATTTATGGGGATAAATAACACTTTTGATGCATTAATATCCTCAAGGATAAGAGATTGCAGGTATGAAAGAATTATATTCAACCTACAATGAGAGTTTATTCCATAAGAACTTGAAAACCACTATTATTTACTGAATTAAAATTAACTAATATCAATGAATGTTATTTCAGAGGGATCCTCCTCTAATACCAATTTATGTTCGTTGTTTTTATTTAGACCATTGAGTGGGGGAGGGGGAGGGGGTTAATTAGTTGTTATTATGTTTTTATAATAAATCATATTAAAAAATCTAGAATTATTTCTTATCCTATGAAACTAGTTATAGTATGATCCACTCAAATTAGCTCTCAACCTTACCTTTCACATGAAAAAAATATAAGGATGTAGTTTCAAGTGATATTTACAAGGTTTAGTACAAATACCCAATCCTAATGATGTTGTATAGTCTCACTAACATGTATTCTTTTATAATTATTTTTCGTAAAACAGAGGAATAAATAGTAAAAAACTAAACAATCATAGTAGAACATTTATTTTAGTTGGTTATACCCCCATATATAAATTTTGTATCCATATCCTGTCAACTAGTTATACACTCCAACTAAAATAAAAACATTTTAGTAACTGTTATGGATCCACAGTTACAAGCTTCAATTTTTCCTATTCTAATCCACAATAGAATCTTATTAAATTCCTCCACAAGTAAGATGAATCAAATTCCCCAATATATAGCGGAAACATATATTTTGTTTATTATCAAACACTTTTTCGGAAAAACTTAATAACCAAAAGACCATCTAGGACAAGCACTAAAGGATAAATTTTTTTGTTAACATGTAACTTGATTCCATTATCATTCTTATACATTAATCTTTTCACTGAAAATTGATGTTACCAATGTTTTAGGATCATGATTTATAAGGCAATCAATGAAAACCCCCATCTTGTATAATGTTTTCATGTAATCCTCTTATGGGATCTTCTCTTTATTGAAGCCTCTTATAAAAATTTATTTCTTATTTTCAATCTAATAACTATGTTCCCATGTACTGTCAACAATAATGGTCCTTCCAATCATATTTAAATAAAATCTTTTAGAGGCATTTATCATTTCAAATTTCTATTACATAGTTTCTCTAAAATGATGGAGTAGTTGCATATGAGCTTCTACAACTGCCACTTATAGGTCACCCCTAGGGGAAACTGTCCCACAATTCATGTCCTCCACTCAGATAGACTTTCCAAAAAAAAATTTATCAGCTTATATTACCTAGGATTTCTATTTTTTGGTAGATCAATTCATTATATATATTGATAAATAACATTAATCCTTTAATACTTTGTTACTACATTGTTGAACCATCCTACTCCTCAGACAGTAGTGGTCTTTATTATTGAATTCTTATGCACTATATTCTGAGAACAGAACATGTGACTCATCACCAGACTCACCCCTATACAATCACTACTCCTCATTGAGGTTGTGTTCCCTATCTTCCACCTAATCAATACCTTTATTCCCTAGTCCCTCGAAGCTGTTACCCAACATAATGGATGGTAACTAGCTTCCCTTTCTTGACCTATTAACTAAAATAGCCTCATGTTTCAGTGAACCATATCTTCCAGATTTGCAATGCCTTGAAAGAACATCATCCATATTGGATAAAACCTTAATATACATTGAACTTCCCTCATCCCATTTCTTGTTTCCAATTATCAATGAATCCAATTAAAACTGACGCCTCTTGAGGAATCCAAATATATAGGGTCTAGAACACCTGTATTAGCCGTAGAATTCATAGTAGGGCCTACTTCTCCTGAAGAACCTTTCACACCACTATGAAATTTCCTTGTCCCTTAACACTAACATCTAAATCCCCAATCCTATGTGGATTATTCACCTTGACTCCTCGCCTAAATTAAACTATTACATGTCCAATTTTTTTGTAGTTTGAACAAAAATAAAAAAAAACTCAAATTTCATGAACTTTTTCCATCTAAAATCCTCCCCCACACAAATCCAAACACACTCGGTTGGAAATTTTGAATCATCAACTTCCACACAAATTCATGGAGCCACAAGATGGAAAATAGATCGGGTCCTACATTACAATAATACAAACCAACATACAAGATTCCCTAACTCACTCAAAAATTATTAGTTTTTGAAATGGTAAGGGATGTTTTGGGATGCTTAATTAGACCACTATTGTTTGTGTGGTAGGTTTCATGTGATAATCAAAGGTCCAATGAAAGAGGTAAAGAGTAAGGTCATTTCAACTATAAGGGGTAGTGGAGAAAGCCTTAATAAAGTCTCTATCTGAGAAAAAATATGTCATCACTTTCCTAATATAAAGAAGACAAAACCTATCTCAATATTTCAATCCCCATGTTCTAAAAATTAATATTTTGAACACATCTACTAATGGGAGATGATAATTTAAAATAGAAACCAATGAATGGTCCATAGGTTGGGAACTAACATCTCCATACTATTTAACACTATAATTTTTTATCATCACTTAATTATTCAATTGTGTAAATAATGAATTAAAAACTAAAAATTTCTTTATATGATGGACATCTATATGAAGTTATACCCTCCAATGAATGGCCCTCCAATAGGATCACTCTTATAGACTCGATCTGATGAAATGTAGTCCATAGAAAATTCACTAATGGGGATTCTATTTGAATGGAACTCACTATGATTGATCTTAAATAGCTTGATCCAAAAACCTCACATGGTTTGGGATATTAATACATGCCACAAAAGTGTTATAGATTCATCATTCTTCACATGTGAGCATTTACATGTAAGAATGTACTATTCTTTCTATTTATAGGAATCCTATAATGGAAAGGGTAGGAAACACTATTTATTATTCCAAACCAATTAAATTCACATATATTAAAATTTTATGTTGTTTCAAGATTCATCATTGACTAATTCAACTCTTCTTAACAATTTGGGGAGCATCTCAAATCTTTTTTATTCTTTTAAAAAACTCAGACTTGTTGGAATAAGAAAAGAATTTTGTATCTTAATTAACTGAGTTAGATAAGTGTTTATTTTGTGCCTATGATGGATATGTATGCCTCAATGTAAATATGATGGACATTCTTAATGATGATTTATCCAATAGAAATTCTTAAGGAAATATCATCTAATGGATTTCATCCTCACCACTTTTAATTATACAACATTTTCTCTTATCTGAACTGAAACAACTAAATAACATTTTCTCTTCACATATTATAGAATAAGAACAATAAAATGATCACTTCATTCAATACTCCAAGTAAATTAAAAATGGTTGAATAAACTTTTGAAATTTATTTATACATTTTCATTTTCAACTACTCCAGAGAAACTAAAATATTTTTAACATTTTCACTCACATTTTCAGTATGATAGAAATCTTCACACATTTTCTATTACTGATTAAATGGTTCTTATTAAAATGAAGTACTCCCCCTTTATCTATGATTAGGTAAATGAATAAATGTCATCATATATAATCTGTTTGATGATTGAATCCTAATGTAGTTTAAGTGTCAAATACCGTCTGATGTACCAGTGCCTTCCTCTTGTCTAATGAATCAGCATCTAGGTTATAATGATGGATTATCCACTATTTTACATTTGAGGTATTGGTGTCAGGATATAACTTTATTAATCATTCTAAATAATAGAAAAATGTTTATATTCCTCTTATAGAACTCTTCATCTGGTTTCTTAATGATACTATTGATTTTTAAAATAAATTAGTGTCATAATCCACTCTGATGGATCACTGTCATACCATGTCTAATAAACTAGTGTTTACAGTGACCTCTTTTATTTAAAATAATCTAAAACTGGTTACTGGTTTGATTTATTAGTTCATCTATTGAATCATACCATCTGATGTATCATTAGATTAGTACTTCTTAAGAAACACATCCTTTATAAAGATCAACCTCTCAGCCTTTTTTCTTCTTAATAGAGACTGAATCTGGTGATTTATTGTTTGTACATGTTCTATGATCGATTTGTTATGGCTTATTGGTCTGAATGAAACCTTCATTTTTAGATTCTCAATTTTATTAAATTCAAAAACATTTTTTCGATATACTCAATAATAAAATGATTTTCTAATGACAATATTTATGATTTAATAGAAATCGAATATTGGTATATTTTCATCTAATTTACTTGCACCATAAATTATGTATGATCATCTAGGACCAACGTTTTGTGTCCAAAACCATGATTCTTATAGAATGTGCTTCCAATTACTTACATTCAATGAATATTCTATTTCCGTACAAATAAGTTTATCTAGAAACCAAAACTCTACCATTTCCCATCTTCATACACATATCATCTATTTACAAAAAATGCAATCCAAACTCCTATTGGGCCTAATAAATATTGATTGGTTTATTTGAAATGGTGATTATACTCATCCAACACCCTAGTGTAGGGAATTTATCTATTCATTATCTCTATTAATAAGCTTCCAATGGAGTTTAATTTGTAATAAAGGGAAAGTTCATCTTCTACGTCCTATCACAGGAAATATGGCCAGTGGTGATTCATCCGGTGTACTATTTCATGAGATCCATCACAATTCCGGATGGAGATGTGGAGGTGGGGTATTGAAAATAGTCATTAACCAACTGAAACTGGAAGTGGATTGTTGGTGAAAACATATGTTAGGATCTTAGGATCATGGATTCTATGTTTGATAATGGGCATGATTGTTGTGTTGTCTGGTTGTTCACGACAACTTGAACAATTCTACAAACATTAATATGTTGTCCACTAACCTCAAAATATATTGGCACATTAAAAATTTCTATTTGGATTATATAGATTCTCAAAATCATGTAGTTTAATAAAATCACCTTACCACTGTAGTATCATATATAATAGTACATGGTTGATCAATTAATTATACAATTAAAGGATAATGATGTATTATTTTTCTATTTGTTATAAATGGTTTTTCACAATTAAAATACATCATTTCGGGGTCAAATTTTTTTTCCCAAATAAATTTGGCCCGATGGGAACTATAGAAATTATGTTTTTATAATGATGAATGGATTTACATAGTTTTAGGATTTCATAGTAGGATCACTATTTTTTTTCCATCAAAATGCAGATGTTTTCTCCTGATGCTTGGTTCTGGGTGAACGAGGGTGGTTGTAGAATAGTTTGCATATGGATTACCATTTTATCCTTTAATAAAAACATGAAATGGTTTCCACTTAAAGGACAAGGCTAGGACCTTCTTTCCAATATAATTCAATAAATTGGGGTTTCAAACCTAAATAAATGTAGGAACCGACATTGATCAAGATGATGGGAGGTCATGCTCATCATAAACTTTTGGGGGGAATTATTTACTATTATTGGACACTCTTATTGATTTAATATATGTTCTTGAAACCCTTCCTAATAAATTATATGGGGATTGTTACCTTGGATCTAAAGACTAGATAATGACCATGTGTTAATAAAAACAACTATGTATATCACATGTCCCCTAATATTAACTTTGGTATTTATGATGTTATAGTTTATATACATTTTTAGGATATTTTGGTTTTATTACTATCCATGGTGTAATTTTGTATCTTAAATATGGGATTGAATATCTACATGGTTTCATACCTATTTTTCTAGAATTAAAATAAAAACCCATGTAGTTCATTTAACATAGTTTAATGTAAAATGATATGACTATGAAATATAGTTAAACATCATGAAATAAGGATGTTAATATAGGTATCAAGACTAGAGGTGGAATCCAACATATCTTATTATGATAAGAATTATAGTCCATATAGTCAATTTAAAATCATCTTCATTATAAATGATGTGAAAAAATAGGCCATATGCAAGACATATGTATGTAAGGATTCCCTGAATTTCCACATTGATATTATAACCCCATTAATAGTGATGGTATGGAATCAGGCCTGCATTCCAAATATGGGAACACACATGGGAATCCCCATTCAAATATTTGTATAATCACAACTTAATTATAATCCTACTTGATACATTCTTTATGTTAGAAATAAATGATAGTGAATAATTGGATACATCACATGATAGAAAATTTTCACGGGGACTAAACATTAATGTTTCCCTTAGAGAGGATTCATTACTAGTATCATATAGAATATGGTATGGATCTGAGGCATTAGGGAGGAATCAAACGTATCTTGTTTATAACATTAATCATAGTTGTCATAATCCTATTTATCTTTATCCTTCTAACAGGTTTTAGGTACTTGAGGGTATGTTCAGGGATTAATCATAAATGGTTTCCTGTCTATAAAACCAATTCTCATCCATTAAGGATGAGTAAATATGGTAAAATTATTATAGTATTAAATACCATATGTTTAAAATATTTAGGACATAGAGGGACTTACACCATGGGGATACCCATTGGATCGTGGGCCTTAGGAAGGTGTCATATTCATACTATATATATAGGAATCATAATTCTCATAGTTCAGTTATTAACATCCCGCTAATGGGTTGGGATGGGTGATTACACTCAAAGGGATTATTATAAATAATAATTCATAGGAATTTAAAGAACTTATACCATTATGGATGCCCGTGTAATATATTTTTTATATATCCTCTATCAGATAAATAGAGATGATGACTGTGGATGTTTTTTTGATTATGTTTGGTACAACATGAGGTCTCTTCTATGATCATGACACAAATAGGGAAGTATGAGTGTGTAAACCTATCCCATTTGGGGAACTACACATGTAATTGGGGTACTCAGTTAAAGACACATATCCAAGAGTTTACATGGGTATGTTCAATTGTATCTACTAAATATGGCTGACATGTTCTAGGGTGTCTTTTTAACATGTCCATGGTGCATGTCTGAATAGATCCTGATTTTCTGCCATACATTTTTTATTGTCTTACAAAAATGTCTTCTGTCTCTTTATAACATGTCTATGTAATTTTACTAAGATGTATTGGCTGTATTCTTGACATGTAATACATGATCAAGGCACTTCCCATGATCAAAGATAACATGTACATGGTGTTTTACCTGATCGATGATGACATGTCACATGTGATTCACATTATTTAGTTTAACATGTACATGGTGCTTCACATGATCAATGATGAAATGTCTAGTCCATTAACATGATTTAATAAAACATGTCCAATATGTTTTTCATGATCATAGTAGTCATTTTATGGGCCATTTTCATGATCAAACGACCATGTCTATGATGTCTTTATATTATCAAAGAAGAAATTCACATGACTATTCTTGAGGTCAAGGGAATCCTATTCAATGATTTTTGTGTGATCAATGTTGACATGTTATGGACTACATTAGATAATTTTGAGGCTAATTAAGAGTCACGTGATCATCTCATCTTATGAAAATCATGTGAAGGGGTCTCATGAACATGTCTAAGAAAAAATGCATGACAAATAGAACATGTTCGAGGGTTGAAGTATCTCATCCAAGGGTATCATTAATAAGGCCACATGTATAATAATTTTAATGGTAGTTTAATTTAATAACCTAATAATTATGTCAAGAATGAACATCCACAGATTCACTAGACAAAGGTGTGCATATATGTGGGTTTTTTCATGAAATAGGCCATGACCCATATGGTTTTTACATGTCAGTTCAGCATGATAAGGTGAAAGATTCTCAAGCTATATATATGCATCGTGTAATTGAAGGGTCTGCATGATGATAATTTTTTTAGGTGACCACGTTACCTTATGGAGATCTTGTTATGTATTCTCACGATAGAATCTCACAGTGGGTTCTCTTGGTGGGAGTCTTGTGATCATCAGGAGATATTTTCTAACAGTAGTAATAAAATTACAAAAAATACTAAATCTTGTGCAACATTTTTATCCCTATCCCCTACCATCATTTTTTATTTTATGTAGATTATGGGGTTATATATAGGTAGAAATAGTAGATTTTACATCTTCTTTTCATTGTGCACAAGCTATGTGAACAGTGTTGAGGCATTGGATAGATTTTCATGATGTCAAGTGTAGGGATGCAATCATGTGATCACATTATTGATCTCATGATTATTGATATCCTTGTATGATAGGATTCATTTTTCCTCACATGATATTGGAGAGGCCTTAAAATTTATTATGATTTTAGGAACAAAATGTATGTTCTTTTTGACCCAATGTTACGATATTGTATTCACTACCTCAAGTGGTTATCCCCGCTTTTTCATGTGTTATATAGTACATATCGTCATTGATTTATGTGATGATGTGGAATTTTTTGATCATATTTTCATGAAATAGATTGGTGAATTTATCATATGTATGGAATGAATTCTTCTTCCCCAAATAGACTCATACATGACTTCAGCATCTATTTGACAGTCTTCTTGTGATGAAATAAAATCATGTATTTTAAGGAAAATTATACGATGATGTATTTTCCACAAGATTAAAATAATCACGTGATTTTGAAGTAGATATATGATCACAAAATGATGAATAGTTCACATGATGCATATGTTCTCCAAAATACTGCATGTATTAATGATGATGTTGCATGCATGTGATTGTGATGATTGAAAATCTCTTCCATATTTTTTGAGATGTCTGGACCAAAGTGAATCGAATGATGGAGTGTAAAGGTGATGGATGTTGTCTTTTTCATGATCAATTGGCGAACTCATGATGTGAAATGGTTGAAGAAAATGATGTAGCAATAATCATATGACACTAATTGGTTTGATCATATAAAACATATTATTTAAATATGCATTAATGTGGTGGTACATTGTTCATGCACGGTCCACTTCCCAAATTGATATCTCACACTATCTTGCTACACATAAAAAATCCTAGATGTGAAATCCATCATTAAAAAAGAAGCATGGTCAGAAGAAGAAACCCACACACACCCATTCACTCATAATCCATTCCATTACCCTATCTAGAACTCCTATGCATACATTCATATGATACACAAGTTCTATTGTAACCCAAACCTTCACTACTCAACTAGCTCCGTGATCTAGCTTCTTATGTATGGTTGAGGTGACTCCCACATGTGCCCCTAGTTGAGTTGACTAACTAGTAATCCTAGATAAAAAATGGATAAGGGAATATCTAAATGTTTGGAATAATTATTTTTTAAAAATTTCAATGATAAGATCTCAATATATGTTCACTGATAAAAAAGTACCAAGGATTCTTTTTTATGGATTCCATTCCCATTTTCTAAATGAAAAATATAAATTGTATTTGTAGAGGATTTATACCCCTCAAATCACTGATGGTAATGTTCCTAGTACACAATTACATGTTCCAAAAATGGCTTGGGTAGTTCATTTCTAACAAATCTACACTATATACTTCTCTCCATGGGGAAGGAACCCTTCATCTCTAAGAAAAAAAATCATTCAAACATCATTAATATAGACACTAACATGAATGGTCTGTATTATTACATAACCCAAGAATGAAGAATGCCGCATAAAATATGCCTCATAAAATTCCATCCACAATAATTATAAATGTCCATAAATAACTCAGTTGACTCTAAGTAGAACTAGTGCTTGCCTATAACTCCCATGCTAACCAATATGAGATAGGATAAGCACCCTTGTTCAAAGTTCACCTTATGTCATGGAATTTATTTACATGAAACTATGTTTATAAGAATGAGTTCTCACAAACACCCCTTATTCAACTACTCAGGTATGTAGTGCCTAAGCCTGAGCATAAACTTACTTAAAGTCTTCTCTAGTTCTAGCCTTAAATGGGGTTTAATATAGTTTTCTTTATCCTAAAACCATTACTAATTGATAACAATCATTCAATGGCATGTACACCTATATATTTCTGAGGAAAAATAATTTCCTAGACTTACATAGTAACCACATTGGAATGTTCAGTTGTCTAATGATGCATGATTCCATTTCCACAGACATTCATGAAAAACTATACAGTCTATGGTGTGGATTATGTCCCCTATACATAGTAAATACTATAGTCATATCAAGTCATATGGATTTATAGAATCTATAGTAACCTTATCATCGTTATCACTTCTTCATAACTTCAATACTTAGGTAATCCTAAACAAAAGCAAATATATCAAACATATAAAAACATTATTTAACACATGAATATATATATATATATAGTTTTTAGTGTTTCATGAACTCATCACCATTGTATAGAATCCATTTCCAACTTTAGTTAAAGCGTCATTCCACTAAACAATTAGTTTGGATAGTATTTTTGAGAAATACCCATACCATGGTGACAAATACATATTAGGGCCAATTGAAACTACTTTGATAATCAAAATAAGTTACAAAATGAATCTTTTTTTATATAAATAAAGTGATGCTCAATTTTCATAGAGTTTTTTCGTTGTGGAATTGAATATTATAGTATAAAAAAATATAATCCTAAATATTTAACTTACGAAAATAAAAAATATTCTAATATCTTATTTAACTATGAAGGACCACATCAAGAAATGTTTTATAAGGATAATATTAATATTCATTAATGTTTACAAAATACTCCCCATTAGTGTCGAATACATTATGCATGAAAATAAATCTAACATATCAATATGGAACATTAATATCCTTTAATAACAACTTTCTCAATTATGTATTCCAAATAAAGAATATTTTATTATTGAAAAAAATCCAAAAATAAATGCATATATTTAAATTTCATGACATGTATGGGCACATCATCAATAATGATGACGAAAATTTACTTAATATTCTATAATGGTATAGTATGTTCCATGCCATCAACACTCAGATAGACCCATTGGAGGAAAGGGAATGGGTGATCTTGTTGTGAATGATAAATAAGTTCCTTGGGGTATGAATGGTAATGGTAATTTATAACCATGGTAGAGATATAGAATATAATCGGATTGAGTGGAATGTGTAGTGTGAAATATTATTGAAAAACATTAATATGGTAGTATTGTGATAAGTTCATCTATTTTTCATTCATGAATTACAGTAAGTTTATATTGATTGGTGGCTAATAAAACATCCATCCACCCCTTCTACCCACCCCCTAGTTAATCGATAGATTAGACGATATAACCAATTTGGATAGATATTTAATGTATTTTATTGAAAATAATTTATGAAAAATTGAAATGTTTCAATCTAATAAAATAATAAAATAATATGGAATTTGATATAAAAAATATACATCAATAATTAAATAATAATAATTACTAAAAAATAGTAAATAATTAATAAATAATAATAAATAAATAATAATAATAATTAACAATTAATAATTTATTACTAATTATTAATTATTAATTATTAATTATTAACTTAAAAACAGATAATATAATAAAATTATTACTAATTACTAAATATTATTTATTTACTTATCCAATATTATTTCATTTACTAAAATTATTATTTTAAAATGTTAAGGAAAATTAAAAATATAGTATACCAATGACCATAGAAATATTGGGCCATTTTTGTAGGTTAACGTATACCATAATTTATTGTGCCCTAATTTGAATGTTTACTTATTACTATAGTAAACTGTGACCGTAAGTGTTGGTAAGCTATGACTACAATGAATTATTATCATGAGAAAAAAATCAACGAAATGATGAATTTTTCCAGTAGTTATTGAACACATATTATCCTATAATGAAACCACATGATGATTTTATAAAAATTAAATATCTTCCATTAAAAAGAATATATCCAAATCCCATGAATATAGAAATTTTTTAAGTTCGCGACTAAATATGCCATTTAATTATATTAAAAGTAATTAAATATGCACAATAATTATTAAATAAAACTACTTGATGCCTGAATTACATACCTATTAAGAAACCCAATTATTAATATAATTTACCCCCATAAGAATATTTCATTTATTAGAGTCGTATCATATACTCACAAGAGCCCTCGACATCCATAGTGGGATTTTATGGCCTATTATCCTGAAAAAGTTCAAATTACAATGATACTATACAAATCAAATGAAATAATAATAATTTATTAATATAAACAATATCTTCAATATTGATCTAATATCATTATATCATGACATAATCCTTCCAATTATCATTCTGAGTTGGATAAAAGGTCATGAGTGACCCTCAAATCCCATCTCAAACAGAGAATAGAGTAGAAAATAGAACCAGGGTTGTAAAAATATTTATATTTTGAATTCCATATTTTATTAAAACAACCATATTCTAATAATTAACAATAACTACCCAGACTATAAGAAAATATGGTTAAAAGAACCACCAAATACATAAATTATATTTCAAGAAACCAAAAAATAACATAAAATTGGTAGTAAAACAACTCTAGGTTCGTAATCTACAACAAGGACAATATGAAAAGATAAAAAATATATACTCATATTACTATTGATAAAATCCATGTAATCTAAAAAATTATAAACCAAAACTAATTCAAATAGAGTCCCAAAAACATGAAAATATAATAGATAAATTTACCGGTGAATATATACTATACTCGATATATTCAACCATTAGGAATATTATCTGTCAGTGTAGATGAAAAATAAAAATATATCTATGAATGAAAAATGAAAACTATATAATATATCTTATCTAAATGGTACTTCCTCATCCTTTTATGCCTCACCATGATCACACCTCCATAAAAATATAATATATAATATATCAAAAGATCAATAATGTTAAATGATAAAAAAGGCCTCCACAACAAGCTTCCTACTAACTTCATAAAAAAATCAATATCATATATCTAGAATACTATAAACCCTGTGAAATAAAACATCCCACATAAGGTAATACAAAATCAAAAATCTGAAAAGTATACAAGCATCGAAAACAACATGGATTGTGGGAGACCCTATAAATCTAATGAAACAAGGATGATGGAATATTCATGATCTAACTCAGTTTTTGGCCTCAAATATAATGATGAATACCATATCATCCATACAGTAAATAATAATAAATATAAACTGATTTACTCTCCATATTAAAAAACTAGTATTTTATCCCTCAAATTTAATCAAAACCCCAATCTAATAATATCAATAATCTTTCATTCATCTCATTACATTCATTAGATAAATTCATAGAGAGACACTAATTCAAAAAAAATCAATATCTATGGAATAAATTTAATATAATATTATTATAAATTTCTATTTGAAATTATATCTCTATATTTTCATTAAATTCTTCAAAATATCATCATAAAATTATTAAATTATATTCAACCTTCTTATAATCTAATAATAATTCATCTGGTCAACATTTTCAAAATAAAAAACCCAAACACTCTAATTTTGGAAGATCATATCACTTCATTAATCAAAGAGTACTATAATTGAATATACCCCTTTGAAAATATTACATTAATATTTCCACATATAATAAGACACCCATGTATCAGACTCAAAACACCACATCGACAAAGTGATTTAAAAAAGAAACATATGATTATTTTTTTTGAATATAGTATCAAATAAGACACACCATCCAATTTACTTATCTTTTCAAATAAATAATTCATAATAAAATTTGAAAATGAAATCATAAAAAATTTAAATTTTTTAATATCAAACCCACTTAAATAATCTATTCAATAGTCTCATCTAAAACTAATTTAATTCATCTATACATGAGCACGAAAAAATTATAAACCCAAATAAAATATAATGGGGAGACAGTTCCAAGCCACCTACCATAATCCTTTAATCAAGATTTTACTTTTCAAAATCAGGATCCCAGACCTTGTATTATCATGTATTTACAATTTAATTCATATAAAAATTCTATGATATATAATTAATTAATCCCAAATAATTCACAATATATTATCATCATAGAAATACATCAATAGATATAATATTTATATGAGTGAGAAAAGTGGTAGATCAATGATTAAACTATTTGGAAACCATTCCTTCAAAATAGTTTTGATCTGATCATCCATTTCATAGATCTATTAATCCTTGAAATATATACTAAAAAACATTACACAGAAGGATGAAATTTCATATATGTATTATTGGTTTGAATATAGTGGTTAAATAAGATTTTTTAGACTTGTAATGTGAAATTGTGTAATTTTATATCACATTCATGGAATGTATTCAAAATTAAACTCTACTATGAAGTTAAATATAAAATATTTTATGTTTAATGGTTCCCAAAATTCATGGGTTATTATAATTTTATAGTGAACTGTGCATTCCACTTTGCCTCTAAGTTTCATGAATTTAGGATTTTCCAAATCATGCAACGAACAATGCATTATTCTGAAATCACTCCCACCTCCCAATAATTACACAATTTTCCACTAGAAATATAATGTAAGATAAACAATTATATTCAAATCTATCTGTGAACTCATATTTCACATTGATGAAAATTAATTTCTCATTTTACACTTTAATTATACATGATCCAAATAACTTTGGAAATAAAAAAATTAAATGAATTAAATTTCAAAACCAATACATAAACTTTCTTTCATTCATAAGAAGTTGTGTATTCTCATTACATTAGAAATATACAATTTAGTTTCTTATAAATAATATCCTATAATGTTAAAATATTATTTTTATTTTTTGTGAAAACATTCGGGGATATTTCCTCAGCTTCTTCCATCAATTTAGATTTTATATAACATATTATTGAAAAATTATTAATATTTACACAATTAAATCACTTTGTGGGTATCATTCCTCTATACATACCTTTTCCTATATATAATTACACTTAAAAATGATATAATTTAATCATATCCTTCAACATGAAATTAATCATAATATTTACAATGAATTCATCTTCAAATTCCATGATTATATAGCCATTAAATGTTTCAAATGAAATAACATTTTTAAACAAAACTTCATTCATCAAATATGACCATTATCTCAATTCCATTGAAAACAAAATGTCATCATGTTCATCAATGTTAACATTTTCAAATTATTCATCATATAAATCAAAAAATATATCATTAAATTTATCTAAATTAATTATAATCAAATTCTCAACAATTGTTTTCATTAAAATTATCACCATATCCCCATATAGTACTCATAATAATGTACACCCTTGTGAAGAAGTCATTAATGGATTCTTATTTCATTATCAATATATATTATCAATGGCCTAAGAAAATTTATAATTTACCATCCTTAAAATTCTTATCCCCCTGATATGAAATATTTCGTTTATAATTTATATCATTGTTTTTTAAGTCCCTTCAATTTTTTAAATTAATTTTTCTTGGATAAGAAGATAAAAATGTATTTCTATCTTGGACATTGTACAAAATATTTTTCAAATCAACCTAAATAAATATTGTATATCCTTTTAGAAAATTAAAACCATTGTAAAAAAATTATAAAACATCTTTTTTATGGTAAATAATATATTTAATCATACACTAAATTAAAATGTATAATTTTATATAATCATATATCAGGATGGATTTGTTATTAATGCAGTTATGATGCTTTAATAAAGAAACTAAGAATAATAGTATTTAATGACAGAACCAAGTCTATAATTCCAATTGTTGAATCACATTTAATATGTATGTATGGTTAATGAGTATGAATGAGTGGGGGAATCATGGTTATTTTATATTTACAATATAAAATAAATTTTCTATAGTGGAAAATTGTTATAAATTCATATTTTTAAATTTTACAACTATTCAATAATTCATGTAGACACAAATAATCATGGTTGAATTGTCAATGCAAGTAGTCAATATATGTTGTCTTGTTTTTTTCATACTTTAAATGATTTATACACTTTTCATCAATCATAAATAAAGAGGGTGATGATATTTCATTGTTATATTATAATCAATCTTGAAGAAGTGTGTGTACTATCATAATAATATAATTGAGGTACCAATACTAAATACTAAATAAAGTAAATGATTAAAGAATTATATGATTATATAGGAAAATATATTATACTATTATTAAATCCTTTAATATATATAAATCTATAACATCAATTTTTTTCCAATTCGTTTCATTCTCAATTATTAATAAAAATGGTCATACTCAAGTATTCATGATAAGGTATCATTCTCATGAAACATTATAAAATAAATTTTCACAATATTTCACAATAATTTGTAATAATATATTACCTGAATAACCTCTTTATATCTCCATATTAATTTTTCATTTTTATCATGTATGTTCCCATTATTTCATAATGTAGTTAATTGCAACAAAATAATTTCTTCAATAGCAAGTAATGACTTGTCATTATTTGACTAACCCATATATTTGATGGATATTAGTTCATTTTAGTGATTAAATAAATACAAAATAATCAATTTGAAATAATTGGTTAAGTATTAGAATTAATTTTTCACTAATTGAAAATATCATACGCATCATTTATTTAAATAATACACCCTTATGATATTTTTCTAAGACCTCTGTCCTTTTAATAAATAGTTCTAGAAACTGCCACACCATTTTTAAATTTTAATCAACTAATATTACTGAAAATAAAAAATAATATCCTATTTATGAAAAAACTGTTATACATGTCAAACATTAAACAATATCCATCGTAGGATTACATAATATTGTCATTTATGAGTTCTTTCTTACACAACCCAAATTTCAAGACTCAATACATAAAATATATTAATTCTTTACATGTGAATTTTTAGATAACACAAATATTTTGGATTAAACATTATATAAATTAAATACACCATTATAAAAAATTAATAAATTCATTTTCACAGATAAAAAAAGTACAAAAAAGATAATATATCCTTGGGATTTTCATTTCCTCTCTTATGAAACTCAAATAACCATCATGTATAATTTTCTTATTCACTTTTAATATTGTAAAAAAGACATTTTCATGTTATTCTTATTATAAACCTTATTTAACTTTAATTAAGAGACTCTGTTTGTTAATAACTCTTATATGAGAAGTTTTATCATGTTCATCAATATCCTATTTTATTATATAAATAAATACCATGATTATGTAATATTGATAAAAAATAATTCTTTTGAAAAGAATATGATCATTTATCACTTTCTCATAATCCTTCTCCAAACTCAACCATAATTTGAGAATCTGAACAAACATCTTCACAAGGTCCGAATTCGCCACCCTAAATTAATATTCCTTAAATAAAATAATCGGTGGTTACTTTTCTTCTATATGACCTAATTATTTGGATGATCATGGTATGTATATTTTTTCAATTTGGATGGAATCTAGAAATTAGCATTTTATAATGTCTTCATAGTTTCTATATTTTAATATACATCTCATGAATGTCTTTTGATCTCATTAAATCAATATATGTATACATTGTTTTAGTAATTTAGTTTTTTATATTATACCTTCAACCGCAATAATATTTTCCAAATATATTCATATATAAATTTTTAAAACACTTACAATTTATGTCACTATGAAAAATAATAATTAATTATATTAAAAAATATCTACATTATCTGATACAAAAGATCCATAAAACTATTTTTTATAAATTTATATAATAAAATGAAATCAAAATCCAATTTAATAGAAATTATGGTCAGAAAAGTATTTATTTAATCATCTTTTTTATAGAACAACATTTTCCAGGTCAGTGTGACCCATCCAAAAGTTACACTATATATAAAAGGATGCTCAAGGGGGATATCAATTACAATATATTCGTAAAAAATAATATATATAATTAATATTAAATATTTATTATTATGTCCAAAATAGAAAACAAATCAGACTCATGGTAGATTAAAACTAATTCTTTTATCATACAGACTGTATATCTTATTAAGTATATTATTGGACATTTATGAGATTAAATTTGATACATTAAATTATATAATATAAAAAATCTATAATATAAAAAATTTATATAAATGATTATCTGAAAGGGATATAAATATATTAATGGACAACTCAAATATTTATTTTGAGATTCACCAACATCAAATTGAGAGTTTTTTTAAATAACATATACATATTAGTGTGCATGTGTGTGTATATATTTTAAAAATGAAAATAATAATTTTTCTAAATATTGTACATTCATCCTGTAAGAAACATAAAAATCGATATTTCACTTGTTATAATGACCATTTCAATAAATATTTCTAGAAAACCTGATCTTAAATATTTTTCATTTTATCACTATATTTTATTATGATTCCATTTTTGGGACATAAAGGATTCTACCATGCCATTAAAATGAAAAAAATCTATAGCAATCACAAATTTTCATTTGATGTAAAGTTGTGTAAAAGTGTATATCCTGATAATAAAACATACATACCTCACTATTTATCATTGAGCATTCTTTTTTATGAGGTGAATAGAGAAAACTATGAAAACAATAATATGAACATTTAATTATAGGCATCCACTGATATATAAAATCATCAAAAGATTTCATGGGGTAAGTTATTATTCTTAATGGAATGGTAAAACCACCTCCAAGGTTGATAACTAAAAGAGAATATAGATTTATAGACAAATAAAAATTTACAATGTATTAGTATCTGTTATAGTTCCCAGATGTGTCTTAGAGATCTTTTATTTATAATGCTTCACTCTTAAATGAGTAAAAGTAACAAATTTGTAATGTTAAAGTTACCATAAACTATACACATGATATAAGATTTAAAGTATACAAAATGATTATATAAGTGATAATTTAACTATTTAATGGTTAACTAATCATTAGTACATAATTTTATGATATGTCACTCATACCAATTTTATGATAATAAATGTTTAATAATTGCATAAAATAATTTCAATTGAAATCCATTGTCACAACAATAACATTTAAAGTGATATAATTATTTTATTTTAAATGTTATGAATTCAGATTATATATCTTAAAAGGGAAATATTCACAATTAAGATTGTATCTACCATGGTGGAATTTTTCTAAGACACAAATAGTGATAACCTTAAAGCAAAATATGATCAATTTCGTAAAATTATTGTGAAATTTCCACACATAAATGAAAAATGATTCATTAAAGGCATACATTATTAAATTACATGAGTCAAAAAAGTTAGATTGATTGGGATCAAAAATCACCCACAATAAAAGTACAAGACATATAAATTATGAGGGTAATATTCTAATATAGTGGTAATAATTAAAGAATAATCAACAATATCAAGGAAAAACCCGATCCTACCTTGTCGGTATATGATTAGTACTCTAATTATTTTATTTCCCACATATAATTTTGATCATGAACTATATATGAAAAATATAAATTTTCATGATGGTGATGGAAAATAAATTAATGTATATTTATGTTACTAGATTCCTATAGTCAAAGAAGATGTAATATTGATCATAACATATAGCATTTAATGATTAGAATTAGATATTGAGGATGTCTGGATTTAATATGTTTTAAATAGTTAAATTTTTATTATTGGAGAGTCTGATTAGAGATAATTGAATGGAATAATCACACATGAAGTTACATTTATTAATAGATGATGCAAAGTTTTTTGGAATTTTAATGCATTGGGAGACTAGATATACGTGAATATCAATGTCATAATGTTTAGTGCTATATATTCAATTTTTTAAATAAATAAAACTTCTTTCAATCCTCAGTAAAAAATATGATAATTAATGATATTTTATTGGAGTCAAGGGATTCATATTCCAATCATATATATATATAGATAATTTCCTCTATGGATATTATTTTCTAAAAATCAATTTTGTTGAGAATTTATATTGGGAGTATAATTCTTCAATGATCATTTGTAAAAGGATTTTGAATCAAATACCGAGGTGAGTGTAGTGTAATGTATGGATTTATATTTATTGAAAATTAATATTTTTGGATACTAAAAACATAAATTCTATATGTTTATATTTTAGATGAAATTTTATAAATATTTATGCTCAGAACATATAAGTAATAGAAGTAGATTATAGGGTAGTTGCTGAATAGATATTTTCTTTTCATTGAATTTCCCCACATTTTATCATTGGCATTTTATAAGAAAACATATTTCAAATACATAAGTTCTTATTATTGAGGTTTTAGACTATTATGTTCAGAAAATTGATCTTATAAATAGTTAAAACATTCATTTTCTTCAAAGTATTAAAGGATGATATGTTTTTGTTATAGAAGAATCCTAACGTAAAAATGATCTAGATAATATTATTATGGTATTTTTTTTAAAAACAATTGGAACCAATGTTAAATATTTCATGAGACATTTATTTAAGAAACCTATGAGTTCATAAATATTTTTTACTAACTAACCATTAATTCATAATTCATTCTATTAAAAAATTTATGGCTTAGACTTGAACCGACCACAACAAGGATAAATTCAGCCTGCTTAGAAGAGAACCATGGAGAAATTATATTTTTATTAATTTGGTTTATTTTTTTTGAAACCCCACTATATTTTATAAAATATTATCTTCAAATAAATTTTATTTCATAGATATATTTCATTAAATGCAACTTCATGTTCAAACGAACCATGATATACTATTAAAATAATATTATTTAAGGTGAATGTCATAAAATAGCTGTTAAATTAGTGGGTATGACTATGAATATATAAATTATGTAAAATTTTATTATGTAAATTATTTTAATTGGTCATTTATTGATTAGAAATGGAAGTAAAAAACATTCGAATGTAATACAAATAATTTTATGACAAAAATGTTTTTTAGGTCATGTGGTTTTATATTAATAAATAAAATTAGTCCCTAATTGTTGATAATTGTAATGAAATTTTAATATTATATTCTAAATCATAATTTTTTATCATTAATATAATATTATATCTAGCTAAGGGATAATAATAAGTCTATTATTATTCTTAAAAATATATAATTTTCTTAAAATGGTAACATCACTTTTTGAGTAGTAATTTAAAATTTACATTTCATCAATTTAAGAAATTTATTTAAAATAATTAACTCAATTATTTTAATAAAATCTTAACATTATCTTCTAGTTATTTATTTATAATTTTCTGAAGAGTATAATTTTATTGATGAATAGTGAAAATATTAATTTTTCTAAAAATTGTATTTTTTTTATCCATTTACAAAGTTAATTTTTTTTTAAAATGGTTTTAAAATTAAAATTACTAAAATGATATAATTATTAATAAAACATTTAACATACTAATTTATTTTATATATATTAAATATTCAATAATGTGTTTACCTAAGAAAGCATTTTATATGGAAAACTATTTTCTCAATTATTTTAGGTTTATTTTTAAATAAAATTATACCCCATTTAGGAATAAAATTTTATATAATGGATTACATATTTTCAATAAAAATAATTAATATTTTTGATTAAAATAATATTAATATTTAGTAATAATTAACAGTAAAAAATTGTAAACATTAATTATCGTGGTTAAGAATGACATTGGTTTACTATGGGTTAAACTAAAAATATAAGGGTAAAAATTACATGAACACTTATATCATTCATATTTAATGTTCATATATAGTCATTATCTAATATATGTTTATCTAATAATAAATTTGGAAGTTTTTTTCAATGAAAGTGACTTATAATTTCTATAAAACATTGAAAATTTATAATTTTGTGAGACAACTCAATTATAAAAGGGCATCCCATATCCTATTCTAGTCCCACATAAAATGAATGTTATTTTATCCAAGATTCTCTAAAATACCATCCTTACATATATTCCCATGACCACTAGTCCACTTATGATTATAAAAACCTCTTAATAAGGGTTCTAGTGAATGCCTTAAGAGTTTTTCTGAAGAAGTGGTATTATTTTTAACAGAGATTTTATGTATTATCTATTCTTCCACCTCTTACAAATATTTATAAACTATGATGAACTAATTGAACCAATACCATCAATTTAATTATATTATTTTTCTTTATTTTAACAAAAAATATCAATCTTCACATTTAACAAATGGGAAACATAACTAATGATCGAGTGTACAGTGGACTACCGCCTCATGAACAGATGTAAATTTTTTCCATAATTTCATCTCACTGATGGATGAAATGATGTATTTAATTAATATATAATATATTCATGAAATAATCATAATTATATAATTAAAATATCATATCTAAATTCCTACCATCCCATTTTGTTTAAAATGATAATATCACTCGTGCATACGTGTTGACTACTGCCACCACGATGTAATGTGATACATTTTTCATTTTATTTTAACATGGATAGAAAAAAAAATATATTTAATAAATATATATGATATATATGTTATATAAATTATTTTCTATAGTTTGATTATTATATACATTTATCTAAATATTTTTATTGAAAAATGGAAGCAACATTCATGAGTACATATGGCCTACAATATACATGAACGATGTAAATAATTTTTATATTTATACTTTTGTGGATAAATATAAATATCTATACAATAAATGAATAATATATTTATATTATTATTAAAAATTTTTATATTATGTAACTATAGTAAATTTACAATTATTAAAACATCTTATCCAAAACAAATAGAAAAGCAAAGCATTTATCACCGAGAATAGTGATTTTGAAAAATAATTATTCATTAATAGGTAGAACAAGGTTATAAGTAAATAATATATCATAATATATATATATATATATGATTATGGTTCTAAAATATATTTATAATATAAATATATTTATGATAGAAGAAATTTGAACACATAAAAATTAAGTTGAGTCATGAGGTAAGGTAATATTGTCTCACTTTATCTTCCATAGGACACAATTCTCATCACCACTTGTTTTTTAGATTATATAAATAATAGAAATATATTTTATGAATCATATAATAAATTTTTTTGGATATGAAAAACTAAATATGTTTATTTCCATCATGGATCATATGATTCCAAATTAACTAATTTTTTAATAGTGTCATGAAACAATCTCATTGTTTATTGGGATTTTCTATGATTATGAATCTGATGATAAAAATATATGATCTATATCTAAATAAACTCATAAAAATGATTACAAAAAGTATATTACTAGTAATATATATGTTTTAATTTCATTTTACACTCATTATTTACTAATAATTCCAAAATAATGTCTTTGAGTAAAAACTGACATTATTTATATCTTTGGTTCAAAACCTCACACGTGTCAAAGTTTTCTTAAAAAGATATTAATATTATTTTTAATTTTAGAAAAATATAGTTTAAATCCATTTTTACCCATATTTAAATTTTTTCAAATTGTTTAAAAATATATCTTTTTTTCATTTTCTTAATGAGAAATGTTTTTACTTTTTCATATAATATTAAAAGGAATGGTTTCCTTTCACTTATACGGGATATTTGGAATATCGTAGAATCATGAATGATCAATTAATTGAATCATACACTACATGTTTAAAGTATATTTTCAATGATTTTTTTAAATATTTGGGAATTTTTTCTATATTAAATAATTGATTTTAAAATGGGATGTATATTTTTATTCATGAATTATTTAATGATATTTTTATGGTATTTCAATTCATTAACGGAAACACCCTCATATATATGTTATTATAATTGGGTTTATGATCTAATGGTACCATCCTTATCCTCTATCACAATGTTTTTTTATTAAAATGAAATTATTTTTATGAAACATTTTCCATTTCTATGAGTTATGTAATGATAAAATAAGATTAATGGTTTATGAAACCCATTACATTTACATGGATTATTCATTGATCGAATTATCAGGAACCCCATTTCATTTATTTATTATGAAATGATATTTGTTTTATGATCCTATGTAACACATCTATATGATTTTCTATATGTTATTCTTCAAAAAAAGATAAAATTCTCATCCAATTAATTGTATAAATATTGTTTTCTCATAAGATAAATAGTACTAGAATGGGAAGTGGAAATTGTTATATAAAATACATTATACAATATGATAATTTTGTGACTGACATTTATTACTATAATGGTTTAGATAGTGAACCCGTTTTACAAAGATAGTCTTTTAAATGAGAATAGACTAATGAGGAAACAATTTTCTATGGATATGTTAATGCCAAAAATATTGTCCATCTTCCAATGTTATAATCATGTGACTTATGTTCTTTGATACCATCACAATTATTGTCTTGTGAACTCCAATGATTTTTTCCTCAAATTGAGTTTAGAATATATGATATTTTGGGTTTTTTTAATATTTTAGTCTCATAATCTCATTCTCTTATTCTCTTGTTGTCTTCATATATTTCTCGTTTATCTTTACTGATCATATTAGATCACTCTTTCGTATGATGAATTTTCTCTGGTTATAAATAAACTTATTATGTATGTGATGTCGTCAAAGGTTTCTAGTTCTAAAAACATAGTGACAAATGATATTGTTATCTTATAAAACATATGTTAATGTATATAAGAAACCAAGATACTGGCCATGTACATATCTAGTGAGAATCAATAAATTATGTAATGAATATTCCTCAATTAAGATTTTATATATTTGTAAGAAAATTATGGGTCACTATAGTTGGTATCATAGCATGATTTAGTTATCCTTTTGGGAATTTTGTCACGCAAATCTTTTTATCCACCCTACGCAATAATTTGATGTTTTCTTAACATGTATTGGATTTATCATTATCAATCACATAAATATATAAGAGGAAGGTTAGTCATGTTTGATATTTAAAACTAACCATTGATCATTTATCATTGTGATTATAAATATAATCTTATTATGGAAATGAAATACACTAAATGGGTACTTATTTATATAAAAAATGGTTGATAATCTCATATGGTTATGGAGAAAATAACAAATGATGATATTCTTATTATTAGGGACTGTGTTAATGACTTTTCTTAAGATTTTCTTAGTCATCGTCTCAATCATTAAATATATTTTTCCATAAAAAGCATACCTCTTGATACTCCTATTTTAAATAATTTATATATAATGGGCCTGATTATTTTTTAGCAATCAAAGAGGAAAATCTATGAGAATATAAATAAGAGATTAATTCATCCAAATATGTCACCATGGGGGGAATATGTTCATTTTATTTTGATGAATTATGTATTGATTCAACTATAAATTGATTACTTCAAATTATAATTTATCAAAATAAAAACATGTATCCTCACCCCATATTGATGAATTTTTTGATAAACTTTTTGGAGTTCAATTCATTTTCAAGATTAACCACTATTTATGATTTCATTAATTGATGGTCAAAAAGAAGGATATAGCCAGCACAACCATCCATACAAGGTTTAGAAACTATAAATATGTAGTCTTTCCATTTAGTCTTACTAAATCCCCTAATATCATTATTGATGCAATGAATAATGTTTTTAAAAGGTTACCATGATTAGTTTCTCTTATTTATTATAGATGTTCTTCTTTTATATTCCATGTCGAAAAAAGAGAACGAATATCATTTGATAATTGTGATAAAGTACCTAATTAAGGACATTTTTAAATAAAAAATTACCCTGTGTGATTTGTTTCTAGAAAATTATTCATTTTTTGGTTATATAATCTCAATAGATGGAATATATAAGGATCCATTGAAGATATATGTTATACGATGTTTCCCCAAACTAGCCACTATGATGAAAAACCAATGCTTCCATTATTTATAAGGATATTATAGTTTGTTTTTATATAATTTTTTAAGGTTCTCAAATCAAATAACTAGGCTATCTCATATGGGAGTCTTGTTCTTGTAGAAATATGAATGTGAGGAGAATTTCAAGAAACAAAAAATGAGGTACACTGGTGTACCAATGCTTGAATTACCCTATAATAGAGAAGAGTTTGTAATATATAGTGCTGCATTGAATAAGGTACTAGTATTTATTCTCATGAATACTGATATGGTGTTAGATTATGCCTCATGACAGTTTAAGGTCCCTCAGAAAAACTATCCAACGTATAATTTAGAGTCACCTTTGGTAATTTTCACATTAAATCTATGGGGGAAATATATTTATATTGAAATATTTTGTATATATACTATATATAAATTTATGAAGTATTTATTCACACAGAATGATCTAAATATGCAGAAAATAATATAGTTGGAGTGATTTAAAGATTATGACTGATCAATACATTACCACCATAGGGAAAGAAACAAGGTAAATTTTTCCTTGAACCGAAAGGAAAATTATAGAACATCTATACTGAGTATCACAAGTGATCCAATATATATGGAAATTAGTGTAAGTATTTTTAAATCTTGAATGAATTTGAGAAATATTATCTTTATAAAATTATTGTTCATCCATTTATCCATTTGAGGATTATAGAGGCATAAAATGATGATTTTGAGATGCTAAAGGATAGAAATTTTATTGATTTTATCCATGATTATAATAAAATTATACGGTTCAGGAACCATCTATGTGTTCTTTATATTCCATATATAAAGAAGGATATATCAGATAAGGCTTATACTTCTTCATTTTCTATTTCCCAAGGAAGTATGAATATGTATAGTGATCTAACATCGTATCTATGGATGATCAACAAGTATGGGGATATTATTGAGTATGTATCTATGTTCTTGGTATGTGAGAAATTTAAGGTTTTGATTCAACTGTATAAAGGTATGCTACAACCATTACCAAAAACAAAATTGAAATGAGAAAAATAACAATGGATTTTTTCATCAGACTCACCAAAATTCTAATGTTTTTAATGCTATTTGGGATGAATGTGATCACATTTTGAAGTCATCACACTTAATATCCATCAGAAAAGAAATATCCCTAGATAATATTTATAATATATATATTAAGGGAGTGTTTTGTATACACAGAGTACCACATTATATTTTATTTTATTGTGATCCTAGTTTTACAATATAGTTATGGTGATTTTTCAATAATTTCTTAATAAAGAGTTGAGTTTTATAAAAATGTATCATCTTTAGATACATGGACATTCCACTATAATAAGTCAAACCCTAGATGACATTATTAGATATTATTCTTTGTATTTAAGTGGTTTTTGGGAAAAACACCTTCATTAATTAAATTTTTTATACAATAATATCTTTCAATAAATAATTCATATATATCTGTATGAATCTCTATATTGAAAAAAGGGTATTACTCTAACATGATGTGATGTAGTTGGAGAAACTATTGGAACCTGAACTATATGATGAAAAGGAAAATAAGGATAAATGTATTAATAAATACATATGGGAATAAAAATTTATAAATAAAATTTTTACAGACTGCCATTAGTGAAATATAGGGTTTTATTTTGATGAGAAAGTATTTCTATGAATTTTTCCTATAGAAGAAGATTATGAAATTTATGATGTATTTTTTTAGCTCTATTTATATTGTTCCTTTCATGATTCTCAGTTTTTTTGTTGACAATATATTATCAATGGTACCTTCTGCAAAACATTCCTCTATTGAATTATTTTTTCCATGTATCACTCCTATGGAAGTAGATATATTTCTCTCATTCGATCAAATAAAAAATGGAGACAACATAAATATATATGTACAACATGTCTTCTTCAGGAATAATGTAATTAATTTTTTATTATTAACTTTTATGGATGAATATAAATATATATATAATAAATTTACATGATATTTCTAAAATGACTAATGTTATGAAGATGATGGAACTATAATCAATTTACAATAACCAAAACTAATGAACCAAAATGTACATTTAAAATTATGTAGTTATCACTCAGAATCGTCATTTTAATAAATAATTATTAATAAATGGATGGTAAAAGGTTATATGTATTTAATATATTATATGGAATATATAATAATGTATATTTTATATATTTATAATAAATATATCGTTATTATATAGAAATTTTGAATATTTACCATGAAAGTCGAGACCTGAGGATAGATATTTTCATCTCAATTTTATTTTTGTCAGACACATGCCATATTCACTACTTTTTTCATTTCTGTGGTCTATATAACACCTATGATTTCATTTTATGATTATTATGATGAAAATTTTGTCATATACATATTCATATAAGGTTATATACTTAATTTGGATTACAATTCAAAATGTTTTAAAAGTGATAAGGATTTTATAATACAATCTCATTTTTTTCCATGATTGTTTATGACTATGCTTTTGATGATAAAATATTATGATTTATCTTTCAATAAACTCATAA
Organism: Viscum album; assembly: GCA_963277665.1. Taxonomy (NCBI): domain Eukaryota; kingdom Viridiplantae; phylum Streptophyta; class Magnoliopsida; order Santalales; family Viscaceae; genus Viscum; species Viscum album. The sequence continues at coordinate 997,765,717 of OY728136.1, read as the reverse complement.
ATTTTCTTATAAATTTTTTATTTAAATAAAATTTCATGTTCTACTACCATTTTAATCTCTTTATATACTTACAAGTCCAAAATAATATATTTATTGAAAAACTACCTTTGTTAATTTCCTTGATCAAAATTTTTTTCTCTTCCATTTTAATTTTTTCTAATTATTATTTATTAAAATTATAATAAAATTTATTAAATATATTTAATATTAATTTTACACATGGTTGAGATTTTTAATAATTATTTTAAAGAAAAATTCTTTTCAATATATGAATAATATAATGTTTTACTTTTTTCTAATGAATGAAAGGAATTTTTTATTTTCACTTATACAGCTTGTATATAATTCCTTAACATTGAAAATGGAAAATTATTTGAAGAATAAAATAAATGATACCATGATTATTTTAAAATAAAATTTATTGTTAAGAAATTTGGTAATTTATATATTTTTATTATTTTGTTTCCAAAATGAAGGAACACATTCCTATAAATGTTTTAATGATCATTTTTTGGTATTCCTATTAATCAATTATAAAAAATTTGAAGTTTCATATGATTTATATGTATCATTAAATAATGATACCATATTTTTCCTTTCTCTAGAGGTTTAATTATAATGATGAAAAGATGAGTGCGAAACAAATTCATTTCCAATGGGTTATGATATGATAAAATAATAAAATGCTTGATAAACCAGTTACTTTTACATGATTTATGACAAGAATATGTTCATAATAAATACATTTATTTTCCTAAGTTATAATATTATGAACATATTATTATCTTGGGAAAAACATCATTATGATTTTAATTATTTTATTGGTGGTCATTGAATTATAAATCTGTCCAATTTATTTGGTGAAGAGTGATATCTCATGAGTTAAATCAGATTGGAATTGGGGGTGTATATAGTATAGTAAGTGTATTTTCTACACTACAATAGTCTTTAAAGTGAATGATAACTACTAAAATGAGTTGGGTAGTGATCACATTTTATTATAATAGTCATAGAAATGATCCTTTTATATTAAGGAAGTAATTTTTTATTCTTAGGTATAATCCAAAAATCCTTATCTTATACTAATACAATTATCTCCTAGATAATTTTATTTGATTACTTCATGACTCATGTGTTCTTATATTCTAATAATTAGTCCATGAATCAATTTTATAATATATGGTATGAATTAATAGTTTCCAAATGTTATTCACATGTTATTATTCTATTATACTCATTTTATGTTAATATCTTCTTTATTTACCCTTACTAAGAATCTAAGATCACGTTCCTTACATTTCCTTTTCATATATTATAATTAAATTAATTATTTATGATATTTATAATAAGGGTTATTGTAATGAATAACTTAGTGGTAGATGAAGTAGTTCACTTATTAACCAATTATTTAAGTATCCATGTTTCTAAAGATACTAGACCTATATGATTCTAGCATGGACCACTAAATTATGTAATGAATATTATTCTATAAAAATGTGATATCTATGTATGAAAATTATGGGTTTCTATAGATTCATTTAGTTAATTATGTTAACTCATATTTGAGTTGTTTTAACTCTAGTAAGTGGATGAGTTATATTTTAAGAGAAGTAATTATAAAACGATATACCACTCATCCATCACCCCCTTCTATTATTTACAAACCATTCCTACGAATTTTATTTGGACTTATATATTATTATTACAAGTCTAATTGTTTTAAAATTTACGGAAAACATTCTTTATCAACATTACATGAAGTAAATGTTCGAGATGTTCATTTTGATGCCACAGTCAAAGAATAAAAAAGATATCCCAATTTGTATCAACATGATGATTTTGGCCAAAATACAATAGAATATGAAAAAAATGAATTCAAGGATGTTATATAAGATAACAATAGAAAAATATTGGGAGGAGGATTCACCCCTATAACAATCCTTTCTTGAAAAAAAAGACATTAATAAGCCATGAAATTGAGATAATGATGTATGTACATGGAATAATAGTTATGAAAAAAATGATTTTTTCAAAAGAGATAATTCATGTATTAATGTGAATAACAATCTCATTATATATGTTTCATGTCAAGATAAAATAGTGAATGGTCATGGTGAAAATTAATTCTATAAAATAAAAATAGTTAAATAATCCACGTTCAAAGTTCATTAATACTGGAAATTATTTGAATAATATTAGTTAGGATTTCCTCATAGTAGTTGAATTTAAAAAAATATTAAACTCAAGCTACTGTGAATGTTTTCACCAAAATTTAGGTTAGATATTATAATTCAATATATAAATATAAATATGTTATTTCTACTGTTTTAGGTTCTAATTTTATCTATTGGAAACATTTTCCAATGAATATTAATGAGAAATTCCCTTTAAATACAAAGGAATATGTGCGTACTTTTAAATATACTACCGCCACAAGACATAAGGATGTACAATATATGTTATACCATTAATAATATTTTTTATGATAAACTATTATCATTATATATGATCAAACTTAATTGGATGTTTATGGTTCTATATATATATTTAACACAAATCTTACTCACATTTGTACAACATGTCTTGGCCTTCGAGTGGGAATGACTATAAATAATCTATCACAAACTCGGTAAAAAAATATCATTATATCTATATACAATAAAAGGTGTGATTTTTTGAAATAAATATTGGGAATATTTTTTCCCACATGGTCACTATTCATATTAGTGTATGACTAGTCTTGTATCAAATCATCCTAGGTTGACCCAACCCATCACCTACCCTAGCTTAAAATAAATAACAGCACATGTTCCTAATCACCATGTGTTAGAGGCAAGTTCTATTATACCAAAACTATTCAAATGGGAAATATTTCACACTCTTAATTTAGTAAAACTCAATGATGAATAAAAAAAAGAAATAAATTATGTTGTTTCCAAGCATTAGACATCCATACATGGAAATAACCATCTCTAAATAATTTAAATATCAATCAATGTATAAAACAACATAAATTGTAACTAAATAACCAATATCACTTATACACTAAAAATAAAGTGATTGAAACATCCCAAATACATCATAATAAAAATATATTCGTTGATGGTGAGGCTGATACATAACGAAATTTTGAATCCCACAAAATAGGATCCCTTATAATATATCACTTGATTGATTTCCATGTGACTTTTGTTCATTACTAATATGATATAATTAAGTACAAAAAAGTAATTAATATGTATGAAAAATTTATAAAAAAATATTTCTATAAGGGAAAACTAATTTCCCCTTATTAATATCTTATGTAATGAATTTGTAATATTCCTAATTCTATAACCATGGAGTGAGGAAAAACCTATTAGAGTACCCCGCTTAAATATATATAATATTATTCAGAATGAAAACCTTTAGTTATATGTTTAAAATATCATTTAAAAACTGTAGATTTTTATAAAATTATATGTTGAAATGCCTTTCTTAAATTATTAGTTTTATATAAAACAAGATAAGTTCAATAAATAACATGAAAAATATTGAGGACATATTTTTTTTGGATGTTGACATTTGAGTAGAAATATGTTTTTTATCTTCATGTGCCCATAAGGGGTAAAATGGTCAGTTTACTCAAGAAAATGATCTTAGATAATTTTTATGACAAATATTTTGTCCTGGAATAGGGGTTTTACCAAAGGATAGGATTTTGATATAATTCTAAGTTTTTCAGGTGTTGTAAAGATATTTAATATTTAATATAATAAATTTCAAATTATTCATGTAGGTTTAGTTGAATTGATCTTTTGAATGCTGTGTCAGATTAATATTATGGCTCCATGGTTGAGTGTAAAATGTTGTGTTTTTTGTTGGTGAGGTATAAACCTACATTGGGATCGGGGACTCTGAACACATGTTATATAGATTTCTCTTAGTTAGTTATTTAATTAATTTATTAAATTATTTAATTAAAATAAACCCTACCTTTTGGGGGTCATATGAACAAAAAACTTTGGGGAGAGGGTTATATATCATATGATGGCCAGAAATATAAAATAGGTGGAGGATATTCTACTTTAATTCATCCATGGAAGAGATTGGGGACCAAATTGTGGTGTAGTTGTGTAATGACCCACCCCTCACCCATTATAATAGGAAGAGGTGTATGGTGTCATTAGGCCTTAGATGAAATAAAAAAGAAACCAATGTCTTGAAATAAATTTCAAGGGATTCATTTATAGTTGGGGAATGATTTTCATTTCCAAAATAAAATATTCAAACCAAGATAACCATGGCCAAATAGTCACTATATGAAGCATGATTACAATGTAAAAAAACTCAATGTATAACAATGAAAAACCATACTATCAGTGTACAAAGTACAAATAAAGGCCAAAAAACACCATGACATGGAAGAAAACAAAAAAAAACAACTCCAAAACTACTCCAAGCTCCAACTCCACAATCTATTCTTAGTGTATCACATTGAATTACTAAAGAATAACGATACCATGAATTTATTAGTGTATGATTTCAAATATCTACCAATGGACCAAAGTGACCATGATAGGTGAATTTAAAACTCAAAATAATTTCTAAAATGGAATCCCAACTCATGCTACCAGGAGAGAACTAGTTAACACATTTATATAAAAAAATTATATTAATAAATTGAAAATAGTATACATCAATGCTTAAAAAGAGTTTTCCAAACCAAAACCATTTTCATGGTAGGAAACCAAACGAGTATTTCAAACCATTTCTTAAATATATTTGGCATAACTCAATCCATTCCACACAACCACACATTCATGCCCAAGTGATAGTTCTATACTCATGAGATTTCTTTCATCAATCTACCAAGTTGTCACAGGGTAACCATTAATCAAGTTCTCCGATGGCACAATCCCCTTATAAATGGAATTTTCATTATACCCCAATGTTGCACACCCCTTCTCCAAGGCTAAATCTTTATAATGAACTCACACCAAACATGTATGAAAAATTGAATTTAAAATAAATAATTCCAATCCATTTCAATAAAAATATCTCTTATTGAAAAAAATGACCACTTTTCCATGAAAAAAAACACAATTTTCAAATCATCATTTTAAAATTATGAAACCAATTACATGATCCATAAAATAACTAATTTATAAAACTTCATAATCCATCACTAAATACGGTTTAAATAAAAAATTTCACATAAATTTCGTAATTCGAACAATGAAAATTAAAAAATTTGAAATAAATCCCTCATTTTAAAACTATGTGGAGTCTAGAGTGAATCCACTTACCATGAAAGCAAAGGAAAAAATATATAATGGCTAAATTTTTTGAACAAATCTGTTTGAAACTGCTTAAATTTTTTTTAATCATATTGGTATTGAACAAAAAACCCATATCTCATAATTATTAGTATATAAAAACATGCATTTATACCCAACTAATTTGACCCATGAATCCAATAGAGGAAACAAGAATAAAAATAAAGAAAACCACAACGAATGAGAATATACATGTAAGGAACCATCCATAAAAAATTACGTAATCTTGAATTGAAAGAATAATTTAAATTGAGTATCTATTTAGGTTTATATTTTTAGTGAATTAGTCAATAAATATTACATAGAAACTTCAAAATTACATGTAGACACTACTACTCAGTATCTATTTTTTCACAAAATAACAACTCTTAAAAAGAAACATGTCTTGTTCAATGTTTTAGACAGCATGACTTTTCCCTGATCCCATCATTGAAGCTCTTCATTTTACGTCATATGGAATATATTTCAAAAACATGGGATGAGAATTAAAAGCTCAGAAAGGGTTTTAAAATAATGATGTAAAACATTATCTCATCAATAAATACAAATCAATGAAACTATACTTTTCATTCATAACATATCTCATGAAATCATAAGATTTATAAATAACACACAGTAGTAATAAATCATAAAGGTATCATGTGTCATATATAACATAATTACATTGTACCAATCATAGATACATATGGAGTTACATTGGAATTCCATTCACAATACATTACTTAAATATCTTTGAATAAACATTCAAATTTTCCACTGTCACGTTGCCTAATGCATTGGAGAGCTCTGTCAGGCGCACCCTCACTTGGTTTATAATTGAGCCAACCGTATATGTAAACAATAAAAAATAATCATAAAATATTCATAAAACATAAAACAATAATAAAGGAAGTATAAAATATCCACATTGCAATCACAATATATCATTTCATGATATTGAAATAAACAAGGCTTCATCAAACCATTTTAAAAACCATTTATAACATTTAATAAAGAGACTGTTGAATCAAAGTGCCCCATTATACTTTGAAACTTCTAAATGAATATTCAATTGAATACATTAATTTCCATTTAAATAAATCCTAAAACCATTTTGAAATCATGGACATTAATGAGAAATATTTAGAATAATAAATCTTTAAATCATTTTAACTGATATTTTAGTTAAAGTGTTTTTTAAAAAATAAGAGATGCTTCAATAAAAATAATTGAGGAATAAAATTTAATCAGAAAATTATAATAACATGAAAATAAAGGTATTCATGATATAATATTCCAAATAATGATATATATACAATATAAGTGTGAATTGTTTCATAACAACAATGAAATATCAATGGAATGTAAATTCAGACGAAATCCCTTATAAAAATGTATCCTTGGATTAAAAATAAATCAATTACATAATAATGTGTGAAAATTATAAATAAACTAATTATGATTTTATATTTAGTGTAAATAAATTAGAAAATATTCACATATATTTTAGTAAAAACAAAACCAATGACTTGTATGTTTAACTCAATGAATATAAATTGAGTTAATATTACTCTTATAAAGTTCATATCGATGACTTGATAATTTATAAATGGAGTAATTGTGTGTATCAAAATTATATCCAAAAAATTTCTAGTGTAAATTACATCATAAATAAACAAACAGAAATTCGAAACATATTCATAGCATGACATAATTAAAAATTAGAATATTAACCAAAGGAATGGAAATGGGGTTAAAAAAGCTCCCTTACCGAATTGGTATCATATGAAAAATAAACTCCATGAAAGAAGGATAATAAAATGAAGATTTAAATACCCATAAATTAATTTATATTATAAAAAAAATTCAATAGTTGGCAGTACATACACCACACAAAAGGAAATGGTCACAAACATAGAATGAATCTCACGAGAATAAAAAGTGAGATAAAAACCCCTTACCTTGTTGTATTCAATTGATGTGTAATAATAGAAGATAATAAACACATAATTAATCATATAATACCATGTATATAAATATAATCATGATAATATATATTAAATTGATGTATAAAATACACCACATGCAATAAATAAGTGGCAAACAATGGAAATCTCACAGAATATAAAGTGGGAAAAGAAACCTCTTTACTTGTGTCTAACATGACTCGTATGTTCTTTAATCTCCTAAATAATAAAATAAACATAATTTATACATGATTAATAACATTTTATAAGTATAATATTCCTTTTATGTCACTTATTACTATATTATTAACATTATTTAATCATTTAAGTTAATAATGGTCGTTCTATCGATATTTGAGTCAAAAATGATCTCCTTATAATAACAACTTGTTCATGTTGTCAAAGAAAAATCATCTCAAGAATGATATTAATGATTTATATATCATATATATAATTTATATCCATTAGATATATGTAATTATCATAGTAAATAACATTTGGAAATAAGAAATGAAATGCACCATTCCTGGAGACGGTTAGTCATATGTATGCATTAACGCTACATTCATTTCTATTTTATAATTTAATGGAATGAAAAAACAATGATACATAGGTATATTATGATTACATAATAATAAAATATATAACTTCCTTAAATAAAACCTTTATAAATCCCGTGTATGACCTAAATGAGTCATATCACTTTGAGGGGGCAGTAGTCCGCACTCTCTCAAATGAAATTATCGTATTTACCAACTAAAAAATCCAGAAATTTATTATATAAAGATGAATAAAAAATCGTAGAAATAATATAAATATAATATATATCACATATAAATATAAAATCATATTAATGGACACCATAAGAGGTGCTAGGAGAATATTTAACAATCATCATTTCGTGATGTTGCAGTTCGTCGTCCACAAAAATAATATGTTCTTTACCCATTAGATGGATGTGTTTGTATGTTTAGTTTGAATAATTCTCATAAAAGCAACCTACTATATTTTTGATACAATTTTTATTATAAAATAAAGTAATAAAAAGAGTCTATAGGGTTGGAGAAATAAAATAAAAGAAAATAACTTAAAAGAAGACATTACCTTTAAATCGAGTAACTCACATTGGTTTGAACGAAAATGATTTCTTGAAGTGACTTATTCCTAAGGTAATGATTATAATAGAAATATAGGACATGGGTAGATTATATATGATGTTTGTGGATGATCCAAGGGACTTGAGATGTGTAAGTAATGGGTTAGAAGTGGTGTCTTTTTATAAGGGGGAGGAGGGGATCTTTTGGAATGTTTGAAAATATTATTTTATTATAAACATATATTCGGTTTCAAGAGTTCCAAAACTTATTTAAGTAGAATATAAGATGACTCATATCCGAAATTCTATCATCCAATATGAATTGGAATTTTTTTGGATATTGTTTTAATATTTAGAATCATATTTTTTTAAATCATCCATTAATGAGGTAAACACTGCATCAATATTGCGTCATCAATAAATTTATTTATTTGATGTCTAAAAATTATAAAATAATATAATACGGTAGAAAATAATTTTATATTTAAAACTAATATTTATATTCGAATAGATATCTTATATAACCCCAATTAAAAATTTATTTACTAAAATATATATGTTTATGCCATTTTTGTCTTTACTTTATATTAATAAACATAATGTGTCATTATCACTCCCATGTGGCACCATGGGATCCCAAAAATAGACCCATGGATTACCATGGATAGAAATTTATCAACCAATTGGATTAGGACCCATGTTAAGGTAATTTAATATTATTATAATAATATTTTGTAACCCATATTTACCAGATTTACCCTTTAACCACAGTAAATAAAATTTGTATGGAAGTAAATATTCATAGTGTTTTAAAAAAAGTTACCTATTTACAAAATTTGGACATCATGATTCCAAATATGGAATCCATTTTTCCAAATTTTAAACACATAATTAGATGAAATTAATTTAAAATTAATCCTCCCTGTCAAAACAAAAAGCATGTTTTTATGAAATAATAACATTCAAAAGATTAACACTTATTTATGTATAAATTCAATGTGACATTACTTCAAATGACCAAAATTATATTAAATGGTAAAAAAATAATATAATTACACTTTAAAACAAATAAAAAAGATAATATAACCTTATAAATAAATTAGATTAAAAGGTATTCTTCAATTTTAATATAGTTTTTTTCACTATTCATTAAAAAAGATTTTTATCAGAAAAATTTCAAAAATATACCCAAAGTAAATTTTGATGTCCTCATTATAAAAAAGAATTTTATTTTTTATAATATAACATATAAAATTTACCAAAACTAGATTTATGGAGGGTTCACCATCAAAAGGTGGAAAATCATCATTTTAATTAATATTAGAGTATTTATTCTTAAAAGTAGATTCTTTTTTATTTTAATCCTATAAAATTTATTTGATAACTGTAAAAAAATTAAAAAACTTATATAATCACATTTTATTTATTTATGTGCATTCTCTCCAATACAATGGCTAGGAATTAATTACTATTTAAAATAATATTATTTTATTATTTTTTCAGTATAACTCCACGTTGTATGCAACCAAAGATTTCAAAGAAATTCTATGAGGCGTATCAGGTAGGCCATCACACATAGAATCCCCATTAATGAAAAATTAATATTTAATTCACAAATATTAACAAATATTTAAATTTTATATTCCATATTTACATGGGATGTTACATCCATCCCCCCTTTTGGTAATTGCGTCCTCACAATTTTAAATTTAGGCTCACAAACATCATTAAATGTATATGATCAGAAAAAGTGTCAATAATACTATCACTTTAAAAGAATGAAGAAATGTAAAAACCTCTCCCGAGATAACACATTCTTGTATTCCATTAAAACATGGATATGGAGGAGAATCTATGTGTTCTGTTTTGATGTAGAGTGATGGAAAACCTGATTAGGTGAAAGTTATCAACCAGAAAAACTACAAACATATAAAGGGTTAAATGGTCATTGGTTTCCCAGTAGGAAAAGTAAATGAAAAACATTTTTATTTATGTTCATTTTCATAAATTTGAGGAATTTATTTATGAGCTTAATAAAAACAGAAGAAAACATACTTACTTGTCCTGTAGACTTTCATACTTTACTATATTTCTATAAAAACTCATCTTTTCTAAAAACGATGAGTAGTCAAATAGACTTGGTCATACCTGAAGCTCTAGAATCAACTTCTAGAGTATCAAATAATCTAAAAAATATGTACTATATATTTCCCTTATCTTTGGACCCCAACCAAAACAAAAATGTTTATTACGAGATCAGATAATCCTTTATAAAAACAAATACTACTCTTAATATCCAAAATTAAAAAACCAATACCCAAAGATAATAAAATACCATTCAATACACAATTGTCCTTAAAATTATCCAACATGATCCAAACTAATATTCAAACCCAAAACATTGATGAATTTGATCACATAGTCTTCCATGATAAATCTTAACATTTTTCTTTAAATAAAATTGACTACTATTAAAGTCTCAAGATGAAGTGTAATTAACCTAATCACATAATATCTATTATAGGTTAATCATTTCCATAAATTACCGAAATCACTATATTTTCAGAATAAGAAATATATTCTTCACAAATAAAATTTCAATAATTACTCCAAAAATAGTATCCCATAGTATTATATTTTCCGTAAGCATATAATGTTCCCCAAAAGAGATAACATCTTCCAAAATAACCATTATTAATTAATCACTAAATCTTTTTCCAATATTAAGGATATACATTTAAAAAAACATAAGTTCACAAAATCAACTTATTCTTGATCCATAAAATTGTTTGAATAAAAAATAATTAGTCATACTAACTAGGAACATCACATAGTCTAGTGTTAAAAGATGTGCGCTTTTCACCCTTCGGTTGTGGGTTTGATTCATTCAGCATTACCAGCCAAGATGGTTTGTCACCCATATTTCTACTTATCCCTTATTATTAAACTTAAAAAAAACCATAACATGTTTTAACCTCAAATGTTTTCTTATACCATTCATTTTCATCCTATTCCATTAAGACCTCATCATCTAAATTCCTTTAGACTTATATATATTGACTTTTTTTTCTTATTTTACAACCATATGATAAAATCAAAATATTCATAAAAGAAATAATAGCAAACATTCCTTAGGGTGTATATATGGTTTCATCGTTATCTACTTCACATAGGTAGAAGGTCTATGCATTGAAACAATGATTTAGAGATCCTTCGAAATAATTGGCTTCCATCATCCATATACACCTTGTACATATTGACTTATATGGGTGTTTTCAGACAAATAGTTTTATAAAATAATCATGTATGACATATAATTTCAAAGCATCTGACAAAACATGATTTTTATAAAACAATCGGACTGAATTTGAGTTGAAACATTCAATTAGTGGTCCTTTTAAAATACTATAATTATGTGTTGAGAGACAATATTGTAAATTCAAATATAAAAAGGTGGCGCAAGGGTCGCCTTATTCAGTACCTTTTTTATAATCATAATATGATTCAAAAATGGTGATAAGGTAAAATAATTGAAAATGCCTTTGTTGGTTTGTGAGGATACTCAAGAAAGGGGGGTGTTAATTGAGTTCCTAATAAAAATTTCTCTTTAAAATATCTATATTGAAATCCCCCAATTCATAAATCAAGATAAACTGTAGTGAATATATAAAGATTGTAATTGTTCAATTAGTTTCTTAGATATTGATTATTTCTCAGTTAACTTAATCTAAAGATAATGTTATCTTTTTGAACTTACATACTTGCTAGCAATAATTACAAAAACATACTATTTCAACAATCTAAGTTACTTTCAAGAAGGATTGAATTTCAAAGTAATTAGCAGTGGAAGAGTTTAAACTGAAATAAGATGCACATCATTATTAACCAAGAGGATCAGTCTCAAGCTAAGACTTAGTCCTCTCAAACAATTTATATAAATCTTTTATCCACACCATGGATCAGGGTTTATAATAGTACTCAGACTGTCCAGGTCCTCTGACCTCTACCAAAATTCTATGTGGGAAAACAACAACAACATCACACATGTTTTCCAGATCCATATACCTCTACCACAGTTATACATGGGAAACAAAAAGGTATAATGAGTTTAGTGTGAGGATTTCTGTATCCTCCAGTTCATTGTTGGATTCAGTGTGTGTTCAAGCATACTAAAGCGCACACACTGCTTGTAATGTAATTAAAATTAATCACAGCAAATAAATAATATATAGATGAGTTTAAAATGCTCTTGTGTGATGTCAATGCATCTCTGGACTCCTTTTTATTTAAGCAAACGAAGCTCTGAGTCGTTATTTGAATGTTGTCTGGAAAACCGAAAGTCATGTTTTTATTCCTTCACTTCTAGTACAGGTGTTCATCTTGAATGCGAGAGTATTCCTTGTAGCACTTGAACCTCCTCTTGAACTTATATTCTTGATGTGTATGAGTATTATTCGATTTGTTAGTGTGTTCTTCTTGTATGTGTATATCTCTATCCACGATTTCTCTAGTAGATCGATATTCCTTTTATTCCTTGAGCTTTCCCAACGTGAATGATAACCTTTTACGGATATGAGGTACGGTTCCATGACATTCAACAAAGATAATTAATTAGTATCTGACATAAGGAGGGATTACTTTTATATGTATGAAGTACTTTTTCTTAATATCCAAGAGACATCATTAATTAATTTCAGTTGAATTAAACTCCCCAAATATGATCATTGCTAATAACAAATTAGAGAGATAGAGTTTAGAAAAACAATGACTGGCTTCCATCGATAGCTCTTTGTATTAGTGAACTCGTAGCTGTGGACATGTCATGGTAGGTATTTAATCAATAGTTGTTACTCTCTGTAAAAGTAACATGCTTGTATCGGTATCTGTATGTGTTGTGGTAGCTCTTCATAACGGTTAACTTCTATCCGTATCTTTTCCTTGCTATCAGTTGTTTTTAACATCAGTAGTGATAGCTCTCTCTATCAGTTGTCGTTAACATCAGTAGTAGTAGATCTCCCTATCAGTAGCTGTTATCATCGGTAGTTGTAGTTCTCTCTATCAGTAGATTTTAACATCAGTAGATCCATTATCTTAGTAGCTTCTATTAGTGATTTTGTCAATCAGTATACTTAGTCTATTGGTGACCTTTGTTTATCGGTAGCTCTGTCTATAATCGAATTATTTTAATGTATTTCTTATTTTTGTTTCATTTCTAGATTGATTTATTATCATGATTGATCATTGTCAAATATGTATAATCACAAATAAACATTGAATAACATATTCCAATGATATGATATGATCATTTTGGCATTCATATCAACTCATTAGCACGATGTCATAATTAAAAAGTATACTTAACATATAAATAGACATTATTTGGGATTATCAAATCATATCTAAACATAATTGAGATTATCAAAATAGGTGAGTCCAACAATATCCAGTTTCTAATAATAAAAAAGTATGGAATTATAATATAGAATAAACTTTAATGAATCTGAGTATAATACATCTAATGTAATTTCTCAATGTGTTGAGATAATAATTCTCAAATGTATCAGAGTTAAACTATGCATAAACATAAATAAACATATTATAAATTCCTCCCCATTAGTATAATTTCTCCCCATATTATAAATTTTCTCCCCCTTTGTGATTACCAAAAAGAGAAAAACAATGGGTCAGGGCATAAATGAAGAAGAGAGTAAACGGACATTAGCATTTCATAAGACCAAGTTACAAAATATGTTACAAAATAAATACAAGAAGAACAAAGATTCTCATAAAATGACTTTTCCACTAATCAATCAACCTCCTCAATAGGTAATTTGGATTTTTATTTCGGATCAAAAGAGGATTAAATCTTGGTAGGCATAGGTGAAGCTTTGGGAACACCAGTGATGATCAAAGGTGGTTGAGATTCTGAAACACTGTCAGGTCGGTAATGATTACCCCTTTGGGTGATCATAGGAGTCAGGCTTCTAATTTCCTGAGCAGAAGTCATGTGAGTTGTGGAACCAGCAGAACCAATGGAAGATATTGTAGGAGGCACAATAATAGGTATACTGTCCACATGCAGGAATAGTATAAAGAGATTACTGAAATCCATAATGATACCTCCTCCCCACTACATAGAAGATATAAAATCATCCTTGTTCTCCATAAACTTGTCCAAGGTAGGAGTCAACTCCCTGAGCTTACTAACTTGTTCATTGAAGGCTTTACTAACTGGGGGTAGTTTCAAATTTTCAAACAGCACCATGAAATGATTAGATAGTTGATGCTTGGTGTACACTCTATGAATATAGTAATCTATTTTTTCTATGATTTCTTTCTGGGTTGCAGAAACATCTCTCATATAATCTTGGATGATTTTTCTGATATCCTTGGTGGTAGTGATCACTTGAGAATCATATGAGCTACTGGTAATGACTTTGCCAAGTTCCTCATTCAGCACAGACCTAAACTGTTCAACATCAACTCAAGCCTTGGACACAGCAAGACGTGCCACAGTAAAAGCTACTGTTTATTTGAATGACTGAGTCAAATTACTTATCAAATTTTTTACAATAAAATACTGAGTACTAACATATGTTTTTATGGTATTCTTAAAATATTCAAACACATCAACAAACTATTTCACTACACCTTGAATGTAGTTAATGTCTTTATCAACTTGAGATTTAGAACTCATGTAGGTGTAAAATGAAGTAATAGATTGCTTCAAGGAATCAACAGTCTCTATCAAACTCCCATTCTGATTTTGACACACTTTCATTTCATCCATCACTTATGTCACAACACATGACCAAACATTTCTTAGAGAATATACCAAAGAACTCTACATCTTATTTATCTCTTAAAAAATAGGTTTTCAATTCATATTTTAGTGTCTCATGATCTCATTTTCTCACAATGTATTAAGGAAGAGCTAGAGGAGCTACTTGGTGAGGAGTAACTTCCTCTGAGAAAATATCATAAGAGACAGGATGCCTATTAATGGGTGTATCATCATCAGAATCTGGATAGTCTAGACCCAATACAAAAAATCCTAGATATAAAAACCAATCATCCACTTCATAGGTCATAGAAACTTATCCTGTCCTTACAAGTTTCTCCCCATCTACCTGAGCATCTATCACTATATCTGATGCAGCAACATCAGCCTCATATGGTAATTCCTCTTCAAAAGAGTCATCAACAACCAAATTAATATCCACACTAGGTTTCATAGGCTGGGGTATGTCAACAATAGGTACAGGTCTATCCACTAAAAGAATATCCTCAATATGCATAATAGAGTTCTCAATTAGAGGACTGAGACTCAAACATGTACTTCCATTCTCAGATCTTGTTTCTTCTTCATCATTACTAATGAATTCTGGAGTAGACTATTTATGATCTAATATAGGCAGGTCTTCCTCATTTACATAGATTTTGTCAAGAATTTTTCTTAGAACTGCTTTCTTTCTCAGTAGGGTCACAGGTGGACTTTCTTTTCCATATGAATCTTTTTTAGCAACTGGACTTGTAGGAAAATCAGGATCCCCTCCATCTTCTATAGAGGTCTCCTCCTCAGCATCATTATCACTATAATGAGGTTCCTCTTTGTTTGGTCCTAGACAAGGATCCCTCGCATCCTTTGGTCAGAAAGGATGGTCCACAAGATTAACCTTATCATAAAACTTCCCTTCATCACTAACCTATTATCATCTCCATAGGATCCATTTAATATTCATGTATTTGAAAATAGTTTTGGTGATGTAGTAGTTGTCCTTCACAACTATAGTCTAATCTTGAGACCCAACTATTCCCTTTACTTTAATCATTAATGATATCAACTTGACAAAGAACAAGGAATTTTTTTTTGATTTCACCCTAGTTATATCTTCCATTTGAACTATTAGAAGCCTACAATAATTCACTTTGACACCATGCCTTGGAAAATAAAACAAGAATATATCTTTTAATCTGAGGCTTGAAAAGTCCCCTCTTATTGGACAAAATACATGCTGGATAAATTTGAACAACAGCTGGTTTCCGCTATCCATTTCTGTAGCAACAACTTTTCTTGGTGTGCCATCTCTAGTGAGGTTTTCCAAACAAGCTTCATACTCAAAAATATCACTAGCAAGGGTACATACGTTGAATATAAATAGAATATACCTTCATGGGGTACCCTCAGACAATAAGCTAATTCCACCGAGGATAATGAAACTTCCTTTCCATTAACAAATGAGAAGACTCGATTCTCATTATCCAGTTTTTCAAATTTTAGAAACTCATAGAAGGCTTTAAAAAATTTAGGATAATATGTTCCATTGTTGTTTGAGAAGAATTCAACCCATTTCTGCTTTTCAATCACTCCCTAAATTAATGACTTACTAGTCATCAAGAATTCTTTGCATAGGTCTTTCTCAACTACTATTTCCCTTTTTATGAGATGCATGTTTATAGGTCTCTTCGCTTCACTATAACCACAAGACTCTCCTTTGAGTCTCTTGTCATTTGGCTCATCACCATCTTTACTGATAGCCTCTCTCTTCACTCATGCCATTCTATGAATCGTGAGGTTTACGTTTCGAGAGAAATGAAGGTTTGGGGGCTACATTTTGAAGGGAAAGTGTATGAGGTGGATTGAAATGAGGTTAAGACTAATGTTTTATCATTTAAGAATCAAGAAAGAAGGAAATAAAGCATAATAACTATAATAAAAGTGATACATATATTGGAGGCTAAAAAACATGAAATTTAAAACAGCGCAAGCTAGCGGTGAAATATACCAGGGAGGATTCCTAACAGTGAGGTCCACTAACAGTGAGATTATAATGGTGAGGTCCATACAAGTTAGGTATAATGGAAAGGTTCATACTAGTGAGGTATAACGGTGCGGTTCATATGAGAGGTATAACAACGAGGTTCATACTAGTGAGGTATAACTGTGCGGTTCATACCAGTGAGGTTTAATGGTGAGGTTCAAACTAGTGAGGTATAACGGTGAGGTTCATACCCGTGAGGTATTCAGGTGAGGTTCATACCAGTGAGGTTAATATCATTGAGGATCATACGAGTGAGGTTCATACCAATTAGGTTTTTAATAACGGTGAGGTTTGAGGATAGTTTATCATCCCTAACTCATGTCTAATGTAACTTAACCTATCGATCATAAATTCTCGGTGAATATGTCAGATAATTGATGTTCAGTGCCTATAAATTCATGGTTAACATCACCATTTTGATAATGATCCCTAAAAAAGTGATGTCTTGCATCAATGTGCTTAGTCCAAGAGTGGGACATAAGATTATTAGAGATATTGATCACACTATTGTTATAAATTTTTATAGATACATATCAAAATTGTTATCCATAGTCTAATATTGTATGCTTCATCCACAGAATTTGTGCACAACATCTACCAGAAGCTATGTACTCTGCTTTAGCGGAAGACAATGAAACAAAATTATGCTTCTTACTACACCTAGATACTAAGCACTTACCTAGGATATGACATGTTCCAAAAGTGATATTCCAATCTAACATGCTACCAGTAAAGTCAGCATCTGAATAACTTGTTAAATGGAATGATTGTCCTTTTAGAGAAAACAATCCTATATCAGTAGTATGTTTAAGATATTTGAAAATCCTTTAAACAGCAAGCAAGTGTGACTCTTTTGGATTATCTTGAAATCTTTCACATATACACACAATAAACACAATATCTGATTGACTAGGAGTAAGTTAAAGTAAACTCCCAATCATTCCTCTATAATTGGTTTGATCCACTAGTTTTCCTAGTTTCATCTGCATCCAATTTACAAGTGGTACTCATTGCTCTCTCACTTTCCTTATTACTATCCAAACCAAAACGTTGTAAAAGATCCTTTGTATATTTAATTTTATTTAAAATAATACCATTTTCATTTTGAAAAACATGAAATCCAAGAAAATATTTGAGTTCTCCCATTAAACTCATTTCAAATTCACTTTTCATGCTCTTTGAAAAATCAATACATAAAATATTTTTAGAATATCCTAAAATAATATCATCAACATAGATTTGAACTATCAACACATATTTGGAAATTATTTTGATAAAAAGAGTTGAATCAGCAATCCCTTTAATAAAACCTTTTGAAATAATAAAATTTCCAATTCTATCATAACATGCTCGTAGAGATTGTTTTAAACAATACAATGCTTTAGAATGTATGAAAACTCGATTTGGAAAATTAGGATTAGTAAATCCATGTGGTTTTTCAACAAAAACAACTTCAATTATAAAACCATTTATAAAATCACTTTAAACAACCCTTTTATATAACTTGAAATTCAGATGAGCAGCATAAGTATGTAGAATTATAATAGCTTCTAACCTACCTACAGGTGAAATGGTTTTTCCATAGTCTATTCATTCTTCTTGACTATATCATTGTGCAACTATCCTAGCTTTGTTCTTAACTATATATTCAGACTCATCTACATTATTTCTAAAACCCCATTTAGTGCCTATGGTCAAAGTGTCTTTAGGTCTCTCTACTAATTCCAAGACTTTGTTACTTTCAAATTGATTTAACTTTTCTTGTATATCCATTACCCATATTCCATTATTGATAGAATCAATGATATCTTTATGTTATGACAATGAATGAAAGGCTTGATGTTAAACCTGATTTCTTAAAGAAGCTCTTGTTTGTGTTCTTCTATCTAAATATCCTACAACAGCATCTAAAGGAAGGTTTTTAAGGGTCCTAGATGGTCTAGAAAAATTTGGGCTAGAAATTTCAGGATCATTTACAGGGTTGGGTTCAACAGAAAGAGGATCTTGAAAATTTCCATAATTGGTTGTTTTAACAATAGATTTTCTTTTTTTGTCATTAAGGTTTATAATGGACATGTATTATTCAAGGTTTTCAAGAGGGGTCTTAGGTTAAAGTGGATCAATTTCATCAAATTTGATGTGTACAAATTCTTCACCACATTTGGTCAGCTTATCAAATACTCTATAAGCATTACTACATATAGAATAACCTATAAATATTCCTTCATCACTTTTGGATGAAAACTTATCAAGATTATCTTTAGTATTTAGAGTAAAGACTTTGAAACCATTGACTATAATGTGAATAACTTTAGGCTGCCTATTATTCCACAGTTCATAAGAGGACTTTTTAAGAACATGTCTAATCAAGACTCTACTTATAATATAAAAATATGTATTTACAGCTTCATTCTAGAAGTAAATAGGTAAGTCATACTCATTGAGCATAGTTCTTGAAATTTCCTGAAGTGTTCTATTATTTCTTTCTACTACACCATTCTATTGAGGTACCCAAGGGGAAAAGAAGTTTCGACTATAGCCATTGTGTGAGCAATAGGTTTCAAAGTTATTATTTTCAAACTCACAGCCATGATCACTTCTCAGGGTCTCAATCTTAAGTCTACTAAGGGTTTCTACAGACTTGGATTATTTAATGAAATATGAACAAGCTTCAATTTTTTGAGATAAAAAGAATACACAAGTGCTTCTAGAAAATTCATCTACTAGAACATAAACATTGTGATTCCCATTTAAACTAGAATCTCTAGATGGTCCAAAAAAATCCATATGAACCAACTCGAGAGGTTGAGATGTCGAAACTTCATTCAATGATTTGAATGAAACCTTATTTTTCTTTCCCTTTTAACATGGATTACAAACTTTTTATGTTAGGAATTTTAGTATGGGTAGATATCTAACTAAACCTTTCCTAGTCATTTTCTTAAAGGAATTACCGTTGTAGTGCCATAATGTTATGTACCATAGCCAAGACTCATTATGAAAAGAATTTAAACAGGTAACCTTTTATTCAGATAAAGAATTCAGATCTACAACATATACATTTTCATTTCTTAATTCAATATATAACAAAATATTTTTAGAATTAAATACATTACAAGCATCATTTTCAAATTTAACATTGAAACCATCATCACAAAAATAATAAATTTTTAACATGTTGTATTTTAGTCTAATAATAAATAATACTTTAGAAATTAAAATTGAATCATTGTTACCAATCTGGACTAAGATAATGATATTTCCTTTTGTGATATCCCCAACGGTGATGTGTCCTCTATCAACTTTGATTAAGGAATTAAAAAATTAGTAGTCTCCTGCCATATTCCTTGAACATCCATTTACCATGTACAATATCTTCCTACAGATACTTTTCACAAAAATTTCTTAAAAAACATATTTAGACAAAAGCTAACTTTGGTACCCAAATTTTCTTCGGTCCAGAAAGGTTATCACGTAAAACATTAGGCACCCATATTTATCAAATTGATTTTCTATAAATAATATATTCAAAAGATTTTGATAAATAAAAATTTGTTGGTCTGTATGAATATTAATAGCTAGATAAAGCATAATATTTTCCATAACTTGAACTAGCAGCATACTGTCTGGATTTTGGAATAAATTGAATCATGAAAATATGTCTCTATCTAGGTTGGTATCTTAAAACAATAGTATACTTTGGTGAGACTTATTTTCCAAGAATTTGAGTGAGAGTATTCATTCCTTCTGTGAACTTATCTAAGTATTTTGTAAGTTGTTCATTAGACAATTTAAGTTCAGTATTCTCCATTAGCAGTGGAGAATTATTTTCCTTTTCAATTATAAGATCTGATTTTATAGTACTAGTCAAGGCATACTATTTCTTCATTGATTTGTACTCAACATATTACAGTATTAAAATAATTCATCTTTAGAAATATTATCATCATTATTTGAATCACTTTCATTCCGAGAATAATAATCATTGTGCATAGGAGAATTATGTGTTACCTTAGATGTTTCAGTAATGAAACACATGTTAGAATGATCCTTTTCATTATAATCAGAATCCTTTGATTTACTTGAGTTGTCTTTAGAAGCACTCCATGTTTCCTTCAAATCATTCTTATATTTTTTGTCCTTGAAATCATATTTCTTGTTAAACTTCAATTTTGGACAGTAAGCCTTAACATGTCCTTTCATTTTACATTTAAAACAGACTATCTCATCATCTTTATCATCTATTTTCCATTCTCTCTCCCAATTACCTCATTGGTCATACATACCCTTATAATTTGATTTTCTGAGATATTTCTTCTCCCTATAAAATTTCTGGAATCTCCTGGCTATATGTGCCATCTCTTCATCACTATCTGAATCTGAACCTTCACTTGATGACATTTGGATAGGTATGTGAACATTATCACTTTCCTTGGTCTTTGAGGTAGTGTAATTAAATGCCACTAAATTATTTTAAGGTTCATCATATTCCTTTTTTTACCTTTATCTATTCTTCATACATCATCAACTTACCGATCAACTATTTGACAAGTAGTGAAATTATATCACATCATTCTCTTATTAAAACTGATGTGCCTCTCCATCTTTCTGGAAAACATCTCAGTATTCTCTTGATTTTCTCCTTGGCAAGAACACCTTTTCCCAGTGAGCTCATGGTGTTAGAAATTTCATTGAACCTAAGATACATGTCATAAATAGGTTCATCAGGTTTCATTATAAAATTATCATACTTAATAGTGTGTTTATTTAGTCTCATTTCCTTAACATTGGTTGTTCCCTCATGAGAAACACCAAAAGTATCCAAAATTTCATAAGCAGTCTTACAAGTTGATATTTGATTAAATTATTCATCCCCGAAATCACACTACAAAGCATTAATTTCATCACAATTATTATGTTAAGAAGCTTTTTTAGGTTTATACCAAGTAGTTCTAACAATTTCTGGAATCTTATACTGAGTTTCTATAGCAGTCCAGAAGTCAAATCCCATACTTTCTAAATGAATTTTCTTTTTAATTTTCCATTGGGAATAATTGACACCATTACAGAAAGTTGGACTGTTGGTAGATACACCTTATAACTTGTTATCCATAATAACTATGTTTTATAAAGATATATAAAGATATAAAAATATAGAATTAACAGTAAATTTGAGATCATTAAGATAAAACCAAAATCACAGTTGAAAACATTTCACAAACAGAGTGTGTTGAAAAACATTTACTAACCTCCTCTAATACAAAATGTAGGTCAGAGTGGATAATCAAAAAGGGAGGGAGGTTGAATTGATTTCTTATTAAAAATTTCTGTCTAAAAAATCTATATTGATATCCCACAATTTATAAAATAAGTTAGAATGTAGTGAATTTATAAAGATTTTAAGTATTCAATTAGTTTCTCAAAGATTGATTATTTATCAATTAAATTATTCTGAATATTATGTTATATTTTGAAACTAACTTATTGGCTAGGAATAATTAAAAACACTTCCTAGTTCAGCTATCAGAGTTACTTTAAAACAGGTTTGAATTTCAAAGTAATTACCTGCAGAATAGTTTAAACTGAAATAAGATGCACATCAGTTTTAACCAAGAGGTTTAGTATCAAGCTAATAATTAGTCCTCTCAAATAGTTTATATAAATCTATGACCCACACCCTAGATCAAGTTTTACAATAGTACTCAGACTGTCCAGTTCCTTATACCTCTAACACAATTCTATGTGGGAAAGCAACAACAACAACACACAGGATGTCTAGGACCTCGGACCTCTACCACAGTTCTATATGGGAAACACAAAGGAATAAAGAGTTTGGTGTGAGGATTTTAGTATCCTCTAGTTCAGCATAGGAGTCAGTGTGTGTTCAAGCATATAGATTCATACACACTACTTGTAATGTAATAAAAAATAATCACAGTAGATCAATAATATGGAGATGAGATTAGAATACTCTTTTGTGATGTCAATGCAGCTCTGGACTCCTTGGGATTGATAAAGATGAATCTTTTTGTCCTTTTCTAGATGTTTTCTGGAAAAATGAATGTTGTGTTATTATTCCTTCACTTCAAATATAGGTGTTCAGCTTGAATGTGAGAGTATTTTTTATAGCACTTGAACCTCCTCCTGAACGTATGTTCTCGATGTGTATGAGTATTCTTAGAGTTCTTTGTTTTTTCTTATTGAATGTGTATATATCTGTCCATGCATTATCCAATAGCTCGATATTCTTTTTATTCCTTCAGCTCTGGCAATGGAAATGATTACCTTTTACATATGCGAGTTATGGTTCCCTGGCATCCAAGAGACGTCATTAATTAGTATCTAACATAAGGATTGATTACTTCTTCAGGTACGAGGTACGGTTTCCTGATATCCAATAGACATCATTAATTAATTTCACATGCATTAAAATCACCAAATATGACCGTTTCAAATAATAAATTAGTGAGATGGAGTTTAGAAAAAATAGTGACTAGCTTCCATCAGTAGCTCTTTGTATCCGTGAACTTGTAGTAGTGGAAATGTAATGGTAGGTCTTGCATCGGTAGCTATTACTCTCTGTAACAGTAACTTTCTTGTATAAGTAGTTGTATTTGTAGCAGTAGCTCTTCATAAAGGTGAACTTATGTCAGTATCTCTTCCTTTCTATCAGTATATGTTAACATCGGTAGCGATAGCTCTCTCTGTTAGTAGTTGTTAACATCGGTAGTTGTAACTCTCTCTATCAGTAGCTATTAACATTGGTAGTGTTAGATCTCTCTATTAGTAGCTGCTAATATCGGTAGCTCCATTATATCGGTGGCTTTTATGAGTTACCTTTTCTATCTGTATACTATGTCTATGGGTGACCATTTTTATCGGTAGCTCTATTTGTACTCGAATTCTTATAAAGTATATGTTCTATGCATTTCATTTCCATATTAAGTTAGTATCAAGATTGATAATCGTTAAATATCTATAATCATAAATAAACATTGAATAACATATTACAATGATATGATATGATTATTTTGGCATTCATATCAACTCATTAACAAGATTTCATAATTAGAAAGTATACTTAACATATAGATATACATTAAACAATGTTAATAATATTTAACTTTCTTAAAAATATAAGAATATTGTGAAAATATTAATTGATTAAATAAATCCCAAGATCCACGATGATATAGAGGTATAGTGGAGGTGTTTTATATCTCAAACTACTTCTTCATAGTGAGTCTTATTGAAGAAAATTTTTAACAATCAAATTAACATGACATTTCAATAATTATAGTAAGTATGTCGTTATGAGGAGATATGAATGTTGTTTGAGATCCCCCTCCAATAATTTGTAACTAAATTTCCATGATCTGAAAAAGTCATAAAATAATTATTTAACATAATGAGTAGACAAATAGAATAACCATGTGTCTAATAAAAACTCATAATCCCAAAAGTAGTCTAAACCGACCCTTGATACCATCTATAAGGACCCAGCCTTAAAACATTGCATAATCTTGAATTAAATGAATAATTCACATTGATGGTCTTTGTAGGTTTATAGTTTTAGAGAATTAGGCTATAACTATTACATATCAACTTGAAAATTATATTTATTCACTAATAAACAATAACCATTTTTTATAAAATAAAAACTCTTAATAAAAATGTCTAGTTCCGTGTTTTAGACAGCATGACTTTTCCTTGATCCCATCCTTGACCCTATTCATCTTTAAGTCCTGTGGAAAAAATTTCAAAAACGTGGGATGAGCATAAAAATATCACTAAGGGTTATAAAATAAGGAAAGAAAATAGTTTCTCATCAATAAATACAAATCAATGAAACCATACTTTTAAATCATAGCATACATCATGAAATCATAATATTTATGAATAACACATCGAAGTCATAAATCAGAAAGGTAACTTATGGAATACATAACATACTTACATTGTATCTATCACAACTACATAGATAGTTATGTTGGAATACCCATAACAGTTTATTACCTTAATTTCTTAGGAGAAACATTAAAAGTTACCTCTGTCATGTTACACAATGCATTGGAAAACTATCCGAGGCTCACCCTCCCTAGGTTTATCACAGAACCACCCATTTACATAAATAATACCCAATAATCATAACATATTCATAATGAATAAAACAAGAATAAAGGAAAGATAACATTTACACATTTTAATCACAATATATCATTTCAAGATATTGAAATCAACAATGCTTTGTCAAACAATTTTCAAAACCATTTAAAACATTTAATACAGAGATTTTGAATCAAAGTGTTCCATTCAACATTGAAACTTTTATATTAATCATCATTTTAAAACTTTAATGTATATATAAATAAATCCTAAAAACCATTTTGAAAACATAGATATTAATGAGAAATATTTTGAAGAATAAATATTTAAATCATTTTAAACCATAATTTAGTTAAAGAGTTTTTTACAAAATGAGACATGATTCAACAAAAATAATTCAGTAATAAAATTTAATCCGAAGTTTATAATATCATGAGAATAAATGGATTCATGATATAATAATCTAATTGACAGTATATACACCATATATGAGCGAATTGGTTCATAAAAACAATGAAGTCTCAATATAATGTAAATTGAAGAGAAATACCATATAAAACAATTTCATTAGATTAATGATAAATCAATTGCATAAAAATGTGTAAAAAATATAAATACAATCAATGTAATTTTATATTTAGTGTAAATCAACCATATAACATTAACACATATTTTTCTAAAAACAAAACCAATGACTAGGATGTTCAACTCAATGAATTGAAAATGAGATAAAATTACTCTTATCAAGTTCATATCGATGCCTTGAGAATTTAACAAAGGAGTGATTATATGTATAAAATGTATATCCACAAAATGGGAGTTGAACTCACCTCATAAATAAATAAATTTTTATTGCACAAATAAACATATCATGACTTAATTAAGAATTTGAAGATTAACCCAAGGAATTGAAATTTGGTTAAAAAGTTCCCTTACCGATTTCGTAACTTACGAAATAGAATCTCCCTGAAATAAGGATCCTAAAATGAATATGTAAATACTCATAAATTTTATTATATTATACAAATAATTCAATCATGGGGAGTACATACACCACAAAAAATAAAATAGTTCCAATCATAGCATGAATCTCAAAGGAACAAAAAGTGAGATGAAAACCCCTTAACACGTTGTAATAAATTGAGTCGTAAGACCAAAATTTAATAACCAAGAAATAAATCACAAAATACAATGGATATAAATAATATCATGATAATATATGTCAAATGGACGTATAAAATACACCACATGAAATAAATAATTTGTGAAAAATGAAAATCCCATGGAATTAAAAGTGAGATAAGAAACCCCTTACCTCGTGCCCGACTTGAACCGTTCATTCTTTAATATATTGAATAATAAACTGAATATAATTTATACATTCTAAATAATATATTTAATGTTCATTATTCCATTTATATCACTTATTTACATGATATGATCATTATGTAATCATTTCTATCAAGAATGGTCGTTTTGTCGATATATAAGTAAAAAATGTACTTCTTATAATTACTAGTTGTTCATGTGGTCAGATGTCCTTTATCTATAGAATGATTTCATTATTTATATATCATATATATATATATATCCAGTATATATTTTTATATATAATAGTATATAAAATTTGGAGATAATAAATCAAATGCACCGTTCATGGAGATGGTAAGCCGCACGTACGGATGAACACTACTTTCATTTATATTTATTATTTTAATGGTATTAAAACTTAATGATACATAACTATATTATTATTATAGTATAATATCATATTTAATTTCATTAACTTCATCTTTTATACGTCCCAAATGTGGCATTAATGTGTCATATCACTTTGATGGGGCGGTTGTCTGGACATCCTCAAATAAAATTATCGTATTTACACACTATGGAAACCATAAAGGTATTATATAAATGAAAAATAAAAATGAATCGAAAAAATTGAAATATAATATATATCACATAAAAATATAGTTCCATATTAATGAACACCATAAGAGGTGGTAGGAGAATATTGAACAATCATCATTTCTGGAGGGACCGTCCATAGAAACAATATGGTTATTACCCTTTTGATTGAGGTGTGTGTATGTGTAGTTTTAATAAATCTCATAAATAAATTCTAGTATATTAAGGATATAGGTTTTTTAATATAATAAATTAATAAAAATAGGTTATGGGGTTGGATAATTAAAATAAAAGAAAAGAACTTAAAAGAAGATGTTACCTTTAAATCGGGTAACTCCATTTGTTTTGAACCAAAAGGATTTCTTGAAGTTCCTTATACGTATGGTAAGGATTCTAAGATTACTATAGGGATGTTGAGAGATTATTTAGATAAAAGTTGGCCAATAAATGGGATTGATAAGTTTGAGTAAGGGGTTAGATGTGGTTTCTTTTTATAAGTGGGAGGAGAGACTCTTTTGGAATGTTTGAAAATAATATTTCATTATAAACATATCTACAGTTTCAAAACATCCAAAACACATAAAAGTATAAGATAATATGACTCATATTCTAAATGAAAGAATCCAATAATAATTGGATAGGTTTTGGATATTTTATTAATATTTATAATCTTATTTATTTAAATCATCCATTAATGAGGTAAACACTGCATCATTATTGTGTCATATATAATTTTATTTATTTGATGTCTAAAATATATAAATAAAACTACCAAGGTATTGGAAATATTTTCAGATTTTAAATAAATATTTATATTTGAGAGATAAATTATATAACCCCATTTAAAAATTTATTTACTAAAACATATATGTTTATGCAATTTTTGACTTTATTAAAAATTAATTAACATAATGTGTCATTATCACTCCCAAGTGGCTTCATGGGCTCCCAAAATCTACCCAAGGATTCCCATGGTCCGAAACATATCAACATATAGGGTTAGAACACATGTTACGGTAATTTATTATTATAATAATAATATTTTTTACACTTATTTAATAGATTTACCCTTTAACCATGGTAAAAATGAATTACTAAAGTAAATTATCATAAAAGGGTAAGAATAAAAGTTAGTTGTTTTCAAAAATTATACCTCTTGATTCAAAATATGTAATCCATTTTTCAAAATTCAAAACACAGATGTGGCATAAATTAATTTAAAATTAAGTCTCACTGTCAAAACAAAAATTGTGTTTTTAAAAAATAATAACTACCAAAATATTGACATTTATTTATGTCTAATTTCAATGGGAAATTAAATTCAATGAACAAAATTATATTAAATGGTTAAAAATAATATAAATAAACTTTAAAACCAATTAAAAAGATACTATATCCTTATAAATAAATTATATTAAATGATAGTTTTGAATTAAAATACTGTATTTTTCATTATTCATTAAAAAATGAATTTTATCCGAAAAATACCAAAAATAAACCCAAAGTTAATTTTGAGGTACCAATTCTAACGAAGAATTATATTTTATCATATATAACATCTAAAAGTTACCAAAACTATATTTAAAGAGGGTTCACTATCAAAAGGTTGTAAATCATCCTTTTAATAATTATTACACTATTTATTCTTAAAATGAAATTATTTTTTATTTTAAGACTCTAATATTTGTTGGATAAATGTAAAAATATTAAAAAAACATGTATAATAATATTTTATTTAGTTCTTTTCATTCTCCCCATTATAAATATTAAGCATTAATTACCTTTTAAAATAATATTATTTTATTATTGTATTTTTCAGTATAACTCAACGTTGTGTGCCACATAAAATTTCAACGAAACCTGTTGTGGTGTATCTCGTACGCCATCGAACATAGCATCACCGTTAAAGGAAAATTAATATTTAATTCACCATTATTAATAAATATGAAATTTTAATATTCAAAATTTACTTGGGATGTTAAAATTCCAATGAATACAACCTCCAATACACTAATATTCACCAATGGTTTTCTCTTAGATCAAAAGCAAGTATTTCCATATCCTTGGGAGGGGAAAACATTATGTTAGGACCTATTTAGTAAAAAAAATTATAGGTTTTAAATCATATTAAATCCAAAATTACTAAATCTAATTGTTAACAGAACACAATTAAGGAACAGAGTTAGGAAAACCACACACAATGTGTGCGTTACACACTGCATCCAAACCCCCCTCCCATGATTTACATAATCATTTAAAAAAACCATTAAAAATCATGATAAACCCATATTTCCATCATCACATGTCTTTTCATTAAATGTATCACATTTTGGATAACCATGACCATACCCAGTGCCCACAATGTTAGTAGAAAGTCTTCCTGGGAGGTGTTACATGATTTCTACTAACCGTTATCAAAACATTCACCAACATAAAAGTCTCAATAACTTACCAAAACGCCTCAAAATCTGCAAATTAATAACCCAATTACTTTAAATTACATAATATTGATAAATTATTGGATAATTTCCTAAAACTGAAGTTCGAACATTCTCCCTACCATTTGTCTTTCCATCCTCAAAAAGTTAAAAAATACCATTAGTTGTTGATTTTACCTTTTAAAATAAAATATGAAAAATAAGATAATCGTATAATAACAAACACTATATGATACATGATTAAAATCTAATAAAAATAAAATTATAACCAAGGAAAATGATAATATAAGAGTTCAAAGTGGAAATCAAGACCAAAAAAATTCAAAGACGTGAAAGACAACAACACAATGACTCCCACCCATCCCATAGATCCAACTATATATGAAATGACCATGGTATCATAATGCTTAAATAAAGAACTTGGATATATTTACATTATCTTTTTCTCAATATACAATATCATTAAACACACCAAAGTTCCAAAGAACATGGTGAATATAAAAATCAATAGAATATCCCCAATGAATTCCCAAATTATTCCACTACGATAGAGCAAGGTTGAACATTTATATAGAAAAATTTTTATAAAACAATTGAAAACAATTTACATCAAAATTTAAAACCAGTTTAAAAATTCATTTCAGTGGAAGTAAACAAAACATGTATTTTAAACCATTTCTAAAATCAATTTGGCATAACCTAATCCATTCCACACACACACACATGCATTCTCAGGTTACAATTCTATACTCATGAGTTGTATCTCATTTAACTACAAAGTCTTCACAATTGTACCAATAATATAGTACCTCAAGAATGAATACATCTTTTTTTGGGTCACATTATTGTGTGCTAATTTTACAGACCTTTTATCGAGGTTCACTTCAACGAAATGTACTCAAACCAACCTTGTATTCCAAATACTATGATGAATCAATAATTCCAATCCATATTTATAAAAAATTATTTATTTAAAATATTTTCCATCAAATTTTTCATTTAAATTGGAAAAACAAAATATTATAACCATATTTTTAAAATTATGTAACCTATTACAATTTTTACAAAACTACCAATTTCTAAAATTTCACAAACCGTCAATAAATTGAGGATCTATAAAATAATTTCAAATAAATTTCCCTATTAAAATACTGAAATAATATAAATTTAAAATAAATAATTCATGTTATAACTATGAAAATTAAACAGTGAATCCTCCTACCTCCAAAACATAGCAAAAAATAAGGAACAAAAAAATTCATCAACAACCCGGTATGAAACTCCTTAAAATACCCTTAGATAATGTTCCCATTAAAAAATTATTATATATCATAATTATTTTTATAAAAACATTTATTTATCCCTAATATATTATATCCATGAATCCTAGATAATACATATGATGCAAACTAAAAAAACCACAAATAATGGGATCTTGCCCTGGAATCTGGCCTCCAATGCTCCAAGATTCACAAATGGATCTCTCCCAGATCAAAAGGAAGGGTCCCCACAACCTTGGGTGGGAGATAAAATCAATTTAGGATACATTTAATGAGAAAAAGGACTGTATTGGGATTTAAATTAGATTAGACCCATAAAATAGGGATCTAATTTTTAATGTTTCATGATTCAGTCTCAATGTTATGCAAAACATGAGTAGACCATGCATAAGAAACGTTCTCCAAACACCACTCGCATGGTTTTCTTGCATTATTAAAAAAATAATTATATAACTCTTCTAAAAAATTCCAACATCACATGGGTTAGTCTAGGGGTTTTCCTAGTTTTGATAAACTATGCACCTAACCGGGCACCTACCCAGTGCCCACTATTTCAGATTCTTGCTTTCTTGTGACGTGTTTTATGGTTTCTACAACCATTATCATACTATAATCCTCGATAAACTTCCCACAAAACATCACAACACTCCTAAAAACTTCCCAATACATAACCCAATGACTTTATATACTTAATATAAATAACTAAAGGGTTGATTACATAAAACAAGTAGTCCTACAAGTGGCTTCTAGAAGTGGATTTGGATGTAAAGAATCAGAGTTTCTTCCAAAAGTTTGGATGATTATTTATTTTTATGACATGATCCAAGTAGTTTGGTTTTTTTTATATTTTAGAGCCTTATTATAACTGTTAAGGACTCCACGGAGGTCAATTTGTGCCTAATCTGGGGGAAATGGGTATTTTGGGAGGCTCACAAGGGATTCTGAATTAGAAATCCAGATCACCTAACATTTTCTTAAGGCATAAGTTCTCGTTGATTTTATTGTTTTGGGGAAAATAAATTTTGGGAGTATATTCCTTGTACTGGTGATGCACACCATTTAGTGGTGCCTGGTTATGTGGTCGCGTACCTAGGGAGGTTGAATTTTATAACTACACACCATGTACTCTAGGTTCACGACATATAGTGGGACATGGTTAGGTACATGGGAAGACACCCATGTAAGGGGGACATGGTCGTGTAGATATACATATCCTGACCCCATGTATTCTGTAGTCTTGAATTAATACACAACCAAACCCCAGATATCTTTGGCCATGTGGGAGTAACTATCTAATTGAGTTTTTTTTTAGTATACACCATGTCTATAGATTAAATGTTGTATAACTACCCTTTATGTTAATTTGGAGAATTTTGTGAATATTTTCACCCTAAATTATGAATTGGATAAAATGGGTGACCATTTTTATTTTTTTCATCATAGACTACAATGGTGAACCCCTGGGGTGTTTTTTGGACATCTTAGAGGTGGTTTTGGTGATACTAAGTTATGATATATGATTTCCTACATATAGTTAGTTCATCTATCTATTAAGAGTGATTTGTTAGATACTTCTATGGAAAGGTTCATGAAAATGATTATTGGACATTTCATGTGTTCGTTTGAGATGTTGATTGGTGTTGGAAAAAAAATACTCATATGAAGTGGGAAATTGTTATGACTTGGGGTCATGTATATGTTGGATATATGTCCCAAAATAGAGTGGAATAGAAATTGGTTGGCCATGGTATAATCTACATTTTGATTTTTCATCCATTGGGACAAGTGAGGTTGTGAGAATAAAAATAATGGGTTATGGGATGTGTTACCTTAAGATATTGAAATTTGTATTAGATTTTGATTTTTATCATCTATTTGAAGAGGAATCCATATTTTTGAGTTCTAATTCCAATGATACAAATAGGGATGCTTTTTTATGACCCATAGATCCATGTGGTT
The DNA here is from genome assembly GCA_963277665.1 of Viscum album. Taxonomy (NCBI): domain Eukaryota; kingdom Viridiplantae; phylum Streptophyta; class Magnoliopsida; order Santalales; family Viscaceae; genus Viscum; species Viscum album. The sequence continues at coordinate 997,732,844 of OY728136.1, read as the reverse complement.
GCCTAATTGATAGGATGAACCAGATTGGGTATGTATTGTTGGGTGTAAATTGTTGAGGGTATTTCATTAGGACTTGGGTTGATGTATAAGATTATGGGGAAAATATATTGGTGATTTTAATGATAATTTTGGATGGAACATGTAATTTTTCTATGTTCATGATATGTTGATACCTAGTTTACTCCATAAGGTTTTTGATACATGGTAGAGAGATTTAGACATGCTGGTCTTTATGTATGGTTTAATGTGTTAATGATTGAGAATGTTGGATATGATGCTCTATGTTACTTCTTATGGTTTATTCATGGTTTGGGGGATGATTTGAGGTTCAAAGAATATTTTATTTTGATATAGATAAGGAATATTGACTTGGATTTCCCTAGTTATGACTGAGATATCTGGACATGGAAGTCTATATGACATGATGAATTGGTGAACATGGAATTACATAGCATATGATGGATCAGTGGAAATGGTGTTCCATAGATGATATTGAGATTTCTAAACATTTTGTTTTTCATGTATAGTTGAGGTTGATGAAGGTGAGTTCCATATATATGGTTTATGGTTTTTTAAATGGAGAACATCGCCCATAATTTAAGGTGTTGGAAATGGAATTCCTTATCCATAGTTTATATGCGCTAGACTGATCCTCTATGTTCCCTAATACACTGATGTTTTCATTAGATGGAATTATTCTCTTGACTACAAGGGTGTGATCATGGCATTCAATATCACTGATTTACGATGTTGTACATAGCTTTCTTTATCCATGGTATTAGTGATATTAATATACTTGAGGTACCAAAAGTATTATATATTGTTTAGGATTTAATATAAGGAATTTATCATCCATGTGTTTTAGAGGGCCAGACTGATGCTATAGGAATCTCAGGGCATCATAGTTTTCATAGGATACATTGATTCACATGAATATAAGGGTATGAGAATGGAATTCCTTATCAGTGATTAAGGATATTGGACATGAAATTAATCATCAATTTTTTAGTTGTTGGGATGATTCTCTAGGAACTATTATATTAATTTATTGTTTACATATTGGAATGAAGTTCCAAACACTATAGTTCTATTATATGTGTTAGTTGTTAGGATTATTATCCCTGATATTCTTGAAATTTTGTATGATGTAAGCTCAGAATAGTGATATATTTACATAATGAGATAATACTAGTGGGAAATAGATGTGGTTTGTAAGGAATATATGTTTTTGCATTTATTATATTTCATTTTTTTATGTATGTTTATGTTTCAATTTATTTATTAACACTTAGTATTATGATTTCTAAGATACTTGGACATTTAATTCTGCTTTTCCACATTGATATGAGGGTATTTTATCCTCATTATTTACTCTTATAAACCTAATGAAAGTCTAAAAACACTAGAATATAAGTATTCACTATTGAGTTCATGTCGTGAACTGACATAGGTAACTAATTTTGGGGCATCCAGGCCGAGACATCATAATGTGGTATTAGCGCATTTTATTTCCAGATATACTCTTAAAGACATGGTAGACAATAAATAAAGGTATGTGTTAGAGTTTATGATAGATATCAAATAGTTTCAATTCAAAAAACATGTTACAATAGTAATTCTTGGTTTGGGGGGATGGGATCTATATTATTGGATTGTGTTGTTACAGTTTTATAGTATTTTCTCATTGGGTTGAACACATGTAATTTGGATGTGATGATTTATGATGGATGTATGGATCTTGAAATGTTGAAAGAGTCTTGTATTTGGTTCTGAACCTTGGCTAATAGAGGAAAGAGACATCTATTTCATCATGGTAATCACATAGTTCCACATGTTATAGTTCTTCTAGATTGATTTTATATATTTCTATTTTTTGGAAGGTTCAATGGATTTATGATGAAGTATTAATTATTGATTTAGAAAATTCACTCCTGGTAACCAGGTGGTGAATTGAACCAAGTGTGAGAGCATAATATATGATTAAGTCCATTTGACATGTTTTGGGTGGTTTTTTTCTAGATCAGTTGCATGTTATGGTCCTCTTGAGATTCGTCTGATGTAAAGATTCTTGTAGAGAAAGGCTACCCTATATGTGGGTACTTAATTTGATTTGTGATTTAATTCTTCTATGAGAGCATATATATGGTTATTTTGACATGTTTTTTTAACATGATGATGACATGGGATCATGTTTAATGCCCTGAGAGTTTTATCCATCTATGATTTTCCATAGACCAAGGTATTTTGACCAAGTGACTCGACATGATACTTGTCAAGTGGGGCTACATGGGTGATCCTAGTGTACTTCTTGACATGATTCTAATTTTAAAGTTGATTCCATGATACTTTGATGATAACCTATTGGATGGGTCGTCCGATCATTATATTCCATTATTTTCACGAGGAATAAATGAATTCTTTTCACTTTTAATAGTGGTTGATGAAAGGTGCATATGGGTTTGGGATTTTATTGCATTGATTCCTTTGTTTTGGATGGAACCAAGGTTTCTATTTGTCAGGTGGGAAATTCATGTGATGTAGGAATGAGTAGTTTATGGGGATTGGGAGTGGAATTTCATTATATGTGACTCACTGGAATCTAAGTAGTTTTTGTTTTTGGTTTACAAAATAATGTGTAATAACTAATCATTGATGAGATGATGGAGTCACAAAGATGTAATGATGTTGTTTGATGTTTGGTTATGGATTGGGTGCTACAAGAGATTATTTCATAATGCTTATGTTGAGTAAAATTTCATGAGTAGGATGAGATCCAATGTGGTTTTCATTATAGGCTCATGGTCCTGGTGATTAGAGTCCCTCAAAATGGGATTGTGATGATCTTGGAACCAATGAGGTTGTGGTGATATTAATCGATGAAATATTAGTCTACTCATTTTTTAGAGAATATGATACTTAATAACTAGACATCATGCAGATTATGTTGATTGGGAATTGGATATATTACTCCCTATAATGATTCTATTTTGGTTGGAAAAAGGTCCCCTTGGATGGTTACACTCGTTCATCAATGATTGTGAATCGTTATAGTGGGAAGTGAACCATCAACCATTTGTCAGAGGGGTTCTTATGAACAATTGAATTTTGATGAATATTGTGTGTTAATTCTTGGATGTTAATAATAGATGATATTTGATATTTTTTTCTCTCTATTAAGGGTGAGGTGACCATTTGTTGTTGTGGGACATGGCTGTGATTTTGGAATCGGTCATGTAGATGTTGTTCGGTTGTTAGGTGATAGTAAGGATACACCTATAATGGGATGTATCTGGCCATTCATGGTGATGAAAAAAAAATTGTGGGTATGGTCATGGATGTGGTGGGCACTTCATCATGTGGGTTTGTGGACCATTCGGGATGTGTTATTAAAAGTGACTCTAATGGTGGGAATAATAATCTATTGGATTCAGTAGTTGTGATTTGAGTCCTGAATATGAGATCACCGTGATTTATTGGATTAGTTTTAAAATAATTTGTGACATATTTTTATGAGAAGATGTTGTTAAGAACTATCCCAATAGTTTTTTATGGTGTAAATTGGTGGCTTGTCCTTTGATATATTTCACCTCAAATCTAAAGAGTTATGCTGAGAATCTTGGTATGCTTCTCTGAGTAGAATGCAATGAGTTGAAATTTAGTTGATGAACACGGTGGGTCAGGATGTGTGATTATAATACCACTAAACATTATCATTGGTGTAAAGGTTAATAGAGGTGAGGCAATAATGACTAGATATTTTTATAGATTTTGAAATTGGAGAAAAATATTCAATTTTTTATTTCATGTTCTTGTAAGGGGTAAAATTTATATTTTATCATTGGTGGTGACCTCAGATAATTTTTGTACTACTCTGTTGATCCCCAAGTATGTTTTTTATCCTAGGATAGAATTATGGAGGAATTCTAATATGTTCATGTTTCGGTGAAATATATAATATTTAATTCAATAAGTGTTAAATTATTCACATTGGATGTTCTGGTAATATTTATTGACAGGATCTTTGGAATGAGATTATGACTCCACGGTTGAGTCCAAAATGGTTGTTTCTTCTATGTTGAGAAATAACCCTAACTTAGGTCCCATGACTCTTGAAAAGTGTTATATAGGTTTTAATTAATTAATTAATTAATTAAATTATTTAATTAAAACATTCCCATTATTTTGGGATTATAAACCACAGAAGGACAAGGGGGATAGGATACTCCCTCTACAAATAGTTGTACCAGGAGGTTAAGGGGGATGAGATGTTTTTAGAATTTATCTGTGGCATAGATTAGGGACTAGATTTATTTTAATTGGCTTTAGGGAGTAAATTTTGACCCTAAGATTCGACTTTTATGAAACAAGGTAGTCCAGTTTTTTAGTTTTATACCATGATCCTCATAGATATGATTATTTTACATTTTAGAGGCCAATTATTACTATTAAAAACCTGATTGGGGTTAATATGTGTCTAATCATGGAAAAAAGTGGGGGGTATGAGAGCTTCACAAGGGATTACCAATAAGAAATCTTGTTAAAATAGCATGTTTTTAGAAGCAAAAACCATGTTTTTTCCATTCATGGAAGAAATATTTTTGGATCTACACACCATGTATTGGGGGAACACACCATGTAGTGGTTCATGGACGTATTTCTGAGTAATTATTGTGGTTTAATTTTTTGACTATACTCCATGTATTCCATGTACATAACATGTAGTGGGATATATCGCGGTGGTCAGGTACATGGGAAGACACCCCATGCAAGGGGTACATGTCCATGTAGAAGTATATGGCCAAATCCCATGTATGTCATAGCTCAGTAGTAGTACATGACTAGACCCTAAATGAAATAGATGATTTTTGAGTACAAAGACTGAAAATAATTTTTGGATAACACATAATGTACTCATATTTCAACCCATGTACTCTCCCTTTGAAGCCCTTTGGAGGAGTTTGATCTGTTTTTCACTCCAGAGTTATAATTTGACACAATAAGAGTCTATTATAAGTGATTTTACCAGTATATCATGATGTTTTAATCCTTGGGGTGTCTTTAGGGAATCTAAGAGTTGTTTTGGTGTGTGTAAGTTAATATATATTTGTTTTCCTATAGAAATTTAGTGCAACAATCACTTGAGGGTGAAACATGGGATAATAACTAAGATAGGGTTTAAATATTTATTTTAGGATTTAGATTGATTTTGTTATATGCTATGATTGGTGATGGAATGGGATTTTCCCTAGGTATAGGAACTGATTAAAAACTCATGTTGACGGAAATTATGGATATATAGAACAACCTAGAGTGTCTTAGAATGTACTTGCTGCCATTTACCTTATTGGTTTTACTAAAATTGGGCATTAGAAGGCTGTGATATTTTAGAAACTACATTGTCGGATGTGTTACCTTTAAAGATGTGTGTTGGCCTAAATTTTTTATTTTTATCAGGTATTGGGAGAGGGGTACTTCAACTTGAGTTCAAGTTCTGAGTATTCGAAGAGTGATGCCTCTATATATAACCCAGAGGAACAAGTGGGTTCCTGAATGATAGGATGACTCTGAGAGAGTATGTGTGGTTTTGTGTAAATGGTTTTGGATTCTAAATTAGGACCCATGTTGATGTATGAGCCAAATGGTATGAGGTTATGATGAAGGGAAAGAGAATTTAGTTAGCCATGGTTATGTTTCCCTTCTCTTTGTGGTTGAGAATTGGTTTTTTGTGGTATTTTGTTATATTGTAGAAAGAGAGTTGGGCATGATGCTCTACATGTATTGCTTTTGGGATCCATCATTAAGAACCCAAAGCCATGTTTTGGTACAAATGGTTTGTTCATGGGTTTGGTTATGGGAAAAGTTTTTAGGTGCAATATAGTTTTGACATTGTTATAAAAATGGATATGTAATTCCATGTTTATGACTGAGATTGGGGGATTTGGACTTCCACAAGATATGATGGATTGGTGTAAATTTCATTCTATAGGATATGATGGATTGATGCACATGGTTGTCCATAGAAGAGATTGATATTGGTGGACATGGAATTACACATATATAGATGACGTTGATAGAAATGAAATTCCATATATATGGTTTAGGATTTTGAACATTAACATCCACACACATGATTGAGGTTTTTGGAAATGGGGGTCATCATCCATAGTTTTGGGAAAGCCAAAATAATTCTCTATGCACCCTGGTGCACTTTAGTTTTCATAGGATATACTAATTCTCTTGACTCCTATGGTGTAGACATGAAGATCCATATAGATGAATTTATATATTGGACATGGAGGTTCTCATCCAAGGTATAGGATCTAGAAAGATCCGTGAGGAACCAATAGTATTATAAATGGTTTAGAATGTTGGAATTGCTGCATCTTATCTAAATATTTGGGTAGGAAAAACTAATTCTCTAGTTTCCCTAATGCACCATAGTGTTTGGTGTATGGAATGATACCTAGAACTCTATAGGAAAAGACATGGAATTCAATATCGGTGATTTATGAGGTTGGATATGGAATTCCTAATCAATGTTTTAGGTTACTGGTTGATTATCCTAGAACTGTTTAATTAATTTTGGTTTTACATGATGGACTGATTACCCAAGAACTATATTCTCGTTATACAAGTTAGATATTGGTATAATTTTCCAGGTTTTAGAGTAACTATAATGTGATATGAGTATCTATGACTGATGTATCGATGTACTGAGAAAAAGTTAATTCGGATGTTTTGGGATTTGACGGGGATTCTATAGAGTATGTCCATTATGTTTTCTAAGATGCATAGTCAAAGAGATGTGCCCATAGACACCCCGATGTTGGATAATGCCGGTCTTGTTGATCATGGTTCTAGACCCAGGGATTGATGGTTGTTTCATCTATTTTTATTATAGTGATGTAATGGCTAGGTTATACATATTTCATGTGCATTCAATTACTGCAATAGTTTATTGGTCGACCATTGGTGTGGCCTATTGAGATTTATTTATCACCCCATGTTTTCTCACCTCTATGTGAATACAAAAATTATGTTTTCATTTATTTTGATCACAAATGAACCATTGATACATAAAAGGAAGAATATTACATGGTTTAACTAGTAGATTGTGTTGAGTCTGATGATCCGGATGGAGAAGCTCAATAAGTTACCATAGTCTAGTTATATGACAAGGGTTCAATTTGGTAGTAGATCCTGATGTATTTAATTTTTTTTATGTGATCGTCATAGTGGCGGTCGATGTTGTTTTTTGAAATGGTTGTTTTGGCCTTTATTTTATTCATTTTATTAATGAATACTTATGTTTTAGTTTTTTATTCATTACACATACTTTGATATGTATGATTCTATATTATTTACTTCTTGTTGTTCATATTTATATAGGTTATTGTTTTCTCAATGTTCCATATTATACAAATAATTTTATTCATTAGTCTCTGGTGTATTAGAACGCATGTTTAAGGTCTTGTGGTGATCTAGCATGGGGAACCAATTTACTGGAATCCAGTACAAGAGGTTAAAAATAAATTATAATATAAAAATGAATAAATTGGAATTATGTAATAACTGAAAACATACAAGAGAAATATATGTCTCATTGGTATCTAACCTATAGGATTATGAGTGAATCAAACTCACTATTAGAACTCTAGAAAACCTATGGGAACCTAACACAATGAACCAATACAATGATATATCAATTAATCATTGATAATATATCTTTGGTAGTACATGCATGTACATTAAAAAACATATCAACTATCAAAACACACACTAAAGATCTCCCATGATCCACCAATGAAAATAAAGTCTAATAAAAAAGCATCATCAATACTCAAAATATAAAAAAGATTGTACATTAGCCAAAGGATTCCAATTAAATATATAACATTCTAAAAAATGCTCTATTAAAAACCAGCTTTTAAGAGCATATTTCAAATCAAATTATTTTTTATACTTTTAACAATGTACATAATGTGTGAAAAACTAGTTTCAGGGTGAAATCTAGAAAAACCACCTTTCAAAATATAAACCATGAACAATAACGTTAAAGCCTAAATCATCAGAAAAAATCCCAACCACAATAAATCAAACAAAAACAAGTAAAACTCAATCTCAAAATTTAAAAAAGGTAAGATCCATTATACAGAGAAACCTACATTAAATCTAGATAAAACACATCTCTTTATTCATATACTATGAGAAGAAGGTACAAGGGAACCCGAAAAACCATAAAATCATAATTAACTACTTTTAAAAGTAACTGTAGAAATGAAATCAACCCCCATAGTCTTTTAATTAATAATAACATGAAAAAAATTAAAGAACAGTATTATAGAAGAGAATATGATGATAAAATCTATGGAAAATCATGATTTAACATTGAATTTCCCACAAAAAAAAACATGATAATAACTAAAGAAAAAAATGTGAGGAAGAACAAAAAATTTTAGAACAGATGTAAAATATGTGGGATAAAATGTGAGTAAAGGGGGTTAAACACATATAAGAGGAAATGTGTAAACTTTCCATTTTAAAATACGAGTAGGCAAGGTCATGATGTATAATTTCTTCTACACATTTCCTTGAGCCTCCCAAAAAATATATAATCTACTAGTGTCTCGTCGTGGTTTGTACTTTCATTTGATGTGTTTGAATTACTCCAATAAAAAAATCCCCACTTCATTGGGTGTTCTAATAGCATGACCCTCATCTCATCAATATATGAACCTCCCCCTATAAAAAACACTAACTACCTAGAATTAATCACAACATAACCATTATTAATCACAAAGTGAGGTCCCTTCATGGAAAAACGCATCCATTACTATGGTAGATCACAAGGGACCTCTATTTTCCATGACAGGAACTACTACAATGAAGAACATTAGCTAACCAAAAATGAAAAAAAACATAGGAAAACAATGGAATAAAATAATAGACAAAATATAAATGATTTGTAAATAATATACCAAAAATTGGACAGTTTCTGTCAAAATTCTCCCCATTAATACACTTTCTATCCTCATTAAATAATTATTCCTCTTCATCAGTAAAGATGTGAGGTCATTGCTCCAGAATCTAGCCCTCATGCCCCCATGTTTCGTGACTATATCCACATCACTTCCCCAACACATGGATTATTTGGATATAATTACCACATTATACGTAGTTTTGATAATCCATGTTATGAAATAGGTGATCAATGGTAGTGGTGTTGGTTTTTAAATACAAATCCCCCACTCAACTATATGAAATGAGTTTAAATAGAACTTATTAAATGTGAACACATGGAATATATCATGTATAGAAACTGTCAAATATGGAATGGATGGATAGTATTCTACATTTCTAACATGTTAAATATTCTAAAATGGCCAAACATTACCCAATATCTTATAACCCAGCTTTACAAATAAATGATACCATTGTATAAGAAAATCTCAAAGGAATACCTGATCACTAATAGAAAAATACAACATATTTGGAATAAAAACTGACATAATATTTCTTGTGACTATAATCAATCTTTAATATTTTCTAAATAAGTGGATTTTTTTATTCAATCATTGAATGAATATCAACCCCAACAAGGAATTATCTCCCATATTGAACTATTAGATAGTATAATGACATTTTTAGTCCACATATTTATTTAAATTGATACATCTTAATATAATTTTGAGAATTGTTATTTAATAAAAACTCAACTAATAAAATATGATTATCTATTGTTCAACCAATGTAATGAAAAAATTCTCAATCATATCCTCATGAATATAAATAGAATTCTCTATCTATTCATTTGTTTATGGATGATAAGTCACTATCATCTTTAAATGGAAATCTATTTACACTTGATATCCTATCCAAAACTAAGATGTTAGCCATGTGAATTGATTCAAAATAATCCTGAATGGAACATTATAATGCTTCTGAATCCATATTTTATATAAAATTCAAGGTTCTTCCACCTTAATCAAATAATTATTAGGAATAGCAAGGGATAATTTCATATACTTAACAATAATCACCAATATTGTATTCTTCCCACTAGAATACCAAGGAAACCCAATTACTATGTCGATATATAACATCCAAAATAGTTATCAATAATAAATCTTCCTTTAGAATTAATATTATTTGTCATAATTATGAATATGACATAGTCTTAACACATTTAGAATATTATGATTTATTTCATTAAATATGATCATTGTGTTTATAAAATAAATATATACATTTAAATTGAAAATATTATAATGGGTAAATAAATATAAAAATATAAAATCACTAAAATCATAAAATTTGGTTCATCTTGGTCTCCTATAATCATCAAAATTATTAATAATGATATAAAAAAATATAGAACATTAGTAATCCAATAAAAAATTTATAATTAAAAAATATTTATCAATGAAAGGAATTGAGGTTAATGTGGAATAACAGAGGTAGGAGTTATTTATATGATGTAATATGGTCATTAGAATAGTATCCTGATCATTGGAATAATAATCTAAATAGTATGATTAATAACCTGAACATTAGAAATGATAACCTACCTCTTGGAATTGTAAATTTATTGAAAAAATAGTAAATTGTACTATATATATTATTTATCCTTAGTAATTAACAAAAATAAATATTTTTAATGTAATAATACTCATATCCATATTGCAATCTCAGATAAACAATAAATTTTTTTAATAATTAATATTTTGTTATATTTTGTGAAAATAATATATTTTAAGTTATTAATTAAATTTATAAATGATTGAAGAATATTTTTATAAAATATAATTATTTTTTAAAATTATCATTTTACAATTTTTTATTGGTGATTTTCTGTTTATTTTTTAAAATACTTCAGTTTTTATGTAAATAGTAATTTTTCTCTTTTAATCATATCATTCAATATGTAATAATGACCATATATATTATAGAATTTTTGGATGTACTAAAAAATGTTTAATAAGTTAAATATTTCATTATATTCATATTATAAAAAAAATTATTTTTTAAATTATAATGTCTAATGTATTCCATTAAAAAACAATGTTTCATGTTTTCTAAGTTACATTGAAATAAATAGATTAATTTAATTAATATTTTATTTTAAATACATAAATACATTTATTTATAATTAAATAAAATTTAAAATGTCAAATATTTCACTCTTAAAAAGTATTCCTAGTATTATATATTTTATTCAATAATTTTTCTAAATACACCCTTTCCCTCAATTATAGAAACCCCTCCCACTCCACTTAGAAACCCACTTATATATCACTAAAAAATAAAAATATCCACAAAAATTAACTTTAAAAGTTCCCATATCTTCCTTATTGAAGTTATATATTCACTCAAATCTGTGAATTCGAGGATTTTACTGTCATATAAAAAATAAACACCAAGAATAGGGACATGTTTCGTTATCTTTTCTTCTCATTTCCACTTAAATTCCCAATTCTATCAGTTAGCTTCAAAAAAATCCATATAATATTAATTAAGTATAATTTTAAAATTTTATTCATAATTTTAAACTACATTATTTTTTATCTTTAAGATATATTTATATGCCATAATTCACCTCCTCCCCTTTTGACAGTGTCTCATTAATGGGAGGTTAACATCCTATGAGGACATATACATCAATATTCTTTTTCACCACATTCATGGATCATCAAATTAAATTAAATATAGTATGAAAATATTTTATTAAATATTTTTTAATATTTTTCAATAAAAATTAATTATATGTAGATGATATCAAAAAAAATAATGAAATTGAAACAAGACGAGATAATTTAATGAAAACATGACATCAAAACATTCATGTTTAACAAAAAGTATAATAAAAATGAAAAAAGTATTATAATGGATAAATAATTCCATAATTGAAAATATATATCTTTTTATTTCATGTTTTCATAAAAAAAAATTATAACGTATCTATTAATGTGATGACATATAACTTAATTTATAGAAAGGGGACTCTTAAAATCAAATCTTTTTTTTGGAGTATCTGCATTTAAATTATTTTCATAATGGATATTCATATAATGTACTTAAAATGAATTTTAAATATTATTTTCATTTTAATTTTATGGGTAAGTGAATTTTTCTACCATTTGGAAATGATTTTTTAGACAAATACATTGTTTTTTTAAAATAACTCATTTTTACAAAAGAACTCTTTGAATCCAATTATGTATGATTCCAAAATTTTCTAGACATTATTCAAGATTGATTACAGGTAATATTTTCTTTCTGTTGAGTAATTTTCATTTTTTTTACTTTCTGGATTGTTTTGGTGATAATTTTAGAAATATGGAAGTAAAAATGTAGTTCATGGTTTCAACATGGTTAAGGAAAAAATGTGTGCCCCAGAACAGATAATGTGGAACCCTAAAAAAGAGGATTCACACAACTGGAAAATAATATGTAAAAAAACCCCCCTTGAAATTATAAATAGGGAACCCCCACCCTAATATAGGTTCATGGTTAGGTACTATTTTGGGTCCCTTCCTATAAAATTGTGCATGACAATTTAATTCACCTGAAAATTGCATTTTAAAACACTCGAAACCTCAAAACAATCTGTATTTGAACCTAACCCAGACTAACTCATCACCTCACAATTTTAGAGCCTCCCAAATGGATTCATATACTTCCCAACCCTTGTTATTCGTGATTTAAATCCTATATCAAATATCTACACCGCTATAAGTATTTGAATCATATCATTCTTGGTTTCTCGTTCATCTTAATTTCTTCTCCAATCCAAGAAAAGGTCGTGCCTCTAGGTTTGATAAGGTATAGATCTGGTTTTATCGATATAGAGATAATTTTGAATATCATGATATATATTAAATTGTTCTAGATAGATTCAGTATTAATTTATGGCGTGAGATCCGGATCTCGTTCAACGTTCTAGTGCCACCCAAATTTTGGGGATTTCCATTGGGAGATCATTCATCAATAAGTTGATGTAGCTGGTATACAACTAAAATCTAAAATCCTTGATTGAAATTATATGTATGTAATAATAGAATTTATGTTATATTTTTTACAATTTATTTCATGAACTAATTAATTAAATGATTGAATTAATTAATAAATGAAAAATGGGAAATATGGGATATTGGAATTGTAGATTGTGTTATTAATTAAGGAATTAATTAAGGGATATTGATATTTTATAATCAAGTAATTAATTTTGTAATTAATTTGGGGATATTGATATCATGAATTTGAATAATTAATTATGGAAATAATTATATTATAATGAGTTTGTGAATTGAATGATTAATTGGTAAATTAATTATGGGATTATTAGGATGGTGGATCTTTATTAATTAAAAATGAAATTGATTAAGGGAATTTAGGCGATAATCTAAATGATGAATTTGTAATGATTTGAGAATATTAATTAATTATTGTCTCAATTAACACGATTGAGAAGAATAATTAATTTTATAATTAATTAAATGGATTGAGAAGATAAATTAATATTTTAACTAATTAATCAGATTTAAAATATTAATTAATTATGGAGTTAATTGATGAGATTGAGATGATTAATTAATTTTTGAGTTAATTAATGGGATTGATCTGATTAATTAATTGTTTCGTTGATTAATAATGTCAAAACAATTAATTAATTATTTAGTTAATAAACAATATTTAGAACATTAATTAATTGTTTATTTAATTAATATGATTTAAAAGATTAATTAATAGTTATATTAGTTAATTAGATTGAGATGATTAATTAATTTTTGAGTTTATTCATAGGATAGTGAAGACCAATTAAATGATTAGTTAATTAAAAATTTTGAGAAAATTAATTAATTATTGTGTTAAATAATGTGACTGAGAAATTTAATTATATATTGATTTAATTAATAATATTGAGATAGTTAATTAATTGTTGAGTTAATTAATTGGATGGAAAATATTAATAAATTTTTGTGTTAATTAATTTGATTGGGATGATTAATAAATTATTGAATTAATTATTGAAATAATGAATGGTAAAAATAGAATAGATATGATAATTGAGATCTAGAAAGGAAATAATGGAATTTTAGGATTTAAATTAAATATAAAATAATAAATGTGGAATTGTAAAACCTTGAATCTCTTTAGGATAGTTTAAACATATACATGGGCCGATGAAGGTATCGATGTTCAATTGTCCTCGGGAACCCTGAAAGTTTATGTGTTTAAATAAATAAAAATTTGATAATTTGATAAATTCTTATTTATGAATATTAATTAAAAATTTAAACAATAGAATACAATTTTTATTGAAGGGATATTTTTGAGACACTAATGATGGTGGACAAATGATTTGTACTCACACCCTACTAGAGCTGTTTGATCGGTACCAGAATAGAAGTTATTATTGCAGCATATGTTATGGTAAAAGGGAATGTGTTAGATGGCTAGTATGGGAATAGTTCATGGATGAGGTAACCATATGGGGTTAAGGACATTCTTGGATGTTATCAGTGTCATTACTTTGAGTTTCACTTTGAAACATGTGACGTACTTTATCATGACATATCTGCTGTTTAAATTTGATATTATATTTTATGTTTTTTATCTTAATATACAAGTATTGTTATGGTTATGACATCCATTAGTTATTTAGTGTTTTTTTCTTATTTGTGGTGGTGTATTACTATGATAAAATATTTTATAGTTTCCCCTTGATTGATATTAGACCCTCACTATGAGTCAGAATCCTCTAGCATAAGTGGAAGTATGCTTGAGGACATGTGACTAATTGGCTGGAGCACTGGCCTGTGGCACCCAGGAGGACATTAAAAAGATTAATCAGAGGATTTTTCTTTTCTATTCTTTCATAATACTATTTTATAAAGGTAGACATGATATATAGAATATTTAGGGCTTGGTTATGTGCTCATGCATGGAAGTATTTCCCCTATGTATGAGGGAGAACCAATGTACCCATGGTGGGACTGTTGATATTACTTTTTGTTGTCACAGTTGAATATTATTTCACCTTGGCTGTCTCACTTTTAGTGTTATGTGATATTTGTTTCTAATATTTTATAATAATTGAATTGTAGCCTGGTATGGTCTGATATTTGAATGTCACGCACCATATTAGGGACTCAAAATTATATTTTAACATGAATCATTTTTTGTATGCAAGTAAAACAATTTCTTGGTAAGTTATTGAACATAGAAATTTTTTTATTTCTTGTGAAATTAAATTGAAAATGGTGCCTAACATGAAACTAATATTTAGAAAATGATGAAATATTAGAATAATTAGGTTTATAAATGATAAATGTGAATAATGATATTTTTTCATCTTTTTTGACTTAAAAATAGTTATAGGATAGATAAGGGTAGTGATAGTGAATTCATTTTGAGCACGTCGTGGGGATTGGGTAAAAAATGATCATTGTTTCTTATTGTGTCTTCACATAAATGTATTAATGTTGAAAAAATTAAGATATAATGTGTCTTTAGATTATATATTTATTCCTCTATGATGGTGCTTGTTTAGAGGATGATAGGATGACATGGCTAGGGATGATCCTCTAGTGGTGGAACCTAATTCAAAAATATTGTCGGGTGAGGAATTGGGAGATAAGTTACTATAGAACATTTATCAGTTCATTCAATTCATGAAAATATACTAATGGCTGGGTGAGAAGAGCATGTCTGACATGACGAGGGAGTTTCAGTTGCATCACCCAATATCATTTTCTAGAGAAGGTGGACCTGATGCAGATGCATTCTAGATTTATTTTATCCATGCAATAATTGACCACATGGATACATGAACTGAGAATATGGAAAAACTGAATAATTATACGCTACGAGGATTAGTGAATAACTGGTTGTATATTAAGTCTCTTAGGGGAATGTATCACATTATGTTATGGATGAACTTCTTGGATTGGTTCATGGAGTACTTCTATCCGGAGAAAATAAGAAATGATATATTATTTGAGTTCCTAGGATTGATTCTGGGGAGTAAGTCCATGATGAACTATGATTAAAACATTTTATATTTCAATTGCCTTTATTTAGTGTTGGCAGTGGATGAAGTGACTTCATTAAAATTATTTTAGGAAGGACTTATGATTGCAATTATTCCCTATGTAAATATCTTCTAGAAGAAGATGTTTGTATAAGTGTTTAATCATGATCTCATAGCTGAGTTGCGCCTAAAGGAGGATTATACTAAATGATATATAGTTTTTGTTGGATGATCTAGAGGTATATATTCTGATAGAAGGAAGAATCATTATGTGAACCTTTGATATAGTAGTGGAAAATCGAGTTATCAGGGGGAGTTTAGTTACACAAAAACTTTCTCTAATTATTTTTCATTAGTTTGGTATCACTTGACACTATTATAGACATTGTCTCTGACCACTAGTAGAGTGTCAATATTATAACAAGATAGTAAATCTACTGATGTTGTGTAAGAACTTTTTATAGATGGATAATGATGTGGCTGCTAAACAGAATTAGAGTGTATAAATGGGATCTTTATAACCATATAAGTTATCTAGATGGAGTTATAATAGTTGTGTCAGAATATGTTGTGGATATATTACATTTTGGAATGAGTTCTCATATTAGCAAGGCGATGCAACTCATGGGACTCAAATAGTATCACATGTAAGAGTGGTAGGACAGTTGCACACCGTTCATCCAACACTTATGGATAGTGTGGCTATGACATCAATGGTAAGAGGTACTATTATTGTTTCATTAAATTATTTAGTTCCTTATTAGATATCTATTCCTATCATTCATTTATTTCTTCAAATATTGTGAATGGATTAATCCTGGTGGTAGAGTTAGTGGGTGGGGTGTTGATAACAAATACCCATTTGAGAGTGTAGTTTTGGGACAACTTCTTGTGAAAAGTATGTTCTATCTTAGATAGAGAGTATCATTTTATTTGAAATATCCACATCCTAGACATGTCTGGATTTTACATAATTTTTTATTTGGACTGATTAGTTTCATACCATTCCCATATTAACTGTTATCATAAGAGTGTGAATTTTATGTCTCCTAAGGGTGACAACTATATTCATTAATGAGATTCAGATATCTAGAAAGGATGATAAGGTCTAATTACTCAGAAATCCCAATCCCAGGTTGCTAGTCTATTGTTGGATGATATAGGTGTAAAGAAGGATGTATTCCTATGTATAGTGGACCAATTTTAGAATGTGTTTCCCAATGACTTATTTGGTCTTATACTTCAGAGAGATGTGAAATTTTTTATTAACATCATTCCAAGAGCTGAACCAATTTCCTTTCGATTATACATAATGTCACTGAAGAGATTTATGATTCTAAGACTCATCTAGAGGAGTTGATGGATAATGGGGTTTATCCATATGAGAATGTCACCTTGGGGATAATTTATGTTGTTTTCAAATAAGGATGATAGGAGTTTTCACTTGTGTGTCAATTATCAGAAGTTGAACCAGATAATAGGGAGAAACCAATATCATATTCCACAAATAGATGATGTTTTTGACTAGTTGAGAGGTAATTGTTCATTTTCCAATATTTAAATGATATTAGGTTATCATAAGTTTAGTGTTCAGACATTAGATATACCAAGGAATACTTTCAAAAGTAGTTATGTCCAATATGAATACTTTTTAATGATATTTGGGATTATTAATGAAATAGGAGAGTTCATGGCCATGAGGAATAGAATCTTCCACCTATACCTTGATCCATTTTTTTAGTGTTTTTTTAGTTACATCTTTTTGTACTCCAAGTTTGATGATTAGCATGCCCAATATCATGAAATTATCGAATGTACATTGAAAGAGAATAGAATATATGAAGAGATATCTATGTTCTAGTTATGGATTGATAATGTACACTTAGTTGGACTTATCATATTAGAGGAAGTTGTTTCTATACTCCCATAGAAGGTTTAGGTAGTTTTCTATTGGGATTCTCCCATGAAAGATTTATATATTAATATCTTTACATGGTTAGATTGATATTATCCATGATTGATATATGACTTTTCATGATTGGAATCATCTATTTCGATATTGAAAAAGATGGGGATGATGTTTTTCGGATGGAAGAAGGTGATAATTATTTCTTGGAGTAGAAATAGTACCAAACATCATCATCGATCTGGATTCTACATGAGCTGGGTGAGATTAATACATTGTATTGGGATGCATCTAGGATAGGTCTTGGAGTAGTGTTGATACAAGGAGAACACATTCCGGCATATGTTTCTTTTAATTTGAGGCCACATGAATGGAATTACTCTAAACATGATCTCAAATTAGCTGTGGTGGGTTATGATTTGATGTGTTGGTGGAATTAGCTGTTGGGAGAGAAGTTTATGATGTTTACCAATCACAAGAGAATATGTTATATCTTCTCACAATGTGATATTAATATCTGTAAGTGGATATGGGTTGAGTCTATTCTACCTTTCAATTTGGAGATAGTATATAAGCCTGTGTATGGGAACAATTATGCTAATGCTTTAAGCTAGAAAACTCAGAATCATGTAGTCTAGGAGTTTAATGTTGAGTGGATGATGATGATTCTACTAGCTAAGATGTATGTGGTTGTTTGACATAGTTAGGAAAAGATGACTCTAATATCACTTTCAGTAGTGTATAATCATTTTAGATAGATTATGTACACGAAGAATGATGATTATGAATGTTTATTGTAGGGGGAAGCCTTGATGTTAGGGAGGCACCTACAAACTGGTTGATAGATGAGGATGAGTTAATTTATGTCAAGAATAGAATTTTTTTGCCTATGAGAATGTGAATGGATTTTAAGTGTGAATTTCATTCCTTGATGTGGGTGGTGTATCCAATTGTGACCAAATGTACCGTGAACTATGTCGGCAGTTTTGGTGGTCCAGTATGAAAAAGAAGATAGCAATGTTTTTTACACAATGCTAAAGCCTTAAGTAGATAAAGGCTGAGAATAAATGACCTATTGGTTTGCATCATCCATTCCCCATTATATAATTTAAGTGAGAGGATGTAAAAATGGGCATTATTCTGGGTCCCTTGAAGATTCCATTGGAGAATGATGTAATTTGAGTGATTTTGGACCATCTGAAAATTGTATCACATTTCATTCCTATATTGAAGAGTTTCTTAGTGAAGAAAATGGGGGAAATATATGTTCAACAGATTCTCCATCTGCATGGAGTTCTATAGACTATAGTTTCATAACATGATTCACGTTTTACTTCATTCTTCTGGAAGATCTTATAGAAGGTGTTGTGTTTGTAGGTGTTATAGAGTACAAGTTTTCATCCAATGGACAGATGGGAGGTTGGATCATAAAATATAGGGTTTTAACGATATTATTTTTGAAAGTGTCCAAAAATTTGGTGGATATTGGGAGTAGAATTTATATTTTTTAAAATTGTCCTATAACAACAGTTACCAGAAAAATATACAGATGGAAACATACGAGGCTCTATATTGTAGTATATTAATAGAACCATTATGCTTGAAGGAAGCATGAAATTAAAAGTAATTGGGACAAATTATAGTACTGGAAATATTGGATTATGTTCAGTTGATTCAGAAGAATATCAAAATAGCTCAGAGTAGGTAGAAGTAATATACAAATAGTTGTAGAAAACCCCTAGTGTTTATAGGGGTTGATCATGTATTCCTTCCAGCGTCTCCAAATTGGGTCACTATAGGATATGGATGTAGGGCAAGATGGCCCATAGGTTCATTGGACCATTTAATGTTATAGAGAGTATTGGGATGGTAATATGTCGATTGCATCTTTGAGAGAGATATAGTGATGTTCATGATGTTTTTCATGTCAACAAACTTTGAAAATATCACCTTCACCCTTTTAATGACATCGATGTGGATGTTTTTGAGATAAATACTTATGTTTCATTTGAGGATCATATGATACGTGTGATAGATCATATGAAATAAATATTATGCTGAAATACCATGATTATAGTTCATATATTGTGGCTACATGGACTTGTATCAGATGAAACATGGGAGAGAGAAGTAGATATGAGGGCTTAGAGGCTTGATCTTTTTGGATCAGAATCATAGAGATGCTTGTGAGTACAGCTTAAGGATGAGATGTTATATGTTGGGGAGATTGAAAGATCCTGTCATTTTCTAGATTTTATTTTACGCTTGATTTCATTTTATAGATTCCTTGTGTTGAGTAATTTTCATTAGGGTTTTACATTAGTGTGTGTTTGGATGAGAATTTGAGAAAAATAGAATAAAGTTGGTAGTTTATGGTTCGTTCATGAATAGAGAAAACTATGAACTACATCCCATAAAACCATGAAAACCCAAATAGAGGGGATTCAAATAGCTGGTGATTGGTGTTCCAAACTATGCATCATAAATGGAGAAATGGTGACCCCTCCCATAAAATATGGGCATGTTTAAGAATAATGGTTAGGAGAAACTGTGCACCTGTTATCAATAAAGCATGAATATCTTTTCAATTAACCCAATGATTAGATTTTAAATCACTCGAACCCCTGTAACTCAACCAATTCAACCCTATCATGGTTCAACTAGTTTCCACACAATTTCATAGCCTCCCAGACGAATTCCAATCCTTCCTGACCTCCATTCTTCAAGATTTGAAGCCCGTATCAATGTTTTACACCTCTAGTAATAATTAATTCATATCCTGCTTGGTTTTCCATTCCTCTCCCTTTATTATCCCATACAATAAAAGGTTTTTCATCTATTTTTATTTTATCTATATATTTTTTTGGATATAGATCTAGGATTATAGATCTAAATCTATATTATAGTGATGTTTATTTATATGATTTGGATTTAGGGTTTCACAACTGGATCTCATTCAATGTTGCTGTGACACTCAAAATTTGGGTATTTTTACTGGTTGAATGTTCATCAATAAATTAAGGTATGTGGTATATAATTCAAATCCCAATGTCATGATTGAAATTATGTTCATGAAATTTTGGAATTTTTTTTAGTTTTATAGAAATTGATTTTTTGACAAAATTAACTAAATTAGTGAATTAATTAATTAAAGAAAAATGGGATGTTGGGGATATTGTAATTTTAGATTGAGTAATTAATTATGGAATTATTTATGGGATATTGATATTTTTGAATCAATTAATTAATTGTGGAATTAATTGAGGGATATTGATAAATTGAATTTGAATAATTAATTATGGAATTAATTATAGGGTAATGATATTATTAATTGAATAAATAGTTGATTAATTAATTATTGAATTATTGGGTGGGTGGGTTTAGATTAACTAAATGGGAAATTAATTAATGGATCTGATTTGATAAACTAATTGTTGTATTAGATATATATTGGGAAGATTAAATAATTTTTTATTCAATTAATAATAATTAGATGATTATGTAATAGTTGAGGTAATCAATAGGAATGATAAGATTAATTAATTTTTTACTTAATTAATCAGATTGAGAAGATTAATTAATTTTGGAGTCCATTATCAAGATTGAGATAATTAATTAGTTATTAAATAAATTAATGGTAGTGATATGATTTATTAATTGTTTATTTAATGAATATTATTCATAAGATTAATTAATTATTGATCTAATTAATAATATTAGGATGATAATTACATTATTGAGTTAATTAATAAGATTGAGAAGATTGATTAATTATTAAGTTAATTAATGAGATTGAGGTTATTAAATAATTGTTGAGTTAATTAATGGAATTGAGAAGATTAATTTATTATTATGTTAAATAATATGATTGAGAATATAAATTAATTTTTGGGTTAATTAATGGGAATGAGAAGAATAATTAATTGGTTAGTTAATTAATAAGATTGATATGAATAATTAATTATTGAATAAAATAATGGGATTGAGAAGATTTATTAATTTTTGAGTTAATTAATGGGTTCGAGATGATTAATTAATGTTTTAATTAATTACATAAATGATTAATGATAACAATGGAATTCATAAGAGATTTCAGACCTATAATAGAAATAATGTAATTTTGATATTGAGATAATATATAGAATGGTAACAACAGTATTTTAGGACATGGGATCCCTTGGGAATTTTTTAGACTTTGGTGTGGAATAAAGTAGGTATTGAGGTTTGGGTGACCTCAGGAACATGTGATGTTTATGTGGTTAAATAAAGAAAAATTTAATAATGTGATAACTATATATTTATTAAATGTATTTTATTATTTATACAATTTCATACAGTTTTTATTGACTGGAGATTCTTTTTGACATTATTGGTGTTTTCATGTGGAGTTTTACTCACACCCTACTCGGGCTACTTGATCGATACGTGAATAGATTTCATTATTGTGGGATTGATTATGGGAAAAAGCATTATTTTATATACATGATTTTGGAATGATGTTTTGTTGAGGTAACTGAACGTGGTTCGAGACCCTCTTGGGATTTATGAGTCTTTTTACATTGAGTTTAATTTTGAAACATGGAATTTAATTTAACATGACACATCTACTAACTATTTTTGACATTGTATTTCCAATTTTGTTTATCTTGATATAATGGTCTTGTTCTAGTCATGATATCCTTTGGTTACTTAGTTGATATTGTTTATTTATTTCCTATGTTGTATTACTCTGAGAAAATATAGTATAGTATCTCCATGATAGATATTAGATCCTCAGTGCTTTTTATCATCCTCTAACATATGGGGAGGCATGTTTGAGTTCATATGACTGACTGAATTGGGGAACCATCATGTGGAACCCGGTTCAAGACGTTACACATTATGACTCTTCGTATTCCTAGAACAATTATTTTATTCAGAAAAATATGATTTAATTTATGAATTTTTTAACCCCTAGGTTTATTCTATTATTCATTGGGTAATGTGATATATCACATGAGATTATGTGTGTTATCCATGATCATGACCCTAGACTTATCTTGAATTATTACATTACAATTTATGCCAATATATTATCTTTAATCATGATGCTATCTTTGTTTACTAATATGTGTGGTATTTGTTCATAATGTTATGATGTTTCATTATTTTTCATATTCCATATCCCATTCATTGTTAAATTATTTCATCATTTATGATAATAATTCCATTAATTTGATATAATGGTGATGATTATTCTCACTGATGTTCTACTTATTCATGTCTTTTATTCTCTTTATATTATCCCTCCCCATACAAGCATTTTATGTCATACCATTATTTGAAGTATATCATCATGGGATTACATGTATTAACAAGAAAATGAGAGAATTTGGAGGTCTAGGAATAATGATTTAAATAAATTATATGTTTTTTATGTGAATGAAATGTATGAACCTACTTTTTACAAGATACCAATCCCTTCAATCATGGAATGTATTACTATTATGTTATTTATCATAAAAATTAAGTAATATTAATGTATGAAAATGGATAATGTCTATAGTTAGTCACATATCAATGTTTTGGTAATTTTCTTATTAGGAAAGGAAAAAATTAGTTGAAAATCATAATGAAAAGTCTAAGTATAAGAAGGTATCCTATTTTATAGTAATGTCTAAGAGTGTATGGATTCTTGAGTAATGACAAACATATCTAGATATAAATGTTTATGTGGATCTAGAACATATGTAGATATGATTAATAACTAAGAAATGGGTCATTGGGTATTAAATTTATATCTCTATAGTGCATGAAAATGATTGCCTGTTGTGCGCCTTGTTAAAAATTACATGGAGATTTGTTTTTAATGATTTACAATCTTTTTACAAACATATATGAAGTATATATAACTAAAATAATTATTCCTATTAAATTAAAAAAAATTGAATGTATATAATATTAGATTCACTATTTGAGAAGAAGGTTATGTGAAACATTGAGTCTTTATAACATATAAATTTGGAACTTCATAGCATAATAAAAATAATCCTTTATTAACATATGTTTTATTCAATCCTTTTCAATTTTAGAAATTGGTGGGAACCAGGATAAACCACTAGACTTACATAAGGGTATTAGGCCATTTATTGGATCCCTATTGTCTCGGGATTTAAAATTATTCATCACCAGAATTATGTATATATTTCAACTATAGTGATACACATCCCTATAAAAAAGATAATGATCTTATATGAATTAATTAACCACAAAAAACGATTTTAAAATAACCATATTTGATTTTACCATGTTTTCAAAAACCATTCATAACTTTTGACCATTTCCTGAAGGAATTGATGTTGGATACTTCTATTTCATCCACACATAATTTGAAAATCTATCGAAGCATTGATTATAAAAATTCATGTGTTATCATAGAGATCTAATAACTTATTTCATGTATAGAGAATCTAAAGAATGATGCTCCATTGATCTTAAAAAATAACTTATATCATGAGATTAGAACATTTTATTATATCTCATGTAATATAGAGAAAGATATGGAGAGAGAGATGCTATCAGAAATTTCAATCAATATAGTACCATAAATTCAATCCTCCTTTGCCTTATTTACTGAGCAATAAATTTATCTGGATGAACGCTCACTGACCACCCAATATTTATTTCCCACTAAAAATTCCATAAACAATTAGTAATGGTCAAATATACAACAACCCATGATTTTGAAAATAAATATTGAATGAAGAAAACACTGAGTTTTTACAACAGAACACTTTCATATAATCTATGCAATAAACAAAATTTTGTCAAATCTATGATTTGAATTTAAAAAAATGATATACATGGTTTTGTTGAATAAGATATTTGGAGTTTGATAGGATCGACCTAAATTTTTAGTGAATAGTAACATGACCCATATGAATAGTAACATAACCTTATGAATATAAGTGATTAGTAAATAATCAAAAAAATTAGAAAAATTTCCCATGAATATATAAATACTATCTGGAAATCTTGTATGTGACAAAATGGTCAAAGAATAAGTATGGGTATTTTTGTATGTCATAAATATTTTAATTTCAATTTTCTGATTTAATTTAACAATTTAAAATGGGAATTTATTTTCATAAAATGTAATAAAAAATTGACATTTTATTATCTTATGGTTATAATATAATTTTATGAGACCTTGATTAACGTTTCAAGGTGTTATATAACGATATAGTTATAAAGTTGTTTTTTTAACAAATTATGATTTTATTTAAAAATTTGAATAACAAATATAAGAAAATTATTTTCAAAAACATGATATCATTTTTCAATTTTACAATTCTAAAAATAGTATGGGTCAATTTTAGGGATTTTTCTAAAATATATGAATTTTTTATGAATAGTGAAATACAATAATTTACCATTTATATAAAATATGAGTTAAATACACTATTCTTAGTATCATATTAGATGTAATCACCCTTAGATCGACCAAAAATTCACTTATTACATTTTCTGGTCATGTAATCATCACTATTTCTTTTATTAAAGAAAAAATAATAAAGTAATGACTAAAATAATATAAAACCCCTCCTCTCCACCACTATATAAACCACCCACACTCCCCTCTTCACTTCACTCCTCTCAAGCCTTTTAGATTGTATAAATTCTACTAAAATCTCTTCCTATGCTCTTCCCACACGTAAAATAATCCATTGGTCTCATAAAAAGTCCACATCGTTTCCCCTAAAGAGGCTATCAAAAACATTAATTCAAGAAGAAAATTTATTTTTCAATTATTTTACTTTTTTCAAGTTCTTTGGTTTTCTTATCTATACTCACTTATCCTCATCCAATTGTTATAAAAACTCTAGTACCTTACATGTACTCTACTGTTTTTAGGATTATGGGATATTTTATTATCATCTCTCCTTTATACTTCTTTTATGCTAGTAGTAAAACACCATTCGAGATGTGCTAATTTACCACATTCAAGAGTGATGGGTTTTCAATATCTATTACCATATTCAATTCTGATCATAATACCATTATTATGGTCCAAAAATGATATAATATATTGTTTATATATCATATATTTTTCTGTAATATTATTTTAGACATGGTATTGATTTATAAGGCTAAATGAGTTCATTGTATTCAACAACCACCAATTGACCCAAACGATTATCATTAAATAATATATAAAATGACTCATATTAACTCCATGTAACAAAATTAAATATACAACCAATTACCCATATATATGTTCAATAATAAAATATAACGTCAATTTAGGACAACCATCCTCATTTTATATGATTCTACATTCATTTATATAAGTATACTAAGTGTGAAACAAATGGACCCGAACAATAAAATTAAACCTACAAACCCAACAAAATGTCCATGAATAACATTAATAGGATTATAATAAATCAATTACATGAATATGAGGTTCATTACTTATTAAATAATGAACATAAAAAATAATATTCAGGTCATTAAGATCAAGTGGAGAACACTTTCGAACATAATGTAAGGGTTTCATTCATCTAACATCAATTTTTGTGAGATGTTCCATATTCTATACAATTAGTTGTGTATGGTATTTGTATAATTACCAATAAATTTCTAAATAATTAATCTATTTATTTTTATGATGTTAAATTTATCATTTAGTTATTATTAATTTTGGGGCATACGATTCAATTGATTACAATGTTGTAAGGGTTTTCTAAACGATCCTCCATTTTTTTCGTGTTACTATTTGTCTCTATTAAACCCAATAATTTTTATTTATTTATTATTATTTAATCATTATAAATTATGTAATAATGATCTATATATTTTTACAAATCATAAACCTACTTTTATTTATGGGTAGTTATATGTTTTCAAATGATCTTTCAAAAACTCTTCCTGAAATACAAGCCAAATTCAAGGGATTTTTTCAAATTCTTATGTATTTTCAAGGTAATGCAATAATATTCTTCGAATTAACATTATCATTGTAAAAAGAATCATTTTATTGTTATAATAATATCTTACTTCACTTATGGTTTTATAAAAATACTTTTTCAAAATAACGATTATTTTCAAAGTAAAAGAGTATTTATCTCAAGAATTACACGATGATTTTATAAAAGTACCTTCATATGTTTCAAAACTATTGATGATTATTATGTATTATTGGGATTAATATATTATAACATAATATAAAATATTTAATTGAATGGTCTACTATTAGGTTGACTATGTTTTTTCTATGTTAAAATAATTCACCAATTTACTCTGAATGCTTCGTGTTAATATTTAATGTTCAAAGAACATTATTTACATATCATATGTTAGATTAAATATAAATTTATATTTTGTTTATATTTATCCAAATTTATATGAGGAATGAATTGTACATAATAAGTGATAGGTGGGTTCTATTATATCCCCTCGATTCATCGGTAGATCTCATTAAGCAAACTACAGTCTTGGCATGATGTCTTGACAAAATGGTTCATTATCGTATTAGAACGAGGATTTGATTGTATGTTTATGATGTCCCAAATTATGTATTCCATTATTATGAAACTAGTAAATGAATGTTAATGGGGTTATTCGACTATTATAATACCCATGATAGTGATTTATTATGGAAAATTTCACATCTCATAATCCTTGCATATTATGTTAATGATTATGTTTAATGGCAATTGTTTTTAATAATTCACCTTGCCTAATGTTTATGTTTATGATATTGTATTGATTACATGTACTAAGTATCTGAGCTCACCCCTTTATTATGATTCATTTTTTCAAGACATAAAGATGTTTTTATGAATGACCTATAGGGATAAACATAGACCTGTAGATTTTCCCAATATAACTAATATGTTGTATATAATTTCATGTTGTAATGTTAACCCAATTTATGTATCTGGTTTTCCAAAACTACTGAAATAACTGGTCCTTCAGTATTTGATTAGTAGTAATAATTCCAATGTATTAAATAATTCACCAGCACTAGAAAATTGGGGTTAGGGCGTTATAGTGTCTATCAATGGAAGTTTATTATAAAACATGGAAACATGATTTAGAAAATGTAGATTAGAGAACAAAGACCTAAGATAGAATATAATGATAAATATACAAGAATGTCCTAGAATTTTGGTAAGGAATATACTATACTAATCTTTTTAGAAAATAAATCCTTGTCTAGATATTACAAGTGGACGTGGTTTTAGAACAGATGTACATACAAGTAAAAACCCCAATGAGGAGTTTCTGGCTTAACTCGGGGTATCCTAGTACACAAAAATGAGACTTACTATACACCTGGTTTGAATCTCTTGGGGTATATTCTTTGCAAATTTATGTTTTTTTCTTACATAACATTATGAAGGATTTATTCTTCCAATGTAACCAAATTGTATGGTTCTATGATTTATGATGCATAAATTTATGATATGTGTTATACCATGTTTAGATTTATAGAAATTTCATAATTTTATGGGATAATTTAGTATATGTAATAGATTAGAAATGGCCCCTAGAAGAGAAAGATAACGTCACCAATACAGGTGAGGAAAATAGTAAGAAGGATTATATCTCTCATGGTCTTAATCCATCATTTTAAAAGATGATAGTCTCCCAAGTATCCAGATCATATGATCAAATAATATCATGTGTTAATAAGGTATGTAAATACTTCTCTGAGTCCTATGGATTTGAAGAGAATAAAAAGAAGAAGTGGACTGTAGAGAAAAATATAGATAATGGGAATAATGGAAGGAAGGGTTTTTTCACATGTGACAACTGCGGACAAGATCACCCTAGTAAATTCTTGAAGGGAATGTGAGTTTGTTATATGTGGGAAGAAAAAGGACACCAATTCCATGTTTGAATGGGAAATAAAAATGTTCCCAATGCACAATGATTCAACTGCAAGGAGATATGACACTATGTGAATCAATTTCCCAAGTGTCAATGGAATTTACCCAAAATGATGATACTATATAATGATCAACTTATGTTGTTTCCACAGATGAAGTGGAATGATTAATATTCCATGTAAAGAATCATGTCATTAGGTTTTTTTCAGAAATGTACATGTTACAAGAATTATGGAATATATGAGAATTATAATGTAATAATTATTCATTGAGGATTTGAGACTATATGTTGAATGTAACCAAGAAAAGATATTTAGTGGATGTTAATCTTTTTTAAAAATGCATGAATGAGGGGTGGAAAACCCTTAATATATTTTTAATGATGAAGACAATGATGAAGAAATGATTTATTTGGATATGTATTGACTATCTCAAAACTGATTTTTGACATGCAGACATGTGGTCTATGCTGTCATTGTTGGTGTTTACAACATTTTTTTGGATATAAAGAATATATCCAATAGCATGAGTAAGGAATATTGAATGTTTCTAAAACAGTTTTATGGTAATTTGAGTTATTACTATACTTCAAGAGTATACATGATGATGATATTCACATGTCTAGAATTTAAATATTTATGGCTACATTATGTTTATTAAAGGAAAATAATGTTGGAGATGCATTGAGCAGGATAGATCATAGAGTTTTAATCAAATAAGGATTTCTAAGGACCCTGTCTACATGGATCTGGCATGGATGGATATGAGATTGATTATAATGTATTGGATCATGATATTTTTGAATGATAAACAATTTTTTAAATGGTTTGTGTAGATCAATGTATGAGGTTTTAGAGCATAATGTCATTACATGATGCAACATGTGTTAAGATATGAAGTAAAGATAGTTCAAAGAACATACAATGGATATTATTTTTTTATGAAATAGAAACATATAGTTATACTCTTATATAGTTGAATATTTCCCCAACTATAGAAAAATGGTCTTAAATTAAAACATTTCCCTATTATAATATTTTGTTCATGATAACAATGAAAATATTCATAACTGTAGTTTATGTTTTTATTTGGTTATGATATTTTATATAAGCATGTTCTCTATTAGTTTCTATTAGTACCTGATGGTTTGGTTATTAATCCATGAACATGTGGTCCAATTAAAATGCATATTTTTATATTAACCAATATATTTTCCTTTCCCTCTTATCAAGAAGAAAATTTTAATAGTATTTTTAATGTGGAATTCCAACATGGGAATTTTCAAGTATCAACCATTAACATTCGAAGTTCAATTTCAAAAGTCAAGGGAGAATTTATTATAAGGAGCGGAGAGTGAAACACCCTAAGATTTTGGAAATAAATATTGAATGCATAAAACACTGAGTTTCTAAAAAAAAACTCTTTGTTATAATCTACAAAATAAATGTAATTTTGTTACTTTTGTGATTTGAATTTCGAAAAACTAACATAAATAGTTGTGTTTAGTAAGATATTTTGAGATTGATACGAACTATAAACATTTTTGGTGAATAGTAACTTCACTTTTATGAATAGTAACATACCATTTTGAATATTAATGAATAATAAAAATGCCATAAAATAGAAACATCACCCATGATTGTATAAATATTATTTAGACATCTGATAAGTGAAAAAAATTTCATTGCATAAGTATTATTATTTTTTTATGTCATAATTATTTTAATTAAATTTATTATTATTAATTTGATAATTTAATAGTGAAATATATTTTCTTAAAATTTAATATAAAATTGTAATTTTATTGTCTTATAGTTATAAGATATGATTATGAGTCCTTGAATAACTTTTCAAGGTGTTATAAAATGAGTTATAGTTTTAAAGTTGTTTTTTAAATAAATTATTATCTTATTTAATAATTGAATTAAAAATATTTAGAAATTTTTTTTTCAAAAAATATAATTCATTTTTAATTTTATATTTCATAAAATGGTTGGAGTTATTTTTTTTTTGATTTTTCGAATATACATGATTTTTTTATGAATAGAGAAATAGGCTAATTTACCGTATATATAAATTATAATTTAAATACACTATTTTTGAAACATCACAGATGTAAGAACCCATGGTTCTAACTCACGTTAACTTATTACTATTTTTGGTCATAGAGTCATCATTATTTTTTGTATAATGGAATAATAAAAAACTAATGATTAAAATATTAAGAAAACCCTCCTCGCCTCCACTATAAAACACATCCACACTCCCCTCTTCTATTACCACCTCTCAAGACTTGTTCCTTTTCTAGATTATAATCAAATCTCCTCCCATGATTCTCAACCACGTCCATCATCCCTTGGACTTATAAAAAACAAATCCACTCCCCTAAAGAAGCTCTCAAGGAATATTAATTAAAAATGAAAAAAATACTCTTTTCAATTGTTTTACATTCTTTTCAAGTTCCTCTATTATTTTTTCTATCCTCACCTATACACAACCAACTGTTATGAAAAATAAATTACCTTACATGTAATGTAATATTTAATGATTATTTTATAACATATTATCATCCCTTCTTTTTTCGTCTTTTATGATAGTTGTAAAAAACACCATCTGAGATGTGCTAATTTACCACATTCAACGACGATGGGTATTCAATTTCTATTACCATATTCAAATATGGTCATGAAACTGTTATTATGGTTGAAACATAATATAAAATATGTATTATATTTCATATATGGTTCTGGAATATTTTTGTATACATGTTTTTGATTTTTAATGAAAAATGAGGTTGTTTTATTCAAAACCTGCAAATTAACCCAAACTATTATCATTAAATAATTTATATAATGATTCATTTTCAATCCAAGTAACCAAATAATATTTATGAACATGTAACCTTATTTATGTTCAATAATAACATATATCATCAAATCTGGACAACCATCCTTATTTTACATGATTCTTCATTCAGGCATATAAGTATACCGATCATTAAACAAACGGAGCTGAACATTGAAATTGAACCTCTTAACTAATGAATAAGTCCATGAATAAAATTAACCAGGATATAATAAATCAATTAAATTAAGATTGGGTTGTTTAATTATTAATTTATGAAACTAAATTTGATTATTCCGGTCATTATGATCCACTGTAACACTATTTCATACTTTAGGTAACAGTTTCTTCATCTCACTTCCATTTTTGTGAGATATTTCATATTAAATTATTTCAGTTGTGTACGGTGTTTGTATACTCACCATTAATGTTTCAAATAATTAAAATATTTATTTTAATTATATTAAATTTATCATTTAATGATTATTAATTTTAAGGCATATGATTCAATTGATTACAATGTAAATAGGGTTTTTAACCTGATCCCCTATTTTATTCCGGGTTAATATTTTTCTCTATTAAACCTAATTAAATTTTTATTTATTCTTATTTACTAATTATAAATTAATTTTCTATTGTTATATATAGGTTTAACAACTAGAATACTAATTTAATTTATGTGAAGTTATATATTTTCAAAGGATATTTCAAAAATTATTCCATAAATACAAGACAGATTCAAGGACATTTCCTATGTTCTTACCTATTTTAAGTGGCACACTATAATATTTTTTTGACCATTATCATTATAAAAATAATAATTTTATTATGAAAATAATATATTACATCACTTATTATTTTGTATGAAGTAATTTCTAAATGAACTATTCTTTTCTAAGTAAAAGAGTATTTATCTCATGAATTACTCAATGATTTTATAAGAGTATCTTCATCCATTTCAATAAAATTGTTGATTGTTATATACTATTGGGATTAATTTTTTATGATATCATACACCATATTTAATTTAATGGTCTATGACTAGTTTTACATTAGACGTAATATCTTAACAAAATAACTAATTTCCTCTGAATGGTTAGTGTTTATGCTTAATGTTCAAGGAAGATTATAGACTTTTCATATGTAAGTTTCAATATGAATGTATATATTGTTTATGTTTATCCTCATTAATATTAGGAATTAATTTTACATATTAAGTGATGTGTGGGGCCCTCTATAGACCCTCGATGCATCGATAGGTCTAACGAGACAAACTTTGATCTTCGCATGAGGCCTTGACAAAATGGTTACTTATGGTCATAGTACTAGGCCTTGACAGTATGGTTATGATGTACCGCATTACGAATTCCCTCATTATGAAACTATTTAATTAATGTTCATGTGGTATTAGAATTGTTGAATACCAATGATATTTCATTATTGAAGCATATTTATTCAGCTCATATTCGTCTCATATTATTTTCATGTTTATTTTTATACGCTTGTGTTTTTTATTACTCACCATGCACAATGTTTATGTTTGTGATATCTTCCAATATATCTCATACCCTTAATGAGAATCTGATCTCACCCCTTTCTTTTGTTTCATTTTCTCAGCAGATGAAGAATTTTTTTATGAATGACAAGCAGGGATGAACATAGATTTGTGTATGATACCAATAAAACATACATATTTTATTTAATTTCACGTTGTAAGGGTGAAACTATGTTTGTATATGATTTTTAAAAAATACTAAACTACTCATTACTTCGGGATTTGATTCCTTGTAATCATTTCAATGTACTAAATATTGCACTGGTTCAGGGTAACTCGGGTCAGGGAATTACTAACTAACTATTTCATTAATATTATTTTTACTTTTATCACTTCCTTTTAATAAAATAAATATATTATGTGATAAAAGTGACCCAATAAATTGAATTTTAATTTATAAATATATTATAAAAAATATGAATGATAAAATAATATTTTATTTGTATTATATTCTCCCATGTATTTATATATATATATTGTGAGTATTATTAATAAATTAATTCCATTAAAATTATTGTAAACTCTAATGATTGAAATTTATTTATTTCAAGGTGATCATAGATTCTCATACAACCCTCAGACTGAATGGTGGGGCCAATAATTTCCTATACTTCTATTCAGTAAAATATGATGGACTTCTTAATATGATATGTGTGTGACCCTCTATGATATTATCTGGATATAAATCAATAATATTCATAGGCAACAAGTTGATTGTAAATATCTATTAAGGCCCATAAAGAGATATTGAAAATTTCTTGAAACAATAACCATTTATAATAATGAACATTGTGTAATACTATCTGATTTCCTCATAGTATCTCATAAATTAGGATGTAAGATTCATTTCATCATCCTTTCTAGATTTATTAAAAATATAATTAACTCGATGTACATACCTTATTCTACCATAGTCACAAATTTAGTGAATATACTAGTATCCTATAAAATAGTTATAAGGTATCACTTCATATCATAAGTGATGAATCCTATAACAGATATTCAATAAATTTCATATCACCAATGAGGCACCCACTGAACGATACCTATGTATGAAATCAATGAAATAGATTTTTCCTCACATCAATCTATGTAGTCAAATAGTTTACACTAATAACATTATCATGATAATAGACTATTACATTTGTTCAGAGATAGGAGATACTAGAGTAACTAAATAAATTTAGCATTTTTATTAATGGGTTAATCTTCGTATTCTCATCTACTCAAGATCCCCATTTGTGAACATAATGATTTGATGCATAAATGATTAAGTTACCACAGTACATGATATAAAAACCATCTTCTGTGTCCATTAAAATTTATTTATGAAAATCAAAGGACTTTTGTTTCTGATTACTATCATGGTACATCAGGGTTATTGTAATAAATTTTGAATTTCTATAACATTTTGACATGATACATAATCTGTGCACATTACCATACAAATATTGTATGTAGAAATATTAATACTATTATTTTAAGAATACATCCGACATGAATCACTAAATAAATTTTATAGTAATCAAAAAATACTTTTTTGGGTATTGGGAAACCACTGTTACAATGTTACCACATCCAGTAGATAGAAATTGTTTACTATCCATTCTAGCTCTCCCATGATAAGTTAATGCATCAACTCTGTTTATGGATTTAGTCTTCTAGAATCCCGCATCTCTAGTGTGTTTCAATTCATCTTTTTTTGACTTCATGTCCGTGATTTATAATTCTTGTGAAATTATATACCAAAGTATATTCATTTTCCACTGTCAGAACATGAATTATATTACAGTTAAATTATTATAATTATTTTAATGATAAAAAATTACATACAATGAGAAATTACATAAACTAGAACAAATAATTATTTATTTTACATTCGTTCCTTTTATGTATTAGAATCCATAACTCACTTGGTATTTATAGATATGGTTTCCACTAGCATGACTGAGCTTTTATTTATCATTACCATATACAAAATGTGTTATTAGATTATATTGTTCCAAAGGGGGATATGTTTGTATCAACTTATAACTAGTTTCCCTTCATCTTCAGGTACAATAAATATATTTATTGTACTCTCTCAAGTACAAATGGATAGTTATGGATGATTCCTATTCAGTATTCCTAGATTATATTAATTTTTTATACTATGGAGAATATGTGGAAATATAAAATTTAGTACCAAACATTGAATATGAGATTGAACAATAAAAAAATTGAATAAAATTATTATCAAAAAATTAATCACTTTGTATGTATCATACATGTATTCTTAGTAAGATTTATGATATGTGACATTAGTAAGAATTATCTCTTGAATTCTTCCAACATGTACTTTTTAGTACCTTGTTTGTATCTGTTATTTGAACTGGTATAAAAACCAATTAGATATACCTCAATATATCATATTTCCTACAACATAAGACCCTAATTTAAATCAAAATCTATAGAGATACATTCATTGTGGTCTTAAATAACTTTAAGTCCAGTATTTTTTCCATATTTTATAAAGCATATTTTTTCTTGTAAATGTAAAATTATCCCACTATCCTCTTATAGAAACATTGGAAAAATACATTATAAATTTATATTCTATGATCTTTTTAATTACTTAAACCCAAAACATTAATTTAGAAACATGCACACTTTATTGGCATTATATGGTGTAACCAATTATTTTTGGATGGATTTTATATATATTTTCCAATAAAGGTGGTCTTTACATCCAATTCCAAATATAATGATCATAGAATGTAGCTATGACATTTCAAATTCTAATGGATTTAGGAATAATATCGTGGTATAACCAATCAGGGAATATTGGTACTACTCTTGTACCATCCACGTAATGATTCACTAGAATATCATTTAGGTATCAAGATTTTAAATAGTCTATATAATAAACACCTATAAAATGATAGATGGAATACATTGTTGAGTTTTAATTAAAACATCCACTATTATCTTTTTTTCACTTTCTGATTACATTTTTAGTTCATTATATTCATTTAATAATGTATCACATGTTGAGAATGTATTGATATAGAAATTTCAGTAATTTCTTTTTGGGTTTTATTCTGACAAATTCCCACATTTCAATAATTAACGGTGTTTCTATTAAGTAAATTTCTAAGAGATAATATTAGTTAGAATATATATTCTCCAAATATATTAAAGTTATTAATCCATGTGATATATTTTTTGATGTATTTTAGAGGTTTTATTCAAGAAATTATGTTCATTTTGATTGTTTATAAGTGTAAAGTAAGGTTTAGAAACCCTAAATTTGGAAGAAAGTGAACAAATCATATACCCTTTATTTAGATGAAACCCTAAATTTGAGGAAGTGATTGTATTGTTTATCGACACTGCGTTTGTGAAAAACTATACATTATCAACCATTTATTATTAACAACTATACATTGTTAATACTAATATTTTATTTTGTCATTATTTGAAGAAAACATCTATTCTACAATTCAAAAATATATTTTTATTTAACAGAGGAATTTAAAATTCAATATATATTCCATGATTTTTGCAATTGTTTCTACAGAAGTAAATATTATTTTAATGATATTTAAGATAGATTAAAAGTACCACAATTGAAAAAATAAATCATTTATAATTTTTTGGGAATATATTATTCAATTGAATGATTTTGAATTCAAATATTCACAATTTATTATTAAATATTTATAGAACTCATTTGAAATTAATCATTTCAACCTGTAGTATAAATATCAAAACAATATTCATTGGAATAAATATATGAAATGGTTTGTTGCATAACAAGAAATTTGTTATGATTCCATAGAATTTCATAAAAAACACAATTCATTCCCCACCTCTTGTGTATTTCACTTTTTCATATTTATTATAACACCAAAAGTGGTATTAGAGGTATGGCTCTGCAAGAATATTTTCTTATAAAATATTCTTTGGATTTTATTACATGTCAACAAGTAATTTTGATATATTCTTTGAGTATTCTATTTTTATTCTAATGACGTTCTTTAAAAGTTTATACTCTTATAAGAAATAAATAATATTTACTGGATATAATAAGAATGAGTTAATGATATGGAAAAATATATCTTAAAATGAATAATTCTAATGAATTTATGTCGATGATTCATGATCCTTACATTAATGGTTTCAATTATGGAACCTAAAAAGATTGTATTATTATTTATTTTAAATATCATCAAATGAAGGTTTATTTAATGATTGTTAATATTTATGATATCCCTGAAGAATATTTGGAGGTTTGGAATGATTATCAAGACAGGGATAATGATATCAATTCAAAAGTTACAAATTCTATTGTTTATGGTTTAGTATCTTAGTATTTCAATCAATTTTATTAAAATTATTTATCCATATGAGATGTGGAAAATTATTTTTTACATACTATGTAAATGAAAATATCAAAAAAATAAAGCACACTACTATAAAGTTAAGTTTTTATACATTCATAATGCATAAGGGGGGAAATATCACCCAAATTAATAGAATATTGACTGAAAATATCAATAATATTTCTTCATTGTGAAATCCAATTTCATAATTTAATAAAGATGTAAAAGTACCAAGAGTACTACCTTCTATGTGAAATGGAATATCTAAAGTAATATGTCAATCTACACCAATAAAAAATATCTTTGGAATAATTGATTTGAACATCAATTATGTATGAAGCAGAGATACGGGCTGAAGTTAAAAAGGTAATCAAACATGAAGAAGATGATCTCAAAACTACTACGGACGAATTAACCAATTCCGGTCATACATATCTAGATAAAGTTTTATCATATATTGTAAAAATATTTTAAAAAATGTACAGAAATAAAAATAAAGGGATTAAAGAAAATAAATGTTGTGAATGAAAAAAAAGATGTCATGCACATGATAATTTTACATTACTCAAAACTAAAAGGAAAGATTAATATAAGATAAAAGGAAGGAAAATTATGGACACAACTTGTAGTCATCTGTCTGGTTCACATTATAAATCTTCTATTGATCCTAATAATAAGTATAAAAATAGAAAATGATATTTCTTATGGATCATATATATGAGGGAGATTATTCTTACTCTCACTAATCTAATTATAAAAATATTTATCATGATTAATTTAATAGGTATTATTTAATCTAAATGATAAATATAGATCCTTAAAGAAAAATTCTTGGAAAAGTATAAAATTTTCTGATGATTCTTTTTAGAAAAAAATTCTTTCAATGAAAATAATTGATTTAAAATCTATTTCTTCTAAAACTTCTTGTGATTTGTATGAAAAATAAAATAAATAATATTTGGTTGAAGACGATACTTTAAAAGATGAATTTAGTATGTTGATAAAAAGTCAAAATTATGTAAATAGAATCCTTCTAAAAATAAAATTATGAATGGAAAGTATTGAATATGATGTAACAGTGAAATAAAAATGAATATAGTAATTTTTTTTATCCTAGTTCATATAAAAAATATTGTAAACCATTAATTTTTTTTTTATTTTGATATTAATAGACATTATTAAATTGATTTTTTCTTTATAAAACCTCAATTTTTTTGTGTAAAAGTGTTTATTGTTTATAATAATTTTTTAAATTAAATAGTAGAATTACTACTAAAAAACAAGTTTTTGACATAAAATTTTACTTTCTAACACTATTTGAGCAAAAAGAATATAGGTATCAAAAGAATGTTTTATTTTCTATTTTATAGGAATACACCACTATAATACAACACCAAATCTTGATTTTTTATCTATTTATTATATTGTATATCTATCTTAAAAGAGTGAATCTTTTTTACATAGTATTTTATCAAAATAAAAATTCATATAATTGGAATCTATAGTCATGAATGTATTTTATAACTTTTTAAAATATATTTTTATCATTAAACATTTCTTATAGGATTGAGATCGATTATTACTCATTAATTCATGTTGTTAAAATATTAAAATATATTCATTATTTGATTAACATTTTTTCAATTTAAATAATTTTTTTTATATTTGTTTTATAAAAATCCATATTCAGAAATCATAATATTTAATGATTTTTTTTGAATCAATAATGTTAATCATTGTCTATAATGTGTCAGCACAAAACGTATCAGTTTCTCTTTAAAATCATTGAAACATCTTATTTTTTATCTTCTTCTTCTTAAAACTTTTTATTTCATTCTTCTTTGAAATATCTTGTTCAAACACTTCAGAAAACCCATAATAGAAAAATAAAGATATCAATAACATAATGTTAAAAATATTGGATTTCCCATAAAAGGGAATAAGTTAATCTTTTTGATTTATAAAATCAAATTTTATATATTAAAGATTTTTGGAAAATATTATTAATTAAATAAAGAAGTTAATTGGTAGAAATAAAGAGAAGTATCATCATCTCAAATAACTTATGAAAATCTTATATTAAAAGTCATTACCTTGAATAATGAAAAAGTGAAGTTACAAGATGATCTTAATATGTCTAGAAGGGAATATAAATAACTAAAAAGGAATATCTTTATGTGAAGGAATGTTTGACTTCAAAGGAAGAATTTAAAGAATTTAAAATAAAAAGCTAAGTAAAATAGATATTCTCAGAAGAAAATTTGTTAGTGAGTTGGATCATGATAGGAAAAAAGTGTTATTTTATTAACAATATTAATCTTCTTCACTATATCAAAGAATAGTATATGTTCAAAATAGAATAGAATAAATTTCAATAGATTAATGTATTTATAGTATAGATACATCAGATGAACCATATAATCTATCATAACAGCCTAATATTACTTTATATAAAATATTTTAAATCAATAATACATATATCATGTTTTAATATATTTTTAGTAATAATATGTCTTATAAGTATTCCTGTAATTCATTTTTAATGTTTTTTTCTTTTGTTAATTATTGTACATAATTATGTTAATAATTTTGTTCAAATATAACATATGTATTTTTTTAAATTTATTAAATATCAAATGTTATATTATATTGGGGGAGTTATTAGAAAGTATGAAAATTTATTTTTATACTCAATAGGTATCTAGGTTGATTAATATGTTGTTTCAAACCCAATACTTAAAAAGGTAATTTATATGCTTCTTTAATTTATTTTTGGAAGCATGAATATTGGGTGATGTTATTTTGCTACATTTTACTCTATTATTTTTGGTGCCACAAAATGTGTATAAGTTTATATATGAGGATTGGTTTATTTATGATAATTTTATATATTATTTAGGATATGGGAGAAGTTTTTAGATTTATTTTACATTATTATAATCATGGGGGAGTTTTCAATATATGGATAAATTTATCTATATATATATATATGAGAAATGATGTTAATGTTTTTTAAATATGATTAAAACAGATGTTTGTTTTAATTTATTAATGGTTGTGGAAATTAATTCTTTTATTTTTTAATTCTTTAAAGTTTTAAATTTTTTGTAGGTTTTGTGATCATCAAAATTGTGTAGATTGTGGAGCATGTGTTGATTCAACATTTGGGTTAATTTATTTTTATTCTCATAAAAACATCGATAGAAACATAACACCTCTCTTCATATATAGCAAATGATTCCTTCTATTTTTTCAATGAATATTTTCTTGATATTTCTACTGTAGGTTAAACAACTTATGGTTAAACTAGTTCCATAAATATCGTATAATAAATTGTTAATATATGAAATCAAAATATTTTTTGAAAAAGATAATTCTACCCCCCTCTGGTATATTGGTATTTTTCATATTCTTTCTGACAAAAAATCACCCATAATGGTGAATATAAAACCACTACTTTGGTTTTATCCTTCCTAGGCGGTATGTGCCTCTAGAAAATTCTTTTTTTTAACTATATCTTGTTGAACATGTTCTATAGAAACTGCTGCATTTATGGCATTGAAAAAAAAATACAATATTTTTTTCTTTCACTATATCCAATATATGTTTTCATCCCTATATATAATTAAACTCTCTTATAATAAATATAAAAATTAATTATCAGATATTTATAGAATATCCTTTGAAACCATTACTATAATTATATTGGATATATATTTTGTTTTCATTATTAATGATATTTTATAAACATAGAAAAAATTTGAATATAATCACATGTTATTATGACATGATAGATTTATATCATGTTAACACTCATATGATATCAATTTTTCATTATAGTTCGCATATAGTTATAGTAAAATAATTCAATTATCAAATCATATCATAAAAATATTTTAATTTTTACAAAACATATTAGGTTCAATATTTTTGTTAATTTTACTTTCATCGTGACTCTATTTTGTATAATTAAATGTGAATTTATAAATTAATCCACAATATATTTTATTGATCAATGTTTTCAGGTAATACAAGCCATTCATACTCCTAAATAGTTTCAAATAATTTTTCTATATAAGGAAATGTGCAATTAGAAATTACCCCATTCTAAATTTTAATTATAAATTTTTACATTAAATACTCACCATCGATCGACCATACTAAAATCATATATATAATTTGTATAAAGAAATGTTTGTTTAGGAATTACTTCATGCTACATTTTAATCATTGTTCTATTCTTATCAATGATATTCTTCAGAGAAGGCCTATATCAACTCATATATTCGTACAATGCATATTTCACACCTAAACATGACATTAAATAAAAACATAAAATTATATTTTAATTTATACAAATTTACCACTATATTCCTTGAAATCTTACGTTCCCTTTATCAATAAAATTTCCATAAGTTTTTGGATTATCATTATTATTAATATTTTATTTTATAAAACTATATATGAATCGTGTTGATTATACATATGGATTTTATCTCCAAAGAGAAAGAAAATCCTATTGGTTATATCTTTGAAAACTACATTTTTTTCTATACAAGTAATTTTCAGGAAAAAATTGTGTATAACTAGAGTATTACATTTTATATTCTCTGGTTAATAGTAATTGTATATTAATTACTATACTACATGTTGAGTATTAGACACAACAAAACATATTCATTCATAAATGCAATAATATATCCTTGTGTAAAATAGGGAATGTATATTAATGTTTTTATAATACTCAATTATTATTATCTAGAATCATTAACCACGTAAATTAGATTTTTCGTACTCCTCACACCATAAATGGAATTCACCCTACTTCGAATGCTTAGAGATTTTTCCTAACATCATGAAACATTTATATAACTTATTGGTTGTATTATTTTGATACACACTTGTGATTGAAACATTTAATTTAATACCCATGAATTAAGAGAGATACATCACATCCAATGATGAATAAAAAATAATTTGAAGAATATTCTTACATTTAATTTCATTAATTTCATTTAATCTTTAAAAGGAATATCAAGTGAAACATAAAGAAAATAACCTCTTGATTAATGATCAAAATCGATTATTTGAAAATGTTATGAAGGGTTATTTGGAATCATATATTCCATTGGCCTTCTTACATTGTCTTTCATATTATTAACGATAAAGAATAATTATTTATCTTTATTTATGATTTTATCAATTTGTATAAACTTACCCAAAATGTTATGGATAATTTTCCCTATACTGTTAATTTTGTAATCATAGATGACATTAGAGTAATTAATTGAAAATTATATAATAAAGGTATGTATCATAAGATCATGATCCATTTCTCAATTTAAACATATTCATTATAATTATCACCCCATTTATAATTTTCATTATGTTCTCCTTACAAGATTCTCAAAGATGATATAACATCTAAAATAATACATGGCCTCATGTTTCATACACAACTAATTTGGTATTTATGATAACATTATGATGAAAATATAAAATGATATATCTAGTATTCTTATATAATCTAGTTTCTTTCCATTTCTTTGTTTTTTGGATCAACAGATTGTGGGGCTCTGTAACATAGAATTTTCTATACCATTGTACTATGCACAAGCATCATAACCACTATATGAAAATCATACCAGTTTGGACCTGGAATTTTTATGAATATATTATATTCTATCTTTCATATTAAATTTAAATGTTATAATAAATAAATATTCGAATATTCATTATTTGTATTTATTACTAATTATAAATTATTGATTAATTAAATCATTAAATGTTTCCCATGATTTCATCAAACTCTAGTATCCATAATAAGTAGATTTAGAATACCATGCCACATGAGTTTTCTTGTGGAAAGGATCCAAGATAACTCTCATCATAGTCTAAGCTATGGCAACACCAATACATAGAGTGTTTCAATTTTGGAATTTAATAGGCTAAATGTATTAATTACCATCCCCCTTAATAGTTAAGGTAAATACTTGATTTTATAAATCATAAATATAAGGACCCATCATAAAAATAATATATATTATTGAATTAAATGAATAATTCACAATGAGGATATTTTCAGTTTTTGAGGATTAGAGAATTAGGAAATAACTATTACATATCAACATGAAAATTTCATGCAAACACTACTACATAGTATCAATTTTTTTATAAAATAAAAACACTTAAAATACACATGGCTAGTTCTATGTTTTAGCCATCATAACCTTTCCTTGATCCCATCCTTGACCCTATTCATCTTAAATTCCTATGGAAATAATTTAAAAAACATGGGATGAACATAAAAAGATCAGTAAGGGTTAGAAAATAAGGAAAGAAAAAATAAGCCCATTAATAAATACAAATCAATGAAACCATAAATTTCAATCATAACATACCTCATGAAATCCAATGATTTATGAATAACATATAGAAGTAAGAAATCATAAAGGTAAATTGTGGCCTATATAACATACTTACGTTGTAGTTATCACTGCTACATTTGGAGTTACGTTGGAATGTCCATCATAGTATATCCCCTATATCTCTTAGGAGAAACATTAACATTTACCTCTATCATGTTACCCAATGCATTGGAGAGCTATCTCAGGCTCACCCGCCCTAGTTTTATCACGGAGCCACCTGCATACGTAACAATTCCAAAGAAACATAAAATTTTCATAACACATAAAATAGATATAAAATAAAGATAAAATTTACACATTTCAATCATAATATATAATTTAAATATATTGACATAGTCAATTCATTATCAAAAATTTTTCAAAAACCATTTAATACATTTAATAACGAGATTTTTGA
This sequence comes from Viscum album, assembly GCA_963277665.1. Taxonomy (NCBI): domain Eukaryota; kingdom Viridiplantae; phylum Streptophyta; class Magnoliopsida; order Santalales; family Viscaceae; genus Viscum; species Viscum album. The sequence goes on along the minus strand of OY728136.1, from coordinate 997,688,440 downwards.
ATCAAACTTCCCCATACCACTTTGAAACTTATAAATGAATCATCATTTGAAAACATTAATGTAAATATAAAAAAATTCTAAATTTTTTATGAAAACATTGAAATTATTGAGAAATATTTAGAAAAATAAAACTTTAAAAAAATTTAACCGATATTTCACTTAAATACATTTTAACACAATGAGAGAGGCTCGAATAAAAATAATTAAGGATTAATTTTTAATAAGAACTTTATAATATAATGAGAATAAAAGGATTCATGATATAATATTCCAATGGATAGTCTATAAACCATAGAATAATGAATTGGTTCATGACAACAATTAATTCTGAATGGAATATAAATTGAGACAAAATACCTTATAAAAAATGTATCCTTAGATTAAGGATAAATAAATTTTCTAATAATGTGTGAAAAATATAAATAATCTCAATATGATTGGATATTCAGTGTATATCTATCAGATCACATTCACACATATTTTTTTAAAAACAACACCAATGACATGGAGGTTTAACTCAATAAATGGAAATTGAGTTAAAATTACTCTTATCAAGTTCATATAGATGACTTGAGAATTTATAAATGGAGGGATTATGTGTATCAAAATAATATCCACACAAAGGGGAGTGGAAATTAAAATATAAATAAATAAACAGGGATTCCATATATAATCAAAGCATGACATAATTATGAATTAGAATATTAACCAAAAGAATGGAAATTAGGTTAGAATGATCCCTTACATATTTGGTAACATACAAATCATAAACTCCATGAAATAATGATCATACAATGAAGATGTAAATACCCATAAATTAAAGTATATTATATAGATAATACAGTCATGGGAATTACATACACCACATAAAAGGAAATGGTGGAAAACATATCTTGAATCTAACAGGAATAAAATGTGTGTTGAAAACCCCTTAACATGTTGTAATTAATTGATTCATAAGAACAAAAGTAAACAACCACAAACTAAATCACAGAATACCAAGGATTAAAATATAATCATGACCATATATATCATATGGTAGTATAAAATACACCACATGGAATAAATAAGTGGCGAACAATGGAAATCTCCTGGAATTAAATGTGAGATAAGAAACCCTTTACCTCGTGTCCGACTTGAACTGTTCATTCTTTAATATCATGAATAATAAACTAAAGTTAATTTATACTTGGTAAAGAACATTTTTAATGTTTATTATTCCTTTTATATAACTTATTACAATTTTATAAACATTATGTAATTATTTAAGGTAACAATGGTCATTTTTTCGATATTTGTTTCAAAAATGAACTTCTTAAAATTACATGTTGTTCATGTGGTACAAGTTACATTATCTCAATAATGATATTCACGATTTAGAAATCATATATATAATTTATATCCAGTATATATATGTATATATAATTGTACATAAAAAATAGAGATAACATATGAAATGCACCGTTCATGGAGACTGTAAGCTGTACGTTCGCATGAACGCTACTTTCATTTATATTTAGTATTTTAATATAATGAAAACATACTGATACATAATTATATTTTAGTTACAGTATAATATCATATATAATTTCATTAACTCCATACTTTATACATCCCATTTGTGGAATTAACGAGTCATATCACTTTGAGGGGGCGTTAGTCCGCACTTCCTCAAATAAATTATCGTATTTACCCACTATGGAAACCGTAAAGGAATTATATAAATTAAAAATAAAGAAGCATAAAAACAATATAAAAAATATATATATAATATATAAATATAGTTACATATTAATGGATTCTATAATAGGGGGTAGGAGAATATTGAACAATCATCGTTTTGTGGGGCAGTAGTTCGTCATCCACAGAAACTGTATGTTTTTTACCCATTAGATGGAGGTGTGTTTAAGTGTAGTTTGAATAATTCTCATAATAACAACTAATTATATTGAAAATAATGTTTTTTTATAATATAAAAGAAAAAAAGGGTGTAGGTGGTTTGACATGTAAACTAAAATAAAAAATCATAAAAGAAGACGTTACATTTAAATTGGGTAACTCCCTTTGGTTTGAAAGAAAAGAATTTCTTGAAGTGACTTACTCCTTAAGTAAGGATTCTATAAGGAATATAGGGGTGTGTGGAGATTATTTTAGAAGATTTTTTATGAGATAAGTTGCTTGAGAGGTGAGAATAATGGGATAGAATTGGTGTCTGTTTATAAGTGGGAGGAGGGGCTCTTTAAGAATGTTTGAAAATATTATTTTAATATAAACATATATTTCGATTCAAAATGTCCAAAACTCATTAAAGTAGAAAATAAAATGACTCATATTATAAATAAAATCATCCAATAAAAATTTTACTATTTTTGGATATTGTTTTAATATTTTTATCTTATTTATGTAAATTATCCATTAATGAGGAAAATATTGCAACATTATTGTGTCCTAAATAATTTTATTTATATGATGTCTAAAAATTATAAAAAAAATACAATGTGTTAGGAAATATTTTTAGATATAAAATTAATATTTATATTCTAAGTGATAATATATATAAACCTATTTAAAAAAATTATTTACTAAAAGATATAAGTTTATTCCATTTTTGTCTTTACATTAAATTAATTAACATAATGTGTCATTATCACTCCCATGTGGCTCCAAAGGGTCCCAAAATTTTCCCAAGGATGACCATGGTGGAAATATATCAACTAATAGGATTTCGACACAAGTTAAGGAAATTTAATATTATAATAATAAAATTTTGTTACCTTTAGTTACCATATTAACGCTTTAACCATGGAAAATAACATTTTTACTAAAGTAAATATTTATAATGTCTAAAAATTAATGTTACATATTTAAACAATTTGGAACTCCTGATTCAAAATATTGAATCCATTTTTCCAAATTCAATACACATAATTGGTGTAAATTAATTTAAAATTAAATATCACTCTCAAAACAAAAAGTGTGTTTTTAAGAATTAATAACTATCAAATGATTGACAATTTTTTTTTCCTAATTTCAAAGTGAAATTATTTGCAATGAAAAAAATATTATTAAATCGTAAAAACATAATATAATTAAACTTTAAAACCAATTAAAATGATAAATTATTCTCATAAATAAATTATATTAAAAGGCAGTTTTGATTTGAAATATAGTAATTTTCATTATTCATTAAAAAAATGAATTTTATTAGAAAAATACCAAAAATATGGCCACAATATATTTTTATGTCCCAGTTCTAAAGATTAAATTTATTTTTCCAAATTGATCATATAAATGTTTCAAAAACTAGATTTAATGGGGGTTCACAATCAAAAGGTTGTAAATTGTTCTTTTAATGAATTTTTGTGTATTTATGCACAAAATCATATTATTTCTTATTTTAAGCCACTAAAATTTATTTAATAAATGTAAAAAATTTTAAAAAACATGTATAATAATAACATAGTTAGTTCTATTCATTCCCCCCATTACGACGGCTAGGCATTAAATACCATTTAAATTAATATTATATTATTATTTTGTTTTTCGGTATAACTCCACGTTGTGAGCAACATAAGATTTCAAAGAAACCTGTTGTGGTGTATCAGGTACACCATAGAACATATCATCCCCTTTAAAGAAAAATTAATATTTAATTCACAAATATTAAAAAATATGAAAATGTTATATTCTATATTTACATGGGATGTTACGTCATTCCCCCTTTTAAGAATTGCGTCCTCTCAATTTTAAAATTCGGTTTAGAAACATCAATAATTGTCCCACATCAGAAAAAGATTCAATAATACTATCACATTAAAAGTACGAAGATATGTACAAATGTCACCCAATATATCACATGCTAGGATTCCAGAAAAACATGGATATGGAGGAAGAACTATGTGTGTTGTTCTGATGTAGAGTGATAAAAAACACGATTTGGAGAAAGTTAACAACAACAAAACCACAATCATGTGACGGGTTAAATGGCCATTAGATTCCCAGTTGAAAAAGTAAATGTAATTTTATTTGTTTTTATTTTCATTTTCATAAATTTGGGGAATTTATTTCTGATATTAACTAAAAACAAAAGAAAAAATACGAACTTGTAAAGTATAATTTCATAATTTACTAAATTTCTATCATACACTCATCGTTTCTCCAAACGATGAGTCTTCAAACTAAATTGTTCATACTTTAAGTGATAGAATCAACTTCCAGAGTATCACATAATCTCAAAAGATGTACTCTATATTTCCACTATCTTTAGAAATCAACCAACACCCAAAGGGTTAGTACGAGATCAGATAATCCCCAGAGGACAATCCTTTATAAAAAGAAATACTACTACTAATTTCTAAAATTTAACAAACAGTACCCAATTCTCAACAAAGACTATTCAATACAAAATTATCCTTAAAATTATTCAATATGATCTAAACTAAGATTGAAACCCAAAATCTGAATAATTTGATCACATAGTATTCCATGATAAATCATAACATTTGTCACCAAATAACCTCTAATAATATTAAAGTCACATACTAATGAGTAATTAAACTAATCATACATTATATATGATTGGTTAATCATTTCCATAAATAACCCAAATCTCCATATGTTTACAATAAAAAGATATATTCTTATAAAATAATATTTCAACCATTACTCGACAAATAAGATCCCATAGAATTCTATTTCCCTTAAGTATATAATGATACCCAAAATATAGAACATCATTAAAAATAATAGAGCACACCATTCCTTTTATTTTTTTCAATGAATATTTTCTTGATATTTCTACTGTAGGTTGAACAAATTTAGGTAAAACTAGTTCCAGAAATATTGTATAATAAATTTTGAATATTTGAAATCAAAATAATTTTTGAAAAATATAATTCTACCCCCTCTGGTATATTGGTAATTTTCATAATCATTATTGACACAACATCACCCATCATGGTGAATATAAAACCACCACTATGGTTTTATCCTTCTTAGGCGGTATGTGTCTCTGGAAAATTCTTTTTTATACTATATCATGTGGAACATGTTCCTTAGAAATGTGTGAATCTATGGAATTGAAAAAATATCCAATATTATGTTTATTTCAATATATCCAATATATTTTTTTATCCATATATATAATTAAACTCTCTTATTATAAATATAAAATTTCATTCTTAGATATTTCTAGAATATCCTTTGAAACCTTTAGGATAATTATATTAGATATATATTTTGTTTTCATTATTAAATATATTTTATAAATATAGCAAAAAATTTGAATATAATCACATGTTATTAGGACATGATAGATTTATATCTTGTAAACACTCATATGTTATCAATTTTACATTATAGTTTTTATATAGTTATATTAAAATCATTAAATTATCAAATCATATCATAAAAATATTTTATAATTTAAAAAACATATTAGGTCCAATATTTATGATTATTTTACTTACATCATGACTCTATTTTGTATAAAAAAAGGTGAATTTAAAAATTATTCCACAATATATTTTATTGATAAATGTTTTCAGGTAAGACACGCCATTCATACTACTAACTAGTATAAAATAATTTTTCTATATAATGAAATGTGCATTTAAAAATTACCCCAGGATAAATTTTAATGATAAATTTTAACATTAAATACTCACCATCGATCGACCATAATAACATCTAAAATTTAATTTATATAAAGAAATGTTTGTTTAGAAATTTCTTCAGGCTACATTTTAAAAAATTTTGTATTATTAACAATGATATTCTTTAGAAAAAACCCTGAATCAACTCATATATTCTTACAATGCACATTTCATACCTAAACATGACATTCCTTAAAAACATACAAGAATATTTTAATTTATAAAAATTTACCACTATATTCCTTGAATTCATATGTTCCCTTTAGCAATACAATTTCCATAAGATTTTGGATTATCTTTATTTTTTATGGTTTATTTTATAAAACTAAATAAGAATCATGTTGATTATACATATAGATTTTATCTCCAAATAGTATGAAAATCCTATTTGTTATATCTTTGAAAACAACATTTTTTTCTAGACAAATAATTTTCATGAAAATATTGTGTATAACTTGACTATTACATTTTATATTCCCTAGTTAATAGTAATTTTCTATGCATTACTAAACTATAAGTTGATAATTATACACAAAAAAACATATTCATTCATAAATGAAATAATATATCCTAGTGTACATTAGGAAATTTATAATAATGTTTTGATAATACTCAATTAATATTGTCAGGAATCATTAACCGTGTAAATTAGATTTTTCATACTCCTCACACTAGAAATAGAATTCACCCTTTCTCTAATGCATATAAAATTATTCCTTACATCATGAAACATTTCTATAACTTATTGGTTATAGTATTTGGATTCATATATGTGATTGAAGCATTTAATTTAATACCCATGATTGAAGACAGATACATTACATCTAATTATGAATAAAAACTATTTGGAAGCATATTTTTACTTCAAATTTTATTAATATCATGTAATCTTTTATAGAAATATCATGTAAAACATGAAGAAAATAACCTCTTTATTAATGATCAAACTCGATTCTTTGAAATATTTTATAAAGGTTCCGTAGGAATCACATATTCCATTGGCCTACATACATTTTTTTCATATTTTTAACCATAAAAAATAATTATTTATATTTATTTATGATTATATTAATTTGGATAACATTACCCAAAATGTTATGGATAATATTCCCCATACTATGAATTTTGTAATCATAGATGAAAGTAGAGTAATTAGTTGAAAATTATATAATAATGGTATGTATCATAAGATCGTGATTCATATCATAATTTAAACATATTCATTATAATTTTCACTCCATTTATAATTTTAATTATGTTCTTCTTTCTAGCTTCTCAAATATGAGATAACATCAGAAATAATTCATGACCTCACATTTCTTCAATAACTCATTAGGTATTTATGATAACATTACGATGAAAATATAAAATGATATGTCAAGGATTCTCATATAATCTATTTTCCTTCCATTTATTTATATTTTGGATCAACATATTGTGGGACTCCATCACAAAAAATATTCTTTACTATTGTACTATGCACAAGCATCATATCCACTATATTTAAATCATATAATTTTGGACATGGACTTTTTATGAATTTATTATATTCAATCGTTCATATTAAATTTAAATGTTATAATAATTAAATCTTATAATATTAATTATTTGTCTTTATTATTAATTATATATTATTGATTAATTAAATCATTAAATGTATCCCATGATTTTACCATCCCGAACCATATTCATCTTAAAGTCCTATGGAAATAATTTCAAAAACATGGGATGAGCATAAAAAGTTCAGTAAGGGTTATAAAATAAAGAAATAAAATTTTTTCCCCATAATGAATACAAATCAGTGAAACCATACATTTCAATAACAACATTCTTCAAGAAATCCCATGATTTATGAATAACACATAGAAGTCAGAAATGCTAAAGGTAACTTTTGTACTATATAACATATTTATGTTGTACCTATCACATCTACATTTGGAGTTACATTTTAATATCTATCATAGTATATTCCCTAAATCTCTTAGGATAAACATTAACATTTTCCTCAGTTATGTTACCCAATGCATTGGAGAGCTATCTCAGGCTCACCCACCCTAGGTTTATTATGGATCCACCTGTATAAATTACAATTCCTAAGAACCATAACATTTTCATAAAAAATAAAATAGATATAAAACAAAGATAACATTTCCACATTTCAAACATAATATATCATTTAAATATATTTACATAGTCAATTATTTATCAAACCTTTTTAAAAACCCATTTAAAACATTTAATAACGAGATTTTTGAATCAAACTACCCCACACCACTTTGAAACTTTTAAATGAATCATAATTTGAAATCATTAATATACATACTTAGAAATCCTAAAAACCATTTTGAAAACATGGAAATTAGTGATAAATATTTAGAAAAAATAAATCTTTAAAACATTTTAACCGATATTTTAGTTAAAGACTTTTTAACCCAATGAGAGACACCTGAATAAAAATAAATAAGGAATAATATTTAATCAGAACATTATAATATAATGAGAATAAAGGGATTGATTATATAATATTCCATAGGATAGTCTGTACACCATATAAGAGTGAATTGGTGCATAATAACAATGAAGTCTGAATGGAATGTAAATTTTGACGAAATCCTTTATAAAAATTGTATGCTTAGATTAAGGATGAATAAATTTTCTAATAATGTGTGAAAAATAAAAATAAACTCAATATGATTGGATATTCTGTGTATATCTATCAGATCACATTCACACATATTTTTGTAAAAACAACACCAATGACATGGATGTTTAACTCAATAAATGGAAATTGAGTTAAAATTACTCTTATCAAGTTCATATCGATTACTTGAGAATTTATAAATGGATTGATTATGTGATTCAAAATAATATCCACACAAAGGGGAGTGGAAATTACAATATAAATAAATAAACAGTTATTCCACATATAATCAAAGCATGACATAATTATGAATTAAAATATTAATCTAAGGAATTTAAATTAGGTAAAGAGATACATTACTGATTTGGTAACATACAAAACATAAACTCCATGAATGAAAGATCATACATTGAAGATTTAAATACCCATAAATTAAATTATATTATACAAATAATTCAATCATGAGAATTCCATACACCACACAAAAGGAAATAGTGGCAAACATAGCATGAATCTGACGGGAATAAAAAGTTTGTTGAAACCCCCTTACCACTTTGTAATCAATTGAGTCATAAGAACAAAAGTTTATAACAACAAAAATAATCACAGAATAACATGGATATAAATATAATCATGGTAATATATATCATATGGCATTATACAACACACCACATGAAATAAATAAGTGGCTAACAATGGAAATCTCATGGAATTAAAAGTAAGAAAAGAAACCCTTTACCTCATGTCCTACTTGACTCGTTAATTATTTAATGTCATGAATAACAAAATAAAGTTCATTTATAATTGGTTAAGAACATTTTTCATTTTAATTATTCATTTTATATCATTTATTACCATGTTATAAACACATTGTAATCATATAAGTTGACAATGGTAATTTTGTCGATATTTGATTCAAAAATGAACTTCTTATAATTACATGTTGTTCATGTGGTCCAAGTTATATTATTTCCTGAATGATATTCATGAATTAGATATCATATATATCATATATATCTAGTATATATATTTACACATAATTGTACATAACATATAGAGATAACAAATGTAATGCACCGTACATTGAGATAGTAAGTTGTACGTTCTCATGAACGCAAATTTCATTTCTATTTATTATTTTAATATAATAAAAACATAATGATACATAATTATATTATAATTACAGTATAATATCATATATAGTTTCTTTAACTCCTCCCTTTATACATCCCACGTATGGCATTAACGAGTCATACCACTTTGAGGGGGCGGTAGTCCGCACTTCCTCAAATGAAATTATCGTATTTACCCACTATAGAACCCATAAAAGAATTATATAAATTAAAAATAAAGAAGAATAAATAAAATATAAATATAATAAATATAATATATAAATACAGTTCCATATTAATGGATACCATAATAGGGGGTAGGAGAATATTGAACAATCATCGTTTCGTGAGGCAGTAGTTTGTCGTCCACCGAAACTGTATGTTCTTTACCCATTAGATGGAGGTGTGTGTAAGTGTAGTTTGAATAAATCACATAAAAACCACCTATTATATTTAGGAAAATGGGTTTTTTATAAAATAAAAAAACAAAAATGGTGAAGGGGGTTGTACATGTAAACTAAAAGAAAAAAACGTAAAAGAAGACGTCACCTTTAAATCGAGTAACTTCCTTTGATTTGAAACAACAGAATTTTTGGAAGTGACTTATTCCTAATGTAAGCCTTCTAGGAGGAATATAGGGGGTTTTGATCTTATTTTGGAAGAGTTTGTATGAGCTTAGTGGCTTGATAGGTGAGATTAATGGGATATAAGTGGTGTCCATTTAATTGTGGGAGGTAGGTCTCTTTAGGAATGTTTGAAAATATAATTTTATTATAAACATTTAATTGGTTTAAAAAAGGAAAAAACTCATTAAAGTCAAATTTAAAATGACTCATATTAGAAATAAATTCATCCAATAATAATTTTACAGGTTTTGGATATTGTTATAATATTTATAATCTTATTTATTTAAATTACCAATTAATGAGGAAAAACTGCAACATTATTGTATCATAAAAAAATTTATTTATATGATGTATAAAAATTATAACCAAATATCATGATTTAGGGAATATTTTTAGATTTAAAATGAATATTTATAGTGTATGTTATAATATATATAACACTATTTAAAAATTTATTTACTAAAAGATATATGTTTATGCCATTTTGTCTTTACTTTAAATTAATTAACATAATGTGTCATTATCCCTCCCAAGTGGCTCCATGGGGTCCCAAAATTGACCCAAGAATGACCATGGTATAAAATATATCAAACAATAGGATTTAGACACATGTTAGGGAAAATTAATGTTATAATAATAATATTTTGTTACCCTTATTTACCAGATTTACCCTTTATCCATGGTAAATAAAATTTTTACTGAAATAAATATTTTTAAGGTGTAAAAATTAAAGTTACATATTTAAAAAATTTGGAACTCCTGATTCGAAATATGGACTCCATTTTTTCAAATTCAAACCACAAAATTGGGGGTAATAAATTTAAAATTAATTCTCGCTCTCAAAACAAAAAGCGTGTTTTTAAGAAATAATAACTGTCAAATGATTGACACTTATTTATGCCTAATTTAAAAAGTGAAATTGTTTCAAATGACAAAAATTTTATTAAATGATAAAAACATAATATAATTAAACTTTAAAACCAATTAAAATGATAATTTATTATTATAAATATGTTATATTAAAAGGCAGTTTGGAATTTAAATACTGTATTTTTTACTATTCATTAAAAATGAATTTTATCAGAAAAATACCAAAAAATATACCCACAGTAAATTTTGATGTCCCAATTCTAAAGATTAATTTTATTTTTCCAAATGGAACATATAAAAGTTACCAAAACTAGATTTAAAGATGGTTCACCATCGAGCTGTCCTCTAGAAATCCCACCTGAAGGGTGGGTACAGATAGTCTCCACAGCTCCTCGGGTCCAGCAGTCTGCTCCGTGTACGTCTCATCCAGTGATCCACCTCCAGGTACCGCCCAGCTCCACGAGCCTCCACCTCGATCAGCGCTGTCCACTGTCTGTATCCAACACAACATAGTGCGCGCATAGCCCATGCAGGGGTGAGTATACGATACTTAGTAGGGACCCCGAGACCCCCGAAGGTCTCCTAGAATCCACAAAGGATAAACCAAAAAATAAAGATACAACACGAAGTATCAACCACCTCAACTTAGGTATATGCCTATACATATACCTAAGTCATCAATTCTAGTTCTACTCCAACTCACGATCCCATGTTCAACCCAGTCCACACAGGAAAGTACAACCCAATCCACACAAGAAACCACTACCCAATCCACAGAGGATATCAAGTCAATCATATCGAAGATAATGATTGGAAGTCAAGACTCAACTCACACAGGTATAATATTCACGAAGAGGGGTGGAGATGATTGACATAGCCTCTGAATCATCTCCCCTACCAAACCCATATAGGATCCAAGTACATATATCATCGCTGTCGAACCCACGTAGGATCCAAGTACAGATATCGTCACTTCCGAACCCACGTAGGATCCAAATACAGCAACCATCACATCCAAATCTATGTAGGATCCAAGTACAGTCATCCTCACTGTCGAACCCACGTAGGATCGATGTACAGTCGTTATCACTGCCGAACCCACGGAGGATCCAAGTACAGTCGCCACCGTCGTCGCAGTCGCAGCCAGCTCTAGGGTTCTCGCACACAGCACACTCGACTCTGGGAGGGTCCGCTCAACAAGCCAAGGGGTGGATACATAAACTTTCATGAAGTCTAGATTTGATGTGTCTCAATGTTCTGCCTCATCAATAGGAACTCAACGCAACAGACAACGCGTTAATCGGACGCCCGATCTGATAGTTATTGGCCTCTTCATCCCAGGGGCCCGGTTTGTATTTAAGATAAAACCAACCCAACCGTACCCCAGCTGTGTCCAAACCTTGAGCGGAGTAGGCCAAAAAACTTTCTCACTATGAGGAATCCAATGAAGTCGATGGCACGTCAATCGGACGTCCGTAGGTCATGTTATAAGCGTTTCCGCTCTGAGGACCCGGTTGATTTTGTGTTCGAACCAACCCGACCATACCCAATGATCTCTGAAACCATGAGTGTAATACATCGAAATGACCGTCTATATCCAAGGATCCCAATGCAACTGACGGTGGATCAATCATAGGTCAGTAGCACATGATATGTGAATTATAATGTATCTGTATGAAAAATAGGGGGTTTGGGCCCGGTCTGACCAGGCCCAATACCCCCGGGGTCGCCCCAAATCGGGTCGACCTGACCCGGGTCCAGGAACATCCCAATTTTGTGTGGCCCGATCCGACTGGCGCGGCCCGACCCAACCGGCGTGGGTGGTCCGGCCCAGCACGGGCGGCCCGGCCTTGCGCGGGCAGTCCGGCCCTGCGCGTCAGTCCGGCCTAGCGCGGGAGGTCTGGCCAGCAAGAGCAGCGGAGTGCAGAGCAGATGCAAGGGGGGGGGGGGGTGCCCCCTATTTCCCAAAATGTCCGACCTTTATTGTAACCGCGGGAACTGATGGGGTCCTTCCTCTAGCTGGTGCCAGCGACGGGCTCAACCGACCGCTCCTTTGAACCGCCGCAGCTATAGGCGGCGGCTCCTGCCCGTCTGGCGCGGCGCGATGGCGCCGCGCCGCTCCCCCACGACCCACCATGGCCGCTGCCCCCTTGGTGCTCCGTCGTGGCACAACGGCGCCGCGCCTCTCCGTTGTGGCCCGCTCTTGGCTGTGTCCTCCTTTGGCCTCACTAGCGCGGCAAGACGGCACCACGCACCTTCACTGCGGCCCGCCTTAGCCGCAACCCTTTTTCGTTCCAATGCGGTGAAACAGCACCGCGCCACCGTTGTCTCATTCTTCAACGATAAACAACAAGAGATGGAGAGGATAATGGGCTGTGTTTGTGCGGTCTGACCTCCTCCCATCATGTTGATAACACGTTTCCAAATGAAAAGTATTTTCAACGACAAAACAAAGCGCAATTTTAATTAAATAAAATTAAACATAACCCCTAACTAAAGTCAAGAAGGTTGATCTGTTGAAGAAAGATGAACATGCTTTCGTTGTTCCATTTACGTTGTCATGGAATGACGGTGTTGCTTCGTCATGGTCGAGAAGAATGAAACCAAGGTTGGCACTGGCGTTCTTGGCATTCTTCGATGAGAGAAAGAAGTGGAAACGTTCTTCACGGGAAGAATGAAGTTCTTTATCCTCCAGTCCCCAACACAATGAGCCAACCCCAAATAAAATAAGTCTACCCTTATTTTATTAAATCATGTCATGTATTTCAAAATACAAAATTCAAAAACATCTCACTTTATTAATTAAACATAAGTTGTCTAATTAATTATGTGAATAGTTGGCAATAATTAATGTGGGAGAGTTACATATCTTATGAGTGGTTTAGAGGAGTTAGGGAATGTGAGGGGTTGGGATCGTGTGGGCCCCACCTCACCTTTAACCACTCAAGGTTGGTTAGTATCTAGGGGGTCCCACCCCAACTTCCACAGCTAGGATTTTAACCACTTAGAAAAGAAATAAAATTGTAACACAATTTTATTTTACTCTTCATTTAAACCTAATTTTTTTACAACTCCTCCAAAGAAAATGAAACTCTAGTAAAGGTCTTGTTAAGCAATTACTAGCGCTACGATTTCATTGGTGCCCTCGTATTTTGATTCCGAGCACCGGTTCAAAAGTTAGAAGAACTCACTCGTCCGTTCACTGAATGTACCCGATCTAAACTTCGAAAATTGATTTTGAGCACACTGGGCCTCAGAATCAAGTGTCGTCAGAAACTGCATATTTGTAAAATCCCAAAGCATTTATGAAAAAAAATTTCCTTGAAATTTATATGTCCTTACAGTGTTATTACGAGGTCATATAATCTCCAAAAATAATCATTTATAAAAATAAATAGTACTATTAATTTCTAAAATTCAACAAAATGTACCCAATTCTCAACAAAGACTATTCAATACAAAATTATCCTTTAAATTATTCAATATGATCTAAAATAAGATTGAAACCCCAAATCAGAATAATTTGATCACATAGTCTTCCACGATAAATCGTAACATTTGTCTCCCAATAACCTCTAATAATATTAGAGTCTCGTACTAAAGTGTAATTAACCTATTCATATATTGTATATGATAGGTTAATAGAAAATTTCTATAAATAACCCAAATCATCAAATGTTTAGAATAAAAACATAGATTCTTATAAAATAAAATTTTAACCACTAATCCACAAATAAGATCCCACAGTATTCTATTTCCCTTAAGCATATAATGATCCCAATAATATTGAGATTCTTCAAAAATAACCTTTATCACTTAATCACAAAATCCTTTTCCAATATTAAGGATATCCATTTGATGAAATATAAGTTCCCAAAATAAACATATTCATTGTCCATAAAATTTTTCAACTAAAAATAATAATAATTCATACTGACTAGGGACTTCACATAGGCTAGTGGTAAGAGATTCACCCTTGTCTCCCTTCTGTTGTGGTTTTGATTCATGCATGCTTTCCAGATGTGATGGGTTTTCACCTATCATATAAGTTGTCATTTTTTTATAAAACTAAAAAATTACCCTAACATGTTTTAAACTGAATGGTTTTCATATACCGTTCATTTTCATCAAAATACATTAAGAACTCAACATATAAATTCATGAAGCCTTATATGTATTTTCCTTTTTTCTTATTTCACCTCCATATGATAAAATAAAACTATTCCTAATAGAAATAACAAAATGCATTCATCATGGTGTATATATGGTTTCATCATAATCTTTCTTCATGTAGGTAAAAGGTCTATGTATTTGAACAATGATTTAGTAATCCTTCGAAATCACTTCCTTCCTTCATCCAGATACACCTTGTACAACTTGGGTAATATAGGATTTTTTCGACAAATAGTTTCCAAAAATAATCATGTATGACATATAATTTCGAAACATCTGAAAAAACATGATTTTTATAAAATATTCAGACCAAATATGAGTTGGAACTTTCAATTAATTATAATTTTAAAATTCAATAAGTATGTGCTGAGAGACTATATTGTAAAAAAATATAAATAGGATGTGCAAGGGTCTCCTTCTTTATCACCTTTTTAAAAATAATAATATTCTTCAAAATCTTGAGATAAGGTAAAATATTTGAAAATTCCTTGATAACATTTACCTTCCTTGAAAATATTAGAATATTGCGAAAATAATATTGGATAAAATAAATCCCCTGATCCACGATGATATCAAGTTATAATGGAGATGTTTGATATCTCAAACAACTTCTTACAAATGATACGTACTCTAGAAATAGTTTCACAATATTCTAAACATTACTTTGGAATAAATATTGAAATTATATGATCAAGAATAGATACAAATGTTACTTGAGATCCTCCTCCTTCCATTTGTAACTAACTGTCCTTGATCTGAAAAAGTCATTAAACAGGGATTTAACTTAAAGATTATACATAGAGACTAACCATGTGTCTAATAAAAACTCATAATCCCAAAAGTTCTCTATACCTCCCTTTGATACCAACTATAAATACCCATCCTTAAAACAATAAATAATCATAAATTATATGAATGATTCATGTTGAGGATATTTTTAGGTTTAGTGTTTTATAGAATTAAGTCATAACTATTACATATTAACTTGAAAATTACATGTATACACTACAAATTAGTATCTATTTTTTCATAAGTTAAAAACTCTTAAAAATAAACATGAATTGTTCCATGTTTTAGACAACATGACATTTCTTTAATACCATCCTTGACCCAATTCATCTTTACGTCCTGTAGAAAGAATTTCAAAAACATAGGATGGGCATAATTATCTCAGTAAGGGTAATAAAATAAGGAATGATAACATTTTCCCATCAATAAATAACAATCAATGAAACTATACATTTCAATCATAAGATACCTCCGGAAATCATAATATTTATGACATACACTTAGATGTCATAAATTATAAAGGTAACTTGTGGCATACAAAACATACATACATTTTAGATATCACAGCTTCATAGGGAGTTATGTCGGAATACCCATAACAGTATATTCCCTAAATACTGTAGGAGAGACATTAACGTTTACCTCTGTCACTTTACCCAATGCATTGGAGTGCTATCTCAGGATCACCCACCATAGGTTTATCACAGAGCCATCTTTATATGTAGAAATTCTGAAGAACCATAACATATTAATAATAGATTAAACAAATATAAAAGAAATATAACATTTCACTATTTCAAATACAATATATCATTTAAATATATTGACATAATAAAGTCTTTATCAAACCACTTTTAAAAACAATTAAAAATATATAATAAAGAAATTTTTGAATTAATGTGTCACATTCCACTTTGAAAAATTTAAATGAATAATCATTTGAAAACAATATTTTTCATATAAATAAATAGTAAAAACTATTTTGAAAACATGGAAATTAATTAGAAATATTTATAAGAATAAATCATAAAAACATTTTAATCGATATTTTAGTTAATGTGTTTTTAACAAAATGAGAAATGCTTGAATACAAATAATTGAGGAATAAAATTTAATCAGAAAATTATAATATCATGAAAATAAATGGATTCATGATATAATATTCCAAAGGATAGCATACACACCATATAAGAGTGAATTGGTTCCTAACAACAATGAGGTCTCAATGGAATGTAAATTGAGACGAAATCACTTATAAATACTGTATCCATAGATTAAGGATAAATCAATTAGATAATAATTTGTAAAAAAATATAAATATACTCAATATGATTGGATATTCGTTTTAAATCATTCATATGACATTCACACATATTTTTGTAAAAACAACACCAATGACATTGATGTTTAACTCAATGAATGGAAATTGAGTTAAAATTACTCTTATCAAGTTCACATCGATGAGTTGAGAATTTATCAATGGAGTGATTATTTGTATCAAAAGTATATAAAAAAATGGGGAGTGGAAATTAAAACATAAATAAATAAACAAAGATTCCATAAATAATCATAGAATGAAATAATTAACAATTAAAATAGTACCCAAAGGAATGGAAATTGGAATAAAAAGATCCCTTACCAATTTGATAACTTATGAAACATAAAATACATGTAAGAAGGATCATACAATGAAGATGTAAATAGACATAAATTAATGTATATTATACAAGGAAAACCATAATTTGCAGTACATACACCATACAAAAATAAAAATGGTGCTAAACATAGCATGAATCTCATGGGAATAAAAAGAAAGATGAAAATTCTTTACCACGTTGTAATCAATTGAATTGTAAGACTGAAAGTTAATAACCACCAAATGAATTGAATTATACCATGGATATAAATATAATCATGATAATATATTTCAAATGTTATTATATAACAACCACATGCAATAAATAAGTGGCGAACAATGGAAATATCATGGATTTAAAAGTGATATGAGAAACCCCTTACCTTGTGTTCGAAATGACTCGTTTGTTCATTCATATCCTGAATAATAAACATAAGATAATTTGAATTTCTTAATGACACTTTTAATGTGTATTATTTATTTTATATCTCTTATTACAATGTTATAAAAATTATGTTATCATTCATGTTAATAATGGTCACTTTGTCGATATTTGAGTAAAAAATAAACTTCTTAAAATTACAAGTTGCTTATATATTCAAAGGTCCATTATCTTTAGAATTATATTAATGATTTATATATCATATATATCATATATAACTGGTATATATATATTTATTTATAATATAACATAACATTTGGAGATAAGAAATGAAATGCACCGTTCATGGAGACGGTAAGCCGTACGTACGCATGAACACTCCTTTCATTTCAATTTAGTATTTTAATATAAATTCAACATAATTATTCATAGATATATTATAATTCTAGTATAATAAAATATATAATTTAATTAACTCCATCCTTTATACCTCCCATGTATGGTATGAACGAGTCATATCTCTTTGAGGGGGCGATAGTCCACACTTCCTGAAATGAAATTATCGTATTTACCCACTATAGAAACCATAACGGTATTATATAAATGAAAAACATAGAAGCATAGAAACAATATAAATATAATATATATCAAATATAAATATAGTTCTATCTTAATGTCTACAATAATTGGTGGTAGGAGAATATTGAACAGTCATCATTTTGTGAGGCAGTAGTTCTTCATCCAAAGAAATAGTGTGTTCTTTCCCATTAGATAGAGGTGAGAGTAAGCGTAGTTATAATAAATCTCTTAAATACAACCTACTATATTTATTATAGTTTTTGTTGTTGTTAAATAATGTAATAAATGATTTTATGGTGTTATAGAAGAAAAATAATAGAAAAGAACTTAAAAGAAGACGTTACATTTTAATCGAGTAACTCCCTTTGGTTTGAACCAAAAGGATTTCTTGAAGTGCATTATTCCTAAAGTATGACTTATATTAAAAAAACATGGATTTGGGGAGGTTATTAATTTATAGTTTTGACAATCCAATGGGCTTGAGAGGTGTGATTAATCGGTTATAAGTGGTGTCCTTTTATTAGGGAAGGAGGGTCTCTTTAAAAATATTATTTTATTATAAACATATTTTCAGTTTCAAAATATCCAATACTCATTAAAGTAGAATATAATATGACTCATATTATAAATAAAATCATCCATAAAAAATTTTAAAGGTTTTGAATATTGTTTTAATATTTATAATTTTATATATATAAATCATCCATTAATGAGGTAAACGGTGCATCATTATTGTGTCATATATAATTTTATTTATTTGATGTATAAAAATTATAAACAAATACCATCATGTAAGAAATATTTTTAGATTTAAAATTAATATTTATATTAGAATATATAACTTATATAACCCATTTAATCATTTATTTACTAAAGTATATGTGTTAATTCCATTTTTGTCATTACTTTAAATTAATTAAAATAATGTGTCATTATCACCCTCATGTGGCTCCTTGGAGTCCCAAAATCGACCCAAGGATGCCAATGATCATAAATTTATCAACCAATAGTATTTGGAAACATGTTAGGTTAATTTAATATTATTATAATAATATTTTGTTACACATATTTACTATATTTACCATTTAACCGTGGTACATAAAATTTTTACTGATGTAATAATTCATAATGTCTAAAAAAAAAGTTACATTTTTACAAAATTTATCCCACCTGATTAAAAATATGGAATATATTTTTCCAAATTTAAAACACATAAGTGGAAGAATTTAATTTAATATTAATTATCACTGTCAAAACAAATAGCTTGTTTAAAATAAATAATAACTATCAAACGACTGATTCTTATTTATGTCAAATTTCAAATTGAAATTACATACAATTACAAATTTTATATTAAATGGTAATAAATAATACAATTAAACATTAAAAACAATTAAAAAGATTATCTAGCCTTATAAATAAATTAGATTAAAAGGCAGTTTTGAATTAAAATATATTATTTTTCACTATTCATTAAAAAATGAATTTTATCAGAAAGATACCAAACATATACCCTAAGTAAAATTTGATGTCCCAATTTTAAATAATAATTTTATTTTTCCAAATATAACATAAAAATGTGACCAAAACTAGATTTAAAGTGGGGTCACCAACAAAAGGTGATAAATTGTCCTTTTAATGAATATTACAGTATTAATGCTTCAAATCAGATTCTTTCATATGTTAAGCCACTAAAATTTAATGGATAAATGTTAAAATATTTAACCAACATGTATAATAATATTGTAGTATGTTTTGTTCATTTCCACCATTAAAAATGCAAGGCAATAACTACCATTTGATATAATATTATATTACTATTTCATTTTTCAGTGTAACTCCACATTGAGTGAAACGTATGATTTCAATGAAAACCATTGTGGCGTATTAGGTATTCCAACGAACATATCATCCACTTTAAATAAAAATTAATATTTAATTCACAAATATTAATAAATATGAAAATGTTTTATTCTATATTAACCTGGTATGTTACAATAAACATGACTTACTCAACTATTGACCACTAATGATGAAGAACACAAGCTATATATACATATTTATAGGCATTATATATCAATTTAACCAATCCATTTCGTAATAACTCTCTATTTGAAGAAGGAAACCTCAAATAGGGAAGAAAAGAAACTAGTACACCAATTTTTGATCAATTTTAATCAATGGAATAGGATATGAATTAATATTTCATTTAGGGATTTTAATTATTTCAAAATTAATGAATTCATTTTATATATAAAGTAAAAATACTATATATTCACACCCACAATCTGACTATTATGTAAATAGAAAAAAATTGCCTCTTAATACAATATAATATTGCGTTAAATGTTTATTATTTTATGGGTCTAAATATAATTTCATATTCAATAAAATAATAAATATTTAATAAATTAATGAAATAATGTGACTAATCATGATAATTTTGCATTGGTTCATCTATTTGGGCTCGATAGACGAATTTTGACATAAGGAGAATAATACATGATACTTGTGTTACTCATATCGTATCTCGCACCCCAGTCTCATATATCACCATATCATTTAGAATAAGGTATCATATTGACATGATCTATATATTTTATTGATATTTTAATAATACATAAGTACTCACATGCATTCGAGTGGATCTCAAGAACGTGTAATGCCCATGAAGTAATGATCTTGTGGACAAAGAACCCCTTATACTTATTAAGTGAGGAAACAAAATTTCACATTCCATAAAAATAATATTAATGATTTCATAAATCTCATACAATTTTTATAAATTATTAAATTAATTAATTCCACTCAAATATTTTTAGTTAATTTTTAGGATCAGTAAGTTGGAAAATTAAATGCATAACCGAAATTAAATATGAAATTTATTTATGATAAATAAAACTAAATTGTTATAAAATAATTCATTTTAATTTTAATTTAAATTCTAATAAAATTCCCATAATGTCCCAAATTAAAATTATTTACTTGATATTTAATTCCTATAATTGAAATTAATTTTAAAATATTTTAAAAACTATCAGGCCACCATGGAACCCAAAAATAACTATATGGTTTTCTAGGCCAAAATAGAGCTTATTCCGTCAAGAATAACCCACCTAGGCCTATTCTATATCAGGTAAGACCTATCCTAACACATTCTAGGTCAAAAATGATCTTCTGAGGCCCATTCAAGGTTGGGTTGACCCAACAAGATAATTGATCAGCCAATTTTTGGTACCCCAATGGGCCATGGAAAGGGGTTGAGTGGTCGTTGTTGATTAGTTTGGTGGAGGTAAATTTCTCGGTGGAAGTGTAGTAACCCTGTTTTGAGGTATGCGGCCTTTATTTATTAATTTATAGGTGTTTAAAGTGCATGGGATGAGTTGGGAAGAGTTTGGGAGAGTTTTTAATGGTTTTAGATAAGAATGTAGGCTTTTCTAGGAGAGCATGGTTTGATCACAGTTAAGGGAAACCATGCGGGTTCTCCAATAAACCGTGTAATAGATATAATAGGCTTCGCACGGCCTGCACAAAATTTTCCAAATCGTGCGAGGAAACCATGCGAACCCCTACTCTCGAGGTAGTTGTGTGCGCACGGTTAGCGTACGGTTTGTCAAACCATGGAGGATAACCATGCGGCCATATAAAAATAGGGTTTTAAAACTAGGGCTCTTTCAGTATTGCCTCATTCCACTCCAAGACACATCCCACTCGAGCCTCAATCGGGTTTTTCGGTTCTCAAGGGTTGGAGGGGCACCCCCACTCGTTTTGGAAGCAATTAGAAGAGGTTTCTTGGAGGATTCCTGGTGTTTTTTCCTGGGTAAGTCTCTCCTCTTGATTTCTTTGTGGTTTTCTCTAGATCCACATCTCCCTCTCTCTCTCAGTTTTATAGATCTACACTTGTTATGTGTAGATATAGGGTTTTAGTTTCCTTTGGATGTTAAATTTAATTCTTGTGATGGTTAGGGAAGGGGATATAGAGAGGTTTCGGTGGTGTGTTCTCCAGATTTGAGGTGCGGTTGCTTGTGGGTAGATTTATTAGGATCCCTAATGGTATTTGTCTTCTCCCTCAAATCCAATTGGTTATAACTAATGGTTCTTTGTCTACAATTAATTTTTTGTGCTGAAAATTTAATTATGTTGTGTTAAGAAAAAGTGGAGAATGGGTCATCTTTTAGTTTCATGAGGTGTATTATATTATCGATATTGGGTGATGTAGGTTTTAGTAAAGTGTAAAAGAAAGTGGAAGGTGTTGAGGAGTGGTGACTCAGGAATTGTCTATGTGTGTGGGACACATGATGAATAGTTCCCTTTAAAAAGGGAATCCCACATTGAAATGGATGTTGGGGTGCCATATTTATTTGAAAAATAATACCTGACATCAGTCAGAAGCTTGCATTGATATGGGATCCTGATTATCTCTTACACACACAAAAATTTGGTCCACATATACATACGGTCTGCGTGGGATTTATCCAATCCCAAATCCCAATGGGGTTCACCACCCATGGCTCACTACTGCATGAGATTTGGTCTCCTAGCCTCAATTTGTCTCGAGACGGATATCTTATGGAGGATGGGCTAGCATAACCTATTGGGATTGGTTATGTGGTGAGATTTCCAAGGTTGATTACTTTCTTTGGTAAAACATTAATTTTTTCAAATGTAAATTTTCTTATAAATATAAAAACACTAAGTAAAATTTCAATGTTATACAAAATATCAACCAAATACTTATAAACTGTTTTCCCATAAAAAAATCCATTAAAACCCCATTTAAATCCAATTTCATTCTATATTGATAATTTTATATTTTATAATAAATGATTGAAGTATATTATTATTATCATTTAAAACATTCAAAACTTAACATCAATTGTTTAAAAAATATTTATTTAATTTGACTGCATAAATATTAATTTTTTGATAACATAAGACCCCTTTTAAGGGCTGAGGGGGAACCCAATCATGACTTCATAGACATAATACAAAAACCATGCCCCTAATTCCAAAATCCCAAGGCAAAAAACAAACCAATTTATGTATACAAATAAAATATCATCCCTAACATTAAAAACCAGAAGAACAGCTTCTACCTTCTCATCGCTGCTTCGCTAGGTGTCTCATGCATGGATGCATAAGCCTGGTATCGATGGAAAATTTCATACCCTCTAAAACTCCTACTATTATACCCTAATTGTCTTAATGTATAAAATCAAATCATGTAATTTGACAGGGAACCAATGTTATCAATATTCACCTTTCAATGTGTTAAAATCAAATGATTATCAATTTTAAATCAATATTTGAAAATGCACATAATATATCAATTAAATTTCTCAATCTTGATGGAATGAATAAAATCATTAATTTTATTTTTCTCTTTTTTATAATGATGGAACTCATCTTCTCGTTCATTCCAGTTCCATAATTTATTAATATTAATAATTCTAATTCATGATTTACCTTAAATGTCAATATTTTCACTCATCACTCATGATACAATTAAAGTGTATTTTTCTCATATAATGAGAACATGATCCTTATCCATGGGATTTTAAATGAACAACATTCTCAAATTTTTAAAAACTAAAGATACATGAAATCATGAGTTCGTTATATTATGGTTCAAATGTCTCCAAGGCTTTAGGTTGGTAAGATTTTTTTGTTTTAAAATTTAAGACTCTGAGAAATGGTTTATCTATTAAAGCATAAATAATGATATTTAAATTAAAAGTTTTATATATTTATCCCCTTTAGCTTATAATAATTCTAATTTCCCCAACAATTAAAGTAAATATCATGATAAAATTATGCACAATTAATAATTTGTGCACCCTCTTGAATTTTCTATTGCTTTTGTCTCTCTTTAAAAAAAATTTATTTTTTCAATTTTATGCTTAGAATAAACCTCCAATCCAACACATAACCACATATGATAAAAATTATAGGTTAAGTAATACCGATTTTAGTTTTTCCCAAATAATAACTTATTTATTACATTTTTTGTTCTTTTTTTCATTTTATTATTTTTATTCAAGAGGGGTATATATAGAGTAAAATAAATGAAAAAAACAATTATCATCAACCATAATTATAACCTACAAAGTTCTTCCATACAATTTATATTATCCCTTACACCATGTATCCCTTCTCCCACACACTTCAAAATTAATATACCATGAAAATAATAAAGGGAGGGTATGAATTGATTAAATTTGATTGAATTGTGGATTATCCATATTAAGGTCATTCATGGATTCAATAATAAAAACAGTGATTGATATAAAGGTGGTCTTTTAAGGATTATGGATTTTCAAAAGATTATGTAATCATTTATAATAAGTTTTTCATAGTTATAGATTTGAAAAGATCAAGTGAATATTCTATAAGTTGTAATGTCCTGGGATCACTGAAGAAATATCTTCATGATAAATTAGAATTACATGGTCTATAATTCCTCTTCATGAATGGAACATTTTATATTGTAGAATAACTCAAATAATTACTATTAATAACTCAAATAATGAAAAATAATAACAAACAAATTCACAAGATTTTCATAAATTAAAATCATGAAATATGTTTGGGAAATCTAACATACTTGAATCAATAAATTTCTTTAAATCATAAATCCTCATTTTAATATACATGATTCACATTAATCACCTAATTCTAAATTTTACTCGTTAAATATTATTAACATTAAAATCTAAAACACGGAATCAAAGGATTCATAAGAAATTAGTGTGTCTTAGGTAAATCATGTAAGTAATAAATTCAAATGTGGGAATTCAATTTTTCACTTCAAAGGCCAATACATGGTTTCAGACAAATAGTTTTCAAGTTTAGAAGATATCATTAAATGTGAAGTTCCTTTCATATAAATCTTAGGAATTCTCTTCCACTGGTTGTGGATTCCATCTACCATAATAATCCTATAAAATATAATTACCCAATTAAGAACAAGGATTATATCATTTATGTCCAAAAAAATAAATGGGTTTAGGATTAATGTTAAACTAATTGTAAGAATGAAATTGAACTTCCTAGAATGAAAGTAAAAAAGGGAGTGTCTAGGTATGATCACCCAGGTGGGCCCTGAATTCGTACTACCTCTATATGGATGTTCCATATATTATCTAAATTCAAGTGGTGTGTGAAACATATTGGATTTGAATCCCCACATGTGTTTTTTTCCAGTTTACATCTATTATTTGGTGTTGAGGAATGATCCATGGATATAGTATACCAAATCCATCCCATCCATAATTAGGTAAAAAATTCATATCGATGGTATGATGAAGTATGAATAATCCTCCTATTTTGTTGCTAATTGTTAGACCTCTTCATGGTATTCCGTTTTCGACTCAACATGGGATGCATAAATTGAATGATCAAAGGAAATGTAGTCATGAATTTTATATGAACACAATTTGAATATAAAATTTTTATAATTAATTTCTATTTTTTAATATGAGCAGTATTTGTCATGATTTTTTCATGTCCATCAACTTTTACTTCCTCAAAGTAATTTTAAAATGTATGTTCATCAAAAATATTGAGATCCATGTGTTCCTAAATAGGATTATTTCTAGGTTCTTCATCTTCCTCTATGGAATTGAATAGATTCATTGAATTTGAACATTCAATGTAGTTGGAATTAATTATCAATTTATATTGAATATAATAAAACATAATTTAGTTTGAGATAATATCAACTCTCTAAATTAGTTCAATTTCAATATATTAATGAATGGTCAGTGCCTCTTGGTGTTGGATTGTGGAATGTGTTGTTAGGTAGTTGGTAACCTTCATCTTTTATTCAAATACTATCATTTGGATGGCTTCCTCTTCCTACATCTCTAGTGTGACATGAAATGAAACTAGATATTATATTTTGTAATGATTGGGGAGATAAATGTGTACCTAATACTCATTCCAGATGTCATCTAGATCTTATTAATCTCCCAAAGTTAACTTTTCATGAAATAATTCTTTTTTATTAATACACACAAAGTGATCATGGTATTATTGAATCTGGATCATTAGATGGTTGGTTTTTGGATACTATTCAAGATGAAACTCAACCTATTTGATGAATTTAGTAAAAATTGGAAGTTGTGGAGGCACATCCTTCATGTCCTTGGTTTATTAATAAAAACCCTTGAATTCATCAGGAATATATTCTAACTCAATAAATGAAATTGTAATGTTATTTCAATTTACCCTAATCTTGGTTAGGTTATTGATTTCATCGATATTTTTTAGGAGAGCCTCCTCCACAATATTTTGAAACAATGGTCCATGAAAATGAGAGTAATTTTACCCTAAAATGAAAAATGGATGTTTGAAACCCTCATGGATTTTTTAGTTTTTTATCATAATGTATATACAAAATTATCTAAAAATGTGAAAATATGAAAAGATAAGTAAAATAAATATCAGATCCCAAATTTTTTTTCTAGTTTTGATGCACATCTTCCATAGGGCATTGAAAAATATAATTTAGTATTCTAATTTAGTAAAGTGGATAACCATGATCGTATCACTTGATGATATTCATGGTTTTTTCACTAACTTATTCTAAATAACCTAAAATAATTTTATAATTTTTTGATTATTTTATACAATAAAAGGAGAATGTGATTTGTTTTTTAGTAGTTTTATATATAAATTAATAAAATCATATATATAAATTCTAAAAATATATTATTTTGAATTTTTCAATAGAATGTGTTATGAATGAAAGAAAGAACTTGGTTTACGACTCCATTTAGGGTTCCATCAATATTCTCATTTATTTTTTTTGAATTTACTTTAATAATCCATATATGAAAAATAATAATTAATTACTTTTTTTTATTGGGAAATTGTGAAATATTGAATGCCTTATTGACTCATTATCCCACATCCTCCTGTAATCAATGTCGGTGAAACACCTTGGTTTTGGGTGTCTCTTCTTCCAAGACCTAGCACTAGCGATACTGCTTCATTAATAGATTCTCTCTACACCATCATGTAATGAGATAGAAAATGAATAGAGTTAAGAAATATTAAACCAAATAATATAAATATATTTAATTTCATGTCATGGGGTACATTCAGTACACTCATTTATGAAACTCACATATACCAAAAACCTAAAATTTACATTGAGAAAAATTCAGGAACACCTTGAACTCCCTCAAGCCAAGCCACGACTCAGCCTCCCATTATCAAGAGTAACATATTAAATTTGCTGACAGATGATAATAGAAGAGTATAAAAATAAAAATAAAGAAAAAAATAAATATATTACGAGAAAGAGAATAGAGAATAAAAATAAAACGAATGAGGTTGAGAAAAGAAGAATAGAACACACACATGAAATAACAAAAAAAATGAGAATAATAAAGAGAGAGAGAGATAAATATGGATGAATAAAATAAAAATAAAAGAAATAAAAATATATATAACATGTTATGTAATGTTAAAATAATAATAAAAATAAGAAAAAAATAAAAACAAAATGATAATGAAGAATATGGGTGCAATGAAATCACTTTGAAAAAATACGAAATTTAAATAAATTTTTATATTTTTATTAAATTATAATTAAAACTAAATAAGAAATAAAACTAAATAAATAACTGAAGAAAAAATATTATAAAATAATTGAAAAAATGGACATTGGCATCCTGGAGTATTGTCCTAGGAAACTTATTCCTCAATTATAATGCAAAATCCTTATGTTTGTGGCAGTGGAGACATTATTTTATACAAAATTGTGAATTGGCTCAGACCCCTCCTTCAAGGAATATCTTAATTTATCATCCTTCAAACATTGAATTTCTGAGACCCACATGATGGTTTGATATTAATAACACCCAAATACCTTAAGTGTTTATATTTTTGTGTGGAATAAGTCCATGCGGGGAAACACCATGATGATACCATTTGTTGGGATGACTTTTCATAGGCGGTTCCCTGTAATAGGGGTTAATGGTGGGAATCAGTGTTAACTTCATCTATGGTGGTCTTCGAAAAATCAACCAAACTTTATAGGTTGAATGAAATATCGATATTGGACCATGGGAATAGTTTAGGATTTCTAAGATGATCGGTGGAGGTTCAGGACTTCAACTGTGGTTAAGAGATTTATTAAGATCTTTGGGAGGTGGGTGCGATGGTGGATTCTATGTGATGCAGGCAGTGGTATGGAATGAATAGCTGACGAAGTGTGGAAACTCGGGATATGTTCGAGTGTAATAAATTCAGTAAGAACAATAACATTTTAAAAGGGTGTTCCACTTTGGATCATCTGGTGGGGGATAATTTCTAAGTCAAATCAATAATTCTATCACTCAGAAGCCCAAACAAAGTATGGGGTCCTAGTTCTCACTCATGCATGATCAAATTCAAGTTTCACATAAACATGGATTGTGTGGGAATTGGAAGACCCCTACTCTCAATGGTTTCACCATTAATATCACACTTCAACATGGGATTTGATCCCACAAGCTCATGCTAGCTCAATCTGGCTCTCCCTAGGTGGATTGTTTAGCTATCCATGTGGGATTGGCTATATGGATATCTTTCTTATGTTTTGAGATACCTTTTATCAAGCCTAATTTTTTTAAACTATAAAAAATATAAAAAAATGTAAACACACTAAATCAAATTTCCATCATAACAAAAATATCAACCAAAACCACATAAAATAATTTCCCATAAAATGAAATATTAAAATTCCCCATTTTAATCCACTATAATTATAGATTAATTATTTCCCAATTTCTAATAATAATTTTTAATATTTGAGAATTATCATTAAAAAATTAAAAAATTATAAAAAATTATTTATAAAATATGCACCAAATATGACTCTGGCAAGACTGTTCTTCATCGTTGAATGACCTAAATCTAGGTAAGTCTCATCAACCTATGGATTCTAACCATATTGATGAAATTTCTTCAGCATAATCTTAATGCTTCTTAGATCTATATTAAATTCATGTATTTTCATGTTCCCATGTACCAGTATTAATTGATTATTCAGTTTTTATCACCCTATGAACCCCTTACTATTCATTAGAAATGAATGCATGTCCAAATATTTTTTCACCTTTTTAATTCTTCATTTATCGTAATGATTAATCACATTCTCCACTAAGTGGCCTATGAGGTCTCGGTTCGACATTGCTATGTATTCCTGAGCCTAATAAGACCCTGAAATTTATTATAGATTCATGTACGATGAACAAAACAATGAATAATATGTTAATTATTCATGATTTGGGGGATATGGGTAGTTCTATCAAAGACCATAATATCTATGAGGAATTGTAGAAAATGGGTGATAATCTTGGTTCGTATGGGAGATAAAAAAACCAATCGAAACTGAATTATCACTAGTGGATGGACAAAAACTACGACTGAGGGATTCCACATTTGATTTCAGGTGAGTAATATGCATGGATCAACATGTAGGATATGAATATGAAACTCAATAAGTATATATGAGTTTCAATAAAAACCTAACTAGTGTAGTTCGAAGAACACAAGATGCATACTTCCCCTTTGGTAGGGACACTATAGTTTGGAGGATGATAAAAATCGTAGGATGTCTGGCTAAGAAACACACTGTGTATCCCTCCCCATATAGAATGGTTGTGTGGACGAGTATATTGGAATGACCTCGTGTGGGGTGACATGGCCAGGGACACTTAGAGTACCAATTTACATGGAAATGGCTAGGGAAATGAGGTGGAACCCTATGAGTAAGAACATTCTCTTTACAAAAGTGTACACACATATATAGACTTACATAGACATATCCAAGATCATGGGTAGGACCTAAAGTGGCTGAGTCATGTCATGTATCCCACCTACATTCTATGTAGATCTACAATGTTAGTGAGTGATGTACTTGAATGGGCACAGACAGATAGCAGAGTGGTACCACACACCGTGTTGGAACCTTATTCACCTTTTACTCCTTCAGTCATTTTGTGGAAACTTCAACCTCTCATATCTCCTTCATTGGATAAGGATTTTGGCCTGAGAATATCTTACCTGGAGTGTTTTCCACAAAGAACGTGAGGGTGGAATCCATAGTGACTTTGAGATACGATGGGTGATATTAATGTGCAATTCTTATTTATTCATTGCTTGATGACAAAAATGTCTAGGAAGGATCATTATATTTGTACCCCATGTGGAATTGTGGTGTGAGTCCTTTATCGACTAAGTGTTACCCCTAATGGAATTGTGATGTAGATCTGTTATCTATAATGTTTTACCAACTTTGGAATTAGGGTTCAGGTGCTCTATCTATCAAATTTACCCCCCTATGGAATTAGATTGTAAGTCCACAATCTAACGTGTTTTCCCCCCTAAGGGATAGGGTGTGTGTCCTCCTTTCTCTATGTGTCATACCCAAACATACTAGGGTTTATGTCCTCTATCTACAGAGTGGTAACACCAGGTCAATCGTGGTGTGGGCCCTCTATCTACTGAGTGGTACATCCTGATGTACCAGGGTTCATGTCCTATATCTATTGATTTATACAACCCATATCGAATAGGGTATGTTTCCTCATTACATTGAGTAGTACACCCTAGATGTAGTAGAGATTAAATCTGCTATCTATTGATTTATTTACCATATCTGATAGGGTACAATTCTTCCTTACACAGAGTGTTATCCCTTTGATGCACTAGGTCATGGGTCCTCATCACTACGATTTTTCCCACCTACTGTGTGGGATAATGGTGAGGGGTGGTCCCCTGACATGGTTAGTTCTATGGAAATACACAAGAGATGTTGGGAATTGATAATGAACTGAAAAATTGATTGAACACTTTCTTAGGCTGGGCTTTGAGATAGAGATCCATTTTCTCTAAATTTTTGATTTTTTTGTTTGATAATATATATATGTGTGTTTGTGTGTATTTATTTATTTATACATGTTTTTTGATTTTTTTCTCTCTTTCTTTGGGTTGACTTATCTATCTATTCCACTCATGTCTCTAAGATCTCCACCATTAGCTTCTGGGGAGTCCTATAAGGTATGTATATACTCACTCCAAAATGGGATTTACCCAAAATTGTCATTTCTTATATAGACAAAGGATATTTAGGGAATGGATTACAGAAGAACTTAGGGATAATTGGAGACTTTGGTCATGTATGGTGGTTGGAGCTTGTAGATCAGGGTCTAATATCTCTCACCATTTATATTTCTAGTTTTGTCAGGTTGGGGTATCATTCTTGATGGGAATTTAGTTTTACACATTAATTTTCAATTTACACTATCATATTTGTCTACACTCTATTTGGTATGACATGTGTGTTTTTCCTCTATATATTGAATCTTTTAATTTGTATTCCTCTTCACTTTTACATTGAGATGTTCAGGTGTGTGTGTACTGTTGCATTAGGAAATGGAATCACATGTTATATAAGACTTTCAGTTCCTTTATCTAAACATTGACATATGGAGGTAATATTGTGTTTTTTAGGTTCAATCCCCATTCGATCGTTTTATGATATATAATTTGAGAATTTTGGGAAATAAATTATTTTTGAAGTGAATAGTGAAAATAATAATTTTGTAAAACAATAATTTCATTTCGATAAATTATTTAATTTCAATTCTTAATTATTTTTTAATGTAACATAAGTATTGTTTAATAATATTTAAACAACTTAATTACTTTTTAATCGAAATTAAATTACATTTTACTATAAGAATAGTTCGTGGTTTTAAAAAGGGGTTTCTTACGAAAACTATTTTCAAGTGCACTGTGTTTCTTTTTTTGACTAAATAAAATAATAAATAATTAGAAATATATTAAATGAAATTTAAAGAATATAAATATATAAATCTTAATTTATATTCAAAAAATTATTATTATTATATATACAGTTAATATAAAAACATATTTTACTTGAAAAAATACAATTCTCGAGAACATGATTTTTTATCACATATGCTAGTTTTGATTAAATATTTTTTTTACAAATTTATAAAATTTATTTGAATTTTTTTCAACTTTTTAATTAATCATATATAAATTATTTTAATGTTACTTTTTTCTTAAAAAGTTTTCATTTTTTAGTCAATATTTAAAATTATTGAATTTAAATTAAAACTGTATTTTAAATTATATAATTTATAAATTTAAATTATATTGAAATTTTTTTAAAAAGTAAACATAGTCTTATTATATATAAATAAATAAAATATACGAAATTTGAATCAATTTAATAATTAAATTTAAAATGAAAACATTATAAACTATTGATCAATTTCTCTTTAAAGACCAAATTTCTTATTGCATATATGAGATTAATTTTAAATTAAAAATTACCATTTTTGTGAATGGAATGGCTTAAGGAACATCATTTAGTATCAAAAAAGGGATTAGTAATTTTTAGATATCATAATTAAATAATTTTTGTGAAAACCCATGGAAAATGTGTGTGTATAGAATAACATCTGAAACCATTGGTAATGTAGAATAATTACATTATTGGATATTAAAATGGGGATGTGGTTGTGTAATATATGGGCCTATGGGAAATAACACTGAAATGCTTAGATTGGGTGTTATCTATACATTTACTTGTGCGTGATGAGTTGGACTAAGACTACACACCTCACACAAAACCCATGGGGGATATTCTTTAATTAATTTAAATTTTTATTATAATTCATTATAGAGTATTTGAAAAGATAATGACCATGAATAACGAAGGTTTAATTTAATGATTCATTTATTGAATATAATTTATGTTTATTGGGACATATTATTTATTATTTTCATGAATATATTATTTAAATATATGATTATTATTTCATAAAATACATTTTTTGTTTAAGTTCAAGGATGAATCTTTGTATATTTTTGTTATCACAAAATGTGTCTGAAATTTTAATGATTTTCCCTAAGAACAACTGAATAAATTGGGACATATAATATCAACAATTATGAATATTCAAAATCACAATTATTTATAGTTTTAGAAATAAAAACATGGGTGATATTCCTAACACAACATGTAAGGGAAAACAATGATTCATGGGAGTTTAGTTTATGAAAAAAATGAAGAAAATAAGATTTATCTTTCAGCATTCCAAAAATGTGGGAAGAATCACCCATAAAATTTTCTACAAGTAATATGAAGACGTTTTATTTTTTTAAAAATGGGCAAAAAATAGTATATTTTAAGGAAAAACTGATTAGTTTTTTTAAAATAATTTATGGGAATAGTGTATTTAATAATTAATTATCTTCATTTAAATGTTTTAAATTTGGAAGGTATATGAACTAAAAAAATTGATGTCGTATGAATAAATCTTGTAAAGTGGATCAATAATATTTTTTTTGTAATGGCTTTATTATTGATTATGAATATACTATGAGTAACATATTGAAGGAAAAATAATTTATGTAAAAAGATGAAAAATCATGGTAAATAGTTTAATAATGAAGATAAATGACTGATGTTTTTATGTCTTTATATTTGAGAATTATATTATATATTTTTTAACAATGATATTTTAATTATATGAGTTATATAACCCTTAAATATTCTTCTTTAATAAAATTCCTTAAGGATATGTGAGCATGTGTTAAATGGTATTGATAACAAAGAAAAATTATTTAGTGGTAAGTTAATATTTTTAGAAAACATGTGATTAATTGATATATAGACCCAAATATTTACCTGATGTTTAGATAATAATATTTAGTTAGTATAAAATATTTTTTGACATTGATAATGTAATTTGGATCGTATTGTTAACTATGAAATTGAATAGTGATTTAATGAGAAGGATATTTATGTTGATGTTTATTATTTTTTTTGGATATATTGAATATATTAGATAGTATTTATAGAATTATGTTTATTAATAATATATATTTTCTTTAATGTTCTAATGTAATTCATGTTAAAGAATATTGTAGGTTTCAGTTATGGTATTATTATTATTATTTTAGAGATTTCTGTATTATTTCATCATATGATAATTTATCCATATTGGATAACTTTTACAATCCATTTTTTTTTGGTAAAATATAGTGATATGAAGAATGAATTTTTATTATTTTATGTATCTTATGATCTATTAAAAGTTAATTTTAGTTCTTCAGGCATGAATAAATCAACTTGGCTATTTATTCATTTGAGTAAGAGATGACATAAACATAGAAATTTATTGAATTAAAAAAAGGATGAAACTATGATTATGAAATGGAAACAAGTCATGTAAGTATATTTTCACATGTTCTGTACCTTTGTAGTGAAATAATCTCTTAACTCTATGAAATGGATCATGAAATAAAAATAATTACCTCTTTTCCTTCATTTCTTATCAATTTACGATATTATTTATACCTTAATGATTTCTGTTATTGTAGTCATTATCTATCATAGGATTTTTTTTCTATCACTCTCTATTTTTCTTAACACCTGCTTTTTCTCTGCAATGTCTATATATTCACTTCACACTAATTTTGACCCTATAAGTGAGCCTGATATTATTGTATTTCACACAACCTTTACGTTTCCCGCATCCCTTTCCATAGGATGTTTTTTATCCCTTTATACTATAGGGGTTGTCAAAAATTTTATTCTCAAAAATTAAACCTTTCATTAAGAAGATAAAAATACCTGATAAAAATTGTGAGGAGCCAATTTATTTTGGGGTGGGGAGGATATTTTAAATTCCCATTTTTAAAAAAAAATACTATGCTCATTTTCTTTCTTAACAGTACAACAATATAATTTAAGATAAATTTAATATGACATAAATATTATTTAAATTTAACCAATATAACTTAGACATTAAATTGGTTTTATTAATTAAAATTATCACATTAAGAAAAAAATATGTATAAATGTTTTATATAATGAAAATACATTTATTGATTCATAATAAATAAGTATTCAATTTTCAATAATGTAATTTTTTTTCAAAAATTTTTTTTCATTTAAAAGGGTTTTATTGCATTTTATGTATTAAAATTATAATTTATTTCTAAAATTATATATCAAATTTTTAGTGAATTAATATAAATTTTTAAATCAATATTTCAAAATTAACTTATAGAAGAATCATGGGATTTTTCGAAAAACATTTATTTTTTTATTGAATAGTAAAAATATTGATTTTTAAAACTACCAATTCTTTTAATTAAATAATTAAATATAAAAGAACTATTATGTTTTTAATTTTATCGTAAAGTAAAATTATTCTCCATTATTTATACTTAATCACATTAATCACATTTTAATTCAAATTGTGCTTCATTTTGATATAAGATCACCTTTGTGATTCAAAATTCATTTATGTAAATAATTTTTCTTTTCAGGTATATTAATAAATATTAAAACTGATTTACAACACATATAAAATTATAATATTGGAAAATTTGTTCAATATTTTTAATTAGGAGATTCAAATTTCATAAATAATCTTTTAATGTTTTATCATATTGAACAGTGCCCACGATTAAATAAATTACCTCAATAATGGATAATCAAGTAAAACGAGTTTAATCTATGGGATGAAACATATAAATATTCATAAAACAGGAATTTATATAATGTTATAACATTCCTTATACTTTATGATTATTCTATTTGAAGGTTCGATAAATTAATTCCATTTTTTTGATAATAACCTTAATATTTTTTTTCAATAATGATTAAATACAAAATTTCACTTTGGAATAATATATATAATAATTTTTCATATGGTTAAAATTGATGTTATGCCCAGTTATAATTGGTTCATTGAAAATTGACTTAATTTTTTTATCATGGTGTTTTATTTTTATTTTTTTAATGAAATAATTTTTTTAAATGCATACACTACACTAATGAAATACCTATTCAATTAGCAATAATATATCTATGTAATTTCAAAATAATAGAAAATATAATATTTAGATGAGTTATTAGACTCCATATGACACACAAATTTTTATTTCATAGTTAAACTATTAGTGTAGTTCATTGTTTAGGTCTACATGGGTCAGAGGATGAAACAATCCATCATGGAATGTTATAACCGAAACATACAATTTGAAAAGTAGTTGGTGGTCCATCGACTCACCACTAATGGGCATCAGGCATAAAGTTGGACTGAATCAGCTACAATGACTATGTTTTTTCCACTGTCTAGTAAACTGGTAACCAACAGTCAGATGTTGGGATTTCCTAAAGTTACTAAACTTTTACCATAAACATTGGATAGTTGGTTGGGGATACCATCTTTCTAGTGGCATCACTCTATGTAGGATCACATAAGATAATGATGTAATTTAACACCCATAGATTTTAAAATAGTAACATAATGTTTAATATCATGTATGACACACAATACAAAGATTGAAATCGAATATGACATACATATACTTTATGATAAATTTATTTTTAAATAAATTCAATCTATTTGAAAACATGTGATGCATGAAACATCATGTTTAAAAAAAACATGATACTCTTTTAAAATATTATTATTTCAACATGGCCATTATAACCTAGATGTTATGTTGGAGAATATGAATATTAATAACTTATTTATTAAAATTATATCATTTAGATATGTATAAAATAAATTAAATTGATATCTATTGATTTGAAAAAAAATGTATCATTTAAAATTAAATGTAATGTTTTTTGAAATTCTATATTTTGTAAATATAACAGTTTCATCACATCATATTCACTTATGAAAAATATTATTTATAATTTATGTAAATTTTCTGGATAAAATAATATTCATTTTTGAGATCTGAATTTAATTATTATCTTTTTGTGAGTTTTTGATAATTCCCTTTAATGATTACATTTTTTATTAATATTGAAAACACTGAATATTAATGGAAATTGGCATTTTATTTCAAATTATATATAGTGCTAAATAACATTTTTAATTTGTTTTGATGTAAAATCAGTTCAATTATATATTATTAATTTCAATATAGTTCATTTTAATCATTTTGATATAGATATTTGATATAAAAACATTGTACATTTTTGAACAATTTTTCATTGAAACCCCGCTTTCTCTTCACATCCACGTGATTAATTTTAAATTGAATTTTTCAAATTTTATGAATTGTACTTGGAAAATTGGATTCCACATTTTTAATTAGAATAATTTATATTATATATTAATCTCAACATAATTTTTTACCATATTTAATAGTGGAAATATTAAAAAATAATAACTATGGTTATGTTATAAATGGGATTACATTGGGATTAGACTATGGAGATAATTCTTAAATGAAATACCAACCTGTATAAATAATATCTTAAGGATATTATTCAACATAATAATTTCCAAAGTTCATTATAGTATAATTCTTCTACTTTTATCTAGTGTATTACTTGTTCATTTGGTATTGTTTTGGGAAATTCCCAAGTAATTTACAAGATGGTCCCCTTTCCCCACTTATAAAAGGGCACTCCCTCCCCTCACATAATCACACCCCAAAATCATTTTCTTATCAAAAAAAATATACCAAAATATAACCTCAAAATCATTATTCATAATATATAGTTTATATTTCCCAAAAATAACAACCCTATGGTCTTTAATAAGAGATCTAAAGGAGCTTTCTCTTATAGAATGTAATTTTCCTAATAAATCTATTTCATTTTAATTATTTTTTTCCAGCTTCAATTATTTATTAATACATCTATTATATTAATCCCATTACATACCATACATTTATATTTTATTATTTTTATATAATAATATTTATTAATATCATCTTCTATCAAATGGGAAATGATATCATCCATCATGTGTAAATATGACTAATGCCTCGTGAACTGATCTAGATCATTTTTCATCACCAGCGTTAAAGGTAGTATATAATGATGCATTAACCACATGTATATGTTATTTTTTATATTTTTATACTTATTCAATTTTAATATGAAATATATCGTTTTTCCTTCCACTCTATTTCAAATATGATAACGACACTTGTGTGTTATGCTAACTACCACCTCACAAAGCAATATTATTCATTTTTCCTTACACTTCTACGAGGAATGTAAAAAGGGTAAAATTAATGAATATGTGTTATATATATTATATGATATTTATTTTCTAATATTAATATATCACCCACTTTTTAAGTATTTCACCCATTATGAGAATTATATCATCACTAGTGTGTATGTACGACCTACAGTCTTCACAAAGAGATGTTATTCTGTTTCTATTTCATACATTCCAAAATGGTTATAATAATGTATCCAATAGGTAAACAATATATTTATAACTTAATTATCAATATGTAAATGATATATATATATATATATGTATATAATTCAAAACAACTGGATATTCCATAACAAAATTTGGATGAGAAAACATCGCAACTAACACCATAAATAATGAAAATAATGAAATATTGTTTGCAAGATGCTAATAAATTTTTTTAAGTGGATCCTATATGATTATATAAATATTATTATGAAATTTATTTTTAAATTATTAACATTATTAAAACCATTATAGTGGAGTTACATGCATTTACTAAGGAAATAGGACTTAAGGTAAGGGTTTCTTATCACACTTCAACTTCTGTGAGACATATGAAATATTAACCACTTATTTCATTTGTGTTGTGTATGAACAATAATTTTTCTAAGTCATATGATGAATTTATTTATCTTCATGTTATCTAATTTTTCATTTTATTTGATTTAATTTATAGAGCATATGATCTAGAAGTTACCAAAGTGGTAATGTTTTATTTAAAAATCAAATCATTATTTGGGATTGTTTATGTTTTCATATCCATTGGGGTAATTATTTGATATTTCTAGATTAAAATAAATATAATTTATTTAATTGTAGTTTTTCATGAAATTTTTCATGTCATATAACAATTTATTCACTCTTCAGTTCATAAAAAAATTGAGAAATGGGTTTTATGAAAATTAGATATTGTTTCTCTCTTCTTTCAGAAATCAATTTTCATCAAAAGCTATGTTGTCTAAAAAAAATTAACTATCACAACCCGTACCAATGGATTTAGTTCCATGACTCCCTAATCCCACCTCCAATAGGTCATGGGATGACAACTAGCCTCGAGTAGGCATATCACTATCTTGGGAGGCATTGCCTATGTACATGTACACACACACCCATTTCCAATCCAACAAAATGATAAAATATAAAAAACCCACTAAGTAAATAATGTAAGCATTACAATATATCCCAAGAAATAAATTACAATAGGAGAGTGTTGTAATGTGAAACTAGGCTAAATACTGGGCCATCAAAACGAGTCTATAAACCTCAAGCCAGCCTGTAAACAAAAGCTACATGGACTACAGTATGTAGTTGTAGTAACACACCATAGCCTGCCAGATCTCACAAAGCACCATATAGTCTGGGTCATCCTATAAATCCATCAATTTTTCAATCATCTACACAAGATATGACACATGTGGGAATGCCCGGGTAGGGGGTAGTATAAAAATACTCAGTATGGCACCCCTGAAACCACAAAGCAATATAAAAAATGAAAGTACAGTGAGATCTACAAATGTATCTGTCTATAACAAATATAATAATATCTTGATATACTCAATCCAAGACACATAGTCTAGAGGTATTTCATAACTACTTCATACCCGAACTAGGTATTTAGCACCAATATTCTAAAAAACACTCATCTCAGAGAACAATCTATTGAGTCCTATAGTATAGATGACCCCGTCAAAGAATAATTGATCTTTAAAAACCATCATAAGAGAGATATGATGATACATCTAAAGAGGGATATATGATTCAGAGAGGAGGATGATTTCATGGTCTATGTGGTGATACCAAATACTCAATCTGTATTAACCTACTAAGTACAGGATCGACACCCTATTATGTTGGTCACGTTAATAACGAAGACTCTACCTAGGGCACAATGAAAGAATAGAGGACCCCGCTCTGGGCCTCTCGAGGGATTCCAAAACTCTATCTAGAAAGTCTTGTAGAAGGGATCATATAATTATGAGTATAAAATGTTTCGTACATACATTCAGAGAAAATAAAAAAGAGAATGAAACCAAACAAATCATGTCCATGATATGGTGGAAAAGTGAATAAAGCCTTGTATATGGGGAATAAAGCATTTATTGGGGACACAAATCCTGTCCCTTGACCTCGGGTTCTACCATATACAAAAAACTATTTATTTAGAACATATATTGTAAAATATGGGCACATTCCATCAATAAGGAATCACATATCATGTATTTCCATCTAGGGGATCTCAGTGTGCACACGGTGTCAACCAGTGTGTATTTTCATGTGTACTCGTACATGGGGTAGTCCGTGTATTTGATCTAGGCCAAGTCATGGGGGGGGTACACACTGTGTAAGAAACCTTTTACAGTACCTCGTGTTTTTTTACCTCCCTAGATACATGTCAAGTCTATGGGAAGGGTCTACAAGTAATTAGATAGGGGTCACCAACCTTGTGACATTTAACTATCTCTAAAAACCACATCCACCACTCAGTGTGGGCCACACACTATGAAATCTTAGATTACTTGTCATGTTCATCAGGTTTTTCTAGAATGTATGGTTTGTCTTTCACACACCTCGGTCGATCACTTATGTTCAACTCCATTGGTACATTCACCTCGAAACTCCACATCTACGCTCGTTTGATCACTATAACACTGAATCATGGTGTTTCGGACCATCAATCATCTTAGAAAACCGTTATAATCTATTCTAATGTAAATTGATCAAATAATAGTTTCTTCCAATTCGAACTAATTCATATGCCGTTGTTGTTGTCGCACCTCCATTAGTTTGTCTCAATGTTGGATCTTTAATTTAAGATCATTCACCAGTAAAAATGGCGCAATTATTATAAATTCATAAATGCGATGAAGAAAAATGAAAATAGATAGAAAAAGGGGGAGAGAAAAACACAAGGAAAATATATGTGGAATAGACATCCACCATTGATCGTTCTAGCCTCAATATGTTCCAATAATATTGATCAAAAAAACAAATCAATTCTCAAATAATCAGACCCCGATAATCCGGTAATTAAACCCTTCCCTCAAGGTTATGATTGAACTGCTGATCAACCAATTCATTGACTAGTTGGTGTTCATCACTGAGACTAATAATGGGGAAAGAAATTTAAAATAATTCATCCTAATTGGGAATTGGATCACTCACTATTCAAAATCGATTTCTACAGGTCAGATCTTTCATGAATGGTATCTGTCAATCTTCGATACAAAGTATCTTCATCACCTGCCGAGAGAAATAATCCAGGTTTCCTCTCAATATCCTTCAAGGAATTCTGGGGTTATGAGCCTAACCCTGGATCCCTACATAAAATATTATTTAAAAATAAATGCATCATTGCATAGCTACGTTTCTACGTTGATGAAATGGTAAAATAAAATAGATCTTCAATTTATTTTATTCATTAAAAACACATGAAGCTACTTTTCACAATTGCCTTACACCGGAAAATTCTGGGTCATGCCTAAGGTAAAGTTACTACTCTGAGTGAAACAATGCCCTTAGATTTTTCCTTTAGGAACCCATAAGATATTATTCCGCTTTTTTAGGAAAACAATGCACATATGCTATTTAATACGTTAATATATTTCAAACATTTTTTCTGGGAACACCAAGCCTCCGAATCGCATTTACACTTAGTTTCTGGTCTCAAATTTATTTTTTATAATATTTAGAAATAATACATAGATAATTTAGGAAAATACATTCTCCCAACCATGGGCTTTATATCCCCAAAATTCTAAACAATTATTACTAAAAAATATGTGGGTATTGTGAACGAACTTGAGCCTATCTCCCCCTCATCTCTCTAAAAGATTCTCATGATATCACTAGAGACACAATAAAGGAATCTCTCACCCACCAAGGATCTGATTCTACCGATATTTTATCTCCACTAGGTAGTCATAAAATGTTTCCCCATCCTCAATGCCCAGCTCTCCCTAGACGATGTTGTGTGATTGTTCAAACACATACTTCCACAACTATAATACATGGAAGAAATATTATACATGGTTCAACTATGTGGGTATATCTGAGTAGTACCCCACCTCTCCCACTCTATGAGTATCTAAAAAAACATCAAACATCGTATACAACTTTTCTTCTTGGAAAATCTCTTTAATCCATGTTGTGGTGAAACCTATAAGAACATGTGGTCTCCTTCCTCAAGCACCAAAGGCCTCTCTCTCAAGACATCATAAGACATATAATGTATCTATATAGTATTTATCCACTTCTAGATGATATGAAACTTCTATTTAGTAGATTATAACAACTCTGAACCGATTATTAGGAACTCTCCTAGGTCAATCCAAAATGTTGTGACATGCAGGGTTGCCTGTAAAAATCATTGAATGGAGCCCTACCAATTGTGGAGTGGTAGTTATTATTGTATGTGAACTCTTCTAGTTGTAGGTGATCCTCCCAACTAGGATTGTGGTCCAATAGGAATGATCATAACATTTCCTCTAGGATGAGAATAGTTCACTCTATCTAGCCATCTCTCTGTGGGTGAAACATTGTTCTCAAGCGTAACTGTGTCCCAAAAGCCTCTTATAATCACTCAGATGGCATCGTGTCCCCTAGAAATACTTGGTAATCCCATTAAGAAGTCAATCGATATTCCATCCCTCTTCCATTCTGACAACTCAAGGGGTTGAGCTAAACCCATTGGAACCTAGTTATCAGCCTTCACTTGTTGACAAGTAAGGCATTGAGAAATAAAATCTGTAATACTCTTCTTTGTCCCAAGACACCAAAAATTGTGTTGGAGGTCTTAGTACATCTTCACCACACCTGGATATACCTACAAAAGGGATGTATGAAACTCTATCAAAACCTCCTCCCACAATGCCACTGGTTCTACTATGCATCCTTAGAAAAGAATGATGTTATCCCCTCCTTTTGAATATCCATTATAAGCATGTCTTGTGTACATATGATAATGTAGGGTCTTAAAGTCATTATAACCATGTAGTTCCTCCCTAAATCGATATAATAATATAGGGGTAATGACCATCGACTAGAGGTAATATTCCCCATTTCCAACCACAAAGGATAACCATAACGAGTCCAACTACTCTGATACCACATTCAACAATTGCAAACATGATCTCTTGAAAATATGATATGCCACCACATTCCCCATCCTAGGGGTATATACAATCCTAAATTCATTATAATCTAGTAAATATAGCCATAGACTATATCTCATGTTAAAATCCTTCTAATAGATGAGATACATGATACTCTTGTAATCAAATTAGACGATAAACTACTAACCCATCAGGTAGTGTTTCTACATCTTCAATGTAATGACTAGAAGTATTAACTCAAGATCATGAGTCACATAGTTCTTCTCTTATGGTATCAACTAAAATGAAACATAGTCAATCAATACATGACTTGGCATCTAGAAACAACCTATCCCAGTTCATGATGCATTACAAAACACCACCCACTCGACACCCTCTTCCAAGAAACTCTTGATTGAAGTACATGTTAAACTCTGTCCCAATTGCTGAAAATCCAACTAGAACTTCTCTGTCCACATGAAAGGCTTCCCCATTCGAGTAAAATTTACCATGGGTGTCGATATCTTAGATAAATAATCTATGAATCCATGATAATAGCCTACTATCCTAAAGAAACTCCGCTCCTCCGTTGCGCTATTAGGTGGCTCCCATGCTAACACTATCTCGAACCTGGCCAAGTTCACTGCCACTCCATCACCTAAGATAACGT
Organism: Viscum album; assembly: GCA_963277665.1. Taxonomy (NCBI): domain Eukaryota; kingdom Viridiplantae; phylum Streptophyta; class Magnoliopsida; order Santalales; family Viscaceae; genus Viscum; species Viscum album. The sequence continues at coordinate 997,644,155 of OY728136.1, read as the reverse complement.
GTCTCATAAAGTTGACCTCTTGAATATAGAACTAAAACATAATTATTTTCAAATAAATATTATGATTTTTAAATATATCCAAAACAATCCATAATAGTCTTGTGTGCTCTTTCTGAGACACCGAGTACACATGGATATCGGTTATGAATACTACCATTAACCAATATAAATATGGATAAAATATCTGGTTCATGAGTCCCATAAACACAACTAGGGAGTTCTTCATTCCAAATGGCACCACCAAGTACTCAAAGTGACCATAACGAAATCTAAAAGTTGTCTTCATTATATCCTTATATGGTACTTACAACTAATGATATCCTGATCGATGTTCAAAATTTGAGAACCATTTTTCCTCGTTAAACTATTCAAAGAGATCATAAATCCTCTATAGTGGGTACTCTATTTCACGATCTCCTGGTTCAAGCATCGGTAGTCTGCACACAACCTCAACATCAAATATTTCATTTCAGAAAACAAAACTGGGGTCTCTTAGAGTAAAACATGGGTATCATGAAGGCCTTCCCTTATAAGTCATCTAACTGAACCTTCATCTCATGAATCTATATGAGTTCCATCTGATATGCTAGTGTGGATATTGGTGTGCTCCCAAGGTGTAAATAAATTTATAATTATAACAACCATTGTGGAGTTAATCCTATGATATATTTAGGAACTACATCCATGTACTCCACTACCACCACTTTAAACTACAAGATCATAACATATTCTACAATGAGGGATAGTCTAGCCAGCTGATGAGTAATCGTATGCACCCTCCTATGAATTATTCCATCCTTTTCTACTTGGTTTTCCTTTTTCACTAAAAAATAAAACCTTGTTTCATCATTATTGACACACACCATCCTTTTCCTAAAATAATCAACTTGTGTGTGGACTATGGATAACTAATCCATAATAAGAACGATCTTGTAAGGCCTTAATGTTACCACCATGATAGGCCAACCGAAAAACTCACCCCTAAAGGTCTATCATAATGTCGGAAATAATGTCTGATCATTATGTATTTATAGTAGGTTTCTATAACCGTAAGGGTCGATTCAATAGTTGAACTAGAAACTCAAGGTCTCAAACAATATATGAAGAATTAATAGAATGACTTGAAACTGTTTCTATAATTACTATAGCTAAATTATAAAATACATAGATTGTACCTTGATTAATTTGTGGAACCCCTGGGTCATATGCCTTGACTGCATGCAGTTTTCACCACCCATATTCTCTATCTTTAGAGCATAGCGTGGACCTCTTGGGGTTGTTTGTGGTAATAAGTCTAAATGTTGACCAACTCATATTACTCTTTCATATCCTCTAATATTTCCTCCAACATGTAATTCTACCTTCTCTTTTAACCACCTCTACCATGATGGTCCATCCACACTCTCTCTATTTTCAGTACGGAAGGTCAGATAATCTAGAGCAAGATTTCACCTACCATCACATGAACAGCACCGCCTCTCCCAAGGGTAACTGGACCCATCATATAACACATGAACTACATATCATATATCTCGGGACCTCCTCTTAAAACATATCCCACATCCAAGTCCCTGGGACATTCATTGGCTCCCTAATTCTGAGATCTCTTCTTCTGCTCGTCCACTGCTGACTATCACTGGTTTTATGTTCTCATCCAAAAAGACTTTAACCCCTAAATATTTCTCATGATCCTTAGTATAAGTTGAAGTACATAGAGGGATAATTATGGATCAGATGTCTCTATGTAGACCTATCTCTAAGGTCTTATACCTAATATACAGTTCTCTAACCATATCCATCGTGTACCTATAATGGGTTTTGAACCTCGATGAATAATCATCTATTGTCATGCTACCCTACTAGAGACGAAGAATCTCTTGTATACATACAACTCTCAACATAACTGGTGAGAAATCCTCTCAAAAGAGATAATTGAAATATTTCTATGAAAGATTCACCTCATTGTGAGTCCGGATAGCCTAACTCTAACACCACTATGCTGAGTCATGTAGAAGGATTTCTTGTTGATCCACAATATGATCTGATGGTGTTTATAATAGGTGAAAAAACTTGGGTCACCACTCTCAATATAGTCCTCATCTACCTAATGGTTGGGCTCACCTTGGAACCTTAGGGGTCTCTATCTCTGAAGCTCATGTAGATAGCTCTTTATGCACTCCTCATATGCTAGTACAGTGGGAACCACATGCTACTCAAAAGATGGCAGTATAGATGGAATGCCTCATGGATGTAACATCTAGAGAAATGGTCCATTTATTGAAGCCTCATCACTAATGGGGGTCATCCTCATGATCATGCTCCAAAATCATAGCTGGTATGTGTTAGGATTGAATCCTATAGAAACAAGATATACCACATTCAATGAGTATATCTGTAGAGCTTACTCAACATGGACATGGAAACCAAAAATCATTCCTATATGAATCATGTACCATTATTATCTATACAACCAGAGTTCTCATTTAATGTGTTTAAAGACATGTTATTAGATTCCTAGTGTATGGATATGTCGGTTTCCTGCACCAAGACTGTAGTCTCTAGCCTGAATGATGAACTAGAAACACATAACATTATTTCCCCAAACTAATATCGCATACTCCTAGATCTACATTAGAACATACCACATCTTATACCACTCTGGAATGGCACGTACTAGTGGGAATATTCCACAACACACGAAACCCACCCCCAAAAGGCCATGGGTTAGAAACTATCACTGAGTAGGCATATCAAAACATGGGAGACATTGCCAATGTACATGTACTCACACACCCATCTCTAAGCCCGCAAAATGTTGAAATGTAAAAAATCAACTAATTTAAAAATGCATAAATAACACTAAATACAAACGAAAATATTTCGATGGTAAAATAATATAATATGAAACTGGGCGAAATACAATCCCCCCAAAAATAGTCTATAAATCACAAGTACACCCTGTAATCAAAAGGTGTCGGGACAGCTGTCTATAGTCATATGAACACACCTCAGCCTGCCAAATCTCACAAAACACCTTCTAGACCTGGTCAACATAGAAATACATCAAAAGTTAATTCATAATTACAAGACATGACACATGCAGGAAAATCTTATGCTGGTGTGAGTAAAAATACTCAGTAGGACACCCCAAAACCAAAATGAAATATAACAAAGGAAAGTATATTAATATCTACACAAGTTTATGTCTATAACAAATATAATCATATCTAGATATTCTCAATCCATGAAACATGGTCTAGAGTTATGTCATGACATCTACATACCAACATTAGGGATTCATCTTGAAGATTCCACAATGTACTTGTCCGGTATAACACAATCATGAGTCTGTTAGTTTTAGTGATGTTCGTCCAAGTAGGATTGATCATTGGGAACCATCATGAGAGAGATACAATAATACATCTGAAGATATATATATGATACATATAATGAATCATATCTAGGGACACGGGGTGAGTCCAAAAATTCAATATAGATTAACCCGCTATGTAGAGGATTGAAACCCTATAATTTTTTTCACATAGATACCAAAGACTCTACCTTGGGAATGAAGAATGAATAGAGGATCCCGCTCTAGGACTCTTAGGGGATTCCACACCTCTTTTATGAATATTCTGTAGAAGGATACATATTCCTATGAGTAGAAAATAATTCATACATACCATTAGGTAAAATGATAAAGGGAATAAACCATAAAAAAACTTGTTCAATATATGAGGGACAAGAGAATCAATCCATGATGAAGGGGTCACATGGAATTTAGTAGAGTCACACATAGTGCCACTAAAACCTTAGTACTTATCATGTACAATGTCCCATGACTTTTGACCATGTCATGTAAATGATGGGTACACCCTATGAAGGAGTCACATGTAATGTCCTTCCATCTGGGGTCCTCCTATATGATATGGTTGTGTGGTAGTACACATTATCAACTCATGTGTCGCTTCTCGTGTAGTAGTACATGGGGTTGTCTATGTACTTGGTTCAGGAAAAGTCAAGTGGTGGGGTATGCACCATGTAGGAAACTAGTGTAATCCTCCATGTGTTCATGTATCTCCCATGATACACGCTGAGACATTGAGAATGTTCTACACATCATGTGATATGGGTCACATGTCGTGTGACATTTAAATGTATTTTAAAATCCTAGATGCCACTCAGTAGGGTCCACACACCATGTAATCACATATTACACAATGTGTTCATATGGTTTTACGAGAAATGCAAGTTACTCATCCACTAACCTTGAAACTCTAGATCTAGGATTATTTTATCACCCTCACACCAAATCAGGGTTTTTTGGGACATCAATCAGCTAAGAAAAACATTTTGATCTGTTTTGATGCAAACCAATCATAGAAAGGATTCTTCTAATAAGATCTAATTCATTTATATAGATCATTGTTTCCCCTCAGTTAGGTCATCCAATTGTTGGATCTTCAATTTCATATCGTTTCAACAAAAAGTAATTTCCTAATGATTGTTCGTACATAAATGCGATGAAGAACAAAGAACATGCATAGAAAACGAGGGAGAGGAAAATTCCAGGAACAAATATGATGAAAAAATGATCATTGTTCATTAAAACCTAAATCTATTCCGTTAAGAATGATTAGAAAAACAAATAAATTCTCAATTAATCAAAACTGATAGTCCCTACATTAAACCCATCTTGCAAGGTTATGATCAAACTGTGGATCAAGCGATTTGTTGATTGGTCACTATTAATATTTGAATCTAATAATAAGAAAATAAATCCAAAATAACACAACATACATGGGAGTTTGATTGGTCACTATTGAAGATAGATTGACGTCAGTGAGATCTGTCAAGAATGGCGTCTGTCGATCTTAGATCCACAGTTCCTTCATCACCCGCTGAGTGAAATATTCATGGATTCCTCTCCAAATCCACCTTGTAATTATAGGGTTATGGTCCTAACCCTAGATCCATATCTAATGGTTTATTTAAAAATAAAAGCATCCATGCATTGCTGCATCGACAAAATAGTAAAATGAAAAAAAATATTCAATTTATTTTATTCATTAAAAACGCTCGAATCTACTTTTCACAGTTAACCAACACCAGATAATTTTAGGTCATTCTTAAGGTAAATATTATAATATGAATGAAATAGTTCCCTCATAGTTTTTATCTAGAAATATTTTTAGAACTTATTCCTCTTTTTAGGAAAACTATCTGTGTGTTCAATTTAATATTTTAATATATTTAAATCATTTATTACGGGCACACCAAACATCGAAATCGCATGTCGTCTCAACGTCTGGTCTCAAATATAATAAATATAATATTGAAAAATAATACATGGGAAATAAAGGTAATTAAATTACCCAGTACAAAACAAATATTAAGTAATGTTTTTCAAAATGTTTACTTTTTACAAAAAAAATTAAAGAAACCTTCATGTAATTTTCAAAACAATCACTATTTGGATTTTATAGAAAATATGAAAGAAATATTTTTTTAAATGTATGGCTTGTTCATAATTTTAATCCATAATGACACATCAATGTTTCAAATATGATTTATAAATTTGAACAAGGTTATTTTCTATGAAAAATATTTTCAAAATGTGTTGAAAACATTTTTATTTAGACGGTTAGTTCCATAATGGAAAGGTTATTTTTCTAAAAAAATCATCTTAAGAATATTTTCACTCTATTTATATTCAATAATTACATGAAGACTTCATTTTACTTATGATCCATTGAGGATTTTTTTAGTAATACCATCCATATTATTTATCTGGAGATTGTATGATCAATTTCACTAGGGATAGAAAATGTTATTACTATTAACCATTTTAGTTTGGGTGGTTTATGATTATGTTTATTGATTGAGAAAATTATTAAAATTTCATATGTTAGTTTTTAAATATGAATATTTATATTTATTATGTTTTAAATCGTTCATATGAGAAATTTGTTAGACTAAGTATGTAATGGGTGTGGGTAAATATTTCCTCATGATGTAGTTTTAGGTCTTATGAGGCAAAACAGATTGGGTTTTGGCTGAGTTCATACCCATTTATTTATATTTATTTTCACGATTCCTCTACTATATATTTTATATGTCTAAAAGTATACATTCCATTATTATAAATTTATTTATTTTTATTCCATATAATTATTATACTTGTTTGAAATATCACTAGTAATGTTTTGAAGATCATTTGATTTTTCATATAGAATTATTTGATCACCTTTTTTTCCTTCAAAATTATGGTCAAGTTATTTACTAAATAGAATGTGTTTTAGATATTTACCGTTACATATTTATTATTACTTATTTATTCATAGAATCTTCTATTATCTTAAAAATAATGATAATATTATCTCAAATTTTCCTTATAATTTGTTTTCCCTAGGATACGAGGCAGTGTTTTTTGATTGTTAGGCCAAGATACCCTATGAGGAATAATTGTCTTGAAAAATAAAATATTTTTTTTATTTTATGATTTAAAATATATCATAAACTTCAAGAATGTATCTAGTTTTTCCACAACTATACTATTTGGTCTTTTATGATTTTATTCCTCTAATTGTATGTTTTTTATTCATATCCTTCAATATACCTTCTTTTCATGATCGATTCTTACTATGGGAAATATAAACCCTAGTATTTATTTTACCTAGATTTATTTTTTTGGTAATTATAGTTATGAGAGCCCTTCATCCATATTTTAGGACCCCAATACCTTGATTTCATTTTCGCTATCAATAGAGAGATATCATTAAATCATTGTGGTATGATTCTAGATATTCCATGTAGGCGCTAATTTTTTCATTCTCCATATTGTGATTCATTTTTTATTGAAAATTAATAGATATGTATTTATTCTTATTTTTTAAAAATAAATTAATTTTAATCATGAATTTCTTAATGAAATATTATTTGAACCTATCCTCTACGATTTTAATAATGAGTATACTGAATTGAATGTGATCATGTTTCCCTTTGGGTGTCCCACATGTTTGGGGAACACTATATTAGGAAACAAAAAAGCTATATCCTAGGGTTTTCATGGAATTTGAGGGAGTGGATAGGGTTTTTCTAGTGACATGCCGATTACTCCTTCCACATCACTATAGTTCCATGCATGATGTTCTTAACATGTTGAAAATTTAGTGCTATTATCTCGAAAATTATCATGTGATAGATGTATCAGACATCTATCTTAGTGATTATTAATCCTTTTACGAGAATCTGATATAGACTCTATATTGTAGTGATAATTATGACTCAGATATGGTGTTTCATTTTGTTCAACTGTAGTGGTAGCATGGGCGAGTTTAGAAGGAGACCTGGGGAATGGTGTCTGATATGAGGGCACAATGGACTGATTTATTTTCTGAGACCCCAAAAATATGATTAGAGTAGCATGAAAATGATCTATTATACAATGGGGAGGTTGTATGATCCATCATAATTATATGTATGACTCTCTTTGAGTTTTTCATCTAAGCCTTAGTGGCTGAGACTTCTTCTATTATAGAGATAATGTTTTGCAGATAATGTCTATAGTTATTGGATATATGTTTTTTATGTAATAGTGTATGGTTATAAACATGATAAATTGGTTGATGGTGGTTTTCCTTGATTTATAAGGCATTGGAGGTGGGTTAAGTCCTTTTATAGAAACTGGGATGAAAAGATGTTTTTATGAGATTTACATTCCATATAAAGGTGTTACACAACATGTAATGTCATTCAAGAACATGTTGTGAACTAGTATATGGTGTGAAATGGTTTCACTCTGTGAAAAACATTCATGTATTATAATTATTGACCAGGATAAATAATAACCTAATGGGATGGGTTCTTTGATGTATCCCTCTAAATAAAAATAAAAAATGTGTAAATCTATTACATGCCATGTAATTTCCTGAGGATTATTTTTAAAGGGTTACATGGGTATGAATAATCATTCTCCATGTTTTTACCCCTCTATTATCAAACCTAGGTATAATTATAGGCAATTTTGGGAGCCTTTTCATCATTCCTGAAGTTCTGTTTGTGAGATCAAACCATAATATGTAGTAAAATATATGTTTTCCCATTCCTCCATTTGTTCTTCAACTATTGTGGTGTAAATATCTTGATTGTTCTCATTTCTATTTTGATCATGATCGGTTATTATCTATAATCCCTTGCATGATCATCTGTGCCTTTGTGCTTATTTGTGAATCCTACTATAAGGGTCGGTTGATCTCTAGCTAAAGGTAGGGTTATAAACCTTAAACCATCGATTTTATAATTTTCATGTATGTGAAATATTATAATGTCATCAACAAAATGTGTTCCTAAATTAATTATTTAGTAAATTGAATTTTTCTTGGATTATCTTTGGATCAAATTGGTTATTGAACTATCTTATGGATACCTTTCAAGTTAGATAACCATAGAATATAAATGACTTGACAAATGGAATAAAGTGTGTTTATAATTCCATCAGTGTTGGGTGATTTCTTTATGTAGATTCACCTTGTCTTAGATTGTTTATTGAAATGACTTGTGTTTTATTTGTTTATGACAAAATGTTAAATGAATATGTTTAATTGAATGAATAAATGAAATTTTCATAATTAACCATTTAGCCTTAGGATGTGATATTGTGATATCCTTGTTGATACGACTAGTGATACATGTTGTAATGATTATATATTGGGATGTTCCCTGATATATACTGAAAAGTTTATATAGTGGGTTATGACTAGTGATTCATATTGAAATTCTTATATTCTAGGCTTGGCCGTAACACATGTCGTAATGCTTATAAATTATGCATGCCTAAGAAATATACTGAAATTATTATATAGTAGTATCCTCCCTGATTGATGAATGAAATGATTATATAGTGGGTTTTGACCCATCTATGGGTAACTATTACAAAGGTTATATAGTTATGGTTGGTGTGGTGATGAGACATGATCAGAGACATTTCTACAAGGTGCCGAAGAAGGTTATGTTTTACCATGGTTATATATTTATGGTTGGTATAGTTGTGATACATGTTTATAGATATTTCATAGTTCCAAATAAGTTTTATGTAGTATTAATTTAAATTTTTAATATTTTAATAGACTTTTTTGTTTTAGTATTGCATGGAATTATTATTAGACTGATTATGTGTTGGCATGGTGGTGTTGACCTACCGAGTTATTATCTCACCCTATCCATGCCTCTATCTGGTACCAGAGAAGACTATATAGATGAGTTATTTAAAATGGTAAAGGTGTCTTTTTGTTGATTATTTATTGACTGAAGGGTTAGAGTTTAGAGATAAGACTAGCATGGTGATCATGACTGGGGACATTGATTTTTTCTCAATATTCTAGAATTTTATTTTTATTTCATATGTCCTAAAATTTAGTTACATTCTAGAATGAAATTACATTACACGTTTATTATATATTTCATTATTCAGATGGATTTAAATTATTTGGTTATTCCATTTTTTTGTATTCTTTACATTATTTCCACTATTCTAGTATTCATAGTCATATAATTATTCTGTTGTGTAGTAACTCTATAACCAGGGGAATCGTCTACCCGCTATACTTTTCACAACTCTACTACTAGTATGATGCCTCTATAATATGTGTAGGTCTGCTTTAGGTCTCATAACATACCAGTTTTTGACTATGTGAGAGTTCCAAATCGATGGATATTATACCCATGTTCTAAAATGAAATAAAGTCTCTTAAATTTTAGACCATCCTATGGAATTTTTGGGGTATTTTTAAAAATTAATTCCTTTTTAAAGTACTATTTTCTAATTTTATGATGAATTCTGATAGGAAATATATACGTTTACCCTATTGAATGTGTATTTTTAGAAGAGGTTCTGAATTAAAATTGATTAAGCATGGTGGCTTTGTGGTCACTTTGTGATGATCCTGTGTTTTGATAATCCATTAATGAGACATTCTTAATCTATGTACTTCCCATTTATGGGTGATTAATAGGGATTGTCCACATATAGGGATTTCATGGGTGAGAGTTATATGTTACCTAAAAATGAGATATTTAGGTAATGAGACCACATTGAATCTAATTCGAGTTTCCCTACTGATCCTCATAATGGATTTTTTTTCACAATAACTTCATAGGATTCCTAATTGCAACCTATATAGAGGGATAAGTGCATTAGTTTTTTATGTTTTCTATTTGACTCTCACAATTAATAGTATATCTATAGGGAAGATAATGGTTTATCTAAGGAGGTACAACTAGTAATTTGTGTGTTCTTGTAATCATATTTCTTGATAAACAATGATAAATGATTCCAGAAGAAATACCGAAATGATATATTTACTGTGAAGACTATGATGGATTTTATACATTATATAGGTTTCACCAATGAAATCCTTATACGTAATAATTAAAACATTAGAGTGTTCATTGTCACAGCATGGAACTATTGTTTCTTTTATTTATTGATTACCATTCTTTATTGAATTTATTATTAATATGATACACCCTAACACTATTTTGTTGACTCTTGTTTAGCTATTTTATTTCTGGCACACTTTCATATAATTTTTTTATCTGACATTAGAGTTTCATGTTTTTTTCAATGTTATTCAAGAAAGTGTTTTTAAATGAAATAATGGATTAATTTTTTCAATGGTTTTTGGATTTTTTTGAATTGACTAATTTTATTTCAAAAAATAATCTTATTGTGATGTTATTATTATGAATTTATTTTCCTATTTTAAAATGAAATAATTATACTCAATTTATCATACTCCCCATTTAGCATGTTTGGACTACCTTATACTATAATTACGTAGACTATTTTTTTTAATCTAATTGGGACATATAAATCAATCCATGCTTCATTTATTTTTTATGTATACCCTTCATGTTCTTATAGTATTTTATCATGTTATCGTCATCATTCGTTCATGTGTTTATTCTTGGTTGGTTATGTGTTGGTGGCTTGGCAAATGGAGGGGGTTCATGGCTGATGAAGTGACATGTTTTGATGGTATTTTTTATCATGTCCTAGTTCCATGATATGATTTTATTAGTTTATTTTATATGATGGTGTTTCTGTAGTGTAAATTTTTTACACTTACTTTTTTGGGAAATATTTTTTTCAACAGCTATTTTGGGATACCCATGTTCTTGTCACCGACCCATGGGTACCAAGAAAACACATTGGGATTGTGGCGATCGGTTCATATGGTGCTTAAAATGGAATTCTGGACTAGTTCACTAAACTCAAAGACTATTTTAGATAAATATAAACTTTTATTATTTTGTTTAAAATATATATTAAAATTCCATTTCTAATATGATATCTTTAAATTCAAAATAGGTCTATATTTCTAAAAATGTATTTAATGTATAATATGTTGAATAATATTTAATGAAATCATTTTAAATTCATAAATGTATTATACTTCTTCATGTGAATGGAACGCAGTATAGAATATCAACCCTTTTCTACTTATTTTTCACTTTTCCTTTTATATAAACATTCATGACTGTTAGACATTAAGATACATTGATATCAGGATAATTTCCAAAAGGATTAATAGTGGGTTAAAACTATGTGATAGTGGTTAAAAAATCACATAAACTTGTTTAAATTTAATTATTTGATATTATTTAGACTCACCCTCATACCAGATATAAAATATATCAATTTTGATTCCCATGAACATAAAATTATTTTATATTTATATATTAATTTATTTAATTCCATGTATTCCCTCCATATATTATAAATAGAAACATACTCTTCTCCATTATTCACATTTTTTTATCATTATTAATATTTAAATCGCATCCCCAATACCATTATATATTCATCCCCCACATACTAGATTTTTTATTATCTCCAAAATACCATCATTTTAAATATTAAGGTGAAAACCAAATGATGTATCTCAATGAAGTGATATAACTCTGAAAGGATTACATAAAATATATATTTTTTCATTTAAACATAAAAATATATGGTATGCATTCTAAAATAATGAATTCAGTATAATAAATATATTAAATTTTTATTATGGCGGTGGTGTAACCATTATCCACCTCCATTCTATCTGATGGGAAAAGATGAATGTTTCTTGTGCGTACATGTGGACTATTACCACCCTGATGTGATACATTTAATTTTTCCTCGCAATTTTACATTATTAGTGAAAATGAATGATTTATTTAATATATATTTTATTTATTGTATTATAACAAATTTTTAATTAGGGCATTATTATTCAATTTTATTTCGTTCAATCCATCAAAATGTGTAGACATCACTCGTGCATTTGTATGGACTTCGATAACCACTAATTGATTTATTTAATTTTTTGTCACCAATCTATATAATAATTTATTAAAATGTAAATAATTATTATATCTAATACTCATAACATTAGTAATCATTTTGAAGCTATCGAAGAATGATAAAAATAAAAGGATCAGGACTTCTAAGCCGAAACATACATAAAAAACAAAGTAATTACTTGTAAGGACAGTCAGTTTAGTAAAAAAATATTAATAAATGGGTAAAAAGATATTATAATTAAATAATATATAGCATTATATATAATATTATTTATTTTTATTATTTTTATAAAACAAGTTTTTTTATTCAATCAATTGTAACAAGTGTGAAAAAAGAGGATACTAGAAATAAGAGATTTAAGTTTTAATATGATTTTAATCATGATTATTTTTTATTGAAATTCTATTGAGGGAAATTATATGATCCTTTTCCAATAAATCACATTTATTTTATTATCCACTTTTTATTTGTATAATTTTTATGTTTTAGTGCCATTATTCTCTCTTTTGTAAATAATTTTTTTTTAGAAAATACTTTTATGAAAATTAAACCATAGATTCTTATATTTTTCAAGAGTCATTCTCCCCCATATCCAAGTTATATAAAAAAATTAATAAAAAATGTTTTCATTATTATAAAATGATTTTTTATTTTCATTTTTACGGTTCTATTAATTTCTATTAAGAGGTTTAGAAATAATATACTTCTCTTTTTTAAAAGGGGGAACTAATTACTGAAGGTATCAATAAATATTTTTGTTTTAAATGATTATTCAATGGATTTTATTCCACTCTGCCAAGGCTAAAAAAATGTATTGTGTTTTATTTGTGTTTTTTCATGATTAATTTCAATTAATGATATTCAAATAATGTAATGTAAAATTTTATATTTTAGATAATTGATTTTGAAATGAAAATGTTATTTTTCTGTGAAATATTCAGTGATATTTTAAAGTAATTTTTTATATATGATAAATTCCATAATTTTACTTATTTTTTATGAGTTATTGGACCTAATTTTACCATCATTATTCAATATATGTATGGTTTATAATTATGATTAAGAGATTTTTTTGAAATCATAAATTTTTAGTATTATATTCTATAACTATATGATTAATATTTTATTATCTTATGGAATACGTATGACTAGATTAAGATAATTTGATGAGTTGTACTTGAATTATATACCCCTATAATATAATGAAAAATGATGATATAGATAAGAAACACTTAATATTTTGTGATGTAAAAAAACTCGTCAATAGAAAAAGGAGTTAAGGAGCTCTTGAGAGATGACAGAGTTAAGAAACATAGAAGAGATGATAGATTTAATAAACTCTAATGAGATGGTAGAGTTATCTATATATAAGAAACTCCTAATATAATTTTGGAGTTATCCGGTTTCTATAATTACATGATGAATGTATAATTCTTATGATATTTTCGTTATTATGATTATAATTGAGAAATATTACAATGATATATTCCAATGATTATGATATGTCTTCATGGTTCATCATTGAAATATGATTATTTTCACTCTTATGTTTCATATATTTTAAAATCATAATATCTTATTCAATTATTCATGTTTATGATCAATATAATATCATGTTAGAACTTTGTATGTTATGATCGTGATCTCATACTCTTATTCTTATCCAATCTTTTCTTATGATCATCGATTGATATCTACCATTTTTACCAATACAAAATATCAATGATATTCCCTTATTATGTTTCCTTTACCTAGGTTATGAATAATTTTTTTATGTATGGTATGTATTAATTTTAAACTATGTGAGAAGAATGTTTTTGGTGGTGTATAAGATCAATCCTGAAATATTCTTTTCATTTATCAATCCTTCAAAGAACCTGAAAATTTAACATTATAGGGCATGAATTTTTTTAATAAATAATGAATATTAATCTAAAATTATGTAAACTCTTTATGTTATTTCTATGGTAAGATCAATTATTATCCAAGAAAGGTTTAAATTTAGTTGAATAGATGATAACCATGAATATCCAAGGTTAAATTTTAAGAGTCATTGATTAAAAAATGGGGTCATTATTATGATATCACTTATTTGATATTAATGATAATGTGATTTCTAAATATTATTATTCTTTCTCACACTATGCTTTCTGGATTTAGTTAGTAGTTGAAACTATAGCACTCTACACCATAGAATCTTGAGGCCTGTGCATTATTTTATTACATTAGCATGATTAAAAGGAATCTATTCCCAAAGTGTCGATCAATTTAGAATTCTTGGAATGACATATTACATGAATGAAACCCATAATACTCTGGTAAAAAAATATAAAAAATTCTACACAATATACTAAAATAAACTGCATCCTTGAAAGATTATTCAATGTTCTTTTCTTCATAACCAAGGGGAAAACATACTAATATTGAGCACAAATTCTCATTAAGGGTAAACAAAATAGAAGCAATAATGAATCAATCTATATATAAAGATATTAAAATTAACACACTTTAAATTTTCACAAAATGAAAATGCATAATTAATATGGAATGATAAGAAACTTAAATGCATTCCATTAATCAATAAATTGAGAATGGACTACATCCATAGATATTTCAATGAAAAATATCATGGGTAAATAATAACTAAAACTAAATGGTGGTAATAATTTCTCAATTTATGTCATGTCTACAGAACATGAAAACCTATACCACTAATACCTTTCACAACATGGTTTAATACCATGGATAGAAACCCATTTAATTTGGCCTACCTATTTCTCTCATGATAACATGTTAGTGCATCGTGGAGCTATAAAAAGTCCGGGCTTCATCCATCATTTGAAAAAAAAATTCCTCATATTTAATAATAAAAATAAATAATATTACTTATCGGATATCCATATTTAATAAAGAATACAGAATTATTATATCCTAAAAAGAATCTAATAACTATCAAAGTAGATACTGTGTGTGAAATGGTATAAGGTTTATGAATCACTAATATAAATTCTTTGAGAATATGGATATTCGATTAAATTTCCTTTTTAAAATGATTAAAATATATTGATTCATTCAATAAAAGTTTAACAATCACAAAAGGAATTGAGATTGAAAATATGCACTTCTAGAACAATCTTGAAGAGAATAATCTTTAAATATTCCAATGTGTCCTATACCACATTCAAAAATTTGAATCATAAAATACAGAAGGGTATGACACCATATGAAAATAATAATATCATAATATTAATTTTATTAATGGTATAACATGAAAAATTATTTTTATACACTGAAAAAATACGATTTATAGCATAATAACAAATAGGCCTCAATGAAATGTAAATTGAGATGAAATTCCATTACTTAAGCCTCACTTATATTTTGAGGTATTTATCCTCCTGGAATAGTGGTTTCAAAATATGACATTAACTTGAACATGAAAAATAATAATTTTTATTTTTTCATAAAAAACTTATTATAATATCTTACTACACTTTGGATAAAAATTATTCATTATTTTCACTATTTTCGGTGTCAATTTCATCATTTCCTCAAGCATGTTTTAAATTGTTACATGCTATTCTCATTAATTTGGTCATGGTATAATAATATAAAGAATGTAAAACATAAGTTAATTATCATATATATTCATTATATATGTATTTAGAATAATCTATAATGTTTGGAGATAAGAAATGAAATTTACCGTTCTTGGGGATGGTAGGTCGTACGTACGCATAAACACTACTTTCATTTATTTATCATATTAAATGAATGTAAATTATTTCATACATATTTTTAATTTCAATACATTATAATATCTTTGTCATATATGTTATATAGGTATATTAAAACAATACTTTATATGTTCTATTTATAACACGAACGAACCAAATCACAATAAGGTGGCAATAGTCCACACTTCCTCAAACGATGTTATCATATTAACCTAAATCAGAATGTATTAAATGAATGTGTTGTAATATTATTAAATAATTATAAATAAATAATAAATAATATATATAGAAAATATATAAACATATTTTCTATCATAACGTCCACCATGATATGTGGTAAAGGAAAAATAAACAATCATCGTTTCATGATGCATTAGTTCACCATACACAGAGATAGTATGTTTATTATCAATTAGATGGAAATGTGTGTAATTTTAGGTAGAAAACGTAGAATAAAAACATAGTATTATTTTTAGGATACATATTTTGTTATACAAGAAGGAAATAATATGATTTCATTGACTGGAGAATAGAAATAAAACTAAATAGTATAAAGAAGTATGTTACCTCTTAAACATGTAACTACTTTTGGTTTGTACGAAAATAATTCCATGAATGGATTTCATTAAAAATATATGATTGAAGGTATAGGATATGAATATGGGGAATCCATTTTTTAAGAGATTTGTTTATCCTAATACGTTTTAGATGTGTGAATACATGGGAGAGTTGGTTGCCTTTTATAGTGAAGTAAAATGACTCACATGGAAATTTTGGAAACAAGTTAGGTGTACATATGTTATAAACTAAAAAATGTCAAAATAAAAAAAAACTCAATAATGTAATATTTATGTCCGATACATGGAAATTGAATTGGTTTTAGGCATTGTTCAAGGTCATTTTTGCCCTTAATTTAAATTTTTGGTCCTTTATTAATCTTAGATTCACCTTAATAATTGTAATTAATTTTAATTATATTCAATAATATTTTTTGTAAAAAATTAATTTGACCTTATTATACATTATAAATTAAGATTACTAAAAATAATTAATCTATTTTTCTAAATTTCAATCAACAAACAATAAAAATTTATCTTAAATTTTATCCTGCATGTGGGATGACAATTCAAGTTTTTAAATTAAAAATATCCAAATGATTGATATGTTTTTACATTAAATTTAAAATTGAAATTGATCCCAATTAATTAAATTGTATGAATTTATAAAAAAATAATATAATTTAACTTTAAAATTTATTTAAATTATAATTTAACTTTATAAATAAATTAGATGATAAAGTGGTTTTAAATTAAAATTTAGTATTTTCAGTATTGATTAAAAAATGAATATTCAAAGAAAAATAACAAATATTCATCCTAATATTTTTTTAAGAGTATATTCCAAATATAATGTTTACATTGAAATATTAAATTTAAAAATGGGTCAAAATGTGGAATTAAAATGGGTTCTCCATCAAAAGGTGACAAAACTACTTTTAATAATAATATAGTATTTTATGTTTACTATTGGGTTTGTTATTATCTTATGATTATATAAAATATATTATATGAGTGTAAAAATATTTTTTTCAATATATAATATATTAATTTACTATATATTCCTTGTAAAAGGTTTATAATTTAATTGAATTTGAAAAACGTGACTTAATAATATTTTGTTTAAATTGGGTGTTGTGTGTTTTGCAAAGATATCTACAAAATATAAGGGAAATTATGGTAAAGTATTGGTGTGATAAATTCTTAATTCCTAATAAAATATTATACTCAAAATATTGTGGGTATTAACTTCAAGAATATATGGATAGTTCTTCTTTATAGAATCCTCTGCTCCCCATGTTGCTTTCCCTATTTTGTGATTTTTCTATAGTACCTTTACTAGATATGTTGTCCGATTTCTCAATACATTCTATCTCGAATCGAGATTATAGATGGGTTCCTAATAATATAAAATGTCAACTTCCAAATCGATCTCACCAAAGGTTAGGACATGTGTTGTGTTAGGCATGTATTTCCTTAGTAGAGATATATGGAACAAATCAGGTACCATTGATATATTTTGTGGAATTTTTAATCAATAAGCAATGATCCCTACTTTTTCAATAATTTCAAAGGTTCCAATGTACTTTGGACTCATTTTCCCTTATTAACAAACCTTATAACACCCGTACATTTTTATACCTTTAGAAAAACAGAATATCTCGCTTGAAATAATAAATATTTCCTCTGATTATCAGCATAACTCTTTTGTCTACATTGAGATGATTTAATGTGAGATTAAATAGATAATAAAATTTTAACTGTATCTTTAACTTGTTTAGGGCCTATCAGTTTCCTCTCACTAACATTATCCCCACAAGTTGGAGTATTACATATATTCCATATAATGCTTCACGTGCTTCCATTTTAATACCTGAATGGAATATATTATAATAGGAAAATTACACCAAAGGTAGGTATTGATCCCACATACCATGAATGCCAAGTGAGAGTGAACTCAACATGTCCTCTATTATTTTAATTGCCATTTAATATTTCCCCTTATTTTGATGTCGGTATGTATTACACAAATTAAATTTAGTGTTGAGGGACTTTTGAATACTTTTCTATAATTTCAATGTAAAATAGTGATATCGATAAAAAACATTTGATATAGATGTTCCCTGAAGTCTTAAAACATTGTATATGTAGATCCATGTGAGGTGCTCAAGAGGAATGTCTTCTTTTATATATGGAAATATACAAATTTGGTTAGGCGATCAATGATAAACCATATTACATCATCATTTCTAGGAGTATTTAAAAGTCCAATGACAAATTACATAGTAATTTCATCCCATTTTCCATATATGAATAGGAAGTGGTTATAAGACACCTTTTGGATAATTCCTTATAGCTTTCACTTATTGAAATACAAAACATCTAGGAACATAATTCACAATTTCCTACTTCATGTTTTCCCACAAAAGTTTCCCTTCAAGACCATATACATAATTGTGCTACCAAGGGATATAGATGTGTTTTAGCAATGATAATAATAAAAAAAATATTATTTTTAGATCATGTATATATGCAAAATAAAACCTATTTCCATATTTTTGAACACCATCCTCACAAACAATTACTACTAATTTCTTTTAATTCACACCATCGATTTTATCTTGAATGTAATCATCATAAGATTGAGAATTATTTATAATCTATAATAAATATGGTTTTGAAATCATTTTAAAGGTGATTGTTGTATCCCCTTCCTTAGAAATTACCATATTCATCTTTACTAGATCCATAAAAAAGGATCCTTATCAATCCTCATTTGGGTTAGAAATCCATGATCCTTCTTACTCAATGCATAGGCCACCAAATTTTATTTACATGGGTGGTAGTGTATCAATAACTCGTAATACTTGAGCTGCTCAATCCATAACCTTTTTCTAACATTGAAAACATTCTATGAGAATATGAGTTTCATGATTTTATGATCTGTGTATATCTCACATTAATCTCTATACAGACAATGTCTCTGTATCATTAAAGAAAATATTAAAGTTTTTAACTCGAGATCATGGTTTGGATAGTTATTTTCATGAGTTTTTAGTTGCCTTGATTCATATTCATTGACATTGTCAATTTTCATTAGGACACAACCATTTACCTTATTTATTGCATCACCATATATACAAAACCAATCACTACAAGATAGTAGAGTCAAAATCGAAGAATTAACCAACATACTCTTTAGCTCATTGAAGCATTCTTCGCATTCCATCATCCAAAAAAACATAACACCATTTTGTGTAATCTTGGTTAAGGGGTTATCCAATTAGGATAAATTCTGAAAGAATCATCAATAGTAACCTTTCAATCCAATGAAACTATGTATCTCAGTTATGTTTGTTGGAATAGTCCATTCTTTGGATAACCTTTTTTTTGTAGGATCAAATGATATTCAATCCTTTCATGCAATATATCCATGAAAAGAAAATTATTGAATCCATAAATCATATTTACTGAATTTTCCATATAACTCTTCCATTCTAAGAGTGATAATAATGATCCGAAGGTGATTTTCATGGTCCCAAAAGCTTTTAGAATTCACTATAATATCATCCATGAATACCACAAAAAATAATCATGATATTATTTTAATAATCTTTTCATTATGTCCATAAAAATAGAGGGTTCTTGTTTAGTCAAAATTATATTATTACAAACTCATAATGACCGTACCTCGTCTAGAAATTTTCCTACATAATGTCTTCCTTATTCACTCATAATTATTGATACCCACAATGAAGATCAATATTTGAAAAATATTGGGCTCTAAGATGTTGATGATACAATTTGTCAAAGAGAGGTAAATGATACTCTTTATTTATTTTAATGTCATTGATTTACCAATAATCAATGCACTACCTCATGGATCCATCATTATTATTAATAAAAAGGATAGGAGGTCCCCATGGTGAAACAATTGGGAAAATAAATACCTTATTAACCAAATCCTTTAATTGTTTCTTCAACTAAATAATTCCAAAGATTTCATTCTGTCGAGAGTCTTTGATATTTCCTTTGTACTGGAAATTAAATCAATGGAAAATTTGACTTCATGCTCTAGGGGAAGTCCATGTAATTCCTCAGAAAATACCTCAATGTATTAAGTAACTATAAGATTATATTCAATTTGAAGATTACCTCATTTATCAATAGAAATTTCTAACTTTTATTCTCCATTAATTTAACGTAGTTGAGCTATTTATGTAGAATATAAATAAGAATCAAGTGATGAAGTTTCTTCTCTGATGATTTGGGATCCTAGATCTTCTTCTCAAATTGTAATTTCTTTCCTATTTCAATAAATTGTTTCATCATATTCTGATATCTAGTTCATACTAGGGATAATATGAAATTAAATGATAGGTATGACAATAAGTTCAGTACATAAGTCACATTTATGGGTCCCAATGGGGACTTACCGACAATTAATTGTTGTAATGATGCTTCCCTTAGGAGTTATGTCGAACAACTCTCTTATTCAATCAAAAGGGAAATGTATAATTTTCTTGGAAAATTGGGTAGATATTAAATAGTGTGATGATACAGAATTAAATAAAACATCGGATACATTTGAATATAGGATTAATGTACCTTCCACCACATCAATTTTTACTTATACCTCCACTGTAGTGATCACATAAGCTTGGCCATTTTCCATTGTAATATTATGTAGCAGATTCCCCTGACTCATGGGGAAATAATATGAATAATGTCTCATATATTTACAATTTTAGAAAATTACGTCATTGATTAGCCTCTTCTCTATGCATTCATAGGCCTGGTTACCCTTGTCTCCAAGTTTATATCAAACTCCCGGTCCTTTAAAATATTTCCCAGGGTTATTTTTTTATAATTTTCATATGATGGAAATCTCTAGAAATTATTCTCCTTATTTGTATTCTTATTATCATGATTCTTGGATAAAATATTATTTTTTTGGTTTACATTGAATATATTTATTCTAGAAAATTTCAAGTTCCTTTCGATGGAACATAAAACTATTTCATCATATGATAAAAAAAATTAGAAACTAGCTCTCTTTGGAGATTTGGATTAATAAGATCAAATAAGTGGTTGAGCAAGAATTATTTTTTGATTATATAATGCATAAAATACCTAGCTAACCTTGTAAAAGTAGCTTCATAATCCACAACAATCTCTTCTTCCATTTTCTTTAAGCTAAAGAAGATTCTCTTCATATCAATTTGTTGATCATGACGGATGTATTTATAAAAAAATGTATCCTTAAAATTACTTCATTACATGATTTCAATTTCTTCTTCCCCTCTTGTATTCTATATTATAGACCACCATTGTTCGACATCACCATGGTTAAAATATACCACAAGTTAAACTTTTTCCATTTCATTGCATCCTATGGCCGTAAATATCTTTTCAAGATACTTAATCCATTTCCCACCTATAATTAAATTACCAATCCAACTAATCAATGGGGGATTGTGACACATAATGTGATCCATCATATGAGATTCTTTCTGAGGAATAGGTTTCTCCATTAGAGAAAGGTTATTTTTCATAACCTGATTAATTTTACCTAATATCGTCATAGTTTTCTCTATTCCAATACTAGAATTATCATTTTCTCTGAGTATTGATATTGTTCGTCCTTCGAGAAAATAATTCTATAAAATGGTATACACTGGATTAGCTAATAATATATAATTCCAAATAGGTATAGCAGATAAAATAAAATTATGCATCTTAATTCATAGAATTATAAACATTGGTTACTTTATGGTAAAATAATACATTTAAATCCTTCATAATTGTATATAAAGAAAATTTAAACAATCATATTGTAAAGCCCCAGTTCCGAATGCCACCCCGAGGCGCCCCATAGCCTGTTGGTCACATGGCCTCAAGCGCATTTCCCCGAATGATAGAGGAAGCCGACTAGTAGTGAGGGCCTTGGGTGTAATAGTGGGGAAACAATGACCTCATTCATAGAGTAACACAACGAATGGAAGAAATAACAATAGGAGAAAATGTAATAATCCATACCAAAGTAAATAGAAGAAGACTAGAGAATAATAAACTAGAGAACACACAGATATATATATATATATATATATATATATATATATGAACGATGCATGATACATATGTCTAGGAAAGCAACCAAAAAAATCACAATGCTAGAATAAAATAGTACTAATCCAAGTACAAAAGAAATTAGTAAACAACTACTCAAAATCTCATGTTATACCTTGGTCCCATGGTTTCCAGCTCCTTAGAAAATCATGTACCTAATGTAGAAGGGTGCTTGCCCTTATCTATACCTGGAACAATATAATCTATATGGGCTGAAAATTATGGCCCAAATAGGGTGTGAGACAAAATCCTAATACGAAACCACCATGAGATCTGTGCCTAATAATCAGCGAATATATGGTAGGTAGTATGTAAATAAATGTAGTAAACAAGGATGTACTCAGCAGTAAAAATGCACAGTTTCAAATATCCACCAACAAAAAATCAAAGCAGAAAATCACAAACATGGAACCCTCTGGAAGGTACCCACATCTTATCCCCTCTGGTCTTACATAGAAACACAATCAAGCAGCTAAACACAAACAGGTAACCCTAGGTTAAGTACACACAACCTATCCCCTAAGGTCCTACCTACCATGTACAAGCAACTCTCTGGTAAGTACACTCAGTCTAACCCCTCCGGTTCTACATAATCATAGACTCACTAAGGAAGCACTAACCTTAAATTCACCATATAGTCTCATATCGGTAACTAAAGGCGCTCTTGGGAAGCACTTACATCTCATTCCCTCTATAGCCTGAGTCAAGGAACTACAGACACTATGAATAATCACTCAACATCAATCCCCCATGTGGTCACGTGTCATAAGTAAAACAGACACTCTGAAGAAGCCCTCAATGTCCATTCACCCTATGGTCTACAACAACAGGTTATCACGAACCTGTGTGTGTCAAACAAGCATAGTAGCACGCATTGGCCAAATTAAACCTCAAGAACTACTTGGATAGAAATATAAAGCATATAATCTTGTCATAACAATAGTCACACCTTCTTATAACTAGTCATTGGAAAGTAAACAACATCCTAATATGAATACTAGACCCAATGGGAAAAACATGCAAAAAATGCATGGGAAAACACATCCAAATAATAAAAATTAACCCTATACATAAACAATTAACCTCTACTCAAGCATAAAAGAATTTCATGAAAACAATAGGTCTAAAACAGTAAATGTGAAACTCCCCGTTCATGGGTATTGGTCAAAATTGAACATTTAACATAAGAAATCTCAATTGAAAGGCACAAACCACCTACCTCGGCCTTGGAAGATCAATATACTTGAGTCTCAGGGATTTAATCATCTTATAAAACAGAAGATATACAAAAATGTCAGAAATGTTCAATAGAGGATAACTTGAGGAAGAAGAGGAATCACGAAATGAATCCCAAGAAGAAGGAAGAGCGTACCGAAGAGATTCTAACAGAACCGAAGGATTTCAATTCAGATAACGGACTCTAAATCGGGGGATTTGTGAAGATCTGATCCATACAGATGCTCTCGGCCGAGTTTGATAGAGAAGAAGACGTTTATGTCAATTATACATGACCTCGGTCCATTTAATGGAAAAAAAAAGAAAATGCACAGTGTGTTCTTTGGATGTACACAACGTGTACTTGTTGTTTCTGTAACTCGCATTTGGAATCCTCCAGGTCACCCCCACATGGTCGTGTGTGTTTCCATCACACGACCAGCACATGACCTCCTATAGTGACCCTGTACATCATGTGTACTCATAAGGTACACAACGTGTGCTTAAGAAATTTTCTAAAATTCCACTATTTCTCATGTATGACCAGAAAAGGAAAAGATGCATGAATAGAAGACCCATGTTCATACAAACTTCTCTCCTTAAATAAATTCAACCCTGAATTTCCCTAGAAAGATGCCCCATAAGAAGACACCCAAAACAGCTCCAACCAGAATGCTCCTACATTGGACACCCTCTCCCAAGTCTCATCATATACCCTCCCGTGCTGCCATAGTACTCATACCATAGGAATAGACTAGCCATGAAAAAAAATTGTACAACGATCAACAATCGAGATAGGATATTCATCAAATGATGCATCCACTTCCAACTCAACCTCCTCGGGTTGAAAGTCATGAGACAGGTCTGAGAAGTAACTTTGAAGCTAAGAATCATGGACGGCGTCATGCATTGCCCTGTATTTCAGAAGTAACTGCAACTGATTTGAAAATGGCCCAACTCTCTCCAACACCTCAAATGGACTGACTCACCTAGGTGAAATCTTACCATGTCTCCTAATACTCTTGTTCCCCAACCTCAGTGTGACACACAGGAAAAACTGATCCCCTACCTCGAACTACAGAGGTCATCTCCACTAATCATCATAAGACTTATTTCCAGACTGTGCAGAAGACATACTCTTCTATATCAACTCTATCTACTCCGAGGTCTCTTAAAGAAGATGAGGTCCCAGCAAAGCTGCCTCTCCTGCCTCCATCCAACATAAGGGTGATATCTATTTCCTACCATACAAAGCCTCATAAGGTGACATCTGAATCATTGATTGAAAACTATTTTTCTAGAAAAAATCCATACGAGGTAAGTGCTTTTTCCAAGAACCTCCAAAATCCAGGATGTATGCTCATATCATGTCCTCAAGCACCTGAATCTCATGCTCGGACTGGTCATCTGTCTGGGGGTGGTAAGCTGTAATTAAACGTATCTATGTACCCAATGCCTTCATGTAGCCCCTTCTAGACCCATGAAGTAAAACGTGCATCTCTTTCTGAAACAATGGAGTGTGGAACTCCATGTAAGAGAACAATATCACGAATGTAAAACTGTCCCAGCTCATCAACACTGATGGTCTCTATGATCGGAAATAAGTGAGCATCCTTTGTGAGTCTGTCAATTACAACTCAAACTGCATCATTCCCCCGAGGTGACCTTGGCAACCTGGTCACAAATTCTATTGCGACATCGTTCCACTTCCACTCAGGAATGGGTAACTACTGTAAAAGCCCTACTAGTAACTAATGCCCAACCTTTACCCGTTGAGATGTGGAACACCTCATGAAGAAACCAGCCACATCCCTCATCATACGTGGAAACCAATAATGAAGATGTAGATCATGATACATCTTGGTTACACCTGGATAAACTGCCCAAACTGAGGAATGAAAGTCTATCATCAGCTCCTCATGCTTGTCTGATGGCTCCCATGTGTGCCCCTAGAAATGCATGATCTCATCCTCTCCTATGGTCCATCTAAAAATAGGGTTCTCTCTTATATACATTCTCATAGGACAAGGCCATCAGAATCTGATAGCTTCCTCATTCACACTCGATCAATAAGAGTAGAGGTAATGGCTATAGGCGAAATAAACATATGCCCCTGTCTTTCATGCACCTCCAAATTAATCTATGAGAATAGATCTATAAGCTGCTACTCACTAATGGCCTCTTGAACTGCCTGTAACTGATTCCTCCTGCTAAACACCTCAGCTACTACATTACCTTCCAATGAATATAGGCAAT
Source organism: Viscum album (assembly GCA_963277665.1). Lineage (NCBI taxonomy): Eukaryota > Viridiplantae > Streptophyta > Magnoliopsida > Santalales > Viscaceae > Viscum > Viscum album. Next base: position 997,617,912 of record OY728136.1, on the reverse strand, counting down.
CTCTAAATCAAAAGACTGAAGATACCCATAATACATTGAGATATAATAAAACATCTTACAAAATATACTGAAATAAACTGCATCCATGAAAACATATTCAAAGATATTTTCATCATAACATTGGGAAAAAATATAATAAGTGTGAGCTCAAATGCTCAGTAAGGGTAAATATACAAGAATGAATAATGAATCAATATATATGTAAATGTAAATAACCAAGAACACTTTCCATTTACAGAACTAGTTAAGTCCTAATTAATATTGTGAGGTAATAAACTAAAATTAATGCCATAAATCAATAAATTAAGAATGAATTACATCCATAGATATGTCGAAACTAAATCTCGTGGATAAATAATAACTAAAACCAAATGATGGTAATAATTTTTAATGGGAATAATTTCTAATGTTCATGAAAACCTATACCATATTGACCATTAATAAGATTTTTTAAAACCACTGATAGAAACATGATTCATTTTCCATCCTATTGGTCTCATGAGAACATATCGATGGATCAAAGAGCTATATAACATTCTAGATCCTCCCATATTTGCGAGTCCAAATAAATCCTAATATTGAAGAATAAAAATCCTTATTAAATATCCATATTGAATAAAGAATATTAATTTATTATTTCTCCAAAGCAATAAAATAACTATCAATGTAGAAACTATGTAAAATGGAAGTTCAGGAAATACTAATATACACTGTATGAGTATATGGGTATTAAATTAAATTTCCAATATAAAATGATAAAAATATAGTTATTGTTTCACGATAATGTTAATAGTCACCAAAAGAAGTGTGATTGAAAATACAATCATTAAGAACAATCTTGAAAAGTATAATCTTTAAACATTCCAAAGTGTCTCATACAACTTTGAAACATTTGAATCATAATATCTAATTATTTATGAAACTAAGTGAAACATATAATATAATGATAATAATGGAATTCATGATATATCATTTAAAATTATGTATATGCACTGAATAAATGTGAATTGGGGCATAATAACAAATAAGTCACTATGAAATTTAAATTTATATAAAATTCCTTTACCTTAAACTTACTTTTTGTTTTGTAGTCTTTATCCTCCGATATAGTGGAGTTAAGATATTTTATTATCTTATAAAATAACCATAATCATGTTTATAATATCATATAATATCTTATTACCCATTTAAAAATAATCTTTCATTATTTTCACTATTCAAGTTGTTAATTTCATAGTTTTCTCAAGAATGTATTATGATTTTTTACTTGTTGTTATAATTTATTAGATCATGGGATAATTATATAAATAAGGTAAAACATGAAATAAATATCATATATATTAATTATATATATATTTATAATAATGTATAATGTTTGGAGATAATAAATGAAATGTTAAATTCATGGAGATGATAGGTCGTATGTACGCATGAATGCTGCTTTTATTTCATTGTCATAATAAAATATTGTAAATTAATTGATACATATGTATATTATAATTAAATTATAATATATATATCATATATGATACAAAGGTTTATTAAAACCATCCTTTATATATTACATATATAACATAAATGAATCATATCACATTGAGGGGCGGTAGTCTGCACATCCTGAAACGATGTTATCATATTACGTAAAATGGAATATATTAAATTTATGTTATATAGAATTATTATATAGGTTTAAATAAATAATAAATATCATATATATAAAATATATAAATATATTGAACATCATAATGGACACCATGATAGTTGGTAAAGGAAAAATGAACAATCATTGTTTCATGTGACAGTAGTTCACCATAAACAGAAAAAATATTTTAATTATCAATTAGATGGAAGTTTGTGTATGGTTCTCTCAAACCATTAGAATAACAAAATACTACTATATTTATGATTTTTTTGTTATAAAATAATAATATAATATTATTTGAGAGATTTTACAATTGAAATAAATGTAAAAAAACATGAAGAAGATTGTTACCACTTAATCGGGTAACTACTTTTGGTTTGTACCAAAATCTTTCCTTGTAAGAAATTATATCCAAATTTTGGAATAGAGATTTAGTGAACGTATGTTTTTATACTTATTGGGAAGATAATTTCAAAACCAAAAAGTTTTTAGATGTGTTGAAAAGTGGTAGAGTTGGTGGCTTGTATAGGGAAGGAAAAGGAATCGCCTGGAATGTTGGGAAAGAAGTTAGGTTTAGACATGTTCCTACATAAAAAAAGTCATAAAAACCAAAAAAAACTTCATTTGGGTCCTTATGTTAATGGTTTTGTCATTTATTAATCTTAATTTTTGCTATAATAATTATAAATATTTTTTATTTCCTTCACTAATATTTTTTATAAAAAAGTAATTTGAACTTTTAATAAATTATAAATTATGATTACTCATAATATGGAATCATTTTTCATAAAATAAAAAAATATTATTGAAAAAAAAATTAATCTAAATTTCATCCAGCATGCGGGACAACAATGTAGGTTTTTAATGTAAAACCATACAAAAGTTTGACATGTTTTTACATTAAATTACAAAGTGAAATTGATCCAAAATAACTAAATTGTATTAATTGATAAAAATATAATATAATTTAAATTTAAAACCAATTAAAATTATAATTCAAAATTATAAATATATTAGATGAAAAATAATTTTTTAATTAAATTTCAGTATTTTTCATTATTCATTAAAAATTAAATCTTCACCGAAAAATAACCAAAATTTACCATAAGAAGTTTTTTATGTTCTATTATAAATATAATGTTTATTTTTACACATTTAATTTATTAAACGGTCATAATATTTATTTTAAATGGGTTCTTCATTAAAAGGATTCCAAACTACTTTTAATAATAATATAGTTTTCTAAATTTAATTTTTAGTTCTTTCTTTTCTTATGCCGATCTAAAAATTTTTATAAGAGTTTAAAAGTATTTTTTCCCATATTTATTATAAAAGTATGATATATAAAGTCTATAAAAGTGTTATAATTTCAGAAAAAATTGAAAAATATTACTAAATAATGGTTTATTTAAATCGAGTGTTCTGTGTTTTTCAAAGATATCAACAAAATCTATGAGAAATAATGATAATATCATTTGGTGATATATAAACCTAGAGGAATGGTGTTAATGATGAATGTGATGGATAATGAAATAAATTTCATTCTTAACAACCAAATGAAATAGGATATGTAATACTATTCCTTGAGAATATTCATAATCAGGTATATCTTTATATGACTAAGAACCTCAATATTAGTGATTTTCCCAACACAAATAATAAAATAAAATTGTATTTCTATTTACGTTATGTTTATAAATACTATTGAGGAATGAATATTGAACATCCTATTTGTGGACAATGTGGGATGAATCATTTATGGAAAAGTATAAAATGAGTAGAAAGATCATTAATGTGTGGAAGAAAATGCAATTAAGTGGTAAATTTCAAACAAAAAAGAAAATTTTGGTTAATGAAATTGATGGGAATAATGGTATCCATGTGGTATTATCTATTATAATTTACATTAAAAATTAATAATATGGAAACTATGAAAATTAATGACCTAGGGTGAAATCTTGTTAAGGTGATCAATATAGTTTTACAAGTAAGGGTTTTACTCTTTCTGTCTTAAATTTAATGAGTGAAATTTAATAGGAAAGATGAATTAAAAATAAGATTGAAAATCGTGGTTAATGGTTTATGAAGGAAGTAGAATGATTAAAATGTTTACATATTGGGATTAAATTATTTTTTTTAAATGTGTTTTATCAACATATTCTTATTATAAGAATCATTAATAATCTATGTATTATTCTAAATTAAATTTCCTTGAATAATTATGATGAATATATTTAATGGAATTGATAACCATGAAAATTGATTTAGTGGTATGTTTCTATTTTTAGAAAAAACATAAATTGTTTATAGAGAAACCATAATATTTTTCTGTTATAGAGATGATAATGTTTATTTGGGATAAATAGTTTATTGATATTGATACGGTAAATTGGATAGTATTGGTGGCCATTAAATTGACTAGTTATTTAATGAAAAGGTGATTTATATTTATGTTTGTCAAATATTTTGATTTATTTAATATATATGAAAAAAAATAGTCTTATTTTTTGTGATAATATATTTTTTCTTATTGGATTTTAGGTTATTCGTGATATTTTGGGTATGTATGATAATGATTTAAGAGAATATATGATAATGGTATTCTTGTTTTTTATATGTGACATTATGAGATACTTTTTGATACTTTAGGTAAATGTAGAATATGATCACGAAAAAAATGTGTTATAAAATAATTTTTAAATTGGGTTTTGAATTTATCAAAACATATTTCAAATGATCCTTAAGTATAACAATTTATTGAATTGTTTATGTTGAACTTATGAAGTTATTGTTTGGGTTTTATTGATTAATGTAATATTTTGTCATATTAAAATTTATCCATATTAGATTACTTATGTTGTCCATTTTTCATTTTGTAAATATCAGTAGATATATGGAATGAATTTTCTTTCATTTATTGATATTAAAATCGTTGAAAAGCTATTTTTAGTTCCTTAGGAAGGAAAAAATCATTTAGAAAATAATTTTTATTGTGTAAGAGATGAGATAAGAGTGGAAAATGATTGAAAAAAAACAAAAAGAAAAAAATCATATAAAATAGAAAGAAATCATATAAGAATATTTTCTCATGTTCTCTATATTAATCATGAAATAATCCCTCAAATAGATGAAAAGGATCTTTAAATAAAAAAATTACCATTTCCCTTTCATTTATGATTAATTGAGGGACTTCTATATCCAAGACTTATTTATGGTTTTGTGTTCATTAACATTCTCAAGATCCATTTTTCTATTACTCTCAATTATTCCTAGGAAATTATTTTTGTCTAATATATCTATATTTTCACTTCTTTCTTGTTTTAACATTATATGGGAAATCAATTGTCTTTTATTTCAAGTAACCTTTATGTTTCCAACAACCCTATTCAAAAAAAGTTTTATTATATATTTGAATGGTGTGTGTTGTCAATAAATATATTTTAAAATATTGAACATATGATCATAGAGACAAAAAATATAAGGATGAAATTTGTTTAATTATGTATAATTTAACAACCCTTAAATTTTGTTTAAATTAATAATATTCTAGATAGATTGATAGACACATAGTAACGACCTTTAAACAAACTATGATATACTATAAAAATATTATTTAAATATGACCATTATTACCTTGCCATTAAAATGATGGAAATAAAAGAGAATAGATATTTTATAAAATATATGTATAAAGGTTTTATATAGTGAAAATATGTTTATTAATTTATAATAAATAAATACTCAATTATGATTAAATTCATTTCATGCGTCAAAGTTATGTTTTCCTCAAAATAGTTTTATTTATCTTTATTCTAGAATATTTTAATTAAATTATTAATTTTTTTAGAAATTTTATATTTTAAAATTAATATCAAAATTTAAATGAAAATGTAAATATTCTATTAGAGTTAAATTTTGGTATTTTCTAAAAAAATTAGTTTTAGTTAATAATGAAAAGTACTTATTTTTGTAAAAATGAAATTTTAAATCATTAATTAAAGTAATTGAAAACTAAAATTATGTTTTAAAGATGCATTTAATTATATATAATATAATAAATTACATTTTAATCAATATTATACTTGATATTGGTATAAGTTGATTTTTAGGATTCAAAACACATTTTTCTAAAAACTATTTTCATTGATTTTTTATGCATTTATATTAAAATTTATTTCTAGAACATCTATTAATTGAATCATAAAAATTAATATATATTTTTAATCATTACTTTAAAATATTTAAAATATTTACATTCTATCATTTTCATCATTAATATTAATTGTGGTAAATATGTGTCATCTCGGTAAGGCTAAAACTGTTAAAATAGAGTTAAAACTATGAGATAATACCTATAAATCTCAAAAAATAGTGCTTTTATTTTACTCTAATAGGTTCCATTAGAATATAAGTATCTTCTTTCAAATGTTTTTCAAGTTTATTTTCACATTAATTTTATAATTATATGGATATTATTTTATGTAAGTAATAAATACAAAATGTCACTCTCTTTAAAATAATTTTCTAATATTTTTTCATAGTGAAAAAGAGTTTATATTTGGTTTTAATTGGTTATTGGAATGTTTAATGATTATTATATCATTTTTAATTATTTTTAATTTTTATTTACATAATAATTTCCTTAATAGCTTATGAATCTCCGACATATTTCCCATTTATGTAATTGGAACAAATTAAATAAATGATTTTAAAAATATTAAATGTAAAACAATTTGAATGAATTATTATTATAAATTTCAATTTTTATAAATATAACATATTATTGATGTGTAAAATTTTTATGTTCTGATTCAATTACTAACATGATGTCTTTAAAGTCAAACAATGTGAATATTTCTAAAATTACTTTCATAATGTTTTATATAAAATAATAATTTATTAAAGGATTTCGTACCCATAAAAATATTTTCATTGTAGATGTTAATGGTATATGGTCTATAATATTAAAAATTTTCCAATAATGAGTCAATTGTTCTTTTATAGTAATTTTCATGCCTGCTAAAGAGTAAAACACATTGATATCTAGTACTCATCAATAATGTTAATATGGGATTAAAACTAATAGTTAAGAGTTCAAAAAACCACTAAACATTACTAAATTTTTTTATATTAGACAATTTGAACTCCAAATCATCCTATAATTAAAATATATCATTTTTTCATTTCAAAATGTAAATTATTTTAAATGAAAAAAATACTTTATGAAACATCAAGGGTGTCCCACCCCTCATTTTTAAATGGGACTTCTCTCTATTTCATTATTCATAAATTTTAAGAAATATATATAGGAATATACCAATAATAATACAATACTAATATTAATCTCCATTTTTTAGAGATTATTTTATTTCCAAAATACCATCCATTAAAGTCTTGAGTTGTATAACAAAGGTTGTTTCTCAATGATGTGTTATAACTCTAAACCGAGTACATTCAATTTTATATCTTGTTATACCTCTTCTAAATATTTGGTTTACATTATTAAATAATTAATTTTTGATATTTAAAATATTAAATTTTTATTATGCAGATGTAACAACTGTTATCTATCTCCTTCTAATCCAATTAAAAAAACATTTCTCATGCATGCATGTTGACTAACACCTCAACAAAGTGATGTGTTTCATTTTTCTTCACCACATATCTTTAAGTGTTATAATAATGGATTTACTGTATATATATTTTATTTATCATATTATTATAGATATGAAAATTTTCACATCCATGAATTAGTTTAATTTCATTCTTTCATTTAATTTCCATTCATGGTTTTTTTGGGTTTCCCATGAATTTTGGTGGAAATGGTTTGTTTTCTAAATTTGGTCCAAACCGTAAGCTCATTTCTTAATTTAAGAATAAATTTTTTATTCTTTTATAACTCCTTATTTTTTTAAAACATTTCACCCATTACACATCCCAAATGGCATCCCCTAGTATATTAAAATCATCATATCAATTTGGAATTCATAGGAATCCATAATAACGATGGATTTGGGTTTTTTATTTAGTTGTTGGGACAAACCAAAAGCCCAATTCCTGCATTAAAAATATTTTTTATTTATTTAATATGTCACTCAATGTTTAATTTTTTACAGTGATTTTAAACTCTCACATAAGCTCACATTACCAAGACGCACTCCCATGCTATCCTACCCCTCGGTCCAGATCATATGTATCAGGAATATAGGCGAATCATTTATAGATTTTTCAAATCACATAGATTCGAAGAGGTAAATTGATTCTATCATAACTCATTAATTTCTCACTATTTTTCCCCCCATTACAATTCCTACGTGATCTCATAATCCTTTTTTAAACCTCACTTGAATTTTTGGTTGTTTGAAAATTCAAATACCGGTGGATTTAGGGCGATTTGTCCAAGATTATTTCGTGTAAGTATTCTTCCCTTCTTTTTCTTCCATTTCCTTAGGGTTTCTCCAACATTCTTGATGTTCCAAAGTGTCCATAAATTATGTTTCTAACCTATGGTTTGACATTGTGTCTTTTTGGTGTAATGTTGAGGTTTTAGGATTCTCTTCACTTCCAAGTGGTGCGATGGTGGTGCGCTTGATGTTTCACACCATGATTTGAGGGTTTCGACTCAAAAAGTAGGTGGTTCATGTGTAAACAATTATTGATTAGTTATAATTCTGTATTTACCCATTTCTTATATTCCTCATATGTTGTGTGCGGTGAAAAACTGTTTATGACTGATTTTCTTAATTGTTTAACTGTATTGTTGCATTTTAGCTTGAAATTATGTGTTTTCATGTGTAACTCTTGGGGTATTTTTTGAGTGCATTTTATAAGATGTGAAATTGGTTTAATAAATCTTATTTGTTCTACCAATTCTGATTTTTTTGGGTATTGGTGTTCTTTTTCGGTTGAAATAGTGTTTTGAATGGGTTTTATATTAAAACCATATTATGCCTCTTGAATGTGATTTATAAAAATGTGTTTGTTTTAATGTGCATCTATTGTGGTGTTATTCAAGGTGATTTTATTACACTTGATAGTGGTTTATGAAATCATTATAGGTTTACCAAATCTATTTTGGATTTGTATTGCTATGATTTTTTCCATGCAAGATGGTTTTGAAATGGGGTTTATGTGCAAAGCTTGGGTATACTCCTTAGAATTGTTCTGTGAATGATTTGAATGGTTTAATGATTTATATAAGAGGTGAAACCATATTGTAAAATTATTTTTGATTCTTTATATTTTTAAATTGTCTATTTTAAATGTGAAAGGGGTTTTCATGTGATGTGTATCATCTTGGAAATTCTTTATAATAATGTTTAACGAATTTATAGAAATGTAAAGGAGATGTGAACGTGATGTGGGATGTTTTGTGTGAGTGTAATATGAAAAAGTATTTTTCTCAGTGAAAAGGTTATTACGTAACATGTGAGAGGGATGTTATGTGATGTTTAGAATCTTGGTTATTATTTTATAAATTGTTAATTGGTTTTTTGAATTATGAAATAAAAGCAAAATGTGTTGTGGGCTATTTTTGTGTGAGTATGATTTCAAAATGTATTTGAATGAAAAAGTGGTTGATGTTATTATGTGATGTATATTGGGGATATTTGGTTGATTTTTTATGTCTATGTTATATTTTCATGTGAAAATTATATTTCATGGCTTGTTGAACTTGTGTGAGCACAAGAGGGAAACACATGTATCTAGGTGGTTGGAAGTGTACTAGAATGATAGTAATCACATGGGGTTGGCCTCAGTTTTACGTAGTAAGATTGATGCTTAAAACAATAACTAAACTATGATGATGATTAATGGGGACCAGTAGGTTATGGGTATGTTACCTACTAGTGGCTCGTGCATAAGAACATATATTTTTTATGGTTACTTTCACTGTGATATAAGGTACTTCGGACCCACAACAAGCTAGTACTTAGAGATTATTTCCAATTTCTTGTTATCATTGGATGTTTTGTGCTTACTGTCAACATACTATAATATTGGATGGAAAATTTTAGTAGAATTGGATTTTATTTTAAAAGTTTCAACTCTTTAAATTAGCCAACTTGAAGTCTTTTTTTAATCAAGGTTGCATAATTTAGAAATTGTAACTATCATTTCTTGTTTTTGAAAACTCTCATGGTTTTCATCATTAAATTTTTGTCACATATAATATATTAGTGGTGGTATAATAATGGGATTTTTCTCACACCAAACGTACACCTTTGGGTGTAAGTAGACTTGGTTATTTTGTTTTCTCAGGTTTGGGTACAACATTTATGCCAACAGTTTGGGTTTTTACCAGTCATTCGTGATGTGGTGTTGTGGAGATGGATTGATGGTGACACATCTTTCCATGTGGAAATTATGGGGCTGTAATTATTTGGTTTTTTAACTTTTTAATGGTCTTTAAAAATAGTTTTAAGAAATTTAATTCAGTTATAAAATTTTATAAAAGACTGTTTTAGTTGAAAAATCCAGATATGTTTAATTGAGATTGTTTTTTAAAATGTTTATAAACACTGGTTAATCAATACAAAATTTTATTTTATGATACTAGGTCACTTGTGATAGCTCGTGAGGATCTATAATTCCCTTCCAGACTTGTTCCATTCTGGGTGGGGTGCCGGTTTTGATGGAGTCCAGATTCAGTTCGTGACAAAATGGTATCAAAGGAGGTTCTCGTTAACTCTTTGGGTCATGTTATTTGGGAAAAAATTGGGATAGTTTGGTGCTAGGATTTTCGAGACATTAAATTATGGTTATGGGTTGTGTTCCACTATTATAAACCTCATTATGGGATTTGGGTCACCATGGGAAGTCAGGAATCATATGGGTCATTTGGTTTTCCTGTTTTGATAATGATTTGGGAAAATGAATAGAGAGTTGGGATAATGGTCTCAGTGAACTCACTGGGCCTGGAAACCCAAATAGAGTTAAGGATATTTCCATAGAAAACTATATTTGACAAATAAGTGATTGGCGTATGCCCACAAACCATATGTCCAATTCTCCCACCAAAGTTAGTTCCCCCTCTCAGAGTATTGTGTCCTATAGATTTGAAATCTTAGATGTTCGGTTATTTAAAAAACGAATTGTTTTAAAAATCATATGATTTTTGTGAAATGATAATATAAGAAAAAGGGTAGGGTTTAATTTTTTAAATGGTTGAACTAAAATTTTATAGTTTTTTTAATTTGGAAAATGGTGTGTTTAGGCCTCTTCTGAAACCAGGAAGTATGTTAAATTTGGTTCTGAAATAAGTATTTCCAATATAGTAGTCCAAACTGTTGAATGATTTTTTAATAGAATGAGATGTTTTGAAATTATTGTTTATGAATTTAAAGTTAGTTTTCATTTAAATTATTGTGCCTTTTGGAAATGTTTTGTAAGCAGTAATTTCGGTTCGATTTCGTGGCTAGTGGTATTGAGAAAAAGGATGTATTAGTTGATTATTTTGGTTTTGAAAAATAGATAGGGTTTTTTTAACCATTGGTATTTTTTTAACCTATGGTTATGGTATTTCTTAACCAATATACCAGGTCGGTAGGGTACTTGGGTTCTCTCATTGGATAATGTTTTCCACCATTAAGGGTTAGTGAAAAACTGATGTGAAACCCAGATTGTTTTGTCTTTAGAAAATCATCTAGTTGAAAAATGTATGGACTATTTTCCCAAGATCTGAATAATAGATTTAAACCTTTTCATTTTTGTGTTTGAAAATAATCTTATAGCGGGAGAGTGCTCATGGATGGTTGAAAGAGACCATAGATTCTTAAGTTTTCTACTTCGTCGAAGGTGGAATTTTTCTAGGGTTTTTAGTGTGGAAGAGTGTCTGTATAGTGTCTAAGAGGGCCTTTACACCCGTAATAGTCTATTTGAAGGGGGAAATCATGTCAAACCATCATTTTGGGAAATCCAGTAATGAGAGACCATTATGGCCACCTGATAGAATTGTGTATAGTTTGGGGACTTGGAATAAGGTCCCATTTCATTTATTGTTTATATCAATTGAAAGGGTCATGCTCGGGGATTCCTAGTGATGTCGTGAGCTCATTTTACTGTAAAGGTGAAGGTCATACAATACTCTAAGGGTATCTGTTATTTTTGCAGTATTTCACCCTTTGATAAACATCAATATCCCCTAATATAGAGAAAGGTGTCTATATGAGTCCTTTCCTTCTATTGTTTCACACCCAAAGAAACAAGGTGTGATGTGTGTGCATCTTCTAAGACCTTATTTCACTGAAATATTTGGTTTCAGAAAAGTGATTTCGGATGTGTGTTATGTCTTTGTGAACCCATCTGAGATTGTGGTGTAGTTGTTTGTTTCAAAAGAATAATAAGTTCCATTAAGGGGGTTTCCAAAGCCTAACTATGAGGCTAAAGATACTTCAATCTATTAATCCCCAGCCATTGGTCCCAGAGAGAAGTTGACAAGTAGTTAGGGGAAATCCTAGTGGCATTGATACCCTTGTAAAAAGTAATATACTTAGTATGAGAGATGGTTATTGTTTAAGAATCTCGTGTATTTATATTTCTTCTATTATTCATGCTCGATGAAAATAGGTGGAGGGCCTCAAGCCAATGTTTACCACCTAAGGTATTTCCATCCCACTTTGGTTTCCATAGAGTTTTTGGAGAAAGGTTTAAAATTTGTCTAGACAGGATGGATGCATGGTTTTCACAAGGTGAGTTGTAACCGTGCCCCAAAATAACAATTTAGATATAAGGATCCACATGATTAGCACACAGTTTCCCAATCTTTGTGAACTAACCATATGGTCATTCCAACTCTTTGAGTTTTGGGGTCCTTCTATGTTGCCACATGATGGTCTGTTAAGATGGTTGGTTATTTGGTGGGGATACCCACATTGGTTATCATGTAATTTCTTTTGGATGTATCTAAAGGATGTCTACCCCTTGTATCCGGAAGTCCATTTGGGCCTCCCCCTGTTTGTGTCCACATTTTGTCTCAGGAAGAATTTATGTTTTCCTCTTATGGTGGAGAGCCCATTTTCATCTCCTCGTACAAGTAACTCAGTTTTGTCCTTGGGATTGTCGTGGAAGGGGGAATTCTCATTCGGAGCTATCTAACTACTAACATATTCCCTGGGTAAACATTAGAATTAGAGGGTGCCCAACAATTTATTTATTTCAAGTTATGTGTAACCTTGTTCGATGTTTGATTTTTTGGGTAAATTGCATGAACCACATTCAGATAGTATTTGAAGAGATTTATTTTGGGATAAATCCCGAATGTTCTTGATCATTTTAGTAAAGTGGTGTATGTTATGTTTTTGAGAGTATTCCTTCATTAATTGATCATTGTAGGTGTTTTGGCCTTTAGGGTGTTGTTTATCAAAGGAGTACTTTTTGTCCATTTGGGTGGGTTTGGTTTTTTCTTTTGGACTTGTGGTGGATTTCTGAGGATGGAATATTTATGGTGGGGAGAATTTTCACATCTAGGAATTCTTTTAATTCCATTTTTCATTTAATTTTCATTTTTTATTTTTGTGGGTTTTCCATGAATATTCATGGAAATGGTGGGTTATTGGAATTTGGGCCAAACCGTAAGTCCATTTCCAGATTTAAAAAAAAAAATTTGTTTCATTTATAACTCTTTATTTTTTGAAAATTTTACACCCATTACACATCAAAAATTGAATCCCTAGTATATTAAAATCACCATAAAAATTTTGAATCCATAAGATTCCAAAATAATGATGGATTTGGGTTTTTATTAAAGAGTTGGGCCAGCCTGAAAGCCCGTTTCCTGCATTTAAAAATACTTTTTAATTATTTAATATCTCACACAATATTTAGGTTTTTTAGTGATTTCAACTCTCAATAGTCTCCACATACCCAAGGCGCACTCCAATTCTCTCATCCCCCTATTTGTATATCAATTTCATCAGGAATATATGAGAAACGTCTCTGGATTTCTCAAATATCTCATATTTAAAGTGGTAAATTGATTCTTTAATAAGATCTTCATTTCTCTCTATTTCCCCCCATTTTGGTTCCTACATGATCTCCTCATACTTGTTCTAAACTTTTCTTGAATGTTTGAATATTATAAAATTTATATACTGGTGGATTAAGGGCTATTTATCCAAGATTCATTGAAGTGAGTGTTTATCCCTCCTTTTTCTTCCACTTTTTTCGGGTTTCATCCCACTTTCATCATGTTACAATGTTTCCATATGTTAGGGATAGAACCTAGGGTTTTACATGGTGTATTATTGGTGTAGTCTAGAAGTTTTTGGTTTCACTTCACTTCCATGTTGTGTGACGGTGGTGCGATTGATGTTTCACACCATTATTTTAGGGTTTCAACTAAAAAGGTCGGTGGTTCCATGTGTAAAAACTTATTGATGAATTTTTTTTCTGAATTTACCCATTTTTCATATTACTAATATGTTTTTTCTGATCCTAAAACTGTTTATGATTTATTTGGTTAAGCATTTAATTTTATAGGTGCATTATAGATTGAAATTAGGTGTTTTCATGTGTAACTCTTGGGGTATTATTTGAGTGTATTTTATAACATGTTAAATTGGATTAATAAATATTTTTTGGGATTTCAATTCTTCTTTGGTAGGGTATTGGTGTGACATTGGGTTTGAAATAGGGTTTTTGAATGGGTTTTTATGTAAAACAATGTTATGCCTCTTGAAAGTGTTTTATGAAGATCTGTGTGTTTTCATGTGCATCTTTTGTGCTATTATTCAAGGTGATTTTATAATACTTGAGAGTGTTTTATGAAATTATTCTAGGGATGCCAAATCTGTTTTGGGATTGGTATTATTGTGATTTTGTCCTTTCAAGATGGGTTTGAATTGGGTTTTATGTGCAAAGCTTGGGTATACTCTGTAGAATTGTTTTCTGAAAGATTTGAATGGTATAATGATTTATGTAAGAGGTTAAACCATATTGGAAGACAATTTTGGATTGTGTATATTTTGAAATGGTCTATTTGAAATTTTAAAGGGGATGTCAGGTGAATAGTCTTATCATGGATAGGTATTATAAAATTTTTTACTGGATTTACCGAAATGTGAAAGAGATTTGAATGTCATATCGGTTGTTTTGTGGTAGTGTAATGTGGAAAATGTTTTTTGTTTATTAAAATGGTATTATGTAACATGTGAGTGGGATTTTATGTGATTTCTAGAATTTTGGGAACAATTTTATAAATTTTTAAAGGATATTTTGAATTGTGAAAGACATGAAGAATGTTTTGTGATCTATTTTGGTGTGAGTATGATATCAAAATTCATTTGAATGAAAAATTGGATGATGTGATTGTGTGATGTATATGTTGGATTTTTGGTTGATTTTTGACTTGGTATTGATATTGTCATGTGAAAATTATATTTCATTTCTTTTTGAACTTCTTTGAGCACAAGAGGGAATCCTGGGTATCTAGCTGTGTTGGTGTTTTCTAGTATGCTAGTGACCCCATGGGGTTTTCCCTTAGATTCACATAGCAATATTGACACTTAAAACAATAAAATTACTATGATGATGATGATGATGATGGGAGACCACTAGGTTATGTGTATGTTCCCTACTACTGTCTCATGCACGAGAACATATATATATATTTTGGTTACATTCATAGAGATAAAAGGTACCTGGGACACACAAGGAGCTAGTTCGTTGGGGTTATTTCCCATTTCTTGTTCTCATTAAAAGTTTTTTGCTTACCATCGGCATATGGAATGATTGGCTGAAAAAATTTAGTATCTTTGGATTTTATTTTAAATGTTTTGACTCTTTAAATTAGCACACTTGAAAACTGTTTTTATTCAAGGATGCATCATTTAGAAATTGTAACTAGTATTTAATGTTTTTGAAACCAAACATGATTTTCTTCCTTAATTTCTTATCACATGGTGTATCATAGTGGTGGTATAATATTGGGATTTGGATCACACCATGCATATACCATTGGGTGTAAGTAGACTTGGTTTTTTTTCACTGGTTTAGGTACAAATTTTGTGCCAAGAGTTCGGGTTTTTACCGGTCGGTCATGATGCAGTGTGTTGAAGATTGCTTGAGGGTTGTGCCTCTTACTATGTATAGGTTCCTGGGGTGTACTTATATGATTTTATACCTTTGTAATCGTATTAAAACATAGTTTTTACTTATGTAATTCAGTTCTAATATTTTTAAAATAGGTTTTTAGTTGATAAATTTGGAATTGTGTTGTTGTGTTTGTTTTTTGTTTAGTGTTTATAAACTCTTGTAAATCATTCCGAAAATTTATTTTATGATACCCAAGAACATGTGCCAGACTAAGGGGATCGATAACGACATTTAAGTGTCGTTGTGGGCCGGGCTGGGTGCTGGTTTTGATGGAGACCAGATTTAGTTTGTGAAAAAAAATTAAATTATTATTTAATTTTATTTCTTCCATACATTTAAAATTGAAAACATCACTCATTCATATGTATACTATTGTCTTAATAAAGCAATATAATTCATTTTTTCACCACATTATATGAGTAGTTATAAAAGTGAATAAAATGATTAAATATGATACTGGTGAAATGATTAACCTTATAGAGATTATGTAGCCATTATCATAGTAAATGTTTCTGGATTGTGGAATTGTAAAACACATGAAAAACGATGCATTTATCACCTTGAATACATATTTAAATAAATAATTGAACATAAAAAAATTATAAGATGTTATATGTAAATAATAAATGGTGTTATATATATGATTAGGGTTCTATAATATATTTATAACCAATCTATACTTATTATATATGAGGTTTATACCATGTGTGAAGAAATATGGTATTGGATATTTGGAATTGATATTTCAATTTAATTTTAATTAGATTATCTATATCAGAGTTTCCATTGGGGGAAGTTATATGATCCTTGAATGGTAAATAGATTTTTTTACTGCTATATTTTTATTTATATAATTATTATTTTATAGTACTTTTTTCAACCTTTGGTACATAAATTTTCTTCAAAAAATGTTTTTATGAAAATCTAACACTATTTCACCTCTTTTGGTCTGAAATCTTTCTCCTTTATATCCATGATCCCTAAAATGTTTTCAATTATGATTTTACTGTGATATAATTTTTTTAATGTAAATTTTATGCATGTTTAACATTCTACAAAGACTATTGAAATAAATATTCAATTTCTTTCTCGAATGATGTGTTTTTTACTAATATTGTAAAAATAATCTTTGTTTTAAATAATTATGACATGGTTTAAATTTTCCATAAGCATATCCAGTCAATACCATGAACAAGACAAAAATATTTTACAAGGTTGCTTTAAAATAAAATTATTTTGCTTAATGTTTTTTAAAATTTTATATTTTAAATATTTAAATTCAAAATTATACAGAGAGTTTACTCAATAAATATCTTAGTGATATTTTAAATCGATTTTTTATCAGTGATACAATCCATTGATATTACATATTATTTCCTAGTAATGTTATACAATGATACCATCCTTATTCTTTTCCTTCATGGTTTTTTATTATGATAATGAAAAGATATTTAAAAACCTAATTATTTTTTTCTAGTTATTATATGATGACATGATATATATTTTGTGATATTTTGGAATACATATGAATGGCTTTTTAATATGTTGTTAGTGGGATTGAAATTATATTTCCCTATAATGAAATAGATAATTATAATAATTCTAAGAAACTACTAAGATATGATGGTGTTTTTCAGTAATTAAGTGATCTGAGAGTTAATAAACTGCTATAAAATGATGAATGTAAGAAACAATTAAGAGGTGAAAGATATAATAAACTATTATGATATTATAGATTTATCATGTTATATGTTACTCTTAATATAATGTATGAATCATCATTTTTTTTTACTTCTATGAAGAATTTATTATGCCCAATATATATTTAATAATATGGATATGATTGAGCCACAAAATTATTATGACATATTTAATTGATTAGGATAAGATATCCTAGAACATGATAGATTTATGATGATTCCTCACTCTTATGATTCATTAAATTTAAAATATTAATGTTATATTTGATGAGTTTATGATCTATAGAAGATTATGTTTCATCATTGAATGTTATGATCATGATATCATACCCTTATAATCATCTTATTCTTGCATATGGTAATTAATTTATGTATTCCATGTTTAAATTTAATAATAATTTGATGTAAACCTTTCTTATGATTCATTACTATAGGTTTTGAATAAATGTTTTAGGTTGGGTATGTTTAAGAAGTGTAATATGTGAGAATAAATTTGTGTGATATTTTAAAGATAATTAGTGAAATATGTATTTCTTATATTTATTCTCAAAATACACTCAACCATTATGGTATTTGGTCTTGAAATGTTGTGATATGTATTGAATATTCTTAAAAAATGATGTGATATTTGTTTAATTTATGTATCATATCACCTTGGTTGGTATTACATAAATGTTTTTTTATTTCAAAATATTAATATTAGAGAACACTGGATAAAATACTAGATAAAAGATTAAGTATATGAGAACACCATAAATAAGTGGTAATGTAGGGATTCTGCATTTTTCCTATAAAATGAACCCCTGTCTCGATATTGGAACATGGATGTGGTTGTTTTACTAATTCCCCTAGCAGTAAAAACATAGAATATTATGGAGTAAGTATAAACTCAATCATCAATATTTTATAATGGTTGCACCAAAGACCATACACCCAACTGAACACTTTCCGGGGATATAATTTTGTTATTTAAAATATTATTTATAATCAAATATTGAGAATCTGAATATATTATAACAATGAATAACCTATATTAAATTTAAATTGTAATTTATTAAAAGTAAGGTGTCGTGATTTACATATACTAAATATTATTTTAATGATTGTATGATATCTCACTATGATTATTATATCTTAAATTAGGATTTTTGGTTTTACTCATTCTTGAAACATGAGGAACCATGTTATCATTTAATGTAAAATATAAGAGAATGATTATCGTCATGAGTGTGGAAATTAAATGGAATATGGAATAGGAAACATTGTGGTTATACCTAATCATCTATCTCATGGTATGATAAAAAAAAACCTCAATTGGAGTGAGTTTCCTTGATATCCTTATAAGAGAAAAAATTGAGTTCCATGGGAGTTAATATTATGGAGACCAAAGAGGAATGAATACTCATCATTATAAAGGTTGAGAGTGTAGAAATAAGCACCTAGAGAAATGTATAAAATGGAGAGAAATTTTTTTTATTTGTCAAAACGAGGCTATACAGTTTTAAATTTATGATGAAAAATAAAATTTTCTGTTTATAATGTGTATGGGAATAATGGTTTCGATATGGAATCATCTATAATTAAATGTTTTAAATTTAAAATTTATAGGCACAATGAAAATTTATGACATAGTGGGAAATCTAAAAAATAGGATTATAAATGTTTTATTAATAAGGGTTTTACTATTGATGATGAAGAGACTATGAGTGATATATGAAAGAATATATTATGGAATAAGATGAAAATACATGTTTAATGGTTTAAGAAATAAGTGGAATGATTAAAATGTTTATGAGTTGGTATCTACTGATTTTGTTGTTGAAGTGTTTTATAAAATTTATTATTATTATAAGAATAATGTAAAATATACGTGTTGTTCTGTAGTATTTTTAATGGTTTTAAAGAATATGTTAAATGTTTTTTATAATCAAGAAAATGGATTTGAGGGTAGGTTGATATTTTTGGATAAAACTTGATGGAAAGATATATAACAGTTAATATGTTCGTGATATTGAGATGATAATGTTTTGTAATGATAATTAGTTGTGTTATATCTATAAATTATATTATACAGTGTCGGTGACCTGTAAGATGTCTAGTGATTTGATGATAAATTTATTTAAATTGAGGTTTACTGATTTTATGGATTTATGGAATATATTTAATAGTTTATCTGGATTTATTGTTTCAAATAATTTATATTTTCTTGGAGTAATTAAGGTGATTTTCATTATTTTGGTAAGGTATTAGAAGGATTTAAGATAATTCATAGTCATGGAATTCATGTGATTGTTATGTGACATTAAGAGATACATTTTTTTTATTTAGGGATAAATGATCATGTTTATATTTGAAGAAAATATGTAATCAAATATTTTTGTTTTTTAGGTGATGAATTTTCTCAGATATATATTTGATGTGTCTTATGGTTAACAATTTATGTATGGGTTTATGTTGAACATTAGGCTAAATTTTTTAGGTTTTAACGATTAATGTATTATTTCATCATATGAATATTTATCCATATTAGATAATTTGTTCTGACCATTTTAGTTTTGGAAAATACCTACAGACAGATGTAATGATTTTATATTCTCTTAAGGATAGTACAATCCCTTAATATTTTATTTTATTGTTTTAGGGACAAAATAATTATCTTGAAAATTCATTTAATGGAATATTTGATGAGATAAAAGAGGAAATTGATCAGAACACAACTAATAGATGTAATTTTTATTATGAAATGGAATGTAGTAACGTATTTATATTATATTGTTCTCCTTGTCTTGATATTGAATATAATCCCTTATCTCTTAAAATATATCATGAAACAAAAAGTATATCCTTTTACCATTTTTTTATTAATTTATGTTCTTCTTTATCTTTAACTATTCTATGGTTTTATGGTAAAAAAACTATCTCATGCTCATGTTTTCTGGAAATTTATATTATTCTATGTCATTTTTTTGTTCCATTATGTACATATTTTCCCTTCCCATTAATTATATCGTTATTTGGGACATGGATTATGTGTTATTTCATGAAACCTTTATGTTACACACTTCCCTTTTCAAATGATATTATCAATCCCTCTATAAGATGTGGTTTTTCAAGAAAGGTATTTTCAAATTTTGAACCGTTTATTATAGATATATAAATATTGAGGTAAATTTTTAATTAAGGATAGATAATATAATATCCCTAAAATTTACTTTAAAAGAATAATATTCATGATAGATTAATTAACATACAACATTGTACATTACAAGTACTACAATATACTATAAATATATTATTTAACTATGAACATTATTACATTATATTATATTTACTCAATTAATATGATTAAACACATTATTAAAAATATGTATGATGGTTTTATATAATGTATTTTTTATGATTCATTAATATTAAATTATTTCTCATTTTTCATTAAAGTCATTTTTTACTTCAAAAATATATTTTAATTAAAAAAATATTTTATTCTCTACATACACATTATAATTAATTTATAAAATTTTATATAAATATTATTTAAATAAATTAATAAAATTATTACAATAAATATTTCATTATTATCATAAGGTGAAATTTTATGATTTTTGTGATAAGATTGTTTTTCAATTGAATAGTTAAAAATGATTTTTGCACAAATTTTATTTATTTTCATTAAATCTTTTAATTTAAAATTCAATTTATGATTTTAATTTAATATAAAATTTATATAATAATACAGTAATTATATATAATCTAATTATTTATGTGGTAGTAATCATTATATTTTATTTTGGTTTAAGTTTATTTTTCTTCATAAAAACAAGTTTTCTCAAAAAGAAATTCATTGAAATTTAATAATTTCTATTAAAACATATTTCTTCCACATAAATAAATAAAATTCCTAAAATTGAATTAATATTATGAGTAATTATTTTTAACTTTGGTAAAAAAGTTCCTTTTATTTTTTCTCATTTTTAATAAAGTCACAGTAAAAAAATTGATATCTCGGTAAGGGTAAAATAATTAAAACATGGTTAAAAAATCAGATAGGACCCATAAATCTGTAAGCAACTATCCTTTATTTAATCAGATACATTATTATAATAAATAATGATATTTTATTTGATTTATTAGAAATTTAATTCTAGTTTCCTTTAATAATGACAAGAATATTAATTTGGGAAAAGAAAAAATACAAAATGCCACCCTTTTTATTTTAACATATCTAATATTTATTCATAGGGATACATAGGGTTAATATTCGATTATTGGTTTTTATGTAAATAATGAATTAAATTATTTATCATAATTTTTTTTAATTTTTAGTGAAAAAATATTGACATTAAATTCTTAAAAAAATAAAACAATTCAAGTTCATGTAATGAAAAAAATGGAATAAATGATTTCCAAACTATTAAAAGTAAAACAATTTGGTTGAATTATTAATCTTCATGAATTATATTTACATATTACATATTAGTTTTTTGTTAATATTTTATATTCAAATTCAGTTTCTCTATTAAATTCATTATATTCATAATATATGATAGTATTTAATATTAAATTAATTGTATCACATGATAAATAATATTTTATTAAATGATTTAAAATTAATAAAAAATTATTTACATTTTTCCATATTAATGATATATATTTTATAATATCTTCAATTTTTCAGTTATGGTTCAATTTATTTTTTTAGTATATTTTTTACCACTAAAGAGTAAAAAACATATATATCAATGTATTCATTAAAAGGGTTAATTAGGTATTAAAACTAATAGGTATGGGTTACAAAATCACCTAAACATGAATACATATTATTATATGAGAAAAATTAAACTCAAACTCATCATTTAATCCAAATATATCATTTTGGTTCCAATTGAACGTGAATATTAATTTATATTAATTCAATATTTTTGTTATTCCAAGGGCTTCCATCCCATCACTTATTAAATAGATCCTTCTATTATCATTTGTTCACAGTTTATGAGACTTATATCATTGCCAATACTTATCCTAATTCTATACTATATTACTTCATAACTTATCAAGGATTCTTTTATTTCCATAATGTCGTCCTTTCATGTCTTATTGTGTAATCCAAATGTGGTTTCTCAATAATTATGTTTAAATCTTAACTAAGTACATTCAATTTTATTTCTTCTTCAACAAATATTAAATGTATTTTACCCTTTATGAAGTAATTATATCCAATTTATGAATAAAATAAAATTTTATTATGGTTATGTAACATCCATTATCCTCCTCTTTTATATCCTATGTGAATTAAAAACCTCGCTTGTGCATTTGTGTCGACTACCACCTCAATGAAGCGATGGGTTTCGATTTTTCTTACCACTTTAAATTGATGGTTATATTGAAAGGGATAATAAATTTACATGATATTTATAATATTATTATATTTATTGAAAGGTGAATTATTATTTAATTACATTTCCTTCCAAGAATCAAAAAAATGTAAAACTCACTCTTGTGTACATGCAAACTACCATCTCCATAAAGTGAAGTAATTAAAACCTCATCACTGCGCTATATAAATTGTTATAAAACATAATATAATAATTAACAATGACAATCATGAATTAATATACATCATTTATATGTTTTAACCATGATTAAATTAAAATAATCGGGACTTCCCAAACAAAAAATACACAACAAATGCAGAAGTTATCTCCCATAATAGTGATTTTAATAGTGATTTATTATTAAATGGGTGATAAGATGTTATAATTAATTCATGGATGTTGTTGTATATTTAATTGGAGTCTTGTAATAGACTTATTATTAATCAATATTTATTATTTTGGAACGTTAAACACTTAAAATATATGATGCAACTTGAGGTAATGGGTTTTTATTCAATCTCAATTAAATTTGGGTTGTTTATATTTGAGTATTAATTTAAGGTAAAATATATGATCCTTATATGATAAATTTATTTTATTTTATTCTCATATTGTTATATTTTTATATTTTTATCATTTTTCCGATTTGTATCTCTTTGGATGTAAAATTTTTTCAGAATATGTTTTTTAAAATATTCGTGACATTATTTCTCTTTTTTTTTGAGAATTTATCTCATCTATAGCCTCGTTCGGTAAAATGTTCTCAAAGATATTTTCACTATGCTCCAATGATATTTTAATTTATTTTTTATCCTTATTTTTCATTCTATATGAATTTTTAAAAATATTCTTTTTGTCATTATCTGAATGAGGTGATTTTTCTGATGGTATCAACAATATCATTATTTTAAACAATTACAGAAAGGAAGAAATTTCTCACCCTCATGACTACTAAATTATTCTATGATTCCATTATAATTTTCGATGGTTATTTTGAAGTATTTTTTATAATATTTTGGTTTATTAATATTTTAAATAAGTAATTTAAAAATGAAAAGGTAAATTTCATCATGAAATATTATACTGATACTTCAATGGAATATTGTATCTATGATCACATCCTTTAATGTAACATATGATTAAAAGGGATATGAACCAATGATACCATACTTATTATTTATCTATACTGTTTTAGACTATAATGATGGGATTTTTATTAAACCCATTTATTTTATATGAGTTATGCTATGATATAATGATGAATGTTTTGTGATCTTATAGAATATTAATAAATTTAGTATTATTATATAATGAGTGGTTCAAAAATAATATATCAATCCAATGTATTAGGTAATGATAATGGATTAAATAAAATAAGTGGAAATAATGGATTTTTGAAACTCTTATGAGATGACAATTTTAAGAAACTCATAAAGGGGAATGGATTTAAGAAACACCTAAGAGATGATGTTTTTAATAAACACCTATTAGATGAAGATGATAACTAGGTAAAAGATACTCTATATTTAATGTTAAAATTTCATTTTTAGGTAATTATGTGATTAATGTATGATAAAAAATATATTATTATTATTATTTTTATGATTGAATCAAAAAGTTGTGATCACATTTTCAAATTCATATGATTTTTTATCATGGATCATGATTGATTTATGATTATTCCTCTCTTTTATGATTCATGTAATTTTAAAAGATAATTATTTTTTCCTTGAATTATTTTTATTATCTATGTTAAATTTTGTGTGACTATTTTTATTTATGATCATGATATTATACACATATGATTATTTCATCATGAAATATGGTCATCTGTTGATATCACCCATGTTTAGCATTACTAAGCATCAGAGATCACCCATTATGTATTTTATTTTCCTTATGAAATAAATACAGATTTTGGGTAGGTTATGTTGAGGAAAGGTACTATTTCAAGAATAAATTCATGGGATATATAGAAGATCATTCCTGAAAATGGTTATCATTTAGCTGGTTTCCAAGGACATTAATCCTTTATGGGTTTTTTTTTGAAAAGGTTGTGGTCAAAGACTCATTTATTATTAAATCAAAGATAATACATATTTTAACTGGATAAAGGGAGACCCATTACATATCACAAAGGCCCAGTGGTAATTTATCCCATTATATGGCCCGTAGGCCGAATTTTTTTGCCCAAAGACCATTTTGTGAATATTGCTCCTACAGTACCTGTGCTGCTACAGTACCACGCGCTATCTTGCTCCCACTAAAGTGACCTGCAACCGCTATAGTATACTATAGTAATGTTACAGTACCTACGCCCAATGGGTTTTGAACCCTCATTTTTCATGTAGGATTATGGGGTGCTTACCACTAAGCCAAACCCCAACTATACTAA
Organism: Viscum album; assembly: GCA_963277665.1. Lineage (NCBI taxonomy): Eukaryota > Viridiplantae > Streptophyta > Magnoliopsida > Santalales > Viscaceae > Viscum > Viscum album. The sequence continues at coordinate 997,592,709 of OY728136.1, read as the reverse complement.
CTAATCATTTATGGTTATAGGTTATTTATTATTATGAAATATAATTAATTTTTATCTAATATAGTGTAATATTTTTATATGATACACATGTGTCACCTCAATGATTTAAAACTTATCCTTAATAATATAATGGAACTATGTCTTAAATACATGAATCACTACTGTCAAATCAACATAATGGGAGGGGTAGTTTTTCTTATTAGGGCACAAATGACATGACATATAAGAAATACCATAGTAATCCTTTTTCAATAAACACTCTATCCATATACATGAATCATCAAAATAAACTACATAACACATTTATAGATCTATAAGATTAAATATGGGAACCATTATCAACTAGATCAATAACTCCTTAAAGAACCTATATCATATCTCATCCCAATTGAATCCAACCCACTTTCATGTCCAGGTTATCAAGGGATATTCTGACCTATTGAAATCCAAATCATTCCACCTATAATATCCTTCTAGACCATGGAATCTCATGATCTTAAAAACCATCGTTGGTCCATCCTAGGATATTAGTGCCTGATCCTACTCTTACACATCATATATTTCTTATTATAATTTCCCATAACTGTGTAACATCACTTTCTGGATCCAAAACTATCATTTTGATATTATTCATAAAAAATATGAACACATAATGTTTTAAAAATGATATTTAAACTATCATCTTGATACTTCATTATCTTGGATTAAACCAATAAATCATCAATGGACACCACAAAAATATTGTTGATATACTGGTGGAATATCTATTTCATCAAGGTGATTAAAATAATAGGGTCATGATTATGGTCAAAAAACATAACATGATATTCACAATTCTCACACTTACTCTAAAATGTGGTCTTGGTAATACCTACTTCCCTCACCATCAACCAATGGTGTACACACTTGAGCTCAATTTTTTTAAACCACCTCTAATTTCATTTTTTTAATGATGTTTTTAATTTATGGCACCATGTATCTATTCTTATTGTAATTGAATTGATTTTCTGATATTCAATAAAATATTGAAGACTTCTATTCAACTTTTTTTCAAAGAGAACTGGTGATTCCCCTGGAAATACACTCGGGTGAATGAAACCCATAAATATAATAACTTCCAATTAAAATTTTAATTTCATATACTAAATAAGAGGAATTTGATAGGACATAATGGATATTGGTATATTCAACAGGATTTGATCAGTAGATAATTCTAATTCCAAGTAGAGGTAAATATATAAAACTAATCATGAAAATATTTGAGATACCAGATCACTATAAAAGGATGATGAAAATTTAAATTATCTTTAAAAACATTAATGTAATTATTCATATATTGAATTATAATGGCCCAATATCTAGAACAATTGGCCCTATCATTCCTGATTATGGATTCCACTCACCCTAGAACATGTCTATGTTCTAATATGGAGAAAAGAACATAACCATCCAACAATAGAAATAGATTATATATTTTAAATAAAACATATCGTCCATACCTAAAATGAGATAAAATATATTGATATTTGACCTTATGAAATACCAAAAAAAATCAATATCATCAATACGACATGGAAATCAACGCAATTGAAACCCTACTACTTCGACTTTCCCTAAGGAGTAAAACAATATATCTCATATAAAATTATATCAGATTTCAATCCCAAGGAATCAATGAACACTTATGTAATGATGTAATGGGATTTAATTTTTTCAAATAATTTCAAGAAAATAAAGTATGTACCAAATACCATCGTCTCACAATAACTATTATAGCCTCAAAGTCCATTATTACATGTTGTGCCACATAAAAATTCCCAAATTCATGCCCAATATGAGAAATACTGGCATGATGATAGACTCAAAACATCTTAGGATGAGACCATACTCTTTATATGCATTAAACTACACCTAAGATCCTATGATAAAATAAGATCCCACCTTTCTTATATGAGGAGTGTTCATGAAAAAATGATAGAGATTCCCTATGTTTCCACAGAAGTCTTAAGTCCTCATATATTCCTCTAAAACATTAATTGTGTATTTAACCATCTTACATTGATAACATACAATCACAACTAGAAATAAATATTATACCAATAGTTTGGCCAAAACCGTTGCTATAGGGTAACTATAATGGACATGTACCAACAATTTTTGCCAAAACTATTGGTGTAGGTCCATATAAGTGACTTATACCAACGGTTTGGCCAAAAACACGGGTACATGTCACTAATATGGACTAATACCAACAATATTTCCATAACTGTTGGTATAGGTCACCTATATGGACTTATTCCAATTGTTTTGGCTAAAACCAATGTTATATGTATATTATAGTGATCCTATAACAAAAGTTTTGGACATATTGTTGGTATAGGTCCACCATATTTCTACAATTTCACCAAAACTGTTTGTATATATCAAAAAATAAATGAACCTATACCAACTGTTTTTTAACCATTACTATATGTGCATATATTTTTTATGAAATATTTGGTCAAATAAATTTAAATAAATAAAAAGTTAAAATACATACAAATATATATATATATACAAATACATATTTATGGAATTATGTTCCAAAAATTCATATTAGGATAGTGGTTAGGTCATTGGATTATAAATAGCAGGTGTTGGGATCAAAGCCAAGTTTTTTTTCATTACCTATACCAACAGTTTTATGAAACTATTGGAATAGGTTTTCATATGACATATTCCAATGGTTTTCCTTGAACCGTAGGTATAGGCCTATCCCGACGCCAAACTAGCCAATGGTCCTCCAAACCATTGTTATAGTATAGTTTTCTATTAGTGTGTGTTTATACACCTTGGGGAAACCATAAGATAAGGTTCTAAATGGTGATGGACACTTAAGAATCTTCCCTAGTGTGAATTCTTTTGATTTGACATCTGAATAGAGGAGAAACTATAAGTGATTCATGTAGTATCATAGGAACCACCTAATTAAATCATCCGGGAAAATCCCACTAAATCCATAATATTTTTATCTACTAACTATTCATAGGATGTAAGGAAGAAAAAATATTCTTTTATTTGATCATAGGATTTAATCCCATATCAAATTAATGAGTTTTCAAGACATCATATTTCTTTAACATGGGGAAATTTAAACCAATATTGAAAAATTAGTAGAATAATCAATTATAAAACAACCCCTTTCTCTTATGTCACAAAATATTTAACCTTTTCCTCCCTAAAATTATTTTTCTATAATTTACGGTTAAAAAATACATGAACTTAGTATATGTAGGATCCATATAGATATTAACCAACGTGAATGTGTAGCTCTACATTTAGAGGGTACATTCCAATATCTATATGGAGTAACTAGAATGTGATGTTTCAAGGTAATGAAGGGAATAAAATATGTATTTTTTTATTTACTATGTTTTTTCTAGGGATTCTAGATAGCCATAGAACAACGGTGGGATATTTTTTGATAAATTATTGGGAATTATTCCCGATATCTTTATTAGCCTTAGAACGAGGGTGGGATATTCTTGGTAAATTAATGGGCCTGATCTATCTATTTGGTTTTAACTTTTACACCTCCCTGGCACAAATATTGGATGGTTCTGATAATTAATTCAATAGGAACAAGATCCATTAGAGGGTTATCCTAGGTTTTATTCTACACATTCCCCTATCTAGGATTCATAGGAGCCTTTTTGGTAAGTATAATCAAATAAACCTAAAAAATATTAAATACAATACTGAAATATAATTTTAATGTGGATATGAAAGCATCAAAAAATTAACATAAATTTGTTTTAACAAAAACCCATATCATTAATAATCAAAATAATCATGAATAAAGCAAAATTATAAAAAAATATTTCATTTCCCCCCCCCCCCCATGGTAACATGATATTTCACATGGACAATAATTAGATATATACTCTCTTACACACTTCATTTTAGGTTTGATGGTATTTTCTCCATAATAAAATACAAAACCATTAAAAAATAACATTAATACAATTTTGAATCAAACTATCCTAGGTCTATAAGACCCATCACCTGAAGAATATTTCCATAATTACAAAATAGTTTCTTTGATTGTCGGATGAAAATTATAACTTCTTGGGTATCAAAAATAATCAAATTAGAATGATCTAACAATCATAATCCTATAAACAATAATAAAATATCTAACAAAAAATATGTAAAATAGTGTACATACCTTATAAAACTATTCATTGTAATAAAACATCTATTTAAAAAATATATACAATGTAAAATATATCATAAATACTTAATAAATAACAAAAATCCTCTATTAACTGAAAATAGAGTCATTAAAAAATCAAAAATACATATTGTTAAAAATTTATCCATGGTCATTAGGGTTGATATAAAAGAAAAACCAAATACAAACATTGATTGATCCCCCAAAACACTCCACACGACCTATCTCCTTTTCATAAACCGTGAAGGATGATGGAATCATAAATATAGACATACATAAGGATAAAATCATTTATATTTACCTAAATCAGTCACAGCCAAGTCTCCACTTATCCAAATTATTATTCTAAGAAAATTCCAAGTTGTATGCCACAATTAATCTCTATAATATTTTTCACAATTAAAATCATTAGTCATATTTTATAAAAAATCATTTTAAAAATATATATTATTTGATAAAATGAAAAATATAAAATATTTTCTTTAATATAATGTTTTATATAAAACCACCATAGTTTAATAAATCACATGAACACATAAAAATATCAAAATGATAAAATGTTTATAAATAAATAATATATCACATCCAATAATAATGTACTCCACATAGGACTTTGAAATATATATTTAAGGGTAATTTAGAACTACTTGTGGAATATTTGCTGATATGTGTGATCCTGAAAAAATAAACCATTGCTATGATATCTTAATGTCTAACTAAAAATGAAAACTAGTTATTACTCTCACACATTGTGAGTAGATCCCATCCAGTTTCCCAAAAAAACACCCTTGGTATCACATTCACAAAATGTAAAAACTATGTATCCTAAAGAAATTCAAAATCATTACTCACAAAATTAAGAATCATCTACATTATTAGAAGGCTTCCAAATAAAATGAATAGAAATATCAAAATTATTATATTTGAAAAATAATTTAGAATACATATTTAAAATGAAATTCATATTTTTATATTTTTATTAATATCAAAATGTATTGAAAAATTAGTTTAAGTGTGAAAACTAAAAAAATTAACACTTTTATCAGTACATTACATGAATAAAAAGTGACATGAATATATTATTTTATATAAAAATAATAATCACAATAAATCATACCAAACCCCAAGAAATATATGCAATGAAGGTAAGATAATGGAACGATATATTATGTAGAGAAACCTACCTAAAATATATAAGGAAAACTTTTCCCATCGTCAACTATCATGAGAAGAGAGAAGAAGGGACCCTTTAAAACTTTAAAATAATAATAATTCTCAATTAAAATTTACCATTTACACATATTTGGATCATTGAATATCGAGGTCAAAATAACAATAAAAAATAATGAAAATTTTGTTGGAATAGAATAGGATGAAATATACATGAAAACCCACGAGTTTTCCATGATATTCAACCAAAAATAAAGGTGCAAAAAATGAATTAATAAGGATGAAGAACACAAGTACAGAGCACCTGGGTCAAAATAATGTGGAGAAATGATTGGAAAATTAATTAACATTGTGGAGGGGAATAGAGTAAATTAATTATTTTAGCATTTGAGAAATAGGAGTCCTGAAATTTACTTTTCACATTATAATTAAATACATATCATTGAAAAATATCCTCTATATAATAATCCAATCATAACACAACCTTCACCCATCATGGTGTGATGCATCTATTAAATAAATAATACCACTACTTAGGTGGTATAATAGTGAATCTATCCTACCATCATGGTAATAAAAACATCCATAGAAACCCATCACATCCTATAAAGATTCATGGAATGTAAAATCATTGTAATAGTGAGATTCAACATCCTATACAAACTCCCCCATTTCAATGTTAGGTTTCTATATGACGTCTATGTTTTATAGAGTGACCCAACGCAGTCCGGAATAAACACCATCCAAAAATTATAAAAAAACAATATAAAAGAATTGAATAGAGTAATAGTGGAAACAATAAATACATAGTAAATTATCTACATATATATAGAACCATTCATGTCGCAAATTACTCAAGATAATTTCCATATGGTTTAAAACGAAAGGTAATTTAGAAAATGATGAAAAAAGAAACTTATCTTTTTGTTGAATTTGATTTTATGGGTAGTAATAAAAAAATCTTTGGATTCTTGTAATTTTATGTTCCTATCACATTATATTTTATGATTTTATTAATATCACTGAATATAATAATTTATAGGAAGAATATTTAGAGAATAAAAGTTCATTATAAATGAAGGGTTCCAGTACTTCTAAAATAGATGTTGAATAGATAAAAAAAAGATGTTATTTTTTTATTAAATGTTTTAAATATAATATATTGATTGTGGGTCACATATATGATGATTGAAAATAATTTGTTTTTATATAAAAATCATGAATTTTCAAGGGTTTAAAAATATGAAAGAATTATCATAAAGAGAGAAAAAACAAGTCTTAATCTATTTTGAATTACTGATCCATTAAATTATAATTTTATTGATTACTATGTATGAAAATAAGTTGCAGAATTAGATACATAACTCTTTTGGAAAAATGTTTTTTAGTAAAATATTAAATAATAATGTAGTGAATGTTCTCCCCCAATAAAAAATAGAAAGAGATGTTATCTATGAAACTCTCCAAAATGGATAATTTTTCATGTAACTTACAATAAGGAGTGATTCTGTCCACTAAACTACTTGAGCTCATTTATTACTATTTATTTAGAATTGTGAGACCCAAAGAAAATAAATTATATTTTTTTAATATATCACATTAATCAGTGATTTTACCTGTATGACCAATTCTTTTTTCAAATAACATTTGTCAGATGATGAATTATTAATAAAAAATTTAGGAAGATAAGTTGGAATAGAATGGTGAGACTTCATTAAAATGATGATATTGGATATGGAAAATGATTCCCCTGGTATGTATATTGAAACCCACTATTCCAAATAGGATATAAAAATAAATAAATTGCCCATTATACTATAAAAAATAGGGTTATAGAATTAAATAACAGAAGTTGGGTTAAAATGAGACGAACTATGCGGCTGAAAAAAATACCCCCAAAATTCTTATGGAGGGGAGCAATGTGTATAAAATTTCATATTAAAAATATATTCTCTTTGAGCCATGAATCCTATATGAATTCATATGATTTATGGTATAAAATTAATCTAATTGTAATATTCTAGAATTTGTTTGGTAGTCATTCATTCATAAATATTAAAAATTACATTTGGGAACATTCATGCAGAAATGTAATGAATATAACTTCATGGGATATATATATGATAGAATATTCATTAGATACTTGAATAAATAATGAAAAATTGGTTGATTATTATAATTTTAATATTATTCAAAATCTCGGAAATAAATATATAAAAAATATGCATATTTTAAATATATATAGGTAGATAGACATTAGATTTTGAGTAGAGATAATGGAGAATAAACTACAAATTAACTAGAGGAAGTTGATGTTGACTCGGATCAAACTAGTGATGATGATTATGCTATTTGAGGTTAGTAATTAAAAATTAATATACATAAATCTAAGAGGATCTAGTACGGACTAGATGAAGACTAAGACTAAAAATTAAAAAAATATTTATTTTATAGGGTTAAAATATATATTACAGAGGAAATATATCATAGGGTACGTATAAATGTTATGAATGAAAAAATTCATTATATTTATAAATATAACACATGGATATTTTTCATAATAAAAGATGGAAATAATGTTATAGGAACATAGATTAAATGAAAAATTTGAGATAACAATGTGTAAAGTCAAACTAGTTCTCAAACAGTACTCACATGTGAATGTTTGAAACACTGTAAAAATAATTTATCAATTGAATTAATATAATATATAATAATTTTTCGTTCATTTGGATGTTGTAAGCACTAAAAATTTTATAAAATAGAAGTAATGTATTTTTTATTAAATGGAGATCTTGGATAAGAAGTTTTTATTATGTAACATAAATTAATCATAATTATTTTTTATTGAATATATATATATATATATTTAACAAATCCTTGTATTGGTTAAAATAGTCCCTTAGATTTATGTACTCTATATTGGATAGTTACATGATGTAGTTGAAATTATCTAAAAGAAAAATTTTATTTTGAATAATATGTTAAACATGTGCATAAATATCCAATAATTTTCATGGTTAATGTTTCAAAAAAAATATTGTTAAATGCTAATGTGCATCCTTGTATGGAATTTATAAAATACTTTAAGTTACATTTTAATATATTAATTCTATGAGAGATTATCATTTTTTGGATATTAATTTACAAAGAAAAAAATACAAGAAATTTGTCTAGTATATATGGGGTACATGATTATATGGATGATTCAAAACTCATAGTAGTTGGTTTGAAATTTCAAAACATTGTAGGAAATATTATAAATCAAAAATAATTTAGTAATAATATTGGAAACTTTATTTTTCTTACAACACCATGATGATATATTATATATGACGTGATTTAGTTAAAAATATAACAATGAGATGAAATGAAATCACACGTACCTAAATCTAATAGAATTATGAAATATATCAAAAGAAAAAATGAACTATTTCTTAATGTACATAATATAGCATTAATTGAATCTTTCCGGATTCTCTAATGATGATTGGGTTATAGATTATAATGATAAAAATCTACATCAGTAAGAATGTTATATTCAGTGCACATTATATATGATTGAATAGAAAGAAATAATGTTTAGTAACATTTAGTATAATCACGTGTGAATTTTTTTTAGATAAATAATAATGTAAAAACATCTATGTATAAAAGTTAATCTAGAATAATTGACGGTAAAAGATGAGAGACCACCAAATATTATATATGTCAGTAAATGTATGATCGATCATTCAATAAATATGGTGCTTAAATCAATATATTAACATAATGATATCCACTATTATTTCATCAAGGATATATATTTTTTAATAGTTATGTGAAGTCATATTATGTTACCACCTAAGTTAAAGTTTCTTATTTTTTATATGAAGATATGTTAGGGTAGATATTTTTTATATTAAGGATGAAAATTCATGTTTATCATTCCCCTATCACATTAGTATAATTGTATTGATCCAATATATGCATTGTATTCTATTTTAAAATGTTTAGATATAGATATAATTATATTAATTCATAATTTATAAATCAAAAGGTGTGGTTATCATAAAAATATAGAGAAAATTAGATTGAGTGTGTGGATAGAGGGGGACTTCACTTTTAAATCAAATTGAAACAAAATGGTTATCATATAAGGATTCATTCTCTAAAACAATTTGCGTATTAGTAGTTTTGTTTCAATATGTTTCTCTTTTTTAAATGTTATATTTTTCAGGGAGTAAAAACATATTGAGTAATGAGTTATTGGAGTTGAAAAAAATGGGGGAGATTAAAGATCCCATGGATGAATGTTTATAAATATTTTTTTATTTTTTGTCTACCCTTTAGGTATTAATGTTTATAATTTTTTATTAAAGATTATACTAAAAACCTTATAACACTAAATTGATAAATTATTTAAGCTCCATTTACCTATACTCCTTAGTATAGTGCTAAAACCACAAACAATTACAAATTGACTTTGATACCTTATGAGATTATCTAAAACAAACATTAAAAAAATTCACATTTTTATTACATAATAATAATCTTACACAACTCGGAGAACCCTTTGGTTTAATTACATTATTTAAAAGTTACACAAGAAAATAATTTTATAAATCTTTTTTGAATTTCTCCATAATCAAATAATATTAGAATCACTTGTAAAATTATGATAAATCACACTCATTTTCATAACCAATGGAAATGGAAACAAAATAAATGGGTCAAGTAAAATTCCCAAAAAGTGAAAACATACAAACATTTAATCAAGGTTTAGATCATAAGGATAATAGGAAACATGATCATGGGAGAAATAACATATTAAAAGTGCATGGAACAATAACAATTTTCCACAATTCATGATAAATGGACATGTAATCTCAATTGAAAAAACATATACCATAGAAAATGTGTACAAAAATATTATACATTAAACATAATGCAAGGATCATAATTGATGTTATAGAAGTTCTAAAAACAAACAAAATAGGGGGTTGAATCAGTATTTCAATTTTATAAGTATCAATACCTTTAAAGACATAACCCTGAAAACTATTAATGTTTATATATTTATCATATTTTAGTAAATACTCATGCATTAAAAAGTAGGAAAGCATGTAAATAACATGAGATTTAAAATGTTCTGCCTCAGTGTGAGAACATACATTCCTTCCATATCCCCTCCCATGGGTCTATCAAAGTTAACTATTGTGAAGAAGTAAACCAAACATGTGGAAAATAACTTTAGAAACATTTTATATCCTAATAGGAATGAGTGTACTGACTCCCATTAGTTTATAAATTTTTCTAATAAACAAATGAGGCAAAAAAGACAAGATCATAACAAATAATCAGAAAAAAATCTTCTTGAAACACTAGTTTTATTACCTAAGGTTTAATAGCCTTTGTTTGATTGGCTCAATCATGTTGACTTGGCCTGATTGGATCATTAAAATGAACCCTTTTCTCAAACAACTCTTCCCAAAATTATCTCAATATGCTCAATCCAATCGTCCTCAATCGAATCTTCCTTAGTCTAATATTCTTAGTCTGGTAAAAAACATTTATTTGTCTGATCTTAAAATGAGATCTCAATCCCGAAAAAACTCTTAATTGAATTATTAATTTCTCCTCCTTTTTCACACATGAAATGTATACAAAGTATGAATATATTTTCCATCTATTTATTGGCATCCCAGAATGAAAAAACTAAGAAATTGAAAAACCATTCCATCTTACTCAAATTTTAAAACATTCAAAATTGATAGATACTTGAACTTCATATTTGAAAACTTCAACACTTTTGTAACCTTCTTGAATTGTCTTGAGTCCTTATAGTAGTCATTCATCTCGGACTTCTTAACTTTTCTTCAGTATGCTGAATCTTCCTTTTCTCATTATGATGGAACACGCTCAATTCATTATGATGGAACATCCTTATCTTATTTTGAATTGAATTTCTTCATCAGAATCATTCTGATTTGTTTTCATTATTAGATTTTGTCTGATTTACTATTCTTCTTAGAGTTAGTTTGATTGACTTTTCTGCTAAAAGTAAGCCCTATTTACATTCCTTTTTATAGTATGTCTGATGGATGCTCCTCAAAATTAATATGATATAATTCTCATTATGAAGGAATTATCATTATGATATAATTATCATTATAATGGAATTCTTATTACAATGGAATAATAATTACGATAAGAACATCATTCTGCAACTTTTCAATTCATTAATCCTCATCAGATATAACTCATTTATACGTCGTTAAATATCTATGCCCAGTACATTTGGATATGATGCAAACATTTTCTTGATTACTGAAACTAATTAAATTTTTAAATTCCCAAATTTCATCAAAATATTCTATAATCAGTGATTTCATTTTTTAGAGGAAATAAATATTCATAAATAATCATTGGATGTTATATTACAATGTTTAAGAACAATCTAACTCTGAAAAAAAAATATCATCATTCAACATGTTTTGCAACATTCTTGTATTCTAAAAACAATTATGTGTAATGAATATTGAACTTCATACTAATGAAATTGGGACTAATGAATCATTTGAACAACAAATTTATATTTACGAAAACATTTTTGACTGATGCTGCTCAATCCGATACTTTGTATCTAGATTTTCTCAATCTGATCATTTTATTCTAGGGAAAAAAATTTAAAAACAAAATACTTATACCCCTTTGTGTTTGGGTTCGAACATTCTGAAACATTTACATATTTTTCAAAATCAATATTTTACAAAAGAATGGGTTTCAGAAAACACAAAAACGTTGTTAAAAAATCCTTAGAAAGGTTCTTCAATATCCCACATTGGATTTTTTTGACATCTTTAATATAAATATTTTACTAATCACCATTTATAAAAAATCATGTTTTTAAAATTTTACCAAAACATATACTTTCTCAGAAGAGAGTGTGTTACGAACAAAACCAATTTGACACTGAACTAGTCACCCATGTCAGCCTAAGACAAGTCCCAAGAGGCAATCTCGATCCTCCTTTGATGGTAACCAATGTAGGCTCAGGTGACTAGTTCAGGATCAACTGGGGTTGGGTTATGAAAAAATTATATCATATGAGGTCAGTTTTTTAGGGTGCCAATGTTTCAGTGTGCCCTTTTTTATTTTTGATTTCATTGTAGATGGAGAAGGACTATTGGAAGCTAGTGTGTAGGTAATAAGGAGTGTCAAGACAATACGTTTTAGGTATAACCTCATCATTTATGGTAAGTCGAGTCTTGTTTTGTTTCTATTGTTCTTTTACGTTTTTGATGCTTAGGATATGAAATGATCATTTGGACAATGGTCTTGATGAACTTGCAGGTCCTGGAAAGCCATATGGATCCTGGGGAATGATTCTAAAATACTCTCTGTGGTTGTGTCATGATTGACATATGGTCTATAATCATATGACCAAATCACCCAAGGATACTAGTTTTCCATTATGATTTTTTTGGGATCCTATTGATTTTGAAATTGTTTTGAAAATACTAATTTTGAAATCATAAAGTCTAAATTTTATGTGGTATTGTTTTGGATTTTGGGAGACGGAAAATGGATTTTCAAATTAATTTTCAGTTATTATTAAAAAAAATATTTTATTTATGAAACATATTTTTAATGAGATGATACTGTTGAATTAAAAGAAATGTTTTCTATAGTATGAATAATGTTTTTTTATGGAAATGACATGTTTATATGTTTTTAAATGGAATTAAATATATTAAAGTATAGTGTTTGAAAATGATTATTGATTAGTTTCTATTAGTCTTGTGAAAGGGGTTTTGAAAATTTTGAAATAGAATATTTTTTTGAAATGGAGTGGTTCTGGGAAAAGAATTTTCGGGGGTTTTTGAATGAACTTTTTAAAATTGAAATTTGAAGTAGGTTGAGACGTTGAAACAATGGGTTGGATTTTTATTATAGTGAAGTGTAAAGGATTTTTTTGACATTTGGTTTTCTTATGAGTGCTCAAATTCATGGATGCGTGTTTCAGATAGAGTATTGATGGGTTGAGTTGATGGGTGCCTAGTTTGGAATGAAAATATGCATCTGTGGGGATCCATGGGATACCATTATTGAGTGTAAACCACCAAGTATTAATTTAATTTAATTTCATTTCATATGTGGAAATTACATGATGTTTTAATAACTTTTGTTATTGTAGATTGTTTTATTATGATTTGGGAATGTTATTTAAGTGGATTTCTAAATTTGAGTTACTGTTGATGAGTTGGTTGATTGATTTCATAGATTTATTATTGCTTAGTTTATTAACCCAAAAATATTTTATGGATATTTTATATGAGTCCATGGGTGGTTCATCTTTTTTAGATCCTATAGTTGACCAAACCATAGACATTGTTCTGGAATTTTTGCGGTTGAATCCTTTTCTCTTTTTCAGTCTAATAGATCCTCTGGAAGAGGACGATTAGATGAGTAGAATTAGATGGATACAAAGTTTCCTTGAGTTTTAGGAGTTATTAAAGGTTATGTTATTAACCATTATGCATGATGGCCTGACCAAGATGTGGTGGAATTCAGTCTCTTTAACCAAGCTTTTGGAAGACCATACATTGGATTTCTTTATGGATTTTTCATCTGGTAGTATTATTCTGAGGTAGTGAAGTAGAGGAAGGGGATAGAGAAGTTATATTTTACAACAATGTTATAGATCATTATTGGAGTTATTTTGTCATTTTATAGATATAGTTCCTTACCTTCAAGAGTGGGCTGTGGAAAATTCCTTATAGGATTTACATTTTGAGAATGATCATCATCTTGATCATCTGTTGATTGTGTCAAAGTTTGATCTAACATATTTTATCAACAATGAAAGGAAATATGGTCATATTTAAGATGTTATAGGGTGTGTTATTGAGGAAAAAAACTTCCTCTAGTATCTATAAATATTGAAGTGGATTCTAGTAAGGATATAAGGAATCATTGGGAAGATGTTTCTGTTTTTCATAGATTCAAATGTATCTAGATCTTTCGTCGTCTTTTAACAAGTGCAAGATCATGGTGTTTCATCAGTTTGTAAATCTTGGAAATAAGAATATTTTGTTTCTATATGGTTCATATACTTTTCATGCATGTGTAATTATAGTTCACCTGTAACGGTTCTTTCAATGTGTTTCTAGGAAGTGATGTAGTGTCTGATCTACCCGTTCGAAAAACACCTCGACCTGTTTGTAAGAGTATGGTGTGGTATTAGGTTCACTTTTAATACCATATCTATTTGGGTGTTATTTCTATTATAGGGGTTGTATTGTTGTGTTTTCCATTCCCTTTCATAGTAAATAATGTTGGGTATCTTTTGTGAACTGTTGTTTTAATGAATGTGTGTCTTTCAGAAATTTTTATTTTTTCCCTTTTTATCATTCTAAGTGGAGGTGTCTTTTGTGTTTACCTTGTTCATGTTGATTCTAATTTGGGTGGAAAAGGATGATTCATTTTTATATTATAAATACCTACCTTTCTGAAATAACCTTGTTAGAGAAAACTGAGCCTTGTTGTGTGTCATGTTCTTTTGGTTCTGTCTGGGGTGTTGTTTGGCCTCTAGTGACACAAAAATGAGTTCTATTCGAGGATTATCAGCACCTTACTGTAACATAGTCGATGCTTCAAGACATCAGGTCTTTATCTATAGTCCCCAATATGAATATTTCATGATTTTAGGAATCACATGGCTGTGGTGGACCTTGGTCTAGCATTTATCATTAGTGTTGGAATATGGACATTTTAATTGTATCTATGATAGCTTCATTTTCATGGAAGGTTACCTTTTTGTAAAATTATTATATTCTGGGTTTCTTCATTATGTTTCCTATGGTTGGAAAGATACTCATTTGTTTTAATAATACATTTTGGTGTCATTTTTTTAAAAATCCAGTAGAAGTACCTTTTTTATATGAATCTCTAATATTTTCCCTCATGTTCTTGGACTTTATGCATCAGTTTTGGTTTTAGTTTTTTCTCATCTAGAAATGTTTCCGATGTTTTGAGGCACTGAATCAGGGATTGGTTTTCCACTTTATTTTTTGTTTCATTCATTAGTCCCACCCTTAGGTTGGTGATTTATTTGTATGGGAAGTCTGTAGTTTGGTTTGTGTTAGGTATACCATATTTGGTTTGTGTTGGGTTTTTTATATCAATTGGTTCTAGTTGGTTTATAATGGTGGGGAGCCTATTTTTGCCACCCATGATGGTAATACAGTTTAGTCACTAGTGTATCTTTACAATGGTTATTTTTCATTGGGGTCCATTAGATTATTTTGGGTTGAAGTGCAAGATTTATTTTTGGTGGTGTTTGAGGTTATTTTTGGTTTGGTAAATTGGATCATGTAAGCATGTGGAACTTTTTCTTTAACCAATAAACTATATTTTTGGTGGCTTTATGGGGGAAAAATCATAATGGTGGGGATAATGGAAACATCCATGATTTTTATTTGAAGGTTCTCATTTGTTCATTTTTGGTCATGTGTTTATTCCTTGTATTCTCAATGATTTTTTTGGATAAAAATTTGGGATTTTTGGATTTAAAATAGGTGGTGAATAGTTGGCACATGGTTAGAGGAAACTGTATGCCCTCACAAAAAAATCTATGGAGTAGTTTTCATTTTAGAGAGTGGAGAACACATAGTTGGTGGATGTTTTAGAAAACCATGAGACATGTTCTCCTTGGATAGTGAGAGACACACTGCCTACTTACAGTTCACAAAATCATTTGGGAAATCCGTATGGCTGGTCTAAATCCTTAAAAGTGTGATTTTATTTTAGAACCATCTAAAAACATTTACCCCAAACATACATTCGTTATATATCCTAGTTCATGAAACCCAAAGGTAGACCATACCTTCCTCTCCAATTTTCCTCTCCTCCAAGCATGGATTGATCTAGGTCTTTCATCAGGGTTTAGGGGTGATTCCTCAATGTATTATCATCTTATTCTTTTCCACATCCTCCCTCATCCATTTTCTCTCAAGTTCTACTTTACCCATTGTCTCTTGGATCTAGGATTCATTTTTCATCATTTTTTAATTGGGGGTTTTTTTTCTTAAGGAACTCTTGTTTTTTTATTCTCCAAATAACCCATTTATAGTTGTTTTGGGAGGCTTTGTTCAAGTGCTTGTGATTTGAGGTAGGTTTCCCTTTTCACATTCCCTTTAAATTTAATAATCACGAGTTTTATTCTTTTTTCACCTTCTATGGATGTTAATTTGTTATTTATTAATTTAAAAAAAACAATTATGTGAAATGAAG
This sequence comes from Viscum album, assembly GCA_963277665.1. Taxonomy (NCBI): domain Eukaryota; kingdom Viridiplantae; phylum Streptophyta; class Magnoliopsida; order Santalales; family Viscaceae; genus Viscum; species Viscum album. The sequence goes on along the minus strand of OY728136.1, from coordinate 997,576,049 downwards.
TGATTTTCTTTTCACGTTGAAGTATATTAGTTTTTTTGTTAAGTTGTGAACACTTAGTGTTTTATAAAATATATGGTTAGATTTTGTAAGTGAATTTTGATTTTTGAAGCTTTGTTTGGGATTGGTAAAGGTATTCTGATTCATAAATTATTGTTACGGTTTTATAAAATGGATTTTCCTAAATGTTTATGGATTTAAAAACAATGTAAATTTGATTATTTAGAAAATGGTTTAGCAAGTGATGGTGGTGGGTGGCCTTTTTGGAATTTTGATAAAAGTGAATTTTTTTTTGAAAATATGGTGTAAGTGATTTAAGGGAATTTTCCAAATATATTTATGAAATTGAAAATGGATTTTTTTTACCATTTTGAAAGGTGGGTTTGGAAATTTTAATAATGGTGGTTTCTTATTGGGTGCATGAGGCCCATTTCGAACTTTTTTAAAAATTATCATCTAGAATACACTCATTGGATAATCATCTTGACAAGAATATATTTAATGTTTTGGGAGGACCATGATGAGACGCTCCCATATAATCAAGTGGTTTAAAAGAAATATTTTATTAATTTGGGTGTCTTAGGGGTGAATTATTGTCTGAGTAGCTTTCATATGGTGTATGTTCTTGTGATTGATGCTCGATTGTGATTTTTTCCAACCCTTTATTTAGTCAAGACATGGGATCCTAGAATAGATTGAGGATTTTTTGTGAATGATTTTTTCACTAGCATTGTATTTATCTTAAGCTACTGTCCAATATCAATGTTATTTTGTTTCTAAGAGAACTCTCCCCTAAGATAAACCAGGTAGGGTGAGATTGTGAATGTAGTCATGTTGAAGATACCGAGTGAGGCATTTTTTAGGATGAGTTGGATGTGAGTATGTTCTAGATTATTACACTAAGCTCCTAGGTTCTCTAATTTTTTTGGCACTAGGATTTATACGGTTCATGATTAATTTTCCTTATTTTTTTGTTACTCTTAGGTGTTATTATTACATTTCCCTTGCTATGTGATCATTAACCTTTCTTTCATGCATGGTGTAATTATTGGATATAAGTTATGTGTTGTGTTTTGTTGGCTTATGGAAGATGATTTGGATATTTATTAAAAATTATTCTCCCACCATAAAAAACATTATCCTTATATTTACAAATTCAAATGAATCCTCCATGAAAAGGAATTTTGTTTTAAAAGGATAAGGGGAAATGAAATCTGTTTTTATTTAAAGTAAAATGTGTGGAAGAGAATACTTCTATATATTATATTTAAAACCTGAATTTGATGTTTCATTTATTTAATGGAAGTGAATTGGGAATGGATTTGTTTGGGTATACTTAATAGATTTTAATACTAATGCCTATAGTTCATTTATGTTTTTAGATATAGGTACATGTTCCATCTTGGATTAAATTGTCATAAGTGATGATTGGTTTTGGTATTGGATAATGGACCTTGGGGTCAAATGGATAATTAGTGGTTGTTAGGTTTAGTATGGGTTTTTTGTTTGGTTTTGGTTGAATGTTTAGAATATGTATAAATGATATTCAGTTTGGGTATTTATTTATATGGGGATACTCTGTTTCATTCTATTTTTTTGGTTTATTTTATTAGTAGAAAGCATTCAATTTATTTATTTGTTGATACCCAATACTATTTTCCAGCATGGATGGATTAGGAATGCTTATCATGCCTTGTCTCAGGAGGACTTGGGTAACCGGTTTAGGGTTGACTTGGGTTGGTTTTGTGAAAATGTGTTATGACATCACACTACTAGATAAAGAAATGTTTTTATGCAATTACATCACTATAAGATTTGAAACGTTTTCTTCTATGTTAAGATAAACTCCAGATCACTATTATATTTTTTCACTTTTTCTTTTCTCTCACTTTTCTTTTCCTCTCCCCCATTATTTGATAACCACATATTTATATTAAAAAAATAAGGATAAGTAAAAACATATTATAGAGAAAAATATTTATTTTATTATTCTAACCCTTTGTCTACATAATTCAAATCATTATGGGGGACTTATTTATGTGGATAAAAAAGTCATTGGATGAGGTAGAACATGAAGTGGAAGCATCAATTCCACAAAAAATTCTTTGGGAAATTATTTGGGAAAGATATTAGAAATTTTTTACATTGTTTATATATAATCTAGGAGAACACCTCCAGGAAAAACATTCTCTGTTTTAAGTGAAGCATTATATAAATTTTTTTTCTTGAATATTTGAATGGTTTTTTAGAAATATATATTTCACTCTGATTATAAAAATTTATCTCAAATGTTTTTAGAAGGTTTATTTCAAAATATTCTTGTTGATCATTCATCCACTACATCTAAGTACAATCCTGGGTAGATTCCAGATAATTTAATTACAATATACAGAATGTTACTGATCATTGTTTAATACTATTTCAACTCACAAAACATTCACCTAGGGAAAATGGTACTTCCGAATTTATTTTCAATCATTACAATCTCCAACCCAATCAGCATCATTATAACCATGAAAGTTTATATTACACATTATTTTGTATAAAATCACATGGGATGTTATTCCACTAACATACCGAAGAATTTTATTTTCTTCCAACATATTTGATTCTTTCATATCTCTATGATATCTAGAACTGAATTTCACAACATAAAAAATATAAGTTTATAAGGTTCTGACATAAAGTGATATTTTTCTCAGCATCCAAAAATACTTTCTGATTCACACATTTTCATGATTCATCTTCACTAAAATTTATTCTAAAAGAAATGATAGTGGAAACATATTGGGATTGTTCCAACCTAAAATTCTTTAACAAGTCCCTAGCATATTTTCATGAGAAAAAAATTGTTCTTTTTTATTATTTTGAATTTGTAAACCAAAAAAAGAAAGTTATTTCTCCAAAAATTGATATCTAATAATTATTCTTTGTTTCCAAGGAAATTTTTTTATAAACATTTTTTTCATCCCCAGTAAAAAAATTATTCTATACATACACAATAGTAATTACTATGTTTGAGTAAAATTCATTCAAATTAATGTTACTATAAACCATACATTTATAAAAATTAAACAATCTCATTAATATAACTTGTTTTTAATACTAGAAATGTGTAACATGTTTCAACTGATACAAGTATTTTTGAAATATAAAAACCTTGTTTTAATCATTATAATGTATAAAAACATAGGTTATTTCAATGAAATATTCTTCATACCTATCTCTATATAAGAAATATGAATTTAAAGTCATATGACCAAATTTTCAATTCATGTGTGTATCCACTGAAAAAAAAATTCTAATAGTTTCTAATATTTTTATTGGGGGAAAATATTCTTTTTAATTCATTCCTTCCACCTTGTAAAATTTTTTACAAACAAGTTTGGATATATTTCTTAAAACGTCTTCACGTTCATTCAATTTTTTTATGTAAACCCACTTTTGTAAGATAATTGTTTTATTTTATATCCATGGAGCATGAACCCATGTATTATTTTTCTCAATATGATCTAACTATTAATTCATAGAATCTAATAATTTTTTTTGTTATATAGATTTTGAAAAAAATTATATTTAAACTTTTTAGATATGTAATGTCTAATTTTCTAATCACAACTTTCTTTTGGTCTGAACTAGAGCCTTATGATTCCTAAAGATGTTTATTTTCTCTACATGCTTTTTAATGTTGTAAATTACATTTTTTATATTTTAGATTAAATTAAATTATCACCCAATTCTTCATAATCTTTATAAGTATATTTTTTTATCATTATTAATTTTCTTGGAATCCATCGGTTTATCCTCCCCAATATTCTCAATATTTTTTTTGTTTTCAATAACATTCACATCATATTAATCCACCATTTTTGAATTATTTTTCAAACTTTTGTAACTTATTTTTTTGGGTGAATAACCCAAAAGTCATCCTTCTTCATATTTCTCATAAATAATTCCAGTATCTGGAATTTTACTTTTTATAAAACATTAACATCTCAAAAACATAAATTATTTAAATGATGGTTTTTATGCCACATTTTATAGGAACTCTTGTGTATTTTGGCCTCAGAAAAACAACATTTCTTAACATGTACAGTTGTATTAACCCCTTCTCTCTAATAGAATATTGAAAGTTTGTATTTTTTTAACATGTTTCCTCCCATTTCCACCGAAATTATATTTTTCCTTTCTGCTTCTTAATTTTTTTTGTGTATATGGATAGATATTCATTTTTTTTATTCCATGCAATCTTAGATAAGTTTAAAAATTATATCATGTGATTTATATACAGTTATCAATTTCAAAATTATATATGTATACTCCAATATCATTGTCAAAATCTTTTCTGAAGAATTTGAACATTTCAATAACCTATATCTTGTAATTTATAAACATTATATTGATCATTAGAGTGAAATAATCAATGGATTTGATAAAGTAAAAATACCCTTTTGTTGATTTATTTCTCATCATCCCGCATATGTCGGATTGATTAAGGTAATGAGGTCTGGTAGAAAGAATATCCACTTTCTTTTGAATGTTATTAGTCAGCATCCCTTTCTATCAATTTACACAAACACATTCTTTTATTCTTTTAAATTCTAGAAAATTTCATACCATATAAAATTTAAAAATATTTATTATACTTTTCTTCCCATGGAGTCCAAGTCTTCAGTTCCATACATTATTCTCATCATTATAACTTAGATAAAATTATTTTTTAGGTTCTCCAATATGAAAAAGATTTACACTAGTTTATTTTCCATTGGTTATAAATTTTCTAACTTTTATACTTATAATGATACAATTATATATTCCAATACACACTTTTTTCGATAATTGTAATTTTACCTTACAATAAGTAAGTTATGATTTATCCCATCAATAAATAGAACTTCTCTAGAAGTTTGTATTTGAGGTTCTATGTGCAGAGATCTGATTCCTATTAATTTCAAGGAACTATAATTTTCGAAATTAATGGATCCCCCATCATGATTTTTAATCTCATTCATGATTTTTATATCACCTATAATATGTGAATAACACCACGATCATGTTTTCATTGTTGGATCCTATTAATTTCTTTCAAGTTAGTCTCAGAATCAAAATCTAACTCTTCAACATTGTTATTTCTTAAATCCTTTTATTTTCTATCATAAGAAAAAAATTGAAGGAGTTTTATACAACATTAGTTATGATTAACCACCTAATAATATATTCAAAAACCATATTCATGGAATTCAATTTGATTATTTGTTGAAAAGTATCTCATGTCCTGATATTTTTCTTTTCTATCATCACGTGGGTTAGGAATGTTACTCAATCTTCTGTCGCTATTTATTTCACTCTATTCAAACTTTCTTCATGGAAGTGATAAGTTAAGGCCAAAATTAAGATACATGTTCCCATAAATTCCATATCACCAACAATAACCATCAAATCATGATTTTCTATTTCTGTAAGATCTTTCGATTTTGAAAACATTATGATTTTGATAACATCTTCAAACTATAACGTACTCTAGACATAGATGATCATTCGTTCTAACAAATTTTTCAATTTTTTTGGATGTGTTACATTTCTCACATTCTTTCTCCACCCAAATTTTCCTAGAATCTTTCTTATCACCTTAAATGTTAGGAATATTGTATGAATCATTTTTTAGAGGGTAAGGATTTATCCCGATTCTTGATTTGATATCTCTTATAAACATTAGATTTATCATAATTTTATTCCAAATATTTTTTGTAGATTTCATTAATCTTCCTCAATGTAATTTTGGACTCAATAATTCATAATTGAAACCTATTAAATTATTATTCCATAGATTCCATCGTATTATTGAGATCTTCAACTATCCTTCCTTGTTTAGAAATTATATGTTTATATATTAAGATATCATGGATGTATTATTCTCATTTCTCTATAAAATCTTTTATACCTTCAATTGTTGAGTCAATACGGTTTTCCTTATTAATTTCCATTCCTTCATACATTGGGAGATTATTGATTCATTATGGTTTCTTTATGACTTTACCATTCCTCTTGTTTTGAAAATCACAAACACCTTATCTCAAGGAAAATCTATTTCTACCCTGTGTTTTACTTCTATAAGGAATAATTTCCATCACCAATGAAATTTATCCTAACAATATTTCATTGTCCATATCATAATTTTTCTAAGTGTAAAATTTGGTTAGAAACCAAAACCTCAAAATCCCATAAATACCTAGATATGAAGTATTATATTTTAGGATTTGAATTCTGATTACGAATTCTGGATACGAACTCTTCTTATTTCTGACTCCGAATTCTGATTACGAATTCTAGATACAAACTCTTCTGAGTTATGACTCCGAATTTAAATTACAAATTCTGGTTACGAACATTTTGAGTTCTAACTTCGAATTTGTATTACAAATTTTTCTTACGAACGTTCTTATTTCATACTACAAATTCCAAATACAAATTCTAGATACGAATTTTTCTATGTTCTGACTCCGAGTTCTCTGAATAAAGACTCCTAACTACTATGAGTTCTGACTCCAAATTCTCAGGAAGTCTGCCTCCAAACATTGTATGTTCTGGTTCCGAATTCTGGTGAATCGAGATTCCAAATTTCCTTGAAATTCAGACTCCAGAATTCTATATAATTCAGTTTCTGAATTCCATGAAAACAGAATCTGAATATATTTATATTATAGACTCCAAATTCATTTTTGGTTAGACTCCAATCATTAATATTTCCTTACATTATGAATATTGGATTTTAGTTATGTAACCATATTTTTCTTACACTTGATTTGTTATAAAACGATATTGTGCTTTCAATTACTAACTAACTGTTGGTTGAGTGACACTTGTAAAGGTCCCTCTGATATTCAAGGAAACATATGATCATTGGAGAAGGGATCCAGCCATTTATGGTGTTACTATAAATAAGAGCTCATTTTAAAGATCCAATAACTATTCTAAGACACTAGATATTACATACTGTTGAAGTTATTTCTAGAGAGAAACTTTCATTGGTTCATGTGTACTGAACATCTAGTTCAGTTTTTCTTTGTGCGACTCTGATTGTTTCTGTGTACAATTGAGGGATTCCGGGGATAAGAAGACAAAGGTGACGAATGTATTAAATTTGATGGATTCCTTGTTGAGGATGTAACACCCCAAGCTTCCATGGTACACTCCTCTTTGAATAATAGAGCAGCGTTTGTTGTACGCAACCTCGTGTTCTAACACACCGCGACCAATAAAAGTAGCAGTTATGAATAGTTATAACCAATTTTTGAAATTATATATATTTTACATTTCAAAATGGGCTTCATTTTTGGATTCGTAATATCGAAATTAGCCTATGTTGAATTTTTTTTATTTTTCTAAGAACTTCCATTATTCTATGAATAGTGAAAAATACTTAAAAACAACATTTTTAGTCAAAATAATTTATAGTGATAACTTATACTATTTAGTGGTTTTAAAGTATAATTAGAATATATTTTTACTATTTTATCCAATTTTGGTCATTAGAATTAATTTAACATTGAAATTGGACATAAACAATTGTCAAACGTTTGATATATATTATTTCTTAAAATCACGCTATTTGTTGTGACAGCAGGAATTAATTATAAAATTAATTAATGAAACTTATATTTCTGTAATTTCATAAAATAGACATCATTTTTTAATTTGGAATATCAATTATAGCTTAGGGTGAAATTTTGGCATTGTTCTGATAAACTTCAATTTTTGATGAATAGTGAAACCACTTAGTGGTAGTTAAATAACTGATTTTTCGTTTAAATGAAATATTACCACTTCTATGATTTGATTTTAAAAAATCCGACAAACATGGTTTTCATTAGGAAGTAAAATGTGGTTCAATGAGATTAAAATAATTTTTTGGTGAATAGTAACTTTTAAGTTTAATTAATCGCGATTAAAGGTAATTAATGAAATTTAAGGTAAAAATGATATTATAAAAATATGAAATCACCTTGACACTTATCCTAAACCTATTGGATGAGTCATGGCCGACCATGACAATAAATTGGTCAACATGGGGACCCCATGGAGTCACTTTGGTAGAAAAATGACAATAAAAACGTTTTATTTAATGTTAAAATAAAAATGTCACAAACATGAGTTGTTTTACTAAAACAATTTTTAAATGGGGTTATACAAGTAATATTTTCGACCATAAATATTAATTATAAATCTAAAAATATTTCCTACATAATGATAATTGTTTTAATAATTTTTAGACATTAAATAAATTAAATTATTTATGACACCATGATGATGCAACGATTACCTCATTAATTAACGATTTTAATAAAATGGAAGGATAATGTAACATCTAAGCATTAAACTGGTCCAAAGCATATTGTATGATAATATTTAGAACCCTTATCACCTTAGCCTCGAATTATATAATTGTGGGACCTTTAGAATCCGAAAAGCATTTTATAATAAAGTAACATTTCATTACTTTCCAAGAGTGCCCCTCCAATCCTCTTTTAAAAGGCCCCCACCACTCCCACCTTATGCACACCATCAAGCCATTTTTCTTAGCCATCCTCTGCCCAAATACTCTCCCAACTTCCCTCCCATACTCCTAGAAGCCTCAATTTGGGCATAAGTCTTCCAAAGGAAGCCTTTGGATCAAATCAAAAAAAGTTACCCAATTTTAAGGTAATGACTTCTCTAATGTTGTTTTGTTATATTTTGCTTATCCAAACCCCTAAAATATTTTTATTCATTTCTTTTGTAACAACACCAGTATCCTCAATATACTAGGATGTTTTTATGAGAAGTATCCGAGCTACACTTACACACACCTACATCTAATGGTTAAAGAACATACTGTTTCTGTGGATGGCGAATTTCTACCTCACGAAACGATGATTGTTCAACACTCATATAACACATTCAAAGGTGGCCATTAAGATTTCACTCTAATTATATATGATATATAATATTATTATGTTTTACTTAAGGTTCTTTATTTTTCATTTATGGCTTACCTTTCTTGTTTCCATTATGGGTAAACGCGATATTTTCATTTTAGGAAGTGCGGACTACTGCCCCCTCAATGTGATTTGAATCGTTAATTCCGTATGTGGGATGTATAAAGGATGGAGTAAATAATATTATATGTGATATTATACTGGAATTATAATATACCTTTATATCATTATGATTTGATTAAATACAAAATAGAAATGAAAGTAGCGTTCATGTGTACGTACGGCTTACCGTCTCCATGAACGGTGCATTTCATTTCTTACCTCTAAAAGTTATGGAATATTATAAATGCATTTATATACTGGATATATATGGGAGATATGATATCTATGTCATGAATATAATTCTGGATATAATGGATATTTCACTACATGAACAACTTTTAATTATAAGAAGTTTATTTTTGACTCAAGTACCAATGATCGAATAAACGACCATTATTAACATAAATAATTACATAATGTTCATAACATGGTAATAAGTGATATAAAAGGAATGAAAACTTGAAAAAGGTTCTTAAGAAATTATAAATTAACTCTAGTTTATTATTCAGGAGGTTAAAGAACGGTAGAGTCAAGACATGACGCAAGGTAAGGGAACTTCTTTACCCAATTTCCATTCTTTGGGTTAATCTCCTATTTTAAAATTATGTCATGATATTATTATGTACTATATTGTTTTTATACTTCCTTTATGTGTACATATAGTGAATACACATAATAGATCTATTTTATTTAAAAAAATGATATTTGTAACAGACTTCGTCTCAATCTCCATTCATTGAGGCATATTTTGTTTTATACGCAAAATTCGTTTATACGGTGTATAAACCCCTTTGACTTTTACATTTATTCAAAAGGAATCATTTTATACGAAGTGTTTACTAAACAACAAAAGGGAATTTTTTTGTTGTACGTATGCGGGGACAACGACTTCTCCGCCGCCGTGACCATTATTTGAGTTTCGGCTTTCTCTACAAGCCATAATTTTTTTAAAAGAAAAATAAATACCATGTTTTACTTTTCTTTTATTTTGGTATTGAAAATGGTTTTGAAAGTGTTTTTATTATATCAATGTGTTGTATTGATATCTTGTGATTTAAATGTGGAAATTTTATATTTCTTTTATGCATGCTTATTTGATATGATTATGTTATGGTTTATGATATGTTTAAACTAGTTCATATGCGGAATGCATTAGACTTAATAAGTGACGGGTGGAGCCTGCTATAGTTCCTCGATGCATCGGCAGGTCTCATGAGACAAACTAGTGTCTTGGGACGAGGCCTTGACAAAATCTTATTTGTGGTCTTGGCACGAGGCATTGGATACGTGGTTATGATAGTCTGGCATTATGCATTCCATCATTATGAAAGTGGTTATTGATATTGCATGTGATTATTCGACCAGAAGAATATCCATGTGAATAAGTAAATGGAATTATTTTATTTTACTTTTTCCATATTATGTTGAATTTCAAGTTTAAAGGGCCTTTTTTATTTATACATTGCCTTAAATGTTTATGTTTATTGATGAAAGCTTCTGCTATATTGTTATCCTTACTGAGCATCTGAGCTAACCACTTTCAATGTTTTAATATTTTCTAGGATGTGAAGAAGGATTTTATGAATGACCTATAGGGATAGTCAGAATGGGATATGAGTGTGGACTATGGAGACTTTGTTATTTTAGTTTTTCACTTTATGATGTAATATAAAATTTATGAATGTATCTAGTGTTCCTAATGCTACTAAACTAATCTGTCTTTCGAGACTTGATCTTTTGTGATCATGCCACTGTTATGAAGTAATACACCGACTCTGGGTAGCTGGGGTCGGGGCGTTACAGTTGGTATCAGAGGCAGTTTAGTACTAACCTTGGAAGCTAGATATATATAAACTCTAATTAGAGCACATAGCCCGAAGATAGACTTTGAGAATTAGTATAGAAGAACTTCTTAGAATTTTGGTATTATAGAGATTTTGTGAGTTTTTCGAGCAATACATCCTTTTCTGGATACGAGCAGGTAGAGGCGGCTCTGGCACAGATGTACCTATGGGTAAAACTCGAAAACACCGCTTTGAGCTAGACTCGAATGGGAACTGGTGCATGACAATGGGCCTTGCTGCACTCTTGGTTACGACACTCTCGGGGATATGCTTAGGATAATTCTCATTTTCTTTACAAACCACTATGAAGGGTTATGAGTATATACTTCCTCAAAGAAAACATTTTTTTTTGATTATGGATTATATCCATAAACCGTTCAACTTACATTAAGTATTTTACATGTTTGGAATTATTCATTTCAATTCATAAACTAACCTAGATTATGCCATTGTATAGAAATGTTGCCCAGTGGAAGGAATATGAACTCCAGCAATACGTATGATCCAAAGCGTAAGAAGGATCATATCATTCATGTTCTTAAGAAAAAATTTAGAAGGGAAATAATCTCCCATGTGTTCTCAACATATTAAGAAATATTATCATGTGTTATTAAGATAAGTAAAGAATTCTCTGAGTTTATGGATTTGAAGGGAAGAAATAGAAGAAAAGGATGGAAGAGAGAATGATGGATAAAGGGACGTGGGAAAAGAAGAATTTTCCAATATGTGATAACTGTGGGAAGAAACACCTTGGAACATTATTGAAGGGAATGGGAGTTTGTTATAAGTGTGGAGAAAAAGGACACCAAGTGAGTGACTGCAAGGGTAAGAAAAAGGCTACAAATGTACAATGCTTCATCTTCAAGGAGTGGGGACACTACACAAACCAATGTCCAAATCATCAGAGTGTGCCCCAAATGATGTTATTGGATAATAATCAGGTTATGATACTACCACAGATTAGGAGGAATGATTAGTGTTCTTATGTTTTTATTAATGAATTTTGTAATTTGAGTGTTGTATCAATGATGTACTGGTTATAATAATTATGGAGTATATAAGGATTGTTCTGCAGTACTATTTAATCAAGGACTTGAGATTGTGTGGAACCAAGAAAAGTGACTCCACAGTAGGTTAAAGTTTTGGAAAATATATGGTTGAGAGAATGATAAAACATAATATGGTTCTGATACCGAGATAGTGATTTTGGAATAAGACATGATTTATTTGGATAAATTATTTTGGATACTCTTAACATCCTTGAAACTGATTGATGATTTGTATACATTTGTGGATAGAAAGAGTATATCTAGTATTCTATAAGGAATAAGGGATCATGGTAATTCAGGATGTTGCAGTGTTTTAAAAGAATACATGATGAAGGTATTCACATGTTGTTACACGGAAAAAAGGGGATCTTCATTATGTTTACCTTCCTCATAAATTCAGACTATGAGTTGGACAGAAGTATTTTGTATAACTATAAAGGTTGGAATGGATTAAGTTGAACCTTGGATAGTAATGTTTAAGGTTAAAACATTTCTGAATATTATTTTTGGAATATTATAATACTTTTAGAAAAAGGACAACCTTCAGGTTGGGCGATAACCCGTCGCTTTGGACAAAGCTGCAGGAATCGAACCCACAACCATATTGCGATAGGCCTTTATGACCTACCACTAGCATATAAGAAGTCTTTGGTTATTTCAAAATAGTTTTCGTAATCTAAATGGTATGTGTTAATATTTTGAACCTTGTACGAATAACATAAATATAATATTTTTGAGTTCTATTATCTTTTTGAGTGAAAGATAAGTTTGTGGTAGAAATAGTTGAAGTTTGAAACTCTACTTGTCAAGCATAAATATATATATATATATACCTATATCTTATTCTATGAATAAATTAATTCTTAAACTTTAGTAAAGGGATATTAAAACAAAAAAAATGTGTTATCCTAATACCTTATGTCTTGTTGAACTGATGATATTTTAAATCAACATATATTGAAGGCTTTGAGGCCCTCAATTTGACACTTATTTGTGATTGATGACCTCAATCACTCCCTACAAATATTTACGTTTTTCCTCCCATTGTTTGTCTCTAATTTCCACCAATGTTCTCCTAATCGAGATCATAATTGGGTGGTGACTTTTTCATTTCCCTTTCCCTCTTATTAAGGCTAAATTTTATTAACCTTATTTTCGATGTGGGTTTTCCACAAAGGTATTTTCTATTTTCAACATTTTACTTTCAAAAAAAATTTCAACTTTCGAGGATGCAATTTATTGAAGGAGAGGAGAATTTATCACCCCAAGCTTCCATGGTACGCTCCTCTTTGAATAATAGAGCAGTGTGTGTTGTACGCAACCTCGAGTTCAAACACACTACGACCAATAAAAGTAGCAGTTATGAATAGTTAAAACCAATTTTTGAAATTATATATATATTACATTTCAAAATGGACTTCATTTTTAGATTCGTAATATCGAAATTAGCCTATGTTGAATTTTTGGTATTTTTCTGAGAACTTCCATTATTTTATGAATAGTGAAAAATACTTAAAAACAACATTTTTAAACAAATTAATTTATAGTGATAACTTATACTATTGAGTGGTTTTAAAGTATAATTAGAATATATTTTTACTATTTTATCCAATGGTGGTCATTAGAATTAATTTAACATTGAAATTGGACATAAACAATTGTCAATCTTTTGATATATATTGTTTCTTAAAATCACGCTATTTGTTGTGACAGCGGGAATTAATTATAAAATTAATTAATGCAACTTATATGTCTGGAATTTCATAAAATAGACATAATTTTTGAATTCAGAATATCAATTATCACTTAGGGTGAAATTTTGGCATTGTTTTGAGAAACTTCAATTTTTGATGAATAGTGAAACCACTAAGTGGTAGTTAAATAACCAATTTTTCGTTTAAATGAAATATTACCACTTCTGTGATTTGATTTTCAAAAATCCGACATACATGGTTTTCATTAGGAATTAAAATTTGGTTCAATGAGATTAAAATAATTTTTTTTGGTGAATAGTAACTTTTAAGTTTAATTAATCGCGATTAAAGGTAATAAGTGATATTTAAGGTAAAACTGATATTATAAAAATATTAAATGACCTTGAAACATGTCCTAAAACTCTTGTATGAGTCATGGACGACCATGAAAATACATGGGTCAACTTGGGGACCCCATGGAGCCACTTTGGTAGGAAAATGACAATAAAAACGTTTTATTTAATGTTAAAATAAAAATGTCACAAACATGAGTTGTTTTACTAAAACAATTTTTAAATGGGGTTATACAAGTAATATTTTAGACTATAAATATTCATTAGAAAGATAAAAATAGTTCCTACATAATTATATTTTTGTTATAAATTTTAGACATTAAATAAATTAAATTATTTATGACACCATGATGATGCAACGATTACCTCATTAATTAACGATTTTAATAAAATGAAAGGATAATGTAAAATCTAAGCATTAAACATGCCTAGAGCCTATTGGATGAGAATATCTCGAACACTTGTCACCTTATCCTAGAATCATATAAGTGTGGGACCTTTAGAATCCGAAAAAATGGTATAATAAAGGAACATTTCATTACTTTCCAAGAGTGCCTCTCCTATCCTCTTATAAAAGGCCCCCACCACTCCCTCCTTATGCACACCATCAAGCCATTTGGCTCGGCCATCCTCTGCCCAAATACTCTCCCAAAATCCCTCTATTACTCCTAAATGCCTCAATTTTTGCATTAGTTTTCCAAAGAAGCCTTCAGATCAAATCAAAAAGAGTTACCCGATTTTAAGGTAATGTCCTCTCTAATGTTGTCTTGTTTCATTTTGCTTATCCAACACCCTAAACTATATTTATTAATTTATTTTGTAACAAAACCAGTATCCTAAATATAATATTATGTTGTTATGAGAATTATTCGAGCTACACATACACACACCTACATCTAATGGTTAAAGAACATACTATTTCTGTGGATGGCGTATTTCTGCCTCACGGAACGATGATTGTTCAACACTCATATAACACCTTCAAAGGCGGCCATTAAGATGTCACTCTATTTATATATGATATATAATATTTTTATGTTTTACTTAAGGTTCTTTATTATTCATTTATGGCATACATTTCTTGTTTCCATTGTGGGTAAATGCGATATTTTCATTTTAGGAAGTGCGGACTACCGCCCCCGCAAAGTGATTTGAATCGTTAATGCCATATGTGGGAAGTATAAAGGATGGAGTAAATGATATTATATATGATATTATACTGGAATTATAATATACCTTTATATCATTATGATTTCATTAAATACGAAATAGAAATGAAAGTAGCGTTCATGCGTACGTACGGCTTACCGTCTCCATGAACGGTGCATTTCATTTCATACCTCTAAAGGTTATGGAATATTATAAATGCATGTATATACTGGATATATATGAGATATATGATATATATATCATGAATCTAATTCTGGATATAATGGATATTTCACCACATGAACAACTTGTAATTATAAGAAGTTTATTTTTGACTCAAGTACCAAAGATCGACAAAACGACCGTTATTAACTTAAATAATTACATAATGTTCATAACATGGTAATAAGTGATATAAAAGGAATGAAAAACTTGAAAAAAAGGTTCTTAAGAAATTATAAATTAACTATAGTTTATTATTCAGGAGGTTAAAGAATGTATGAGTCAAGACAGGACGCAAGGTAAGGGAACTTCATAACCCAATTTCCATTCTTTGTGTTAATCTCCTATTTTAAAAATTATGTCATGATATTATTATGTACTATCTTTTATTTATACTTTCTTTATGTGTACATATAGTTAATACAAATAATAGAACTATTTTATTTAAAAAATGATATTTTTAAGGGACTTCGTCTCAATCTCCATTAATTGAGGCATATTTTGTTTTATACACAAATTTCTTTTATACGGTGTATAAACCCCTTTGACTTTTACGTTTATTCAAAAAGAATATTTTTATACGAAGCATTTACTAAACGAAAAAATGGAATGTTTTTGTCGTACGTATGCGGTGACAACGAATTTTCCACTGCCGTGACCATTATTTGAGTTTAGGCTTCCTCTACAAGCCGTACTTTTTTTAAACAAAAATAAATACCATGTTTTACTTTTTTTTTATTTTGGTATTGAAAATGGTTTTGAAAGTGTTTTTATTATATCAATGTGTTGTATTGATATCTTGTTATTGAAATGTGTAAATTTTATGTTTACTTTATGCATGTTTATGTGATATGATTATGTTATGGTTTATGATATGTTTAAACCTCTTCATATGAGGAATGCATTGGACTTAATAAGTGACGGGTGGAGCCTGCTATAGCTCCTCGATGCATTGGCAGGTCTCATGAGACAAACTACTGTCTTGGCACGAGGCCTTGAAAAATCTTATTTGTGGTCTTGGCACGAAGCCTTGGCTACGTGGTTATGATAGTCTAGCATTATTCATTCCATCATTATAAAAGTGGTTATTGATATTGCATGTGATTATTCAACCAGTAGAATATCCATGTGAATAAGTAAATGGCATTATTTCATTTTAATTTTTCCATATTATGTTGAAGTTCAAGTTTAAAAGGACATTGTTTTAGTTATACATATCCTTAAATGTTTATGATTATTGATGAAAGCTTCCTCTATATTGTTATCCTTACTGAGCATCTGAGATCACCCATTTCTAAGTTTTAATATTTTACAGGATGTGAAGAAGTATTTTATGAATGACCTACAGGGATAGTCAGAAGTGGATATGAGTGTGGTCTATGGAGACTTTGTTATTGTAGTTTTTCACTTTATGATGTAATGTAACATTTATGAATGTATCTAGTGTTTCCAAGGCTACTAAACTAATCGGTCTTTCGAGACATGATCTTTTTTTATCATGAAAATGTTACGAAGTAATGCACTGACTCTGGGTAGCTAGGGTCGGGGTGTTACAGAGGAAGACAGAGGTGCTGAATACCTTAAAGTCGAGGGCTTACAGGGATAGCAAGACTAACTCTGATTATCATATCGGGGGCTTACCCTACTGTGGGTATGATATACTTTCTTGAACGTATAATTCAAGGGACCTTTATCCATGGTTGTTGGATACCCTTCTCTTTGGTTTAAAAGACATACTACTGTTATATGTTTTGTTACAAGTTTTTCTGCTGTATTTGTATTGTTGCGGAATGTATAACTATCTTATCCTTCATTACTCTTGTACTCTGATTTAATTAGATTCTATACGCTTTAATGTAGAATCGTCATCTTTTTAATCATTCATTATGTTTTGCCTTCCAGAACCATCATTCTAGATTCACTTTCTCGGAATCATGTTTCCTGATTTTGAATGTGTGTAGAACTAGAGGTTTTGTGAACTACCTTGTTTAACCTTGTTAAAAGTTACCATCTGTAAATGTTCCAAATGAATTTTTAATAGGATACAATTCACCCCCCCCCCCCTCTTTTATTTTGAGCATCATTAGATACTCCATATATTATCTATATTATTTCAATCCTACATTTGGTTTTATAGAGTATATCATACTCAGACATACCATATCAACAATTGGTATCAGAGTAATATGTTCAATCTAAATTAATCTCACAATTACATTCAGTAGAGAATTTATCTTCTTCTTATATTTTTTAGAATCATATTTTCCGGAATCAGTTTTTTGGATTCATATATTTCAGATTCATTTTTTCATAGAGATACTCTATTTCTCTATTTTACTTGCTTAGAAATATTTTCCTTTGTTTACAAACTCTTTCTATTAAAATGTTTTGTGTGGAATGAATTTTTCTTAAATATGTCAAGAATAAATGTTGGTTCCATAGACAATCTCAATCCAACAAGACCAACTATCTTTTATGGAAATGACTATGAGTATTGGAGGGATCGCATAAAGATTTCATTATCAATACTGGTGTTGATAATTTTGATATGCTTACTGGAAGATAAAAAATTCTTGATAAAGAAGTTCGTATCTTTACCAATATTGAAAATCATGAATATCAACTGAAATATAAGGTAGGAAATAATTTTCTTTTCTCAATGAATAGAAATATATATAGCCAAATTTCATCTTGTGAAGCAGAAAATTCTATATGGAAGAAACATTAAGTTACTCACTTTAGAACTTCTAAAGTTATTGAAACAAGAAGAGCCATGCTCAGAGCTGAATATCATGGTTTCATTTTTCCTTATAGAGAACCCATATGTAAGGTTCATCAATGATTCATGAGTATTGTGAATAGTTTACAATCAATGGGTGAGAAATGATTAGATGATGAAGTTCTTGTTGATAAGATCATAGACATTATGCTCAATGAGTGGGAATCCATGAGGACTGTTATTGATTAGAACATAAAGGTTACTCATATTACTCTTGATGAACTATTTGGAACTCTTCATCAGCATGAGACTAGAATGAAGAGAGATGCTGATAATGTAAAGATGAGAAATGGAAATGGAAGTGTTTCTTTTACTACTACTTCAAATCTTATGAAAGACAATACTCTTGAGAGTGTTACCAGATCCAAATCTAAGAATGTTATTATTCAATATGAATCTAATGGAATTGAATCTTCTGGGAGTGAATTAGCAAATATTTCTCAAAGGATGAATAAGTTATGTGGATAGAGGAACATTAAATCCATATATAAGAAAAAGGAAAGGAAAGATAATAAATATTCAGAAGTCACATGTTATGAATGCGAGAGATCTGGACATATAAGACATTATTTTCCTATTCATAAATGAAAACAAAAAACGGAAAAGCATTCTGAGGTAAATAAGAAGAAGTAGAACAAGGCTAAAGCTAAGAATGTATTGAAAACTAATGATATCTGGAGTGCCAGTGGTGGTGACTCATCAGATGAATCATTAGATTATGAATCTCTTGGATAGAAGAATATTGGTCTAATAGCTAGACATCCTATTAAAAATCAATGTTTAATGGATAAGGTACACAATGCTGAATCTATGAATAGTATATCCTTGAATGCTAATGATAGTAAATATTATGACTCTTATGATAAATAATCATATTATGATAAAGATAATACATTACCTACATACGACGGAGTCTCTAGGTTTTCCAAAATCCTTGAGATTAATAATTCACAACTCATGAAAAGAAATGATAAGGAAAATTCTAAGAATATTATTATTACTAAAGAGATATCAGATCTTTCTAAAGATCTTGAGAAAAAAATGCTGACTTTGAAAGTATTTCAAAAAATCTTGAGGAAGTAAATTATGAGAAAAATAAATGTTCTAAAGATCTAGAAAATGTAATTTATCTGAAAAATGTTTTCGATCCTAGCACTAGTTTAAAATCAAATGTTTTCAAGTACAATAACTTGGTTATCAAACTGAAATCCGAAATTTTTTCCTTGAGGAAGTGTTTTTTAAACTTTACCTTAGGTAATGAAATTTTTAATAAAATGTATTCCCAAATCCGACCTCTAATGAATAGTTCTGGTTTTGGTTATACTAGTTCTAAACCTGTTTTTAGTAACAATTATTTTGTTCCACAAGGTGATTCTTCCATCACTAAGTGTCAGTGTGGTGGAAACTGGCCAAAAATTGTTCATTAAACAAAACCCAATCTCTAGGATTTCATAAATCCTTTTTTTCAATGAAGATGTGGGTACCAAAAATTTTGATTTCTATGAATTCTGGATCCAAGAAAGTTTGGATTCTGAGAATCTAACTTTTTATTATTTTCCAAAAAAATAGAGATGGTACCAACAGTAATACAAGGAACATGGATAGTGGATGTTCCCAGCGTATGACGGGTAACAAAAACTATTTTTAAAAGATTATCAAGATGAAAGGTAGAAAATTCACTTTTGGAGATAATGCGCAGGGAGAAATTATTGGTATTGGTAAAAATTTTATTCTTGAAAAAATCAATATTTCAAATTTCTTATTTCTTATGGGTCTTAATAACAACCTCATTGGCGCAATTAAATTATGGTTTGAAGGTTACCATGTGAATTTTAGGAATGACAAGTGCTTACTACAAAATTTCAAGTAAGAGTTCATTCTTTTTCCCCATAGGCAATAAAATGTTTACAAACTAAACTTAGAAGACCTTAGGAGCCATGATCCACCTTTCCATAGTGCAATGGAAGATCATTCGTGGTTACAGTATAGAAGGTTAGGACACTGTAACCTTAGGAACGTATGAAAATTTTAGAAGAAAAAATTATTTAAGGATCTACCAAAGCAAAAATTTGATTCTTCAAAAGTTTGTAACCCTTATCAATATAGAAAGAAACATAAATCATGTTTTAAATCTGTCAGTGAAGTTACAACTACTGATGCATTACAGTTAGTTCATATGGATCTTTTTGGTCCTATGTAAACTGGAAGAATTGTGGGAAAGTATTATGTATTTGTCTTAGTTGATGATTACACTAGATTAAGTGGGTCTATTTTTTTATGTGGGTTTATTTTAAGCAACCCCTACATACATATTTGTATGTGTTTTCAAAAACCGATTATCAACCTTTGAAAAAAGATCCTTCTGATAAGGAAAATGTCCAAGAAGATACTTTTGAAACATTTACCCAGAAGACTTTCTTCCCTTTGTTGATGAACATGTTTTACAAAACCCAAATTAGTCATTTATAAAGAATCATCCTAGTGACAACATCAATGGTGATGTGAATCAACCTGTAACGACTAGAAGTTCCCTAAAAAATGAAGTAGAGCATCTAGAATTCCTTTCCCAATTAGAAAAAAAAGCACTGCTGAAGATTTAGGTGATGATGATTGGATTAAAGCTATGCAAGATGATCTAAATGAATTCGAAAAGAATAAAGTCTTGACCTTGGTTAAAAGACATAAGGAAACTTTTTTTATTGGAGTTAAATGGGTTTTCAGAAATAAGTGTGATGAAAATGGATTCATTTTAAGAAATAAAGCAAGATTAGTTGCTAAAGGCTATAATCAAAAAGAGGTAATAGACTATGATGAAACATATGCTTCAGTATCTATACTTGAATCTATTCATATTTTACTCACCTTTGCATGATTCTTCAATTTCAAACATTTTCAAATGGATGTCAAATGTTATTTTCTTAACGGTTATGTTCAAGAGGGATTTTTTGTGGAACAACCACCTTGTTTTGAAGATACAAAACATCCTGATCACGTTTTTAGACATACCAATGCAATGTAAGTCCTTAAACAAGCCCCTCGAGCCTGGTATGATAGAATTACATGATTTTTGCTTCAAAATAACTATGTTAAGGGAAATTCAGATCCAACCCTTTTTATAAATAAAGATAAGAAAAATGTTTTGATTGTTCAAATTTATGTTTATGACATTATATTTGGCTCAACTCCGAAATCTTTAAACGATTGTTTTGCAGATCTAATAAAATATGTGTTTGAAATAAGTATGATGGGTGATTTTTCCTTGGTTTCCAAATTTCTCAAAAACCAGAAGCAATCTATATATCCCAACAAAATTTTATTAATGATCTTCTTAACAAGTATGGATATGACAACACTAAGTATATAATTACTCCCATCGGTACCTTAAATACACTTGATCTTGATTAATCTAGGAAACCAGTAGGTCAAACATCTTTTAGAGGTATGATAGAAAGCTTACTTTACTTGACAGCTAATCATCAAGACTTAATGTTTTCAGTATTATTATTTGCAAAATATCAATCCAATCCTAAGGAATCTAATTTAAAGGTAGTGAAAAGAATTTTTCACTATATAAAGGGAACTATGGTTTTAGGTCTCTTTTATACTTCTGGAAATGATTTTGTTTTAAAAAGTTTTTCATATGCTAACTTTGGTGGATGTAGAATGGATAGAAAGAGTACACCCTAAACATGTCATTTATTAAGAGATTCATTAGTTTCTTGTTCATGAAAGAATAAAAACTCAGTAGAACTTTCCACTACTGAAGCTGAATATGTAGTAGCTAGAAGTTGTTGTGCTCGAGTGTTGCAGATGCAACACACACTCACAGACTATGGTATGAGTTTTACCAAAAAAAAATTTGTGTGATAATTCAAGTTCCATTGCTCTTAGTAAAAACCTTTCACATCACTCTCGACAAAAACACATAGATATTATTCATCACTTTATTAGAGATCACACACACAAAAAGAGATATCATTCTTCAATTAATCGGAACGCATGACCAAATTGCAGAAATTTTTACAAAATATCTACCCTCCTATAGATTTGAATACATTATAGAGAATTTAGGAATCATAAACGTAAGGTAATCCTCTTTGTTAACTTTCTATTGAATCAATCTCCATATATTAATAAACTTCTTTTCATTGGGGGAGTACATTCTTAATGATGTTTTTCTTATTTTTCATTATATGTTTTTTTTCCATATTTTTCATAATGAAGTTTTTCATATTTTTCATAATATGTTTTTCATATTTTTCTTAATGAAATTTTTCATATTTTTCATAATGATGTTTTTCATATTTTTTGTAATGAGGGTTTTTTCATATTTTTCGTAATGAAGTTTTTTTTTCATATTTTTCGTAACGATGTTTTTCATATTTTTCATCATAAGTTTTCCATATTTTTTGCAATGAAGTTTTTTATATTTTTCTGTAATGAAGTCTTATATTTTTCGTAATTCAAATTTTCGAACCTGAAATTTTTGTAATGGATGTTTTCAGACATGAAATTTTCAGACATGAAATTTTCATAGTGAATTTTTTTGTACTAAACATTTTTGTAATGAAGATCTGTGTACTGAATTTTTTTTTCGTACTCAAGTTTTTTTTTGGAATCTAATGTCCTTAAAGAAGAATTTTCCTCAATATGAATAATTCTCCTGGCAATCTAAATGGTGTGACTATTTCTTGAGTTTTCTTAATAACCTATTACTTGCTGTTAGTTTCTTTTGTCTTTAAAATTTATCAGATTCTAGTTTTCTTAGATCTGAATCTTTTCCTTTAATAACCTCAAAACATCATATTCTACCAAAGTTTCATTGTGGCTATCATTTCAACCATCAGATTGGTTTACCATATTTCTCTTCCATTGGATTGAAATTAGAAGATGAACCATCGATTCAACGCCTATATAAAGGGGACCCCCGATGGTTGTCCCACATCAGTTCTCAATTTTTTGGGTGTTGAAGCTCTTCCCCAATACAAAATCCCTTTAAGTATTTTTAATGCTTTCTCAATGCTGAATGACTGGTGAAATTCAATCTACTAAGATGTCTACTGTCAAGCCGATTGTTGAGTGGCATGTATTCTGGGAGAGGTTGGTACATCTGAACTTTGTCAATAAGTATGACTCTATTACCTCCAAGAATATCAAAATTAATGGAGGGGAAATTGTATCTATTTCAAAGCCTGGAGCTCAAGATGTTGTGTATCTGTACTTGCTGATAAAACATTATGAATCAGTTTGTTTCTTCAAGGAATAAGGTATAGAAAAATATTGCTTCAAGAGTTATGGAAAAACATATAAACTTTTATACAACAAGGCTACTAGTTTGGTAGGGTTATCCTATGAAGGAGAATCAGATTTTTGTTCCCATAAGCTGCTGAATGTTCATGGGAGTTTTGTAAAAGTGAAGGCAATGGAGTGTCTTGGACTTATAGATTTCAAGATCGCAAAAAATTTCTCACTTTTCTACCAACAATCGGATCCTACAGTTATGGGTTCAGGGTATTATTGTACAGAGAAAGGCTGACAAGGACACTATTATGAAAAGTGATATGTATTTATTTGACTTTTTAGTAAATCTAATTAATATCGATCTGATGAGGCATATTCTCATTACGACAAAGAATATCAAGAATGGGAATTTGAGAGAATAGATAATCATGTATCCTACCTTACTCTCCAAGATGATAGTTTGGTGTCTTGAATCTTTTAAGATTTCTTGCAGTTCCAAGACGAGGAATTGAAAAGTAATTCTGATCAGCGATGATACCCTCAAGAGGATGAAAGTTAGTTATATAAGGAGTTAAGTAAATTTTATGATATACAAGAGGCTAAAGTAGAATCCATTCCAAAAAATTCAGAAGAGGCTGAACCGTCAAAGAAAGCTGGAAAGAATAGGAAGGTAAAGGAAGTTGAAGAAACAGAGAAAACCCTTATGGCCAATGAAACCAAATCCGCACCTCCAAATCCCAAGAAACATAAAACCTATCCAGATTAATTTTTTCCCAAATGGAGGGAGGATAAAAAGAATCAGAAGTCAGGGGACCAAAAGTTGTTTTAGACCCCGTTGAGGCCAAGGAATTGAAAGAGAAAGCTACTGATGAGCTTGAGAAGAAAGCCAAGGAAAAGAAGCTTAAGAAGAAGATGTTTGAGGTAGAGATTGTGCAATCTCTTTTGAAGGCTACTGAAGTTGCATCAGAGAACATTCTCATACCGAAAAACTTTTTAGTAGAACAATTACATGAGACTCCGGTAAAGAATTTCATGTCTCCAGAAAAAGTTCAAGAGAAGGTTGATGAATAGATAGAAGTTGTTAAACAAGTGAAAGAAAATTAAGAAAGTATTAGTCACACAGATGATCTGATTAAACATGTAGAATAATTCCATGAGAAAGAAAGTGCTTCAGAGAAATTGACAATCCAGAATTCTCAAGCTAGATCTTTAAGACTTGCTACTCATGTAGTTGATGAAAAATCTGAAGAGGAAGTGAACAAGTTGTCTGAAGAAAAGAGTCGTAATCATGACTTTATTAACCCTGAGGAAATTGAGGATGGAGTTGAGAAGGTAAATTTTGATGTAGATAAGATTGTCCAATTATCTGAAAGTGACCAAGAATCTCCAAATGAAGATGTTATTCTGAAAAATGAAAAGGGGAAACAAGTGGTTGTTGATACACCAATAAAATAAATTCTACGAAATAAGGAAGCTGTTACATCTTCTAAGAGGAAGCTGGTCGATTTATAGGAAGAACCATCACCAAGAAAAATTCTAGATTCAGATTCATTTTCTTTTGGACTTGATTTTGTCATTCAGTCCCTGAAGAAGCTAGTTGACACCATTCCGATCATTCCAAAAATTGAATCCAGATGCCAGATACTCCATAATAGCATTAATAAGAAATCATATTCACTATCCATGGTGATGGATACATGTATAAAGTTTGAGGCTGATCACATTAATTTCATTATCAACTATGAATCCCATAGGAAATCTTGTAATAAAATGGTGATATGGTCAAAGAATATAGTTGAAGATCTGAGTGAGTATGATGAAATTAAAAATTATGTTACTTATTACTTTGACACTCAAGATAGAAAAATCAAGGATATCACAAATATCATCCAGGAAAATCTAAATCTCGAACAGAATACACGAATTCAGGATTTCAAAGATCTGAATGCAATGTTGAGTTATATTTTCCAAATCTGGAAAACATAAAAGAATCTCCAGATCGTGATTCAAGTGAACCTAGTGAAGCAAGATGATTTGATGAAGGCCTAGGTAGAGGCTCTGAAGGCTCAAGATGATAAGATCAGAGCCATAGATAAGTATATAGAGGAGGATCACAAAGAACGTAAAAGGTAAAAACCATCATGAAGAAGCTAATGCCCAAGGGAAAATGATGAAAAATATATGCAAATCTGATATTTGTTTGTATCTATTTTTCCTTGTACAAATTATTCCAATCATAATGAAATTTTGGTTGCTTATTTTTCATTGATGTTTGTACTAATATTTCAGGTACTATTTTTATTTGTCATTCCGTAAATTTGTTTTCAAAAATCACAAAGGTGTAAAAAGAAATATAATTTCAAGTAAATAAGAAATATCCCTATGTAAGGGGGAGTTTATCTAAGGTGGAGTTATCATTACAAAGATTTATATACTCAAGTTAATGAAAAGTTTCATTCCAAAATTCTAGAATATGATCCTTAGTGTTCTAAAGCATAAGGGGGGGTTAGTTGTATTCATCTTTGCCCATGTTATAATAGAGATATGTTTTATTTTCAATGTCTAGATAAATATTTTATAAGTCCTTTTATTATTTTTCGTAAGGTTTTTTTGTGATTTCTAAAAAGGGGTGATTGTTGAGTCAATAAATATTTCCTTATAAATTTTATATTCTTTCAAACTTGGGGAGATTGTTGAGTTATGAAGGTTTCTTTATGACATTATCATTCCTCTTTTTTTAAAAATCACAAACACCTTATCTCAAGGAAAATCTATTTCTACCCAGTGTTTTACTTCTATAAGGAAGAATTTACTTCCCCAAAGAAACTTTATCCATACCATGTTTCATTGTCCATATCATAATTTTTCAAAGTGTAAAATCTTGTTTGAAACCAAAACCTTGGAATCCTATAAATACATAGATATGAAGCATTCTGTTTTAGGATCCGAATTCTGATTATGAATTCTGGATACAAACTCTTCTGAGTTCTGAATTCAAATTTTGATTACGAATTATGGATATGAACTATTCTGAGTTATAACTCCGAATTCTCATTATGAATTATGGTTACGAACATTCTGAGTTCTGGCCTTTAATTCTGATTATGAATTCTGGTTCGGAACTTTCTGAGTTCTGACTCTGAATTTGGAATATGAATTCTGGTAATGAACTTTTCTATGTTCTGACTCCGAGTTCTCTGAATAAAAACTTTGTACTTCTATGAGTTCTGACTCTGAATTCTCATGAACTCTGACTTCGAAATATGTATGTTCTGGTTCTGAATTCTTGTGAATCTAGATTCCAAATTTCCATGAAATTCATACTCCAAAATTCTACACATTTCAGGTTCCAAATTCCTTGAAAACCGAATCCGAATGTCATTGTATTATAGACACCAAATTCATTTTTTGTTAGACTCCAAACTTTCATATTTACTTAAATTCCGAATATTATGTTTTAGTTATATAACCATATTTTTTTTACACCTGTTTTGTAATAAAACGATGTCGTGCTTTCAGTTACTAAATAACCGTTGGTTGAGTGACACGTGTACATGCCCCTCTTATATTCAATGAAAAATATGACTATTGGAGGAGGGATCTGACCATTGAATTTGTGCCTATAAATATTAGCTCATTTGAAAGAGCCAATAACTATTCTTAGACTCTAGAGATTACATGCTATTGAAGTTATTTCTAGAGAGAGACTTTCATTTCTTCGTGCATACTGAACTTCTTGTTCAGTTTTTCTTTGTTCAGCTCCGATTTTTGCTATGTATAATCAAGGGATTCCAGGGATATGAAGACAGAGGTGCCGACTACCTTGAAGTTTAGGGCTTCCTTACTAAAGAAGATAGTGGTGCTGACAACCTTAAAATTGAGGGCTTGTAGGTATATCAAGACAGACTCTGATATTCTTATCAAGGGCTTACCCTGGTGTGGGTAAGACAGACTTTCTTGAAAGTATTTATCAAGGGACCTTTATCCAAGGTTGTATGATACCCTTCCCTTTGGGTTAAAGACTTACTATTGTTACTTGTTTTGTTACAAGTCTTTTCACTGTATTTGTATTTTTGAGGAATGTATAACTGTCTTATACTTCTTTACACTTGTACTCTAATTTAGTTAGATTCTATACGCTTTTAGGTATAATCTTCATATTTGTAAACATTCAATAAATTTCACTTTCTAGAACCATATTTCCAGATTCACCTTCTCGGAATCATATTTTCTAATTCAAGAAAGTGTGTAGAACTAAAGGTTGTGTGAATTACGTTACTTAACCCTGATAAACATAACCATCTGTGAAAGTTAAAAAAAATTAATTGGATACAATTCACCCCCCTCTTGTATTTTGATCATTATTAGATACTCCATAGAGTATCTGCATTATTTCGATCCTACATTTGGTATTATAGATTATATCATACTTATACATACCATCTCAACATCAATACAATTCCCCATATCTTTCATTATTATTCTTATTTCTTTCTTGAGTTATCTGATTTTCTCAAGGCATGTAACTAGTTGTGTTATTAGGTGATATTCTCTATAATATTCATCACCTATTTCTTATTCTCTTTTTGAAGAGTATTACAATTTATCTAATTTTGGAAAGAACGTTATTTTAACCTTTCTGAAAAATTCTTCTTTGGAAGAAATGTTTTTAGTTGAGTCTGATTCTTCTTTATTACAAAACATACTCCTTTTTTAGTAAACTCTTTCTTATGTTTGTTGTGTGAATTTTCTATTTCATATATTTTGTTACACTTATTTTAACAAGGTTTTTCATCATAAATGTATCGATATTCTTCAACCTTATTCTTTGGAAAATTCACATTAAAAATCCAAATTCCACAACACTCAAAACATTTCACATGATGTTTACATTCATGATTCCCTCTTCCATTGTGATAGTTATTGGAGATAAGAGACATGAATTTTCCATTCAACTCATCATCCTCCTTATCTTCATAATCAAAAGGATCGTATTTTTTAACATATTAAATTTTCATCTTTCTCAAAGATAAAAATATACTTCATCTTTCATATTTTTCTTAACATATGATATTTTTTTATTTTATAATAAACAATAAATTTATGCAATTAGTCCAGAGAAAAATCCATTTTATCTTACAAAGAGAAAATTTTAATACAAAAATTGTGAAAATAAAAATTATCAATAATTAATTTTCTATTGTCGATTCTTCTAGAATATCTCTAGACCATAATATTTGTAAATAATATCATTTACCTTAGTGAAGTATTAATAAATTGTTTCTTAATCCCTAATTTGTTTTTCTTCAAACATATAACTCTATATTTGTTATTTTGCTTCCTTCAAATTATAATTCCATTCCAATATAATTTCCATCATTCCAAATACAATCATTGATTTTTTGAGACCCATCACCTTAATATAAACATTTAATGATAGATAAATTAGAATATTATTTATATCTTTTACATAAATTCCAATATTTATCTTATCATAAATCTCTATAGGATCATATTTCACAATAGTTGGAAACCAATTATAGCATCATAAAAAAGTTCCAGGAGAAGGGATAGAAGATAATAGATCCTATTATTTTTTCATATGTAATATTGATTTCATAAAATATAACAATTCTTCTACTATTGATAGAATTATTATTATCCATTATAATGATTAAATAAGGTAACATAGTGTTGTGATACCAATAGAAGTTCTAAAGGATTGAATGACAACTGAGAAGGGGGGTGAATAAATTGATAATTTCTATAAGTTTCAATAATTTTAAAAAAAAAACCCATGTAACCTATTTAATTTCATATCCTTAACATATTTTTCTAGATATCCATGCATGAAAATGTAGGAAAGCAGGTAAAGTACAAAATATTTACAAGTTTTGGCCTCAGTGGGAGTACCTAATTCATTAACATAACAACTCCCATGGGTTACGGTAAATTACCTATATTGAAAAAGTTAATGCAACTTGATCCAACTCCCATTAGACACCTTCTATCTCCTAAATATGAAAGTTTTATTGAAGCGGTTGTGAGATACCCCTTTTATAAGTGTTGTGAATGGAACTTTTTGTAAATATTTCATCCTAATATAATGTGATCTCCCGTTTCACATGTAAAGAAGACATAAAAATGGAAAATAATAGAATGGGAGTGGAGATATGGTCAAGAATACCTCAAAAATTCATTTTTATCCATTTTATCATCTTTTAATGTCCATTAATCATAAATATTCACTTTTACCATTTTGGTTTTATCATGGTATCTAAATTTTACCAAATTAATTTACATTTAATTAATAAAACATTAAATAGTCAAGTTAAACTAATATTATATTAATTATTACAAATATAAATTCCATTTTCTCTTATGAAATTTCTATTTATAAGAAAATCAATTTCTACCTCAGCACATATAACACGTAAACCCCAATTTTCAGACAATATTATTTTTGAAATTTAAATTTATTTAATGGTTAAAATTATTAATATATTTTATTTTCATGATATTAAATTTTTTATTATAAAATAAATTAATTTTATGTTTCTTTAAGATAAATTCAAAACTAAATTTTACAAAAATAATTTCTAATTAAAAAAAATGAAAAAAATGCTTCTATTAATGAAAAATATTACATAAGTTGATAAAAATTGGTATTATAAAGTCATAATAATATTTATAAATGTATATATTTACTCATTAATACATATTTTATCATGAAAATTTCTTACATTTTTTCATGTTACACCTAAGTCTTTTTGTAGTTATAAACACTCTAATTCTAGTAAAAATAGTATTTTTCACTATTAACCTGAAAATCGTTTATTTCATAAATTTCTCAAAAATTCAAATTATAATAATATTGATATTTAAAATTAATAAATGATTCATATATTGTAAAATTAAATTTATATAATTTTTTAATTTCTACATTATAATGAAATTCAATTTATATATATATAATAATTTTTTCTGAAAAATGTATTATAAAATAATTGAGAGTTCTTAATCCTATTTTCAATGAATTTATAATTAATAAAAATAATTTTATTTACAATATGTATTCATATTATTTAATTTTATAAACTTAATTAATCTAATATGTCGTAGATCATTTTACTTTAAGGTTTTATCTGAAACAAGAGATCAAACATAGTATAAATTTATAGAAAAATATATTTCAAATACAAGAGGTGTTATATTCTCACCCATTAAATAAATTTCATCTTCAAAATTTTAGTTACCTATTACCAGTGAAATGAACTAAGGGTATGTTTGATATATACATGTATCATTATAATCATAAGAAATATATTTTTTTTCCTCATAATTGTTAAATCCTATGATAAGGATTTTCACCAATATTTTGAGAAAAACATTCTTCATAATAATGTACAAAATAACTATAATAGAAATATTTTTTCCAAGAGAGTGAATAGTAATCCTTTTAATGACATCTGATTATAGGTTGGTGTAAAATATGAAATTTGATTTCAATATTTTTTTATTACAACAGATTCTATGTAGATATATTTGATACATTTCCAAAATCACATTGAATTCATCTATTGGAGGGATAATAGAACATCTATGAAGTATATTCCTTAAACCTCATCACGAAGTACAATAATAAGATATTTTTTCCTTAATAATGTAAAATAATCGGTGGTGTTGATATGATTTTTTGGAAACATCCATGATATAATATAGATACTAGAATTAGAATCCAATAATACATACACTAATTTGAAGTAGATAATATGTGGTCATTAATTATCATGATCTATATTATTATCATAATCTACATTAATAGTGGTTAGCTCAATGGATTTTTATTATTATAATGGATTAGTTAGTTATTGATGTTGATTATTTCTATTAATCCAAGGTTCAATACATTTTTTTAAGTGCCCATACTCGATAAAATTGAATCTTTGAAATAAGGATTCTACATTAATATGGTAATTCTCCCCATCAAATTCATTAGTTAGTCTCTTTATATTTCTTCAAAATTCATGTGATTGATGTCCTTATCATATATACATGAAGAACTTACTTTCTCCATAGAGAAAGTCCCCCTATTATTCTTCCCAAAGATTATTTATTTAAAAATATGGATTTTCATTATTCTATGGTTTTTATCATTTGAATTTTTATTGAAATACAATTTTTAATTAATGTCCCCTGAACCATGAGAATAACGAGAGTCTATAGATTTCATTTCCAACTTAAGTGAATGTATAAAACTATATTCATAGATACCAAACCCCCTTATAGAAATTTATTTTGGAGATTCATCTTTAAACCACTAAATAAATGATCGGCATTTCTTTCATAGTCATTGATAAAATGGTAGGTGTACCATGAATGTACTGTGATTTTTTATTCATATGTACTAATGGATTCATCTTTATTTTTATTCATCTTAAGGAATTATCTCCTCATTTTTGTTTTAATAGTTCAAGGAAACTACATACTAAATAATGTATCATTAAGTTATTCTCTATTAGGATATACTTTTGATTAGGATATATCATTGATCAACATAAAATTCAAAATAATATATAGTTAAAACATCATTTTATACTCAGATCCATATAGAAAAAACAAATATTTTCTTATGTATTGATACATTTATTTACAATTTGTGGATCAGGAAACCAACTAATGGTTGGTGGTCATCGGTGCATTAAAAACTCATTAACAAGATTCTAACTCTTTGGGACATTTGAGAGATCCACATGATTTTTTATTTTTTAGAAACTATGATATCATTGGTAAGAGGAATTTAAATCTATTTTATATTCCATTATTCTTTTTTGGGGAAATATATACATTATGTAAAATCATGATTAAAAAAATATTATGTTTGATAGCTTAAATGATATGCCATCTCAAGCTTAAACGAACAACTAAATATTATAATTATACCATTATAACCAAGAAATTAGAATGGATTTAGTGAAAATGAATAAATGAATAATGAATTTATGGTTTACAAATTTATATACAATTAATTCTACGGTAAAAAATTTATTATAAATTAATTTAAACCCTTCATAATATAAAAAGGAAATGTTTTTCCATTTGAATGAGAATAAGTTTATTTTATATTAATGAATCAACTAGTGAAACTTGTTTGATTATATTAATGATATATATATATATATAACATTAAATATAATTTTTAAAATCATTTTTATCTATTTTTTATAAATTATATAAAAACAAGTCAAATTTTATACATAAAATAATTTTTTTTATAAAATTTTGATTTGATACCCTTTAATGGTATTTATAAGATTAAATTATATATAAAGTTTTCTATCATTTGATTAAGGATTGTAAACATTTTACTCTATAACTCACTTGTGTGAACCCATATCTTCTTTTCATGTTTTTTTGTGTTTTTGAGAAAAAAAGGAGTTTCTAGAAATTTTAGAACTAGATGTCGTGTACTTATATGTACACTCTATGTACTATTTTTTCGCACATAGATGTGAGATGGTCGTGTAATGGATGATAATAAAACCATGTGTGGTGACCTGGAGACCAGCTAATGCCGGGGAAGGTAAGGTAAATTACACATCATGTACTTCTAAAGTACTTTCCATGTAATTTTTTTCATAAAATGGACCGGTGTCGCGTCTAATTGGCCCAATTTTCTTCTTCTCCACCTTCTTCAATTGAGATAATTCATATGATGCCAATATTTCTTCGAGCTCAAGATCGAGCATCCATTCTTTGAATCGAACTCCATCGGTTCTATTGGAAATTCATCAGTGAGTTCTCCCTTCTTCTAGAACCTCATTTCATGTTTCCTCCTCATTTAAGAGTTATATTCAGCTGAATTTTTTTATTTTTTTCTGAATATCTACGGTGTTCTAGGTTGATTCAAGTCATAAGGATCGTGTATATCAATCATACAATGTCGAGGTAGGTGGTTTGTTCCTTTCGGTAGATAGTCTTCGAGTTATATGTGCAAAAGTGTCAATACCCTTGTATGGGGTATTGTGTGTTTACGGTTTTAGCCTTGTTAATTGTCTGTAATGTCTGTATGCTTGAGTAGAGGTCAATTAAAAGTGAATACGGTTAATTTATATGTATTGTATGTGTTTTCCCATTCATGTTTTTTATGACTGTTTGGTATCGCTTAGCCTATTAGGCTTTTATGATTTCTATTCCTAGTGCTGATAGGATGGAGTGATATTTTTATCTGGCATGCTATTATGTTGTAGACTATTTATCCAAGTAGTTCTTGAGGTATGCTCAGGCCCTTATTTATCATTTTTTATGATTTCCTTACATGGGGCTGCGAGAACCTGGTGTAGTGAGACCATAAGGGAAATTGAGGTTGAGGGATTTCCCAGAGTGTCTATTATAATTGTCATGATGCGAGTCCATAGGGGGAATTGACGTTGAGTGCTCCATCAGAGGGTCTATAGTTACGTTCTGAGGCCATAAGTGGAATTGACATAGAGTGCTTCCTTAGAGTGCCTATAGATTATCGTTAAAAGAATATTGGGGGGATTAGTGGTAAGTGCTTACTCAGAGAGTCTTTGATATATCATCTATTGTATAGAAAACCAGTGGGGTTCGGCTGTGTGATCTAAGAAGAGGAATTCATGTATATTTTTGTTTAATTAAATAATTAAAAGAAAATGTTTTTAAATAAAACTATAGGACTGTTTACTTTTAATTACTTCCTTGTTTACTGCCTCTTTTTCTTGTTGCCTTCCATATATTTTCACTGACTGTTAGGCACAGATCTTTAGGTGGTTGCCTACTTAGATTAGTCTCACACCATGTTTGGGTCATGTTATGGTCCCAAATAGATTATATTTTTGTAGTTATTGATAAGGTCATGCACCCTTCTAATTCAGGTACTTGATTGTTGCGGAGATGGGGAGCATGGGTCCAAGCTAAGGCATGCGATGATGTGGATAATTTTATCTATTTTCTATTGTACTTTGTTTTAGTATTGTATTCCAGTAATGTGACTTGTTTCCCTTCTTTCCTATATATATGTATCATTAATCATATATATGTGTGTGATCCAGTTGTTTATTACCTCCAATATTTTCCTATCTCATATTTTACTGTTTCCTCTATTTGTTCCTGTTTTACTTCAACTCCATAACTCTTCCAATGAGGGAATAGTTTCCCCACTATCACATCAAAGGACTTTGCTGCTAGTCAGCATCCTATGGCGTTCGAAGAAGTGTGCTTAAGGCCTTGTGACCAAATGGGTATGGGGCACCTCTGGGTGACTCCCAAAACCGAGACATTAAAAGTGCTATCGAAGGGTTTCTCTCTTCTTGACTTATTTTTTGGTGTCCATAGTAAGGTGTAGGATTGAATAAGTACTTGGTAATATGATATTCCTGGGAATAGCTAACCCGTGTACAGTTAAAAGTCAATCTACCTTTTTTATTAATGTTTTTTTAAATTTTACAGTTGATTTGATTTCACCATTAGGTGATTCACATTTTTGTTGTTGTTTTTTTTGATGTTATTGATGTTCTATTTCTGTTTCAACCTAATGATATGAGAGAATTCCATCTCATACATAATATACTCACATTATAGATATCACATGTCATGCATTCATTCCATGCCATTTAGGGTGCATTAGTGAGTGCATGTTTTTGTGATAGGTGTTGTACTAGATATGAATTCTATTGTGAAATATGCTTTGATAAGAATACCTACTGTTTGATAGGGTAATAAATTCTAGAAAGGTTGTTTTGAAGGAATGCCAAACTTTGATTCTTGAGTTTTTATGAGCCCTAATGGATCGGAATATGCTGGATCATTTCCTTGTTTTCCTTGTGTATGAAATGAATAGAATACCAATCATTGATTCGTGGGGAGAATGTTCCCTAATGGATCGGAATTTGGAAATTCCATATTTTTTTTAGTGTTTTTATGGGTTTTGGAGTATTTTCTGAGGCTTACTGTCTGGAAAAACCCTGAATACACAGTGTGAAATGTTGGACATGCACGCAGTGAATTCTTTTGTTCAGGAAGAAACTATTTTTCTTAAGTACACGTTGTGTACTATATGTATCCACCATGTTTTCCATAACCGTTTTACTGACTATGTGGGAAGAATCCCAGGGTTGGGAAATCTTGGTAGAACACACTATGTGCTGGATGTACAAGTCCTGTGGTGTAGACCATGTGTCCACTCATGTGACTAACGACACAGATGGATAAATCATATCTCATATACGTTGTTTCATGTTTGAACATGTCATGTTGTGTAATCAATGTATTCATCCATGTATCGAACAACACGGGTCGGTAAAATCCTTCTAGTACACATTGTGTCCATCTAGAACATTCCGTGTAAAGTGAGTCATGTAACCGGCCATGTGACTAACAACACAGGCTAGTGAAGTTCTTCTAGTACACACCGTGTCTAGAATTATCACACCGTGTAGTTTAGTTCATGGAGCATTTTATGGATTATCATGTAATAGAACTCGGTGAGGGGAAGAGGACTCAATTACATGTCGTGTGTTAGGACAACACATCATGTGTATGGGGTGTTACATAATCAGTTTTGGAAAAATTACACGCCCGTGTGAATGCTTGTAGGAACACACCATGTGGGCACTATACACGCCATGTATCTGTGTTTTGAAAATTTTGAGTTCATTATTTCTCATGTTCCATTTTTACACACTTAGTTTTCAGTCCTTGATAATATTGATCTAAGGTATTCACTTGACCTTGCAAATTCATTCCACCGAGATGTCCTCTAGTTGTCTGCTAGTTATATTGTAGTGATTAGACGCCGGACATGACTAATTAGGGACTACTAGAAGATCCTATAATTGTGCCAGTCTTGGCACCAACCATCATTCCAGACACATGTGCTCCCACACTGTTCCGAGAGGGATTTATGAGGTTCATTCAGACCTTACAAGGATCACTGCCCCCTACCCCATCGATGATAGAGTTTTTGAGGGTTTCTAGCAGCAAGAATCCAACAAAAATCATAGGGTAAAGATGACATTGGGCTGCAGATTCATGGTCAGATGCCATGTTATCTATATTCGAGCATCTGAAGATCCCTCTAGATATGAGGGTGAAACTAGCTAGGTACATGCTTCGAGATTCTAACCAGAGACGGAGGGATGTTATCTCAGAGGCAAGACACCAGTAGGTCATGGCTTGGGATAGGATATAGTGTTCCTTCTATGACTTTTCCTACCTGGAGGCGATGGGGGTAGATCAAGCCTAATAGTTCATGATTTTGGAGAAGGGTACTCTTTTAGTCCTGGAGAATTATTCTCACTTCACAGAGCTACAAGTATTTATGCCATTTTGAGGAGGTGATGAGTTGTTTCTTGAAAGAATGTTTAAGGATGGTCTGAGGAAGTATATTCGGGCTCAGGTAATCATCATCGGGTTGACTTTGATGTCCAAGGTATCCAACCATGCGCTAATCATGGAGTGAAACCTAAGGGATTCTGAAGGTGTGAGACAGGTTTGTTCCACATCCAGAGATAGTGCTTATCCTACTAACGTTAGGA
Organism: Viscum album; assembly: GCA_963277665.1. Taxonomy (NCBI): domain Eukaryota; kingdom Viridiplantae; phylum Streptophyta; class Magnoliopsida; order Santalales; family Viscaceae; genus Viscum; species Viscum album. The sequence goes on along the minus strand of OY728136.1, from coordinate 997,539,088 downwards.
AGCACCTAATGGAATCTTTGCATGGAGATCCGATGATCCGAGACACTTTTTCTGGTATCCAGTGCAGTGATACTAGAGCAGGAAGAGTGGCCATATGAGACCACATTTCCTGAAAGACCCAGTAGAGTACAGATCATTTGGAACGATGGGCCATCTTCAGTGATTTTGTCAGTTCTTTTCACCAGTAGTTGGTGACAAGGGTTCTTCTACGACTCTGCGTTCAAGATAAGCACCACAAGTTTCTCATCAGTCTGGGAACTAGAGTTCTTCCGGCTGTACATGCCAAGGTGGAGGACATGGAACTGGTATCCAGTCATTAGGCTTTCAGTGACAACAGGTTCGATCAGCTCAGAGTGGTTAGGTAGGGTCACAGGGCTGCAGTGCATGTCAGACTTTTGCAGTGGAGCAGAATCAAAAGGAGCAGGATCTCAGACCCTCTCTAGTTCGAGGTACGATGCTAATTTCTACAGTTTTATCTTATAATTTTTTCAATATAGTGGCTCCCCAAAGCATTATATCTGTTTTTGTTTTGGATAGCATTGGGCTATGTATATTTTCTTCAAATGATATCTTGATATTAGACACATCGTTGAGGAAGAGAACGACATGTGTATGATAGTGCAAGGATTACCCTCTGGAGATTGGTGGGATTCAATTCTTGTGGGACTTTTAGGGCCTAGAGATGACAGACTATGATGTCATTATCTTAATCGACTAGTTAGTTCCCTTCCACGCATTTTTCAATTTCAATCGTCGTAGTTTGAGTTTCACATCACCCGAGGGCGGATCGTTTCTTCATAAAGGGGGAATGGGATGTCCAGGCGAACAAAGAGTGACTCGAGCATCATGGGTTGAGAGGAGTTACTAGATATATTTCCAGTCTTTATCTAGATGACTAGAGTACTTCAAAGATGGACTTTCGTCTAGTGGTGGATCATTTCAGGGATTTCTTTCTAGATGACTATTCATTTTTTCCTCTAGAGTGAGAGCTGAAATTTTCTACTGATCATTTTCCAGGAGAGGCACCAGTGCCTATTCCTCTTTATTGTATGGCTACACCAGAGCTACAGGAGCTCAAGAATCAGTTAGTGGAGTTACAAGCAGTGAGTTTCATCTGACCCAATACTTCTCATTGGGGTTCTCCTATCCTGTTTGCGAAGAAGGTGGATGGTACCCTAAGACATTGTGTGGATTATTGGATGTTGAACCAGTAGAAAATCAAGAAATGGTATCCCTTGCTGAGGATTAACGATCTCTTTATCATCTTCGAGTAGACCAGGTGTTCTCGAAGATTTACTTGAGGTCCGGTTACCATCAGTTGTGCATTAGACAATCAAGTGTACCTCTTGCAGCCCTCAGGGCAGGTATGGTCTATATGACTATGTGGTTACATCGTTCGGTCTCACGAATGGACCTGTAGTTTTCATGGTACAGATGAATCGATTGTTCCATCCATACTTGGATTCATTCATTTTAGTCTTAGTCGAGATATATTGGTTTACTCTCATAATCAACATGACCATGTCACACATCTTGAGATCGTTTTGAGTAAACTGATGGAGAACCATTTATATGCTAAAATCTCAAAATTTCACTTTTGGATGGACCAAATTCACTTCTTGGATCATGTTATCTTAGAGACAAAAGTATCAGTAGACCCATAGAAAGTGATAGAAATAGTTTCATGGGAGAAACTAAAAAACTTTATTGAGGTACAGAGCATTCTAGGGATGGATGGTTACTACCGATGTTTCATATTGGACTTTTCACATGTAGAAGTGCCACTAATGGGCCTGACTATGATGGGTGTGAAGTACTTGTGGTCATATTATAGTGATTCAGCCTTTCAGGAGTTAAAGGGGAGGTTGAATTCATCACCAATAATAGTTTTTCCATAGTTGGGCAAGATCTATACTGTTTATTGTGATGAATCTAGTATCAGGATGTGAGTAGTTATTATGTGGGGAGAAGGGGTTATAGCATATGGGTATCTGCAGTTGGGGAAACATGAGATGAATTACCTGATGCATGATCTCGAGATAACTGTAGTTGTTCACGGTTTACGATGTTGGAGACCCTACATGTTGGGAGTTCACTTTGTGTTATAAACCATCCACAATAGACTCTAGTATATCTTCAATCAGCGTGACATGAATTTGGGACAGCGATGGTGGGTTGAGTTCTTTCAGTCATTTGACTTTGAGCATGACTACATGCCTTGGAAGGGAAACACAGTGGCTGATGTACTGAGCAGGGGGACTCGGGGACAAGAAATGTAGGAGGCCAGAAGTGAGTGGAAGCTTATGGATATGTTCTCTAAGATGAATTTTAAGGTGCATAATAGAAACATGAAGATTTTTATTTCTTATGTAGTTTTTACCTCTACTGTACTTGATCGAGTGTGAATGAGACATCTATATGATTCTGAAGGCCTATTCTAATAGGAGAGTGTTTCAGGAGAGGATCCTATTACTATATAAATAGTAGTCAAGGATGAGATCCTGTGTTTTCATGGGTACTTATGGGTTCCATCAGACATACATGAGGAGTTGATGCGGGATTTTCATTCCTCAATATCGGTAGTTCATCCTGGTGTCACGAAAAATTATCGTTATCAACACTGTTAGTATTGGTGGTGATTGATGGAGAGAGATGTTTTTGGATTTATCAGGATATGTTCCACATATCAGCAGGTTAAGGCAGAGCATCGGCAACCATCAAGGTTTTTTCAGTAGTTATCCTTTCCTGAGTGGAAATGGAAGGATGTCACAATGGACATTGTGATGGGTTTAACGATGTCTCCTAGAGGGAATTATGCCAAATGGGTTGTCACTGAAAGACTCACGAAGGATAATCAATTATTTCCCATTAAAGATACTTTCAGTGTTGATGAGTTGGTAAGGCTATAAATCCAAGAGATTGTGCATTTTCATGGAGTTCCACACTCCATTGTCTTAGATAGGGATGCCCATTTTACTTCTCATGTTTGGAAGGGACATCAACAGGATTTGGGTACATAGGTAATTTTGAGTACAACATTCCAACCCCAGATAGATGGCCAGTATAAGTGTACATTTCAGGTTCGTGAGGACATGATTCAAGCATGAATCCAAGATTTTGGAGGTTCGTGGGAGAAGAACAGACCACTTGTGGTGTTTTTATACAACAATAGTTTTCATGCTACTATTTAGATGGAACCTTATGAGGCATTGTATGGTAGGTCGTGCCGATCAACCTTATGTTGGATGGAGGCATGAGAGGAAGCTATGCTAGGACCTTGACTTGTCCAGGAGACCATAGAGTAGATAGAGTTGATTTAGAAGATGATGACTACTACACATTCATGACATAAGTCTTTTGCCGATCGACAGAGATGACCATGGGAGTTTGAGATCTGAGATTTGGTTTTCATTTGTGTCACACTATGGTTAGGAAACAGGGGGATTAGGAGACATGGTAAGCTTTCATCGAGGTATTTTAGACTATTTGATATTTTGAAGAAAGTCAGATTGTTTGCCTATCGACTACAGTATCCTCAGAGGTACCAGGCTATGCATGATGTCTTCCACGTTTCTCAACATTGACTTTATTTCATAGAACCATATCATGTTTTTTATCCCAATGAGGTTGACATAGAGGATGAAGCCTTGTTTGAGGAGCATCCTATCTGAATTATGGATCGAAGTACAAAATTTCTCTGTGTCCAGTCTGTTCCTCTGGTACGATTGTTGTTGTAGAATGGGAAAGTAAAAGATGAGACCTGGGAGAGATATGTCGATGTATGATCCCATTGTCCGGTGATTTTCTAGGTTTCTTCTTCTACGTCGCCTCGCTAGGGATATTCGGGGAAGAATTTTGTTAAGGGGATGTTTGTAAGAACCCAGATCTTCATTTAATGTATGATTTTTTAACTTTTTTGGTGTTTTTTAGAAAAAAAAGGAGTTTCTAGAAATTTTTGAAGAACATGTCATGTAAATATAGAATACATTTTGTGTACTCTTTTGCTGCACATAACCGTGTGCTATTTGAGTAACTACCGAGCTCACAACTGAGTGTGGTGTCCTAGAGACCACCTAATATGGGGGTCGGTAAGGGAATGTACACATCGTGTACTTCTAAAGTATGTGTTGTGTACTTTCTTTTTTTCATTAAACGGACAGGGGTCACATCTAATTGCCAGAAGTATCTTCTTTTTTCCCTTCTTTAACAGAGAGCATTTGTGAACTACTGATACTTTCTGAAGCCCCCAATCGAGCATCTATTCTCCGAATCGAACTCTGTCGACTGAGTTGGAGTCACATCATTGAGTTATCTCTTCTTCTTGATCCTAGTTTCCTATTTCCATCTCTTTTAAGAGTTATCTTCAGATGAAAGTTTTTAATGTTTTTGTAGATTTACATCTTTATAGGTCTATTCAAGGCCCTAGTTTCAGGTATATTGATGTTACAATGTTGAGGTATGTGGTGTGTGCCTTTCTGTAGATATTCTTTGAATTATATGTGCATATGTTCCAATACCCTTGTTCGGGGTATTTCGTGTTTATGGTTTTATCCTTTTTAATTTTCTGATATTCCTCTTTTCTTGATTATAGGTCAATTGAATATGAATAGGGTTAATTTTTATGTTTTGGAAGTGTTTTCCCTGTCTTGTTTGGTTTATGATCATTTGGTCTCGCTTATCCTGTTTGGCTGTCATAATTTCTATTCCTAGTGTTGATAGGATGGAGTGATCTTTTTATCTAACATGTAGTTATCTTGTATACTGTTTATACAAGTAGTTATTGAGGCATAAATTTTCAATTATTTATCATTTGCACCTAATTTCTTTACATGGGGATTTGGGAACATAGTGTAGTGAGATCATAGGGGAAATTGACATTAAAGGATTTCCCAAAGTGTCTGTTATAATTATCTCAATGTGAGGCCATACGGGGGATTGACATTGAGTACTCCCTCAGAGGGTCTATAGTTATATTCGGAGGCCACATGATGAATTGACATTGAGTGATTCCTCAATGTTCTTGTAGATTTCTGTTAAAAGACTGCAGGGGGAATTAACGGTGGGTGTTTCCTCTGAGATTCTTTATTATATCATATTTTGTATGGAGGACCAGAGGGGTTAGGCTGTTAGAACTACCCAATGGGTTGTATGTATTTTTTTTATTGATTAAATACATAAAAGTAAATGTTTGTAAATGATACTACATGACTTTTTACTTTTGATTACATCCTTTTTTAATACCTCTTATCCTTATTACGTGTCATATATATTCACTGACTGTTAGGCACATATCAATGGGTGGTTTCTTTTTGATATTAGTCTCAGAACCTCTTTGGGTCATTTTTTGGTCCCAAACAGATTATATTACTATTGGTATAGATAAGGGTAGGTGCCCTTGTACTTTAGGTACTTGATTGCTGCGGAAATAGGAAGCATGGGACCATGTTGATGCTTGTGATGTTGTGGGGCATTTATCTGTTTTCTATTGTAATTTGGTTTAGTATTGTATTCTAGAATTGTGACTTGTTTGGATACTTTCCTATAAATATGTATCATGATCCAAATGTATATATTGGTAGAGTATTTTATTACTTCCATTGTTTAACAATTTAAGGTTTTATTTCTTTTTTAATTTCTAACTATTTTACTTCTGTTGCGTTACTCTTCCAATGGGGGCATTGTTTCCCCACTATCACACCCAAGGCCCTCACTACTAGTCGGTAGCCTCTTGAGTTTAGGGAAATGCGCTTGAGGTGTTGTGACCAATTGAGTATGGGGTACCATTGAGGCCTTTATCAAAATATAGGAAGGAATAGGTACTTGGTAATAAGTTGTGCCTGGTAGTAGATAACCCATATACAAGGAAAATCCCATTTACCTCATATATTGTGATTTTTCTAGTTTTGAAATTTTACAGTTGATTTGATTTCAGCATTGGGTTATTCACATGTTTTGTGTTATTATTATTGATGTTATAGAGGTTCTATTTTTGTTGCAACCCAATGAGATGAGGGTATTCCATCTCATGCATCATATAGGCACTTGATAGATATCACATGTCATGGATTTTTTCCATGACATTTAGGGTGAATTAGTGATTTCATGTTGTTTTGATTGGTGTTGTGCAAGATATTAATGTTTTTTTGGTAGAATATTTGATAGGAATACCTACCGTTTGATAGGGTATTAATCTGTGAAAGGTTTTGTTTGAATGAATGCCAAACTTCGGTTTGTGAGGGGTTATGGGCCCACATGGATCGGAATTTAGGGGATCATTGCCCTATTTTCCTTCTATATGACATGCATAAGATTCCATGCATTGATTATCCAGGTGTATGGGCCATCATAGATAAGAATTTGATAGTTTAATGTTCTTTTTAGTGGTTTTCTAGGTTCTAGAGTAGTTTCTGGGACTTACTATCTAGAAAAACCAAGAATACATGGCTTGTAATGATGGACACACACACCTTGTGTTATTATATTCAAGAAGAAAATATTTTCTTAAGTACAAACCATGTAGTGTATGTACACTCTGTGTAGTCTCTAACCGTGTCACTGGCTGTGTGGGCAGAGACACGAGGTTGGAAAATCTTGGTAGAACACGTTGTGTGCCAGATGTACCCGCCGTGCGGTGTAGACCATGTGTCCACCCATGTGAAAAATGACACGGATGGATAATAACTTATACACACTGTATCAAGTTTGAACATGTCGTGTAGTGTAATCTGGGTATCCGTCTGTGTATCAAAAACAACATGGTTCGATGAAATTATTCAAGTACACACCATGTCCATCTGGAACACAATGTGTAGAGTGATCCGTGTAACCAGCTGTGTGACTAACAACACAAGCTAGTGAAGTTTGTCTAGTACACGCCTTATTTGGAATTATAATGTCGTGTAGTCTTGTTTTAGGAGAACAATGTTTCTTAGCCATTTAAGAGAACTTTTGTAGGGGAAGAGGAAGCATGTACACGTGGTGTGTATAGGGTGTCACACAACCAGTTTTGGAAGAAGTACATGCCCATTTGAAGGCTTGATGGAACACACCATGTATGAATTATACACACCATGTATACATGTGTTAAAAAATAATAATTCTTTCTTTCTCCTATTCCCTTCTTAAACTTCTTTTTTTCAGTCATTGATAATCTTAATCTAAGGTGTATACTTGACCTTCCACAGTCATGCCACCAAGACGTCCATCGGTAGTCTGCCAGTTATAGGGTAGTGATCGGACGTTGTACATGACTTATCACGGACTACTGGAAGATCCTATAGTTATGATATTATTGGAAATGGTAATCATTCTAGGAATAGGTGGTGACACACATTTCTGAGAGGGATTTATGAGGTTCATACAACAATTCCAGGAAGCTCTGCCTCCTACCCCTACGATGGAAGAGTTGAGGCAGGGTTTCCTGTAGCAGCATCGTCCAGCCTTCGATGGGGATGGGGGACCATAGGCTGTAGAGTCAAGGTTACAAAATCATCTTATCTATCATTGAGTATCTTGAGATTCCTCAGAAAGGACGGTGAAGCTTTTCTATGTAAATGCTTCTAGATTCTACCAAGAGATGGTGGGATGTGATCTCACAGTTGGGACATTAGCAGGTCATGGATTGGTATGAGTTCTACCGTACCTTCTATGACTTTTTCTACCTAGAGACATTGAGGGACTATCGTGCCCGATAGTTTATGAGTATGAAGCAGGGTACTCTTCCAGTCATGGAGTATTCTTTCCTCCTCACAGAGCTACAGTGAATTACACCCATTCGAGGAGGTGATAAGTTGTTCATTACACGGAATATTGAGGATGGTCTTAGGAATGATATTTGAGCTTAGTTAAATTTTATCATGTGTACATCCATCAATTCAATAGTCAACCAGGTGCTGATCATGGAGCACAACTTGAGGGATTGTGGAGTAGTGAGCTAGGGTGGTTCCGCATCCAGAGTTAGTACTTCTCTGACTGACATTTGGACGCATTGCAGGGACACTTCACGTGGAGATCCGGAGAAGCAGGACACTTCTTCTGTTATCCAGGTGGTGTGATACCAGTGCAAGAAGAGTAGGAATATGATACCACATTTCCCAAAGACCTAGTGGAGTGCCGATAATGCAGAAATATGGGCCATCTTCAATGATTCTCTTAGTTATTTTCACCAGCAACAGGTGACATGGGTTCTTCTTTGACTCCGTGTTTAAGAGAAACACAACCATTTTCTCATCAGTCGGGGAACTAGAGTTCTTCCAGCCGTACATGATAAGGTGGAGGTCGTGGTTGTGGTATCCAGTCGCCAGGCTTTCAGCGACAATAGGGTGGATCAGTTCAGAGTGGTCAAGTAGGGTCACATGACTGCATTTTAGGTCATAGTTTTTCAGTGGAGTGGACCCAACAAGAGCAGGATCCTGGACCCTCTACAGTTAGAGGTACGGTCCTAATTACCTATGTTTTAGCATCTACCGTTTTAAATATAGGGGCTTCCCATATATTTATATCAATTTCTATTGTGGAGATCCTTTGGCTCTGTATCTTTTCATCTGGTAATATCTTGACGCTAGACACACCGTTGGGGACATGAACAGCTAGTGTACGGTAGTGAAAGGAGTTCCCTATAAAGGTTGGAGGGTGTCACTTATTATGTGACCTTTATTTCCTAGAGATAGTAGTCTATTATGTGTTTCTTGTAATTGACAAGATAGTTCATTCCCAAGAAGTTGTTGATTTCTATCTTCATAGGGTGTGTTTCACATCACCAGAGGGCGGATTGTTTCTTCATTAGGGAGAAAGGGATGTCTATGAGAGAAGAGTGGGACCAGTGCATCATGGGTTGTGAGGAGTTATATCCCAGATTAAAATTCTTTATTTGTATGACCAAGGGACTTCATAGATAGACATTCCTATAGTGGAGGATAGTTTTAGGGATGTATTTCCAGAGGAATTTTCAGGGTTGCCTCCGAAGAGAGGGGTGTAATTTTATATTAAGCTTGTTCCTGGAGTGGCACTAGTGTCTATTCCACCTTATAAGATTTATAAACCAGAGTTTCAGGAGTTCAAGAAGTAGTTGGAGAAGTTTTAGGCAAAGGTTTTTGTTTGACCACATAAATAGATTTCTAAGGTTTCAAAAGAATAGATGAATAAAATGACAAAAAATGATAATTACTTGGCATGAAACTCACTTACATGACATATAGCCATCTTTCAAATTATATGAAACATTATGTACCATGTTTTGAAAGAATTAAAATCCATTAATCGATTAGACAACAATATTCACAAATATATGTCATGAAAAATTTGAATTTGAATTCCCACATTGATGTTTTAGAACGAAAGAATAAACACGGTGTGAAGACCAGTTACACATCCTGAAAGGATTCTACATCCAAATCAATAAGATCCCAGAAGAGATTCTCACAAGTTTCACAAAAAATTAAATTTTTTTATATAAAATCTTTTATCAGAATAATATTATGTGAATATCCATTACACGTCACGTAATATCCATATTATTTACCTTCAGCGGGCAAAAAACACACAGAATGTTCAAAATCTATCATTTTTCTAATTTTTTACTCATTATTTCTTATTCACTATATCTCAACTCATATTTCATCCATTCACTTTATTTTTTTACATATATTCAATCACTGTTAATTAAAAGTTTAAAATAATTTTTCATTTTTTACATCACCTTTCCCAGTTACGTGTGTTATCTATCTCAATCGTTGATTGATAATGAACCCTCGTTGCATTCTTACAAATTCTTATTTCTTGTATGTGATTGGTTAATGTTTTGATTTATTAGAGTTTTAAATTTCATATTCATTAATTAATGATATTTAATTTATTTATCTCAATTTATGATGGATTTTTTATTATGTTTTCAATCCTTTACCCACTCTTGATCAATTCTACCATGAGTAGTTAAACCACCTAGGGTAGGAGTCAATAGTTGGGGTGTCTGAATTTAATAAATTATTAATTCTAATAATGGTAAACCTATATATAGTAATCAACTTAAACAAAAAAATTATCTAATTTATTTGACCAACACTGACCAATGGTATTTTGAATGAACATCCCTGGCCTAATTGGAGTCGAAAAAGTTATGACCAATATACTATGGTACTTTTCTACCTTAAAAACTAGTATTAATGCATCTAGGATGTAGTTATCTCCAGACCAAGGGATTGTTTGTTCTTAAAATGATCTATTTGGTTTAATCATGTCCAATTAGGGACCTTTTCTTACTGTACATCCTAAACATTAGGACCATACAATGTTAGGATTAAGATTATTCTTTTACTGTAACCTCCAAATTGATCTTTATCCATTTTCTATCTATATATATCTTATATTAATATCAATTTTTCATAGAATTATATTATTCCCAAATTAAATCAATTTTTGAGTACTCTTATGTATAGGGTTAAATTCATTAGTTTTTATCAGCCAGTCTAAATACCCATGGGATTGACCCCACCCAATCCATATACTTAATTTTAGTAGAAAGTGTTGTTTAGGAAATAATAATATAATCTTACCACATCCCACATGAATTAAATGATGTGTTTGGGAAAATAAAATTTTAGCATCATTGTTGGGGAACTAAGAAAATGTGATACGACATGAAAACCTACAACAAGAACCTAAGATTACCTCACCCATCCCCTTTTCTCTTTTTTAATCTTTCTTCCTTTATTTTATAAACCTTATTTGTCCTTTTCCTTGTGGTCATGGGAATCCATCAGGGACCTTTGCCTCTTTAAAAGAGAAATTATTGACTAGAAAAAAATAACATTAAACCAAAAAATGAATGGTACATTTGTGTATGCCACCATTCAAAAATGGTTGACTGATGCAATCATGTAGGTCCCAAATCACAAGAAACTCAATATATGAATCTTTCAATATGTGGAGATAAGCATCTTCATCATGAAATAACCATTATGTGTTATGTATTCCCATAAATACATGGGGATAATCCCAACACTGTATGCCCTCCTGTTCAAGAGAACACTTCTGAGATCAAACATGGACAATTTCATATGATCCAGAATATGGGCTAGTTTAGTGGAATTCAATATGAAGATCTGCATGAACAAATCTATTACTTTTTCTAAGTCTACATTACATTTCAAAACTAGGTATTAACTTATGATTCAATAAGACGAATATTATTTCCCATTTCCCTTTAAGACTGAACCAAGTATTTACTCCAATATGAGGCTCCCTAGTCTATCACGAATTGGGATGATTTACCCAAGAAATTCAGAGAAAAGTACATCCCACCTATCAAGACATTGAAATTTTGGAATGAAATCCATAATTTTGATCAAAATGATGGAGATTCATCATATGAATCATGGTATCATTTCAATTAACTCACTCATAAGTTCCCACATCACGGACTTGATATGGGGATACAACACCTAACATTTTACCAATTCCTCCTATCACTTTCTTTCATAGTAGTTGATGGAATCACTGATGGAGGGATACTATTTGAAACACCCAAGGTGGGTTGAGAAATTGTAGAATATGTCTCTCATAAAGACAGTGTGTGGAAGAGAAATCTGAGACCTCCCAGTCATGGAATTCACCATGTTGAAGATAATACATGTCTAGTTTCAAAAGAATAGGCATTAACCAATAAGATATAATCCTTTCAACTGCCTATTGTACAACCTCTCCCTCTTGATCCTGTAATGGAAATACAATCCTAAAAAATATGTGGTAGATCTCATGTATATAAATACTGCACATAAGGTGTTGAGGAAACAAAAATCCAAGATTGTAATTACATTAATTATAATCTTCAAAATCAATAATTTCAGAAAACACATTAGTATTATCAGTAGAGTCTATTTCAATTGTCATAGAATATTAATCAAGGGAATTATCATAAAAGAAGTGTTTAGAAACCATTTAGGAACAAAATACCATTGGGATATCCTCTAATGAATCTTGTGCCTAGACCATTTTTTAAATAAACACAATATCCCTTCCATCATAGATCACACCAACAATTTAAACAATCTCCACTAAGAGCTCTATATTCGGGAAATCCTCTAAAAATATAGAAAATATACATTCAACAATTGTTTAAAATGTAGATCAGATGATGAACACCCAAGAGATAGAAATGAATAATTAAATGGCGTCTCTTCATAACCTCTAGAATCGAATGGTTCAGATGTCAAAGACCATATCATAGCTATTTCTAGGTTCTATTCCAGGTAATACATAGACCAACCCAAGGGAAGACATGAAGGAAGTGGTTCTGAGGAGAAGAAATGTTTTAGACCTTTGGTATCCAAGAAGAGGAGAAAAAAAATAATCATAGGAAACAAAAAAATCATACAATATCCATAAAAAGATTAGAATGATGAAAATTCAACTAAATCGTCTAAAGAGATACCTCGAGAAAGACCACCTTCTAAAAAACATACAATTCAAGGACAAACCAAATAATATGTCTACAATTTTGCAACACAATATAAAACATCTATCTCTTTTTCAGAAATAATAAGTTTAGAAAGGATGGAAGGGAAGTACAAGAAATTTTTATAGATGTTCAAACAATTTCACATAAACATTCCTTTTGTGGAGTATATCACAAAAATGTCTATCTATAAAAAATTTCTAAATAAACTAATTTATAAAAAAAGAATAATGAAATACCACAGATTCGTATCATTAAATTAAGAGTTATTCAATGTTGTTCAATTGAAAATTACACTAAGGATGAGAGACCCTAGAATTTTCTATATCCCATTCACTATAGTAAAATTTAACATTCGATGATTTTTATGTGATTTAAGAGCCACCATTAACCCAATTCATATGATTTTATTATATAAATAGGGACTTAAAGATCAAAAAACCTCTAGAGTGGTACTCCAATTAGCAGACTGATTAGTAAAGTATCCAGAGGACATCTTGAGGATGTCTTAGTCAAAGTCAGTGAGTTCAATTTTCTAGCAGAATTCCTCATTATAGAAATAAAAGATGAAGTAAATTCTCCAATAATACATGGTCATCCATTTCTAGTCATTGGGAATGATATATTTTATGTAGATTAGGAAAAATTATATTTCTAGTAGGTGATGAACAGGTTATGTTTGACCTCGTGAAATCAGAAAAACAAATAGATTATTATTTTTACTACCATTCCATCTTTCTCATAGATGGAAGAGATAAGTACTTAAACAATGAAGATGAATGTGAGAAAATATCACCTGATGAGGAGGTAGAATAAGACCATGATAGGTTGAACTTAATAGAACCTCTTATAAGTGATAACATCCCACCTTTCATAACCTCAGTCATTCATCCACTATAACTGAAAATGAATCCCCTAGCAAATGAAATTATTTGTTCTTTTTTGGTGATTACTACAACACTTCCAGTTATAACTAACTCATAAATAACATATCCATAAGTGGACTACTGATATAATTCCAACAAATAAAAAGGATTTAGTTTTCTAGGGGTGGATGGCGTCAAATGGATCAATCAATTTTTATGTACCAATAAATTTTACTAGAATTATGTGTCAAACCTAAATGTGAAACCCAGAGGTGACTCATACCACCAATGAAGGAGGTTTTTAAGAAATTTGTACTAAAAATTTTGGATTCTATAATATTTTTTTCAATCTATGGTTGGGAATGGTTGAGGCTACTATAGGTAATTCCAATGAAAGATGGTCTCATAGTTGAAAAAAATGATGAAGATGAAAAGATCTCAATTGGAACCATCACTGGATAGAGAGTATGCATGGACTACAAAAAGCTAAATACAGAAAATTGAAAAGATCATTTCCCCATTCCATTCATGAATAAAACATTGTAGTGAATAGTAGTAAATGAATTATACTATTTCTTAGATGGATTTTAAAGGTACAATCAGATTTTAGTCAACCCATATTATTACTCTAAAGAAACATTCATGTGTCCATTTGGAGCCTTTTCTTACAAGATCATGTGGTTAGCTATATGTTATGGACCATAATCCTTTCAAAGGGTCATGAAACATATCTTCGATGATATGGTGGAGGAATTTATAAAAACATTCATGGGTGAATATTTTATTTATGAAAGATCTTCCAACATTTGGCTAAGAAATCTTGAATTTGACATGAAATGTTATGAAGAGAAGTGTTTGGTTTAAAATTAAGAAAAATACCACTTTATGGTTCAAGGAGGGATAATACTTGGAAAAAAATTCAAAGGATGGAATCGAAGTGTGTCCCGTTAAAAATTAAATTGATTAATGATTTACCTATGCCTTTAATAGTAAAAGGGATGAGGAACATTCTAGCCCATTTCAAATTCTCTCATCGATTCATGAAATATTTTGAGGAAGTTTTCCACCATCTGAAGAAATTTTTGTCAAAAGAAACTCAATTTGAATTCATTGAATAATGTTGTCAGTAATTCAACACTTTAATAAAAAAACCTATTAGCCACTATTGTAATCATTTCACTAGATTGGTGAAAGGATATTGAATTGATGTGTGACACCGGCAACATCATTGTTGTTGTTGTTCAAATATAGTGAGTCAGCCACATATTTTTACCCATCTACTATGATTTTTACACAATAAATAAAGCTTAGTTAAGTATACAACTAATGATACAATGCTCTTACTAGTTTTTTCCTTTTGAAATTTTTTACTATTATCCGGTTTTGTCAAAAGTCATTTTGTATGTTAACCATGCTACCCTATGATATTTGATGAATAAAAATTTAGAAAGGCCAAGACTAGTATGGTGGATTTGATTTCATCAATAGTATGAAATTATCATCAAGGATACCAATACAATAGAAAATGTCGTTGTAGACCATCTATACTGACTTCCACTACCACTTATAATGTATGATGATGATATAAACATCAAAGTCAACTTTCCTGATGAAACACTCTTCAACATGAAAGTAGCATCGTGGTTTTTGGATATTGAAAACTATATATCCATGGGGCTTTTACACCCATTCCTCTCGTACCATCAAATAAGAATATTTTTATTTGAATATTAAAAATACTACTAGGTTTAACCACTCCTTTTTAAGTGCTATTCTGATGGATTATTAGGATGTTGCATCCTAGAGGAAAAAATCCCAAGTGTTCCATACATTTTCCATATGTCACCAATTGGAGGACATCATAATATAGAATTTATAGTAGAAAAAATTATTTATAGTGGTATTTTCATTCCCACACTCCACCAAGATAAGAGAGATTATTTTTAAATATTTGATCAGTGCCAACAAACATGAACCATTGGAAAAAAGAATAAAACTCCCCAAAAACCAATCATGGAAATCAAAATCATCAATATATGGGACTATATTTAATGGGACCATTTTTCAATACACATGGAATGTATTATATCCTAGTTGGTGTACACTTCATTTCTAAATGTGTAGAAAACAAAGCTACAATGCATGACCCAAACAAATTATTTAAGAATTTTTTAATGAAAAATGTGTTCTCAATGTTTAATTTTCCAGATTACTCATTAGTGATTTTGAAAAACATTTGACCAACCAATATATTAATGTAAAATTTAAAAAATATGCATCAGGTATAACACTTGAACTCCTTACCATCTTTAAATAATCTGGTAAGTTGAACTACCAAACAGTGAAATCAATAAAAAATACTAGAAAATAAAGTGAAGACTTGTCAAAGGGAATATGTTATAAATATAGATGATGCACTATGGGAATACTACACTGTGTAAAAAAACCATTGGTTCAAAAAAATTATGACTGTTTTTTGTGAATCCATGCCAATTTCATGTATAACTACAACATCACTCATATTGGGAAATTAAAAATCTCTATCTATATTTTCAAAAAGATGGGGAAGATAAGATGGTAAAATTAGATGAATTAGAAGAAATCAGAAATGATTCATATGAAAATTCTAGGATCTATATAGAATAACAATGAAATGGGATGGTAAATGCATTATGAGATTCATTTTTTCCCAGGGAATAAGGTCATTTGATTCAACTCAAGAATTAAACTATTCCTTGGGAAGCTAAAATCTAGATGGTCAGAACACATTATAATCATATAATTTTTTCATTATGGGACCATCGTGATTCTGATAGGATTTTTAAAACCATTGAAACTTAATGGTCAAAGGTTGAAAATATTTCAAAATCCATTTTGTGAGGTGTTTGTCATCATCTTGAAATGAATCTGAGCACTATAGGGTCATGATAGCGATGTTAAATTAATAAATGGAACAAAGAAAAACCGTGTAAGGTCACCATAAGATATATTAGGTTATAATAAGATTTAGTATATCTTGGGGCATGTTGGGAGAAAAGGAAAATGGTTTGATCCAATTTTGAGAATTATCAAGCAATTACAGGTCATGTAACCACAATTCACGATGTGTATTTTCACTACCCGAATTTAAATAAATTCCAAATATACAGATCAAAAACCTAATTAAACATTGTGATCTTTAAAAATATATTTAATTAATGGTCCTAGGGTTCATGAAACCTAATCCCCCTTATCCTACAAGCTCACATTGCACCCCTACCGTAACACCCTCTCATCACTCACTGCTCGGGCCTTCCCATTCTTCCTCCATCCTCCCCCATCCTCCTTCATTTTCACATCCCTACATCAACCCTACATCCTTAATGGGGCACAAAAAATATTTATAAACTCCTCCTACTGATCTCACACCTGAGCGAGATGATCATCCACCGGGGAAGTGACAACGAGGTTGCACACCTCTAACACTCAAAGCATCTTCTTCCTCCACTTCTGCTACCATCCCTAAATATAAAGTTATTCTTGAGGACTCTCAATCTGCCTCTAGTGATTTTAATGAAGTTGATAACCCACACCTGCACCCCATCCTAGACTTTTTAGTCCCCAATAACAATGTTATACACAATTGACATTTGGGAAAACCAATGAATACTAACAAAACTCTTGATATAGTTTTCCACGCATGCCTACAACTCAGCTATAAGGTTCTCAAACTCCTCGACTACCTGTATATATCTTCCATCATCGATTTGCATGGGGAGACTAACCTTGAGATATTTATTTAGTATATAGATAGTTTGGAGGTCGAAATTAACAATATCTACTTCAAATAAGGCGAAATACCTACAAATATTAATTTCAAGGAGTTCAAAATAGGCCTAAAGATTTATACTGTTGGTTTCTGCACATTTGAGGTATTCCACACCTTATAGCTGGAGCCATCAAAGTTAGATTCAATGAGGATATAGAGGATGCAAGAAGGTAAAACTAAGCATGATCACAAGATTACAAAGACTACCCAGCTTCATGGTCCAGCATTCTGTCCTTCATTAGGCATCGACACATGCCTGGTATACTCGGGTCAAGTCACACTGTAGTGATATCCTAACTATATCCATGGGTGGATTGACCCTCAAAATGGCCTTTCAATTTTATTTCTATTATAGAAAACATGAAGAGCCGATGTGGGGCACGTTGATGGGTGTCTTTCATCACCCATTTAGCTAACCACTTTAGTGTTTTTAACATCTCACATTCACTCACCTCTCTCGGTCCCATTGATCCCATTGACATCTTATTACTCAACATGATGAAGCTACTAATCAATGATGGTAACATCTATTAGTGGGTCCCAAGTGATTGGTCGTTTATTATTAGGTTCCTGGTGATCATGGTAGTGACCCTACACCAGCTCTAGTTTCCACCTCCATCCCATCCCCTACAACTTCCATTCCCACCCCTATCCCCACCCATTTTACTATATCTACCACCAACACCTACCAATTTTCTCCATCCAACCCATTATATCTAGCATGTCTCTGGAGAAATCACCTCTACATCCAATAAAATTTTCGTTGGTTCTCCCAGCACCTGCATATCTATTTTTAAGTGTTCTCTCATTTCACTAAACCTACACCACCATCACCCCAAGAAAATCATCATTCACCACCAACCCATGTTGTCCCTTCATTATATACCAATTATTCCCATCTATAGCCTCATTCAACCTACCATTTGAGATGAAAGACTCTTCTTCCTTGCTTGAGTATTTGGAAGAGCAGGCCTGGATGGGAAAGGGCTCAGTAGTGACCCCATCGATAGAGGGTTATTTTGTTTATATAACTATCAGATCCATGAACACACTATTGATTTGTACCTACCCACCACCAACCAATGAGATATATTCTAGAATTTTGGAACCACCATTCAAATCTAATTATCAATCTACTTTATCCATTACTGTTACTTCCCAGGAGACGTGGTTATAGATACACTTTATTCAGGAGATGAATATTAATTAGGTACTTGATGGTGTTGATTTCCCAATGTCTACCCTAGTCCCCTCCCCCATTTTTATATTCGTATATGGTTCTCATTTTTATACATTCTATATCCTATTTCACTATTTTATCATTAAAATTCATATATATATATGGGATACTTTTTTTCATTATTTACTTTGATTATTTTATAGTTCATTACACTTTTATAGTATCCATGTCTAGATCCTCTTTTTATTCTATGGTCATTAATGTTCCTATGCCGATAACATATGTCCTTATTCTGGAGATTACACATCATTTATCTGATATTGAGTTATTGATTCAGGTGTTTTCAGTATATATTTGTTCTCAGTAATCATTATCACCATGAGCATGGATACCATTCCTACCACAGTAGATTCATGATTGATATTATCCTTAAGTGATAAATCATACCAAATGGCCACAAGATCTGGAGGATACTACCACCAGTAGTTGTAGAAGATAGAGAAGATTTGAGTCTATAGATTATACTAACTGATACATTGGTCCATTAATCTACCTGATGACGTCATTATTAGCACTTTATAGTAGGAAACCCTTGTTTCATTTTTTTCCTCAATATTTATATTGATGATTTTATTTTAGTTGCCTTTTTTAACTTTATATTTTTAATCATCAATCATTTTTAGCTTTATTGTATTCCCATAACATAATTTATATAAAATTTCTTTCATTTTTCTTCTCTATATTCACCTTTCAGTTTAACTAGTTTAAAAATGTTTAAACCCTATGGAATAATGTTTTATCCACTGCATGATTGGTATTTCTAACAAAATATATATGTATCCCAAAATTAAAAATCAAAATTTCTCAAAATTCCCTATTCAATAACACTCATTATAAAGAGCCCTCAATTCCATAGTATTAAATTTTTTAATTTACATTTCTATAATATATTCCTTATCTGTCATAACCCTCCTATTGTACATTCACAGACATTGAATTCACAGACTCATTTTATGTGTGGGGAAGCCTTTCTTGAGTTTCAGTATCACTACACTAGGATTATTGTTTTTTTTCATTTATCTAGGAGACTTTATTCATTGAAATAATAATTTAAACATGAAACTCATTACAAAACATTAAATAAAGGAAAAGTTTATGTTGGAATTTGTTTCAATTCCATGTTTTTCTCCTATTTATATTTTTAAAAAGAAATCAGAATTTAGTAAAATATTTTAAATTAAAAAAACAGCTTCTAATAAACTTATTACATGATTTCATACCCTAAGGGTTGCCATATTTTTATATTTACAGCCATTCTCAAGTTTATTTTTATCCTATAATTTCATTTTATTTTCTAAGCATAGTATTGTTTAGAGGATTTTTTCTTTTGGATAAGAAATTATTCTAGTGTAGGGGAATTTCATAAGATGAAATTATATATACATTATGCTGTCACTTGAATATGTATTATCAAATTTTTACCTGATAATGATCCAGGTATGTGTTTATTATTATAAGAAATTTTTTTCCAAGGTTCCAAAGAAAAATCTAGTGAAAATGACTAAAAATGATCATTACACATCATCAAACTCACTTTCACAATGTTACGTCATCTTTCATAGCATATGAAAAGTCATGAAGTAATTCTTGAAAAAATTACAAGCTATGAATCGATTTCATGATTTGATAATCTAATACATGTCGTTTAGTGTTTGAATTTTAATTCCCACCTTAAATATCAAGACTAAATGATGAAACGTGTCGTGACGACTAGATACACATTGTTAAAGGGTCAACATTGAAATGTCATTGATCTGGGATGACATTCCCATGAGATTCACATAGTATTCAAAATTTTTGTTGATAATAATGGATCATAATTTCATGATGTGAAGACTCGTAAAATATTGTGTAATATCTATAGTTTTTACCTCTAATAGGCGCACATCAGACATAATGTTTAGACTCTCTCGTTTTTCTATACTTTTTCTCCAGTTATTTATTCTTTCTTCTATATCAACTTCACTTTATTCCATTACTTTAATTTTTTTAAATCTATTGAAAAATAATTGACTAATATTTTCAAAGAAATCATGATTATTTTACATTCCCATGCTGAGTTACATGTGTTATTTATCTCAATCACCAATCAAAAATTTACACTTTCTACTTTTTTCTCTATTCTTGTTTCAATCAAGTGTTTTTGTGGTGTTTTGATTGATTCTAGGTTTAAAATGATTATTCATGAATCTATGATATTTAATTTCGTGATGTCAATCGTTATTGGTATGTTGATGATGTCTTCAATCATTTACCTTCACTTGATCAATTGTACCATGAGTGGCTAAACCACCTAGAGAATGTGTTGGGAATTGGGGTGTTCGAATTTAATAAATCATTAATTATCAACATTGTAACCCTAAAGATTGTAATCATGTTACGAAAATATTTTATCTACTTTGTTTGAGAAACCCATACCATGGGGTGTTTGAATGAATTAACTTGACCTGATTAGAGTAGAATAGTTTATAACCAATATCTTATGTTACTTTATTCCTTAGAAGAAAAGATTAATGCATCTCGGTTGTATCTATCTCCAAACAATGGAATAATTTCCTCTAATATATATCTTATTGGATTGAAAATGGGTAATTAGTGAAATTTACTTGTTTCATAGCCTAAACCTTAAAACCATTCCATGTTAGGATTAATATTACTCTTTTACCTGAACCCCCAAATTGATCTTGATCCATTCTCTCTCTCAGATTTTAATTTCCAATTCCCTCTACATTAGTTTATTCTAAAACATAATCAATTTATGAAGAATCACATATGTTTTGAATCCTTAGTTCCATTAAGCTATTCTGAATCCTTATGGGATTGAACACACACTATCATTAAACTCCATTTTAGTAGCATGTGTAGTTTGTGAAACAATTGTCCAATCTTACCAGAGCCAACCCGAATTAAAGGACTGGTACGGGGGTGTCATGCACACTTGATTTTTATATATTTTTTAACAATTTATATATTCAATTTGAAAAAATAATTATCTTATTTTAAATTAAAATATAGAAATTTACTTTCATATAATTTTTGGTATTTTTCTAATATGTTTCATATTTGATTAATATCGACTAAATACTCATTTTTAATTGAAAACTAATTTATCATCAAATTTATTAACTATGTTAAATTATATTTTTAATGGTTTTATAGTATAATTTGATCAATTTTTTATTTGTTAATCCAATTTAGATATTTTTAATAAATTTCAAATTGAATTTGGATACAAAAAATTTCAATCTTTTTAATGTTTTTACTTTCAAAGATCGTTATCTCGATCTGTCAATGGGATTAATTTTAATTTAATTTAATACAATTTTGAATTTTGAATTATATATAAATAGATTCCGTATTTGGAATCATAATCTCCAAATTTTTTAAATAAGTCTCTTTTATTTTGAGACTTTATGAATAGTATCTTTAATAATATATTTTATTACCATGGTAAAGGTTAAATCCGAAAATTAAAGGTAAAAAATAATATTATAAATATTTGAAAATTACCCTAAAACATGTAATGATTTTATTATATGAGTTATTTGAGACCAAAATTATCTTTGGCCTGATTATATGTGATCTTGGATTCACATAGATGACTTTAATCTATTTATAGTATTTAATTCAAAGAATTGTCACTTTTTCAATACTCTTGTTTTTAACAAGTGAAATATTATTAATAAGGGCTTATATAAGATATATTTTAGAATATAAATAATATTTTCAAATTTAAAATGGTTATTTTAATAATAATATTTTATTTTTAATTTTTTGTAATGAAATTAATAAATTAACGGATATCAAAATGATGATACATTAATTGATTAATTAAAGGAAATGTCACATAAATGTTATTACAAATATAAAATTAATTATATATTGAGAGAATTAATATCATAAATAATTTTATCGATGAATTTGATATGTTATTTATGGATTTAAATAGTTTTTTTTTGAATATATCATGTTTTTAAGGAATTTTTATAAGGTCATGTAACGAATAGATTCAAATTTGACATTAATGGTTTTTTAAAATAAATGATATTTTATTAAATGAAATAAAATTAATAAAAATATAAATATTGGAAAAATAATTGGATAAGTCTAAAAATCTAATAATTAATATATTATTGGTTTTTTTACATTTTATTGTAATTATATTAGTCCTCCATGTGTAAATTACATGATATCAAGGAAATAATTAAAATGGTTAATTAAGGGTTAAAACCTATAAGATATGGATTAAAAAAATATTCAAAACATGTATTATTTTAATTATATGAATTTATTTTGAACCCAAAGTATACTATAATCAAAATAAATAAATTATTATCAATTTTTAAAAGAAAATTAATTAATATTAATTGAATAGTTTGAATAATTTTAAGAGTGACTCTCCCCTCTATTACTAAGAGTC
This sequence comes from Viscum album, assembly GCA_963277665.1. Classification (NCBI taxonomy): domain Eukaryota; kingdom Viridiplantae; phylum Streptophyta; class Magnoliopsida; order Santalales; family Viscaceae; genus Viscum; species Viscum album. Next base: position 997,516,303 of record OY728136.1, on the reverse strand, counting down.
GACTATTATTATCTTTTATTTGCACCTAAGAACATACCTGGTTTAGAAAATATCTACCAATGTACAATCGTATAATCTCACCCCAAATTATAGTGGTCTTATATTATGCATAACAAAAACCATAATTGTATTAATGAATTATGAAAAAAAGATTGTCCGAAGAAAAGCTACTATTTTTAATTAAGTGCTTTTGTTTTGTTTCTTATAATAATGAATTAAAATATTTATAAACATTAATGAAATAATACCCCAAGTATCCTAAATATACTGATTTTTTATTATGTTAAAAAAATCACTTGAATAGATATCAACTTCCATCAAATGGGAAAGTAATTCCCATTCATGTGTATGGTGAACTACCACCTCTTGAACTGATATAAATTGCCTTCCAACACCGTATATCAATACTAGTTATAATGAAGGACTAAATGTTTTTATATTATATTCATGAAATATTTATCATTATTAAATTATAATAAATAATTTATGTTCTTAACTTTTCATGCACAATAAAAAATAACGATGTTAATGCTTACATGTGAACTATAACCTCCGTGAAAAGATATGAATCATTTTTAATCATCGCATTACATGAATAATATATATACAAGTGTATTTTAATTTCTAATATTATACTAATGATATTATAATAATTATGGAAGGATAAAACATAATTATCATATTTCCATAATGGAGACTAAAAAAAGAAAATGTTACTCATGCATACATACAAATTTCCGTCTCCATTATTGTAACATAGTTCATTTTTTATATCCATATATAAAGGACGGATGAAAAATTTTTGTATAGAAGTTATTATTATTTCATGAATATTATTCTAGAGATTATGGACTAATAAACACTTTATATAATGACATCTTACCTAAATCAGTTTGAACTCAAGTACCGAATAATGTCAAAACGTCTGATATGAAATTTTAAAATTATGTAATTTTTATAACATGATATGAAGTTATATAAAAGTAATAATAAACATTAAAAATGTTTTCCATAAATTAAATAATTAAACTAAGTTTATTATTGATGAGGATAATGATTGTACATGATGATTTATGATCAAAGTAAAAGGCTTCGTCTCAATCTCCTTTTATTGAGGATTATTTTGATGTTATACACAAACATTCTTTTATGAGGTTTTTATACAACCACATTCACATATAGTATCATGATTTTTTCCCTATTACTTAATAATTTTTTAAAAAATTATTATTTCATAGAGCTTATAAATTAAATGTTTTAGGTGGTATGAGAAATTTTCATTGTTTAAAAATATAATTATAAAATATTTTTCTGAATGACAATATTCATAATATTATTTTACTTATTTATTTATATGTATATAAAAGTATTATAAGGTACATTTTATATCTATTTTTAATGTCATTTAATTGTTTTCAATGGGAATATTTTTACATGTTTTATACAAAATTCTTTGAAACATGAAAAAATTAATATTCAACTCTTAATGTACACAACGAAAATGAATTTTCTACCTCCATGAATATTATTTAATTTATATGTTCAATTTCAATATTACATATTATTTTTTGGATATTTGGTATATATATTTTTTAAATAAAATGTTATTTTTAATAAGACTATTTTGTTCATTTGTAATTAAATGTTTTTTTCAATGGTTTTAAGGATCAAATCGTTTTATTAATGATATTGTACTTGAGAATTATAGAAAATAGGTGAGCCTAATATAGATTATACAAATGGTGGCTGATATAGCACTAGGTAAGCCCATTAAATCATAACATGGGGTGGCCCATATAACGTTTGGAAATTCTATAACATCATAACATGGTATTTCCAATATAGTACTACGTATGCTTTTTATATATTAACATGGGGTGGACCAAAGAGTGTTGGGAATGCACTTAATAGATTAATTGGATTTTGTCCATATCGTTATTCCAATTGAAATTGTTTTGAAAGGGTTTTATGGTTATGATTCTCTAAGTAATCTAAATGTGTTTTAATTTCATGTTATGGGTTTTAATTATTTTATCTATGTTAAATGTGTTTTTTTCATGTAATAATGATTTATTTCATATTCCCAAAAAACATTGAAGATAAAGTTGAATATTATATTTGTTTTACTATTTTAAATGAACTAACAGTTACCTTCAATTTATATCCCTTACTGAGCTTTTGTGATCATCCAATTATTTTAAATGGTTTTCAAAGGATTTAATAGATAATAGATATGATGATGAGATCAATGGAAAAATTATAGAGATTGATCATGAATAGAGACCATGTTTCATTTTAAAAGGGATTCTATTCGTGGAATAAATGGAAGCCGAGTATATTTTTCAATATGTAATGTATGAGTTTACTATGTAAGAGTTTTTATAAATACTGTAAAAATCAAGAAATAAATGATCATTTAGAATGAAAGAAAATTAATTCCAGTAAAAAAGTACTGTAACGTTTAATGTTTAAAGTGGGTTCCATATAGTTGGTATCAGGGTAGGGTTTAAGAAAATTTCGAGATTAAGGTGGTTTCATAAGTGTTATGGATATCACCCTAAATTTATAATTTTAATTATGATTATAAGTTAAATGTATTTTATACGTTTTTAGGGATTATTTTATGAAATTTAAAGACTTTTTTTATATTTATCTTTAAGGAAATTAATTGTTTTTACGTTTTTGATGAAAAATGAAAGGATTGAGATAAAATTTGATGTTAAAACATGTTATAGTTATTTTTTTAAAATTATCATAATTTGGGAATGTTATATTTATTTTATAGTTTCAAAAAAAGGAAAAATCTCAATATGGGTTGTAACCCATCACGTCCGGCACAACCACAAGATTCAAACCCCTAACTAAAGGGAAACAAGGGTGCATCACTTATTACTGCCCTACGAGAAGTCCTAGTTCGTATGAATTTTTCTTTTTAGTTAAACGACATTATAGATGAAAAATATGTTAATTTTAGGAGAATATTATTTATAAAATAGAAACAATTTGATTGGGAAATGATTTGGTGATTAGGTGATTAATGTTATTTTAGAAGACATTTACAATTTTCGGAACCCTTTTATGATTGAGGTAAATATATTACTATTGGATTTCATTTAAGGAATAATCATTGAATTATATTTTTCTATCATATATTATTTCATTATGGACTTATGGTGATTTTGGGTTATTTATAGAAATGATTAACATATCCTAGAGACTATGTTATTAGAGAAATTACATGATACTTAGAGATAAATATTATAATTATCTTGGAAGACTATGTGAGAAAATCATTCTTAAATCTGGTTTTCAATTTTAGTTTCCACTATTTTGAATAATTTTAAGGGAATTTTTTTGTTGAATGGTATATGTTTAAGTTTGGGTATTAATATTTAATTATAATGATTGAAGTAGTTTTTCCTCAAATAAGGTGTATTATTTTTTGGAAAAGTATCTGATATATTATGAACCATTTTTATTGTTATTGTCTAAAGGAATAAGATTTAGATAGTTAATATTTTTTGGATTATGTGATTCTCTATAAGTTGATTCCATTGATTCAGGGATGAAAATTCATCTTAAATACCCATCATTTTGAGAAAAAAATGAGTTTGTGGTAAAAATTTATTAAAAGATGAAACACTACATTTCATGTAAGTATGTTTCCTTATATTCTTAGTCCAAGTAGTAAAATAATTTCTCAAATTAATGAAAAAGAGTTTAAAAAAATTAAAAAAAAATTTATTTCTCTTTCAATTAAATCAATGACCTTCTAACCCATCATGGATTTATCATTTTGTGATTGTTAACTTTCTCATTGCCATGTTCTCTATCACTATCTGACAAAACATGATAATTAGTATTATGTCCCATGTTCTTATTTTCGTACATAGAACCTGAGTTTGTATTATATTAGGTGACTTTCATAATTTTCATTCTTTATTTTAAAGTGTATGTTTTATTAATCCTTTTTCTAATATAATATTTCAATATATGTATTTTGAAAAGTAAAATCATAGTTCTCGAGCCAGAATGAAAAACATTGATAATGAAATTTTTAAAAGGGGGAGAATTTAACATTTTGAGTTTTTAAAAAATATTTACTATTTTCGATATCATATATGATATGCCACATCGAGCATAAATGAATTACTAAATATTATTATATTATCATTATAACATACATGTTATAAGGGCGGGAATAAATAATATTAACTGATTTATGAACGTATTGTTTCACATGTACATATAATGAATTATTTTGAAATAAAATAATTATAAATATATATAAAACCCTTTTTAAAATAAAAAGAAGTATTTTTCTGAAAAAATAATTAAATGTGAAGATGTTTATTTTATAATAATAAATAAAAAATCACAATTTTTGGATTATATTAATGAAATATATATATATAGATAGATACATAATAAATTAAATCTTATGTTTAAAATTTATATTATGCGTTTTCTGTACATTATATAATAACAAGTCCAATTTTATGCATAAAAGAATTATTTTTCTAAAAAGGCAGTTTTTTCGCTTTTTGATGGCGCGCTAGTTTTAAATATAATTTATCATACTTTTATAAATTATATTTAAAAAAAATAAATTTATTATTATAAATATTAACATCATAATTTACTTTTATTGAGGTTTTGGTATTATTGTGATATGTTTCATGCTTTGATGAATAGTGAAAATACAGCATTTTAATTGAAAATAGATTTTTATCAAATTTATTTATGGTAATAAATTATATTTTTTAAAGGTTTAAAAGTGTAATTATATTATTTTATTAATTTAATTCAATTTAGGTAATTTAAATAAATTTAAAATTGAATTTTTCAATAAATAACATTCATTCTTTTGAATTTTTATACTTTAAAAACTCGTTTTCTTGATCCGTCAAGGGATTAATTTAAAATTAATTTTAGCCAATTATATGTTTTGAATTTTGAAAAATAGATTCAGTATTTTTAATCATATATTCCATAATTGTTAAATATTTCCCTTTTAGTTTTTTATATTATGAATTGTAACTTTAGTAGTATTTTTTATTGCCAGGTTTAAAGGTAAATTTTGTAATTAAAGGTACAAATAATAATTTAATTATTATAAAATTACCTTAACACTTGTAATAATTTTATTTTATGAATTATTTTTAACAAAAATAATCCATTGGTCTATTTTATGATCTCTTGGAGACACATGGACGTCTTTAAGACATTTATTCTATTTAATTCAACGAAATGCCAATTTTAGAAAACTCTTGTCTTAAACAAGTGAAATATTTTTAATATTTGGAAATATATGGGATTTGTTCGAATATAAATATTTTTTTTGAAAAATAAAATTTTTATATTCATCATGAATTTTAAATTTTAATTTTTATAAATTAAATAATTAAATTAAAGGCTTTCACAATTGTGATTCAGTAATTGTTTGATTAAAGGAAGCCTCCAATAAATGATATTTAAAATATTAAAATGAATATAATTTGAGAGATTTAATTTTATACAATAATTTTATAGATTACACTGAAATTTTATTTATGAATTAAATTTCTTTTTTCCAATATATCATGTTGTTATTTTATTTTAAAAATGTCATGTAATGAATAGTTTCAAAATAGACATCAATGATATTTTAAGATAAATTTTCTTTTCCAAAATGATATAAAATTTATAAAAATATAAAATTTTAACAACTAATTGTTATAAGTATAAAAATGTCATAAATAACTCATATATTGGTCAATTAAAAATTTATTTTAAATATATTAACCCAAAAAATTTCAAATTATAGGATATGACTTTAAGAATTAAAAAGGTTACATAATGGTTAAAACTCAAAAGATAAGGTCTAAAAAAGATTCAAAACATATATATTTTTTGTTTGATGAATGAATTTATACCCAATATCATCCTATAATATAATAAATATGTTTGGATCCATTTATAATAGAAAATTAATTTTCATTATTATAATAGTTTAATGAATTATAAGAGTGTCCCTCCCCCCACAAAACAATTTTTTTTGTATTTTTAAAAAAGTTTTAATTTATGGTTGTGAGAGAACTTGAAAATAAAGACAAGATGATATAGCATTCCCAAGGGGATCTACAATTATAGACACATTCTATAGAAACCCAAACAAACATTAACAACCCAGAGAATAAAAATCACAACAAGCTAGAATAAAATCTACATCGGAGCCTTCCATGGAGGATGATCGATAGTGGGGGATTCATCAACCGGGATCTGTATTGACGAACCATAATACCACCAATACACCATGGATGATTAAACCAACCCAAAAACAACTCTAAAAGTATTACCATCACCAAATCCACTAACACAATCCAAAATATCATGGAATCTGTTGAACCTAACCAAATTGGGGTCATGCATGAAGGTGCATGACGAAATGGCAGAGGAAACTAATAAACCAAAGAACAATAAATGCATAGAAACCTCGACATTGAACATCACCACAAAATATTTATCATTATTAAATTATAATATATCATTTATCTTTAAAACATTTCATGTAAATAATAATTATAATGTCATTCTTGTGTATTTATGAATTATCACCTCTACGAAGCGATGTGAATAGTTTATCATCACCATATCACATGAATGATATATATAAGTATATTTGAATTATTAATATGATATTTATGATATTATTATCATTTTGAAAGATAAAATAATACTTAAATTCATTCCATAATGATCAATAAAAACTCATAATGTTACTCATGCGTATGTATGACTTACTGTCTCTATGATTGTAACATAGTTAATTTTTGAAGTCAATATATAATTGTTATACATAAACTTTATGTGTTATATAAAATTGTTATTTTTATCATGAATATTATTTTAATGATCATAGAATAATGACCAATTTTAATATTTATATCATACCAAAGTCATTTTGGATTCAGGTACCAAATAACCTCAAAACATTTGATAGTGCCAGGTAAGCCCATTATAGGTTAACATGGGTTAGCACAGATAGATTTTGGTAAACCTGTAGTAGCATAATTTTAAGTATTCCACATGATAATTCCCATTTAAATGGTATGGAGATGAGTTTTAAATTGATTTATATATATGATTCTATAAGATAATAAAATGAGATTTAATTTCGCTCTATGTGTTTTAATGGGTTTCTTTGAGTAAAATGTGTGTTTTCTTGAAGTGATTTTTTTATTTAATATTATTTTAAAAAATTAAAAATAATTATATTTTTGGAGTTTTCATATTTTTACTAAAATAACAATTCCCATTATTTTATATCCCTCACTGATATTTTTGTTCTCATCCCATGTGTTTAAAATTTTTTTAAAGGATTTAAACAAAAATAGAGACAATGATAATATCAAGGGAAAAATTTTAGTGAATCATCAGGAATAAAAACCTCGTTTTAATTTTAAAGGGTTTCCCATGGGGGAGTAAATGGATACTGAGTATAAGTTGTCTCTTGTAATGTATGAGAATTCTATGTATTATTTTTTAATTATTCTCTTAAACTATTGAACTAAATGATCATTGAGAATCAATGAAAATTAAATCTACTAAAAATTCACTAAAATTTGTAATTTTCATGGTTTATTCCTTATATATTCTCTATAATGCCCATTGTTATCTTGGTTTCACTAGGTTTTGAACATTACATTAAATAAGGGGATGATAGAAATTATAAATCATTAAATTCATAGAAAGAAACTAATAAAAATAACTGACAAATATACCTTGACATATGAATATCTAGGTCTCCATCTATGTTATCCATGGATATCACTATACATATTTCAATAATTAAACTAGCTATGTATTTAAATCCTCAATAATGGATCGTAAAGAAAATTTTGATTAAAAAATCATAACCCTAAAGAGATTTCATCTAGTTATATAGTTTTAGGCCCACTCATCATAAAACAATTTAAATATTCAGTTGATATTCAACCATCCTTTTCTAGGGTTATTATACCTAGCCACTTCTCTTCCACAACCACATCCACATGACAGTAACCAGGAAATGAATCAATTTCATATATAACCACACAATATCCACTTTAACAATACTTTTTCATGTTATAATATATATAGAAATAGTCCATAAGCTTATCCATATAGTTTCACAAAATTCTATTCAACCCATTACAATTTGCAACTAATCTATTTCTAAAAAATAATTAAACCCTACATTAATACTAACTGAGGTTCCCCAAAACCACACTCCTTGGTTCAATGCTAAAAAAATAATTTTATAAATAGAAATTGATAAAAAGTGTGATGATCCACGATAAAAAAATAAAAATTTAATATTATTATTGCATATTATAATAATATCACATAGCTCAGAGAACCTTGTGGATCACTCTATTTGAAGATTTGTTATATAAGAAACTTATTTTACAAAACATTAAAACATTTCTACATAATTTAACCATAGTAGATTCCCTTTTATAATTTTAATATCTTACCATAAACATAATAACCATGGAAAGTAGGAACATAAGAAAGGAGTGATCTCAAATACTCATTAAGGGAAAAAATTATCAATACGTGATTAATTGTTAGATCAGAATCATATAAGTGATAATAAGATCATGAAAGAAATATATTATTAAATTTTCATGGAAACATAATAGTTTTCTATTTATCGTGATAGATAGACACGTAGTCTCAAATTAAAAAAATATATTGTTGTAAAGGGTTTCAGATTTAGAAGACATTAAACATGAGTGAAGTAGTATAATAACAGGAATAATATTATGAGACAGGATTTTGGAATGAGCGTAATCATAGAAATTATTAGTCAATTAAAACCATAAGAGCATTTATAACATATTATCAGAGGGATATTCACTAGTTTACCTTCATTTTCATCTGATAAATTCACCCATGTACACCATTGGATTTGATAAATCCTCCCATATACCCTTTGGGTTCTGATAAATCATCAAGTATGCACTATAGGTATCATGAGATATAAAATATAATAATCAAATGAAAATTGATATATTAGCCCACATGTCATTAATTTATAGATACATGTTCCACTTGAAAGAACTCATCTGAAACTTCATTAATAACCCCGAGAAAGAAAAATCGTTTCATAATAATTCCAAGTGGTATCATCAAAATAGATCTCAAGAATATTAATGAATTATACTAATAATAAATTCACCCAAAATAGAATTTAAAATTAATATTTAAAGGGTTATTCATCAAAAATTACATTTTAATAAATCGTTTAAAGATACAGAATAATATAGTTGTCAAATAATTAATTTTTTTTTAAAAAAATTAACATTACTGTAAAAAAATAATTTATACTCACTTTTAAAATTCATATCTAAAAAAGTGAATATAAATTTTGATAAAACATAATTTAAATATAATCTTATCTAATAGATCCCTGAAATGTCAAAATTTATTTCAAATTAAAAGTGTAGTAGAATATTAAACATGTGATTTTAAAAAGATGGAAAACCTTTTGGATATTTCGGAATACCAATATTTAAAATCAAAACTATAAATAGAGTAATACACATTTATTTTTAAAAGATTATATGGAAATGGTGATGATCAAATGATGTAAAACATAAAACTTATTCATATTATAATGTATAACAATGTTGGGAAATGAAAATATGGACTTGGAAGGGATGTCTTCATTCAAGAAGATGAGAATTATTCTATATAATGATATACTTTTCATTGGGATAAAATTCACTTAGGATGAATAAACGAATAAAAATTAGCTGAATATAAAGTGAGAAGGATAAATACCTAAAATAAATATATTAGTTTCGAAGAAACCAATCGTGTATGAATAAAGTTTAATAATATTAATTAAAACACGATAAATGGATTTAAGTTAACAAAATTCGTTACGTAAATGGTAACGTAATAATCAGAAAATATAAAAGGAATAAAATGAAATGGAAATTAAAATGTAATGAAATGAAATATATTCATTATAAATGAATGAAATGGGGTATTTAATAAAATAAATTAAGTAAATTTTGGTTTGTAACATCAATCATGTATTATGTGTTTGAAAATGATATAACAAAACCCGTACATAAAATCCTGAAGTTCACTAAAGAACAAGAATATCTTATTAAATTAAAAAAATATCTGATTAAAATATATAGTAACCTTATTCATATATATAACTCTTTTATAAAAAAAATTATAATTATTTTATACATGTACATATCGTAGTTGTTATTTATTTTTTTATCAGGTGTTAGTAATCGTCACAATTTTGAACTTGTTTCGCAATAATAATCCTTTTATTCATCGTTCTCCCAATGTTCTTCCTTAAAAGATCATAATCGGTACAATAATTTACATTTCTTCATATTTTATAGAGATATAATTAAATATTATTATTTTTCATCAATGGTTCTATTATAAAATATTGCAGACCAGCGTGTTTTGGTTATCATTAACAAAGAAATGATGGAATCATAAATAATGTGATAAAATTTAATATTACCAATCTAAAAAATCATATAATTATATATTTATTTATACAATATTTAATATATAATTAAATTGTTTTTTATCTATTATATTATTTTATATAATTATTTATATAGGTGGTTAGAGTAACCCAGACATGAACTTATCAAAATTAATGGATGGTTATGATTATAAAATTGGATTATTTTGGAATAATATAAATATTACTATTATATTATAAAACTATTTGGGTTATTTTGTGGTTGTGATTAAGATATTAATATATTTTGATAAATATGAGTGATGGTAGATGAAAAATGAGTTACATTACTTTTAGGAGGTTGTGGTCCGTAGAACACACAGTTAACTTTTTCATTTATTGAAAAATGGAAAGTAAATATGCAAGAATATAATTTTAATTTGAATAATAATAATAATATATACTTAAAATTCATTATGAAATTTCACCCTTATACTCAATGATTATTGGATGATGTTAAATAAATGGAAGTCACTACATTGTAGATATGTTATCCCACACAACACATGCATGAATGTTTTGTATTTCATTATAATAAATGGGATATTTGGTTAATAGTTTATCACATATAATAATAAAATGAAATATATAAAAAATAATTATATCATTTTATATGACTTATAAAATTATTTTGGGTAAAGTAATATTGAGAGGGAATGTAAATTTGAAAAATGTAATCATGTTGCGGACATGGGATTTCCCTTGAATGACTATGTGGAAATTAAGGACTTAGGATAAATTAATTGATTATAAACTAAGGTAAGTGAAATAGTATTATATTGGAAGAAAATTTTTAATAATTTTAATAAGAAATATATATTTTCGTTTGGTTCTAAAATGGATATGAGAGAAACATTATATATGTGTTGAGAATTGAATTTTTATAATATTTCATAATAATAAAAAAATTTAACATGTTTTGTAGGTCTAGAAGACACCGAAATAGACAATAAGATACTGTGTTATGAGATAAAGTCGAAAATAGTTTAAAAATTTATTTTCATCTATGTTTTTAATTTTTTGAAGTTAATTATTCTAAAAATTTCTTCTTTTACAAATTTTCTTTTTACCATTTTAATTAATTATTATATAAGTAATCTACTTATAATGCATAACAATAACATTGACCATATTACAAAATTCAGAATAGTGGATTCAGAATATGAAATAGAAATTATCAGAATAAATTAATATCCATAACAAAACTAAATTTTATCATTAACACATATAATGATTAAAAACACATTTTTAGAAAGAGTGTATATTTAGGCATAAAATTTTTCGTACATTTTAAATTTTTCATCAATTTTGTTTTCATTATCTAAATTGTTTCATTATAAAAAAAAGAAAATTTACTTCCATTCAAACCCAATAAAATTTATAATTTAATAAAAAACATATTTAAATAAATGAAAAGGCAAAATCTTTTTATTTTATTGGAATATTTTACTTATGTTGTTAAACATTGGTTTTATAAATTCAAAATATTATTTATTAATTTATAGCACAACTCCTCAATACATATTTTATCACGATAAATGATTTATTTTGTTTTATGTTTCTGTTACTTTTTTATATAGTAAAAAATACTACGAGTCGATTAAAAACTGTATTTTTTATAACTCACCAAAATATCAATTATTTCAAAAAAAAATACAAAAAATCTACATTTGGGTAATATTTATGGATGAAATTAAAAAATAAATCGAATTTTGATAAAATAATAAATGAATCCAGTTTTGAAAAAATGAAATTATAAAATTTTCGATTTTATTTTTTAAAATTTAAAGAGTAACTCATTTCATTGAAAAGTGCCTTTTAAAATAAAAATTTGTGTTCATAATCATATTTTGTACATATTTATAATTGATTGTTTTTTTTACTTATGGATTTATTATTCATATATTTTCTTATGAATATTCAATCAATATATCATGACTCATTTTAGATCATTGTTTAAAGTGGATCAATATATCATACCAAATATTGAATTAGAGAAAAATAAATTCTAAAATATCAGGGTGTTATGGTTATAATTTGAGCTAATATGATTTTTTTCCAATAAAATAATATTGTTATAGATGATTGGAGTGTATCTAATAGATTTGATATATATGGATGTTCAACTTATAAGAACAAGTGTGTGTGTATGTTTTTAAGTTGAATAGTTTCGATAACATGATATTTTAAATCCCATAAATTAAAGTATATAAGCCATGTTTTCGGAATACTGGTTTAGTAATAAGACTCCCATGATTTCTTAATAGTAAAAAAAATAAAATATAAAACTCAATAGAGATAATAATAAGAGTCTATATGTTATCTGAATTTGATGATTGGGAGGGTTTGTAAGTTTTAGCATTATAAGAAGAACTACCAATGCTAAGATGTTATGTAATATGAATAAAAGGTAGATGACAGAGATTTAAGGATTACAAAAAATAAATTGATTTGATTTCAAAATAGATACTGATATGTTTTTCTTTCAAAATAATTTTCATATTGGAGATTTTTTAATGACTATGATTAATGCTTAGTTGAACTGATGATGTTAGGGGAATCAGAAAACTGATATTAAGGATGTCCATAAGATAAAATAAAAATGATGGTGAAAAGAAAGTTAGGTGGACTAGTTTTGAAAATATTATTTTTTTTAATTTTATGATGAATTAGTCATATAATTTATGTGCAAATACATTTACTATTATAAATTATATTTAATTTTATGAATTATAAATTTAGGAATTTAAAATTTAGTGAAGGTGTAAAAAGTGGAAGCTACCAGATTTGGATGTTTGAGAACAGTGAATTCAAAGGGAGAATCATATGGAAGTAATTTAGTTGTTGATATGTTTGTGAATAATTTACTTAATTATTTTCAATATTTCATGGGGTTTACAAACTAATCGACCATGATTTATAAAGAAACAATGTGTTTCAAACTATGTTTATTTTTTTCTATATGTACCAAATAATCAAATCTTTTGTAAACAATATGATTATGATAGATAGTTTAGATGTGTTCTGGGTTTTATAATCAAATGATACTTACAGAAGGAATTATATATGTGGAAATTATTATATGAAAATCATTTACACAAGTAATTTTATGCGACAAGACAATTATCCAAATGGAATTTTTATAGTGGATTAATATGTGAATCTAGAGTAAAAAATATATTTCTATGAATATTGGTATCATAAGATGAATTCATTAAAAGTTGAAGACGATAGGTTGTTATTATGTTTAATATTTATGTGGTTTTTTTGCATAACCAATGAATTCAAAATCTATATTTCAAACATGTGTTGGAGAAAAAAATTAGAACACCAAAATATCAAATGTTATTTTAGTTTTAATTTGATTTTATATAGGTCATATATGATAAGTGTAAGTTCATAGGTAGTATTACATGGATTTATGGTGGTTTAAAAAATATTTTTTAACATGATAAATCATCTTTTTTTAGAATCATGTATGGTTGAGAGAATAAAAATCCATTATTATTAAAGTATGAATGTTATATGCACTGTGTTCAGTGTTTCCTATAAATCCCCCAAAACCACATCATTAGCCGGGTCATTAAAAAATAGAATATGACTAAAGGTTTCTATTTTTATGAAATTCCATGTATAATTCATTCTTGTATGAACACACTACTAAGAAACATTATTATAAAAGAACACACATGACTACTATTTATACAAATCCCTCTAATGTGTTAGAGTAGGGTGATGTGCTTTATGTATAAATTGTTACCAGAAATGTTAGGAATTGGATTATAATTTTTTATAATTGATTGGGTAAAAATACATTATAAATTAACTCATAGGTCTCTAAATAATAAATATATGTGGACTAGAAACATGATGTTCCAAAAGATATAGAGTTTAAATTCTACAATGTAGTAAACCCGAAGTCAATAAGAAATTAAAAATATACACATAATACGTATGGTTTGAATGATAGTATAACTAAAGTGAGTAGAATCATAAGTTATATCTTTCAATTATTGGATATTTCATTGTTAGTGTATATGAAATATATGTTTTTTGTTCATTCGAATTGAAATACCTATTATTGAGAATAATGTTCTTACATTGTTGCAGAGATATCTGGGCGCTCACTAAAGGTATTTTTTAATGGAGTATCAATCAATACCAGTGGGATCTTTTATAAATAGTCATTGTTAAGTAGTAACAATAAGGATGTGGTTTTACACTTCTAAATTATAAATCGCTATATCATTTTTTTGGGATTATATCTATATCATTATAATCACATTCAGTATTTGTGATAATAGATATGTTTCATAATGGACCAAAACACAAAAAATACATTGTCTCCCTTAGTAAGGGATAACATTAAAAAAATACCATGTTTTATGCTTTATTTATATTATTTATTGCTTAGGGTTTGAATTAATGTTTCAAAATATCATATCCATTCATTAAAATAGGTTAAGAGTTTCAAATATAAAAAGGATAAAAAGATGAAGTGAAAAGAGTTTAGAAAAACTTGTTCAGATTAATTCACACCCACCATGTTGGTGTGTCTATATAATCTATTAGGGTCTTCAAAATCATCATTTCTAATAAACGATTCATTAAATATGAAAGTACAAGCATTAATAACATCAAATCTCAATGTATAATAATTTATGAAAGATTGAGGGGAATTAATTAAGGAGTTATATTTGGTTCCTCTGACCTTTCAACCATGGATAAGTGAAATTTACCACTATTTCTAGCATATATGACAAAATAAACTAATAAATGAGGGTATAAGACCAATTAAACTGGAACCCATAGTTGACACCTTCGATAAATAGATTTAGGGACCCAGCACAACACTAATCCTTTGGATTTTGTTCTCCCTTTTTTATATAAAGTTAAATACCCATGATAATTACCAATACACTAAATAATATTATTTTAAATATACATTTGGTTCTTCCAGTATCCACACCCTAATTTTGAAATACCATTGCATCATTTTTGGAAGAATCTATATGTTTAGACTATTGATGATATTGTTTTTTATTTTCTGAAAAAAATAAATTATTATATCATTTCATAATTTAACATGGTTAATTTTTTATTCAAAAATGATTATAAAAAAATAATTGTAATGTATTAAAAGAAAATAAATGATTTATTTTTCTTTTATTTTATGAATAGAGAGAAACATGAAATTTAACTATTGTAGTGTAACGACCCAATGTTTTTAATCGAAATTACCTTCTTATAAATATTGCATTAAATAACATAATAATAAACTACTAAGTGATAAGTGACCTTTAATCATAAGTTTGTCACTTATGTGTTTTGAATTTTGAAAATATGATATACACCATTGTGTTCAAGATGTTTTTTGGAGTCTAATAAAACAAAAATACATTTTGGTGAATAGTAACATACCCTAATGAATAGTAACATACCATTAAGAATTATGATATACCCTAATGAATATTAACCTCACCTATGGTGGTATAAAATTAATATTCATGTTGGAAGTATGATATAGCTATATTTTAGAATGAGTTAATCAATGTTTTAAAACTGGTTTTGATAATAAATTATAATTTTAATATATATTAAAATAATCATAATTAGAATTTTTTTTGAAAAATGGACTTCATTTTTGGATTATACATGTCGAATAATAGATGGGGTTATTTTTTGGTTTTTTTCTAAAATACTAGAATTTTTGGTGAATAGTAATATCAGATAATTTACAATAAATAATAAATAATGGATGAATTGAGTCATCAATGATGCTCTGCTAATGTAAGACCACTTAGTTCGAATTCACATGACCCATTTACTAGTCTTGGTCATGGAATAATTATTATTCCTTCTCTTGGGAAGAAATAATAAATTAATGATTATAATATCTTGAAATCCCTCCTCTCCTCCACTATAAAACCCCCCTTCACTCCCTCTTCTCTCCACACTTATCAAGATCGAAGACTTCTCTACATTCTGCCCAAATTTCTCCCCAAGGTCTTCCCCCACGTCTGAAAGCTCCCAGCATCCTGAAAATATCAAAACCCACCCCATTAAGAGGTTCACAAAGGAGTAAGTCTCAAGAGTTAAATTCCTCTTCCAAAATTTCTTCTTTTCATTTAGGTTCTTTTATTTTTAATTTCATTACTCAGCTCCCTTCACTATAATAGTATGATAAATCCAGTAGCATACATGTGCTGGAATGTATTCATTCTAGTGGTAAATTTCCATATCTTCTCTCCTTTCCCCACCCTTTTATTTGAAAGATCTGAAAGTACCGTTTGATATGTGCTAATTTAGAACATTAAAGGACAACAATTTATCATTTTCTATTATTATCATTAATTCTGGTCATGAAACAATTTGTGTTATTATTAGAGCCCAGTTCTTATTTTTGAGGTATGGGTTTCTTCTTTTTTCCTTTCCATAAGTGTTTTTTAGAAAATAAGTAAAATGGGGGAAAATTCTAAATTTTGGGACTACATGCCATGTACTATTCCACACGCCGTGTACTTTGGATGTGTGGGATTAATACATAGGGTGTGTAGCCATGTCAGAGATGAAGGGTGTAAATACCGACTACATACCATGTAGTGGATATTTACAAGTCGTGTAGTCAGTCGGTGGGAAAATAGTAAGGCGATGGAAGAAGCCGCCAGTTGAGCGGCAGTACGCGTCCTGTAAACAGCCAATGATCCACCAAATTACTTTCAATGAGGGCCCATACTCCTCAGTAACCAAAGTTTGGAATTCATTCTTCCAAGGCCTCACAAAACATACCCTATCTTATAATAGGAATTTATCAAAGGCAGCTATCACAACAGCATGCTTTTCTAGCACACAACATTCAAAACAACAAGCAAATTTCTAATGCACCTGCATGGCATGGAACTATGCATGGCATGTGATTTCTATCATGTGCCTAAATTATGCATGAGATAGAATACCCTAATCTCATAAGGTTTTAACTAAATAGAACCCATGGATAAAAGATAAACAACACAATCACAGGTGTGTCATCCAATGGTAAAAATAAAATAAACCGTAAAATTTAAAAAATCAGAAAACATGATAAAATACGAGGTAGACTGGCTTTTCCATATACACAGGTTAGCTATGCCCAAGCTTAGCTTATTTCCAATTACCATTCCTGTCCTATCCCTGACTAAGGCTCTATATAGTAAGTCATAGAAAATAACTCATTTGATACCACATTGTAACGTCCCAGATCCGGGTGCCACTCAACGGGTGCCCCCAAACCTGGTTGGTCACATGACCTCCAGAACATTTCCCCTACCACCAGAGGCTGCCGACTAGAAGCGGGGGCTCAGGTCTGATAGTGGGGAATCTATGCCCTTATTTGGAAAAGTGTAGTGCACTGGAATAAAATAAAAATCATACAACAACAACAGAAGCAATAAACCATACTCATTTAATATAAACAGCTGTAGTAAACAATAACCAACGGTTATATATATAATGATGCAACATGTCTCATGTTCTAAGAAAATAGCCCGAACATGTTACACAACAATACAGTACAGTACAATACAGAGTACATCAAAACAAAACAAAACAACCAGTAGCATCGTGAGCCTAAGCCCGGTCCCATTCTCCCCTACTCCTTAGTAGAAATCAAGTACATGTATAGGGACCCTTTCCCTTATCCACACCTACAGAAATGTAATCTGTTTGGGCCGAAGACATGACCCAAACATGGTGTGAGAAATAAATCCCAGTTGGGACCTACTAAAGGCTCATGCTCAACTGTATGTAAACATGAAACAACAATGTGAAAAATTAAATGAAATAAACTAAGAGGTACTCAAAAGCAACTAGTTCAACCAGTTATATTTCCATTTTAATATTCATTTAATCATTCATTATAAGGAAACCAGCATAGTGAATTTCTATGTAAACTGTCAGTGTCCTTAGTAATGAAAACCCTTACCCTCTAGTAATCAGAAATATAACCCACAGGTACTTACGCACAGTCATAATAGGTATTTCCCTCAGGCAAACAATGTGTCGCCCTTGGGCACATAGTCTATTAACCACAGGCACGAAAGAGGTTTCCCTCAGGCCGAAATAACCACTTCCATCATGAAAAAGGAACACTACCCTCATGATAAACAAGTAATCAGGCCATTCCCAACATATAAACAAGAAATTCACATAAAATTCATCTAGAAGCAAAAGTAATGCGAAAAATAAATATGGCATAACCTCGGGTATTTTCGGAAAATGGCTAAACAGAGGAACGCACCCTCGGGGTGGCCCTAGATCCAATCAATGATCCCAAACAATATTTATTCTCAAATTTTATTACCTATAAAATTTAAGGTATTTAAAATAGTTAAGGCCTCAGCCACACGACACCCCAAAATGGGTTCTTATCTCATTGTCACAAAAACACACAGCAGTTGGAATTTACACACTAAGACACCTACCTTAAATGCCCCTAAATAGTATTCGAAAACGATGATCCTGGAATCATCCTAGAATGACCTAGATCTAAGGTGAAAGGAAACCTCGTTAAAACTCAAATAATATTCCCTTGAGAAAGAATCGGTAAGAACTACGCTAGGAAGAAGAAGAACTCACCCATGCGGTTCTAGGAAAATCAACGGTGTAGAAAACAGATTTCTGGTACTTGATCTGGAGATCCTCGAAGGGTGTAAATACCGACTACATGCCATGTAGTGGATATTTACATGTCGTGTACCAGAAATCTGTTTTCTACACCGTTGATTTCCCTAGAACCGCATGGGTGAGTTCTTCTTCTTCCTAGCGTAGTTCTTACCGATTCTTTCTCAAGGGAATGTTATTTGAGTTTTAACGAGGTTTCCTTTCACCTTAGATCTAGGTCATTATTGGATGATTCCAGGATCATCGTTTTCGTATACTATTCAGGGGCATTTAAGGTAGGTGTCTTAGTGTGTAAATTCCAACTGTTGTGTGTTTCTGTGACAATGAGATAAGAACCCATTTTGGGGTGTCGTGTGGATGAGGCCTTAACTATTTTAAATACCTTAAATTGTATAGGTAATAAAATTTGATAATAAATATTGTTTGGGATCATTGCTTGGATCCAGGACCACCTCGAGGGTGCGTTCCTCTGTTTAGCCATTTTCCGAAAATACCCGAGGGTATGCCATATTTATTTTTCGCATTACTTTTGCCTCTAGATGAATTTTATGTGAATTTCTTGTTTATATATTGGGAATGGCCTGATTACTTGTTTATCATGAGGGTAGTGTTCCTTTTTTATGAGGAAAGTGGTTATTTCGGCCTGAGGGAAACCTCTTTCGTGCCTATGGTTAATAGACTCTGTGCCCAAGGGCGACACATTGTTTACCTGAGGGAAATACCTATTATGACTGTGCGTAAGTACCTGTAGTTTATATTTCTGATTACCAGAGGGTAAGGGTTTGCATTACTGAGGACACTGACAGTTTACATAGAAATTCACTATGCTGGTTTCCTTATAATGAATGATTAAATGAATATTAAAATGGAAATATAACTGGTTGAACTAGTTGATTTTGAGTACCTCTTAGTTTATTTCATTTAATTTTTCACATTGTTGTTTCATGTTTACATACAGTTGAGCATGAGCCTTTAGTAGGTCCCAACTGGGATTTATTTCTCACACCATGTTTGGGTCATGTCTTCGGCCCAAACAGATTACATTTATGTAGGTGTGGATAAGGGAAAGGGTCCCTATACATGTACTTCATTTCTACTAAGGAGTATGGGAGAATGGGACCGGGCTTAGGCTCACGATGCCACTAGTTGTTTTGTTCTGTTTTGATGTACTCTGTATTGTACTGTACTGTATTTTTTTTTGTAACATGTTCGGGCTATTTTCTTTGAACATGAGACATGTTGCATCATTATATATATAACCGTTGGTTATCATTTACTACAGTTGTTTATATTAAATTAGTATGGTTTATTGCTTCTGTTGTTGTTGTATGCTTTTTATTTTATTCCGATGCACTACACTTTTCCAAATAAGGGCATAGTTTACCCACTATCAGACCTGAGCCCCCGCTTCTAGTCGGCAGCCTCTGGTGGTAGGGGAAATGTTCTGGAGGTCATGTGACCAACCAGGTTTGGGGGCACCCGTTGAGTGGCACCCGGATCTGGGACGTTACAATGTGGTATCAAAGGAGTTATTTTCTTTGACTTACTATATAGATCCTTAGTCAGGGATAGGACATGAAAGGTAATTGGTAATAAGCTAAGCTTGGGCATAGCTAACCCGTGTATATGGAAAAGCCAGTCTACCTCGTATTTTATCATGTTTTCTGATTTTTTAAATTTTACAGTTTATTTTATTTTCACCATTGGATGACACACCTGTGATTGTGTTGTTTATCTTTTATCCATGGGTTCTATTTAGTTAAAACCTGATGAGATTAGGGTATTCTATCTCATGCATAATTTAGTCACATGATAGAAATCACATGCCATGCATAGTTCCATGCCATGCAGGTGCATTAGAAATTTGCTTGTTGTTTTGAATGTTGTGTGATAGAAAAGCATGCTGTTGTGATAGCTGCCTTTGATAAATTCCTATTATATGATAGGGTATGTTTTGTGAGGCCTTGGAAAAATGAATGCCAAACTTTGGTTACTGAGGAGTATGGGCCCTCATTGAAAGTAATTTGGTGGATCATTGGCTGTTTACAATATTTATAACTTAGATAAGATTCCAAACATTCATTCGTGGGGATTATAGTCCCTCATGGGTCAGAATATTGCACTTATGAGTTCTTTCAATGATTTTAATTGGTTTCGGAGTATTATATGAGGCTTACTGTCTGAAAATCCAAGTATTTACATTGTGTAGTTCCTTGGACACACACCGTGTGTTCTTCTATTTAGGAAGAAAAGAAAACATTTAAGGTACACGTCGTGTACCCTAAGTACATGCCATGTAGACTCTTCCCATGTCATAGACCGAGTGGGTAGGGACACAAGGAAGGGAAATTCTTGGAGGAAAAATACACCATGTACCGGATTTAAACTCCATGTAGTGTTGACCTGGAGTCGGCCTGTGTAACAAAAAAACATGGACAAAGGAGTCCTTATGACATACACGCCGTGACCACTATGGAACACGCCGTATAGTCTGAACTGGGATCTGGCCGTGTAACTAACAACATGGGTCGGTGTTATCCTTTCGTGTACACACCGTGTGTATATAGAACACGCCGTGTAGTGTGAGCCATGTGTCCGGCTATGTAACTAACAACACGAGTCGGAGGATCTCATCCAGTACACATCGTGTT
This sequence comes from Viscum album, assembly GCA_963277665.1. NCBI lineage: Eukaryota > Viridiplantae > Streptophyta > Magnoliopsida > Santalales > Viscaceae > Viscum > Viscum album. The sequence continues at coordinate 997,494,463 of OY728136.1, read as the reverse complement.
CCTGAGGTACACGTCATGTAGTCTTGTCTGAGGACAGACCGTGTGGACATAGCCATGTGGCTGGGAAATCTGGGTAGTGTACACGCCATGTGTGGGTGTAACATGCCATGTGGTATCAAGCTGACCAGTCATACATGTCACAAACGACACGTGCAGTTGGAAAATTACACCAGACATGCCGTGTAATTATGTTCAATGGGAGTAGTGTGGCTTAGCAGTGTAGAAGAACCTGAGCAGGGGAAGATAAGTCAGGTACACGTTGTGTAGTCATTGTACACGCCGTGTAGTCTTGTTTTGGAAATCTTGAATGCCTTCTTCCTCCTGTTCCACTTTTGGTCCCTTTATTTTTCAGTCATTAATAATATTAATCTAAGGTGTGCATTTGACCGTGAAGAGTCATGCCGCTGATACGACCATGCGTTGTTTTCCAAGAGAGTGACAACAATTATACTCTAGAGATGGTGGCCCATGGGCTACCTATGGATCCTCAAGAATAGCCAAATGCAGCGCCAGCCATTATACCATACATAGGCATGGAGGTCCAGTTCTGTGAAAGATTTATACCTTTCATGTAGACCTTTCAGAAAGCACCATCGGCTGCCAAATCTATGGCTGTGCTGACTCATATATTCCAGCAGTAGCATCCACCGACGTTCTCAGGGGATGGCGGACCATAGGCTGTGGAGTCTTGGATGGGGTCTATGAAGACTATTTTGGATCATCGTGAGATGCCTACAGGGCGGAGGTTCAAGCTCACGACGTATATGCTGCATGATTCCGCCAAGAGGTGGTGGGATGTTACCACACAGTCAGAGCATCACAGACACATGGCGTCAGATGATTTTCAGATATCCTTCTATGACTTCTTCTTCCTTGAGATTCTGAGAGTATATAGAGCTTGAGAATTTATGAATTAGTAGTAGGGTGCTATGTCAGTGATGGGTTATTCTGCTCGGTTCACCGAGCTTCAATGTTTTTCACCCGTTTTGGTGGATGATGAGACATTGAGAGCCAAGTGATTTGAGGATGGTCTTCAATATGAAATTTGAGAACTGGTGAATGTTTTCATGTTGCCTTCAGTAAATTCTATTGTGAACCACTTTCTTATTACAGATAGGAACCATTGGGAAGCTAGTGGTGTGGCCAGGGCGGTTTAGTAATCGTTTCTGGTATTATTTCCCCTGGCAAGAGGAAGAGACAGATGGACTTCTCTGAGGGTGGCAGTACCAACCAAAATAATGTTCCAACCTGCCAGGTCATGTGATAACAGTGTGGTGAGGAGGGGAATAAGAGACCTATGTGTCCATGAGACCCAGTGGAGTGCTGAGCTTATAGAATGATGGGTCATCTGTAGTGCTTTTGCAGGGCGTTTCCACCAGTGGCTAGTGAGATGGGTTCTGTCCAGACTCTGCATACGGGAGCAAGACAAACAGCTTCTTACCATTCAGGAAACTGGAATACGTCAGGGTGTGCAGGCATGGATGGTGGTTATGGTCGTGGTAGCCAGACACCAAGATCTTAGGGGCAGCAGGGCGGGACATCTTAGGGTAGACCGGCTGTGTCTCAGGGCCGCGGTAATGGGTAGGAATATGAAGTGCAACATACCCAAAAAGAGTAGGATCCCATACCTTCTAATATCAGAGTTACTATTGTAGTAGCTTTTGTCTTATCTTCAGTTCTTTTTGATACGGGTGCTACACATAGCTTTATATCGGTACATGTTGTGGAGAGCCTTGGGCTCTGTGTTTCTTCTTCTGTCTTTATGATGCTAGACACTCCATTGGGAACTAGAATGGATGGTGTGCGTCAGTGAAAGGAGTTCCCCCTTGAGGTTGGAGGGTGTCACTTTCTCTGGGACCTCTATGTCTTAGAGATGACAGCTTCTGACTTCATTCTCGGGATGGACTGGTTGGTTCCCTCTCGAGCCTTTGTAGATTGCTATCATCGCAGGGTGAGTTTCACGTCACCAGAGGGCAGAGAGTTTCTACACAAAGGTGAATGTGATGTTCAGGATAGTTGATCTAGACCAGAGCATCATGGGCGAGGTAGAGTCACAGCGCAGACTGTGATTTTATATCTGGATGATGAGGGGACTTGTTAGAGGTATTTCCCTCTAGTGGTTGATCATTTTGGGGATGTCTTCCCTAATGTATTTTTAGGTCTACCTTTAGAGCGTGAGGTGGATTTCTCTATTGAGTTGGTTCCAGGAGCAGAACTAGTGTCCGTTCCTCCTTATAGGGTGGCTACACCAGAGTAGCAGGAGCTCAAGAGACAGTTAGAGGACATACAGTCAAAGGGTTTTATCTAACCCAGAACTTCTCCTTGGGGTTCAACTGCCCTGTTTGATAAAAGGAAGATTGTATGCTCAAACTCTGTGTAGATTATCAGATGTTGAACCATCTAACGGCTAAGGACATATATCCCTTGTCGAGGACTGAAGATATTTTTGATCAACTTCGTGGAGCACGAGTGTTCTCGAAGATTGAATTGAGATCCGAATATCATCAGCTGCGCTTGAGACTATTGGACATAACACTTACAGCTTTTCGGACCAGGTATGGTCTATATGAGTACATGGTTACGTCGTTTGGACATAGGAACACGCTAGTAGTTTTTATGGCTCTGATGAATCGTGTGTTCCATCCTTATCTGGATTATTTTGTGGTAGTATTCGTGGACGATATCATGGTGTACTCTCACACTCGACACGACCATTCCACCCATCTTGAGATCGTACTGAGTACACTGAGAGAGAATCAGCTATATGCTATGCTATCAAAGTGTCACTTTTGGATGGGCCAGATTCACTTCCTGGGTCATATCATCCCAGAAGAAGGAGTTTTCAAGGACCTAGAGATAGTGAGAGCAGTAGTTTCCTAGGAGAATCCTACGAAAGTTTTTGAGATACAAAGTTTCTTAGGGCTGGCTAGTTACTACAAACGCTTTATCCAGGACTTCTACCGCTTAGAAGCGTCGTTGATGGATTTGACTAAGAAGGGTGTGAAGTTTGTTTGGTCAGAAGATTGCGAGACAGCCTTTCAGGACCTGAAAGGAAGGTTTTCATCATCACTAATCCTGATCCTCCCAGAGCAGGGAATGAGCTATACAGTTTACTGTGATGCATCAGGTATTGGGCTGGGAGCTGTGTTGATGCAAGGTGATCGAGTTATTACATACGGGTCTCAGCAGTTGAGGCAACATGAGAGAAATTACTCGACGCATGATATCGAGTTAGATGCAGTTGTTCATACGTTACATTGTTGGAGATATTATCTCTTTGGAGAGCATTTTGAGGTTATCACCGACCACAAAAGTCTCAAGTACATATTTACTCAGTGTGACCAGAATCTGAGACAACTAAGGTGGGTTGAGTACCTTCAGTCCTTCGATTATGAGCTTTCTTATACTCCTAGTAATGGTAATGCAGTAGCTGATGCACTGAGCAGGAGGACTCAGATACAGTCAGTTTAAGAGGCTAGTGGTGAGTGGCAACTCATGGCTTTGTTCTCTGAGATGCATTTGGAGGTGCACAACAATCAGGGGCAGACCTATCTTTCATCTTTAGATGTGATTTCTACCCTCCTGGGTAGAGTGAGGATGGCACAACTATCTGATTCAGAAGGCCTAGTTCTATGGGAGATGATGTCAAGTGAGGACCCTCCTCTTGGGTGGACGATATGTGATGATGAGGTGATGAGTTTCCATGGACGAGTGTGGGTTTCAGGGGAAAAACATGAGGAGGTGATGCGAGAGTTTCATGCTTCATCTTGGGCAGTTTATCCCAAAGTTACCAAGATGTTCCGTGACTTGAGACGTCAGTATTGGTGTCCGAGAATGAAGAAATATGTAGTTGGTTTTGTTATGAGATGTTCCACCTGTCAGTAGGTGAAGACGGAGCATCAAAGGCCATCCATACTGTTACAGCTGTTACCCATCCCGTAGTAGAAATGGGACGATGTCGTGATGGACTTTGTGACTGGGTTCCCGAGCTCACCTCGAGGCAATGATGTCGTGTGGGTTGTAGTGGATAGACTCAAGAAGGTAGCTCACTTTTTTCCGATCAAGGAGACCTTCGGTGTGGATGATCTCAGAAAGTTGTATATCCGAGAGGTCATAAGTTTTCATGGGTTTCCTCGTTCTATTGTTTCGGATAGGGACGCCTGTTTTATGTCTCATTTCTGGCAAAGTTTTCAGAGGACACTGGGTACACAAGTGCTTCTGAGCACAAATTACCACCCTCAAACCGATGTCCGGTCAAAACATACTATACAAGTGCTTGAGGACATGGTGCGTGCATGCGTCCTAGACTTTGGGGGTTCTTTGGAGAAGCATATACCCCTAGTCGAGTTTTCCTATAATAAAAGTTTTCAGGAAAATATTGATATGGAACCTTATGAGGCCTTATATGGTAGGCCATGTCGATCACCTTAATGCCAGATAGAGGCAGGTGATGCAGCTTTACAGTGACCATAGCTCGTGCTAGAGACTTCTGAGGAGGTCTAGTTGTCTCAGAAGCGGATGGATACCACAAAATCTCGCCAGAAATATTATGATGATCGCTGTAGAAAACCCTTGAAGTTCGTGGTCGGGGATCATGTTTTCTTGCGTGTTTCACCGAGGATGGGACACAGACGGATCAGGAGACAGGGTAAAATTTCACCGAGGTATGTGGGGTCATTTGATATTCTGGAGAGAGTTGGGTCGGTTGCCTATCGGTTTCAGTTTCCGCAGAGGTACCGGGCCATGCACAATGTCTTCCCTGTTTCTCAGTTGTGCCAATATCATTCAGACCTGTCTCACGTCATTTAGCCCGAGGAGGATGAGCTCGAGATCGATGCGTCCTTTTTTGGATCATCTAATTCGTATCATTGAAATGATCATGAAGGTTCCCCAAGGCTGGTCAGTTCCTCTCATACGAGTGTTATGGCAGTATGGCCGAGTGAGGGAAAAAACCTAGGAGCAGGAGAACGACGTACGTGCTCAGTGGCCAGAGTTGTTCTGAGCTTTATCATCGCCACCCTTATAAGGGAAATTTAGGAACGAATTTCTTTAAGGGGGAAGTTTTTATGAACCCGGTTTTTATTTTTAAGGTACGGGTCTCTTCTGTTCTCCTTGCCTTAAGTGTTTTTGAGAAAATAAGGAAAATGGGGAGAAATCATAAATTTTAGGACTTCATGAAGTGTGCTATTCCACATGCCATGTACTTTGGCCGTGTGGGATAAGTACACACAGTGTGTAGCCATGTCAGTGACGAAGGGTGTAAAAACCAACTACATGCAGTGTAGTGGATATTTACACGTCGTGTAGTCAGTCAACAGGCAAATAGTAAGGTGGTGGAAGCAGCTGCTAGTTGAGCGGAAGTACACAATGTGTAATCAGAAATACATGTCTTGTACTCATGTCGACGGATGAACAGTGTGATGCTACCACCATAGGAACAGTTAAATGAGACAATCACATGCTGTGTGGTCAATAGTACATGCTGTGTAGTTTGTTTTCTTGTAAAATGGGTAGTATCCTCCCATATTCACTAGGAAGGCTTAGAACCGAAGGATGGAGTCGGGAGAGAGGGTCGGACCTTCGAGGAGCACCGGATCGAGTACCGAGAATCTATTTTCTGCACCAATGGTATCCCTAGAACCACATGGGTGAGTTCTTCTTCCTTTGGGTGTAATTCATATCAATTATTTCCCAAGGGAATGTTATTTGAGTTTGAAAGAGGTTTTCTTTGACCTCAAATCTACGTCATTCTTGGATGATTCTAGGATAGTCATTTCCGTATACTGTTCAGGGGCATTTAAGGTAGGTGGCTTAGTGATTAAATTTCAACTCATGTGCATTTTTGTGACGTTGAGCTACGAACCCATGATTGGGTGTCGTGTGGCTGAGGCCTTAACTATTTTAAATACCTATAATTGTATTGGTAATTAAATTTGATAATATCTTTTGTTTGGGATCATTCCTTGGATCTAGGACCACCCCGGGGGTGCGTTCTTCTATTTAGAGGTTTGGCCAAGATACCCAAGGGTATGCCAGGTATATTTTTCGCATTACTTTTTCCTGGAGGGTAATTATATTTGAATTTTTTGTTTATATGTTGTGCATGGACTGATTACTTGTTTACCCTGAGGCCAGTGCTTTCTTTTGCCTAAGGGCAGTGGTTATTTCGGCCTGAGGGAAACCTCTTTCGTGCTTGTGGGAAATAGACTCTGTGCCCAAGGGAGACACATTGTATGCCTGAGGGGAATATCTGTTATTCCTATGGGAATGTACCTCTGGGATACGTTTCTGATTACCTGAGGGTAAGGGTTTGCCTCTCTGAAGACACTGACTGTTTACATTGAAATTCACTGTGGTTGTTTTTTTATAATTAACGATTAAATGAATATTAACATGGAAATATATCTGGTAGAGCTAGTTACTTTTGAGTACTGATTAGTTTATTACATTAACTTTTGCACATTTTTGTTGCATGTTTACACACAATTGAGAATGGGCCTTTGGTGGGTGCCTACTAGGATTTATTTCTCACACCCTATTTGGGTCATGTTTTCTGCCCAAACTTATTACATTTCTGTAGGTGTGGATAATAGAAAAAGTCCCTATACAGGTACTTGATTACTACTGAGGAGTATGGGAGCATGGGACCAGGGATAGGCTCATGATGCTACCGACTATTTTGTTTTTTTTTTATGTACTCTGTATTGTACTGTACTTTATTGTTGTGTAACATGTTATGGTTGTTTTCTTAGAACTTGAGACATGTTTTATCATTATCTATATAATTGTTGGTTATCTTCTACAGCAGTTGTTTATATTAAATGATTATGGATTATTGCTTCCACTGTTGTTTAATATTTTTTATTTTATTCCGCTATGCTACTCTTTGAAAAATGAGGGCATAGTTTCTCCACTATCATACCTGGGCCCTTGTGGCTAGTCTGCAGCCTCTGGAGTTTAGGAAAATGCGCTTGAGGTCATGTTACCAAACGGGTTCGGAGGCACCCGTTGAGTGGCACCCAGATCCAGGATGTTATAGTTATGTTTGAACCAGAATATTATATATATAATATATCTTATTTTTTGGGTTCTATAATCTTTTAGTACAAATTTTATTATGTAATAATGAAAAACACTTTCATTGTAACCAAATCCACCAAATAACAAAAACAGTTATCACTAATGTTATATATGTAATAATTCAACATCACTCTAAGTAACCTAATTAAAATTAAAACCATATAATCTACTGGATATGAAATAAGGAATGTAACTTCAATTCTGGACAACCACTTTCTTCTTGCATATAATCAAAACTTGAATATAAGTGAACTGATCTTTTAAAGCGAAGTAAACAAACGAGCCCGAACAATGAAATTGAACCTTATAACTAATCAAAAAGGATTTGAATGAACGAAAAAAATTTATAATAAATTAATTACATATATAAGAGGTTCTGGAATTATGAATTAATAATCCTATTTTTTTATTCAGGCCATTAATTACAAGTGAAGAACACCACTGGATTTAGGGTAAGGGATCTTCTCCTTTTCTCTATTAATCAATGTTTTCCTCTATACTATGCCTTTATATGTGTACAAGAAAATGATTGGGTATGTTTAAAAACCTCCCCCAAACTTCCTTCTGGACTTATAAGTGAGTAGAAATCCCATTTCTCTCTCATCAATCCCTCTTGGTCACACACAACACCATGCCGATAAAATCATAACGAATTATACCCGAACCTTCTTCGTTCTTTCTAGTTGGTTTATCTCTCTTTCAAAATGGTGTTATCTTATCTATCTATTTTAGTATTATGAATTCTGGTTATTTTTATAGGATTCTTATATCTAGACCCTTTCATCACATTATTTCGGTGATATAGATGATTTTAAAAGATTTCCTCCTTATAACTTTCCAATAAGCCAACCTGTGTTAAGGAAACTTCCCAAATTTTTATCCAAATTTCATGTCCACTCTATCCAATGTTTTAAAATACCATTGTATTTATAAAAATAGTATTTTTATTATGACAACCTTCTTGGTTAAATTCTGTATTTATATAAAAGAATCTCATCTTTTCTATTTGAAAATCTCTCGAGTGTTTTATTTAAAACCGCACAAAGATTTTTTAATGCTAATGCTTCTAAATTTCATCTTTTAAATGTTGTCACTTATATTTGACACCACTTACCATGTTAAATGCCTATTTTACCCTATTCATGTCCATGTATGTTCTAATACCTTCCATTCAGGGACACTTTCGTGATACGCCCATTGGATATGTTTTATGTCATGATTGTGGTACCCAATTCTTTCCAAGGTAACCTTATGTTTTTGTATGGTTGATTATGTATGATTATTTATGTGGAAATATTATTTTTTTGGCAAGAATATTCATGAATATGTTGAGATGGGTGCGCCCAGATACCGCTCCAATGCATTGGGTAAGGTTAAGTCTCCTGAGATTCGTTGTGAAACGGGATTGGCGGTTAGCCTTAACCCATACTGAAATGGGAATGGGAATGGTGGTTATCCTTGACCTGTACTAAGGATATGATTTATGATTCTAACACATTTATATGATTCCATGTTTATATGATCCCATGCTTATATTAAATGATTTCATAAGATTCATGCTTTGGATATCATTATGTCATGCCTCTTAACTCATGTGCTTGATATGTATCCTTATGTTCATTTCCTTACTGGGTATTTTTAGCTCATCCCATTGTTCATGTGTTCCCTAGGGTACCATATGAATATGTAAGAGCTAAAAGGATGTTATAATATTTTTATGGAGATTAAGTAAAGAAGTTTTTTTAGTCCCATGTTTTATGTTATAGCTACCAAGTCTTCCAAGACATGAGACTTAATGATCCTTGGCTTGTATTCTGATGATTAATTATGCTTAAAATAATGAAATCTTATATGTAAATGGCTTGGGTATCTATATTTGGTATCATAGGATGGTCTATTTATATTTGGAGATTAGGAATAGATCACCTTAGTGAGAACCTTATGGATTAGACTAAGTATAAGGAAACCATCCTAAATTTTGGTGAGTATATAGTAAGTGGTTTTTCAAGAAAATACAACCTTGTCTGGATACGAGCAGGTAGAGTCAGCTCTAGCACATATGTATCTATGGGTAAAACCCAAAAACACTGCTTTGAGCTAGACTCAAACGGAAAGTGGTGCACGAAAATGGGCCTTACTGCACTCTTGGTTACGACACTCCTGGGGGATATGCTTTAGTAGATTCATGAGCATAGTACAACCCATTATTAAGTGACAAAAAAGACCATAATAATATAAGTTAAGAAATTGGTCAAGGCTAACCTAGATATAATCCAAATTAATCACAAGAAAGGATGTAATTATCCTTTATAAGTTTATCCTTTAATGTTCAAAGATTCATTTTTATGCTCAATAGCTATGTATTCAAGACCTATAATTATATGTTTTTTTTCTTAGTTAATGGCAGGAAATAGAAGAACACGTTCCAACAAAAAATGTGATAGGGAATGTCATGAATACCCTAGTGACTTGCCTAATGTGTCGAAAGTGGGTTCTCAAAACTTCATGGAAGTACATGCTCCGCTGGATGAAGTTATGAATAATAACTTGAATCAAGTGGAATGTCCCCCTCCCCCATGGAAAGAGAAAGTTGCGGTAGAATACTTCATTTGGCAAATTCCTCCCATGATTAGCGGGTCTTCTGATCCCCTCCTCACAGAATGGAGGATTAACTCCTTTGAAAAGATATTCTCCGTCCTCCAGTGCACGGAAGAAGAGAAAGTTGTACTAGCAGTCTATCATTTTGATGGTGAAGTTGTTCAGTGGTGGACACTGATCAAGAATACAATGTCCCAAGAGGAAATCTATTCCATATATTGGGAGGAATTCAAGAGGTTGTTTTTCAAAAAATATTTTCCTCTAACCCTCTATCTCAAGATGGAAAGAGAGTTCCATGGAATTAGGCAGATGGAAGATGAGTCCTTCGGGGTGTTTGAAGAAAACATTATAAGTCTTGAATGGTACGCCTCTGGCTTTGTCATGAACACCGAAATCATGTTGGATCTCTTCTTTAGTGGAAAAAAGTTGAGTCTACGAAAAAGTGTTGGCAATTCGAGACTTTGAAATCTATGAGTAGATTTTTCGTTGTGTCCTCAAGGTTGAAATGGAGATTGGAGACACTTAGTAGTCTCATGGTCCCAGTGACCAGAAGAAGAAGATGGAAAACAAAATGAGTGGTCCATCAAAACAAAATCCCATGATGGAAAGAATCCCAACTTTCCCCTTTGAAAAAATTGTGGGAAGAAGCATCCTGGTAACTGTCTGAAGGGAACCAATAATTGCTTAAAATGAGGAAAGTTTGGTCATATGTCCAAGAACTGCTGAAGGGATACAAAAAATCCCACTAATTAAGAAGAAGAACCGAAGGTTCAGATCAACACTCAGCCTACAGTGTTGTGTTTTAACTGCATGGAGCTTGGGCATTATGAAAAAAATTATCCTAAGCCAAGGTTTTTTGGAGGCAATCAGCAAAAACCTCCAAGGAAACAAGGAAGGGCTTATACTATCACTACTACTGAGGTGGATCCAGAAAACGATGTGGTGACATCTACGCTTGTTATTCATTCAAGACTAGCGAATGTACTATTTGATTATTGTTATACACATTCATTCATATCTTGCAAGTTTAGTAAAACTATTCAAACACCACCTCAAAATTTGGAGGAAAAGTTAACTGTGTGAATAGAGATTATAGAAATTATTGCATCCATGGTTTATAACTCCTCCCCGGTTAATTTTTGTGGACTGAACCTCCCAACAAATCTTGTCATACTTCCTTTAGTGGAGTTTGATGCTATCATGGTCATGGATTAGATGTCATTGTAAAAGTCCAACATCAACTACCGGGAAAGGGAGATTAATATTCACATCCCAAAGCATCTTCTGATTCTTCTCAAGTGCAAGGAGGAAGATGAATCTCCTTTAGAATCTTCACCTCATGTTTGGATATTTCTTCATTATGAGTGTGCATACCAAGTTCAAATGATTGAGACAAAGGAGATAATCATGCTTGAAGACATTCCCATCGTGAGGGATTACATTGATGTATTCCTCGAAGAGATGCCTGGTCTACCCCCTGACTGAGAGGTTGAGTTATCAATTGAACTTATCATTGGATCTCTGTCAATATCAAATAAACCTTATATAATGGCCATCGTAGAGCTGGAAGATCTAAAGAATCTGTTACAGGAGAATATGGAGAAGGGTTTTAGACGCCCGAGTGCTTCACTGTGGGGTGCTTTAGTCCACTTCGTCAAGAAGAAGGATGAATCAATGTGCCTCTATATTGATTTTTAGGAGCTCAATAAAATCACGATAAATAACAAGTATCCCCTTCAACAGATAGATGACTTGTTCGATCTGCTTCGTGGGGCCAGTTATTTCTCTAAGGTGGACCTTCATTCGAGATATCACCAACTAAAGGTGGGGAAGGAAGATATTCCCAAGACTTCCTTTCAAATAAGGTATGGAAACTATGAGTTCATAGTGATGCCCTTAGGACTCACAAATGCTTCAGAAATTTTCATGTACTTAATGAATAGAGTATTTAGAGATTACCTCGACAAATTTTTGGTAGACATTATTGATGATATTATGATATAATCTAAGAGCAAGGATGAACATCAGGAGTATTTGAAAACTATGTTAAAGACATTGAGAAGGGAGAAGTTGTATGAAAAATAATGTAAATGTGAGTTCTGGATGGAGAAAGTATCATTCTTGGGGCATGTTATCACTAGGAATGGGAAATCTGTGGACCCTTCCAAGACGAAGGCGATTAAAGAGTGGCTGAGGCCAACTTCTGTAAAAGAGATCCGTAGTTTTTAGGTCTAGCTGGGTATTATCAACGATTCGTGAAGAACTTTTCATGATTGTCAATTCCAATGACCAAGCTGACATGGAAGCGAGTAAATTTCATCTGGACACAAGAATTTGGAGACTGTTTCAAGGAGTTGAAAAAGAGGCTTATCACTGCGTGGGTACACACACTCCCTTTAAGCGGAGAACTCTTTGGTGTATAGTGATGTTTCTAAGAAAGGGTTAGGATGTGTGCTAATGAAAAATGATAAAGTGATAGCCTATGCCTCAAGGAATCTGAAAATACATGAGAAAAACTATCCCACACATGATCTGGAGTTGTCGGCTCTGATCTTTGCATTGAAAATCTGGCGGCATTATCTCTATGGAAAAATGTGAGATATAAACTGACCACAAGAGTCTCAAATATATATTCACATAGAAAAAGAATAATATTCACCAATGAAGATGGATAGATCTCATCAAGGATTATGACTGCTCAATCCACTACCATCCCGGTAAGGAAAACAAGGTGGAAGATGCTCTAAGTAGAAAGGATCTTGCATCTTTATCAATGATGAGAATTGAAAAGGATCCGAACTTCTTAGATTTATAGAGGATCGAAATGGGAATCATTAAGGGAGGAACATCATCAATCATTTCTCAAATGATTTCTCAACCCTCCCTCATGGTGAAAATAAAGGTTTCTCAATGAAAAGATGTGGAAATTCAAAAAAGGGTGGAAGCTGTTGAAAATGGGAAATCCTCCAATTTCAAAAATGACAAAGAAGGAGCTGTAAGATTTGGGACATGATTATCTGTACCATCTGATCCAGAGATAAAGAAGGAGCTATTGAATGATGCACATAGGTCGACCTTCTCTATCCATCCAGGGAGTACCAAAATGTACTGTGATCTCCAAGAACACTTCAGGTGGGATAAAATGAAGAAGGAGATTGTCGAATATATATCAAGGTGCTTGGTATGTCGGCAAGTTAAACATGAGATACAAAAGTCCAAAGTTATGATGCATCCATTTCCTATACCCATGTGGAAATGGTAAAATGTTACAATGAACTTTTACATGGGTCTCCCGAAGAGGTCAATGGGAAATAATGCGATATTGGTTGTGGTTGACTGACTCACCATGAAATCTCATTTCATCCCTATTCAAGAAGATCTTTCACTTGAACAAATTGCAAAGATATATGTGAAGGAAGTGTTGAGACTGCACGGTGTTCAACTCTCAATTGTATCTGACTATGATCTGAGATTAACCTAAATGTTTTGGAAAAGTCTCTATCTTGCTCTGAGCACTGAACTGAACTTCACTACGGCCTATCATCCTCAAACTGATGGCTAGTCTGAGCGAACTATTCAGACATTGGGAGACATGTTGAGAGCGTGTTCTGTGGAATTTAAAGGAGGATGGGACCAACATCTTCTTCTAGTTGAATTCTCATAAAAAAATAGTTTCCACTCGTGCATCCAAATGGCACAATATGAATCCCTTTATGGGAAAAGGTGTAGAACACGACATGTTTGGATGAAGTCGGTGAGCGTAAGCTGCAAGGATCTGAAATGGTCGAAGAAATAGTGGAGAAGGTGAAAACCATTCAGCAGCATATCAAGGCAGCCCAAAGTCAACAAAATATTTATGCAGATAATCGTTGACGTGACATTGAGTTCAAAGTTGGAGACATGGTATTTCTACACATATCTCCGTGGAAGAAGGTCATGAGGTTTTGGAAGAAAGGGATGTCACATCCTAGGTACATCGACCCCTTCAAGATCCTTGATCGATTCAGAGCTATGGCATATCGACCAACACCTCCACCTACCATGTGGAAAGTGTATGATGTCTTTCATGTATCCCTCTTGAGGAAGTACATACATGATCCCTCACATGTTCTAAACTCAGAGGTGGTGCACCTGGAAGATGATCTTTCTTATGAGGAGCAGCCAGTAAACATTCCGGATTAGAGAGAAAATGTTCTATGCAACAAGAAAACCCATATTATCAAAGTGCAATGGAGGAACCATAAGTTTGAGGAAGTAACATTTGAGCTAGAGGAAGAAATAAAGAAATGTATCCACATCTGTTTTTGGCCTAGAATATAAAATGAAATTTTGAGGGCCAAATTTCATAATGGGAGAAGAATGTAATGACCCAATGTTTTTAATGGAAATTAACTTCTTATAAATATGGTATAAAATCACAGAATAATAAACTACTAAGTAATAATTTGACATTAAACATAAGTTTTTCACTTCTGTGTTTGGAATTTTGAAAATCTAACATACACGGTTGTGTTCAAGATGTTTTTTGGAGTCTAATAAAACAAAAATAATTTTTGGTGAATAGTAAAATACCCTAATGAATTTTAACAAACCCTTATGAATAGTGATATACCATAATGAATAGTAACCTCAACTATGTTGGAATAAAATTAATATTTAAGTTGAAAGTACGATATACCTATATTTTAGAATGAGTTAATGAATGTTTTAAAACTGGTTTTTATAATAAATTATTATTTTAATTAAATAATAAAATAATCATATATAGAATCTTATTTTTGAAAAATGGACTTCATTTTTGGATTATACACATTGAAAATTAGTTGGGGTGAATTTTTTGGATTTTTTTTCTGAAATACTTGATTTTTTCTCTGAATAGTAGAATCTGATAATTTACAATAAATGCTAAATAATGGACTAATTGAGTCATCGATGATGCTCTAATGATGTACGCCCACATGGTTCGAATTCATATGACCCATTTACTATTCTTGGTCATGGAATACTTAGTATTCCATGTTTTGGGATGAAATAATAAATTAATGGTTATAATATCATGAAATCCCTCCTCTCCTCCACTATAAAAGTCCCCTTTCACTCCCTCTTCTCTCCACTCCTATAATGCGCCAAGACTTCTATAAATTCTCCCCAAATTTCTCCCCAAGGTCCTCCCCCACGTCCAAAATCTATCAGCCTCTTCAAAATACCAATACCCCTACCCTTAAGAGGTTCTCAAAGGAGGAAGTCTCAAGAGGTAAATTCCTCTTCCCAAATTTCTTCTTTTCTTTAAAGTTCTTTTCTTTTTAATTTCATTCCTCAGCTCCCTTCACCATAACAGTATGATAAATATAGTAGCATACATGTACTGGAATTTCTTAATGCTAGGGGTAAATTTCCTTATCTTCTCACCTTTTCCCACCCTTTTATTTGAAAGAAATGAAATCACCGTTTGAGATGTGCTAATTTAGCACATTCAAGGACAACAGTATATCAATTTTTGTTATTATCTGTAATTCTTGTCATGAAACCATTTGTGTTATGATTGATCTATATTATTTTATATGTAATATATCCTATTTTTATTTTCTTCTTTAATCATTTCATACAAAGGGAATTAAGTTATAATTAAAAACACATTCATTGTAACAAAATCCACCGAATAACAAAAACGGTTATCACTATGGTTATATATGTAACAATTCAACATCAATCTAAGTAACCTAAATAAAATTAAATCCATGTAATATAATGGATATGAAATAATGAATGTAACTTCAATTCTGGACAACCACTTTCATTTTACATATAATCCAAACTTGAATATAAGTGAACTGATTTTTTAAATCCAAGTAATCAAACGAGCCCAAACAATGAAATTGAACCTTATAACTAATCAAAAAAGATTTGAATAAACTAAAAAGGGTTATAATAAATAAATTAAATATATAAGAGGTTATGGATATATGAATTAATAAACCCAATTGGTTTATTCATGTCATTAATAAAATTTTAAGAACACCACCGGATTTAAGTAAAGGGATCCTCTCTTTTTCTCTCTTAATCAAGATTGTGCTCCATAATATGCCTTTATATGTGTACTAGAAAATAATAGGGTATGTTTAAAAAACTCCCCCATACTTCCTTCTAGATTTTTAAGTGATGAGAAACCCCATTTCTCTCTCATCAATCCCTCTTGGTCACACCCGACACCATGCCGATAAAATCCTAACGAATTCTACCCAATCCTTCTTTGTTCTTTCGGGTTTCCTTATCTCTCCTTCAAAATGGTGTTATCTTATCTATCTATGTGAGTATTATGACTTATAGTTATTTTTACAAGATTATTATATCAATACCCTTTCATCACATTCTTTCAGGGATATACATGATTTTGAAAGATTCCCTCCTTATAACATTCCGATAAGCCATCCTGTTTTAAGGGGACTTCGCAAAATTTTACCCAAAATTCAAGTGCACTCATTCTTTTGTTTTAAAATACCATTGTATTTATAATATAATTATATTTATAATAAAAACCTTCTTGGTTCAATTATAGTTATATATAAAATAATGTCATCTTTTCTATTTGAAAAGCTCTAGAGTGTTTTCTTTAAAACCGCACAAAGACGATTTAATGATAATGTTTCTAAAATACATTTTTTATATGTTGTCACTTATATTTGACACCACATACCATTTTATATGCCAATTTTACCCTATGGATGTCCATGTATGTTCTAATACCTTATTCTCATGGAAAAATTCATTATACGCCCATTGGATATGTTTTATGTCATGATTGTGGTACCCAATTCCTTCCATGGGTAACCTTATGTTTTTGTATGGTTGATTGTGTTTGATTATTTATGTGGAAAGATTATTTATGTGTCAAGAATATTCCTGAATATGTTGAGATGGGTGCTATAACACTCGAGACTTTTATGACAAATATTTTGTTTTTATTTTATATAAATCATCAATGTAATCTTTCACTACACACAACACTAGCTTGGCATTCTTTACATGTAATCGCGACCTTCCTTGATTGCTTGCGTTGTACGCAATACCGAGTTTCACTAAACAATCATATGCTATTAAAATATTATTAAAACTAGACGTTATGAATAGTAATACCCACTATTTGAAAATTTTTAAATTATATTTTTCAAAATGGACTTCATTTTTGGATTCAGAATATCGAAATTTTCCTAGGGTGAATTTTTGGTATTTTTTTGAAAACTTTCAATTTTTGATGAATAATGAAAACAATGGGTTACTATTCAAAAAACAAATTTTTATTTAAATAATTATTTATTTTATTTAAATAGATAAATAATACCTATATAAGTTCAATTTATGTCATTGTAGTCATTTTATAATAATTTTAGATATATAAAAATTTTCTTGAACTTTTCACTGTCTTTTACCCACCTCCTAGGAGAATTTGTAAATTCACATAAAACATAACTTTACCGCTTCTGTGAGTGAAATATCGAAAATCTGAGAGACATGGATAATATCAAGGGGCTAAAATGTGGTTCAATGAGATGAAAATAATGTTTGGTGAATAGTAATGTTTTACTTTTTTTTACCACGGTTAAAAGTAAATAGGGTAATTAAGGGTAAAAATGATATTATCATTACCAAAACACATGCCCTAATTCTATTGGATAACTGTAATGCGACCAAAAAAACCTTAGGAATGAAATATGACCATGTAGTCCCACTTGGATTAGATTAGGACATTTATTACTAATTTATTTAAAGAAGGGTTAAAATAGTTAAAATCAAAGTTTAATAACTAAATTATTTTTAATATAGAGTTATACATAAGATAAATTCGACTATAAATATTCATTATAAATATAAAAATATTTCATATATAATGGTATTTTATTTGTAATTTTTAGACTTTAAATAATTTAATTTATTAATGATACAATAATGATTAAGTAATTATATTATTAATGAAATATTGGCATAATTGATGTTATAAATACCAATATAATTGTAATTTGAAACTTTTTATGAATTTAAATAATTGTATATGTTAATATGACATGTTAGTATTGATTTAATGAAATTTTTTCGAACTAATATTTCTATTATGATTTTCAAAAAAATCAATTACCATATACTGTCAAAATTGACATAAAATAGTTTTTAAAACAAATATCATATTATTTATTGTTCTTTTATTCCTAAAAATATAAGGATCGGCCAAATTACTTAGATAAGGTTATATATATATTAATAATAAACAACTTGGGGTTCGTTTATCTTTTTATAGTAATTTTATTAACCTTATAGTGTAAGAAAACAAGAAGACGCGGTAAAAGAAAAATTATTTAACATAAAGTAAAATATAAATGATAAGGTTAAAATAGAAACCTGAACTTGTCTAAATTATATTGGATGAGAGGATTTCGACCCATCCCCACCTTATCGTCGAAATAACTCAATTTGGAGATTTTAAAAACTGAATATGACTTTATAATAAAATAATATTTTTAGTTATTCCAAAGGTGCCCTTCTCCTCCCCTATAAAGGGGCACCTCCTCCCTCTCTTCCTCACACAACATTGAGCCATCATGCTCGGCTAACCCCTGCCAATTCCTCTTCTCCTCTTCCTAAGAAACATCCTAGAGGTTTTGGTCCTCTTCAAATACCAATATTAGTTCCCCAAAAAGAGGTTTCAAAAAGGCGTGTTGAAAGAAGAGGAGGTTCGGAAATGTATGAAGCATATCAGACCTAAGGTAAGGGATAACTATTCCAATCTCATTCTAATCCAAGATTATTTATTCATATGTATTTACTGGGGTTATTGTTATCATCCAATTCCATGTTTTCTAAAAGTTTTTTTACGTATGTTTTATGTCCTTTTTACCGATTTTGTCTTTTACTACATGGTATGTAAGGAATATTTTTTTTACGTTACGCGGTACTTTTTGAATTTTCCAACAAAAGTAAGAGGAGAATGTTTTTTAACTTATACGGCATGAAATGAGTTTTATGGTTTTATAAAGCTTGATTTTAATGAATCTTCCTCAAAAATATTTCATGACTATTTTCAATAAAATCATTTTCTTTTAAAAATGCATGGCATTTTGTGGATAGAAACTGATTTTAAAGAAGAAAGGATATTTTCCTCAAGAATTCATTTTTAGTGTTTTATCAAAACCATTTTCCATCTAAAATGGAATTATTTCATATGTGTATGTTTTAATTATAATGTCGCTATGATTTACATGGTTTCACTTTTCTTATTATTAAATGATATACATTTCTTTTATAAGGTTTATGTTATGATGGGATGATGTTTATGAAACCCATTTTATTCACTGGGTTATTATGAATGATATATGTTTATTTTGTGGAACAAGTAATAATTATTTGATTATGAGATGGGTGGGACCTATATCTCCCTCCAATTCATTGGGTAAAGATTTATATCTCATGAGATAGACATGGCTGGAATGGTAAGTTAATCCGGTTCAGTGTTACGGGACTGAAATGAGGAGTGAACTCGATTCCGAAAGGGACTTTGTCAACTAAGATGGTCTTGGCAGCAATTCCTTGTATACTATGGAAATTATAACATGTTCTTAATGGTTGCCACACTTTCATGTATTATTCCTATTCTATTTTATCATGATTTATGTCCTATTATGATATATGTCTTATTTACTTCCAAGATTCATTTCTTTGCACATGATTGTGATGTTTAGATTTTATGTTTATGTTTTTGCATTCAAATGTTTATGGATGGTTTTATGTTCTCTATTTTTACCCTTAATGGGCATTTGAGCTCACCCATTTTATGTTTTATTTTCCCAAGGATATAAATTAAGTATTTAGGTAAGAAAAAAAGGGGGAGATCTTTATGGGAGATGTTGATGATCTTTCACCACGATTAGAAGATTATATTCCGAGTTTCCAAAGACACTAAACTATTACAGTCCTTGTGTGTCTCTTTTTTTATGTACTAAGTATTCCAAAAATGTAATGTAATGTCCATGTACGTCAATCTTTGGGTCTCTACAGTTGGTATCAGAGGAAAGGATTAGTCAACCTTTGGAAACTAGGATGAGAAAACTTTAGTGAGATCCCTAGAGATATTTCTAGGGTATGTCTAGGGATGTCCATAAGGTTAAGTATAAGTATAGGTTATAGTCCTAGAATTACGGTAATGATATTAGAATTAAACCTAAGATGTTAGATATTGAAGGTACTCCCCCTTTATTTTGTTGTTTTCCCTAGCATGATTTTTGCCTCTCACACTATTCTTTTTGGGTTTTAGACGATGGCTGGAACACGAAGGAACCGTGTTCATCAATGTAATGGACAATGCAATGATTTTACTCCGGATCAAACAATTGTTATGGGAGATGGAGTGAAAATTCTTATTTCTATACTTACACAAGCTATGAATCATTCTAGACTTCCAAATTAGTAGAGAAGGGAACAATATTATATTGAGTCCTTCATGAGGCAACGTCCACCATCATTCAGTGGGTCTTATGATCAACTTATTGAGGAACAATGGATCAGTACCAGTGAAAAGATATTTTCAATTCATTAATGTTCTGAACATGATAAAGTCATCTTAGAAGTATATTGTTTGGATGGTGAAGCTGATCAATGGTGGAATCTTATCAAGAATACGAGGCCTAGAGATGAAATTGATTCCATGGAATGGGATGAGTTCAAGAACGTTTTTTTTCAATATGTAATTCCCTCATATTCTTCGAACAAAGATGGAGAAGGAGTTTCTTGAACTAAAGAAAAAGGATGATGAATCTGTTGGTTTATACGAAGAAAATTTTACAAGGCTTGAAAGGTATGCATCTGGCTTTATCATACATCCTGAAAGGAAAGTTGATCGATTATTTAGTGGCTTAAAACCAAATCATTGAAGGGCATTAGCTATAAGAAACTTTAGTAGCTATGAAGAAATTGTGCGTTGTGCTATCAAGGTAGAAATAGAAGTTGGTGTTACTTATCCATCTCATGGTTTTGACAAGAAACGAATGATGGAGTTAAAGGAGAAATCTCAAAATAATGGTGAAATGAAGATGAATGTTTCCTTATGCTCAAACTGTGGAAAGAACACGGTGGATATTGTCTTAAAGGGACTAGATAATGTTTTAAGTGTGGAAAAGAAGGTCATTGAGCAGCTGAGTGTCGAAGAAATGGGAAAAGGGTTTCTAATGATGCGAATAAAGAAAATACTGCAGAGAACGCACCACCAACACTTAAATGCTTCAAGTTTAAGGAAATGGGGCATTATGCTAATAAATTCCCTATTCCAAGGGTTAGTGATGACCGACATGAGAAACCACTAAAGTCAGAGGACAATGGGAAGTCACATGCGATCACTATTGGCGATGTTGAATATGAAAACGATGTGGTGGAATTTTTAAGTGTTTATGTAATGGGATTCCAAAATAATGTTGTATATAGTATCGTGGAATATTGGAATATTTATGTATTGGTATATTGTGGTTTTCAATAATTTTATGGTACTAGTAACCATGGAAAGTGATTGAGATATTTTTGGAAAGAAGATGA
Organism: Viscum album; assembly: GCA_963277665.1. Taxonomy (NCBI): domain Eukaryota; kingdom Viridiplantae; phylum Streptophyta; class Magnoliopsida; order Santalales; family Viscaceae; genus Viscum; species Viscum album. The sequence goes on along the minus strand of OY728136.1, from coordinate 997,473,214 downwards.
TATGTGCATAATGAAGGGATAATGAGAAAATGAAATGTTTGATAGTATTCATGAGCTCATGACTAATATAAGGAAATAGTTATATAATGGTTTGAGTATATAGAATTTTGGGGTTTTGGTATGTGGAAGGAGTTATCTTTTGACACCACTCATGTTTTCACTAAGATTCAATGGGTATTCATTTTTTTCAAGAGAATACATTATTAAGGCCTTAGAATGTTTGGAATGTGACCAACAAGACATATCTTATGATATATGGGGATCAACAATGGTATTAACATGCTTGTTATATTAAATCTCTAGTAATCGTTGTAACACCCCAAGCATCCATGGTACGCTTCTCTTTGAATAATATAGTAGCGTGTGTTGTACGCAACCTCGAGTTCTAACACACCGCGACCAATAAAAGTAGTAGTTATGAATAGTTATAACCAATTATTGAAATTATATATATTTTACATGTCAAAATGGACTTCATTTTTGGATTCGTAATATCAAAATTAGACTATGTTCAATTTTTGGTATTTTTCAGAGAACTTCCATTATTTTATGAATAGTGAAAAATACTTAAAAACAACTTTTTTAATCAAAATAATTTATAGTGATAACTTATACAATTGAGTGGTTTTAAATTATAATTAGAATATATTTTTAATATTTTATCCAATGGTGGTCATTATAATTAATTTAACAATGAAATTGGACATAAACAATTGTCAATCTTTTGATATATATTGTTTCCTAAAATCACGATATTTGTTGTGATAGTGGAAATTAATTATAAAATTAAGTAATGCAAGTAACATGTTTGGAATTTCATAAAATAGAAATCATTTTTGAATTCGGAATATCAATTATAGCTTAGGGTGAAATTTTGGCATTGTTCTGAGAAACTTCAACTTTTGATGAATAGTGAAACCACTAAGTGGTAGTTAAATAACTGATTTTTTGTTTAAATGAAATATTACCACTTCTGTGATTTGATTTTCAAAAAACCGACATAAATGGTTTTAATTATGAAGTAAAATGTTGTTCAATGAGATTAAAATTATTTTTTGGTGAATAGTAACTTTTAAGTTTAATTAATCGCGATTAAAGGTAATTAGTGAAATTTAAGGTAAAAAAGATATTATAAAAATATGAAATTACCTTTACACTTGTCCTAATCCTATTATATGAGTCATGGCCGACCAAGGCAATACATGGGTAAACTTGGGGACCCATGGAGCAACTTTGGTAGGAAAATGTCAATAAAAACGTTTTATTTAATGTTAAAATAAAAATGTCACGAACATGAGTTGTTTACTAAAACAATTTTTAAATGGGGTTATACAAGTAATATATTCGACTATAAATATTAATTAGAAAGCTAAAAAGATTTCCTACATAATTATAGTTTTTTTATAATTTTTATACATTAAATAAATTAAATTATTTATGACACCATGATGATGCAACGATTACCTCATTAATTAACGATTTTAATAAAATGGAAGGATAATGTAAAATCTAAGCATTAAACTTGTGCAAAGCCTATTGGATGAGAATATTTCGAACCCTTATCACCTTATCCTCGAATTATATAAGTGTGGGACCTTTAGAATCCGAAAACCATTGTATAATAAAGTAACATTTCATTACTTTCCAAGAGTGCCCCTCCTCTCCTCTTATAAAAGGCCCCCACCACTACCACCTTCTTCACACATTCATGCCATTTTGATCGGCCAAAATCTGCACAAATACTCTCCCAACTTCCATCCCTTACTACTAGAAGCCTCACTTTGGGAATAAGTCTTCCAAATGAAGCCTTTGGATCAAATCAATACGAGTTACCCGATTTTAAGGTAATGTCTTCTGTAATGTTGTTTTGATTTATTTTGCTTATCCAACCCCATAAACTCTTTTTATTCATTTCTTTTGTAACAACACCAATATCCTAAATATACTAGGATGTTGTTATGAGATGTATTAGAGATACAATTACACACACCTACATCTAATGGTTAAAGAACGTACGGTTTCTGTGGATGGCGAATTTCTGCCTCACGGAACGATGATTGTTCAACACTCATATAACACCTTAAAATGTGGCCATTAAGATTTCACTATATTTATATATGATATATAATATTTTTATGTTTTACTTAAGGTTCTGTATTTTTCATTTATGGCATACCTATCTTGTTTCCATTATGGGTAAACGTGATATTTTCATTTTAGAAAGTGCGGACTACCGCCCCCTCAAAGTGATTTGAATCGTTAATGCCATATGTGGGATGTATAAAGGATGGTTTAAATGATATTATATATGCTATTATACTGGAATTATAATATACATTTATATCATTATGATTTCATTAAATACGAAATAGAAATGAATGTAGCGTTCATGCGTACGTACGTCTTACCGTCTCCATGAACGGTGCATTTCATTTCTTACCTCTAAACGTTATAGAATATTATAAATGCATGTATATACTGGATATATATGAGATATATGATATCTATATCATGAATATAATTCTGGATATAATAGATATTTCACCACATGAACAACTTGTAATTATAAGAAATTTATATTTTAATAAAGTACCAAAGATCGACAAAATGACCGTTATTAACTTAAATAATTACATAATGTTCAATAATGGTAATAAGTGATATAAAAGGAACGAAAAACATGAAAATGGTTCTTATGAAATTATAAATTAACTCTAGTTTAGTATTCAGGAGGTTAAAGAACGGTCGAGTCAAGACAGGACGCAAGGTAAGGGAACTTCTTAACCCAATTTCCATTCTTTGGGTTAATCTCCTATTTTAAAATTATTTCATGATATTATTATGTAATATCTTGAATTTATACTTTCTTTATGTGTAAATATAGTGAATACACATAATAGATCTATTTTATTTTAAAAAATTATATTTGTAAGGGACTTCGTCTCAATATCCATTCATTGAGGCATATTTTGTTTTATACACAAATTTCGTTTATATGGTGTATAAACCCCTATTAGTTTTACGTTTATTCAAAAGGAATATTTTTATATGAAGCATTTACTAAACGAAAAAAGGGATTGTTTTTGTCATACGTATGCGGTGACAACGACTTCTCCACCGCCGTGACCATTATTTGAGTTTCAGCTTCCTTTACAAGCCAAACTTTTTTTAAAAAGAAAAATAAATACCATGTTTTACTTTTCTTTTATTTTGGTATTGAAAATGGTTTTGATAGTGTTATTATTATATCAATGTGTTGTATTGATATCTTTTGATTGAAATATGGAAATTTTATGTTTCCACTATGCATGATTATGTGATATGATTATGTTATGGTTTATGATATGTTTAAACCTGTTCATATGAGAAATGCATTGGACTTAATAAGTGACGGTTGGAGCCCGCTATAGCTCCTCGATGCATCGGTAGGTCTCATGAGACAAACTACTATCTTGCACGAGGCCTTGACAAAATCTTATTTGTGGTCTTGGCACGAGGCCTTGGCTACATGGTTATGATAGTCTGGGATTATGCATTCCATCATTATGAAAGTGGTTATTGATATTGCATGTGATTATTCGACCAGTAGAATATCCATGTGAATAAGTAAATGGAATTATTTCATTTTACTTTTTCCATATTATTTTGAAGTTCAAGTTCAAAAGGCGTTTGTTTTAGTTATACATTTCCTTAAATGTTTATGTTTATTGATGAAAGCTTCCACTATATTGTTATCCTTACTGAGCATCTGAGCTCACCCCTTTCAATGTTTTAATATTTTCCAGGATGTGAAGAATTATTTTATGAATGACCTGTAGGGATAGTCGGAAGAGGATATGAGTGTGGACTATGGAGAATTTGTTATTGTAGTTTTTCACTTTATGATGTAATGTAACATTTAAGAATTTATGTAGTGTTTCCAAGGCTACTAAACTAATCAGTCTTTCGAGACTTGATCTTTTTTGATCATGCCAATGTTACAAAGTAATGCACCGACTCTGGGTAGCTGGGGTCGGGGCATTACAGTTGGTATCAGAGGCAGTTTAGTACTAACCTTCTAAGCTAGATTTAGATAAAGTCTGATTAGAGAACATAGCCCGAAGATAGACTTTGGGGATTAGTATAGAAGAACTTCCTAGAATTTTGGTATTATAGAGATTTTGTGTGTTTTCCGAGCAATACATCCCTGTCTGGATACGAGCAGGTAGAGGTGGCTCTGGCACAGATGTACCTAGGGGTAAAACCCGAAAGCAACGCTTTGATCTAGACTTGAACGGGAACTGTTGCACGACAATGGCCCTTGCTGCACTCTTGGTTACGACACTCCCGGGGATATGCTTAGGATAATTCTCATTTTCTTTACAAACCACTATGAAGGGTTATGAGTATATACTTCCTCAAAGAAAACATTTTTATGATTATGGATTATATCTGTTAACCATTAAATTTACATTATGTATTTTACATGTTTGGAATTATTCATTGCAATTCATAAACTAACCTACTTTATGCCATTGTATAGAAATGGTGCCCAGTGGAGGGAATGTGAACTCCAGCAATACGTATGATCCAATGTGTAAGAAGGATCATATCTTTCATGGTATTATGCCAACATTTAGAAGGGAAATAATCTCCCATGTGTTCTCAACATATGAATATATAGTATCATGTGTTATTAAGATAAGTAAAGAATTCTCTGAGTCTCATGGATTTGAAGGGAAGAAAGAGAAGAAAAGGATGGAAGAGCGAATGATGGAAAAAGGGATGTGGGAAAAGAATAATTTTCCAATATGAGATAACTGTGGGAAGAAACACCTTGGAACTTGCCTGAAAGTAATGGGAGTTTGTTATAAGTGTGGAGAAAAAGGACACCAAGTGCGTGACTGTAAGGGTACGAAAAAGGTTTCAAATGTACTATGCTTCATCTGCAAGGAGTGGGGATACTACAAAACCAATGTCCAAATCATCAGAGTGTTCCCCAAATGATGTTACTGGATAATAATCAAGTTATTATACTACAATAGATGAGGACGAACGATTAGAGTTCTTATGTTGTTATTAATGAATTTTGTAATTTGAGTGTTGTATCAATGATGTACTGGTTATAATAATTATGGAGTATATAAGGATTGTACTACAGTACTATTTAATCAAGGACATGAGATTGTGTGGAACCAAGATAAGTGACTCCACAATAGGTTAAATTTTTGGAAAATATACGGTTGAGAGAAAGATAAACCATAATATGGTTCTGATACCGAGATAGTGATTTTGGAATAAGACATGATTGATTTGGATATATTATATTGGATATTCTTAACTTCTGTGAAACTGATTGATGATTTTTATACATTTTTGGATATAAGGAGTATATCTAGTATTCTATAAGGAATAAGGTATCATGGTAATTCAGGATGTTGCAGTGTTTTAAAAGAATACATGATGAAGGTGTTCACATGTTGTTACACGGGAAAAAAGCGGATCTTTATTATGTTTACCTTCCTCATAAAATTTGGACTATGAGTTGGACAGAAGTATTTTGGATAACTATAAAGGTTGGAATGGATTAAGTTGAACCTTGGATAGTAATGTCTAAGGTTAAAACATTTCTGAATATTATTTTTGGAATATTATAACAGTTTTAGAAAAAGGAAAACCTTCAGGTTGGTCGATAACCCGTTGCTTCGGACAAAGCTGCAGGAATCGAACCCACAACCATATTGCGACATACCTTTATGACCTAACACTAGCATACAGGAAGTCCATGGTTATTAAAAAGTAGTTTTCATAATCTAAATGGTATGTGATAATATTTTTAACCTTGTACGATTAGGATAAATATAATATTTTTGAGTTTTATTATATTTATGAGTGAAAGAAAAGTTTGTGGTAGAAATTAGTTGATGGTTGAAACTCTACTGGTCAAGTATAAATATATATATACCTATATCTTATTATATGAATAAATAAATTTTTAAACTTTAGTAAAGGGATATTAAAACAAAAAAATGTGTTATCCTAATACCTTATGTCTTATTTAACTGATGATATTTTAAATCAACATAGATTGAAGGCTTTGAGGCCCTCAATTTGACACTTGTTTGTGATTGATGACCTCAATCACTCCCTACAAATATTTACTTTTTCCTCCAATTATTTGTCTCTAATTGCCACCAATGTTCTCCTAATCTAGATCATAATTGTGTGGTGAATTTTTCATTTCCCTTTTCCTCTTATTAAGGCTAAATTTTATTAACCTTATTTCCGATGTGGGTTTTCCCCAAAGGTATTTTCTATTTTCAAACTTTTATTTTCAAAGAAAATTTTCAAATTGCAAGGATGCAATTTATTGAAGGAGGGGATAATGTAACACCCCAAACTTCCATCATACGCTCCTCTTTGAATAATAGAGCAGCGTGTGTTGTATGCAACCATGAGTTCTAACACACCGTGACCAATAAAAGTAGCAGTTATGAATAGTTATAACCAATTTTTGAAATTATATATATTTTAAATTTCAAAATGGACTTCATTTTTGGATTCGTAATATCTAAATTATCCTGTGTTGAATTTTTGGTGTTTTTCTGAGAACTTTCATTATTTTATGAATAGTGAAAAATACTTAAAAACAAATTTTTTAATCAAAATAATTTATAGTGATAAATTATACTTTTGAGGGGTTTTAAAGTATAATTAGAATATATTTTTACTATTTTATCCAATGGTGGTCATTGGAATTAATTTAACATTGAAATTGGACATAAATAATTGTCAATCATTTGATATATATTGTATCTTAAAATCACGCTATTTGTTGTGATAGAAGGAATTAATTATAAAATTAATTAATGCAACTTATATGTCTGGAATTTCATAAAATAGACATCATTTTTTAATTCTGAATATCAATTATATCTTAGGGTGAAATTTTTCCATTGTTCTGAGAAACTTCAATTTTTGATGAATAGTGAAACCACTAAGTGGTAGTTAAATAACTGATTTTTCGTTTAAATAAAATATTACCACTTCTGTGATTTGATTATCAAATATCTGACATACATGGTTTTCATTACTAAGTAAAATGTGGTTCAAATTTGATTAATATAATTTTTTTGTGAATAGTAATTTTTAAGTTTAATTAATCGCGATTAAAGATAATTAGTGAAATTTAAGGTAAAAATGATATTATAAAAATATGAAATGACCTTGACAATTGTCCTAAACCTATTGTATTAGTCATGGCCGACCAAGAAAATTCATGGGTCAACTTGGGGACCCCATGGAGCCACTTTGGTAGGAAAATGACAATAAAAACGTTTTATTTAATGTTAAAATAAAAATGTCACAAACATGAGTTGTTTTACTAAAACAATTTTTAAATGGGGTTATACAAGTAATATTTTCGACTATAAATATTCATTATAAAGATAAAAATATTTCCTACATAATGATATTTTTTTTATAATTTTGAGACATTAAATAAAGTAAATTATTTATGAAACTATGATGATGCAACAATTACCTCAATAATTAAAAATTTTAATAAAATGCAATGATAATGTAAAATAATAGCATTAAACTTGTCCAAAGCCTATTGGATGAGAATATTTAGAACCCTTATCACCTAATCCTTGAATTATATAAGTGTGGGACCTTTAGAATCCGAAATGAATTGTATAATAAAGTAACATTTCATTACTTTCCAAGAGTGCCCCTCCTCTCCTCTTATAAAAGGCCCCCACCACTACCACCTTATTCACACTTTCAATCCATTTGACTCAGCCAAACTCTGCTCAAATACTCTCAAACCTTCCCTACCTTACTCCTAGAAGCCTCACTTTGGACATAAGTCTTCCAAAGGAAGACTTTGGATCAAATCAAAAAGAGTTACCAGATTTTAAGGTAATGTCTTCTCTAATGTTATTTTGTTTTATTTTTCTTATCCTACCCCCTAAACTCTTTTTATTCATTTCTTTTGTAACTAAAACAGTATAATATAAATACTATAATGTTTTTATGAGAATTATTCGAGCTACACTTACACACACCTACATCTAATGGTTAAATAACATACTAAATCTGTGGATGGAAAATTTCTGCCTCACGAAACGATGACTGTTCAACACTCATATAACACCTTCAAAGGTGGCCATTAAGATGTCACTATATTTATATATGATATATAATATGTTTATGTTTTACTTAAGGTTCTTTATTTTTCATTTATGGCATACCTTTCTGGTTTCCATTATGGGTAAACGCGATATTTTCATTTTAGGAAGTGCGGACTACCGCCCCCTCAAAATGATTTGAATCGTTAATGCCATATGTGGGATGTATAAAGGATTGAGTAAATGATATTATATATGACATTATACTGGAATTATAATATACCTTTATATCATTATTATTTCATTAAATACGAAATAGAAATTAAAGTAGCGTTCATGCGTACGTACGACTTACCGTCTCCATGAACGGTGCATTTCATTTCTTGCCTCTAAACGTTATATAATATTATAAATGCATGTATATACTGGATATATATGAGATATATGATATATTAATCATTAATATAGTTCTGGATATAATGGATATTTCACCACATGAACAACTCGTAAATATAAGATGTTTATTTTTGACTCAAGTACCAAAGATCGACAAAACGACCGTTATTAACTTAAATAATTACATAATGTTCATAACATGGTAATAAGTGATATAAAAGGAATGAAAAACTTGAAAAATGTTCTTAAGAAATTATAAATTAACTCTAGTTTATTATTCAGGAGGTTAAAGAATGGTCGAGTCAAGAAAAGATGCAAGGTAAGGGAACTTCTTAACCCAATTTCCATTCTTTGGGTTAATCTCCTATTTTAAAATTATGTCATGATATTATTATGTACTATATTTTATTTATACTTTATTTATTATACATATTGTGAATACACATAGTAGCTCTATTTTATTTAAAAAATGATATTTTTAAGGGACTTCATCTCAATTTCCATTCATTGAGGCATATTTTGTTTTATACACAAATTTCTTTTATATGGTGTATAAACTCCCATTGACTTTTACGTTTATTCAAAAGGAATCTTTTTATACGAAGCGTTTACTAAATTAAAAAAGGGAATTTTTTTGTCTTAAGTATGCGGTGACAACGACTTCTCTACCACCATGACCATTATTTGAGTTTCGGCTTCCTCTACAATCCATAAATTTTTTAAAAAAATAAATACCATGTTTTACTTTTCTTTTATTTTGGTATTGAAAATGGTTTTGAAAGTGTTTTTATTATATAAATGTGTTGTATTGATATATTGTGATTGAAATGTGGAAATTTTATGTTTCCTTTATTCATGTTTATGTGTTATGAATATGTTATGGTTTATGATATGTTTAAACCTGTTCATATGAGGAATGCATTGGAATTAATAAGTGACGGGTGGGGCCCGCTATAGCTCCTCGATGCATCAGCATGTCTCTTGAGACAAACTAGTGTCTTGGCATGAGGCCTTGAAAAATCTTATTTGTGGTCTTGGCACGAGGCCTTGGCTACATGGTTATGATAGTCTGGCATTATGCATTCCATCATTATGAATGTGGTTATTGATATTGCATGTGATTATTCAACCAGTAGAATATCCCTGTGAATAAGTAAATGGAATTATTTCATTTTACTTTTTCCATATTATGTTGAAGTTCATGTTTAAAAGGCCTTTGTTTTAGTTATACATTTCCTTAAATGTTTATGTTTATTGATGAAAACTTCCGCTATATTGTTATCCCTACTGTGCATCTGAGCTCACCCCTGTCAATGTCTTAATATTTTCCAGGATGTGAAGAAGTATTTTATTAATGACCTGCAGGGATAATCAGAAGAGGATATGAGTGTGGACTACTGAGACTTTTTTATTGTAGTTTTTCACTTTATGAGGTAATGTAACATTTATGAATGTATCTAGTGTTTCCAAGGCTACTAAACTAATCGGTCTTTCAAGACTTGGTCTTTTGTGATCATGCCAATGTTACGAAGTAATGCACCGACTCTGAGTAGCTGGGGTCGGGGCGTTATAGTCGTTTTCACTATAATATTAGAATGGACTGCAATATTATGGATAAGCCTAAATATTGGAATGGATTATGTTGGACATAAGTTATTATTGTATCTTAAGAAAAAAAGGACAACCTGCAGAACGAGTGACAACCCGTCACGTCAGACAAGGCTGTGGGAATCGAACCCACAACCAAAGTGCGACATGCATTTCTTTCCTACCACTAGTATACAAGAAGTCCTTGGTTAGTAGAAACTAGTTTTATTTTATTATACAGGATGATAGATGATGTATAAGTCCATTTTGGAACCATATATGATTAATCTCACCATAGATGGAATTATGTATATAACTTTTGCTAACTCATGTTTGAGACAGATGGAATGACCTATAATTCTATCACATTATCAGTTAAAACTTTGAAAAAGAAAAATTCTACTTTATTTCTTAAAGAGATGAAGTGGAAATTTTTAAAGGCACGAACAACAGTGAGATTATACCAAAATAAAGTAAGTGTTTATTCTAATTCAAATTCTTCATCTTTTGGGAAATGATCTTGAGAACCAAAAATGTTTTCCTAGTGCCCTTATATCCGATGAATCGGATGGTACCCTAGATCATCACAAATATATGGCTTTTGTGATTGTTGGATTTTTCATGGCCATGTTCTCTACCACTCTCCATCAGAACATGACGGTTAGATTTCTCTTCCTTATCCATATTTTCACCTATGTTCTCCTATGTGGAAACCCAGTGATTAGTTAATTTGGGTAACCATTACGTTTCATACTTCTGTTTTTAAAGCCAAGTTTTTGTATTCCTTTTTACGATGTGGGTTTCTATTAAAGAAACTTTCGAGTAGTAAACCATTTATAACCCCGACGAATTTCGAGGGAGAAATTCATTTTAATGGGGGTGGAATGTAACACCCGAGACTTTTATGAGAAATATTTTGTTTTTATGTTATATAAATAATCAAAGGAATCTTTCACTACACACAACACTTGCATGCATTTCTTTACATACAACCGCGGCCTTCCTCGATAGATTGTGTTGTGCGCAATACTGAGTTTCACTAAACAACGATATGTTATTAAAATATTATTAAAACTAGATGTTATTAATAGTAATAACCACTTTTTAAAATTTTGTAAATTTTATTTTTCAAAATGGACTTCATTTTTTGGATTCAGAATGTTGAAATTAGCCAAGGGTGAATTTTTGGTATTTTTCTGAAAACATTCAATTTTTGATGAATAGGGAAAACACTGGGTTACTTTTCAAAAACCAACTTTTTATTTAAAAAATTATTTATTTTATTTAAATTGATACATAATACCTATATAATTTCAATTTATGTCCTTCGAGTCATTTTATAATAATTTTAGATATATAATTTTTTTTTGAACTTTTCACCGTCTTTTACCCACCTCCTAAGAGAATTTGCAAATTCACATAAAACATAATTTTACCGCTTCTGTGAGTGGAATTTCAAAAATCTGAGAGACACGGTTAATATCAAGGACTAAAATATGTTTCAATGATATGAAAATAATGTTTGGTTAATAGTAACTTTTTTCTTTTTTTACCAGGGTTAAAAGTAAACAGGGTAATTAAAGGGTAAAAGTGATATTATTATTACCCAAAAACATGTCCTAATTCTATTGGATACGTGTAATTAGACCAAAAACAACCTTAGGAATACAATATGACCATTTAGGCCCACTTGTATTAGATTAGGAAATTTATTACTAATTTATTTAAAGAAGGATTAAAATAGTTAAAATCAAAGTTTAATAACTAAATCATTTTTAATATAGAGTTATACATAAGATAAATTCGACTATAAATATTCATTAGAAAGCTAAAATTATTTAATACATAATGGTATTTTATTTGTAATTTTTATACTTTAAATAATCTAATTTATTTATGAAACAATGATGATGCAGTAATTATAGTATTAATGAAATATTGACATAATTGATGTTATAAATACCCAAATAAATGTAATTTTAATCTTTTTATGAATTTAAATAATTTTATATGTTAATATGACATGTTAGTGTTTATTTAATTAACTTTTTTCAAACTAATCTTTCTGTTATGATTTTCAAAAAATTCAATTACCAAATACCATCAAAATTGAAATAAAATAGTTTTTAAAACAAATATTATATTATTAATTGTTATTTTATTCATAAAAATCTAGGGTTAGGAAAAATGACTTAGATAAGGTTATATATATTAATAATAAACAACTTCGGGTTCGTTTGGCTTGTTATATTATGTTTATTAACATTATAGTTTATGAAAACAAGAAGACACTGTAAAAGAAAAAGTATTTAACTTAAAGTAAAATCTAAATGATAAGTTTTCAATAGAAACCTGAACTTGTCTAAATTCTATTGGATGAGAGAACTTCGACCCATACCCACCTTAGATTCAAAATAACTCAATTTGGAGCTATTAAAACCACATAAGAATTTATAATAAAATAATATTTTTAGTTATTCCAAAGGTGCCCCTCTCCTCCCTTTAAAAAGGAAACCTCCTCCCTCTCTTCCTCACACCACTTTTAGCCTTCAAGGTCAACCAACCACTTCCAATTTCTCTTCTCCACTTCCTTAGAAACATCCTAGAGGTTCTAGTATTCTTCGAAGACCAATCTTGGTGCCCTAAGAGGAGGTTTCAAAAAGGCATGTCGAAAGAAGTGGAGGTTCGGAAACGTACGAAGCATATCAGACCTATGGTAAGGGATAACTATTCCAATCTCATTCTTATTTGAGATTGTTTATTCGTAAGTATTTACTGGGGTTATTGTTATAATCCAATTCCATTTTTTATAAAGGTGTTTTTATGTATGTTTAATGTCCTTTTACCCATTTTGTCTTTTACTACATGGTATGTATGGAATATTTCATTTTCCTACATAACAAGGTACATTTTGACTTTTCCGACAAAAGTATGAGGAGAATTTTTTTTAACTTATACGGCATGAAATGATTTTTACGGTTTTATAAAGCTTGATTTTCATGAAGCTTACTCAAAAATATTTCATGACTATTTTGAAGAAAATCATTTTCTTTTAAAAATGCATGAAATTTTGAGAAAAGAATATGATTTTAAAGAAGAAAAGATATTTTCCTCAAGAATTCATTTCAAGTGTTTTATCAAAACCATTTTCTATCTAAAATGGAATTGTTTCATATGTGTATGTTTTAAGTATAATGTCTCTATGATTTACATGGTTTCACTTTTCTTATTATGAAATGATATCCATTTCTTTTATATGGTTTATGTTATGATGGGATGATGTTTATAAAACCCATTTTATTCATTGGGTTATTATGAATGATATATGTTTATTTTGTGGCACAAGTAAGAATGATTTCATTTTGAGATGGGTGGGACCTATATCTCCCTCCAATTCATTGGGTAACGATTTATATCTCATGAGATTGACATGGATGGAATGGTAAGTTAATCTGGTTCAGTGTTACAGGACTGAAACGAGGAGTGAACTCGATTCAGAGAGGGACTTTGTCCACTAAGATGGTCTTGGAAGAAATGCCTTGGCTACTATGGAAATCATAACATGTGCTTAATGGTTTCCAAAATTAATTGTTTTATTCCCATTCTATTTTATCATGATTGATGTTCTCTTATAATATATTCCTTACGTACTTCCAAGATTCATGTCTTTGCTCATGTTTTTGATGTTTAGATTTTATGTTCGCATTTTTGCATTCAAATGTTTATGGAATGTTTTATGTTCTCTATGTTTACCCTTACTGTGCATTTGAGCTCACCCCTTTTATGTTTTATTTTCCCAAGGATATAAAGAATGGTTTTAGGTACAAAAAAAGGGGAAGATCTTTATGGGAGATGTTTAAGATCTTTTACCATGATTAGAAGATTATATTCTGAGTTTCCAAAGACACTAAACTATTAAGGACGTTGTGTGTCTATTTTTGATATGTAATAAGTATTCCAAAAAAGTAATCTAATGTCCATGTACGTCAATAATTGGGTCTCTGAAGGTGTGCCCAGATAGTGCTCCAATGCATTGGGTATGGTTATGTCTCATGAGATGTGATGTGAAGTGAGATTGGCAGTTAGCCTTGACCCGTGCAGAAATTGGAATAGGATTGGTGGTAAGCCTTGACACGTACTAAGGATATGATTTATGATTCATCCACATTTATATGATTCCATGATTATATGATCACATGCTTATATTAAAGGATATCATAAGTTTCATGCTTTGGATATCATTATGTCATGCATGTTAACTCATGTTCTTGAGATGTATCCTTATGTTTATTTCTTTACTGGGCATTTTTAGCTCATCCCTTTGTTCATGTGTCCCCCCGGGTACCCTATGAATGTTTAAGAGCTCAAAGGAAGTGAGGAGCTCTTTATAATGATTAAATAAAGATGTTTTTTTAGTCCCATGTTTTATGATATATGTATGTATTATTCCAAGGCACTAGCATTAAAGATCCTTGGCTTGTATTCTGATGATTAATTATGCTTAAAATAAATAAATGTTATATTTAAAAGTCTTGGCTTGCTATATGTAGTGAAAAATGTTGATGACTAGACCCGAATTTAAAAATTAAAATTAAATAAATTTTTTTATCCTCCATATTGACTTAATTAACATGTCAAAGAATTTATTATTTATAAATTATACTATGAAAAGGTAAAGATCCTATGAAGTGATAAAATATATTCAATTATAGGATCCATTTCATCCTTTTTCATGTAATTTTGGGTAGATTAGTCCAAATGAGAAATAGAAATTTAATCTAATAATTCAATTTGATTTTTTCAGTAAGTCACTAAACTGATAATTTAATTTATTATATGTTGGGTATTAATGCTTTACAACTAATTTTAGTTTAACCATGCAATAATGAAATCAACACATTTTATAGGGTTCACATGAAAACCATGAAATTTATTAAAGGAAAATTTTATACACTATGCATACATTGATTATAGGATATGATTCTATAGTATATGTTAAGTCAATTATTAGTTTATATAACTATTTAAAAAAGGGTGATATGTTTTGGATTAATGATTAATCATACCTAACACATAATAGGTAAATGAAAAAATACTCAACCGACATTAAAAACCCAAATATGAATTTTGTTAAAATAACTCAATAAGGTAAGTAAAGGTGGTTTAGGTTTGTTTCGATTAGAATATATTTTAATTATTCAAATAAATACAAATAATTTATAATATATTTCTATAAATAATGCATAAAATTTTATTATTATTTTACATAACATCCAATAAATGTAATTATTTTTTAATAATATTAATTTGATCTATAATCATTTGACAAATAAATAAGTTTCATGTTCAAAATTAGTTATAGATAATAAAATCATATAAAAAATGGTGAATATGATAATGTAAAATAGATTTATACATTGGGTGGGTAGGTTATGTCAACCTAACTTAAATTTTTTACCCAACCACCATTCCCATCTTGACTCAAAGAAAACAATTGCAACACATTATTATTTTTAGAGTGAGTTTTATTAATTTGGGAAACTTTTTTGGATTTATAATTTTCAAATACACTATTCCCTTAATATCAAACATGTGATTTCAAGAAGTATATTAGTGATGATAGTTTCTTTTTTATAGTAGAAACCCTGGGATTCTAAGATAATCTTACAAGGGTATTAACATAGTTGTGATGGCTTCTGGAAGAATTCTAGGGATTTTTTTCTCGATGTGATATTGTAGGGTTTACCATTGTTAGAGAAATTTGGTACCATATATATTTATGTTCTATAGTTTCTATATGTAATCTATAAAATTTAAACATGGAGTTATTTTTGGCAATGAGATCCTCCATGGAATAGTTTGGAAGAAGATTAAAATTAGAAATGGTAAAAACAAAAAGTGGCCATCTATTATCAAAAAATAACTCAATTTAAACAGGGTTGATTAATGGATAATATTCATGTAAAACTAATCTAAAATTTAAATAATTTGAAATTAATGATTTCCTATTTAATGTATTAATTATAATGTAATAACACAATACATTTGAATATATTTTTCATTAAATTAATAATAATTTAAATAGCTTAATTTAAATGAAAAAATGTACCAAAACCGGACGGAACATATTAGATGAATGTTATTATGAATCTTTAAGAATAATAAAACCTCTAAAAAACAAAGACTGTAATCAATCATAAAAAGCATAAAAATGTGAGTATAATCTTCTATTATTTTAAATATACATTTTATAATTAAATATGTTCTTCAGTAAATGTATACTTTTTATTAATTTCAAATAAAATTTGTTAATTTAAATTTTTTTTAGAAAATTAAATTCATTTTTAAATTCCATATATCAAAGTTAGTATAAGATGAATTTTTAATATTTTTCTAAAATAATTGATTTTTAGGTTCTTAGTAAAAGATACCAAGATTGATAATACATTGACTTAAAATAAATATTTTTTAAACAATTTTATATAAAATATATTTATATATAATTTAAAATTAAATATTTAAAAATACTATAATTAAGTAAAAAATTGAAAATTTATTTTAAATCTTATGTAACATTTTACTCTAAATTTTTTTATTCATTTATATAAAAAATTATTTTTTATCACCTATATAAAGAAAATAAAAAAATATTAAATCATATTTTAGATCAAAAAGATCAATTTAAGAAATAATATTATTTTATTTTTTCATCATAAAAACATGATTACATATATTAAAGTCAATGAATTTGATAATAGTAAAAATTTTCTTTTCAATGAATTATTTTATTAATATTGGGTAGTTATTCTTCTAATAAAATATCATAATATCTTACCAAAAAAAATTAAATATAATTATAAAATCTATATATAAATATATTTTTACTCATTCAATCAGTAATTAATGAAAAGTAATATTTTGAAAACATGATGAAAAAAGAATTTTCCTACAAAATGCGTTTTAATATATTAACCATTTCAATTTAAATGGTAATTTTATAATATTATTAAATTTAATTTCATTAAATAAAAAATATATTCAGGTTCATCAAACACATATTTGGTAAGAGGGTTATATTAAATTTTTATAAATATATATATTAGTTAAAATATATTTACCATTATTAAAACCAAAATGTTAAATCATAAAATTAAAGTAATAAAATCTTTGAAACATGTGGAAAAATTATATTTTGATGTTTTATTGACCTTATCACACCTCAATATAGATATTTTATTACTTTTGGATCCACTTACCATTTAATAGTGTCATTCCATTTTTGAAATATTATGGGTGTTATCAAATGTTCCCTTTTCTTTACTTATAAATGGGGACATATTATATCATCCCTGATCTAATTATCCACCAGAACAGTGCTATTGGGGTGGGTGCCACTATCCTTAGGCACAACTCCTTAAGCGCTAATGTTTTTTTGACTAAAATCGAGTGTGTAAACAGGTATAGTAGGGAGGATATACCCTCTGAGAATGATAATATACTGGTCTGAGTAATAATATATAGTATGTTGTGGGGTAAATAAGACTCAACTGAATCCAAACATACCTTCCAATGGTGGATACAAATTTAAAAACAAGAAATAGTGTAAACATAAATAAACAAGTTCAGTGGAAGATAAATAAACATATTAGAAATAAAATTATAGCCACTACCAAAAAAACTACCAATAAATGCATTTCATTATAGTCCATACATGTTAATATAGAGAATAGGGTCACCAATTCTCGACAAGTAAAAGTCATACATATATTGCATGCTGATACAGAAAAGAAACTAATTAGAAGCTCTAGAAAAGGTAATACCACAATGTCCCTACAAACATCACATGCTAAACAATGTTGTGAACCACCTCCTAAAGTCAACCCCTTTCATTAACATAAATTCATAAATTCTACACACATCCCAAAGGACCCAAGTAGGGTTTAAGAAATTGTCTTAGTAGGATACCACATAATGGTGCATACCAAGAATTATGGTATACGTAGGCGTACATAATAAATGAATGTAAAGAAGTATGATGCAATAAAAAAACATGGTTTCTCAGGTTCTCAATAGACACAAAGAAATCATCACCTACATTGGCTAGCACCGGAATATATGAATAGGAGAAGGTCCTTTTCCCATGCTCTAATTTACTTTTGATGTCATACAACTCATGTGAACCCTCAGGGTTTCATCACAAAAGTATCCCAGATCCTCATGCCTCTATACACCTCATGTCTTAGTAAGTACAGACATCTGAAACCACGCCCAAAGCATTAGTATCTAGTCCCTCATACCCCTGCTCAAAGAACCTATCAGCTGGTAGCCTAATGAATTGTGGCCCTGCGATGTATGTCCTCAAAATAAATATTCGCCCATGACCTCAATCATAGTGAGCATCATCCCCAAAATGGTAGCATCATCATTATCAACCAATTCCTTTTCACATTCCACATTTATTTCTATAGAAAACTCCCCCAATCACAAATCATAAGCTGCACTACCAGGGGTATCTACCCTCACGAGTGGTCATTACCACTTCATCAACAGTGTCATCTTATTTGCACATGACTCAATTCGGAACATTTTCCATCATAGATGATAATAATCCACCATCAATAATATCAAATCCACATAAACACTGGAACCCCATTCCCCTAGCATCATGTTGCTCATGTTTGATGACCATGTCATTCTAATATCATAGGACAATCCAAGACTTAAATCTTCACTACCTTAAACCGACTTCCATGAAGAACAATCCTATGGTCAAACCCACATAAAAAAATATGGTAAAAGCTCGACCAGACAATTTCATCACCTCCATCCTAATAGACATGTCATCCCAACCTTGGCTCAATCCTGTCATAACCCCTTGGGTCCTAGCATCACATCCCAAGAAAATCATATATATATATATATATATATATCACTCCAAAAAGCTATTCAATTTAATAATATTTAATCTCATTACAAAACCAACATAAAAATTCAATTAAGAGGCTTTTTATGAATCATATCGAATTAACCATATCATTTAAATTAAAAAACCAATTTTAAAGGGTTTGGAACCCACGAATAACCCACCCCAAGGAATGATGGACTCTAAACCGGCCCCTCTTAAGAAAAAAATGTAATTGGTAATGAAAAACGATATCCCATGGTTCACACAATCATTCTAATATTAATAAATATGTCTAAATGGATCTATCTTAAAATACTAATGTGTGCACTAAAATATGCATGCCCTAAAAGGCTGTGAAACCCCAAATCATGATATGTTCCACCAACCATAGACTTGAAGATGTAGGAATACCTGATATCAAGATCCAATTTGATGCATATTGAAATAGGTTTGAGTTTTTGTTGAACACCATAAAAATAAGTTAAAATAACTCAAAAATATATAGTGGTGAAATACAAATGAAGAAGAAGGGTGGGCGAGGATAGTCTTACCTCTACAACTCTAACGCACCCGACAAATCTGAAATTGGACCATCGATAGAGGAGAGGGATAAAATCCGGTGGAGGAGTAGAAGAGGGTTTACCCACTATTGTGTGTGTTCCAAGGGAGAAGAAAGAGAGATTAAATAAAGAAAAATGAAGAAAAAATCCCATGTACTGGATGCATGGCTTACTTGCACGATTTTCCAAACCATGCCATAATTGTGCGGGCTACAGTGTTGAAGTACTGCCTATGTGGTAGTATGCATGCGACATTCCACCCGAATTTCTCCAACCATGAAAAAACCATGTGGAATCCACTATAACATATCCATACACCTATTCATGTTCATGTTCCTCCCTCATATGGGTTACACAAACAAAATGGTAGTACAAAATTATGTCGCATAGTTACCTGGAAGGGGTCTCATGGTTTACCCTTAACTGTGCACCCTTACCCAATGTTCGAAAACATTCCATTTGGTCCCCAACACTCACAAAACCTATGACGAACACCCATGGATTTGAAAAATCTAGAATCCTATATAAAACATAATGTAAATTATATGTAACTCTCGTAATTGAGATTTTTTCATCAAATTAGAAAATGCCACAACCACTATTTTAAAATTTCAATCAAAAGTAAAATTTGACCCAATTCAAATACTTGGGATGTTAAAATCTCCCCACATTAATATAGCTCTTCCTCAAGCTAACAAATGAAACTCAAATATGGTACAGAACATACCCATGTCATTTCAAACAAACCTATACTACCCCGGTCTAATGCGTTTAGGATAATTACCTCAAGGGGTGCTCCCCACCGAAGGAATTTCCTTACGCGGTCACAACCCGACCAAAATATCAAAGAAAAAATGGTTCATAAAACTATTTTCTAGACTCAATGACCAAATGTAACCCATAATCACTCCCACACCACATTAGGTTCTTATGTTCTATTCTGAACACTCAATCAAGTCATGCACCACATCAGTGCCTTCCTCGAGACCATGTCACATAAGACACTACAAGATCCCACATCACCTCAGATTCTCAAATAAATCACTTTGTTTAAAACCTCAATCAAGTACAACATTATCATGGTTCCCAGATTCCTTTAACCACATGTAACCTGTATCCACAATTCCCTAATACCAAAATAACTCATAATCACATATCTAATGATTCTCATGAAGACAATCACTTTAAAATTCTGCACCCATGGTGCTCATGTATAGAACTCTGTGCCTCACACCTCATGTATATATATAATACATCTAGTATGATTCCAACCTACTAATCAGTGTCTGGTCAGTCCATATACAACCCGTGCAACCAGTTCACCCAAAATAGACATACCTCAAACGTCCATGTTAAGAGATAACAAAAATAAAATCACAACTATGCCCACATCATACATTTGACTATTGTTGGATCACCATCCTGATCATCCCTTGGTAGATCCACAACATGCACCTTGCATGATGTATGACTACTTGATTCCTGACTATCATGGAGTTCTACTCCATCCATCTTCCAATAACCCTGATGTTGTGTCCCACTTTCTCTACCATGACCTCCGCATACAGCTAAACATCAGCTACCCTCCCCGGGTACTGATCATGAACCAAACTCAAAGGCTGGTGTCTGCCCTTAAAATTGATCGTTGGATAAATGAGAAGTCCTCTTGTAGAACATATCGAGACGACCGACATATCCACCTTCCCAACACTCTTTTAGAGGTCACTCAAATTGTGTCCGGACATGAATTGTTTTCCCAAGTTGGAAGAAAACTATAGATGAATCACTATGAGTTTGCCTAGTTGATTCCTTGTCCTGATTGCTCTTTTGGAATTCATCTTGGACATGCTTCATTCAATATGATTTTTCTCCACTAAATTCACTTGAATTCGTAGCCCATTTCATGTACGACCAATCTGTCAGATTTTCCTCATCTATGATCACCCGATTCACCACCACAGAGATTGAGAACAATATAATAATGTTTACTTTCTCTCGAATGGAATGTCATAATTCATAATTGATGCGCCTTAACATGGAGGTTCCATCGCTCACCATACTAGATGTGAAGAGAGATAGTTCAGTGATCATCGATGCATGGACATTGAAGGACCATCCACCCTACTAAAGGCTTAGAAACAACATATCCCTTTTAACCCATAGTGTATCTATGAAGAAATTATCAATGAATTTGGACTCGAGAACCTTCCAGAAAATACCCTCATGTTGACCATCCTGAACCTTCACATCCCGCCCGTGTTTATCCAGTCATATGATAATGTACTTCTCCATCATGACCCTCCACCTTTGATACATCTTAATATGATCATAGATCATCTGTATGCTCTCAATCCAGTTCATTGTTTCCTATGAACCATTCTCACCCTGAAAAAGTACCATGTGATGCGGCTGGAATTCTCATGTCAATTATTCCATTGACGACTCTACTCACTAATCACCCATGATGATACCATGGATAACCCATACCAGGCTCGACCAGAGTATCTCATAAAACCATTTACTAAAAGAAGTGAATTTTGGTTGTTGTACCCCTAGTACTGTAACATGTACCTATACACGATCTTGTCCATCAGCTTGTACCTCCACTGCATGACCCTCAAATGTTTGAACCTACTTGTGCTCATGCGACACTGATACATCACCCACCTAACAGTCAATCAATCTGTTAAGGAGGAACCCAATGAATATAATAAATATTCATACAATCCATGTATATAATTATTCGATGTACCTAAGAATGTAGAAAAAGGAAGCATACACCCACTACCCTTTCTCTATCCTATCGTGACCATTCCACACAATATCTCGTTCACATATTCTTCCTTGCGTTCCCTCAATAGACCAATGAATCCCAATATCCTTGGGCCATGCCCATCCTGAAATTTTTTTTACCTCAGTCAGATGATCGAGTTTTCCCAAACTGGTGATAAAAATCATACCACATCATACCACATGAATACTCTTATAGAATTCGGGCCCAACATTCACATCACATGTAGTTTAAGATTTACAAGTACATGAAATTTTCAATATAAATCATGGAATTTGATATTTATCACATGGTATGAAAACATTACAAGGAATAAATGAAATTATGAAATTTAAATACTCCAAAATGTGCCTATCAAAATCCAAAAATTATTCATTCACTCATAGCTTCACCGAGCTAAGGTCCATGGTCTCCATCACCTCACCAGGTCAAGGGTCACATATCAAAACCAATAATGTCACATTAAATGTGATCCATCAAGGTGGGAATCATATAAACAATAATTGGAGAAAAATATAATAGAAATTCCAACCCCTAGAAATTGAGTCTCTCCCTCATGAATTAAAATGCATGCATCCAAGATTGAATTATAAATCCATTTCCGACATTACGAATTATCCATTCTACCATAACCCAAATAATAATATGAGGAAAATAGGAAAACGAAAACCATTTGATACCATGTATAGTATCACCAATATGATTATCCACCTGAAAAATTATATCATCATAGGTTCCAATGGCCTTAAGAGAATCTATCCAAATTTCAAAGGATTCCAAATAGCATAGAGGGTGTAAAGTGGTATAGAGGCGAGGCTATACCCTATAGGAATGATAATATATTGGTCCAGGTAAAAATATATAGCATTTAGTGGGGGTAAATCAAACACAGTATACTCAAACCGGACTCTCCAAAGGTAACAGAACAGTTAATAAAAAGAAATAAAAAAATCAATAAGTAATCAACAATAGAGGAAGATAAATAAACAGATCAACATTCCCCATATAGACACTAACAAAACAATCAATAAAAACATGAAAATCACAAAAGGCCACACATGTCAATTTACAAAAACAGTTTTTCCAGGGTTTGACCTATACTTGTCATTCATATATAGAATGATGATATAGAAATGAAACTAATTAGACACTCTAGTATAATCAAGACCTCAATGTACTTGACAACATTCCATGCAAAAATGTTCTATGAACTATCTCCTGAAGCTCATTCCATACATGAGCATAAATTCATAAAGTCTACACATGTCCCAAAGGACCCCTGCAGGGTGTGAAAACTAGTTTTAGTAGGATACCACCTAGTGGTTCATACTATTATTATGTTTTTAATAAGGTGTTCATGATAAATGAATGTAAATTAGTATGCTACAATTAAAAAAAAGGCTTCCTTATTTCTCAATTGACACTAGAACACTATAACATTCCTCAACTAGCACCAAAATATATGAATATGAGAATGTCCTTGGACTATTTCTCATGTTACCTTTGATATCATATGGGTCATTTGAACCCTTAGGCTTCAACTCAAAGGTATCCTAACACCTCAGGCCTCCTAACACATCATGTCTCAGAAAGTGCCAAAATCTCGAAGGAATATACAAAGCATGGGTATTTAGTCCCCTAAGCCCCTACTCGAAGCACATATCATCTCATAACCCAATGTCCAAAGGCAAAATGATGTCTTCCATCTATATAATTGTAGTCCCATGAACTTAATCACTATTAACATTAGCCCCGAACATATCTCCTCATCACCACTAACCAAAGGCTCCTCAGATTCCTTGTGAATTTCTATGGCAAGAACCCCTAATAAAAAATCCTAAGACTCACTATTGTTGCAAAATTCTTGCACAATTGGTAAAAAAACATCATCAATGGATTCATCCTATGTTCATATGATTCAATTATGTGCATTGGTCATCATGGGTGATTAGATTCCAACAATAATAATACCTGATCCACATCAACACTAGAACCTCATACCCATACGACAATGTCTCTCATGTATGATGGTTATAACATCCCAATATTATGGGCCAAGACCATCCTGACAGTCTCACCACCTCAAACTAGTGTCCATAAAACTCAATCCTATTGACAAAACCACTAAATCAAATCGGAGTTAAGCCCAACCAGATGACCTATTAACCACAATTTCATTGGTCGTGCCATCCCAACCTCCGGCCAATCCCGTCACGACCCATTATGTCTCAGTAACTCGTATCAAATTAACCAAAAAATTCATTCAAAACTATTCTACTTAAAAGGATTTGGACACCATACCAAACCACCCCATGGAGCGAACACCTCTAACACTACCTCACTCAAGAAAGGAAATGTAATTGGACATTCCAAATGGCATCCCATGGGTCACACTATCATTATGATATTGAACAACAAGTTTAATTATTATCACTCAAAATATCCAAATACACACTAAAATCCACACCCCTTAAATAACTATGAAAAAGTGAATCATTAAATGCACTACATACCTTATACTTGTAGACATATGAATGTCCGATTTCATGATCCAATTCGAAGCATATTGACATTGATCTGAGTTTTCATCCAACGCCATGAAAATAGGGTGAAACTGATTAAATGGATATAGAACTCCATGAAGAGAAATTAAAATAAAGAATATGGGTTGGTGAGGTAAGATGTACCACTATGACTTCAACAAACATGATTAATATGAAGTCAGAATACCGATGAAAGAGAGGAATCAAATATGGTGGAGGGGGATAAGAGGATGAACCCTCTTTTGTGCGCACAGCAAAGGAGAATAAATATGGGAGAAAAAAGAAAATAGAAAAAGAAAAATGAAAACAAAAAACCACAATGTATGTGTTACATGGTTTACCTATATGTTATTCCAAACCGCGCGGTAACCGTACAAGCTACAATGTTGATGTACTGCCTATGTGGCAATACCCATACGGCCTTCCACACTATTTTCTTTAACTGTGAACAAACATTTAGGAAGCCTCTGAAACACATGTGGACACTTATTAATGTCCATGAACCTACCTCTCATAGTTTAAAAAATCTGTGCGATAGTTCAAAACTAGGTCGCACACTTATCTGGAAGGGTCCCCACAGTTTTACCTAAACCATTTTCCTGGACATGTTATTCCAAAACAAGCCATTTGGCATCCAACACTCCTAAATCCTCTTACGAACACCCAAGGCACTGACCAATGCTTTAATCCAATGTATAAATATTAAATAAAGATGACAAAAATATGAACATTTAGTTTCTATCATCAGAATAGAAACTTTCATTACCACAATTTGAAAATTTCAAAATGAGAGTGAAATTTGAACAGATTAAAAAACTCAGGATGTTTAACATATCCTCACCTTAACACTACACTGATTAATTTTAATTTCTTCCATAAAATATTCCATTTTTATTTCTATATAATCCTCTCATGGTCACATTTAGTTATCTTAACCACTTCATATCAAAATATATGTTCAAATTAATTTTCCAAATCCCAATGTTAGTATAACTTAATCATTATAACCTTCTTCATAATATTTCTCTAATAAAAGTACCATAAACATAAAAATATAATAATATAAATATTATTAGTATAATTTATATTCATTTTATTAATGAAACAACTATTTTGGATTCCTTCCCAACCACTTCGAAGAAATTGGAAAACATCAACCATTGGTTGTGTGGACTACCGTCTCTGAGTAATAATTTTGTTCTGTTTTTAATTGTGATATTAATTATTTATTAATAAATTCAAATGGTATTTAAAAACATATAAAAATCTAAATATTATTATTACTCTTCTACTATACTTTTTTCATCCAAATTCTTAACCATTCTCACCCATCGAGTTATACATTGTTTTGGATTGATTTCATATGATTGCCTAAATGAACAATGCTATAGAAATATATCATGGATGAATATGATAACACAAAAATGTTATTATTAAAATTTAGTTATCAATTAATTGTTGATCCTTATTTTTAATAGAATATATAAATTATATAAAATATTTTTTAAATTCTATCCATGGTTTAAAAAATTACCGAAATAAGCCGACACTGATTCAATTTTCAAATAAACAAATGAAAAAATAATATAATAAACAAATATAATATGACAATAAATTTTATATATATAATTAAATATATATGAATAATGCTTATAAGAATTTATATATCAAACACAACATAACTATTCATGGTGTTTGGAACGTGCATCGAAAAAATTAGGATCAATATAAGTGTTTGTGTTAAATTAATTATTTTTTATGAGTTACAAGTTTTTTATTGGAACATTATTGTTAAAATATTTATTGATTATATCTAATATACAAGTACATGTCCTTAAAAATAACATATTATCATTTTTTGGACTATAATTCACATTCAATAATATTTTTAGATAATTATTAAAGAAAAACACTTACAATGTAGACCAATACATTACATGTGGACACTTATACTCAAATTCCATTTTTTAGAGCAACTAAACCCCTTAAAAACATGACTTAATTTTGAGACACAAATTCAATTCATTCATCATGAAATATTATTTTCCCTTACCAATATTAAGACCTTGTGCAAAACAGTTTAAAACAGGGGATGAGAACCAAAATATTATTAAGGGTTATAAATAAATAAAACCAATAATCCAGTGAAAACTCCTAAAACATTTCCTAAAAAACATACCTTTTTACCATTAAAAAAGGATCATTATTTCAGAAATATCATTATCTTACCTATTTAAAATTATATAATTTTCATGAAAACACATAAGAAGACATACGAAATATATATAGGTAACTAGTGGAATAATTATACTAAAATGGAATAATCGTACAGTAAACATCCATACATGTCACTCTTTAAAATGGAATAGTCATAATGCCAGCATCGAATCCCAATGAATTGGAGGTTATAACATGACCCCCCATCCTTGGTTTATCATGGAACCACTCATACTTGGATTATCACATAACCACTCGTTAAATGTCCATGTACCATTAAAATATAAAATCATGTAATTTTCAGTATGTAACACTTAATATATCAATTAAACTCATAAGAAAAAATTTCATTTTATTTTAATAACTGATCCATTTTTAAAAACCATGTGAAAATATTTATATAAATTGATTTCTGAATCAATCTGTCTCATACAACTTTTAAACATTCAAAATAAATTAACATTTTAAATCATTCATATCCATATAAATAAATCCATAAAACCATTTTGAAAACATGTACATGATTGGGAAATATTTAGAATAATAAATCTTTAAAACAATGAAAATGATATTTTTGTTAAAGTGTCAAAAACCAGTTGAGAAACACTTGAATAAAAATCATTAAATAATAACATTATATAAAACATTGAATATCTTGGGAATGTATTAATTCATTATATAACATGTCAAACGGGTTCTAAAAACACATTATAGTATAATAAATGTGCATTAAATCATGATATACCTCAATTAAAAGCGATTAGGATGAAGTCCCTTACCTTGAGTAAGACTCGTCACTTACATTATTTACATTCCTAAATGAGAAAAATAAGTTAATTATCTAATTTATAAATAAATTTTCTAATTTTTTAAATTTCTTTTAAGTCCCTTGTTACAATATTATAATAATTTTTTAATTATTTAAGTTCATATTGGGTGTTTTGAAGATATTTTGTACTTGAGTCCAATATAATATCAGTATGATGTCAATAGTCAAAGTGGTAATTATCCCATCATATATGGAATAAATTAATGACATAATAATCACTTTTTATATCAATTATTCCTTTATATCAAACCATTTATTTATGGTTATGAAAAATTAACAATGTTATAATCTATGAGATGGTAAGTCGTATGTACGCATGAGTAACATTTACATTTTTGAATGATAATTAAGGAAAGAAGGTATGAATTATTTTTTCTTTCCATAATGACCATAATATAATTAATATCAATTTAGTAATATAAATTTATTTTTTTATGTTATACATGTGATTAGGTGATTAAAAATAAATTATATGTGTTCGTAGAGGTGATAGTTCACACCTACGCACAAATGGTTAATTATTTTCCCATTTGAGGGAAGTGGAGATGGATTTATATGATGATAATATAATAATAAAATATCATTATATTGAGTATAATAGATTTATTATTTCATCATTTTTGAATAATATTTTAATTTAGGTTATGAATAAATATAATACTAACACTTAAGTAAAAACGATACCTCTTCTTCGGGCGATTTTCATTGATTAGCACCTTAACACATCTAAGGAAGGTGTTATGCATAAAATAAGGACTCAAAAAATGAGGGTAGGGATTCAGTAAATTTATTTGGGTTGATATTGGCCAATCCAAAGAGGATTTTAGGTGTGAATAATAAATAAGAATGGATGCCCTTTTATAGAAGATGGGAGGGGCATTCTTGGAATTATTCAAAGTATTAAATTAATATAAATTAATATTCTATTAAAAATGTTTCAAAATTGTGTTATGTATAATATATGATGAGGATTATTAAAAATACATTTATACAATTAAATTTATATAGGTTTTGATTATTTTTTTAATCCTTATCGTTTTGTTTTAACCCTTATTTTACCCCTCTAACTCTTACCAGGTTGTCATGTTATTTTAAATTCGAGGTTCAATATGATTACCATAACATGCCAAAAGACAAATAAATGAATCATTAATGAATTTTTATGAGATATTATAATTATTTTTGTAAAATTTATATTTTTTAAATTTTATATCATTTAATAAAATATTTTTTTTCAATGTCATTATTGTCAATTTTGACATTATTCATTATATGTCTATCAAAAAATCATAACAACATGATATATTAAAAATATATATTAAATCATAAATAATAAGTCAAAGTATTCTATGAAATTCGTGGATGAATCCTATTATATCAAATTATATATTTTTAAATATTTTTAATATCTTTTATTGATTCTTCCATTAATAAAGAAATTATTGTATCATCATTGTGTCACCATTTAATCTAAATATTTATTTATTAAAAATTAAAAATAAATTACAATGATAAATATAAACACTTTATCTTTCAAAATAATGTTTATAGTAAAATAGATCCACTGTATAACCCCATATTAAAAATATTTCACTTGTTGAAAACAATAGTTTGATAAAAAGGAATTTCCATGGAATAAAATACTATAAATTCCATATTTTTATCCAAATAGATTTAAAAAATTTAAACTTATTCCTAAGGATTATTCTGGTTGATAATAACTCATACAATGTTATTTGTACAAGTTTTAGTGTAATTTTCTAATATTTTATAATATTATTTTAACCCTTAATAACATACATTACCATTGCCTATGGTAATAAAATATTTTTAATTTATTATTAATATTTTTTAAAAAAATTAAAGGGAACTTTTTTAAAAAAATTCCCATTTTATTTCAAATATATAATCCATTTTTCCAAATTAAACACACATAATTGGTATAAATTAAATAGAATTTAATCCTATTGGTGGAACGAGGAAACACGTTTTTAAAGTAAAACGTTCAAAAGATCAAAAAATTTTAATATCCAATTTTGATGTGAAATTGATTAATATTTCCTTAATTATATTAAATAAAATAAAATTTATCTAATTACACTCTAAAACCATTCAAATATTTCATTTACCACTATAAATAAAAATGATGCGAAAGTAGTTTTCAATTAAAATGTAGTATTTTTCACTATTCATCAAAAAATGAATTTCATAAAAAAATGCCAAAAATTAAACCAAATATAATTTTGAATTTTTTATTTTAAAATAGAACTTATAAATTTTTTAAAAATATACATTTAAAATAGGTGCCAATCTAATGGCAGCAAAACTGCATTTTGTTTTTGAAAAATGCCTCTTCTATGTGTAAAATTGGATTTTTTTCTCATATCACATCTATAAAAAACATAAAATCAATGTTAAAAATTATATTGAATAAATTATATATACATTTTATTAATTTAATCCAGAATGATTTACTTGTTTATTTATAGGTATGAAACCCAAATTTACAAATTTAAATAGTTTTCAGAAAAACATTTTCTTTTAATTTACAAAAGGTTTTATATTAAGTTATAATTAACATATAAAATAATTAATTATATATAAATGTGTATACAATATTTTTACAATTAAATTAATATTATTGATTCCTTATGTCTTTATGAATATGTAATAAAAGTATACTTTAAACATTAAAATTTTATTTTTAATTTAAACTTGATGTGGTGTATCATATATGCTGTTATAAAAATTTATTACTTTTAAAAAACAAGGGATATTACATCCCTCCCCCCATTAATAAATTTCAATTTCAAAATTCGAACTTGGGATCTAAATCTTGGTGTTTTAGTTTTTCAAATAGCTTTATTCAAAACCAAATTAGAAAAAGTTTCAATGAAATATCAACATTTAAATTGAGAAATGGATGGACGACAGTCACCTGAGATAACACATAATAGGGTTCTATGATGGAAAAAAGGACATGGAAGAGAAAAATAAATATATTGTATTGAAAGAGTTTGATAGAGAACATGATCATGAAATAGTTACCAATCATAAAACTATAAATCTATGATTTATTAAAAGGTCATTCTTTTCATCAAAAGAGAAGTAAAAGAATAATGTTTTTTTAAAAAATAAAAATTATTGAGTTGTGGAATTATTTTAATAATTGGTATAATAAAATAATTAAATATACATACTTGATAAGTACAGTTTCATCGTTTAATCAATATCCACCAAAACTCATCTTGTTTTCAAAATGATTTATATTCATGTTGATTTTTTTATACCTAAAGCACTGGAATCAACTTCTATGGAATCACATTATCCACACAATAGTATATATCTATTTATCTTATCTTTATACTTTATCCAAAACAAAAATGGCTAGGACAATATATTATAATTCAAAAAAAATAATAAACCTTATATGGTGAAAAAATACTTCAATCTCTAAAATTTAAATGTAATACCAACAGTTCAATATAAATCAATCAACAAATAACTATCCTTAAAATTTATCAACATAATAAAATATAGTGTTCCAACCAAAAATTCAAAAGGATTTGATAACATAATCTTCAATGATAAATTTTAACATTTTTCTCCAAATAACATCAATCACTATAAATGTATCATACTATATATGTAATTTCCTAAATCACATAATCTCCAAGACATGGTAATTATTTCCCTAAATAACATGAATCAGAAAGAGTCCAAAATAAAATCATATATTCTTCCATAATATAACTCAAAATTTACTTCTCAAATAATATATCATTGTAATTTCTTACCTCAATCAAAAAGGGTTCCCGAAATAGTAAACATCGTTCAAAAAAACAACAATCACATAATCACCAAATCATTTTCCAATTCGATGGTTTTCGATTCAATAAGTTATATGTTCCAAAAATAAACATATTCTACATAAATAAAATCATTTCACTAAAAATAAAAGGTCATAATAACTAGGGCTTCATGTAGGTCAGTTCTAAGAAATGAACCATTAGCACCCTTTGGTTGTGTGTTCGATTCTCAGACCCTTGTTGGATGCAATGGGTTTTCCTCCATCCTATGGGTTGTCATTATTCTATGAATATATTAAAATAACTCTTAAAAAATTTGGAACTTTTAGAATAATCCTAAAAATAACCTTAATTTAATTTACCGTCAATGGTTATATCATAACATTCTTTTTTTATCACAAAATTTAATGACCCATAATTATCTCAAAAATAAAAGTCTCCAAAAATACTGTTAATCACCTAATAATTTCATAACATAAAGCCTCATAAAAGATTTCTATGACATTGAACATATGTTAAACATTAAAATTATAAACCCATGATTATATCTTAAATATTAATAAGACATCTTAATCTCCTATGTTTTCTAAACCATCCTTTTATACCAACTATAATGACGTAGCCTAAAACATAACTTATTATACTATTTTTTAACTAGAATTCACATTAATGTATATTATCAATTTATAGTTTTATGGAATTTATATAAACTCTTACAAAGTACACCCATACATCACATGTGGACACTTAAACTTAGTATCTCTTTTTGACACCAATGGAAACCATTTAGAAAAACTTGACTTTTTTTCGAGAAACATGGCATCTAATTTTCCCTTAAAAATCATTAGACCAGTCAAAAATAATTTAAAACATAGATTGAGCACAGAAATTTCAGTATGGGATATACAAAAATAAAACCAAGTGTCCATTTTACACCCCTAAAATATTTCCTTAAAAATGTATATTTTCAACACAAATAAAGGATAATCATTTCAAAAATATCATTATAATACCTTTTGAAAATCAAACAATTTCCATGAAAGAACATAAAAAACATATAATATATTATTTTTTAACTTTGTACATAATTATACTAAAATTAAATAACCATGCGGTTAACTTCTATACATTTCACTCTTACAAATGGAGTATCCATACAACTAAAATCCAAACTCAATGCATTAGAGGTTATAATGTAACCACCTATCCTCAGTTTATCATGGAACCACCCATTCTTGATTTGTCATGTAACCACCCATTAAATTTATAAGTATAATTAACATATGAAATCATGAAATTTTTAGCATATAAATCTTATAATTGCATTTATACTAATAACATATCATTTCATGTTTTTAAATAGAAAATCCGTTTTCAATAAGAAATTTAAAACATTTAAACAAGATATTTTTGAATCAAAGTGTCACATAGAACATTTAAACTTAGGAAAGAAATTAACATTTTGAAAAATTTATTTCAATATAAATAAATCCATAAAACAATTTGGAAAACATGTAAATGAATTAGAAATATTAAAAAGAATTAATCTTCTAAACATATAAAATTATGTTTTAGTTAAAAAGTCATTTACCACTGGAAATGACTTGACTAAAACAAATTAAATAATAACATTAAATAACAATAAATTTAATTATACTATATTAGTTCATGATACAACATGTCCAAAGGGTTCTATATACACCTTATAGGATAATAAAGGTCCATAACATCAAGATATATCTCAATAAAAGAAGATTAAGATGGAGTCCCTTACCTTGAGTCCGACTCATCAAGTATGTTCTTTATCTTCCTAGATAATAATATTATGTAAATTATATAAATTCATGAGAACCATTTTAATTTTTATTATTTATTTTATATCACTTGTTACCATGTAACTAAAATTACTTAATTATTTATGTTCAGTTTCGATACATTAACAGTATTCAATACTTGATTCCAAAATGTATTTGGTTTGATGTCAATAGTCAAAGAGTTCATTAATAAATAATCTCTAGAATAATATTCATAAATGAAAATTAAATTTTATACAAAAATTATACATTTAAATCAAACCATTTATGTATGGTTATGAGAAAATGAAGAATGTTATAATCGTGGAGACGGTAAGTCTTACACACGCATGGGTAACGATTCCATTTTTCAATGATCATTGTGGAAAAAATGTATGAATTATCTTATATTTATAGAATTAATATAATATCATTATTATAATACTATTAACATAAATATATTTATATATATTATTCATGTGATGTGTTGATTAAAAATGAATTATATCGGTTCTTGGAGGTGATAGTTCACACATACACACTGATGATTAATTCATTTCCCATTTGATGAAAGTGGAGATTGATTTGGGTGATGATATTAACATAATAACATATAATTATTTTATTTATTCATTATTTATTATTTCATAATGTTTTATGAATATTTTAATATTGGGAGAAGAAATAAAACAACACTTGAATAAAAATAATACCTCTTCTTTGGAAAATTTCTTTTGATTATGACTTTAAAACCTCTATTAAAGGTGTTATATATAAAATAAGGACCATATAATGTGTTAATGGATTCAAGAATGATTTTTGGTAGTTATTGGATGAACCAAATAGGTTTTGAGTTGTGAAGAGAAAAGAAGAATGAGTGTCATTTTATAAGAGATGAGAGGGTCACTCTTGGAAATCCTCTATGTATTAAATTAATATAAAATAATTTTTTATTAAAAATTGATTACAATTTAGTTATTTAATAATTTGATGAGTATGGGTTGAAAATAAATCCTCCAATAATAATTAGACACGTTTTTTTTTATTTTTTAAAATTTAATCTATTTTAACACTTATTTTACTTTTTTAACTCTTACTTTGTTATAATGTAATATAGAGTTTGAGGATTAATATAATTTATATAACTTCCCAAATGACTAATAAATGAGTCATTAATTATATTTTAGAAATTATAAGAATTATTTTTCTAAAAGTTATATTTTTTTTAATTTTATAAAATTTAATAAAATATTATTTATTTTCAAATATAATTTATGTCAATTTCGACACTATTGATTATTTGACTTTACCATAATATCATAAAAACATGATATCTTTATAAAACTCTATTCAATCATCCAAATCATGTCAAATTATTCAATAAAATTAATTTATGTCATAAATTATATAAAATTATATTTATTTTAATATTTTGAATATCATTTATTCAGTTCATTCATTAATGAAGCAATTATTATGTCATCACTGTATAACCATTTAATTAAATTATTTATTACCTACAAAATAAAAATAAATTATAATGATAAATATTAATATTTTAAATTTAGAAATGATATTTATATTGAAACATATTCTTGGTATTACCCCATATTAGAAATATCTCACTTGTTAATGATAAAAGTATGAAAAAATTGACTTATCTTTTAATAAAATACACTAAATATAATACTGTCCCCCATATGGCTTCCAAATATTATAAAATCAGAACAAGAATTATTATGGTCAAAATTAACTCATAAAATAAAATTTTTACAAGTGTTTGGATAATTAGCTATATTTTATAATATTATTTTTACCGGTAATTACCCATTTTTTCTTGACCGTGGTAATAAAATTCAATACTAAAGTTAGTATTAATATTTAAAAAAAATGACAGGGACATATTTAGTGAATATAGAACTTCTAATAAAAAATATGAAATCCATTTTTTTAATTCTGAAGATAGTATTAGATGAAATTAATTAAAAAATAATCCCATTGATAGAACAAGAAAATAGGTTTTTATATTAAAAATTTCAAAAGTTCACAAAAAAATTTAATATCCAATTTCAGAGTGAAATCACATCCAAAGAAATTAAATGGATTAAATGTTAAAAAAATTATCTAATTACACTTTGAATCGATTTAAATATATTATTTAATATTAAAAATAAAACTGATGAAAAATTAGTTTTCAATTAAAGTGTAATATTTTTTTCACTATTCGTCAAAAAAAGAATCATATAAGAGAAATAAGAAACATTTATCTAAAGTAAATTTTGATATTTTGATTTAAAAAAAGAATGTTTTTTCAAATATAACTTTTTAAGGTGTCCACAATAATATTCAAAATACGTGTTCCATCAAAAGGATGCAAAACTTTCTTTTTAAAAAAATAAGTCTTTTACGTGTAAAATTGGATTTGTACTTATATCATGACTATAATAAATATAAAATGAATGTTAAACATTATAATTAATACTATATATATATAATTATTATCATATAACAAGTGTGATTTGTTTATTTATTGGTATAAAACACATTTTTTGACACTTAAATAGTTTTTCAGGAATACTTTTTTTTAATTTTACAATGGGTTATAAATTAATTTATATTTAATTGGTAAAATAATTCATTATGTATAAATTTTCAACCCATATTTTTAAAATTAAAGTAATACTATTCATTCCCTCCATTCTAATAATTATTTCATAACATTAACATTTATATAATAATATTTAATTGTCCATTTAAACATGATGTGGTGTATCATGTATGCTATAGAATATAGTCTTTACTTTTTAAGAACACGGGATGTTAAATAATGTGTTTTTATTATTTAATTTCCTCCATATGTTATTGTGTTTCATAATTATTTCATATAACCTCATTATAAAATGATTATTACTTTAATGATTATGCTAATCATATGGATTTCCAATCATAATTTTTACCCATTGAGACATATTTCTTATTATACACCATGTTTTATTTGGAATATTGTTTCTAATGAACCTTTATTATTTTGTATCTGGATTATATTATATTTAATTTCATTACATTTTTAATTCAATAATATTTCTTTCAGGTGTTCTTGAATCCAAAATTATTATGTTTGTAACGTTTTTTGCTAACTTAATTGTCTTCCATTTAGTTACAAACATTCTAATAAAACACTATTGTTACATGATTTATTAATTATATATAATGAATACATGTTAATTAATTTAATTACTAATTTAGGTGGTTCTATAAATTTTATTTATATCCTCTTAATCAAATGAATCTTACCTCAATAAGTAGGTTACAAATAAATGATATTAATATAAAATTACAATTCTTTGACACATTATTTTGTTATACATCATGTTATTTATTTTATAACTAACTTACTAGTAATTATATATTTTTTGTATCATAATTTCCTCATTATTATATGTATTTATTGTTCCATTTGTAACTATATCTTTGAAGGGGTATTGATTTGAATTTTTCTAGTGTTGTAAGTGTTATTTGTCTCTATTTTTAATTCCACAAGAGATGTTTGATATTTTAAATCAAATTTTTGTTTTATATAGTACATTCACTACCCTATATACTTAATGTGCAATTAAAAAATTTTATTTCAATGTATTTTAGTTGCAATTTCTCCCTAAGATGTTCTTTGGACCCCAACGTCACCATTATTATAAGGGTGTTCGAATCTCCATTTTTTCGCACAAGGATATGATCCATATTCACAACATCATTACTTATGTAGTGTATATATTGAACATGAATTAAATTCAAAATACTACCATAAAATTTAACTCATGGTAATTACACTTTCGAAAATCCATCACATCCTTTGTCTTTTCAAATAATCCTCTCTTATTGGAATGATTTTTTTCCAATGTATTTCCTCTATGAATATATTATTTTTCATTCCATTATTTGAATAGAATTCACCATGATAACCACAAATGAAATGATGGATGAAATTATAGACATAATTATATAATATTATTCCACACAGTGTTAGTTTTAAGGATGATTACTTGCCAATATATTCCATTTATTGATTGGGGAAATATTGAGAATCTGTATAATTTATATTTCAATAATTGTGTTTACTGATTATTAGGGAATGTTGGTTTTCTATTCTATTGTATATTCATATTATTATATTATTAATTAAATAGAAATAAGTAAAAACTGCTTGGTAATGATATTATAAATCCCATCAATAAATCGATTGGTCTCATGAGATAAAATAGCTTGGGTGTGTTGGTGAACGACTGCCAAAACAATATTACCTAGAAAGACAGAATTAATTGTAATATTATGATGTTTAATATCACTATATATTTTCTTTTAGAATGGAATTAACTATGTAACATTATTAATATAATCAATAATTAACAAGTTATTATTTATTACACATATATTTATTTCTATGTCAACTATGGATATTTTTTTCTCATAGTTTTTTATGGAATTATTTCTATTTTCTGTTCATACCCTATTATTAGTACACATATAATGTCCACTTATGATAATTTATCATAATAAATTTTGTTTAATATTACAAGGAGATTTATCTCACACCTCTCTTATATTTCTATTTCTATGTTTTTTGAAGAAATGTGTTTCACATGATATGTTTAGTGGAGTAGAATGTGTGGATAATATTGTGGGAGATGATAAGGATTGATCAAATATTAAGTAGTTTCTTATACCGGGGAGGATTTTTCATTTCTTAAGAAAAAAATAAAAAATTTTAGTTAAATATTTTTCCTAAATCTTTTAAATTATAAACTGAAAAGGTCTTTAGAATATATGTAATTCAATATATATTAGATGATGTCAAATTATTTATGGTTAAAATTTTGTCACTCCACTTGATTTCAGATCTAGTATATAAATCTTATTTTTTCACAAGAACTAGGAGAGTGTGGAAGAGGTGTTAGAGTGTTTTTCAAATGAGTTATAGAAAACCAGAGAGGTTATGATATTATTTGGGAATAATTTAATGGTTGATAAGTTAAGTGTTATCATAATTACAATTGTATTGATAACCATTTAGTTTTGTTGATGAAATATTAAATATTATATGGATTAGGATAAATGTACCTTAACTAAAAACTTATTACATGAATAAGGGATTATATTTTTTATATAATATCATCTATGGAAAATTAATTTAGAAATAATTTTATTTTTCTAACAATTACATACCATCTTGGATTCTATAAGTAGATATAGGATACAAAATATAAATACCTAGGGATAATAACCATGAAAATAATGTTTTGGGTACTAACTTGATCTTTACCATTTCTGTTAAACATATGACTTATTTTAAAGTTATTTTTCAATTTATCTCAATTATGTTTTTGGGTTTTCCACTGCATTTTGGGGGAAATGATGAGTTTTCAAAACATGGGCCAAACTGTGAGCCCATTTCTAAATTTAAAAATAAGTTGTGTTTCTTCTCTAACTTCATAATATTTCAACATGATTCGTCTTTTCAAACTCCTACTTTTTATCCCATAACCTATTAACACCACCATATCAATTTGGACCCTTTAGGAATCCATAAGCTTGGTGTATTAATTTTTTTTAAGGAATTGGGCCATCTCAGAAGCCAATTTCAAGTTAAAAAAAATTGTTTATTTAATATATTATTAAGATTTAATGTTTTTTTGGTGATTCTACCTCCCAACTGAGCCCACTGATCCTAGGATCGTCCCCATTCTTTTATCTTTCTCTTTGGGGATCATTTTCTTCCTGTATTAGGTCGAAACATCTTAACATTTCTCAATTATTCCATATTTAAATAGGTAATTTTATTCCTTTATAACTCTTTTGTTATTCAATATTTTCCCAATTTAAGTTTCTACATTAACTAATTAACCTTATTATAACATAAATTTCAGTTTTTTTTCTTGGAGATTTATCCATTGGGTGATTTGGGGTGATTTCTTGACGATATCCCATGTATGTGGGTTTTATTAATTCCTTCTCCCGTTAGCTTAGTGTTTTTTTATATTCTATGATTTTATCTATAATTTATAAAATTACTAATGTATATAATTTAGGTATTCTAACCTAGGGTTTAACATTGGTATTTCTTGGTTCGATATTCTAATATTAGGCTCGATCTACTTTCCATGAGGTGTGGCGGTGTTGCGATTGAATTTTCACACAAAGGATTCAAAGTTATTACAATTTTGGTAGTTGATTCCATGTGTATGAAATCCTTGTGACTTATATTGAGATTTTTATTATATTTTATTGTTTATCTCACATTATTTTTGGTGAAAAAATTGGTTTTATTTGTATTTGTAAAGAAAATTAATTTTAAATTCTATTTTCATGTTAAATTCGGGGTTTTTCATAGAAATATTTTATTACATCATTTGGGGGTTCCCAATAACAACATAGTTTATTTTATTGAAATTCACTAGGGATTAAAGTCATTGTTTTGAATTTTTATCTCCTTCGGTTTCTGCTACAAAAACCTTTTTTGATGGTGTTCTTGAAGAATGTGAAATTTAAGTGTCATGTTTGTGTGAAAATGAATATTTTATAATGCAAGTGTTTCATGGTTCATATGGTGCTGCCCTGTAACTATTTTTTTGTTTAATTTAAAATTATTTGGGCTTCCATTTATGTTTTTGGGACTTATAAAGGTGAGCATGGTGTGAAAAGTGGGGATTTCAAGGAGTTTTGGGTGCAAAATAATTTGAGATTTTGAGATGTTGTATTATTGAAAATCCAAATGTTTGGTTGTGTGTTTTAAGTGGAAAAAAATTTTCATAGCTAATATATTGTTTATATGTGACCAGTAGTATTTTTATTACATTAAAATAGATGTATGTATCATGTTGGAGTTTTTTAGCACAAAGGGGAAAGCCTGAGTACCTAGGTGGGCAGATATGTACTAGTACGCTAGTGATTCAGATTAGTTTTACCCCTATATAACATAGAATTTTTTATCATGAAAACTATAACTAAATAATGTGGATGAGGTTTTTAGACCACTAACTTATGGTTATGTTCCCTACTAGTGGATGGTGTATGGTAAAGGATTGTGACATGGATATTTTTACACTGAGGTACGAGGTACATATGGCCCGAGACTATTTAGTGCCAAGGGGTGTTCCTGGTTTCGGTACTCAGTGGATTTTTGGTATTTTCCCTTATCATAGGGAGTGTTTGGATGTAAATTAATGTATATATAATGTCATATTTAAATTTTGTATATTTTGAATGTCTTATTTTGAAACCTTTTTACAGTTGAAAGTTTCATTTCTTTGAATTTATCACCGTTTTTCATTACTTATTAAAATTGTATGCTT
Source organism: Viscum album (assembly GCA_963277665.1). NCBI lineage: Eukaryota > Viridiplantae > Streptophyta > Magnoliopsida > Santalales > Viscaceae > Viscum > Viscum album. The sequence goes on along the minus strand of OY728136.1, from coordinate 997,432,327 downwards.
TTCACCTTATATTGCATACTCATTGAAATACTTGGGAGGAATCCTATTGGGATTATGATCTCACCCAAAAGAACCCCCTTAGGTTTATGTATACGTGATTATGTTTGACACTGGTAAAGGTAAAGCCTCAGGTTAAGGTAGATCGAGTTGTTAGTCCCCTCTTGGTGCGGTGTTGTGGTGATGGATCAGGGGAGATGACACTTTATCATGTGGATTATTTGTGGATATTTTTTTTATATTTTTATTTATGTTTCAAAATATTTCTCTTTATTTAAAACTATGTGTTTAGATATGGTTTTTTATGTATTGTTTGGCATAGAAAATTCACATTCATATTATTAACTGTTTTTAATATTTTATGATTTCATACTCAGGTAAATCATTACCAAACCATATTCATTGATACCCATTGACTTGTTATAGCACATGGGGATAGGTAATTGCCTTATTTCCTTATCATGGGATGGATTTGGTGCCAGTATTAGTGGAGAACAGGTTCGTTTTGTGACAAAATAGTATCAATGTAGGCCAATAGTTTTGGGTTATATTACTATTTTGTGATGAGTCGGGATAGATAAGAACTAGGAAAATCGGGGCTCGGTGTTATGGTTGTGAGTAGGGTGTCTAGCCTACACCTCTCATGGAGGGCCTTCAGTCACTTGTGGACTTTGGAATTGTCGGATTGACTTCACTTCTAGGTGAGACGTGTGGGATGCAGACCACACGTGGACATTGGGTGGGGATGGAGTAGATATTTATTTTATAACTGTAATGTGTTTAGATTATCTATATTTTATGTATTTGATTTAAAATTTTCAGAATTGTGGTATTGACTACTCTTTTTTAGTGTTTTATTTTGTAGAAACATGCCTCCCCGTAAATCTCCCATGTTCCCATGGGAATAAGTTGGAGGTAGTTCTCCCACACCAATTGATCAGAGGATATTCGAGGCTCTTGTATGGGATGTCCAGGCTATAGGACAAATACTGTCTCTTGTTCCAGCTCTTGTTAGAGAGTATGATAGAGTTCCTAGAAAGGAAAAGGAAAATGAGTTCCTGAAAAATAACCCTCCCACCTTACGAGGATGCGTTGAACCCCAGTAACATGTGGATTGGATCAAGAATATTGAGTGCATGATTGAGTTACTAGACATACCCGAGGATAACTGGCTGATGTGTTCCTCTTTTTCGTTAGAGGGTGGTAGCCCTGTTGGTGAGAATTGTTAATTCAGACTGGGAAGAATGAGTAGATGTGTTTGGGAGATTTCAAGGTTGTATTCAATAAACAATACTACCACGAGGTCTTGGAATATTCGAGGTCCTAAGAGTTCATGGATCATATTCAGGGGAATCTATTTGTGATGGAGTATTCAAACCTTTTTACTGAGTTGGTTCGGTATGGTCCTGAAATTATGTCTAATGAACAAGCCAAGGAATAGTGGTTTGAGAAATACTTGCGACCAGAGATATACTCCAAGGTTTTCTTATTCATGATAAGGACCTATATTGTGGTCATTGACCGAGCATAAATGGTTAAGATTGACCACAAAATTAGGGTTGGTTTCTCTGGGTTAGTATCAGTAGTGGGAAGTGGTATCTCATTAGTGAAAAAAAGTTAACAAGAGGAACAAGTGAAGAAGGGTGGTGACCGTTCATTCCACTCTTATAAGAAGTTAACATCTATGGATTATGATGCGAGATCTGTCATATGCCTCTAGTGTGGGAGGCCAGGGCACATCTAACCAGCATGACCAGAAAAACTGAATCCCTGTTACCAATGTAGAGGTATGGGTCACTTACTGCGCTTTTGTGGGCTGGCACGTCCACTTCAGAGTGGTGTATGATCAGTGGATTCAAGAGGAGTGCCAAAAATATTCTGAGCTGTCGATGATGGGGGATCCTATTTTGGTGGTCGTGGTGGTTGGTTTGGGTGATCTTTTGGGTAGATCTAGTTTAGGGCCCAACCATAGATTCGTGTTCGTCATTAGGAAGAGGCCAAACATCTCCAAGCGGTGGATCAGGTACCAGCAGGATCCATGGTGAGACCATCAATAATTTGAGGTACAATTTGGATCACATATTCTATAGCTACTTCTATTTTTGATACTGGTTCCTCTATTTCATTCATTTCATCCTATTTTGTAGACACGATGAATTTTCCAATCGAGTTTTTGTCTTTTGCGATGGAGTTTGTGACGCTGCTCGGAAAGAAGGAGAAGGGTCTTAGTTTCCCCTCATGTGCGCTCTCAGTGTTAGGTATTGGAATGGAGTGTTACCTATTGGTCTTAAATATTAATATTTTTGACATAATACATGGAATAGATTTTATGGTACACTTCCAGGAACACATTGATTTCTACAGTCAGTGAGTGAGTTTCATGACACTTTATGAGAATTGTCTGGTTTTTTGTGGAGAATTGGATTCTTGGTCAGGTCGTGTAGGACCTCCACTCCAAGAGTTGGAATGTATTATCTTCTAGTTATCATCAATTGAGCTAGAGAACTACGGTGTTTTCCCTGTAGGTGAAGTACCTCATGTAGTGAATGAGTTTCTTGGGGTATTACAAAATGATTTTTCATGTTTTCCCTCAGTGTGTGATGTGTATTTCTCGATTGATCTCACAATAGGAACGAAACTGATATATATTACCTCATATAGTATGTCCCCCCAAAATCTGAGAAAATTAGAGATACTAGTGGAAGACTTAGTATCCAATGTATTCATTTTCTTTAGCATCTCTCCTTAGGACGCTTCTGTGTTGTTCGTAAAAAAGGCCAATGGATCCCTCTGGTTGTGCATTGACTACCAGAGCTGAATAAGGTAAAAATTAAGAAGAAATATCCTTTTTCCATAATAGATTATTTGTTTGATCAGTTGAAGGGGTCAAATTTCTTATAAAAATATACATTCATTTAGGATACCATCAACTCAGGGTGAAAGAGGAAGATATCCCGAAGACAGCCTTCCAGAGCAGGTATGACCACTTCGAGTACTCAGTCATGCCAATCATATTTCCCAATGCCCCAATAGTATTTATCAAACTCATGTACTAGGTGTTCCATAAATATCACGATTATTTATTTGTGGCGTTCGTGGATGATATTCTCGTATACTCTGTCTTTTAGGAGGAACACAAACATGACTAGAGGATTGTTTTTGGAACATTGCGAGATCACCACCTCTATAAAAAGATGTCAAAGTTCTCTTTCTGGATCAGGGAGGAGAAATTTTCTAGGGCATGTGATCATTGATCAAGGGGTTTCAGTGGACCTCTAAAAGAAAGGTGAAGTTATTTCATAAGAGAAGATAACAAATGTGTTTGAAATTAGGAGTTTCTTCAGCCTGGCTAGGTACTACAGGAAATTTGTTCAGTATTTCTCTCAGATTGCTTCACCGATGACAATGTCACCTGGAAAGGGGTAATGTTTGTATGGACCCCATAATTTTAGTGACCATTATAGGAGCATAGGATTTGGTTTAATAATTCCTTAGTTTTTATTTTTATAGATGCTGGAAAAGGGTATGTGGTTTATTCTAATGCTTCAGGTATGGTTTATGTGTGGGTGATTATGTAGGATGATCACATGATGTCGTATGGATCTCACCAACTCTAACCAATGAAAATAATTACCTCACCCACGACATCGAGTTAGTAGCAGCAATGTATGATTTGATGACCCAGCATCACTACCACATTAGGATGAATTTTGTGGTCTACTCAGATGAAAAAATCATTGCCTATATTTTCTTACAGAAGGACCTCAACCTGAGGAAATGTTGTTGGATCGAGTACATATAGAGGATTGACGTTGACATTGTCTATTACCCATGTAAGGTAAACATGGTGGTTGATTCCCTAATCAGAAGTCATCCATTGTAGGATTTTTGGAAGTACATGATGAGGGGACTTCAATATGTCTCTTTACTCATATTCGTGTGGCGACCTGAGGGAAAAATGGGGGTATGTTCTTGGAGAGCGTCCCGATGACTCCTTCTTTATTAGAGTTTATTATGTGGGTAAATCCTACTGATGATATTATTAGGGGTTGAGGAAGTTTTTTTTTGTGGGGAGACATCCTTTTATTGATTTTCATCCCTCGAGGGCATCTTTTGCTTCAAGGGATGTTCAATAGTGATGTGATTCTTGGGATGGGTGATGATGGAGGATAGCCACCAGTCTCAATGGGATGTCCATACAGGTGCCCCCAATTTGTATTATGATTTCAATCAGCAGGTCTGGTGGCCTGTTATAAGAAGAGACATCCCGGACTTCATGTTGAGATGTTACACATGCATGTAGGTTAAAGAAGAGCATCAAAGGCCCTCCCATTTTCTCCAGCCATTGTCGATCCCTACTTGGAAGTGGGATGAGGTTTACATGGAATTCATTTTTGTCTTACCACATACAACTCACGGTAAGAATTCCAATTGGATAGTTATTGATCATCTCACCAAATCATCCCACTTCATTCTGATCAATGATACAGCTAATGTCGATGAGATTGACCATTTGTATCTTTAGTTGGTGGTCAGACTCCACAACATGACATCAGCAGTTGTCTCAGATAGAGACCCACTTTTCACTTCTTGTTTTTGGGATGGCCTATAGAAGGCCTTATGGTCATAGATCAAGATTGGAAATGCATACCATATTCAAACGGATGGTCAGACAGAATGGGTGAACCAGATTTTGGAGGACATGCTATGTGCATGTGTTCTAAATTTTGGAGGTTCCTAGGCTAGCAATTTGAGATTAGTTGATTTTTTGTTATAATAACTGTTACCAATTCTTGGTTCGAATGGATCTATTTGAAGTGCTTTATGGTCGTCTTTGTTGGCCCCCCTATTTTCGTCTGTGGTAGATGAGACCTCACTATTGGAGCTGAGTCTAGTGCAGGATACATCTGAGAATGTCATGTTAACAAGACATTGGTTATTGAAAACCCAATGTGTCCATAAATCATATGTTGAATAGAGGTTTCGAGACCTAGATTTTTTCTGCATGTCATGGTATTCTTGAAAGTGGCCCCTCATCTGGGACATCATCAATTAGGAATGTATGGTAAGATGACACCATGGTATGTCGGTCCTTTTTAGATAACCGATCATTTTGGAATGGTGGAAAATAGATTGTCCTTACCTTCTCAGTTGACATCCATCCATAATATCTTCCATGTCTCCCAATTGATGAAATACTACCCCAATCCATCCCACGTTCTGAATTAGGAGGAGTTGGATATAGAGCCTGATTTATCTATTTTTGAGCAGGCAGTTCAAATAGTGGACTTCCCAGAAAAAGTAATTTGGGTAAATTCTATTCCACTGGTCTAGGTTCTATGGAAAATGAGAATAAAACACATAAGACATGGTAGTGGAAGTCATGGGATGAGGAAGAGTATTTGTTTCTGTTTTCTGATCAATCTCTAAGTTGACTTTTTGAGATGGAATGTTTTCATGGTGGGGGGAATTTTTACATAGATGACTTATTTTAAAGGTATTTTTCAATTAATCCCCATTATTTCTTTGTTTTGGGGGTTTCCCATGCATTTTTTGTGTAAAATGGAGGGTTTCCAAAATGTGTCCCATCCGTGGGCCCATTTCCATATATATAAAAAATCGTTTATAAATCCTTCATTTTCCACATTTTTCATCCATTCCAAATTTTAATTTCTTCTCCTAACCTATTAACACCACCATACGAATTTGGATCTTTAATAATAACAAAATCATTGTGTATCTAGGTTTTTATTTAAGAATTTGGCTCATCTAGGATGCCCATTTATAGTTTAAAAAAATATTATTTAATATCTTATTGAAATTTAATTATTATTTTTTGATTCCACCTCTAACCCAAGACCACTGAACATAGGGGAGACCCCATTCTCTTCTCCCCATATTTGGAGCTCATTTTCTTCTCAGATTTGATCGAATAAACATAAGCTTTCAAAATTCATCCAGATTTAAAAATGTAATTTGATTCCTTCATATCTCCTTCATTTATACTCATTTCCACTATTTTAGTTCCTACATGAACTAAAAATACTTATACAAACATAAATTTTATTTTTGGTTTCTTGTAGATTCATACATTTGTTGATTTCGGGCGATTTTTTAAAGATCCCCAACTAAATGGGTTTTCTTGCTTCTTTCTCCCATTTTCTTAGGGTTTCTTCCATTTTCATAGAGTTTATTGGATTATTCAATATGTTCTTAATGAGAATAATTTAGTTATTAGAACCTAGGGTTTATACTTTGCGTTTATTTTTCTAATAATTTGATTTTAATTTCGATCTGCCATCCTTGAGGTGTGGCGGTGGTGCGATTGAATTTTCACAAAAAAGTATTCAAAATTTTAACCACTTTGGTATGTCATTTCATGTGTATGAAATATATGTGAAATATCATTATGTTTATATGATAGTTTCATGTTCATATCATTTTATTATTGGTGAAAAAATTTATTTTAGTTTTATTTTTAAATAAAATGAATTTTAAACTCCATTTTATTGTCAAATTGGGTGTTTTTTATAAAAATATCTTATTGGTTTATTTGGGGGAGACCTATAACTAATTAGTTGATTTTAATGAAATGAATTAAGGATGTAAATAATTGTTTTTAATTTTTATCTCCTTTGTTTTATTCTGAGAAAACTTGATTTAATGGTGTTTGTGGAGCATATGGAATTTAAATGACATCTTTGTGTGAAAATGAAGGTTTTATAAAGCTATCATTTTTTGGTTCCTATGGGGTTTCCCTATAATAGTTTTTATGGGTTATGTTAAAATTTATTGGGATAAATTTTTATTTTGGTGACCTATATGTGTGCTCATGGTGTTTAATGTGGGTATTTCTAGATGTTTAGGGTGCAATATAATGTGATATTTCAAGAAGTTATTCTATTGAAAATAAAAATGTTTGGTTTTGTGTTTTAAGTGTTATAATGTGTGTATATCTAATTTATTGTTTTTATGTGAAAAGTAGTGGTGTTATTATATGAAAATGGATTTATGTATCATTCTGTAATTATTTTATCACAAAGTGAGAATCCCAGGTAATTAGGTGGGTGGATATGTACAAGTACGTTAGTGATCCGAATGGGGTTTTCCCTCTTTCACATAGCATTTTGGATCACGAAAACACTAAATAAACTATGTGGATGATGTTTTGGGACTAATAGGTTCTTTTTATGTTCCCTAATAGTGTATCGTGCATGGGAAATGGTTGTGACATGGATATTTTTACACTGAGGTACAAGGTACATAGGGTCCGAGACTATCTAGTTCCCAGTGGTGTTCCCGATTTTGGTTCTGATTAAATTTATGGTATTTTCCATTTTATGGTGTATATGGATGTAAATTAAAGTATATAAATGTCTTTTTGAAATTTTCAATCATTCATAATTTTTTATTGTGAAACCTATTTATAGTTGAATGTTGCATTTCATGGAATTTATCACCGCTTTTCCCTATTTAAACTACATGATTTTCACCTTGTATTGCATACACATTGAAATCATTGGGTGGTATACTATTGGGATTATTCTCACACCATACATAAAAACCATGGTTTTAACTATACTTTATTAAGTTTGAAATATGTAAAAAAATCCTCAGGTTAAGGAAAGTCCAGTTGTTAGTCCCCTCTTGGTGTGGTGTTGTGGAGACGGCTCAGGGGAGATGACCCCTTATCGTGTGGAGTCTTTTTGGATGTTTTTATGATGTTTTTTTTAAATTTTTGTCCTCTTTAACTTTTCTTAAAACAATTTATTCAGATCTGGTTTATGTTAAGGCTACTTTGGCCTGAAAATTTCATATTCATATTATTGATTGTTTTTAAACTTTTATGATTTCATACAAAGGTAAATCATTCCCAAACCAAATTTATTAATACCCATGAACATATGTAACACTATATGGATAGGAAACACCCTTCGGGTCTTGTAAAGTGCTAGATATGGTGCCAGTATTAGTGGTGACACGATTTGGTTTGTGATAATGTTCTTGAACAAGGGTCCAAAATTTGCAACTGGTTTAACACCCATGGGTGATATGATATTGTTTTTACAATCTCATTATGAACCATTATAATGTATTTTAGTATGATTTTAATTATTTAGGACAGATTAAATAATATAAAAATCATCATGTATAACTAAATATTGAACAAAGAGAATCATAGGTTGAACAAAATGTATTAAATATCAAAAATTAAGGCTTTATTTGGCGATAAAAATTAGGATTTATGTTTTTATATTAATATTTTAGATATTATCATAACCACATTTTTTTTTATTTTCTTGAAAAAGGATCATAAAGGCACAAATAATAATGGAATGTATCAATAATTTTACATATCTTATATCCAAATAAAGGATTTTATTTAAATATTTAATAGTACTAGTATATACTAGTTATAACAGAAAATATGACATTGTTGAGTCTTACATGAGGTAGTGAGGCTGATATCTTAAGAATAAATAAATATTGATACTAAAAGTTAATTTCATTAGTGATTGGTATTTCTTAATATTTTTTTATATTTTAATATTTATTTGGACTATGTAAAACAATAGAATAATTATTCATTAGTCTTACATTAATGGTTTGGAAACATATATAATGTAGTATTAGTAACCTTAAAATGTGAATTTATGAAAAGGTTATATTTTTTCCAGTTATAATTATTTAATAACCCATGATTTATAGATGGATAACTCATAAGATTAATTTACACATGATATTGAGATAACAAACAATTTTTTGATTTTGAAAATCTATGTTAGGAAGTACTAAATACAAGATGATTAATAATTGATTCGTGATATTTTTAGTGATGTTCATCATAAAATTTTAGTTATGGTATATATTACATACTGTTTGATTTTATAACCTAGTGATTAATTACATTTTAGGGGGAAAAGTGTTTTTTTCAAGATGAATATCTTGTTTCAATTATTTTAAATGTCTTGGAAATTTAGATGGTTTTTTCAAAGGTATATTATGAAGAATTTATTATTGGGGTAAATACAAACTTTTTTATATGATTGTATACATTATTAATATTATTTGGGGAATGATTAATAACACAATTTAACTTAATAGGGTTTTTTATTTTTTTTATTATATTCTTTACCCAGAATCAAAAATATATTAACAATAACCACTCATATATTATTGAGTGAGTAATAATTTAAATTTTCTGGACATAAATTGTTTATAGACTTAGAATGTAACAACCAATGATTTTGGAAATCAAATTACTCTATATTTATATTATGTTTGATATCATTCTCGGCATGAAACACTAAAATAAAACAATCCATGATATATTTAAAGAATTTTGTAATAAAAATTTTAATAATAATAACTCATTTAGTAAATAAAAAGATTGAATAAATTATAAAATGAAATCAAATTATTAATAATATCAAGTATAGTTTTAGGAATGAATTTTTCATTACATTTTTTTTCATTTATATATATTTAATTATAATATAAATTATAATTTTTTTAATTTTTTAATTTAAAATTTAAAAATTGAAATTTATTTTTGAATTCCATGTATAAAAAATAGTCTAAGGTAAATTTTAGATAGTTTTCTAAAAGAATTGATTTTTAGTCGAATAATAAAAAAATATTGAGTTTCACAATACTATCAATGTTGATATAAAAATTATTGAAACCATTTTTGATAAAATATATTTATTTAAAAATTGAAAATAAATCATTTGAAAATAATTTTTATAACGTAGAAAACATATGTAATATTTTACTCTAGAAATATGATTTCAATCCTCTATAATAAAAACAATTTTTCAATGCACATAGAGAAAAAAATATATAAAAATGGATTTAATATTTTAGTTCAATTTTAACTCAATATGTAATGTAGTCAATTTCATTATTTGGAATAAATTATGATTACTATGATTAACGTTAACTGCCATGTTAATGGTAAAAATGTAAATTTTAAAGAATTATTTTATTAATATATTATAATTTTTACTAAATGAAATAAATTATTCACTTAAAAATTAGATTTAATATAATTTTCAAACCTATAATTAATAAATTAACACTCATTTAATTGGTAATATAAAATAAATAAGATAAATGAAAATTGATAGTAAATATAATTCAACAAAATATTTTCCTCATATAATAAATCATTTCAATTAAAAGATAATTTTATATTGTTAATAAATTAAAATTGAATAAATAGAGATTATGTTTATTTTCATCAACCCCAATTTTTTTATATGTGTTATTTTATATTTTTAGAATATAATATATTAAAAAGATAAAAATAAATCAACAATATAAAAAATGGTAAAACAAAAAAATCAGGTAGTAAAATGATTGTAACTTATTTAAAACAAGTGGGAAAATCTGTAGTGGATAATTTCACGACCACATACCACCCCTAAAACTGTTATTTCTAAATTTTGGAACTATTGAACCTTTAATATTGTCATCTTATTATTGTAATGTAATGCGTGTTCCCAAAAGATTCTTCGTCATCACTAGTTAAAAGGGACACTTTAACCCCATCATGGAACATGCATTCCTTCTAAATTATTATTAAAAAAATGATATTTTCTATTTATAGAATCCATTTTCATTTTCATAAGCCTTTATTCTCACTATGTTAACTCATTCCATTAATCTTCAAGGATTCCTTAAATAGAAAGTATAATGTCCTAATGTTAGAATTACATAATACATATCCTTTTCATAATATTTCTCTCCCTATAAAACTAACCATGTTAGTATAATGACATAATTATAATTAGCATTCTAAATTATTATTATATTAATGGATAAACCATTATTTTTCATTCTAAACACTTATAAAAAAATGTTGACTACGTGGTGTGAGAACAACTGCATTAACAGAATAATGTTTTGTGTCATCATGATTTGCAATATTAATTACAAAAATTAAAAAATTATTTTCCAACTTAAGAGAACTAAATAATATCATTATTATTCTATTATAACTATATTACACACTTATTTATCCATAATCACCCATCATGATATAAAGTATTCATATTTTTTCAGGTTTAACCAACTACATGAACTATGTAATGAATCTCTATCTTTGATTACAATACAAAATTAAATAATTATATTATTATAATTTATTTAGAAAATAAATATTTTTTTCTAGTCATGGGGATGTTTTATTATGTTTTAAAATTAATATTAAAATATCATCCCTATTAATTAATATTTCCAAAACAAGACGTCTCCAATTCAAATTTCACACAGACATAAGAACACACTATATAATAAATAAATAACATATAATGAAAAATTTAAAGGAAATATATATATATATATTTGAGAAAGGTTCTTAATTGGGTATCTAATATACTTATTTTATTTTTCAGGTTGTTAGGTGCATTCTCAAAATAAATCTGGCATAATTTATTGTTTTGGGATAACCCAAATTCCTTCCATTGAGTTTCAAACAATCTTCTTCAAACTATATTATTAAAATATTGTTTTTTATATTCCTAATGAATAAATGATATTTTAGTATCTCATTATTTTATATGGTTCTTCAATTATTCCATATAAAATAATTATTAAATAATTCGTACATTAATGATTTTGTTGCTCATTAGGGTTTCTTTCTCAATTGTCTACCCATGAGGCACATTTCATATTATACATCATTTATAATTTTAAATGGGGAATCTAATGAACCGTTAATAATTTTTATAATAAATCTATTCTATTTCATGATATACATTGTTCTAATTCCATGTTATTTAACACCAAAATTTTTGAAAAAACATACAATGGACGTAAGAGTATTTGGTAACCCGAATTTCTTCGTTTGTATTAAAAAAAATTGTTAAAAATATATTGTCCCGCAATGAATAATTATAACCATTTAATATTTGGAATTTTGTTTCCTCTTAATTATTTTTTGGTTCTATAAATCTTCCATGTAACCACATTATCTATTGATTCTTACCATAATGATTATGTTACTTTTAAAGGTTATTTTTCTTAAATTGTTATTCTTTGAGACACGATCATGTTATACACCATGTTATATATTATATGGTGTAAAAAATTTAAATATGAAATTATTTATCATTATTATCTCAGTATTCAAGTTTTCAATTTTCTATTTTAGGTTTTTGCCTACACGTATTTTGAATTGAATGTTTTTTGATCCATAAGATTCCTTTGTCACTATTATCCATTCAATGAGTTGTGTTGGATATTTCACACCATATTATCTTTTATATGTTGTATTAACTAAACAATTTTCTTTAAATATAATGAATATCATTCATTTCAATATATTTTAATTTTATGTTATCCCTCTCATGTTATTTTATTCTCATGTTACCATTATCGTAATGGTGTTTTCATTTTAATTTTGTTTCATTCAGATACGACTCATACTCACCCATTATTTACTTTTATGTGGTATGTATTGACAATGGTTTAGTTTATAAATAATATTATAATATTTTCATCTAGGTAATAATACTTTTTGAAATCAATCACTACCTTTGTCTTTCCAAATCATCCTCTATTATAGGAATGATTTTTCTACCAATGAATTTCATTTATGAATACCATATATTTCATCATTTAATTTGAATATAATTCCCCTACATAACCATGCCTTGATTTATGGGGGATATTATTTACATATCCACATATATTTTATTCAAATGATGTCAGTTTCATGGATGATTAAATGGAAATCTACTCTATTTATTTATTTGGGAAATATTGACAATATTTATACTTGTTATTTTAATAATGATGTTTATCAAATAATAATGAATTTGTTTATGAATTTTGTATTTTATTTATTCATTTTATGAAATTAATACATTTAAGATAATTTTTTAAGTATTGGTTCTAATAAAATATATCGCTTCTATGCATTGATAGATCTTAACGAAAAAATAACATAGGTATCTTGGTGTATGTCTTCCCAAAATAAAATATTACCTAGACCCAAGGAATTGATGGTAATATAATGATGTATCAGATCATGATTTCTTATTTTAGGTAAGGGAATTATCTATCTAGTATAATTAATATCATTTATAATGGATTACTGACTGTTATGTATTCATTTATTTATTGACATTTCAATCATGGATATGTTATACTCACAGTTTCTTTGTTTATGGAATTATTTTTATTATATATTCCAACCTCATTTTGTATGCTCAATTTATGATCAATTATGATTTTTGACTATTATCACATTTGGATAACCTTACTAAAAATTTAATATTGCCTCTTTTTTATCATTTCATTTACCTATGTTATAGAGTGTTGTATTAACATGTTATATCTAGAAGAGTTTGTTCTGTGGAGAATTTTATGAAAGATTTTGAAGGCCTATAATGGATTAAATAGTTCTATATATAGTCGGAAAATGTCAATTTTATGATAAAGTAATGGTATTTTTTCGTTAAAATTTATTTCTTACAAAATAAAATTATAATACTAAATGTTCATTTAAAATATAAGTGGCTCAATAATTTTTAGTGAGATTGTAATTATAGATAGTTAAAAGTGTGAAACTCTTATTTAATTTAATGCCAGGATATAAATCACATGTTTTAATAATTCAATGTATAATTTTAGGTTTATGGAGTCATTAATAATATCAATATATTATAAGGGGATACTATATTTTCCAACATATACATTATATGATTCTAAAATTTAGTTTGAATTCGGTTTGATGGTACATAGGAAATAGTTTTCTAAATAAAGGAGAGACTTTATGAATGAATTTTGATACCATTCATGATTTCCAACACCTGGATATCATTTTTTGTTTCTTATTAATATAATGTACCTATATGATTATAATTATTATTAATACATAACAAGCGCTTCAACATTTTCCCTTATTTTATGAAACTTTTATTTCATTTCTAAAAATGGTATATTATCATCCTCCCAAACATTGTCATTATTATAAGTAATATAAAAATATAAAAAGAACAAAAAAACCATATTTTAACAATGTTCAAAACACTTCATGTGTGCTTAGTGCCTGGGGATAAATGACTGTTTCCAAAATTATAAAGTCACTAAATTTTTTATCAATGAATAATTATTTGAGAAATGGTGTGACCATGGTCTCGTTATAGTTTATTTCTCTTAAAAACAATTTATACCTCAAACGTAGTCTAATGAATTAATTTTAAATTCACATGATGAATCAATCGATAATGAAAATAAAGTGTTATATTATTTTTTTCTTATTTCTCCATTTCTAGTTCTATTGGCCCGTTATTTAAGTAATAACAAATTTATACGATAAAAACAATTCATTTACACCATATAGTTATCATCTAAAATATTATGAGTCTATGAATAATTTTTTTCAAGGGGAAATATTTATTTAAATAATGATCAACAAACATAATCATGGTAAAATCCACAATGGTGTAGTTTCAATAATTATAATATAGATAAAAAATACATTGATGAAATAATAACGTTCTATAAATCTAGGATATATATCCATGATATAAATTGGTGCACTGGATAGATCCAAAATGTGATTTCTTCTATAACATGACATGGTTTCTTCTTAGAATTTTCAATAGATTCTTCTAAAACCATTTGAATAAATACAAAACATTTTATCCTTATCTATTTCAATGAAATCCATAGAGATTAATTTGAACAATGACTATCACCACAAAAGAGTTTCATATCTTAATGAATAATAATTTCACAAGAATAAATCTCTATAATCACTTCCGCAATTATGATCATTTTCCTCTATATCGTGAAATAGTTACTAAAAATGATATGTTTTCTTCGTCATGGTGTCCAATTACTATAACATTTTTATTTAGTAATCCACCACCAAAACCATTCATTCTTTTTTAGAATTTATCTCATGACATTTTTATTCATACATTTTATAATGCGCTCTATCAGTATGTATATTATCATTTTTATTTTACTTGATTTATTCAAAATTTTATAAACATATTCCCAAAATATTTCATAAGATGTTTGGAAATAAATACTATATGAAATGAATTTTATAATTTATAAATTTTTCTATAAATAAACTAATTCATATTATTATCTCTTTATAAGGATTTTCTAGATACTATATTATAATACATAATGACACATGTGATAAAACCGTATCTATTAGTGAAAATAATAATAATATATTTTATAATTTTTATTATCTCTCCATATAATCATTAATATATTATTTTTAATTATTCATATCAATGAATTAATTAATCTTTCAATTTCTATTTATTGAAAACATTAAAATAACTAATTAATATCCTGGTTATTTCATGAAATTTTATTTCATAATCTCATGATTCGCCAAATATATCTTCTTTTTAATTTAACAACTCATCTCTCTAATAACTAGAGGGTTTCACTATATTTCAAGATTTATTTATCTTTTATCCATTATTTAAATTTAAACCCATTTTTAAGCATAAAGGGTTCTAAAAAATATCTCACATCCCATCACATTTTTTTTAATAACATATAAGTATCCCTATAAATCATTCATTTTATAGAAAATGGAATGGAATATAAAATGTAAAATTTAAATAATGTACTCATTGGTATTTTGGTAGAGGATTTACCCACCAGAACACTCATTGGTATCAAAATTTATCCTTAATAATTGTTTTTATCATGATATCATTTACTAATTTTTATTATACCATATTCTAATTTTAGTTTACCTTATTTCAACTCAAACTTAGTAAAATTTTATTTGATATCAATTAATTGAGGAAATGACTGTTGATATTACCGAGAGAGGTGTAAATTAATAAAAACATTAATAACTCAAAATTTTCAATCTTTTCAAGAACATATTCCAATATTTATATATAGTTCATGGATAAATTTTAAAGGTTCACAAAGAAAATAATTATAATGAGTGAAATATAAATATTTAAATAAAAACACATTGTTATATGTGGTTTTACATGGTTCATAAACACTTTCCATTGATTGGTTAGTCCTTGATGTTTAAAATTTATCATCTTATATCCAATGAATCTGTTTTAATAAAAAAATGAAAAAAATAGTTAAAGTAGGCATATTTTCAAGGTTTCCTACTGGTTTTCGTAGTAAATGAAATTATAATGATCTTTTTTTATTTTTGTATTAATTGATCAAATTCTATGTTTATTGTAAATTTTATTATTCCCTTATTCATGACCCATTTGGAGGGGATCTCCCTTACTTTAATCTCATTGAGTACACAAAAAATTCAAAAGGGTAGTAACAGGTGATATTTTTAAAAGAATGAATATCAATGTTAGTGACAATATCTTTTCTGTGTTTGGTGAAATATAATACACATATTCTAACTAATATTATAAAATTAATACATTAAGGAAGGTATAATACTGGAAAAATGTGATTTTTCGACAATAATTAAATGTCACATGTTTTTTTTAAATCCCATTTATTTATAGTGGATGTTCTAGTCTAATTATAGAATAATATATTCACTAAACATATAGACATAATTGAAAAAAATATATAACTAATTATAATCCATTATAATATTCATTATGAATACATAATCCCTCTTTTAAATTGATCAATGAACTATTTTACAAGAACAAATATAGTCATATTTGACGATACTAAAATAATTACATGAACCAATCTTGTATTATTTGGAATATAATGTATCGTCAAATTTTAGAAGGAAAATTGCACTTTGAAAATGAACCTGATGTAATCGAGTTAGGGAAGAAATCCTAAGAAACTTGTGATAATCATGAGGAATTGAATCCAGAAATTAGGTGTATATAATATCAACTTCGACAAGATAAGTGGTTATTCCAAAACCTAGAAATAACACTATGAGATCAATAAGGGGAATAATTTTTCTTTGATTAGTAAAATATGTCCAAAAGAGGATCTGGCGTCAAACCAAGTATCCAAGATATTTGGAAGAGGCTTGAAGGGAAGGCTTCAGGAGAAACATCCAATCAGCCTGATGCTGTTGTCTCTGATATATATTGACAAAGAGTTACAGAAAGAGAAATTATATCATGATGATATACTATAGAAGATTATGTGTGGCCTTTATTAGAAGAATCAAAAGAATATCAGTAAGAAGTTTCAAGCATTCCTTAGAGTATATAAGAATACCAGAAATAGATCAATGATATTATTACTCGAGAGATATGGGAACTGGGGGGTATATAATGTGTCTCCTAAAACCTAAATTAAATGTTCATGAAATTTGAAGACCCACAAGACAAAATTGACCAGAACATAAAAAATAAAGAGGCTAATCCATCTCCCACTGAAAGACATGGTGAAACACCTTGGGAAGCCAACAAGTATGGAATGCGATCCCTCAAAAACCAATTCATTGGGAATGATAGAAAGAATTGTTCAAGTATGTGTTCCATAATACCAATAGGGAATCTAAACCATCATATCCTATATATATTTAAAAATATTATAGGCCAAATAAAAATCATCCATAAGGTGTTCCTCAACATGGGACAATCCTAATGCTAGATTGAAAAAAGAATTTGGGAGAATCCATAGAAGAATGGGATCTAGACCATCGATGGTATATACTATCACTTGGTTTATAGTCATGGACCATAGAAAGTGCACTTAATATCATAGGACTTGAGAGGTATTGTATGAAGATTCTAGGATATTCTTCAAGACACTCAAAATTTATAACAACTATCCAAGAATATGTTACATTCCCAATTAATGTTATACTAGTAGTATCTGATTTCCAAAAATAGGAGTTTGTGTGAAAATCACTGGTAGATCGGGATGAAGAATATGTAGAAAGGTCTTGAACAAATTTAACGATAATCTAAATTTGTGACATGTGTTACTTAAGAGAATATCGTTGTGAGTTTTAGCATCGGTACTATCTACTTGATCTATGAGTTCAAGAATATCCTCTAGATATATTTATCCAGAAGCTTAATGGTTGTTGGACATATATTGTTCAACAATCGTTGAAGACTCATCTTTCCTAGAGTAAATATCTTCAAGACACTCTAGGAGTTCAAGAAAAAAAAACAATAATTCATGAGATAATACTATATTTTTTACTGAGGAAGGACTTACAAGATGTAATAAATATACCATACATGAGTTCTACATGTTTCCCATAAGTAGAGGGTGTTGCAGGAAGATAAGAGTGCAGTCCAACAAGGAATGATCTTGAAAAAACACAACAAAGATCATTCAAAACACAATATTTGGATGGATAGTTTGAATGAAATAAATATCTCAATAAAACATGGAAATGGTTGTGGAAGAGGATATCATAAAGTAGATTTTCAGGTAGAAATCCTGAAAAATATATGATATTTCCTGGACCAAATAGAATTTGGAAGGATGTGAGAGAAATCATTAAGTAAAAATATATGAAGTATCCAATATTCCCTAAAAAATCACTATACAGTTTTGATTTTTTCTGGTTCTATAGAAAGAAAAGTCACAGAGCTAACAGTTCCCTAGATGCAGTTAATAGAAGGGAAAGTCTCAATGAAATAATGGTGGATGACTCATCAAAGATATTTTTTGAGTCTATATGGGGATAATATATATACTCAACTGATGAAAGATTATATTATATAGATTCAGAGCACTAATAAGAAGAATATTCTTACTCAAATGATGAAGAATAAAATAACCCTATTTTGATCCATCTTTGAAGAGCCATGATTGAAATTGGGGATATTGCACATGAAGAATCTACAGAACTAGTAAAACTAAAGGATATGGATGAATATTTGTTTCATTATTTACAAAATATAATCCATTTATAAGGAAGATATTATCACAAATGGAAGATTCAATAAGATTGGTAGTCTGAGGTATACCTGCTTTTTTTGTACCTTCCTGAAAAATGACCAAGATCTTTGAAGATGAAGAGAAAGTTAAAGTCTATAAAACAGATAGAGTATTATTTACAATGACTTTTCCAAAACCAAAAACATTTAACTAGTCAATCTAGAAAAATAATCTATAAGTGAATTTTGGAATTATCTATATAGGAGTAGATCCTATTTTCATAAATAGAAAAGATATACCTGTCCTAATTACAGTAGTGGATGGCTGTTTATCCAATATCCATAATGTACTATTAGGAGGATAATGATAAAATCTTCATGAATGAGAATCATGGGTAAATATGATACCAAAATTGATTGTAGTTTTTTGGAAAGAATTATGTGTAGAAATCTAAATGTTAAGATCAACATGAGTAACTAGAAAAAGACGTTGGGTTTCCCACCCAACAGGTTATGTGTCAGAGTGATTACTCACCTCTATGTAATGTCTTAAAAAACTAGAATATTATCTCTATGGATGTCTGTGGAAATATTTAAAAATCTTTCACAAGATGGAGGAACACAAATTGGAGCAATGACATCGTAGGTGAAAACCTGAAAATGGCTAAATTAGATAAAATAGTGGGTTTCACCAGATATATAGGAAGAAAAAA
Source organism: Viscum album (assembly GCA_963277665.1). Taxonomy (NCBI): domain Eukaryota; kingdom Viridiplantae; phylum Streptophyta; class Magnoliopsida; order Santalales; family Viscaceae; genus Viscum; species Viscum album. The sequence goes on along the minus strand of OY728136.1, from coordinate 997,412,817 downwards.
GTAAAATGAAACTTCTTATAGAACATATTAAACAAGTCAAAAATAGACTTTTCATCTCTGATGTCATAGAATATAAAGATTATATAAGATCAGAAGGATCAAGATCCGAGAGATCAGATTTGAAAATAGAATATTTCAATTGAATAATATTAGAGAAACCATAATAAAATTCAAGGGTATCAATAGGAAAAGATGAAGGTACTTAAGTAGAAGAACCTAGAACATCAATTTCCATAAATATGGTTAGAAGAAGTAATATTCGACTACCTATCTATGAGGATGAACAATCTCATATTGGATATATGGGATCATCATTAATGGGTGAAAAGAAAGAGAAATGGGCTACATTAGTAAAATTAAGTATTAATGAGACTAAATGTATTTCCTGAGTTGATATAGGATGTACATTTTCTTGTGAAAATGTTCTATTTTTAAGAGTTTCATGGGAAACCTTACAGTTTCAAGTTACATTTTCTAATAATAAAATACTTCTAATTCATGATTTAGCGAAGGAAGTTCATATTGATCTAAATAGATGAATATTTATAAAGCTGATGCTTTTTTTATTCCTCAATTTGTAGATCACTTTTGGATTGGAAATAGATTTCATAGAAGATATCATCCAATAACGATATTTTCATAATGAATTATCCTTGACAATTATATAATTCCAACATATTTTGAAAAAAATAGAATGGTTCTAGATAATCAAGTGTCTACTATTAAAGTGGAAAACTATCCATATAAAGATATATAATACCATAGGAAGATTGAACAGTTGAAATAAATGGTTGGATTGAAAGTTTTGAGGATTAATAAAGAAGATGAAATTGCTAATTTAAAAGATTATTTATCATAAAATTTGTCAAATAACCCTCTAAAACTATGAATGAAGGTAATTCTAGAGGCTGAGATCACCATTAATGACCATAGTACAATGATTAGACGTAAGATAATTTCCTTTCCAGATGAGATGGTTAAGGAATTTGTGTATCAAATTCTAGAAGTAGTCATTATTGGACTAATCAGGCATAGTGAATGTCCTCACAAGACTGTGGAAATAATGGTAACGAATCATGTATAAAAATATCTTGGTAAGCCTATAATGGTTATAGATTATCGTGATATTAATTTTTCCACAATGGATGATGGATATAATCTTCCTAATCAAGAAGCATTAAAAAATAGGATTAGTAATGAAACGCCAAAGATATATTCTACGTTAGATCTCATGTCAGAATATTAGAAGATAAAGATCAAAGAAGAGGATATACCATTAACAACATTTACAATTTCAGTTGGCTATTTTTGAATGGATATTTATGCAATTTGGACTCAATAATTCACCAGGAATATTCCATATAAGAATGGACAAGGAATTCTATAGATTAGCACAGTTCGTGGCAGTCTATATTGATTATGTGCTTCTATTTATTAATGATACATAAGAGAATATAAAACATTTTCTATAGGTTGTATAAGTGCTCAGAGAACAAGGGATTATACATTCATAAATAAATACCATTTTGATGCAACCAAATATAGAATTATTGGGATTGCAGATCCAATAATGTAGAGAAAATAATTAACCGCATATTGGAGAAAAACTATAAACATTCTCTAATGAGTGTACATATCGTATGTAGATACAATTGTTTTTCTTATACGTTGTTATTCTAGTGAATACATTAGAGATTTTGAAAAAATATCACTTGCAATACAACGAATGGTGTCCACTAATATACATTGTGATTGGACAGAAAACGATTCTAAAGTAATCAGAATTTTGAAGAAGAAAGCACAGAATCTCCGAAAATTGGGCATCTAGATGGGAGTGAAGGTCAGCATGTCTTAGAAACATATGTATTAGACTCAACATAAGGATTTATACTAAAGATAAGGAAACCCGTTAATGATAGTATTTGTATATACTGGTGTGGATGTTTTAACATGGTAGAGAAGATTTATCATGTCCGTGAAAGATAAATTCTTACAGTCCTTAACGGTATTGGAGATAAGGATATTTTCTTAGTGAAACCTTATACTATAAGATTACATAGTTCTTATTTAAAGAATTTTATGGGAATTAAATTTAAAAGTTTTACCCAGGCATGAAATTCATGGGGGAGGAATGAATTTTATTACTATAAATATAATATATAATATATTAATAGAAAATATAATGCCATTCTAGAAGCACATACAGGATATTTAGATTCTTAAAAGTATAATTATAGAAAGTTTAAAATCATGAGGATGTTTTGTTTTCATTGATAATCATTCAATGGAAGAATCCATGGTTATCAATGTAATGAATTCCATCCTTACACAAATAAAGGATATTCTAGAAGAGAATAACCTTCAGAAGAATGGATATTCATCTAATATGGTTTAAGGATTAGAGAGCACATGTTCCTTAACATGAAAGGCTAAAAATAATAAAATTATTCAACGATACATCTAGAAAAAAGTATAATGTTTAAATTCAAATTGAATGATTTTTATGTTTTCAGAAAAGACATTACTACACTCAATGTGCAGATAATCCAATAAATAGAAAGGCTTGGAAAAACCATAATATTGACACGAATAAAATACCTAAAGGAAAAAAGAAAAAACCACTAAGAGATTACTGATCACCTATAATAAGAACATAAAAAGCCGAAAATGTATCATAAAGAACCTCAATTACATAATGTTCATAAAAAATAAGATCGAGAAAGTCTACATGATGATCTATATGAGGTGAATAATCTAGAATAAGAGATATGTAATATTTTAATAGGATTCCAAATATTTTAAAGAATAATTCCACATCCATTTATAATATGATCCCTAAAAGTAAATATCACCAGATATTCAAAAGATTCGTAAATCATGTTTTAGATATTCTTGAAAAATATGAAGATTTTATGGGGGATTATAAAAAGATTGATCGAGATATGATCAGAATGATAATCACTAAATAGATTAGGCTGAAGGTCTATATTTATTCTCTCATTCAAAAAGTTAATAGAATCAAGGTGATAGGTATGGAAGAATATCCATTATTGAAAAGCTTCTAGAGAATATCAGCGACAGGGATTCAAAAAACTCCACATACCTGATTAATCATTAAAACTAGAAGAGTTCATTTAATTCAAAAAATCTTTCTGCATGTGAACAATAAAATTCATTGGAATTTAGAAGTTAAATTCCACATTCAATTGGGTACCTCAAATGGTGATAATGATTTTAAACAATGCATATCTGATGCACCCAATATGTGTATGCACTTTCATACACATTATTGACAATAAAAACATGTTTTCACCAAATACCTACTTCTTATAGAAAAAATACATTGATTTTGGTGAACTTGCCTATTTTTAGGAGTTTTATATCCAAATACACAAATCAGGGGATGTCTTTCAAAATTTTCCAACTACAAGGCATGTACTTTTATACACGCCTTGTAAATTCAGACAGGGACACAGATCAAAGGGGGGAGTACACACCCAAGTCACCAACCAAACACTACACGATGTGTGGGGTGGCGTTACATGCCGTGTAGGACAGTCTAGAAGTGGTTAGTGGCCGAGAAGAGTCTACACGCTCATGTGGCCGCTGAAGGAGACACACCATGTTCCATTTCTACACTCTGCGTCTACTATTCTAGAAGGGGTTGGTGGCCAAATTTGATACTACACGCCATGTATTGCAGCGCTACTCTCCATGTACACTCACCTACTAGGAAACACCATTTTCAAAGTCAAAGACGGCGTGTTATGCCGCCAACCTGTGGCAAAAAGAAATACAAAAGCGCATTGACAAAACTACATGGTGTGTACTTTATATACATGTCGTGTACTTATTTATCCTATAAAAAGAGGCCTTGGCCTCCGGACCAAGGAGTTGAGATGTGGAGATTGAGGAGTGCTGTGGAGAACAAGGGATGAATTTCTGAAGGAGAGACTCTTTATTGTCGTAATATCGTCGTTCTTCTACCAAAGAATCATTTCTACATCAAAATTCCAAGCATGATTTCATCTGGTATTAATAATTTTTTGTTTTTTATTTTAAATATGTGTAACTAAACACCTAGTTTGTTAGGGTTGTAGAGACTGATGAGTTGTAATTTGAATTATTTTGTTGTGAATGTGTCTGTTTTAATAATCTCTTCATATTATTCTTAAATCACTTCATATTATCACTGAAAACATTGTACCGGACCAAGGGTTGAATCTTCAGGGATTCAAAATAAGAATAATGACAAATAATTTCATGACCACTAAAAGGATTCTTCAGCTCAAAATGCACAAATCCAAATAAAGATCTGTTAAAAACTAACTACCGGAAGAAGGAGTTTGTTACATCAGCTCTTAATATTATGTGATCCTGACCAAGGAAACTTAATTACAAATTGTAATCCAGAGTGTTGGATTATCAGGAACAACACAACCTCATAATCAATTTATTTTAATAATGAACATATCACAAGTCCATAACCCAACGCATTCTTATTATTATTTGAATCAAAACCAATTCTCTCATCTTTTCTTTCATTCTATAAATTACTTTGATAAAAGAAACTTAAAAAAATTGTTCTTTTTTATCTAAAAACAACTAGAAACAAAATCAACTCTAAATTCATAAACCTTCACTAAAAGAAATATACAAACAAAGTCGAAACTTAATAAGGGTAACCTCTTATAGTTCCCAATGGATCGACCCCTAATGGTCCTATACTTGTTAGGGTAATTATAATTTTAGACACCGATAAAATAACATTGGTGGAAGGACTTGTCAAATTATAGCACCGTTACCAGGGACTTCAAAGTTATTTTAGTTTAGTTTTAATTGAATTTTTATTACATTTTATTGAAAATAAAAAATCAGAAATTAAAAAAAAAATCTCTTCTCTAAACAGATTTCTTTTCATCCTTATTTTCCCTCATTTACGCTTGGTAGTTTTTTTTTGTGCAGGTCCGTAAGTGTGTGAGAGGCCACCTCACACGTTCCAAGAGCATAGACTCATCATGGTTATTCCCAACTGACATGGAGATCGAATGGATGTTCTTGAGGAACCAACGAACCCTCATGGATGAACAAAATAAAAACAACCCCACAACACAGAACGTGGAATGAAATCCAATGTTTGTCCAAGGTGTTGGACAATAGTTAGGTCAGGATGACAACCGAAACCAGCAAAATCCTCTTGCACCACCATATGGCCCGCTGCAGCTCAAAAAATTCCAACCAGAGAAGATGCCATATTTCAACCAAGGTGAGGGGCCTTACTACACCCCTCCGGACCAACAGTACCTACCGATTCTTTCTCCTTAGTAGCCACCTCCACGTCGTACTCTCAGGGAGTATGGCCTTCCATCGATCCACAGAGCTGATACATGCATCATTTGTCCTCCGGTACAGGCCCATCACTTTGAGATCGAGCCTGATATCATTCAAATGATCCATTACACATTAAAATTTGGCGGCCTTACCAGTGAAGACCTGAATTCCCATCTCTCCAATTGTTTTGGAGATCTGTGATACATTCAAGTACAATGGCATTTTTGAGGATGTCATACGTCTTTTCATATTCCCTTTCTCTCTACGGGACAAGTCGAAAGACTGTATCAAAGGGCTTCCACAAGGAACTATCCTCACCTTGGAGGAGCTAGCCCAGGCGTTCCTGTGCAAATACTTCCCACCATCAATGATGGTAATGCTACAGAACGAGATCTACAACTTTCAGAAGCATGACTTAGAGTCGTTGTACGAATCATGGGAGAAATTCATGGAAATGCTATGTAAATACCCACACCATGGACTTCCACTATGGATGCAAGTACAAACCTTCTATGGAGGACTAACAACAAATAGAAAGTCTGCGGTGGATGCAGCTGCTGGAGGTACGGTAATGAAAAAGTCTCCCGAAGAACTTTTCGAACTGCTGGAAGATATGTCTGCCAATAGCTTCCAATGGCATTTCGAGCGGGGGACCCAAAAATGAGGTATGCATAATATTGATGCTACTACCATGCTTGTTGCCCCGTTGGATGCAGTATCCAAAAATATTGATGCATTAAATCTCAAGGGCGCACCTCAAATCCATCTAGCGAACCGTCCAACATGCAGTGATTATGGTAACAACCACATCTTGGGAGAATTCATGGGACCTTCAGTCAACCCTTCGATGAGCGAAGTGAGCTACGTTGCTCAAAATAGAGGGTCGAACCAGTATCAACAATACCACAACCTGTCATGCCGAGATAACGAGAACACAAGCTGGGTCCAATAGTAGCAGAATCCTATGCCTTAGTGACTGCCTGGCTATAGTTAGCCACTATATCAGAACTATTACCAGTGGTAGAAACAGCCCCAACAGGGACCTTACCACCAGTAAGGGTATCGAAACCCTCGCTTGCAGCATCCAAGGTAGCAACCATCTCCACATGCTGCACAACCACATCAGCAATAGAATACCTCCAGGTTATAGGATCTACTGACGAAATTCATCTCTACTACTGAGACCCAATTTCAGAACCAGGAGTCTTCTATTCGAGGCCTCTAGAAGCAAATTGTCCAATTACAAAATCGTCTCTCAGGGAGGCAGCCTGATACACTACCAGGAAACACCGAGAAGAACCCAAAGGAGGAGGCCCATGCCATAACACTACTGAGTAGAAAGAATCTACACCAGAATGAACCAGCACTATCAACTGCACCTATACTCCCTGGTGACAACAAAGGTACAGTTGTAGACCCCTCTCTATCCTAAAATCCATCACAGAAGGCTCAAAAAGGTAATGTAAAGCAGGTCATAAAACCATTCAATCCTGCATTACCTTTTCTAGAGAGGATGGAGCAAAGAAAGCAGGATCACCAATTTGGAAAATTCATGTATGTATTTAGAATGTTACACATCAACATCCCATTTGTAGTGGCTCTGACTCAAATTCCCACATATGCAAAATTCATGAAGTAAATCCTCTCGAATAAAAGGAAGATGAAGGATTTTGGAACTATAGCCTGACAAAGGAGTGCTCCGCAGTCGTACAAAATTCCATTCATCTAAAACTCCAGGATTCAGGTAGCTTTACTATCCCTTGTAAAATTGGACCCTGTGAATTTGGAAAAGCATTGTGCGACATAGGAACCAGTGTCAACCTCATGCCATTCAGAGTTTTCCAAAACCCCAGACTCCACGATCTGAAGCATACCCACATTTCCCTTAAACATGATGACAGATCCATTAAATATCCAAAAGGGATACTTGAGGATGTTCTCGTGAAGGTGGGATGATTGATCTTCCCAGCATGTTTTATTATCCTTGACATGTAGGAGGATCATGAGGCACCTATTATATTGGGTAGACCTTTCCTAGCCACAGGTAAAGTCTTGATTTACATGCACTAGGGGGTTGTTTTTTTGAGTAGGGGACAAAAGAGTCTCCTAAAATGTTCTAAAGGTCGTCAAACAATCATCGTTATCCAAACATGAGAACTACTACCAAGTGACTACCATGGATGAAAAAATGAGCAGAAAGGAAGATGAAATGGTATGTTATTCCATTTCAGATGATATAACGTTTCAAGACATACCTACGGATGAAGCGCCAGAGGACTTGAAATTCATCGACGGCCAGGGCGGACACTACTGAAAACAAGCTGTCATTACTAAAATCCTAGAGAGGGCAGAAGTACAACCACTATTACCTTCAGTTCTCAAGGCACCTGAACTAGAATGGAATCTTCTCCCACCTTCCGTAATGTACATGAATTTGGGGGATCATCATAATTTTCCAATTATACATAGTGAAACACTATCATAGGAACATGTGGAAGCACTTCTTCAAATTTTGAAGTAGAGAATGCAGACAATTGGATGGACTGTTGCAGATATGAAGGGTATCAGCCCTACCATTTTCACCAACAAGGTGCTACTTGAAGAAAGATCAAATCCATCTAGACAACACTAGCAGCATCTAAACCCTCCTATGAAGGAAGTCATAAAGAAGGAGGTAATAAAGATTTTAAATGCAGGCATCATTTAACCTATATCAATTGCCAGTGGGTAGGTCCCTTGTAAGTGTTCCCTAAGAAGGGAGACATCACTGTGGTATCAAACGAAAAAAACCAACTCATCCCCACTCACACAGTAACTGGCTGGAGAGTCTGTGTAGATTATAGGAAGCTGACTAACGCTAAAAGGAAAGATCATTTTCCCCTGCCCTTAATTGATCAGAGGCTAGAAAGGCTAGCTGGGCATGAATATTACTGCTTCCTAAATTGCTACTCTAGTTATAATCAGATTTCCATTTCCCCAGAAAATTAGGAGAAGAGAACTTTCACATGCCCATACGTAGCATTTGCCTACTGCAGGATGTCTTTCAGTATGTGCAACGCTCCCACCACATTCCAGCGATGCATGCTGGACATTTTTCATGACATGGCGGAAAAAATACTATAGGTATTCATGGATGATTTTACCATTTAAGTGAAGTCATTCACCACCTATTTGCAGCACCTAGAACTTGTAATGGAGTGATACGAAAACACTAACCTAGTTTTGAACTGGGAAAAGTGCCATTTCATGGTGCAAAGTGGCATAGTTCCGGGCCACAGAATTTCAGAAAATGGGATTGAGGTGGATCTGGAAAAAAATAGAAGTCATTTCAAGTCTTCCCATTCCATATTCTATTAGAGCCATCCGCAGCTTCCTGGGCCATGCGAGTTTTTACAGGCGGTATGTCCGCGAATTCTCAAAGATAACCCAGACCCTCACCAATATCCTGACAAAGGATTCCATTTTAGAATTCATTGAGGCATGCAACTCAGAATTTGAGCATATAAAGCAACTCCTGGTCGAACCTCCAGTGATGATTTCCCCCAACTGGGAGGCACAATTTGAAGTGATGTCTGATGCCAGCGACTATGCGGTGAGATCTTTCCTGGGTTAGCGGCTGGACCGTATCATTCAACCCATATACTATTCCAGCAGGACACTCAATGAGTCCCAACTGAACCAAACCACTATAGATAAAGAGATGCTGACAGTAGTATTCTCCTTCGACATGTTTATTTCTTACCTTGTGCTGTCTAAAGTTATTGTTTATACTGACCATGTAGCACATAAGTACCTATTAAACAAGAAGGATGCAAAGCCCTGATTGATCCGATGGGTCCTCCTCTTACAAGAAATTTATGTAGATATTGGAGATAAGGAGAGTGAGAATATGGTTGCTGATAATAACTCCCATCTAGAGCTTCCGCATTTTGAGAAAGAGGAGGATCGAGAGATAAGGGAGGATTTTCTTGATTAGTATATCTTTTCTATTATTGAGTTCCCTTTTCCCTAGTTTGCTGATATTGATAACTATTTAGTTATAGGTGTCATCCATCCCGACCTCTCCTTCTAGAAGAAGAAAATTTTCCTCTATGATGTTAAGTGAAACTTCTTGGAAGACCCACTCCTATTCTGATCCTGTGGAGACTGGGTGATCTGACGGTGCATCCCAGAGATGGAGGTCCAAGGGGTCCTGGAATTCTATCAAGCCTCAACCTTTGGAGGACATCATGGACCAGATCGTACCATAGAAAAGATTCTGCAATCTGGGATTTTCTGTCCCACCATGCATAAAGATACACGAGTCTTCGTTGGCCATTGTGATCCATGCCAACATATAAGTAGTATGGGATGAAGAGCCGAGATGCCACAGCACCCCATCCCGGAGGTCGAGATTTTTTATGTATGGGGCATCGACTTCATGGGACCATTTCCCCCCTCTTTCGAGCATACTTACATCCTCGTCTGCGTTGATTACGTTTCCAAATGGGTGGAAGCCACTGCGACGGCCCACGACACATCCAAGGTAGTCGTGACCTTTCTAAAGCACAACATTTTTAGTAGGTTCGACATTCCTCATGTGCTGATCAGTGACAGAGGGACTCACTTTGACAACGCGTTAATGAAATGAGTGTTGTTAAAATAATGCGTGAAACATCACATGGGTACACCATTACATCCCCAATCATGTGGAAAAGTGGACCTCTCTAACTGTGAGCTCATACAAATTTTCAAGAAAACAGTGAATACCTGATGGAAAGAATGGTCCAAAAATATTGACAACACTTTGTGGGCCTATCACACCACTTATAAGACAAAACTGGGGATCTCACCATTTTGTATCGTCTATGGAAAACTGTGCCATCAGCCAATGGAGATGGAACACAAAGTATATTGGGCCGTCAAATCCCAAAATATTGATCTAAAAGAAGCTGTAGAGAGATGTAAGTTCCAACTATCGGAACTCGATGAAATCAGAAGGGAGGTTTATGAGAAGGATAAATTGAACAATGGGAGGTCAAAATTAATTCACGACAAAAGGATTTCCCGAAAAACATTTCAACCTAGTGATCAGGAACTCCTCTTCAACTATCGTCTTCGTCTATTCCTAGGAAACCTCAAATCAAGGTGGTCAGGACCGTTCCATACCATACGATTATTCCCTCACGTAGAAGTTGAAATTTCTGAGGATGGTCAACCGTTCAAGGTGAATGGCCAATGCCTAAAAAATTACCATCCCATGGAAGATACATTGGGAGCAATATCCACCACACCTCTCAGGTAAGTCAAGGTAAGAAGGTTGAGCCAACGACCTAAAACAAAGGCACTTCCTAGGAGACAACCCAGATGTTACACGCGTTTTTCCACTTATATACACAACGTGTACTTATTGTTTTCATTTATAATATTAATAGTATGAATCTATATAATAACATATAAATAACTAGGGATGATGCTGGTGCTGATGGTAAAGTAACTGGAGTTTATCTGAGATATCCCCGTTTCGAATCCTCCCGACCTACCTTTGACACGGGTTTCCTCCTTTTCTTTCTTGGAGTGTGTAGTAATTTATATAGTTAAATATATTTTCTTGTAAGAAAACCCATGGTGGGGATGGATTGGGTGCCCATGATCATAACCTGGTTCCAAAAAACCCGGGTTCGAATCCTGGAAACTGCCCCATTTCCATCATTTACCCTTTTAATAAAACCACACGTCTTCTCTTTCGATACACGTTGTGTGTGCCATAATTTTCCTTACTAACTTAAAAACATTTTCTTATAAAATAAATTCAGGCATATGAAGTTGGATGATTGGTAAAGTCTCAACCCTGGATCCAAAAGACCCGGGTTCGAACTCGTCTAATCTCCCTGCTTCATCCCCTTCTTATATAATTAAAAACCACACTTCGTGCTTTTCTTTCTTCCCATGTGTATAGGACATATAGGATAAATATATATATATATAATAAATATGGGAAGTAGTACAAAAATCGCTCTAGTGGTTGAGGGCTTCCGTTCGGAACGGCTGATCACCGGTTCGAACCTCGTCCCGAGCACCAGACTAAAGGTTGTACTTATCTTTTTACAATTTTTAAACACACGACGTGTATTTTTCCACTACATTACGTATATAGTTTTATTATCTTTTATTTCATTATATACATATATATAACTATTTTTACTTTTCTTTTAATTAATTAATATTAATTATTATATAGTATATTTTATTATTCTATGAAAAAACAAATATGGGGTACCCGGCGTGTAGTCCCGACGTACACGCCTTGTACCGCGACTATATAAGCCACGTGCCACTAGGCCTGAGCCCATGTCGGGCGGCTCCCAATTTCTTCCCCTTTCTTCCAGTTTCTTCTCTTAAATGAAACATGAACCCCCATTTTCCAGATCCATCATTTTGGTTCATTTCATGATCTGATTTCTATTTCATTGTGATCCTCGGTCAAGGTACACCCTTCTACACCCTCTATTTGAAATTTTTAGACTCGTTTAGGGGGATTTTTGGATCTGCCAACCGTTCAGATTCCGCGATACATGGCCACGACATGAAGAACACATACCGTGTAGTTCTGTAGAAGGCCACACATGAAATAATTTGAAATTCGAATATACATGGTGTAAATGTTCGGTACACACCATTTACTTTTCCCCATCGTTCCCAAGTACCCCATTTGACACGGCATCACACACCATTTTCACGTACACGGCGTGTGTGTTTGGTACACGCCGTGTATATCATTTCCTTTGGCCCCTCAGTGTGTAGCACATAACAAGGCATCCCAACCCATATTCTCGTACACGACATGTCTTTTTGGTACACACCGTGTACTTATTTCTTTCAGTCATCCTATGTCTCATCTCCACAAGACCATGTCCCTCGAGTAATGAACATGTTGTGTTTTTCTGTTACACGGTGTGTCCTTTATTCTTCGAACTGATAAAAACATGGTTGTGTTTTTTGTAATACACAATCACCTACACTTTGTTTGAACATGGCATGTATATTCGGTAAACGCCATGTACCTTTACATGGTCTATCTTCTGCTCTGTCGGCGTGTATATCCCGAGAACACGGGATTCTCTACATTTTCCACTACACATCGTGTACTCTGGATGTACACACCATGTACTTTTATTTTCCTGTTTTCTCACATTTTCTTCCTTTTATTTTATTTTATTTTTCTGTTGTTGTCTTTTACATTCTATTCCAGGATATGGCAGATCACGATCCATCCCGGGGGAAGTGGCCGGCCTCCACCATTGAAGTTGAGGGGCCCATTTTTTGGAAGATTTGACTCTGACCTCAGACGAAGCCAGACCCAGATGCACTGGTCTACGAGCTCCCTCCATTGGACATTCTTCCACCACTGAATTCCCTAGTAGAGGTCGGTCCTAGCACAGATGTACCTTCTTCTACAGCACAGCGCTTCCGGGAACCTCCATTTCTACTCCACCAGTTGCCACTCTACCTTCGCCAACTTCTGCTGCAGTAGGTCCCACATCTACGGCTTCATCTACCGAGCCTTCACCTCCTGCAACTGATCCACCCACTGAGCCAGCTCATGCTGCTGAACCTACACCTAGACTAGGACCTGCAGGTGTTCCTTACCCATGCATGGTCTTCTCGGTCACCGATATGGCACATGATAGGGTTTGACGCTTCTCTTGATAGCCTATACCGTTGAGTGGTTGATACCTCGACAACATAATTTCGCAGAATCTCAATATTTGGGGGGACTTTGAGGAGCTCCTTGGACACACTCCACTGCTCGTTATTTTCCAGGTTAGCACTCTTGTCTTCCACGATTTATTTTTGGAGTTCGCGGCCTCTTTTGAGTTTGATGGAGCTGAGTACCAGGACAAATCTGGTGATGTGGTGCCTATAGTTCGATTCTGGCTGGGCGGCCGACGATTCCCCCTCACCATGACCAAGTTTTTCCGATGGTGTGGCTTCTACCCCCATCCTATCATGCCACCCCCATTTTTTACCTTTACCTGACCCGAGCGCTCTGAGCTCATTACCATGTGGCAGGAGATCGCTGGGTCTGACCACCAGTATTCCCCCACTTCCCAGAAGAGCGCCCTTATCACTGACCCCATTCTTTCGCTTCGCCCACTGGTGTTTTAGTGCCATCCTTTTCCCCTCCATGAGGATATGGGGGTTGTGACCGGTAGTGACATGAAGCTCCTTACCTATGTAATCTGGCATGACTACCCGAACCTCCCCTATCTAGCCACATCCTATTTCCACTCTATTTTTGTTGGCAGTCAGGGAAACTTGAACGGCCAGTTTTACGCCACTAGCCTCGCCCACCTCCTTGGGGTTTTCGAGCCTTCTTTACCCCATTAATTGTTACGTTCTCCCTAGTGGATGGACTATCTCATGCTTATTTTTATGGGATTGGTCTGGAAGCATGGTGGTTCCTACATCCTTTCCCAGGCTCATCCCCAGCCACCCGCTGACCCTTCTACCCCGGCTGCTACCCCTACTCTTCCTTCCCCACCCCTGCAGCTTCTCCACCTCACCCACCTCACACTGAACCCACTTCTTCTGTCCTTCCTTCTTCTGTCCTGCCACCAGCCCCACCTACCCCCGCACCCTCAGATGATCTTGCCTTTTCCATCCACCTAGCCACAATGGAGCAACATTTGGTTCATCTCGCAGGACTCCATGATAGTATTTGGGAGCATTTGGTTCGTATAGACAGCTGTTAGGACCGCATGGAGTAGTTTTTAGGACTTATTATTGTAACGACCCGAATCCGGAGCCACTCAACTGGTGCCTTGTGCCCGGTTTTCCACATGACCTCAAGAGCATTTCCCCAAATGCCAGAGGCTTCCATCTAGCAGCAAGGGCCTTGGTAAGTTATTGGGAAAACAATGCCCTCATTTCGTAAGGAATACAAGGGAAACAAAATAGTAGTCAATGGAGGAAGCAATAAATGACATACAACAACTGAAACCAAAAAGCGGAAGCAATGAATATATATAGTAATGATGATAATGATACAGTATGTACAAGTATCTAAGGAAAGCTGAAAAAACAACAATGTGCTGAAATACAACTGAAAACAAAGTACTAAATGTAATAGAAACTCTAGCAGCATCGCAAGCCTAACCTCGGTCCTATGCTCTCCATCTCCAACCAGAAATCATGTACCTGAAGTAGAAGGGACACAATCCCAATCAACACCTGAACCATATAACCTATTTGGGACGAAAAGTAGGACCTAAATAGGGTGTGAGACTAATCCCAGTAGTCAAATCACCACAAGATCTGTGCCCTACTGTCAGGGATCAATATAGAAAAATTAATGAAAATAAATGCAGTAGAGAAACAGAGGTACACCAAAGTAACAATCCTACAAATTTCCATTCACATTTTTTATTAATTTAATACCATCATTTAATTATCAAACAGGGAATCTAGGAAACATCTCTATATTCTCAAGGCACAGCAAGTAACACAACAGGTATCTAAGCAGACTACCTCGACAACAAGCAGTACAAACCCACGCTTGTTCTTTGGCTGGGTGGACTGGTCACATCCAAGAAAATAAATAATAATACTGAATCTTTGGCTGGATTCTACTGGTATACCCCTCTATTCAAATAATAATACAAGGCACAGACACTCTGGGAATCTCTCACAGTTAATTCCCCTATGGTCTTGCAAAAGTAGCTATAGACTCTCTGAAGAAGCACTTACGTCTAATTCATTCTGTTGTCTCGATACATGCGTAAATTAAGGAAAATCTTGGCAAGCACAATGTCCAATTCCTGTAGGTCCTTCATATGAATCTAATTTATAACAGACTCTCTAGGGAAGCCCTTAATATTCAATTCCCTCTTTAGTCTACCGTACCAGGTTCACACAGCCATGAGCAGTCTAGTCATGTGTAATCGACTGTCAGTTGCCTAAAGTAAGTTCTAAAACTACATGGATAATAGCTACAATTCATCAAAATCATATAAAAAATAGGAAATAAAAGTAATTAACTATAACAAGGTAGACAAACAATGCTACATGATTTTCCGCACAAGCAACCTAAGCCAAACGGTGATAAACAACCAAATCAGTGGAAATCGCCCATGGGTGATCCTTGAACATGAAACCAAGTATATATTACTATCAATTAACCTCAGGAAAACAAGAAATTTAAGGCAATTAAATAATGGAATCAAAATCCATAACCCTAGATACCCGATACATGGGTATCCATCACTTTTTGCACAAAAACTCAAATACATTCAATGTAGGGCAGCAAACCCCATACCTCGATCCTAGGAGATCGATCTACTTGAGCCAAAAAGATTAATTCTTCTTATAATGATGAAGATATGAGAAAATATCAAAAAACCTATCCAACGATAACTTGAGAAATAATAGATATTGGAAAACAAAACTCTAGGAGAAGGAAGAACCCACCGCTACGGTTCCAACACAATCGACGGCAGCTGAAATAGCGATCAGACTAAGGCACGGGGGTTCAGAGATGAATCGCGGCTGTATGACTTCTCTCTGACGCATGAAACCTGGACGAAAGGTGTTCTGCTTGTCAAGCGCGACCCCTTTCTGTTTAATAAAAAAATGAAAATACACGGCATGTACTTCTTGGGTACACGGCGTGTACTCTGTTTCTCCGTAATCCACTTTAAGCGGCTTCCACATCACCCCTACACACCATGTGTGGGGCCCCGACACGGCCAGCACACGACTTGGCGCGACAAGGGAGTACAAGGCGTGTACTCAGAAAGTAAACGACGTGTACTTCAAAAATTTCCAAAACCCCTCATTTCTCAAAAACTCCATGAAAATGGAAGACATACCTGAAACGAAGATCTGGGTTCTTACAAACTTCTCCCATTATAGAAATTAGTTCCCGAATTTCCCTAACGAGACTGAGAAGAAGAAACCCCGAACAGCTCCAGCCACTGCGATCGTACATCGGCACCTCTTTCCCATGTCTCATCCTGTACTCACATGTGCTGCCATAGAACCCATAATAGGGGAACAGACCGCCCAAAGGGAACCTTCGTACTCTGCTCGACAATACGGATAGGATGGTCCTCAAACAAAGAATCCACTTTGAGCTCAACCCCCTCGGATTGAAAGACATGAGACATGTCTGAAAAGTAACGTTAGAGCTGAGAGACATGGAAGACGTCATGCATAGCCTGATATCATTGAGGTAACTGCAACCTATAAGCAACCAGCCTGACTCTCTCCAGAACCCCAAACGGCCTGACATATCTCAGTGAAATCTTACCATGTTTTTTGATCCTCTTGTGTCCCAACCTCGAGGTAACACATTGGAAAACCTGATCTCTAATCTCAAACTGGAGAGGTCGTCTTCACTGATCAGCATACACTACTACAAAATGAATCTATAGCCACGGACCTATAGCCACTGTTTTATAAGTCTGTAGCTATATCATGGTTATACCAATGGATGAAAATTCATCTGTGTCTATATGTGCGATTTCGCAGGCTCCTCCTACGGAACCCTCTCAGACTCACTCCCCTCCCCCGATGCACTCCCCTCCCCGGACGACCGCGCCTCCCCCTCCCCGGACGACAGTGCCTCCCCCGACACTGACGGACTCCCCTCCTCCCCCGACACACTCCCCTCCTCCCGACGACCTCTCCTCCCCGGACGACCGCTCCTCCTCCGGACGACCCCGATGAACTCCCCTCCTCCCCCGACGGACTCCCCTCCTCCCCCGACGGACTCCCCTCCTCCCGATGGACTCCCCTCCTCCAGACGACCACAACTCCCCTGCTCCCGATGGAATCTCCTCCTCCGATGAACTCTCCTCCTCCCAACAGCCTCCTCTGGACGACCTCATTGCTGGTATCTTTATCATTACATTTTTTATCATTTCCAGTATCTTTATCTTTAACAATAGTTTTTTCAAAATCCATATCATTAGTAATTAGATCCTTCTCAAGAACATTTCCACTCTTTTAGATATTACTTGTCAAATTCAAACTCTTGATATACCCATAATGAATATAGGGAACCGACCTGAAATTACTAATAAAATGAGGGGGTGAGAATTAGAGGGTGATCCACCCAAAATCCGGATACAAATGAGAATCCTATTTTAGAATTTCCAAGTCCTAGATAATAGAGACATATTTAGGTATCATAAGTTATGTATTAGTCTTTATTGACCTATTATAATTGGGATTGAAGATCTCAAAACAGTTTTTTCTAATTGCCTTTCTAATTTTAAAAATATTGGATTCACATTATTATGTTTTTAAAACAGTTTTTTTGATGTAAAAAGTCATTGGGTGTGGGTTAATTCTTCCCTTTTTGACCCCATTTTGGTCAGATCAGGCAACCAACATGTTAGTTTCTCTTTTTCTGATTTTGGATTCAAGTTGGATTATTCTTTAATTTATGTTAGTAATAGTTATCTAGATCAATGAACTCTTTGGGGTGAAATTGGTTCTCTCAAAAACAATATAAATGATCCTTGGATAATTCTTGGGGACTTTAATTTGATTATCAATCCGGAATAAAAAAATATGTCCTATGAACTGGTCAATTTATTTTAGTGAATTCAATGGTTTTATTATACAAAATGATTTGATTGAAGTGAATCATGTTGAGGAAAAGATAACTTGTTATAAAGCGCACCCCAAATGTATGATGGCCAGTAAAATCAATAGGGATTTTGTTAATGATTTTTCTTTACATTCTTGGGATTCCATTTCAAGTATATCATTATCTCATCTTTACAATGATCATAAAATAATTTTTAATTTTATCTCAGGAAATGGTATTAAGTCTACATTACCCTTTAGATTCAATAAAAATTGTGTTATTCATCCAGAATGTGAAAATGCTGTTGGGGAAGTTTGGAGTTCAGTAGGTGGTTAGAAGAATGACATTTCATGTATTATTAAACAAAAGATTCATATGGAAAATCATTAACATTGGAGTAAGGATGTTTTTATTCATCTTGACATGGACATATCCAATCTCGATTCCTCTCGTCTGTCCTTCCAGGAGCAGTGTACCCATGATGATTTCTCTAGTGTTGTTTCATTGGAATCTGAGATGACTCTTAATCTTAACTATTTATACAATATTTAAGATGTAATAAAAAATATTCATCTAGAGATAATTGAAATAAGGATTGTGTTATAAATTCCAATTTCATTAATAATATTCAAATTGTTCAAAAAAAATTTAGGCCTCTTTCTTTACTAAAAATAAGAGATCAAATTCTGGACAATAGACATGGCTTTTTAGAGCAAATTATTTATTATAATGAATATCACATTAATGACTCATCTACCATCCCCCACAATAGAGGGTATTATACCCAAATTTGAAATTCATAAAGATAATACAGAACTTTTATCAATTAATTTGCAACTATAAATCAATGATGCAATTTTCAGTTTTAGGCCGGAAGGCTCCCAGGGTCTTGATGGAATTATAAATTTCTTTTTTCAGAATTATTGGGAGATCATTGGTGAGGATGTTTTCAACCATGCTCTTAATTTTTTCAATTGGGACCTTCAACCTAATGGATTAAATTCTCAATTCCATTCCCAAATTCCAATGACAGAACATGAAAATGAGATACACATATTCCGGCCTAATGCTCTTATCAAAACTTTAGAAAAAGTTATTACAAATATCAGTTCAATTAGACATTCTACCATCTCTAATAAAATTGTTCCATCTAATAAACTTTGATTCATTAAAGGAATGACCATTGATGTTTGTATTGTTATGGATTTAGAGTGATTCAATCTCTTTAAAAACCCTATTCATGGGGGGAATGTTTCCAATAAATTAGACATTAAAAAGGCTTTTCATACCTTGTATTGGGGATTTATATTTAAAATTATTCTCATGTTTGTTATTGAGGACACATTAATTAATTGGATTTTGATTAATTTTACATCTGGTCATATCATATTTCTTGTAAATGGATCCCCAGAGGGATACTTATCTTGTTCTAGAAGAGTTAGGCAAGGTCATCCCCTTTTTGTTATTATTTTAGTTATTTCATTAAATTATCATTTTTGATTGTTTTCCCTCATGGATAAAAATGGAAAGATGAAGGCTATTAGTTTTGGTCATAGTTCTTTTACTTCTACCAAACTACATTATGCTGATTATATCATCCTCTTAAATAAATGGGATAAAATAAATATCAAGAATATCATGAAATCTCTTCTGTAATATGAGAATATTTCTAGGGAACAACTTAGTTGGAATAAGTCCATTGTCTACATTGGTTGAAATATCTCAAAAATTATTAAATCAAAAGTCATCACGGATTTGGTTATTAGGAATGTTTTTCCATCTTTCCATATCTTGGTGTTCTGATGTTCTGTGGATGACTGAAGGATTATTATTTTCATGTGATAATTAGTAAGATCAACAATTAGCTTGAAACATGGAACGGAAAATCCATTTTAATTGCTTGTCATGTCTGTTTGGTTAAAGCTATTATTGTTTCTAAATTTTTTTATTCCCATATGGTTTATAAATGGCCTTGTTCTCTTATCAAGTCTATTACTATGGCCATGATAATCCTTATATAGATTGGAAGTATTTTGGAAAAAAGATTAGTAACTTTGCCTTAGAACACCTGTTGCAGATCATTTGATAGGGGGGCCTTGGTAAATATCAGTCTTTATAATAAACCCTTTTACGCTTATTTAGTTTGGAAACTAGTAATTGACCCCTCAGAAGCTACTGCATTCTAATCGTCTAAATTCATTATTATTCTCAGAAGTGAAAACATAAATTAAATGTATTCCTCTATTGGGTCTTCCTATATATCTTCATTTTCTATTATTGTTGTTGATGCTAAATGGAATGTCTCTTAGGATTCTTCTCCCATGGTTTGGAATGATAATTGGACAGGTGATCCTCTCGTTGATTCTCTTATTCGTGATGTTTCAAACATAGATATTGATGTTTCTATTAAGGGTCAATTTGATAATATTTTTTATTCATTGGACACTAGAGGATCTTACACTATCCAACTAGATTCACATTAAATCAGTTTATATAGGTGAATAGACAGTGGAGGCCCCACACGTCTTAGAGATTCCATGGGGGAGGAATCTGATTGATGGACTTGATCATCTCTGGGTCAATCTCAATGACCATATATCTTGTAGTAAAGTGGAGAAACCTAACAGAGGTAACCCTGAATGTGAACATCTGGGAGTTTATCTTAAAGTGTATGAAATATTGGAAGATAAAAAATTTCTCAAGATCCTTGAGATGGTCCAAATATGGTAGGATTTTTCCACAAAATAATCCTAGTAGTATTCCACAAATTTCATGATAATTGGTTTGAAGATCTGGTGCATGGATAGTTGATAAGTGGATTATGACTTATTCTATCTCATGAGAATCAATTAAAAGTATAAATTCCCCTATGGAACCATAATTATGGGAGACTCTACATCCTTGGGGGCCATCCATGTTTGATTATACCTGGAGTATCTATCCATAAAAGATAGGGCATGGAACCCTGTTATAGCATTGATTAATAGCTTTTTCATTGGAAGGGAAAAACAATAATTTAGATAATGGTGGTTGAGTTATAAAAAGTCAATATTGATGATTACATAATATCTTTTGAAACAATACATATAATGTTAAGTCATTTTCTAGATTTTTATCTAATCTATGTTTATCTGCCTCAGTATGGATAGATACTAGATGTACAACATTGATCAGATCACTGATGAATTTCAGAAAGAGTTGCAATATTTTTTGGACTTTGCATTCACTAATGATTCAGATGGCGGGTTGATTCGATGCCCATGTTTAGATTGTGTGGGAAGACCTTGGTTAACTCGTGAGGAAGTGAGTTACCATATCACTAAAAGTGGTTTCCAAAAAATTATCATGTGTGGTATCATAATGGAGAAAAATATCAAGTGTTGAATGCCATCAATTCAGCGGAAAAGATTGGTATGAAAAATTTGATTTCTGATCTGTTTCCTTTTGTTTCTGAAGCTATCTCCTCATGTAGACCAGTGAAAGAGGAAATGAATACTGGAACACAGGTCTCATCTATTAATCAGGATGATGATGTTGAGAGTGTTAGAAAGTTGATGGAAGATGAAAATACCCCAGTATATCAAGAATGTGAAAAAATGAGCAAACTTGAGTTTTTAATGCGATTATATCATGGGAAAACAATGTATGGATTTAGTAATACTGCGGTCGACTATCTCCTTAAATTTATTAAGGATTTACTGCCTGATGATGCATGTATTCCAGAAAATGATTACATGGCATCAAAGTTTGTTGACAAATTTGGATTTTCATCTAGTAAGATTCATTCTTGTCTCTAACACTATTGTTTGTTCTAGAAGCAGAATGCAGACTTGAGTCTGTGCAAACAGTGTGGCACATCAAGGTGGAAGACTAATAAAGACGGATCTCAATCTCGCATACCACAGAAAGTGATGTGGAACTTCCCTTTAATTCCCAGGATTCAAAAAAATTTTATGTCAGAACAAATGGCAAAGAATATGAGATGGCATGCAGATGAATGAAATAAGGATAACGATGAAATAGTGCATCCTGGAGATGGGTTGGCTTGGAAGAAATATGATAGGTTACATCCTGATTTTGCAGCCGACCCACGAAATGTTAGATTGGGATTATCCTGTGATGGTTTCAACCCATTTTGCCAAATGCATACTTCACACAGTACTTGGCCTGTTTTCATTCACATTTATATATTTCCTTCATGGATGTGTATGAAGAAGCCATGCACTATCCTGAGTATATTGATATCTGGACCCAATGATCCTGGAAATGATATATATATATACTTGCAGCCATTAATAGAGGAGTTATATGAGCTTTGGATTGTTGGTGCACAAGCGTATGATGCATTCATAAAGGAGTACTTTATGTTTCGTGTAGCTTTATTATGGACGATAAATTATTTTCCTACCTACGAAATGATGTCTGGTTGGAGTAATAAAGGGAAATTATCCTGTCCTATTTGTATGAAAAATACACGTTTCTGATGATTAAAGTTTCGACGAACATTCAGCTTCATAGGGATCAACGTTTTCTACCAATGGATCATCCATATAGGAAAAATCGAAGACAGTTCGATAATGACATCGAGACAGATGAGACACCTCAACGAATGTCAGGGACTGATATTGTTAAAGAACTTGATGATTTGAATTATGTTCTTGGAAAAAGTCAATCAAATATCAGAAAGCGAAAGCATGATAATTCAAATTCCAACAGAAATTGGAGAAAGAAAATCATATTCTTTGAGTTGTCGTATTGGTCATCAAATTTATTACGTCATTGTTTGGATGTAATGCATATCGAGAAAAACATTTTTTAGATGTTACTTGCTACTATTTTAAATGTCAAAGGAAAAAGAAAAGACGATTTGTGGTGTCGTCGTGATTTGATGGATTGGGGTATAAGAGCAAGACTTCGTCCTTAGTTAATTGGTCAAAATAAGTGGAAAGTCCCTATTTCCTGTTATTCGATGACAAATGTGGAGAAAAAACAATTTCTTCAAGTCTTGGAAAGTTTGAAGGTTCCGGATGGTTATTCAAGTAATATTTCGAAAAGGGTTAATACACAAGATGTGAAACTCAAATCTCTTAAAACCCATGATTACCATGTCTTATTACATGAGTTGATTCCCATTTCCAATCGTCATTTACTTTCACATAATGTTAGAGTTACGGTGATTAATTTATGTCAATTTTTTCGAGATCTTTGTGCCAAAAGATTGAGCAAAAGTGTTGTTCAGAAATTACAGAGAGATGCACCGATTATTCTTTGCGACTTAGAGAAAATTTTCCCACCATATTTTTTCACAATTATATTATATTTGACTGTGCATCTTCCCATGGAAGTTCTCTTTGGTGGTCCTGTTTCGAATCGGTGGATGTATCCTACCGAAAGAATGATGTTTAGATTGAAATCTTATGTGAGAAATAAATAACATCCTGAAGGCTCTATTGTGAAATGCTATTTTTCACAAGAATGCATGGATTTCTGTTCATCGTACCTAGATAATGTCACTATGAGGTCTAATCGACTAATGAGAACTAAAAATGAGCAATATGATCCCATTGAGACTGCATTTCCTTTAATGCCCCAAACTGGGGGGATATCTGGATCGTACTCGTTGTGTACTTTAAGCAGGGAAGAGTGGGAAATGGCACATTACACAGTATTATTCAATTGTGGTGTGCTTGATGATTATATTAAGTAAGTAAACTAATAAATATGTATTTTTTTCATTGTGTGATTTCGTTATATCTTGTGACATTTTAATGCTTTCATATCTGTAGAGAACATTTTGAAATTATAAAAAAGTTACATCCCTCTCTATCTATTAAGAGGAAGGAACTGTTGCACAACAAAGAATTTGCTGCTTGGTTAAAGTAAAAGGTAATATATTTCTTTTTCTTCTTCTCATAGCATAATCTCATGCCTCTGTTTAATATTCTATGTTGGTATCTTTTAGGTTTTAACTCTACTAATGATTGAAGTATCATATGAAATAAAAGCATTGTCCTTTGGTCCAAACGATGTGGTGTGTGATTGTAAGTCAATGGTTGTCAATGGATATAAATTTGTTATAAGTAGTTGTGAATAAAAATGGAAACACAGCATGACAGTGTCATGATAAGCGCCATAACTTATTGTTATGCGAGTGCATCGAATAGGCAGCCTCGATCAGAAAATATATCATATTACGGTGTTGTTGAAAGAATCATTTTATTAGATTACTATGCACACGGTCATGTCGCAATGATGAAATGCAAGTGGTTTGATTCAATGATGCGACAAGGAATGCATATTGATAACTATGGATTTAGAGTGATTGATATGAACCGCCACCTTCGTACCGATGAACCTTATATTCTTGTGTCACAAGCTAAATAGGTGTTTTATGTAATTGACCCGTTACAACCACAATTTGGTGTTATTGTTGATTTTATTCCTAGACATATTTTTGACGAAGGCATGGATGATAATGATGTTGTGGATGAACCTGTTGGTATTTATTCGAATGTTTCATTGGATGATATGGATGATGCAATTGTTAGAACAGATTCTGAACCAGAAATTGTCACAGACCCCACATAGCGTTGACACATTTGTAAGTATTTACCTGATATTATCGCAATATTGTATGTGTTTTTTTTAACTTTCATACATGATATAAAAATAACTAGTATATTTTATACCATTATCGAATATAAAACTATTAATAGCCTCACCAATTTATGTATAGCCACTTCTCTATTAAATCTTGAACATAGAAAAGTCTTGATATTTTATCAATATAAATATCACACATGAAAATGTATCTCCTTTTTTTATGATACAATTGTATTATTTATCATTTTTCATTATTTCTATTTATTTGAGAATATTTTTTTAAATTTCCAGGTCAAAATGTCTGATTATGATGATACTAGAAGGAGTAGAAGAATACTGAGAAACGAACAACGTAGGTCTCCTCCGGGAAACAATGTAAGTACAAATTATGTTTGAATATTATGGTCTTTCATATTATTTATCTTGTTATCGTTCGTTTTATTTTATCATCTCTTTTATTTTAGACTGCATCTTTGAGGAGACGCTTGGATTATCCCACAGAGGATGATATTGTGGCGGGGGTACTGATTCTATAGGACAGCCTTCTACTACGCCGCTTGAGACACCAGGAGGCCATCCTCCCATTATGCCACCTCCATATTATCCATACCAACCTTTTCCGTATCCCTTTTTGCCCGCACCCACATCGGATGGTAGTTATTAGAATCCCATCCCTCAGTTCCCATTCCCACCATCCACTGTACAGGGTATTGTTCCCCCATATATCCCACCGCCATATCCATATCCATATCCACCCTCATCTGTACAGGGTTATCCATCGGGTTTCTGCCTCCATCAGTACACTTTGCATCTACTATACATAGTACTCCTGTAGATATCTCACCTACCATGGAGGCTGCCCCCCCTCCAGACGCAGCACTTCAGGGGTCATCAGATCCCCCATCAATTGGTATTTGTTTAAACATTACTGTTACTGATTAATGATAAATTCATATGTATTATTTTTTTTTATTTTGGTTTCAT
Organism: Viscum album; assembly: GCA_963277665.1. NCBI lineage: Eukaryota > Viridiplantae > Streptophyta > Magnoliopsida > Santalales > Viscaceae > Viscum > Viscum album. The sequence continues at coordinate 997,387,322 of OY728136.1, read as the reverse complement.
GATTAGCTCCAACCTCTACCAGACGACGAGGCCGCACAATAATGTGTGAGGTTTGGAATCATAACACACAAATCATAGTTGATTACAATGAGGACAATTCTATAATTAATAAAAATGGAACGGAATGTAAAATTTTTATGGGAATAATTGCTAGACACAGCAATATCATTCTGGTTCAACCGATAAGTTGGAATACAGTTGGACAACAAATAAAGGAAAAATCCTGGGCAGAGATTTGGGTATGTAATGTTAATAACCTTATATATATATATATATATATATATATAAATTTATAATATTTTCTTAACAAATATTATGTCCATTGCAGCTTCGATATAATTTTCCCGATGGAAAAAATGCAAAGGCCGCAAGGATAATGGATTTAGGTGAAATGAGGCGAGCCTACAAGTATGATTTATATCTTGTGTGGAAAAAGAGAGTTGGTACAGAGCATGAAGAAGTACCAGTGATTCAAGATTTCCCAATATCACAATATAAAGATATGATCAACTATTGGAAGAGTTCAGCGTTTAAGGTGTTTGTTAAAATTAAATATATATATATTAATTTATTTATTTAAAAACAATTATAAATTACTTGTCTTATTTATGTTAATGAATTTATATAATTATTTTTTTATAGGAGAAATCAAATAGAAATAAAAAAACAAGAGTGCAATGAAACACATTTATACTCGCGGACACACTTCATTTCCAGATCATGAGCAGACACATGTAATTTAACATTTAAAATATTTGGATTTGTTTTGTGTAATTTTTTAACTTCCAATTTGGATTTATTTGTTTGTTTTTTTATCTAGAAAAGGCATCGAATATTGAGGGTCGCATTCCTCGCTCAACTTTGTTTTGTACAAGCCGGAAAAAGAAAGATGGTACTATGCCAAATCCCGACACCGAGAAGGCGATTGTAAGTATATTTCAATTTCAATGATTTTTATTGAATTTAATTCCTTATATTATTTTATCATTTTAATTTATGTTATATATCAATCAAAATAATTCTTTAGAGGCATTGGCAGAAAAAGAACCTAACAATTTGGGCCCAAATGATCATCTACATCATGTATTAGGAGATGAGCATCAGGGTAGAGTGTGTTGTCGACCTGGGAAGAATATTGTACCATCTAGATACTGGTCTACTAACATTTCCTCGAGTATTGGTTCTGGTTTTGTCACAGTGGAACAAATGAATGTCGCAATCAAAGAAGAAAGTCAAAAATTAGAACAGACGATAACTGCAAATATGATGAAGTTTATGTCTGCCTTTTCTTCTACACTTCCACCAGAAGCATCTGCAATGGTTGATGTATCTTTGATGTCGATGCGTTCTGCTAATGTAGATTCTTCTGTTGGAGTTGGAGCCATACCTAGTGCTGGACCCGGTGTTGGTGCCGGTTCGAATGCAGATGCCGATGCCGATGATGATGTTGGTGGTGTGAGAGGTGGTGATGGTGTTTCTGTAGGAGGTGTGGATGAGGGTTATCATGATCTTGATGATACTGATATTGAGACTCACTTTTTATGTAAATTGTATTTTTGGATTGGTAATGTATGACGAGTTCCATGCATCCGATTACATTTCTTTTTTGATCAATATCATTAATATTTACCATATCTTATTGGGAATGAGAATGACTACTAACCTGTATAGTTAACATCAACCAAACCACAAATAATTTATGTAGTATCCAAATTTGTACCATAGAATAATGATTTGGAATGCATCATATTCTTTTACAGTGTGATTTTACATTGAATCTTTTTAGGTTTAAATGGTTTTGAATGCATCATATTATTTTTATTATCTAAATCCCAAAATTCTTAGAGATTTTAGTTATGAAGATGATGATATTGGATCCTCCAACACAAGAACTATTCTAGGCTATCCCCCAAAAATATGAGTTTATGTATTCAAGTGGGCTGGCAGCATTAAAATAAGACCTATTTAATGATGATCTAAGTATCTCGTTTGGTAGGGAAACATATATAAGAGTATATAAAATATATTACATATTAATGGTTATCAAAATTATTATCTTAGTACCATTGAATTAGTTGGAATCGTAGTAGTGGAGGCTATAATGGTGGAAGGGGCTTCAATTGGAGTAAAGGTAAACTCTACATTATCATGTGTTAATGCCTCCTAAATCAAGAGGTAATCTATGTGCCTTATAGTGGGATCAATGAATGGAAAATCCATGTGTAGATGAGAAATCTACCACTTACCCTTCATTTGGGAATCTAACTATATTATGGGGTCCAGGTGGTGTCCAGGGGTAGGGGGACTTGCAGGGGACTGGCAGGGTGCCTGGCAGGGTGCAGGGGGGACTGGCAAGGGGCAGGGGGACTAGAAGAGCCTCTTTATCTTATTATGTCCTTTTCTTTTTTTTAATTACTGAATCCAACATTTTTAATTCAGGTTTTATTACTTATTTCTCTCATTTATATCTCTATTTAATTTGTATACATTTAAGTCATTTCTACATGTTATTGAAATATTTCCATTCAGGGGGGTGGGTGTCCGATAGGGGGATGGGGTTGGGGGATGGTGGGGGGGGGGGGGGCTGGTGCAGGTGGGGGCTAGGTTGGGGGCTGGGGTTGGGCAGGGGGCTAGTGGGGGGCTGGGGCTGGGGGGCTGGGGGGGATGGTGGGGGGCTGGGGGCTGGGGGGGGCTAGTGCAGCTGGGGGGTGGGGTTGGGGGCTGGTGCAGGTGGGCTGCGGGGGGGGGGGGGGACTGGTGATGGTGGGAAGGGGGGTGGCAGGGGGCTGGGGGGGGGGGGGCTGGTGCTGGTGGGGGCTGGGGTTGGGGTTGGGCAGTGGGCTGGTGGGGGCTGGGGGGGGGGGGCTGGTGAAGCTGGGGGCTGGGGTTGGGGGCTGGTGCAGGTGGGCTGCATGGGGGGGGACTGGTGTTGGTGGGGTGGGGGTGACAGGGGGCTGGGGGGAGGGGTTGGTGCAGTTAGGGGTTGGGGTTGGGGCTGGTGCAAGTGGGTTGCGGGGGGGGGGGGGGAGGTAGGTTGGGTGTGGCAGGGGGCTGGTGGGGGCAGGGGGTTGCAGGGGGTAGGGGGCTGGGTGCTGGGGGGCTGGGGGCTGGGGGGCATGGGCTGGTCCAGCTGGGGGCTGGTGGGGGGTAGGGTGCTGGTGGGGGGCTGGGGGCTGGGGGCTGGGGGCTGGGGGGCTGGGGGCTGGGGTTGGGGGCTGGTGGGGGGGAGGGGGGGGGGGCTGGTGGAAGTTTGTAAGCTGGTCTCTTCTTTCTTCACCATAGGGGTGCATCCCCATGGTTTCAATGCCCAATTTATCACTTTGATTCCTAAAGTTGAGAATGCTTGTGAAATTCACCTCTTCAAGTGAAATAACTAGATTTAGTCAAGTGATATTCTTGAGATATTCGATCCAATGAGTAATAAACCACTATGGGACATTCCATGTTCTTGATTACAAAGTCTTGGAAGCAATTTTTGAGTCAGACTCAATCCATAAGCATCTCTGTCATGCTGAGGTGAAAAATTAGTTCTTGATTATTGAACAACCTTGAATTCCTTGTAGTACACACTATAAAAAAATGATTCCACTATTTCTAGAAGAATATTCTATACCTTCTCGTTGCATCTAGCCTTGGAGACCTTATCCAATTCAGCTCTTATAGCTGAAATAAATATTAAACAATTCGTATCCCCCCACCAACAACATCCTCTCCATTTAATAACCCCCACCCACCGCCTAACACCGCCTAACAACCCTGACAGCTAACAACTATTTAACACAAGTTACCATACTTCCCCTAGTAGTTTATTAGACACACCCCTTTACATACCCTGACCCAGCAGCACCCAGCCCCAGGACCCCTAACGCAGGTGAATCCCAAGACCCTTCGCAGCCCAGGCAGAAGACTTCCAGCCTCGCCTCACCAGCTCCTCTCCAGCTCCTCTCCAGCCACACGACAACAGTCAGTAACATGTTTCCCCACGTCAGGGGGGGAGGGCTGTCCATCAGGGGGGAGGGTTGTCCAGCAGGGGGAGGGATGTCCAGCAGGGGAGAGGGTTGTCTAGTAGGGGGAGGGGTGTCCAGCTGGGGGAGGGGTGTCCAGGCAGGGGGCAGGGCTATCCAGCAGGGGGCGGGCTGTCCTAGAGGGGGCGGGCTGTCCTGTAGGGGGGCGGGCTGTCAGGCAGGGGGGCGGGCTGTCACGGGCTATCTGCCTGGGGGAGGGGTGTCTGGTAGGGGGAGGGCTTTCCAGAAGGGGGGAGGGCTGTCCAGCAGGGGGGAGGGCTGTCCAGCAGGGGGGAGGGCTATCCAGCAGGGGGAGGGGTTGTCTAGGCAGGGGGAGGGGCTGTCCAGGTAGGGGAGGGGCTATCCAGGCAGGGGGCAGGGTTTTCCAGTAGCGGGGAGGGGCTGCCCCGCAGGGGGGGAGGGGTCTCCAGCTGGGGGGAGGGCTGTCCAGCAGGGGGAGGGGTGTCTAGCAGGGGGGAGGGGTGTCTAGGTAGGGGGAGGGGCTATCCAGTAGGGGGTAGGGCTGTCCTTGAGGAATTTCTAGCTGAGAAGGAGCATGAATAGGTGTAACAACAGGTAGAGTAAAATGTGGCATCCCTATTAGTATATGTCATGTGTAACCTATAGGGTGAGGTCTGTAATGATAGTCCTAGACATGTTCTGGTTGTGTAAAAAATGTTGGGAAGAATCTATTTTCAATTTCTTGATTCATGTATGTTGGTTGTTGGTACCCCAGGTGAACTCTTTTTAACCTTCTTTGTATTTTTTTCTAACATAGTGTTTGGTATTAATATTTTTCCCTTTCAGAGCATCTTTCAACGAAGTATTAATAGAGGATGACTTGCATAATTTCTGTACAATTCTGTACTTATCAGTGGCATGGGGGGGTATCCAGCGGGGGGAGGGGTGTCCGGCAGGGGGGTGTCCAGCAGGGGGGAGGGGTGTCCAGTTCCACAGCCCAGGGGTCCCACAGTACTAGTAATTTCAGATTACATGTTATGTAACCTGTGATTTTCCTGATCCCATGGGGTATTCCTCTAGGTATTCCTACACATTTCAAGATCTCCAAACGTCACCGAATTAGGTATATCAGGGGTCATCCAATCCTCTAGTCATCACAGATTAGCATTCATTTCTTTAAATCTTCTGAGAAAACATCCTCTCATGCCATCCATATCATTTTATTTGAAACTAAGTGGAAGATGTTACCCCGCGGATGTCGTTGGACTGAGCCAACATGTTGTGGTCACACTACGGTCACGTCGTGGTCATGTCGCGGTCACACCGTGGTCACGCCGCGATCACGCCGCAGTCACGCCACGGTCACGCCGCGGTCACGCCGTGGTCACACCGTGGTCACGCCGCAGTCACGCCGTGATTTGGCCCTGCTCCAGGACAACACCCTACGACGGTTACTCCTCCTTAGAGAAACATTGAATGGTTAGCTCTATAATTTTTTGTATTTCCTCATTCCTAAACTATATCTCCTCTCAGCGCTGCCTCTCATCCATCTTTCTGAAAAACGTGCATAGCAGGTGGTACAAAGGCTCAATTCAACTGAAAACATTGGTTTGGAATTATCGGGCATATTTTATTGTACATGTATCACGTAATATTTTTTTTGGTAATTCTTCTTTTTCCTCATCCTCTTCACATGTTGTCCAAACTAGATCATCCTCATCCTCTGCACATGTCGTCTGAACCGGATCAGCCTGTTGTGATGGAAATTCAATGTCTGCTTTTGGCTGTTTTAGATGAAATTCATTCCATAATTACCTCATCTCATGTAGCACTTATTGGAGGAGAATGATTACTGCCAAGTTGAGTTTTAAAGGCTGGAAACAATCTGTTTGATGCAATTCCATAGAGTATGTTCTATTCTGAGGGCCTATTTCATGCTAGAGTTCACACATTTCCCCCACAAGCTGGAAAAGGGAGGTCTGTTTGGGCCTATGCAAACAAGGCTTGTTTTTTATGGACAAAGATGCAACTGGAGACCTGGTTTGCTTGAAGAGTTTCCATGAAGGGTCTTCACTATAGAGGAGACTAGCTCTGTTCTGTATTTGGTAGTTTCTTCCATGATGGTTCCAACAACCGTTTGACTGAATTTCACACCAATCCAAGCCCTTCTAGTGACTATTTTTCGATGCACTATAAAAATCCCATGGCTGACCCACCAAAATCAAACCAGCTATTCCAGGGCCGTTTCCACTCTCACTAAAAAAATCCAAACTCAAGCCCTACTACAATTCCAAGCTCCCACTTCAATTTAGCCACTATGAAATCCTTCCCAGTCCCCCACCATTTTTCAATCCACCTAGGCAACCTATCCACAACTTGACCACCAATCAGGCCTACCGACCTCTCAAATTCTAAGCCACCAACCCCACATTTTCCATCAGGAATCCCACATTAAAACCATTCCAAACCTCACCCAATTATAACCAATTAAACCATACCCTTTAACATTTGAATCCCTCATCTAAATTATTGTTCCAACTCACTTATTTTAGACCCAATCAGCCCTGCCACTTTAGAAAAACAAGAGCAGCCTACTTAAAATCCAATCCAACTTAGATTCATTCATGATTTCCCCCATGAGTCTACATCCTCACCTCAACCAAATTATTAACCACCTGGACACCTGGAAGTCACAAGTGGAGAGAGAAGAGGGCATGGGGGCTGTCCAGTTGGGGCATGGGGGCTGTCCAGTGGGGTGCAGGGGGCAGGGGGAAGGGGTGTCCAGCAGGGGGAGGGGTGTCCAGCAGGTGGAGGGGCTGTCCAAGCAGGGGGGAGGGGTGTCCGGCAGGGGTGAGGGCTGTCCAGGGGGTGCAGGGGGTGTCCAGTGGGGTTGTTCAGTTGGGGCATGGGGGCTGTCCAGTGGGGTGCAGGGGGCATGTGGGACTAAGGGGGGCATGTGAGGTGCAGGGGGTGTTCAAGGGGGCTTTCCAGGGGGTTTCAAAGGGGGTGAAAGAGGGATGTCCAGGAACCTAAGACCATGCAGGTTATGAATGTCTCTATAGAGAAAATGCAGTGCTGTCCAAATCTAGAAAATATCATAAAACATCCCACAGATACTTCACAGTCACCAGGTATAACTATTTCACCACCTATAGATAGTGAGCATGGTGCTATAAAATCTGGTAACTCTATTTCAAATCATAATTCCAATGATCTGTTTAATGCAGTACTACATGGAATGCAAGCAGATGTTATCTGAGGATGAGCATGTGGGACCATGATTTCACCAGGCAGTTTATTTAGTTGATAAACAGTTTTTCTGGTAATGTGTTCCAATTTCAAATATGTTTTATTTTATTTCCATAAAAATTTTATAGTTTATTCTATTTTATTTTCCAGACTGATTATATGTATGTTTTCCAAGATTACTCATATATATCTACTTCTGAATTTTGTTTCAAGTGTTTCCCAAGTCCTACTAAGAACCTATAGTATGGGGTGGTCCTACTAAGAACCTATAGTATGGAACCAGTGTCCAGCAGGGGTCCAGTGTCCAGCAGGGGTAAATATGCAGGGGGAGTCCAGTGTCTAGGGGGATTCCAGTGTCCAATAGGGGTAAATATGATTGGGGAATCCCAAGAACTAGTTTCCATGGGGGAGTCCTGTGTCCAGTAGGGGTACGAGGGGGCTGGTAGGGGTGGGGGGAGTATGGGTCCAGTGTCCAGCAGTGGTCCAATGTCCTGTAGGGGTAAATATACATGGGGAGTCCAGTGTCTAGGGGAGAGGGAGGGGGGTGCTGTCCAGGGAGGGGGGGGGGGGTGTTGTCCAGTAGGGGGGGGTGCTAAACATGGTCTATAAATCTGATGTAGTTCTGTCTGTTCCTGTCTTATCTCATGCTACTAAACATGTCAGAATTGGTGAATTGGTACCTGTTAAACCTGAATCTGGCAGTGCGGAAGATGTTGTGGTTATCAGATCAGATAAACTTGGTTATCAGATCAGGGGGCAGGGGACTAGCAGGGGACTAATAGGGGGCCTAGTAGGGGGCAGGGGGCCTAGCAGGGGGCAGGGGGACAAGCAGGGGGCAGGGGGGCTGGCAGGGGGTAGGGGGGTTGGCAGTGGGACTCGCAGGGGGGGACTGGCAGGGGGTGGCAGGGGGGACTGGTAGGGGGCAGGGGGGGGGGGGCAAGTTGGCAGGGGGCAAGCAGGGGTGGCAGGGGGGAACTAGAAGGGGGCTGGGGGCTGGGGGGGCTGGCAGGGGGGACTAGCATGAGACAGGGGGAAAGGCAGGGGGACAAGCAGGGGGTGGCAGTGGGGAGGGGTGTCCAGGCAGGGGGAGGGGCTGTCCAGTAGGGGGAGGGGCTGTCCAGCATGGGGGGAGGGTTGTCCAGCAGGGGGAGGGGTTTCCAGCAGGGGGGAGGGGTGTCCAGGCAGGGGGGAGGGGTGTCCAGCAGGGGGGGGGAGGGGTGTCCAGGCAGGGGGAGGGGTTGTCCAGTAGGGGGGAGGGGTTGTCCAACAGGGGGAGGGGCTATCCTATAGGGGGGAGGGGTGTCCAATAGGGGGGAGGGCTGTCCAGTGGGGGGGGAGGGGTGTCCAGCAGGGGGAGGGCTGTCCAGGTAGGGGGAGGGGCTGTCCGGCAGAGGGGGAGGGGCTGTCCTTGAGGAATGTCTAGCTGAGAACGAGCATGAATAGGTGTAACAGCAGGTAGAGTAAAATGTGCCGGCCCTATTAGTATATGTCTTGTGTAAACTATATGGTGAGGTCTGTAATGATGCTCCTAGACATGTTCTGATTGATTGTGTAAAAAATGTTGGGAACTCTCTATTTTCTATTTCTTGATTCATGTATGTTGGTTGTTGGTACCCCATGTTGATAGGATGTTTCATCTTAATTCTAGTTGCGATAGAGAACCCTCTTTGATAAGGTGCTCAAGTTGGGAGTACGAGTTGAGGATCTGGTTATAGAATATATCCAGCTGAACTGTGCTTGACCAGTTTCAGCATGAACACATCCTTGGGAAGGGGGGGGGGGGCTGGCAGGGGCAGGGGGGGCTGTCGGGGGGGGGGGGGACTAACAGGGGCAGGGGGGCTGGCAGGGGGACAAGCAGGGGGTGGCATGGGGGACTAGCAGGGGGAAGGGGGGACTAGCAGGGGCAGGGGGGACTAGCAGGGGGTGGCAGGGGGCCGTGGGTACTAGAAGAGGGGTGGCAAGGGGGGACTGGCAGGGGTGGCAGGGGGGGCTGGCAGGGGGGTGGCATGGGGGGTGGCAGGGGGTGGTAGGGGGGGTGTCCAGGGGATGTCGAGGGGGTGTCTAGGGGGTGCCTAGGGGGGTGTCTGTGGGGTTGGGGGTATTTTTTTTATGGATTTGGACACACTATAGCCACAGTTCTAAACCGTGGCTATTGGTTTATTGCCATGGTTTTTAACAGTGGCTATAGACATAATACATCGGTTTTAAACCGTGGCAATTAAGTCTGTCCAGCCATTAGTATAGCCATGGTTCAAAATGTGGATTTATACCTATGGCCACAGTTGCAACATAGCTATAGTGTTAAATCCACAGTTTGGAACTGTGGCTATAGGTCTAGGCCTATAGCCACGCCAAACCTAGCCACGGTTTGAGGAACCGTGGCTATTACCTATAGACACGGTTGAGTGCCTATAGCCACGGTTTAGAACCGTGGCTATAGCCCGAATTTCCAGTAGTGATAAGATTTAGGATGAGACTGTGCAGTATCCATCCTCTTCCGAATCAACTATATCTGCTCTGTGGTCACCTAAAAAAGATGATGTCCCAGCAAAGCTGCCTCTCCTACCTCCATCCAGCACAAAGGTGATCGGAACGGCCTACCGTACAATGCCTCATAAGGTTCCATCTGAATAGTCGCCTAAGAATTGTTTTTATAGGAAAAATACAAAACTGGAATATGTTATTCCCATGAACCACCAAAGTCTAGAAGGCAAGCTTGGAGCATATCCTCAAGCACCTCGATCGTGCTCTCTGACTGGCCATCTGTCTGGGGATGGTAAGTTGTCCTCAGATGTACCTGTGTACCCAAAGATTTCTGTAGCCCTTGCCAAAAATTCTATGTAAAGCGAGTGTCCCTATCTGAAACGATTGTACTCAGAACCCCGTGAAAGTGCACAATCTCACGGACGTACAACCGTCCAAACTCATTGAAACTGAAGGTTTCCTTTATCAGCAATAAGAGAGAAACCTTCATGAGCCTATCAACGATAACCCGTAATGTGTCTTTCCCTCTCGACGATCTTGATAACCGTGTAACAAAGTCAATCATGACATCATTCCATTTCTAATTGGGAATGGGTAACTGATGAAAAATCCAAATGGCCGCTGGTGTTTGGTCTTCACAAGCTAACAAGTGGAAAATCTCATGAAAAAACCAGACACATATCTCTTTATACCTGGCCACCAGTACTAGCGATGTAGATCATGATACATCTTGGTGACACCGGATGAACTACCCATACGGAGGAAAGAAAGTCTCGCATCAGCTCCTCGTGTATATCTACTAGCACCCATACGTGTCCCTGGAAATGCAAGATCTTATCCTCTCCAATGGTCCATCCGGGAAGAGGGTCCTCTCCAGACATGCTTTCCCGTAGGACAAGGCCTTCAGAATCCGCTAGTTGCCTCATTTGAACTCGATCAAGAGGCACAGAGGCAACCGCTATAGAAGATAGGAATGTCTGCCCCTGCCGGTCGTGCACCTCCAAATGCATTTCAGAGGATAGAGCCATATGCTTCCACTCACTGCTAGCCTCCTGAACCTCATGTATCTGAGATGTCCTGCTCATTGCATCAGCCACTGCGTTGCCTTTCCCAGGTGTATAGTCAAGCTCAAATTTGAAGTACTGGAGATACTCGACCCACCTCCACTATCTCTGTAACACCCCGAGATTCCACGATACGCCTCTCTTTCAATAATGCAATAGATTGCATTGTACGCAAGTTCGAGTTCTAAAACACCGCGACTAATCAAAGTAGCCGTTATGAATAGTAATAACCACTTTTTAAAATTATAGAAATTTTATATTTCAAAATGGACTTCATTTTTGTATTCGTAATATCGAAATTAGCCTATGTTGAATTTTTGGTATTTTTCTGAGAACTTCTAATTTTTTATGAATAGTGAAAATTACTTAAAAACAAATTTTTTAATCAAAATAATTTATATTGATAAAATATACTATTTAGTGGTTTTAAAGTATAATTAGAAAATATTTTTACCATTTTATCCAATGGTGGTCATTAGAATTAATTTAACATTGAAATTGGACATAAACAATTGCCAATCTTTTGATATAAATTGTTTCTAAAAAACACGCTATTTGTTGTAACAACGGGAATTAATTATAAAATTAGTTAATGCAACTTATATGTTTGTAATTTTTTAAAATAGACATCATTTTTTAATTCGGAATATCAATTATAGCTTAGGGTGAAATTTTGGCTTTGTTCTGAAAAACTTCAATTTTTGATGAATAGTGAAACCACTAAGTGGTAGTTAAATAACTGATTTTTCATTTAAATGAAATATTACCACTTCTGTGATTTGATTTTCAAAAATACGACATACATGGTTGTCATGAAGAAGTAAAATGTGGTTCAATGAGATTAAAATAATTTTTGGGGAATAGTTACTTTCAAGTTCTTAATCGCGATTAGAGGTAATTAGTGTAGTTTAAGGTACAAATAATGTTTTAATAATATGAGATGAGCATGACACTTGTCCTACTCCTATTGGAAGAGTCATGGCAGACCAAGAAAACCCATGGGTCAACTTGGGGACCCCATGGAGCCACATTAGTTGGAAAATGACATTAATATATATTTATTTAATGTTAAAATTAAATTGACACAAACATGAGTTGTTTTACTAAAACAATTTTTAATTGGGGTTACACAAGTCCAAATTTTGATTATAAATATTAATTAGAAATCTAAAAGGATTTCCTACATCATAGTAGTTTTTTTATAATTTTTAGACATTAAATAAAATAAATTATTTATGACATCATTATGATGCGGTGATGACCTCATTATTTAACGATTTAAATAAAATGAGAAGATAATGCAAAATCCAAGGATTAAACTTGTCCAAAGCCTATTGGATGAAGAGATTTCGAACCCTTATCACCTTAGACACGAATTATATAAGTTTGGGACCTTTATAATCCGAAAAGCATTGTATAATAATGTATCATTTCAATCTTTCCAAAAGAGCCCCTCCTCTCCACTTATAAAAGGCCCCCACCTCTCCCACCTTATTCACACCTTCAAGCCATTTGGCTCGGCCAAACTCTGCCCAAATACTCTCCCAACTTCCCCCTATTACTCCTAGAAGCCTCACTTTGGGAATAACTCTTCTCAAGGAAGCCTTTGGCTCAAATCAAAAAGAGTTACCCGATTTTGAGGTAATGTCTTCTCTAATGTTGTTTTGTTTTGTTTTTCTTCTCCAACCCCCTAAACTATTTTTATTCATTTCTTTTGTAACAACACCAGTATACTCAATATACTAGGATGTTGTTATAAGATGGATTCTAGCTACACTTACACACACCTACATCTAATGGTTAAAGAACATATAGTTTCTGTGGATGGCGAATTTCTGCCTCACGAAACGATGATTGTTCAACACTCATATAACACCTTCAAAGGTGGCCATTAAGATGTCACTATTTTTATATATGATATATAATATGTTTATGTTTTACTTATGCTTCTGTATTTCTCATTTATGGCATACTTTATGATTTCCATTATGGGTAAAACGCGATAATTTCATTTTAGGAAGTGCGGACACCCGCCCCCTCAAAGTGATTTGAATCGTTAATGCCATACGTGGGATGTATAAAGGATGGAGTAAATGGTATTATACACTATATTATACTGGAATTATATTATACATTTATATCATTATGATTTCGTTCCATTAAATATGAAATTGAAATGAAAGTAGCGTTCATGCGTACGTACGGCTTACCGTCTCCATGAACGGTGCATTTCATTTCTTACCTCTAAATGTTACGTAATCTTATAAATTAATGTATATACTGGATATATAAGATATATATGACATCTAAATCATGAATATAATTCTGGAGATAATGGATATTCTACCACATAAACAACTTGTAATTATAAGAAGTTTATTGTTGACTCAAGTACCTAAGATCGACAAAACGACCGTTATTAACTTAAATAATTACATAATGTTCATAAAATTGTAATAAGTGATATAAGAAGGATAATGAAATTGAAAATGGTTCTTAATAAGGTATATATTAACTCTAGTTTATTATTCAGGAGGTTAAAGAACGGTTGAGTCAAGTCAGACACGAGGTAAGGGAATTTCTTAACCCAACTTCCATTCTTTGGGTTAATCTCCTACTTTCAAATTATGTCATGATATTATTATGTCCTATCTTTTATGTGTACCTTATTTATGTGTACTTATAGTGGATACACATAATATATCTACTTTATTTTAAAAAATGATCTTTGTAAGGGTCTTCATCTCAATCACCTTTCATTGAGGCATATTTGGTTTTATACACAACTTTCTTTTATACGGTGTATAAACCCCTTTGACTTTTATGTTTATTCAAAAGGAATCTTTTTTATACGAAGCGTTTTGCTAAATGACAAAAGTGAATGTTTTTCTTTCCATACTTATGCGGCGACAACGACTTCTCCACCGCCGTGACCATTATTTGAGTTTCAGCTTCCTCTACAAGCCATCTTTTTTTTTAATGAAAAATAAATACAAAGTTTTAATTTTCTTTTATTTTGGTATTGAAAATGGTTTTGAATGAATTTTTATTATATCAATGTGTTGTATTGATATCTTTTGATTGAAATGTGGAAATGTTATGTTTCCTTTATGCATGTTTTGTGTGATACTATTATGTTATGGTTTATGATATGTTTAAACCTATTCATATGAGGAATGTATTGGACTTAATAAGTGACGGGTGGAGCCCGCTATAGCTCCTCGATGCATCGGTAGGTCTCACGAGACAACTAGACGTGGAATTGGCCGAGTCCCTTTCCCAATTTGATTTATAGTTTTGGCCGAGGCATTAATCATTTTAGACGTCTTGGCCGAGGCCTTGACAAAATGTTTCAGAATGTCTGGCATTATACATTCCCTCATTATGGAAGTGGTTATTGATATTGCATGTGATTATTAGACCAATAGAATATCCATGTGAAGAAGTGAATGGCATTATCTCATTTTACTTTTTCCATATTATGTTGATGTTCAAGTTTAAAAGTCTTTTGTTTTAGTTATACATTGCCTTACATGTTTATGTTTATTTATGAATGCTTCCGCAATATTGTTATCCTTACTGAGCATCTGAGCTCACCCCTTTCAATGTTTTAATATTTTCCAGGATGTGAAGAAGTATTTTATGAATGACCTGCAGGGGTAGTCAGAAAGGGATATGAGTGTGGAATATGAAGACTTTGTTATTAGTTTTTCACTTTATGATGTAATGTAACATTTATGAATGTATCTAGTGTTTCCAAGGCTACTAAACTAATCGGTCTTTCGAGACATGATCTTTTGTGATCATGCCAATGTTACGAAGTAATGGACCGACTCTAGGTAGCTGGGGTCGGGGCGTCACAGTTGGTATCAGAGTCAGTTTAGTACTAACCTTGGAAGCTAGATTTAGACAAACTCTGATTAGAGCACATAACCCAAAGATAGACTTTGAGGATTAGTATAGAAGAACTTCCTAGAATTTTGGTATTATAGAGATGTTATGAGTTTTCCGAGAAATACATCCCTGTCTGGATACGAGCAGGTAGAGGCGGCTCTGGCACAGATGTACCTAGGGGTAAAACCCGAAAACACCGCTTTGAGCTAGGCTCGAACGGGAACTGGTGCACGACAACGGGCCTTGCTGCACTCTTGGTTACGACACTCCCGGGGGATATGCTTAGTATAATTCCCATTTTCTTTACAAACCACTATGAAGGGTTACGAGTATATACTTCTTCAAAGAATTTTTTTTTTTAATTATGGATTATATCCATAATTAGTTCAATTTATGTTAAGTGTTTTACATGTATGGAATTATGTATTTTGATTAATAAACTAATCCAGTTTATGCCATTATTAAGAAATGGCGCCTAGTGGAAGGAATGGAAACCATATCAATGCACGCACTCCGTGTAGGGATTGCCTTCCTGCTCAAGATAATTATGGTGGAGCTAGTGATACAACTGGTGCTGATCAGCTTCTCACCGTACTAGGACAACTCACACAGGTTATGAATAATAACCTTACTCGTATGGAGCACCCTAATCCGCAACATGGAGGATCAATTCTAGACCGTTTAATGAGGCAACAACCACCAACCTTCAATGGGAGTACAAATCCTATACTAGCTGAGCAATGGATAAATTCCTTAGAGAAAATATTCCATGCCTTGGGGAGTAGTGAAAGGGAGAAGGTTGTCATGGCAGTTTACCGCCTCACTGGAGATGTCGATCAGTGGTGGTCTCTGATTCAAAACACAAATGAAGATGATGACGTATTGAATATGGAATGGAGGGAGTTCGAAGATCTTTTCATAGAAAAATACTTTCCTCGTGACCATCGAGCAGATATGGAAAGGCAATTTCTGAGTCTGAGGCAGAAGGAGGTTGAGAATGTTGCAAAGTATGAGGCTAAATTTACAAGGTTAGTGAGGCATGCTGCCGATTATATACGTAACCCAAGAAGTAAGATTGATCATTTCTTTAATGGGTTAAAACCATTTCTCTGTCGAGCTTTAGTATCAAAAACCTTCTCATCATACAACGATATTGTCTCATGTGCTATCAAGACAGAAAAAGAATTCTCTAAGTCTTATGACAACAAAGTAAAGCAAGAGAAGAAGAGAATGGTGGAACAAGAAACAGATAAAGGGAAAAAGGGAAAGAAGGATTTTCCATTATGCGATAGTTGTGGGAAGAATCACCCCGGTGCTTGCCTAAAAGGAATGGGAGTTTGTTATAAATGTGGATAAAAAGGTCACCAGGCGCGTGATTGCAAGGGAAAGAAAGAGGCTATCAATGTTGAAATGCTACAATTGTAGAGAAATGGATCATTATGCAAATGAATGTCCTAAGCATCAAGGAAACATACCTCAGAAAAGGTCAAGGGATCAAGGCCAATCTTATGTTGTGACTACAGTTGAAGCGGAATAATTATTGTATTTGTGTTTTTGGACTCAAGAACTAGATTATGGTTATAAGAATAATGTGATATATATAAGGATTGTACTGCAGTACATGTTGTTTTCATTAAGGATTTAATATGATGAAGGTAATCATATTTTTAGTATGTGACAATAAGAGAAACATTACTTTGTTTAGGGAATCTGAGGTTACAATTGATTTTGGAATTTAACGACCCTTTAGAGAAAGTCTGGACGGAGGTATTTTGGATAACTATAATGGTTGGAATGGATTAAGTTGATCTTTGGATAGTATTGTTTAAGGTTAAAACATTTATGAAGATTATTTTTGGAATAGTATAGTACTATATTTTTAGGAAAAGGACAACCTGCAGGGTGGGGCATAACCCGTCGCGTCGGACAAAGCTGCAGGAATCGAACCCACAACCATAGTGCGACAGGCCTTTATTTCCTACCACTAGCCTACAGGAAGTCCCTGGTTATTACAAAATAATTTTACTAATCTAAATTGTATGTGTTAACATTTGGAACCTTATACAATTAGGAAAAGTATAATATTTTTGGGTTCTATTAACTTTTTGAGTGAAAGGTGAGTTGAAGGTTGAAACTCTAATTGTCAGGCATAAATATATATATACCTATCTGTTATTCAATGAATAAATTAATTCTTAAACTTTAGTAAAGGGATATTAAAACAAAAAAATGCGTTATCCTAATACCTTATGTCTTGTTGAACTGATGATATTTTAAATCAACATAGATTGAAGGCTTTGAGGCCCTTAATTTGACAGTTGATTGTGATTGAGGACCTCAATCACTCCGTACGAATATTTACGTTTTTCCTCCAATTATATGTCTCTAATTGCCACCAATGTTCTCCTAATCGAGATCATAATTGGGTGGTGACTTTTTCATTTCCCTTTCCCTCTTATTAAGGCTAAATTTTATTAACCTTATTTCTGATGTGGGTTTTCCACAAAGGTATTTTCTATTTTCAACCTCTTATTTTCATAGAAAAATATCAAATTGCGAGGACGCAATTTATTGAAGGAGGGTAGAATGTAACACCCCGAGATTCCACGATTCGCCTCTCTTTCAATAATGCAATAGCTTGCATTGTACGCAAGTTCGAGTTCTAAAACACGGCGACTAATCAAAGTAGCCGTTATGAATAGTAATAACCACTTTTTAAAATTATAGAAATTTTATATTTCAAAATGGACTTCATTTTTGTATTCGTAATATCGAAATTAGCCTATGTTGAATTTTTGGTATTTTTCTGAGAACTTCTAATTTTCTATGAATAGTGAAAATTACTTAAAAACAAATTTTTTAATCAAAATAATTTATATTTATAAATTATACTATTTAGTGGTTTTAAAGTATAATTAGAATATATTTTTACCATTTTATCCAATGGTGGTCATTAGAATTAATTTAACATTGAAATTAGACATAAAAAATTGCCAATATTTTGATATAAATTGTTTCTCAAAAACACGCTATTTGTTGTAACAACGAGAATTAATTATAAAATTAATTAATTCAACTTATATGTTTTGAATTTTGTAAAATAGACATCATTTTTGAATTCGGAATATCAATTATAGCTTAGGGTGAAATTTTGGCTTTGTTCTGAAAAACTTCAATTTTTGATGAATAGTGAAACCACTTAGTGGTAGTTAAATAACTGATTTTTCATTTAAATGAAATATTACCACTTATTTTATTTTCAAAAATCCGACATACATGGTTGTCATTAAGAAGTAAAATGTGGTTCAATGAGATTAAAATAATTTTTGGTGAATAGTAACTTTCAAGTTCTTAATCGCGATTAGAGGTAATTAGTGTAGTTTAAGGTACAAATAATGTTTTAATAATATGAGATGAGCATGAAACTTGTCCTACTCCTATTGGATGAGTCATGGCCGACCAATACAACCCATGGGTCAACTTGGGGACCCCATGGAGCCACTTTAGTTGGAAAATGACATTAATATATATTTATTTAATGTTAAAATTAAATTGACACAAACATGAGTTGTTTTACTAAAATAGTTTTTATTTGGGGTTACAAAAGTCCAAATTTTGATTATAAATATTCATTAGAAATCTAAAACGATTTCCTAAATCAAAGTATTTTTTTATATAATTTTTAGACATTAAATAAAATAAATTATTTATGACATCATTATGATGCGGCGATGACCTCATTATTTAACGATTTAAATAAAATGAGAAGATAATGCAAAATACAAGGATTAAACTTGTCCAAAGCCTATTGGATGAAGATATTTCTAACCCTTATCACCTTAGCCACGAATTATATAAGTGTGGGACCTTTAGAATCCGAAAAGCATTGTATAATAATGTAACATTTTAATCTTTCCAAAAGAGCCCCTCCTCTCCACTTATAAAAGCCCCCCACCTCTCCCACCTTATTCACACCTTCAATCTATTTGGCTCGGCCAAACTCTACACAAATACTCTCCTAACTTCCCCCTCTTACTCCTAGAAGCCTCACTTTGGGCAGAACTCTTCTCAAGGAAGCCTTTGGCTCAAATCAAAAAGAGTTACCCGATTTTGAGGTAATGTCTTCACTAATGTTGTTTTGTTTTGTTTTTCTTCTCCAACCCCATAAACTCTTTTTATTAATTTCTTTTGTAACAAAACCAGTATCCTAAATATACTAGGATGTTGTTATAAGATGTATTCTAGCTACACTTACACACACCTACATCTAATGGTTAAAGAACATACGGTTTCTGTGGATGGCGAATTTCTGCCTCACGAAACGATGATTGTTCGACACTCATATAACACCTTCAAAGGTGGCCATTAAGATGTCACTATTTTTATATATGATATATAATATGTTTATGTTTTACTTATGATTCTGTATTTCTCATTTATGGCATACTTTATGATTTCCATTATGGGTAAAATGCGATAATTTCATTTTAGGAAGTGCGGACTACCGCCCCCTCAAAGTTATTTGAATCGTTAATGCCATATGTGGGATGTATAAAGGATGGAGTAAATGGTATTATACACTATATTATACTGGAATTATATTATACATTTATATCATTATGATTTCGTTCCATTAAAAATGAAATTGAAATGAAAGTAGCGTTCATGCGTACGTACGGCTTACCGTCTCCATGAACGGTGCATTTCATTTCTTACCTCTAAATGTTACGTAATATTATAAATGAATGTATATACTAGATATATAAGATATATATGACATCTAAATCATGAATATAATTCTGGAGATAATGGATATTCTACCACATAAACAACTTGTAATTATAAGAAGTTTATTGTTGACTCAAATACCAAAGATCGACAAAACGACCGTTATTAACTTAAATAATTACATAATGTTCATAACATTGTAATAAGTGATATAAAAAGGATAATTAAATTGAAAATGGTTCTTAATAAGGTATATATTAACTATAGTTTATTATTCAGGAGGTTAAATAATGGTTGAGTCAAGTCAGACACGAGGTAAGGGAATTTCTTAACCCAACTTCCATTCTTTGGGTTAATCTCCTACTTTCAAATTATGTCATGATATTATTATGTCATATCTTGTATGTGTACCTTATTTATGTGTACTTATAGAGGATACACATAATATATCTACTTTATTTTAAAAAATGATCTTTGTAAGGGTCTTCGTCTCAATCACCTTTCATTGAGGCATATTTGGTTTTATACACAACTTTCTTTTATACGGTGTATAAACCCCTTTGACTTTTACGTTTATTCAAACGGAATATTTTTTATACGAAGCGTTTTGCTAAATGAAAAAAGGGAATGTTTTTATTTCCGTACTTATGCGGCGAAAACAACTTCTCCGCCGCCGTGACCATTATTTGAGTTTCAGCTTCCTCTACAAGCCATCATTTTTTTTAATGAAAAAAAAATACGAAGTTTTAATTTTCTTTTATTTTGGTATTGAAAATGGGTTTGAAAGAATTTTTATTATATCAATGTGTTGTATTGATATCTTTTGAATGAAATGTGGAAATGTTATGTTTCCTTTATTCATGTTTTGTGTGATACGATTATGTTATGGTTTATGATATGTTTAAACCTATTCATATGAGGAATGTATTGGACTTAATAAGTGACGGGTGGAGCCCGCTATAGCTCCTCGATGCATCTGTAGGTCTCATGAGACAACTAGACGTGGAATTGGCCGAGGCCCTTTCCCAATTTGATTTATGGTTTTTGCCGAGGCCTTAATCATTTTAGACGTCTTGGCCGAGGCCTTGACAAAATGTTTCAGAATGTCTGGCATTATACATTCCCTCATTATGAAAGTGGTTATTGATATTGCATGTGATTATTAGACCAGTAGAATATCCCTGTGAAGAATTAAATGGCATTATCTCATTTTACTTTTGCCATATTATGTTGATGTTCAAGTTTAAAATTATTTTGTTTTAGTTATACATTGCCTTACATGTTTATGTTTATTTATGAAAGCTTCCGCAATATTGTTATCCTTACTGAGCATCTGATATCACCCCTTTCAATGTTTTAATATTTTCCAGGATGTGAAGAAGTATTTTATGAATGACCTGTAGGGGTAGTCAGAAAGGGATATGAGTGTGGACTATGAAGACTTTGTTATTAGTTTTTCACTTTATGATGTAATGTAACATTTATGAATGTATCTAGTGTTTCCAAGGCTACTAAACTAATCGGTCTTTCAAGACTTGATCTTTTGTGATCATGCCAATGTTACAAAGTAATGCACCGACTCTGGGTAGCTGGGGTCGGGGCGTCACAATCTCAGCTTCAGGTCATGCTATGTGAAGATGTACTTGAGACTCTTGTGGTCAGTATATACCAAAAAATGCTCTCCTAGAAGGTAATGCCTCCAAAAACGCATAGCGTGAACAACTACAGCCAACTCCAGGTCGTGTATAGGATAATTCCTCTCATGTTGACTCAACTGCCGAGATACATACGAAACATCAAGATCCTCCTGCATAATCACTACTCGTAGATTGATTCCAGATGCATCACAGAAAACTATATAACTTCTGCCGGCTATGAAAAAATTAGAATCAGTGCTGAATTCAACCTCCCCTTCATCTCCTAAAAGGATGAATCATAGGCATCTGACCAAAAAAACATTACCCCATTCTTATTCAATCCCGTCAATGGCGCTGCTAAGCATTAGAAGTCTGGTATAAACCACCTGTAGTAACTAGAAAGCCACAAGAAACTCCATACCTCGAAGACATTCTTCAACTGCTCCCAGGTAACTACTACTCTCACCTTCTCTGGGTCTACTGATACCTCTATATCTGATATGACATGACCCAGGAAGTGGATCTTGTCCATCCAAAAGTTTCACTTTGAGATCATAGCATATAACTGATGCTCTCTCAGTGTACTCAAAACGATCTCAAGATGGGTTGCATGGTCATGTCGAGTGTGTGAGTACACCAAGGTGTCGTCCAATAAAACCACCATGAAGGAATCCATGTAAGGATGGAACACTCTTTTCATCAGCGCCATGAAGACTCTTGGCGCGTTCGTGAGACCGAACGAAATAACCAGGTACTCATATAGGCCATACCTACTCCAGAAGGCTGTAAGGGGTATATCAGATGGTCTGACATGCAACTGATGATATCCAGATCTCAAGTCGATCTTCGAGAATACTCTGGATCATCGAAGCTGATTGAAGAGATCCTCGATCCTCGGCAAGGGATATCAGTTCTTGACCGTCAACTGGTTCAACATCCGATAATCCACGCAAATCCTAAGGGTATCATATACCTTCATCGCAACAAGGACAGGGAAACCCCAAGGAGAAGTACTGGGTCGGATGAAACCCTTTTCCTTCAACTCCACCAACTACTTCTTGAGCTCATGAAACATAGGTGTATACATCCTATAAGGAGTAATGGACACAGGTGTAGCTCCTAGGAAATGCTCAATTGAGAAGTAGACCTCATGCTCCATAGGTAAACCTGAAAAGTCATCTGGAAAGAAATCTATGAAACAATACACCACTGGAGGAAAGACTAACTATGAAGTCTCATAGTCATCTAGATAAATACTAGAAAACTGGTCCATAACTCCTCCTTACCTATGATGCTTTGCTTCAGCTCTACCTTCCTAGACATCCCACTCGCCTCTATAAAGAATGTATCGGTCGTCTGGTGATACGAAACTCACCCTGCGGTGATAACAGCCGATGACTGCCTAGAAGGGAGCCAACCAGTCCATCCCAAGAATGACATTGTATCCTGTAATCTCTAGGACATAGAGGTCCCACAAGAAGTGAAACCATGAAAACTCTAGAGGGAATTCTTTGCACTGACGTATGCTATATTTCCTCAAGCCCAAGGGCGTGTCGAGAGTCAACATGTCAGTAGATGAAATGACAGAGAGACCAAAGCTCTCCACGACAGTAACATAGATAAATATATGCGAATAACTAGTATCAGAATGATTTTAAGATAAAATTGAGTCTACTATGATCGTACCTCGAACTGTAGAGGGTCTGGGTCCTGCTCCTGATGTATTTGATCTATAGCAAAAGTCTTTCCTGTACCGCGGCCCTGTGCAGGAGCCTGAAAACCATGAGATGCTCCTCCCTGAGCCTGAAAAATGTGTCCACGGCCTCTACCCAAACCAGGATGACCTGAAGAACTCCATCCCCCAGTCTATTGAAGAACTAGTAACCCTGCTCCTGTATGCAGGGTCGAAACTGATCCTACTTCACTAGCTACTGGAAGGGGAACCCTGCAGAAGTGTTGCAGATGACCCATCTTGGCGCAAAATCGGCACTCCACTAGGTCTCTCAGGCATTGGGGATTCTTATGCCCACTCCTCCCACACTAATAACACATCACTTGGGTACATGAAAGGAGATATCCTATACCATAAGGAATAACTCACTTCCTTGGGTCTCCTTGGGTAGACTCTCGGTGGAGTTTCCTGCTGTCTGTCTGAAAAGAATCAGCCCTGGATGGTGAACCACCATGGTCCATAGCTCCAGTATCCCTCGGGTTCTTTTCCGTGATCAGCGCCTGGTTGACTATCAGATTAATAGAAGTAAAATGGAATACATTCACCTAGGATCGTATCTATGGTTTGAGTCCCACCTCAAATATCTTTACCATGAACAGCTCGTCATTCCCAACAACGGAAGTGAAACACTGTAACTTTGTGAAACAAGAGGAATACTCCATAACTAAAAGAGTACCCTCCCGTAGGTTCATGAACTCCCTAGCTCTGTCATCCCTCAGCGTCACTGGGTAAAAGTAGTCATAGAACGTACGCTGGAACTCATCCCAATCCATAGTCTGTTGGCTCCCTTCCTAAGAAACTACACCCACTATCTTTTGGCGGAGTCTTGCAGCATGTAAGTCACGAGCTTCAACCTCATATCTGGGGGTGTCTCTAGATGGTCGAAGATGGATAACATGGCTTTTAGCCATGACTCAATAGCCTGTGGTCCTCCATTCCCTGTGAATGTAGGAAAATGCTGCTGCTGAAAAACCCAAGTCAGCTCTGCCATAGTAGGGGCAGGATGTTGACCTCCCTGGAAGGTCTGCATGAATATTATGAAACCCTCTCTGATTTGAGTGTCGGTACCAGTTTCCGGAATCACTGCATGTTCCATGTTCATAATGATAGGCGAAACTACTTGATGTCCCTGAACGGTCGCATCAGGCATACGATCACTGCCTAGTTCCTATCATGCAACGGGAGGACGTCTTGGTGCCATAGCTCTAGAAGATCAAAACATGCCTTCATTATTGATGAACATAGTTTCAACATAAGTGAGTAAAACAGAAAAGGAGGGAAACCATTTAATATTGGGGAAAACTTGACTACACGGCGTGTAGTTTGACTATACTGCATGTTTCCAAAAATATTACCATGGGTGTGTGCCTTCGCTATACATGGCTGTGTAAACAACCAGACTACACGGCGTGTTCTCAAACTACATGGCATGTACTGAAACTTATCTCCCATCCCAGTTACTCCTATAAGACTAAGTCACATAGACTATCCTAGATAATGACTACACGGCATGTTGTGGAAGACACGGTGTGCAGCAAACATGCCTTACCTGGCCTGTGATGTTAGCAACCCGGTCTGACACACAGTTGACATTACACGGCATTTTTACAAGGGACACGGCGTGCACTAGAAGGATACCCACGGCCCGTGTGGTTCATTACATGGCTGGCTACAAAGCTGACCGTTACACAGCATGTTCCAAACAAACACGGCATGTATAGGAGAAGATAACACCAAGCCGTGTTGTTCGTGACACGGTCGGGTACCTAGAACAAGACTACACAGCGTGTTCATACCAAAGACAACGAGTACTTACAATGTTTTCCCAACCCGTGTTGTTAGTGACATGTCCAAAAACTACACGGTGTGTATTTATAAAGTACACACCGTGTATTCTAGTTTTTTCTGGACAGTAGCCTCAGAACTTCACCGGATCCTAGAAAACACAGAAACCATAGGTTAAGGTTCCAAATTATGATCTATGGGTACCCATACTCCCCGTGAATTAAATCCTAGAATCATAACAATGCATATAACAAAAAATAGTATAACAAACTCACAACCCACCAAATTCCAATCCTCAAGGGCCCATAACACCTCTCAGACCAAAGTTTGGTGTCCATGATAAAGAAGATCTAAACAACTGATACCCTATTCACATAGCAGGTATTTTATCACAGTATCTATCACAATACATGCATTGTCTATCACAAATTCTATCACAACAGCATTCAATCTCTAATGCAACCTAGATGGCCTGAAAAAATGCATGGCATTTGAGTTTGTAACTTGTGCATATATGATGCATGAGATGTCACACCCTCATCTCATCAGGTTTCAACAAAATAAAATCGTAAACATATAAACAGTAAGAGCACAAAACAAGTGCATCACCAAATGGTGATATCAATTAAACTGTAACATGTGCAGAACACAAAAATTACAACATTCGAGGTAATCTGGATTTTTTCCTGTACACTGGTTATAGAACGCCCGGGCACTACTATTTACCATTTTCCTACTACGTTTTATCCTTGTCTAATGTCGCCAAATAGTAAGTCAAATAGATAAAAAAGAAACTCCTTTGATACCACTTTGTAACGACCTAAATCCGGAGCAACTCAACAAGTGCCCCATACCTGGTTTGCCACATGATCTCAAGCACATTTCCCCAAACGCCAGAGGCTGTCGACTAGCAGCGAGGGCCTTGGTAAGTTATTGGGGAAATTATTACCTCATTTGGTAAGGTATACAAAGGAAAATAAATAACAGTTAATGGTGGAAGAAGTAAACGACATACAACAACTGAAACCAAACTACGAAAGAAATGAATATATATAGTAATGATGATAATGATGAAGTAGGTACAAGTATCTAAGGAAAGCAGAAAACACAACAACGTGCTAAAATACAACATAAAGCAAATTACTAAAAGTAACAGCAACTCCAGCATCATTGCAAGCCTAATATTGGTCTTATTCTCTCCAACTCCAACCAGCAATAATATAACTAATGTAGAAGGGCCACAATCCCTATCCACACCTGAAACCATATAACCTATTCGGGTCGAAAAGTAGGACCCAAACAGCGTGTGAGACTAATCCCCGTAGTCAAATAACCACAAGATCTGTGTCCTACTGTCAGTGAGAAATATAGAAAAAGTAATGAAAATAAATGCAGTAGAGAAACAGAGGTACACCAAAGTAAAAATCATAAAATTCTCCTTTCAAATTTATTTATTAATTTAATACCATAATTTAATTATAAACCAAGGAGTCTAGAAAACAGCTCTATTTCTCAAGGCACAACAAGTAACACAACAAGTATCTCAATAGACTACCTAGACAACGAGTAGTACAAACCCAAGCATGTTATTTGGCTTGGTGGACTCATCACAACCAACCAAACAAATAATAATACTGATTCTCTGGGTGGCTTCTACTTGCAGACACCTCTAGTCAAATAATCATACAAGGCACAGACACTCTGGGAAGATCTCACTGTAAATTCCCCGATGGTCTTGCAATGGTAGCTACAGAGTCTCTGAGGAAGCATTTACGTCTAATTCCTCTTATGGTCTCGATGCATTCGTAAACTAAGGACACTATTGGGAAGCACACAGTCTATTTTTTGTTGGTCCTGCGTACGAAACAAATTTATAACAGACTCTCTAGGGAAGCCCTTAATTGTCAATTCTCTCTTTAGTCTACCGCACCAGGTTCACACTACCCTGAGCAGTCTAGTCATGCATAATCGACTATCAGCAGCCCTAAGTAAGTTCAAAAAATACCTTGATAATAGCTACAATGCATCAAAAGCATTTAAACAACATGAAATACATGCAATCAACTATAACAAGGCAGACAAACAATGCTACAAGGTTTGCCTCTAAGGCAACCTATTCCAAACGGGGATAAACAGCCAAAGCAAGGGAAATCGCCGATGGGTGATCCTTGAACATGCAACCAAGTATATATTACTATCAATTAACCTCACGAAAACAAGAAATCTAAAGAAATTAAATAATTGAATCAAAATCCCTAACCCGGGATACCCGATACATGGGTATCCGACACTTTTTTCACAAAAACTCAAAGACATTCAACGTAGTGCAAAAAACCACCTACCTTGATCCTAGTAGATCGATATACTTGACCCATGAGGATTGATTCTTCTTAGAATGACGAAGATCTGAGAAACTATCAAAAACGCTCAACCAATGATAACTTGAGAAAGAAGAGGAATTGGAAAGAAATGCTCTAAAAGAAGGAAGAACTCACCGCTATAGATCCAACGCAATTGATGACGACTGAAATGGAGATCAAATGGAGGCATGAGTGCTCGGAGAAGAATCTTGACCGTACGACTTCTCTCGGACAAATGAAACCTGGACGAATGGTGTTCTGTCCGCCAGGCATGACCCCGGTCTGTTTAATGAAAAAAGAAAAAGAAAATACACGACGTGTAATTCTGGGTTACACGGCATTTACTATGTTTTTCCGTACTCCACTTTATACAGCCTCCACATCACCCCTACACATCGTGTGTGTGGACCTGACTTCTCCAGCACACGGCTTGGCATTGTAATAGAGTACACAGCGTGTACTCAGAAAGTACACTGTCTGTAATTAAAAAATTTCCAGAAACCCCTAATTTCTCAAAAACTATTTGAAAAAGGAAGACATACCTGAAACGAAGATCTGGGTTCATATAATTGTTCAGCATTTGGGTATTTCTTTTCCCCAGCTGCCTGCCTTGGTCCCTGACCCTTCTGCTGCTGCTCCACCGCCATTCACAGCACTGGCCACAGATTCCGTTCTGCTATCTACTGTGGGCACAACTACTAATTCCCCTGCCGCCACCACTTCTGCCAGTCCAGGGTGGATGACGAGCTTCCCTTACCGAGTCTGGTACCTACCGCTCCTACATCTCAAGCTTCGCATCCCACCACCGAGTCCGAGCCTCCAGCTTCCACGGCTCATGAGCCTTCTCTTCCATCCGATTCTATATTAATTGATGCCTCTTCTGAGGTGACCCCAAGACTAGTTTTGGGACATATTAATTTCATTGTATATTTATTTTTGTGCTCTCTCATCCTTCTCTATGCTTTATATGCTTTCCTTTTTTTCTTTCTCCCACTATCGCAGGTAACCTGACACGTTTTGGGATGCTCTTTTACACCACCTACTATTTCTCTTTGCATAAACATGAGCAAAGTATTATTTTTTTTGATTATTTTCTTTTCTTTCTTGATATTACTACTTTTGTTAATTCCCCTTGGTCCTGTCCATTATTGTGTCCCCACCTTACCTTGTTCTGCTTTTTGGGCACTTGGTGGACCAATTGCACTCTTAAGTATGGGGGGAATATCTCTCGAGCGCTTATGTCTTCGCCCTTATCATCAATCATGGAGACATCATTGTTAGAAGATAAATTTTTAAAATGTGAATATATTTTGGTTAATTATATTTTTAAATAATAAAACTAACAGTGAAAATTTTTAAAACATTTGCATGATTATTTTGATTCTTTAGGGTTTTAAAATTATTGTTGATATTATTTTAATTACAACTTGTAATCTGTGGATAATTACATCGATTAGACTAATCAATTATTTTCAAGTCATTACCAGATTGTCTCTTATTTATTCCCACTCTTGAGAGGTATTCTAAACCCTTTTGTCATATTCATTATAATACCGTTTTTCTTTAGAGATTCATATAATATACATAACTACCAGAATTTTCATGTTTTCTTTTCAAAAAAGGATGAATTTTTGTATTGCATTAAAATGATTGAGGCATAAGATTATTAACCCATTTATCGTGAGCCTACCCTACATCTGATCTTCATAAAACCTATAGAATCCATGAATATCCTTAATAAGAAGCCATATTACAAGCTTATTTACCTTCCTACACTAATTCTTTTAGTATTTTTCATGGTTATTCATTTGATCTCAAAAGAAGGGATTGGAAACACATGGAATAAATTTGTGAATTGTCAAGAGATTAGGTATTGCGGAGTGCCTCTTAATCATTTGGGGAGAAGATAAAAGAGTTACAAACCTCTATTTTGGATATTCAAATGGGTTCCCTTTGTAATAAAATAAATGGTACAAACAAAGGGACCTTAAACACACTTGCTGGTTTGTGACTCCGACTCAGCTAAAGGTGATGGTGGTGATGAGATCGTTTCATTAAGCTTGTTGAGGACATTGTTTTTAATTGAGTTTTATTTTGAATATCATGCATTGTTATTTATGAATTTAGCCTCCTTTTTCAAGCCTCAAAATTATTGTTTACATCTTTACCTACGAAACTTTATCCACAGAAACATCTGATCCTATTTGGAAATCCCTCATGATTTTTGTATGTTAAATTTTATAAAGTGGAGAACTAAGAATTCTTGAAAACCTATGGATAGAGTGGTTTTTTCTTTGATTGAGAAAAACTATTTATTTAAAAATTGTCAAGTGTTGAGTTATTTATTGGTAAGGTAGATCATCAAGTGGCTTGCTTGTTTTTGAAATGTTGAAACATGTGTTAGATGGGGATGACAATATTTAATTGAATTATATATGAGGCATGATTAGAATATCTTTAGAATTAAAAATGTTGTGTATTATTTTTGGAATTTTCTCCTATAACTTATTATTTACAATTATGATTAACTGAAGTCCTTCCTTTTAATGTATAGACTCTGATAATTAAATGTTGATATTTTCTTGAGGGCAAGAAAATGACTAAGTATGGGGGAGTTTGATTCACCCAATTTGTGTATGCATTCTCATACACATTATTAACAATAAAAACAAGTTTTCACCAAATACCTACTTCTTAGAGGGAAAATACTTTGATTTTGGTGAAATTTTCTATTTTCAACAATTTTATATCCAAATACACAAATCAAGGGAAGTATGTGAAAATTTTGCAACTACACGGCGTGTACTTTTATACACGCCATTTGTACATTCAGACAGGGACACAGATCAAAGGGGGCAGTACATGTCCAAGTCAACAACCAGACACTGAACGCTGTGTGGGGTGGCGTTACACGTCGTTTAGGATATTCTAGAAGCGGTTGGTGGCCGAGACGATTCTACACGCCCATGTGGCCACTAAAGGAGACACGTTTTGTTTCATTTTTACACATCGTGTCTACTATTCTAGAAGGATTTGGTGGCCAAATTTATATACTACACGCCATGTATGGAAGCTCTACACGTCATGTACACTCACCTACCAGGTGGCATCGTGTTCAAAGGCAAAGACGGCGTGTTAGGCCACCTACCAATGGATAAAAAAGAATTCAAAAGCGCGTTGATGAAAGTACACAACGTGTACTTTCTATACACGACATGTACTTATGTTTCCTATAAAAAGAGGCCATGGACTCTGGACCAAGGAGTGGAGAAGTGGAGATTGAGGTGTGGTGTGGAGAACAAGTGATGATGTTCCAAAGGAGATACGCTTTACCGTTGTAATACTGTCGTTATTCTACCGAAGAATCATTTCTACCTCAAAATTACAAGCATGACTTCATCAGGTATTAATAGTTTTTTGTTTGTAATTTTCAATATGTCTAAAAAAACACCCAGTGTTTTAGAGTTGTGGAGACTGATGAATTTTAATTTTAATTAAGTTGTTATGAATGTGTTTGTTTTAATAATTTCTTCACATTCTTCTTAAATAACTTCATATTATCACTGAAAATTCTGTTTCGGACCAAGGGCCGAATCTTCAAGGATTCAAAAGAAGAATAACGATGAATAATTTTATAACCACTTAAAGGATTCTTTTGCTCAAAATGGACTAATACAAATAATGATCTATTAAAAACTAACTACAGGACCAAGGAGTTGGTTACTTTAGCACTTAATATTATCTGATCCGGACCAAGGAAACTTAATTAAAAATTGTAATCCAGAGTGTTGTATTATCATGAACAACACAAACTCATAAGCAATTTAATTTAATAATCTACTTATCACAAGTCCATAACCCCAACTCATTCTTATTCTTATTTGTATGAAAACCAATTTTCCCGTCTTTTTTTTCATTCTAACAATTACTTTGTTAAAAGAAACTTAAAAACCAATTGTTCTTTTTTTATTTAAATACAACCAAACAAAAATCGACTCTAAATTCAGAAACCTTTACTAATTGAAATATACAAATAAAGTCGAAACAAGATAACAGTAACCTCTTAAAGTTCACTATGGATCGACCCCTAGTGGTGTTATACTTCTTAGGTTAATTATAATTTGAGACACCAATAACATAACTTCATTGTAATGACTCTTCAATATCCATGTTTTCTATGGTGGGTTTCACATATTGAACCTATCATATTTTTAGACACAGTGATCGTGCTATGGAATCATTACCCCAGGCAATAGACTAAGTGATCTGTCTAGAAATCGTTTGATGATTTACAGTTTATCAATGATAATTGGATAGAGATTAGTTTGAATAAGATCCATTAAGAACGTATTCAAATCTCATGGAGTATTTTTCTAATTGGATCAAGATCAAAACGAAAAGTTGTATAATCTTAGATTGAGACATTGTGTTAGTCTTTATCAACTATAGAGAAATGCTTCATGTAGAAATGGCACATCTTACATACATCACGGTGGAGCGATACACGATTCCTGAATAACTCAAGGAATAAACAAGACATTATGAAGATATCATTATTGTTAGAGATCCAATACAATGCACCATCAAAGAATTTATCATGCTGAAGGAGTTAGAGAAAGAAGTCTCAATTGGGGAAATGATCGATGCTATGTTTGTCTTGGAGGGATTCTAGGCACAGATCCAGATACATGTCATATATGAAATGGATGATATGATCAAATCGTACATGTAAAGTATGTAATTTATTTAGTATGATGTTTGTGGTGAAAGTTCCATGCTTCTACTTCCATCCTTTCAATTTTTCTTTTACTTTTTTCATGGTCAAAAGTGTGCCTTGTATGTATTGAGTCATCTTCTTGGGCATGGTGATCCTATAGCCATATATAAGGGACCTCCGACCCTTTTGTTCAGAGAGGTGATTTTTAATATAGACAAGATTGATTTTAAAAAAATTTCTCCCTAAATTATCTCTAATTTGTTGTGTTCTTCACATGAAGCGATTCCCAAAATGATCCTATGAAGTCGATGATGGGTAGTCTACTTATCCTCTTCGTGGATAATTCTTTGCTGCTGTTTGTGTTTTTTGGGAGTCCAAAAAGGCTGCATAAATCATTATTATAAGAAAAACATTATCCATGAAGATTATAAAGAGACTACCTATCATCGACAGCACATGATAGTTTTGGGAATAACATCACATGAAGAAAACAATGACTTAGATAGAATATAGATATATAATGTATGAAATAATTAAAATTTATATTCAAAATCATCTCTCTAAACAAAATGGTTGAAGGTACCTTATATTGGGATCTGGGAACAGCTTGCCTAAGAATCCAAGTCGAGACATACAAGGCACCGTTTTGAAAATGACCAATGAAAAATAAAATGTAAAAGGTGATATGCAAGAACAAGACACATCGACCTCACACTTCATACTAAAAACAAGTTACATAATTGACAGGTTTGATTTGATCTTGTTGTCCATGTCGTTTATGACGCATTTCTGGATCAATGCATAGAATCCCTCTGAGTCATATAGAGCATCGATCATTTCCTCAACTGATACATCTTTCTCAGACTCCTTTATCTCTATCTATTGTTTGATGGTGTGTTGGATCTGATATGTGACAATAAAGATATCTTCTTTATGTTCTTTTCAGGACTTGAGTTCTTCATGAATCGTATCTGCCTCCACCAAGAAGTCTGTCAAATGTGTCATTTCTGTATGCTCTATGTCTATAGAGTTGATATATACTGACACATTGTCTCCAACAATGAATATATATTATATTATTGTAGATCATTATTCAATTTTATAAATACTCCATTCTATTCAGATATGATCATAATGGATCTCATTCAAACTAAACTCTATCAAAACATCATCCCTAAAATACGAGTCTTAGAATGATTTCTAGATAGGTCCTTCAGTCCAGCGCCCTGGGTACATATTCCATAGGATGATCACTCTGTCTTCTAATCTAATAGGTTCAATATTTGAAACCAACCACATAAAAATTTTATATTCATTGTTTAAAATCATTCTCACCATCCAAGGTACTCAATTGAAAGTGGAATTTATTTTCTTGAATCCTAATAACTATACTGCTGTCATGATGAAAGATTTATGGACTTAAATGGACTCTTATGGTTCTAATTTCAAAACTAGTATGTGTTTTTTTTGGAATACATTTACCTAAGATTCTATAAAACCCTTTCAAAACTAGATATTCATCCATACATGTCACTTTGATTCTTCTAACTTTGTCAAGGAGACCAAAAAATTGGACTTTCAGCTTGATCTCTACAATGATGGTCACACTAATAATATTTGGATCAATCTTTTTATAATCTTCTATAAGATATTCGGATTCTTCATGCATGTCTACAATAGGGTTTCTAACTCTTTTGAATATCCGTTCATCTTTACTTTTTTTGATCTGATTATAAATGGATTTGGATTTATTCCTTGATATATTTTGAATCCTCTGCAAATATTTCTATATATCCTTTTCGGGATTCATCTTTTCATATAGATCATCATCCAGACATTATTTATCTTTTTTATAATGAATATTTTGTCATTATGGTTCTTTCTGATACCTTTTCTACTTTGAATGTTCTTTTTAATGTGATCAGGACAACTCATAATGGTTTTATATCTTCCTTTACAACTTCCATTCATGTCATTCATCAGGTTCTTTAGAGATTTTCTATTTCTATGATTATATGCACATTAAGTGTTGTAATGGCCTTTCTAACCACATTAAATAAATTCATTATGACTTTTAACTCTAGACATCCTATTTAGAGATATCTTTGAATAATTTCATTATTTAAAACATTTTTATATGTGGAACCTCTATTTTATAGTATTTCAAAACTATTGGATGAAGATCCATTCATCTAAAGTTGATTATCTACAAGAATCAACTTTATTTTTTCATTTCAATCATGTCTGTAATTCGATGAATTGATATCTGGTAATTCTGCCATAGAATTATTATTAATGAAAATAAGACATATTCTTGATTTTTTGTTTCATCCATTGCACATAAATGATTCAACATATAATGTTAACGCATCTGTAATGATATTTTCTTTTCCTTTAATTTTTTATATTAAAGTTAGAGTACTAAAATTCATTCTTCCGTCATAAAATTCATTATTGGGAAATCCTTTTAAATTTAATTATCATAAAATCTTTTATATAATAGTTATATGTTCATATAGTAAATGTTTTCCCTAAGAAAATATCATTATCACTAATTCTGTTAAGGACTACAGAAAATTCTCTATCATGGATAGGATATTTCTTCTCTCCCTTGATAAAACATCTTCTACAGTATCTACTGATGCTAAAATTATGATATTTTTTTATCTTTAAGAAACATCCCCATGTTAATTCTAATGCATCTGTTTCAATGATAATATGATCTTCACTCTAATATAGATACTCTAATTCTATGAGATTCTGTGCTTTCTGCTTCAAAATTATGATACTTTAGAATATTTTTCTATCCAATCCCAATGTAAATTATTGTACACCTTTCTCTATATTGGAACTGATATTTTTTTTAAGTCTCTAATGTATTCTCTAGCATCAAATAGTATACCAAAACACATGAATATTCTTACATTCTATATTCTCATTGGGTAATTTTTTTAGCTTTTCTACAGTATGCAATTGATGTTTTTCTCTACATCTGAGGATCTACAAACCCAATAATTCAATCATTGGTTGCATCCAAATGATCTTTCCTTATGAAATTTTATCCCTTCTTCTCTGAACACATTAGAAACCTGCTACAAATTTTTTATATGATCTTCTATATCTTTAGTAAATATGAGAACATCATCAATATAGAATACCACAAACTGTAGTAATCTACTAAATTCCATGTCCATTATTCTCTTGAAAATATTTTGTGAATTCTTGATTCCATATGTCATAACTATCCACTCAAACAAGAAAAATGGCCGTGAATATGTTGTTATGAAATAACCTCTTATTTAATATTTATCTTCCAATATCCTGACATGAAATAAAACATAGAATATTCCATTGGCCTTTCATTCATAATCATCATCCTTAAATATAATTTACTAGTAATATTGTATCCATCATCCTTTTTGTAACAACTAAGATCACGATAATCTATAAACATTATGGATTTACCACAATATTTTTCTGAATGATCCATTACCATGAATGTCGAGAACCTGTGAGGACTTTCAATATTCTTGATTAGTCAAATATTTATTAGTTCTAGAATGTGTTTCAGGAATTCCTTAAACATATCACTTAGATTTTAAATTGTTTTACTTTTGATCACTGTAGTATAGTCATTAAGGGTGATTTTAGACTCTAGCATTTCCTTTTTCCACAGTTTTAGAGAATTTTCATACAAATTTTCTAATAAGCAATCTTTTATCTTAGCTAATTCCTCTTCTTAATTAATAATTAGTACTTTGAATCCTACCAGATTTTGCCACTATTTAACCTTTCTATGGTATTATCTATCGTCATCTAGGGAGCTTTATACATTTATAGTAGACACATTCTTCTCTAGAACCACACTTGTTTTTACATAAGCGGATTTAATTAGATAATTTTCAATGATAATTACTTCTGATAATTTATTTACAGGTTGATATCTTCTATGAAATATTTATCCAATCAAGGAGTCATCTAGAAATTGAGGAATATGAAAAATAATCTACTCTATAAATATCATTTCATTTTTTTCAATCTAAACATCCTTGGATACTTCTTGAATCATAACTGTTGTATTTTTACCTAATGTTACTTGGAACTCTAAAGATTCCCAAGATATTCATGAAAATTTGATTCTTGTATAAGAGAATGTACATCCTATATCAAATAGGAAAATACATTCATCTTCATTAGTACTTATTTTTACTAATGTAGCCTATTCCCCTATCATTTCTCCATGTAATGAAGATCCCCTATATACAAAATGAGTTTCTTCATCTTCATAGATAGGTAGTCGAACAATCCTTTTTCCAAAAATCTTTCTAAAAATTAATGTTCTAGGTGATTCAACTAATGTACCTTAATATTTTCACATTTTGATCCTTGGATTTCCTAAAGGGTTCTCTAATATTAATAATTTTAAATCTTATTTTTTCAAATCTTATTTTTCTTATCATGATCCTTCTAATCTATGATCATATTTATATTCTCTGACCACAGAAATGAAAATTCAATTTACAAATTGTTTAATAACATCTAGAATAAGTTTCTTTTGTCTTTGTTCTTCTTCTAGATATAGTAAAACCCATACTCTAGGCCAAGTTATCCTTTTTAGGTTTATCACCACCGATGTCATTTCACCAATACATGTTCCTTCATCTTGAAAAATATGTTTAAATCTATCCACACCCTTCCTTAGATATTGTCTTCCAATAATAAAAAACATTACATAGAGGTGAATAATAACTCTGACACATCTCTTATTGGGTGAGAAACCAAACATCTTTTTTCAAGTTCCTCATGTTAATATTAACTTCTAGAGTTTTACTAAAACTCGTGTCCATAATAACTACATGAATATATGATATCATATTTACCCATGATACTCTTTCATGAAGATTTTCTCATAATCCCCCTAATAGTGCATTAGAGATATTGGCTAAACTGCCATCCACTACTGCAATTAGTGCTGGTAGCTATTGTTTCTTTCTAAATTGGGGATCTTCTTCTATCTGAATTATTCCAAAATTCATATACTTATCAATTCTTTTTATTTCTATGTAAACCCTTACTAGTTTTATAAAATTCATTGTAAATATTCCTCTATCTATTTTATAGACATCAGTTATCATTTCATATTCAAATATTCAGGTTATTTCTTGATATGGCACCGAAGACTTCTGGTATACCTCTGACTAATAAACTCTTCGATTCTTCTATTTGTTAAAATCTCTTAATTCTAAAGGGATTTTAGTTTTTGATGAATGAACCAGATCTACTTCTATATCCTCTAGTTTTACTAGTTTTGTAGAGTCTTTATGTGCAATATCCCATTTTTGAATCATGGCTATTTAGAGTAGGCTCAAGATTGGGATATTTCCTTCTTACTCGTCTATGAAATAATCTTCTTCCTCTGAGTACTCTGAATTTAATGAATATAAAAATTTATCGTTGGATTCTATATCTTTACCCAGATAGGGTCTGACAATAACTCTAATGAGTCTTCCATCATTATAGCTTTGAGACTTCCTCTTCACCTTTCTACATCTGGGAAACTGTCTGATATATGACCTTTCTTATCGCATAACAAACAAAAATAAAAAATGGATATAGATTTTCCATTAGTCCATTTGGGATACTTTCTATATTTGGCCATAATATTTTCTCTCATATCCTTCTGGATTTTATTTGGTATAAGATATCTCTTAGATTTTTTTATATTTCTATGTGGAAATATACTTGAGGATTTTCTCTTCCCAAATAGCTTCTAAATTTTCATGAGTTATTTATTTTGTTCACACTATCCATCCTGAAACTACATTTCAAATTATCTATGTTGATTTTTTAGAATCTCTTACATAGTAGGAACAAACCCATATCTTCCTACAACACCCCCTAATTTTGGGAAACAATATGAAATCATATATGAAATATTTCATACATCCTCTAAGACATGACTCTATATTCAATAGTGTTTTATCACCTACCTTATTATTTCTTCTCAATATCCTAGAGTTTCTTGTAGATCTTCCCTCTGGGAATGACGAGTCTTCAATTTATGTTGAACAATATTAGTCTATCTTGTAGAAGCTTCTAGATATTGACAGCTAAATTATATTCCTGATCTTTTGGACTGAGAAGATAATACCAATGAAGAAACTCTCCATGATATTATTTAAAGTAACACGTGTTACAAATTTAGATCTTGGATAATGTTTTTCTAGATTTTCTACAAATTCTACATCCCGATCCACCAGTGAATTTCTTTAAAACTTATATTTAATGAAATCAGCTACTACTTGTATAACATCAATTGCGAATTTAACATATTCATATATAATTGTTCCTACTTCTATGTGTCTAAGAAGAATATCCCAAAAATCTCCCTACATTAACTCTTAAGGTAGATTCTGTTAAATTAAGTGCATTATCTGTGGTCCAAAACTATAAACCAACTGATCACATATAATATATATTGTCTAAATCCCATTAATCTATGGATACTCAAGAATCCATTTAGCAGTCTAGATTTAGGATTGTCCCATGTTGAGGAACACCTTCTTGATGTGTTTTCTTTGGCATATATTCTTCATGAATATAGTTGGGATATGAGGTTTTGGATTACCTAATAATATTTTGAAACCAATCCTTGAAAAATCCATTCTATCTTTCTCAAGGAACTAGTTTCTAGGATATCTCCTGCTATACGGGCTTGGTATTCTAAGGTTTTAAACCGATTCTTTCAGTTGGATATGACTTGTCCTCTTTATTTTTCCTCTTATGTTTTATTTTGGCTTGTAAGACTTCAAATTTCATTATATTTTCATAAATTGTATTGGAGACACATTCAATATTTTCAAGTTCTCATTTCTCCTAAGTAATTACATCATGGATCTATTTATAAAATTCTTCAATACTCTGAGGAATACTCTAGACATTTTACTAATATTCTTGAGCTCCACCTGCTAAAGGTCATGTGTAATCATTTGTTGTATATCATCTTGATATATATTTTTTCTATATCTCTATGTGGATTCACATCAGAGAAAGTGGCATCGGGCTTATTCGAAGCTTCTCATGAAACCATTTCTTCAAGCCACTTCCAAATATCTTAGACATTTGGTCCGACACCAGATCTGCTTCAGCAATTTTTTAATATTCAATGTGAAATATGTCTCTTTATGGATCTCTTAGTTTTCTTTCTAGTTTTTAGAATATCCATTTGGATTTTCAAATCTGAGATTTTGTACGCCTGATATCTAACTTCGATTCCTTAATCTTATCATGAGTTTCCTAGGATTTCTTCCCTAGATTGAACACTTTGGGTTCCTTTTCAATGATCAGTATGGATTGTGGAATATTATTATAATTTCTAAGACAATTATGGCTAGATTTTTTCTCAAAATAATGTACACTAATAGAACAAAACAGATATAAAAAAACGAACCTGAAAGAATATCGTACCCACTAGTGGATTTCAGAGAAAGGGGAAGAACACAACTCTGCCATAGCGCTGCTTCAACAGATTTTCCTGTTAATAATTTCTAGATCCAATTTGTTAATGATCTTTATTATGAGCAGAATCAGTTAGAAGGTATTTTATGATATTCTGATAAAAAAGATGGCCATATTTGGATTAGAAAGTAACGTCAAATTCCAAAAATCAGATTGGCCTTTGAAAACGAACCAGAAGTAAATAAGTTTGGATAGAAAGTCCAAGAAACTAGTGATAATCATGTGGAATTGATGGTGGAAATCATGTATATAGAATATCATTGTTGACAAGAAAAATTGTTAGTCCAAAATCTAGAATGAACATAAGGAGATCCCTAAAAATAATTATTATTTTTGAACAATAACATATGGCCGAAAGATGATCTGGTGTCGAACCAACTATATGAAATATATGGAAGAGTCTTGAAGGGATGGATTTTGGAGAAGATTCCAATTATCCTAATTTCCCTATATATAATACGCATCAAAAAATATATACATAAAGAAATAGTATATCAGTATGATACACTATAGATGATTATGCAACGCCTTTAGCATGAAAATATCAAGAATATCAAGAATAAGTTTTCATTATTCCTCAGAGTATCCAAGGGTCCCATAAATAGATCGATGATATTATTAATTAGGAGAAATGGGAACTTGGAGATATATAATTTATCTCCAAAAAACTAAATTAGAAGCTCAAGAATGTTGATGACCTACAAGCCAAACTTGAATAGTAGAGAAAAAAATTATTCTAATTCATCTCACACCGAATGAATCAGTGTCAAATCTTGAGAGTCCAAGAAAGTATGAAAAGTGATCTCCCAGAAACCATTTCCTTGGTAATAACATAATGTATCACTCAAATATTTTTTTTAGAAGATCAATAGGGAATGAAATACCTCGTATCCCAACTATATTTAGGAAGAATATGGGCCAAAGAAAACACATTCAAAAGGTGTTCCTCAACAAGGGACAATCCTAAATCTAGACTACTAAAATGATCGAGGAAAATCAATAGAAAAATGGGTTTTATAACATGGATATTATATTATATCAGTTGGGATACAATCGTAGACCATAGATAGTGCACTAAATTTCATAGGAGCTAACATGAGAGGTAATGAAGGGAGATTTTGGGATATTCTTCGAAGACACTCAAAAGTGATAACAACTATCCAAGAATACGTTATATTCCCAATTAATGTTATACCAGTAGTAGATGATTTCATTAAATAGAATATTGCAAGAAATTCACTAGTATATTGGGATGGAGAATCGGTAAAAAGCATGAAAAACATTAACCAAATAAATATTATTTACATGTGTTAGTTTAAAGAATATATTTTTAATTTTCCGAAGTGGTATTATCATCATAGGCCAGGAGTTCAAGAATATTCTGTAGATGTATTTATCTAGAAGCTTCCAAGATGTAGGATTGAAATTGTACAACAAGCGTGGAATACTCATCATTCCCATAGTGATGATCATCAGGACACTCAAGGAGTACGAGTAGAAATAATAAGGTAGTTGATAAGACTCAATTATATGAAGATTCATGTATTACAGGTTGTAAGAAATTTTCCACATATGAGTTATTCTTTTATTTAGTTTAGAGGGTGTTGTAGGATGATATGGGTGAGGTCAAACTAGGCTTGATCTTGGAAGGAAATATCAAAGATCATTCAACACATAGTTTCAGAATAGCCAGTGCGAACGAATGAAAAAACATAAGAAAATATGAAAACCATTTTGGATGAATAATCTTCATATATAGTTTTAGGCCAAAATCCAAAAAAATATAAGTGATTTGATAGACAAACTTAAATTTAGTAGGATATGAGAGAAATATTTAAGGCCAAATATGGGAATTATTCTAGATTCCCTAATGGTATATATTTATCTAGTTGTGATTGTGGTTGGTTTTGAGACATGAATGGTCACAGATTATAATGTTTCCTAGATGAAGACAAGAGAAGGGGAAGTCTCAAATAAATATTGATGGAATAATCATCAGAGATATTGTGTGAACCAATCTAGGGAGATGATATAGACTCAGATGATGAAAGTTTATATTAATTATATTCAAATTACTCAAAGGGATAAGATTATGTATCAGATGAGGAAATTTGAAATGACCCGATTTTGAGCCACCTTTGAATAGTCATGATTCGATTTGGGGAAAGTGAACCTCATGATTCTATAGAACTAGTTAAACTAGAGGAGATGAACGGAGATCTGGTAAATTCCTCATAAAATGAATTCCCTTTAAACAGATGGTATTGTCCTAAATGGAATATTCCTAGTGTTGGTTGGTCTGAGGTATAATAAAATTACTGAGTACAATAATAAAAAATGACTAAGATATTTAAAGATTAAGAGACTTCTGAATTCTATAAAATAGATAGAAGATTTTTTTCAATGCATATTCTAAAACCAATAATGGTTAACAAAGAAATCTAGAAAACATCTAAGTATTTGAATTTTATAATAGTACATATAGGATTATATCCTCTTTTCAAAAGAGGAAACGATCTACTATTCCCAATAAGAGTAGTGGATGAAAATTTAGAAAATTTATCCAATGCACTATTAGGAGGAGCATGATAAAATCATTATGTAGGGGAATCATGGGTAAAGGTGATACTAGATTAGAAAGTAGTTCTTATGAACAGATGTATTAGTATAAATCTAGAAGTTAATATCAAGGAGAGGAATATGAAAAAGACATTGATTTTCCCACCCAACATGAGATGTGTGAAACTAATTACTCCTTCTATGTAATGGTTTACAATACTAGAATACCATCTATAACGAAGGGAGTGGAATGATTTATGAATCTTTTTCAAGAATAAGTAACATAAATTAGAGAAATGAAACCATATGTGATATACCCCCAAAGGCTAACTTATCCTAGGGAATGGGTTTTTCTATATCCACAGGAAGAATGAAGACAAAATAATCTTCTTCTAGATGTTATTAAACAAGTCATAAATAGACCTATCATATCTGAGGCTAGAGAAGATAAATATGATCTTAGATCATAAGGATCAAGAATAGGTAGATCATATTGGAAATTAGAAGATTGAAAATAAGAAATATGAGTGAATCCTTTGGAAAATTAAAGGATCTCAATTGGAAAATATGATGGTACTATAATAGAAGCACCTAGAACATAAATTTCTAGAAATATAGTTTGACAAATGACTGTTCTACTAGCTATCTATGAGGATGAATTAAATCATGTAGGATATATGGAATATTCATTACCCAGTGAAAATATAGAGGAATGGGATACATTAGTAAAATTAATAATTAATGAAACTTAATTTATTTCCTTATTTGATATAGGATGTACATTTTCTTATACAAGAATCTGATTTCCAGGAATCTATTGAGAATTTACAAAGTTGTAAGATAATGTGGGTAATAATGAAAAAATTATGATTGAAGAAGTAACCATGGATTTCTAGAATGAACTCAATGGAAGGATATTTATATATCATATTATTTGTTTTATTCCTCATTTTTTTGATTAATTCATTATTGGGAATATATTTCATAGAAGATATCACCCTATAATGATATTTTCATAAGTAATTATCCTAAAAATTATCTAATTCCCATTTCTTCTATGAAAAATAGAATTTTAGTTGTTTATAATGTG
Source organism: Viscum album (assembly GCA_963277665.1). Lineage (NCBI taxonomy): Eukaryota > Viridiplantae > Streptophyta > Magnoliopsida > Santalales > Viscaceae > Viscum > Viscum album. Next base: position 997,344,540 of record OY728136.1, on the reverse strand, counting down.
TATACTATTAAAGTGAAAAAATTCCTAGATGAGGATAGAGAATACAGTAGAAATATTGAATAGTGGAAAGAATTAGTTGGATTGAATGTACTTAGGATTAATGAAGAATATGCATTGGCTAAGATAAAATATGGGTTTTTCAAGAAAATTGGTCTGAAAACCCTATAAAACAATGGATGAAGGCAATACCAGAGGCTACAACCACCCTTAATGATCATAGTACAATGATCAGAATTAGGGTAATTTTCTATCAATATGAGATGGTTATAGAATTTGAGAAACAAATTCAAGATTCAATCAGTCTTGGAGTAATCAATCATAGTGATAATCTTCATAGGAGTCCAACATTTACTGTTATAATCATGAAGAGAAATGGCGTGGTAATCCTAGAATGGTTATAGATTATCATGATCATAATTTCACCACAAAGGATGATGTATAGAATCATTATAATCAATAATAATTAAGAAGTAGGATTAAAAATCAATGGCTATTGACATATTCTATGTTTGATCTCATGTTACGATATTAGAAGATAAAGATTAAAGAAGAGGATATACCATTAATAGTATATACACATGCATTTTTCTTTTTTAAGTGTGTAGTTATACCATTTGGACTCAAGAATGTACAATGAATATTCCAGAGAAAAATGGAAAATACATTTAGTATATTACCATAGTTTGGGGTAGTATATATTGATGGTGTTAATGTATTTAGTAAAGATACAGAAGAGGATATAAAAATTTTGTAGTAGCATTATGAAGTGTTCATGGAAGAAGGGATGATACATTCAGAAATAATTATCATTTGGATCCAACCAAAGATATAATTTTTGGGATTGAAGATCCAAGGAATACAAGAAAATATTCAACTGCATAATCTAGAAAGAATAAAAAAATTACTTCAAGAGCATATTAACTATAAGTAGATACAAGTATTTCTTGGTATAATAAGTTATTCTAGATATATATATCTGCGATTTATAAAAAAATCATAGTTATAATATATAGAATGTTTTCCAGTAATTTACCTTGGGATTGGATAGAAAAATATTTTGAAGTAATCATAATTTTGAAGCGCAATGCCTGAAATATTCAAAAATTAGAGTATCCATATAAGAGTTATGATTGTGTTATCATCAATAGAGATGCCTCAGATGCACCATGGGTATGTATCCTAAAGATAAGTAAAAACTATAATGATAGTATCAATTGATATTGGTGTGGATGTTTTAATAAGGCATGGAATAATTATCTTGTCCATGAACATCATTTTTTTATAGTACCTAAAGGAATTATTGCTAATGAGATTTTATTATGGAAATATTTTACAATAATAAAAGGTTATTCATATATAATGTATTTTATGATAAATTAACTGAAAAGTTTCACCTAAACATGACTTGTACGTTAGAGGAATGAATTGTAGTACTGTAGCTTCAATATAGAAAATATTAAACGAAAAGGTAATGTCATTACAGATGCACTAACATGTTATTTTTACTCTTATAGGTGTAATAGAAGAAAGTAGAAAATCAATAAGATGTCATGCTTGAATTTATAATCATTCTCTGTATGAAATAATTATTATAAAAGAAATGAATGACATACCTAATAGACATTAACAAATAAACGGTATTCTGGTAGATAATCACCTTTATAAAAAAGGATCCTCATCTAGTAAGGTTGAAAGATTAGAAACCATAGGTTCCTAAGCTAGAAAGGCTGAAAAGCCAAAAAATTATTCAAAGATACCTCTAGAATTACTAATGATAAAAGTCACATTGAATACTTTTTATGTAGCCATAAAGGCCATTACAACACTCAATGTGCTGATAATCTGAGAAACATAAAGGATTAGAAAAACCAGAAGATTACCATGAATAGAAGGCCTAAATAATAATATAAAACCATTAAGAGTTGGGATGATCATTTATAATAACATGATAATAGAAAAGGTGTGAAAAATAACCTTAGTAATAGAATGTTCAACAAGAATAAAATCACGAACTTATGGATTATTATATAGATGAAGATCCCAATCCAGCAATGTTGATATGGAAATATTGGAAGAGGCTTCAAAATATTTCAAGGAATAAATCGACATGCATTTATTATCTGATCCAGAAATGTAAACACTAGATATTGAAAAGAGGTCTAAAACATGTTTTAAACATTCTTGGAGAATCAGATGATCTTATAGAGGATTATAGAAATATTGATTGAGATATGTTTAGTATGATCATAACTAAAGAGATCAGGTGGAAGGTCCATGTTTCTAATCTACTTGAAAAAATTAGAATAATTATAGACATTGACATTGAATAGTATCCAGTATTGAAAAGGTTTTGGAGAATGTCAGAAAATGGATTCCAAAACTCCATATATGACATACGGAATTAGAACCAAAAGTGTTTATATAATTCCAAAAGGCTTTAAACATAAGAGTAATAATATTCTAGGGATTTAAATAAACAAATTTCAATTTTAATTAGGTACATTATATGGGGAGAACGATTCTAAGCAATGTATATCCATGTTTTCTACTGTGGGTTTTACATAATAAACCTATTAGACCAGAAAACACAGTGATTATTCTATGGAATCTATTCCCAAGTCATGGGATTGAAGGACCTGTCCAGAAAGCATTATAAGATTCAGTGTTCATCAATGATGATTTTCTAGTGTTTAGTTTTAATAAGAGACATTATGATCATATCCAATTATCAGGGAGTATTTATCCAATTGAATAAATCTAAAAAATAAATGATTGTATATTTTTTGTAGGAGATAGTGTGTTAGTCTATATCGACTCTAGAGAAATGCTGTAAGCAGAAATGGAACATCTGACAGACTTCATGGTGGTGGAAAACACGATTCATGAATAATTCAATGCGTGTAAAGGTCATAAGAAAGATATCATTATTGTTAGAGATCAGATCCAACACACCATAAATAAATTGATGAAGATGAAGAAGTCAGAGAAAGATGTCTTAGATGGGTAAACTATCGTTTATTTTTATGAAATGGAGGGATTATAGGTGCTAATCCAGACATGTTCCATATCTAGCATGTACGATAAGGTCAAATCATTCAATTCAATTATGTAATTTGTTTTTATTATGATGTGTGTGGTGGAATTTTTACAGTTGTGCTTCCCACCTTTTTCTTATTCTTCTTCTTTTTCCATTTGTCAAAATGGTGCTTTGTATGTCTCGAGTCGGCTTCCCAAGCAAGTTGATACGAGATACCTATGTAAGGGACCACATACCATTTTATTTAAAGAGGTGATTTTGAATAGAAATCAGAACAATTTTAGAAATTATCTCTCCCCGTTCTCTCAATATTGTTGGGTTCTTTGTGCGAATTGATTCCAAAAAATATCCTATGAAGTCGATGATAGGTAGTCCCCTTATCCTCTTTGTGGAAAATGTTTTTCTGTTGTTTGTTATTTTTGCAACCATTCTGTTCTCCCAGATTGGGATCTCATCAGATACCTCATCAGATACTTCACCCACTAGTGGACAACTTTGTTAATATTGTTTTCAATATTTTTTAGAATAGATATTAATATTTTTTTAAACTATTTAAACCCCAAATTACTATGATATCGCATTTGAAACATTGAAATCAATCTTAGAGTGTTAGTTGAACTTCAAATTATTCATATATAGCTCCACCATATTTCTCTAGACTAATCAAAATCATCCTCAGGCATATCATATCGAGAAAAAATCACAGAAGAAAATTCCATGGAATATGAAAAATCCAATAACCTTCTTTATAGTCTTTTAAAAATATAAAAAACATGAGCTTTAATATATCTTGAATTACCAAAATTTGACATAACTCCATATTCATCAACTGCCTTCAATTATTGAAGCTTCAATCATTCATTAAGTAATATAATAAATTTATTTACATAACACAAAAAGTATCTCTTTAAAAATCCATGTGTTATGATCATCATATATAATAATTTTTAATATAGTAACAAAGGGGTAAATTCGCATATCCATCCTTCTTCTTTTAAATAGTGATGTAATATTCAGTAAGGTATTTAGGCTCTTTAAGACACATCACAATATTTAGAATTGAACACTTTTTATCCATTAAACAAGTTATCTGGTCCACCATATACAATATGTTATATATAAACTATAATATTGAGTACTCTATATTCATCTCATGTAAAATTTAAATATTACATCATATCCACAACACCTAATCCCATCATAATCATCTTATATCATCATGTCATGATGTGTGCACATTTTTATTATTAGTTCATATAGTATAAGAATCATATTAATAAAAATATTAATCTGCAATATAAAAATATAAAACCAATATTAAGATCATTAGTAGTATATCACATCCATATTGGAGGTGACATGAGCACAAAATACATTCATATAATGATATTTCAGATGGTTATACATTACATCTCTCAGTAATAAGAACTATAAAATCATAAAGGTTTAATGTAAATAGAGATGATATAATTAATAAAATTATTTATGGAAAATATTCAAAATCCTCTAAAAATTTCATCTCACATAGTACCCTTTTTTGATATATATTATTTAATACCATTCTTAATCACCTCAATAAATGGAAACATAAGAAATGGAGATCTCAAATTCTTAGTAAGGGTTAAAATGGGAGATAACAATATAAGATCATACAAAATCGTATGATATTAAATTGGGTACGAGAACATGATCATTACTTAAGGAACATTCTAAAACAGGAAAAGGCTATAAACCATGATTCATCGACCAATGATTTGTTTTCATAACAAAAAATGTGCAGAAACAAAAATTAACAATCAGGAGTTATGAGAGCATATCATAAAGATAATAAATAATTTAATTTAATACCTATAATAATATAAAAGAAATTTATTAGTCATATATAGATATTTATACCATCATAACATAGTGGATAGAGTCACATATTGAATTGGGTACGCCTCCTAGTCCCTTTTAAACTATAGTGGACAAAGCCCCATAGGGTATTAGGTTCACTCACTATTTTTTTATATATTATCTTTTGAGATATAAATATTAACACAATGAATTTTAGGACTATATAATTATATGATCACCCATCACTTAATAGAAAAAATAAATAAATATTATATAATATTATATAAACATTAATCACTTCATCATCGCTTAATTGTCTCATGAAAAAGAAATGGGACTTATAGAGTCACACTTAAAAATAATCATCATAATACATTCATATAAATAAATTGGATGGTATTGTTAAATAATATCCCTATTGAAGTATAAAGATTTATCAATCATGATTACATGTAAGAAAAATAATTTTATAAAAGAATTATAAATATGATTTGAAAAACAAGAAAAATATCATTTTTTCATTTCTTTTTTAAATAAAATTTTAAAAAAATTTGAACAATTGTATTATTATTTTTTGAGAAATATTATATTTATATTGATTCACCAATAAGAAGAAAAGACATGACCTTATAAAAATAAATTCATTCCATTAATGTTAAAAAATCATTCTCTTCATGTTTTTTCAAAGCATGTAAGAACATTGACATATTCAATAAATTACGAGAATATTTATTTAAAACATTTGAAAATTAGGTAAAAATATATTATGAAAATAAAGATATAAATAATTTAAAAGTTAATAATAACTTCTATAAAACAATTTCTATGAACATGGATATTGTGGTTAAAGATTCCTATCCCAATATGAGAAATATGATTAACATTTATTAAAAAACTATTTTTATATTTTTTTTATACCAATGAGAGGGAAATGAATAGATAAAATCTAAAAAATATAAATAACCATATTAAAAGAAAATAGTTCAGGTTTATGTGATAAATAACATATAACCGCCCCCAATAGATCTTGAAACATAAACAATCTTGATAAAAAAATTCATTGTAACATAAACCCTTACCTAAAAAACCAACATGATTTATATATAATATACTTTCATTTATAATAAAATTATTTTTATTATAAATACAATCCATAAATATATTCATAATTATCATAAAATATATAAATCAAATTATAATTTTTAATTAACTATTTATTAACAACTATTCATTGAAATCAATACCTGGTTGTTAACTATTTTGTTATCCTTACATATTTTGGTTTGATGGTTCTTTATTTATTTCAAGATCATGTTCCAAAAATATTAATAATTTTATAAATATACTCTTTATTTATTATATACACATTTGTAACCAACCATGTATGGTAGTGATTAAAAATGTGATACATCACTTCATAGAGGTGGTAAATTGCAGGCACAAAAAAGGTGATGTTTTGAAATTTTTAATGGATGAAAATAGTGGTATTTAATTACTTATTTATCATTAAAAAATAATAAATAAGTTTTAAATATAATATATATTAATTATATACAACATTTTAACCACCCATATGATGTATTGATGAAATATTAAATATGTTACTTCTTGTAGATGGTAGTCTGCATGAATGCAAGAGTGGTACATTCAATTTAATTTAGGTGGAAAGAAGTTAAATAATTATTTTTACATAAAAATAGTAATATTCAAGTATTATAATGATAATCAATACATTATACAGATAGATGTAGATAACTTTTTTGGATGTGCAAGAGTAATTAATGATAAATGAATTTAGTTATGTCAATTACCTCTTCAATGACTATCCCCCTTTTGATCTCTCCTTAATCCTTCTTGGGATGGCCTTTTGGTGTAACCAAGACATTTATGAAGTGATTAAGGGTCTAGGAATGTTATTAGGTAATATGTTATTTGATATAAGGTTCTCAATGTGTTTGAAGAATTGAGGATAGTAGGTTCCCACCTATAATTGAGTTGAGTGGAACCCTTATAAATATTATGAAATTTTAAATAAAATAAATGTATTTATCTAGTAGAGTGGGAAAAATGTTTCTTAATTTAGTATATAGGGTAAACTAAGGTCTCTTTTTACTCAAAAAAACTAAAATTATTATAGGGTTTTTGTTATATTTGAATCAATATCCCCTAGTTTAACCAATTATATCATGTTTTAAGCGTTATTGGGATATCTTAACCATTACCATGGTAACATTTCTATTTTAAAAAAATATAAATTACCTTTAATAAATATTTAAATTATTATTCTAAATATATAAATTATTTTATCATATTCAATTTTTTAAATTTTATTTAAAATTATTCTAATATTAGTGTAAAAAACATGTAAAAACCGATTTTATAAGAAATGTATTTCTAATCATAATTTTTCTTATTATCATACCATGTATAATTGTAACCCTTAGTAGAATGTTAATTTATTTTATTGAATAAATTACTTATAAATTTCATTTAAATAAGTCATAAATAATGATTAATTTAATTTATTAATATAAAAAATACACTACACAATTAAAAACAATTCACTAAAAATTATAACCTTTTACCTTAAAATGAATTTATCTTCATTTATAACAATTTGATAATCAGTTTATGAATAATAATTAGTTTTTATGAATATATAAAAAATAATTTTCTATATTTTTTATAATCTAAATAATGGAAATTATCTTTTAATAAAACATATGTAATTAAATAATGTTTTTGATAAACATATTTGTTTATACATGAATTTATAGACTACTATTCCATATCATTACTTAACCATTTCATGGAAGACATTAATCAATTATATTAATTATAAATTAAATTTTATTACTAAATTTTATGGATATCATCACTCAAAATTATCAAATCTTACAAAAAAAAATATAATTCAAAAAGTATTTCTCATGATTCAATGGTATTTTTTAAGGGGGTTTAAAACTTTTGACGAAGATATTAATTTATAAATCTCATTTACATATATCTTAATGCTTTTAATTTTGTGTAATATTTAATAATTATTTACATCTGATTGGTGTTTCATGCATCACAAGTTATGGAATATATAATATTTAGTAAATAGAAATATATTCTAAAATCTTGGGTTGTTACATTCCACCCCAAATTAAAAGAATTTATCCCTTTAGATTATATTATTATAATATAAATATAAGAGGATAGTTATTTATTATTGCGACTGTAGGTTCCCACATAGCATACTCAATTTTATAGTTTTTCTACAAAACATTGACACGGTGATTCGTCCTTTTCCATATCTTGTAATCTCTTTGATTAATAATCTCTATTTGTTTACCCTCAAAAAAAGACCATATTATAGTTGTACTAGCTTTTATTTTTCTATATATGAATGATTATATATGTACTTCTTGAAAATAAATTTATAAAAAACATCATGAACATAATATATATTCAGATGATGATCCATTCAATAATATTTCATCTCAATATGATCAATTATTTTATGTGGATTAATATATCTAGGGATCACCTTGATTTTATTTCCAAATTTCATAACCATCTTCCAAGGAGTTATTCGAAGGAATACCTTATCACCAATATCAAACTCTAAATTTCACCAAATATTTTAATCATAATTTTTATGTTGACTCTAATCTTCCTTGATGTGTTGTTGAATGGATATAACATTCTATACCATTTCATCATCTATATTTGGTCCTAATAAATTAAAATCTCAGACTTTATCCTATCATATTATAGTACTTAACTTCCTTCAATAAGGGGATTCATAAATATCCTTTTAAATTATTTAGTGAAATATATTACTGTATAGAAATTCATCAAAATTAAATTATTTATACCACGATCCTTTGTAATCATAGTTCTATTTGGATAGTCTTTTTAGAGTAGACATTAGTTTTATGGTGATATAAAATAATAAAATTCAGTAATGTATTAAAATAAAATTAATGAATTTCCCAAAAATTGAGGTAATCCTCATATCTTGATATGGTAAAATTGAGATTAGTAATCCATGTATCCTTATCAGTTTCTTAATATATAACATGGATTGTTTTTAAGTTAGAAATATTCTCTAATTTCAAAGAAATTTTATATTCATTAGGCAATCAACTAAATCCTAAATGAAGTTATGGTATTTAGATTTCATAGGGAGTCTAATGATAAAATCCACAGGGATGTTTTCATAGTTCAATATAGGTATGTGTAATGGATGCATAATCCTTTTATACATCTAATTTGTAGCCTTAAATTATTGAAAACCCTATAATCAAGAACATACTCCAAAATATCCCTTTTCATGTCGTCAACCCATAAATTCTATTGGAAAATATATCTGTAATTGGGCTTCTATTATAGATTTATAATGATGTGATATTCTCTTCATCCACTAGTTCACCATTATATTTGTGTTTTGAATAAAATTATATTTTGTTTTAGAATCTTATCAATCCATCATGGCTAGGGTTATATACAATAAAAATATATACCTTCATTTGTAGATCCATAACATCCTTCTTGACATACTTAATCTTCACATGGATGAATGATTAGAAATTCATTTGAGAAAGAATTAATTGATCCCATTTCTTATTTTTTTTATGTTCAATCTAGTAAAAATACGTATGTATTAGATCTAATTCAATCTTCATCATAGACAAGATACCATGACCATTCAGACTCAGAGTATCAAATATCTGGTTTACCTTCACAGGTTGGTTATTTATTGATATTTCATAATCATTAATCAAATTAAACAATATCCTTTTTTGTATTAAAATACACTTATGTCAATATATTCATGATTTATTATATTCTATATATATATCAAAACATTTAGTATTCAGATAATCCATCTATATTTTCAATAAACTAATTACCACTTCCATCTCTAAAACTTGAGTTGGATAATTAATAACATGACCATTCAATTAACATGTTGCATAATATACCACCAATTTTTACTTCATTATAACAAATCCCAATAATCTATTGGATGCATATCTACATATCAAAGACCCTTCTACAGTATATAATAAATTAAGAATAGGTGCACTGAACAACCTTCTCCTTAGATTATTAGGTATTTCTCCCCATTTATCAATCCAAATAAAGTAGGATCTATTTAGTATGAACATTATTATTGTATTTTGTATCCATAAAAAATTTATCACAAATAATCGATAGTATATTTCCTATCCATTAAAACTATATTTATAAGTCACATTCATTGGGTTATCTAATACTCCATAACCTCATTCTTTAGAGGATCTATAATTATATTCAAATTTGTAATTACATGACCCAAGAGTAGTATATTATATAAAAAAATTATCAATTTATATATTTTGGATACTATTTATCCTTAATCATATTCTTCAACACAATCCTAAAATTATCTGTATACTCTTCCTTTATTAAGGAATACAGGTGAATATAATCTAAAAATACAACTAGAAATGGATCCTGGTAATATTAAAATATTGTATTCATTTGATCAATATAGATGGAGGGGATATATGTAAGTCAGAAAGGAATCACTAAAAATTTATTGTGTCCATAACTCATATAAAATGATGTATTCTATATATCATCCCTTTTGACCCTTAATTAATTATATCCATTTCAATATTCCATCTTTATGAAGTATTGAAATACATTTAATTTACTAAAATATTCATCTCTATGGAATATATGACAAGTTTTCTTGATAGTGATCTTATTATGTTCCTTATAATCAATAAAAATATAACTTTACCCATATTTCTTCTTAACATAAAGAACAGGTTCACACCTTGGTGTTGTACTAGGATATATGAATCCCATATATAGTTTCTGATATATTTTTTCCTTTAATTCCTATAAATAAAAGGGGGACATTATTTAAAGAGTCTCTGAAATAGTTATAGAATAATGATTGATTTTTATTGAAAAAATAACATAACAATTTGTAGTGGGACTAGAAATTTTTTCATTAAATATATATGTAAATTTTAAAAAATAGAAATTTATAGATTGTTGGGTTTCTACCCAGGAATTTGTGACTGATTCCCCTCATTAATAGGTATTAAGAACCATATAATGGGTGTGATTTTATCTTTTTATTTCATACTCATAATTACATTGATATAGGATCTTGGGTTAATTCAAGATATCAAATGTTGAATCCCTTCCTTGGAAATTGATATGGGATCTATATTTGGAGATCTAATCCATGAAAAAAATCACATCAGATCTAACTATTAGGATAATGAAAATATTTGTGTGAAGTAAATTCTTAAAAACTTTTATTAGTGAGGAGCTACATATGAGTGACGTAATAATCATACCATTATATGTTTTCAATGATATTTTAATTTCCAATTGTTGAGGTGGTGATATGATACTCTTATGAATATATGTGTTTAAGTCTAATTTTCCCATGGATAATTACTATTATGCTTTGTAACATAATTTTTTTCAAATACATCTTATTTATTTATAAAAATAATTGGAATTAAAAAGATAATATCTTTTAGGAGTTTCAAACCAGACATGAAATTATGCCTCTTTGTCAGGCGTCAAGTTAAGATCAAGTTAATAACTAAAACCCTACTTTGGGTTATTATCTTAAGGTGAATATGTGTGATATCTTACATCCAATAATTTTTTTGTTGAGAGGGATATCATTATATAGAAAAAATACACTCAATACTTTATCAAAATTTATGATATTTTTTATAAATATAGTTATCCCTAGGGTTCACATTATTATTTTTTACCTAATCCATAGAATATATAAATAAATCTAAAAAATAATTAATCCCTACTCTGATACCATCTATGGTGAATAATCATAACATAATTGAGAGTAAATTTCTATTAATTAATTATTCATTACATCACTGAAGAATTCCCACCCTATAATTATAATGGAATATTTTATTTTTATACTATATAAATAATAAATAAATTTATTAATAATATTTAAAGACTGTTACATTTTTCTTCCCATAGAGTACCATTATTAGTTATATCATTCTATATTTTTTTATTCACAACCTGGGAAATGAAAACATAATGAAGGGTGAGTTCAAATTCTTGGAAGTGGTTAACATTAGAGATAATAAAAAATGATCATTGGTAAGAATAATATAATTAATATGGTTTTATAAATGGATCATATTTTATGAAAACATACCCAATAATTCATATACCATAAATAATGATTCATATAATAATGCTTTGATACATAAATAAACATGAGGAATAAGAGTGAAAATTTAATAATAATCATTCTTGATAGATGAGATCATATCATCATAATAATACAAATGTTTTTGTAATACACGTAATCATATAAAATCATTTTCATATTCAATGTTAACTACCAGGACCATCGAATCATAGAGTAAAGAGACTCATAGTGGATTAGGTTAACTCCCCTTTACCTTATATATTATATCATGAGATAACATGATTTTAAAAAATCAATAGAGTTTTATATAATTACAATACTCCTTGTCCCATAATGGAAAATGTATATATATATATATATTCAACAAGATCACAAAAACACTAAACATTTCATCATATCTTAATTAACACATGGGAATTAAATTTTTTTCATAAAAACATCATTAACAAATAATCATAATCCATCGAGATAAATAAATTAGATGGTGATATAAGATTATATCCCCATTTAAGCGCATAAATCCTTAATGGATATTGATATAGTTGAAAAATAATTTTATAATGGAATTAAAAATATAATTTTGAAAAAATATATATCCTAGAAAATATTTTTCACCAGTTGTAGATGGAATCCATTTAGATTAGGTGTTACACGCCCTGTATCTGCATAGGAAGGTGGGTTTGTTGGATGTTTTCTCGTACAAGGTAAAAAATACAGAAAATTATTCATACAATAATTCTATGGATGTGGGAGGAAAATTTCAAGACCATATATTCTCAATCATTCAACATTTTATGATGAATTTTAGATATATAATATCTATTTTAAATAAGGTTAATTGTTTTTTCTCTAAACTAAACCAATTACAATAGAGTAATATCACTATTTTGAATCATGAACATGATGCAATGGTCATTATTATATTCTTAAAGTAATTGAATAAAACACCCTAGATAGTCAGGTGGAAAATATAAGCTTGTGACCCCAAATTATAAGGGGTAAAAAAATAAATCATACCTAAAAAAAAGGAAATATATTTATAGATTCTTTGGCCCCCATGGTCAGTTGATTAGTAATGCATCGATCTTTTAAATTCTTATTAATATTCCAATAGTTTTTATTCTATTTACATATCCCAACACTCTAAATTTACACTTTTTTATCCATAAATATTCTTTGGATTTCCTTGTTTCTTTTAGAATATATTTTTTTTAAAAAAATTCATTATTTAATAAATATTTCACATAAAATCAATCATGAAGAAATATCAATTTATTTTTTAAAAATTATTTAAAAAATTACCAAAGTAATATGAATAATTATTTATTTGAAAATTAGTTGAAATCATTAATGGAATATTAATGATAAATAAACTAAATTATGGTAGAAAAAAATCATGTTATAAACTTTAAAAACATTATTTTCATATTTTTTTAATGAAAGTAAAAAATATCCTTTCTGGAAATTGAAAAAAAAATATTAAATTAAAATTCTTGTAAAAAAGTCTATGTTTGTATTAAAATTCCATTATCATCCATTTCAAAATAATTATGATATTTAAAAAATAATAATAATACGGATATGGATAAAAAGATCCCTTGATAAAAAGTTGAAATAAGGTCATCATTTCTAAAAATCATTCATCTATTAATTCTAAATACCAGGGGGTGAAAAGAATATAAACCTGAATAAATAATCAAGGTATAATATAATTTTTTAGGGTTATTGTTGAAAAAACATATATTTCCTCACAATGGAAATAGAAACATAAAAAAGCCTGATAAAATGTTAGATTGTACCCATAACTCTAACCTCAAGTCATGAATTACGTTGCACACACTCAAATATCTTTTATAAAAAAATATTTATTATAAATATATTCCAAAAATATATTCATAAATAACCTACTATATATAATTCTATGATATTAAAAAATTACATATTTATAAAAAAAATCTTCATTAAAGTCAATTTTTTGGTCCAAAATATTCCATTCTCCATACATGTATAGGCTTGATGGTTCTAGTCCTTGGGCCATGGTAATGGATGAATTTTTTTAAAAAATCATGAATAAATTATTTTTTTATTTTATAAAATTTTATGACAAACCATGTAGGTCCATCATAAAAAATTTAATGCATCGCTTTGTGGAATTAGTAATCTGCATGTATAGAAGGTTGATGTTTTCAAATAATCAATGGATGGAAATAAAGGAATATAATAAATTATTTATTTTCAAAAAGTCATTATTATGTTATACATATTATATATATTTTTTAAATATGTATTTATATACATACATAATATTCTATGATGAAAAATGGTATACATCGCTTTATGGAGGCGGTAGTCTGCATAGATGTACAAATGACACATTAATAATCCATTTTCCAGATAGTTGGAAGAATATTATTCTTACAAAAATATAATAATATTTAATTTTATTAATTATTCATATTATATAATTATTTGGTGTTAATAGAATATTTGTAAGAGGTTTTAGAAGAATGAAACATTAAATAATTTTGTTAAGTCAATTACCTTTTCATTTTTATCACCCTTTGGATATATCCATAAAAATTCTTTAGTATTTAGGGGAGACCAAGACCTCTAGTTTATAAATAATGGTGTTGAGAAGATACTTTTCTAGATATTTTTCTAGATATGTTTCTTGAATTATGTAAATAAATGAGAAGAATATATACCCCTTAATAAGTGAGAGTGGTGGAACCCTTGTAAATATTAAAAACATTTAAAAATAATAAATATCATCCTAATGGAGAGTGTCTCAAATTTTTCTCAATTGCAATGAAAAGAAAAGGGTTTGTATAAATACACAATAAATAAAATAAAGGTAAATTTTTTTATTTTAATCTATATCCCTTATTTTTATCCCTTTTAACCCTTTTTTACCCATACTCTGATGACCTAACTTTAATCATGAAAACCATTAATTATAACTAAAAAATTTAAATTATAAAAAAAATATGGAAATTAAATTTCATATTTCATAATCTCTCTTATTATATTAAATTTATAATTTTATTATTAAATTATTTCTTTTATCTACACATAGAACAAGTAATAACCATTTTTATTAAAATTGTATTTTAAGGCATAATAATGATTTTATATTCATATTTGTCCTAATACTAACCCTTAGATTAATGATAATTAATTCTTTTGAGTATATTATCTATACATTTAATTAAATTCAATAAAATATATATATACATATATATATATATTAATTTAATTTATTAAAATGAAAAAAACATTGCGCTAATAAAAATAGTTTTAAAAAAATATTTTTCTCTTCAAATGGATTTATCGTCATTTTTAATAATTTTATAATCAATTTGTGAATTATAATTAATATTTTAACTATATAAGAAATAAATTTTCATAATTTAAATATCATAAGTAATAGAAATGAACTTATATATAAAATTAAATAATAAAACTATATTTATAAAAATTAAAATTAGCCAATAATTATTAGACGTGTATTGTATATCCTTAAAAACCCATTTAATTAATGTCATTGGTTTATTTTAATAACTATTAATTAAATTATATTTAAAAAATTTATTGATATCATTAATTAAAATTATTAAAACTAAACAAAAAACATAAGTCCACAAAGCTGTTTAAAACGATTTCTTAGGAATCAATGGTATTTCCATAAGTGAATTTGACCCATTTTACAAAGTTATTTATTTATCAATTTAATTTAAATAGATAGTAATAAATTCAATTTTTTTATAGTACTAAATCATTATTAACTTATGATTCATGTTATTTTCATCATTATATATGGGACATGTCAAATTTATTAAAGATTAATATATTATAAAATTGAGGTGTGTTATATCATTATGGAAATTAATCAGTCATATATAATAGAGTTTATTTAAAAAATGATCTCCCAAATTGAGTCTCAATCCAATGGGCTCTTAAATCTTTTAATTCATTGGTATTTTCATCTTTTTTCACCAATATTAACATTATTTTGTTTTAACAATAAAAACAACATTATCCATCATGGTATATTTAGAACGTCAATATCACCCTTTGTATTTTCATTAAATATATTATAGATGATTCAATGTCAACATTATCCTTTACATAAAAATCCTAATTATTTATAATAAATATAAAATCCAATACCACCCTTGAGTAATAAATTATTAAACTCTAACTCAACTTAGGAAATTATCGATATAGAAAACAATGGTGAACAATTAATTTCCCAACATTCTCCTCAATAACCTTGTATTCATCATCATATTATAATTTCTCATACATTTATAATGAAATGTACCCCAATATCCTAGATCATGTGGCTACATTAATTCATCGTCATAGGAAACGATGAATCTTATCATAAAAGACTATATAGTTTAGTAGTCTTGGTAAACTAGATATATACTAGAGTCTTGAATTACATTTCAATACCCAAATTCGAACATAATAATTTTTGAGAATATCATTATTCCATATATAATATTATTTAATATCAATCATAGTAAAATTACATGATTCTTATGAATGAAAAAAATATAGGTGATCTTAGATTCCTAGTAAGGGTTATGTAAAGAAGAATCTATCATAAATCATTTAGTATAAAAAATTTAGAAAGTTAAATAACTAAACACACATTTCATTTAAATAGCATGAATATCATGATTTGATAAGACATAATCAATATCTCAAGGTAAATGACTGGACATACATTCCATTTAAATAAAATTAATATCATAAATAGATAAGGAATCATCATTATATCATGGTAAATAACAGAACACACATGCCATTTAGTCAATAAACTGAGAATAAAAACCATCCTGATATAATATCATTGTGAAAATATCATTGAAAATATTAGTAATTCAATTATCAAAAAAAATTGTAATTATTTAATATCTAGACTTAAAGCATCCTGATTCATATACTATAAATACCTTCTAGAAGAATATTTAAAACTATTGGTAAACCCCATTTAATTCTAGTTTTCTTATTCACATAATGTTACTACCAATGCATTGAGGGGATATATAATTCTAGGAACCACCCATTATATCATGTCCAAAATATTCCCCTTATATTGAAAAATCAATTTAATTCATGAACAAACATTCCTTATCAGCAAATATGAATATAGAGTAATGGCTACAAATTTATCAATATTTCCCAATATTAGAAAATAAGTTTCAATGTAAAACACCATATGTAGATTTTATATATCGTTAAATAATAAAATTTTCCATGATAATTAATATGGATATTAATGGGAAATTCTATTTCCATTGATCATTGGAAATTAAATATTTTAATTAAAAGTTAACGAGTAAAAAAAAGAATCATGAAAGTGAATATCAATACATCAATTCGATAAAATGATAATAAAACACCCATAAAATTAATAATTATTTTATAAATACAACATATCCCTTGTGTGATATAAGTAAAATAAAGTTATTTTTTGTTTAAAAATACAAATACCCTAAAAATGTGATTAAAGATATTCATGAGGAAAATATATTTTTTAATTTGAAAATATTTTTAGAAATAAAAGTTCAAAAAATACTTTTAAAATACATTTATTTTAAAATAATTTCTGAATATTTTAGTTGATTCATTGAAACATAGAGTGTTTAATATTAAAAAAAATTATGTATATGTCATACATGTTATGAAATATTCCATTTTAATTTTCAGTAAAATATAAACAAAAAATTCCTGGAATATATATATATATATTCCATTCAAAACATATTTAAAAAATAATTTTTTTTAAAAGATTAATTTATAAATATTTTGTATAATTTTAAAAACATACTTGAAAAAAAAAATTGAGAACACAGTTTTGGATTAAAAATGATTTTTGACCAAAGAGAAAAATGAAATAATTCTTTCTTAAAAATATTTTATCAATATTTTTATGTACCAAAAAGTGTAGAAAAGGCTTCTACAACCTGAAAAACAATTAATAACCACATAATAAAAAAATATAGGGTTTATTAAATAGTGATATAATAATTTACTTTAATGGTAATTCTAGTATATGAACTCCCAATTAAATTTATATTATGAAATAAACCCTTAAAATATATACAATGTGGATGTGTGAATTAACCAATAAATTTATTAAGTTTATAAAGTATTGATACACATAAAACAGGTCCATTGAAAATATCCTTTATTCAAAATTGATTAAAAAAATTATAGAACATCAAATATAATGTTGATGTAATATTACCCCTTGAAATGAAATTGAGTTTTAAAATTATTCACCACATGGTAACTTTTTATTCAAAAACATTCGATGAAATAATTAAAATTGAAACAAAAAATTCCATGAATATAAAATTAATCATAATATTACATGTTAGATGGGAACTATATAAACCATTAAAAAGAAATTTTTTGTAGACCATTACATATGCCTTAATGAAAGGAAACTAAGACGATGTCCCTCACCTTATGGTTACTTTTGGATGAACTTTATTTAACATCCTATAAATTGGTTTTAAGAAGTTTATTAATTTATACCAGAAAAATATTCATTTTTATAGAATCATATATTATCCCCTTATAACATTTTACAACCCACATGTTAATAATATTTCATTATTTTCATTATTTCGGGTGTTAATTGTCTTCTTTTATCATGAATGTTTTTCATTAATGTCCCAATTATTGAAAATATTATATAGTTTTATCATATCTATATTTATATTAATTTAATTAATATAATTTTTTTAATTTGATAGGTTTTTATAATAATTATTTAAATTTGAACATGGATAATGGATCACATAATTTCATGGAGACGGTTAGTTGTACACACACATGAGCGACGATATTAGTTCCTTAATTGGTGCAAGGGTATGGAATTGTGTGATATACTAATAGTATATAATATATATAATTTCATATGTATCACATATATTAACATAATTTATCCTTATTAACTTCCATGTAAAGAATAATTGAAAATCAAATCACATTACTTTACGCGGTTGTACTCCACCGTGCCAACAAGCCTGTACACAAGTTGTAAAAGCTCATTCTTGTCATCGATAAGACCCAAGATCAAATCTGGATAAAGACATAATTCCAGGTACTGTAGAAGTACTATAATAGGGTACTATAGAAGTATTATAGCTATGGTAGAACTGTAGTAGCCCAGACACTGTAGCGGAGAAGGTACAGTAGCACGTACTGTAACGGCAGTTGTACTATACCAGCGCAGGTACTATAGTAGTATTGTTCACCGAGGTGTCCTTTGGGCAAAAAATGGGCATTCAAGCCTTGTATTCAGGCCACATGGCCTTGGGACTTTTATTTATTGAATGGGTATCCCTCTACCCAAAATAAAGATGTCTTTGCTTCAAATAATAAATTGTTGCTTTGACCCTAACCTTTAAAAGAAAAGAGGTTGTACTCCACTATATACACGAGCGACGTTATCGTATTATAAAAGAAATGGAATGTAAGAAGGAATAAATTTTAATAAAATTAATGAAGTATACTATAATAATGTATATTATAAATTTGTTAAAAATGTATTTATATTGGTCCTTTAAATATGATGATATAAAATGAATTACATCAGTTTGTGAGGTGCCATTCCTCCATATAAATGTTTGATGGTTTCGTTTCCAATTTAATGTAGGAGGAAATGGATATAGGTTATGGAAACAACATAATAAAACAAAATTATATGTAAGATACATATGATGTTGTATTATAATTTTATAATAATATTTTAATTATGTGGAATAAGAAAAAAAGATAAAAACACTCTTTTAATAACATTAACTCTTGTTCAGAAAACTTCCTTATGTTTTATCCAAAATACATTCTAGTTTGTATTTATGATAAAAATTGAATCTATTAATATTTTATAGGATTAATTATGTGATTTTATCATTTATTGAACAAATAAAATGGATTTTTATGTTTTAATAGGGGATTAGATGGTGGCCTTTTTTATGTGGGAGATAATACACACAATGAATTTCTGAAAAGATTAAATTAAAACTGCTATTTACATAAAAAATCCTCCAAAATGAGAAATTATCAACCATAAAATTATATAAGGTCAAAATGGGTCCTTAAAATGGATGTTATAAAATTTTTTAGATTATTTTAACAATAATATTTTTAGTTTAACCATCCGTAAATCAGTTTTTCTGTTAACTTTTGTAATTAATTTTTATTTATTTTACTATTAATAATTTTCAAAAATTAAGAAGAAATTATTAGATAATATAAATTATTATAATTTTAAATATTGAATCAATTTTTAAAATTTAAATCAAATAATTAAAATAATCCCATTTAAAATTATACATGTAAAAATAATGAAAAGGCATGTTTCCAAAGTTCAAATTCTAATAAGTATAGAAGTGTTTAATATGAAAACTCAATATCAAATTTATTCTAATGATTTAAACTATGTAAATTATAGGATAATTTATCTAATTTTGTTTAAAACCCATTTAATATAAAATTTAACCACATAAATAATTTAATCAAAAATATATTTTTCAATAAAAATATTATTTTCACTATTCATATAAAATTTATCTTTTTAGAAAATTCTAAAAATATTACACAAATATAATTTTGAATGTTATAATTTAAAAACTATTTTTTTTATTCGTCTTTTAATGTTTTTAAATTTTAAATTTATATTATTTATATGAAGCAAGACTAAACAACCTTTTTGAAAAATATTTTTTAGAAAAAACATTTTATTTCTTTCAAATGATTCTATTTTTTTTATGTAAATAAATAAAAAATAATCATATCAAAACAATTAATTATCACAAATTATCTATTCATATTACAACCCTATAACTTAATGCCTGAGTTATAATATTCACATTTTAAATAATAATATTTAAATAGAGTAGTGTGTTTCATTTAAACTTTTTGTTGCATGCATTGCAAGCTATCGAAGATATTGAATTTATTTAAAAAAAATATATCATAAATTATTTCAGTATTATATTATCATCTAATATATGTGTGGAATATCATATATACTATCAAACCAAATTTTATTCTTTTAAAATCTCCTGATTTTACATTTTCCCATGTTTCAATAAATTGTATCCTCACAATTTAAGCTTGATCAAAATAATCAAGGGTTTGAAATTTGTAAATATCATTGTTAAAAACCCCACATCATAAATAGGTTAATAAAACTTCATCTTCATTATAAATAATGAATAATATTTAGGTTATATAGAATAACAAATAACTTAGGTTATAAGTTGGAGAACATTGCTGAGATGTAATGATATAGACATGAAAGAAAAAAATAAATAAATATAATGGGTGACAGTGCATATTGATCACAAATATATGAATGATAAATGGAAATTTAAATATGTAGAATCTGTAAATCATAGATAATTTAAATTACTACTTGATTCATTAGATATAATTTTAATAGGATAACATTTTGGTTTCAATATCTTTTTTTAATATTGATTAATTATTTTATTGTCTAAAAATATAATTAAATATACTTAATTTTATATATATATTTCATAAGAATAATTTCATCTTTTGGTTTCTCTTCGATCAAATTTGTCATTGACTCATACTCTAGAAAATAAATATCCAAAAAATTAATTTTAAAAACCTGAAGAATCAAAAATCATTTTAACATATCATATGATCCATAAAAGAGTTTAAGGTAATTATATATACTAATAAAATTTTTCGAAGCCAATATTGTTAAAATAATTTATCCAATATGATACATTAATATCTAAACATAAATAGTAGCACCATAGGATCATCATTAATATTTATTCATAAAATAAAATAATTTATAAAAATAAATATTAATCAGAACACCGCATTGGTTAGTTGTAGGAATTAAAACCTTATCACCCTTTGATAATGGTTTTATTCCCTACAACCTTGGCCAGATACAATGGGTTGTTACCTAGTATTTTGGTTTTCCTTTTTCTAAAAAAATATTAATATAATTCTTATAACATCCCCAAAACGTAATAACCAATGATTAACTCAATATAAATGTTATGATAAACCCTAAAGGTTACTAATTGAATTAAAAATATTCCCACAATAATAAGGGGATTATTATTAAAATAATTGTTTTTATACTAAACTAATAAGCTGTAATCCCATAATAAATTTAAAAAATATCCTTAATATTGTAATATTCTAATGAAAAAATGTATTAAAAACGATGTTTAAAACATTGAAATTATGATAAACCTTAAACTCATAAACCCATGATAAAATCTATAACTCATGGTATAATGAATAAATACCTTCTTCTTAAATTTAACCTAATCTTTATTTGTTTTGTGATTTTCTAAAAAAATATCATTGGTAAAAATACTTCTGTAATATAATTCTTGAAACCTGATACATAAATAATTAATCCATTTTTCCAACATATGTCCTTACATGGTCTAGGGGTTAACCTTAGAATTGAGAAATGACTTGGATAATTCACAGGTTCCCAACATATAATAAAATAAATTTTAATTTAATCCTTA
Organism: Viscum album; assembly: GCA_963277665.1. NCBI lineage: Eukaryota > Viridiplantae > Streptophyta > Magnoliopsida > Santalales > Viscaceae > Viscum > Viscum album. Next base: position 997,321,913 of record OY728136.1, on the reverse strand, counting down.
TATTTAAATTTATATTTGGAAATCATACTCTTCATTTTACCTAAAAAATTCATTTTTTATGCCCTTATTTTCCATATGTAATTTTTTTCATTCTATTAAGACACTTTCTTATGAGTAATATTATATATTTTTGACACAAAATAAATTCATCATATTTCCCTCCATGGTCTCCATAACTCATGTTCATAGAAAAAATATTCCTTCTCTACCTTATTGAGTTAGATGTTTATATAAGGTATAGGTTATAATAATATTTTGGGATAACTGAAAAAGATTAATCATAATATTTTTCACTCCTATAATCATCCCATTTGTTTTCTCATTTTCCCCACATAATCCTTCACATTCAATGATAAAATTATTTATTCAAGTTCATGTTGTCGACCAAAACAAAATGTATAGTGTGATAAATAATAATCATATTGGGAATACCATATAATCATTCATAAGAAGTAAAAATCATGGAAAGTTATTTTTAGTCTAGAAGACCTTACTGTTAACCTAGATCATTAATTGTAATAATATATTCAAATCCTTCATAATGGTTTTGAAGGAAAATGTGTATTATCAAAATAATGTCCCCCAGGACTATCAAAATAGGTTCATAATAATGAAAATTTTCATGTACTAGGTTATACTCAAGTCAAGACTAATGCCCCTTTTTTAGATTTATTACCCCTAGTTACATCAATGCTAGAACCCCATCCACATGTATTATCTGGATAGGGATGTATTTCTATAAGAAATCATATAATATCTATCTTTCCAGATCATTAGTATTTTCCTCTATACTTATCCTCATATTTATCAAAGGGTTAGGTTCCATAACTTATGTTTTCTTAAATCTATATCCCAATGTTTCTATTAAACCTTCGTCTTCTTCCAAATATAATGACCATAATCCCAACATCCTGGAGCCTATGGTTCCTTTACTAAAATAGTATTTGATATAAGAAATAATATCCCAAATTACTGTATTGAAAATTATTTTTTGTAAACTATATATATATTTAATAAATTAATTAAATATGAATACTCAAATTTGAAAATAATGTTTTATATAATATCATTATTTTCTCTACCATATCCTTGTATAACATTCATATTACAATTTTTCGGTTCCTGGTTAATAAACAAATTTCGTTGATTTCATATTCTCAGTAATAGTTACATAAAGAAGAAGCTATCATGAATGAAAAAGAACAGTCAATATAAAAAGGTAAATAATTTAATAAACATTCTATTTAAATGTCATGACAATAATTATTTGATAAAATAAATAAATTTGGATAGGTAAATAAATAAACACACATACCATTTAAATAAAAGGACACTCATGAAAAGATAATAAATAATAAATATAGAATGTTAAATAAAAGAACATACATTCCATTTAATAAAAATTATGGAACGAAATGTATCTTTAGATAATATCATTTTGAAAATATAATAGATAATAATAATATTTTATTTTTCAATGAATGATATTATTAATTATTCAACACCATGATCTCATGTATCATGATGCCTCTACATTCAAGACCATTCACAAGGTAGTTTAAAACTATGCATAAAACCAAAAAATCATATTTTACAAATTCTCCTCATGAGACTTCCAATTCATTGAGGAAATATATAATTTGATGCCATATTTATCACTACATTTCCTAATCATTCCTCTTATATGCTATAATTGATTTCATTCTGAAACTGCTATTTCTTGTCATCAAATATCTATATTGAGTAACGAATATGAACATATCAATATTTCCACAGATAAAAAAATAAAATTTGAATTAAAACACCATATTTTTTAATTTTGAATGTATTATTAAATTAAAATATCCATGATAAATATTCTAGATATTTTGAAGTAATTTATTTACCAATGATCACAGAAAAGTGATCATTTCAAAGGAATGGTAATCACTACACAAATGAATCAAAAAAGAAAATGTAAATACATTATATAATCAAAATGATCAAATAAAATCTATATAATTAATAATAATTGTATAAATACAAAATATCCAAAACGTATTATATGAAATACAAAGGGTTTTTGACTTTGAAATATATAAATACTATAAGAATTTCATTAAAAACATTCATAAAGAAAATATATTTTTTATGTTAAAAATACTTCTAAAACTAAAATTTATAGAAATATTATGGAAATAATTTTCTTTAAAAATAACCATTTAAACTTTTAAATTAAGCTTTAAAATATTGATTGTTCATGATAGTGGTAAATTCTATACGTACAATGCATAATAAAATAATGAATTCCTTCAAATGTTTGATAAAATATATAAAGTGCTTGTTTGGTAAATGACATAAATATTCCACATAATAGGTAATATAGATAGTAAAAAATGGGTAATTTTTTATTTATAAATAATTTATATAATTATAAAAACAATTTTATAATTTTTTATAAAATATGGTTGTGGGAGAAAAATTGCTTTTGACTGAAGAGACATATAAAGTTTGATTTTATATAAACATTTTTCCAATCATTTAAAGTACCAATGAGTGGAAAAGTTTCACTATTATTTGGAAACATAATGGATTTACATATGATATTAAATTAATGTGGTTTACAATAATACTATCAAATAATTTTGTTTAATGGAAATTGAGGTATAAACAATCCTAATAAAAATGAGATTATGAAATAAACCCTTACAAAGATGATAAAATTGAAGTGAGAATTATCCAATGATTCGATTATGTGTATCAAATTTAAATACACGTTAAAAATTTCAAATGAAAAATTATATATCCAAAAATAATAACACACATAATCATAGAATATCAAAGATAATGAAGGCGTAATATAACTGATTGAAAAAAAATTGAGTTCTGAAAATTCACATCAACATGGTAACTTTTATGTCATTTGAACATGGTTGAAATAATTAAAATTGAAACTTAAAATATAATTAATTATTACTTAATAAATAAATTACATTTCACATTTTTAGTATATACACCATTTATATAGATTTAGGCAAATAACAATACAATATTCCTCGATAAAGGGGAATTGTGACAAAGGCCCATATATAATGTTTCATGTTGGTTTAACAATATTTAACATATTATATTATGGTTTTATGAATTTTATTAATTTATATCCAGACCATATTAATATTTATAATATCATATATGACCCATTATAATAATTTATCAATTTTTTTTACTAATATTTCATTATTTTCATTGTTTTGCGACTTAATTGCCTAATTTTCTCATGAATGTTTGTTCATGAATGTTTCAGTTCTAGTGAATATTATTTAGTTTCATATTGTGAATAATGATATAATATATATATATATATATATAACATTTTGCATTATATTCAGTTTTATAATCGTTATTGTGATTTAAAAATTGAGAAAAGATCACATAACTTTATGGAGACGGTAGGTCGTACATACACAAAAGAAACATTATCATTTCTATGATGGGTGAAAGGTTAAAGAAGAGGGTTATATATTAATTATATTGAATAAATATAATTTCCTATATATTCACTAAATTTATCCTTATGAACTTTCATGAAAAGTGTAACTAAAAAATGAATCACATCACCTCACAAGGTTGTATAGTGCCATACATATGAGATACATTGTTTTATTTTAAAAGGAATGGATCATAAGAAGGTATGTGTGATATTAAAATTCGATAAGTATAATAATATCATAAAATATAAATCATAAAGTTTATTAAAATCCAATATTATGTACATCCATAAAATGTGACGATGGAAAATGAATTACATCGGTTTGTGAGGCGATGGACTTACCTACACAACATCGACGATTTCATTTCCCATTTGATGGAAGAGGAAATTGATATAGATTTTGATGTTAACATAATAACATCCTAGAATATTTAAGATACATAGGATTTTGTATGATTTTTTCGTAACAATATTTAAATGAGTTGGAAGAAGAAACTATATAAATACAATCATTTAAGAATGTTACCTCTTCTTTGGTCATCCGTTTTATGTTTGCACCAAAATAATTCATACGATAGATTTATGAAACAAAAATGGAAATATGAAGATGATAGGGGATCTATTATGTGATTTTATATGCTATTTTATGATCCAGAAAGGCTTTTCAGGTGTGAATATTAGAGGAGAGGGGCTAGCCTTTTATAATTAGGTGAGAGGACAAACATGGAATTGTTTAAAATATTAAATTATGCTAATATTTTTATCATTCCAAAAGCCTCAAAAATTGATTTTATAAAATTTTATATGTGATAATTTCTAAATATTTACATAAAAAGTGTGATTTACTTGTTTCTAGGTAATTATAACACTTATATTTTTAGTTTCACCCCCTGGTAAATTATATTTTACCTTTAACACACTACTTAATTTTTATTGATTTTATTATTCATAATGGTCAAAAATTATGATTACCATATTAAATGGTAAAAATTATGGTGTTTCATAAAATGGAATATATATTTTAAAATTAAATTCAAATAAGTCATCGAATCCAATTTAAAATTTTACTGTCAAACATGACGAAAAAAGAAGGCTTCCAAAGAGAAAATTATCATATTTATATACGGTTTTATCATCAAAGTCTGCATGATGATTATTCCATTGGAAAAAATAAGTGAAAATTTAAAATAATCGATATATTTTTTATAAAACAAAATGCATCTTTTTAAATAATTTGAATTAAATGATAGGATAATAAAAAATTATTATTTTTTCACTATTTATCAAAAAAGATAATCTTTTCACAAAATTATAAAAAATTAAATAGAAGATAACTTTGAAAAGTACATTTTAACAATTGTTTATTATTTTTAATATAAATTTACTAGTGTTGCTAAAAATTAATTATAGATTATGTGTGACAAGAATGACTAAACGTGCTTTTAGAAAAATATTGTTTTTATAAAAATATTCTTTTTAATTAAATTCATTTTTATTATTTTTTTTAATCAATACATAACCAATTATAATGTGTAAACAAAACATTTTTATAAATAATTTTGTCTTATTCATACCTGTAAAAATTACAACTATTTTATAATAGGCATGTTTTAAATAAAAATATTTTAATTAAATATTGTGTTTCTTTTAGAGCTAGTGTTGTATGCAACACAAGCTCAATAAGAGAATGAATTTATTTAAAAATAAATATACAATGACATATTAGGTTGTTATATTATCATCTGAGATCATTATTACATTTCATTATACTAACGAACCAAAATTAATTTTTCTTAAATCATGGGGTGTTACATCACTGAACCATCCAATTTCCCACCCTAAAATTGAAAAATGTTTTATTTAAAATAAGTATGGGAAAATATAACAATTCTATCCCAAATATGAAATTTTTCAGAAATTTTATATTTTTACCACACTTCAGAATTTTTTCCATCATCGCAAAAATATCTGATAGCAACTCAACCATTATCCTGGTCAATAGTTAGTCTCTATGAACTCTTAATTATGATCTATATAACCATTAAACATTATTATCACAAGTGTACTTAAATAACTAACATAATTAGATATATACAACTCATTTATAAAAATATATTCCTACTATAATACTTTCACTAATATTCCTTCGACCATTACAATCAGAAATGTTGCTAACAACTCATTCTTTGAACAGTATACTTGATACTATGTGAGATGAATTTATCTTTAATTTAAATCATTTACACAACATAAAAATTAAATCTCACAAAAATATGGAAAATACAAATAATGTAATTTTTAGTGTCATTTGGGATTTAATATATAAGAAACATATTCAATGATTCCAGTGAAAAAATATCTCTAATCAAACCACACTAGAATCCCTTATAGACTTCTCCAAACAGTACTCATATTCATAATTTGGGCAACATTCACATATGAAAGGAGTGATATCAATAGATCAACAAGTAAATGAACACTTTAATAAGTAGTTATGAATTAAATCATATGCATATGAGGAAACATGTAAATGGGAGAAATGTCATATTAAAAAGAACATGGATCAATAAGAGTTATACATAAGTCATAATATATGTATAATTAATATAAAATAAAGATACCTTTACCACAACCCAAGAGTGAAAGACAATAAAAATGAGTTATAGAGCACATTCATAGGCATGTAACAAAAAAATATGGCACATAATTGACAAATAACATAAAAAAATTATGGAACAAACATAAGAATTTAAAAACATCCTATTTTGAAAAAATACAAGTATTCCCAAGATATTGTTTGGTGAAAAATCCATGTATATCCATTATAATGGGAAAGGGATACGACTTGTTTAATGTATTGGGATTGGGATACTACCCATCTACCCTATTAGGCTTGGGATACTACCCATGCACCTTCTTGGAATTTGTATACTACTAGTGTAACATTATTTGATTGTGCTACTACCTATGTACCCTCTTGGTATTATAAGATATAAAACATTAACCACTGAATTAGAGGGTGATATATAACACCATACATCAATAATCAATACATATTTGTGCCACCAGAAAATAATCACTTAACCCATCATAAATAACCCATGTAAATAAAATTGGGTTTTTTAAAATTTTCATATTGTATTACTAAAATTGACCTCAATAATATAAAATTTTGGTGCCCAAAATTAAATCATTACATATAGAATTTAAATTGATCATTTTTATATTGGTTCATGAATTATAAATTACAAGGAAATAAATCATTTAATGATATAGTAAATAATGGAATCAAAACCATAAGAGCGTTTTTAGAAAACCTTTTTATCCTTATCATAAAAGATGAAGTTACGGTTCTCATTAAAAAAGTATCTATTAAAAGATAGAATGATTTTTTTAAAAATATTAAATTTTTAAATTAATTTTTAAAATTTGGATCCTTGAAAAATCATAATGATTTTAAAATAGTGAACTAGAAATAACTTGATACCATTTAATTATTAAAATGACTATTCAATAATGGATCTATAATGAAGATATAATGGTTTCAAAATGAAAGTTATTTTTTAAAAAATAATCTAATTTTGAAAATAATATTCAATAATAGCATTATTAATTTAGTCAAGGTTATCAAAAAAGAATTTGGAGTGCAATACAAGCATTTTTTTTATAAAAGGATTTTGAAAATTGATAATATTTATTACAAACTCTTTTATCTCATAGAGTGCTCTTCAATGCTTGCTTCTTCTCCTATGTATTCTCCATTTGATTTCAAAGCAACACTCCCACTAAATTTGGATTCTTCATTTCCATATTACTTATCTTATGCTTATATCATTACCTATTATCTCTATCACGTGGCATCGCTCCAATTGATAACTCCTCATTCTCCCTCTTTTTTCTCATAATCTTGACCTTGAAGTGGTTGCATCATCATTGTGATGGGTGGATTCATGGACAGGGTGTGGAAGTTTCTAGTGTGAATGTATTTCACATCATAAGATCTAGCATCATATCAAGGGTCCCTGAAAGGCTGTGTCCATTGTGGGATGGATTGGAATCATCTCAGGTTTATTCAGGCCACATCAGATCAAAGATCGAGTAGTAAATGGGTTATGCCTCATCATCCCCAAATCTGGCTTCAGATTTGGGATCCCCCATTGAGGTTTAATTTGTTTCCTTTCCATTCATTCTTTATCTGATCTTGTTCCTCTAGTTTTCATGCCTTCGACTATAAACTACCGATGCTCTGGAAACCAGATCCACCACACCAAACTCAGTGTTTGAAATGTTTATCATTCTTCATGATGGTTTGGGATGTATACATGGCTCGTGGTCATGGTTTAGTGATATAGCCTTGTCTGTTTCTTCCACTTTTATTATGATCTCTTCAGTTTTAGTTTGATGGTTTGTTGTTTTTTATGTGGGATGTTTCATAATTTTATTGGTGATTGTGTTTTTTTATGTGGGATATATTATTTTGTTTTTTCTAGTTATGATTGTTTTTAATGTATTTGTTTTTTACTCGGTATTCTTGCATGGAATGGCTAGATATTATGACCTTCAAGCACTCTACTCTTCCCATGATTCAAGGTTCATTTCTTTCTTCTACTTCAGTCTGGTGTGATGGTTTTGAGAAGAAATTAAGTTGTGTTTTTTGAGTTTCCAACAACATTCCAGGAGGTTATCTCAAATAGGGGTTTCTCCTTCTGCCCTCTATGTGTTTTCCCCTTCGATGATGGACCAAAAATTGACCCCAAGGTGGATGTTCTTCTACATTAATTATGATGTGTTTTTATACAACAAAAACGGTGCTCAAGGAATACGATGATAGATTCCAGGGGCTTCCTCAATGACGATATGGTTCAATGATGTGTTAATTTTGTACTATGGTTCATTCTACGTTGTGGGACATGGCTCGATGCAAGATGATGTTGTTCTTTTAATTTTTAATTTTGAAATTTTATCTGTGAATTTTGAATCTAGCTTTGTGGTTTATGCATGGTTGTGAAATGTGTTCTAAGGTTCCCACATTACCAAAAAGTCGTTTCTCAAAATAATTAAATTCTAATTTCAAGGTAATATTTGGAAATACCTTTGTTAAATCCCAGGTCATACAAATAAGGGGTAAAATTTACCTTTAGAAGTTTGTAGTGGAAAATAGTAGGATAAGATGAATGAAAAGTACATGGATTTCAAAATAACAAATTAATCATTTTTTGGAATAATAAACTTATAAATTTGGGAAAAAATATTTTCTATGGTGGTGAGATATTTTTCCAAAAAATGATGAATTTTGAGGTGAAATAAATACACTAAAATTGTATTTATGATAAAAAAATCAATCTACCCTAATATAAAAGATGGTATATATTCTAAAATAGGAATTATACTAATTAAAAAAACATAAAATAATGATTCTCCATGAATAATATAATAACTCAAATAATGAAAATTGTAGTAAACTAAATCTCATATAGATATCATAATTCATGAAGCAAGATACATTTAGAAAGCGTTTTATGTTGTAGAAATGTAAATTCGTTGAAAAAAACATTATATGTTCAAAGAGAATAATTTTCCTATTATATATTAAATAAGTGGAAGGAGAATAATCATAACTCAATGAATAATAATTGTGCTTCCAAAAACCCTTATATCATAGTTTTCTATCGAATTGAAAACCCATAAAATATAGAAAATGATATGGATTTTTATTTCCCATACATTTCATGAATTTTTTTTAAAATAAATCCATGTCCAATATATACACCCTAAAAAATAAATAGTTTTTCAATACACATCATAACTCAATAAAGAAAAAATGAGATGCATAAAACCCTTATGGTAATAATTGAGACCAGGTTTTTTTCTTAAAAGTACATGAAATATTTCTACCTATATTTCATGATCTAGGAATTGAGAGTTCATGTGATTTAGAGTCATGGTGTTCCTTGAATTAATTTTATAAATATTTAAAATATATATTATATTATTTATATGTGGTTTCCTAAATAAAATATGATAAATCATAAACGAAAGATCAAATAAAAAATTTATGACCACAATTGAGTCAAGATCATGAATATTATCCATGGAATGACATCAAATAGGATAGAATGGAGAGTTTTTATATCTCACTCGTTGGAGGTCCATTAAGCTGATTAATTTATCAATTCATTCATTCATTTAACCTTAAAGTATTTTCTTATAAATATATTATTATTGAAATATTCCCAAAGTGAGCCTCATATCCCTATAATCACTAAGCGGCTTTCTTCCTCTCCTTTCATTGGTATATCATATCTGATGGTGATTAATATCTAGATCAGAGTGTATTAGGACATAGGGAACATAATTACATCTTCCATTTGTTGGTGGGTGGGTTCTTTAATGTAGAACGATCCAATATCTAGGTAGGACTCATAAATTTACGTATTACTCCCATTTTTATTATATTTATTGAGTGGATCAATCCCCTTACATTTATATGCATCAATTGTAGCCTAAGAATCTACTCAAGTACCGATTAAATTGATTAATCATTTTTTCTATCCTTGGATATCCTCTTTATTTATTTTTGGACAATAAATCATGGAAATGATCTGTTAATTTTTTTGAGGTTTTTTCCCCACTTTCTTCATGTTCATAACCTATAAGACCCCGAGGTCCTGGTTTGACGTTGTTGGGAGGTATTATTCCTGATCCAAACCCCAGGGTCATATTGAAATAAAATTGGAGGGACAAATCAATGAATCATTGATAGATATGGGATGTTTGTGGGACATAGAGGATCATTTTGATGACCAGAGATCAAATCATCATCAATATAACGGACCGAGACTCGTGATGAGAATAAAAGAACCTACCCAGAACAACAAAACATGATTTCTAAAAAAATAGGTGGAAATGATGAATCAATGACAGATTCAATAATCTTGGGTGGAAACTAGGAAGGATATATGGAAAATTGACCATATTTTGGTGTGGAACATGGATATGGGAATCTATAAAAACCAGAATACACACCATGTACTATGATGAACAGTTGATATTTATCACCTTGGTTTTTGTGGCTAGGTTTTTGAGATATCATAAGAATTAAACACCTTGTATACTTTCTAAATTCCATTTACTACCATTCGTGTGTTAATGAGCCATGTGACAGAGTACACGGCTAAGCACATTCCATGTGCCCGAGTACACGGGCTTGGTCAGAGCACACAAGAGGAACCCCATGTGAAGAAGAATATCATGTACTAAAGTACATATACATGGTGTAATGTAAACATATATGGATTGGATACACGAACATAGACAACCACATGTTTCGGACCTCAAGTGGAATGGGCACACCCTATATCTCCACCATACCCAATGAACTTCTATATGTTTGGTGAGTCGTGTATGTCTGGGGAAACATCCAGGTGAAGGAGAAGGACCACATGCTGTGTGGATCCTCTTACACATTGTACACCCCTTTGACCCATTTCAAAAAACTAAAATATTTTTTATATCCTTCTTTTGAACACATATTTTGGCCCACGAGTTTCATATCCTTTGTTTTTTCCACATAAAACATTATGGTTCCCTCAGTTTTAGTTTTGAGATATGAGGTAAAATATCATGTTCATGGATCTTATTGAGGAAACACCTGATGAATAAAGTGATCATACAGGTTCATAAGAGGCTTCATATAGAGTGTACAACCCCATAGCTTGGGTGTGGGTCCTCTAAAAATACTAATTGCGAATAAAACATTACCAGATTAGTCATGGGTCCTTGTTTACATGATTAACCCCCCTCCCCATGTGTCACTCTAGGGTGTAGGTAATCTGAGTGGAACCCCAATAAAATAGGGAACACTTCCTCAATGACAAATTTTGAACCCCCTATCACACTGGGGAGCAAGTCCTCTACCTATACGGTGGAACCCCCTATTATCATGGGCTTGAGTCCTCTACCTTCAGAGTAGAACCCTCTATCAGATAGGGCATGGGTCCTCATGACACTATAGTAGCCCCCCCCCAATCATCTTGGTAGTAGGTCCTCTATGGATACATATAGAGTTGAACCCCAATGACACAATAGGTAGAAGTTCCTCTATATGGTGTTTGTTCCCCCTAGTTTGTGTGGGACAGTGCCGAGGCATGGACCATCACATGATTGCTTCTGGAAAGATGCGTAATATATTGAGAATCACTGATAGAAATTTTTATATATTGAAGACACTTCTTCTTGGGTATAACTATGATATGGAGAAATAATTTCTCTATAATTTTGGATTATTTTGACTAATAATACATATATACACACATAAATCAATAATTTTGTATTTGGTTGCTCTCCTTTCATGGGTTTCGAAGACATATGGGTACGCCACATGCATTCTATGATAATATTCTTATAGTTGGATGAAGATACTTGTATTTTATGGGAGGAAAAGTCTTTTTATTCATTCATCTACACACCATGTTACTCCTTTTGTGTTTGGTTGAGGATACCTTTTAACGTGGTTTAGGGTGAGTTGTTCTCTTTCATTTCATATTGCTACCTATTTACTATAAAATTTTGTTAATTTTCATATTATATCTCTTACTACTCTCCCTTCATATTAAATGTTTTACAAATAGGTATGTATATACCAACCCATGAATGGTCATTCCCCGCAAGTGTCATGTCTTATACAGATGATGGACTATTCGGTGATGACTTCAGATGACCTTTGGGAAACCTTGTACATTGGACCACATAAGGAGTTTATATGTTTGATATCAAGAACTAGTATCTCTTAGTGTTTTACTTTTCATTTTTTTCATGTTGGGACATATGTTGAGTTGGGCATGTACTTTTTCTATTTATCTTTCAGTTTTCACTGTCATACTCTTGTATTGTCTAGAGGTTTTACATGCATTATTTTTTCCCAAGTGTTTTTCATATTTTCCCTCTACACAGATGCATCGAGATGGTTTTCTGTATGATTATAGGTACTTAGGTAATGACATACCTATGTTTTTATTCCTTATATTTTAGTCTCCATCACTAGGCCTATCAGGTAGGTATTGGGGTAGTTGCGGCTTGAGACTCAGCATGGATCGAGTTGTGACAGATTTCTATAAGAGGTAGTTTAATCATTGATAAGGTCTTTGTATTAGTACCCTTATGAAGATTATTTTGGGATTAGGGAAATATTTTCAAATTTTCTTGAGGCTAGGTTTCATTCCAGGGAACATAGTCATGGTGTTGGTGGCTGACATATCAATTCCCTAGGACATTGACTACTTTCTTATTGACTAAGCATACCAATACATCAGTTACAGAGAAAAATTCTACATACATAAAAATGGATTGAATCTTAGACTATACTTGTTGATTCACCCCTCATCTTTTCTATATATATAATAATCATCTGACCATTTTACATTCTGATTATAATTCAAGATTCTTATATAATGAAATCTATATCGAATAAGAGTTCTGGATCGTGTTAATGACCCTATGAAAGATGAATCCTTAGTTCATGATAAATTCCATGAGATTCTTCCACTAGGTGGTAATGTATAATAACCTACACCTCTTGAGAGGTAGATAGTCCCAGTATAGAAGTTTGGGGATAAACGCATTCTTAGCATGCACTATGAGTTCTAGTTCAAAATACCAATGGGTTTTCACACTGACAACGATACTCAGATAGCAAAAGATTGGTTGGAGGTAGTGGTATGTGATTTCAAAGTCATCAAGATGTCGACATATTGGGTGGTTGTGTTAGAAGCAGTCCTTTTCCACCGAGATGTTTGGTCGGTGGAGTCTTGTTAGCTAAGCACAAAATGAGTTGACAGTCCCATGTCTCATCTTCCAATAGTTTTATTATGAAGAGTATTACCTTTCTTGTTTTCACTCAGTTGAGATTCCTGAACTTATCAAGAAACATCAGGGTGCTATGATAGTGGTTGAGTGTGTTGTGATGTTTACAAACATTACATGGTACTCCCTTAACATGATAAAGGATGGATACTTCTAATCACATAAGCTTGATGAGGTACTCCACATAGTTATATTTTCTAGTGTAATAACCTTGTGCTTCCCAACACATCCCAGGGTGTTGGTGCAGACACTGTTGATATAGATATTCCTATTGAAGGATCATAGTAAATTAGCTAATACACCTCCATGCTAGAGGCGGTGTTGTGATCAAGGATCTACCAGGAAAGGGAAGGGTAGTACATAGGGAAGAAAATATGACAGAGAATGAATAGGTATGGGAGGTGGACACACGTTGCTATCCTTGAACCATAACAACCAAGAGGCCCACGTCAGCCTTAGGGAGCTGGCAGCTGGGGCTGAAGATAGCTACAATATTTGGAGGCTTCTGACCTTGCGGTGCATGAGATGATTAGTGGTATGATATGTGTTTATTTTACTATTACATCAGTATTAGTAGACACATGTTCCTTTCATTCCATCATCTTTATACTATTGGTGTGAGGGATAAAGATCCCAGTTGAGGCACTATCCTAGCAGATTAGCCTTAGGGTTCTTATAGGGAACACTTCTCCAATATCATTTATCTGTCGGCAGTGTATTCTATCGCTTGCTGCTGAGATGTTCATGTCGGACCTTTTCGTCATAATGATGGAACCCTGTATTATTATCTTTAGTAAGGATTCTTTTTCCATAGTCCACACCAATATTTACTTTCACCATAGATGATCTAGATGCCTATGAATTTATGGGATGATATTCACCTTTATGGGTGTGAGAGATCTCATGGAAGGGTGAACAGGTTTTGCGATCATGTGGCTGTATCCCATCACCCATCTATTGGTGAGTGTTTCCCTTTGTTAAAGAGTATATTTAGGTATATATATTCTCTAGTGTGTAGAAATTATATGGAATTATTCCCTAAGGACATTCCATGACTACCTTAAGGGTGGATGATGGAGTTTTGTATCGACTTACATATCAATACCACATTGATATTTATGAGGAATATTGGGTGACCACTACCAGTATCTAGGAGAAGTTTTTACGATTAAAGGAACTTGTAGAGAAGGGTTTGATCAGATTTCAATGTGTCCTATTGGGAAGATATATTATTTTTCAAGAAAAAAATTAGAAGCGAGCATGCACCTTATTATGGACTGTCATCACCTACACAAGTTCATCATAAAGAACAGGTACCCCTTATCTTGTATTTTTGGCCTCTTTTACCTGTTGAGAGGCACAAGGTGGTTCTCTAAGATTGATATCTTGTCAGTCTACCACCAATTTATGGTTCACGGGGATAATAATCCAAATCTAGAATTATGATGTTTCTATAAACACAATGAGTTCTTAGTGACGCCCTTTGGTGTGATGAAATCCCCCATCGTGTTTATGAATTTGATAGACTAGATATTCTATCAATACATAGACCATTTTATGATAATCTTTATTAACAACATACTAATCTAATCTAAATCAAAGTACGATCATGCATTATACTTGGGGTTGGATCTAGATTAGCTTCGATTTCACCAACATAATTGGAATGTCTCGAAGTTCCATTTAAGGATTTTGGTGGATCGATGTTGGGGGAAGAACATATCATAGAATGGTTTTCCCATTGAACCAATAAAGATCAATGAATTTATATATTGGGATACACCCAATAATGTGTTATAGGTGTATAGAATTCTTGTCTTGGCTAGGTACGACATGAGGTTTTTGGAAGACATCTCACGAATTGAATCCCCTTTGACCTCCCCCACTCATAAAAATAATACATTTACCTGGAATGAGATATTTCATAAGGACTTTATAGAGTTATGGTTGAGGTTTCTGAATTTATATGTCGAGACTAATAAAGAAAGACATACATTATATTATGTTTCATGATGCCTCATGATCGTGGATTGGTTGCGTGTTGATGTAGTGTCATCAATTTATTGCATATGGGTTTGGTTATTTGTTCCCCACGTGTAAAAATATGTGAATAATAACCAAGAATTGTTAGTTTTTGTTCTGAGGATGTGCATGCACTATCTACTAGGAGATTGCTTTGCGGTTTAATCATAACATCAGAGTCTCTGGTAAGTCATCATGTAGAGAAACCTGAACATAAGACAGTGGTCTATTTGGAGTTCTTGAATGAAAATGAATTTGTGATAGTCAATACATTTAGTAAGGGAAATGTACTAGAAAATTAATTTATTAGGATTTCCAAGGATTTATTGGTGGCTGAGGAATCTGAATTGTTGTCCCATTGTCATCTTACCTCGGTGGAGTAGAAAGATATGACTTTTCATTAGTCGATGTTGTTGACTCCTCCACTTATGAAGCATGTGAGAGAGTCTCAGATAGGATACATCGACTATGAGGTCTTGTATGATCAGATATCTATAGGAGATTCACCTGATGAATATTTTGAAAGAGGGAATCATGTCAACATTTTTTAGGGATGGATGGTTGTTCGAGTCATGATGTGGGAGGAGGTGATGTGAGAGATTCATA
Source organism: Viscum album (assembly GCA_963277665.1). Classification (NCBI taxonomy): domain Eukaryota; kingdom Viridiplantae; phylum Streptophyta; class Magnoliopsida; order Santalales; family Viscaceae; genus Viscum; species Viscum album. Next base: position 997,305,955 of record OY728136.1, on the reverse strand, counting down.
CTTCTCCACTTGTTGAATATAAAAATGTGTAGAATATGTACATAGACCGTCAGAAAAAGTTTTGGTTTTCCAAAATGAGATGGAGTGTAGCTGTGTTTGTCTCTTGGTTCATCTCATGTCAGGAGGTGAAGGATGAGAACCAGGTTTTGATAGGTTTGTTACAGACCCTTGAGATCCTAATATGGAAGTGGGATGACATCTCCATAGTTGTTGTGATAGGGACTCCCTGGATAGAGAAGGTCCATGATTCCATCTGGGTGATAATTGACTAGCTCACATTGTCATCAAACTTCCCTTCTATTAGAAATCATAGTTAGGGGATGTGTTTGGGGATTTTGTACACATGAGATATTTTTTTCCTTCATGGGATTCCCTTGATGATTGTCTCTAATCGTGATTCCTGATTTACGTCATGATTTTAGAGAGTCTGACAAGAAGAATTTAGGACCCAAATAAGGAGGAGTACAGACTTCCACCCCTAGACTGATGGAAAGACTGAGCACACTATCTAGGTGTTGGAGTATATGATGATGGATTGTGTGATAGACTTTGTCTAGAGTTGGTAGGATCACATACGCTTGGTAGAATTTTCATACAACAATAATTATCACTATACTATTGGAAGGGAACCCTTTGAAACCCTATAGGGGAGACCATGTAGGTCACCCTTGTTTTGGGTAGATATTGGTGAGACATATCATGTGGGTCCTGCGTTGGTGTAGGCAATGAAGGAGAAGGTCCAGGTCATCCATGAGTATATGAGGATGGTTGAAGCAGATAAAAATATTACACATATCGCCATCGTAGGTTGTGTAGTTTGAGTATGGAGACTACATTTTCTTGAGGGTCTCCCCATGATGAGAATTATGGAGGATCATCGAGGGAAGAAAGTTACCCCTATGGTTCATCGGGACGTTCATGATCTTGAAGAAGGTTGGAAAGGTTTCATACAACCTCACCCCACCCCCACAACTAGGTGTGGTTTAGATATCTTCTACGTGTCACACTAGAGGAGATAATTGAATAGACGAACACACATCATCAATTAGAGAGATATGGACATAGGGGATAGATCCATATTAGCAAATCCCCAGGTGGAGATCAACGATCAAAAGGATATGACCATATATAGATGGATAATCCCCTTGGTTCATGTGTTGTGGTCCCACAAGAACATGTAGAAGAGATTCTAGGAGTAGGAGAGATAGATGTATGTTCTTAATTCTTAGTTGTTTGATTAGTTTTGATTTTCATGGATAAAAACATCAAGGAAGTAATTATTTAGACACTCATTTTTTTTTCTTTTTAAGACTTTGAAATATTTCTACATATATTTCCAGAGCCAGGAGATGAGACAGAATGTGATTCTAAGACCTAGTGTGCCTATAATTAATTTTGTAAGAATATTAAATATATTTTATTTTATATTCATGTTGTTTCATAAATGAAATAGGATAAATCTTAACAATATATCGCATTATAATTATGAGATCATTATTGAGTACGTAATGTGGTTTTTATCATATGAATGACCTAAAATAGGTTACCACGGTGTATTTGGATATCTCACCTATTGGATTAATTAATTAATCCATTCATTAATTTTACCAAATACTAATTGACCCTAAATAAATTTGTATGGAAATTTCCCCAGGGTTATCCCCCTAACCCTATAATCACCTAGAGACATTATTCACCTCCTACTGGTGGATCATGTTGAACAACAACAAAACTATTGATTGTAGAACATCAGGACGCAGTTAAAGAAACGAATTTTTCCCATTTATTGATAAGTGAATTCATTTATGAAAAATGATCCAATATCAATGTAAGACTCGTCAATTAGTGGATTATGAACATTTCTAGATTATTTATTGAGATGATCAATCCCTTTCAATTTATCTTTTCCTATTGTGTTCTGAGCATGAGACTGAGTGCTGATTAAGTTGATTAATCATTATTTTCTAACCACAGGTATCTTAGTTCTTGATCATTATACAAGATTTATTGGAAATGTTCCTGTAAATTATTTTTTTAATTTATCACCCTTTGTGTTTTGTTATTCAACAGTATTCCCCACGGTTCTAGTTCGATGTTTTCGGGTAGTACCGAGCCTGATCAGTTCCCTAAAAATAATGATGAAACAACATACGAGGGATTGATCAATGAATAGAAGAAGGGTCTAGGATGTTTTTAGGAAATAGTGGATCTTATTGATGATCAAAGATCAAATTATCATTGATGGAAGATATTGGGATGTGTGGTGCATGATGAAGGACTACTGAGGAATTAAAGAATCATATTTCTTGAAAAAGAAAGATAAAAATGGTGAATAAGAGTCAGATCCTCTAATATCAGGTGGGAACAACATTGGATTTACAACAGAATGGCCACATTCTAGGCATGGAATGTGGATCTAAGAATCTGTGAGAAACCTAACTACACATCATGTACCATAATGAACACACATCATGTATCCCCTTGGTTGCAGTGGATTGGGTTTTGGGATTTATAAGGATGACATGTCATGTAGACTCCCTACATGTCATGTACATCCATTCCCATGTGAATGAGTCATGTGGTGGCGAACACATCTAGTAAGATGCCATGTTCCTGAGTACTTGGGAATAACCAGAGAACACGTGTGAGACATCTTGATAAGATTCAAATTGTGTACTAAATTACACAAACACTTGATAATTTTCACGAACATATCTTGGATACCTAGACACAACCAAGAACACATATGGGGCCCAGAGTTTAATGGTCATGCCATGTGTCTCCCCACAAGTAGTCATATACTACATTCATGGAAATTTGTGAAGTCATAGGTACATGACTAGTTGAAGGAGGGGGAAAAAATCTAATGTGGGTCCCCTCACACTATGTATATCCCTTGGAACCATATAAATAAACATCAATATCTTATATTTGTTTCATTTGAACTTGTATTTTGGCCCCCGAGTAGCCAACAATGAGTGTTTTTACATATAAATTGATGGTTCCCTTGAATAAATTTTTTAGGTATGATGTGAATTGTTCTAATCAAATCCATTATTTAGATAACACCTAATGACATAAGTGATCATGTAGGATCACCAGAGTCTTCATGTAGAAAGGAACCCCCACCCCCACCCCATCATCTTGGGAGAGAGTCATCTATAATTTATTATATAATGGAAACCAAATTCTTTTGGGTGTGGGTCCTTAATGACCAGAGTGGAATCCTATATCACACCACGGTGCAGGTCCTCAACCTAGAGAGTGGAACACTCCCGCACCCATAATCATGGGTGCATGTCCTCTACCTTACTGAGTGGAACTACCTATCAGATAGGGTGCAAGTCCTTGATGACCAGATCGTAACACGCTATCACCTGAGGGCATGGTTCGTTGACCTATATAGTTCTCTCCATCATCTTGAGTGTGGTTCGTCTACCATTCATGTGGAACCCCCTATCATCTATATAATGGGTCCTCATGACACTAGAGTGGAACCATTGATCATCATGGGGGAATGTCCTCTACAGATAATTAGAGAATGAAAACATCACTGATGCACTAGGTTGTAGCTCCCCTATATGTATTTTATGCCCCCTCAGCGAATAGGTATAGTTATGAGGTGTGGACCTTTACACGAATACTTCTAAAAATACATGTGAGATGTTGGGAATCATTGATGAACTTTTGGACTGTTAGTGACTTTTTTTCTTAGGATTTGCTCGAGGTATTGATCCACATTATCTCTTGTTTGGGATTGTTTTGGATACAAATGTATATAACTGTGCATCCATATACATCTATTTGGAATTGGTTCCTCTCCTTCCATTGGTTGAAAAGATGCATAGGGTATTCTATGTTATTTCTTTGTTTAGCTTCACATGTTTGGATGGGGTTAATCACATAATATATGTGGAAAATACTTGATGTGTAGTTCATCTACATACCTGTTGTTCTCCTTATGTTTGGATGATGTTACATAATCTCATGGACTGGTTTGAGCTATTCTCATTCACTGCATCATGCATCATATTTACTACCTATTTTCTTTCTATTACTATTGTATATGTTACTCCCTCGCCCCATGATCATTTAGATAATCCTACTAGGATGTATATAATCACCCCTAAATGGGATTTCTTAGCACATGTAGTGTATTATGACCATGATGGATAGGTCGACGATGAATTATTATGAGCCTAGAGAAACCACATACATTAAACCACATATAGTGGCCATAGCATAGTGAATATGAGTTCTGATCTCATAGAGATTTAAATTCTAGTTTTTTAGGTTGGGATATCTTTCTAGTTCAATGTGTATTTTCCCCTTTACATTTTAGTTTACACTACTGAACTCTTACACTCTCTAGACGTTTTAAATGAATTGTTATTACCCTAGTGTTTTTCATCATTTTTACTCTTTACTAATTCATTGAGATGGTTTTGTGTGTGAATACATGTACATAAGAAAAGGACTCACCTTTTTAGTGACTCCTATGTATATGTTTTTCATCCCCATACCTATGGATGTATCTTGTTGTACTTGCGGCTCGAGCCCCAACTTGCGTCATGTTGTGACAATAATGGTAATGTATCAATCCAAAGAATATAACAGGGTTAACATGAAATAAGAATATAAAACACATTAAATTAAATATATTAATTATAATTAAAGGAAATAGGGAAATTAATTTACCACATAAATGATTAAGGGTGAAAAATATCAAACATGTCACAAGTAATTGAAAATACATAAAAATTACCCATATAGAGTAAGAAACAGTTTAATAAAAACCCCTTGAAATAATGATAAAAAAATTCACAATAAATTCAAATTATTAAAATTCAATTCATGATATTATAATTTTTATAGGAATTATACACACCACTAAAATGAAATTAGGTTCACAAATAAAAAAAGCGCCAATATAAAGGGAATTGAGATGAAATGCACTTATATTACTTCGTTATTTGTTTTGTGCATGTCCCTTACATACTGAATAGTAAAATTAAATTTATTAATAAATATCATAAGAAAATTTACCATCAATATTTCATTTTATAATTTCTATTTATTATCATATGTTAATTATTTATGATATTGTTTTTTCTTATAGTGATTACATGAGGTGGTTTGGTCGATTTCTTTGAAACATTTTCATTATATTAGAAATGGATAAAATGTGTTATATAATATATGCATAGTCTCTAGAATATTATAGGTGCATTAAATTTATTATTACATTAACATAAAATTTTTAAATCTCCAAATCTATTCCCAATTAGGGATCAATTTAAGAAGACTTCCATTTTATGTTTATTAATGGAAGTTCAGTTAACTATAATCGCTTACTATTTATATTACATATAGAATATTTATATTATATTTTTGGATATTACTTGAATCAAAAATATAAATACATTTTTATATTCATCCATGTTATTTGGTAATGAAAAAATTGAAAATGTTGTCGATGGAGGCAGTAGTTGGCACATATGTATCACGATAACTTCCTTTTTTCAAATAGTTTTAAAGGAAATTAAGTGGTATGAAATTTTTATAATAATATTTAGTAATATTAATAATAAATATTGTATCATAATTTCATTTATATAGAATAATTTTTTATGTATAATAGAAAAATAAATAAGAGAGCTAGAGGGAGAACATTACCTCTCCATTTTGATGTTCTCCCTTGGGTAACACATTAAGGAACACTAGATTGGTCTTTTATAAATGAAATTATTCTAGAAATTTATGAGGGAGTTTTTATATGACAAGGATAGAGTTTTGGTAGATATATTTATTTAAAGTGGTTGAATAAATGTCGTATAAGTTATCCACTTTTATATGTGAGTAAAAGTTTACTTCTGTAAAAACCCATTAATTTTTCAACGATGGAAAAACAATATTAAACAGTTAATGGCTCATAAAGTTGTTATTAGTGAATTTTTAAGTGATATAATGTCTAGGAAACTGGTAGCACCCATTTTCAAACATGTTTTAATCATGTTTCAAGCCTTTTACTATATGGTTTTTACTTTTTTCCATTTCTATTTTTAACATGGTGATTAGTTTTTACCTTATTGATATATATTTTATTAAAAGTATAATGTAAAACCCATACGAAATTTTGATTTTATTAACCTTTATTTCATATCTATAAAATCTAATAAATTTTCTAAATAGTATTAAATTATCTTTTAAGTGATAAAATTTAATACACTGAAAAACTATTTTTTATAAAATGTTTCATGTAACCTTAAGTGTTTGTAATATTATTTAGTATCGATTACCATTTTAATGAGTTGTACTATTATTATATATAGGATTAAAAAGTATTTTTGATTTGTTTTTATATGTTATTAATAAATATATATATATATATCACACAATGTTAACAAACAATTATTTGAAAATAATAATTGTACTATTATGATTGTAATTAATTATAATCTAAGAAATAATTTTCTATACATTAAAATAAAATAAAACATATTAAATAATATGAATATGTTAATATGAAATTTGAAATCCAATTTTTAGATTTAATTTCTATAAGTGATGATAACTAATTTTTAATATATGGAAATAAAAAAATTATAGTGAAATATTACTTCTGTTTTGAAAATATTAAACCCGGGATTAATAAATTTAAAATATAAATTTTTTATGATTTATTTTATTTTTAGAATGTGTAAAAAAATTGATATAATTTGAATTTATTCTTTTATTATTAAAATTTAATAAAATTTATGGTATTTAAAAAATCATTATTTATCATTATTCAGATAAAAACATGTTATTTACAAAAAATCAATATTTAACAGTAATATAATTTCCACCTGATGTGTTAAAAAATGAAGTTCACTTTATAAAAATAAAATTATATAGTTATAAAATATATACATGAAATTAAAATACTTAATAAAATGGTTGGTATATTTTATTAAACAAATTCCCTTTTAAAATGTTATGTCTTCTTAATCCTATTTTTTTGGAATTTCAAATTGATTACAATATTGTTCTTTACTATCGGTTTAATTTTTATTTATTTTTTGTAACAATAATCATCTAATATTGTGCCATATATTCATTCAATGTTTCAGGTGAAATATGATTTTGATCATTTAATTGATTTAGAGAATAAATATTTTCCAAAATATCAGTTTCTTACATTTCACCCTGAAATAAAATTCGTCTTAATTATTTTAATTACCACTTACAAATGAAAAATTATTTGGTATCTATAATATACCATGGATATTTTATTTTATTAGGATATCAGCTATAGTATCTTAGACACTAAAAGACTCTTCATTTTTCTCCTAATGGGCATGTATTGAGATTTTTTATTTATCTAAATAATTTTTTATAAAATATGATTCCTTTTTTAGTTATAAGACGTACCATTAACATATTCATTTTTTGATACTTTTTCTAACTAAATATTGAAATGAAATTTTTTATGACGAGATACCACATAATTATATTAAATGGTTATATGACTATAAAAAATCAAACATATAATTTCTTTTAATGTGAAACTTTATTTTAAACCTATGAAACATTCAGTTAAACAATGATATCTTTGGATAAAACTATAACTCCTTCAATTAATCCTAAATTCCCTAGCATCATATTCTTATTAGGTTCTCTAACATACAATTAATTTGATCCAAAATCCATATTATTTTTTTATAAATAGAATATGATTATCCCAATGAATATCCCTTATAAATTTCTATCCATGTGTGATTTATTAGGCCCAATCATCCTGAATTAAAAAACCATTGAGTAGTTACTCAACCAAATAATTTTAGGGTGACTACCACAAGGTGCATATGTTCCACATCTACATGCATACTCCAGTATCCATATATGGATGTAATTCTTTGGAAATCCATATAATCAAAACTACACCAAAATTTGTTGATTTTATCATACACATAATGTTATACCTTAGTTATATCACTATGTGTTTCACTAATATGATCGTATCCTATTCACCAAAAATTACTAAATTAATACTCAAAAATAAAAAACTCTACTTTAATTCAAAATGATGAACATCGTGACCACAATCAAGAATATTATTTTAAAAAATCTATTTGAAAAAAATATCATTAACACAAATTGATATAAATAAATATTTATTTTACATTATTTCACTAATATAAACATTACATATCAGAAAAAGTTACACAATACAAATAAAATAAGGGTGATTTTCTTTTAGGGACATCTACATAAAAAATTTATTATATAATGCTTGTGAACATTTCTCTATAATCGAACCACATTATACTCTTGTATATTTTTCTCCTATGTTATTTATAAGTTCATAACCTAGGTATTAGAAATTTAATAAAAGGGTGAGCTCAAATACTTAGTAAGGGGGAAATGTTTAATATGTCATTATGGGATTAATCACAAGAATATGAGAAAACATGAGAAGTGGGAATGTTTTATTAAAAATAATTTGGAATAATAAGTGTTATTATTTTAGATAATATATTCTAATCATATAGTATAATCATAGGAATGTAATATTGAATCAACGAATGTCATTGAAATAAAAAATAAAGTGTGATTATGGTGGAAACATAAAACCTAAAAAAGATTAAAATTTTGAAAAAATAGAATAATTTATGTCATTTATGTTATGAAAATATCTCAACACATCCACACTGTTGGGAAGAGGATTAATCATATATATACCCTCTTGGTCTTGGAAATCCTCTTTTTTAACCTCTTAGGCTATGTATATGACCCATTTACCCTATTTAAACAAGGGTACTACATATGCACCCTCATGGAATTATTTGATATAAAACCATGATAAATTCATTATATTGAGATATAGGATATAACCCATTCTTCATAAATATATGTGTCTATCACTTGAAAATATTTATTCACCCCATCATAAAGATTTCATGGAAATATTTGTGTTCTTTTTCAGTATTTTGATTTTATCTGACAAAAATTGACATCACGAATATAAATGGTTGATTCCAAAATGTTAATCATCCCATAGATTATTTAATAATATATTTTATATAGTCATTAAAGAAAATTAATTTCTATTTAAATAGTTCCTTTAAACATAAATTAGAAAATATAAGTGAACCTATAAAAGAGATTTTAATTATTTTTGTATCATTATTCAAAAATATGATGATATGGGGCACATAAAAAATAATTTTCAAAAATGTAATTTAAAAAAGTTCTAAAAACCAAATATTTTTGAAGGAATATTAAATATTTGGTCCTTGGGAATGAAATAACGATTTTAACAAAGTGAAGTTAAAATATCTTGAAAATTTTACTTTTTAAAAATAATATTCAATAATAGACCACTGAAAATTACATAAGGGTTTCAAAAAGAATAAGTGAAAACATTTTAAAAAAATTTATTTTCAAAAAGAGTCTTAAATATTGTAGTTTTTATAAGAAACAATGGTTATCAAATAATAATCAAAATAGGAAGAAAAAATATCCAATTTTGAATGTTTGTAAACCCTTTTTATATTACGAATACCATTGATAAGAAACAACGTCCACAATAGTTATTATAAAATTTAACATAAAAAATTTGAAATGGAAAATATTAATGTAACTTTAGTTGACAAATATTTTGATTTTAGAAAAATATAAGAATTTTTTTGTAATAATCAAAATTAAGGAAATTTGTCTTTAAAGTATATGAGATTTTAAAAATAACATTACACCTATGTAGAAATAAAATTCAAAATAAAAAATATTTGAGTTAGAAAAACATTTTCCCCAAATATAAAAGAGGAAATATATTATATAATTGCAATTAGATGAATTTATCATACTTAGAAGAATTATTATCAAGAAATAAAATTTCTACTCAAATAAAGAAAATTGTAGTTAATAAAATATCTTATAGATATCATAAGTCATTATAAAAGTAAAATTTAGATAGGGTTTTATGTGGTGTTTATGTAAATCCAAATGAAAACTACAATGTAATAAAATAAAAGAGAATAATTTACCCAACATATATGAAATAATTTCAATAAGAACAATATAAAAACAGTGAATAATAATTTAGTTCCTAAAAACCCTTACATCATTATTATCTATCGAATTAAAAATACCTGAAATATAGATCATGATTTGGATTTTTAAATCACTAGTACTTCATAGATAATAATGATTACATAAATTCATGTCCAATATATAGAACATAAAAAGGAAACAAGTGGTGAATACATGAAGTGTCTCAATTAAGAGAAATTGAGATTCAAAAAACAACTTACGATAAAGGTAATTCAATAATAAAATGAAAATAATAGGTTTAAAATGATATAGATGTTAAAAAATATTATAATTAATTTTATTCAATTTAATTAAAGTAAAAATGGTGGTTATTATAGTATTTAAAATAAATTATTGGAAAGAATATAAAACTTGTCTCAAGAAATTGAAAATGGACCCAAAAAAACCTAACAGATTGAAAAACATTTTAATAGAGACCCCTATAAAGGATGATCTTGAAATTGAAATTACATTAATATGAATAATAAATATTTAATGATATTATATATCTAATGGACAATATACACACAACTTTAATGAAATTAGGTTTATAATTCAAAAAAATTCTCAGTATCATGGAAATTGAGACAAACCACAACTACCTTATTTCCAAATTCTTTCTGCACATGCGCCTAAAATATAGAATAACATAATTCATTTTATTAAAAAATATTTATAAAATTTTAAAAGATATTTTTGAATTTATTTAATGTATTAATTATCATTCATTATTTATTTATTAAATAGATTTTTCTTGTGGAGGTTACTTTATGTGTTTCTGTCTATTTCATTGAAACATTCTTGGTATATTGATATATATATATATATATATTATTATAGAATAAATTCATAATTTCTATAATTTTATAAGATTATTTATTTTATTATTCAATTATAAAATAATTCTAATATTTTAATATTTTTTAAAAATGTGCTCAAATTAATAAAGGTACCTTTATATGATTATTTTAGGGGGTTATGTTTACTATGATCACATAGTGTTTATATCAGTTACAGAGTGTCAAATATTATTTTTCCAAAATATTTTTTATTTAATAAAAATATTTTTAATAAATTAATTATATATTTAATATTATACATATTACGTGATAATGGAAATAAAAAATATGTTGTTCATGGAGGTGGTAGTAAGCACGTACAGATGATGACATCTGTTTTTTTGAATGGTTATGGAGGATAATAGATAAGTGATATTCCTATTTTTTTAATTATAATTATTTATATTTATAATTATTATTTTATCATACATTCTTGGATAGATAATATTTTATGGGATAGAAGAAGAAAATATATTAGGCTACTAGTTGGATAACATTAAATCTCCATCTGTATCTTCTCTCTAGGGTAACATCTTAAGTCACCCCAGCGTGGTATTTTTTCAAGACCAAGCCTACTAGTATGTGAGTACGTATTTGATAAGTGACTAGGATAGAGGTTTGTTATGGAATTGTAATTTTTAGGGAAATCTTGTGGAAGTGATCAATTTTTTTAAAATAAAGAAATATATACTTTTATAAATACCTATTAATTTTTCACTAATTGAATGAAACAATTAAAGGGTTAATAGTTACCAAAGTGGTAAATAATTATTTTTTCCAGAGATATGGAAAAAATAATATATACCTCATTATCACACATGTTTTATAATGTTTCAATCCATTTATAGATTGATATTTTCATTTTACGATTTTTTACCTTGGTAACCTGTTTTAACCCAAGTAATATATATTTTATAAAACAATATAATGTTTCACTTATTACGAATTAATTATCTTATTAATATATTTACATTATAAATATAAACTAATTTAGAATATAAATAAAATAAAATTAACTATTGTATAAAATAATTAATATCTAGAAAAAATGTTGTGTTGAAAAATGTTGTTTTAGAATTTTTGGGTCTTAATTTTATTCTATATTGATTTAAAATTGAATGAGTGTTAATATTTTTATATATTGGGTTAAAAATTATATTAGACTATTTTTTTAAATTATATTAGTTTATTTATTTTGATTGAAATTACATAATGTTATTAAATAAACTCTTTGAAAATAAATGTTTTACTATTACCGTGGTAATGAACTATAATCCATATAATCCTTTTTTTATTAAAAAAATTAAAATAAAATTAATAAATAATATCTTAACGTTGAAATAAAATATTATATCTCATATTTTTTATTTAATTTATACATGTAATATAGGTGAATGAAATTAGTTTTGAGAGCAAAATTTTACTTATGTTTCCAAAAAACTAAAGTTGAGTTTTTAAAATTATGTATTTTATTATTAAATGATTTATTTTAATTTCTCAAAATATGAAAATTTTTTAAATACATTATAATCCATTTTTTATTTTAATTATTTACAAACATTGATTGTATTAGAAAATTCAGTAATTTTTCTTAATTAATAGAAATCAATTATTTTAAAAAATATCAAAACATAATCATATTCTTATTTATAAATTATTAATTAAAAACGAATATTAATTTATAAAATTAAAATTATAAAATCTATAAATATATCTTTTAAATGAATGTACAAAACTTTATGGAAGACTTATTTAATTGAATAACTACCTTTTAAAACATTTAGTGTTATTAATCCTTTTTAAGAATTTTTAATTGATTAAAATATTTTAATCTAGTAAGTGTTTTATTACTGTAAAAAAATTAAAATATACATCTAATATGTCATAGATGGTTTTTTTGGTGTTTCATGTGAAATAATATATCAAAAATATTATAAATTTATTGAAAATGTATATTCCAAAATCTAATTTTGTTTCATTCACAGTAATTCAGATATCTCTTTAATAAATCACATCAAATTACCTACATAGAAAAAATTTAAAATATATTAAAAAACATTTTTATCCTTACCTTATTATCATATTCGATAAGGTTGAGAGTTTTTTTCAATATATAAGATCTAGCAATTTTTGTTGAATTTTTTTGGGACATTCATGCTTACAACATAAATTTTCCATGCACTGTTCTCCTTGAGAAGCATGACCTTTATTCTCCATTCATCACTATATATATATATATATATATAACTTCATTTGTTATCAAAATCATCAAGGAACATGTATTTCGATATTATAAATTTATAGTTACCATCATTTCAAACTGATCTGAAAGAATAATCATACAATACAAAAGAGTGTGTCTTGCATTCATGCCCCTTCCACATTGTTTCTATAGAATTATTAGGTCACTCTTTGATGAAAAAATACAAATAAACATATATATTTATTAATATTCTCATATCTATTTTACCAAACCATTCAAATTATAGCTATCTTGTATTGACTCTGGTTTTTGTTTTATCTTGATCCTATCACCAATGACACACATAGATTTTTTGTAAGAATCCATGGGTTTTATTTTTCTTATATATTTAAAGTACATTATCATTTTTAGTGTAACAACATTCTAAATCATCTTGGGTGTGTTTTTTTCAAAACATTCATTTTTCACAAACAACATGGTGAACTAACTTTCACTCCTTTATTCATTATTTCTTTTATTTTGTAATCTTCATTCATTAATAAATTTATATATATTATTGGTTGATTTTAATTTTTTTATTCTCCATAATGAACACCTTTATTTTAATTTCCATAGAAATATTCCATGATTTCAAATTTGATAGGAATTCACTAATTCATACCACTATTATTATTATACAATAAATAAAATCACATTTCTATGACTTTATATTTTTTTTATTATTCTACTAATAAATAATATATTATTTTAATAATCAGTAGCCTAATGATCAATTATTCCACCAAAAAAATTAGCAACTAATACATACTAATTTTTTATTTTGAAATTAAATATATAATGATTTAACACCTTATTATATTTATTCGAAACAATCCTCTAGTTAATTTTTTTTGGGTACCCAGTTTTTTCCCTATTACTCAAATTCACTTTTTTTTGATGTTGGATTTTTATAACCTTTCATAACATATAACTGTTTGTAATTTACATTAAAATCACTAATTTCTATTGAAACAGTATTTCTGACAAAAAAATCATGGAAAAATGTTACCTCATTTTTTATTTGACCACCTAACATGTAATAATAAATATTAAATATAAGAAATTAATTCTTGGTACTTTCAATGATTTATTAAGAACCACATCCTAATTTTTCAACATTAATTTCATGAAAAGAATATTTTATAGACAATGTGTTTATTTTTATATTTATTAAATATATAAAATTTATTGATTTGAATAATTTTAGTTTCATCTAAATGTGAATAAGAATTTTGTCTCTATAAATGTAAATACGAATGTTATATAAGAAATATCTATAATAATTATAGAGAATAATGAAGAAAATTAATTTATAGATATCACATCTTTAAGAAATGAAAGGGGATTCACCAAAAATTTTAACTAAAAAAAAATGGGAAATTGTTGAAATATCTATTGATAATTATCCTCTTGATCAATGTAGTTATTTGATGTGACTATTATTTTCCTTTTTTCATCACATTATGCATTTTATTTTGGAATAAAAGATTACATGTAAAATAACCTCATAGATATTTTTAATTTCATATATGGGCATATCAAGGACCTATTGGATGAAAATAGATTTCTAATAATAGAGATAGATTCTTTTGTGGATACATTAATAGGGAATCCATTTACGTGCATAAATCTAAAAAATAGTCTAATTCAAGGGGAAACTAACTTATACATTGATGTAAAATACACCATGGATGAAAAAGAATTAAAAAATATAATTAATGGGAAATAAAAGACTAAAAATGTTATTGAGGAGGGTAAGAACACATTAAAAGACATAAAAAGTGAATCTATTAATATTATTAATTATTAGTTTTAAATAAAACTTAAAAACTTATGGGAGATTTCTTTTGGAAAAAAATAAGTTTCATTATAAACCTTTGGATATGATAATTAGTGATGGTAAAGATAATGTAAAATTACTTTATGATTACAAGAGAACCATAAATATAAATAGTATTTAGTAAGATCTAAATATGAAAAATCTTTAAGTTATCAAGATAGATATTTTGGAGTGTATTGGTTGTATGATCTTGTTGATTGAGGAGGTACATATTCATTTCAACTAATCATTTTATAAATTTTAATGTGGTTAATGAAATTATAACCAAGATTATACTAGGTCTTGGGGTGTTATATGGGTAGAAGTAAAATAAAATGAAAAAGAGACCATTTTTTATAGGTATCTGGTTGGGATATGGTTAGTACTAACTGTGAACCATGTCCGAGGGAACTACGTAGCCTGGTTACCTTAGATAGAGGAAGGATCACGACCACTGCACTGTTTTTAATGCTTTGTAGGTGGCCCTAAAAACCATGTGTTGAGGCACCCTCATGGAAAGTGGTTTACTAATTTTTTCCGTGCTTTTTGGCCAACTATGTAGAAAAACCATGCACCTCATTAAAAATGGTAATTTCAATTTTTTTCCATATTGGGATCTAAATGTTCTTACCCGATTTTCTCACCTTTCCTCATCTAGTAGTAGGGGTTATAAACTAAGAAATCTCTAATTATTTGAGGATCATTCTCCTACAATTACTTGTAATTTCCAGTTTTATTCATTGAAAATATTAGCTCTATGTGATTATAACACTTCCCTTTTTCCTATATTCAAGAAAAATCATGGTGAAATTATTAATCTCATTAAAAATCCCTAAAAATTATTTTTCCAAAATATTATTAGAATGGGAATTTTTTGGGGATTAGCCATTAATAAAGAACTGTGTTTTAGTGATCTTTTTTTCAAAGTGCATGTGTTAGGGTTTATTTAAGGAATATCCCATAGTATTGATGTTATTAATGTGTATGTTGTTGTGATTTTGTGATATTTTTCAATGCATTTGATTCCATAGTATGAAATAATAAATTTGTATTTAAAATGAAGTGTTGGAACCCTCACTATCTCTATTAGATCGATTTAGGATGATTGGACATGGACAATGGTCACCCATGGGGTGAGCTACTCTCATGATCATGGGAGTTGAGTTGTTAAAAGATTAATTGAAGGGTTTGTGTAATTAAACCAATTGGAACTAGTTTTAGCATATTATTATAGACTTAATTTTTATTTGGATTAACTTGAATATGTTAAATGAGTTATGGAATATAAATTAGTTACTATGATAAATTGTTAAATAGGCATGCACATTTAGTTAAATGGATTAAAAGGGTTGAAAATGGTTAAAATGGGTTTTAAATAGAGAAATGGGCTATCTATGAAAATTGTGAACATTTTTAATTGAATGAACCATCAAATTGTGAAAAAAAAATTACACTTGTTATTATCGGATGAGTGTTGGCTAACAGTAACCTTTGAAACGCGGCTAATTTATTGTTAGAATGTTGTATCGTTTCACCTCTCCCTTGGTTGGGCCAAAATGGTTCACTAGGATCCTTTATGAATCATTATTATGGTGGATGGAATGATTAGCTGGACTCTAATTTTATGTACAAGATGTTTTATATCATTTTTGGTCTACTCTGACATAGATTTACAAATCCCAGTTTGATACATGGCTTGATGGTCCTTGCATGTTAACCAGTGATGTCTTTTTGAAATATTTTTCAGATGAATAGCATGGGATAAAGAAGGTTTGACATGTAAGGGTGTCTATTAAAAATGAGAAAAACTTTGGTAAATTTAAATATAGTTAGGTAATTTAATTTGGTTTAATAAATTTTTATATTGTTTATTTTACATATTCATACTTTATTTTAAAATTGGTAATATTTTAGGAACCATTTTTAGTAGACTACTAAGATTCACTAACACCCTTATTAGTCTTCCATTCAGTACCTGATAATAATTTATGAATACATGAGAGGATAAGGAAAATTTACATATGTTAGATGGATAATTTGGGATTTAGGGTGGAGTATGGATAAGGGAACTAGACACAATACAACAAAACAAACATTTATCAACGGTAAAAAAGGCCTTTATCTGTGCTAAAAAGTATTGTTAATCGACCCGCTATTAAAGGGTGCAACCCTTTATCAGTGAATAGAAAACTGATGTTAAAGGGCACCCATTATCTTCTTAATTAGAAGTGCTGATAAGGTCCCCATTCATCAGTTCTTTAATTAACGCTAATAAATGTGGCACTTTATCAGCACTAATTGAAGCACTAATATCGGCTTCCCTGTCCAGGCGTGTTGTTTATACAACATCACGCCCAACAACATAAAAAAATAAACATTAGAACAAAAAAACAAAACTAGATAAAATAACTTATATAAACTTACATAAACCTTTTAGTAAATAAAAACTCATAATATATAAACAAAACCACACACATGATGCAATGATGAACAAATAATCAGCACACACAAAATTTTGGCAAATAATGCTATATAAAAATAATTGAAATCATGAATAAAAAAAACACTCATGTTATTAACTAAAAACACTTCTATATAAATTTCTAAAAATGTTTTATAATATTAAATTTACAAATATACAACAAATATTTATAATTATTAATGTTACTTCTTTTGACATCTGTGGTCCCCTCTAAAAAAAGTCCTATGATGGTAATAGTCCCAAAGGAATCATTCCAACTTGAAAAATAGGCTAAACCTACATAATAAATCACATATTACATTAGTAATACAATAAAACAATAAATTAAACATTAATATGAATAATACATTAAAAATGTCAATTTTTCATAAAATGACACATTTGGAGTCATACTGGTCACACTGTGCATGTCATTGAGGTGGGGTTGATTCCTACACATCCCAAATGACATATGGATAATTTTCCTAATGTATCAATATAATAAGGATGCATTTCCTTAGTTTTCAGTATTTCAGTTGGGTTTTTTTTTCTAAAATGTCATTTCAAACCAAAAACATACAATTTGAGTCATATCGGTCACATCATGTGTCAGTTTGACATGAGACTGCTTCACACACATCACAAAGGAAATAAAAAAAATTTCTCCTTAATATTGATGACCATTGGAATGTATTTTCTTGGTTTTCAGTGAGTCACACTTTTTCATTTAAAATGTCATTTTTAAACTAATAGCGAACACTTTTTGTCATATCGTTCAAACTATTTTTCATATTGAGGTGGGTTTGATTCTTACACATCAAAAAAGACTCATGGATCATTTACCTAAAATACCAAAACAATATAAATGCATTTACACTAATTTCAGTATGTTATTTGTGTAGTTTTTTAAATGGATTAATATCAATTTTAAATAAAAAGTCACATTTGGAATCATACTGGTGACACCATGCACCATATTTATGTTTGGTTGATACATACACATCACAAATGAATGATAGATCAGCTTTATAATGTATCAAAAAAATTCGGAACACATTTCCTCAGTTTTTAGTCTGTCAGTTGTGTATTTTTACTAAAATGTCATTTTAAACTTACAACAAGCAATTCGAGTCATAGAAGTAGAATTGTACGTCAATTTGACTCAAGAATACTTGATACATGTCAAAAAGTACTCATTAATCGTTTTCCTTATATTGGATGAAAATAAGAAATAATTTTTTTCTCATTGAGTGACATATTTTGAACTAAATTTTTAATTTTAATCATGTAATAGACAATCACTACTGGAAATATGATCTTTCCCAACACTTCTATACCAACGGTTTGTAAAAACCATCAGTATAGCTACCATTTCCCAACGGTTCACCAAAACCATTGGGAAAGCCATAGATTTCCCCACCTTTCCCAATGGTTTGGCAAACCGTTGGGAAAGGGTCACCCTTTTTGAACGGTTTATGCTAAATCGTTGGGAAAGGGTGTGTTTTGAGCCTCTTTCCCAATGGTTCACCAAAACCGTTGGGAAAGAGTGACCTTTCCCAACGGTTCACCAAAACCGTTGGGAAAGAGTGACCTTTCCCAACAGTTCACCAAAACCGTTGGGAAAGCGTGACCTTTCCCAACGGTTCACCAAAACCATTGGGAAAGAGTGACCTTTCCCAATGGTTAACCAAAACTGTTGGTAAAAAACACCCAAAAAACCAACCTTCGGCCTAAATAACTCAACCCACCCCTAACCTATCCCAACGGTTTTGAAAACCGTTGGGAAAGGGCTATCCCAACGGTTTTAAAAACCATTGGGATAGGTTCTTTGATTTTTTTCCATATCTACTAACCGAGAACATTATATAAATCAAAATTTTAAATAATTATGATAATACATATATATATATTTATGAAATTATGTTTACAAAAGTGATTTTAGCTTAGTGGTTAAGTCGTTCGATTATAAACGAGGGGTCCTGGGATCAAATCCCAGCAGATGTTTTATTTTTGGAATTTATATATCAACGGTTCCATTACCGTTGGTATAGATTTCATATTACCTATACCAACGGTTTCCAAAACCATTGGTATAGACCGATCCCAACAGCTTACTTGGCTACGGTTCTCCAAACCGTTGGTATAGGCTATACCAACGATTCCAAAACGTTGGTAAAGGTTAGTTTTCCAGCAGTGAATTGTTGTCATACTGATCACACAGTGAATCAGATTGAGGAGGGGATGATACTTTAATGTCACATATTAATAATAAATTTTTTTCCCTAAAGTATAGAACCAATATGAATGTGTTTTTTGGTTTTCAGTATGCCAGTTGAGTTTTTTTATTTAATTAATGTCAATTTTAAATAAAAAGACACATTTGGAGCCATACTTGTAAAATTGTGGGTTTTATTGAGGTTAAGTTGATTCTTACATGTCACAGATGACTGATATTTTTTTTTTCATAAAGTATCATAACGATCAGAATTCATTTAATTAGTTTTTAGTATGTAAGTTGTATTTTTTTACTAAAATGTATTTTCAAACAGATAAAATTCAAATTGAGTCATACTGGTCTCATCGTGTGTCAGATTGACATGAAACTTCTTAATACATATCATAATGGTCATAAAAATATCATTCCTAAATTTGGAAGATAATCATAGTTTTTTTTTCATTTTTTTCATTGAGTGAAACTTTTTGAACTAAAATAACAATTTTAAACTCATAATGGACAATTTTAATCATATTGATCACATGGTGCATCAGATCCTGTTGGGGTTGATTCTAAAAAGTCAAAACTTACTCATGGATCATTTTACTAAATTATTTAAATATTATGAATGTTTTTTTTAGTTTCCAGTAGTTTAGTTGTTCTATTTAGTTGAATTAGTGTCAATTTTAAATAACAAGACAAGTTTGGAGTTATAGTGGTCACATGTGCGTCGTAATGAGGCATGGTTGATTACTGCATGCCAAAAATTACTGATATATTGTTCTTCTAAAGTATAAAAACGATTGGAATTCACTTCATCAGTTTTTAGTATGCCAATCTTGTTTTTATAATAAAGTGTCATTTCAATATAAAAACATGCAACTGGAGGTATACCAATCACATCATGAATTAGTTTAATGTGAGACTACATCATCCGCATAAAAAAGACTTAAAACTTTATGTACATTATTTGGAAGGCAAGTGGAAATCATTTAATTTTTTTTAGTGAGTGACACATTTTGAACTAAAATGTCATTTTTAAACTAATAGCATACAATTGTAGTTATACTGGTCACACCATTTGTCAGATTGAGGTGGGGTTGATTCCAACATGTCACAACTGACTCATTGATCATTGTCTTAAAATATCGAAACAATATGTATGTATTTTTATAGATTTCAATATTTCAGTTTTGTTTTTTTACTTGAATTATTGTCAATTTTGAATAAAAAGAAACATTTGGAGTCATAACGGTTACACTATGCATTGGATTGAGGTGTGGTTGATTCCTACACGTCACAAATGACTGATATATTGATATCCTAAAGTATAATTAAATCGGAATGAATTTCCATGGTTTTTAGTATGTTAGTTGTGTTTTTTACATGAATTAATGTCAATTATAAATAATGACATTATTGGATTCATAATGATGACATTGCGCATCAGATTGAGATGAGGTTGATTATTATATGTCACAAATGAATCACGAATCATTGTAATAATGTATCAAATCAAATTTTAAGTACATTTTTATTCTTAAAAATCAATGCACCCTTTCCTCTGAAACCTTAAAAAGAGACATGACCTGCTCAATATGCTAAATCTACCTAGTTTAGAAGGATTGTGGAATAACCTTTAATCCCTATAAGTTTGACATAAAATAACATCCTCCTTCTGGATCATAGTATTAGTCAGCCCAGTGAATAATGAACTATAATATATTCAAGACCTCTAAATGAATATATGCCAGTTTGTGCTTCACTAGGTCGACTAAAGAGGCGAATATTCAATATTGCAGACTGAATTTATTTTTTTGTAGAGAACACCTTATCTTTGTTGAAAATGGAAAGAGTGTAGTAATATCATGTTCCAATTATGTCTCAAGATTTCACAACAAACTCAATGAATTAGTAAACTCCTTCTGGACACTCATTATCTTCTGTTGTCTATCAAAAACAGACATACCCTATAAATGAGGACCACCAATTTCTTTTAAAAAATCATTCAACATGCAATTCATTTAGTGCGCAAACAAGGACCACAAATGACCATGATATTCTGTGGAAAATCTATCCCATACATATCAAAAAAATTCCATCAAAAATGTGAATGATAAGTCACAAAAGATTATTTAAGTCTAAATTATTTTAGATTTTTTCCATCTTTATTTAATATTTTCACATTCTTCCATCAGGTATGTTTCTCATTCATCTCTAATAATATAAATATCGTCTTATAAATATGAATGTTTTCAAAAGTAGTGGTAGTACTGAAAAAATATAAATACACAAAGGATTAATAATTATTTTAAATGAAATAGAAATTATCTTCTAAAATACCTATTGGGGGATGATGGGTTGTTTATGGAATATGATCTCTTTCATTAATTTACAAAAATAATAACCACAGTCTTTATTGTTTGTTTGTTTCAGGTACTGCAGAAACATTGAGAAAAATATTTAGTTTTTTAATATGTGTTTAGATAGTAAAATCTTAATATATATACCCAGATACTTATCTAATCATGGTATTTGATTGGTTTATTTTCATATACCATTGGCCTCATTCCACAATGCAGACAATATTCATGCACCACCATATCATAAGATAATCCTCATTAAACTATAATATAAATTAAATAACTGGTTATTTGGTTCTAAAATGTTATATGTAGTGTATTACAGAATGATAAATGCCTACATTTGTTGTCTATTTTTTGGATATCCATGTATAAAATTGAGAAAAAAATCATTGGAGTATTCAAATTGACCACAATGAGCGTCAAATGCTTCCTAAGAAAACAAAAAAAGTAATGAAAGAAATTAAAGTATATTTATATGATTAAATTGTACAGTTTTACCCTTACATTTGTGGTATTAAAGAAGAGACTATCATCTGTAATTTTAATGTTAAACTATTTGATCAGTCCTTCAACCATTTCACCATGTTTCTTGGACGTTATGTATTCTTGTTCAATAGTGGTGAAGTGAGGACTAATGAGTCCAATTTTATATTCATGTGGAAATCCCTTCAATTGTTTTCGTATATATTCCTATAGAAAATATGAATTGTATTTAGTCACAAGTATCATAGAATATCATCTTTTGGATAATCAAATCATGATAACATACCTTATGAAAACATTAACAACTGAGTCTCCAAACAAATCATAGTGGAGGATTTCTGTTGCACTCTAAAAACCAATTATGTTTGGATCTTCCTTTTAATTGGTATTTGTTTCAAAATTAATTATGTTATTACCAATATCATTAAAATTTGAATCCACATGAGCCTTCAATGATATTAAATTTGGATATAGAAAGGTGAGTTAAGGTTCTTTAGGTAGATAGTTTTGATCAGTTTATTGATTATTGAGATGGTATTGAACCAGTATTTTATTTCACCCCTTCCCATTGTACATCTGTAATAACATGCATTGGTTCAGACTTTTTTTCAATAAATGTTTGTGGTTTAACATTAAAATTAAATTGGATATGAATACCTCATTCTCGTCATGTTTATTACAAGATGTGACAGCCATGTGATGAATGTTCATAGAGCTTGTTCGACCGTATGAATATCTCCATCATCCATCAGAACAGTGAGCTCAGCACTCAGCTCTAGGGCTATAGTAATTGAAACACTAACATGATCTGTCATAAGTGGTCAATCGTGTAGCGTGGAGTTCTGGATTTTGAACATTGTAGCCCTCGTTCGAAGTAAATGGGTGGGTGTTGATAGATATAAATAATAGTCCTTTTCACCTTGTAGAATATCAATACAAAAATGGTATTAGTGTCTACTATCTATATGCTTCACATTTTATAGAAACAATTATTTGAAAATCGACTACCTCAGTTAATAATTGTATTTAAGGGGAATGGATCACCACAAATATGGTGGGGGTGGGGTGGGATCTATATTCATGTGTTGTTCTTGTGTTGTTTTGTAACATCCCAGATCCGGCTGCCACTCGACGGGTGCCCTGAACCCAGTTGGTCACATGACCTCAAGTGCATTTCCCCAAATGCCAGAGGATGCTGACTAGCAGCGTGGGCCCAGGTCTGATAGTAGAGAAACTATGCCCTCATTTGTCAAAGTGTAGCACAGTGGAATTTAAATATTCAACATAAAACAAAAGTGGAAGCGGTAAACCATACATATTTAAAAAAACAACAGCAGTAAAAGATAACCAACAGTTATATAGATAATGATGAAACAGGTCTCAAGTTTATAGAAAATAGCCAGAACATGTTACCCAGCTATACAGTACAATACAATACAGAGTACAGAGTACAGAAAAGAAAAACAAAATATCCGGAATCATAGTGAGCCTAAGCTCGGTACCATGCTCCAATACTCCTCAGAAATAATCATGTACCTGTATAGGGACCCTTTTCCTTATCCACACCTGCAACAACATAGTCTGTTTGGGCCGAAGACATGACCCAATCAGGGTGTGAGAAATAACTCTCAGTATGAACCAACCAGAGGCCCATGCCCAACTGTGTGATAAATATGTAACAAAAGTGTGCAGCAGTAAAATTAAATAAACTAAGAAGGACTCAAAAGTAACTATCTTTACCAGTTATATTGCCAATTTATTATTCATTTTAACCATTTAATATTAGAGATCACCTCAGTGAATGCTCTAAGTAGATAGTTAGTGTCTCTAGACATATAAACTCTTACCCTCAGGTAATCAGAATCATAACCCATAGGTAATTGCCCATAGTAATAACAAATATTTCCCTCTGTTGTACAAAGATTCTTACTTAGGAATAGAGTCTATTTCCTACAGGCACGAAAGAAGTCTCCCTCGAGCTAAAATAACCACTGCCCTCAAACTAAAGGTAACACTACCCTTAGGATAAGTAAAGCACTGCCCTAAGGCTAAGCAAGTAATCGGGCCATGCCTAACATATAAACCATCAATACACATGCAATTCCTTTTAAAGAAATTAAATAATCATTATTACAATGGCATACCCTCGGGTATCCTGACCAAATGGCTAAACAGAGGAACACACCCCTGAGGTAATCCTAGATCCATGCAGTGATCCCACAAAATAATTTATTATCACATTTAATTATTTATGCATATTTGGGTATTCAAAACATCTAAGGACTCAGCCCCACGACACCCCAACATGGGTTCGAAGCTCAATGGTACACAAAAATGCACTACAGTTGGAATTTAAACACCAATCCACCTACCTCAAACAACCCTGAACAGTATACATGAATGTCACTTCTAAAAAAACCCAATGAAGACATAGATCTGGGTTAGAAAAAACCCGTTCAAACCTAAATAAATTTCCCTTGGGAAAGAATTTGTAAGAATGACTTAAGGAGAAGGAGAGTCTTACCCGTACGATCCCAACGAGATCGTCAGAGGTGGAAACAGATTCTGGGGGTGCGATCTGAAGCTCCTCGAAGGGTCAAACCTCTCTCCCAACTCCTCATCTTGTTCTATGCCTTCCCTGTGAACATGGGATGATACTGCCTGATTTAATCTAAAAAAACAGACTACACGACGTGTACCTTCTATTTTTTAACTGTTCCTATAGTGGCTCCATGCAAGTGTGGCACTGTTCATCTGTCAACATGAGTACATGGCGTGTTTTTCCTGATAACACTGCATGTACCATCGCTCAGCTGGCAGCTGCCTCTACCACATTACTAATCACCTGCTGACTAACTACACAGTGTGTAAATACCCACTACACGGTGTGTAGTCAGTTTTTACACCTTTTGTCCCCGACAGGGCTACACACCCTATGTACTCATCCCACACGGCCAATGTACATGACGTGTGGTGAAGTACATGTCGTGTAGTCCCAAAATTTATGATTTTTCCCATTTTACTTATTCTCTCAAAAACACTTAAGGAAAATAGAAAATAAGAAACTCGTACCTCAAGAATAAGAACAGGGTTCTCACAAGAATCCCCAATTAAAGCAATTTATCCCTGAATTGCCCTTCCAAGGGTGGTGAAGATAAATCTGTGAACAACTCCGGCCACTGATCATGTGCATCGGTCTCCCACTCCCATGTTTCATCCTACACTCAGCCACGCTGCCATAGCACCCGTTCAAGAGGAACTGACCGGCCTCAGAGAACCTTCGTGATCCTATCCATGATATGAATCAGACTATCCTCAGAGGATGCTTCTATCTGAAGCTCTACCTCCTCTGGCTGAAAGACATGAGATGGATCCGAATGATAGCGGCACAACTGAGGTACATGGAAGACATCATACATGGCCTGGTACCTCTATGGTATCTACAACAGATATGCAACCAGCCCGAATCACTCCAGAATCTCAAATTTCCCCACATACCTCGGTGAAAATTTATCATTTCTCCTGATCCGCATCTGTCCCAACCTCGGAGAAATAGGAAAGAAAACCTGATCCCCAACCATGAAATCCAAGGGTCGTCTGCGGCGATCGACATAATATTTATGAGAATATTTCATAGTATTCATCCCCTTCTGAATCAACTGGGCCTACTCAAAAGTCTCCTGCATGAGCTTTGGTCCCAGTAAAGGTGCCTCACCTACCTCTATCTAGCACAAAAAGTTATCGGAATGGCTTACCATATAAAGCCTCGTAAGGTTCAATCTCAATATTTTCCTGAAAACTATTATTATAGGAAAACTCGACCAGTGGTATATGCTTCTCCCAAGAGCCCCCCAACTCTAAGATGCATTCACACAACATGCCCTCACGAACCTATATAGTACGCTCTGACTAGACATCGGTCTGAGGGTGGTATGTTGTGATTAGAAGAACTTATATACCCAGTTCCCTCTGAAAACACTACAAGAAATGAGACGTAAAACGAGTGTCCCTATCAGAAAAGATAGAACAAGGAACCCCATGAAGATGTAAAAACTCTCTGATATACAACATTCTATGCTCGTCCACACCGAAGGTATCCTTGATCGGAAAAAAGTGAGCTACCTTCATGATTCTTTCCACAAAACCCACACGACATCATTGCCTCGAGGTGACCTCGGCATCCCTGTCATGAAGTCCATCGCGATATCATCCCATTTCCAATCCGGGATGGGTAACTGCGATAATAGTTCGGTTGGCCTCTGATTCTCCACCTTCACTTGCTGACAGATGGAACATCTCGTAACAAAACCAGCTACATCTCTCTTCATACCCGGCCACCAATAATGACGTCTCAAGTCACGGTATATATTGGTACCTCCGGGATGAACTGCCCAAGCGGATGCATGAAACTACCGCACCAACTCCTCACATATATCCCCTAGAACCCATACTCTTCCATGGAAATGCAGTACCTCATCATCGCCTACCATCCACCCAGGAGGAGGGTCCTCACTTTCCACCGACTCCTGTAGAACTAGGACTTCTGAATCAGATATCTTTCACATCCTCACTCTATTCAGGAGGGTAGAAGTC
Organism: Viscum album; assembly: GCA_963277665.1. Lineage (NCBI taxonomy): Eukaryota > Viridiplantae > Streptophyta > Magnoliopsida > Santalales > Viscaceae > Viscum > Viscum album. The sequence goes on along the minus strand of OY728136.1, from coordinate 997,278,863 downwards.
ACAGCTAAATATGAAAGACAGGTCTGTCCCTGACTATCGTTCACCTCTAAATGCATCACAGAGAACAAAACCATGAGCGTCCACACACCACTAGCCTCATGCACTGCTTGAATATGAGTCCTCTATCTCAGTGCATCAGCTACTGCATTACCTTTACTAGGTTTATAGGCAAGATCAAAGTCGAAGGAATAAAGGTATTCGACCAACCTTCGCCATATCAGATTCAAGTCACGTAGTGTAAAGATATACTTGAGACTTTTTGGTTGGTGAAAACCACAAAATGCTTGCCTAAGAGATAATGTCTCCAACAGTGCAACACATGACCGGTTGTAGCCAACTCAAGAGCATGAGTCAGGTAATTCCTCTCATGTAGCCTCAACTACCAAGACTTGTACGCAGCAACTCAATTGCCCTGCATCATCATAGCACTCAGCCCAATACCGGATGCATCATAGTAAACTGTATAGATCTTCCCTTGCTCTAAAAGTATCAGGACTGATGCTGATGTCAACCTTCCTTTCAGGTCCTGAATGGATGTCTCGGATGATTCTGTCCAGATGAACTTCACACCCTTATTAGTCAAACTTTTCAATGGAACTACTAAGTGGAAGAAGTCCTCGATGAAGCATCTATAGTAACCAGCCAGCCTTAAAAAACTCTGTATCTCAAACACGTTATTAGGATGATCCCAAGAAACTACTGCTCTCACCTTCACTGGGTCCATGACAACTCCTGCCTCTGGGATGATATGACTCAGGAAGTGAATCTGGTCCATCCAAAAGTGGCACTTGGAGAGCTTAGCATATATCTGATTCTCTCTCAGTGTACTCAATACGATCACATGATGAGTGGCATGGTCGTGTTGATTGTGAGAGTACAGCAAGATATCGTCTATGAATACTACCCCAAAAGAATCCAGATATGGATTGAAGACACGATTCATCAGATCCACACGAAAACTGTTGGCACATTTGTGAGTCTGAATAGCATAACCATGTACTTGTATAGACCTTACCTGCTATGAAAAGATATAAGCAGTATGTCTCATGGTCTCATGCGCAACTGATGATACCCTGATCTCAATTCAATCTTCGAGAACACTTGGGCTCCATCACGTGGATAAAAAAATCATCAATCCTTGGCAAAAGATATTGGTTCTTAACCTTAAGCTCGTTCAGTTTCCGATAATCCACACAGAGTCTGAGGGTACCATCTTCTTTCTTCGCAAAGAGGATCGGAGAAACCCAAAGAGAAGTACTACGTCAGATGAAACCCTTTGCCTGAAACTCCTCTAATTATCTCTTCAGGTCCTGCAACTCTGGTGTAGCCATCCTATAAGGAGTAACGGACACCAGCACTACTCATGGAATAAGCTCAATGGATAAATCTACCTCACGCTCTAGAGGTAGACCCGAAATGTCATCTGGGAAGACATCCCTGAAACGATCAACCATTGGAGAGAAATATTTCTGACACATCCTCTGATCATCCAAATATAAACTCACAATCTAGGCTGTGACTCCACCTCACCCATGATGCTCTGGTCCAACTCGACTCGCCCAAACATCCCATTCACCATTGTATGGAAACTCTCCGCCCTCTGGTGACTTAAAACTTACCCTGCGAGGATAGCAGTCCACGAAGGCTCGAAAGGGAAAAAACTAGTCCATCCTGAGAATGAAATCATAACTCATCATCTCTAATACACAGAGGTCCCATATGAAGTGACACCCACCACCCTCAATGGGGCACTCCTTGCAGTGACGCACACTAGCCGTTCTACTTCCCAACGGAGTGTCTAGCTTCATAACAGCCGAAGAAGAAGAAACACAGAGCCCAAGGATCTTCACAAAAGGAACAACTATAAAGCTATGTGTAGCACCCATATCGAAAAGTACAGAAGATAAAATAGAAGCTACTATAATAGTACCATTGACTTTAGAAGTTCCAGGATCCTTCTCATGCTAGATATGTTGCACTGCATATGCTTGCCCAGTTTCGCAGACTTGCGACACAGCCTGGCTACCCTGAGCTGTCCCACCCTACTACCTCTGAGATCCTGGTGTCTGGCTACCATGTCCAAGACCCCCATCTCTGCTTGTACGCCCTGACATATTCTAGTTTCTCATCTGGTATGAAGCTGCTGGTTCAACTCCAACACACAGAGTCTGTAAAGAACCGCTCTCACTAGCCACTGGTAGAAACGCCCTCCCAAAGCACTGTAGATGACCCATCTTGTCGCATGCTTGGCACTCCACTAGGTCACGTGGACACTGCGGTCTCTTGTTCTCATCCTTACCACACTGGTAGCACCTGATATGGCCACCTGAATCATTCTTTTGGCTGGTATTACACCGCGAGATAATTCCATTTGTCTCTTCCTCTTACCGGTAGAAATAGAATCAGAAACTGGTGTCGAACTGGCCTGGCCCACACCACAAGCTTCCCATAGGTTCCGCTCGGTAATCAGTGTCTGGTTCACAATAGCATGTACAGTTGGAAACCTTGAAACATTAACCTGTGCGAGGATGTCATATCGAATACCATACATAAATCTTCTAGCCCACAACGTCTCATCACCCACTAGAATGGGTTCAAAACGCTAAAGCTTGGTGAAACGAGCAGAATAATCTTTCGCCGACATAGCGCCCTATTGCAAATTCCTGAACTCTCGAGCTCAATCGTCCCTCAGTGTCTCTAGAAAAAAGATGTCATAGAAATTCGTCTGAAAATATTTCTACTCCATGTATCTTTGATGCTCTTACTGGGTGGTAACATACCACCACCTCTTGGTGGAATCACGTAGCATATATGTCGTGGGATTAACCCTCCACCCTGGAGGCATATCAAGATGCTCGAAAATAGTCTGCAATGATTCTATCCAAGACTCTACAGCCTGTGGTCCACCATCCCCTGAAAACATAGGTGGATGCTGCTGCTAGAAGATACGAGTCAGATCTGCCATAGATGTGGTAGCTGGCGGTGCTCCTTGAAAGGTCGACATGAACCTCATGAAGCCTTCACGGAACTGCGCATCCGCGCCTATGTCCGATATAACAGCTGGTGTCGCATCTGGCTCTGCTAGAGGATCCACCGTTATCCCATGGCCTACCATCTCTGGATTATAATCATTTCCTCTCTCCTAGTGAACAACATGTGTCCGTCTCCATGACACAACTCTACAAGGTCAAAAGCACACCTTAGATCATGCTTATCCAAGACTGAAATAGAAGGGACCAAATGGGAACAGGAGGAAGAAGGCATTAAATATCGAAAAACAAGACTACACGACATGTATACTGACTACAAGGCGTATACCTGACTTCTCTTCCCCTGCCCAAATCCTTCTACACGACTATGCCACATAGCTATCGCTGAACAAAACTACACGGCGTGTATATAACCTACACGACATGTATGGTGTAATTTTCAAAATTCACGTATCGTTCATGAAATGGATGACTACTCAACTTGGTACTACATGGCGTGTTACACCCGCACACGGAATTTACACCACCCTGTTTCCCCACCAAATGGCTAAGTCCACACAGTCTGTCCTCGGACGAGACTACACTGCGTGTCCCTTAGGCACACGGCATGTACTGGACGAGCTCCATTGACCCGTGTTGTTAGTTACACCACCAGATACATGGCTCACACTACACATCGTGTTCCATAAACACATACCGTGTACATGAAAGGATTACATCAACCTGTGTTTTTAGTTACACGACCGGATCCCAGGTCAGAATACACAGCATGTTCCATAGTGGACACGACGTGTATTTATTAAGGTCTCCTCCATCCGTGTTTGTTAGTTACAAGGGCGGACTCTGGGTCAACAGTACATGGCGTGTACATCTGGTACACGATGTTTTTCCCCCAAGCATTTCCCTTCCCTGTGACCTCGCCCAAACGGTCTATGAAATATAAAGAGACTACACAGCGTGTACAGAGGGTGCACGATGTGTTCTGAAAAAGTTTTCTTTTCTACCCGAACATAAGAACACACGACATGTGTCTGAGGAACTACACGACATGTATCCTGTGTTTTCCAGATAGTAAGCCTCATATACTACTCTGGAACCCAGAAAAACCACTAAAACACTCTTAAGTGCCAAATTCAGACCCATGAGGGCCCATACAACCCATGAATCAATGTTTGGAATCTTATCTCAGTTATAAATATGGTAAACAGCCAATGATCTACCACATTACCGTCAATGAGGGACCATAATCCTCCATAAGCAACGTTTGACATTCATTCTTCCAAGGCCTCACACAAACATTCCCTATCACATTGAAAGTATTTATCAATGCAGCTATCACAACAACATGATTTTATAGCACAACAACAATCACAATAAAATGCAATTTCTTATGCACCTACATTCCCTGGAAGTATGCATGGAATTTGATTTTAATGTGTTCCTAAATGATTCCTAAAAAGGCATTCCCTCCTCTCATCGTGTTGAAACTAAATAGAACCCATAGATATGATATAAACAGCACAATAACAAGTTTATCATCCAACGGTGAAATCAAATCAACTGTAAAATTGAAAAATCAATGGAAATTACTGAGGTAGACAGGATTTTACCTGTACACGGGTTAGGTATGTCCGAGCAAAGCTTATAACTAACTACTATTCTCGTCCAATCCCTGACTAAGGCTCTAAATAGTAATTCAATGAAAAGAACCCCTCAGATACAACTTTGTATCATCCCAGATCCGGGTGCCACGAACCCGGTTGCTCACATGACCTCAAGCGCATTTCCCCAAACGCCAGAGGCTGCCGACTAGCAGCGAGGGCCCCAGTCTGATAGTGGAGAATCTATGCCCGCATTTTTCAAAGTGTAGTGCAACGGAATTTAAATATACAACATACTAAAACAGCGGAAGCAGTAAACCATGCACATTTAAAATAAACAACAACAGTAAAAGATAACCAACAGTTATATAGATAATGATGGAACATGTCTCATGTTCTAAGAAAATAGCTAGAAAATGTTACACAATAATACAGTACAATACAATACTGAGTATATAGTACAAAAATAAAAAACAAAACAGCTGACAGCATCATGAGCCTAAGCTCGGTCCCATTCTCCCATACTCCTCAGCAATAATCATGTACCTGTATTGGGACCCTTGACCTTATCCACACCTACATCAACATAGTCTGTTTGGGCCAAAGGCATGGCCCAAATAGGGTGTGAGAAATAACTCTCAGTAGGCACCCACCAAAGGCTCGTGCCCAACTATGTAATAAATATGGAACAAAAGTGTGCAGTAGTAAAATGCAATAAACTAAGCGGTATGCAAGAGAAACTAACTTTACTAGTTATATTGCCATTTTATTATTCATTTTAAACATTTAATATTAGACATCACCTCAGTGAATGCTCTAAGTAGATAGTCAGTGTCTCCAGACTTGTAAAATCTTACCCTCAGGTAATCAGAATCATAACCCGCTGGTAATTTCCCACAGGAATAACAGATATTTCCCTTAGGTGTACGAAGTGTCGCCCTCTAGCATAGAGTCTATTGACCATAGGCATGAAAGAAGTATCCCTCATGCTAAAATAACCACTGCCCTCAGGCTAAAGGTAACATTGCCATCAGGCTAAGTAAAGTACTTACCTTAGGCTAAGAAAGTTACCGGGCCATGCCCGACATATAAACAAGAAATACACATTCAATTCTGCTCAAGGATATTCAATAAACATTATTACTATGGCATACCCTCTGGTATCCTGGCCAAACAGCTAAACAGAAGAACGCACCCCCAGGGTGGTCCTGGATCCAAGAAGTGATCCCACACAACAAATTATTATCACATTTATTTAACTATTCAATTATAGGAATTCAAAATAGCCAAGGAATCAGCCACATGACACCCCAACATGGGTTCATAGCTCAACTGTACACAAAAATGCACAATAGTTGGAATTTAAACACCAATCCACCTTCCTCAAACAACCCTGAATGATATACGTGAACGTCGCTTCTAGAAACTCCCAAAGACGACATAGATCTGGGTTAGAAGAAAACCCATTCAAACTTAAATAACCTTCCCTTGAGATATAATTGGTAATAAAGGCTTAAGGAGAAGAATATGCTTACATGTACAATCCCAAAGTGATCGTCAAAGGTGGAAACGAATTTCAAACATGCGATTTGGAGCTCCTCAAAGGTTTGGCCCTCTATCTCGACTCCTCCTCCGGTTCAAAGCCTTCCTTGTGAATAAGGGAGGGTAATGCCTTATTTAATCCAAAAAAGACTACACTGCATGTACTTCTCAAGTACACGGTGTTTACTTTCCATTTTTTAACTGTTCCTACGACGGCTTCCCGCCAACGTGGCATTGTTCATCTGTCGACATGAGTACACGACGTGTTTTTCCTAATTACATAGTGTGTACGATTTCTCAGCTGGCAGATTCCTCCTCCGCCATATTATTCACCTGCCAACAGACTTCACGACATGTAAATACCCATTACACGATGTGTAGTCTGTTTTTAAACCTTTCGTCACCGACAGGGCTACATACCTTGTGTACTCATCCCACACGGCCAATGTACACGGCGTGTGGATAAGTACACTGCATGGAGTCCCAAAATTTATGATTTTTTCCAATTTTCCTTATTCTCTGAAAAACACTTAAGGAAAAGAGAAATGAAGAAACACGTACCTCAAGAATAAGAACCAGGTTCTTACATGATTCTTATCTTTTCCACCACTATCAATATTTCTTTCTACCCTATCTGGTATTTTAATTATTGTTGAAACATATCTAATGATAACATCATCATTTTTATTTACTCATTTTGATCCTTCACTTTTTTCACAAAATATATTTGGGGTATAACCCCAAAACCCGAACCTCTGATGCGACCATAATTTTCTGACTACTGCAAGTGCACTGAAAGTATGTCTGCATCTGATGTGAGTGTTGTTTATTCTTGTTACTGTGTTATATATAAAATATATGAAAATATTTAATCATTGTTATGTAAAAACAATTAAAAAAATTTTATTATGTCATACGTGCTCATGTTTCCCACACTTTTTCTGTGTTTTCATCTATTAGTTTTCTATCATTGGTTACATGTGCCTCCTTCTATACCACATGGCGTGGGATAGAAATGGATGTTTATTTGGACACTTAAAGATGCCTATAAACAAAATAAGATATTTATTATGTGGATTTAATTCATATGAATGTATTGTGGTTGATGAAAAATATGCTCTAAATTGTTTTCAAGTGATGCGTACCTCATCCTTACTTTACGATAGGGGTATGATGGTTTTGATGCCCATTATTTATTTTCAGTACTCAATTGTTATTTAATAGATAAAACATTATCAATAAATGTGATGAATAAATGTGTCATAAGATAACCTATTATCAAACACAATATAGATGAAAATACTACTTTGCACGACAGCAAATAAACGCATCCCACGATTCTTGGGTTGTTAGGTGTGCCTAAATAAGAGGTGGGTGTGATTTTATATTCCCTTAAACATATTTACGATGATATTTCATTAAAATTGTGAGAAATCCCCTATGATTCTTTCAAGAATCCCATAAAACATAGTCTTTGTGTGATTAATCTACTATAAATTCACTCTGCAAGAGATGATGAAGTGTTTGTAAATGTTATTTTATTTAATTTTTAGTAATTTAAAAAAACATATATCATAAATTTTTTATAATATCTCCCCACATCATAGTATTAATCTCTTCCAGAACATGTTTCCATGAAGTTAAATCAATTTTCATGGGTTGCTGAGTGACGATTCAAATGTAAGTATTAAACATGGCCTTGTTGGGGTAAACATGTTGGCCCCACTTATTCCATCCAATATCGTATTTGATTATTTTCTCTTTAGCCATAATGATTTTTTATAATACCTTCAAACTATAGAGATATTATTTTTGGGTCCCTAGTGTTTAATAACCTTCAATTTCCTAGGATCCACCATTATCAATAGGTTTCTCCAGCTCCGAGGGGATAACATTATCATGTGAAGATAGTGGTTGTACCTCTGGACTAGGAGTAGCAACATGTTGAGAAACTTGTTGTTCATATGTACTGCAAGTAGCAGCAGGTTGAGAAACCTGTTGTTTATAGGGATTTAGATCATCATAATGTGCATATGTCATTACATTAAAAACTGGTTTTACATTTACAATAGATAACATGAATGTATCAATGAACAGATATTAACATATGGAAACAGTTTAAGAAAACTGTTGTTCGTCTGCACTGTGAGCATAATTATGTTGAGAAACCTATTGTTACAGGGGATTGGGAGAATCATCATGAATAGAAGTAATTATCATCAAAAGTGTTTTATCATTTAATTTATATAATATAAAAGTAGAAACAAAAAGATATTAACATAAGGAAATAGGTTGAGAAACATGTTGTTCGTCTGCACTATGAGCAGCGGCAAGTTGAGAATCATGTTGTGCATGGGGATTGGGAGAATCATCACGTATAGAAGTCATTTTTTGAAAAAGTTGTTTAACATTCCATTTAGATACCAAAAAACCATCAATGAATATATATTTACAAAAATTAAAACACTGTATATTAGAAAAAAATATTACCTTATTATTGAACTCTCTTTTTTATGTTTAAAGGGATTTGACCCCTCTATCCACTATCGAAATTCCTTAATTTTGGTATCCTATGAAATAAAGAATTACATATTCACTAGGACCACTGAAAAATTATTGCAATGTCCCAATGAATGGGTCATCATTCATTGAAGTTTCATCTGGCTCTTTAGGGGTTTGTTCAATAACAGAAGAATTGACCAGTTTTGGTTTGTGGGATCGGGAACAAAAAATAATTGTTCTTCTAGCCATTCCATTATAAACCGTTCTTCTTTGTACCTTTCCGTACATATATAATCATTCAAAAATCCCAACTAATCTATTTTAACAGTACTTCTATTATCAACCCACATGCATTAAAAAATCATCTCTCAGAATGTCGTATAATCTAAATCCCATATTTTTTTTGATGATGCCAACGTATGAAATATTCTTCTAAATTGGCTGTATTTACATAGCGTCAAAAACATGCATCACTTCTTCCACAAGTATATCACCACTATTCTGTCGATACTGTCTTCATCATGTTCATTAGTATAAAATGAATAACCATTGATTATAAAAGCATTTTAAGACAATATGTACATAGATGGTCCTTTGACTAGCCATATAATTCATTCTAATATTGAGTTTGGATTTTCATTTGAATCCTTAAAAATATTGTTTGGAATCCATCCAATAAACTGTTGATTTTTTTCATTTGATATCCAATTTTCATCCCTTGATGGATTCGAATGCCTAATAATTTTTTTATGGGTTTCAATTATATGGATCAACGTCCAAACTTTTATGAAAAACGTTAATGTTAGTCAAATCCCAATCTATGCGTCTGATTTTGGAAACCTCCTTTGCAGAAATTATTTCACCCTCAAGTTTCCCCATGTGACGAGATTTCATTAAACCAATGATTTTTACACTAGACAGGTATTCACTACAAGATTTAATGGCATCCTCACCAATATATTTATCGGCAATACAACCCTTTGGCCGACATCTATTTTCGACATACCCTTTCAAAATATTCATATACTATTCAATGGGGTATATCCATTTATATTGAACAAGACCACATAGCTGAATCTATCTCACCATGTGACCCATCAAATGAACCATCATATCAAATAATTTGGGCTGAAAAAACATTTCCAATTTACATAATATAACAAAAATTTCTCTTTCTAAAGATGAAAATTTTGTTGGGTCTATAACTTTCTTACATATATCAATGACAAATAAACAATTATATGTTAATTTATAATAGTCATACATGGAAAAAATGCAATGTAAATCTATAGGAATTAGATCTTGCATCAAAATATGAAAGGAATTTGATTTCAAACATTATAACATTAAATATTTCATTAACACAATCTTCTTTATATTCAATGAATACCCCTATAGAACCTATTATTCAATCAATAATGTGAAAACCTGATATCTCTTCTACTTGGAAACAGTGTATATAGTTGGAGGAAGAAATTTTTATTTTTCACCCGTCACTGGTGCCAACTAATCTCATATTCCCATTTTAACCATGTATAACCTAGGCTTAATTCCATAATTTTTTTCATTGTGAATTTATCAACGTGTCGATGACACTATTAAATACATTTTTTCAACATTAATAACATCAAGAAAATGACTGACGTGCAGACAATTCTATTATGGTAACTAAAAAATAGATTTTTTCCAACTGGTTTTCGTATGGTTTTTCAAAAACAGTTTACCAAAATCAGTGTCCAAATAATCAACTTTATCAAATAGTTGATCACCTGTTAGTATAGATGGTGGTGTATGATCTTTTGAAATTTCATCGAATGATTTCTTCAAATATTGGTACTTATGTTGTCGTGGTAGAAATCTGTGATGTCCTAGAAATATAGTTATCGATGAATGTTTCAACATAATTGATTATGTAACTTGTTCTCAAATGAGACACCCAGGAGTTCCATTAATTCTATATCCTGACAAATTTACATAATCAGGAAAGTCATTTATCGTCCGACACAAGATGGATCTCAACGTGAAATCTTTGTTTCTATAAGCATCATACATCGTAACACCTGATTCCCACAATAATTTCAAATCCTTGATCAATGGATCCAATTAAACATAAATATCATTACCCAATTGTTTGGGCCCTAATATAAGAATAGATAACATGAGGTGTTTTCATTTAATTCATAAACATGGTGGAAAGTTATAATTTACCAATGTAACGATCCATGTACTATGAGTTCTTCTATGAAAACCAAAAGGATTCAATCCATCTATAGATAATGCATGATGAATGTTTCTAAACATATTTCCAAATTCCCAATACTCATTATCAATTCTGTTCCACTGAAGAGAGTTTGACAGGAGTTAGTGTTTTCAATCATTATTTCTTCTGTCTGTGTGCCATGTCAGTTACCCAGTAGTCTCCTCACTTTTTTATAGGAACCTAATTATTGTAATGATGGAAAATTACCATGAATATATCATAGTAGCTAATTCTTATTTATTATATCTACATGCACCACACATTGGGGATTCTTTAAGTGATTTTTGGTCTTTGAGATACAATATACGGTTATTCAGGAAGGCGTGTATTCTTTCAGAGATCATACACACTGAGCATAGCATTCGTTTGGAATCTTATGATCAGTTCGGGATCTCATTGTCTCTTGGGAGTGTGTAATTAAATAGAGAAATTAATTCTATAAAACTGGAATCACTATATATGTTGACTTATATCAAATTATACTATTTCAGTATGGTTGAAAATGTTGTATATTTAGTGTAACCATCATACAATGACGTCTTTTATCTACTCATTAAGTTCTCAAACAATTTTGGGAAATCACAAAGTACATCATCAACTTCCATTTTCATTTCCTTAATATGATCTTCATCATCATCCACAATTGTAATCACATCCTCAATATGGACATCTTCATTGTCCACACATTTAATCATATCAAATGATCCATAAATCACAGTGTTATCCCATTCACTAACTATATTCTATTTTTCTCTGTGTTTATTTATACATTTATAACATGGATCTATTCAACAATAGATCAAGTGTTATTCCAACTCATCCAGTCTAACTTTTCTTGAACATCAACATCATAAATAGAGACAATGTATTTGAGATAGATCATATGCATGATCTTTCTCAAACATGATGAACTCTTTCACTCCATTTTTATACTCTTTTGTTAGATGATTGGAATAAATCTATTAATTATTTGTATCCATCCTATTTGATTTGGTGATATTAATATTAAAAAAAATAGAATAAAAATGATGACATAAATATTAACCAAGGTAGAAGTGTTATATACTTTAAATATAATTTGAAAACAATTTATAAAATCAAAATTGAAGTCTCATTAAAAACCCAATAATCTAAAAAAATTATACAGTAAAATAACGAACCCTTTTTAAAATAAAAGAATTATTTCTAATCATCCTTTCTCAAAACCCCAATTCTTTTTTTAATCATTTAAAATAAATTTAAATCGAAAAAATGGTATGTTAAACCCATATTATTTTTTAAGAATCATTTCCAAACACATGAATAATTTTAATAGTGAACCCCTAACAAAATCACTAGATGTCATTGTCACTTCCCTTTATCTAGACAATGCAAATAATTGATGGTTTCACACCTTATATGTCTCATGACACCACCTATATAGCTCTGATCACTAGTTTTCAGTGTTCCTCCCATCAACCTTATGGACTGGACAACCCATCACTATTGGGTGAACTACTTTTCTGGTGTTCTGACCCCACAATGGCGACTCAATACCATATTGACATTTAAATTTGTGATTAGAATTGAACTCCATCACACTCACCTGTGAACATAGAAACATTCTAACTTATTCACATGTATTATTATGAGTAGATCATCATGCAATCACACTCACCCTTTTTTAACCTATATACATAGTAAACTATACACATAACATTTATATATCATGATATATAATATTATACCCAATGCATTGGTGGGAAATATAGGTACTACCCATTTCATAATATATAATTTTATTTCCACTTGAAAATAAAACATTCATTATTTCATAAAAACCCACATAAACTGGAAAAAATAAATTCACAATGAATAAGGGACTCATGTGATCATGAAATTATATAATAGTAAAGAAAACAAATATTAATATTTACCATAATAAAAAAATCATAAGGGGTGTGTAATGAATATAAAAATTTAATTTTATATATAGAACCACACATCAGGGAAAATATCATGGTATATACCCTTAGTACTACTATGTGATGATCCAAAATGTCATTATAACTATATTGAACAACATTTGGTATATGTTTCATCCAAAATTAACATGATCTACCCAATCAGACCATACATAACTCATCATAATGGAACCTCCCACTATCCTTGTCTTAAAAAAAACTATAGTACAATAAAAGTGTGTGACCAACTAGGGTTGCATGACCCAATACCTACCACTTACACACCCATGTTAAAAGAAAATAAACTAGGGAGGTGAGAAGGGAATTAAGATAATTACCATAAAAATGTCTCTCACCGCACTTCCAACACCATCACAATAAAATCCTCTTTTTTCATCATACATCCATCATATAAATAATCAATAACCCATAACTGGTGAAATAAATATAGGTGAAATCATTGAGGGTCACATGAGAAATAAACTATTTACATTAAAAAGTTAAAAATGGTTCTTCCCATGAAATCCATCTTAGAATGTAGAGTCTCAATCCACTTATTTAAAGTCTAAATATTACAATTATTTTGGAAGAACATGAAAAAAAAATACTTTTTTTCATTCGCAAACATTCTCCGTTCACATGTATAATTTATTTGAAAAACAAAAAGTGGAATAAGAAAAAAATTTAATATAAAAAAATTTTAAATGGCCAAATGAACCTTTTTAAATATTCATTTCATGATAATTAATCTAATTTAAAAATATTACAATAAATTCTTATGAAAATCCCCTTAATCCAGTTCTAATATTTAAGAATTAAATTTATAATTTAACCCAAGAACCCATAATTTATTATACGTTAATTTAAAATAATTTTCTAATGTATAAACATTCAATGAATTATAAAATAATTGATGTGAAAAGAAACACCTACTTTAAACTGAATGGTAACCAATACCCAACATTTCACCATCCATGGAAAACACTAAAAAAACTTAAAGCCTTATCTCCTCTTGAAAAATGAATTTCAGTTATTGTGAGAAGGATAATCCTATGTGATATATAGACAAGAATATAAATGGGGGATATAATAGAGAAAGAGTGGGAATAATGATTGAAATGTAAAAATGATTTTTTTTCTTAAATAATTAAAAAAAAATAACATTACAATAACATAAAAAATCATATAATATAATAATTATAAATTTCAAAAATGAATCATATCATAATGACATATAATTTTTGCCTAAAATATCACAATATGGATAAAAATAATAAGACAATTAATTTAAGTGAAAATAAAAACCTTTTCACAACAATTTTTTAAAATAATGAATTGAAAATTATATTAAAATTTTTTAATGGAAAAAGATTACTATCAAAAATCATTATTATAAATAGTTCTATTTAAAAAGTTATTAAATTTACACAATGTTTTTAAAAATGAAAATTAAAAATATGTTAAATATTATTACTATAAATAGTATCATTAATAATTAGAACTTGAAAAATACATAATGTATTCATGGGGAAAGGCCACCGTAATCAGGTAAATAAGACACCCCTATTTCATGGTGTTGTATTTCTGTGATAAAATCAGTTCATTTCAGAAACAATCTATGACCTACAAAGGGATGAGTAGTGTGGTGATTAAATCCATGTTTGTAAATTCATTTTGGGTGGTGGCTCATCATTATAGATTGAAATTTGAGGAATGATTAGTATTGGTTCATGAATGTTCTTTAAATTTATTGGTCACTAACATTCCCATGCAAGGATGTGGAGTTTCAAACTGTAAGTGTCATGTTTGGGTAACTGGATGGGTCCATAAGTTATTCCATTATGTTTGGTTATGTGACAATGTATGGGTGTTGTTTAAAATGATTATGAGTGTCAATATTCAACAAACAATAAGATAGGTTCATACTTATGTTTTGGTAGTGATGTAATTTCTGAGTGCTCATTGGGAGTGATGTTTTGGTGAACATAACCCATAGGTATAGGTGGTTGGTTTTGTGTGTGCACATAGGTGGATGAGTTTCCCGGGTAGATGATAGATACCCATATAAGGGTATCGATTAGAGGAGATTAATAATGAATCAATGATGTCAACCTAGAGAGTAGGGCATGGGTTGTTAGGGGAACTTCGTGATGGGAGATAATATGGCTTGTCACTTATTTCATGGTTTGAATCATGTGACAAATAATAATGATGTTTTATTTAGACATCTACTCTAAGGAATGTAAGAAAACATGGTATTATTTGGACATCATTTGAGAAACATACACAATGAATTATTGATTTGGATTAAAAATTTATTTAGAAGGAAGATTATTCCGGACATTTGATTTTTTTGAATCATGGGAATAATCATAAAGAATAATGGAATTTCGATTTTTATGTCTTGTCTTTGTGGTCCATGACAGTTGAGAAAGTCTTTTAGACACACTTCTCATGGATAATAATTCCTTATAGGGGGATATTGTAATGGACTCATACTTTCTAGGTGGGTTTTTCCTTATTTTCATCATTTTTTAGTGATTTTAGTTATTATGTTTTAGGTTGAAATCATTCACATAGTTATGTATGTGAGTACAAATTTCGTTATTTCCAACCCATGGTGATCTGGAATGGGATTCAAGCCTTGTACTAAGCCATCTCGGGTGACATGTAATGTTGACCCGCGTTAGATTGTAATATATATTCAGGTTGAATACTTCTGGGAATGAATAGTTCCACCACCATCTAAATATCGATCTCTTCTAAAACCATATGTTTAAACTTAATCCAATACATGGTGTGATACTCTTTATAATATATTTTAATTGTTAACCTCAAAATTTCATAGCTCACATAGAAAAAACATGTTATGTAGAATATCTCATAATTATTATTTTACTAGAACATAAAAACATGATTTTCTCTATCATAGTGTGTTCACATAGACTCCAAGTATACATAATCATTCATATTGAGATGTCCTATATGGAATGAATATTAAAAAGTATGTAGAACCACCATGGTATCCTTAATACACTTCACGAAATGTATAAACTCTCCTTGATATGAATAACTATAACATGTTCCCCTCATAGTGTGGAAATTATTACCATTACAAAAAAACTCTTATATATAAATGGAATTATCTATAATCCCATTAAAGAGTTCGTGAATATTGATATTCCATCTCCCATTGTGTGATCAACTAGTCACCTTCAAAACATATTGGTCTTAATTCTCATGGGTACCTCCACATAGTGTGAATAATTCCTCATGAAACCAAACATAGAATTATGTAGATTGATTAGAGTGAATTAGGTTGTTAGGATTTTACTTATATCCTTTATATAAAATTTCTATAATTGATTCCAAAAACCATCAAAAACTCTATCCGCCTTCTCTATGTCATCCTATTCTTTTTTAGATGTACATTACACATGGGTACATGTGACCTTCATGTATCAGTATAAGGGTCTCCATAATTTAACATTTCATTTAAAATATGGGCTGCATAATTTTTTATGTTATGTTATTATAATTAATTTTACTTTTTATATGAACTCTACACATGGTGTTACACTTATACTCATTCCATAGTATTTTCTGTAACTTCTAAAATTTACAAACGAACTTCATCCAACTCAACTGAATTATCAAAATTATAGAATTATTCTTTTTAATGTCTTCAACCCCTATTATATAATAACTTCCAAAAAATATCAAATACTTCTTTTATATTAACATTCATAACAACCACATATTATTCCAGGAATATACTTCTAGAATAACATCCTATAACAAATCATGTGATGATAATAAATTCAACAACAATAATCAACATCTGTTGAAAAAAAATTTAGCACTATCAAGGATTATAAAACATAGTTTTATTACATTTTTAAAATAAATCTATCACTAACACGTTACCAATAAATCCAATATTAATCTATATCCAATAAATCCAATATTAAAACATTTCCAATAAATTTAATACCAACACCAATTCAAAATTAAATCTTGAAAAGCTCCCCTATTAATTTTTTTATACTACTATAATCAATCCAAAACATCATAACATTATGATTCCTACACCATATTTAGTGTACCAATAGATTCCTAGATTCATCATAATTCCTACTACCCATTTCACAAAAAATCCACTCAAAACACTCATCATCAAGGAAAAACATAGAGTCTTTGATAAATCCTCAACCTTATGAAATAAGTGTATCAAGTTATAGTACATTATCACTCTCCCAAAATTGTATTTATGTAAAAAAATACAAACTTCAGTTCCTTTGATACCACTTGTAATAGTATTTGGTGAAACGATGACACTTATTATATTAATTTTCCCTTTCGGTAATTTTAGGAGTGGCCGAAAAGTTTTAGTACTACTGTTTTCATTGAAATACTCTCTAATAATTGTTATAAGCATGGTAAATTTGCAATAAATATTCATTTGAATTATTTTAATATTCTTTTTATCCCATTTATAGAAGATATGCTACCCCTTCTATAATACATTTCATGAAAATTGTAACATCTAGCTCATTATTCACTTATTTAACAAAATTATAAATTTGAGTTTCAAGATTAATAAAATTCTTCAAATATTACCAAATCCTAAAATATTTTTATGGATTAATCTTAACACATATAATTATACAATCAAAAAAAATATTCATCTATGTCATAATTTGATATAGGAAACAAAATGTTAGGCTAGTAACACTACTACAATACATTGAACCAATATAAATTCATAAATTTCAAGCAATAAAAACAATTTATATTTTACCATTATTTAATCCCAAATTGCATTGATGATTTTTAAAACATCCAATTTAAAATATGGTATTGGGAAATTAAATTTTACCAAAAATAACTAGTGCACAAACCAGGACCACCAACGACCATGATTTCTAGTGGGGAGTTTAGCTCATACAATTTAAAAGTCACCATCTACATCAAAGTGTAATAAGTGACCCCAATTAGAAATTGGAAAAACCCATCCATGAAGGTAGAGTTAAGCATGATGTGATGATGCGTTCACAGTGTATGAGGGGCACAACGGAGGAGATGTGCCACATAGGAGTCGAAATGACGAATGAGTGTTGCGGTGAATGAGAGGTGCGTTAGAGGAGAGCCACTAGTGGAGGAGAGGTTTGGTGGATGAGATCCGCACAATGAATCTTTGTTCATGGAGGTGGAGGAGCCAGTAGATGAGGAAGATAGGAGGCAAGAGAGGAGGGAGGAGAGGAGGCGGCGGCGGCATAGGCGGTGGCGGTGTTAGGGATCATCTTCCATGAGAGCATGAGGGGTGTGAGGAAGGAGGATAAAGGTATGGTTTATTAATAAAACCCGACTACACTTTTATCAGCTCTAGATAAAAAGTGATGACAAAAGTATGTTTTATCAGTGCTATAATTGAATGTGCTCATAAAACATGCCTTTATCAGTGCCAGAAAATCACTTATAAATGTATGTTTTATCATTTCTTTTTATGTTTCACTGATAAAACATACCATTTATTCATAATTACCAAATTTAAACAAATATATTTAATAGATTTAAAATTTTGTAAATATATATCATTAATTAATTTATTATAATAACATAATTTAAATTTAAATTATATATATATATGTTTGTGTTTTTTTGTAAATTTTATTTAAATATATATGTACTTTTATAATTTAAATAATAAATAAATATAAATAAATATAAATTGATATATTTTGATTATTTTTAATTTAATAAGTATTTAAATATATATATATATATATATATTCTGTGTCTGTTTATATATTCATTGAAGAAATATATTTATAAATAAATATATTCAAAAGGTATTCATAAATATTTATTAATCCTTTTAAAAAATATTTTTTAATTTTTTAATTATTTAAATATATTTATATTTAATTAGTTTTATATAATTATATATTACGAAATATTTAAATATTTAAATATAATAAATACATTTATTGTTTATTTTAATATAATTATTTTTATTTTATGTATTTATGAGAAGATAATGATTCATATATATAAGAAATGAATGAATACACTAATTATATATAGTACTATTGTATATATGTCTAATATTTGGGTAAAAATGAACATATATTCAGGAGAAGAACATACTCATCAATTAAAACATACATTTGGAAATATAAATTTATTTAAATTTATATATATAATAAGGATTTGAATATGAATATATATATTAAAAAGTATTTATATATAATTTTATAAACATGTAGTATAAAAAATATATAAATAAGATATAAATAAAAATAATAAACATAATAAACATAAATAAAACATAGAAATAATAAACATAATAAACATAATAAACATGTGTTTTTATATAATGAATACATATAAACATTATTTTTGAGTATAATTAAAAAAATTATATAAATTAACAATAATTTCTATAAAAATATTGTATTATCGGTATTATTGGGGATGATAAAATCTCATTTAAATTAGGGATTTTTGTTACTGCTGATAGAAGGGTGACTTTATCAGTGCTAATATTATCTCTGGTAAAGGGTAGATTTATCAGTGCTTTTTTCTAGAGATGATAAAAGTACAACTTTTATTAGCACATTCGGATTGGCACTGATAAAACCTGAGTGCTTCCCTTCCCCATATTTTTGGTTGTGTATCCCTTTAATATCTACTAGGTTAGTAAATAGATTGGGTTTAATTGTGGAAATTTAATTTCGTGTTATATTGATCAACCCACTATTATAGTTTGGATTGAAGGGTATTTGAAATTGTAAGGACTGTTCCCCTGAGGATGGTGGGTAACTTTTCCTTTGAGACTTTAATGTGATTTAGTGGATAGTTTTTGACGTGATAATTTATATGGAATGGTTGGTTATATACTTGGATCACATTGATTATTACAATAGGAGGGAGGGTTTCACATCTCATAAGGGTGACACTTATGTCCATAAGGGGGATCAAAACATCAAGGAAGGCTATATAGGTCCAATTCATCAATAAATGTGTTAAATCACACACAAGGTGGCATGTACTATTCTTGATAATGGGGGAGTTGATCATGATGTCTTCCCTCCTATAGTGGACGGGTTTTAGGATATGTTTTTTGATGATTCATTAAGGTTTACGCCTGAGATATTGTGTGAGTGGATGATTGGGCTAGTAGTTAGATTAGATCAATATATGGAACTATAAGATATTCAAGAGATTAAAACACATATCAAAGAATTAGAGGATAATGGATTCATACATCTGAGTATGTCTTCTTGTGGATCTAAAAAGTTTTTTTCTACGAATCCAAATGGAACATTATATTTATATTTTGATTACCTACAATTGGATAGGATGAGGATAATGAAACAATATATTATTCAACGAATTGATGATATCTTAAAATTGATGATGGTTTATAATGTATTATCCGAGATTAATAAGTGGTTAGGGTATCATCATTTGAGAGTGAGGAATTATGATATACCGTGAACTACTTTCAAAATTAGCTACACTTTATATGAGTTCATTTTGATTCCATTTTGGCTGAAGAACCCACATGGTGCATTTATAGATTTGATGTACTTAATCTTTCACTCATTCAAACATCAATTTCTAGTTGTCTTTTTAGATGAGATCTTGGTGCCCTCCCATACCCAAGATGAGCATTCCAGATAACGTCAAAGTGTATTTAGTACATTTAGATTGCATGAAAAATATACCAAGCTATCTAAATTTGATTTTTAGATTGACAAGGTACTTTTCTAATGTCATATTATCTCAAAGGAAGGTGTGTCAGTGGAACCAGAGAAGGGTAATATGGTGGTTTCTTAGGAGCGTCATAATATTTCATTGATATTCAAAGCTTTTAGGTTTAGTGGAATTTTAACTAAATAATGTGAAGGAATTTTCTCTCTTGGCAGAACAGGTTTTGGTCCTACCCAAAAGGGTTTCATGTTTTAGTGCCCTGAGTAAAGTGAGAATATATTTATAGAGTTGAACAAATATTTTAACACAACACTAATATTTATGTTACCCAATTCATGTAAGAAGCATAAATTATTTTATGAGGCAAGTAGGATTGGACATGGCATAGTATTAATGGAGGGAGATCAATATGTATTTCATGGTTCAAGGTGGGTGGGACCACTTGAAAGTAACTATCCTACGCAAATCGTGAGTTATTCATAGTGGTTTATTCCTTGAAATATTATAGGAATTCAATTTTATGTGATATTTTTATTACTAATGATTATTGTAAGATACTTAAATAAATATTTCTCCTTGTTGTTTTAATATTCAGTTGAAGAGTTTAGTTGAGTACAAGTAGTCTATTGGAATTGAGATAGAGTATATGCAGATAAAGTTGAATAGTGTCTCATATTATTTGATTATTATGATGTAGACTCGTGGAGTTCTTTAGTCTAGTTCCATGTCGAAGATGATGTCTTTGTTTTTTTAGATACTTATAGGTGTTAAAGAGGAACATGAGCTGATGAAACTCATGTCCTTGTCTATTGATCCAGTTATCCTAAATCATGTCAGGAGGTGTAAATATGAGTATTCACAATATTTAGGTTTGGGAGATTTTTATGAAGTTGGGGAGCCACCTTATTATTTGTCTATTGGTGAGGATAATGTTGTTTACAAACATGTCCATGTTTTTGTGCCTACTTGTATGTGGGAAGAGTTGAATCATGAGTTCCATGATTCAAAGGGGTAATTGAAATATGGTTTGACCAAGGTGTATTAATATGTGTGAATACATTATTGGTGAAATGAAATTTAAGAAGTGTTTTCTGGTTTTGTGACATGGTGCTACAAATTTTAATAGGTGAAGGCCAAGAATCAACAACCTTCTAGACTTTTATAGTCGCTACATGTTACAAAATGAATGTGGGATGATTTTACCATTGATTTTTTAGTGGGACTGTGAAGAATATTTATATGAATAATTTGATTTGAGTAATAATGGATTGACTGATGTGTTACACATTTCATGCTAATTCATGAGACATTCATTGATGACCAGTTTGGTGAAATCTATGTCTAATAGGTAGTACACTTTCATAGGGTACTTCAGAGTACTATATCAGATCATGATCATTATTTTACATATCACATATAGAATGTGTTACATAGGGGGCTTAATATTCTAGTGATTCTAATATATATTTCCACCCATATACAATACTATCAAAATGTGTTATCCAGATATTAGAAGACATGTTAAGGAAATTCTTCCTAGATTTCTGGGGATATTAGTGGAATCACTAATATCTAGATGTGTTATTCTATAACAATAGTTACCGATAGAATAATTTGATAGTTCTATATGAGGAAATCTATGGTGGTCATTTTAGTTAACCGATGATTTGGACGGAAGTAAATTATTGTTTTACGGATCAAGTCCCATACACAATATGGTGTCATAGATTTAGTTAATTTTTTAGTGTATAGATACATACTATAGTAGATATAATTTATATATATAACGAAGATGTTGACCTCCTGAGTTTATGGTGGGTGAAAATTTGTTCCTTCAGCTGTATTTGAGATTAGGTCACCATCATATTCAAAAATAGGGCATGTTGGTTTCTAGGTATATAGGTCCATTTGAGACTTTATAGAGAATCACACTACTATAATATCGATTGTATCATCAACAATGGTATAGTGGTATGCATGGTGAAATTCTTATTTCATAGCTTCAATAATATCACCTAAACACATCACATGTGATCAATATTGATGATGTAGAGATTTATGATGATGTGTAATTTGGGGAGAATCCATTTTTTATTGTATATAACTGTGAGAAAACATTGTTGGTTTTGACCGTGATGTTTTTCTAATTGTCATTATATGATGATAACATTCAGGAGTAAACATTGGAATAAGAAGTAGTTATGCAATCCAATAGGTCTAAGCTTCTTACCTTAGAGTCCTAGTGAATCTTGGGAGTGAATGTGAAGGATGAGCCTTTATAATATAAGTAGATTGTAATATCCTGATGTATAATGAAGTATCTACTAATTTGATGTTTTGGATTAATACCTTTTATATTTGTTAATGAAATTCTACCCCAGAGTATAATAGTTCCTATGGGTGTTTTGGGGGTTTAGGGAATGGAAAATGGGGAAAATATTTTTTTGGGGACCATGGTTGGTGCATGATTAGTAATATCCTAGTACCAAGGCCTAGGAAACCATGTTGCCTATCCCCTTTGGATAAAGGTGGATGCGTGGATACCAAATGATTTTTCAAGCTATGCAGGTGACCTAGAAAAGTTGAGTGTCTAGATCCCCTCTTTGACAAAGGGTTCCACATGGCCGACACATGGTTAGACAAACCATGCATTCAAAACCTATAACTAATTAAAATAGGAGAATTTACCATTTTTCACACTCATAACTTAAAATTAATTACAAAATTTCATTCCCATTTCCTCCTCCATAATAAAGGGTTACATACTAGGATCTTTCCCCTCTTATAATGATTATTCTCCTTCAATATATAGTTTGTTGAAGCATAGTTGGTTGTGAATCAAAGATCCAAGTGACTTTACAAAGCCTCCTTCATCGATTTTCTTATAGAATCATGGTGTAATTTATCTCTCATTTTTAACACCTAGACACATGTTTTTCCAATATATTCTTATATTAGGCATTGATGAATTTTTTATTGAACCAAGGACCATGTTTAAGATAGTGTCTATCTACGATCTTGATGTTGGTGGTCTATATGTTATATCCCAGAGTCTTGAAATTATTCATGTTCATGTGTATGTTCTTTTGTTTCATTATGTTTCACATCTAATAACAGAGTATGAAATGATAAATTGGGTGTTAAAATAATGTGTTAAATCTCTCATGATCTCAATGGATATATTAATGATGATTATAATATGTTAATGGCCACCCATGGGCTATAATGCTCCCTTAAACATGGGAATTGTGTGGTTAAATGATGAATTGAAGATATTATGAGATTAAAAAAATTTGGAACTCGTTTTATCTTGTTAGTATATACTAAAGGGGTGTTTGGATTAACATTAATATTCAAAATTAGTTATGGAATTCAAAATGGGTGAATGTGATAAATGGTTAAAGACGCATGTTTGTGTGGTTAAATGGCTTGAAAAGGTATGAAAAATGGATATAATGGCGCTTAAATGATGAAATGATATATATATATGGAAATTATGAACATGTTTTCTAAAATGAACTATGAAAATATGAAAAATAAAATGGTTCACATATGTGGTTATTGTGTTATATGTTGTCAATGATGCCATCCTCTAGAAAAGAAACTAATAGTTGGTTGAGATATTGGACTAATGATCCACTCCCTTGGGTGGACTAAAATAATGCTATTGGCACCCCCAATGCATCATTGGTTAAATGTATCGACTGATACTCCTAACTCCAATGTTACTGACAAGGAGTTCCATATCATTGATGGGATGGAAAAGCATGGAATTCCAAATCACAGTTGAATACATAGACTGATTCACATTTTGTATTCTCCTATGAACCATTTGTGGGTGTATTTTTTATATTATAGGCATGGAACAAAGTAGGTTTGATGGGTGTGGGTATCATTTGAAATTGAGAAAAAATGTGGTTAATTTAAATATTGTAAAATAGAAAAACCTAGTTTATCTAATATTGCATATTGTTAATTTTACTTCTTCATTGACTATTTTAGGTTGGATATTGTTTTGGAAATAATTTATGGTGTCCTTTTAAGATATAATCAATCCTTACTCAGGTTTCTAATGGGTACTGATGTAGAATACATTGTTATGGGTCAGGAAAAAGGAAGTGGGCCTATGTTAGATGAATGATATTTGATTTAAGATAGGCTATGGATTAAAGAACCAGACATAACACCAGGAGACATTTTGGGGATTTTCTTTCATTTTTTATTTTAGTTTTCTTGTGATGATACACTATTATGACATGGAATATTTATTTGTATGGTTGTGAAAATTTTCCCATTTTTTAGAATTTATTATATGATTGATGTTTATATATTGTTATCAGTAGGTTATTTTTTATATTTATTATTTATTTTATTTTACTCTGGTAGTGATGATATAGTATCCCCACATACCCCATTAGACCATTGTTTCTAGTTAGTATCCTCTGGTGTACGGGGAAGCATGAATAAGGTTTTTTTGGGTAAATGGAACCGTGTTCGGATGAATTTCACAATAAATATAAAGTGAAATTTTGAATGGGTATGTGGGTATATTATGGGCGTGGGTGTCAATCCTAGGATTTCTGTGCCAAACCATGGGTATTTGCGTAGGAATATGCCAGTGTTCATGTTGTGGGATGGTAATGGAAATGGACATGGGATGGTTTGACAAGGAAATGTC
The DNA here is from genome assembly GCA_963277665.1 of Viscum album. Classification (NCBI taxonomy): domain Eukaryota; kingdom Viridiplantae; phylum Streptophyta; class Magnoliopsida; order Santalales; family Viscaceae; genus Viscum; species Viscum album. The sequence continues at coordinate 997,253,628 of OY728136.1, read as the reverse complement.
ACTAAAATCCAGGTGCATGCTTCAGGGAGTGTGCTCAGAATTATCACAGTATTCCTTGGGATAATTGCATCATGATCAGGTTTTGGTGGCGTGATGTTTACTGAAGCTACGTGTTTCTTGGAATGTTAGTTGAAGGTATTTCAACTTGATTTCATTCAGTTAGTTGTATACAATCAATGAGGAATCATATCAGACATGTCATTGGGATGACATGGGTGCAATCTAAGGTTTATCTGAGGATTTAAAGGAAAAACTAGCATGGCTTTGCTAATTTGGGTCGATTAGAATTGGACCATTTAAATTAAATAAAGTACTGAGAGTAGTATCCTCATGTATGATTAGATTATTCATGTTGAAAAAAATTATATGAGAGTTGTTAATATGTTCAGTGCGTGTTTTATTAAGAGATTATAATTGTGTAAGTACTATAGTTCTAAATTATCCAATAAAAAAAGGAACTTATAATAGAGAGAACTATAGTTTAGATGGGGAATGATATGAAGATTTGATCATAGTTCTATTTAGATGTATTTGGGTATGTTTGATCATGATGTTTTGATAATGGTTACAAGTGTTATATCATGTTATAGTGTTTTAAGCATTATGTGTTTAAATAGGATTTGAAAGTGTTTTTGGCATTCAGAAATGAAACATGATCATTTAAATGGTGTTCACAGCAATAGTAGGCCAGTTTGTCTATTTTTATAACCCCCAAGGATTCTCATGGATGATAAGTATTAAGGTGGGGAGGTTGTTATATGTTTTGTTTTTAGAGTTGGAAATTTTGTGAAGTAAAATTAATTTCCAATTGCTTGACAGGTCAAATTTTTATTAAAGATTGGAATGAAAATTTGAAGACAGAAATTCACCTAAATATTTTTTTAGATGATGGATGAGTTTTTAATGGTGGATTATGGGTTTTGGGATCATACCAAGATATTGATACCTAAAATAGTTATTTTTTAAAAAACTTTCATAGGGTGCATAGTCGTAGCATGATTAATACTAATTGTGTGTCCTATTTTGTACTCAAAAACTATATAACCATGAAAGAGGGACATTAATAACTATTAAGTATGTTTCAGAGATGAAAAGGAACTCATGTGGTTGGCTCATAGTTTATATAACCATTCCCTAAAACTATGTAAATGGGGAGGTGTTCATATAGTGAATCCCACATGGATGGCACAGAATATTTCTAACTATACACCTCATCAAAAGGAAAAATATACCATTTTACACACTTATCATTATGTTGTTTCTCCTATTTTTTCCTTCATTTCTACCAACATCACCCCTTCAAACACCCTCATTTTTATCCCTTCCTCCATGGGAGATGTCCCTTTTTCCTGGTATGAATATAATGTAATCGAATACATTGGAACCCTTGAGGTAAGCATTCAATTCCATTATCCTCTACGTTTTTTTCTCCTCCTTCAACTATGTTTGGATTCTATAGTTATTCTTTTTATTCCCAATTCTACTGGAACATAGTGTAATTGGATTTCGAGGCTACATATTTTTCTCTATGTAGGATGAGGATGACCCGTTAGGTCACATGACATTTTTTGTATGATATTTTGTGGAGGTACATGATCATGGTGAATTTCTAAATCCTTAAGCATTGAATTATATTTTTGGGTTTTTTACACCATTTTTTATGTTTTATTCTTAATTCAAGGTTGAGGATGTGTCGTGGGTTATTGGAAATAAATGTTACATAGTTCCAATGAAAAATGGATTAGTTGAAGAGGCTTATCTCAATAGGCCTTCTTAGAATTTTTTTTAAATATTTATTCTTATTTATGTTTAATTAACTAATTATAATGTATTATTATTAAATAACAGCTAATTGTTTTGTGTGATATAGGACATATTATTTTTTGATTGATCTTGGATCGGAATTGGATATTGCATCCAACCATTGGAAAATAAATGAAAATATTCCTAAAGGTAGGTGGTTTTTAATAACTTTACTGTGTTATTGATTCATGTTTATGGTGTTATGTGTACTCTAAGGACCTCCCATAATGGTTACACATCCTGTTTAATTTATTCTAATGAACTGGTTAATTAATAAAATGGTTATTTATAATGGATGAATATTAAGGTTCACCAATAACCCATGTGTGATAATTTCATGGCTTGGCCCTTTAAGATACCAAGGAACCTCTAGATGTTTTTGGAGGTGAGATTGCACTCGGTAAGAGATTTCATCCCTTATAAAACCCTATGTGGATTTACCTTAGGAAAACCAAGACAGGGTTGTATGTGTGGACTGTCCTAGAGAGATCATATCACTAATATTGGGTCATGACCCATAACTAATGATTACCATCATGGTATGTCCCTTAGAATCTAGAAAGTTCATGTTTCCCTATTTAGAACATTTTGTGGTGTAATGTCATGGTGTATCTGTTATTAACCTGAGATCATGACTTTATTCTAGGGGGTACCAAGAGATATTCCTCTTTTTACGTGTTGACCTTGAGTATCCTGAGTAGGATACCTCTTTTGTAGTATGACCTGGGGAACCCAGTTTGTGAACAATATGTTAAATAAGTATAAGATTGTGCATCAATTGTTTTTGTGTAGATATGGTTGTGGGTCATAACATAAAACCCATACCAAACATTTAAACCCTAGAAGATATGGTATTAGTTGTGGGTTCTAGCATTCTACCACCTAGACTCTTTTATTTCTGCATTCATGTAATTACTATTCATACAACTATGATTCTCGATGTGTTTCAATGAACTGAATCCATGGGGCTTGATGTGATATGGGGTTATAATGGGGATTCCAAAGGTCGCTTCTTGGGATTAGTCTATTTATCCTTTTTATTAGATGTCAACTTATCAGGATACCAAAATTACTTACGGGGTTCTGTATTTTGTGACATACATTATTTATTGAAAATGTAAGAGGAAGTTACCTTATCACTGGGATTCATCCCATCATTGTTTAAACATATAGGTTACTGATTAAAATTTATATCCTATCTTTAGATGATCTCAGGTATAGATGATTATCTCCCTGAGTGATGCCTAGGATGCTCTCTTGGACCATGTGGATGCACTATTACTGTACTTACTAGAATTTTATAGGTGTGAAATATTAAGCCTTTAATTGAATAGATTCTGATTAGTTATCTAGGGTCTTATGATAATTACTTACAAATAACCTAAGAGTATTTCCCCTTTGGGATTCTTTGAGTCACAATGTTTTTATTGCCTATAGACAGGGACCTGGGACTCATACATTGGAATGGATTTACCTGGCATGGGAGGTATGACATCCAAATCAGATCAATATTTAGAGGATATATAGATATTACATGAAATACCTCATTATAGTAATTAGAGGTGAGTATGGGTTATCCCAAGGTTAGAAAATGTATCCCCCTTATGGCGAAGTTTCTTTCTCAGAGATATTTTTAGTGTCGACCGTAACAGGTATTGTTTATCAGGATTACGGACCCATGGATCGACTTCATTACACAGGGCTTGTGTTGTATGACATGAAGCTCAATTTCTTATTCATAGTATTTCTAGTCGATTAGAATTTATAACCATTGTATTTATTTTTGTTTTATCCTTTTTTATTTATAATTGTGTCTCATCGTGGCTGAGAATCTTTCCATGAGCATGCTATGTATGAACTTGTCTTATAGTATATTTTCAATAGTAATAATTATTATTGTTAAACAAATTAGTATATTATATATGAACTATATTTTATATGCATGTATGGGAACATTTTTATGATTCCTTATTTAGTTTTTTACTCACACCCTACTCAGTTCACAACAACTCTAGGGTACCTGAGCGGACGTTCACTTGGTTGCAAACACAGGATGAGATGAGGCATGAGACTAATTGAGCAGGATGGATTGAATAGGTATGTAGAGATCATATATGTTTTTTATATCATAGTCAGTTTTAGAGAATTTTACATTTTAAGTTTCTTTATTATTGTATATTTTTGGTCTTACCAATGGATGATCAATGTTGTAGGTATGACACAATCATTCGGGGTTTTATTGCATTTCATTTATTATTATATCCATGTTTTATTTATTACTTCCACACACTGTTTATTTTATTAAATGGATATTTTTTTGGATAATTACACTAGTTTATTATTCTAATATGAGGGTATAGTCTCCCCATAGTCAAACCCAAGTCCCTCACTGCTAGTCGGCATCCTCTGTAGTACGTGGAGGCAAGCATGAGGCCTTGTCGCAAATCGGGGTGGTTACAGTTCATATAGTGAACCATTTTGGGATGTGACAAAAGGTGTTATATAATTACATGGGAAGAAAAGTATTGTAAATGGGATGAGTAAAAACACATTAAAACATGAAAAAAAATTAGTCAAAAAGGATTAGTAAAAGGAATGTTCTCAAAATAAAAACGGGAGAGGATCCCTTACCCTGATATGGAACTTGAAAAGGCATGCGAGGATATTACTAAGATCTTATAAATACATTAATATGGATTTTTAGAGGGATAATAAGATAAATTTGTTCTTAATGTGTTTTGAGTGATGTGGAGTGGGGTTATTTGTGGGTATTTATATCAAAATAGAGTAAAATTATTTATTAATTTCTAAACATAGGTTTTAGACTGTATATAATAAAATAATAAAAAGAAAAAATATTCCCATTTTCATTCCCATGTTTGTTACCAAATATAATTGGTTTTAAATATTTTATATGGCCAAGATCTAAATTTTTTAAATATTATCATTAGTGATGTGGAAGTGAGTCGTGTTCATAAAGAATTGATTTTAAAACCATAAATTATAATATAGGTTGTAGAGTATTATTTAATGGGTTCTCAAATTAATAAAATTACATCAAAAAAATATTTTTTTCAAAGCAGAAACAGACTTTTCATCATGGATATCCTTATAGAATTTATTACATCACTTGTTTCCAATTTTTATTTCATAATATTGGACATATATTTACATTATAATTAATTTTTACCTAAAAATTAATCTTTCTTAGAAATTTATGAAAAAAACACCATTGGATAATTTTGATGTGATAATTAAAAAAATAATATTTATTTTATCAAAATAATTTTATAAATATTATAATTTTCACATTTCAATAAAAATCCATATTTACTGAAAAATACTTGTTTTTATGATACTAACAACATTATGACCCTTATAAAAATTACATTGTCCTTCATTAAATAATATTTTCATTTATATTTGAATATATATTATTTAATAATAATATCTTATTAAAATAACATCTTTTTAAAAAATGAAAGAAATTAACAAAATATTTCTTTAATTGAAAGTATATATATTTCAAAAATACAATTTTGATCCCTTCATATAAAAATATACTTTTTTATCAAACAAATTATATAATAATTTATAAAGTAGTAACAAAAAGGGATATATATAATCATTATTTCATTAATAAGGAAAATATAAAAATTCATACTACTAGAGACTATATACATAACCCCTTATTACACTAGTGTACACCTTAAGGGCAAGGTCTGTGATGATGGTGCTTTTATGGGCTGGGTTAGTGAACATTGTATGGGTCGTAATATTGATAAGATTAAACATTTACTAATTTTTTTTATAGATATTCATTTTTAGAATATCTTCTATGGATTGGTCAAGGGATTATCCTAATGGTTTCATCTCACTTAGAAGCTTTCATTAATGTGCGTCATAGGGTAAAATATTACTGGACAAGTTATATACATTTTTCATCATTGTAAATTGGATTTCATCGTAACTTTTAATATATAAAAATCATAATTTTTGTTATAGAATAGATATATTATCAATGGGAAAGATGATTAATTGTATTCTAAATATTACAACCTATTTTTTACAGTGGTCCAAAATAGCCAAATTGTTGTATGTTATTTTTTCTATAATTACATTTCGTTATAAAATAATTATTCATTTAAAAGATAATTAAATTTATAACAATTTGGGTCATTAAATTCTTCTCCCATAATTTTTTTCCCTAAACATTTTTTTATACTCTAAAATAGATGAGGGTGTTTTTGTTTCATCACATCTTTTGACTCCCAATTTTCTTCCCCATACTTGTTTCTCTTCTATATTATATGACCAGTTGTGTTGTCTTATTTTATAGAACTTTGTCCTTACAATCATATATTCTCACCGGTTTCTCCTCATATAAACACTCACTATATAAATAAACCACCCCTAGATTCATCACATTGAGGTGTCCAATATATACTTTATCAAGAGGGATACATGGAACACATCATGCACTTGGGATAGATAAAGTGGGTGTGTTAGTCGATATGACACTGCTCTGATGCGATTAGGGGTTTCAAGGGAGAATATTTATCTTATGATAATCTTTCACCTCTTCCCAAACATCATGAATTTATTTTATGTTCTTATATAAATGAACACATAATATATGACCTCAAACACTAGGTCCCATCAATTATTGTCAGCATATATTTTTGGTCGATTTTGTGAAGATTTTATATGAAGTTGAATGGTTTGGGGCTTCTATATAAACTATTTTATAAAATCAGTTCCCATAATATTCTTTTATCCAATGTTATCCCACCATGTTGGAGTCTAATAAATATTCACAGGTCGAGCCTGATAAGGTTCCCTTTGAATTATATAATGGAAAATATTATTATATAAGATCTCTACTAGGGGAAGGTGTTAATCCCAACCACCTTCGAAATCCATTAAAAATGATCTTATCATGTCCTCTAACATTTTAATGGTTTTATTAATCCAACCATCCATATGAGGATTATAAGTAGTAATAAATCACATCCCTATATCTAATTCTTATTGAAGTCTTCTTCAGAACCACAAGGTAAACCTCATATCTCTATGAGATAAAATGAATAGTTGTAATCCATGTAGTCTTACCATTTTCCTTACGTACATTTTAATGTTTTGTTAAGGATAGATATATTCCTTAATGGAAATGAAATACACTGACTTTGCAAAGTGATAAAATACCACCTAGATGGAATTATTTCGTTTAGATTTTCTGGGGGTCCCTATGATAAAATCCATGTTTATGGTTTCCCATTTTAATATTGGTCTGCGAAATGGCCACACCAAACACATATACATAAGTCATATAGCATTGACCTTTTGACATAAAATGCATCAGGTTACAAATTCTGCAATATCCCACTTCATGATATCCCACGAGATGTTTTTCTTTATATCTCTATAAAAATTCTTTCTTCCTTGAGCAATGGATAAATATGAGCTATGTGAATCATCCAGAATTTCTCTCTTCAGTTATGGTTTTGATGGGACACAAATTAGAGATCCAAAACCTATAATTCATCTTTTTCAAAGATTAACTCTAGAATACTAATTACCATTTTCTATAGCTTCTCATCATATTTTTGGGCATCTTAGATCCTCTCAATATTTTATATTTGAGTAGTTAATTGTGAAAGTTAAGATGAATATAATTTTATTATTCTCATGTACATCCATTTTATGTCCATTAAATTTGGATCCTTGTTAACCCCCATCCTTGATAAAGCTATATAATATATTATACTCAAAGAATAATCCACTTTTCTCACCTTCTTAGGATAGTAATGGATTGAAAAATGAAATACTTGATTGTACTTTACCACCTTCATTGGAACATATTTCTCAATTTTGATTTGAATATATACATGAGGATTTTAGGATATATAAACATATATATAACACTTCTCCCCATAGAGATAATGCTTTTAAATATTTAATGAAAATATCAATGTAGCTAATTCCAGATCTTTTTTTTTGAAACTCATTGATATTTAACTGTAAAGAGTTATAGTATATCACTTTTTCATATTTCATGAGTAAAAACCCATTCCATTTTTAGACACATCACTATAAATCATAAATCCTTTCCCACCGGTGGTTATTGTGAGAACATGTGCAATGATTAGTCTCTTATTTATCTCTTTAAAACCGTTCTTGCATTCATCAGTCCAAAAAAACATTACTCCCATCAGAGTTATCTTGGTTAGTGGGATTGAAAATTCTAATACGTTTCTCACATATTTAAAATAGTAACCATCTAGTCCAAGAAAACTATAGATTTCCATCATATATACTAGTCGGGGACATACATTAATTGATTTTATTTTTAAGTATCCATAGATATACCATCACTAGTAATATCGTGCCCCAGTAATGTTACTTTCTCCATCAAAAACATTAAATTACTATAATTTGCATATAAATTATTCATTTTCAAGGTCTTTAGTGCATCATTAAAATTATCCTCAAATAACTCAGAAATTTTAGAGTAAATAAAATGTCATATATAATGACTACAACAAATTTGTTGAGGTAATCATTAAATTATACATCTATTAATTCTCTAATAATAGTTCTAGAATTAGTTTTTTTGAAATGGAATCACTATGAACTTTTAGTTCTTGTACCTTTTATGAAATGTGGTATTAGGAATGTCCTATTTTTTCACCTTTACTTGATAATATATTCACTAAAGACCCACCTTAGAGAATTACTAGGCTCTACATAGATGATTAAAAAAATCATAAATCTATGGAATATGATTATTATTCATTAATTTGATTTCTTGAAGAACACGATAATCAAGGCATAGGTTTATTAAACCATCCTTATTCTTTATAAATAGGGACAACACACAACATGGTGATGATCCTGGGCATATAAACCCATTATCAAAATTATTATTTTATTCCTTCATATGTTATCCAAGTTCAAATGTGGTCATTCTATATCATGTCTTGGATATTAGAAAATCTTTAAGTATAAGATTAATTAATAACTCAACCTAACAACTAAGAGGAAGACCTAATTTTATTTGGGGAAAACACGTCATAATGTTACCTTACAATGGTCATGTCATCAAGAATAGTCTTTTCATTAGTCTCATTCATTTGATATAGATATAATTTCTCTTAAGACAATAATATAAATGCATGAGATGATGATACTAAAGTAGATTCTTTATCCTCCTTGCACTTGTATAGAATCAACGTGTGATTTATGATACGAACGGTCATTTCCTTCTATTTGAAATTTATGTTTACTCTATATAAGGAAAGTCAGTCCATACCTAGAATATCATCGAATTTTACTAAAGGGGGAATCGCAATTTTCTAAAGGAAATTAATCCCATAAATAAGAATAGGGGAGATGTTATATACTTGGGATCAAATAATTTCTCCATATCAAGTTTTCATAGATAACTTCACTTCCATGTTTTGTGGTGTTATTTGAATATTTCTACATACTTTAATGATATAAAATAATTTACAGATTAATAGTCACATAAGACATTTTATGTTTATGAATTGATGATATTCATACCTTTCACTATTATATTTTGGTTTTAATAATTTACATCATCCAAAATAAACCTAGGGATGAATATTTTCCAACTATTAAACACATAAAATGTGAATTTGGAAAATTTAAAGGATAACTTGTGAATTATATATATTTATAAACCTATGAATATTTAAGAATCAATTTATGTTTTCTATTTTCTATTTTCTAACAAAATATTTTAGGGTAATTATTTCCATTTGTAATAGCATGTAAAGAGCTTGTGAATTTATCAAATAATATCTCACAAGATTTTAAAACCTAATTTGTATCAAGGACTCTATTTTTTTGAACCAGGTAATGATTATGTCAATATCAATTGCAACATTTTTATGTTTATTACCCCTATGAACAACTGTCATAGAGACACATCTACTTTTAGTATTTAGACATGGATTTTGTTTCATGAAATCCGATTACTCTATATTTTTCTGTAATTTAGATATTTTTTTTCCAATGTCTTGTCTTATAACTATTTGTTTCACAAAATTTTTATAATCAAAATTCCCAAAAAATAACTAGACTTTCCTTTGATACCAACTAAGAAAACCCATATCTTTAATAAACATTATTTCATGATTTATTACCTAAAGAAACACGTAATACATTCCCTAAAATATTGTAATTACTAGTGTATTTGTGTAATTAAATACATAACATAATAAATTGAAACAAGTATACACAAAAATTATTTTAAACTCATTAATATGCTGTAAAAATGCAATCACTCTTCTAAAACTACACCGAATAACTTCAGGATGTACATAAGAAAGTGGTGAGATGTAAATCCCAATAAGTGAATAAGCAATTAATATAATAAGGAAAATAAGAATAAGTGAGTTAAGAGGCATAAAATTATGACATAGGTTGGTGATAATCCTAATTTTGAATATCAAATCCTAGTATAATATGATAACATCCAAGAAACATAAGGAATCTGACAACAATATAAAACCTGACATCATAAGCATATGTCAAGGATAACCACCAAGAATTCATAAAATAGTGTAAATATGATAAAATTATGTGTACCATACGTGGTATCTCATGATATAAAAACAGAACCCAATTCAATGGAGGAAAATATAATTTTGGTCATACCCATCACATTTATATCAAGTAATGTATTTTTTCCCACAAAGATATAACAACATAGGAATTTATTTCATCACTTTTAATACCATGATAAAGAATTTGGGTTTAAGTAAATAGACATTCCCAATAGGTGATTACCCATGAGTGTAAACAGGGATAGTTATTTACAATGCAAAATTTGGAATAGAAAATTACTAGATTATTTTGGCAGCATAATAGGTGTATATAAGGGTTCATAAAAAGGGATTAATAGTATTTAAATGTGTTAAATAATTAAATCGTAATAATAAGAATAGTAAATGGGATGTTTAAAAATAAATTGGAACATGAAAAATTGGAAATCAAAGGGATTAGTTCAAATCATGTTCTCAAAATAAAAATCGAAGTGGAGAGGGTCCCTTACCCTGAGAGAGTGCTTCGAAAAGCTTGAGAGGGGATTATTAAGAGATTGGGAATTCCATAAGAAGGTTTTATAGAGGGAGAGGGAGGGTAAATATACACCCAATGGGTTTTGAGTTGAAAGGAGTGTGAGGATTTTTGGGTATTTATAGAAAAAGAGAAGATAATTTTTATTATTTTATAAATATAGGTTATGGACTTGATATGATAAAATAATAACAACCACAAACCATACCATGGGGTTTTCTCACTGTTTATAAAAAATATAAGTGGATTTAAATATTTTATTACTCAATGAACCAAAGTAATTAAAATAATACCATTGGTGATGTGGAATTGAGTATTTTTTTAAAGGATTGATTTTAAAACCTAAACATATTATATAGGTTATTGAGGATTCATTAAAGTATTATAAAATAAATTAATAAATCTAAAAAAATTATTTTAAAGTGTAAAAAAACATTATTTCATTGAATGATTATTATATCATTTATTTCACCATTTTTACTTTTATGATGTCATAATACAGACTATATACTTTTTGCATATATTATTTTTTTAGAGAAATTAAATTTCCTCAAAAATTTATTAAAAATAAATATTGGATAATTTCAACCTATCAATTTAAAAAATAAAATTTAGTTTGTCAAAAATAATTTCCCAAATATCATTCATTTCACTTTTAAATAAAAAAAACCATATTTAATAAGAAATTCAATTTTCACGATACTAACAGCTTTATAACCCTTCTAAAAATTACATTGTACACAACTAAAATTTATTATCATTTATATTAAAATAAATTTTATCTAAAATGAATAATTTATTAAAATAAAATTTATTTTAAAATTCATGAAAATTTTAAAATATTTTCATAATTGAATTATATATTTCCGAAAAATACAATTTTGATTTCATTGCATCAAAATAAAAATTTTTAACTAACTCATTATATACTAATATATACAGTAGTGATAAAAGGGAAAAATATAATTATTGTTTCATGGAAAAATAAAATATTCATATTAATATTATTAGGTACTAGATACATAACCCCTTAAAACACTCATGAACACCCTAAGGGTAATATGTGTGATGACAGTTCTTTCTTGGGGTGGTTTAAAAAAATTATTTGGTCCACAATCTAGAAAACATGAACTTCTCTTATAAATGGTTTTACATGAGCTTTATGTATTGAATCTCAACTTTGGATTGGTTAAGAAAAAATCCCAATGATGTCATATCCCTTTAAAGTAATGATAAATGAGTATCATAGGGAATATTCTTGCTGGTTGATCCCATCCATTCCTTCATATATGTAAATTGTATTTTATTGTATCACTTAATTTATAATAAACATAATGATCATTGCACAATGTATATAGTATCAATGGTTAAGATTCTAAATGATATTTTATGTCCAATAAGAAATATTTTATAATGGTTTTAAATAGACAATGTGGTGTGTGTATTTTATATAAATGTATTTCGTAATAAATAATTTATTCAATTTAAAAATAATTTCATTTATAACAATTCGGGTCATTCCATAAAAGAACCTTATCTTTATTGATTTTGTCTATAAATTGTAAATATATGTTAGAGAATAAGGGTTTATAATCTAGTTCTCATATAATGGATTGATATGGAGTAGTTATTATTTATTATATATAAATATATTATATCTATTCTCATAATATATTCCTTTATTTCCCACATTGATATCCATGGAAGGATAACTTAACATGGTTATATTATGGAGATCACAATTATTGTTGTTTAGTTGGTAAACAAACATTCAATTGTTTTCTTATTTCCTATTTCATAATCTAAGATGTCATAGTGTTAGGAACTAGTGGTAGGTAATATATTCCACCATTATTCTTCTCTAGTATTTATTCTGTATATTATGAAACTCTAAATAAATACATTTCGTGGTCATACATTATAAGAAATAGATAATGTAGTTAATTAGGGAATGGTATTCATGAGTAGCCTAGTGATTTGGTTTACACGTTGGCCTACCACAACATGAATCATACATTAAGATAGAATATAGGAATGTGAGATCAGTGAATCTCTACAAGCCCAAGAATATTGGTCATACTACCTTAGAAATAAGGAATTGGTGTAATGTGAGAGAAAGACATCAATATCCTCCAATTGATAGTGGAGGTGACCAAAGTGACATTAAGTCCCTGGGAAGATTATGAGTAATATTTCATTCTATTGAGAAACAATGATAGAATTATAGAAATTAAAAAAAATGAGCCATAATTTTTTAAAAACTTTATATATATACATATATATTATTTCCTCTTTCCTAGAAATTCACCACAACCTTAGTTTTCCACTTTTTCATTATTCAAAAACATAAAAATATAATAAGTGTAATCCCAAAGATTATAATATGATTTGATACACCTAATGATATTTCTCTGAGATAATCCATAATTCTATTATCATTAGAGTTCTTTAAAATCAAATTTGTTAGTTAATCACCAATTAATCGATCTTTCCAACAATATTTTGGAATTATTTTCAGGGATGCAACCATTTTACACTTTTATCCTCATTATGTTATTCATTTTTCTTTTATGTTTTTTTAATTCAATTGAAATCCTGAAAAAACAGTTCGGTGGTAGAAAATATGGAATTTTATATACTTATTGTGGTAGTTATGACGTTTTTTATGAGATACTGATGAATAAGAATATGGAAATTCCATTCAACAAGAAGTAATGAAGGTACCTTATATGCTCACAACTTCTCTATAAGAACAATAAAATACCACAATCCTGATATGTTATTATTTAATGATATCCACGTCTATTTTGAAGATAAATTTATGTAGATCTATAAGGGTATTTACGATGACTTACCACTACTTAAATCACTCAAGGATATAAACGTATAGGTATTTCACAAGTATATAATGTTTCATGTTGAAACACTAATATGAAATTAATTATGTTCATTCATTTAAATATTTTTTTTAGAACAACATCTATCTCTTGATAACCCATGTGTCAAAATTTCATATCTAGCACCATGTATTCTCACTCTAATAGTGTTTTTAAAAAATTCCCACAAGGAAGGGGTAAAATTTACAGAATAGATAGAAGTAATTGTTTGTTTATCCATTGATGGTGAAGAGGTGGTTGTACTATGACGGAGTCTAGGTATAAACATAATGTTTATAAAAGAGAATATGATTTAGTCCCTAAAAATGAAAAGGACTATATATTATATTCCATTTCGTCTTAAGAATAATAAAATTAGGACTCATACTTCCCTCAACACCCTAAATAGAGTTCCTTTTAATTATATAGGGAGTGTACATACCAAATAATGAAAAGGTGGGATACTGTATATTGTTTATCCTCAAGTTCAATGGGAGAAATACAATGTGGTGGTTTAAATCACAAAATTCACATCCACCAAGAATATTAGGGATAATAAACTGTCACTATCTTGCTATAGAAAATTAGAATACAACACATATTATTGGGTTTAACCCGAAAATCTCTTACTTCCCTTTCCTTTTCATTTTATTTATTTTGAATAAAATATTTATGTTTTTTTCCTATAGGTTGATGGAGGGTATTATTTATATTCTTAACTCATGACACCACTAAATAATAACAATTTTGTATCTATTTAAACAATTTTTTAATTATTGTAATTATTCTTTTATACTAATTTACTATGATTAATTTAAACGGGATAGTTTTATCTAATCATGGGCGAGAGGTACTTTTTTATGTAAGTATATGTGTCACCACACTTGAGTGAATATTATCCATTAGTGTCAAGGATACTTGTTCACCTTAACACCATTGAATCATAAGTTTAAAGCATTAAGGAAATGAACTTTAATTGATTGTGTTTTGGTGAATTAAAATTTAACATGACAGTAGTGGAGAAATGAAATTTATCATGGGTGAGATTTATTCAATGAAAAAGATAATACTATAGGGATTCATGCCAAACAACAATTCTATAAGTCACATACACTATAGTAAAATGAGTAAATCAGATCTGACTATAATTTTCTTAACATATCTTTGAATGGTTGTGTGATTGAAAAAGTAAACATACACTAATAAGCGTGAAATTAGAATATAATATCCAATGACCCTTAAATTTATTTCAAGCCTTTGTTTCCACAAATTATTCCATGGTATGATATATATTTTTTGAATGATTTGGTTTCATATTTGTCACACTGACTAAATAAGTTCAATTATACATTCCCTGGTTCTGAGAAAAAATATACTCTTTGTGCCTTGTTAATTTGGGAAATGGATATTAAAGGGAATTATGAACTCAAATTAATAAGGGTAACTTGAGGAATAAAATTATTGAATAATATGAATCATTAATTTATGATACATCATTGTAAACAAGGATCTTGTTATTGAGGAATTTTAAATTTTTTTGACTATTGAAAAATCATCCAATTTTTTTGTCACCTCACATTCAATGACTCATGACTAAATATGAACTTAGTAGAAATGTTGGATAAAAACAAATTCTTGGGAATATGTAATCACTTAAGGGTGGGGAAGTGTAGTTTTCACATTGTAATAGTTATTTTAATGATTTCTTCACTTGTTTTATAAGAATTTATCCTAAAAATATATAATAATGTAGAAAAAATATGAATCTTATTTTCTAGATAAGAAAATTTCCCAACTGAACATAATATGATGAAATTATTTGAAAATATTCTATTCTATAAAATAATTTTTATGGTTGATAATATTATATATTTACTCTAGATGCTAAAGAGGAATGGAAAAATCAATGTGTTGTATAATATTTACTCTAGAAATCCATGATTTCCTTGAGAGAAAATTGAAACCAGCTGTATATGTTCATAATATAGATATTCACCAATTTAATCCTAAAGACACTACTTAAGAATTCATTGTATTCCAATCATTGCATGCACCACCCCCCGTGAGTACATTAATCACTAAATCAGTTTAGAGAAAGACCTATGGAGGGAGGTATTATAAAAATAGAGCTTAAAAATCCCTCACATAATGTTCCAATTACAATGGATTCATATAGAAGGTCTTCACACTACATCAAAACCAATAAAATATAAACCAACTAGATGAGATTACATTGCGTTACTGATAGAGCCTAGGGCCCAACTGAATATTACGTTGAGTCCCACCAAAGCACTCCACATCGTGATACAATGATTTTAGAGAAGTTCAAAATTACATAGTGATATATATTTAGTGAATCCTTGTCACTTTATTTATTTATTTTTTTATAATTACATCCATTTATCTATTTAATCTTTGATTATTATTTATTATTTATTGATATTTTTAATCATATTATTTTTTATTGAATTTTTCTTAAGTATAAAAACATACTTATTAAGTGTAATATGAATAAATCCTCGCATTTGAGATATTATGGATTTTGTTATATGATATTTCTTATGCAAGGAGTACAACATCTTACACATGGAAAAAAATTATGATTTCATTTTATAAAAAGGTAAAATATTACATATCCTCTCAAATCTTGAAATATATATTTTTCATTGTAGAAAATATGTTACATATAGAAGGAAGAGAATTTATTAGTAAGTATTGGATATTATGAATTGAGAAGGATATTATATGAATTTTATAAATTCTTTATAAGTTAATTATATTACACAATTTCTCTATAGTATAGAAAATATTTTCTATATTACCAAAGCTCAAAGTTTCTCTATGTATAAAATTCTATTTGTTATTTTTTTATAGAGAAAAAAATACATTTTCTAAAATTATTGAAATTTGTTCTAAGAAAACATTGTTAAATAATGAAAATTTATCTGATATATTATCAGACATATAATTTTTTAGTAGTTATTAAATTCAATAATTTTATTTAATCTTGACATGAATATTTATTACATTGATTTTCTATATTAAATTTTATTAATTTGAATATTGTTTGGAAGATCAAATATATTTATTATAATAAATATGGGATTATCCATGTGATTAAAATATGAATATTTTTTATTCATTTAATATTATTTTTAATTGTGATTATAAAAGAGTTATTATGATAGAATTATTTTTGGATGTATGCAATAGATTTATTACTACGAGGATTTAACAGTAATATTATCTCCATATTAATTATTTTTATTTTAACAATTTTTTATAGGATCTCAGTGATATTAGCATGGATAACTACCTATTTTATATTCTATATAAATATTTAGGTCAAAGTAAACATAAAGTATACATTTAAAGAAATTATATTTTGATTATTAATTACTGAGCTACAACATTACACTACTTTAATACGGATTGCTGAAATTACCATGATTCATTATTCATCATCAACAAAGGACGAATTATCACTTTTCAATGCCAACATTTCATCTACAACATATAGTTGGTTTCATTTTTTTCTTTTGTTTCTATTTAATGGTATTTACACTATATTTTATCACTTATATAGGTTATACCACCCTTAAATGGTATTTTTAGTTCTTCCCACATAACCCAATGTTCGTGTTCACAAGTTACAACTGATCTTATTAAAATTATATTTGTTTAGATTAATCCAATGAATTTCTATTTTAAATTCCCTTTGTTTTGGATGCACCCATAAAAATTATGGTAGGTTTGTTTTGCCTATGAAAGAGAGTTTTCTATGTTTGATCATGTAATATATTAGTTTATGGATACTCACTTTTATTAAAATTTGGGGTTTTTCATATACCCTTAAAAGTATATATATTTTGTAGATATACATACTCCTAAGATAGATTATGAATATAATATGTAGGATATTTGGCATCCAAACTATTGTAAAATTTTTATTTTCTATAACATTATAATTTCTTCCTACACACATCACACATCACTCGCATCACTTGTATAATATTGAACTATAGAATCTATATTTCATTATATTCTGCATTATATTTTTTGTTACTATGGTTATTTATGATTGAAAATTCACCCCCTCTAGTCTTTGAAATAAATATTGTGTTACAAAATAATTGGAATCAAATATAACCCTTTTTAGATCATTATTATTTATACTAATTGTTGAATTGTTTTTTTACAGCTATTGTGTAGATTTTTCATTTTTTATAGATTTTAAAATTTCAAGGGTGATTTTTTATGGTGGTTAGATAGGGAATATGTTTGAAAGAGAAGGTTTCTAAGAAGATAATCACATGTGATTATTTAAACAACACTATATCAAGAGTGAATGTGTGATTTTAATGTATAAATCATGGGAACTTATGGGTAAAATATCCTCAGAATAAGGGAAATAATTTTCACTATTGAAGGAACAAGTCAAATAGTTATAAGATTTATATTTTATCATATTATGGGAAGAAAATTTCTTATAATTTATGTTATATGGAAAAATATATTCATATACATATTTAATGCAATTTTTTATGAAATATATTATTTTAATTAATGAATAAATTTTTATTCACTAAATTTAGGATGGTCCAACTTATTTTTGTTCATGAATCATGTAAACTAGAATTTTAAGACATAGAAATAAAAATATACAAAAGTTTAAATATGATTTATATAAAGGGGAAAAATAAATTTTAAAGGAATAAAAATGAGGCTTTTTTACTAAAATAAGAATGTTTGTGTTGTGTGGGTGATCTGATCATGTAGAAGATCTCATATATATGGGAGGTAGGAGAGTTATGAGGAGATCTCGACATGGGTCACTATTGGGCGGGAGAAAACTAGTACAGGGTGGCCTTAGAACTGCTCGTCTACCACAACAATTTCATGATTGAGTATATTTACCAGTGACTAAACAGTTTATTATTTGCTATGTGATAGGTAAAAATTTGGGTACCTTTCAATTACTAATATGGAGTGGTTTTGGCTTCTCCCCTCAATTATATTAGGGTTTCACCAGATTTTATCCCATGACATTACCTACCTGTTCCAGTCTTGATAAATAGTCATGATCAAAGTGTGCGCTTAAAAACCGTGACTTCTACATACCCAATAAAGTGTGGAAAATTCCATGGACACTGATCTCAAAACTCAATACCACAACCTCTATGATGATGATGCTTCAAATATAAAATTAATTTTTTGGATAAATCATGGAGAAGTACCATGAATGAATGAATACTAGTTTTAACCACTACGTTTCAGGATTTTAATTTATGAACTACTGCTATAAATGTTTTGGATTCCATTGAATCATGGTGAAATCTTGAATCTATGCTTGTTTCAATTGAAATACAAGGATCCTTCATGAGAGACATGTGAAACCTTGGTATTCATTCATAAAGATTGATATTATCATGCCTGAATGAAATGGAATTTGAGATTCCTATGTGATGGTCAAAAATTCCACAGAGTTCCTGGTGAAGTCATTGGGATCCCAACATAATGATAACGTGACAGATAAAAAATAGAATTCATGAGATATTTATGCTATAAGGGAATATTTTTTGCAATGAATATAACTATGTGTGACTCATTTAGTGACTACATGAGAGTCATGTGTGACTTCATATGTTTTAATGAATTTACAAAAAAATTAGAAACTTTTCATTTTGTGGAATTTCATATTATACCATAAATGAAGATGGATATCATGGTGGTGGAAAAATACTGGTTCCCAGGGTTTGATTGTGCCACTGTAGAAGTTGAAACATTTATAGTAGAAAAAATTGGTTTTTTTAACACCATAGATGGAAACTATTGTGTTGTGATATGCATCCAAGTAGAGATAGAACCCAATAGGTCACACTGTATGTTATACTCACACCAAGACATGTGTAGTCTTTTTAAAAGACTTTTTTTAGGCTTCTATATGTTTTTTATATAATTCAATGCTTCTTTACCATTAATTTTGTGTCTATGTTTTAAGGATATTTTGGAAAGAAAAGGTGACCACATGGTATATTGGAAGCCTATAAATAATAGTAAGAGTTGTTTCTTAGGGAGATCCAACATGGAGGAGTGCAATGATTCTATTTTTTTAATTGATAAATGTTGATTGAAAAAATGTAAGAAATTTATTTCTATTCACCCTCTCAAAACAATAATGATAGGGTGATCCATTATGTCACGAGGATTACAAGAAAGACATATTGATGTATTTAAGGTATTTATATATTCAATAGCAATTCATGTTGGGTTTATGATTTCATTATTTCTTCTATATCTCCCATTCAATTCATCTCACATGAACATTTCATGTCATTGAGGGGGTTATTTTATAAATTCATGAAATACTATGTATTTTACACCATAACCATTCGGTTAATTATGTACTATGTTTAAAAATGGTTCTAGGTTACCTATCCTCTTAGTAAACTCTAGTACTTGCCCATCGGAAAAAGGGATTTTTGGGCATAAAGAGTGTCTAAATGTAATAAAGTATTCTCTTAGACGCGATTCTAACTAATTAATGATTTTTTAATTCATTATTTTATTCCTTATTATATTGTGAATTTGTAATTATAATTGAATAACAATTTTCATCGTTCTTGATCTCTCAAAGTCATCACCATTCTCTCCTCTTTCAGAATAAATGTAGGTGTAAATCATTATTTTTAGAATAGTTCATCATAATAATTAATTTAATATTATATTCATCACCTTATATTTTTGGGTATAACCTTGAGGCTTTCCATAAATATACGATATATAAGTATTTTTAGTGTTTTTGGTTGTTCTAGGTTTATGAATTTCTTAACTTGTTCAACCTGGGAGAAAGTAACAATGCTCAATGCGTGAGAAAGGTCTTTCAAATATTTTAAAAGGATGAGTTATAACAGATATTTCAATTTGATACTTATGAAAGTCTTATATCACCTCTTTTTTATTTTTTTAGAATTTTTTTTCTCTTGTAATCTTTTTACACGCTTCGGTACTTTCGAATGTTTTTTTGGGTTAAAGTCAAAATGAGTGCTCGTATATGCATAGTAGTCCAACTGGATAATTTTATAGAATATATTTTTATACTGAATAAGAAAATTTAAATATAAGGATGTATTCAAAAACAACAACCAATTATGGATGAGTGATTTCTCTAAAGCATGGAATATTCCTTCAAAGACGGATTGGAACTCTTAAAGAGTATGGCCAAAAAGGATTTTGAATTAGAGGATGAAACCAATGAGGAATCAAACATAGAACATACTAAAATTGATGTCAAATATAAGAAAACTCATATTTATAAACCCAAATATGATGTTCCCATGTGACACTCCCTCATAAAAAGTTATTTATCAAAGACAGAAAAAGTGTAAGAAGTAATAAAAGAAGAAGAAAAAATAAGAAGTCGAGAAGGATGAAATAACGATTGTAATAACATAGAGACATGAATATTTTAGAGTTTCACCATGAAAAATATATATAATAGGTTCTTGGAGGAATAGTTACATTAAACACACACACCACGGACACACGGTCCTGAAAGGTATGTCATGTCCCCCCACCCAAATGGATAACACACTCAACAAGATGCTTTATTGCATAATATGTTTTGGCTCAAAGTACTAGTGGTCATGAATCCTATTACATGGCATTTAAGCCCAAATTTTTTGACCCAATTCCCATTATATGAATAGTTACCTGAATACTACGGTGGCTGCTATAGTCCATCCAATTTTGGGTAGATCATGAGTTTCTTCTACAATCATTAAAAGAATAAATATTTTGGTAATCTCCACAATAAAAGTATAATATAATTTCATGGAGGAGGATAAAAGGTACCCTAGACGAGCTTCAACATTAGCCATGGATAATTCCCATTTGTGTAAAATTTTACTGTACTCTCATTAGTTGATGAAGATGTATGGTCTATATAAAATACTTTCAAGAAATCCTTTTGTACGAGGCATCTTGAATTTTTTTTTAATTTATATCTTGGAATTTATTTTGTATCATTCTTTGGAAATTTCTTTCAGGAATTTAGTTTTGGAATTAGGGTAAATTACACTACCTTTTTTTCATAATGGAAATGGACATGCACTTTCACTTGTTTATTTTAATTATCCAGCTGCATGATGGAAAAATGATCAATAATTTATGGATAAAGGAAAAAGAGAATAGGATGAGGGAATCACTTTAGTGGATTGGGGATTATTATTTTTAATGTCTTATTTCATTAACTGCTCATTATTCATTATTGGAATGAATATTTTTTATTTTAAATGACATTTCACACACCACATAAACTTGTTTATTCGTTTATATTATAGGATATAAGAATTCAATTAGAAATACCAACATGGTTTGTTTTAATTACATTATTACTAAGATTAAATTATTAAAATTGGGGATGAAGTAAGATTTATAAGCATTAGGTAATGAATTTAATGAATAATAATTTTAGGGTGTAGTTGATTTATTTATATAAATTTCCAAAAAAATGTTTGATACTTTGAATTTATGAAATTTATGTTGTTTAATTTGTTATTGTTATGCATTTCATGAGTGATTATCGCAATTCATATCTTTCTCATTCTTGAGACGGTCTTGAACAATATTTTTCATATTCTTTTTTATACCATTATCTTGAGAGATACTTGGGGCCTATAGACCTACTATAAATATTAATGAAATATTTTCAAACCTATGATTTAACACAAGTCCCATTAATATTATTGAGTAATTTTATATCCTTCTTATCATAAAATTCTATTTTATCATTCTAACTATAATCATGGTATTTTTCCTGATATTTAATTATCTAAGTATTGGGGAGGGGTTGTATATGGTTGAATGGGATGTTTATCATCAAGGAGAGATTTGAGGGGTTTTCATGGGGTATTGTAGAAGGGTTTCTGGGA
Source organism: Viscum album (assembly GCA_963277665.1). Classification (NCBI taxonomy): domain Eukaryota; kingdom Viridiplantae; phylum Streptophyta; class Magnoliopsida; order Santalales; family Viscaceae; genus Viscum; species Viscum album. The sequence continues at coordinate 997,230,911 of OY728136.1, read as the reverse complement.
CATTAAATGTATTTCACTACTTACCCTCTATAAAATTGAATAAAATAATCATAAAATTGAAAAACTGGGTTGTATCTTAGGTGGGTCAACACAAATATTAACTAAACCTATGATATCGTTATAATTATTACAATTAATTATATGAGTTGATCAAATATATTTTGGGCAATGAGTGTAGTATATTTTCCATGTGAAACATTTAAAAAATGAAATGAAAAAAAATGAGGTCTTGTATATTATTTTACGTATTAACATGATCCTTTCTTCAAGTTAGGGAGTGTTGGGTGATGTAGATATTTATGAATTTTTTCATTCACTTTGTTTATTATGTATCATAATACGTGCTTTATATTTTAATTTTCTATCTGAGATTTATTTTTTTCCATCAATTTTCTAAATACCCTTATCTTTGTAGTCTCATAATCCTTAATTTGAATTCCACATGATTAACCATGATACTTTTATCTTAGAGGTTTAGATTTATTATTATTTAAAAGACTATGGATAGGTTGCATATACATGATGTATGATCAGAATTATAGTAAATAAATTAACCTTGAGTGATAATAGAAAAGGATTTTAAGGTGAGTTAGATCACAATTGGTAGGCATAGTGATCACTAATTTAAAAATGTGAATGGAATTTATGAGAATAGTTATAATTTCAAAAGGGGAAAGTAAAATACATTGTTGAAATTGTTTCTTTGAAATGTGTGATGTTGAAAAAAATTACATTGGGTGAATCATGAAATATTATAATTTGTGAATAATTATTTGGTTTGGTTTCCCAAACATTGAAATATTTTTAGTTTGGGTTCCCTTTTTGATTGTGAGGAGTTTTATAGTTGTAGTTATGAAATGGTTTAAGTGTGGGGAGACTTGATATCCATGTTTCATGGAATTTTTCATGTTATTAAGTTAAATAAATTTATTAACTATTTAATTATTATTATTTATATTTATGATATTTATTTATTATATTGTAGGGATCATGTAAACTGGAATTTAGAAAAAAAAGGAAAAAATTACAATATTTTGAAGGATATTTTTTTTCAAGGAAAAAAATGCATTTTAATGGGGGAAATGTGGCATGTTTTACTAATACGAGGTAGTATGTAGATCATCGGTGAGTTGATCATGTGGAGGCACTTATCTAGGTAGGAAAAAAGAGAGAGAAAAGGGAGCCCTCCATGGTTTGGTACTAGGCAGAAGAAAACCACTTTGGGGACGCACTAGCACTGCTCGTCTGCCACAATGATGTCACACTCAAGTATATTTACCATTGAATAAATAAATAATTATTTGACTTGAATTAATCATATATATAGGTACTATGAACCTAAAAAATATAACTTTGTTTTCCATCATCCCCTTTGTCGTACTAAAGTTTCATCAAGTTCAATCTCATATTGTGTCTCACCTATTTGAGTCGTACGAAACCATTATGATTGAAGCGCAAGATCGATGATCCTGAACCAACGTAAACTAGAATATAATTGGATGTAGTCTCAAAATACAATTTTCATTAATCAGTAAATAGGATTGCATGAATAGAATGAATAATCCAAGGAAGTTGGGTCGGACATTGACCCTGGGATAGAAGGCATGGTGGAGGAATACATGTGGACAAGAGGGGAGGCATTGGAGGTAATGAGGATAGGAGGGTGCAGGTCAAGGAGGTGGGGTCGTGGATTGACAGAAGGATATGAGGTAAAATTTAACCGGGGATAGGAGAAGGCAGAATAAGAGGGGAGGGCATAGGAAACAGACCTAGGGAGAATGAGGGGAATTAAAAAAATGAGAAACACTAGGGGCGGTTTAAGAACCACCAAAACGTTGCGTAACTATTTGTGGTTCTAAAACTGCCTATAATTATATGTTGAGAGATAACTAGCTGTGATTTTACCACCCCTAAAGTGGTGTATGAATTAGGTTTGGAAAAGAGGCATAGTGGGGGCCATACACACAAACATGTTGGAGGCACTGGTGGAACTGGGGATGGGAGGGGCGGAGCAAGAAGGTGGGGATATGAATTATCACCAGGAATGGAGGCGTGTTAAATTTGGGAATACGAGGGGGTAGAACATGAGGGGTGGCTGGAGGGGACTTACTGTCAAATAATGAGGGGATTAAAAAAGAGAAACATTTTGGGGTGGTTTACCAACCTACCCTAATGTTGTGTAATTCGATGTTATTATAAAAGTACCTTTAATCTCGGGTTAAGTCGCTACGGGGAAAAAGACTTTTTGCGACTGAAATAAATCCCATCGCAAATAACCAATTATTTGCGATGAGATTTCGTGTCCATTCATAAAAGGTTTTGTGCGGGTAGCGCGCCAAACCGCGCGAAGGTTATTTATGATGTGGTGTCCCCCCCCCATTGAAAATAGTGAATTATTTGTGATGGGGCCCATCGCAAATACCCGATGACAGTTAATAGCTTTTTGTGACGGCATTTCATGTCCCGTCACAAAAGGTTTGGTGTGGGTAGCGCGCCAAACCGTGCGAAGGTTATTTGCGACGGGGTGTTCCCCTCGTCGCAAATATTAATGTATTTGCGACGGGGCCCATCGCAAATACCCGGCGGTGGTTGATAGCTTTTTGTGATGGGTGGACATCTCGTCACAAAAGGTGTGTCGACAGGGTCTATTTTTGACGGGTCCCGTCGCAAATAACTTTTTCACCGCCGATAATAAATAACAGGGGCAAAGGTATTTGTGACGGGTTCCATCGCAAATGATATTATTTGTGACAGGTAACCCATCGAAAATAGTCCCATCGCAAATAATCTAACCTATATATACCCCCATCCATATTTCTTCTCATTTCTCTCAATTTGTAGATCTTGTTTCTCTCTTAACTATGATTTAAGAGGGAAAATCTTTCTATGTTAATTTTTTGATCACAAAGAAGTTGTGAAGTCATCTACATCAATAACAAATCGAGTTTAAAGGTATGTATGTTTTATTTCATTTATTATTTATTTCAATTTTTTATATTAATTTTTATTATTGTTGATTAGTTGTAATTAAATTGAATTTATATTGTTTTGCCCTGACTATTTATTTGTACCAAAAAATTGAAATTTTTAGTATTAATTATTAATAATTAGTAGTAATTTGTAATTATTAATGATAATTAGTAATGTATACAATTAATTTGTAGTACTTAATAATAATTGGTAATAAATAATATTAAATAAAAATAATTTGTAATAAATATTAATAATTATTAATAAATACTATTAATAGTAATAATTAGTAATAAATAGTAATAAATTAAAATAAATAGTAATAATTAGTAATAATTAGTATTAAATTGTAATAATTAGTAATAAATTGTAATAATTAGTAATAATTAGTAATAATTAGTAATAAATTGTAATAATTAGTAATAATTAGTAATAATTAGTAATAAATTGTAATAATTTGCAATAAATTGTAATAATTAGTAATAAATTGTAATAATTACTAATAAATTGTAATAATAAGTAATAAGTTGTAATAATTAGTAATAAATTGTAATAATTAGTAATAAATTATAATAATTAGTAATAAATTCTAATAATTAGTAATAATTAGTAATAAATTGTAATAAATTGTAATAAATTATAAAAATTAGTAATATATTGTAATAAATTGTATTAATTAGTAATAAATTGTATTAATTAGTAATAAAATGTAATAATTAGTAATAAATTGTAATAATTAGTAATAAATTATAATATTTAGTAATAAATTCTAATATATAGTAATAAATTGTAATAATTAGTAAGAAATTGTAGTAATTAGTAATAAATTGTAATAATTAATAATAAATTGTAATAATTAGTAATAAATTGTAATAATTAATAATAAATTGTAATAAATTGTAATAATGAGTATTAAATTGTAATAATTAGTAATAAATTTCAATAATTAGTAATGAATTGTAATAAATTGTATTAATTAGTAATAAATTGTAATAATTAGTAATTAACTATAATAATTAGTAATAAACTGTAATAAATAATAATAAATTGTAATAGTTAGTAATAATTAGTAATAATTAGTAATATTTATTAATAATTACTAATAATTTGAAATAAATATTAATAATTTATAATAAATAGTAATAACTAGTAACCAATAGTATTAAATAATAATAATTAGTAATAAATAGTAATAATTAGTAATAATTAGTAATAATTAGTTATACATTGTAATAATTAGTAATAATTAGTAATAATAAGTTATAATTATTAATAAATTGTAATAATTATTAATAAATTTTAATAATTATCTATAAATTGCAATAATTATTAATAAATTGCAATAATTAAGAATGACTAGCAATAATTAGCAATAGATAGGAATAATTAGCAGTAAATAAGAATAACTAGGAATAAATTGTAGTAATTAGTAATAAATTGTAATAATTAGTAATAAATTGTAATAATTAGTAATAAATTGTAATAATTAGTAATAAATTGTAATAATTAATATTAAATTGTAATAATTTTTGTTAATTAGTAATAAATTGTAATAATTAGTAATAATAATAATAATTAGTGGGGATGATTACAGACTAACTATGTTGCCCATAATTTGTGGTAATTAATAATAAATAACTATAGTTATTTATCTTTACTTTTTAGGATATTGTTTTCCTTATATAAAATTAATTAACAACAGTAATGATTTTAAATTTTGTAGAAACATATATATTGATATGGAACAAATAAGTTGACATCAATTATTATTAAATGATTGCACTTGGATAAATCATCGCAGAAATCCAAACGGTTCTAGTTTAAATCCTGTATTTGCTGACGGTGTTGAAGCTTTCTTATCACTTACATCATCAAACCCCGAATTTGTTTCAGAAGGGACAATTAAGTGTCCTTGTAAAAAAAATGTGCTCTGAGAATGATTGAGACATTTGACACCATTGGGGTACATCTCTTGTGTTTTGATTTTCAATCAGATTATATTTTTTTGTATCAACACGGTGAACACAGTTCCAGAGAAGATACTAGAAATTTGATTCTAGATCAATCACGGTTTAAAAAATTTAGTATAAATTTATAATAATTAGTAGTAATGAGTAATTATTAACAATAATTAGTAATGTATATAATTAATTTGTAGTATTTAATAATAATTGGTAATAAATAATAATAATTAGTAATAAATATTAATAAATATAAAAAATTATTAATAAATAGTAATAAATTGTAATAATGAGTAATAAATTATAATTATTTAAATATATTTTTCAGTATTTTATTTTTTAATTTTCGTTGATTTTACTAATAATAATAATAATATTTTAGGATTTTTTTTTATTTTTTGTGAATATTGAGAATTTTAATATTTACTTATATTAATTATTATAAAAATATCAAAATTAATTTTTCAATAATCATAATTTTATTAATTTTTTTATATTTATTTATTATTTGGGATGGGATATTTTGCGATGGGTTGCCGTCACAAATAGTCTAAATAATGTTTTTTAAAAAGGATTTGCTATTCAATTTGGAATCCGTCGCAAAAAGTATTTGCGACGGGCCCATCGCAAATAGTCTAAATATTTTTTTAAACGTATTTGTGACAGGATTACGGGCCCGTCGCAAATACTTTTTTCAATGGGCCCGTCCCAAAAATGTTTATGTATATAATGTATATAATCGGAGACTTATTTGCGACGGTGAAGCTACTTGTTGAAAAAAAAAATATTATTTTCGATGGGCCCGTCGCAAATAATAGTTTTTGCGATGGCGTTTTCCGCGACATGATATTTCGGATGGGACCCCATCGCTAAAGTTTATTTGTGACAGGATCCTATCACAAATAACCCATAGAAAATATCGATAATTCAAGTACTGAGAGTTTATTAGGGGTGGTTTAAACACCACTAAAATGGTATATTATTTGGCGGATATTCTAAAACAACCACATCTAATTTTCTTTCATTTTACTATTAGTTCACTAAAAATGCCTCAAATAACATTTTGTGCCCAAGGTCAGGTAGGGATGACCCATCACTTAAACTATGTATATTTGGGCTATAAATTGTAATTAGGGGATGTGGATTAAGAGTTCTTGATATATTTACCACATAAGGGATTGATTCGTGAGTTGTTTGGTTTTAATTTTTATATTTTCATTTCAATATCATGTTATATCCCCATGTTTTTCACTTTCATATCCATGGACGACTAACCCACTTTGTTTGGCTCAAGGGAGATTATGACTGTAATTATTTATTTTACAATAACACTTACAACTGTTTTCTCATTTATTATTTCTCACTCTAATATTTAATAGTGTTGAGAGATGGTCATAGGAGTTAGTTTCTACCATTGTTCCTCGCTATTATTTCTTCTCTATAATATGAAATGTTAAATATATTCACTCCTTAATCATTCAATATAAGAAATACACTATAATGTTGAGGAGAAAACAGTTTTGTGAGAGCATATATGGGATTCAGTGTATATATTTTTCACCTCCTAATAAAATAATACCTTTAAATATTATATTGGTGTGTGAGATTGATTTATCTCTACAAAACCAAGGAATATTGACTATATTGCCTACAAATAAATGATATGGTTAAATGCGAGAGCCTGACATCAATCTACTATAATTGAAATAGGATATGACCAAGGTGACATTGGCCCACTAAGGAGATTAGATGTTGGTTTCATTATATTGAATAACCATGAAAGAATTATAGTAGTGATCAACCAAGGATAATCTATAACATTTCCCCAAATTTATTCATCTGCATCTTCATTTTATTATCTCCTTATTGTAAATTCACTACACCCATGTTTTTTCCCTTGTTTTAATTATTCAAAAAAAACTAATACATAATAAATGATAACACAAAAAACATGGTATGATTTGGAACTTCTTATGAGACAACGTTGAGGTGGTCTATTATATAGTTATCTTAATATTCCTTTATATTTTAATGTGTTGATGAATATACAAGGATAGGATTTCTCAATCCACCTTTACCTAGCCACCATCTACCCCTCATATATCTAGTTTTTACACTTTTAGTTCATATATTTATTATACTCGGGTAATAGAAGTCATATAAAAGTGTCCTGTAGTGAAAAGATATGCCTTTATTACAGAAATCACCCACCTATCAACCTCTTTATGTCAATAACCAAAGTGAAAAATGGGTCACCTCACCGGTAATAACCCCCTATAGATTCATGGAAGTCTCCACACTTCCCTAATCCATCGTAGGAATCATCCATATCATGGATACCCACAATAACACCTCCCTAGCTCCCTACATCCCATAAAATTCCAAAATATTGCAACATTAACATATCCCCCTATGTTCACACACCACCTTACAACCTTGCGTAATGCATTCCTCAGATATAATCAGGGGTTTTATTATCAATTCTAGTATTTGATCTCAAGTCCTTTAAGATTTGACAACCTCTCCCTTTCACCATGAAAATCCCCATTATTATCTCAATGAAAGGTTTCAAGATATGATGAATCATAAAACTGAATAAAAATACAATTTTAAAGTGTATGAAATAAAATAAAGTATTCAAATACATAACAATAAGAGATTTTGAATCTTATAAATATTATTTTCATAAAAAACTAATAAATATTATTTTAAAAAAACTATAAAAAATTAACTGTGCTTCAAATAATAAAATATCATGTCGAAATTTAATATATTCTATTTAATTATAGTAATAAAAAATAGAACAAGAGATAAAAATGATTGAGGTAATGTTTTGTGATTAAAAAACACAAATCACTAATAATGGGATTAAGGAAAATTGAATGGACATAATATGCAAGTTTATTATAAAATATATGTTTAAGGCATGTTATGATATTTAAATCCTTATACTGTATTTATATCCAACCAATTAGGTAGTGTAGAGTATTTTTAATGAAATTTATATATGATACAATGATAAAAATATATATTCTACCAATATAATTTTTATATAATAACAATTTGAACACATTGAAATTGATATGGTAATAATTATTTTGTCATGGATTCACTACAACAAGAACAGTGTGATTCTACGTTATAAATGAGAGAATATAGATAATGTAGAGGATTTTTAATGAATTTGAATACACTTAATGAGGTCCATTCATAGATTTTATCAATACATAATGGTACCTTTTTTAATTATGTATTATATACATTAATCCTGTTTCTTTTTATAACTAAATGGGTGTATAGATCCTTTTATTCATGGATCACACAAATTCCAACATTGTTGTACTTTTTTACATGATTAACGTACACTAGTTTTTTCCAACCAGACAATTTATAACACAATATATTCATTCATCTCATGAGCGTTTATTTTGGTCACTTATTTACACTATGATAATATATCAGTAATCAATTCACTTAGACATTAAAGGATACATTGTATAAGTATGGTATGTTTTCCAAAGGTAATATATGCCTTCTAATTGCCTCACTTGGTGTTGTGCATGTTTCTAAAAATAAGTGGGTAGGGTGTTACACTATCCCACACAAGATCATATTGTGTTTTGATTGGAAGTAAACATTCCCAATAATAATATAACTACAAAAACTCATTTCCACAAGATATTTCACGAGTGGTTTATGATAATGATAAATTATAGCTGAAGAAAATTACTTTATTATTAAAACCAACTTCTAGAATAGATGTTTTACGAATATGTAAATATTATCCAATCATATCTTTGTAGTTATCCACTAGCTAGAAACATATCTAAACTATTTAGAAGAATATTATTTCACTCATTAGTTTTTAGTGCCTCCACCCATTAAAGGAATACAAGACAGAAAATATAATTGATTATTTTAGTATAGATATAACATAAATCACCCAAAGGATGCACATATTTTTTTCATTATTAGATCTTTTTTATATAGAAATCATTTTTTTTATAGGATAGTGTCAAATACCCTTTATTGAGAATTGAAAAAATATAACAAGAAAATAGAGGAGGTCATTAGATATCAATCTTTCCAAATTAAGATATAAAATATACAATAATGTAGAAAAAAACACAAAAAAAGTGGCCAGACATCAAGGTCACAAGCCATGGTAAAACACCTATTTCTACATTTGGAATAACCATTCAGACCACTTGAGATTGATTTCTAATACCGTGATTTGAAAATCATCCACTCCAACCATGAGGATGTTGACCCCTTCTCCATGACTTAGCCTGCTTCCATGGTCCCCCACCATCATCAACAGATTCATCATCAGAATAAACATTTATTTCATCTACTTTGGAACCATCAACACATTTATGTCCATCCTTCTCACTATTGTCCGAATTAATTAGTTCAAAGGGATTATGTGTGTGAACATTACCTCTGGATTTATTGTGCACTTTATTAGAAGGTATTTTAATATTAGAAAGTGTATGACCTTCCTGGCCCTTTTCAATGTATTGAGATATCATGTTTAAAATTATCATTAAGAAATTGTCTAATGTAATTTTAGTAGTTTTAGCTACATAATATGCTTCTTGTATGACCCTTGGGATGGGTGTCACCACTTAATATTTATTCACTTCCATGGGATGGTTGTAAAAATTATTTCCCTTTACCATTATAAATATATTAGGTAAAGTATATTTCTCAGTAGGTTTGGACCCCATCAGAACTAGTTCATACTTACCCAATCCCTTACAGAGAGACACACCACTAGGGTTAGTAGAATCCAACTCCAGACACATAGCCTTAATTTTATGGTTACATTGAGTTAATGAGTCAGGTTTAAAGGTATAATCACTACTTTTTAATGATTTATATGAATCTTCTTCTTTCATGTTTATAGATTTGTGGAGTATGCCACTAGACACAATGATCATCTAGCCACAAGGAGCCCTTGAAGTTCTAGCTTTTTATGTCACTAGTGTAGAGGAGACCAAAAATTTATCTTCTACTACATTCCTCATGGAGAAAAAGATTTTTATTTTACGATGATAAGATATAGAACCATACATGTCTTTAGAAATCTTTCATGGTATTGAATAATATATATTCAATTTACCGTTTCAATTCCTTGATGAAACCAATTTACACTCTTTCTATAACTGGAGGACATCACCTCATTGTGCTTCATGATCATAATTAGTTTTTCCATATTTATTCTCACAAGTTCCATACCAAATAAATTCAAAATAAGAGGTGTTATTCTCTTTAAAAAGTTCATCCCATGACCTAGTATATATATTCAAAGAAGAATTCAGAATCCCATCCACACCCCCATTCAAGATGCATCGTACAAGATGAATGTGGATCTCCTTAGCAAGAGGATAAACATGAGTCCCAACAATGGACTTCCAATATAAGAAATACTTATCAGAAACTAGTGATGATAACATAATTTGAATAAAACTTATAGAGGGAGTATAAGTGCATCCATGCATTCGTTGTTCCTTCCCATCAGCCTACTTTGATTCACCTTCCATCAAACTATTCTTCATGATCATTCTATTAGGACTAAGCCGATAAGGATGATAAAAATATTCATGTATTTTCTTATTTTTTTAAAGGAATTTTAGAAGAAAATAAATCACTTCACATTGTATTTGGTGAATATCGAACTAACTATCATGTTCAAGAAAATTGTAATCACAATGGTTAAAAAATACCTTTTTATTGGGAATATGTTTTATGCTTGAAATGGTCCATAAGCATGATGATATTTTTTTGTGTAGAAGAGGATCATCAGTCTCTCCTTGAGTGTAGAATGAATGGTTTCATCGTAATTGGGATGAATCAATGTCTACATGACTACGATATAAATGTGATGATGCATTACTAATCTTACAGTTCTCATAAATCATAATTATCCTATAAAACATGTGATAAAAGATTTATAAATGAAAGGGGAGAAAAATATTAGACCAACCATATTTAGTCTTATTATAATCATGCCAATCAAGGCATTCAAGACAACTCACGGCTTTCCGGCCAAATGAATTCCAGATGTACCAAACAGGATTACAAGGAACAAAGGCCGTAGATGAGGGTTCAGATTTTGCACAGTCACCAGATCAGAGCTAATTGGACTAAAAATAATGGCATGGTATGGATTTTCCATCAGTACCGTGCTTGTGAATCCCTACAAAAATATGGCTAGTGACCAATCACGTTAAGGTGGAGTGTTGATCATGATATTTATGATAGGTATGGGTAGTTTCAAGTAGTCATTTTTTGGTAGGAATTCCTTTACGACCTTTGGGTTATGTAATTTCATAAAGAATATGGTCCATATGTGGGTTCCCCTTCAACCCTTAAAAGGTGGATTATAAAAAATGAATAAAAAATGAAGGCCTTTGTACCATTCATGTAGGTATTTGGGATGAGTGGGACAGAAACATATTGATGAAAAATTGGGAAGTTGCAATAATTTCCATGGTAACTTAGATGATGTTGAAGCTCATATTCAATGAAATCAACGTCATCATGGAAGTATTTATTAAAGTAGAAGCTTCTGAATAAGAAATTTGGTGAAGCCAAATATTTCCAGCCTCACGATCATCATAATTATTTTACCAGATACATATTTTTTTATGGTTGGGGAGATTGATCTTAATAAAGATAAGTGAATTAATTTGCGTGCTGATAGATCAATAATATTGTATTCAGAAGAGAAAGTATATCTATGATTTTGTTTCAGTTTATTTCATCAGTTGGATCATGATCAATTGTAGTAAAATTTTTAATGATTCATCTTTATAAATAAAAGAATAGGTGGAAGAGGTTGAATTACATTGTTTAAATGGATTAAGGGAATAAATGATGAAGAATATTTTGTGATACATTTTAATTAATTATAATGATCAGATTTTAATGATAATCTGAATTGGAATCATACATAGGTTTTTGAAGATATTTAGAAGAAGGGATGAAGTTTTAATAATATTACATAAGGTTCAATAAAAAACGAGATGTGCTGAGAAGAATTTTCGAATTCATAAATATATCCAAAATTCCTAGAAACATGAAAAATTTGGAAAATTTGGATGAGAGGGAAAAAATTTATGAATCCCATCCAAACCATATTTAGGTCACATATAAAAATAGAAATTACTTTTTAATTTCAGATAGATGTATTGTTCATGAAAAGAAGAGAGAGTGGCTCTGATTTTCTAGGGAGAAAAAAAATTTGTATTGTCTTTCTTGAATAAGTAGTATTGGAGAAAAGTGATAAGAGAAGATACAATATTGCATTGTATTCACCTGATCATTGTATTCACTAGATTATCATATTCATCTTATCATCATATTCAACTTGTTATCATATTTGGCTGGATAATCATAATGAGAATATCATATTCAGATTTCCAGAATAAGGATGAAACTGTTACGAATTGTCTCAACCATAATATGAAAATGTTATATTTTCTATATTGAGAAATCAGACTAGGAAAATCAATCTGGGATTTATATCAAAGTCAATGAAGTTCTTTCCATATTCTAGGTAATAATGTAAATAAATGTTTTAAAATAATACATTTTTTATTGTGGATAAAGAATCTCATTATCATATTTGTTAAAAAAACATTATAATACATCATTTTTTCTGGAAAAATAAAACACACAATTGAATTTTATAAACATTGTTTCATGAGTGAAATAGAATATCATACTGATTTTATTCCAATGAAATGGATTATTTTCTAGTGTATTGTGTGGATTTGGATCATTTTCTAACCATACTAATGACGTAGCTATTCTTATGGAATATTATTCCTTGTAAATACTTATTTTCATGTAGATGTGTGTTTGATTTGTTTTTAGAAGAGAAATAAATATTTAAAGGGAGAAAAAGGTTGTTTCAAAATAAATGACACATTATAGAAAAATATATTATTGATTCACCCCTCCCACTCTCAGTGATACAATTTTCATGGTTGGGAAATTACAATTGGAATCATAGTTGAAGGATCCCTTTACTTAGTCTTTGATTATTTTTTGAAGATAAGTTGATAGAGAATCTAAATTGTGTCAATAATAAAGGTATCCCAGTTTTTGATGGTATTAACTATCATATTTGAAATGATATAATTTTTTTCATCTTATGTTTGTTGGGTATGATTCTTATGAAGATGCCACATATAGATTTCCTTCTATTGATGATAATGTTTCTCTTATATCTGTTGATAATAAAAACATTGTGAATGATGTAAGGTCCAATAATTATTTACTATCATCACATTCTGAAAGTGAATTTTTAATTGTAAAGGGTGATTCCATAGAAAATGGTTTTTGGGACAGGTTGAAAAATATATGTGATGGTAATAAAAATCCGATGAATGAAAAATGGAAAGTCAATAGGTTTAATTTTGAATATTTAAAAATGGGTGAGTATGAATTTATTAGGGACTTATTTACTAGGAAAAATGACATTATCAGTACTATCATATGTCTTGGTGATAATTTAGATGATTCTACAATAGTTGAAAATATCTTAAGAATTTTTCATCGGAAGCTCGATGCTAAAGATTCTTCGTTAGAAGATAGAGATCCTGAAAATTTATATCAAGATAATTTTCATAGAACTCTCATCACTTATGAAATGAGAAGGGAGAACGCTATGAAAAGAAAAACAAATTTTGATAGAGAAATGTCTTAAGGATTCCATGAAAGAAAATTCAAGGTTGGTCCTCATTGAATAAGAAGCTGGTGATTATGATTCAAAAATTGAGGTATGTAAAAATATTGATGATATTTTATCATTGTATTATAAAAATTTGGGAAGATGTAAAGATAAATAAGATTGAAAAAATCCCCTGAAATTCATTGAATGTTGATCTATTGGTCAATTTGGGATAAATTTCCATTAATAAATAAAGAAGTGGATAATGATGAAGAAGAAAGAATACCAATATGATCATGGATGAAATATCATGATAAAGATAAATATTTTTCCATATGTAAAGATAAAAGTTCTTCAAACATAAAATAAGTTGTTTTTTAACTATATATGAAGAAGAAATAAATGATGTTGAACTAAAAAAACCTATTGAGTATATCAGTGAGAATATATTTATTTCAATAGTGAATTACAAAGAATTTAGAAGCAGTTGTTTTGAAGAAGATGAAACTAGATTATAATGTCATCTAAAAGAATAATTGAATTAATTCATAAGAAATATTTGAAGGAAAGAGAAAGAAATCAAGAATTTGAATAATAAAAGTTTCTCAACAAACAAAGAATAATGTTTTTCTAATGAAAAATTAAAGTTGGTGAATGAAATTAATGATTTGAGGAAATATATTTTGGAATAAAAGAATTGTAATGAACATATGAAAGGCAATACGAAGGAAAAATAAGAAGCATTAAAATGTGTCCAATAAAATCTTTCTAATGCTGAACATAGAAGTCCATGTTTCAAAAACTCTATCTCTGATGTTATTGAAGGTTATTCTAAGAAGTAACCTAAGAAGGATAAAAAAAATTTCCTCCAAAGGTTTAAAATAAGGATATAGTTGTTTCTAAAAAGAAAAAAGATAATAATGTTATGTATCTGGAAAATAATAACAAAGTGATAAATTCAAATGTTTTAAATAATATTTTTTAGAATATGGAAGGATAATATTAATGATGAAGATCAGCAGTTGTACATAAGAAGATCCATGAAGGGAAATTGTCCAGCCATAGCTGGTTGACATCGAAGGGGCCTGAGGCATCCAGCAGATGTGCTGCATTGTTTCCTTCCCATTTGGTAAATGATAAGGTGTACAAGGGAAGCCTTGGCACAGCGAGTGGATTCTCCTGATGATGAAGCCAAAGGGCTGGAGTCTCATGTCATTTTGGTTAATGAAACTGATAATAGAGAGGCAGTCAGACTCAATAATGATATCATCCCATCCACTTTCCGCAGTGAGCATCATGCCTGCATGGATGGAAGAGGCCTCAGCAACCACAGGTTCCCAGAAGGCCTAATAGGATTCATATTTTGCCATAATAATCTTCCCCAGATGATTTCGCACCAGGAGGCCGAGAGCAATGGGCCCATCCTTGGGGAGAGAAACTTCCATGTTAAGCCTAAGACTCCCTTCTGATGGGGGGGGTTGGTCTAATTATGGAGACTGGAGGGTGTAACACATGGCATAACGTGTCCTTTGCAGTCGTTCCAGCCCTCAATCCATGATGTTTTTCGTTCAATCTAGAACTCAGGTGGGTGATGAGCATGGTGGAAAACTTAATCATTACGCCGAACCCAAATGATCTAAGCCAGGGTACAACAAGAGCTTGAATCGTTTGATGACAGATAGGAACACCAGTGCATCAAAAGATCAGGGAGATCTGAGGCGATGTCCAGTGAAGCATTGGAAGTGGGGCCCCATTTATTCCAAATTTCTTTGGCTCCTGGGAAGTGAATGATGGTGTGCCAAGGAGTTTCAGTAATATTCGGGCAGAAAGGGCAGGATTCAACACTGGCCATGTGACATTAAACAAGGAGGCTCATGGTAGGGAGGTTTCCCATGCACAACTACCACCAAAATTGTCGTATTTTTTGGGGGACGTTGGGCTTCCAAAGCACTTTCCATGGTCCCTCATCACAGTCGAGAGAGTGAATTCCAAGAGCCAGTCTGTAACCGGATCTCACCGTGTAGTCGCCTGAAACATCATTGGTCAATAAAAGATGGTTGGGGCCTGCATCAGCGACACAGGGGATGCTCAGAATAATTATTTAGTCTCTTTCATTAAACCAATCCTGGATATTTTTCACACACTACCTCGGGCCCTAGTCCGAAAAGAGGAAGTTTACAGTGGCTTCTTCAAGACCTAGTTGGGCGGGGTATTGGCCTGCAAGACATCCTTATCGACAAGCTAGGGATAATTCTAGATGTTGATAGATGATCCATTTCAAATACTCTATCCCACCCCTTTCTCTAGGAGATTTTGTGCCCCCCCAAATACTTCTCCAGAGGAAGCAAGGACGGGGGCCAAGATAGGAACCAAAAAAGTCTGTGTGGGGAAAGTACTTGGCACGGAGTACCCATGCACATAAAGATGATGTACGGTTCAAAAGGTGCCATCCTTGCATAGCCAACAGTGCATCATTGAACAGAAGAAGGTTTCGAAATCCCATCCCTCTATCTGACTTGGGTTTGCAGAGTATCTCCCAGGCCACCTAGGGGGGTCTATATCTTCCATCGTTTTTCCCCAACCAAAATTTGGAAGTTTGATAATGGATCAGGATGACGATGACCGCCAGGAGTTTAAACAAAGGCATAAAATACCTGGGGGAAAGACTGAATGACAGCTTTAATGAGGGTTCCTTTTCCATCTTTGGAGATACTATTTGGCGTCCAGCCTTGAATTTTTTTCTCAATTCTGTCCACTAGAGCTGAAAAGAATCTTTTTTTGGACCGGCCAATAAATATAGGGAGTCCAAGATACTTTTGGTTTTTATAGACCATATGAATGCCGACAGATATACAGAGCTCTTCTCTCTTGGCAGGAGGCACCCCTGTGCTGAAAGAGATTTTCGATTTGCCGTGATTGATAGACTGTCCAGACGCCCAATCATATTGCTGGATCACGTGGTTGATCACCCGACACTCATTAATAGTGGCTCTGCATAAAAGGAGGCAGTTGTCGAAAAAGAAGAGATATGAAACTTGTGGGATCTCATGGAAGACCTTTGCTCTATTAATAGACGTAGAGGATGCAGCCCTGGAAATAAGGTTAGAGAAAACATCAGCCACCAAGATGAAGAGAAAAGGGGATAGTGGATCTCCCTGGTGCAGACCTAGGGTTGGGGGAAAATCCTTTGGTGATCTCCCCATTGACCTTAATTCTGAAGGAGATAGTTGAGATGTAGTGCACGATGATATCTTTCCTTTTAGTACAGATGCCGACTCTCAACATCATAGCTCTTAGGAATTTCCATTCCACTTTATAATAGGCTTTGGTCATATGCATTTTCCAGTCCATTGTTCCTTATTTCATAGTGGATCACGTTTTCATATAGTGGAACACTTCATGGGCCACACTTTCATTATCAGTAATCAGGCGCTTGTCCACGAAGGCTCTCTAGTTTTCGGGGATAATATCAGGAAGCCAAGGACTCTGCCGATTGACAAGGATTTTTTAGAAGATCTTATAAGAGGCCTTAAAGAGGCTGATAGATCTAAAATTTGGGACCGCCTGAGGTTTCTTTATTTTGGGGATGTGGATGACGACAGTTTCATTGATGGCTAAAATACCTGTATTCCCCGCCCAGATGTTTTTTTATCATTTTGAAGATGTTTGGACAAAAAATTTTCCATTATTTTATAAAAAATTGGGCATGAAAACCATCCGGTCCTGGGGCCTTAGTGGGGTGGGTTTGTTTTAAAGACAGGTGAATCTCATCATTCGTCACATATTTTGTAAGTTTCCTATTAATCTCATCTATGATCACGGGTCTGATGCATTATTCCTCTTCAGCTGACCTGAAAGCAGTTCCTGTGGAGAAGAGGTTCTGGAAATAGCCTACCGAAGCTTCGTCGATGTCGTAGGTGTCAGAAACATTGCTTCCATCAGGTCATGATAAGCTCATGATAGAGTTTTTCTGATGCCTAGATGATGATTTCAGTTGAAAATACCTTTTATTAGCATTGCCCACTTTGATGTGGATGTCACACACCCTCATAGCACATAATCTTTCCTTAACACGAAGGGCCCCGTCCAACTCTCTTTGAGTAGAACCAATCCTAGAGATGTTTCCATTGGATGGGGGTTTCATGAGTATGTTGTGAAACTACTTTTCAAGGGAATCAAAATGCATATCAGGTTGGTGGAATTTCATGTAACTACAAGATCTTATAACGGATGCAACCTGTTGGAGATTGAGGCCAACATAATCGTGGGAACTCTTCCTACTAGATCGGGCCACCTCTTCGCATTCTTGGTCTTTTGACCAGAATCTCTCAAATCTGAAGGGATTGTTGGGTTGTCGCTTACGCTCTCCTTGCAAACAATCAATGAGAATTGGGCAGTGATCCGAACAGTTAAGGTCCAAGTTTCCAACATGAAACATGTTGAACAGATTAGTACAATATGTAGAACCCAAAAATCTATCAAGACGCTCAGCGATGTAGGTGCCTTCAGTGTTGCCGAAGAACCATGTAAATGGATTACCTATGTACCTCAGATCGTCCAGGTTTTCCCTAGTGACCTCTTCCTTGAAATTAGACATCGAGGCTGAGTGAAGAGTGCATCCACCACGCTTTTCCTTTGGAACATGATCTCATTGGAATCACCACAAAAAAGAATAGGGTTAGGTAGATCATTTCGCAGCTTGCCCAAAAGGACCCATGACTGAACCTTATCGGCATGGGATGGCCAGCCATAGAATCCAACAATGGTCCAGGGTGGGTTCAAGGTAGTTTGAATAGTTGTAGCCACATGGTGCATGGAGAAACACAAAATTTTAACATCAATATTTTCATGCCAAAGGTGATAGAGGCCCCAAAAATGGTCGTGTTTGGGACCCAGAAAGCAGCATGGGAAGCCAAACTTCATAGCAATACCATTGATTCACTTGTTTACCAGTATGCTTTCGGACAGGAAAACCATATCGGGGTGACATTGAGCACAATTGTGCTGAAGCATGCGAACTGTTCGAGGGTTGCCAAGACCACGACAGTTCCAGCATACCACTATCATTTCTCTATGGAGGGATGGGTCTCACCCACCGCCTCCTTTGGACCCTCCAGACTTTTTTTCCACTTGTTGTTTTCCATCTCTTGGTGGGAATCCTCCCCAATTTGCATGCTTCAGTTTTTCTTTTCCTGACCCTGGGGTTAGGGTCTGCCGCGTGATAATCACTTTCTCCACGTTGCACCCTTTTCCACCTGTGACTGGTGATTGGGCCCCACATTGAAGTTCCCGTCATTCCATGGGCCTCTATTGGTGATATGTTAATTACAGATGATTGTGGACTCAGATCCAGATCTGGTGGTTCAATGTGCATCGGCTTTGGCATTGAGCATTGCCTTGGTGGATCTTTTTTGCTTAATCTCCGTCCTTGGGGATGATTGTTTTTTGTCCTTCTGGGGGTTAGGATGAACGCCAGATTCTCTCTGAGTGGGATAGTCAGCATTAGAGAAATCTCAAGGACCTAGCATAATGACTTGTCCATGTGTGGGTTCCCCCTGACTGGTATGTGCCAACGTGAGACAGTCACGGTCCTTTTGTTTTACTATCTGAAGGATGAATGAAAATTTATTCATTTTTGCACAGGGCCAAGGGCCATTTTATAGGGTGATTTCACCTGATCCAATCTTAGGTTTTGTGGAGCACATTATTTCCAAGTGTCCATGATGACCACAAAAATGTATAAGAGTCGGAGTTTAATCAAATTCGAATGATATCCAGGTGGTTGCGTCTTCTATTTTCAGGAACATTCCCCTCATTAGGGGCTACGATACCTCAATTTCCACCTTGATCTGAACCTCAGGGGCCCATTTTATTGGGTCTGAGCAATCCCATTCAAGAGAGAGGCCTAGACAGTCCCTAATTACCCGCATTATGCATTCTGTTCTTTCATGGAAGGGGATTCCTTTAATTCTTATCATGAAGGGGGAATGGGTTAAATTCACCCGCTGGATATCATCTCCCCCTTTGAATTCTTCCATGAGGAGAAGATGATTATCGAAGGACAACAGTCTGACACGCAAGATTTTGTCCCTATCACTCTCATTAAAGAACTCGAATATGATGCGATTAGTTCCCGCCTCCCGAATAGCCACTCCATCATCACGTTTCCATATGTTATGAAGATTGTTTATGAGAGCCCCCTGATTAATCAAAATGTTTTCAATGAAATTTCCCACAATGAGCAGAGGCATGTGTTTTTCCAAGAGTGGGTCTTCATTTCTCCGTGTCTCAATCGCCGCTTTTTCTTTGTCTGTTAGGGAAAACCTCTTCCATTGGTTAACAAATTCAGCATCCATATCACAAATCAAAGGTTGATTGCAATATCTGCCTTAGGGGCCGGAACATTTGCAGATCCCAACCCACACTCACAACAACCAATACCTGGTCCAACAAATAGGTCTCTAGACTAGAAACCACTTCTCAGCCCCTAATGTGGTCAACCCACCTGAGACAGGCTCCCCAGCCATTGCGGTCCACACCGCCTCAAGAACGTGCATCACGTGCCCACCATTCATTGCAGGCCAACACACCACGGTGGGCATTCACGACTACACAAAGTCTCAGGCTCTATTCATGTAAAATTTCCACGCCAGGCCTTCGCGGATTAAAAAACTCAGGCCTACATGAGCACACTGTAACACCCGAGACTTTTATGTTATATAAATCATCAAAGGAATATTTTTCTACACACAATACTTGCTTGGCTTGCTTTACACGAAATCACAACCTTCCTCGATAGATAGCGTCGTACGCAATACCGAGTTTCACTAAACAACGATATACTATTAAAATATTATTAAAACTAGCCATTATGAATAGTAATAACCACTTTTTTGAAATTTTATAAATTTTGTTTAAAAAATGGACTTCATTTTTGGAATCATAATATCGAAATTAGCCTAGGGTGAAATTTTGGTATTTTTCTGAAAACTTTCAATTTTTGATGAATTGTCAAACCACAAAGTGGTAGTTAAAAAAACTGAATTTTTCATAAAACATAATTTTACCACTTCTGTGAGTGGAATTTAGAAAATCCGAGAGACACGGTTAATATCAAGGACTAAAATGTGGTTCAATGAGATGAAAATAATTTTTGGTGAATAGTAACTTTTTACCTTTTTTTACCACGGTTAAAAGTAAATAGGGTAATTAAGGGTAAAAATGATATATTATTACCCGAACACATGTCCTAATTCTATTGGAAAAGTGTATTTAGACCAAAAACAACCTTAGGAATAACATATGACCATTTAAGCCCACTTGGATTAGATTAGGACATTTATTATTAATTTATTTAAAGAAGGGTTAAAATAGTTAAAAATCAATGTTTAATAAGTAAATCATTTTTTATATGGGGTTATACATAAGATAAATTCTACTATAAATATTCATTAGAAAGCTAAAAGTATTTACTACATAATAGTATTTTATTTGTAATTTTTAGACTTTATAAAATTTAATTTATTTATGACACAATGATGATGCAGTAATTACCATAATAGTGAAAATTTAGAATAATTGATATTATAAATCCCAAAATAAGTATAATTTGAGACTTTTTATGAATTAAACTAATTTTATAGGTTACTATGTCATGTTAGAATTTATTGAATTAACATTGGTAGAAGTAATAATTCTGTTATGAGTTTCAAAAAAATCAACTATTGAATAGTGTCAAAATTGACATAAAATAGTTTTTAAAACAAATATTATATTATTAATTTTTATTTTATTCCAAAAAATATAAGGTTCGGCCAAATAACTTATATAAGGTTATATATATTAATAAAACACAACTTGGGGGTCTTTTGGATGTATATGTTATGTTTATTAACTATATAATATAAAAATACAAAGTGACATGAAAAATGTCAATCTAATTAACTAAGAGTTAAAACTAAAAGATAAGGTTAATATAATGACCTAAACCTGTCTAAATTATATTGTATGAGAGGATTTCGACCCATCCCCACCTTATCTTGGAAATAACGCAATTTGGAGCTATTTAAAACCGATCTTGACTTTATAATAAAATAATATTTTTAGTTATTTCAAAGGTGCCCCTCTCCTCCCTTATAAAAGGGAACCTCCTCCCCCTCTTCCTCACACCACTTTGAGCCTTCAAGCTCAGACAACCCCCTGCCAATTTCTTCTCTCCACTTCCATAGAAACATCCTAGAGGTTCTGGTCTTCTTCAAAGACCTATTTTAGTGCCCTAAAAGGAGGTATCAAAGAAGCACTTCAAAGAAGAGGTAATGTCCATTACCGATTTTTCATCTTTATTTCTTCTTCCACTTCTTCTTCTTTAGTTGTTTCATTATGAAGTAATAACATCTGTATCACTCATATACTGATATGTTATTATACATATGAAACAACCCTATTTCACCATCTATCCATCCTACGGAAAAAGAAATCACTGCGCGTGCGTACATACGGAATACCGTCTCCACGCCGTGGTGTAATCTATTTTCCACCACCACCTTACTTGGATGGGTATAATGGTGTAAATAATGACTATATATGACTATTATAAAGTGATATTGAATCGGAAATAGTATACATACACTCCAATACAATTCCAAGATCATAGGAACGATATCCTCACTCGTGCGTATGTACGGAATACCGTCTCCACGATGTGATGCGACTCGTTCTACATGATCTTCATTTTATAATGATTATATAAATGAATTGAATTTATGAATATGATATATATTACACTAATAACATTATGGAAATGAGGTATATATAACCTAAAGAGAAGAATAAGAATTTATTTCACAAAACACACATAAGAACAGAAAGTAATAAACACCTGAATAACAAGTAGTAATGAAATATTACTAATAATATGATAAGAATATCACCATATATGATATCATAAGAATAAGTATGATTCTGTAATAAGTAAATAAAATTATTTAAATCATTATACAGAAGGTTCCGACACGAACAAAGAATATTGGAGCAAAGGTAAGGGAAAATATCCCAATCTCATTTTTATCCGAGATTGTTTATACTTTGAAATTTACTGGGGTTTATTTTATCATCCACATCCATGTTTCCTCAATATGTAATATTATTTCCATCCACCTACAATTTTTTAAATCCAATTTTTCTCTTCGGTGAGTTTTTAGTAAAGGATATGAAAGGAATCTTTTGTCATTTTTCGTACGAGGTACTTTTTTGACTTTTCCAACAAAAGTACGAAGAATGTTTTTTTAACTTATACGGCATGAATGGATTTTTAAAACATTATTTCCAAGAAGCTTCCTTTACAAGTTTTCAAGTTTATTTTTAATCAACTTCTTTTAGTTTATAATTGTACAACATGTTAAGAAAGGAAAAGTGTTTTTGAAACAGAAAGGATATTTTCCTCAATAATGGAGTTCAAGTGTTTTATCAAAATTATTTTCCATCTAAGATAATAAATGGTTCTGTTTTTATCCCTATTATTACATTGATTTGATTATGTTGTGATGGAATTATATTTTTATGAATTCCATTATCTTATATGAATTGGTTTATGATGTCACGATGTTTAAGATTCCCATTTTTATTACATGGGTTATGCTATGATGTATGGTTTTCTGATTTTGTGGCACACATAAGAATGGTATCATTATGAGATGGGTGGGACCTATATCTCCCTCCAATGCATTGGGTAAAGATTTTATATCTCATGAGATAGACATGGCAGGAATGGTAGGTTATACCGGTTCTGTGAAACATGACTGAAATGAGGGTGACTCGGTTCAGAAATTGACTTTGTCCACTAAGATAGTCTTGCCAATGAGTCTTGACTAATAAGAAATGATTCTCTATGATTATGTGTGTATGCCACAAAGTTTCATGTTTTAAGTTATGATTATTGGGATTTCATTTCACTACTATGATTTATCCCATGTTATGAAATTATGCTCTCTTTTGCAGGTTAAGATTTCCAAAATGTTATGTTCTTATGAAAATGATGTGATTGATATTTCTTTTGTTTACCCTTACTGAGCATTTGAGATCACCCTTTTATGTTTTCTTTTCCCCAGGATATAATGAATGTTTTTAGGTAAAAAAAGAAGATCTTTATGGGAGATGTTGAAGATCATTCACCACGATTAGAAGATTATATTCCGAGTTTCCAAAGACACTAAACTATTACGATCCTTGTGTGTGTGTTTTTTTTATGTACTAAGTATTCCGCAAAAGCAATTTAATGTCCATGTACGTCAGGCTTCGGGTCTCTACAATTGGTATCAGAGGAAATGGTTAGTCAACCTTTGGAAACTTGGATGCGAAAACGTTAGTGAGATCCCTAGAGATATTTCTACGGTATGTCTAGGGATGTCCCTAAGGATAAGTCTAATTATAGGATACAGTCCTAGAACTACGGTAAAGATCATAGAATTTAACCTAAGATGTTAGATATTGAGGATACTCCCCATTTATTATGTTGTTTTCCCTAGCATGATTTTTTCCTCTCACACTATTCTATTTGGGTTTTAGATGATGGCTGGAACCCGAAGGAACCTTGTTGATAAATGCAATGGACAATGCAATGATTGTCCTCCGGAACAAACAAATGTTATGGGAGATGGAGTGAAAAATCTTATTGCTATACTTACACAAGCTATGAATCATTCTGGACTTCCAAATGAGCAGAGAAGGGAACAATATTCTATTGAGTCCTTCATGAGGCAACGTCCACCTTCTTTCAGTGGGTCTTCTGATCCACTTGTTGCTGAACAATGGATCAGTACCACTGAAAATATATTTTCAGTTCTTCAATGTTCTGAACATGATAAAGCCATCTTAGCAGTATATCGTTTGGAAGGTGAAGCTGATCAATGGTGGAATCTTATCAAGAATACGAGGCAAAGAGATGAAATTGAGTCCATGGAATGGGACGAGTTCAAGAACTTATTTTTCAATAAGTACTTCCCTCATATTCTTCGAACAAAGATGGAGGAGGAGTTTCTTGATCTAAAGCAAAAGGATGATGAATCTATTGGTATATACGAAGCGAATTTTACAAGGCTTGCAAGGTATGAATCTGGATTTATCATCCAACCTGAAAGTAAAGTTGATCGATTTTTCAGTGGCTTAAAACCAGATATTCTAAGGGAATTAGCTATAAGAGACCTCAGTAGCTATGAAGAAATTGTGTGTTGTGCTATCAAGGTAGAAATGGAAGTTGGTGTTACTTATACGTCTCATAGTATTGACAAGAAACGAAAGATGGAGTTCAAGGAGAAATCTCAGAATAACGGTGAAAAGAAGTTGAATTTTTCCTTGTGCTCAATGTGTGGAAAGAAGCATGGTGGAGATTGTATTAAAGAAATAATTAAATGCTTCAAATGTGGAAAGGAAAGTCATCGGGCATTTGAATGCTGCAATGATGGGAAGAAGATGTTCAATGATGCAAACAAAGGAAGGGATACACATAATGAACCAACAACACTTCAATGCTTCGAGTGCAAGGAAATGGGGCATTATGATAATAAATGCCCTAATCCAAGGGTTAGTGATGATCGACGTGAGAAACCACTTAAGGAAAAGGACAAATGTAAGTCACATGCGATCACCATTGGCGATGTTGAATATGACAATGTTGTGGTGGAATGATTAAGTGTTTATGTAATTGGATTCCAGAATAATGTTGTATATAGTATCGTGGAATATTGGAATATTTATGTTTTGGTCTATTGTGGTTTTCAATAATTTTATGGCATCGGTAACCATGAAAAGTGATTGAAATATTTTTGGAAAGAATATGATATGCGCATAATGAAGGGATAAAAAGAAAATTAAATGTATTCATGGGCTCATGACTGATATAAGGAGAAGGTTATATCATGGTTTGAGTATATAGAATTTTTGGATTTTGGTATGTGGAAAGAGTTAACTTTTGATAGCGTTCATGTTTTCACTAAGGTTTAATGGGTATTCATTTTTCAAGAGAATACATGATTACGGTATTCAAATGATTGGAATGTGACCAACAAGATATATGGGTTATAATTGATGGTATACACATGCTTGGTTGATGACATTTCAAGTAATCATTTTCTTTATACTATGAGCTTGGACCGAAGTATTTTAGATAAGCCTAAAGATTGGAATGGATTATGTTAACCATAAGTTAGTATTGTTTAAGGATAGAACTTTTTTTGATATTATTTATGTGATGTTATAGTAATGTAGTTTAAAAAAACGGACAACCTGCAGGACGGGCGACAGCCCATCGCGTCGGACAAGGCTGTTGGAATTGAACCCACAACCGAAGTGCGACTGGCCTTTATCGCCTACCACTGGCCTACAGGAAGTCCCTGTTTAGTAGAAACTAGTTTTATTATATTAAGCAGTATGATATATGAAGTATAAGTCCATTTTAGGAACTATATATGATTAATCTCACTATAGATGGACTTATGTATTTTTTGATAACTTTTCTAACCTTTTGTTTGAGACAAATGGAATGACCCATCATTCTATCACATGATCTTCTAACACATCACGAATGACAAATTCAACTTCATTTCATTAAGAGATGAAGTGGAAATTGTCCAAAGAATGACAAATGGTGAGACTGTACCAAAATCACGAAAGTACTTCTTCTAATTCCAATTTCATCAACTTTAGGGAAATGACCTTGAAAACCAAAAATGTTGTCCTAGTGCTCTTATATCTGATGAATCAGATGGTACCTTAGATCGTCACAAATTTATGGCTTTGTGATTGTTGGCTTTTTCATATCCATGTTCTCTACCACTCTCCATCATAAGTTGATGGTTAGATTTTTCTTCCATATCCTTATTTTCACCTATGTTCTCTTATGTGGAAACCCGGTGATGAGTTAATTTTGGTAACCGTAACGTTTCATACATTAGTTTTTAAATCCATGTTTCGGTATTCCTTTTTACGATGTGGGTTTCTATCAATGAAACTTTCGAGTAGTAAACCATTTATAACCCTGACGAATTTCGAGGGCGAAATTCATTTTAAGGGGGGTAGAATGTAACACCTGAGACTTTTATGTTATATAAATCATCAAAGGGATTTTTTTCTACACACAACACTTTCTTGTCTTTCTTTACACGAAATTGTGACCTTCCTCGATAGCTTGCATCGTACGCAATACTGAGTTTCACTAAACAACGATCTACTATTAAAATATTATTAAAACTAGCCGTTATGAATAGTAATAACCACTTTTTGAAATTTTATAAATTTTATTTTTAAAAATTGACTTCATTTTTGGATTCGTAATATCGAAATTAGCCTAGGGTGAAATTTTGGTATTTTTCAGAAAACATTCAATTTTTGATGAATAGTGAAACCACTAAGTGGTAGTTAAAAAACAGATTTTTTCATAAAACTTAATTTTACCGCTTCTGTGAGTGGAATTTTGAAAATCCGAGAGACACAGTTAATATCAAGGACTAAAATGTGGTTCAATGAGATGAAAATAATTTTTGGTGAATAGTAACTTTTTACCTTTTTTTACCACGGTTTAAAGTAAATAGGGTAATTAAGGGTAAAAATGATATTATTATTACCCTAACACATGTCCAAATTCTATTGGACAAGTGTAATTCGACCAAAAACAACCTTAGGAATAAAATATGACCATTTAGGCCCACATGGATTACATTAGGACATTTATTATTAATTTATTTAAAGAAGGGTTAAAATAGTTAAAATCAAAGTTTAATAAGTAAATCATTTTTAATATGGGGTCATACATAAGATAAATTCGACTATAAATATTCATTAGAAAGATAACAATATTTCCTACATAATGGTATTTTATTTGTAATTTTTAGACTTAATTTAATTTAATTTATTTATAACACAATGATGATGCAGTAATTACGATAATAGTAAAAAATTAGAATACTTGATATTATAAATCCAAAAATAAGTATAATTTGAGACATTTTATGAATTAAACTAATTTTATAGGTTAATATGACATGTTAGGATTGATTTAATTAACTTTGGTCGAAGTAATCATTCTGTTATGAGTTTCAAAAAAATCAACTATTGAATTGTGTCAAAATTGACATAAAATAGTTTTTAAAACAAATATTATATTATTAATTGTTATTTTCTTCCTAAAAATATAAGATTCGGCCAAATGACTTAGATAAGGTTATATATATTAATAAAACTCAACTTGGGGGTCTCTTGGACGTATATGGTAAGTTTATTAACAATATAATATAAAAATAAAAAGTGACATGTTAAATGTCAATCTAATTAACTAAGAGTTAAAACTAAAAGATAAGGTTAATTTAATGACCTAAACTTGTCTAAATTATATTTTATGAGAGGATTTAGACCCATAACCACCTTATCTTCGAAATAAATCAATTTGGATCTATTTAAAACCGAACTTGACTTTATAATAAAATAATATTTTTAGTTATTCCAAAGATGCCCCTCTCCTCCCTTATAAAAGGGCACCTCCTCCCCTCTTCCTTACACCACATTGAGCTTTCAAGCTCGGCTAACCCCTACCAATTTATTCTCTACACTTCCCTAGAAATATACTAGAGGTTTTGGTCTTCTTAAAAGACCTATTTTAGTGCCCTAAAAGGAGGTCTCAAAGAAGCACTTCAAAGAAGAGGTAATATCCATTACCGATTCTTTCATATTTATTTCTTCTTCCACTTATTTTATTTAGTTGTTTCATTATGAAGTAATAACATCAGTATCAATCATATACTGATATGTTATTATACATATGAAACAACCCTATTTCAACATCTATCCATCCTACGGAAAAAGAAATCACTGCGCGTGCATACGTACGGAATACCGTTTCCACGCCGTGGTGTAATCTATTTTCCACCACCACCTTACTTGGATTGGTATAATGGTGTAAATAATGACTATATATGAATATTATAAAGTGATATTGATTCTGAAATAGTATAAAAACACTCCGATACAATTCCACGATCATAGGAACGATATCATCACTCGTGCGTACGTACAGAATACCGTCTCCACGATGTGATGCGACTCATTCTACATGATATTCATTTCATAATGATTATATAAATGAATTGAATGAATTAATTTGATATATATTACACTAATACCATTCTGAAAATTAGGTAACTATAACCTAAAGAGAAGAATAATAATTTATTCGACAAAACACGCATAAGAAGAGAAAGTAATAAACACCTGAATAACAAGTAGTAATGAAATATTACTAATAATTAGCTCAGAATATGATCATATATGATATCATAAAAATAATTATGATTATGTAATAAGTCAATAACATTATTTAAATCATTATACAGGTGGTTCGGACACGTACAAATCATATCAGACAAAAGGTAAGGGAAAACATCACAATCTCATTTTTATCTGAGATTGTTTATACTTTGAAATTTACTGAGGTGTATTTTATCATCCACATCCATGTTTCCTCAATATGTAATATTATTTCCATCCACCTACAATTGTTTAATTCTAATTTTACCCTTTGGTGAGTTATTAGTAAAGGATATGAAAGGAATCTTTTTTCATTTTTCGTACGAGGTACTTTTTTGACTTTTCTGACAAAAGTACGAAGAATGTTTTTTTAACTTATACATCATGAATGGATTTTTAAAACATTATTTCCAAGAAGAATCCTTTAGAAGTTTTCAATTTTATTTTTAATCAACTTATTTTAGTTTATAATTGTATGACATGTTAAGAAAGGAAAAGTGTTTTTGAAGTAGAAAGGATATTTTCCTCAATAATGGAGTTCAAGTGTTTTATCAAAATTATTTTCCATCTAAGATAATAAAGGGTTCTCTTTTTATCCCTATTATTACATTGATTTGATTTTGTTGTGATGGAATTATATTTTTATGAATTACTTTATCTTATATGAATTGTTTTATGATGTCACGATGTTTAAGATTCCCATTTTTATTACATGGGTTATGCTATGATGTATGGTTTTCTGATTTTGTGGCACACATAAGAATGATATCATTATGAGATGGGTGGTACCTATATCTCCCTCCAATCCATTGGGTAAAGATTTTATATCTCGTGAGATAGACATGGCTGGAATGGTAGGTTATACCGGTTCAGTGAAATAGGACTAAAATGAGGGTGACTCGGTTCAGAAATGGACTTTGTCCACTATGATAGTCTTGGCAATGAGTCTTGACTAATAAGAAATGATTCTCTATGATTATGTGTGTATGACACAAGGTTTCATGTTTCATGTTATTATTATTGGGATTTCATTTCACTACTATGATTTATCCCATGTTATGAAATTATGCTCTCTTTTGCAGGTTACGATATCCAAAATGTTATTTTTTATGAAAATGATGTGATTGATATTTCATTTGTTTACCCTTACTGAACATTTGAGCTCACCCTTTTATGTTTTATTTTCCCCAGGATATAAAGAAAGGTTTTAGGTAAAAAAAAGGAAGATCTTCATGGGAGATGTTGAAGATCTTTCACCACGATTAGCATATTATATTCCGAGTTTCCAAAGACACTAAACTATTACGATCCTTGTGTGTGTGTTTTTGTTGTGTACTAAGTATTCCGAAAAAGTAATGTAATGTCCATGTACATCAGGCTTCAGGTCTATACACACACAATGCCTTGGATCTTCATGGTTAGAACATCGCGAGACAATCACTATTGCGGTCATGAAACTCCTCCGACCTGTCACTACAGGTGTTTCACGAGTTAGCCCCTTCGCGAACTCACCTCATGAATGAGAAAATTCGCACACAAACAGCGCCTCAAGCCTTCGCGGAATATGCTTCGCGAATCAATCACAACGTGAACACACAAACGCCGAAACCCTTCACGCCAGATGCTTCACGAAACTGCCTCTTCACAAATCAAACCTCTTTGCGGCAGGTGCTTCGCGACTTAACCTATTAGCGAGAGGTCAATAGTGGTGATCCCTCATGGAGGGGGTTGCATGATTCAAATCCCCAAATCATCATAACTTCGCACCATCGTGGAAGCTGATCCCCATAGCCAATCCTCCCCCTTCTTCGCGAAGAAGGGTAAAAGGCAAAGGAATCCCTGAACAGAGAGCAGACGAGTCAAAAGTCTCGGATCCATGATCAAGGTGAAGTTGTAGATGATTTCAATCTAGAATCGGCCTCCCCCTCGTAGATCTGACACCCACAAGGGATAACGGCACCGAAATGGGTTTGATGATCCCATGGAAGGCTAGACCTACACCAAAAGGTGAAAACGAGTAGGGAAAGACTGCTGACTCCCCCCGTGACAAAAAGGGGCTCCGGGAGATGGTGGAGACTCCCAGGAGTCAATCAGAAACAGGAGTTTCGCCACGGAGAAATCTAGAGTGGCACATAAGAAGGGAACACGGAAATGGAATAGTTAAAAATAAAACGCTGCAACCATGGAAGATCCGAGAGAGCCGAACGGACGTCGTAGACCAGAGCTCCAAGGAAGGAGACACCGGACCTAATCAAAACCGAGGAGGAAAACTCTCAGCTGTAGCGAGAGATTTGAATTGATCGTTTTAAAAAACCTAAATCTAAAAATATTTCAAAATATTATGAATATAGAGTATTTTTAAATAATTTTGGTTACAGTAAATCTAAAAAGAAAACCAATTTTTAAATGACTATTTTGACTGATTATTGAATGGTTGGTGGTTCAGATAATAAAGGCAAGAACGTTGTTGAGAAACCTTATCACAACTCTGGTCAGTAGAGAAGATTAAAAAGAAATTATTATTTTTATAGATATTTCTGGTATTGTGGTAGATTTAGAAATAGGGAAAATATGTTTTGGGTTAACCAAAAACATTACTATTAATCCATAGTTTATGGAAGAAATTTTTTTAGGGGGAGTCAATCACCTCAATGTAAAAAGTCTGAGAAGGTTATTTTGAAGAAACCTAATATGTTTAGAGTAAAAATTAAAAATTGGTTTTGACCAATGGAAACTATTTGTAGAGTGTGTGAAAAACCTTGTCACATTGAAAAAGGATGTCTCATTTTCTTACCATCACAACAAAAGTTTCCTAATAACTCAAAAAATCGAGAGGATAAGAAATAAAAGGGATAAATAAAAATCTCTTTTTGTTGAAACAGCTTTAAAATCCCCAATAGGACAACAACTGCGGATTATTGATAATGGATGATCATGTCATATGATAGTACATTTGAAGTTTTTGAAGAATGTTCATGACATTAAATAAGGAACCGTTGGATTTTGGCAATGATGAATCCTTGAGAATAAAAGGTTTTATATCATCCATCACTTAGAAAGAAATGTTGAAATCCAAGATAGATTTATATGTTGATGGGATGAATAAAAAATTACTAAGTGATTCATATCTTTGTGAAGAGTCTAAAAAAGTTATTTTTTGAAAATTTGTGATTTTTGTTAAAATTGACGAATATGGAAATATAGTTAAAAGAGGTCAACATAAAAAAGGAAACTTGTTTCAAATTTTTGAAATAAAAATATTTTTTTAAATGAGAGTGATGGAAGAGACTCGATTATGAAATAAAAGGATCTGACACATGTTTCAAAGAAATGTTATCTTGTTATTAAAGTTATATATTGTCTGGGATATTCTTGATTTTCCAAGAAGAAAATCTTGGTGTTTCACTATTTGTTAGAAAGGAAAAATTACAAACTCAATGTATAATAAAGTTTTGATTGGATAAATAAAACCCCAGAACATATTCATTTTTATATTTTTGGTAAAATGAGAAAACAATCAGAAAATAGAGATAATTAATTCATCACTTTCATTGATTAATTTACTCTCATTACTTGTGTTATGTATATGAAACATAATTCATATTATCTGAAAATGTTTTCATGTTTTAAGAGAAAATATGATATGGAATGTGAGTATTTAGTGAAGAAGATGAGAATTGATAGTGGTGGTGAGTATTAGAATGAAGAATTTAAAATGTATCATGAGAAGCATGGATTTTGGAATGATTATATTTCCCCATACACTCCTCAACAAAATGGGGTAGCTAAAATAAATAATAGATGTTTGGTTGAAATGGGAATAACTATGTTACTCGAACATGGTCTTTCTCATTACTATTGGATGCAAGATATGTGTACTGTTGTGTATATTCAAAATTGACGTTTCTATAGGCCAAGCTCAGATATGACTTCATATGAAATGTTTTATGAAAAAAGTGTATGTTTGAAACACTTATAGTTTTTTGTGTGACCATGATTTTATAATTAAGAAATGTATAAATCTTTGAAAGTTTGAGAAGAATGATGAAGATGGAATCCTTCATATCTATGCTTCTGAAGGAAGATGATACAAGTATTTCAACATAGAAGCATGAATAATTATTTATTTTATTAATGTAAAAGATATTCAAATGGTATAGGAAGATAATCACACTTTTGTATATATGGAAGTTGAGAAGGATAAGGAATGGTTTTTCAACATTTCCGATAATGATACAATCAAATATAATCATAAAAAAAGAATCAGACTAAACTATTTATAATGATGGGGAAGAATCTTGAAAATCTCATCCAAGGCGATAGAAGCAGGTGGAAACTCGGAATTTTAATGGTGATCAACATAAAAAGGTTCAAACAAGAATAAAAACAAATAAGATTATCCATAATTATTTGTATTCAAAAGTTTTGATGAATAATATAAAAGAAGCTTTTGATTATCCTGAATGGGATTAGGCCATGAATTAAGAGATGGATCAGATAGAAAAGAAAGATACATGGGAACTCATACCTAAGCCAGATAATAAAAAATTTATTTGTACAAAGTGAGTTTTTTGGAATAAGCTGAATGAAGAAGTTTATTTCATAAGGAACAGAACATTATTAGTGTGAAGAGGTCACTCACAAATTGAACATGTTGATTTTCATGAAAAAAATTTCTCTTGCGTCAAGGTTACCAAAAATCATAATATTTCTTGCTATTGTTTCACAACAATGTTACAAAATTATTCAAATTGATGTTAAGTACACATATCTAAATAGGGATCCTGATGAGGAATTTTATATTGAATAACTATGTGTTTTTTTGGGAATGATGAATTATATGTATACATAGTTAAGAAAGCCATCTATGGGTTAAAACAGTCTATATGGTCATGGTATTATAAATTGAATAGTTTCTCAAGGAATATTAATTTTATGAAATGAAGAGTTGATAGTAATATTTATATCAAATAAATTCATGATTTTTGCATAATCATAATTCTTTATGTTTCTGACATTATCTTTGTTGGGAATGATGATAATTTTTGGGAAATATTTGTTGAAGAAATGAAAAAAAAATTGTTTGAGATATCCATGGTGGTGTAAATGAAAAAAATTATTGGGATAAAATTTTTTAAATAGGAGAGACAAAATTTTCATTCTCGAGGAAATTATAATAAAGAACTTATTAAGAAGTTTTATATGGAAAACTAGAAACCTGTTTACACACCAATTTTAGTAGGATAATGTTTTTCTAAAGATGGGAAGACAATTAAGTAGATTAGAAAAACATTTTTTAGCTTATTGTTAGTTTTTTATATTTGACTTCCTCAAGAACGAACATTGTTTATGTTATTTCCTTATGTGAAAGATTTAAGAGTTCCCATAAAGAATATCATTTAACTTCTAGAAAAAGAAATATCAGATACATCAAAGGCACAAAAAATTTCAGAATCGAGCATGATAGCTCCGAATGTATTGACTTTCATAGGTTTTCATATTTTAATTGGGTATGATATATTGATGATAGAAGATACACATATGGTGGAGTATTATTTCTTGGTAATAGTTTTGTTAGTTGTCATACAAATAATAATAACTCATTAACTATTATTTTGGATGATGATACGTATATTTTTTCTACTCAAGCCGTTAACCAACTTTTCTGCATGAATAATCTGTTAGAATATTTACTTGTTGAAGTGAGGTTACCATTACTCTTGGTTTGTGATAGTCAAAGTGAAATTAACCGTACCAGGAATCTAGTACAACATTATATATCAAAACATATTGATATAAAATATCATTTCATCAAATAGAATGTTTAGAAGAACGAGTGTATGGTGGATTATGGTCTAACATTGGAACAAGTTGCAGAAATTTTCACAAAACCATTACCAAAGGATGAATTATCTAAATTGAGGTTGACCATGGGTTTCTGACCTATTTTTTCATGATTGGGATATGAATTTCCCCCCCTCTATTATCTTAACTATTTATAGTGTTTTCAAGGGGTAGAATTTAGTCGTAAATGTATCCTTAATGAATGAATATATAAAGGGGGAGTTATGGTAAGATGAGAATCCAATATTAAATGTGTGTGAACTATTCTATATATTTGTTGAATTAATTGTAGGAATATTTTTTTTATATTCTAGGAATTTTGAAGAACTGAGGAAGAGAATAAATTTGTAGAGAAAATCTTAAGAGGGTTTCATTATCAATAATTTTTTGAAACATGGTTTTTTGTCAATAATTATTTTTCCTACAATGAGTTAGCTCACATGGGAATAGAATTGTTGATAAGTAATACATAGATTGAGGTTATGAGGTTCATTAATTTATGAATCATGGTTGAAAACAAAATACCAAACGATACATTGATAAGACCAAGCTGATAAGGATGACGATCATATTCAGGTATTATATTATGTTGTCATGGAAGTTCAGAAGAAAATAAATCACCTCGCATTTTATTTGGAAAAAATTTGACTAACCTTAATATTCAATAATATTATACTCACAATGGTTAATAAATTCCCTTACATTGGGAATAAGTTTTAATCTTGAAATGGTCATTCAGTTTGAGGAGATGTTTTTAAAAGAAAAGGTTCATTAGACTCACCTTGATTCCGAAATGAAATATTTGATCATAATAGGGAAGAATATAGGTCTACATGACTATGATAAAATTGTAATTATGCTTTTATGATCATGGATTTCTAAAAAATTATATGTATTATATAAAACTTGTGATACAATCTTGAAAAAATAAAGGGGACAAAAATATTATTTAAATCATATTCAATTTGATCGTAATCATGCTAATCGTATTCGGGAAGGGAAGGAAAGAAAGATGTTTAAGAAAAATTGGGAAGGTACAATAATTTCTTTGGTGACACAGATGATGTTGAAGTTGATATTTAATGAAATCAATGTCATGAATGAAGTCATTATACAAGTAGAAGTTTTTGAATGAATAATGTAAGTGAAGATGATGATTTAATGACTCAATATTATTGTAATGATTTTACAGGATACATATTTTTTTTAAATATGAGGAACTTTATCATAATAAAGAAAGAGAAATATGTTTTATGCTAATAGATAATTGGCATCATATTCAAAAGAGAAAGAAGAACTCTAATTTCTTATCATGTTCTTTCATTAGTTGGGTCAGGATCCATTGTATCAGAATTTGTAATAATTCATCTTTCATAATAAAATAAGAAGTAAATGTGGTTGCATTAATTTTTTTAAGTTGTTTAAGAAATGATATAATGAAGAATATATTGTGTTACATTTGTCTTCACCATAATGAGGTATATCTTAATGAAAATCAGAATTGGAATCCGACTATGTTTTGTAACGAAATTACGAAGAAGAGATAAGGTTGTAAGAATATTTGAGAGGGATTGAGATGAAACTAGAAGTGTTGAGAAGAATTGGTGAAGTCATAAATGTATATAAAATTCAAGGAAACTTGTAAATATTGAAAATTTTGTTAAGCATGAAACAAGTTCAGAATAAATCCCAAACTATATTTAGATCACCAACAAAGGTAAAAAGTGTTCATTACTTTCTAATGGATGTACTATTCATTTAAGGAAGATATGGAATCATTGAAGTTCTTGGGAGAAGATGTTTTCAGATTTTCTTTCTTGAAGATGTCTTGTTAGACATAAGTGAAATGAGAAGAGACAATATTGCAATGTATTCAATTGATCATCATATTCAGCTGATTATTTTATTCATCTTGTAATCATATTCATTTGGTCATCATATTCAGATAGATAATTATAATGGGAATATCATATTAGGTTTTCCAAACCGAGGAAGAAAGGGTTCAAAATTTCCTCAACTATGTTATGACGAAGTTATATTTTTCATTTTGAGAAATCAGATTATAAAAATATGATTGGTAGATCAGACTGATTTTTTATCAATGTCTATAATGTTCTTGCTTGATTTTTGTTGAGAATGTGAATATGTTTTATAAAGAATAAATTTGTGCAAGTAGGTAAAGAATCAGAGTTACATTTTTGATTCAAAAACATTGAATTACATCATTTTTTCTAGAAATTGAACAAACACTATTGAATTGTTTACATAGTTCTACACGAGTGAAATATCATATTCTACTTATTTTATTCCACACAAAAGGATAGTTTTCTGGTGGATTGTCTTGTATTGGATAATTTTCAAACCATACCAAAGACGTAGCTATACATGTTTAACAGTGAACCTTGTAAATACTTGTGTTCATATAGATGTGGGTTTGAACGGTTTTTAGCAGGGAGAGAAATATTTAACAGGATCCCAAAGCTGTTTAATAAGAAAGGAAATATAAAAGAAAAATATATCACAGATTCAACCCTCCCCCTCTCACTGATACAATTATCTATAGTGAGAAATTAAACTTTCTCTTATAGTATATAGGTATGTATCCTTTAAAATTATATATTACACAATTTGTGTTCCTAAAATAGACATATTTAGAGGTCACATCCACATTACAATCCAAACATTAAAGGGGATGCTTCTCACACTCCAAACACAAGTGAATATTGTCACTGAGAGTGGAAAGAATTACCTCCCTGATGAGTGTGGTGTTGATATCCACCTCAAATATCATTCTTAAAAATTGACTGAATCTAACCTGCTCGGTTTCTCTATAAAGTCTAATTGGAACTCCAATTTTCATGGTATTGTCATGCATGATCTTCGAAGGCCATATTATCTAGTTGATCCTTTGAATTCTAATCCAAACCTATAAAAAACATTTTTAACATTTGAAAAGTTAAAATCCATACTCCATTCATGAAAATTATGAGAACCAGCCTTTAAATACAAATATCCACATCTCCATGTCTGTTTAGATAGTTCTTCTGAGGGAAATAAAATGTGGAATAACCCTCGACCGATTAAAACACACCTCCAATCTGAAAACCCCCAAACCCTACCAACTAAATCATTGAGTCGCCATAGTTTCTCTCCTTTAGAGAGAGTAAGACATGCAATGTGATTGTTTTTACTCATATCTAACCTTTCTAAGATAGACCCCAAACTATCATTGAAGAGATACAAAGAAACATTTTTAAAATCATACCTATTGTAGATTCTATGAAATAGGTGATTTTGTGTGTACTTGCTTCAACTATAGATACCCAACATTGGACAAAGATTATATCTAGATGGATTAAATGGTCATTAGAAGCAACTCTATGGTTTTTTGGTTTATTTCCCCTATATATTTTCCATTGTCACTATATACTTCGAAGACAAACCCCTTACTCCTTCATATATAGGAATCCTTAGATTCTCTAAGTATCGAGTAAATATTTGAGAATTTCAAACTATAATAAAATTTTAAAATGTGAAATTTCTTGCTTATATAAAACTACCCATGAATTATTAACATTTAAATATTTTCTCAAATCCTGAGATGAACATTATTACTCATATATAGTAATGGTTAATATAAATGTTTGATAGTTAATATGTAATAGATGAAGTGAAGGTGGTATACAATATATTATATCATATGTTGCATTATGTATACCTATATAAGTGGAATCCCTATGACACTCTATATCACTCTAAGGAATATGATAACATAACAATCTATGATATAATTTGTGTAGGTATATGTAATTTAATATTCTACATTCACAAAATCCTCTCAAATATTATTCATATATTAGATTATTATATATCATATGTAACAACTTGTAATGTTATGCCCAAAAATATTATGGATTCCCTCCTAAAATCATATAGATATTCTATTAAATAAATATATAATATTTATACAAGAAAATTATAATAATGAAATTATTTATTCATAAATACTATTGTATAAACTTGTAGGTCATTATTGCATTGAAAATGATTAAAAATTTATAATTCATTACCACAAACAATGAATTATCTCTTGAAAATAATATGTATTATAATGATACCAAGGGATCTAGAATTATCTCCACAAAATATATATATCTCTAGGAAATAATCCAAATGATGTGTCTTCATAGATTAATCAAAATCATGAAATCACATTGTCCAAACATTGAGTATAGTCATGAAATATAGAACATGTCCATATCATATAGGGTAACCCATAAATTATAGATTCATTAAGTAATAAATGATCAATATTTATGATTATATCATACCTCATTAATCAAAATTGATTCATCATATGACATTCTTTGAGATGAATACACAGAAAGTTATTCAAATAATTAGATGAGTACATCACATATCACTCAACTAAGTATGGACACACAGTTTCCCGATATTTTTCATCAAATCCTCAGAGGTCATTCCTTTCATACAAAAGAAAAAAATCACATTTTGGATAAAAAATCAACATATTATTAAGAAAATGCCAAAACACGCTTATTTAGCTTCACCTTAGAGGTAATGTAATATGTTTTTAAATTATGAATGTTCGCATACATGATATATTTTCATCCATGTGTAATGGGGTTTTTAATCAAATAAGATCCCCATGTATTCTAATTTCATTATGTATGGAATTACATGTGGTATACTCAACTGTTTAAATTTAGTAAACAAGTCCCACTAGTGTCACATGAGATAAATTTTTTATTTCTATACAATTACATCTTCAGAATAGTCATTAAATATTATTGAAACTTATTTCATTCAATAAAAAACATTAATCATGGATAAATTAATGATTTATCTCTAGGAGGATAAATATCATTCCACAATCATCTTATAAATGAAATACACAAGAATGAATGATAAATTTGAAATTTCTTTGTATAAAATTATACATTTTTAAATTATTAAAATATTTTAAGATAATATTTTCAAATCCATATACATTAAAATCTACCCCAATATAACTCAATTCATAGAGAGTATAAAATTTATTATATTTTTTATTCTTTTATAATTTTATTAAAAACATATTACATTATAATGTAACAATTAATCCAGCATTTGGAATCCATCTGAAAAATCAATCCTCCCACTAAAGTGTTTTGTGAGATAAAATGATTAGTGAAATAATATTTTTATAATGATCATATTAGGACTTTCAATTCATTTTTTCAACAACTAGACTATTGATCCAAATAATTTTACTCCATAATATCAAATATTATTAAAGATTTAAATTTTCTATTCTAAAAAGATTACAGGAAACTATGTTATGAATCTTATGAAATACATGTTGGATATATGTACTAAATCATATGATAATGAAATGATAAAGGTCATTACTTCATTGGTTGTGTAATGGTGTGGTTATTTTTTCAACATTGTGGTGTTTTCTATAAAATGATTTTATATATCATTTTTACACTTATTTTAAATCCATTTTCATATTATTACCTTGTAATGAATCATATAATGATGTAATCATGACAACATGATCATTGATGGTTTCAAACATAGTTTACATAAATGAGGATAAAAATTATAAATTATATAGCCTTATTATTCCAATAGTTGTTAAAGATTTGTTAATTCCTGAATTATCCACATTAAATGAATTTATACTGAGAAATTATATTTTTTCCCTTATTAGATATAACATAATTAATTTTGATAATTTTATCCCTATTTCATTTTATTCTTATAATTAACATTGGTCGTGGATCTATCATGCCATCTGAAAATATAAAATATCCAACCAAATCATTTGGTGATTCCATTTGGTTGTTTCATACCTACACAAAAAAATTATTTTTGGATGTTTTTTAGGGATCTCTATTAACTTTATAGATAAAGAAAGGATAATGATTTAAGATGATTTGAAAATTGTTTTTTCATTTTATTTTATATTTTACTCTCTCATTCGATCAAATAGTTGGGTTTTATATTGTTTTGTATTATATTTTGTGTATAGAGATGTCCTATAAACCCCTTTAACGGTATTTGAAGTGAGTTCTGGTAAAACAATGATAACATGAATATTGAAAATAAAATCTTGGAAAAAAATTCTTATACTATGCCGTGTTAAATATAAAGAGATGATAGTTATTAATATTGAAAATATTATTATAAAATTATGTTTCACATGACAGTTTATGACTAAATATTCTTTTTATTAGTAAGAATTATATTTCTATATGAAAACCATGGTGTGAATAAATAGTAAGAAGTCATGGTTCAATGTGTGGCCTTTAATAAAACCCCTCCCTGAAACAACTAATTTAGAGAAAAAATGACAAAGAATTCATTTGAATTGTCATTTCCACACTCCAAGAACCACACTGTGGTGGAAGGTAACATGACGTAATTGATTTAAAAAGAAATCCAAAAAAACCTATCTATGCATGGGACCAAAGGGCGTGTAATGAATCAAAATGAATTTATACTATATAAAAGTAGTTCTCATAAAATATACTGTTGAATGATGTTATAATTGACAGTTTTTGAATGAGTGT
The DNA here is from genome assembly GCA_963277665.1 of Viscum album. NCBI lineage: Eukaryota > Viridiplantae > Streptophyta > Magnoliopsida > Santalales > Viscaceae > Viscum > Viscum album. The sequence continues at coordinate 997,189,581 of OY728136.1, read as the reverse complement.
AATAGTTATTGTCAGATAAAGAAGAAGTGATTTAAACTGTGGTATTAGGATCTCCACGAAATAAATATGAAATATTTTATAAAACTAAAATAATGAAATACTAATATTATAATATACTATTCACTATAGATTCCTTTTATACCCATGATCTTCATTTGATATGTTTGATATAGATCACTAAAGTGGGAAAAAAATTTACCACCTCTATGGTGTATCTACAGGATGATCTAAATCACTCGACATTCTAGTAAGATCCTATATTCCTCCAAGATCTGTCAAAGCCTCGGGTGTGAAGAAAGTAAATGAAAATATATTTGGGTTTAAGAGATGCTCAACCATGTATCAACATCTATCATGTCTTCATCACATGAAAGTGGTGTATATAAGAAAACCATGACACTCTTTAATATTTATCTCATTTATTTATATATTACAATATATGAATAAATGTTATGTGAAATATATTCATTCATCATATGAATGGGTATCCTCTTATATGTTTCATCTTATGAAACTATTTCTGAATAAATTATAGCTTAGGTAAAAGAATTATTCATTATCCAACCAATACTTCCAACATAGACAGTATAAAATAGTATACATCAATATTCATGAAAATCACAATTTAAATTCAATCTCCTATATTATATATATACACATAGACATATATAATGAATTAGGGAATATATCTCCTTAAATATCCAACTTTCACTAAATCCTACTATACTTCCTATAATTTCAACTTATATTGTATCTTATACAATAACTTTTCAAACCATATCAGAAAATCCATTTAGATATCTTTGAAAACACTTTTGGAATGTTATCAGTAACTTCACATCGTGTCACAACATATGAAATTCCTTGTGAAAACCCATCCAAAACATTTATGGATTAACTCTAAAACACTTTTAGATTACCTTTCAATGTCAAAAACAGACGTTATTTAATAAACCAAAAAGTGTAACACTGTGGGACAATACAACATTGAAAACTATTACAAATATATGGATCCATATAAGTAATAAATTAGTGGCATTAATAAATTTTCTGATTCTACTAAATCTATAAAGGTATCTAGTGAGATCTCCATCAAACACATGTATCTTTAATCCTATATCAACCAATATACATCATATTTAATCAATAATTCTTACATTTCTCCTTTGTATAAGACATTGAGTGACCATAGGATATAGAACATGTAATTCCCATATAACTAGCTCATATGTTCATAATTCTTAGAGTGTATACTGATCTAATAGATGAATACATCACATGTCATTCATCCTTATGGATAATCACATCACATGTAATTTATCTATATAGATATATAATATCATAGTGTGGTTACACATTCCCATAGTCTATCACAATTTTGGTCCCTGATTCCATACTTCTCATATGAGAGGACCAATATCATCTTTGTTATGCTCCAACCAATAACATGATCAAAAACATACTCAACCGCCCCCGTATTATCTAAGTCAATATATAGAATTTTGTAAGTAGGGTATTACAGTATGAAAGTTACCATGCTAGGTATCTCACAAACGTCTTCTAATGGGGTCCAAATGTGATCTATGCACCTCTAGTATACCAAAAACATTTGTATGAAACTTCATGTGGATCAAATAGTAAGTCATCCAATGCACAAAAAGAATATTATTCTAGGTTTTATGCCTTATCATCATATTATGTATCTCTATACAAGAATCTTACTACTTCTAACCTAAACATTTTATGAAAACATACAATACTCAATGATGGACATTAGTTTGGTGTAAACTCAAATTCAGGATTTTAGATGTCAATTTCCATTATACATCACTTAATATATATATATATATATAGAAAACATGAAAGTATGAAAAAATTGGGGTTCCCTTTAATATAATAAATTTTAATATTATTAAAAACATTAAGAATATTTATCAAAACCAAATTATGCACTAGTTCATCATATCATATATAATAAACTTCCATATTATCCTTATGTTTGCTACACTTTTTTGGTTTTGTTAAATAATTACATCCTATGTAATTCATGTCGTATCTCTATATGACTAAATGATAAAACCATCCCATAGAACCTTTTATTAAAACAAAAATTATATTGAAACCCATTTCTAATAATGGAGAGACATAGGAATTTTATTCCTTATTGTTCATCACTTTTAACATATTCAAACTTACTAACTTCACAACATCAAATTTTATGATGTAAAATTCTATTATCTTATAAAAACACTTTTTATGTTCATTATCCTTATTCTCATAACCATAATCCATCAAATGTTTTCATTAAAATAATGCAACAACTTACATATTTATTTACTAATACATTCTAATCTCTTTTTGGATATCAAGTTAAATTAACATTAAACATCGATTGGTGTAATTTTTTATGTGTTAAATTTTTACTTCTCTATATCCAAATATATACTGACTAGCCTCTTAAAAACTATATTTCTTCCTAATATTTTGTTAATATTAAACATAAACTACCTTTTTTTTAAATAACACATATTTCCTTTTAGTGGTAACTTTTAACAAATAAAATATTGATTCCATATTATATATGTAATTCTAGGTGTTTAGAAAATTCCCTTTAGAAAACAAGACATTATTAAAAATACCACTGATGGGTTGAAGAAACACATTCCCTTGTATTTTAACAAACATTTAAATGGAACTTTATCCTATATAAAACACTCTTATAAATATTTTTGATAATCATTTTATTCACATATTTCTTCTCAAAAAATGTTATAGAAATTGATAATTCATAAACATTGTGTATAAATTTATTCATCTCATAATTTTTTACCAAAACGCTTTATTATAAAAAAATTCCCTAATCATATATGAGAAATAAGATGAATATATGAATCATCTTTATTGAGATTCATCTAATATTGAAACATTAATTTACATAAAAACCTTTGATATAGCAACCCTTTGGTTTATAATTGTAAACTACAAGCTCAAAAATTTATTCCTTTGATTTTGGACTCTTGTATATCTAAAAAACTTGTAAAATATACATTCAGTATCACATACACTTAAAAATAAAATAATTTATAACTATAACACCATTACCAGATATGGAAATTCAATAGAGTTTCACAAACTCCAAGTATCCAGAATAATTGAATTATATTGGATTATTAACCCCCTTCCTGATAACCGTAGATTTTTATGAACATAACTGGATTTTTGAAAGAAATATTGATGAAATATTAAACAAAATTTTATTATTCCAATTTGGACTTTTACCAAAATGAAATGTATATATAATACTTTAGAACATATACATCATATGAATAGTTAACTTATTCTCAAAAATTTAATAATATAAGGTAAACTTTTCTTGAATTCATTCATCTTCTCTGACCATTTCCATAAATTACAACATGATGAATTCTATAACCAGAACAATCCAATATAAGTTTATTTAAATATTGCTATAAAATTAATAAAATCTTATCTATGTGTATAAAAAATCCATATCATTTTATTCAAGAAACCGTTTTTTAAAAGATCATCTTCAGAGAAAAATGATAAACTTCACATTTTATTAAATATTCATATGAAACTAAAGTAACCAAGTCTCCAATACATCAACACCTTTTCTATATCTCTTGGAAATCAACTACCAGTTTGATCATTGATTAATTTCATTTTAATTTTCTTATGTTGTCCTGTATATTTACATCATTTGTAAAATACACAATTGGTATCACATACCATTATTTTGGTACTTAAGCCTAGACCACCCATGTCCTGCTTAGTGATCCTCAAAATATTGAGGGTATTAGGTTGTGGTTTATAATATTTTTATACATTTTAATTCACATTAAACTATCAGAACCATTTCCACTATGGTTGTAAAATAAAATATGTTTCCACCTCATTCTTAATAGGTGGACAAAGCATGTCCAAGTCATTCATATATCCAATCATATTGAGTATTTCAGTTGTGATTGATCTCACTTCTTTATCCTTCAATAAAAATTATCATTAGATACTTCATACCATTCATGCCATAAATTCTCTTAATAAATCATTTCCATGTTATCTATCATTTGAATGGAATTAAGGGTAATACTTAGCTTTAGAAATTTTGACTCCATAAAAACCAACATCAGTGTAGAGACTTAATGTATATCCTTTTGATGTATATAAAATTTCTACAAATATTTTTGGAAAAAATTAACCAATTAGTTCATCGTGAAGAGGTTATTCCAAGGATTAGAATTTTATTTATTATTTGAGAATAATTCTATCATTTCTATAAAAATAAAAGATGTTTCTATCATAAATATTTTCTTTGTCATGGAATAATCATAAGGTTATGATTGATGATGGGGTTATTTATCTATAACATATGTTTTTATCAAATGTGTATCATGTTTTATAATCATTAAATAAAGACTTTTATTAAATGGGATCCTACTAAAATGATGGCTCATTTTAAAATCCTCTATATCCATTAGTGGTATATGATACATATTTCACTATGAAATGAGTCCTCTATAGAGATTATCACACTATTTTGTTATTTAGGTACGGTATCATCTCAATTATTACATATATGACTCTTATATAGTTAAGTGAACAACTATTTCTCCAATCTATCGTATAAGTGAAACCAACTCTATTCCTCCAGTAAACTAAAATTAATAGTGGGTCATGTCTAGTATACCTAAAAAAAGTGACAAAATCATGCTAAAAATAAAAATTTTGGCGCATCCAACTATGTACCCTTTATTTTTAAAAATACAAATTAATTAATTATAAGAAATTGACAATTTAATTCTAAAAAATTATATTTTAACCTTATCCCCTTATTTATAACTCTAAATTATCACTTTTGATTTCTAAAACAATTTTATTTCAAGATCATGATCCATGTCATATAATTTGGTTAAAATATATTTCAAATATTAACATTTAATATTTAGTAATATAAAAGTTTCATAAACATTTATTTAATTAATTATAAACCATTTATAATTTATTTATTTATTTATATATAAAATAAATATATCCAATATAATATTTAATATGATTTATAAAAATTTTATAAACCATTAAAATAAATTAATATTTTAAAAAAAATGTGAAATACATTCTTGTTTACCATCACAAAAAACACCTATCCTGTGTAAGGGAAAACATTCTCCACCATTATGTAGAGACCCGTTACCTCGACCCAAGTTTTTAAACATCGTGATTACTCTTATGTAACAAATTTAAAATCAAAACTACTTTTATGCATCCATTACTTCATGTAATGGTAAGTTGCGATGATGCTTACATAGACTAATCTACGTAAGGGTGATGAGAGACAACTCTAACACAGATCACTCTATGTAAAATTAATTCCTTGGTTACCCTTACACATCTTAATTGTGTTAGGGTAAGGACTCAGTTACCTTTATGTAGCCCAAATACTTAATGTTAAACCATTTATGAAAACGAATTTCTAGAAATGTGAAATGGTGTTCTGCTTTTCTATTCTTTTTAATTTCAATGAGAAACACTATAAATCAAAATATTGGGTTCCCTTTGATACCACTAAAGGGTTTTAAACAAGTATAATAAAGATTATAAAATGAATCAAGCGATTTAAACACTATTATGATGATCACCATGTAAGAAAAATGAAACCTATGGAAAAACTGAGGCAAAGAAATGCTATTGAAAATACATATTCTTCACCAAAGATTCATTTTATACCCTTTATCTTCATTTGATATGTTTTATATAGATCACTAAAGTGAAAAAAAATATTTACACCTCTATATTATATCTACATGTTGATCTGAATTTCTTGATGTTCTAGTGGGATCCTATCATCCTCTATGACCAACTAACACCTCGAGTGAAAAGGATGAAAATGTAAAGAGCTACGAGTTTGAGAGAGGTTAAGAAAGGTATCTACAATTATCATGGAATCATCGCATGATAATGGTTTACATAAAATAATAAGGACACTCCTTAATTGTTATTACATTTATTCATACGTTAAAAAGTATGGATAAATGTTGTTTTTAATATATGAGTTCATTGTATAAATGTATAGCCTCTTGTACATTTCAGCTTATGAAATAGTTTTTGATTATGTGATAGCTTTGGTGGTTGAAGGCTCTCGTATCCATCAAATACAACAAACATAGGTAGTATAATATAATACAACTCAATATGCATGAAAACCACAATTTGAATGTAATCCATAATATCATATATATATATATACATACACATATATACATATATATGGCTTTATAAAATGTATCTCCTTCAATGATAAATCATGATTAATATTGGAATTTTAATTTATTTTTCAATGCCCTATTTAATATTCATGTACATAATGTGTTAATATTCAGAATTTTGTTATAATATAATTTAGGCTATTTAAATTTTTTCTGATAATTATCATAACATACATATAAGAGTTGCATTTTAGACAATACATGACATTTAGTTTCATTCAACTATGTTTTCAAAAATTATTTAGTTATAAACATAAATATAAATTTTGATTAATTTTATACATATTATATAATAGGATTTCATTGCAATTATGGTATCTACTAAGTGTTGGTCAGTGAATAATGAGACTTTGGTTTAGACTTGTCACTGTTAAATTAGCTTACAACATCTTCTATAAAGCCAATTATTTGTTATATGTCACATCATACATACCATTGGGTAGAATTTTGTTTTATATGATTCCAAACCATTAAATTAAGGAGTTTCATATACCTTATGCTTGAGATGTTTTTGGATATGTGTAGATAAATAAGATTTTATTTTTGGGTGAGTAACATGATGATATGTGATTTTTAATTTCAATGAAAATATATTCATCTTTCATATAATAGTTTCAGGTAAATATGATTTTGCATGTTTTTTATATTTTTATTTAATTAGATTAGGCAAAGGAAGGTGGTACAAAAGAAATAAACTTACGAACATAAATTCCCAAAAATGAGACTTCCCAAATGTAACACACCAAGATTTTATACTACGTTATCTCTTCAATATAATTCAATAACTTGCACTACACACAACACCGACTACAAGCGCACCACAACTTATCAAACTATCTGTTTAAAAGAAGTTATGAATCGTATTAACTGAATTTTGAACTATATATAATACTTATAATTTTAGAATCTATATTATTATTATCTTAAACATAATTTAAGAACTAATTCATTTGTTTTCAAATAGAAGATGTATTTTTCAAAAGATGCACTCTTACCACCTTTTAATGGTGAACCCTTTTTAATTATAATATTTTAAAATTTTATATATTATATTTTAAAAAATAAACATCTTATTTATAATGAGGATATAAGAATTTAGTTTCAATAAATATTTGGTGTTTTTCTGATAACTTTCATATTTGGGTGAATAGGGAAAATTACTATATTTTAACTGAAAACAGATTTTTAAATCAAAATAATTTAGAGTGTTAAATTGTACATTTTAATTGTTTGGAAGTATAAAAATGTTATAGTTTTACCATTTAATCCAATTCTGGTCATTTTAAGTAATTTTACATTGATATTGGATATAAACAAGTGTCATCCTTTTGATAGATATTGATTCTTAAAAATAGGCCTTTTGGTTTTGACACCATGAATTAATTTTAAATTAATAAATGAAAATTCTATGTTTTTCATTTGGTAAAATGGACTTAATTTTTGGATTCGTAATATCGATATTAGATTAGGGTGAATTTTTGGTATTTTTCTGAAAACTTTTAATTTTTGATGAATAGTGAAAAACACTGAGTTCTAGTTTAAGACTGAAATTTTATTTTAATAATTATTTATTTAATTTAAAATTATTTAAGTTCAAAATAAATACATAATACCAATATATGTTCAATTTAATTCATTAGATTCACTTTATAATAATTTTAGATATATAAAAATTTTATTGAACTTTTTCTCCGTCTTTTACCCACCTCCTAAGAGAATTTGTGAATTCATATAAAACATAATTTTACCACTTCTGTGAGTGGAATTTAAAAAAACCAAGAGACATGGTTAATATCAAGGAGAAAAATGTGGTTCAATAAGATGAAAATAATTTTTGGTGAATAGTTTCTTTTTACTTTTATGTACCATGGTTAAAATTAAATAGGGTAATTAAGGGTAAAAATTATATTATTATTACAATAAAACATTTCTTAATTCTATTGGCTAAGTATAATTAGACCAAAAACAACCTTATGAATAAAATATAAACCTCTTTGGTACACTAGGAATATTTTAGAACATTTATTATTATTCAATTCAAAGAAGAGTTAAAAGAATAAAAATCAATGTTTAATAACTAAAACTTTATTAATATAGGGTTATTCATAAGATAAATTCAATTATAAATATTAATTAGAAAGATAAAACTCTTTCATACATAATTTTATTTTATTTATAATTTTAAACATTAAATGTTGTAATTTATTTATGACATATGGTGATGTAGAAATTACCTAATTAATGAAATATTAAATTATTTGATATTATAAATATCAACATAAATGAAATTTGAGACATTTAATGAATTATAATAATTTTTTAGGTTAATATGACATATTAGGGTTGGTTAGATGAATTTTTTTCGAAGTAATAATTCTGTTATTAATTTCGAAAAAACAAAATACCAAATAGTGTCAAAATTGACACAAAAGTGTTTCAAAAACAAATATTATATTATTAATTGATATTCTATTCCTAAAAAATCTCAATTTCAGTAAAAAGACTTTTATAATGATATATGTATCATTAATGAATCACTTGGGGTTCCCTTGGATGTATATAGTAAGTTTCTTAACCATATAATATAAAAATACAGAGAGACATGGTAAATGTCAAACTGTTTATCTAAGAGTTAAATCTAAATGTTAGGGTTAATAGAATGACCCAAACCTGACTAAAACCTATTGGTTGAGTGGTTTTCGACACATACCCACCTTATACTATGAATAATTCATTTTGGAGCCATCAGAAACTGAAAATTATTTTATTATAAAATAATATTTCTAGCATTTCGTAAGGTGCCCCTCACCCCTCTTATAAAAGGGCACTCCCCATTCTCTCTAATACACACCATCAACGCATTTTGGCTCGTCTAAACCCTTATCAAATACCCTCTAAACTTCTAAAACTTCATCTTAGAGGCCTTATTTAAGTTATAAATCAAAATTAAGCATCTCTTTTGATCAAATCAAATGGTAGAACCCGAAGAAGAGGTTATAATATCACCACCCACTTCCAAGTTCATTTCTTCTTCCAAATATTCTTTTGTTGTTATTTCCATTATTAAATAATAAATTCAGTTTCTTCTATATACTGTGATGTTAATAAAAATATTTCACAACTATATTCATTATTTTATCTATCTTATGAAATATAATGTCACCATGCATGCGTACGTACGGCTTACTGTCTCCACGTCGTGGGGTAATTTGTTATTCAACACTATGTTATTTGGATGGATATAATGATGAGTAATATGTATATAAATAATTATAATAACTTGATAATGTCTATTTAAAATTAATATACCATCCAATTCCACACCTTTATGGAAATGATATTGTCGCTCGTGCATACGTACGGATTACCATCTCCATGACGCGATGAGATTCATTTCACGTTCACCATTCATCGACAATTATAAAAATATATATTACTAAGAAGTATGTAATATATGAAATAATAATGATTCTGGAGACATATATATATATATATATGTAATAACATATATATTATTTACTTAGTTCCTTTCAATGCGATATGAAAACAGAAATTATGTTTATGCGTACGTACGAACTACCATCTCTATAAATAGTGTTTTCATTTCATATATATGTCTATTATACATACTTATATTCTAATAATATATGATATATAAATCATGTTTTATATTCTGGTAGTATTTAAATCTTGGACTTAGTGATACAATCAAGAGTAACATGTTAAAACACATACGATAAAGAAAGTGATTATTAAATGATATGTTAATTTAACATGGAAATTATTATTAAATAGGTAATATAAAGTCATAAATGAATCTTGTATGATATCATTAATATTAATATGGTTCTTGTATAATATAATAATATACTATGATTTTCATATATGAGGTTAAATGTACCCTTAACTAAAGGAAAGTGCAAGGTAAGTGTTTATTTCACAATCTCTTCATTATCTGAGGTTGTTTATACATAATTATCTACTGGGACCTCTTTATCATCCACATCCATGTTTCTTAAAAATGTATTTCATAATTTTTTGTACTATTTTAGACTATGGGTTAAATTCATTTATACCTTTTTTTTTGACTTTTTATTAGATGTTTATAAGGTAATCTTTCTGTTGTTTTCCAAACAAGTTCCTTTTTAACCTTTTCGACAAAATTAAGTTAAGAATGTCTTTATTTAACTTATACGTCGAGTGTGGCTATTTTCCTCTGTTATAAAATTGTCGAAGCTTCACTTCAAACTTATAAGAATATTTTCAAATTAAATTTTTTCTATTATAATTATGTTTCTTTTAAATTATTTAAAAAAAGAGATATTTCTCTCAAATAGTTTTGATTTCATCTATGTGAACATCATTTGATAGATTTTAAGCTTATTTGAAGTTGATTTTTTATGATACAAAACATCCATATTTTATTCAAGGTTTTTTGATATGTTTGACTATGGATGTGTCATTTTTATACCATTCATGGTTTATGGAGAAATTATTGACATTTCATATGCTAGATTTAATACGAATGTTTATGTTATATTTAAACCTTTTCATTTGAGGAATGCATTGGACTTAGTAAGTGATGGGTGGAGCCCTCTATAGCTCCTTGATGCATCAGTAGGTCTAATGAGACAAACTAGTGTCCTGGCATAAGGCCTTGACAAAATCTTATTTGTAGTCTTGGAACAAGGCCTTGACTACGTGGTCATGATACTATGGCAATAAGCATTCCATCATTATGAAAGTGGCTATTGATATTGCATATGATTATTCGACTACTAGGATATCCATGTGAATAATTAAATGGAATTATTTTATTGTATCTTTACTATATTATGATGATGTATAAGTTTAAAAAGGCTTTTGTTTTAGTCTTATACATTGCCTTAAATGTTTATGCTTATTTATGAAAGTCTCCGCCATATTGTTATACTTACTAAGATTCTGATATCACCCCTTTCTATGTTTTATTATTATCAGGATTCCAAAGTCTGTATTATGATTGATAAGCGCGGTTATGATAAGGGATTAATGACATTCTAAAAGGATTATTTATGTTTTGTTTTATTTTATAAATTGTAATTTAACGTACATGTATGTAATCTATTTTCCAAGACTGTTAAACTGATCGGTCTTTCAGGACTTGATTCCTTGTAATCATTCCAATGTATTAAAATAATACACCTTCTCTGGGTAACTGGGGTCCAGGCATTTCAGTTGGTATCAGAGGAAGTTTAGCAATAACCTTGGAAACTAGATTTAGACAATCTCTGATTAGAACACATTACCCTAAGATAGACATTGAGGATTTGTATAGAATAACTTACTAGAATTCTTGTAATGTGGTGATTTTGTATGTTTTACAAACAAATACATCCCTGTTAGGATACGATCAGGTAGAGGCGGCTCTGGAACAGATTTACCTATGGGTAAAACCCAAAAACACATCTTTAGCCTGGACTCGATTGGGAACTAGTGCACGACAAAGGGCCTTGATGCACTATTGGTTACGACACTCCCGACAGATATGCTTGAGATAATTCTCATTTTCATTACAAATCCTTATGAAGTATCTATGAGTATATACCTCCTCAAAGAAAATATTTTTATGGATTATATCTATAAACTGTCAAATTTATGTTAGGTATTTTACATGTTTGGAATTATTCATTGAAATTCATAAAATGACCTAGTGTATTCCATTGAATGGAAATGGAACCCAGTAGGAGAAATGCGGACTCCAGCAATACTTATGATCCAAAGAGTAAGAAGGATCATATCTTTCATGGTGTTAAGAAAACATTAAGAAGGGAAATAGTCTCCCATGTATTCTTAACATATGAAGAAATAGTATCATGTGTTAATAAGATAAGTATATAATTTTTTGAGTCATATGGATTTGAAGGGAAGAAAGAGAAGAAAAGGAAGGAAGAGAGAAAGATGGATAAATGGAAGAGGGAAAAGAATAATTTTCCCATATGTGATAACTGTGGGAAGAAACACCCTGGAACATGCCAGATGGGAATGCAAGTTTGTTATATGTGTGGAGAAAAAGGACACCAAGTACGTGACTACAAGGGTAAGAAAAAGGTTTCAAAAGTACAATGCTTCATCTGCAAGGAGATGGGACACTATGCAAACCAATGTCCTAATTATCAGAGTATGCCCCAAATGATTCTATTGGATAATAATAAAGTTATGATACTAACACAGATGAGGAGGAATGATTAGAGTTCTTATTTTATTATTAATGAATTATGTCATTTGCGTCTCGTATCAATGTTGTAATAGTTATAATAATTATGGAGTATATAAAGATTGTAATATAGTACTATTTAATTAAGGACATGATATTGTGTAGAACCAAGACAAGTGACTCAATAATAGGTTAAATTTTTGGTTAATATATGGTTGAGAAAAAAGATAAACAATAATATGGTTCTGATACTGAGGTAGTGATTTTGGACTAATACATGATTGATTTGGATAAATTATATATGATATTCGTGACTACCTTGAAAATGGTTAATTATTTGTATATTTCATCATTATTTGAGTTTAAAAAAATTTTGGATAGAAGGAGTATATCCAGTATTCTATAATGGATAAGGGAGCATGAATGTAATCAATAAGGTATTATAGTAATTTCGGATGTTGTAGTGTTTTAAAAGTTTACATGATGAGGATGTTCACATCTTATTACGTGGATAAAAGGATCTTCATTATGTTTAACATCGCTATATATTTTGGACTATGAGTTTGGGAAAAATTATTTTGGATAAGTCTAGTTTGATATTATTTTTGGATTTCCATAAAAAGGACAACCCAGAGGTCGGGCGGAAACATGTCGAGTCTGGCAAGGTCGCGAGACATGAACCCGCAATCGAAGGGTGACAATGGTGTATCACCTACCACTGAGCCATCTATTGTCCTGGATTGAATAATGTGGATTTTTAATGGGTTTGGTATATGAATTATAAATTTATTTCTTTGGATCCCTAAACGAATTGGATAAATAGAATATTTTTTTATGTTCTATTATCTTTTAGAGTGAATGGCGAGTTTGTGGTAGAAGTTAATTAAATTATGGAACTCTGCTTAACAAGTATACAGTTGTTTTCTTCTCTTATTCTATGAAGAAAAAAATTATTAAATTTTATTTAAGGCATTTTGAAACCAAAAATGTGTTATCCTAAGACCTTACGTTTTGTTGAACTGATGGTATTTTAAATCATCAGAGATTGGTGGCTTTAAGGCCCACAAATTTACGATTGTTTGTGATTGATGACCTCAATCACTCCCTATAAATATTTATTATTTTCCTCCAATTATGTGTCTTTAATTTTCACCAATGTTCTCCTAATCGAGATCATAATTTGGTGGTGACTTTATTTATTCCCCTTTCCACCTTATTAAGACTAAATTTTATTAACCCAATTTCTGATGTGGGTTTTCCCACAAAGGTATTTTTTTCAACCTTTTATTTTTGAAGAACAATTTTAAATTGCAAGGAATTAATTTATTAAAGGAGGGAAGAATTTAACACACCAAGATTTCATAGTACATTATTTCTTCAATGTAATTCAATGACTTGCACTACACGCAACATCGAGTTTAAGCGCACCAAAACTTACCAAACTAGTCATTCAAAAGCAGTTAGGAATAGTATTAACTGAATTTTGAACTTTATATAATCCTTATAATTTTAGAATCCATATTATGAGTTTCTTAGACATAATTTAAGAACTAATTCATTTTTTTTCAGATAAAAGAAGTTTTTTTTTCAAAACATGCCATTTTACCGCCTTTTAACGGTGAACCATTTTTAAATCCAATATATGAAACTTTTATATATTCATTTTGACAAAAAACATCTTCTTTTGAATTAGTACATAATAATTTAGTTTCAATAAATATTTGGTGTTTTTTTGATAACTTTCATATTTGGGTGAATAGTGAAAAATACTATATTTTTACTGGAAACAACATTTTTAATCAAAATAATTGATAGTGATAAATTATAAATTTCAATGGTTTTGATGTATAAATATATTATATTTTTACCATTTAATCCAATGTTGGTCATTTTAAGTAATTTCACACTTGGGATTGGACATAAACAAGTGTTAATCTTTAGATAGATATTGTTTCTCAAAAATACGCCATTTGGTTTTGCCAAGGGGAATTAATATTAAATTAATAAATACAACATATATGTTTTGAATTTGGTAAAATAGACTTCATTTTTGGATTCGGAATATCGAAATTAGTTTAGGGTGAATTTTTGATATTTTTCTGAAAACTTTCAATTTTTGATGAATAGTGAAAAACACTAAGTTATAGTTTACAACCGAAATTTTATTTAAATAATTAATTATTTAATTTAAATTTATTTTAGGTCAAAATAGATACATAATACCTATATATGTTCAATGAAATTCATTGGAGTCAGTTTATAATAATTTTAGATATATGAAAACATTATTGAACTTTTCACCGTCTTTTACCCACCTCCTAAGAGAATTTACGAATTCACATGAAACATAATTTTACTGCTTATTTTAGTGGAATTTCAAAAATATTAGAGACATGGTTAATATAAAGGAGAAAATTTTGGTTCAATAATATAAAACTAATTTTTGGTGAATAGTAACTTTTTACTTTTATTTACCAAAGTTAAAAGTAAATAGGGTAATTAAGGGTACAAATGATATTATTATTACACTAACACGTGTCCTAATTCTATTGGAAAAGTATAATTCGAACAAAAACAACCTTATAAATAAAATATCATCCTATTTTCTCCACTAGGAATAGATTAGGACATTTATTATTGTTTAATTCAAAGAAGAGTTAAAAGAATTAAAATCAATGTTTAATAACTAACACATTTGTAATATATGGTTATAAATAAGTTAAATTCAATTATAATTATTAATTATAAATATAAGATAATTTCCTACATAATGGTATTTTGTTTAGATTTTTTAGACATTAAATAATGTAATTTATATATGACACAATAGTGATGCAGTAATTACCTAATTAATGAAATATTAAAATAATTGATATTATAAATATCCAAAAAATTGCATTTTCAGAATTTTTATGAATTACACTAATTTTATAGATTAATATGACATATTATGGTTTTTTTAGATTAATTATTTTAGAATTAATAATGCTGTTATGAATTTAGAAAAAAGAAATTACTAAATAGTGTCAAAATTGACACAAAAGAGTTTTTAAAACAAATATTATATTATTAATTTATATTTTATTCTTAAAATTATAAGATTAAGTCAAAAGACTTATATAATGTTAGGTGTATTATTAATGAACAACTTGGAGTTCTCTTGGATGTATATAGTATGTTTAGTAACCATGTACTATAAAAATACAATGAGATATGGTAAATGCCAAACTATTTAACTAAGAGTTAAATCTAAAGGTTATGGTTAATATACTGACCCAAAACTTTCTAAAACCTTTTTAATGAGTGTTTTTCAACCCATACCCACCTTAGACATTAAATTTTCATTTTTGAAGCCATCAGTAACCGAAAAATGATTTTATTATAAAATAATATTTCTAATTTTTCGTAAGGTGCCCCTCACCCATCTTATAAAAGGGAACTCCCCCTTCTCTCTAATTCACACCATGAAATCATTTTGGATCGTCCAAACCCTACCCAAATACCCTCTCCACTTCCCTTACTTCATCCTTGAGGCCTTTATTTATTCATAAAGCCATCTTAAAGAGACCTTTTGATCATATCAAAAGGTGGAACCCGAAGAAGATGTAATAATTTCACCACCCTCTTTCAATTTATTTTCTTCTTAAACTTCTTCTTTCATTATTATTTCCATTCTAAAATAATAACACCAGTATATTCTATATAATTTTGTGTTATTATAAATATGGCACAACTATATTCATTATTCTATCCATCTTAGGGAAATATAATGTCACCATGCATGCATACGTATGGATTATCATCTCCACGCCGTGGTGTAATTCGTTATTCAACACCTTGTTATTTGGATGGATATAATGATGAGTAATATGTATATAAATAATTAAAATAACATTATAATGTCTCTATAAAATTAATATACCATTCAATTAAATACTTTTAATGAAATGATATTGTCGCTCGTGCGTACGTACGGCTTACCGTCTCCACGACGCGATGAGATTCATTTCCACGTTCACCATTCATCGACATTTATAAAAATGTATATTACTAATAAGTTTTTAATATATGACATAATAATTATGTTGGATACATATATATATATATATACTTACATATATCTTATTCACTTATTTCCATTCAATACAATATGAAAACAGAAACAACGTTTTTGCGTACGTACGGACTACCGTCTAGATAAATGGTGTTTTCATTTCATATATATGTCAATTATACATATTTATACTCTAAATATATATGATATATAAATCATGTTTTATATTATGGAATTATTTAATTATTGGACTAAGTGATATGGTCAAGAGTAACAAGTTAAAACACATACGATCAGGAAAGCGATTATTACCCGAAATTTTAAATTAACATGGAAATTATTATTAAATGGGTAATATAAAGTCATAAATGAATCCTTTATGATATCAAAAATATAAATATGGTTTTGGTATAATTTAATAACATACTAAGATCTTCATATAGGTGTTTAAACGTACCCTCGACTAAAGGAAAGTGCAAGGTAAAGGTTTATTTCACAATCTCTTCATTATCCGGGGTTGTTTATAAGTAATTATCTACTAGGACCTCTTTATCATCCACATCCATGTTTCTTAAAAATGTATTTCTGAACATTATTACTATTTTAGACATTGGGTAAAAATAATTTATACCTTTTTTTGAATTTTTATATGATGTTTATAACGTAATCTTTCTGTCGTTTTCCAAACACGGTCCTTTTTGTCCTTTTCAGAAAAATTTAGGATAGTATGTATTTTTTTTAACTTAAATGGAGTGTGCAGATATTTTACACCATTATGAAATCGTCGAAGCATCCCTTACAAGACTATAAGAATATTTTCAATGTAAATGTTTTCTTTTATAATTATGTGACTTTTAAATGACTAAAAAAGGATATTTCTCTCAAATAGTTTTGATTTTGTCAATGTCAAAATCCATTGATGGATTTTATGCTTATTTGGAGTTGATTTATTATGATGCAAAACATCCATTTTGTATTGAAGGTTTTTTGATATGTTTGACTATGGATGTGTCATTTTTATATCATTCATGGTTTATGGAGAAATTATTTACATTTCATATGCTAGTTTTAATACGATTGTTTATGTTATGTTTTAACCTATTCATATGAGGAATGCAATGGAGTTAGTATGTGACAGGTGGATCCTGCTATAGCTTCTCGATTCATCGGTAGGTCCCATGAGACAAACTAGTGTCTTGGAACATGGCCTTGACAAAATCTTATTTGTATTATTGGCACAAGGCCTTGACTATGTGGTTATGATAGCCTGAAAATATGCATTACATCATTATGAAAGTGGCTATTGATATTGAATGTGATTAATCAACTAGTAGAATATCCTTGTGAATAATTTAAAGGAATTATTTTATTGTATCTTTTCTATATTATGCTGATGTTTTAGTTTAAAAAAGTATTTTCTTTTAGTATTATACATTGCCTTAAATGTTTATGCTTATTTATGAATGTTTCCACTATATTTTTATCCTTACTGAGCATCTGAGCTCACCTCTTTCGATGTTTTAATTTTCTCAGGATTTCAAGAAGTGTATTATGATTGATAAGCAGGGTTATGATAGGGGATTAATGGCATTCTCAAAGGATCATTTATTTTGTGTTTTATTTTCTAAAGTGTAATGTAACGTCCATGTATGTAATCTATTTTCCAAGACTGCTAAACTGATCGGTCTTTCGGGACATGATTCCTTGTAATCATGCCAATGTATTAAAATAATGCACCGACTCTGGGTAACTAGGGTCGGGGCGTTATGCCAAACATACCATCACAAGTA
Organism: Viscum album; assembly: GCA_963277665.1. Classification (NCBI taxonomy): domain Eukaryota; kingdom Viridiplantae; phylum Streptophyta; class Magnoliopsida; order Santalales; family Viscaceae; genus Viscum; species Viscum album. The sequence continues at coordinate 997,171,257 of OY728136.1, read as the reverse complement.
CAAAAAGGGAATCACCATTGAACTGTAACCTATGGGGATGGAATTTTTATTGAATAATTTGAATTTAATCTATATTTGGACTTTAAGGATAAATGCACATGAACTTTCAATGGTGAAAATTTAATTATATTTTTGTAAATTCATGTGTATACTGAATTTAAATGAACTAATTTTATTTTTAGGTTTAATTATGAAAATTAACATAAATTGTTATTTTTTCAATGAAATATATTTTTTTAATTTATTTTTAAAAATTCATTTTTAATGTTTTAATTTTAAAATTTTCAAAAATATTTTTTTTCTTCAAGAAAATTAAATTTGACTGTTGAATAGTGCTTGGGTTTTTACTTATTAAATTATTGTATCTGGGAATTTAGTTAAAAAATTCATCTGTATTACATAAAAATATAATTGTTTTCAAGAAAGGAATTTTAATTTTTTAATTGATATTCATGTTTTTTTGAAAATTGTAGTACCCAACCCATAAAATTTCATGGAGTAACCATTTAATTACAAATTCTATTACACATAATTTTTATTTTATCCAATATGCATTCCTAGAATTAACTAATATAAATGAACTTATTTTCTATATATGTGTATACAAGAAATGCATAGTGGAAAATCAATGCATACAAAAATACATATAGTAGTCATTTTACACTTAATTTATATATAAGAGAAAACAGGTAATGCATACTAGATAATTACTGCATATATAAATATGTATACTATAAAATAAATACAAATACGAAGTTGTATAGGGAATTAGTTCATATTGAATATGGAAACACATATAAGTGTATAAATTTTCCAAAAAACAAACATTTCCATTCTATATCGGTACTACCAACATCGCCATCATCACCACATGGTCATTAGAATCCTCATTCCTTGTGTCTAATGGTTGATCCTCATTGTTGATCTTATGCATGTGAGGAAGCTAATGTAAATGATGGTTGAGAATGGTTGTGCCATGAAAGGAAACAGTATATTTTCATTCAATAACAAAGCGCGAATGAATCAAAGGGGTATAGAATAATGCTTCTAAATTTTTACATCAACACTAATCCTGATTTTAATTATGAATGAATTCAATTTAGTTGCAGTAAAAAAATGACAATACAATGAAAATTGTGAAATAATGGCTTCAGATTTTAATGTTTCTTCAAATTTTATTTTGCTCCGAGTGTCACACCACATCAGAATCCATCTGTAATACCTGTGAAAAAGATTAAATTTTATGAATCAATAGGTAGGAAATCAAATTTATATATATTATAATAATTTTAACATGTTATATATCAAAATAGACACACAAATTTTCGATTGAATAATTACAAAATCATTATCTTACACAATAATTTCAGTCGATATATATGTAATGGAATATAAAAATATATCTAAAAGAGTAAAAATTATTGTAATAAAATATTAATTGAATGTGAATTTTTGAGCCTTGTAATGAAATTTTATGTCAAACAATTCAAGAATTGAATTTTTAGAAAATGCACTATTTATGATTTTGATATTTTAAAATGTATGATATTAAAACATTCATTGAAAAAATAGACTAACTCTGAAAAAAAACATAAAAAATATGAGTAAATATTACAACATATAGTTAACCTGATAGAATGAGAAATTATATATAACATTTATTGTGACACACCGAAATTGATTTCTGTATTAATAATAATTTTAATTATTACTTTTCTATTAATTTCCTTTTTATATAAGCAATTCGAGCAAAATAAACACAAATCTTTTATTCATCTAAAAATTGATAATGGATAAAAGGTATAAGGACCATAACTAACCAAAAATTCCAACCAGTAGGATAATCACGATCACCGGTAGACCCTGCATCACCACAAAAATTCCAAAGAAGAATTGGTCTTCCTTCGGATCTACCACGAACAAGAACATTATAAACCAAACCATAGCAGTCGTAATAAGCATCAGGGGGATGAAGAGTATCATCTTTTGTGTCATCGTTTTTGAAGTTGAAATACCCTAATCGCATATTTATAAGACCCAAAATTCGACCATTTCCATTTAAGTGACCATTGGGTTTACAACATCTATAATTATAGCCATTAGGTATTGTAGTTTGATTGACTATGAATATTGAAATTTTAAAGTATTTCAAAAGTACGTAAATTTTTATTATTACAAAACATAATGTTTTCAAATATTTAGGTATTGTATTTTTTTGTAAACTAATCTCTTGTATGACAAATATATTTCATTCTTTTGAACTTAATATGTAATTATTTTATCTATAAAATAACATTGAAGAATTTTAAGTGATGGAGTGCTTTAAAATCCTATTGTTGAACATAATTAATTGAACTTATCTTTCGAAAACATGGAATTTTAAAATAGTAATATTTTGGTATATTTATACACATTAATTCAAAGAAAAGTATGTATAATGTTTTTCAATTTGAGAATATTTGTAATTTAATTATTTAAAAGCTATATAGTTTGTTTTTTGTAAAGATATAAATAAATCAAATTTTATATAAGTAAGGATATTCTATTTTTTAGATTGTAATTTTGAAAATTTGGGTTAATAATAATATTAACCCATTTGTCCATCCATTTACAGCTAGGCCGAGGGACGCGGCACACACATGGTTGCTGATCCTAGACCCCAGCCCAAGCAAGGGCCGGTCGAGCATGGGTGCCCAGATGGTCACATAGGGTGGTTGGAAAGCATGAGCACACCACCGCAGACATGAGGCCGTGACTGAGCTGGGTAGGTCGAGGCCTAAATGGGAGAGGGATACCATGTGTAAGGCCCCCGTTCTATGTGTCTTGTGATTTCTAAAGGATGTTGCGGATCCTCAGTCTTATAAATAAGCGATGCACCTCTCCCCGTTTCAATGTGGGAAGTGATTTTTTAGGTTAAATGTGATCAGGGCCACTGGATCGTGTCGTTCATGATCCAGGCCATTGATCCTGATCTAACATCTAATCCTCTGTGACCTCGATGGCTACAGCACTTCCTATCCACTGTTCGATCTACATGAAGTCTAATCGCAACTGTTCGCTTGTTTTTAAATCCCACGCCTTATCTCATCCATCTGCTCTAATTAAAGATCCAATCTACACCATTATTCTTTTTTAAACCTACAAAATCCTCCTAGTCATCCTATCAAGACTCAAGAAATCTGAACCATCCATTTTTCCCAAGTTTTATCTTCCATGTTGTCTTCCCCATCGCGCTCAATCCAGTGGCCACCCACTGGTATTCTCTACAATCTTATTTTTTTTCATCTTCACCTCCATCTTGTATTCCCATCTATTTTATGGCCTCATGACCTTGAAATCTACCCAAAAGATCTCCCTGATCTATTTTATTTTACTCTATATTTTTTTGAGTTTGTGTTCTTTTGTTTCTGAATAGTTTTTTACAGGCTTTATATATATGTATGTATTATAATAACTGTTTTTTAGCTCTCTCTTTAAGAAACATGTTTGATTATTTTATTTCGGTCAAGTTTGAAGTCTTCCTTTATATAATATATTTATTATACGTTATATATATGAAACATATGAAATAACACCTATATAATCTTTGTTTTCATGCACCCGAAGTCACTGGTTTTCATCCTCTTGACGTGCAAACATTTCATGTCAATCCTCCATACACACCCAAAGTCTGGTAAGGTATCCACATGTTATGTTTTTACTTTTTTTAAACTCTTTTATCCTTACGTATATATGGTTTTATATGTGTATATATATACCATTTCATATATTTTATCCAAATCAAAACTCATGATGAGTTTTTTGTAAATGTGTTTTGACTACACAACACTTACAAGTGGTTTCACGATTCAATTTTCATATTGAAACCCTTCTTATCTAATTTATTTACTTCATGGATATATGTATATATATGTGGTTTCATCTCAACCCATTTTAAAATTTCAAAACAAAGGTATGTATATTCATATAATTATATATAGAAAAACCCATTTCGGGTTATGATCTTTGAAGGGAGATGTTTCGTTTTAAATGATGTTTTCAAAACATAAAACACATTCAAGGGCTCTAGTTCCTCATGTTTCTTTTTAAGTGTACCCTAATTTACAATTCATGTATGTATGGTTATATAAATAATTTACAACTAAGATTTCACTAAACCCGTCTTTATTTAATATAAACCATGGTTACAAAGATATCAATAGTTTCAAATCTTGTTTTGGGTTGCACAGATCCCCAAATATACACTTTTTGAATACATAAACATTTTTCCATAATTATCAATTTTACATGAATACATTTTCATTTCTAATTCGTTATCTCAAGTAATTTTTATGATGGGTTTTCATGATCATGTATAAATTTACATTCAGGCATGATATCACGTGTTTAAATATTTCTTTTATGCATAAAAACTATATAGGAAATAATCTATGTTTTAATTGTTTCACAAGAAAATGACTTTAGTTTTTATGTTCATGTTTTAATCTTATATAAAAATTAACAATTCATGGATCTAATGAGTATTTCAAAGCCAAGACATATCAACATGGTTTAGGAAAGGCCACATTATTAAGGGTTTAAATGCCAGAGTTTTTATTTCATGTGGAAACCCATTATTTTATGTGTAGTTGTTCTTATTACATGTGCATAAGTATGTTATTTTAGTTCATAAAAGTCACCATTTAATATGAATCCAACATGTCTAGTTCTTTTTGGAATGAACCAATTCTGTTATGAACATGTATGTAAAAAGGATTATTGAATAAGAATGTAAATATAAGACCCTATGAAGATGAGACCATGCTGAGACATATAAGGAATGTATTAGACTTTAAATGATGTGACAGGTGTGCATGTAATTATATAGTGCTCCAATGCATTGGTTAAAGTGACGAAGTCTCTTGAGTTAAGTGAAATGATGCATGAACATGATTCTAGATTTGTTCACAACTATGTGTGGTAGTTAACCACAATTATGTTGGGTTTTTACCCGTACGATCATGGCGCATGGCCTTGACAATGTCTAGTATTATACATTTCCTCACTATGGAATAGTAAATGATCAACCAAGGGATTGCGGATCCTTAATTAAGAATCTTTTATGATCATAAGGCATAATCATGTGTACAAATGGAAATTTATACCAGGGAAGGGTGTATAATCTTTAAGTCAAATGAATATTTTTTATGCTTTAATGAATCATGATATGATTGCTTATACTCTTAACAATGCTTTCAGAGTTGGATTGACTATGTTATGAATTATGAAAAACTCATTTATTACCTACACATGCGCACTCTGATTCATGTTTTGTAGAAAGAATGGCTATCTTTTATGAAAATTGACATTTGAAAAAATATTTGAAAGTAACATCAGAAAATATTGACGGTGTTCCTCAAAATGTTAAATCATTCACTTAAGAATTGTTTTATGATTGTTTTCGAGGTGGTTGTTTTAAATTTCAGTTTTCACCAAATGTTTTAAAACCCCTTACTGGGAATTTTTATGCCCATCCTACATTTAGATTTATGTTTTACAGGTTTTTAGTATTTTTTTCTCATGCCTTACGTACTCTCTATGATGAAACCATGTTGTAGATTAACCCTGCCAGGATTTCAAAATTAATACTTCAGTGGCATCTGATTTTCCAAGAACCTAAACAAAGATGATCCTCTGTATTGTGACAAGATTCAAAATTTCTTTCTTTTGTAAGCCTCTTTTTATGAAAAAAAAATTGCACACCATATTTCAGGCACTGATTTCAGTCTTCTCAGGTTGGGGTCAGGACAGTTGGTATTAGAGGATCAGTTTAGGAAAACTCTGTAAAATTAGAGAAACCATAAATTAGCTAATTTTATCATAGTAAGAAAAATCATTCTCAATATTTTAGATGGCTGATGAATCACACATTGTGTCTCTTCCAACAGAATAATTATAGATTGTAGTTGGAATGTCATATGTGGAAGACTATGAGACATTTGAAAATATTCGTGTGTCATGCAAAACCTTCTACCGTGTGTCCAAGTCTCCTCTTGTAATCCAACATCACCAAGGAGCTGGCCTCAACTATATTTTTATGTTTCATGCCCAATTTCGGTTATATACATAACAAGGAAAATACCTTGAGGGTTTGTTTAATTGTTTTACTCTAGATAATAAAGCTTCATCTCGAGAGGACTTTGAAGAGGCTACACAAGGGGGTGACCTCTGAGCAGCATACCTTTGTCAAATTTGACCTATGGTCTCCGTGGTAAAGTTATGGACTTTGAAGCTCTCAAGGATGGGCCTACTCGTTTAGACTATCGAAATATAGTTCATGCCGATGTTGCCCAAATTAATAAATGTCATTCCTTTCTCACCTTAAACCATATATGTCCACATGGGTTTTATCCTAGTTTCCCATGATGCATCTATACCTAAGAGATCGAATTGTTTGGAACCTCCTTGGGGATTCGTTTAAATAAGAACCCATGAAATCACTAACACCGATTATACCTGTCAAAATATGTCATTATGATTATGTAGTACCTCGAGATTATGAAAATTCCTAAATGAATCATGTTATGTTTTATGTGTTGGTATCTTATTATGGTTCTATAAAATTTATGTCTCTATTGTAAAATAGTTATTCTTTACATGTCCCTTGTTTATCATATGGAAAACTTGAGTACATCGATCACCATTTTATCACTTCCTACTGAATTTCTATAATCCATAATCTCCAAGACATGTTCAGAATACTACTACACTTTTGTAAACATGTTATTTTCTTGAAAACGTCATTATAAAGTATCCTATAGCCCGAACATTCTTCGGACCTACCAGGGAAATGGTTATGTTTATCACCACATAAAAACTGCACACCTAGGAGAGAACATGCAGAGTGTAGAGTACCATGAAGGTCTCTTCCATTAATTCACCTTGTACAAGAACCACCTAGCCTTGGTAAAGTTTCATGAAGCTTCTTTGGAGGGTAACCCCTGAGGAAATTATCTTCTCCAGGTCATGAGTTTCAGTATGTATTGAATGCTTTATGAAATTGATGTGTTCAAATGAGAGGTGGCCTGAAAAATTTATAGAGAGGTAGCTCACTCCCAAATCTCTAATCTCCACACCTCTCATGCCACTCCTTGGAAAACCGAATGCTTTATGCATAGTTTTGACCCCTTATGATCACTGTGTATATGGGATAAGATGATCGAGGAACTGGGAACTAATCTGGGAATCCACCTAGAAACATTAGCGGATTCCCTACAATGTTGGACCTCGAGGAGGGGGCCTCGAGCATAATGTCTCCCTATTTTTTATGGAAGTTTCTTACGGGTGTGATAGAATTTTGTGTGTAAAATTATTTAAAAGATGGGATAATGTGACACCAAAAACATGATTTCTATATTAATAGTAATTTTAATTATTACTTATGGATTAATATCCTTTTTATATAAGCAATTCCTGCAAAATAAACACAAAACGTTTAATCATTCAAACATTGTGAATGGATAAAAGGTATACAGACCATATCTAAAAAAACATCACACTAGTAGGCCAATAAAGATCACAGATAGACCCCCCATCACCACTAATATGCCACGGAAGAAGTGGATTTTCTTCAGATCTTCCACAACCAAGAACATTATAACCATAACTGCATCAATCGTAATAAGAAACAGGTGGATGAAGAGCACAATCTTCTGTGTCTCGGTGGTTGAAGTTGGAATACCTTAATCACCTATTTATAAGACCTAAAATTCGAACATTTCCATTTAAGTAACTGTTGAGTTTATAACGGCTATAATTATAGCTATCAGGTATTTTAGTTTGATTGACTATGAATATTGAAATTTTGAGGTATTTCAAAAATACGTCAGATTTTATGATTTCAAAACATAATGTTTTCAAATATATAAGCATTCTATTTTTTTTGTAAACTAATCACCTATATGACAATTATATTTCTTTCTTTTGAACTTAATATGTAATTATTTTCTCTATAAAATCACCTTGAAAAATTTTATGTGATGGAGTGCTTTAAAATCTTATCGTTGAGCATATTTAATTGAACTTTTCTTTTAGAAACATGAAATTTAAAAATAGTAAAGTATTGTTATATTTTCTAACATTAATTCAAAGAAAAGTATTTATAATGTTTTTTAATTTGAAAACATTTTTACTTTTATTAATTAAATGTTATATTGTTTGGTTTGTGTAAAGATATAAATAAATAAAATTTTATGGAAGTAAGGATATTCTGTTTTTTAGATAGACATTTTGAAAATTAGGGTTAATAAAAATATTAATCCATTTGGCCAGCGCTTTATAGTTGGGTCGATGGAGGCGGAACACACATGGTGGTTGAGCCTATCCCTCAACCCAAGCCAGGGCTGGCAGAGCATGGGTGCCCCGAAAGGCACATAGGAGAGCTTGAATGCTTGAGCGCGCCACCGCGGGCGTGAGGCCGCGGCAGAGCTGGGTAGGCCGAGGCCTGCAGGGGAGTAGGATCCCGTGTGTAAGGCCCCCATTCCTTGTGGGCTGTGATTTTTGAAGGGTGTAGTGGAGCCTTAGGATTATAAGAAAGTAGCGCGCATCACCCTGTTTCGATGTGGCAAGAGATATTTTTGGCGAAACGCGATCTGGGTCGTTGGATCGCATCCCGCTCAATTCAGGCCAGTGATCCCGGTCTCGCATTTAATACTCTAAGACCTAGGGTGCTATAATTCGTCATATCGACCATTTGATCTACATGAAGTCTTATCATAGTCGTTCACTCAGTTTTTAAATCCCACACCTTGCATCATCCGTCCAATCTAATTCAAGATCCAATCTTGACCGTTCTTATTCTTTAAACCAACCGAATCCTCCCAGCCATCTGATCAAGACTCAAGGGATCTAAACCCTCCATTTTCCCCAGTTTTCTCTTCTGCGTTGTCTTCCCCATAATGCTCAAACCAGTGGCCACCCACTGGTATTTTTCTCATTCTTCTTTTTAATCTTCTCCTCCCTCTTGTATTCCCCTCTATTTTTTGGCCTCACGACCTTGAATTCTACCCGAAAGATCTCCCCGATCTCTTTTATTTTACTCTTTGTATTTTTTATTTTTCTTTCTTTTGTTTCAGTATAGTTTTTCACAAGCTTCATAGGTATGTATGTATTATAATCACTAGTTTTTTTATAACTCTCTCTTTAAGAAACATATTGGATTGTTTTATTTCTCTCAAGATTAAAGTCTTTTTTTTATATAACATATTTATGATACATTATATATATGTAATATATGAAATACCGCATATATACACCATGCTTTCTTGCACCCGAAATCAATGGTTTTCTTCCTCTTGACGCATAAACATTTCCTGCCCATCATTCTTGCACACCCAAAGTCAGGTAAGGGATCCACGTGTTCTGTTTTCACTTTTGTAAAACTCTTTCATCCTTATGTATATATGGGTATATATGTATATATATAAACCATTTCATATTTTTTTCCAAATCATAACTCATGATGAATTTATTTAAATGTGTTTTGAGTACACAACACTTGCAAGAGGTCTCACGAGACAATTTTTGTATGTAAATCCATCTTATCTAATTTCATTACCTCACTTATATATGTATATGTATATGTTTGTATCTCAACCCATTTTAGAATTTCAAAATAAAGGTATGTATATTCATATATGTATGTATACAAGAAACCATTTCAGTTTGTGATATTTTAAGGGTGATCTTTCGTTTTAAATGATTTTTTCAAAACATAAAACACATGAAAGGGGTCTAGTTCATCAAGTTTCTTTTTAAGTGTACCCCAATTTACAATTCATGTATGTATGGTTATATAAATATATTACAACTAAGATTTCACTAAACCTGTCCTTATTGAATTTAAACCTTGTTTATGAAGATAGCAATAGTTTCAAATCTTATTTTGGGTTGCGCAGATCCCCAAATACACACTTTAGGTATAAATAAACATTTTTCCATAATTATCAAATTTACATGAATACATATGAATTTTGAATTCGGTTTCTCAAGTAATTGGTATGATTTTTTTTCATGTTCATGTATAAATGTACATTCTTGCATGATATCACATGTTTAAATATCTCTTTTATGCATAAACACATTATAGTAAATAATCCATGTTTTAATTGTTTCACCAGAAAATGACATTGGTTTTTAAGTTTATATTTTAATCTTATATAACTATTAACATTTCACGGATCTAATGAGTATTTAAAATCCAATACAGATCAACATTGTTTAGGAAAGGCCACATTCATAATGGTTTAGAATCAAGAGTTGTTATTTCATGTGACAACCCATTATATTATGTGGAATAGTTCTTATTACATGTGCATAAGTATGTTATTTTAGTCCATACATATCACCGTTTAAAATGAAGCCAACAAGTCCAGATCTTTTTGGCATGAATCAATTCTGTTATAAACATGTAAATAAAAAGGATTATGGAATAATAATGTTAGTATAAGACCCTATGAATATGAGACCATTCTAATACATATGAGGAATTTATTGGACTTTAAATGATTTGACGGGTGCGCCCAAAATTATATAGCACTTCAATGCATTGGGTAAAGTAATGAAATCTCAGGAGTTAAGTGAAATGATGTGTGAACATGATTCTAGACTTGTTCACAACTATATGTGGTAGTTAACCACAATTATGTTGGGTTTTTAACCATACGGTCTTGGCACAAGGCCTTGTCAAATTTGATAATTATACATTTCTTAACTACGGAATAGTAAATGATAAACCATGGAATTGTGGATCCTTAATTAGGAATATTTTAGGATAATAAGGCATAAGAAAGTGTGAAAATGGAATTTTATACAAGGGAATATTATATAATGTTGTAGTCATATGAATCTCTTTTTATGCATTAATTAATCCTGATATGAATTCTTATACTCTTAACAAAGATTTCCGAGTTGGCCTGACTAAGTTATGAATTATGCACATCTCATTTCTTACATACACATGCACACTATGGTTCATGTTTTTTATAAAGCACGACTATATTTTATGAAAATGTTCTTTTGGAAAAATCTCTGCAATTTACTTCAGAAAATATTGATGGTGTGCCTCAAAATTTTAAATCCCTCTCTTAATAATTGTTTTATGTTTATTTTTGAGGTGGTTGTTTTAAAGTTGAATTTTATCCAAATGTTTTAAAACCCCTTACTGGGAATTTTTATGCTCACCCTATGTTTATATTTATGTTTTATAGGTTTTTAGTAGTTGTGATCAAGTCGTATGTACTCCCTGTGATGACACCAAGTTGAAGCTTAACCCTGCCATGTTTTCAGAAGAAATACTTCAGTAGCATCTGATTTTCCAAAAACCTAAACCGAGACGATCCTCTGTATTGGGAAAAGATGTGAAATTTACTTCTTTTTTATGACTATTTTAATGAAAAACATTTCACACCATGTTTCAGTCACCGATTTCAGCCTTCTGGGGTTGGGGTCGTGACATTTATAGTGTTAAAATGTCAGAAAAAACATACGTAGCTATTTAAGAATATTCATAGAATGAATACACATATAAAAAAGATATTAATTTTTTTTGAAATAATGACCTATTAGGATATGTAAAATAATCCATCTAATAAGGTGTGAAATAAATACTAAGTCTTAATACATTTAATTCCATAACAACACTTTTGTTTAGTTGGTTAATTATTTAAATCGGTTTCTTTAAAATCTATTTTAACATCTTCTCTTTCGACAAAATATTCTTGATAAAAATCATTTACTTAATGTTTTTATATCATTTGGAACAATATTTTCTCTTCTTGTTTCACTTATTGTCATTATTTACCTTCACTCTATTGTATTGATTGCCCTTCATATTTACATATCAGGTGTACATTCTCATATTTTTCTTGATTACCTTACTTTAGCATGTGAGAAGGTTTTCAAAGATTCTCAAGAAGGTGTTTAGATTTTAAATTTTGAAATGGTACATTTTATAGGTTTAGTTTAATAAATGAATTTAAATGTTTGAAACTCTGTTTTTAGACAAATACTCATACTCTCTCAATTGTACTCTTATTTTAGCATATCAGAGTTGTCTTATGAAGTAAATGCATTGAATATTTGGTTGAATATTTATGGGATCATTAGCTCACACATTGCATGTACGTTTGGTGTTTGCAACCTTTATTATTTTATAGTTGTTTTTCATTGTTTCAATGACAACGATTTCACTAGGACATTCCTTTGTGAACCTCCAGTGTTTAGGGTGTTCTAGGATGCAACAGTAGCTCGTTTCAAGAGTTTACCATATTTCCAGTTTTTTCATCGGAAAATAAGGTTGTTGGCATCAACATGTCTGTGCATTGGTGAGTTAGGGGATTCATCTTTGGTGCCATGGTGTTGGTGCAATGACGTCAGTGTCATGGAGTCATTGAGTCTTTGAATTAGTAGGTCACATCGGTAGCTCAGCATCGATAGGTCACGTCAGTAGCTCAACGTCGGTCGCTCAGCATCGGTAGGGTACGTCAGTTTCTCAGTGTTGGTCGGTACCATCGGTAGCATAACATCATTATCTCAGTGTCTATATATTTCGTCGGTAGCTCACCCTTTGGTGGATCAGCATCAGTGACTCACCCATGAGTGACACTTTTCTAGTTTTTCTTGTTTTTCCCAGTTTTCCAGTGTCTCCCCTCTTATGAAATATTTGACGTAAATCGAGTTTAAAGAATTTTTAATTGTTTTTAAGGGTGTTTCAATAGATATGAAGTACATTTTTAATATCCTTACATTATTGGTGATTTTAGAAACTCAAACCACGTGTGCTTGACCACGATCTAGTTTTAATGGCTTTCAAAACCATTATTCCATTAATATATGATCTGGCTATTCAAATACGGGAACTTCCCTTATGATTTTGTTTCTATTCTATCTTGGTGCACCTAATTTTTTCAACTCTATATGAGTTGTGTTACTATGATAGATCCATCTCCTACTCATTTTTTTGGAGTTTCTTACTTATTACGTGATCCCCTGATCATGACGCTAAGAGAAGCTTTAGTCACCTATGATTTCCTGTTGGGGTTTCTTCTGCCTCTCTTTGTTTGTGTATCATGCTGGGTGGTTGTACTAATAATTCTGTATAAATAATGGGTGAATAATATATTAAAACAATTATTAAAGAAGAATATAAATTGATCAAAATATAACGAGTTTAATGAAATAATAGGCATGGAGTGGTTTGATGTTAATCACATATTTTATTAGTTATCCTGGTTTATGATGTGATCTATTGAATTTATAACGAATTTGTAAAATCATGGTCATTGGTGGTATTTTTATTTATGCATGGGTGATGATTTATAACTTTTTTTGTTTCCTTATAAAAAAAATTGGTTTAAATACTAATCTGACCAATCAGGTATACCCTGTTAAAAAAATGGAGGTCCCATGATGAAAAACCTCGTTTGATCACCCCTATTTATCAAATAGGATTAATGAATAGTATTTTCCAAATCTTAATATACCATTATTGATAGGTGTTTCTATGTGTAGTGTTGTTTTGGGTTTTGTGACTTCGTGTGTGTTGTGTGATGCTGCTTTTAAAAGAAAAATTATTGGTACAGGGGTGGCAGGGGAGTTAGTTTTGTGAGAAGGGGTGGTATTTGTGTGAGGAAGGGCTATGTCTTAAATGGTATTTGCAGTCGATTTTGTGTGTGGGGAGGTATGGGTGATGTGTTGGAATCCCTGTTTGAGAGACTGATTGATAGGGAATGTGATTGACTTGTAAGAAGTGGGAATTCCTTTACTAGTGTTTTATCCTAGGAGTGATGATGGGATGTGGGACTATAATGTGGTTATAAAATTATAATTTAGTGGGACTGCATCTGGAAAATGTGTGGGCAGTGGGGAAACTGGATTGGGTTGTGTTGTGACTTCATGTTTATAGTTATGATGGATGTGGCGTTTTTGTGCATCAGGGATTCCAGTCCTAGTTGTTAGAGGGGTATTGTGCAGTATAACATTGATGAATTAAATTTGGTTGTGGTTGAAGGAGGTGAGTTGGTTTTTTCATTTTTACTTAATTAGAACCATCGCCTTCTGATATTGTCGCAAATGTTGTGATTGGTAGTTTCCCATGGTACTATTGTAATAAACTAAAGTGAAACCCTAAAATTATGAATGGAATTTATTTAAATAAAAGGGGTCCAGTTTATACTTTAGTAGTGACCATTGTTGTGGTTGTGCAGATATGGGTAGTAGAAAATGTGTTTTGTGTGTGTTGGTTGTTTGTTTTTGGATATGTAGGATGGGTTGAGTGTCTTATTACATATATATATAAATTACAATTCATTATGATTTTTATACTCACCCCACCCTTATTGAGAACCAAATTCCAAATATCTTCATTTCATTGGAGAGGGTGTCTTTCCCAACATCCCACTTGGAGGATGGATGACGGGTTACTGACTTTCTTCCTTGCTACCTCATTTGGGTTCTTACTGCTCAAGCATATCTGAGGATGCTGTAATGAATTGAGGTTTACCATAGTCAAAGATCCTTTAGGCATGTTTTTTATGGATGAGGGGCCTAGGTGGTTGCGGTCATGGATTGTTTTCCCATGTATTTTCAGCATGAGTCACGAGTGTATATAGGTGAGAGGTGTGGTTTTTGTGGCCCATGAGCCTGCGGGTGACATGTGTGGTGTGGTTGAGGCCTAGGTGTTTGTAGGCAGGTTGTGGAAGTGTGACTACGTTTTGTAAGAGTGGTAGAGTCAATACATTTGTCGTTACGAATAATAATTAACCAGTGGGATTGCGGTTCGAGGTACCCAAATGTCGATGTGCTTATATTACCACTTTACTTTACTTACAATTTTGGGTGAGATTGCCTTGGTGAGGATGGTCTAGTTTGTTTTCCTTGTTATGTTCTTTGAGGTTGTATTTTTTCCTCACATGGGCATTATTATGTCCCCCCACATTTCCATGGGAGGCATTAGTTCCCCTACCGGGTATTCATTCACAGTAACCATTAGTATGTAAGACTATTTTTAGGTTTCGAAGAGGACTTTGAGGACCGTGCAAGACTTTACTAGATCAGGCGTCTGAATAGTTGATGTGTTATTGTGTATTCTAATTATTTTGGTACTTGATTAATTAATTTTGTTGTACTTTTTACTCATTTTACATTTAAATCATGCATGGTCATGATGTTGGTTTCCTTTATATAAATGTTTATAGTTTTTTGGGATTTTATTTTATTATCCCATGATCCCATTTTCATCAATATGGGTAATGCCTTCCATTTAGGTGTATTATTCAATACCAATGGTTCTAGTTACCACTTCAGATCCTATCGAAGGTGGGACTCGTGGGTAATTATCTCTCCTTCATCATGAATATGGAAGGGCGTGACACTTTTTTGCACCTTTCCTCATATTGAGGAAGGAGGGTCATGACATTTTTCTTACATACCTTTCTGAGGTAGTGCTCAGGTGACCATGGGTGGGTGACATGGAACACGGAGGGTGGTCATGGACCATTAGTAGACTGGTATTGTGTTTATGCCCCACATTTATTTTTTAGTGCCTCATTGTACTTGTTTTTTGTCTATTGGTTGATATATATATATATATAATGATGTTTCCACATTTTACTATGTGGTTGTTGTATTTTGTGGGAAATGTCATTCCCAATGTTTATCTGTTAAATTCCTAGGTTCTTGTCGCCATCCCATGGAGATCGGGAACACTCTACGAGTTAGTGGCGAATCAGCTCCGGTATCACATTAGATGGTATCCGGGGTTAAGTATCATGGATTTTACTAAGCGTGTGCATATTGTGCACCCAGAATAGAGCCACAATAAGTGTTTCACGGTCTGAATTCACTCTATTTCAAACCGTGAACCAACTATGTGACCCCGACTGTTCGAGATGGACACATTTTACAAATAGTTCTCAGACCGTGCACAAACCATGCACCGTCCCAGAAACACCCAAAAATGCCCTAAAAACTCTAGAAATGAACCTAGAAGATACCAAATCAAAGGAAAATCAAATCAATGTTTCAAGATACATAATATCAAGTAATATAATGTTATAAACTACCAATTTTATATGTTATATCATGAATTCCCTTATCATCATACTATTTATTGTTTAATTTTAATTTATTTCTTCTGTGTGTCTTATGTTTCCAAATTTACCAAAATTGGCAATGGTTTATTATAAAATATCATCATTTATTGAGATTTATTAAAAGTAGATTTATGATGATGAAAAATTATGATTTATCAATCAATAAAATCATATATTTTATTATCCTACGGTTATTCATAATCTTTTTAAGTAATAGTATCACTTTCAACTCTTTTTTACTTAAAATTATTGAAAAAATTATTTTAAGAAAAGAAAACATTATTTCTCTTTTTGGTTAAAATCCCTTTCTCTTCTATATCCATGTTTTCTTCAAAAAATTCAAAAATGTTTTAAAATTCTAATTCTTTTTATTAAATATATTTTTACCCATGTTGGACTTTTTAAAAAATAGTTTAAAATGAATATTCTTATAGTTTTTCAAATGAGGAACATTTTATCATTTCTTACAACAATGTGAAAAGAA
The DNA here is from genome assembly GCA_963277665.1 of Viscum album. Lineage (NCBI taxonomy): Eukaryota > Viridiplantae > Streptophyta > Magnoliopsida > Santalales > Viscaceae > Viscum > Viscum album. The sequence continues at coordinate 997,154,643 of OY728136.1, read as the reverse complement.
TGTTTTTTTACCTTATAAGATGTGTATGGAATTACCCGCTATCATGAATAGTGATTTATTTGAAGATTCCTTAACATGTTTACAAGAATATTTTTAAAGAAATTTTTTCTTAATATTCTATATTTTTTTAATTTTTTAACGTGATTTTCAAAGTTAAAAGGATATTTTCCTTAATATTGTTTTAGTGGAATTTTTACACTATTTATATTCATCAATGAGAAAACATTATTTCACTTCTGATCCACTGATAATATATTTTAATGATACCATATTAATAATTTCTCTAGGAGGTTTATGGCGAGCTTGAATGGGGATATACTATTTTGACACCACTCTCCATATTACACTAATTGAATTATGATTGTGTTTTTTGATTGGGTTAATTATTAATATCGTATATGTTAGTTTTTCTATATGATTGTTTACATTTATTATATTTCACCCCTTTTATATGAGTAATACATTGTACTTAGTATGTGATGAGAGAGACCCTCTATAGCCCCTCGATGGATCCTTAGGTCTCATTATACAATCTAGCTTTAGTTTTTGGATGAGGGCATACCCATTTATGTAAGATGTCTTTTCATGAGGCATTGATGGTATGGTTTTGATGTAAAAAATAATTCATTTCATTCTTATGATCTTAGTTGTGGATTTCCATGTCACTATTTTATTAGTTTGAATATCCATAGATTTGATTCAAGATTATATGATTATTTATATGGCATTATTTGATCACCATTTATTTATTCAATATTAGTATTAATGTTCAAATTATTGACTATATAACATGTTCTTTTATTTAGTTACCTTTTCCATATTGATCATTTCATATTTATTCATGATGTCTTCTTCTGTATGCTTACCCGTACCGAGCATCTGAGCTCACCAATTTCATATGTCTTATTTTCCTTAGGATACTTGGGGGTGTTTTAGGATTGATATGTAGTTATATTCTAAGGGAAATAATGACGTTCTCAATGAAAACACTTTCTTATTTTATATTTTAAAATGTAATTTGAATTTCAATTATGTATTTAGTTTACCAACACTACTAAACTATTAATTCATTTGGAATGATATCTCTTCTATATAGTGCTAATTATATATGGAAACCACCAGCTCTAGGCTACTAGGGTTAGGGTATTTACAATAATTAATATATTTTATATAATTAAACCCATAAGGCAGTGATTTTTTTTAATACATTTCTTTTTACTTGTCATGATCTCATAGGTCTAATAAACTAAGGATTCAACATCCTATGTTTTCCTATCATTAAATGATGAAGTTAAGTATAAAATCATGATCAGTAGCCCAAAATTCCAATGATCATATCATACAACTAGTATAATATTTTTGGTGACTTTGTGCAGTCATTAACCACTTTCAGATCAATTTTACATACTCAGTCATCTACTAAATAATACTAAGACAAATCAATAAAAATTCTTCTATCTATATCACGTAAAATGTAGAGAGAATGTTCAACCATAGTGATCCTAATATGTATGAATGATACATATGATTATTGGTCAAATCTATGAGATATATATTATATCACCAAGAGCCTTTAAAATAAATAATACATGCTCTATTCATAACATATAATATGTGAATGGTCCTCTACGACTAACCATTCATTTGATGGTGATAATATGCACTCTTTTTCATCTAAGTAATGATATTACACTGCCACTATTTCCAAAATATGGATTTAAACTTAGGATACTAATAAAAAAATACTAATTAGAACACTATAGGGATTTAATATCTCATATAAATATAACATTCCAAGATCATTTATAGTATATGTTTCCTAAATAGTAAGGAAATGAGTTTTCTTAGTCAGGAAATAAAAAATTACTCAGACTGTAACATATAACCTCATATTTCAAGGAAAAATTATCATGAAATATATTATAATCTCCTCCCATTTATATATAAAAATAAATATTATATAAAATTCACATGAAATTCATTGATGTTTTGATTTGACATATTGATAGGTAAGTGATTGAAAACACTATAATTGGATGAATCAAATTGTATGATTCATTCACACCATAACCTTTTATATGTATATGAAAATATCATTGTAAAAAATATGGATATATTGTTAATGACATGAGATGCATATTTCATATGATATGACATATAATATAACCTATAATATGTAATATCGTGTGATGAGTGCTTTTGAATTTTTTAAATAGTGTAATTTTAGACTTAATTAATTAATATGAGTCATTTATAGATTGGTGATGATAATTTTGATTATTTAAGAGATAAAAAACAATAAACACCAAATATGTGTATGTTATAAGTAACGTATGGTAATTTTCAAACATTGGAAGCTGACATCTGATATCCTTTATTAAATGAATAGAGAATATATAAAGGATATGATCCATATTTTTGGTGTGTGTTCTTTGATGCCAAGCTAGAGCTCCCTTACTCCCTTTAATTCATTTATCTTCAAATAAAGGGTACCAAAACACTTTTAAAAAATAAATGGGTCATCATATAATAATCATGAATTCTAATGGATGATGTACTACATAAGGTGGTATGATCCCAAGTTTTATTTCATTGTGATATTGGTTAATCATACTCCATTGATTTGGATCACATGTGACATGAGGCAAACATGGTAAATTTATGTCCATCATTTTTCATGTTGATTCTATAATGATAGACCTAGAAAATAAATGGATTTTATTCACTATTGAAGAACATGAAAAAGTTAAAAAAAACCCATTAGTGGTATCCGATCCACCTTCAATATGAAATAAATATTTTTTATAATCATTTTTTAAATATCATGTATTATATAAGGTGTCAAATGAGATATAAAAACTGTATGATATGATTTATCTAATTGTTAATAATTCGATTGATATTCCTTTTTTACAATATTGGATATTGTAATGCGTGAGAAAATGTTTTTCATGATCATAAGGTATGAATGGATGAATCATAATGTATAATTCATAAAATATTATGATTTATATAATTTCATAATTTATGATAGAAATTATCTTAGGATACAAATGATAATATAGGTTTCTTCAAAATTGAGTTTCATATTATAATTGTGATATTGGTGATGTCCTTGATTATAGTTGGGTTTCAATGTTGAACTGCGCTATATGAAAACAAGTATCCTAAAAAATGACAATCCACTCATGATAGTTTGTATCATAAGTGTAAATTAAATCATGACACATGATATATATTATCTTTTTTAAAATAAAATATAGAATAAGAATGTTACCAATTAATATTTTATGAAAAAATGTTGATAATTTATCAAAAATAAGTGTTAAGAATTATAACTTGAATATTTTGTCCCTAAAAAAATATGAAATGATCATATGAATATCTCATTTTTAAAAAATAAATATTTTTTTATTCAATTATTTTTTTCTATTTAAATATTCATTCATATAAAATTTTTATATTATGTGAATATTGTGTATGATTTACTTTATGAGATAAATTTATTCTTATAGTATTTCTATACCTTGTATTACATGCGGGATCTGATAATATCATATTCAGTTTCATATAAAATGGATTCAGTTCGGTATGGAATTATGGTCCAAAATTTTGAGGTTGAGTCTAGTTTATACATACAAGGTGTTAGAGTTATAATATAAATGGTATTTTTTATGAGAAATAAACGGTAGATAGAAGTATTTTGGCTCAGACTACTCACTAGACTCAGAGTTTATGCCTTGTCTTGAAAAGTGGAGGTTAGCCACCATTAACTCCATGTTTACTCTTATGTTGATTTTTAGTTTCAAATAATTATTAACCTTAAGATAAACGAAATTATTGTACCATATACATAGGATTTCTTTAGATAAGTTTTGGATTCTATATTTGGTTAACACAAATCCTGAGTTTTGAAAAGTGTTACATATTAAAATGGTTTGAATATATTAATTTGTTTGATCATATATGGATTCCAAAACCAAAACAATATAATCATGTTTACATATTCGAATAAGAATAAGGTAATAAATATTTCATGATATGAAAGAGTAATTTATTTAATATATATATAATATGTATATGAAAATTAGTGATAAAAAATAACTGAAATACTAAGTTTGAGATTCCTTCTGAAGAAAACATATGTCAAGACCATGATTATTCAAACAAGAAGGTTCTATTAAAGTATAGTGCCCATAAATAATCTTATATCAGGCATAGGAAAATGGATAACTCTAAGAGATAAGTAACAAATTCCAAATGTGATATTTGGGTTAAATATATACCTAAAACCATATGTTATATTATACTAAAGGAATAGAGTTGAGTTTTATCCATATTATATATTCAAGCAATGAGTTTTCCACCTATGTATCGAAGATTCATATGTGATATGATTATCATTATGGACTATATATATAGTTGAGTTATGATTGGAATTTCCAATTGTACTTGTTAATAAGTGTAATATATATCATGGACCATTAATGATAACAGTTTATGGGGTTACCATTTCAGTGGAGGTATATTCATTAAATTTCCTTAATGAAAAGATATAAAATTGGATACTCACTTATAAATATGTTTTTATTATATAATATTGTATAAATTATCATTATCATTTAGATGTATCGTATATTGATGGAATCTAACCAAATTATATATTGTTATTTAATGTTAATAAGTGTTCTTAAGAAGAATCATTTAGATATTATAAAATTAAATGTTATAGAAATCGATCTCTCAAACTCCGACTCGTATTAGTTGAATATTAACCATGCAACACACATTTATGTTGATAAAAGAATACTTAAAAAGTGGATATAATTGGAAAAGGGTGAATTTTATATATGTGTAGGTAATGGGGGATGAGTTTCTATATTGCAGGTCAACACTCAGGATCTCATTATTCAATATAGATTAGTTCTTGAATAATAAAATTTTCATTATGTTCCTACTATATATATATATATATTATATATTTACTGAAAAATAATATATTTTCATTCATTATTTAGAGTAAAATTTATTCATGAATGAAATGTTTTATGGTATGGATAATATGGTTAATTTTTTATACATTCTAGATACGGATTCTAGAGTTTATAACAATCATAATTCCACAGTCAATGATTATTATAACATTATATATCTCTAGTATTTATGCTTTGGGAATTTAAATCTGAAAAATATCCAAAGAATCCATTGAGATATATTTTTAGACTTATAGAAGTATGAAACATTTAATAAATATAGTCTTATTTATTAATTAAAATATTCAAATAACATTTAAATGTAAATATTGAGAGGTCCAGGGGACTATTTTATCTTATATGTAGTGATTTATATAGACCAATGAGTACCCAATAATGGGGTGATTATAGATACTTCAAAACATTTTCTGATAATTCTAGTAGGTATAGTTTGGTGTTTATTTTGAGACACAATTTTTAAACATTTTAATAGTTTAAATAGTTTCATAATAAAGTAAATAATTAACTGGAGAAAATTATTGATATATTCTTATTAGAATTGTGTGGTGAATATGTGACCCATGAATTTATTAATCATCTGAGAGATTGTGTAATTATTTCTTAGTTCACTCTTTCTAGAATATCAGAATGGAACAATGCATCTAAGAGGAGTAATTTTTCATTTTCAGAAATGGTTTGATAGATTTTGATTCAATGCGACCTTCTAATATAACTATGGTTATATACTCTCGGAACTATTTCATTATTTCATTAGAAAATTCCATAAAAAAATAAAAGTATACCCTATAACACATCTGATGGAAAATTCCCTATTTTTATCAGTATTTGGGGTTGTGAGGCATTAGTACAACATTTTTCTTCTAAGATACTTGATTCTAAATTAGATTAATGATTATTTATTGGGTTTCCCAAAGAATTAAATAGATATAATTTCTATAATATTACTAAAAACAATGTTTTTATATCGTGGTATGATATAATACATGAGAATGAATATATAAATCAAATTATCAACGGGAATAAAATTGATCTTGAGGAAGTTAGAGACCAATAAAAAGGAAATGGTCATGAGATAGAATTTGAGTCATTTATACCTATGGAAGAATAATCGACTCGGGTTACATAACATACTGATAAATTTAGTATGATTCCTCATGAACCTAATATATATTGATTTCATATGTCAAATGATGATGAAGCAATGTTCATTGAAAATGAACTTAATTTTTAAAGACTAGTTATCAAAAAATTAAATTCCAATAAATAGTTAAAGTATATTAATTATGATACTGTTCCATATACACTATGTTTAGAACATTTTTGGATTCACCAAAAGTGGTGTGACCCATATGTTGAAAACGGGTTTTCAGAAATAAAACTGACATGTATGGTAGAGTTTCTACCTATAAATCACATCTGTTAGCTAAAGGATACACATAAACTCATGGTATTTACAATAAAGAAACATTTTCTCTAATAGAGATGATAAATTCCATATCGATATTACATTCCATAATAACTCATTATTATGAGATATATTATGTGGAATTCAAAACTGATTCTCTTAATGGGAATTTTTTTTAACGATATGCATATGATATAAATTAATGTTATTGATGTTCCAAATGTAACCGATGAGGATTAAAAGTTTCCATTTTCCATTTATGTATTGAAAAAATATTCTCAGAGTTGGAATATCTAGAATCAAAGAGTTCAGTTTCATTTATAACATGAATGATTCTTATGTATATAAATGGGTTCAGTGAGTGTTATTATATTTCAAATATTGTAAACGTATGACATACTACTTATATAAAATGATATCTTGACTTTTTATTCTATAGATATATTGTTGTAAAAATACATATTGATGAAAGTCATGGGTGATGTAGTTTATAAATTGGGAATGAAGATATATATAGATAGATAAAATAGGTTTCATGGATTATGTAAAAACATATATATTGATAAAGCATAAAATATGTTTAAAATTGTAAACTCCAATAAGGGGTCTTTATCTGTGTTACACGGTGTGAATAATAGGAATATTTAATATCCATTTATGGATTTTTATTGAATGAATAATGTCCATTATGTATATACCAATGGTTCTATCAAGTATACTATAAGGGCATAGATCCTTTTAGTAAAACCCTTTGTCTATTATTGAAGCTCATGGTGCTCAGAGGAGGTCGAGAGTGAGTCTGGAGGGGCTCGACAACTAAAATTTGGATGTAGGGAGTGTAAACGACATTTAAATGTGTTTTGAATCATTTATTCGTAGTTCATTTCTTTCATGGGTGGTGGACGGGGTGTTACATGACATGTATTTATTTGGGGTTAAAAGGTATTTGGTGACATGTTTTTCAGAATGATCTGTATCTTAACATTTACACAATGAGTAAAGGTTACATGTTGTGTAAATTCCCTATGTAGAGCACCTATAAAGCCTTCAATGGATCGAGTTTTCTCAAAACCATATGCCTTCTCTCATTTTACGAGCGGCCGAAAACCCTATTACCATGTAATTTTGGATTCTTTCAAGGATGATTGATCCTTGAATCCTTGTATTTGATCTACGGTGATCCAAGGTGCGTTATTTATTCATTTTCTCATGGGTTCTCCATGGTCTTGCTTATTTTCTCCCATTTCATCTCTCCATGCTATAGTCCTTAATATTTTTTGTTCTATTGAGATTTCTCTTCTTCTTTTTGGTGTGTTGTTGGCCTGACTTATTTAGGATATCACAGTTTCCTATTGGGAGAGGTGATCAGAGATCCTTAACATCGGTCTTTTCTCATGCATAGAACATTGAAACCTTTGAGTTATGGGATTTATTTATTATTTATTTATTAATGTGAAATTATAAAGTTAGAATGATTTATCTATTTGGATGGAAATCAAATTAACCTAATAATTATTAAAAAATATTAATAATTAATGGGTTATGGTGAACTCATGTGGATGTTTTGTACAGTGATAGTGGTTGACACATTATTTTATAGATATTGTGTTATCTATGATATGATATGTAAGCATGTTATTATGATTGGAGTATCATATTTGAAATTGATAAAGAGCATAAATCTAGGAATAATTAATTAATCATCTTAATAATTAATGAATATGCTTTATTTGAATCCAGAGTTTCTTGTAATGTGATGATGAACCAATTGATTCAATACACACGTTTAATTGAAAATTATCTTTCATGTGATTAATGAAATTGATAAATGAATAGAATAATGTTTAGAATTATTTATAATAATAAAATTGTTTTTAAATGTGAATGGTTCTTCTCACAGTTCGATGTAACTTGTTTAAATTTTAGATATCATTTTTAATCTTTTTATAGGATGTTGTATCTTGATAAATTAGGTTAACAATACTTGAAACAAATAAATAATGAATCAGTTAACTCAAGATGGAATAAATTTTTTTTTGTAAATCTAATTTCTAGGTCCCATGTTTCCCATTTTTTTGTGAAGGCCAAGTTCCTTGAGTTTTTAGTAACGATAGATTTTTTATGTGTGTAGTCGATATACCTTTTTTTAGGGAATATATTTCATTATTTGATATTATTGTTTATTTCATGGTACCTATGTGATGTGATCCAGATGATAAATTCTCTATGCGATGTGATATGGGGAGAGAGGCCCAAATGTGATATGATCTTATAATGGATTATGTAATATGGGGTTGGGAGGCCCAAATGTGATATGATCCTTTGATGTCTGATGTGATATGTGGGTGGGGATACATATATGATCTGGTAGCATTTTAGGTCATAATTGGAGAGATGCATTGAGATATTGATGTGTATGTTAGAGATGGAACAAAAGATCATAGAACGTGTTGAATTTGGGCTTACCTATTTATGTGATTCTGAGATATGGGATAATTTATTATGAATCTATTTAATGGAAGATGGTTGTGTATCTTGGTTTATTGACATTCATTTCTCCACTTCTTGAGGCGGATATATGTTCTTGGTTCCATGATTCCTCATTGTTGTAACTTAGGATGGTTTTACTAGATCACCTAGATATGGAATGATGCTAAAAATGAATAAATAATTCCTAACCCACAAGGTTGGTTGATGTTGGAATACAGTAATATTTTACTCTTGATAAACCATGGGCTCGATTTGTATTATTCATTGTATGGAAAGGAATTTACTCTGATGATTAATGTAATGAAATGTGGAATAATGTTATTGGTTAATTAATTGATACTGAATTAATTAATGTAATGAAATGATAAAATTAAAACAATTAATTAATTTATATCATCAAAATGATTATGTGCTAATATGATATATAGTCTTAAAATTTATAGCCGGGAGTCTGAACAACATTAGTTTTAATTGAGTCTAAGACTATGTTATACCCAGAGTATAGTTGTGAGCTATATTATTTCTTGTATATTCTATGATTTCACTTGCTACCCATCCCATGTTGGATAGGGGGACTGATATCCAATGAAATTTTTCAGGGTGCTTTCCCCAACATCTCAGTGGTATGATGAATGGATGACTAACCCCTCTTTCCCTCTCTATTTTCTATGTAGTTACATGTTTTAGTATGAATGGTGTTCTGTTTCCCCATATATGTGTATAGAGTACTATGATGGATTGTGTTTATTTCAAACACATGTACTAACAGATATGGTTTCCAAAGGAATATTATAGGTGTGATGTGTATAGGCTATGATGGCTTGTGGTACCTTACATGGTATATGGGATGTAATGGCTTGTTTTATAATAACTGATATATGATCCACTTCATATGTGATGTCGTGTCTCACATAAACAACATGGTTACAATATATGGATATGTGATATGGGATGATGGAATTATGTGATTATGTGATGATGTGATTTACGAGGTGCGGGTTATAATTCTTTACCCAAGTGTCATCAGGATGACCTAATTTGGAGAGAGATTTTTAAAGTAACAAGGCATGAAATCGAAGTTGTCGGGCTGCAGTTTTTAAAATATTCATCACCAAAGAGATGTTACATTTTAATCTCTAGATATATATTCCCTGATAGATGTCTAAGGATCAAGTTTGAATAATTCAATGATAATAAATAAATAAATGGTTAACTCATTGGATTCAGGGGGCGTGTTCAATTCTAGCTCATCATCAATGATCGTTGAAAATTAGTTTAGAATTAGATCCCCTCTTGATCAATCACATAAGATTCCATAATCTGTGAAAATTAAAATCATTGAATTTCAGGTGCTAGCTTGGAGCTTTGGTGATTGCTTTGATGTTGTGACTATCACCTCAACTTAGATCCTATGATCCATGATTAGATCCTTGGATCGATTGCTTGGAAGAAATATTTATCCCTCAAGGATACATGAATATTGGAGAGGGAATCTCAATTCATTGGAATGGATTTCTTTTTATAAAAGGGAATAATCTCCTCATTTACTAATATAGTGGAAATGAAAAATACCCAGTAAGGGTTCCCCAACCCCCTATAAGTAACATTCACTAGATAAGTTCTAAATAAATAATTATGTTAAACTAAATGAATCATACATATTATTTATATTTTATTACATACATGTAATATATATTAAATATATTGTGTGATAAAACTGAGTCATTAACTCTACTTGTAAATCATGTGAATATTAAATGATCCTCGAATATTAAAATAACACTCATTCATATAATATTATTACATGTACATACTTAAGAACTCCTAAATAATTTTTATAAATAAATTCAAATTAATTATTATATAGTTGGATAATAATGAATTTATTTATTTTTTAGTGAATGATAATTCTTAGACAACTCTTAGACCCCAAGGTGGGGCACACCATGTTCTATATACCTATTCCGTAGAATAAAGTATAATGTTGAATGCACAATTGTTTGTGAACCTCTAGGACCTTATCTTAATAGTAGTGAACAATATTCGGAGACCAAGTGTGGAATCTACAAACCCATCAAGGCCCCTAAAGAGATGATAAATAGTCATAGAAATGGAAACTATCCCATGAACACACGGTGTGAAATATAATCTATTTTTTCATTAGATATCTCATAAAGTAGGCCACACACTTATTACATCACCCTTTTCCTAATTTATTATTTTTTGATCTATCTAGAGGGATTTACCTTCTAATATATTTTCCATGGATTTAATTAAGGTACTACCATACTAATCAACTAGGATCTAGATATCATTCCCTCAATTTAGATGCGATAAATTATATCTTGATCATTCACTCAATTTCCGACCACCAATGAAAAACCAAACAAAAACTACATCACTGAATCTTCATTATCATCGTTTATCGCATACTTTAATGTATGAAATAATATTTGTACTCATTGATAATGATCTCAACCATGAACACCAATAAACATGTTTGTAGATAGAAACAACCAATGAAAACTGAAACATGTTGTGTTCTTATTGGTGAGTATGTTCTCATGATCTCAACTACTGGAGATCACTAAGTGTGAATTTCAGGATAATAAGTCTCAATACATATGATCCCCATTCAGAAAATAGTTTAACGTCTATCGTGTCCTGTGATCATGATATATTTAGACCCTAGGGCGTATATTTAAAATTAATGTCACTGTATGTCAAGGTTTTCATTATTTCCCGGTAATTCCTATAACATTTTGATTAGAAAATTAATCTACTGAAATATCCATTTAAATAGTAGCTATAAAAATATAAATACCATTATTGTATGTTCACATCAGGTATAACTTATTATATCCTTGATAAAGTAATAAAAAATTAATGATCAGGTTGGGTCTAGGAACCCAATTTTACAAAAATCCCACTTTCACTAGATCCAACTTACTAACCATAATTGTTATCTCTCACATAATATGATCTTGTTTTTGTTGAGTTATAGATTTAGTCACAGGCCTACAAAATTTCCATGGGAATTTTTCTATCTGTGACTTTACGTCCTAGAGTAAAACTCCTCAAGAGATGATATCCCAGAGTATATCAAATTTGTCCACTGTCAGAACATGACATCGTGGATAGTAATACTAGTAGAATTGTTATAATTTATATTATGATAAAACATTACATTCTATTTGAAATTTAAATAATGTAAAAATTTTAGTATATTATATATTTCTTCTAGATACCTCTGAAACTTCAATACACTCAGTATTTATAGACATTGATACCACAAGCTTGAATGAGATGTTCTTACTCATTAACATAGCCTAACTATGATATTAAATCGTTTTAATCTAAGGAAAAATAGTTTTTCTCCTTTAAATAGAATCATTTCCTCTCCACATACCATTTAAATATATATATATATATTACTTGTAATTTTAATTGGATAGTTCTAACTACTTCCCCTGTATTTCTATTAGAAATAACTGATATCTTTCTATTATAATTTATATGTCGAAAATATCATTTCTTGTACATAACATGAACTATGTGATTAATCCATCACAGAAGCATATAGAATTCAACTTAACACATTAATATCTTCTTATGTGACATTCTTGTGTTCATGGAGAGATTTATTCCTTATGAAATTTGTAACAATTCACTCTCAAATTTTTTCAACTTGTATTTTTAATAAATATTTAATATATGTATAATTGACTAGGTCCAAAAAAAACTATTGGATCTAACTCAGTAGATCTCATTTTCTGTAAATTAGCTTGATACATTATGTCAATATATATAGAGATAGTTTCATTATATTCATAAGTAAATGTAATACTAATAACCATTTTCCATATGTTATCAAACAAATTTTACTTGGAAAACAGTGGTACTCCCACTAACCTAGAGTAGACACTTGGAAAAGATTCATTCCAAATTTATATTCTATAATCTCATTTCATACATAAATACTAAAGTATATATTAGTAGCATACACTCTTTATTGGAATTCTATGGTGTCACCATCTCATTCTGGTCATTGCTTATAAATTCCTTCCATGATTTGTGGTCTTAACATCCGATGCTCAATAAAATGTTAATATAAAGTCGATTTACCAAGTAAAATTATAATGGATATAGTATTAACCTTAACATAATTAATAAATACTTATTTTTAACATGAATTTACAAAACATATATATGTTTAACCATAATACACATCATAATATTCAAAATAATATTCCCATGTACGTTGATACATGGAACTAATTATTTAATTTTAACTGATTTTTGAAATCTTATCTAATTACCATATACAACGTACCTATAGGATTAATTATTTTAAATGAATAATGTGTCACAAAACATGGTTCATAAAAAACAATAACATGGTCTAATTCTTCCTATGAAATGTCGGTCTCTAGAACATTACTTTTTCCATAGGATCTTGTGGAACTTGTTCTGATTACAACTACTTGCGCATCTTCGACATTTACAAAATCCAATTAGATCTTACTATCCCTATATAAAATAGAGATGTACAAGATTTTATATAAATATATTCATGTACATGATTATAAATATTATATGATGGTTTTTTAAATTATATCCAATATGTACATTTTGATATTAATTGAGATGCGCGTTGGGTTTTTCTTGATGAATGTTCATTTATATTCTTAACAAACTCTATGAATCCATACACAATGTTCAAATGATATAATAAATTTATTTAATATTATAAGTCACATGAAATCATATTGTCATTGTAATTTGCATGCTTATATGGGATAAATTTGTTATTTTCAAGGCATGTCATGAGAAATAATGGAAGTATTTACAATTCCTTAGTTTTAACATCACCATTTACTTAAATCTTGATTGTGATTTTTATAAGGAAATATGTGTTTAATAATTTCTCCACGCTCCATTTTTTTTGATCAATGTCACTTTTTATGGAAATCATTGTTTAGATATGGATAATGTAATGTGCATTTATAAATTACATTGCTCTATATTATAATTATTGATGAATCCTTGGTCAAGATATTCTTCGGTACAGTAGTATAAAGAAACTCATATATTTTGACCATCTATATAACATTCTTAATTTTCTCATTTCTGAATGAATCTTAAATAAATCTAATGAAGTATATTTACTACTAGCTTAACATTGGAATTTTTTATTCTTTCAAGCTAAACTAGTTTATAATGCTATATAGTTTACCTTTAAATCAAAAGGATTATTTTTCAAAAACTAAGTACATAATTGTGTCAAAATAACTAAGGTATTTAACTCAAAAAATTCTAAAACCATACTAGGTATATCCTTGAAAACTTCTTATTTTAGTTTGAAAAAGTATTATCTTCTCAAAACTAGGTATATAAGTCTTACATTTTATATTCATCGGGTATTTCCATTGATTCCAGCATTATTGAAATATTGGTTGTGTATTACCACAAAAAACATTCATTCAAAAATTGGAATAATTTATCATTGTGTTTATAGGACACGTGATATAAATGTTTTGGTAATACTCCAAAAAATTAGACTTGAACTACTAAACATGGAAATATAAAAGTTGTGTATTTCTCCCCCTCTGACTTAGGAACTGCCCTTTTTAGCCACTTTGAGAACAAATCATACTTCGGGAAATGTTTTTATACTAACTTGGATTATATATTAAAATTCACATATGTAATAGTCATATTTTAATCAATAACCTTGAATTATAAAAAAAATTACTTACAATTTGTGAATATTCCTGAAGAAGAAGAAATTATGTGTTTCTTTAATTCATTTCATTGCATTAAAATCTCAATGAGTTATTTCATGACATGAGAAGAAAATAACCTCCTATTTTAATACATATTTTGTTAATGTACACCACCAAGTTTCCTTTGGAATAAAACATTCTATTGGAATTTTTTTTCTTTTCATTCAACTTGTTCTCCATGATAATTTAATATTATACCTTCTTTAAGTCCTTCTTTACTTAGAAAACATTTAATCTAAGTTAATGAAGAGGTTTATCAATATTGTGCATTTTAAAATCATAATTAGCCCAAGATATGTTGGGTGAAATGATATAAGAACAAGATGCAATATATTATCTCATCATTAAATTTATATATATTAGGTGTAATCAACATCTCATCCATATCTTGATTCACATTCTCTTCGGAAGATTCTTGAAGACTAGACAACATGTTTAATTATCCATGTCAAAATGTACTATCCACAACTCATATAGGGATATAAAATTATAAAACAACCATCATATGCATTATAAATGAGTCTCCTATAAGCATTTTTGTCATAGTCACTTATAATGGTTTCTAAAATGTTATTTGGGATACTAGAAGCATTGAATTCTTGATATCATATTACTTTGAATAAGAACCTATAATAATTATTTTCTTGCTAGTTTGGATAATTAAATTTACCAAAATTAATTAAAAAATATTAATGTGATATTTATTATCATATTCAACAAAAATAAATGGTAGCATAATAATAATTTTATTTTTATTAACAATTATAAATTAAAAATTATGTTATCATTAATTTTCTCCCTCTATTTTATCGAAATCAAGAAACAATTTGTAATATAATTGGAATACTTTGTCTCTTGAGTATTATAATGTAAAGAATCCTTGAAACCTTTCCTCATAGTCCAAAATATTTATACATGCCTATACACAAAGAGTTCAAGGTAGGCATTTGACTATCCAACTACATTAACACATGGCAACTTTATGTGTTGAGTGAATTCTAGGATTATAAATTATATAATTATTTACTCAATGCTTACCTCTAAATTTTAAAAAAACTATCCTTGGATACTTATTTTTTCCAACATCAATTAAATCAACCTATCAATCTCATATAAAATCTCTGGTAGTAGAAGGTACCCTCATCTTTGGCTGAGGAACACCCCATACACCTGATTTTGATTAAATTTAAATGATGGAAGATATTTTCAACTTAATATTTCATTGAGGGCCTCATATTTTTTGGATGAATATAATCCTTGTATATTAAATATGGTTATAATATGTTTTCATGATTACTAATAAACATGAATTTAATTGAATATATTCATCACGTCTTCATAAATTTGATCCATGTATCATTTTATGAGTTCCCACAAACATGAAAAAAAATAATGCATAAAAGAAATAAATAAATGAATGGTCTTGAGAATTTAATTTTGATTGGTTCATTTTAAACATAATGAATCAATCAGGTCCTGAGGGGCATCCTACATGGGTTGAGACAAGATTTCTAATGTATCTCATCCATCTCTACTGTGTCCACTCCTCTTTTTTTCCAAATCTGGGCATGGTCCACTTCATCCTTTACCATTGTCAAAATATAAATGAATACTCGCATAGAGATATAAGGGTCTTAGGGGCACAATATAATACTAATAAATTGGATGTGTAATCATTTATATATATTGAAGAAGAAAAAATGATGATTCATAGACCATATTAAATTAACATATTATTACAAAAATCACATGTAGTAATAAATAATTAAATGAATAAAATCCAACATACATATAGTCAGTCAATTTATCAAGACCAGTCGGTATGAAATGTAAACAAACGATAAAATTAAATTACAATAAATTTAATGTTGAGGGGTCAAATATAAATTAAATGAATTAAAAAATTCAAATAATTTATTCTATTCAGACCAAATATTAATTCAATTTAAATCTGAAAAATTAAATTAAACATTATAATTAATTTAATATCAAAATTAAATTATTTATTCAAAATAATAAAATTATTTTTCTTAACATTAAAATAATAAAATAACATTTAGATATACTAAAATAATATTGGGCTGAAAATTCTCACCAAAGACCATTGTGAGTTGGTCTGAAACCATGCAGACCCATTTTGATTAGGGCAGATCCCACCCACGGCCTTTATAGGTTGGATAGACCTAGTGCGGGGAGGTTTTGGGTTAGGTAGACCCATTTTATCCAATTTTTGATGGGTGAATCCCAATTCAACCCTCAATGGGTAGATCTGGGATGGCACCGCAAATGTATGGAATTTGATGGTATTAACTCGAATCATTGTGGTTGGCCAGACTGATATCAAGAGGAGGTTAGGGTGTGCTGGTCAGGCTGACGAATGGAAACAAAGACTATGTGGTATGCTAAGGAAGATTGTGATTCCATGAAGGAGGTCCTGGAGGTGTCCCATTGTGGCTAGATAGAGGTGACAGATGGTGTGAGATTTCCATGGAGAGCGGCACCATAGTGAGATATCAGTGTATTGGTGGGGACCTGGATGCTTGGACTCGGTATAGGGTGGTTCCAGCGGTCAGTCGGGGAAAGGGGGACGATGA
The DNA here is from genome assembly GCA_963277665.1 of Viscum album. Lineage (NCBI taxonomy): Eukaryota > Viridiplantae > Streptophyta > Magnoliopsida > Santalales > Viscaceae > Viscum > Viscum album. The sequence goes on along the minus strand of OY728136.1, from coordinate 997,137,374 downwards.
CTCTAGTCGGCATTCCGTCAACAGAGGTGGTGTGATAGGACTAGTAGGCGGTGTGGGTAAAACCATGGGGATCCAATTACTAGGGTGTCCAGCTTTATATGCAGGTAGGAAGAGGACCCTAGTGTTCTCTAAGATAGGTTCCTCAGTCTACGTGAATGAGGGAGTGAGGGGCAGGGTGTTTGGCTCATGAGGAATAGAGGACAGAAAGTGAAGACCCATGGGTTTGGGGTTGATCAATGGGATAGCTTTCTATGGAAGGAGGTCATGTGGAAGATTTATAAATTCTATTATTTGAGCCTCAGTAAAGATCTAATGATCTCATGTGAATAAAACAAAGCTCAAAAATAAATAAATGGTTACCTAGTTGGATTCTGTGTCATGTTCAACTATATATCATCACCAGCAATAATTATATGAATAATCCAAATTTGAACACATCTAGATCTTCAAAAACCCATCAATGATATACATAAATGTTGATCATAAATATTTGGGTGTTATCACGGGGCTCTGGTTATTCTTTCAATGTCGTGATGATCACATAACCTTTATTCCTATGGTTTGTGAAGACTTCCATGGATAGGTTTCTTGGTTGTTGTCTCTCACTCTCAAGGATGTCGAAAGAGAAGTGAAGATCTCTAAATTATATTGGAAATAATTGATATTTTACACATGGAAATGAGCTCCAAATTTACTTATATATTAAATGTGAAAAATTCTTTATTAGGGTTCCCCTTCCCCCATATATTTAACATCCAATAGATAAGTAATAAATAAATAATTATTATTAGATAACTACATCATAATTATTATTTATATTTTATCACATAAGTTTAATATATATGAAATATATTACGTGATAAACCAGAGTCATTAACATGACGCGTAATTCCTTCAAATATTAAATGAACCATGAATATTAAAATAATATTCATTCATATAATATTATTACATGTATTTACATAAATACTCATAAATAATTTTAAAAAATAAATTCAACGGAATGATTCTATACTCAAATAATAATGAATTTATTTATTTTGCGGTGATTGATAATGCTTGGACAACTCCCAAATCCCGTGGTGGGGCCCACCATGTCCTATATACATATTCAAAAAAATAGGGAAGAATATTGAATGTTCTATTATGTGTGTCCCTCTAGCACCATATCTAAATAAAAGTGAATAATATTTGTAGACCAAGAGTGACGTCTAGAAACCCATCAAGGCCCCTAAAGAGATAACAAATAGTCATAACAACCACTACCATTCTATGAACATGTACTGTGTAATAGAATCTCATTGTCATTAAATACAACATAACACATGTTTCACTCTTATGTAATCATCCTTTTTTGATTTATTATTTGTTGATATAAATAGATGAATATACTGTGTCATATATTTAATAAAGGTACTACCACCCTAATCAACTAGGCCTGATATATCATTTCTTAAATTCAGAGGAGACGAATTATATCTTGACCATTAAACCAATGTCCTACCACCAAGGATTTCCCCAACACAAACTATCTCACCATGACTTCATTTTCATTTTTTTCAACGTGAATCAAAGTACGAGATCATATGGTACACATTGATAATGATCTCAATCTATGAAACCATTACACATGTTTGTAGATAAGAAAAACCAATGACCACTAAAACAGATGGTGTTCCTATTTGTGGATCTATCCTCAAGATTTCTACTGGTATAGATCATAATGTGAGAACATCATGAGAAGAAGTCCCCATTTTTATGATCCCCCAACACCAGATATTCTAAAATCCACTATTTCCATTCACTATGACATATCTAGACCATACGACATATATTTATGATTAACTTCCTAGTTTCTCTATGTTCTCATTATAGCCTATGAACTTCTATAAACATTTGATATGAAAATTAATATATAGAAACTACCATTTAAATAGTGTATGTATAAATATCATCACTATTATTGTAAGTGTAAATCATTTATAAGACACTTTATCCCTGATATAGTAATCGAAAAGTACTGATCAAGTTGTGTATTGGGAACCCACTATTACAACTGATGGATTGGGATGTGTGACATTGGGGAAGAGTGAAAAAATAGTGGGTGACCGTGATGTTCCATTAATATATTACATGCTCTCTAGTATGTGATACTCTATGAGAGTTAGCCAAGGTGAGGCTGGGAACTTCGTTTACGCATTTAGGGGATAAGTTAGTTTCACTATTGTTCATTATCCTTTAGCATGCTTTCATTTTCATTTCATTAGAGGCTTTGGGAAGGATTCAACTGAGTATATTGTTTTAATCATCCTACCTATATATTTACTATTTTTCTTGTCATCCAGAGTGTGTTGGAGATATTGCTGGATATTACTAGCTCATGGGGTTTCCAGAGCTGTTTGGGAATTGTGGTCATTAATTTTTTTGTCACAACCCATCCTAGAGGGGCCCATGCCATGACTGCCATAAAGCCTGCCTCTAGTTGGCCAGGGGCTGGTGAATAGCACCAAGTTTGCATATCCAATAATTGTGACGCATCAACCTAATGTACCTAGACACACCCACACACCCACACACAGACACACACACATATATCAAAGACTCAAAATAATGAAATGTAATGGAACTAAAAAGATGAATGCATACATATTGGATCCCACAACAGAGTACGACAGCGAATGTAGTGGAATGTAAATAGAGAAATAAACAATACCAATACAAAAATTCTGAAATAAAAGTCTAACCTGAAAGAAAATGGTTCCGAGACTACTGTTTAAAAGCTGAAAGAACACACCTCAGTCTATCTAGTCTCACTAAGAACCACCCGGTCTGGGGTCTTCCAAGGTCTCTGTTAGACAGTTTATAGTCTGCACAAGACATGACACTTGCGGGAAAACCCCATATAGGGGTGAGTATAACAATACATAGTAGGACACCATGAAACCAAAAAGAGATACAAAAAATGAAGGTAAAATATTATCTACATAGGTTTATGTATACAACACATAAAATAAGAATATACAGATATTCTAAAGAGATACACCAAATCAACAGGTAGTCATAAACAAAATCCAACAGGATGATTATTCTTAAAGAATGCCTATTCTGGGAGAAGACACTCCTCGAGCTACAATATCATCAGAGACACTCAACAAAGAGGTCTATCTTGATTTTCCCCACCCAAAGAGAACACATTGGTCGAAGAAGACTTTGATAAATAGAGTGGGTTTCATGCCCAGAATATTCCAGGGGACGCCACAGATCATTCCAAAAACTGACTGGGGGACACCATTTACCCAAACAAGGCAACCCGCTACTTATGTGATCATACCCAAACACACTAAGGGATGCCATGAACCATACTGATGTGGCCCTCTAGATGGTGGATCAATTCTCTTCTAAAGGAGGTTACATGATTCAAAATATTCCACTAGGGGTGATAGAGGATCTCACTCGAATATTAGGGAGAGATACCATACTCTATTTTAGACGCAGACTTTAGAGGAGATTATAAACTAGTGATGTTTATGTAATATTGTATTGAACCATCAAGGAATGAACCAAGGTAATGCTCTCAACATATACTGGTCCAAACTAAAATATCCCCCCTTGTCTTAAAATTATCATCTCAACATCAGGATTTCAACACCATAGACATCTTGTCGATTTGTTGAACCATTTAAGAGATATGATTGATTAAACAAAACCACTAGTAGGACTATCAGAGCCTACAGACCTACCTTTGTGGTCGACCACTGTGGTCGGTTGACTTACCACGTGGATTGTCTTCATGTTTGTAATGAAATATGTAGTCGGTGGTATGTTAATTACACCTCAGGGCATCTCAAGATGTTGCGGCTCACGGTCGACCACTACGGTTGATCGTGACACCTTCATCTCGGTGATCTAGGATCTGACCTGGTTCTTAGCCTAGCCCACCTAGATGAATCCATGTTGACACATTCCACTCCACCTAGACAGCTCCACCGGACCCGCTCTGCTTGTCCCACTTCGCTTGAACCGCTCCAATTATCACGCTCTTCTCTTCCCGCACCCCAAATGTCTTACCTCTATGCCCGACCTCACCGACCCCCCGTGTTTTCACCACCACAGATCTTGCATCACTACCATCATATTCCCTCATTGTTTTCATCGTCTCCTAATTCCTCTTATGTGGCCACCACTGGGTGCACCCATGAAATGAAGCTCCTCTATCGCGTGATGTCGCCTATCATCGGTGCCACACCGGTGGTCCCTTCCATGGACCACCGCTCCTCCTATGATTCACTAAAAACAAAACGGTCCTAGATCCAAGATCGGTGGGTCTCGATCTACATAGATATCATCTTGGTTGTCATTTTTATTTTAATCTGGGGGTCTGATTGAGCTCAGAAGCACCCAACAATGTTGAGCCCTGAACCCTGAGATTCCAACAGTGAATAACCAGAAGAACTGAGGGAGAAACAACAATAACAATGGTTTATAATTATTTGAAAAGTGTTCTAGTACAATGATATACATTTGGGGATCTGGGATAGAAAACCACAACAAATAATTCCCAAAAAATAACACAAGTAATCCCATCTAATAAATACAATCAATCTCTGGTCTAATAAATTTGTAAAATAGTCTGTCTTAATCCTAGGAATCAAAATATGGTAATAATAGATTGAATCAATTACCCAACTCATTTAGGTTCGATCAATGATGAGGAAAAATGCTTCATTATCATCATTGGAAAGATCAGTTGAATTCAAGGTACGTTGATTGTCGATCAAAACACTATCACCACTCCCTTCAGCGGAATCTTAAATGTCCTCTCTGGTGGTCCTACAATGTCTCTAGGTTTATAAGAATAAAGATACGATTTTTTCATAATGATTCTTTTAAATGAAAACATCAATCATTAATGAAATAATTTTTTATAAATTATTTTATTTCTTTTACTTCACTGAAATCCTCTTCCACAAACAATCCAAACAGAAAAAGTAAGGTTACACTTAGGGTAAAAACACTATTATAAACTCAATAATTCCCTTAGATTTCTGATCTAGGAACCATTTTAATATTTATTACACTATTTTAAGAAAATCTGATGCTCGTGCTATTAAATATTTTAATATTTTTATAAAAATTATTTCAGACACACTGGTCCTCGAATCACATGGTGTCTCTGCACCTGGTCTCAAAATAAATCCATATAATATCCAAAAATAATAGACATAAATATGTGATTTTACATTCTCTCTAACTTGGGTCTTTACATCCCCAAAAATCTAAAACAAGGGTTAGTGAAATAGATGAGTTCATTAATCAGGAGTCTGATCCTCCGGCTCCCATTTTTTCTCTTATAGATTCCAGTGTTGCCACTAGACACGCATCAAAGGAATCGACCACCCATGAAAGATCTTCTCCCATTGATCATCGATATCCACCGGGTACTAAAAAAATATTATCCATACCTGTTGTCTAACATCTCTTTGTCGATGACATGTGATAGGTCGTGAACATATCTCATCATTTGCGACATGTGGATGATGTTGTGTACCCGATATAATTTTAGTGGTAGAGCTAAGAAGTACGCCACCTCATTAAGTATTCACATTATCTGGAAGGACCTAATGAAAGTTAGAGATGTATTTCTTCCCTAACCAAATTTATATAATCTCCATTGACTTGAAACCTGAAGTACCACATGGTCTCCTTCCTAGAACACTAAAGGCCTCTGTTTCCTATTAGCATAAGACTTATGATGGCTATGTGCAGTCTTCATCTCCTATTTGATGTTCTGCACCATCTCTATTGTAACTTTCAGAAACTCTGGTCTCATGAGTACCGACTCTCCTAGGCCAGTCCACAAAAGTGGTGACCATTAGGGTCTCCTGCAAAAAGCCTCGGATGGTTCTATACCAATGATTAAATGATATATTTTTTATATAAAAACTCCACCAGTGGTAAGTGATCTTCCCAACTACATCCAAAGTCTATCACAAAATCCCACATCTTGCCCTCCATAACCTGGAGGGACTGTCTAGTCTAGATGTCCCTTTAAGGGTAAAGCACTATGATCAAGCAACGATGGGTCCCAAATTTCTCCTTCAATCCCTTCCACAACCGGGTTGTAAAGAGAGCATCACGATAAAAAACTATCGTTAATGAGACTCTATGGAGTCAATCTATCATTTGTATATAGAGGAATCCCATGCTCACTAGTGACCTCTACTCTCAGATAGTTAAGAAGAGATACAAATTGGTGATTCGGTCAATTATATAACAAATCAAATCATTATCCATGTACATATGTGGTAAAAACATCACGTATTCCATCTATATTCCATCCCATGTCCATTCCGGCACCTCAAGGGGTTGAGATAAACATACTAGATCCTAGTGCTCAGCCTTCACCTGATGAAAAGTATGTCACTAAGAAACAAACATTGAGACTTATTTCATCATCCTTGGGCACAAAAATTGACATTAGATGTCATGGTACATTTTTTCCACACCTAAATGTAATGCCAAAGGGGATATATGAAACTCCCTCAAAACCTCTTCCCACAATGCTAATGGTGCTACTGTGAGTCTTATAAAAGAACGAAATTCTCCCACCCTTTGGAATAGCCATTATGAGTATTCATTATAGACATCAGATTGTATACGGTCTCATATTCGGTATCCCCAAAATGTTCCTACATGAATAAATATAGGAGTTGAGGGTCGAAAAACTTCAACTACATGTAATATTCTCCATCTCCATCCACAAAATGTAACTGTAACGAGACCAACTACTCTGACACCTAATTCAACAACTACTAACTAGATATCTTTCTGAGAGAATCTACCACCACTTCCCCCTTCCTAGGACTATAAAAAAATATCATAGTCATAGTCTTGGAGGAAATTTATCCAATACCTTTTTATTATGTACATATCCTTCTAAGAGAATATCTACTTGAGATTCTTTTTATTAGAGTAGATGATAAGATGTGTTCCCATTGGACAGTAACACCACATCTTTAATGTGAATACTACAGTTTCTATCTCTATAAAAGGTTGCTACAAACCTCTAATGGTATCCTTCCAACCTATGGAAACTCTGTACCTCAGTGACATTTTTGGGTGTCTCCCAAGAAAGCCCTTCCTCAACCTTTTCTTTATCCACTAAAACTTCATCCTATAAGATAATGTTTCCTAGAAAATGGAATTCACATATCTAAATCTAGCACTTTAATAGATTTCTATAATGATGGTGCTCTCTGATTATACCCAAGACCATCCTCAAGTATCTCACATGATCCTCAAACAATGAGTACACTAAGATGTCATCAATGATAACGACAATGAATCAATCGATGTAAGGATAAAATATTTAGTTTATTGGTCTCTTTAATATTGATGGGTCATTCATTATTCCAATCAGAATCACTATGTACTCATAGTGACTATGAAAAAATATTAAGTTCGTCTTCAGTATATCCTCATCCCATGCTCATAGCTAGTGATAGCTGGATTTGAGGTCAATCTTTGAGAACCAGCATAATCCTTTCAACAAATCAAAGTGGAACATGATCCTTGGTAGTGGATACTTGTTTTTAATGTTAACTAGTTTATGAATTTTTAAAACACACATAACCTCATTCTTATGCCTTCATTCATGAAAAAAACTAGGGCTACCCCAGGTAAAACAATAGGTCTCATGAAGACCTTCCTCTGTAAGTCCTCCAACGACACCTTCAACTCGTGAATCTCTATGGGAGCCAAACAATATGCATGTGTAGATATCAATGTTGTTCTAAGGTGTATATCAATGAATATTTCCATCTTCTTATAGGTTGTTAAACATGGAAAATATTCTAAAGAGAAATCGTCAAACACCGCCACCACTACAGAAAATTGAAGACTCAAATCATTAACTACATCGAGAGTGAGTCTTAACAATTGTTGAGTAATTGGTTATAACCTACTATATGTGAGTTTATCTTGTGCTTCATGTATTTAATTTTCACCATGAAAAGAAATAATGCTTCCATCACTACAGACACACCATACTCTGCACCTAAAACCGTCAATTTGAGCATGAAATGTGGATAACTAGTCCATTCAAAGAATGAAGTTGTAAGTCCTCACCACTAAAAAAAGATATCCTAACTGAAAATCTCACCTCCAATATTCAAGTCACACCTTCATCACCAATGTTTGATCATTGAGTCTCCTCCAGTAGAAGTCTCCAATCAATAGGGTCAAGTCAAAAATTCAACCACAATCTCTGATTCCTGGACATGGTTCATGGAAAGAAAGGAGTGACTAAAAACTATGTATATCAAAACTAAAAAAATGTATAAAAGGCAATAGTAGACATTGTATCATCCCTGGATCCCCAAGGTTATAATCTTCCATCGCATGCAGCTGGCCTCATCCCTGTACACCAGCTCCTGGAGCCTAGCGTGGACACCACGGGCGATGGTGGTAATAGGTCGATCCTTCGATCAACTCATGTTACCCTTCCTACTTCTCTACCACATCTACCTCATTATGGACCAACCTTCTCCTATCTCAGTCTCTGCCTCATTAGTACCTTGACTGTCTCCTAATCATTTGTATGATGCTTCAGGTAATCTCATGCCAAATGTCCCCGACTACCGCATGAGTAACATTTTATTTCCCTTGGATGATTCAAACAAACCTGGGAGCCTTGCACCACTGACCCTGAGTCCTAGGATTTACCCTTAAAGAAGCATACCTACTTAAATCTATATCACTGTCACATGCTACCTGATTCTGATGTCTAAGCTTCCCAGTGCCCAAAACTAGCTCTCACTATCGGTGTCTGCTCTGCCAAAAAACTCCCCACTAGTAGGGCATTCTCTCGTACCCTATAATAGGTATGAATACTAATAGATACCACTGATTCCCTAATGTATCATCATAATCCCTACTCATAGGTCCAATATTAGAAGAATTTTTCTCATACCATTTCAAGGAGTAGCATAATAGATCACTTAATGTCACTGAATACACCACCACTCTCATTCTGCCCTACATCAGATACATAAGCTCCTATATGAGTACCGATCACAAAATGGCCAAATAGAACTTCTCCATGAAGAAACATTGGAATTATATCGATGGGAGAGTTGTACAATATTGTTACTATGCCACCAAGCTCCACCATCACCTTGTTGAGCCCCAAAGAGGACTCATGACATGGACGTCCATATAGTCAGCAGTTCTCCTCATAAAGCAGAAAACACAAGTGATTGCCTCCAGAAAATCCTCATTCATCTGGGATTTTGGATCACCCCAAATCCTAATAGGTCACTACCTTTCAAACTCGTGAAACTTACTCATCAGGCATGCATCCTTAGCTGTAGTCCTAGTAGTAACTATTGCTTAACGGGTGGTGGTATAGCTGATAAAAAACCTAGAGGTGTTATCTACGGTACATGCCCATATATGAATTTGTTATCACTAGGATGATCATCCTCATAGACACACCATGGAATCTTGGATGACTATCATTGTGGAGGAAACCTGAAATAGAATAATATGTACTACGATCAATATAATACATATGGAGATATGACTCAAGAAGGACATGACACAACCATTCTTATATGATTCATGTACCATTATTTTTTCATGCAACCATAATTTTCATTAACTGAGTGGAAAATCAGGTAATTATAATCCTATTATATTGATACATTGGATGCTGCACAAACACTAGAGTCTCTGGCCTGAAATCCAAACTTGAGACACTAAACACGATTTCCCCAAACCAACCTCACAAACTCATGATCCTAAAGTGGAACTTACCTCCTCTAATACCACTTTTTCATGAACCATACTAGAGGTCCATGTTACATGAATACCCCAATCCCACATTCAATAGGCTAGGGGCCAGTGACTATCACTGAGTAGGAATATCCCACTAATGGGGGGCATTATCCAAAAATGACTCTACACACACACATCCACAAACATCAAAATGATGAAATGTAATTGAACTTAAAGGATGCATGCATACATCTAAGATCCTGTAATGGAGTATGAATGTAAAATTACTCAAAAGTAAATATGGAAAAAACAACCTCACGACAAATAGTCTGAAATACAAGTCCATGCTGAAAGAAAAAGGTATTGAAATTGTTGTTTGAAATCCACAAGAATGAACCTCGATCTGTTTATTCTAACTAAGCACCTCTTGGTCCTAATATTCCTAGGATTCAGTTCAAAGGTTGATCAACTACACAAGACATGACATGTGGAGGCAAAGAATGTGTAGGGGTGAGTATAAAAATACCCACTAGGACACCACGAAACCCCAAAGAATTACAACAAAGAAAATTTATAGTCAGATATATATAGGTATATGTATACAAAAAATATAACAAAAATATCTTGATATACTCAAGAGAGACACTACACCATCCGGAGGTCAAAACGAACTTCCATCCACAAGATTATGCCTGAAGCATTCTCATTCCTAGAGAACTCGCTTCTCAAGCCACATTGTCATCGGAGACACTCGGAAAAGATTACCAGATCATTTGCGACCCACCAAATGAGAATGAATTGGTCCAGGAAGACTATGATTTATAGATAGGGGATCACACCCAGAACTGATTGGGGGGATCCATGGATTTCACCCAGAACTAATCGGAGGATAACATGTACCCAATCTAGATCAACTATCTACATAGGGGATCATGCCCTGAATCATTTGGTGATACCATGAACCCTACCGATGTGGCCTGCTATATGGTGGATCAATTCCTTTCACAAGGAGGTTACATGATTCGACACACTCCACTAGGGGTGATAAAGGAACACACTCTAGTCTCAAATAGGGATACCATACTCTATCTAAGGCTCTTCCACTCTTGGGGATTGCAATCTAGTGATGTGTATGTAATTATGGACAGAACCATAGAGGAACTAACCAAGGGAACACTTTCCACATATACTAATCCAAACTAAAATCTCAACAATTATCTTAAAACAATTTTATTAATGATAGGGTCTCAAAACCACAGAGATATTGTGGATTTGATGCTGGGTTATGGAGATATGCCTGTTTGAGTTAAACCACCTGCATGCCTACCAGGGCCTGCAGACATATAGTCGTGGTCGGTCAACTTACTACATTGACCAGCGAAGCCCTTAAACTAACTGGTGAGGTTAGTACACCTGTCACACCTTAACTTCTACCCTGGTTGATCACTGTGATGGTTCACGTGGTTGCTGTGCCTCATGACTACTAATGCTTCTGTAGTCAACTGTGATACCTTCGTCCCTATGACCCCATGTCTTACTCGGGTTCGACACAGTTCTTGGCCTTTCCCACCTGACCCGACCTGATTCAACTGGCCCAACCTATGTTGTCTCGACCTGCCCCTTTTGGCCCACTCTTCTTAGCTTACTCCACTTGGCCCACTCTGTTGGACCAGCTCATCTGGGACAGATTCTCTCAGCTCGCACCCCACGCGGCACCGCCATCATCTCCAACTCTACCATGCCCATTTCACCACCTTTTTTGATCCTACATACCCAGTGACATGATCTCCGGTCATCTCCACCATTGTATGCCACCGTCACCACATCTACAACCCACATTTTCATCACCCCCCCCCCCCCATTTCTGTTGTCGCTACCACAGACCCCCATTGTCTTCATCACTGCCACATTCCCTGGTCATTCCTACCATGCCCCCCCATCGCCACTACCGGGCGCCCCTGTCATTGTCACTGTATGCCACTGTCATTATCTTCATCTCATGTGTCCGATGTTGACTTCACCCACTGCACACGACTCTTCCACCTTCTATTAGTGCCATTCTAGAGGTCCCATGGTTGGACCACCATGCATCCTTTAATTTCTGAAAACTAAACGTTCATAGATCTAATCTTTGTTGGTATTGATCTACACAGATACGTCCTCGTTTGTTGATTGGCCTCGAATTTGGGGGTCTAATCAAGATGAAAACCAACTGACCTCATTAATATGGGAACCACAGGGTTCTAGTGGTGTATAATGTTAATAATGGAGGGAGAAAAGAAAAATAATTAACATCTACCAATGTTGTCCTAGCGATCTTGGCCAACATTCTAAATCAGGGGACCCAGGTGAAAAAACCAAAAAAAAATCGACAATACCACAAATAATCCCATTCCACAAATATGATCTATCAGTGGGAAAATATGTTCTTTTATTAGTCTGTGTTCATCATAGGAATCAAAAAATGGGGAAGAATATATAGAATCAAAATCCCAACATCTATTCGGATCAATTTTGAATAAGGAACAGTGTGTCATTGTCGTCGTTGGAAAGATCCATCGAATTGGAGGTACATTGAATGTCGATCCACCGCCGCTCACCTGAGAGGATTCTCCAAAGACTACTCTAAAGGTCCTCTGATGTCTCCATGGTTATGCAGGTAACCTAGATATTTTTTCACAAGGATCCTTTTAATGAAAAATGTTTTTCTATCTAGAAAAAAAATTCAATTTTTTTATTCCTTTTAAGTTCCATGAAGTTTTTTCCAAAAAAAACCCATACCGACTAATGTTAGATTGCTCCTAGGGTAAACCCATTGTTATAAATTCAACGGATCCCTCAAATTTATAATTCGGGAACCCGTTTAAATTTTATTTCACTTCATTAAGAAAACTATTCTTGGGTGCTATTAAATATTTTAAAATATTGAAAAACATTTGTTCCAGACACACCAAGCCTCACAATTGCATGCCATATCAGCATCTGGTCTAGAAAAAAATACATATAATATCAAAAAATAATATGCAAAAAATAAAATATGTTACAATTGTTATCTATTTTGGTACTTGTAGTTTTACTTTGAGTTACTTCTTTACTGTATGACGTTGAATGTTTTTACATGGTATTTATTTTATATATCTCACTATGTGTTTTTTTGTATTCATATTATATCTCTATTTTACATGTTATCGTAGAGGGTAATTCCTCCCATATGAATATTTATTATATACTCGGTGTTAGTCACCAACTAGGAGCCTACTAGAGGTGTGACTCAAGACGTCACCATGACCCTTCTCTCAATACCATCCTAGGTGGGTAAACATGGGGGGGATGGGTTCATGAAAGAGTTGTATCGAATTTTTATGTTGAGGGATATGATGGAATTTAGAGTTAGGCACATGTTTGGTTGAATGAGTTTGTAGTAAAATAGTGTCATCTAATTTTAGTAAGCGATGTAAACATTTGAGACTAGATGATATATGGGTATTTAGGGCCCCTTGTGATTTGATTCATTGACCATTAAGATTATAATTCCTACTAAATTATGTGATACTTGTTTTAGGGTAGATATGTAAGAATGGATCATGAATTATTATTAATTTTACCTATGTTTGAAACAATTAGTGCATGGGATGGGTTAAAACCTTAGAAATATAAAAAATAATTTATTAATTACTGTTAAATATTGCATATTATATGGTTGTGAGATCTATTTTTTTTAATTTTTATGGTTATGTATCCAGGTCGATGTCTTTTTCAGGTTTACACTAAAGACATTCAGTAGGATGTTCTAGTAGGTCACCGCAAAGTGGTGGCCATTGATGATGACACTCAGAGGAGGACACTCTGAGAGTTTCAATGATAGAGTATGAAGTAGTATGAAAGATCTATTTCAGATTCAGTCACAGAATACTAGTTTTAGGAGTCTGACATAGTTATTAGTTTGAACTGTTCTCATAGGGTACTTTTGGTTTTAGTGGCATTGATTATGTTGTGTGGATAAATGAGGTTGTGGTGGATATTGTTCATTAGGGATCGTGAGAAGTTGAAAGTAGTATTGGATAAGTTTTTAGACCATTTCAATGTAGAGTATATTTTATTTACCAAAAAGGAAGCTAGTGAATAGTAGATACTTACCCTTTAGTAAGAGAGTTCTAGTGTGCGATTGTTTGGGATCCATTTCATAGACCTTCAATGATATTCTTCTGCCCTGTTTACAAATGTGGAGGCTAGGGTGGGGACTTTCAAGAAGGATTTGCATCTAGATATCCAATATTGGGACCCCCATTCATGATAAGGATGTATATTATGGTTTTGGAAAGAGAATTTATAATTGATATGATGATATGCTTAAATGGATTGTCATGATAAGGGATTCATCAAGTTTCCTCATGAAGATTAGTTGTGGTATGATGTTCCCAAATGCATGTAAATAAGAGTTTTGGTCAGACGTGGGTTGTTCCTAGCCCTCTTCATCTCAAATCATTGGGTTTTCTAGATATCAAACATATTATAAGTGATCATACATCTGTTTTTTTTGTGTAGGATAATATCATCAATAGTGAGAGTTCACAAGCATTCTGATAAATCATCATTTACCATGTGTTCCACATTAAGATCCTTTGTTGAGGAAGTTTCAGCTGAGGCAACATCAACTAGGTGTTCCAATTTGTGATAAACATAGAAGAGATATGGAAGGTAGAGTACAACCATGAGATTATACTCATACATAGAGATCGTAGTGTTACCATAGAGGAGGTATTACGTAAGGTTATAGAGGTCATGGAGTAGGTTTTGGTGAGCTTTATGATTTATCATTACCTGCATTAGGTGAGACATAGGTCATTCTAGGTACACTATTCATTTTTTTTCTATATGATTGTCGGATTTATTTAATTCAAGAGTGAAACACTCTTTTATATAACCTAACCTCATCCATTCTTTGGGACTTGAGGTTTAGAGGCTTCTAGTTCCCTTGACATTGAAAATGCTTGTTAGAGATTGATTGGACCTGCATAAAGTACGTAAAGAATGTGATCTAGTGATGGGGTGGCACACATCTTGGGGAGATTTTTTATTTTTATGGATACATCCATATGAATTTATCCCCATTATGGATTGGTTGTATCTATTGTAGGATATTATGAAGAAATTTAGATGGAATTTTGTGTTTTGTGATGCTGATGGAGAACTAGTGATGTTTTTTGGCGAGAGAGACCCTTAGATGGGTTAGAGTTGTGTTCTATCTTTGTCTGTATTGATGGAAGAGTTGATGCTGAGCTTGTTGGAGGTTTTGCAGTCGGTGTTTCCAAGGATTATAAAATATTTATCTAATGAATTCCTAGTGGTGGTTGAAGCATTACCCCTTGATGGGAGATCTTGTTTCGGATTGAGCTATAGTTAGGGATGACTCCTATCTTGATGTTTGTGTATAGGATGGTTCCTTCTAAGTTGTGATATATACAAATACAAGTTGATGATCTATTGCAGTATGGTTTTGTTCAGCCGAGTGCATCACCTTGGGGTGAACTAGTTTTTTTTATAAGGAAGTTCGATGGAAGTTTGCAGCTTTGTATCAATTATCATCTCTTAAACATAGTGAGAGTGAATAAACACTGCCCTTTTCCATGTATTAGTGATTTATTTGTTCATATGAAAGGATAATGTCGGTGAACATAGAATAATCTATTGTTAAGATATCATTATATGTTGGTGAAGGATGATGATATTTATAATAATTCATTCCACTGTTATAATGGGAATTATGGGATCATTTTGATTACATTCGGTGTGTTGAAGGCTCTAGATATGTTGATAGGGTTGATGAACATAGTGTTTAATTATTTTCTGAATAATTATATGGCGGTTTTTATAGATTTGATTTAGGTGTACTCCACATATTATAAGGAGCATGAAAAGTATCTACATTATTTTTTGGGAGTTATTTGTTGTGAGAAAATATATGATTATTTGTCTTTGTGTTATTTTTGGGCTCGTTATGTTTGCTAATTGGAGAATTTTGTGTACCAGTATAGAATATATATAGATATTTCAAATATAGAGGTGGTTTTAGCTTATAAATATCCCATGAAAGTGGCATAGGTATGGAGTTTCCATGGTTATTCATACTATTATATGATGTTCATAGCTAATTTCTCTCAGTTTTTGACTCCAATGGAATCCTTAAACTAGAAGGATCATGAATTATTGTTAACTGAATAGAGTTAGGAAAATATAGAGCACTTGAAACAGTTTTTGATTAGCACTTTAGTCTATCCTTTCCCAATAGTGGTAGATCAGTTAGAAGTTTTCTATGATTTTTCACGTCATGGAATGAGTTGCATTCTGATATAGCACATATTGATTATTTATTATGTTTATCAACATTTAAATCTCTTGGAATGTAATAATTCCACCCATGATATTGATTTTTCCATAGTGGTGTTATCTTTGAATTTATGGTGATATTACCTAATTGGTGATCATTTTGTGGTCTTTACTGAATATAAGTGTCTGAGGTATGTATTCTCCATGTATAACTAGAAATTGTTCTAGTTTTGGTGGATAGAATTATTTCAGGATTACAATTTTTAGATGTCATATATGATAGGAAAGGGAAATTTTGTAGTTGATGCGCAGAGTAGGAAGTCTTGTGATGATTCCATGCATGAATCGGGTGCTTCTTGGAGAGTGATGGAAGAAATCTCAGTGATACATCAAGATATAGGAGATGTTTGTGTCATAGATTGTATTTTTCAGATAACAATGCTGTTATCATTGGTGTCGCAGGTAGATGAGTCCCAGCTGAAGGATTTTGAGGTGGAGGTCTGGAGGGACCGATTGGTTTTTGGTGATTCCCTTGATGGATGGTACGAGGATGGACAACAATAGGTGTTGTTTCTCAGAATGATTTTTGTTCCTTTGGAGATGAGTGATTTGGTTATCCATGATTTCCATAGCCCAAAATTGTCGGTATATCCCGATGTGAGAAATATGAACCATTATTTGAGAGGTATGATTTGGTCGACTAAGTTGAATCGTGTATTTTTAGAGTTTTTTTATGGATGTTTAGTCTCCCAGAACATGTAGGTCAAACACCGTATTCCCAATGATTTTCTCCAGCCTTTAGATTTTTCCCTATGTAAGTGCGAGGATATGTCTGTGGACTTCGTTTTTGGTTTAACTCAAGCTCAGGGTGGATATGATTCTGAACAATTTAAAAATTTATACCACTTTATAGAGATCATGTATTCGAGTGTAGTATAGGTTTTGGTGAGGTTGTATCTGGTGGAGGTGGTTCGACTCCATAGAGTCCTGATAATAATCATCTTTGACCATAATACTCATTTTATCTCTATGGTGTGGAGATGACTCTAATTTGATTATTGTTATTATTTCTTATTTAATACATCTTTTCATCTGCAGATAGATGGTTAGAATGTTCAGACCATTCATACTCTTGAATATTGGTTGAAATCTTATGTCCTATATTTTTGAGGTTTGTGGAAGAGGAACCTTACCCTATTCTATTTTTTTCACAAACATAGTTTCCAATCCACCATTATTAGGACATATTTTTAATATTTTTATGTCTGACCTTTACATCTATATTGTTCTAGAACAAGGTCAGATATGTAGAAATTATCATGGAAAACTCATACAGAATATGTCAATGATGGTACCGGTAATTTGTGATAGGATGATGGTAGTTCATGATCATTATATAACCTATGTCGATCATATAATACATATATAGTTAAAAGTTATAGGTCATGTGTTCCTGAAGTTGACTCCATGTCGTGGGAAATGAAGGTTGGTTCATGGGAGTAAGATTTTCCCCCAATTTGATGGGCCTTTAGAGGTGTTGGTGCATGTTGGATCCATGGAGATATATATAGAACATTCCCTAGATATGAACCATATAACTAATGTTTTTTACATGTATCATCTTCGTATTTATATTTATGCTGACCCTAATGTCATCAATTGGGGTTGATATTGATGTTGATGATGATATTACCTTTAAGGAGTGATCCACAGAGATTTAGGACTGTCAGGAGAACGTTTGGTGTGAGTATGTTATTCCCTTGGTTCATGTCTTGTGGTGACATGGTGGTGTGTAAGAGAGTAACTAGGAATGAAATTAATAGATGTGTAACCAATACCCTGAGATGTTTGATGTTTAACTCTTCTCTAGTAAAACTATTTAGTTCATTTATTTTGACCTTTCTGGTTTATGAGATTGTCTCCTCTTGTTTCATGTTGTACATTTACTATTATATGAGAGTTACCTTCCATAGGGGGAGTGTTTAGTAGCTAGTTGTTTCTATTTCATGGTTAAATTTTGTTCTTCTAATGAGGTGGTTGAACTCTTAAGATAGAAAGATCCATGAGAGGTATCTCACAGGGTGTTTTTTCCAAAACCCCTTTTCATTTTCTCTCTAGGTATGGTATTGGATTATCAAGGATGATAATTTCTGAGAGGTATATAATATAATGGTCCAGATCAAGTGCGGAAATTTTGGGAGTTGTAGTGATAGAAATGGAAAAAAAATATAGAATATTAAAAGGAAAAAATGAACATGAACAAGAAGGTTTACATGGTTCAGGTAAAAATACCTATGTCCACAGAGAGGCCAAATATTCTCTATAATTTGGGAGAACAATTATAGGGTTTTTTAGTAAGTAACCCTATCCTGAAATGGACTACAAATAGAGGATGATGGTCCAATATTTCTCCAACTTCATAGATAGTCTATGACACTAAAGATGATGCCTTCTATATGTCTAAAAGGATATGGTAATGTTGACAACAAATTATACATTTCTATAGTTCTCTAATGGTGTTAGTCGGTTAGCTCAGCTATAGTGCCCCCTAAATACTGGGCTGGGGCCTTGGGCCCCCGGACCCCTGGAGAAGTGGCGCGTTTCCCCCTATAGCCCCCACATAGGTCACCATGGAGCTCTACCAACACATTTTACGGGTCAACACGTAGTAAGGTCCTCAAGAATTCTACCCAACCAGATCAGGATACACTAATCCAACAAGATACATATAGTCTAACCAATTTCATTTTCATGAATCTCATTGTTCTGAAAGGTGGTTTGGAGTGAGTCTGGAGGGGTTTAACTACTAAAATCTAGATCTAGAGAGATTACATGGCATGTAAATGTGCTTCACATCATATATTCAAAGGTCATGGATTGTTAAAGGAAGTTCATGGGGTGTGAAAATATGTTTACTAATTAAAGGTTAAAATCGTTGATGTGACACATTTTTAAGTGAGATCAGAAAATCGACATTTACACGATATTCAATGAATAGAAAACATTTTAATGCCTTGTGTAGCACACCTATAAATATTTTAATACCTCAGGTTTTCTCATAACCCCATGCATTCTCTCATTTTTAGAGTTGATGATAACCCTATTCCTATGAGATATGTGATTCCTTGTATGGGGAGAAATCCTCGGCTTCCTATTTTTGATCTCTAGTGATCCATGGTACGTTTTTTCTTCGTTTTCTCAGGGGTTCACCCAGACCTATCTCAATTACCTTGGATATTCACCACATTCTATAGAAATTGATCTTCAATATTTTAATGATATTTCTTTGTTGTAGTTGGTGTGTTTGTGGCATGATGTCTTTAGGATATCACATTTTTTCATGGGAGATGTGATTAGAGATCTGTAGCGCTAGTCCGTTATCATGTGAAGAACATTGAAACCTTTGAGGTATGGGATTAATTTATTATCTATTTATTTATGTGAAATCATAGAGTTATAATTATTTATCCATTTTTATGTAGATTTAATTAAACTAATAATTTTTTAACTGGATTAATAAATAATGGTTTGTAGTGATCACATGTTGATTTTATTATTGTGATAACAATTGCCTTTTGATTTTATAGATAATGTGAAATCAATGATATGATTATTTAGAATGTTATTATGCTTGGATTAACATATTTTATATGTATTATTAAATTATATATGGGAGTAATTAATTAATTATATTAATAATTAAAGGAGATACCGGTTTGAATATGATGTTTCCTGAAATTTGGAAATGATCCAATTGATGCAATGTGCATTCTTAATTAAAAATGATGATTGATGTTATTAATGGGATTGATAAACAATGTGAAGAATTTATATTCTTGTTGATAATAATAAAAGTTCTGTTAAATGAGAATGGTTGTTCTAACAACTTTACGTAACTATTTTAAATTATAGAGAGCTTGTTTAGTCATTTGAAACCTTGTTATAGCTTGATGCCTTAGGTTTCTTATAGTTGGGACATGGGAATAATGAATCAATTAATTCAAGAAAGAGTAAAAATGGGGTTTTTTATAAATATATTTCATAGGGTTTGAGTTTCCAATTTTCTTGAGAAGACCTAGTGCCTTGATTTTGGATCCATGAGAGATCATTTATGTGTGATGGATGGATTCCTTATTTTTGGGCCTAGATTTACATGTTGGCTATTCTTGTTTATTCCCTACTACTTTTTTGATGTTCTCTAGATTCTATAATTTATATACACTGTGAAATGGGGTGGGGAGGCTCAGATGTGGTATGAACCGAGTATGGATGAGAATGGGATGGATTATGTGATACGAGGCGGGGAGGCCCAAATGTGATATGATTCTGGGATGACTGATGTGACATGTGGGAGGGAAGTTCTAGATGATATGGAAGTAGTTGATGTTTATGAGAGATGCATCAGGAAATGCATGTGGGTGATGGGTATGAAACTAGAGATGATGTAATAGGTTGAATATGAGACTAACCATTTGCGTGATACTGATATCTAGGATTATTGATTATGAATATTTTTAATGGAAAATGAATGAGTTTCTTATTTTTTTCTACACTCCTTTCCCCACTAATTGTGGTATTTATATGTTCTTAATTGCATGTTTCCTCATGTTCATAGAATAGGATGGAATTACTAGAGTTCCATGATATTTAATGATGATAATAATTAAAAATAATTATTAACCCATGTGGTTGGTTGATACTGGAATGCAATGAGATTCAACTCTTGACAAACCGTGTACTCAATTCAGATTATTCCTAGAATAAATGGAATTTACTTTGATGATTAATGTAATTTAATTTGGAATAATGGTAGTGGTTAATTAATGGATAATGAATTAATTAATAAGAGGAAATAATAAAAAGAAAATAAATAATTAATATAGTTCTCTAGAATGAATGCAATCTTTTGTGATTTTTAAATTCTCAATTTTTTATGGTGGTTTGTATAGTTTTCATAGTTTTTGGGAAAATATTTTAATAGTAAACTATGCCAACCTAGACTCACAGTAATGGCACTTGTTCTACAAATATATAATTTTAAGAATGTTTTGAAACTGAATAAAGTGACCCAAACTTAACCATCAGTAATTAAAATTTCAATAAAAATATTGAGTCACACATATACCCATGACCTTTTATGGTTATATTTTTACATAAATAATAAATAAAATTAACTTAAAAAACACATATATTTCCCGTCAAATGGGTGTCTCCCTAATAAAACAAGGGCTCTAAATTTTACTATAAGTCTTCAACATCTCCCAAAAATTAACCATAAAATAATTACATCCTAATATTTCATATTTAATAATTATATTCATTACATGGGGAAATAGAAACATAATACTAGTGCACTAAAATTCCCAGTAGGGGTGGAATATAAAAAATTCTATGTTGGAATAGATAATTCATGAATAATATATCAGGAAAAAATAATAATAATAAAAATTCCTTACAAATGATAACATGATCATGTGATATATCTATGGATAAAATAACATTTTAAATAATTACATAGAAAATTATAATTTATTACAGAGTGATTAGATTAATAATTATGGTCATCATAAATATACTATTAAGGCATCATGCCATGTCATCATACATAAACAAGTAATATTTGCACCAAATAACCAACTAGTTTGTTCCATGAGACCCACTATTGCATCGAAGGACTATATAATTATAGGCCCTACCCATAAAAGATCATTTACAATGAATTCATAATATTAAATAAGAAATAAATAATGAAATAAATAACCAATATTCCTTAAAAATAAATAATCCTTTGTATTTAAATAACAAGTTTATGATATATCAATATTTCACCATTCAAGAAAAGGAATAACATTCATGGTAACAATCTAGCAAACTGACACCATATATAGTATTGGGTACATGCTTAAGTCAATACAATAAAACAAAATATATAAATAGAAGAATTTATATATAATATATCCCTAAAATTAAATAATATGAATATGAAGGATAAAAATAAAGTCAAGAGAGAGAGATGACGTGTGGGAAAGAATATAACCCTTATAAACTACATTAGGTATAAAATATGAAATATTAAGATCATTTATAGTCCCATACAAGAAATATAACTCAAAAATAGATATATCTTTTATAGTTTTAGATGAAAATGATAATGAAATTATAAAAAAATTCTGTAAATATTTTGTAATATGGTTGTAAGAAAAACTCTTAGGTCGCATATAAAATCTATTTCAAGGGATGAAAAGAAGGATATTGAAAACCACGATTTAGAAATAATTCTAAATTTTTAAATTTTAAAAGGAAATAAAGATAAAAATAGGAAAATTTTTGTTTAAGATAAAAAAAATAATAAAATGGAATGAAATCACTGTATTTATTTTTTAAAACATTAATCGTTATTTTTAAAATTAAATTTTTTTCGAAAATTGGCAGTAAGATTATCTTTGAAAAATTATAAAAAATCACAAAGGAAGCTTTATTAAGAAAAGTAGATATAAAACATTGAAACGGTTATAATGTAGTAAATGTAAAAAATGTAATTCTTTTCAAACATTTGTAAAGAAATTAATAAATATCTTGTATAGAAATCCATACAAAAATTCTTTTAATCATTTTAAATAATTTAAAAAATAATTGTAACTGACCTTAAAATATCATTAAAGTATCTAGAAGAATAATATTGAAATGAAAAAAATAATATGGACATGGAAGGGAAATATTCTTGATCGTAAAGAAGAGATAAGGCCGAGTCCACATATAGCAAAACATTTGGTTGAATTGTGAACGAAAGGGATATGTAATGTCAAGAATACATATAAAACCTAGAAAAGAAAGGCGTAATTAAATATAATAAAATCATAGGGTTATAGAAAACAAACTTATAATTAAGGAGTCCATGAATAATGATTATAGATTAATGAATGAAAATTCAGTTAACAATAGCCCCTATGACAGAAGTAATAAATCAAAGGAAAAGGAATTGTGAGAGCATAAATAAAAGTAACATTCCTAAGAGTAACAAGTTATTTAAGAAATAAAAATTCAATAGGGAAGTATTTATATCATATAAATGTAAATTGGTTCATAATATAAAATAAGTACCAATGAATTTAAATTGTTAAAAGGAACCCTTACCTCAAGTTCCGACACGGTTGGTGCATGAGTATTACAACAGGGAAAACCCAATTATGCTTATTAAATAGTCTATCATAAACATTTTTTATGTATATTTCATTTTTAAGTTTTATTTATTATCATATTTCATTATTCTTTTGTATATTTTTCTAACTCATCACCCATTTGAGGTTCTTTTGTCAGTTACTCCCAAATTAAATAGGTTCATTAACTATGTTCAAATGTGACATACTGATCCAAACTATTGGCTTGGGAAGAAACAAAGTGAAATTAACTATAGGTAAAATCCCAAAAGGGTCAAATTATAACAATATATGTCATAGGATTTACCAAATCATGGGGGATAATTTTTCCTTTAACAACTAATCATCAAGTAGACCATGAAAAAGTTACACAGTATGATGTATGGTAAAAAAATAGAATAAAATCCAAAAGTATAAATGATCAATAATTAAGGAAATATTGGAAGAAATAAAATAAAAAAAAAGTATACAATCCCAATAAAAATAAAACACATGTTAGATAATACTCAAGGAAAAAAGACTCAAGGCCCTAAGATGAAACCACTCTAGACTCCATGACTGATAACTACCCCATGATCCAACTCTAATAATCCATGAACACAACATTACAAATCTCTTATAGTAAAATAATAATCCTTATTTTTTACATGTATCATGGTAAAAAACCTATGCATATACACTATGGATAATATATAGGGTTGATTATACAACCTAGCACGTGAACACTGATACTTCCCTTAAATGCGTTGAATGTAAAAAAAAGATATAACACGTTTTATTTAAAATAATATATTAGAAGAATTGTGAAAAATAGTGAATACAAACACACACACACATCCATAATGTAGTGAAATAACACACACCAAAACACACCCATGGAATGAACCCATGCACACAAGTAAAATACCACTATTGAAACCATTACTCCAAGGCCCTTCTTGAATAGTCCAATCTGTGAGTGGAATCCATATTTGTAGTCCTAAGTATTCACTCGATGACATAATCCAATGTCCCCATAATTTATAATTGCATCCAGGTCTAACCAACATGACCCATTTCATATACATGTCATGAACCAACCCATGTCAACCCTATACTAATTACCCCATCTATCTCATGAAAAGGACCGAGAGGTGTTCCCAATCCTCTCACACTGACAACTAGTGTAGGGGAATCAACATAGAAAAAATGGAATAATTTTTTCCAATAAAATAAACTAAACAAAAAAAGATAAAAAGTGAATCATAAAATAAATACATTTACTAATATAGAAATTCATTATACAAAACTGAAAATACAAAAAATAAAACAATAAAACACAACCAAGAATCCAATCACATGTACTACTTGGTCCGACCAAGGGGAACTATCCCAATGAAAAGAAATGTTCATGCTAGGGGACATAGTCTAGAGTGAAACCCTAAGATAGTGAAGAAACTATTCATAGAAAATCCTCTTCCTATGCCAGGTTCCCATGATAATGCTAAAAAGGGGTCGATCCAACCAATACTAACCAAGCATCCAATCACATGAACATTCATCATAAATAATGAAAACACACAACAATGTGATCCTTGAGTATCCCAAAAGAAAAAATACCAATCCTCTTGACCATTCAATCTCAAGGGAGTCTCTCTGTGTGGACCTCCTAGAACATTAAACATAACTATAGAAAGAGGATCATCAATGGATAGTTTTAAAAAGAACCACTTCATAAACAATCCAAATGGGCTTTATGCCATCATCACATAAAAAACCATTTTCAAAACCAACAAACATACAACACTTTAAACTCTAAAATCATTTGGGAAATACTAATTTATGAAACCAAAACCATCATTTTATAATTCAATAAAAAATTTAAAACCAAACCATTCTTTTAAAAACTACAATCCACTTTCAAATCCCAACTAGAAAATTTATCAAGCACATGGATTTCATAACATAACATAACAATACCATATAAATTATTAATGTAAAAACACCTAATTTTTCATAAAATAATTATTCTAAAAATAATAGATCACTATGATATATCCATGAAAGTGAAAATGTAATCCTAACTCAAACAAAAATCCCTTCAACAACTCCCACAAGAAACAACTCCATGAGGGTTTGAAGGAGAAAAAAACAACCAATAAAAACCTTCACCAAATAGAACCCCTAATTAAAACCCAAATAAACATGATCTCTAGATCCAAAATATGATAGAAGATGAAAAAAATCAATAGATAATGGAAGAGTAAGTGGAAGAAGGAAAGATGATATTACCTTGAATATTCACACCTAAAACATGGAGGAATAACTATATCCAACCTTAGGAGGATTGGGATAGGCTTGGTGAAGTAGGGAAGAGCTATCATCGGGTCACATGAACCTGGAGGTGAAGAAATAGGGAGTTTGGGGGTAAAAACACAAAAAAATTTGAATAGGAACTTCACATTTTTAGTTTCATAGGCACTACACATAGTCAAGCCCCACATTTTCCCAAACCGGGCTCCCCTTTACTAGAAACACTAGGTAGAAACATGGTTTCGCCAAACAATTTAGTAAACCATGCACCTATTGTGTGACACAGTTCTGTCCAATTTTATGTAACCATGCATATTCCTTCCATGTGATTTTCTTAACCATGCTTATATCGTGCTCCCTCAACAAAAAACACCCAAGTAACTTTACAATTTCTCCCTTGGAGTTGCACGGTTTGTACCAATCTATGTGCATCTCTTGAAATTAAAACTATGCATGATCAAAATGATATAAAAGGTGACTCAACACCAAGAGGTCTCACGATCACCTCTAAACCATGAAATACAATCTTTAATCTGAGCAAAAAATAGCCTTAAAATTCAAATTTAAATCCAAAACACCCAAAACATGAGGGAAAAACCAAGAAAATATTAATAATCCAAAATAATAAATACAAATAATAACTAGGGTGTGAAAATTCTCCCCACGAGCATGCTTTCGACACATGAAAATCCACACCAAATCTAGTTGATAAATCAAAAACAAAGGATCTTACACTATCACGGTTCAACTCCTTGAATAAAAGAAAACTTTTACTATAACCAATATGAAGCATTCAATCCTACCCAAGAAAAACCAGGGATCCCAAAACACTTCCAAATAATTGGTGGAAAACTCAAGATGAAAATTCTACATCCTTGTTTTGAACAAGACCATTGGGAACATTCCAAAAGACCAACGTTAACTTTAAAGGAACGAATCAGAAGTAGAAACCCCAAAAAATTATCCATTTGAATGATACACTAGAGACTAAACATGATTACCAATATGGGAGGCCAAAATAAACACCCCACCATTAGAAAAAAACTATCACTGACTGACACGGGAAACCCATCATGGACCAACTCAAAAACTCTGCACATAGTCCAATAGATGAAAGAAATTCCAAAAAAAATTGAAAAACCAATACATGATTTATCTTCTCTACAAGATGAAAACATCTCCAGATGGGAACATACCAAAAAGTGAATCATTAATGCTAACCACAGAAGGTCAACCACTCGTATATTATCATTAAAAGGGAACAATAATGAAATATAAATAAATTGATACCACCAAACCTTTTTACAAACAAAGAGGAACTTTCAATCCACAAGGACAGTAATGAGAAAATGGGGACTTTATGACTTTTCCCCGAAAATGTGATCTTCCAAGATAATGAAAATAAAATAGATAAACATAAATTGTCCCTTTCCCATCACTAAAGACAAAAGATAGACCAAGGTCCTCTAACCCCATGTGATTCTTGACTGTGTGCAAGTTTCAATTTGGGGCATGTGGCTGGAGCCATGATGTCTTGATGAATCTAATACCTCACAGTCAGGAGATGATAAAACATTATTATAACTCCGTCTTTTAGTGTCATGAACAAACACACAATACTCTAGGTAGAACCAATGGAACATGACACACCACAAGACTCATTTTTCTTGAATAGGAAACTTTCAACAATTTATGGATTGAGAAGATACACCATCATCCTATTTGACCACAAATGAGAGGAAATAAAAACCAAACACAAAATAGAACAATCCTCCATCCAATACGACAAAATTATAGAATTTCCAAAAGACACCCATTCATTAAAATAAGAGTTCATGAGAGATACCCGCCAACCTTTTTTTTACATTGAGAGAAAACATCAATTAAATAAAACCAATATAATGAAATGAAAAGTTAACTAGAAAGGGTATTGAAACTGAACCTGAGTGAGAACCTTAATCATGAAAATTATATGTGGTGTCTTTTGAAGGGGTGGATCTGGATCCTCACCATTTCACAAGAACACCATGACAGAACCATTAATGTGACCAAGACATACATAGGTATGGTAGGTATTCATGGAAGTCAGACATGGTGACTTCTTATGATATGTATTTCTGTAATTGAGAAACAGAAAGACCCTATTCTTAGAATATGTTGTTGAAGTTTCTAGAGTTAGTTTAATTCTATTACCAACACCAACAGATTTAGGATGCTTCCTCATATATTTACTATAATTAACACCAATGATTCCAGAAACTATTGAAAGAATTAATTTCTCAATAACTCGTACTAACCCATATTCAACCGGAACAATATACTTCCCAAGTCTTTAAAAACGGTTAGACAAACATTTGACACCTTCAACTACAGATCATGAAGATTCTTGTTTTAAAAAAAATCATGCCTTTAAGGAATCATCATCACCCAACTCTGAATCTTAATGAAATAGATCCACAAAAGGAAAAAAGAACCACAACAGTGATCCATCATCCTACTATAGAAAACAAATATTCATCCCCTTCCCCACCTGCAGTACCTCAAAGAAATACTGTCTAATGAATTGAGCATTGATGAACTCCCAAGTAAGATCTTCTTGAGGATTGGTTTGAGAGACTGACTTCCACCACTTCCAAGTCAGATCTTCAAGCATGAAGGTGGTGAACTTAACCATTAACAACTCAGGAAAATCAATAAAACTAAAGTTTATCTCAATTATCTAAATCAACTATTCTGCATTGATAGGATATGCTTGACCATAAAATATATACAGATTAAACTTTTTAAACTCAAGGATAAATTTATTTAGTTGATTAACTGATTGTCTACCAATGGTGAACTCACCGTAACTTCACCTCTAATATCCTTAGAATCCATGGTGGGGGTGTACACTAAACAAAAAAGAAACCGAGAACTCAATAAACACCAATTCAACAATAATAACTCAAACACAAAACACTAATTAAAAACCATTCCCAAATCATAATAAATTTTTTTACACCAACATCGACTCTCAAAGCAGCAAAATTTATTTCACTTGAAAAAACATATGATATGAAAAAAACGAACATGATCTGCTTCACACCTACCAATGGTATTCCATATAGAATCAAACATGAAAATTAATATTCCAATTCCAGCACCCATCTGATCATGCCATTAATTATCCACTTCCTTGCACACATCCTTACTCGTGAGAGCTCTTAAGAACACCAAAGGAAATAAAATTACTTTTCCATTTAGAAAAAAAACATTCAACCCATATCTCTAATTCACATTCCACCTCCCATTTCTAATTACACAAAGAAAACTTTTTCAAAATCTCACTAACTACCAAGTCCAAAACCATATTCGAACTCAACACCTCAATCAATTTTATTTTGATCAAAAATAAAAAACTCATGAAATCCATCCAAATAAAATTTCACATTAAAAACATTTCCATCAATTCAAAAAATCTCATTCCATTAAAATTAATTTTATTAAAAACTAATTTATCAAAACATTATTTTTTGTTAAAATAGGTTTCTTGAAATACACTTTGAAATAAACATGAAAATTAATTTTCCAAATTTTATGAACCAAACCATTACCAATTATTATCATATTTTAACAATTTTTAAAAAATGTTTTCACATAATATTTTCAAAATCAAGAAGGACCCAAAACAACTCACAATGGGAAACTATTGTTGATGGGAGACATTTTCATATGGATATCGACCATTTGTTAATCATGCCATAATCGTTGGGGTTATTTTAAGACCATGTGAATGACTCCATATGGAGTTATAGGACTGACTATCTCACTGAAACCACTATCCCAACTCCCATTTGGTATCCCAAACTTCATACAACCAATAAGAACTAGCTAAACTAAATAAAATCTAACATCCCATGGAAACCCGACATTCAACATCAAAAGTGTTGACCAGAAAATCCCTCAATCCTATACCCCATGTTCCGAAAAACCAACTCCATCTACCTTGACATCACAATTTATAAATATAGACCTGAAATCTAAGTCCCCAAAATAACCCAACCTATTATGATATCATTTTTTTCATGAACAAGCCCGGGTAAACATTGAACCAGTTACCTAAACCGGACCATGATAAAGCTCGTGAGGCATTCCCGATCATCCTAGGCTGACAAATAGTGATGATGCATTACTAATTGAAAAAATGTAATTATTTTCCTCAATAAAATAAAATAACAAATAGAAAATAAACAGAGAATCCCAAAATAAATACAATTTCCAAACTGAACATTCTTTATAGAAAGACTTAAAATACAAAAAACCGAACAACAAAACCAAAACTAAACATGATGACCACAACATATCCATGTGACCATGAGGGTTACTCTCTAATACCAAAACCAAAAATCACCCACAATGATTTAAACTATGATAGAACCTACACCAAAATCAAAAAACAACAAGGAAATATAGATGTGAGTATTAAAACATTGGAATTATACCTAAAAAATATATTCCAAACGAATTACCTTTAAATAAAAAACATTAATTTATGGTTGGAAATATAATATAAAAATACACATTTTTAACACATTTCCACTTTAAAATAAAACACAGTTAATTTCCTTTTTTTCTTTTCAAATACAGATTCTTTATCAAGGAAGATATATTATAATTTAAAAATATAAATATGATGTTTTCATTTAAATTGTGGGGATAGGATGTCCAAAAAAATTTCAAAACATTTTTCCATGAACCATTTAATACCAACTCATCACTCTTAACAAAAAGTGATACCACAAAAGAGAGTATATGAATTTATCACCAACCAATGGAAATAGAAAAAAATATCATTCACAAGTTACCAACCTACAATGTATCTCAATCGTCAACCGTTTATAACCATCTTCCAAATGACATGGGATATCCTAGGAGTTTAGTGAATTCATATATAACATAATTACATCTGACACATCTCAGAAGTATATCTCACCCGATGACATCAACTCGTCTACACACTTCTGGAAAATCAGTCTATACCCATGGATCTATAACGAATGTGTAGAGAAAATGTTGGTGTATTGTGTCTGTCCAAACCTATACCCATGGTTTTTAAAAAAAAATTGTATAGGATTATGTGTACATTTGTTTTTAAAAAAAGTGGTTATGAATTTTTAATATGGGACCCTTGCTCGGGCTACTCCTCCACCGCCTCATTTGAAGACCTACCTCTCCTCTACCAGGTGGCCTTAGGTGTCCCCCTTTTCTCCTCCTGTGACCCAAAGCATCCCCCTCCCCTACTATGGTGACCATCCCCTCATCAAGTGACCTCACGTGCCCCCTCCCCTCCTCAAGTGATGTTCGACACCCCTTCCCCTGCCCTAATTACCCTCTCTTCCAAGCAAGAGCTGACAACCAATATTTTAAACTCCATTTCAATAATTTATTCTCAGATAAGTAAGAATTTTATTTATTATTTCTATTATATTTCTTTTCAATTAGTTTGATTAAAATTATTTTAGTTTAGATTTTTTGGATAGGTTTGGTTCAATTCAATTGCAGGATATTTTGTTTGGTTTAATTAGATTCAAATAATTTTTATTCAAATAAATTTTTTAAGGATATTATTTTTATTTTTGTATTATTTTATAAATTTTTTATTATTTAGGTCAATTAATTTTAGATTAATATTTTTCTATGATTTTTTATAGTATATTTTAAATTGGTTTGGTTACATTTTTTTATATTTCAAAATATATTTAGTTTTTATTTTTTAATTTAGATTATTTTGTTTTGACTCATCGTGAATTGGTTTAGTTTTATTTAGGTAAGCCATGATTCACCATTTGAAATTATTATATTGAAATTAATTTAGATTAGTGCAGTTTAGTTTTTATCTATTTTTCTTAAACCATTTGAGTTTGATTTTGTTCATATCGATTCGTTTCAAATTAGTTGGGTTCACGAGGTTTCAGTTTGGTCTAGTAAGAGTTTGTTTGATTTAGCCTTGGTAAGTTAACATTTATATAATCCATATTTGTTCAACATATTCCATTTCAATTCCTTTATATTTTTCTCAGTTTCATTGGGAATGTCTATGTATGAATCAAATCCATTCAGTTCAGTTTTTTAATTATGTTAGTTTCAATTTGATTTATTAAATTTTATTTGGTTTTTTATTATCTTAGAATGTTTAATTTTATTTTTTATGGTTTGGATTTATAATATTCATTTCAAAAAAATTTGGTTCAATTATGTTTCTTTACATTTTATTTTATTTAGTTTGGATATATTTTTCATGGTTAAGTTTAATTCAAATATGTTCTGTTACATTTAGTTCAATTAGATTTAGTTTAGTTTGGGATCATTTAGTAATATTTTATATATTTTTTGTTTTTTTGGTTTATTATTTTGTTTCTATATATTCATTATAACATCATTTATTTCATTTTTGTTTTAACATCCTTAGTTTGATATTATTTGGATTTATTAATTTTTATTGATGCAAATTTGTTTCGATTTATTTCACTTAAATTATTTCCAAACAACTCAATTATTCAATGTACATTTCTATATAGATATATTTTTTTTAATCTGTTCAATTTTATATGACTCTATTTTTAATAATTATAATTTATTAGATTCAATTTTTTGGGTTCTATTTGTATTAGTTTGATAAGGATCCATTCAATTTTTCTTGGTTTAGTTCCATTCCATTCCATTTCATTTTATTTATCTTGATTCAACTTGTTAAATATTGATCTAGTTTTCTAAAGTATAATTTAACTCATTTCAAAATTATTATAATTTTAGAACATGTTAGTTTTATTTATGGGATTTTCACAATAAATAATAAAATAGATTAAGAGGGTGATAAATTAATAACATTAAAATTTAGAATTTTTTGAAAAAAAAGTATCCTTTTTTATAAGTATCTTATTTAAATATTGATTTTATGTATAAAAAGTAAAATAAATCAATAATGTATAATATAAAAGAGGTTTTATGTAGGTTTAAGGTTGCATATATAATCCCCTTCACAAATCCACTAATACTGAATATGAATATGATAATATTGATTGTAAAATCCTCTCAACAATGCATCTAAATAGCTATGTATAAGAATTATAAACATAGTATTTTCCAAATCCATGGTATTTTAATAGTTAATTTTAAATATGAAATTCTTAGGGACATAATATTCACCCAATTTATAATTATTGATTATTTTTTAAAAATAAATTATTGAGAAAGATGATTTTTACATAATGAAATTATGAAATATGCTAAAAACAATAAAAAGAAATAATGTCAAATTTTAAAATATATTATATTCAGTTATATTATAAGATGAACTATATCTAAACATGATATATGATTAACTTAATATAGCATAAAATGTACTGATCTAAATAATTTCTTTGAACTAATATAATAATATAATAAATCATCTTTATAAGTTATAATTTATATTTAAATGAATTATATAAGTACATATACCCTTGAAAAGAATCTTATGATATTAATATATTTCCTTCAATTATTTTTATAAATTTTCTTGAAATTATCATAAAAAATAACTATTAACCTCACCAAAAACTTTTATACATTATCCCAAAAATTATTTTTTAATATTGATTCATTAATTTGAATGAAAAAAATATAGACACAAGTAAAGCTATCAATTTAATTTAGAAATACGATTACCTAGTCTTAATCTTTTCAATCCAATGATACAAATACACATTGTTCTTCACTTATAAGTTATGTTATTTATCATATTATTTTTTGGTATAACTAATAGTATGATTTAATGACATTCATATTAAAATAGGTTGTAATGAAAATTTATAGTGGTCTATATTGTTTATTATAACATAATTTTTTTCACTATAATAAAATGGATAGCAGTTGGATGTATCTTATAAATCAGATTAGAATAGTGTTTCCATATAATTAGGACTTATTATAGATTTTTCATTTAATAAAACTTCATATGGATGTTGTATACAATTTCCATTCTATTAATGTTTTGGAAGACCATAATTATGCTTGGATGATGCTAGATACCATATAATGAAATATGTATTACTAACAAACTATAATGTTTGATGTCTCCATGGAGAGACATGAAATTTTTGACTATTCATGGACAAAAAGAAATAAGTGGCATAGAGAATTTGATATTTGATCGGTTTCCATTTTTACCTCATCATGAGAGAGATAGTATACTAATTCAAGAATACAATTACATTAATACACATGGAGAAAATATCAGTGATGATAATATTGAGACTGTGAAAAAATTAATGGATGATGTTGGAACTCTAGTATATCAAGAATATAATAAAATGACCCAGTGGGAAGTTTTAATTTGGTTATATCATGGAAAAACTATGTATTAAATTTATAGTTCCTCCATTGAATAAATTCTTACATTTTATAAGGACTTGTCTTCTGATGGTCAAATATTCCATTGAATCAGTATAATGCATGAAATCTAATTAAGTATATTGGATTTTCTAGTAATAAAGTTCAATATTGTTTGAAAGATTATAGTTTATTTTGGGAGGAAACAACTGACATTAATCAATAGAAATATTTTTTTATATCTTGGTGGAATTAAATTCATATAGAACACCATATCATGTTCCAAATTATTTCATGTGGCACCATACATTGATTCCCATGCTTCAAAATATATTCTTGTCCCCAGATATATCACCCAATATGTGATGGAATGATGCTAAGATTATTATTGGTAATGATGAATTGGTTAATTCTATAGATTTATTAACATGAAGTGATTTTTATTAAAATTATCCTGATTTTTTTAGTTTTGGTTTTCAATTCAAAGTTAGGACTGTCTTGTGATGTTTTTAATCCTTTTGGTTAGATTCTTACTACTCATAGCACATGGACAATTTTTATTCACGTTTATAGTCTCCCTCTGTGGATGTGTATGAATTTTTTTTTCAATTTCTTGATTATACGAATATTTTTACCTTATTTTCCTGGTAAAGATATATACATTTACCTGCAACCTTTAATAAGAGGTTTAGAGAAGCTTAGGGATATGGGGGTTCGCACATTCAATGTATCCTCAAAATATATATTTCATATAAGTTATGCCATTAAATTGAAAATTAATTATTTCCCTACATAAGTAATGATTTATTGTTTGGGAATGAAGGTAAAAAAATCATTTCCTTTTTGTATAATTAATACATGATCGTGAAGTGTTAAAAATCATCATAGTTTCAGTTTTATGGGTTTTTGACAATTCTTGTTAGTGGATCGTCAATACACGAAGAATCATTAGAGGTTTGATAATATTATTGACAGTGAACAACCACCTCAAAGTATGTCAGAAAAATATGTTCTTATTGAATTGAAATATTTTAGTTTTTCATTAGGGAACTGTAAGTTGAAATCTAAAAAGATGAAGAACGTTGACTCTAGAGACACTTACAATTAATTAAAATGAGAAGTATCTTTTATGAGTTTCCATATTGGTATAACAATGTGTTATTTGATTTTTTAAAAATAATGCACATTGAGAAAAATATATGTGAAATATTTCTTTAATTTGTTATAAATATCAAATAGAATACCATATATGACATCCAAGCATGTGGGGACTTGGTGGATTGGGGTATTCAAAAAGAATTTCATCCTTTGTGTATCGGTTAAAATAAATGAAAAGTTCCTTGTACTTATTATGTGATGAAAACATCATAGAAAGATAAATTTCTAATAGGAATAGAGAATATCAAGGTTCTTGATGGATATTCCAGAAACATATCTAAATGATTCAATAAGAAGGGATTTGAAACTAAAATCTATAAAAACTCATGATCATAACATTCTTCTTCATAAATTGATTTTAATAGAAAATAGAAATTTTATATTGAATAATGTAAGGGTGATAGTGATTCTCTTGTGCCATTTTTTAAGTAATTGTGTTCCAAAATGTTACCCATGTTTTTAAGAGAGATGAGAACGAGTGCTCTGAAATTGATAAAACAAAAACATTAAACAAGATGGAAAAAAGGAATTTTACAATTTTCCCTACTATGAAGTGGGACCATGTCACTAGGAGTGGTGTTGATTTCGATGTCCCTCTATGATAACACCCTTTTTTTGCAATTACATAAACAATTTATTTTTCCTACCATAAGGTAACAAAGATGAAGTAGTTAAGGGAAGATATTTTGACAATTAAATTTATCCATTTACCTACTTGCTTCCATGAAAATCTTGTCTGTCTGATCCTAACTGCATGAACCAATGTGGTCGAGTCACACTCGAACCAAATTTTTTTCCAATGTCGCTGGAAAGAGATATCTATCGCTCCAATGAGTGCCATCATTTCAGCTTCCAAAGCTGTGGTGTGCCTGCATGGGCCATACATTCATTCCAAAACCTCTCCATGCTAATTCCTAAAGATTACCACATATCCATAAGGCCTAGTGATTCCCTTAGAGGCTCTATTCGTGTTACATTTCAGCCATACCATGAAGGGGAGGTCCATATCACCTTTATCATGCCCCTTGGTTTGGGATAGTAACACGTAATCTTCTATTTTTAGAGTATCATGAACTCCCTAACCAAGGTGTTAGAAATGCACATAAAACCTTGAGCTGGAATTTTGAGAGGCCGCAAGAACGTTTCAAATTACATGGAATTCATTGAATCATGTTTGGTGATGAAAAGTGCTGTTGCGACCCTTCTATACTGCATATATCAGTTAAACACATGCCACCTGTATCAATGAATTTATCTTTTTGGATTGATAAACTATAAAGAGATGATGAATGTACTCTATAGCCGATGGAGTATTGAGATATTCCATCTCAAAAATGATATGGAATACATTCCACAGTGAAGAATCCATGTTGTAGGACAGTAACAAGTTCTCGATGTCTTCTCTATTCTGACCACAAAGTGAACACCTCAAGCATAATGAAATCCTGACTCTTTGAATGTTCACATCCATTGGTATTTTTCTATGATAAAACCTCCAGATAAGTGAAAAATTGGAGGTATGTATCCAGTTTCTATTGAGAGATCCAATAATGTTTACCTCAACCTTCAACATGTAATTATAGAAGCTTTTAGAGTAAAGAATGCTAGCTTTAGACCCTTCCCATAGCAGCATATCCTCCTCCTTGATAAAACCATCCCTGACAATCATAGAGGCGATTTTATCTATAAGGTCAAATCTGTGTTGAAGATGATCTTTGATATAGAAGTTGTTGTCAATGGCCTTAACTTCGGTGGTTATCCTTTCCATAAAAAGTGTTCCCAACTAGTTGGTGGACCAGAATTTCAGATGTGAATCCGCATTGACCACCCTAAGTGAGTGTCCCATGATTGTATAGAACACCGAAAGTAGAACAATATAGATTGAGGAATCCATGTATCCATACCTCCCATTAATGATCATTGGTAGTATTCTTCACCTCGGAAAATCAAGAGAGGTTGAGATTCTATGAATAAAACTACAGATAAACTTGGCTATTAAATCCTGGTTAAAATAGTATAAATTCTTAATTTCGAGACATCCCTGCATAGTAGGCCTATAACATATGTCCCATTTAGCATTGATAAGATTCCTTCCCATCACATTTCCACTACAATAAATTTTTTTCTTCATGGAGTTATTTTTGTTCACCATAGAGGCAGGCTCCATGTAGACCATGAAAGAATATACAAGTTTTGAAATAACCACATATTTTACAATACATACTAATCATTCCATTGAGATATGATTTACCTTCCATGATGCAATATTTTTCCTTATCTGGGATATATCCTATCCAAAGTGGGAGACCCGAGGCTTTCTCAAGAACAGGGGGACACCAGGATACATAAAAGGTATGGATCCATCCCTATGTCCAAGATAATTCATTATTTGAGACCTTTTTCCCCTGCCATGTTCCTTCCAAAGTAAATGAAGGATTTTTTCTAGTTGATTTCTTTCCCTGACACATTATCAATGTGAAAAAGTGCCTCACTTAGACGAGTGATGTTATTTCTATCACCATGCATAAAAATAACATTATCATCAGCAAAAAAGTAAGTGAGAGGGAGCAAATAGACCTCTAATCACTGTGATGGTTGCAAGTTTTTCATTTTCCACCATCTTAGTGAGAATCCTGCACATGTAATCCTCAAAAATTGAAATAATGATTGTAGAGAGGGGGTTACCCTATCTCACACCACATGAACAGGTAAAATATCCAGCTGGTGACCCATTAATCAAAATTAAAATGTGGGCCGACTCAATGAAAATTGTGATATACTGAACAAATATTTCAATGAAGCAAATCCTAAGAATAATTTTTTTAATAAAAACCCCAGTCCATTATGCCAAAATCCTTTTTTATGTCAGGATTTGAAGCAACATTTCCACCCCGTGTTGTCTTCCTCATAAGATTCAATCATTTAGAGGTCGTAAGTGGGAAGTCCTAAATATTCCTGCCCGTAACAAAACTAAACTGATTCCATGAAATAATTTTCCCAGTCACCTGAGCTAGCCTCTTAGCCAAAAGATTAGTAATTAATTTCTACAGGCTGTTCACATGGGAAACTAGCTTGAAATTACCAATTTTACTTGCATTCTCCAGCTTGGGTGTCATGTCAATGAATTGGGCATTGAAACATAGAGTGAATTCCCCACCTCTGAAAAAGTGTTTAATAAGTAGGCATACCTCACTCTAGATGACATCCAAATAGCATTGGATGAAAAGGTTTCTGAAACCATTAGGTCATGAATAACTATCTTTTTAAGACGAATCACTTCTTCCTTGATTTCAAAATCCATCAGAATCGCAGTAAGAATACAGTTGTTCCCCTCAGTGATTAACATTGTAATTATGTTTTCTCTAACGATCGTAGATCTAGACCTCCCATTGAATATATTCTTATAGAATAAGACAATATGATATGCAAGTTCCATTTTTCCATCCATAATTTATTCCCCATTATTTAGTAGAGAATGGGGTATATTCAATTTTTGAATGCCTTGAAGTGCATTGAAGAACATTGAGTTTAGATCCCCTTCCTAGAGCCACCTAACTTTGTGTTTTGATCCTATTAATTTTGTGTCGGTTAAATTTTTTTCCTCCATCTGTTTTTATTTACATGAAATATTTAAGACTTCATCTCCCAATTGAATTACTTCATTTAGGATAAATTTATTTTTTGTTAATGTATCCTAGTGAACGAAATATATTCATAATGAAATATTAAGTCCAAAATATGAATTATCATGAATGTTGTATTGTGAGTGGTTATCTCAATTAAGAATGTATGGATTTTTGTTAAATGTGATTATTTAATGTGAGCATAATAAATAACCGAACAATGAGAAATGAAGATGAGTAGTATGTGAAAATTGAACCCTAGTTTCCATATCTTTCCAAAATATGAGGAATTGCTAGCTTATATACATTGGCTACATTCACGATTGAAGATTTTGATATGGAACATCTGAAAATCTTGGTTAACTATAGTTTTTTTTTATGAATATATTAATTATTTTATTTTTATATTTACATATTATATCATTTGATTTCATTTTACATATACCAGAGAATTTTATTATCATTTTATTTACAGAACATACACAAATTATAAGTAGAGTTCATTGATCTTTTCCTTTTAGAAGAAGTGACTCTTTTTATATCCAATAGTTTCGAACTAGGTTTTAATAGAAATTATGACCATTACTTTAATTAACTTAAAATATAGATATACATTTACTTGTAATATATACATATATATTCCATGTATTGAGTTTACATGTTGACTCCATTTCTCTATAATTAAGTGTGTTGGATTTTGGTCCCAATTCTCCAGTTCATGAATTAATATATTTATTAATAAAAGGGTATAAATTTGTTACAACAGGTCAAGTGGTGAAAATGAGAACACAACAGGATGATATTATGTTAACTGTTATAATGGATTTTTCTTCCAGTGCACATTCTATTTTCCTCAATATGAAGATTTGTATTATTATGGATGTGTTGAGAAAGTATTGTCATTGTGTTAATAAAATCTATATCATTTTACTATGATCAATTGTAAATGGTTTGATTCCAGGACGTTCCGGGGTAAATTTATTGAACATTTTGGATTCAAAGTTATTGACATTAGTCAGTTCCACCATTCCAATGAACCATACATTTTGGTATCAATGAAAAAACTTGTGTTTTATGTTAAAGATCATGTGAGACCTGATTATACTATAATTAATAAAATAATCCTAAGACATATTTTTCATGATTTTGGGGATAAAATCCCCACTATTGATTCCCCCATTGGTGTAGACCAAAATATTTAATTTTATGACTCAAATTGTCGAATTGTGAGAGTTGATGTTGAACCTGGAGTAGGGGTGAGTAATATATAGAAACATCCCTATATGTTTATAGTTCATTCAGTTTACCTTGACATGAATTTCATAGGTTGTTGTTACTATAGTTACATTAATTTAGTTTTAGTTTGGAATGATATGTTTTATTAATTTTTTTTGTTTCATTTAATTAGATTTATATCAATTCAAAAAATTGGGTTTAAAATGTGGTTGTAAAGGATTAATAACATGATTTAGATTATTATCACTAAAATATGTTATGACATTTTTCATGAATTATTTTACTCTTATTTTGTATGTGTGATTTTTAAAATTTGTTTCCAAAATATGTACTTTTCATTCATATGTGCATTATAAAAAAATCTTTATAAATTCAATAGAAGTGACTATTTGATCCAGATTGGTAGATGTGTGATCATTGGTTGCATCCTTCACTTCCCTCAATGAGTATAATAATTTTAATATTTTTTATTTATTAAATATAATTTAATGTTCGTATTATTTATAAATTTTTTAGGTACATTCAGTTCCACCAGATTTGACTCATCATCTTAATATAATGGGTTAGAGAGGGGATACTCCTAGAACTAAACGATGCACCCAGCATACCCATTCCCACCCTAACCCACCAACGAACATCCCTTCTACCAAACCTTTACATACTCCACTTGAGCCTCTAGGGATGTTCCTACCCATGCCTCTATCATCTTCTTATCTAGCCTCTTACTTCTATACCATGTTTATGTTACCTCTAGAGAAGTTCCCATTCATTCATCCATCATAATATCATTTAGACTCTTATTCCCATAGCATATCTATTATGCCTTTGTGGATGATCCCACTCATGTCTCCATCATCATCTTATTTGTACTCTTCTTCCCATTGAATGTCTATGTCCCCTCCATAGATGTTCCCACCTTCACCATATACATATCCTTTGATGTATCTGCAATCCCACAACCCATATTCATCCTTGTCTACTCCACCTCCATTTTCTACCAACAATCAACAATATATTGAGTCTGTTCCTTCAGATTCCACTCTTATTCATAAATATCACTAGAATAATTCATTGCAATAAACACTTAATTTAGTGGATGTTGATCTAGGATATCCTACAAATCCATCGTGGCCTATTGAGTTGGCTGCATTAAGTTTTTTTATTTTAACTATGTAAAATTATATCACTTCATTTTTTCTTGTTATTCTATAAATTAATTATTATTTTATTCCATATTATCTTAGTTATTGGGACATTCTAGTAGGGGACATGGGTTCACTCTTGTGAAGGAATCATAGAATCAAAAAACAAAAATAATGGTGGATTATAATGAAGAAAATTAGATGATAGGTAAAAATTTCAGGCATTGTAGAAGATTCATGGACACATTATCCAAACACCATGATATCATTCTAATAAACCAGTCTCATTGAGACATATAAATAATGATATCAATGAAAAATAATGGGCTCAGATACGGGTTAGAAAATTTTATAAATTTATATCAATATTATTATTGTATTTATATGAATTAACAAGTTCATTTCAAGTTCAGTTTAACTTTTCTAATGGTGAAGCTACAATGGTTTCATGGTTGATAGATCATGGGGAGTTATGGATATCATAAAAGAGTGAATTATATATTGGTTTTAGTAGAATATTTGGTTCTGATTTAGAGTGCATACCCATATTCCCCAACTATCCAAAAACTCAATATCAAAAAATGTTCACATATTAGAAGTCTGATTAGTCAAGTTATACCTAATATATGCAAATAAGACTAATGGACAATTTGAATATATTCTGAATGGCCAATTTTCCTATGGTCCTCATGGTAAATTGGATTTTGGGACTAATGGCCAATTTTACTCTAGTCATAATGGTGAATTGGACTATACGCCAAATGACCAATTGATCTATAGGCCAAATAAACCAAATGTCCAATTTGCCTCTAGGACTAATGGATAATTGGAATCATGGACTAATGACCAATTGGACTCTAGGACTAGTGGAAAATTTTCCTTTATGCCTAATCTCCATTATACCTACAGTCCAATTGGCCTAATGTCCATTAGGCCTATAGTTCAATTGGCCTAATAACCATTAAGATTACAGGTGAATTTTACATTAGGCCTTGTCATCAATGTTTATCAAATGATAAAATTTATTAATTTTAAATTCATTTAAATGATATTCCATTTTATTATTATTAAATATTATAAATTGTTAATATTTTGAATATGTGTATAATAATCAACATCATTTACATAAAGATGAATTGGGTACTGATGTTCATGTATCCTGAGTATAATTATTTTCATCGAGTAGGAAGAAAAAGGATGAAAGTGCAGTAAATACATAAATACAAGAAAATATTGTATGTTTTTTATTTATATTTCAAATAATTCTAGAAAATTCTTTATTCAATGTATTTTTTATTATTTTTAATAGTCTACCCTAGTGATCCTCGATAATAAATAAGACAACAACTTCAGGCCAAATGATCACTTGAGTTATGTATTAGTAGAGAAGCCCCAGGGGAGAGACATATGTTGACCAGGGAAAAAACTTCCCTCTATTGTTATGGGTCCTCATAATAGTCATCTAAAGCCTATTGATCCTCAGAGCTACAAATCACTCATGCAGAAGCAGTTAAGGCGAGAAAAAAATAGCTTTAGAGGAGCAAAAAAGAAATAAACAAGAGCATGAAAGAAGTAATATGATCACAGAAAAATTACTGAAAGCTATATCAATTATATGTCAATAACATAACTCAAAGGATTATAATACTATTAATTTATATATGGGATGAATTGTCTCTTTAAAATATTCTATGAGTGATACAAATGATGTTCCTATTGACGATTGAACTGAAGGTGGTGGAGATGATGTTTTCGTTGTTACTGCGCTATAAGATGCAGTTTCGTTTCAAGATATTGTTATTGGTTATGAGCATTTTGATGATGGTGATGATAATGAAGAAGTTACTTATGGTTATGAGGATGTTGGTGATGGATGAGATATTGATCCCCTCTATTTATGACTTAGCTAGAAGGATAATTGTAGAAGTTCTTAAATGAAAAGATTATATTAATTATATTGATTTATATGTATGTTTTAGTGTTGTATGTGGTTTGAAACATATTACAGGAAGATGGTTAAATTGAAAATATACAATATTTGTTCTGCCTTGATTATAAATTGTGTGTTTTATTTTATCTACCTGCATAGGAGATGGAGGAAGAGGTGGTGGTGTTGCTACTTCCAAACATAGGCATCCACCTATAACCATGGTTCTCCAGGCCGTGTGTATAAGTTTTCTGTTGGATAATATATACCCACCATTTTGAAAACTGTGGACATAGATATATACCCATGGTTCTGTCTAAACTGTGGGTATTATGGAATATCAATGGCCAATACCCATGGATTTGTATTGAAACTATGGGTATAGGTCTATACCCAGACATCCAATAGCCACAGTTCCTAAAACCATGGGTATAGACTATATCTATGGTTTTCAAGGATATACCCTTGATTTAAAACCATAATTATAAGATTGTTTTCCATTAGTGATATGCTCGATCACACCCTACGTAGTTTGACTATGGGGTAAAATCCCAATTATAAGAAAGGTCCATGCTAAGGGCCACTACCCAGAGAAAAATCCTAATATAGTGTGGAAACCATTCAACAAAAATCAAGTATCTAAGCTAGGTTCCATTATTAAGACTAAAAAGTGGGTGATCAAACCAATGCCAACCCAATATCCAATGACATTCACTTTCATCAAATACATTCAACAAACATAACAAAGTCACCCCTAAGTAACCCCAAGGAACAAATCTCTATCTTTTTAACCATTTAATCTCAAGGGAGTGTCTTTATGTGAACCTCCCATAGCATTAAACATAACCATGGAAAGATAATTATCCCTCGAGTGTTTTGAAATTACCACGTTTATAAAAATATAAAATGGGATTCACTCTACTATCACAAGCCAATCCATTTTCCAAAAACACATAACATACACCATTTTCAAATAAAATAACATTTTGAAAAAACACATTTAACAAACAAAAAAATATTTATAGAAGTCAATAAAAATTTTTATACCAAAAAATACTTTTTAAAACCATATTCCACTTGAAAATGAAAAACAGAAAATTTATGAAAGGATTGGTGTGCA
Source organism: Viscum album (assembly GCA_963277665.1). Lineage (NCBI taxonomy): Eukaryota > Viridiplantae > Streptophyta > Magnoliopsida > Santalales > Viscaceae > Viscum > Viscum album. Next base: position 997,093,266 of record OY728136.1, on the reverse strand, counting down.
TAATTTAACAAAATAATTCCATATACATCAATAAACTAATAAAAACACATCATTTCTTATCAAAAAATTATTCTAAAAATAATATATCATTTTTTAATATCCATGTATGTTTTGGAATGTAAGAAACATATTATTCATAAATTTATGTTGAAGTGCAATTGGAAACCTCTATCAGTCCACAAGAGCTTCAACAATGCCCACCTGAAACAACTCCATGAAGATTCCATGGATAACAAACAATGAAGAGAAACATTAAAAAAATCCATAATTAATACCCAAAGAAACCTGAAAACTATATCTATAATAGCATAGAAGAAGAATAACACAAGGGAAAATAGAATAGGGAGGAAGGGAATGGAAGAGGAAGAAGATACCAGAAGATTAACTTAATTATTTTCCACTACTAGATCCAAGCCTAGAATATTGATGGGAGGTTTGGAGAAAATTATAGGATCTCCCTTTGGATCGCACAAACTAGGTAGAGAATAAATGGGGCGTTTTGTGGTAAAAATATCAAGTTGGTAGAAATAGGACGTCCAATTTTAATGACATGGAAACTATGAAAGGTATGGCTGCCTAGTTTCCCAAACCATGTTACAATCATGTACCCCCTTACTGGACACACTATGTACCTACATGGTTTAGTAAACCATGTTCCAACTGTTTAACATGGTTCTATCCAAATTTATTGATCCATGTAAACACCATCCGCCTCGTTTGACTAACCGTGCTTAGTTCGTGTGCCCTCAACCAACAAAACCCAAGAACTAACATGGTTTTTCAATTGGAGAATAAAATTATGAACTAATTTGCATAAATCCCATGAAATTCAATATAAGAATGTTCATAATGAACTAAATGGATACTCCACACTAATAAGTCACACAGTTACCCCTAAACCATGCACTTAAACTAAGAAGCTGATGAAAAATTCCCAAAAAACAAAATTTAAATCCATAACAGAAGGAATTAAAGGAAGATACCAAGCACAAAAAGATAAAACAATATAATAGAATAAAATAAAATCTATGTTGTTCCAATTCATATGAACACCCACCCACTATGTTCATGCCAAATTCTCTCATTCTATTTTTTTTAAAATAGTTTCATTTAATCATTTAATCGAGTACATTTTTGCAATCTACCATAGTTTTTGATTTGATGCCCAACCATGAAATAATAATTCCCAATAGATATTTCAAGATATTTTTTAAAAAAAAATTATTTTGAATACACTGAGCCTTTGGGTTCTAATAGAATGTGGAAAAAAAGAGATACCACCATACTTGGATGCATTCAACATGAAGAATCACACCATGATATTATATATTAGGATTCTCCTTTTTGTTATGTCAAAGGATTCCAAATAATATTGATAAAAAAATTCCATAAACCATTTATCTATGCATTGAAATCCTGATATATGGTTCCACTTCTGGTATAATGAGATAATCCACCAGGGAGAGGAAAAATGAGACTCTTACTTTTGATCTCCAATAACTAATGCTCTTTAATCCATTTAAATAAAGAACCAAAAGTAAGAATATCACAAAAAAACACCTAAGTAATGGCCAAGGGTAGATATATTAAGATAATAGAAGTAAACTGAGGATTTAAATGGAGAATTTAGGTTAAAAATATATATTTTTAGAATTAATTAATCTAGTATCATGATTTAGACATGATGTTTAGAAAACCACACACCAATTGTGTAGATCAAATTTTTACTAAAAATATTCAAGTCACATAGTTTCTAAACGGTTTGGCTAAATAGTGATCTAACAATGTACTTTCCTAGTATTATCCTCAAGTTCATGAAAAGTTAAATAAAGAGCAATTCATAATTACCCTTAAATATACATGAATCATTATTCCTCATAAAACCCTCCCAAAATATCCTAAACCCAACCAAAAACTCTCGAGATGTAATCTAAACATTATATATAATTTATATAAGTAATAATATATTTAAATAACTGATATTGGAGGGGAGTTACATTCTACTTATCATGTGGGTTTTCATTATTTGGAAGCTAGTGGTCATCACTTCCCTAGAAGAGTTCAAGCCATTGGTCCATAATAAAATTCTCCCACTCCTATGATTCCACCTAAATCATACAATATCACCATAACATACATAATAAATATATTTTTTTACAAACAAATAGTTTTCTTATATATCTATAATACAAATTGGTGAATGAATAAATATGTAATCTATCTCAATGGTAAAATGGTCTTAGTGTATCAGATTCTAGGGTCAGATTGGCACTTATTCAATTGAGATACATGGTACATGTTATCTAAAACACTAGATATCCATGCTAAGGATAACTGATATGCAACATCAATAATACCTCCCAAAAATATCAAATATCTTGATGTACTGAGGATATAATTTTGTTTTCTTTTTTAATCTATGTGGACCCAATATGAGGGATACTATCAAGTATATGTGGACACCTAACTCTAAAGATAAGGGCTATTAGCGATGACCTATATATGATATATGATGGATTAAGGTTTTTGATATATGTTTATTTATTATATAAATTTTCGATGTTGTATGATGGAAAATACTTGGTCTTACCAATGATGTTTTCCCATTCCCTAACTAAAGACGTGGAGGTCGTCATGGATTACCATACAATGCATTTCATAATGCCATCGTTATCATAGAATAATAATTATTTTTATATGAAAACTACACCAATGAAAATGATCTTCCCATGAAACACTAAGATTAATAAATCATTATTGAACCATATCTTTTAATGTCTAGATCAATAATTCTGACAAACCATCCATTTGTAGAAGATATGTTGTGCTCTTGTTCAACTGAGTTCCAAGGGATTATTATAATGATTTAAAAAACCATGAAGTGAATTAATGGTCTTAATTAAATACAATTGATACCACTCCTCAATAAAATTTCACATATTCCTTGATATTGTCAATTATTATGTCTTCCACCAATTAGAAACATGGATTGGAATGAAATGAATTGACTTGGTGAGTATGTAAAAAATCCCCTAAATAACTACATGCTTACAATGCGTCTAAAGTAGACTAGTAAAAATGCCTATGGAAATCTATTCCAATTTACATATATTTATAGGCACCCATTGAACTAGAAATAAACACTTCATAACATATATAAACAGGGGAATGAAAGGTTTGGAGTTAATCCGAGCCAAAAAAATTTCAAAACATCACTTCAAGGGGTGTGTTCGTGAAGTTCAAAACCTTCATGAATGAGTGTCACATTGAGAAGGTTTCTAGGACATGACAGAAGTTTAGGGAGAATCTTCCAAGCATCATATGTGTGTTCATGACACTCCACACCCCAATTTGATCTTTGATAAAATGTTATTTTAGGTGTTATCTGTAAAGACCCGCAAATTTCAAGGAATTTTTTTTTTAATTTTCTTTGGAATTTTACAAGAACGCAGCTTCAGACGGCACCTGATTCCGAGGCCCGGTGTGCCCGGAATCAATTTCCGAAGTTTGGCTCGGGTACGTTCAGTGAACGGACGAGCGGGTTTTTCTATCTTTTGAACCGGTGCCCGGAATCGAATTCTGAGGGCACCGATGAAATCGCAGCGCCGGTATTTGCTTAGAAACGCCTCTTCCGGAGTTGCGTTTGCTCAGACGTGGTTTTTAAATTTTACGGCTTTAAGTCAGAAATAAAATAAAGTTTGTGCGACAACTTTATTTTATTTCACTTAAGCTGCTTGGAAGCCACTTGAAGTCACTTAAAGACGGCTTGAACTGAGTTGAACTGGATAGGATGCTATCCAGAAATATCCTACCCCTTGGTAGGATATTTGTGCGGTGGGACCCGCACGAGCCCCGCCGTTTCTTTCGCTAAGTAACGCACCCGCGAAAACCCGTCAAAGTAACTGAAAAGTCAACCGACGCGTTTTCTTTAATTCTTAACAGACCATTTAATTGGGCGGTTTATTTCGTGAATTAAATGGACTGTTTCTTCGTGAATTAAATGGGTCGTTTCTTTCGTTGAATTAATTCAACGAATTGATGGATCGTTTCTTAACCGGTTTCGTGTTGGCATGTTTATAAATTAAGACCAACATAAAAATCCTTGGAAAGGATTTGAGAGAATCTTCGTTCCTCCACCCTCTCCGCGAAGAACGCGAAGAACGCGAAGAACGCGAAGAACGCGAAGAACGCCGAACCCGGAAGTCGACGACGCTTTCGCCCGAGACGTTCTTCCGATCTCCGATCTCCGATCACCGACCATTCGAGCTCGCCGGCTCAACGCCGGTTTCCGCGACGACGCGACACCTTCCCGCGACGACGCGACGATCGATCTCTTCCGCGACGATCTCTTCCGCGAAGAACGCCCGCGCTCGACGATCATCAAGGTAGGGATTTGATTGTGATTCTTTTTCCCGTGATTATTCTTTTTAAATAAAGAACCCGATCGAAACAATTTTTAATTTATTTAAAAATTGTTGTTGATTATTCCTCCCGTGATTTATGGCTAACGCGGAGGGTGCGGGTCTAACGAACAAGACCCGGCAACCCTCCGCCGATCTATTTTGGTTGTGCGGATTTGGCGGACGTCGACAAACCGTGCGGCAAGGGCAATTTGTTGGCTCCGCAGTGAAGATCGTCCCCCGGGAGGAGCATCGGCGCAGACGGGAAAGAAAACGGGCCACCGGAGCATCTCCGGCGGCCCGCGGAAGGAGGCGGCGGCGCGGGTCGCCGGCGCGGCGGCGCCGGCGACCGGGGGCGGCGGCGCCCGGCGCGCCGCCGGAGGAGTCCGCCGCGGCCGAGCCGCGGCGGCGGCGAGCCGCCGGACCGCGTCCGCGGTCCGGCCTTCCAGCACGCGGCCCGCGCGGGCCGCGTTTTCTCCAAAGCCGCGGGTTTGACCCGCGGCGGCAGCGCTTCGGCCGCTCGGCCGAAGCCGAGCCGGTCCGGTCGGCCGGGCCGCGCCCAGGCCGGACCGGACCCGGCCGAGCCGGTTCGGACCGGGTCGGGCCGACCCGGTTCGGGCCGACCCGGTTCGGCCGACCCCAGGGGGGGTTCGGGCCGGGTCGCCCCGGGCCCAGTACCCCCGTTTCGGGCCCTCTTCGGTCTTTCGCCCATAACTTGGGCCTGGGACCTCCGATTGACGAACCGTCAGCGGCTACGCGATCCTTGGATCGAGACGGTCGTTTCGGTATATTATACTCAAGGTTTCGGAAGACTTTGGGTTTGGCCGGGTTGGTTCGTACACGAAGCCAACCGGGCCCTCGGAGCGGAAACGCTCATAACTTGAGCTACGGACGTCCGAACGACGTACCGTCAGCTGTGGTGGTTCCCTCTAAGTGAGACGGAACTTTTGGCATACTCCGCCCGAGGATCGGATACAGGCGGAGTACGGTCGGGTTGGTTTTGCCCTAAAAACCAACCGGGCCCCTGGGACGAAAATGCCAATAACTCTCAGACCGGGCGTCCGATTGACGCGCCGTCTGTCGCGTTGAGATCCTGTTGTCGATACGGAACTTTTGGATACATCAACTTCGGACTACGTGTCAGTTGATGTATCAGCCCCTCGGCTCGTGGAGCGGACCCTCCTAAACGAGCTCGCTACGTGCGGGAACCCTAGCGCTGGCTGTGACCTCGACGACAGAGCAGAGATCCTCCGTGGACTGCGACGACGGCAGAGCAGAGATCCTCCGTGGACTGCGACGACGGCAGAGCAGAGATCCTCCGTGGACTGCGACGACGGCAGAGCAGAGATCCTCCGTGGACTGCGACGACGGCAGAGCAGAGATCCTTCGTGGACTGCGGCGACGACTGTGCAGAGATCCTCAGTGGACTGCGTCGACTACTGCACTCAGCGATCCCACGTGGATCAGTGCTTCAGGTTCTGTGTGAGCCCGATCCTCCGTGGGTCCTTACTACCGGTTCTGTGTGAGCCACTGCCTACAGGTTCTGTGTGAGCCCGATCCTACGTGGGTCTTTTTGCGGGGGTTAGTACCTATCGATCCTTCGTGGGTCCGACGACTTAGATGGATCAGTGATCATCCTTGACGTCATCTGAAAAAGTATACCTGGTTGAGCTGAATCTTATGTTACTCTCCTTTGTGGATTGTGTTGAACCATCCTTTGTGGATTTACTGTTTACTCTCCTTTGTGGATTTGGGTCTTGCTTTCCTTTGTGGATTGAGTTGTTCTTGAGCTCGTGAGCAGAGCTAGAATTGGGGACTTAGGTATATGTATGGGCATATACCTAAGTCGAGTCAGATGTTACTTCGTGATTGCATCTTTCTTTTGTGCTATATCCTTTGTGGATTTCGAGAGACCTTCGGGGGTCTCGGGGTCCTTACTGAGTAGTTGTACTCACCCCTGCACGGGCTATGCCCGCACCTTGTTGTGTTGGTTGCAGACGACGGACAGCGCTGATCACGGTTGGGGCGTGGAGCAGGACGGTACCTGGAGGTGGACCACTGGGCGGGACGTGCTCGGAGCGGACGTGGGACCCGAGGAGCCTGGAGGCTATCTGTACCCACCCTTCAGGTGGGATTGCCAGTGGACGACACGAGGCCGCCGTCTTTTCTTCAGTTGCTGTTCTTTTTCTTTTCAGTTGTACTTTACAGTTGGGCTTGTATTTCCGGCCCCTTTACTTTTCTGCACTTTACTTTCCGCTTGCTGACTCTGTGTGGTTGTTACTCATAAAGGCAATGCCTTCCCTGTTTACTGGGTTTTTACGCCTTGGTGCTAGTCGCCAGCCCCTGGCCTATGGAAGGCGGGCTTGGGGTAGTCACGGCACGGGCCCCGAGGACGGGTCGTGACAAATTGGTATCAGAGGCGGTCGGTTCTACCGCAGACTCTGATCGTCCTTTCTTTCTATGTGAAGCAATAGTGTTTAGTGTATTGAGTGTGGTTATCAGTTCAGGGAGCCCAGTGTTGGTGCGGCGGCCGACGTATCCGTACACCAGGACCCTGACTCCTGATTTCCGACTTAATGCATGAAAACATTGATTGCGTGTGTGTTTCAAGTTTTCTTTGTGATTACTTATGTCAGCTCACCGGGTATACTGATCTGCTTTATGAAAGTCTCAAGTTTTCCTTGTGATTACTTGTGCCAGCTCGCCAGGTATACTGTTCTGACTGTGGTGCTCTTGTTCTCCTTTTCAGGATGGCCCCGCGACGACTGCCAGCTAGGGTTCCGAGTGTTGGGCGCGATGGCAGCCCACCGAGCGACGAGGCCTCGGTGCAGGGCCCTTTGCCAGCAGTGGCACCGGCGGTAGCCTTACCCGCCGAGCCACCGATGCTACCAGTACCAGACGCTGACGATGCACGTCGCCTCAGGGCACTGCATGAGTTTCAGAGCCAGCGACCGCCCAGGTTTCGCGGTGAGGCGGACCCCCAGGCCGCCGAGGACTGGCTAGAGGCGGTGGTACGGATCTTCAGGCTAGTGAGGACACCAGCGGATCTCATGGTGATCCTCGCAGCGAGCCTCCTGCAGGCGGCGGCAGGACGATGGTGGAGCCTGATGCTCCAGGTTCACGATGAGGCATCCTTGCTCTGGGCGGACTTCGAGAGCCTCTTCCGCTCTGAGTTCGTCCCGGCCACCCTCCGAGCGGTGCGCATCCAGGAGCTTCTCCAGCTGCGCCAGGGCAGCATGACGGTCGCTCAGTACGCGGCGAGGTTCACGGACCTATCTCGCTACTCGACCGACATGGTACGGGACCCCTTCTTCCGGGCCCGGACCTTCGAGCAGGGCTTGCGACAGGAGATTCGGGCGTCGCTGATCTCCCTCAGCATTCCGACCCAGGCGGGAGTACTGGAGCGAGCCCTCCTGATCGAGAGCTTCCTGGCAGAGCCTTCTTCAGCGGCGAGACCTAGCGCAGGGCGGCAGGTAGCTGAGTCATCGGCAGCTGGTAGCCGACGGATGACTCACGGGTCCAGGCAGACCAGAACCCCTCGCAGACGGCCTCAGGACACCAGCTCAGCGGTGCGAGGCACACAGCGGAGTGCCAGCCTTTCGAGAGGCAGGCTGTGCTACTCTTGCGGCGGGCAGGGTCACATGGCTCGTGACTGCCCGACTCGCCGATCAGAGGAGCAGCAGACGGTGGAGGGGCCACCCAGGCAGAGGCAGAGGGTCGACCGCGGCGGTCCGCAGGGAGGAGGCGGACGAGGCCGAGGAGCTGGCCGAGCAGCGGGTGGTGGGCGACGCTTCCAGGCTCTACCCCCACCACCACCAGGAGGGCCACCTCGACCACAGGGAGCTGGCGGGCAGGGACAGGCCCAGCTCCAGGCAGTGGAGGCCTACGACCCCGACTTGCCAGAGATGATTCGAGGTACGATCTGTGTCTATTCCACCCTTGCTGCAGTACTTATAGACACAGGAGCGAGTCACTCTTTCATAGCCTCTGCCCTTGTTCGGAGCTCGGAGATTCCGACTGAGCCGTTGGCTCGATCCTTACGGCTAGAGACTCCTACGGGAGCAGACTCGACGATTACGCACTGGTGCCGGCAGTGTGAGCTTACTCTAGGAGGCGAGAGCTTCGGCTGGGATCTCCTTGTAGCGGCGTCGAGGCCTTACGACGTCATCTTGGGCATGGATTGGCTATCCACGGTTCATGCCCAGATCGACTGTTTTAGGCGCAAGGTGCGATGTGTTCGTACCGACGGGAGCAGGTTTACCTTCACCGGCGAGAAGGGAACCTTTGCAGCACAGGATGGACTTCCGCGGAGGAGAGTGCAGCCCATCTCTCATCAGTTGGCTAGCCTCATCCTAGGAGCAGTGGACGTGCGGAGTCCGGCTTTTCCTGCAGTGGTGGACCAGTACGTGGACGTCTTTCCCGACGACGTTCCAGGGCTACCTCCTCGTAGAGAGGTAGACTTTTACATCGACTTGTACCCCGGGACAGCCCCGATATCTACTCCAGCATATCGGATGGCCCCCGCCGAGCTTCGAGAGCTGCGGGTACAGTTAGAGGACTTGCAGAGCAAGGGGTTTATCCGACCCAGTGTTTCACCCTGGGCTTCCCCGATTTTGTTCGCCAAGAAGGCGGACGGGAGCTTACGACTTTGTGTCGACTATCGTCGCCTGAACCAGGTGACAGTGAGGAACAAGTATCCGCTGCCACGGATTGATGACCTCTTCGATCAGCTCAAGGGAGCGCGGTGGTTCTCGAAGATAGACCTCCGGTCAGGCTATCATCAGCTCAGAGTTCAAGACGAGGACGTGCAGAAGACGGCCTTCAGGTGTCGGTATGGCCATTATGAGTTCTTGGTTATGCCGTTCGGCGTAACCAATGCTCCAGCGGTGTTCATGAGCCTCATGAACAGGATCTTCCAGCCATACCTCGACCGATTTGTCGTTGTCTTCATTGACGACATTTTGGTATACTCGACGACTGAGGAGGAGCATGCCTACCACCTGCGAGTTGTGCTAGACACACTCCGAGAGCACCAGCTTTATGGCAAGCTCTCAAAATGCCAGTTCTGGTTACGTGAGGTCCATTTCTTGGGGCACGTCATTTCTGAGGCGGGAGTTGCAGTGGATCCCGCGAAGATCGAGGCAGTGCTAGCTTGGGAGCCACCCAGGAGCGTGACTGAGGTGCGGAGCTTCTTGGGCCTAGCGGGATACTATCGGAGATTTGTGCCGAACTTCTCCAGAGTTGCGGCACCACTCTCAGCCTTGACGAAGAAGGGGAAACCCTTCGTGTGGTCAGACAGATGTCAGCAGAGCTTCCAGGAGCTGAGACAGAGATTGACCAGCGCACCTATCTTGAGGTTGCCTGAGGAGGGAGTTGGGTACGTAGTTTACTGCGATGCATCAGGGACTGGACTCGGGTGCGTCCTGATGCAGGAGCGGGCCGTGATCGCCTACGGATCACGTCAGTTGAGGCCGCATGAGCAGAACTACGCCACTCATGACCTGGAGTTAGCAGCAGTGGTCTTCGCTCTGAAGACTTGGCGGCACTATCTGATGGGCGAGCGCTTCACTGTCTTTTCTGACCACCAGAGTCTCAGGTATATCTTCTCTCAGAAGGACCTGAACCTGAGACAGCGGAGATGGCTTGAGTTCCTCCAGGACTATGACTTTGAGATAGTCTATACTCCTGGGAAGGGGAACGTGGTAGCCGATGCCCTCAGCAGGAGGACGGGCATTCAGCTGCTTGAGGAGGCGACGGAGCAGCTAGCCTCCTTGCAGATATCCTTCGTGGATAGAGACGGAACAGCCTTTCTTCAGTCTCTCACAGTCTCTCCTCCACTTCTACAGCGGGTCAGAGAGGCTCAGCGTGGGGACGCTGACTGTGAGACCCGGCGTGCACTGATATCCTCAGGTCAGGCGCCTGATGGTTTCTCCCTTGGAGCAGAGCACGACATCCTTTTCAGAGGACGTACCTTCGTACCAGTCGCTTTACGAGAGGAGGTGCTGAGAGAGTTTCACACTTCTCCCTTGGCGGTACATCCCGGAGTGGCGAAGATGTACCAGGATCTCAGGCGACAGCACTGGTGGCCGGGCATGAAGAAAGCTGTGGCAGAGTTCGTTTCACGATGCCTCACCTGCCAGCAGGTGAAGGCAGAGCATCAGGTACCAGCAGGCTTGGTACAGCCCTTGGAGGTCCCGGAGTGGAAGTGGGACAGCATATCTATGGACTTCGTGACTGGACTTCCACGCACTTCCAGAGGTCACGACTCCATTTGGGTGATTGTCGACCGACTCACCAAGTCGGCACACTTCTTACCCATCAGAGAGCAGGGCTCAGTAGAGAGCTTGGGACGTCTTTATGTCCAGGAGATCGTACGGCTTCACGGTGTGCCATCGTCTATCGTCTCCGATCGAGATGCTCGTTTCACTTCCAGGCTTTGGAAGGGGTTGCAGGAGGCGTTCGGGACGCGGCTCCATCTGAGCACAGCCTTCCACCCTCAGACGGATGGACAGACGGAGAGGACCATACAGACACTCGAGGACATGCTCCGTGCATGTGTTCTCGACTTTGGTCGCAGCTGGGAGGACCACCTACCCTTGGTGGAGTTTGCGTACAACAACAGCTACCACTCCACCATCGGGATGGCACCATACGAGGCGTTGTACGGCAGACCCTGCAGATCACCGTTGTGCTGGACAGACCCTGGGGAGTCAGCACTCGTGGGACCAGAGATGGTCCGAGCCACGACAGAGAAGGTCCAAATCATCCAGGAGAGGATGAGGACAGCTCAGAGCCGGCAGAAGTCATATGCTGACAGGAGGCGGAGGCCACTAGAGTTCGAGGATGGCGACCACGTCTTTTTGCGTGTCTCACCTCGACGTGGTTTACGGAGATTTGGCCGAGGCGGCAAGTTGTCTCCACGCTTCATCGGGCCTTTCCAGGTCCTCAGCAGGATAGGAGAGGTGGCTTATCGCCTGGCTCTACCACCTCAGTTGCACCGGGTGCACGACGTCTTCCACGTGTCTCAGCTGAGGAGATACGTGCACGACCCGACGCACATCATCGACTTTGGGGAGCTGGACGTGGACGATGGGGCGACCTTTGCGGAGGTTCCAGTGGAGATCGAGGATCGACAGGAGCGGGTCCTACGTGGGCGGGCGATTCCTCTTGTGCGCGTCAGGTGGCAGCACGGGAACCTCCAGGAGAGCACTTGGGAGCGGGAGGCTCAGATGCGTGCTCAGTACCCCCATTTGTTTCCCTAGTTTTGATGTATCTTTACGGGGACGTAAAGCCCTGAGGTGGGAGTAATGTAAAGACCCGCAAATTTCAAGGAATTTTTTTTTTAATTTTCTTTGGAATTTTACAAGAACGCAGCTTCAGACGGCACCTGATTCCGAGGCCCGGTGTGCCCGGAATCAATTTCCGAAGTTTGGCTCGGGTACGTTCAGTGAACGGACGAGCGGGTTTTTCTATCTTTTGAACCGGTGCCCGGAATCGAATTCTGAGGGCACCGATGAAATCGCAGCGCCGGTATTTGCTTAGAAACGCCTCTTCCGGAGTTGCGTTTGCTCAGACGTGGTTTTTAAATTTTACGGCTTTAAGTCAGAAATAAAATAAAGTTTGTGCGACAACTTTATTTTATTTCACTTAAGCTGCTTGGAAGCCACTTGAAGTCACTTAAAGACGGCTTGAACTGAGTTGAACTGGATAGGATGCTATCCAGAAATATCCTACCCCTTGGTAGGATATTTGTGCGGTGGGACCCGCACGAGCCCCGCCGTTTCTTTCGCTAAGTAACGCACCCGCGAAAACCCGTCAAAGTAACTGAAAAGTCAACCGACGCGTTTTCTTTAATTCTTAACAGACCATTTAATTGGGCGGTTTATTTCGTGAATTAAATGGACTGTTTCTTCGTGAATTAAATGGGTCGTTTCTTTCGTTGAATTAATTCAACGAATTGATGGATCGTTTCTTAACCGGTTTCGTGTTGGCATGTTTATAAATTAAGACCAACATAAAAATCCTTGGAAAGGATTTGAGAGAATCTTCGTTCCTCCACCCTCTCCGCGAAGAACGCGAAGAACGCGAAGAACGCGAAGAACGCGAAGAACGCCGAACCCGGAAGTCGACGACGCTTTCGCCCGAGACGTTCTTCCGATCTCCGATCTCCGATCACCGACCATTCGAGCTCGCCGGCTCAACGCCGGTTTCCGCGACGACGCGACACCTTCCCGCGACGACGCGACGATCGATCTCTTCCGCGACGATCTCTTCCGCGAAGAACGCCCGCGCTCGACGATCATCAAGGTAGGGATTTGATTGTGATTCTTTTTCCCGTGATTATTCTTTTTAAATAAAGAACCCGATCGAAACAATTTTTAATTTATTTAAAAATTGTTGTTGATTATTCCTCCCGTGATTTATGGCTAACGCGGAGGGTGCGGGTCTAACGAACAAGACCCGGCAACCCTCCGCCGATCTATTTTGGTTGTGCGGATTTGGCGGACGTCGACAAACCGTGCGGCAAGGGCAATTTGTTGGCTCCGCAGTGAAGATCGTCCCCCGGGAGGAGCATCGGCGCAGACGGGAAAGAAAACGGGCCACCGGAGCATCTCCGGCGGCCCGCGGAAGGAGGCGGCGGCGCGGGTCGCCGGCGCGGCGGCGCCGGCGACCGGGGGCGGCGGCGCCCGGCGCGCCGCCGGAGGAGTCCGCCGCGGCCGAGCCGCGGCGGCGGCGAGCCGCCGGACCGCGTCCGCGGTCCGGCCTTCCAGCACGCGGCCCGCGCGGGCCGCGTTTTCTCCAAAGCCGCGGGTTTGACCCGCGGCGGCAGCGCTTCGGCCGCTCGGCCGAAGCCGAGCCGGTCCGGTCGGCCGGGCCGCGCCCAGGCCGGACCGGACCCGGCCGAGCCGGTTCGGACCGGGTCGGGCCGACCCGGTTCGGGCCGACCCGGTTCGGCCGACCCCAGGGGGGGTTCGGGCCGGGTCGCCCCGGGCCCAGTACCCCCGTTTCGGGCCCTCTTCGGTCTTTCGCCCATAACTTGGGCCTGGGACCTCCGATTGACGAACCGTCAGCGGCTACGCGATCCTTGGATCGAGACGGTCGTTTCGGTATATTATACTCAAGGTTTCGGAAGACTTTGGGTTTGGCCGGGTTGGTTCGTACACGAAGCCAACCGGGCCCTCGGAGCGGAAACGCTCATAACTTGAGCTACGGACGTCCGAACGACGTACCGTCAGCTGTGGTGGTTCCCTCTAAGTGAGACGGAACTTTTGGCATACTCCGCCCGAGGATCGGATACAGGCGGAGTACGGTCGGGTTGGTTTTGCCCTAAAAACCAACCGGGCCCCTGGGACGAAAATGCCAATAACTCTCAGACCGGGCGTCCGATTGACGCGCCGTCTGTCGCGTTGAGATCCTGTTGTCGATACGGAACTTTTGGATACATCAACTTCGGACTACGTGTCAGTTGATGTATCAGCCCCTCGGCTCGTGGAGCGGACCCTCCTAAACGAGCTCGCTACGTGCGGGAACCCTAGCGCTGGCTGTGACCTCGACGACAGAGCAGAGATCCTCCGTGGACTGCGACGACGGCAGAGCAGAGATCCTCCGTGGACTGCGACGACGGCAGAGCAGAGATCCTCCGTGGACTGCGACGACGGCAGAGCAGAGATCCTCCGTGGACTGCGACGACGGCAGAGCAGAGATCCTTCGTGGACTGCGGCGACGACTGTGCAGAGATCCTCAGTGGACTGCGTCGACTACTGCACTCAGCGATCCCACGTGGATCAGTGCTTCAGGTTCTGTGTGAGCCCGATCCTCCGTGGGTCCTTACTACCGGTTCTGTGTGAGCCACTGCCTACAGGTTCTGTGTGAGCCCGATCCTACGTGGGTCTTTTTGCGGGGGTTAGTACCTATCGATCCTTCGTGGGTCCGACGACTTAGATGGATCAGTGATCATCCTTGACGTCATCTGAAAAAGTATACCTGGTTGAGCTGAATCTTATGTTACTCTCCTTTGTGGATTGTGTTGAACCATCCTTTGTGGATTTACTGTTTACTCTCCTTTGTGGATTTGGGTCTTGCTTTCCTTTGTGGATTGAGTTGTTCTTGAGCTCGTGAGCAGAGCTAGAATTGGGGACTTAGGTATATGTATGGGCATATACCTAAGTCGAGTCAGATGTTACTTCGTGATTGCATCTTTCTTTTGTGCTATATCCTTTGTGGATTTCGAGAGACCTTCGGGGGTCTCGGGGTCCTTACTGAGTAGTTGTACTCACCCCTGCACGGGCTATGCCCGCACCTTGTTGTGTTGGTTGCAGACGACGGACAGCGCTGATCACGGTTGGGGCGTGGAGCAGGACGGTACCTGGAGGTGGACCACTGGGCGGGACGTGCTCGGAGCGGACGTGGGACCCGAGGAGCCTGGAGGCTATCTGTACCCACCCTTCAGGTGGGATTGCCAGTGGACGACACGAGGCCGCCGTCTTTTCTTCAGTTGCTGTTCTTTTTCTTTTCAGTTGTACTTTACAGTTGGGCTTGTATTTCCGGCCCCTTTACTTTTCTGCACTTTACTTTCCGCTTGCTGACTCTGTGTGGTTGTTACTCATAAAGGCAATGCCTTCCCTGTTTACTGGGTTTTTACGCCTTGGTGCTAGTCGCCAGCCCCTGGCCTATGGAAGGCGGGCTTGGGGTAGTCACGGCACGGGCCCCGAGGACGGGTCGTGACATTATCTTTTTCAATATGGAATTCTACACATTCAACACACTTATAAATACCACCTTCATCCTATTTTTTGGGGGGATGTAACCTTTGAACATATAAAAAGTCCATGAATTTGTGGGACTCTAACCTTTGTGAGTAATAGATGAGATGAATTCATTTTATTACACATAATACCTGACACTAACTCTTCTAGGTTCATGATAACTTCAAACCATGGTAGAGATGAATTTTGTGAAGGTCCATGGAATTTAAGTTAAAAGAAATCCATTTATAAATATTCAGGTTTCATGAGATAACTATCGTCCACAAAATAAAACCCATGAGAACCAATAATTTACCCTGATACATGGACACCCAGTTTCATGAAGGATACAACATTGTGTCACCTTTTCCCTTCATGAGACCCTTTCCCTTCTGGAAGACTTCAATCATCATGAATCCCAAACCTTCTCAAAACCCATCCAGCAGGCCTCTCGATGGTGTCCCATTTAAACTGACATCATATTGTGAATGTTGAGTGACCATGGACTTTGTAACCATCCAAAACCTATTCATACACACCCTGATATTTTTTGATACCAATATCATCAACCCTTATGTCCACCCCTTTTTCTTGAATCCTGGACTAGACTATTACCTCTAATTTTCTCTTAGTCATTATAAACCTAATGGATCTTTATCATAATAATATAAACCCTAATGTTGGGACACCTAATTTCCACACCTCCAAAAGAATGATTTCCCCTTTTCCTACACATAGGTTCATGAAAAAAAGATGCATAATCCCTAAAGGTGGAATCATCAAGGTAATTTTTTTAGTGAAAATCTATAATTATGACTTTTACATTCCTTTTGTTTTTCAATTCAAAAACATTTTCTTAATTTCATTGTTACTAAATTTATATGTCCAACTTGTTAAACATTGTTTTTGTAGAAGATATAATCTTCTACCATACATAGAATAAGTTTGAATAAATAATTAATATAAAAATATATTTCTTCATTATGATTATCATAATGGGAATAGATCTGTTAAACATCAGATTCACCCTTATCAGATCATATGTAGGACTTTTTGTCTTTTCCTCTGTACTAAAAAAGTCTTAATCATTGGTATAATACAATTACTGATAAAAATAAAACTAATACCATGAAATATTATCATAATAATAATACTAATGAAGTCCATCAGGCTGAATAAAATTTATTTTCATATTATGAAAACTTAAGTCTATGTAAAGGAAATTTTTTTACACTATAATGGTGTAAATCAATACAATGTTAGAAAATTAGTTACTTTATATCCATCGAAGTGATTGGTATCCATGTTGTTCTGAAGCACATAGAGAAATATGACCATTGTAAAAGAAAGATGACTATTGGTGTTTTACCTATAAATAACTAATAATTTGATGATCATGGAGACATTTTTGCTGATCAATTTAGTTTTTTAATTCCTTATTGTGTGAGAGATCTTGAGATTACACAATTTGAACATATTTTTCTTATACTTTTTAATTATATTAGAGTTTATTTGTACTAAGGAAGCCTTGTAATTGTTGTCTCATTATGAACTTTTTATTTATAATCACGCATCTGATCTGTTATTACAATCGAGGGATTGTAGGGATAGTCAGATAGAGAATATGATCTTATGATTGAGGGATTGCTGGAATAGAAAATTAATGTCGATCCATCCGATCTAGGGCTACTAAGGACAGGTAGATATAGGATACAATATTCTTATTGAGGGATTTCCATACTGAGCAAAGACGAACTTTATTGTAAGTATAAATTAAGGGATACCTTTAACTAATTTTTGAGGCTACCTTAATATTAAGGTTGAAAGAGATGTATTCATTTTATATAGATGCATGATATTCTTATGTTGATTATATTGTGTTAATTATTTCTTATAAGTTCTATTTTCCACTATTGTTTCTTATTTTAGTTTTATTATAATGATTAAAAATAGGATAAACATAGTCTCAGCTACCAGTTGGATATTCGGTGAATCTATGATACTCTGATATAATCATATCAGATTTTATTATGATTTGTATAATCTCATATTATCATAATCATCATAATTATGATACTTTAATAATTCGGCCAAGGGAAAAGTCCATATTTGATATTTTAGTAAAATAGTTTTTTGAATTTTTTAGATTAAACTATTTTAAGCTAATGTTTTTAAAACTACATTTCATCCCCTCTTGTGATTGAGCCACTAAGAAATATTCTTTAGATCTTAATATTAATATCTCTTATATTGATATCAAAAAATTTGTATCGGAGCAGGATTTCACTATTCAAATACTATCTGAGATTTTTAATTTCTATATTATTGAAATTTTTTTAAGTATTGCTATAAATTTTTCTATATAAATTTTTTTTACATATCATGTTTTTTTGTAAGAGAATGTTTTTCATTGTTTTAAAGATTGAATGAATGAATATTTGTTTAATAAATAATATGATTCCTAATAGAACACCTATATTTAATGTTGCTAACTATGAGTATAGGATATATTGGATGTAGATATTTTCTATCAAAATCAATGTTTATTATTTTTTATGCTTACTGGAAACTATAAAATTACTAATAAGGAAGTCACTACATTTACTAATGTTAAAAAATATTATTTTACATAGAGAGTTAGAAATAATTTATTCCTATAACACTAAAAGCATTTATAGTCAAATATCATCTTCTAAATCTTCCAATTATATCTAGATAAATTTAATGATTAGTAATTTTGGAACATCAAATGTTATAGAGATAATAAGCGCTATGTTAAGAGAAGACTATCAGTCCTTTAATTTTTTACCCAGTGAATCTATTGAAAAGATGAAGTAGAATATCATTACTATAATTAATATCTTAAAATATAATATAGATAAATGTTTAGATTATTAAATTTTTATGGAGAAGATAATGACATCATGCCTGATGAATTAGAATCAAAGAGGAGTGATGTATATGAAACTATAATGATGCAAAATATTACTATTGATGGTATTACTGGTGCTCTTTAGTTTTAGGATGGATGATCAAAAAGAGGAGATGAAAAAAATGAAAAAAGAAAATGGAGGATTTTATTTTTTTATCACTACCTTACCTCAAAAAGTTCAATATATTGAGAAGTTATTTAAATCTTCAAGGAAGAAGAAAGTTGTTGCTCAATCAAAATCTTGTAGTTATGAGCATTTATAAAATTAACATTCTATTTTTTCTTGAAGGATGAACATGTTTTTTGGTAAGTAATGTTTTATTATTGGTATAAATAATTATTAAAGGATAGATGTGATAAGAATGATGAATTCACTTGATATTAATGCAATAAAACTAGATATATCAGACTGGATTTTCCAATACTGAAAAGAAAATATAGGAAAAAAATAATTCAGAAAAGAATTCCATGATATTTTAAAAGTATAAGGGAAAGAAATTTCTAAAGACTGTTGAAACATGGAGATACTAGGTAAGTGATTATAGTTAATATAATTATGGGAATGAATGTTCTACATAGAGGAACTATGGTATTTCTGAGAACATACTCGTGGTAAAAAAATTACTCATGAATAAAGTATGAACTGATGAGAACCTTAAAAATATGTCTCTTAATTCTAATTATCATACTGAAAAGGATTCAATATCTTCAAATGATGAATCCTTTTCACTGGAAGATAATTCATTACCTTCCTATGATAATGTCTCATATTTTTCTAAGTTACATGCTAATGAAAATTGTAAATTTAGAAAAAAAAGATAAGAATAATTTAAGGAAAATTGTTTTGATAAATGAAATATAATATATTTTTATATATATATAAGGTTAATTCTTATAAATATATTTTTGAAAATATTTAGATAAAGTAATTTCTGAGAAAAATTATTCACAAACGAGTTTTGATAAACTTATTTTCGAAACTATTAAAAAAAGGATAAGAATTTAGTTGTAAAACTAAAGTATAAAATTTATTCTATTAGGAAACTCTTATCACACTATACCACTATTAAATAAAAATTTGATAAGATGTATAAACCAATTCTTTCTCATGTAACTAGTTTTGGAATTGGTTATACTCGTAAAAAACATATTTTCAGAAATAATTACTTTATTCCAAAAAGCGACCCATTTTGAACTAAATGTCAATGTGGTGGTCATTGGAAAAATAATTTTTCCTTAATAATGTGTAATTCATAAGTATTGAAAAACATATTTTTCCAAACAAAATGTCGATTCCTATTTTTTTTTCTAACACTACCGGACCCAAGCATGTTTGGGCACCAAAAGATTAATATTTTTGTTTTTATGAAAAAAATGAAAGTACCCAGGATAAGAATACATTGTATATGGATAGTGTATATTCTATTCATATAACTGGTTATAAATATATATTTTTTAAAATATTATCAAGATAATAGTTGGAAATGTTACTTTCAAATATAGTGCTTAAGGAGATATTATTGGTAAAGGTAACATAGTTCTTATTTGTAACAATTTAATTTCAAGTGTTTTATTTGTTAAAGGTATTAAGAACAAATATATATGAATAATTCAATTATATAATTAAGGATACCTTGTGATTTTTAGAAATGATAAATGTGTAGTAAAAATTTAAAAGGATAAATATATTCATTGTTCCAATCTGTATGATAATGTCTACACTCTTAACATAGAAGACCTTAAGAGGTATGACATACTTTTCCTTATTGAAATGGAAGATAAATCTTGATTATGGAATATATTCTTAGGAAACTATAACCAATCAAATTTGTATTTGTGGACTAGGAAAATTCTTGTTAAGGATCTACCATAAAATAGGATTGATTGTTTAGAATTTTGCAACCGTTACCAATACAGTAAGAAACACAAGTCATGTTTTAAATCTATTAGTGAAGTCTCAACTACTAAATATTTATAGTTAGTGGGAATTGATATATTCGGTCCTAAAAAACAAGGAGTATTGGCGGATTGATAATGTATTTGTCTTAGTTGATGAATAAAGTAGATATACTTGGGTTTAATTTCTCACAAATAAACATGGAACATTTTTTATTTCAAATTTTTTTTAGCTGCAGCTACAAATAATAAAAATAATTCTCAATATAACTGTTCCTAATGGTCATGATAAAGAATTTTTAAATTCAGATTTTGAAACATTTTGTATTAAGAAAGGTATAAAACATAACTTTTCTTCACTTAGAACCCCTCATCCAAATAGTTTTATTAATATAATAAATAGAATTATTTATAATATATCATGTACCATGTTAAGTGAATACTTGATTTCTAATCATTTTTTGGCTGAATCAGTTATTACATCCTTCTATACTATAAATCATTTTTTAATTAGACCCTTAATAAAACTCATCATGATTTGTGTACATGCCAACAACCAAAAGTTTCATACTTCAGAAGTTTTCAATGAAAAATATTCATCCTCAATATGAACGATTAATTACATAAATTCACACCCAAATCTTATGAAGGAATATTTTTAGGTTATTCCACTACTTCTAATGATTCTAATGTTTTTAATTAAAATTATATCACTATTTAAGAAACAATACACATATGTTTGATGAAACCAATACTTTTTTTTTTCAAAAAATCCAATCCTACAAATCTCCTCAAATGTTCTTTCAAAAATTTATTTCAAACATTGTTAGAAAATTCCTCTTATAATTAATGTATATAATAAATAGTCTCTGAAGTATTATATAGGAATATTTTCTACCTTATGTTGATGGAAAATTATTTAAAACCCAAGAAATCAGTTGTTCCATAGAATTCGTCCTAGTGGTAGTATCATTTGTGATGTTGATCAACCAGTTAGGACTAAAAGTTATTTAATAGATGAAATTTAACATCTATCTTTCCATTACCAATTTTACCCAAAAACCCTGATAAGGTTTTAGGTGATTAGGATTGGATCAAGGACATGTAAGATGAGATCAATTAGTTTGAGAGGAGGAAAGTACATATTTTACTTGAACGACCTAAAGAAACTTCTATAATTGTAGTGAAATTCTATTTTAAAAAAATGTAATCCACATTGAATTATTGTTAGAAATAATGTTTGGCTTTTTCAAAAGGTTATAATCAATAATAAGTTGTTGACTATGAAGAAATTTACGCACTAGAATCAATATTAAAAAATATTTTTATTGTACAAGACATTTCATATTTCTTTAATTTCAAAATTTATCAAATTGTTGTGAAGTGTTATTTTCTTAACAGATATGTAAAATATAAAGTTCATGCTGAAAAAAAAAATAGTTTAGAATATAAAAATATTCCTTGATATGTTTATAAACATACAAAATATATATATGGACTAAAAAAACCTTCTAGATTTTTGTATGATATATTAACATGTATTTTGTTACAAATATTATGTTAAGGGGGCTACATATCCTACTATTTTTAAAAAAGAAGTTAAAAAATTTATGATAGTTCAAATTTATGTTGATTAAATTATATTCAGATCAACTAAAAAATATTTAACATATTCTTCTACAAATCTTATGAAGTATGAATTTTAGATGAGTATGATGGGTGAATTAGTAGTTTTTTATAAGTTTTAAAATATTCACAAATTGGAATGAACATAAATCTCTCAACATAATTATAACAAATATCTTCATAGAAAGTTTGGATATGAAAAATATTAGAGTATAAGTACTCCCACTGGTACCTCAAATACAATTGATCTTGAAGAGGCTGGGGAACCATATGATGAAAAAACATTTAGAGGTGTGATAATAAGTTTACTATAAATATCTTCATGATATATATACATAATTTTTTTCAGTATTATTAGGTATAAAATATCAAGATAATCTAATTTAATACCATCTAAAATCTGTAAAATTAATTTTTTGTTATGGTAAAGGAACTATTGATTTAGGACTTTTCTATTCGTATGGAAATGAATTTGAGTTAAAAAAATTAGATGATGAATTTCATGGATATAGAATTTATAGTAAATGAACATCCAGTACTTTTCATTTATTAGGAGAATTATTAGTATTTTTTTCATGCAAGAAAGAAATACATAGTATCACTTTGAACTACTAAATCTGAATATGTTGTAGATTTAAGTTTTTGTGCTCAAGTGTTGTTGATACAACACACTCTTACTGACTATAACTTGAGTTTTAATACAAAATAAATACTATGTGATAAATGTAGATCCATATACCTAATAAAAATCTCATTACATAACTCACATGATAAATAAATAGATATAAGATTCTGTTTCCTTTGAGATAACACACATAATGAATATATCATTTTACAATTTATCAGAAGGAAATATCAACTTGTTGACATTTTTACAAAACATTTACCTTTTGATAGATTTGAATAAATTAAATAGAAGCTTGGAATGATCAATGTAAATGATATTTCATATCTAATTCGTATTTACCCATAGACTTTCATTATGTTACTCCTCTTTAAAGAGTGACTACATATGTTTGAGGTTGTTTAAAAAAATATTTTTCAACACATATTATATATTTTTTAAATTTTAGCATAATGAGTTCCAAAAACCATATATATTTATAAAATTTTCAGATACAGTATTTTTTAATGGATTATGAGACTTAGAAAATGTTACAAATTATTCATACTCAACTTTTCCTTAAATTTTTTGGAATCATAAATTATTTGTAATTACTATTTATTTCTAAAAAATCCAATTCAGTTTTACTTCTAAAAACTATTTTATGATTTAATTTTTTTACTATAATTATATATTAGTATAAATTAAATCAAGAAGAACATAATTATCATAATGATAAATCATTTCATCTCTGAAGGGTATTTTTTTCAAATATTTTCACCACTTTATTAAAATATTTCATCTATATTGTTGTTATTATTTTATTAGTTTTTATAACTTTTTTGTTTTGTTTTTCATAATTATTCTTAATTTTTTACCTAAATCATATTCAGTATCAATATGATAAATTTTTAAAAATACTAAATAGTTCAAAATGTGTTAAATCATTATTTTGATCATTCTCAACCATCTTATCAAATTTATTTTGATCTCAACCATTGGATTCGATTTGGAAGATGAACCATCACTTCAATCACCTATATAAAGGGAAACCCACCCACTATGTTTTACATTGATTGTTAAAAAAAATTTATGCCAAGTTACTACATCCCTCAAAATCTCCCAGTTTGAAATATTTCCTTATATCCAAATCATCAGTCTCGTCTCCAAATAAGATGCCTATAATATAGGATTTTGTTTGAGAATGTTATAGTCTAGTTAGGATATTAAAATAGAATAAAAAACAAAAAATTTCTTTCATGATATATAGAAAAGGAATGAAATATCATATAGGAAATTCATGATCATTTTTTGGAGTACCATTGGTTAGAGAAGCATATTAACCTTCTCACAAATTACTAGGTGATCATGGTTTTTTATTAGATGAATGCATAAGATTCATTTTCGATCTGGTTGGGAAATAATACTTCATGGTGTCATCTCTGTGCTTTTGGGTGTGATTCTGTTTGTTGAAAAAGGTGGATGACTGTGAATGTGTATGAATGGTGTTTAGAAAAGAAGGTGGCTAATGTGGTGCATTTTCAAAATGTTTTCTAGAAATTTGGGCCTCAAAATCAGGAGTTTGGTTTTTGATATAGAATGTTTTCCCACAAACAAGTTTTTAGAATGGAAATAGAAAATCAGAAAAATAAGAGAGTATGCATAGTAGCGCTATGCAAGCCGTGAAGTGTGGTACACAGACCATGTAAGGAAGTTGTTTGTATGAAGGAATATGGTTTGTAGGAGGATGATGATTTTTAGAGGGGTTGTGGTATGCAGAGTGTCTTGTCGTTGGAGGAAATGAGGGTATTATTTTAGGAGTTGGGAAGGACTTCATTCATGGAAGGGAATAACCACTGTGTAAAAAAGGGTGGTGGTACGCAGACCACTTACGGATGAATTGTTTATGAGATAATGGTATGTGGTGAAGGTTGTACTGCATCAAAGATTGGGGTAAATCTCGGATTTGAAGATTTTTTGGATCAAAATTTCTGAGATATGGACCAATAATCCCATCATTACAAAGACTTTTTTTCATAAAAAAACTATTATCCAAGAATTAGTTGAAGTATAAAAGTTTTTCTTGTTGGAGAATTCCAATAAGGGTGAAGTATTTCTGGAGGTTGATTCCGTGAAAGGATAATATGTGGTTTTTAGAATGAGTAGTATGCATAGGATGAAAGTCCAGAGAAGTAGAGGTGGTTTGAAGAAGTGGTAAATAGATGTAGTGAGATGATGTTTTTTGTAGAGATTGTATGCATAGGTGGTACGTGGAGGAAAAATAGGTGGCAGTTCACAGAAGTGGTGGTCTACAAAGCATATGTGCTACATAGTTTGTAGAAGAACCAGGTTGTTCGTGAAGGGAGTTAAATAGTTTTCGGAAGTAATTCTGGATAACTAATAGAATGTGGGGAATTTTACTTCATCTATGGGTGAAAAGGTACTTCAACATACCATCTACCAACAGTTTAAGATGTATTTTTTTCATGCAAATGAATGTGACCTACTTGTCCATAATCATTGAGTGGTTCCGTTCAAAGAGTAGCGAATGAAGAAAGAAGAAGGCGATGATCTTTTCAACTAGCAGTCACCTGTAGTGAGGAAGAGAAATAGACAGAGAGAGAGACCCTTGGGAATGTAGTGAGGAGACCATAAATCATTTAAAGGTAGTGAGCCTTTTCATATAAGTGATCTATCCAGATCCATGTAATTTGGAAGTGAGCCTTAGAGGATTTGGTAAATTAGTACAACACCATTGTATGCTCCTTGTATGTAGCCCAATGAGGGTAAACCAAGTAAAAATTGTAGTGTCTCATGCATGATTTCATTTATGTTCATATATTTCTACGGGAAGAAGAGAGAAGAGAGTGTTTTTTAATTATGAAACAAGATCCAAAGGGGTATATGATTTAATTTTTCGTAAACTGATTCACCCCCTCTTAGGGTATTTAACCTAATTGGGCTAACTGATCATTATGAAATGGTTCAAAAATTATCTCACCTAACCATGAAAATAGAGTTATTTATTTATGAATGAAATGTTTATTAATACCAAGAAAAGGACATTGATAATCTTTTTAACTCTCATATGTTTTTATTTTTTATTTCTTATTCAATATGAGAAAATTTGATCATATGGGATTCATTATTCTTCATATTGACAATGTCAAGGAAATATCCATTAAATCAAATATAATTAATTTTCCATATTTAATTACTATTTTAGTACTTGATTTCATGATGTTTTTCAATATTTAAAAGAAATCGAATCCAAATAAGAGGAATATTCAATTCATTATTGATGATAAAATGAAGATGATGAGAATTAGTTTTAATAATGAATCAAATAAATTTGTGGAGAATGTTTCAGAAGTAAAACCCTCGTTGATTGGTGTAAAGGGTGGTTAGTAGAAAAAAATTGAGTAGGGTTATCAGGATATGAAAAAGAACAGTAGAGACTTCTTAGCATTATAATGTAAAGAAACATAAGAGAGTTCCCATTGTATTCTGAGATGAGTGGTTTAGAAATAAGGATGAGAATAATGAAGCGGTCTATTTTTTAGCATTGATCCTATAGAGTACATGGCTTTAAAAATCCATGCAACTGATAATTTTTATGATGAATCAAAGAAGAAGATGTAGAATAATAAATTTTATGGTGTAGTTATTGTAGAATATTTGATGAAAAAAGTAGATGTAGCCTCTAAAAATGTTTTTTTTACCTCAATCTCAGTCTATTAAAGTGAATCCAAATTCTTGATTAGCTTTCCAAGAAACAACAGTAGTTAATAATGATGTTCCCTCTATCACTAAGAGGGAAATTCTACTGTAGTTGATGAATAATTAGTATCATCTATGGATAAAACATTAGAATTGTTACCACTAGGAAAATAAATTTTAAGAAAAGAACAACAGCTCTATGAGAAGTTTTTCAATTATGTGGAAGAAAGAACTACTGGAATTGAAAAATTATCCAAATAAAAAGATTTAATTGAAGAAGAAATTTAATACATAAAAAATTTTGAAGAATAATTTCTAGATGATGAAAATAATTAAAATGGTAAAGAATTTGAAGATGAATAAGAAGGTGATTAAAATAAGGAAGATAATACAGATAAAGTGGATGAAGATAAATAATATAAAGATGAATAAGAAGATGAAAATTATGATAAAGAAAAAATTAAATTAGATAATAATTCATCAGTATAGTCATCCTCATTGGCCTTACCCTCCAAGACTAATAAGGGTAGTAAAGTTGAATTTTATGAGAGGAAAAAATCATCTTCAAAGGAATAAGCCAAATCTACATCTAAGAATGTTAAAATAGATAAATATTTAAAGATACTTGGTAATAACATTGAAAATAGAGATGATAATATCATTTAAATATCTAATAGAAAATAAGTTTGAGGTAATTTTGAGAAATTGGTGTCAAATATATATAATTATGGGAATGTAAAAGCAGTTGAAATTGGAATAATTCATCCTCAACTTCTTCAAATTGAGAAATAATAATCAGATTCTATGAATATGATAACTTCTCAAGGATTTTACGGTATCATTCATGCTATAAAGATATATAAAGGAATAATTCCATATTTCCAAAGACTTGAAGAAATAGGTGAAATGATTCATTACTATCTTGATAAAGAATCCGAGTCTTTAATGAAATTAATAGAAAGGGTGATTTGGTAAGAGGTATATTTGAATACATTACATAAAAATTGTATTACCCAATGAAAATCATGAAATATTGGGGTAATATTGTCACATAAAATCGAAGAAGATTTCAAAATTCATAAAGATAATTTTGATGAAATGAAAAATATTTTGAATGAAACCATAGAAGCCTTTTGTCAATTATCTAATGATATGGGTGCTGGGGTGAAATTTGCGGAATAGTTTGGAGACATAATTGGTAGTCTATCCAAGTAAGTGAAATATATGAATAGAAAGATAAATTATTTGTAGTTGAGTTTTAATGACTCAAATAATATAAAATGGAAATAAACTGTTTGAAAAATAAGAATGAAATAATTGTTCGAAAGACATTGAATTCAAGATGAAAACTTATAATTTAAGAAGATAAGTCACAGATTCCGGAAAAAAATGATTAGGAAGATAGTTTTCGATAGACACATGTTTAAGATGATAAAATCCATTTTCAGAACCAATATAAAGAAAGACAATTGTTTGGAACTCTTGTTGTATTGTAAATCTTTTTAATGATTATTAATTAATTATCCTTTTCATCCAAATACAATTGTTTGAATGTTTTACCAATTCTAAGTTGTTTAATATTCTTTAATAATTTCTGAAAATAATAATTTAGTTCATTATATACTTTTTCATTCTAACCCATTTTAGGATACTTTGGATATTCCTTATCCCTTTTTGAATATCAAAAAAGTGGAAAAATTTATAAAAATGGGGAGAAGTTTTCCCAAAGGGGGATAAGTTTCACACTAAGGGGAAGAATAGGAACTGTAGGAGGAGTTAATCATTTTCATCATCATATTAAAATGATTCATAAACATAGGGGGATATAAGGATTAATTTTAAATTCTTAATACAATGTACCTTAAAGTAAACAGACTATAAGTGTTTCAAAGTTATATTTTATTCATGTTTTGGGTTTTGGAGTTCTAAAATGGAGGATATTGTTGAGTCAAAAGTTATACATATGGATTTTCTATTCCTCCAATTTTATAAATCACTAACAATTTCTTAATTACGTGATTAAAAAAATTTAAGTTCTATGTTTTTTAAAATGTTTCTATAGAAGACATAATATTCTACCATACATAGCATAAGTTTTAATGAATCGTGAATTCAAACATATATTTCTCCAGCACGATTATAGAAATGGATATGGATTTTATAAACATAAAATTCAACCTTATAAGATCATATATAAGACTTTCCGTCTTCTACTTTTTATTGAAAAAATCTTAGTCATTAGACTAATATAGGTACTACTAAAAATTGAACTTATACTAGAAATATTATCATAATGACAATTATATATAAGTCAATCGGACTGACATAAAAATGTTATCATATTCTAAAAAATTAATCATAATTTAATCAAAATAAATTACACTGTAATGGTGAAAATCAATATGACAAAAGAAAATTGGTAACTTTATAACTGTTGATGTTCTAGTTGTCTATGTCATTGTGAATAACTCTGAGTAATATGACCATTGGGAATGAAATGTGACCATTGGATGATTACTTATAAATACTCTATCATTTCAAGAATTCTATGTGGATTTTCCTTATCTATTTAATTTTAAAATTTCTCATTATTCAATAGATATGGAGACTACACAATATGAACATCTTGTTCTTAGTCATTGTAAATGTCTTAGAGTATTTCAGATATAAGAAAAACATGTAAGGGTTGTCTCCTTATGAATGGTTTATTTTTAATAATGTATCTGATATGTGATTAAAATAGAAGGATTGTTGGGATAACAAGATAGAGAATCTAATCTTCTAATCGAGTGGTTTCATGGATTGTAAGACAGAGCTAATCAATCAGATCAAGTTCTACCAAGGCTTGGTAGATAGAGAATCTCATATTCATTTCGAGGGGTTTCATTAATGATGAAATATATATTTTTTGGTAAGTATAAAAAAAGGCATTACTTTAGCTAATGTTTTTTGTTACCTTTATATTAATGTTAAAATATATCTATTAATTTTACGTAGCAATAATTTATTATTTTATTGTTACTATTGTATTACTAGTTTCTGTTATATTTGGTTCCCTAGAACCCGCTTTTGTTGACATTATGATAACTTGTATTCCTAGTTTTTAATATTAATAAACTACTTATCACATCATGATGGTTCTTATACGTGACATAGTATGTGATAATTTTATAGGAGTATATGTCACACTTAAAGGTCATGGAAGATTCCCACCATGATAAGAATCTGAAAGTTCTACAACACAGTTCTGGAATATATATTCTATAGTTAGATGATATCATTTTAGGGTCACAAATTATACATATTATTAGGGTTGGAGACTCATAAGACATTGATTCACCTTCTTATGGTGTATCCCCTTGGTAATATCATGTATGATATTATGAGAATGTGACCCGCCAAGAGGAAATCCACATTAATATGAGTCATTGGATATTCCTATCTACGCACATGTTTATTTTTCCTTATAATTTAATATTATTAGTAATGAGTATTATGATTTGTGTAATTTGATGTATTGATGAACTGCATGATAACATATGTTCACAGTGAGGTAGGATATGTTGGGTGCATCATAAGTAATATTGAATTAATGAATAATTTGAGGAATGATTTATCCATTCTATTTTTAATGGATGTTGATATATCAAGACCTTTGATGGAAATGATAAATCAAAAATAAATCAATGACCATTGTGTTCTATAAAAATGGTCTATTTCTATAAAGTCAACGAAAGATGCATCGAGCACATAGGTTGATGGAACTGACATGAAACCTACTTGATTTGAGATATTATGATAAAGGGAATATATTACACAGTATGAACCTGTATGATGTATCATGTCATTTCAACATTAAATTATTTATCTATGTGTTCTTTGGAATGTTTCTATACACTAACCTTGGACTTTACACTGATTCACCTAATTCTACTGAGAAAATGTCAAAGAGGGCCACACCCTAAGTGTATCCCAAATCACAGATAAATAATATATTATTATTTACCATATTGAATAAATATTATTCCAAGTGATGGTTTAATTATTCCCATGTTATTCGAGAAAATATTGTGTAAATGGAATATTTCATAAGTATATACCTGATATATAATGAATATCATATTTATTTATTTATTTGTGAATAAGTCAGTGATATTTATTTAATAAATAAATAGTCATTATTCCAGGCTTGATAAATATGGTGGAATTGAATAATGAGGTTTTAGGTCTGGTAAGAAATGATAAATATTGAATATTATTTAATTAAATAATATTTACTATAATTTGCAAGTAATGAACATATAGAGAAATAATAATATTAATATTATTATATGACATGGGGTTCTACATGGATTAAATAAATATTGAATGGAACTTGTGATATTATTTTATTTTAACCCTATAAGTAAATAAACCCATTTATATTATTTTCTCAATGAGCCCATTCTTTTTTTTGAATAATGTATTTGAAGAATCCTTTCAAGCCGATAGATCTCCCTTCTCTAACAATGATCCAAAGAATAGAGAGAAATATTTTCACCAGATCAAGGATAACACTATGTAATAGGTTCTCAAAGATATCAATGGTAGACAACATAGAAACACGAATCATTCATTCTAGAACCTGAATATTCATTTGGAAACGTTTGGAGATCCACAAAGCACATGTGGATCACTGTAAGAGGGAATTATAACTTGATTATTAAAATGAAATGATTGTTCTGTACCGATCTATCACGTGATTCATCAAAAATGAAACAATTCCAACTAAAGTAATTTCTTAATTAATTAAATTAATTTTAAATAATATTCTATGATCCTCTATCTGTATTTGGCATTATTACTCTTTCCTAATTTCATTGATCCAATTCCATAGATCACGACATTTATTATTGTGTCCATATTATATTTAACATCAATCATGAAAAAAAGCCATGTTAGGAACCTCCCATTGCACACCTCTATTGTGCTCAAAACATAAAAGTCGTATCAGAGGGGTCACATAATTGTTTTGAATTATTTAAGATCATTGAAGATTAATTCATTTTTAATTATGTTTTTCAATTCTTTTTTATAGTTCTTTTAATTAAATGTAAAACATGTGGTTCATCCACATTAATTTCTCATTGATCTAATCAAATAGATTTATTTAATGAATGGATTAAAATCAATGATCTCATCCGTAGGTGCCAAGGATTCTAGACGGATAACACAGGATTACACAATATGTAAGAAGAATTATATGTCATGTACTTGTGGTCAATGCATCAATAATTAATTCATAAATTATTCAAATTGTGTTCATTGATTATAAGTGGTTCATTAAATTCATTACACCTCATGTTAACCTGGCCAGGGTGGTTCCCTATCAACTAGAGTACACACTATTTTCCCACATACAAAACATGTATCCCCTTTAAATCATACAGGGGCTGTGTATTACTATACACGACCTACCTGACTGGTGATAGTGTAACTCAATGTAAACACATTGTGTAATCCATTTAAAATGCCGTGTACTGTATTTTTGGACAAAAGGTTTACAGGTCGAGTCTATAGGTGTGTATCTCAAATATATATTGAGAGATGTACACACTATATAGGGAAATGGTCATGACATTTACATATACCAAATTACACATATATAAATTTTTTATTACATTATCTGATCCTTGAGACATGTTCTTGCATGTGGTTATTATGATTAAAGGTCACACAATGTGTTTGGTTTTAATATATATGTATATTCTTAAATAATATCTATATAATTTTCTGATCATCATATCATGTATTATTTACATTACAATTACTACTCTACATACATTGAAGCATATCACATGATCGGAAAATCATGTAATTAGTGTAAATTCACACATCCTAGAAGTATGTGTTAAATTGTGTATTTCATATTTCAAAAAAGTAAAACTACAAAAAAGTACAATACATGTTGTGTAGACTCAAACGTGTTTTCATAATGTTTCCTCCAAGGTATATTTATGTACATATTTAATTTTATATGTATTTATTTAATTTTTTTAAAATTATAATTGATGAGAATATCAAGGAAATTCAGATAATAATTAAGATAAAATAATTGATTAATTAAAGATAATAATTAATTTATTCTATTTCAATATATCATAAAAAAATTATTATGAACTGAATGATAATTTTATTAAAAGATTTATTCTTTGCATGCATGTGGATGATAATGAGATAGAACTTAACTTTTTATGTTATTGGTTTCATTTAATTAATTAGTAAACTAAATTGTTGGCATACATGCATTCTCACCTATTATTATGTAGGGAATTCATGTCCATGGTTTCTTTTATTTAAACACATATTCCCCTCAACTTCGTGTGAGTAAAAAACAAATGTAATGGATTGAGATCCCCAGATATTAGAGGTGGTTCAAGTTTGGATTCGAGGTGAAACTAATCCAAGGAAATACATTGGTGGAAATGTGGAAATTTTTAACATGAACCTTAATCATTTCATTGTGTTTTCCCCTAGTTCAATGTCTATTTTGTCAAACACTATATAAAATAACCATTAATATAAGTTCATGAACAAAACAATTTATTATTATATTTCATTTAGGTTTCATGGTTATTTAAATATGGATGTTTCTTCTTGATCACATAATTTAATAAAATTAATGAACATGAATGATAGAAATAAAATAAATTAGATTATGCTTAAATATTTCCTAAGACCTGGTTAATCAATTAGGAAAATACAATTAATATTAACAAGCATGTGATAAAGATAATAATTATCAATTTAGGCATAAAAGGATAAAATTCTTTAATTATATATTTTAAGCCACTATATCCTTCTACTACTTCAATTAAAATCAAACCATAGTTTAAAGTTCTTAACCAACCAATTTTGTGGTTCTTTCAATTATTAGTGAATTATAACTTGACATTTTGTATTGACATAAAATAGTATACATCAAGGCTTGATTGGTAAAATAGGACTTGGTGTAACTAAGAGGAAAATGTTGAGGAAATCTATATTATTGATTTCAGGACTGGGGAGTCCACTCAACAAGTCAAGGAATTTTGATTTAATGTTGTTGGCATTAGGAATGTCGACCTAAAACCATTCATGTTGCTTGACCAATTAATGTTGGGTAATGAGAAGGGGAATTTTGATACATTCTACTATAATGTCCAAGATTAATATTATTTCAATGCGAATGGTGAGGGATTCTGTTTTTCGATAAAATGGTGGGGGACTAATAAATATAATATTTCATTATTTTTCCAAATCCTATTAGATAAAATACCAAAATTCTATAAATCTTATTTGTTTGAATGAAAATAAAATGTCATCAAATATATCATTGTGATCCATACTTGAAAAGAAAAAACATCACATCTTAAAAAAATTCAATGATTGGGAAAGCTTCTTACATGTCATCCTTCTCTATGAAAAGAAATTATATGTGTTGGAAGAATCTTATCCAGTTGAGAATATTAATGTTGTAAGTGATGAAGAGCCATCTCTCTATGAGAAACATCTAAATTATTCTATAAATTCAGAATGATTCTTTCTATCATCCATATCCAATAAGCATTTGAAGAAACATTAAGATATGTATTCCTATAGCATGCTGTCTCACCATTTGGATCTATATCATGAAAAGGAGATACAAGAGAGGTATGTGATCTATAATTCTTGTTTATACCTACTATTGGAGTTTCTGAACTATTTGAGCCTCATGTAGTTAATCTTACCAAATACATTGAATAATTGAACATCCTAGGGATTAAATTATCATATTATTTGGGTACACATATCACACATTCATCATTTCCTATGTTATTCTCTTTTTTTATTGTTAATTATAATATCATTAATAATGACAAGATCCCTTTTGAACTTCTTAGTTTGATTCATGAGGCAGATAAGGACATGGGGAATGATAAACTCACAGTCCTTGTGGTGAATAAGAAAAGGAAAGACAAGGAAAAGGGGACCAAGAATTATAAACAGTCTAAATATCATGAGAACCATCCTACCATGAAGAAGATTATGTAGAGGAAGGAAAAAGAAAATGGGATAGTATGATTTTCATGTAGAATTTCAATCCACTGAAAGAGGAACAAAACCCAAAAGCATGGTAAAGCTAATGGTGTGTTAGTTATTGAGTGTAATAATTCAATATCTAAAAATTTTGTATTAGATATATATTGTGGGGATCACATCTATCTCCAAATGCATGAAAAATGTATATTTCAATAGATTTTGATAAGAGTGGTGGATCTGAGAGCTTTTAATGGTGAAAAGATGGATTCTCTGGCCATTGGTGACTAAAACTTCTCATTGTAAATAGAAATGATTTTAGATTTGAAATATTTTTGTTATATACATACAGTTATCTTGAAAGTAATTTCTATATCATAACTCGACATAGATGGGTTTATATTCAAATTTAGAAATAAATTTATTTTATTTTATAAGGGAAACATATGTTATGATATGGAACATTTAAATAATGAACTTTTTGTATTAAATTATGAAAACCATGAATTCTAAATTAATAAAAAATCAAGTTTACATGACTCATATAACACCCAGATTCGACATCATTGTATTAGTCATGTAAATGAGACGCATTTAAAAAAGTTCTATCAAGAAGGACATTTATAATATTCTACGATATACCCAATTCGTTGATATTATGCTTATATACGTGGAAAAATGAGATAACCACCATTTGGTGAATAGGGTGAAAGGTCCACACAGATTCTAGGATTGGTACACACATTTGTGTATGGACTGTGTATAGTATAAGCTAGAGGTGGATATTCTTACTTCAGAACTTTTGCTAATGACATGAGTAGATATGTATATTTCTATTGAATGATGTGCAAGCCTAATTAATTTTACACATTCCTGGAATTCAATAATGTTGTAGAGAATAAACTTGGTAAGAAGATAATGAAACTTCAATAGGATTGAGGTAGTGAATATCTTAACCAATAGTTCATCAAATTTATATGATATTTTGGGATTCTATCTCAAATAATTCAACCTTATACACCACAGTTAAATAGTGATAGTGAATGGGGGAACCATACCTTGTAAGACATGTTATGGTCGATGATGAGACATGCAAATATTTCATTATCTTTTTGGGGATATTCATTAAAAACTACAGTATGCACATTTAACTGATTTCCAAATAAAGTAGAAAATATAATTCTCCTCACATTATAGAGTATAAAGAAAACCGTTTTGCCACATATACATGTATGGGAATGTGAGATTTTTTTTGAGGCCTTATTTGGAAAAAAAATTAGGACCCCATGACACAAAGTGTATCTTTATATGGCATGCTAATAAAACAAATGGATACTACCTATAAAACCACTCATATAAGAATGTTACTGTTTCTAGAGAAGCTATATTTTTTAAGAGGGAGACAATACTCAAAAAGGATAGTGGGAGAAAGATATCCTTCAATGATGTTGATGATGAAGATTCACAATTGTTAGATAAGGAACAGGTTTGACACGTCCCTATGGAGGATGTAGTTCCTGATACACAAGTACTATGTCGGAGCAGAAAAAAGGTAAGAGAACCACAGTGATATGGTTTTCATTTCACCGATGATGGTGACTCATTATTGGTAAGGAATGATTAACCTATCTCATACAAGGATGTAGTAGAGAAATCATAAGATACAATATGAAATTAATCCATGAATTCTGAAATGGATTCCATGTATCAGAACCAAGATTTTGTTCTGGTTGATTCACCGTTTGATGTAAATCATATTTGGTGTAAATGGTTATTGAAGAGGAAATTGGAAATTTAAGGTAAATTAAATACCTATAAAACAAGGATATTGTCGAAAAGGTTTAAACAACGTCAAATAATTGACTACTATGAAACCTTTCCACCATTTTCCATGTTTAAATTCGTTAGAATTATACATTCCATAGTACTTTACCATGACAATGTTATTTTGAAGATGGGTTTAAAATTTTATTCCATATTGGGAAATATCAGGAAGATGACAACATGACTCAACTTGAAGGGTTTGTTACTCCAGGTTAGGACTAAATGATTTGAAAGTTGCAGATATCCATTTAGGGATTGAAGCAAGCATCCAGGTCATGAAATATTCGATTCTATGAATCCATAAAATAATTTAGTTTCATTATGAAGGAATATGATCCATGTGTTAATATGATGTTTGGTGGAAATGTTATCATTATACATGGAGTATATGTTGATGGCATGTTACTTATTTGAAAAGACATACAATCTTATAGTCTGTAAGGGATTGGTTAAACTAATGTTTCCACGTGATGGACTCAGAATAAGTGACCTAAATTCAGGGGATCTAGATGATTCGTGATAGATACTAGTGGATTAATAGACTAATTAAAATCATATATGTTGACTAGATACTAAATAGAATTAGTAAGGAATAATCCAAGAGGCTATCGGTTCCAGTGTCCCATGGTTTAAATTTTCCTAAGAAAATGTTTCTTCAAAAACAACCAGAGAAAGAGAGAATGAACAAGAACACATACGGTTATGTGATATGATCAATCATGTATTCCATGTTATATATTATACATTATGTTTCATATGAATTGTGCATGGTAGAAAGATATCATGAAAATCCTAGAGAAAAAAATTGTACTATTTTTATGGTTATACTTAATTATCTAAGAAGATTTAAGGATATCTTCCTAGTGTATGAAAGAGATTAGGATATGGTTATCACGGGTTATACTAATTGTAGCTTTCAGATATATCATAATGATATGAATTCATGATGAAGATATGTTTTATGTATCAATAGAGGAGCTGTGAGCTGGAAGAGTTCAAACCATCCAGTTGTCACTGATTCTACAATGGAGTCCAAGTATATAGCAGCATCGGATGCATCCAAGGACGTTGTCAGAATTCAAAGCATTTTACAAGATCTTGATGTGGTACCTAATAGTAAATTCCCTATCACACTGTATTTTGACAATAATAATTCGTGTATCCAATAAAAGATCCATGATCACACCAATAGAAAAAAACATACTCTAGAAGTATCAACTCTTAATAGATTTCTACATGAGGGGTAAAGATAGAATAAGAAGAGTACACATGAAAGAGAATAGGGAAGACCCTTTGACTAAAGTCCATCTCAATAGAATCATGATTATCATGTGAGAGATAACAGACTGAAGGTTGTTAGTAGTAGGCTCTATTGCAATTGGGATTCTGTTAGAGTTTGTTCTTTAGAACCAACTTTTGTGTAATTTATGATAACATGTATCCAAGGTTTTGAATATTGATAAACTATTTATCACATTATTATTTTTATTCATCTTGACATTGTATGTGATAATATCTTAACAGTAGCTGTCACACTAAAAGGTCATATTAGTTCTCCACTATGATGAAAACCCATAATTGTTATGAAACTAATTTTGAATACATGTTCTATATCTGGGTAATGTCATTTGAGAAACCCAAATGATACTATCCATAATGGGTGGAGACTCATAGAACATTAAGGAACCATCTCATTGTGTACTCCCATTGTAATATCCAATAGGATATTATAAGAATGATACCCAAAAGTAGGAAATCCACATTTATATGTGTTTTTGGATGTTCCAATCTATATACATGTGTATTGGTCCTTAGACTTTAAAATTATTATTAATGAGTATTTTGAGTTAGGTACTTTTATGTATCTATGAAATCTATAATAACATATGTTCATAGAGAGGTGGGATATGTTGGTTGTGTCACGAGTAATATTACATTAATGAATAATGTGAGAAATAATTTATCCCTTAAATTTTTAACAAAAGATGAAATCTCAGGACCTTTGATGGAAATTATAGAGGCCAAATAAATCCATTTCCATGTTGTTTTATAGAAATTTTTGTTATATTTAATGTCAAAGAATGAGACATCGACCACATAGGTTGATACCACCGACATGCAACCTCCTTGATTTGAGATATCGTGATAAATAGATTATATTACAGAATAATAATCCATATGAGGTATCATTTCATAGTGGCATTAAATTATTTCCTTATTGGTGACTTGGAAGATTTCCATATTCTATCCGTAGACATTAGGTAGCTTCTCATAATTCCACTGAGAAAGGGGCGCACAGGGTCACACACTACGTGTATGTAAAATCTCAGTTAAATAATATTTTATTATTTAACAAGTTGAATAAATATTATTTACATGAGTTGTTTAATAATTAATCATGTATTCTTCATTTTATATATTCCATCACCAGTTATTCGAGAGAATATAAAATGAGTGGAATATTCAGTAAATATAAATTTTCTATTTAGTGAATATAATATTTATTTATTTATTGGGGAATAGTGCTATGATATTTATTTAAAAAATATATTTTCATTATTCAAGGCCTGATAAATATTTTGGAATGGAGGACCATGATTTCAGGTCTAGGAGAAATAATAAATAAAAAATATTATAAAATTAAATAATATTTAATATAATTATCAAGGTATGAACATGTAGTGAAATAATAATATTAATATTTTTCTTTGATATGGGGTTTCATAGAGATTAAATTAATAAATAAAGGGACTTGTGATATTATTTTATTTTAACCCTAAAAATATATAATCCAATTTATATTATTTTCTCAATGATTCGATTCATTTTTTTGGTTGTGCATAATAGATATGGAAAGTCCCCTAATTCCTAGAGAGCTCCCTTCTCCAAGAATTCTCCCATTAAGGAAGAGAAATCTTCTTCTTCCATATAAAGGAGAATGATTTGGAAGTAGTTCGTACAGTGTTTAATGGATAATTACACAAGAAAAAGGATCTATCATGCTAGAACATGGATATTACTTCAGCGATGTTTTGAGATTCACAGAACATGTGTGGATCATCGCTAGAGGGAATATGCACATGATTCCTATAACACAATGATGGTGCATTGGGGATCTATCACTCGATTCTTCCATAATGTAATAATTCTAAAAAATTTAATTCTTTAATTAATTACATTAATTATAAATAATATTCGAGTATCCTTCATTTGGTTTTGGAGTTATTACTCTTGTCTGATTTCATTGATCCAATTCCATAGATCACAAAATTTATTGTCGTGTAGATATCAGATTGATCATTGACCATTCCAAAAAGTTGTTTTGGGAACCACCCATTGCACACATCTACTACACCTGAAACCTAAAGTTTATTACAAGTTATATTTTATTCTGTGAGTTTTTATATTATTTTTATCTTAAGGATTATAAATATGATAAAAATGATTTGAACTATTAATCAGATAATCTATGAATCTGTAACACTTTTATATTATCATGTCTACTTTAATTATGATTTGTATACTCTGATATCATTGAAATAATCCTAATCATGATACAATAATAATTGGACTAGGTTATAATTCTAAATTTGATATTGTACTTAATGTTTTTTATTTTTTCTAGTTTAAACTCATTTAATCTAGAAATTTTAAAACATCAATTTTCCACTCTTGTAATTGAGCCATCAATAAAATATTATTTATATATTAATATAAATATATCTAATTGTTATATCCAAATAAAACCTCTCACATATCCTGGTATGGAGGCCTAATACTGGATCCTTCTCTCTTACCTGGAAATGGTTTCCTAGGCTGTAGGCCCATCCCAAATCCAAGCTGCATAATGTAAAACTACATAGCCCAACATCTTAATAATATACAGTTAAACTGCATGATAACATCCTCATAACATGATTTTAAACTGTAGACATACCCTATGTAACCAACATAGAATCCCCATGCATGGAACACATGGGATTAAACACTCCCCCAACCATCCTATGTAAATCCCGTACCGGTCCTCCTCTCTGCACAAGCCCCACGCCATCCTCATTGATGCTCCTTCAATGACATGAGTGTCCTTACCACATAATGTTAAACTTCATATATTGATCCCATCATATGACCTTAAACTATAGAATCTAAATATGTGTATTTTAGTCCCTTTCTTCTAACAGGGTATGTAGGACACCTTCATGAGGTTTAATCCTGACATCCTGATAATCATAGAATACATGTATGGGGCTCAATCCCGACACTAAAACATTCCCATTAATTATTATTGTCTTCCACTTGGAAGATGAAAAATACAAAATGTGGTCATATTCCCCATAGGATCACACAAAAATCCACCCACCTATCCCTAGAAGAAATTAAACATGTGATCTGTCTATCCCCTCATGATGTTAAAATTGTTACCTTCCTATCCCAATAAGACATTAAACATGTAACATACCTATCTCCACAAGTCATTAATACAATTAACCACCTATCACCAGAATATGTTAAACCTATGAAATACATATCCCCACAAGATGTTAAACTTATGACCTACATATCCCTAAAAAAATTTAAACATGTGATATGATTCAAAATCTTTCAACATTACAATAAACTTGGTATGATCAAGGTAAAAGGTCGCATATATCTTATGTCCTTGGCGTCCACTACCCCCTAATTGACATAGGATTCCTTGGGTTCCACACCTAAGATAGCTTTAACATGAGATTCAATTCTAGGGAAGAAGGCTTTATAAGTTCTCAACATGCACATCATTAGAAATAATCACACATGCCAAATGTTAACATCTATTATGACCATAGGTTTCTTCCCTATCAGGAGATAAGAAACATAATTAATCAACATCCACTTCAAGATGGCACTAGAAACAAGTTTTATAAATAAGTATTTAATCTATTAGGGAGATTCATACATAACGATGATCTTACAATAAGGATCTATAGAAAGAATAACTGGAATCCTGTTATCTCGTTTCGGTCTAGGATCCAACATAACCAACCTTGGTAGTGGAGGCTTCCAGCCTTTGGAAAGGGGGAATACAAAGAAAACGAATAGTGTGATTCATGACCATGATGGAAAACATATAAAAATGTGTATCTGATATGAAATTATTATTTTTTTAATAGTGATTATATGAGTAGTACAAGATACAATCAAATTTGAGAATGAATGGATCCAGATATTTGGCACTGGTCCCCTTCCAAAAAAATAGTGGGCGCAGTGAATAATCATTCTCATATAACTAGGTATTGCGAAGGATTTTGGGCATCCTATGTATGAATAATTATTCAAGTGAATCCTCCCTCAACCTAGGAGATGGAAAATTACATCAGGAACATTGAGAATCGCTTTCATAGTGTATTTACTGACATGTGGCTCCCTTTATTTCCATAGGACCCAATCCAAAATTAATGAAAGATGGCCCGAACCTAATATGAATGGGGGTAGGGGAACTAATAGTGGGAAAGTCCCACACCACTATGTTTCTGCCATGATGGCCACCTCTTCCACAACTACTAGGTTCCCTTTCCCCATCTCCCCTTATGAGCTTATATAGAGAAGTGTATGAACACCCTTATTCATCAATACCAGAAAGAGGGGGTAATCCCAACAAGGGATATGGACTGAAAAGATCTAGAGGCCATGAAACAACACTAGCACCACCTCACACAATGGAAGTGGTGGGGGAAAGATCCCCCAATCAAAATGACAAACTGTTTTGAGAGTCTCTCTCTCTCTAATGATTCAATAGCTTCCCCTTTACAATGATGAAGTGGGGCGTATGGGATACAAAAATGGAAACCAACAGTCGGTAGCCACCCATAAAGGCCTCCACTCAGCCACGCTGATAATTTTATTCTGACCAACATGTGAAAGAGTAGGTTTATCTCACCCTTTCTCCACTCGACATAGTTCAAAATACTCCACACTAATACTAGAGGCATTCCATAAACCCTTCCTATTAGTAAGATTATTTTCTAACTCTATTGGTCCCATCAACCACTAGAATATATCACCTTACACCCACAACCACTTCATGGGGACCCATCTTTAACCCCATGGCATCAAGACCCCAACAACATCTTATGTAGTTTGGGTTAACTATCCTAATCATTCGAGCCACTGGTGACCATCACCAAAAATCCCATGATAAATAATTTCCCTACACAGGACCTGCCCAAAATACCATTACACTATATAGAGGTCCATCCCATTTAAAGATGTGTCATTACCTAAAGATATGTACTAGGGTAAAAGGATAGAAAATTTCCATTGGAGCTACGCCCATGACACAGGCCATAATTTGCATGGATGAAACCCAAGAGACTCTTGATAACTTATGATTGGGGAACTCCCATACCATCCAAGGTAGGATCATGTAAATAAAATTCACCATTGATCTCTTAGACCCCAATATTATGGATGACTCGATGATGGAATATGCATCTCTAATTCTTAAGATGGGGTAAGAATCCCATCATATAAGGCTAATGATCCTTGATGCTAAGGTCCAAAAATCTAAAAATACCTTTATAGTTACCTGTAGGTAGTGGATGTTGAATACTCCTTCCAAGGGATCAAATTGAAACCATATCTCCCTACATTAGCTTCAATCCTCTATTCCTCCACACTGAAAGTGACAGTGTTGTCAGGGTCTGGATTGATGCCTTCAGATGACAGTAAAAACTCTATTGAGCCACAAAATGATTATTTCTTCTATCACTAATTATGAATTTGTCAAACCCCCATCCTAAATGGGAATGATATTGAATTTTTACCTACCTATAAAATAAATGTTCATACTCAGGAGATGGTTGTCCCATGAAACACCCCACCTACCAAAATTTTTGTAGTAATGCAGGTCAACAATACATTCACCACTAGTTTCCAGGCTAATGCAAATTGGAGTTTGCGATTATTAGGATTAGGATTATCTTCTATGTAAGGATAAGGTTAACATATTGGGGATCCTAACCACCGAAAAACATTCAATCACATTCTCTCAACCCATAACACTAAATTTTTCATCATGAAGTCCCTCACTACCGACCAAGAAGTATGCTTCCACCAGAGAATCTGGATCATGTTCAACCGCCTTCAAAATCACTAGCTGACCTACCTGGGAAGCCTTGAACACATCAAATCCATCCACTAATAGTGTAATATGTTTGATATCATAGGTCTCCAAGTAGATAAGTCCCTTGAAACCCACAGATACTACCAAAATATCTAGTGAACCTACATCATGATCCATATTATGCTTCAGTTAATCATGGAAGAAGAATCTCAACATATGAAAATTGAAGGATGGGGTAAGAGCACTACCCTCTACTCCATATCTATCCCGAAGAAACAATTGGATCATTATTCTATCTCTCTATTGATGGTGAAATCTCCTCTATGGATACCCACATAGAAAACATTATCACTATTGACCCTCCTGATGATCATAAAAACATGGATTCCGATATAGGGAATGATAGGGAGAACCGACCACAATGGATGAAAAAATATG
The DNA here is from genome assembly GCA_963277665.1 of Viscum album. NCBI lineage: Eukaryota > Viridiplantae > Streptophyta > Magnoliopsida > Santalales > Viscaceae > Viscum > Viscum album. The sequence continues at coordinate 997,049,942 of OY728136.1, read as the reverse complement.
AGATAGATACCACGAAATTCACATTCACTTTTTATAAAATACTAAAATTGGGCATTGAGAGACCCCCAATGAGACATTCCCTCATTCCTGCTGATAAATGGAAAAATAGAAGGGGCCCACTGAGCCAGTCAGTTTATTAGAGGTCACACAAAAAGCTGAGTCATACTCTGGGATGGCAGATTTACTCTGAGATGTTAAGGGATACAATAGAATTACTATTGAGATTATATCCAAGCATAATATAGTCTATGAAAATGAAAAAATGGATATTTTCTCTCCTAAAGTGTCCCCATGTCCTTCTTCTATAGGTTCCCAAACTTGAACATGGAGGTTGTGTGTATATAATCAAGGATGAAGCTAAGTGATATAAAAATGATTGAGATATGAGTCACCCAGTCTTCCTATATAGAGAGACCATCCTAATCGAGATCAAGGTTTCTCTACCACCTGAGATGATGAGCTGATCAATGCATTGGCGAAAAAAACCCTAATCAGGATGTTTTGATTGATGCTCCCATCACCCACTTTGAGGCTCTATAAATTATACAAGTGTCAAATTTTCGTGAAGGAAATTTGTATTAGGTGTGGGTTGACCATATGCATCCACATCTAGAATTCGGAAATCCATGATTCAAAAAGATCAATAATATGGGTGATGCACTATAATAACTAGACCACTTCACCTCACAGTGTCACCCAATATTGGAGAATCCAAAATAGTAGGAACCTTACAAGATCATATGTATTATCCAAAATATATACGGACCACTTTTTATGGGTATAAAAATATACACCTAGGAACTATTTCTAATTGGAATGATCCATATAGGTAGTTATTCTACTATTTTTGGGTTACTATGCACATGACCAAAACCATATATATCTCTAAATGAAAACAGATGTGTGATAAGTGTGTTGATAACATCATATCTCAATGTAGGGGTCTCAAATTCTATCTTGATATGTCTATTTTCTTGGATAAGCTACTAATCATATGTGTAGAGAGTGTTAAAGATGAGTTAGTCCCTATCCTTATCTCCTTGAATTACCTCAGTGGGTTCTGAGAGTTCAATAAAAAATACTAGTGTCTAGAGGTTTCCATACAGAATAACAACAAAAATAAACACCCATTACCCCTTTCATCTCTAAAATAAATGATGATGAAAGAAGAAAAAAAAGTCTCTTGTTCACAAAATGGATTTCGAGCTAGTTAACAAATAGGCCTTTTTATTAGATGATCCCTTCCAAGAACACCCTCATGAAAAACAACCTCATCAAGTGATGCCTCACCAAGAGAACATTTCCCTAGCCTACATTCAATAATAGGAACCTAAGGTCCCTTTCCAAAAGATAATGAATTATAATCACCCCTTAAAGGATTCAAAGGCCCTGATTTATTTCATTTACAACCTAGAAAATGATATCCTAAAATTTCTAGATTGCATGAGTCGTCAAGAGGTAAAACTCACCAACCACCAAAATCACTATCTATAGTAGAGGGTACATAGAGATACCATCAAATAATGTTTCATCTCTTAAAATATTGTCTCTAAGATTAGGTTGATTTTTTCCTAGTCAAACTACAAGATGTACAGAGATAAATAGAACTTTTCTCCGTTGACCATAATAGTGACAATAAAGACTCCATTGAGAAGACGAAAAACCAAAATCATATAACAAAAAAGTATAATAAACAGTATATTAAAAGGTATTAGATCATGGACATGGTATTATATATTCTCATTTGAGAAAACCAAAACCTCATGGGATCACCACAACTTCTCCAGCCGCCACATATGTATCTACATCATATTTTTTCACATCTAAAAAAATACGGCATCAAAAATGTATGGAAAATTAGACCCCCCCACCATTACTGATACAATTCCACACCCCTACAGTTTTTATGCCTCCTGATTTGGGAGATTCACCAAACATTTTTCCTATCCTGGAATATTATACAGATGAGGTGAAAGAGTATACCTCTATGAATTTTATCAAACTGGTATATCACTATACAATTCTTATCGATGGGTAGCACTATACAAACCCTCAAACACCTCTGAATGCCCCCATCAATGGATAGGTAAGGGACAAAGTGGTAGAAATAATTCTTTGGATAGTGTTTTAGACCGGACTATTCATAATAATTATCCACAATGTAGGAAACTTATAAGAATTATGAATCATATCCTTCATGGTGTTATCTCTTAGGTGCTTCTCCACAAACAGCTATATTAGATGACTGCATGAATCAGACATGAACACACCATAATCATCTGCACCTAGCCATGTACTAACCTCATCCATATAGTGTTCATCTATTATGTGTTCAACACATACCATCTAACGAGTAGTAGAGTTCTTCAGGTACTATATTGGCCCCGAAACCTCCATCGAAATCACATGTTTGGCTCCCTACTAAAGAATGATCTCTTATAGGACAGAATCATCCCCATAAACCAAAATATGATATTCTAAAACACCTTAAAATCATACCAATGAGAATATTGATACCTGAGGTGATATTATTGAAAAAGGATATGTGTGAGGCCCTTATCGAATCCTTAAATATCCCCCTTATGTTTGAGACGGATGTAGCTACTATCGAGGAATATCATACAGAGTAAGCCGAGTAGGAAGAATTAAAGCTGTTATTTTCATCATTGAGTATCATAAGGGTGAAACCATTTAGGGTCATATACACCCGTTATATATCATAATAACATTTTATTTCATTGAAATACAATGATTCCTAGTGAATACTAGCTTTGGGATCTATCTCATCCCAACTCAGAAGGACCCCAGAATGGGGATTATAAAATTGGAACTAACTCCTTCCAAACTACCATTTCAAGGATATGATAAGATAAAGTAGAAATAAAATATTTTTCTAAAGGATAAATTCTATAGCATTGTAGTAAGAAATAAATTAATGATAGTCACATAGGATACTATCTATATTTATTTATTGGGAAGACCTTGGATTCATATTCATGTCTTGTTTCCATCTTCATACCACCAATTCCTTAAATAATACATATAGTAAATTAAGGGTACATTATGGATATACATCCCCATTAAGCTCTTGCGAAGCATGATATAAAGATTGTGGTTACCATAAAAGGGAGGGAAACATATCTATACCAATGGGATTGAGTGTATAAATGTCCCGAAGGATATGAAATTTTTTTCCACATATCCTCATATAGACTTAAAATATAGCTTCATCCTCCTAATCCACTAGTTTGAACCCACAACCCAAGATGTGGGGAGATATTTTAGTGTATCCAAATGGAAATAGTACCCACATATTACCTCATACCCCTATATAATACATGGTTAGATATCACCATAGGACCTTACTCCTTTGGAATACTGGGGGATATTCTTCTTGGCCTTTGATCCATAAAATTGCCACCTATTTTAAAATACAGGGATAACCTAGCGCAATTTTACCCAGCAGAAGTGTTTTGACATAAAAAGTGGGCCTTTAAATCATAAACTATTCCAGATAGTCTCAACAATGTTTTTCACCATGATTTACATGGATGAGGAGCCCCTCACAAGGGATCCCTCAGCCTCTAGAGCTGAGGCCGCCCCTGGGTCTGTTGATCTAGAAGATTCTCTCCCTCTCTATGATCCCCATGTATCATATGATGTTTAGGATTGAAAAAATTTTCCTCCTTCATTTGAATAAGGTGTATATGGTACTATTGATGAGTTAACATGGGTAAACCTTGACATTGGCGATGATCTGAAGCCGATACTGATCACTGTGTCTATGTTGTGAGAGGAACAAAAAAGTATTTAGAATTCTTGAAACAATACTGTGATGTATTCTCCTATAGCTATAATGAGTTCCAGGACACAATACCAATGTTTTTGTTCCTCATATTATCCTCCCAGTGGGTCATCGTGGTTTCACACATCCCCTACAACGATGAACCCTTACATGGTTCTATAGTCATGGAAAATTCTTACAAACCTATTATTGTTAACTTATTTATAGTGGTACACTATTAAAAACAGATGGAGAACATCATCTCGACCAGAATGAAGAATTAGTACAAAGTGTGCATCAACATCTGAGCCCTCAATCACCATTGTATGAGGGATGACTTTCCACTTACTTTTACAGAGTTATTGATCAACACTTCTATTGTTTTCGAGTACCTCTCCTTCGTTGTTGAATATTCTGGGTATAATCAGAACTGGATTTCTAATAAGGATGTGGAGACTACTGCCTTCAGTGCACCGTAGGGAACCTTCTACTACAGGGTGATGACTTTATGTTTAACAAGATCTAGAGATACCTACCAGCATGACATTACCATATATTCAAACAACACCTTGATATACTGGTGGAGAGTTACATGGATGACTGGGTAGTGAAATCCCACTAGTACTAGGACCATCCCAAATATCTTGTGAAAGTGTATGACTTCCACTATTCCGACCACATGGAAATTAACCATTTTAAGTATTCCAGAAATTTTATTATCATCATTGTCAGATACAATGGTATCCTGGTTGATCCTAATAAAATTAATCTTATTAACCAAATTCATTCACCGTGAACATTCTGGGAGTTGTGAGGCCTCACCACACTAATATTAGTAATTAACGGTGGTTTCATAAACTGAAGGTAAATATTTTCCAAAATATAGTTGTTGCTTTGTAAAAATAATGACAAAGACATTTAATTTTTTAGAAGAAACACATCTTACCTGTCCCCACACCCCCTAAACCCAAACCCCCACCCCATCTTCTTGCAAACCAATAAAACCCTAGCCCCCTCACCACCGGGTTCCTCTAGAGTCCATCGTTGCCAGGATTCTTCTTTATCATTCGCCCCCCTCATGCACTACTCCCCTGAATCCCAGACCTCACTCCCAGCCCACATATCTCCTAAGATCCCAAATCCTAAGCCCGATCCGACAACCCTTCTATCCCCCGAACCATCACTACCACTGCTCTCTCTGGTCGTCGCCCCACCATTTCTCCACCTTATCTCTGATACTTCCCTATTTTCACCCCGCCACTACTCCAATGATTGGTTGTTTTGAATTGGTTCCTTATTCCATTATTAATCGATGTTAATTAAGGGTTTTTCTTATTTTTAGGTCCCAATTTGTTCTCCAGGGTGACTTAGACCTTGTTAAGGTGGGATAGTGCCACTATTTTCAAAGCAAATGTGTTTCAGGTAAGAGAACATTTTTGGGTCTTTACATCTTAGTTTGTTGAGTGATTGCATTTTTTATCTTTTTTGTTATAAAAAAATATAATAATAATTAAATAAAAATGGTATTTTATGTTGAAATAACGTTTCACTTGATTTAAACTTCATTGTTATGGTTTTTCTCTAATATAATGTTTGTTAAAATCCTACTTTAATTATTTTCGCACACTGAATGTTTTGTAAATTCATAAACAAACATTAAATAATAATTTAAATGTTTTAAGATAGTTATAGGTTTTAAAATTGTGTTTATCTCTTATCATATTTATTTTATTAAAGTTACATGTTTATAAAATGTCTTTTGATATATATATATATATATTGGTTCAACATATATACGTAAGTGTACATATATGTGTCTGTGTGTACAAATTCACTTAAGAAAATGTTATTTTTACAACATGATATATGTATATACATAAAATAGTAAATTTAAATGGTTATAAGAATAAAAATATTGACTTATGACCTTAATCATGATTCTCTATTTGGTTTTATAAATGATTATGTTTATTGTAATGATACATTTTCAATTAATGATTAATATAATATTTTATTTTATCAGTTGTTCTTGTTTGTTAGACCCTATGAGAAAACCATGGTTTTGGTAGGCTTACCTTGATAGAAAGAGGTTGTTGGATAACATCTTTTGCAATCATACTTCTATTTAACTCATCAAAAGTATTCCTATAATGTTTATAAAAAATATATTTAAAATATGTAAAATGTTCTATAGATAGTGGTTGAGTTATCTTACTAAAATATTTGATGAATCCTTTATAAAATCCTACATGTCGTGAAAATATATATTTGTTTCACTCATTTTGGGAAGGGCAATTCCTGAAAATCTATATTTTAGACATATAAACCTCAATACAATTTTTTTAAAATTAAATATCCATGTGTAATGCCTCTTTCAACCATGAAATAATAATTTTGAAAATTCAAAAAAACATTATATTCAATACATATTTTCAAAATATTTTCAAGATAATCCAAATAATGATAAATGGAAATTCAAAATAGAGTAAAATCATCAACAAAAACATAGGTAGAATTTAATAAATTTGGTGAAAATGTTTACCATGTATATATGAAATGTACCTGTTGTATTACATAGTTCAAATATTTTTCTTATGTAAGAAAAAATATCATAAAAGCAAGTGAAATATGACTTTTCATGGTACTTAGGTACAATGGGAACCTGAAAATTCAATGAAAATTCATCTAAAATTAATTAATGTGTTTTTTCAAATTATTTATTAAATTTGGTCAACAAATGGTATCGTAAAATGATCTTTTATTCTAACTTCATTGAGTTTTATATAATAAATAAATAATCTCAAACTATATAGGAATCCAATAAGAATTAACTCAAATTGTTCATTATTCACAATGTACAATCCAATTTTATTTTACACTATGTAAACCCACTAGGAATTAGAATTTGGGTGACTAATTTAATATTCCAATAGCTTCTTAATTTCTTTCTCAAATACTTCCACAAATTTTGGGTTAAGTTTTATTTGTGGTTACTTAAACTGTTTTCCTCACTTTCAAAAAAAATTCATTCCATACAGATTCTAGAAATTATTCCAGGAATGTCTCCTTAATTATAGATTATAACTTGGTCGTTTTATATAAAAATATATATATAAATTTTTCCCTTATTAGTTTAAAATTTTATTGAAATCATTATTGGGGTCTTTTTTCCCTCTATTAAAAATACAAATTTGAAATTATTGGGAAGGGTTTAATTATTGATTTTGATGCTGAAATAAATATAAAAATATATTTGAGTCTCTTAAATTATCTGTTTACACTTCCTATGAAATCGATTAAGTGTAAAACACAAACTCATTGAATAAATAGTAATGTAATTTAAATATATAAAAATTTATTTCATCTTCATGTGGTTGGATAAAATATTTATGTTTTTTCCAAAAAAAATTCATTAAATTTTTAGATCTTGATTTGTTTCCCAAATGAACAAATTATTATAACAAATAAAAATTTCACATGGATTATACTCATCAAAATTTGGCAATGTAAAAAATTGAGTTCTCTTTTTATAAATACCTGATAGAATAAAAAATATTGAATTGTATTTTTTTTTAAAAAAAAACTCCATTATTATAATACCTTCAATGAAATTTATGATTGATTTTATATTTTATGGAATGTTTTATCCAATCTGATAGGTGACAAAAAATATTTTATATCCTCCTATATGATTAAAACATAAAAATTATCATGCAAGGTCAAAATATTCACTCTAGATAAAACAACTTAAAATACTCTCACTTGGAATGTAGTGGGTCTGTTAGGAAATTTTAAAATCACTCTAGTTGGTTAGAGATAAAACATATGTAAATAAGGAAAAATATAATGTGACATACATAAATATAATATCTCAGATCACTATTGGAAATTCTAGTGAAGCATGATGAGGCACCCCATCTAGCTAGAGATGTGTTAGAACTCTAAATCCATTACTATGGTGGTGGAAATTACAAGGTTCAACAAGACATAGTGACCCTATGGTGGAACTCCAAAGATTGCTATATTAAATTAATTATGGTAAGATTTTTCTTTTTATTCTATTTTACATAATACAACCCATGATTGATTTCATTTTTTTACATTGAAATTTCTAGTACTTATTTGAATCTTCTTATAGCTACATGGGTTTTATTTTTTTTACATCCATTTAACACTTTTCATAATTAAAAATACATATGTGTTTTAATATTTTTTATAATGTTTAGTTACATTATGATACATATGAATGAAATATGAATCACATTATCGAGGAAAACACCCTATTATGCTATGGGTTTGGATAATTTTTTATATTTTTTAATTTACAATAAATCTTTTGATGAGGGAATAATATTTCCATGTCCAAAATGTAAATTTATAAGATTTATAAAGAGAGATAAATTTTAGGAACACTTGATATTGAATCAAATCCCTATATAATATTTTTGTTATACATTGTACGAATAATCGAACATTTCATAATGATTTAACACAAATGTTAATTGATATTAAGAGATTTCAACGTCACCAACAATATACATTCAAATGAAAAACCTTATAAATGATTAATTTGACATTACAAGATACCAACATCAACATCAAAACACATTAGAAAAATCAGTCGAGGGTGGTACAAATAAAAAAATTGACTAGTTATGTTTTTGAGACTATAGGACAGCTATATCAATATTGAAGAATATAATTGGATCCAAATCATGATTTTTTAGAGAATAATGTAAGATAAAACTTCAATGAGAAAAAAAACTGCATTTCATGGTTTAGTTGATGATGGAAATTAGGATTTGTATTGTGGATGTTTGAAATATTAAAAAAATTATTTTCGGATGAAGTTGTACCATATCAACTACCTGTATGGAATTATAAATAACCCAATGTCCATGATATTGTGATTTTTTTGTGATGAATTTCAAAAAAAAAATATCACTGAGTCTATTTAAGATTTTAAAGAAGTGGTTAATTTTTTTTGTGAATTATAAAAAAATACATGAGTGTTCCAATGATTTTATGCTTTATTCGGTATATGATTCAAGTATATAGGATTGAAAAAAATTTATTCTTCTAGATGGTACTCAATAGGAGATGTTGGAAGTCTAAATCAACATGCAACATTGAAGAAGAAGAAAAGGAACACAACTCCAAATGTTTTTCATTACTTTCTTTTAAAATATTGATTGAAAATATTATTCATGTCATCGAAAACCGCTTAACTCATGATGTGAATTTTTATAGATAATAAAAATAATTAGTTAATGTGATATACAATATATTCACAATCATGGAAGCCATTCGATTTATCACATCAAAATTTATCATTTGATCCTATGAATATTTGATTGGGATTCCCTACTAATGGATTGGACCAATTTGAGACTTTGAGAACCAGTTATAGTATATAGCCGATTGTTTTGATCCCTTAAAATATTCTTATGTTTATGTGTATACAAACAACATCATTTATCATTTTGAATGATTATTCCTAGGAATAAATTCCTAGAAATGATATTATTGTATACTTGCAGCCTCTAATTTAATAATTATAGGAGTTACAGAGAAACATTGTTAATATATATGATGCATATTCTATAAAAAAAATTAAAATGAAAGATACTCTAATGTGGATCATTAGTGACATCTATGGACTTTATAATTTAACTGGTTGTAACACTTACAAGGGTTTAAATGTTCCTCTTTGTAACTTTATTTTTGATCCCGAACAACTACTACACTTTTAAAAGTTGTTCTTCTTATTTCCTCGAATATTTCTTGTCGTATATCATTGATTTCGGTTGAACAAGACAAAATACAATGTTTATATTGATCTCATACCATCTCCAAAGTTGTTAACAGGTTCTAAAATATTATCACAACATGGAAATGTTGAAATAGAATCTGGGAAGGCGAATCATTTGAATGAAAGTGTGAAATGAGTTCAAAGTGCATCGTTAAGTGAAATCATAATGCAATAATGGAAGAAAAAAGTATATTCTTCAAACATCTATATTTGGAATTTTATTTGTTATAAAAAATATTAAGGAATTTCATATTGAGTAGAGTGTTTGAGAAAATTGGATCTTTACATTAATTAATGATCATGGAAAATTGAAGTACCATCTCAATGCTTGAAAATAATTACAAACAATGAACATAAAGTGTTATCACTTTCCAGATGATAATGGAAATTATTCTCCATAAATTTTAGCAATGACAAATAGGCATAAAGATATATTACATAGAATTTTAAAACTAGTGAAGGTATATGATGGGTATTCATGTATCATCTCAAGTTGTTTTGTCTAAAATCATTGTAGGTTACATGGATTTAAAAGTCGTCATTCACATATTTTGTTAGAGTGGCTACTACCATTGGTATTGCGTACATTATTAACAGAAAAGGATACTACTTTTGTACTCTAATTTTTCACATTATTTAGAAAACATTGTGAGAAAACTATATAACCATTTGAGGTTAACAAACATTAGGAGATATTTTTTTGACACTTTGTGTAACAGAGATGATCATTCATCTGTCATTTTTTACTTTCATGATGCATTTAACTATGAATTTGGTCAAGGAAGCTAAATTAAGAGGCCACGAACATTATCGATGGATGTATCCAATTTTTAGGTACTTTATTTATTTATTTTCATTTATGAAATCAATTCTTGGCACTTCATTAAATACAGAATTATCTATTTTGTTTATAGATATCCTGGCCATTTGAAATCATATGTGAAAAATAAATCTCAACCAGAAGGCTTTATTTCTATGGAATATTAGGGAGAGGAGTGTCTTAGATTTTTTAGATAATTGTATGATATTCAGAAAAGATTCAATAAAGTTGTATGTGTCGGTTACACATCGATTAAATAAAAACTAATTGGGAAATAAAAAATTTTCTTGCTATAGTTCAATTAGGTGGGACAAGATTAAATCTTACACATATAGAAATAAATATTTTATAGACAGATAGATATGTGATTATGAATAGTGAAATTTTAGATCCGTTTAATAAATATATAAGGATACAAACAAAGATATAGAAGATAGGATGAACACAAAAGGAGAATGATATAAAAAATTTGTTAATAAAGATCCTGTATAATGGTTTTCACGATGTGTAAGTTCATAAATATTGCAATCAATATAATATTAGGTTGAAAGATATATTTTGTAAATCCAACAATGTATATTACTTTTTCTAGATCATGAATACTGATACTCAAGCATTCATGCTAGATGATTTGATGTTTCTTTCTCAAGGTCCTCTATACCAGGCTACAAATTTCATTTCATATAGTGTGAATGGATTTAAATTTACTATTTTTGATCTAGAAGAGGGTTTAAAAAAAAATATTTTGTATATTTACCTTTTTTTAATTTGGGATACTATGGAATTTTGATTGAAATTATCAAATAAACAACCACAAGCATTTTTCGGTTCTTTTATTCAAATGCAATTGGGACGATATTATCAAGGGTGTTAAAATAGTTTCAATGAAATTAACATATGTGAACTTCTATCACATGATATATGTTAAGGATCATGAATTATAATATTTTTATATCTTATCATCACAAGTGAAAATGGTTTATTATGTGAAAGATGTCGTGGATGATGTTTGGGGTGTAGTTGATCACAGAAAACTAGTAGACTTCTATGATATAGGTGATGAAGTGGAATATTTAACCTCTAAAACTGAATCCCATAAACATCAATAAGAGAAATTATTTTTCTATCATGATATTGAAAATATTATTTTTTAAAAGGTGGATCATGTAGATGATGTAATAATAAAGTAAGAAAATGACATGACTGAAGAACAAGAGGATTTTATGTGCAGTAATCCATTAATTTACCAAGCACTTATGTTATATGTGCAGTCATCCATTATAATAGATATTTATATTTTTTGTTAGTATTGAGTATCCCTTATAATTTTTGAATTATTTTTATGTATATATTTTTTGAAATATATTTTTTGAAGTTAATTTTATTTGATTAAATGATAGGATTCCAAGTATGTAGCGTTATACTGATTCCATTCGAATCTCAGTCGATGTTCCCTCGAAAAAACCATAGATGATGATCCATCATTATCCGTCTCCAACACATATGAGACATCCTATTATTTACCCATACACCATCTCTCACACCTTTCTTCAGTGTCCCATTAGTAGCTCTGCCAACACCTCCCCATTCGGTAACCATAGTAGCGAGGGAGAAGGTCGCCACTCTTCGTTCTTCATGAGGATATTGAAGGGTAATAGTTATAGGTAAAAATTTTAATATGATTAATGTTATTGAACTTCTTTATACTACGAACTCTTTTTTAATAAAATTGTAAACAATGTTACTACTGATAGAAATATTAAAAATTCCTATATCTAGAATCTAAACATACTAATGATTGTTGTCCCAATTGACTTTTATGGGGCCCTTATAGATGGCACAATGGGATTATTTGGCCAGAATCTAGGCCAGATGGTGGCGGAGATGACTACCATTCTGATTATGTATGCTGATTGGAGGTGTATGCCTTCATCTTGGAAAAATAACATTTGTGATTCATAAATAATGTTAATTTAAATACATTTTAGTCTAATTGAATGTAATTTTGTTGTTAAATTCTAATAAAATAAAAATGAATATCTTTGTACAAATATTCTTCCACTTTCCTATTACTGATATTATAACTATAATGTGAACATTGAAAAATTTGGATAAGAAGTATAAGGATTTTAGAATGAGATTATGTAATGAATGCAACGATACTTCGTTGAGCACCCATCAACTATATGATATAGTGCCCAATGAGGTACCTGTAGAGAAATGGAATGTTTTTTTTGATAGCCATCAACCCGAGAATTTCATGGTATTTTAAAATATATTTTCAATATTAATTACATATTAAATTTATACATGAATATGAAAAGGATATAGAATTTCACACATTACTAATAAATTTCATGTTATTTATTTCAGGATGTTTTAAGAAAAAATTCATCGAGTAGAGCGAAGAAAATCATCCCTCACACTACCAGGTCAAAGAGTTTTTTCAAAAATCAATCAACTTTGATAATATCATTTATTTTTTTATAAATATGGGTTTCTTCTTCTTACATATATCCTAGATACACTTTCACATCACTCAAAAATAATAAACACTCCCTCCAAACTCTCTACCTTAATCGTGAACCAAAGGGGAAACCCTATTCCCTCCAATCTATGTTTCCACTCTCTGCTTGTTGTCCCATGGTCCTCCAATACATAATCCTCGCCTAGGGATCCAAGTCTCTCTTTATCCTCCCACATTTCTCTAACTGATCTTCCTCAGATATGGTTTTCATTATATACTACTCCTCTCATAAATTCCACATCGTTCTTCTTCATCCCGGGTTCACTTTTTCTTATTCTCCTTGAGCAAACCATCACCAGATATTCCTCATCATTTGATTACTCTAGTAAAGTAGGACATCCTTTCCATCCACCTGACACCTTCAATGAGATCTTTAATTTCACGTTTAACATCATCCAATAACTATCCACTCAAAAATATTCACTTCAACATTCAATGCACTGCAAAACCACCTCAGTGGGACATCCTTTTGTTTGAGAGAGGTTTGGATCATGAATTTCGTTGCCAATAAAGGAGGTTAACCTAAATTTATGCGATACTAACATTGATTCAAACCATTGATGGATTATTCTTTGAATTACCTTTGACTCTAACCACAAAAACAATTTATTTTATTATCTGGTTGTGCCACTCCCTACATCCTGTATATGATTTCATTTCTTACTAACCTACTACAACATCTAAATTGGATATCTATTATATGTAAATATTCTTCAAACCTATGTAAAAGAGGACCAATTACAGATAAGAGGAGGTTTCCTAATCCCACAACAACATCCATTTTCTTCACCATTACATCTAGCTAATCATTGAAGAAAAGTGAACAGGTTAATCGACATGAAATTATTGCTTCCATAGATAATTTTTAATTTAGTTTTAGTAACTTCCTAAAAAATTTCAAAAAAATATATACTACATATTTTTTGTTCTAATTCAGAAGAGTCATCTAAACTTATTTTTTTCATTTAGACTATATATCTACCAACATTAGCATCTTTCACTTACACCACATAATATAGTACACCACTGGTAAATGTAATTTATTTTGTAGAATATATATCTTTGTCTATTATTACCTTCCATGAATTATCTAATGTTTAATGGAGTTACAAAAAAAGGTTACTTATAAGGTTACTAAGTTACCAATTTTTTTTTCCAATATATATTTTACTCAATGTACCCAAACATAAATATAGTATGGTTTCCTTCAAAACAAAGACAATTCAACAAAAAGAAAACCAATAAAAAGATGAAATCACAATCAACATCTAGAGATATAAGGTTTTATATAATACTAATAATGATGGAGAAAAAGGTTGTGACTTATCTATTTCACTTAATTTATATTATTCTACCATTTTTTTCTTCCAAGAAAATTATTCACTATATTAATAAAATAAATGATTCTACATCTTGAGGAAATTAATCTATTGACTATAGTTGTATCTCTTCTACTATAACATGTGAACCACTACAAACAAATTGCATCACTAAAAGAGAAACATGCATTCCATTTTCACCTTTATCTAGAGATTGTTGGTTCATTTCCAATTTTCCAGAAGATTCAATTGTATTTTTCAATTAACTTCTATGTACCACTATTTAGATAAATTACACTTATGTTTAATTGAATGTTCATCATAAATGTTCATTTTCATCAATAAGATACGATAAATCATGAAATAGAAAACAAATAGAAAAAATAAATTCAAAATAGGTTATTCGCTTTTGTATGTATGATGTTAATATATTTTTCTGAACTACATGTTGGTTATGCATCCCTTATATTTGACAACAATATGTATCTTCATTAATTTTTAAAGATTTGAAAAATGAAGATAATATGGTCACTGATTCATATATTTCTTCCTCCTCAATGTAATAAGAACATGTAATTCTACACATTTGTATCCCGGTTGTCTCACTATAAATTTATATGTTATTTCCTTTCAACAAATACTATTTTTCTATGAAAATTACTTGGAACCATATTTATTTATCATGCCCAAGTGTGTTATAAGAAGTAACTTCATCTAATATTATATGTAACAACAGGTCTATCTATGGGTAGTAATATATGTTTTTTTTATTCTAGGTATTAAAACGTAATTTAGAGGTAGATTCTACCCAACAACCACAAGTTTCAAGTACAATAAAATATATATATTCAGAAACACATTTAATAAGGAATTTTATAAGACATATTACTATAAATTTTTCAAGTATGAGTATGTACACATTTAATTTTGAATGTTTAAATTTTTTTCTCATGCATTATCATTATAAATTCTAAAACAATTGCAGTAGAAAGAACACAACTACATCAAAAAGTTGATAATGAAAGATAGTTTAGTAACATTAGATATAATTATACTACAATAACATTCACAATGAATTTATGAAATTGTTGATACATTTTTTGTAAAACATTTTATTGAATTATGATGCTACTACACCATATTTGAATATTGGAGATCCTTATAATGTTTGTCAGTGTTGTAGTTTACTTTTCTGGTTGGATGAGAGAAATAAAAAATGCAGAAACAATGAAAATCCATGATTTTCTCTATGCGGATCACTGGGTAAAGTTTATTTGGATTTACTCCCATCATTTTCTCATTACATTAGAATATTAGTCTTTAATCATACATCCATTGAATCAAGTGAATTCCAGGAACCCATGCATATGTAAAATTATAGTTTTCTTTCACTTCAATTAGTGGGAATGTTTATAGGTTATTAAACAATGATTGAGCTCCAAATATATTCATATTAAATGGAAAAAACTACCATCATGTAAAATTTTTGTGTATTCCAAAGAGAGAACCACCAAGGTTTTTGTAAATGTATGTTTACGACACATATAATGAGTCTCAGAATAGGTTTCAGAACAGTAGGTTAAAATTACATTGATATGTAACCAAACCAGTGAAAAAAATATATTGACTTCATGTTAACATTTATTTATCATGTAGGTATGATGATAAAAATCCGAACTATTCAATTGATTTTAATATTTTTGAGATCCTAAAAAATATGTTTCATGAATTGAATACATTTTCTCATCATTTTAAAAAATTATGGAATGTTATTGATAATCATGAAATACAAAATTTAAATATGTGGATTCTTAAAAGAAGACAAAAAAATTCAGAAACATACAACTTACCTACTATTTTAAAGATTTATATTATTATTGTTGGTGACATTGAATATCTCAACCATGAATGAGATATTATCATTCAGGGAAGAAGTTGTGATTCACTATGAAATAATAAGCTTCACCCATTGTATCTACGATTACTATATCCACTTATTTTCATAGGCATCCAAGATGGATATTATAACAACATATTTCATTATCATACGTCTTTCAAGATGGGTGAAAATATCCTAAAGGTTAAAATGTCAAAATATTTATCCTATGATGTGTAGTTTTTTTACCATTATATATCAAAATTACTACATTAAAGAAAATTGTTGGAACAATTTATTGTCAATAATTATAGAATAATAGAATCTCAATTAATTTCATTTATAAAAATTATCAAAAAATGTTTGATGGTTAAACTATATAATGTCTTGCAAGATGAATTCCTTCAAGGTGACCATGATGGGTCTTCATGCAAAATGAATATCATTTTTCCTTCTACATTTACTGTTAGTGATAGGTATTTTATTTAGAATTCCGAAGATTCTAGGTCATTATTTAATTGGGAAGTATATCCAGATTTATTTATAACATTTTCATTCAATCCATCATGGACAAAAATTACTATATTTTTTCCACATTAAAATCTCTCTACATCACACTTCCCGCATATAAATTTGAGTGTTTTCAATGTTAATGTTGATTAGTTAATGAAAGATTTATGATATGGATTTTCCATGGAAATTCACTAGAGGGTAACTAAAATTAATACTACTTTTCGTAAAATGTAACATGTTATAATTTAATCAATATTTTTTATTCTATTACATTAATCTCAATCTTATCCATGTTGTTGTTAGTACTATTCAATTTCAAAAACATGGATTTCCTCATGTACCAATTTTTTTATTTCTTTTTTTAGAAAAAAAAATTAATACCCCGACATGCATTGACAGAATTGTTTCTACTGAAGTTCCAAATAATGTTATATTCCCAAATATTCATGAAGTAGTTAAAAACATTATGATCCATGGACTTGTGGTGATTCCAATCATAAGTCACCTTGTATGAATAATGGAAAATGAAAAAAATTCCAAATAACTTTTTTGAAAATACAATAGTTGATGATGATGGGTATTTTGTATAACAAATATGGAATGTTGGAAGCATGATATATAAAAATGGAATTCCTTTGGATAATTTGTTTTTTTACCATATATTACTATTTTTCTATTAATGTATCAATCTCATCTCAATATTGAAATTTTCAATAATTTAATGTTGTATAAAATATCTATTTAAGTATATCAGAAAAGGTCATCATCATGTTACATCAGAATTGTATTAGACCAACAAAATTGAGTTGTTAGGGAACAATGTAAATGAGAGTAAGATCTATTATTATTGTTGATGAATCTCTTATTGTGAGGATTCTTGGAGGATATATTCTTATGATATCCATTATAGATATCCTCTATTAGAAAGGCATCGGTTCCATTTACTATGACAACATATTGTCACTTGTAGTGATACAAATAATATTGTAGATATATTGAGTAAGGGAAAAATTTATGAAACAATGCTTACATCTGGGTTTAAAGGTAATTTCACATACCTAGAAGGTAGAAGTATGGCATATAAAGAATTTCCAATAATAATTTTATTCTAATTTCATGAAAAAAATGGTATCCAAAAAGGCATGGGTTATGTATTAGTAGGAAAAATTATGTGTTTCCAACTACTGGAGAACTCTATTACTTATAGATATTTATAACAATGATTAGAGGTGCAAAATAATTTTTGAATATTAAAAATGTGAACAACATTACTCATGGTACTTTTCAGGAGGTGTTTTCTACTACTGGACTACTTGCTGATGATATATAATTTATTGAAGCCACAAATGAGGACTCATATTGGGATATGGGATAGTCTCTACATAGAGTATTTCCTAGTATTCTATTCTCCAATAACATATCATGACTGGAAATTTTCTGGAATGAAACATGGAACATCCTTAGTGAATATATTCATTATGCGCAACAATGGAGGCTAAAAATACAAGGTAAATATGTTTAACTCCATAATGATTTTATCGATATAATACCTTCATTCATATAAATATAGTTATCCAATATATTTATTATATTTTTTACATATTTTTTTATGTATTTAGAATAACTAATTTTATGTAGTATCATAGAAGGTGTCATATTAGTTTAAAAACATTACATAAAATTGGGTCTTTGAAATTTTTATTAATGATATATATAATTTTAGAAAATATATTTCTTGTTTTTTTTCCAAAATATTTTTTGGAGTACAACGTCAATAACTTAAATTTATTCCTCCTATCAAAAATAAAAAATGTTTATTATAAAATATTCAACATATAATATTTTTCCTTCATTCATATATTTTGTTTGGGGAAATGGGAACACAACTATGACATTATTTATTCCTAGAGTAAACAAATTATATTGGTTATATTATCTTATTTCATATTTCATGTGCATAAATTATTCAATTTGAAAACTATAACTTTTCATTGTTATCCCACAGATTGTGGATATATAATAATTCTGATGGTAACAACTATTTTCCCCAAAATAGAACAGTGTATAAACTGAAAAAAATTACATTCTATTATGTTCTTATATTGCTATAAGAATTTTGGGAATATGTTATATTTATCTCTTCTATAAAGAATTTATTTTTATATTTATATTACCTCCATCTTTAAATAGTGGGATTCATATAGGCCATATTCCAAAACGTGGTCCGAAACATTTATGTTGGAAATCTGATATTTGTTCAACTATTATGTACAGATAATGTCGAATCTAATAACTGTTATATTCCTAGGAAATCCTAGAAAATTAGTCATAAACACTTATTTTGATTGTATCTTTTAGTCTTTCTTGCACACATTAGTAATCAAACATTATTAAAATATAGCTTATTTTCTTCTTATATCGTTATAGATTTTTTGGACTTATGTACTAGGAATATTTATTCTAAATTAAATAATTGATAATTTTAAAAATTATTTTTAGTTTATTTTATTTCATTGTTACATTAAAAAGAGCTCTATACTAAAATAAATGACATATTTGAGCACACAATATTAAATGGTGTTGAACAGAAATTTACACCATGGAACTATATATAAAATTATACATGTATTTATATTAATATTCACATTGAACATTACTATTGAAATATAAATTTATAGAATTTGTATTATTAAATTATTTGATATTAATTGTACTATGACTAATTGATTCTATAATATTAATAATCATAAAACTCTTAGGTTATTCACATGATTTTATCCTAATGTGTTAGTGAAATATTAGTAAACATTTTCTAATGTGTAAATTTTTCTAACTTCATACATATGGATTCACAATTATTTATAATGGTACTTAATATAGTAAACCATTCATATATTACTCAAATATTAATTCACAATTTATTACATTGGACACTCACTGATCATCAAAGAAAAATGTATGATTTTCTAAAAATATACAACATTCTTTGGAGAAATGGAAGATATATTCATTCTTATACTCCAATGCATGATCTAGATTCTGTAATTCATTTTTTTTAAAAATGAGTTAGTTGCCGATGAACTAAATTTTAACAGATAAATTCTTCAGAATGTGTACTAAACTTTACAAACATGGCTTACTACTGAACAGAAATAGGTGATGACTATCATTGGTTCATCAATATCTTCAAGGAATGTAGGTTTATTTTTCATGCATGGACAATGATTCATATTTAACACTTTCATTTGGAGGGTATTGAATTGTTTTATACAGTCAAAGGATATTATTTTTCTTGCATTTTCATCTAGTTGAATAACATCATTAATCCTTCTTGATGGGAGTACATCACACTTGAAATTTCTTATTCTTATATCTATTTCTGATAACATAGTATGCAAAATTCAACAAGGGAGTGATGTTTCAGAACTACTAAAATTATAAAAACTGATTATATTGTATGTGGTGCCTATGATTCATAAGTACTGTATTTATGAACATGATCATAATTAACAAGATATAATGTCAGAAAAAGGTGAAAATGATTCAAAAATACCATTAAGTGGTCTAACAGTTTCCATGGGTGGAGATTTCAGGAAAATCCTACCTATAGTACCAGGGGTAATAGATTTGATATAGTGTTTTCAATTATAGAATCATCATATTTTTTGTAACATTTTCATTTTTTAACAATGAAAAAGAAGATGAGATTGCATTCCACTTCTTCAAAAAATTCAGATGAAGTATATGAAATTTCTAAATGGAATTTGGATATTTGTGAAGGTGTAATTAGAGAGCCTAATGATGGTGAATTAGTCATTCAAAATTCATCAGAATATCTTCTTGCTTGCACTATAGATCCTGTGTTTTCAACAGTTTAATACACATACCCTGATTTAATCATTATGTATGCTGATGCCAGTTATTTGAAAGATTGTTCAATATTATATCAAACTCATGTTATTTTTCCAGAAGTAAATGAGTACATGTTGTCTCTAAAATGTTCTGAAAGAAGAAATTACTACAGATCATATTTATTTTTCAATGAAAGTTTCAATAGAGACAGTCCATAGAACATCTACACATCAGATATTTTAAATGTAATTAATGTTGTTCAGTTGGATACCCATAGAATTACACTAAATATTTTGATACCCATTATGTTTCTTAAAAATGTTGATCATTATATTGGATTATTTAATGGAAGTCACCTGATTGTAACGCACTTGGGTAACCATGTCATTGGAGAAAAACATTTATGTGGCTATAATTGTGGGTATCTTGCATTCATTCCATGATTAATTATGATACACTAAGATAGTTGATGGACTTTCAAATTACAAAGAAGACAAGATCCTTAGATTGTCCTATATGTTATGACTACTAACAAGTCAACGCCAATCACTATCTTTTGTTGGGTTATATAATTGAAATCATGTCTTATGTTATTGATAACTCAATGTTGTTGTATCTAGGGTCACATCACCCAAAGGATTTAAAATAGTATATGATGAAAAAAATACCTTGATTTGTGATTCTAGACAATATATTGTCAAAAGTAAATATTTGATAAATTGTCTTAGGTATCTTATATATTATAATGTTTACATTTCAATATTGATTACCATTTTAAATATTTTTACATTCATGATTTTATTTTATTCTTAATATGTTTTCTTTCTAAAAAATTCAAACATTACAGATATTCAAAATGTCTCGATCAATTAACCTACTAAATGAGATTACACTTAAGGCTGATGAAATAACGAAGATATAGGTTTCTATTTTCAATATGTGGTTCAACTCATAATCCAGGAACTCCAATGACTTTCATTTTTATTGATCTGATTCTTGTAGATAATCATCTGAGTAAAAAATAAAAATTTAATTATTATTTTTTCAATTACATTTTTATCATATATTCAAATTTTAATGAATTGTATAGAAACATTATATAGAGTGACTTGTGTTTTTTCTATTTTACTAATTATTAAAAGAAATTATTTTGGGAACAAAGATTCAATGCACTATTACAACCCATTAAATTATCATTATATGCAAATAGTTATTGCGTGATGGATTGTGCTTCCTTATAAAAAAATTATAAATAGCTACAAGTAAATCAAGATACTTGGAGACAAGACATGTTTACCAAATACTATTTACATTAACAACACATGTTCTTCCTTTGGATGAACCACTACCACATTTCTCTTTCCATTTTAAATATTTTGAATACATCATTCAAATAATTTTTCCAAAGGAATATTTAGTGGTTACAATTTTTTATAGTTTAGTTTTCCTTTTGGTACTGTATTAGAAAGTGACATTTACAACATCTTAACACTAGAACACACTAAGATAAAGTGTTCATTCAACACAAATAGTGAACTATTACAATCACATCTACCACATTTTTTTAAATTGTGAAGGACATTGTGTTTCAAATAAATGAAACTTTCATTATTTAAAATTTTGGTTATCCTTCTCTATTTTAGAAATAATTAGACATTTACGTTACTCACATACCCTTCAATCTATGGGTAATTCAAACATCAAGATGTATATTAACTGAGAGAATGAATGCTCAATCACTATGTAGTTTCTACATTTTGTCACCAGAAAATGACAATAAACATTATTGTTTGTTTTATAATCCTAAAAAGGGTTACAAATAAAGTGTAGTTTATGAGGTTACTATGAAAATAAGTTGTCACAACACTTGGAGGACAATAATGGGTAATATAATATTATAATATTATATATTTTTAAGTTGAATAATTTGAATAGTATTCTTTCTAACAAGGTTATGCCTTTTTCCATTTTCTATTTCTCATTACTTTTGTAACTTAATATGAATAGTAATATATATAATTTTATTTTCATATTAATTCATACTTTGATATTTTAACAACTATTATTAATGTGAGAAAAATTCTTTTCAACCTATATATTACAATGGTAAACGATTTTAGCAATCAGTGCTTCATTTACTAAAATTACATGTGACTTTTTAATATTCCTTCACTATTCAAAATATATTTAATGTACATAATATGTTCTTTATATAAACATGTATTTTTCAATAATTAGGTCTAGGAAAATATTTTAATAAGATAATCATAATCCCGTGAAATCAAATTCTAGTAGTTCTTATATATCAATGATAAACTAGAACAACATGAAAATTATTTTCTGAAGTCAAAAATTGTCATGAGGTATGTAATATATCGTTAAATTAAAATTTTCATTATGCACTCTTATATAATGATCAAATCCATACTACTCTATTATAAAAATTACTATATTATCAATATTATATAGCCTATAAAGTGATTAACTACATCCATGATACAAAAAATTCAAAGCTCCCACAAATAGTTTTATGAATCATGAAACTCTTGCATGAAGAAAGTTCACAATATCAATGGAAACATTTGGATCAAAAATTGAAAAATATCCCCTACTACCACTACTCCCAAGTTCTAATATATTATTTTTACTATATTATTATTATTTATTTTTCAGAGTATTCAAGTATATTATTTTATATAAATCAATTAGTATTTATATTTTAAAATACCACAGGTATAGAGTGAAACTGCTTGTGACTGATAGATGTGACTCATTTTCAGTAGTACTATTTGACAAAAAAGTATTTCAATTCTCCAGTAAAATAATAGCGTAGTTGAGAGTCAGTTTGATACAGGTATAACTATACGTCTTCTTATATATGGAAAATGTATATTTAGTTTATTTAAACTAATAATTCTTTTCATTTTTAAATTATGACATTGGTGATGATAGTTTTCTTATAGATTTAAATATTTTCAAATACAAAAATGCTTTGTTTTCAATTGATATATCTACTAATAATATTCAAAATCATCACGGTTTAGCAGAATAAAATACATATAAGGTACTTTTCATTAGCAAAAATTAAAAGTACATCAACAACGGAAATGATAGTTTTGCAAAAAATTATGTACTAGATATTACATATTCTTAATTAACATTAATTGGAAAAACTGGAAAACATTACTTTTATTATAAATTTTTACGGATCATCTGAGTAGTGGTTGTTCAATAGTAAGAAGTGGAATTGAAGAAAAATCAGGTACAACTATATTAAATTACTTCAATTTTGTTTCTCATCAAGTTAATATCAATTTTTTAGAATATTTTCATTATGATTCCATTTTATGATCATCAAGTGCTAGATATTTTCGACTTAGTATGAACATTGACATAGGATTAGTAACATCATCTACAAATTTTTCAACAACTCATGAATATAAATATTTTCTTCCATATATTGTGTTTATATGATAATATTATAGCTACAAAAATATGAATTTTTACACATATTGTATTTTTTAAATATTTAAAACATATACATTTTTACATCTTTCCCAATAGATATTTTTAACATTGTGATTTTTTTATTTATTTCAATTATATCTATAGTTCATACTTAATTATTTTCCTATATTCTCTGTGTAGAAAATTCTATTGAATAATTTTTTTTGTGAGGATATGGTGCATTATAGTCGTTAATTATAATTCGATAGTTTTGTTAGAAAAAGTTGTGCTACATATATTGGCACTCAAATGAACGAAAAGAGAATAAAATTAAAAATAATGACTAAAAACATCTAGTAGAAATGGAAGGTAATAGTACAAATTGATAAATTATTTTTTTGCATTTATCCTTTCCTCATTAAATATTCACATCAAAAGGATATTAGTCTGTTCATTTTAAATATACATTTACTGAACCAAAAGATTATATGTATATTGCTCAGTAAAACATAACATTTCAATGAACTGTTAATGACTTCAAGCACTCTGAACCATGCCATTAATGGAAGCATTGATTTTAATTGATTTATAATTACTATATGCTGATTCAAAATATATAAATTCATAATATGAATAATTCCAAGATATTTGATACCATATAAGGGACATAATCATTGGAAACTAATGACAACAAGAATTTGGACGATCATATTTCAATTTTGACTACTTTTTATTCATAATTTTGAACATTAATGTGAGGGGACTTTTGTTAATTTCTAAAACATATACATAACAATATCTAGGTAGAGATATTGAACTATATTCTAGAATGTGTACATAATATATGTGTATATAATAATATCTGTACATGTTCCAAACATTCAATATTAATATCTGTATATAAATAAATATCTAT